>OY754958.1:137242181-139742181 GCA_963576555.1 Ferdinandea cuprea
GCAGCAGTCAGTAATAGCACACATCTCGTGCTGCCTATTAATAGTCGAACTCTAGCATCGCGTGTTAAATAATTTTTTTTTTGAAGTATCTAATTAAACAAGTTAATTTTTTTAATTAAATAATAAAAATGCCATTTGAAACCACAATTGAACCTACTGCCAGCGAGCAGTTGTCCAAATCGGACACCATCAAGTTACGAAACAAACATATTGGGTGAGTACGATTACATGTATTTATAAGTAGTCCTTGAGTGTCCTTTCGACATAAGTGTGCAAAGTTTGCAAAAAAAAAACAAAACCTATTTCTTTTTTGACTTCAAGGTTGAGCTTTCTTTGTCAAGGTCATTTAGCCGCCTTGAATTTGAAACACTTTTCGTGTGTGGTTTTTGTTCGGTTTACTTCTCTGTGTGTTATTCTATTAATTTTTTGTTTGATTAAGTTAAATGCACTTTAATGTGTGCGAGATGGTGGAAGATGTTGATGCAATTAGGATGAGATTGAGTCACGTGTTTTAGACGTTGGTGGCAGTTTTCTTTGCATAGTTTGTTGTCATGTTTTGTTTTAGTTTATACGTAAATATATTTTTAATGATTCCCAATTTTTGTTAAAATTTTACTAAGAGAAATGGAAAACATTTGGAAAAGTTTATCAAATATTTAGAACTGTTTTTAATACGATGCAACGTATGCCACTTTAGAGTGGAGCTGATTGAACAAGTTGCATAGCTGTAATTTTAGGAGATTCTGCCAAACTCTGTATTGTAGAGTGATGAACAAATTTTTGTTTAAGAACGTAAAGCAGTTTTGTGTTTCATAGAAAATCGAATTCTTTATAAATTAAAGCTCAACATTTTGTACCATAATGTTAACGGTACACGATTTTTTTTCGTCATCTTGAATTGAATTTCTGATACTAGATTTTGGATAAGTCTATACATTGGGGTTTCCTTTTTAACCCGTGTAGAAAGAAAAAGCAAAGCGGATATGGGGTAAGAATTCTTGTCGAAATTCGTCATGGTATAGACAGCTGGAAGTTTCTTCTACCTTCACAAATGTCGCGAGTTAACTTATTTATTTAAAAATTATTTAATGCATCCCAGCCAAGACGTCCAAGCAATCGAAGAAACGTGCTCCCATGTAGAAAAAGCGTCAAAGCTGGGCAGTGGCGTAGGAGATGTTCCACATATTCTTCATATCTGCAGCATCTGCTGCTAGTCTCCTAGTCATTTAGGCCATATTTCCAATGTTACAGTATCCGATTTAATTATGGTTACAATTTCTTCAGAAAAATGGAATGCACATAAAGACCTTGTTTGGTATTTATACTGGTTCTAGAATTAGTAGTTGAGGCAAGTCGTAGCCAAAAACACTTAGCCCATGACAAGAATAAGTTAAATTGCAAAAGTGCGTAAAGGGTGACAAATTTTAGATTTTTAAAACATGTTTGAACTATTTAGTTGTTTAATTTACTTTATTTACTCTTTAAGTGTGAAATTTGACTTCATTCTACTTTAAGAAGAAATAAATGGAATTACATTTTTTTTTCGCTGAATAAATTACCGCAGTCACATAAAAATCTACCTACCTAATGATTAAATTGTTTTATATAAAAATTTTCATTAAAAATTATGTCAGTCTCGATGAGCAATCATTTTATCTCTCGAACGGCATGATAAACACAATTTCGGCACAATAGTCGCTTATGAAAATCTGCATTGGCAATAGCTCGATACCTTTGAACAATGATTATACAGTAAAGCCTGGTCAGTTGACCACTCATGTAAAGTGTCCACTTGTTAAGTTAGTTGATATCGCAGTCTATGGTGACCTGTAAGGATTAAGTACTTTATTGTCATCGTTTTTAAAAGGTTTGGTGACCTTTCTGGTCTGTCTGAGACCTGAGATGTTTTCCTTATGTGAGATACATCGATCGTGTTCCCAGTTTTTTAGAACCGAATCTTACGCTGATTTATTTAATGCACAGAATGGTTTGGGTCCTATAAAAGGAGTTTCCGAGCCTTTTCTGACAAAATCATCGGTTTTTTCTTTTCCTTCAATTCCCTCGTGTCCGGGAACCTACCATATTTTGAATACACTGGGCCTTTTTGCCATAGGTATTGAGACATTTTTGTTTAGTCCGTGGATACCAGCACCTACCCCAGAGCCCATTTTTGAGCTATCCGTATACCACTTTAGGCCGTTTAGGCAGTTGGGTGGGTTATTGCTAACCCATGCTTCTCGGCTTGTGATTTCAATGGAGAAACCTCTATTGAAGCATAGTGTGTTTATTGTTTTAGCTGTGACCGCGCAGATCATGCCAAGTTCGGGGATTTCTGAAAGCAGTTCTATCAGCTCAGTTCGCTTGCCAAACTTGCTGTGCTGCATATTGCCACTTTATTTTTTATAAAATTGTGGACTGCAGCCATGGGACATGTTCGCATGGCTCCGGTGATACCTACATACGCAAGACATTGTACCTTATTTATTTTGGCGATGGCGGGCTTTTTTAGTGGTTTTCCTCCACCATATTTTAGAGGCGTAAGTTATGATGGGCCTGTTCATTGCTGTATAGACGCAGTGAGTGATCTTTGGATAGGTCTCCCAGTCCTTTCCATACATACAGCGGCAGGCCCAAAAGCAGTAGCTACTTTTTTTTTTGTTTTTTTTATTTAAGTGAGAATTCCATTTTAGTCTTTTGTCTTTTATCCAAGATCGCTTCAAGATATTTTTCTTCGTCGGAATACTCAATGATTTTATCATTTATGGAAATTTGATTTTGTTTTAAATTTATTCTCTTTTTAAATGGAACTATAACAGCCTCTTGACAACATGATTCAAGGACTTTCGGAAGAGCGTTTTGCATACGTGTTGTTATATCGTTTGCTTATTTGTCCCTAATTATGATGACCAAGGCATCGACGTAACCAACATGGTAGCCTAAATTACTTAGAGCTTGGATCAAGTTATCTACAACCAAAGACTATAGAAGTGGTAGTCCTTTCACGACTTATACTGATACTGAGGTCAACTAGCATCGCTTTGATCCATTTGATCGTAGCTTGATAGATATTTCTGTGTGCCAAAGCGTTTGATATGGAACTGTATCCAGTATTGTCAAACGCACCCTCATCTGAGAAGTCACACTATGCTCAGATCCCCCTCGAAAGATTTGCCTCTCTCATAGACGTATTGGCAGAGGTATACTATTATTTATGCAATCTCTGATGTTTACGTCTATTATTCTCTCCATCGATTTGAGGAAGAAAGACGTCAAACTTATAGGTCTATATTATTTAGGTAGTTCGTCAGGTAGCCAACTTATACAGGTTTTACTGTAATTGGTTATTTGCATGCTAAATACCGATTAACAAAAAAAAAAAACAACAGAGATAAATATTAAGACTGTTTCATTTCCACTTTCAGTCAAGCATGTATTACATTACAATGCAGGTGTTTCTGTTTCCAACACAAGCTTCCTTATTATTTTCCTACAAATAAACATCACAATTTATGGCTAGCATTTTTTTTTTATAACAAAAAAAAAAACATTTATTACGATCATTCTAGCAAAGCATGTCAGCTGTTTTATCGAACGGATCCACTTAAGATAGTTCGTGGCCAAGGCCAGTACATGTACGATGAACAGGGTACACGCTATTTGGATTGCATCAATAACGTTGCTCACGGTAAGTGCCTACTGAAATAATAAATCTAAAATAAAGTCAAAAAAAAAAAAAAAATAATAATAATCCAAAAATATTTCATAACTTAACCTTTATCAAGGCAACAAGGCTCAGTTCAATTTGTTAACATCGCAATATTCAAAATGTTTCGTCGGCTAAATTTAGTACCAGATTTGGCTAATTTTTCGAAAAATGAATGAAATTTGATAAGCCAGCGATTAGTAATCGAAAAAAGAAATATTTATGGGGGCATGGGTCAGTTTCTTTGTTAGGTATAACGGAGTTCCCAAAAACAAAAAAAAAACAAAAAGACATTAGACCAATGAACAACATTTCCAAGGTGATTGTATCTTTAGCGGCGGGATCTTATCAAATTTTGTATTGGCACTTTGAACTACTAGTGATGATTAATTTTAAATAATGTTAAAGCAAAAAATTGACGGTTGTTGTGTGTTCTTGGACAGAAATATGTGTGCCTATAGATTAAATATTTAGCAATCCTATTATTTAATTGGCAAAGGTATCTTAATTGCATTTCGAAGTATAAAATTTAAGAATTTGTTTAAAAAATAAATAAATATTACGCGTAACCGGCCCATACAGGACCCAAAGCCTAGCTTCTCCAACCACAGTGTGTGCGAAGACATAATTTTTTTAGACACGAATGGAACGGACCTACAGTTTTACAGCCGATTCCGAAGGGCCAATGATTTTTGAGAAGCTTCTCATGACAGTTCTTACTCTTAGATGTTTGTCAGACGTTGGAAAGACGTAGGGCAGGGAATAAAAACTTTCAGGTGGTTCAGGTGGGGATTTTAGACAGCGACAACTGCATCCACTGCATCCAAGAATTTGTTTAGGTTCTCACTAAAAATTTCCATTTTAAAAGTTCTTAAGAAACTTTGGCGCTACACCCTAATTTACAGCAACCAAATCAGACATTTTTCACCTGCTCCCCCATCCAACTTTGCTTACAACAAAGCTAGAGACATACCATTTTCTTACAGCAGCAGGCTGCATACCAAATTTCAGTTGTTTAACATGAGCAGTTCCTGGGTTATGAGGCCCCGAAATTAGCAAAAAAAAGCAACTCACTCGATGACTCACTGACAGATCATCAAAATTATGGAGCACTTCCATTTATCGCAGCACCTTGAAATTTGTTAAAGTAACTTTATAGTCACATTGGATTTGCGGAGTAAGCCCAGGAAAAAATCTAACGTTTGTGATTTTCCATCCAGGGGCGTGGACTTCTCTTAGCTCAGCCCCCAAAAGACTTACTATTATGATTTTTATACCCTATCCTAAGGGTATATTAATTCTGACACATAGTTTGTAACACCCCTTAATATTCGCCGTAGACCCATAAAAGTTTATATATTTATGATCAGGACCAAATCCTAAGACTATCTTGCAATGTCCGTCCGTCCGTCCATCCGTACGCAATTTTTAGGCCTTTAAAATTAAGTTAAGAAGCTGAAATTTGGACCACATATTCCCTAGGGCTCCGAAATGGTTAAGTGTAAAATATTTTTTAATACGCCCACTGCCACGCCCACAATTTATAAAAAACCGTTTTAAAGCTAAAGTTAGAGAGATAGAGTGTTACAACCTTCACAAGATATGTAGGCACTGCCTTCCTTTATAAGTTTGTGCCCACTTTTTGGGGGCGTTTTTTCAAAATTTTTTTTTTTTTTTAATTAATAGAATTAAATAAAATGCTATCCATCATCTTCTTAATGCTTTTTTCTTTGGGGCATATAGGGATATGGATAGGGTATCATACTGTTCGCCTCAAGCGGACTGTAGCCTTTCCTTATGTTTTACACGAGGGTTGGCAAAATAAAAAAAAAAATATTTTATTTTCCATTAAGGGGGCGTGGTAGCCACCCTTTTCTTTAACTTTGCACCCAAAAGGCTTAGAGTTAAGAAACTTTACGTGAAGCGCGTAAGTTCTTGTGTACGCGGCTGCAACGTAAGCGTGCATTTTTTATTTGCAAATTTATGTGAGACAGATTGTCGTTAGTTTTCACGTCTGGGCATTTATATGAAATGTCAACTTTAAAACCTGTTACATGGAGATTTTCTTGTCTAAAAATTCTTAAACTAGCAAGTCTACCATCATTGCGACGAAGTTTGTTTTTTGTTCTTGAATATTTTAACGAGCGGGCAATTTCCGTCTGCCCGCGGAAATCGTAAAGATTCTATCAAAATATGTAGGTAGATACTTTACAAGTTTCTCATGCTTTTTCGAAAATTTCTTTGAGAAGGAACAAAATTTTGTAAATTATACGTAGGAATAATGTCTGTATCCTAAATCATCAGGAGTCTCCTTCATGGTCGAATTTAGTTAGTTGAATCTACCCCGCATAGCTACGTTCCACACTAGACAAATTGATGTCACGACTTGAAGCTTGACTGAAGTTGTATCTCATGGAGACGGCTTCTTGGGTTTAAATTCAGTTTTTAGCATAGATGAGTACGTGTAATTGGCTATTAAAATATGTAATCTCAGTAGGAGTTTGACAGAAGTTTGTTTACTTCTTCAGAAAGTCATTGAGTCCACACCTTCATCCCATACGTATGTTTGCACAGCTCTGCAGGCTGCCGATTTGCATCTTAGGAAAGGAGTTTTATAATCTGTAAAACTTGCTGCATTAGTTGTTATCTAAATGTACCTGCAAAAGACATTATTGGCGTCATGTAACATGTTTTTGATAAATAATTTTTTCACGGTAAGCAATTCTGCTATTATTTACTCCTAAATTCCATTTATTGCAGTGAAGATACTCTTGCAATCTATTTCTCATCTACGCTTAAAAAAAATTTAGATGAAAGCCACATTCACATTATTTGTTTGCGACGTCAAAATAGTTTCTTTTAAATTAATATCGTCATAAAAAATAAGCACAGTTTGATACCTACGTCTCTGGGATGTAACACGAGCTGTTCGTCTGACGCAGATGCTTCAATTTGTCGTATCTTTTGATAAACAAAATTATGCCTTCTTCACATCAATTTGTTAGGTAGCAAATGCTGATGTAAATGATGTTTGGAAAACAAGCGCAGTTATTTCCTTTCAATTTTACTATTAAAAGCCCTGTTGATGAAAACAAATGATAAGTCATTTAAAACGTGCCAACGCTTTGATACTGACGCATATCTCTATAATTGAAACGCAATCAGCAGCAGTCGCTTCACTCGCATTAACAGCCGACAGAAAAAAGAAAAAAAAAATGAATATAGCCTATATAGACAAGTCAGTGGCTCCTCTCGTGAGCT
This sequence comes from Ferdinandea cuprea, assembly GCA_963576555.1. Classification (NCBI taxonomy): domain Eukaryota; kingdom Metazoa; phylum Arthropoda; class Insecta; order Diptera; family Syrphidae; genus Ferdinandea; species Ferdinandea cuprea. Next base: position 137,249,146 of record OY754958.1, read on the forward strand.
TCACGTGATTATGATTGTAGAACGCTGGCATACTGGCAACCACAAATTAACAATAAAGAAAAAGCAACGTGCTTCAAGAAGCCGTGCCCTCCCTTTAGATAGATAATACATTATGAACATTTGTACGCATAAATAATATTTTATTGAAATGGGTAAACAGCTCTTATAGGCAACGCACCATAAAGTAAGTAATTCCGCTTAAGAGCTGATAACGCACCTCAAGACTTAGTCTTGTCGAATGTAGGCGGCTCGGCTGTCAATATTTTATTTTCCATCCAAAACTAGGGCAATTGAAGTGGAAAAAAACGTGCATGTCGGACGTTGGCGTTTGGCGGTTGACGTTCACGTGAACAACTTTTTAATTGTCCCCATTTACAACTTAAACTAATCGCATTCCCAGCTGAAACTGTCAAATCGTCTGTCATTCTTTGGAATTGATAATGTTGGAGGTTGTATTACATAAGCGAACTGCCAAATTGACTTCATATCTGTCAAATATCGCGCTCGTATTAGCAAATAGTCACGTGTAGCTAGAAAATTACGAAAGGGTTTATAATGAGCACGTACAAGCGATAGGGTGTTAATGGGGTCTAAATGCGAGGTGTAATTCTACATTTGTTGACAAGTCCATCACATTGTTGTTTTGTGTAATCATCTTTAAGTTGTTTGTTACCGTTAACTTTGGATTTGCTAAGTTTAGTACAACCAATAAAAGATGATTGTAGGAAAGGGTGTTTTCTTATATCTCTGCCTGATAAGAACATGTGTTGGTATACGAAGTGTAATTGAACTTTTAAACGTTAACTGATTAAATAAAATGGTTCAGAAGGTTACAGCTTGAGTTGCTGTCAGCTAGTTTTGAGCACTTTTCTTATTTTGTAGATTGTTAGGGTAAAACCGGTAAAGAATGGGGAACCTAGGAATAATCAGCATTTGCAACTCAATATTGAAATGGGTAATCAAGTAATAAGTCAATAAGTTACGAACTCAATTAAGTGGAAAGGGAAAGTAGTCACTTGGTTTGCATCACTTATAAAGATATGGTGCAACATTTAAGACGAACTTGCGTTGAGTTTTTTTTGGTTTTTTTACTTTGAATGTTAATTACTGCGCTAATGCGTGTAAATATCGAGATAAGCGGCGTTCTTCTCATATTAAGAAGTATGTTGCAGAAAATATATTTTTAAGAATTTTAAAATATTGGATGATAGGACGATGGTTCACCCTGAGTCTTTGGTAATGAAATTGAAAGCATTGTTTGGCACTTAATCTGGTCCTTGACATTTTTATGGCTTATTTTTCTGCTTTTGATTTCTACTGCCACTTCCGGCATCATACTTGATAAATATAGTGTTCCAAGTGTGTATGTTGCGGAACCTTTTTTTTGCAATAATTTATAATGCATGAAATCCTAAAACTGTCTATTTTTGCATCTTTGGGAAGTTTCTTGTTTTCCTATGAGTTTATACTTTTCCGTTTTTCTCATATTCAGGCCTTCCAGAGGACTCCGTAATTTGCTCATAGCCGAAATCTGCAACAGAATATTTTTCCATTAAAAGAATGAATACTTTCTACCTGTTATTGCTCTACGAATTATTGAGGCATCCCAAAATACGCTAGTAGCAGAGATGTTTCCTTGTCTGTTTATCACAAAATATCTTGCCAAAGAATTTTTAGCTCCATTCTTATTGCATATTGTGCTGCATTTTTTCCACGATTGTGTCTGCTGAAAACAACCTGCCGCTTAAAGAAAGGTTTCTTTTGGTACCAAATTCCAGTGCGCAATTTTGAAAAACTTGCGTGAGAATTATCTTTTGACCCCTATCTTATGGATATGCCATCCGATGCAACGACAACTGAGATCTTTCTGCAATGGAATGGCTTCGGTCCGACTTTGAATCACTTAATGAATGTCACCGTATTTTCGCAGATGGCTCCGTGATGGTTCTGCGCCATTTTTCCAAGCGCAGGTTTATTGTGAACAACAGGTGGTGGCCTTAAAAGCGCAGTTCAACCCTCTTACTTCGTCCAAGATAGCTTTCTCCGAATTTGGTCAGAAGGCTGAACATAGAGAATCTTGTCTGTGTTTCAGGCCATACTGGCATCCAGGGAATTGAGATCCCCGATGAGCTTGCTAGACAAGGTTCAGAAGAAGTTGTCTCAAGATCCGAACCTGGGTTGGTCTGCCTGTATCTGTAGTCATGCCATCCATTTGTACTTGAGTTTCTAGTGAATACAAGTTTCGGTGGCGCGACAGCGATGGTTGCAGACAGACCAAACTACTGCGCTCGGATATTTGAAGAAAGTCTGCGCCTTTCCTTCTATCTCTCAACTGTCAGGCTTTTGGTGAGAGGGAAGACACAGCGGAACACTTCCTCTATAGTTGTTTTTGCTCGCATCAAGTGGCGGATTTACAGGGCAGACGTGGTGACTGCCGAGCATCAACGTTCTTCATTAAGTTTCTTCTCATATTTCTTCAAAAGATGCCTAAACTAAGTACTAAGTAATCTAAGGCATGGAAGTACAATAGAATTGTATCTAAGCTCTCAATCGGATAGTAGCAACCCCTGAAAAAAAGAAAGTGTTGATTGTCGGAGATTCATGATCTTGTGGTTGGTTAAAGTTGCAGATTTTTTATAGTTCCTAGTTTTCTTCGAAGAATTGCTATGGGATTATTTTGCCTAGTGTCTTATGACAGCACTGATGTTATTAACCAAAGCCAATCTTCCCTAGATTTCGAGATTTATCAACAAAATTTACAGACACAGTAAATGCCTTGACACTTCAAAAGGCATTCCTAAGTATTTATACAAAAATATTCAATTGCTCTTCACTGATCAAATAAACAAATAACCGCTCATATTTCTTAATAATCTTTTTAACCCTGTTCATGTAATTGTCGCGCCCCCAAATCGCACCGAATTCACGTTTCAAATTTCTTCATAACAACGTGACAAGACGGTGATAAGTGAGCATGCCCTTTTCCGCAAATAGTTTCCGCACTCAAAGACAAACATGATTACCTACACGCCAAGCAAATATGTACCGCTAGCACGATGCAATTCATTTTGATTGGTCTCTTTACTAGATAGCTAAACTCTTCAGAAAGTTTCCACTATTTGAGTAGCGATAATCATTAGTTAGCCGCGATAAAGCGGAAAATGCCTTCGTCTCGTGCTGCATGTGATCACCACATGTGAAGTTGAAAAGGCGAACGAAACCTGTCATCGGATGTCTCGCTGATAAGCTGAGGAAGGCGTGCAATTAATATACAAAGTCTATAATTGGAATTTTTTGTTTATTTTCATTTTTTTTCTAGTGGGTCATTGTCATCCAAAGGTCGTTAAAGCTGGCTCCCTTCAAATGGCTTCGTTATCCACCAATAACCGATTTTTGCACGATGAGTTAGTTCAGTGCGCAAAGAATCTGACAAGCAGGATGCCATCAGAGTTGTCTGTTTGCTTCTTTGTGAATTCAGGCTCAGAGGCGAATGATTTAGCTTTGCGATTGGCCAGGAATCACACCAAGAGGAAGGATGTTATCACTTTGGACCAGTAAGTGTGAAAATACTGCCAAAATATGAGGTCTGTTGTTAAAGTTGTTATTTTTATTTATTTATTTTAGCGCGTATCATGGTCATCTTCAGTCGGTGATGGAGATTTCCCCGTATAAGTTCAATCAACCCGGTGGCGATAAGAAGCCAGACTTTGTCCATGTGGCCAGTTGTCCAGATAGCTACGGCGGCAAGTATACTGACAAGAATCACCCCAATGAGGATATGGCGTCGATTTACGCTAAAGAAATCGAAGACATCATCGACGGTATGCGAGCCGATGGTAAAGGTGTTGCGGCCTTCATTGCAGAGAGCTTGCAAAGCTGCGGTGGTCAGATCATTCCTCCAGATGGTTATTTTAAAAAAATATTCAAAGCAGTTCGGGGTGCAGGCGGTCTGTGCATTGCCGACGAGGTGCAAGTTGGATTTGGCAGAGTTGGTTCACATTATTGGGCATTCGAAATGCAGGATGTCGTTCCAGATATCGTCACAGTGGCCAAACCCATGGGCAATGGGCATCCAGTTGGCGCCGTTGTTACAACACAAGAGATTGCGGATTCATTCGCAGCTACTGGGGTAGCATACTTTAATACCTACGGAGGTAATCCGGTATCATGCGCTATTGCCAACGCAGTGATGAGCGTTATTGATGAGGAAAAGTTGCAAGAGAACGCTTTGAAGGTTGGCCAATACCTTCTAAAGCAATGTGAAGAGCTAAAGTACGAATTCGATTGCGTTGGCGATGTGCGCGGTGCTGGTCTTTTCATTGGTGTTGAGCTGGTAAAGAGTAAAGATGACCGGGAAGCGGCTACTGAAGCCGCACACTGGGTTGTCAATCGTATGAAGGATGTTCACAAGATTCTGGTTAGCTCCGATGGGCCTCGTGATAATGTGATTAAATTAAAGCCTCCCATGGTATTTAATACTGAGAACGCCGATGAGTTCTTGTTGGGCTTCAGAGAGTGCCTATCCGAATTGGAGAAGGACCGTCGGGCGATTAATGCCACTGCAATGAGCTGTAGTATACCAAGTAGTAAAATACATGAAAAACGCGACCATTTAATTAAGTCCGTATAAAAAGGACATTCATATAATGTTAAAACTTTTATTTATAGTTTATTTTTAGTTTTAGTATTTAGAATTGTAGTTTTGCACTAGAGCACGAAGTTAAAAAGCTATATTTTAGTTAGCTAATTTTGTAAGCTTTTATACATACATACACACGCAAAATATGTCACACCATGGTTGTGTGTTTAATGAAAAAAATAAAAATAAAACAATGTTATGTAGATCATAAAAGAGTATTTGCATTTATTTGGATTGACTGCTAAAAGAATTCTGCTCACCGGCATACAACCTAGGAAAGAGGATTATAATCCCTGGAAAAAACTTCCAGTTTTCTAGACAAAAAAAATGAAATAGCTGCTCAAAAAACATATAAGGTTGTTTAAAACCTGAAACCTAAAAACCTCATCTGGGGCCTATTTAGGGCTACCAGATGTAATTCTATTAAAATAGGGACATCATGACCTGAAAATTGCAAAAACAGAAAGTGAGGGACTTTAACTCCATCTAAAAAATCTCCCGGGGACTGTCTTTCGTCATCCCGAGTAAGATGGCACCTAGTCGTTCGACTAATGGGCATTTGAAATATTTTCAAATTTGAGAAGAAAAATCCGCCGTTTGTTGGATTTTTAAACTTTTTGTTTCGGAATAATACATTATTGACATTATTGAACACATCAAACATTTTTATTAACATTTAATACATGTATAATAAAACAGGGGTAAGTACATCAGGAACTTTTGACTGGTTTACAATTACTTGTTTTTGTTTCTGAATAAGCAAAGACTGCACCACGCAACACTAGACATCGCTATTCCACGCTATTCGCTTCTGAATTAACATTCAATAGGCAGAAGAACCTGAACAATTTCCCTGCAAAGCAATCAAACTCATTCAAGAACCAATACATTTTCAATATCTTTTTTAACTGCGGCCTATTATCAAATGCCGCACTTCCTTTATTAAGGTATGAAAATAAATAATGTGGTGCAGCTTTTCAGGCGCTTTAACTCGAGCCACATTTAGCCACTTTCTGTATTATTATAATAATTATAACAGTACTTGAGTCTAGATGGCGCTATTTTAAAATAATCCCTTTATAACTATAATATCTAATATCTAATCTTTATTAGGTCCGACTGATACTTAGTGTAGAGGACAGAAGATGGACTTGGCTATTATTATATGGACTATGGAGGATATCTAATTCCTAAACAAAAATACAAATTTGTATGAACACCAAAAATATTTAGGGAAATGTTGGTATTTTCAAAAATTTTCAAACGAAGCAATATAAAAAAGGAAAGTCGGGTTGAAATGTCTGGACTTTCTAGCCAAAATCGGAACGTCGTACTGTTAGTTTATTTAAGTAAATACCTACTTGCCTGATTAAACCCAAACATATTACATGGAATACAGGTTGCCTCCGTACTAAGGCAACGGCAACACTAAACACTCTTTTGCACCTTACAACGTCCACATGGATCCACAGGGATGGTGGGAATATCATACCATTTCTCTGCGTAATAAGAGGAATTATAAAAGCAAATATTCTATTCATGATTAATTATTTGTTTTGAAATAAAGGGCCTTTTGTTTAGAGGTTGGTTTTTCGAATAGAGATATAACTGACATTTTGTGGTCAAATCTGGCAACTCTAATGTCATTTATGTTCAGTTTGGTTCGCCATTTCATCATGAACAGGTTGACAAATGAACAACGCTTGCAAATTATGCAAATTTATTTCGAAAATGGTTCAGTTCGCGCAAGCTCATTTTGGGTTGAATGGCTACGTCAACAAGCAAAATTGACGTATTTGGAGTGAAGAGAATCCACATAAGACCCTTGAAACGCCATTACTTCCACAAAAACTGACTGTTTGGTGTGCTCTATGGGCTGGTGGAGTCATTGAGCCATACTTCTTCCGAAATGATGCTGGAGAGTCAGTTACCGTTAATGGAGACTGGTATAGAGCCATGATAACAGACTATTTTGTTCCCGAACTGGATGGCATGAATGTGGATGAGATGTGGTTCCAACAAGACGGCGCTACATGCCACATAGCGCACATAACAATCGATTTATTAAAGGAAACATTCGATGAGCGCATAATTTCGCGGAATGGACCTGTCAATTGGCCACCAAGATCGTGTGATTTGGCACCATTGGATTATTTTCTTTGGTAATATGTGGAGTCGCTCGCCTAAGCCAACAAACCAAAAACGTTAGGGGACTTGGAAGCCAACATTCGTGCCTTTATTGCCGACATACAGCCCCAAATGCTTGAAAAAGTGGTTGAAAATTGGACCGCTAGACTTGTCTTTATTCAAACCAGCCGCGGCGGCCAAATGCCCGAAATTATATTTAAACATTAATAATGGCATAAAATTATCCTTCCAAGAAAGCCAAATTGATGGACATTAAAACGATTTTCTTGTGTTTTATTTCAATTCGAAGTTCTATACCTCTAATAATAATGCACTCAAGCTTCATGAGCATCGTAACAATCATCACTTTCGAAACTAAACTTTTCTTGGTGGTTGGATGATCCGGATATTATCCGGCTAAAGTTATTGATATGACAAATCTACCAAATGATGAACTGTATTAGAACTATAGAAACAATACTTACATTCCTACTTATTTTTTTGTAAACGAATTTTAAAATAAAAAAAAAAAACCATCACCAATCAATGACAACTTGTTAACAGTAATGTACAAATCAATTATTAGTGCAGCAACGAATTTTAATTGAACAACTAGAACTTTACGTCAGTCATACTGGTACAATGCGTGAAAGATTCTGAGTGTTATGAAAACGAACAACTGATACTGCTAGATTAAAAAATTCATTTGAAAAAATGAAAAATATATGATAAAAACGTATCATATCGAATAAAAATTGAAAAAAAAATACATATCTTTGTATTAAATTGCAGAAGTGCAGGGAGGCAGGCGTGTGCCGTGTGCACAGATGAGATGAGGTGCAATGAGATAGTCAAACCCTCATGACTCTAATTCTGAACCTGAGTTGCACTGCCAACTCTGATGACTCTAATTCTGAACCTGAGTTGCACTGCCACCATCTAACTTTATGTTAGTTCTTAATGGATAGGGATTTAAGAGCGGGCCAGTCATGGTACTGGATGTTGAGTCTCTATCTAATTGTACCTCATCTTATATCTTTGATCTGATTTGTGTCTTGCGTTGGCAATTGTATTTATTTCATCGAAGTTATTTTATAATTGAAATTGCATATAAATTATCTAGCCAGACCCTGAACGTAAACTCTCTAAACAATTTGTACACTTAAGTAGTTCTCTTTGTTAATTTGTTGTATATTAGCAGAAAACGGAAGACATTTTTCGACTGAAAGGAAGGCTTAACCGCTCAATCAAAGTGCAAATCGGGAGCAAGTTGTATATCTGTCACCATCTGGGAGTACTTTGACGGGAATTTGAAAATCTTCTCATGACATACACAGTATAAACATTGATGCTGTTTATTTTGAGGAGCATTGAAGCCGATGAATTGAAGCTCAACTAATAAAGTTTTCCACTCGTGTTTCCGGTCCATGTGGCCATGTTTGAACAGTTTAATATTTAAAAATTAATTTTCTGTTACGTATTGAATCGTTTATTTAACTCTAAAAATAACTAAATTGACAGTAGTCAAAAATTAGGTCCCATAATTGAATTTCCTTATAATTTAATTTCCACTGGCAAAGCATTGAATTGTGGTTGCCTGTTTCTATAGTAATACAATGCAGCACCTGTAACAGCAACTACGATTACAAAGAGTATGCCGCAAACTGTTCCCGTTGATGTGGAGCTTAATACCTCTGACTTTTCTTTCGTAGTTATGAAATTGGTGTGAATTTCAATCGACTGCTGCGCAGGACACTTGAAGAATTCGTCAACAATAGAACCATCCTGGCACATACACTCATAGCCAATTGGTCCATGGACACAAAGGCCGGAACATAGTTTATGATTGCAATCATTGGCAACGATTTCCTGTCGTGATGCACTATTTACGACTATATCGGTGACATCGTACATATTCCAATTAACTGTTTCACATCCGGTGTCTCCAAATAGGCGACAGCGAAAGGCCTTAGTAGAGCCCTTGTTCACAATAAACGCTAAATTCTCATGAATACTTATCGCCGATGGATTAACGATTGCGTTCTCATTCTGAACAACTATCTTGACAGATCTTTCACTGACATTGAGGTAGCTTATGGACTGGAGGGTGTGCGAGAGACCATCAACAAAGTACAGCTCCTGTTTGTAGACATCAGCTTCTAGGTCGGTTATCATAGCTGGGATGGTGATCAAAGTCTGATATTTGTATCCATCTAGCCCAGCTACGCAGATGTGACTGAATCCTTTTGTTGTTATAGCAGCAAAAAAAACTTTGCGGCTTATGGCATCCACCGCTATGGCTGTTATAACTTCACCCGGCAGCAGTTTAATGATGTCAGCGCAAAAGTTGTTCTTAAAACTGCATACCTTCAGTCGGGAGGTGCCTAATTGGCTAACAACGTATATGTTTCCAGTGATCCAATCTACGGCCAATTTACTGCAATTGGCCACAGCCAGTCCCAAAGTAACAGAGGCATTAACCATGTTCCATTCGTAGAGAGCATTGCTCTCATCTGTGGTATAGTATAACTTGCTTCGTGATATGTCAAGGTCAAAGCTAGTTATCTTAGTGTCATTTAGCAACAGCAGGACCTCCAACGTCATTGGGCGCTCAGTAAGACGCCGAACTTCATTGTGCGTGGCATAAAGCAAGGAATAGTCGTTATCAAAAGACTTGCAAGTGGTTTTGTCGAGCCGTAACATGAAGCCTTTGTAGCAACTGCACCGATATCCGCCAGCGAAATTGTTACACATCTGTGCACAGGGATTACCCTTCTGAAGGCACTCATCGATGTCCGAGCACATCTTTTGATCTTCATCCAGCATGTATCCGTCAAAGCAGCTGCATTTGGCACCGTACGGCGTGGCTTGACACTTGTGCTCACATGAATTACCCTTTGTGCAGGCAGTTTTACACATTTCTGTCTCATCTTGTGCGTTTTCGCAGTCCACTTGGCCATCACATGTCTTTGAGTAATCGATACACGTTCCATCTTTGCAATCAAACATACCCGGCTGGCAGGCTTCGTGTGTGTCTTGTGTGCCATTCCGATTGCATTGAAGCTCATCACTACCATCGGAACAGTCCGCTTCACCGTCGCAATGGAACTCTATTGGAATACACTTTCTAGACGCAATACAGTGGAACTCAAACACGCTGCATTTGTAACAGTACATCTCATCCTCGCCTTGAGGACACTCGGCGGTTCCATTGCACTTTGCCTGCCAGTCCAAGCAAATTGTCGGGTCCGATAAACATTGGAATTTGTTTGGTGTTCCGACAGCATCTAATTCAGTACCACAAATAATCTTTTGCTTGTCATCGGTACATTGAAGCTCATCCGAACTGTCGCCGCAGTCATTGTGGCCGTCGCACACTAGGCGCTTATCGAGGCATTGGCCCAGCTTGCATCGATGCATGCCCTTTGGGCAGTTCTTGGGAACTAAAATTAACGAATAAGTTTAATTCAGCTTAAAAAAGGTTGAAACTCACCGCATTTGTCGTGCTCATCAGAGCCATCGATGCAGTCCAGGTATCCATCACACTCCCAGCCTTTGGCGATGCACATTCCTGAAGTGCATTGGAACATATTTTTCCCACATTTGCCTAAACTCATTCCACAGTTGGTTTCATCTGAGTTGTCACCGCAATCATCGAATCCGTCACACATAGCATCCATATCAATGCAGCGACCGTTTTCACAACCATGCTGATGAATGTGACACTTTAGTGAGCCATCTGAGCAAACATTTTTATAATAGACATTCTAAAACAGTGGCACGAATACTCACCAAAAACGTTGCACTTTTTCTCATCGCTGCCGTCCTCACAATCCTCGATTTTGTCGCAGCGCGATTCACTCAACACGCATTGGTTGAAATCGTGGCACATAAACTCGTTGAACGCACAAAGGACTTCGGTTTTCTTTGGTTTCGAGTTGCAGGACGCCTCATCGGATCCGTCAAGGCAGTCCTTTCGTCCGTTGCATCTGTCTAATAAGTTCAAGCACTCTCCCGATTGACAACGAAACTTACAGTGCAAAACATCAATACAAGTTTGATTTTTAACGTCCTTGAACGTCATCCCCGAGGGGCAAAAGCAAGTCGACGAGTTCTTTCCTTGTGACATGCAAACGTGGGAGCAGCCACCATTGTTGTGCAAGCATGGATGATCGTACTGCGGTTGGGGGTGACTTGATAGTAGTTGAATCTTTTTCACCGCCTGTAAGCTCGAAAACTCTAGCAAAGTCCTTTTCACTGATCCCAGCTTGGTCTTATGAGTCCAGTAAAGGTATGGAGATTCCACGGTGGTCCAGAAGATTTCGTCATCGATAACCGCCACTGACGCTACTGGTTGGACAAGGCGGCTTGTCCACTCAAAATCGATAGACATGTTAGCAAATGTAGAAAATTCAATTTTTGCTTCGACCGTGTTCACCCAGTACAGAGTACGGCTCTTGAAGTCTGGTAGTATTTGTATTGGCCCACTATTTTTAAATACTCGAATATAATCGCCACCATTTCTGCCGAAAGTTTTCCTTTCAATAGGTACGTCCCCCGAGGTTCGGAGAGCTATAACCATTTTCCTACAAGGCTTGGTATTTATAAGGCAATAACAATAAACAATAACCAAGCAGCACTTACCCATCTTCTGGCAACAGTCCGATGCCAATAGGCACATCATTTACAGCGAAAAAGTGAATTATCGCCCGCTGCATCATTCGCAGTGAATAAACCTCAACTACGCGTCTCTCTGAGTCGGCCCAGTAGAGATTCTGTGCCAAATCATCTGAAACAACAAATTTAATTAATCCATGCCTTAGCTGTAAGTAGGGCAAACTTACCGAATGCCATGCCAGTGACATATCCCAAAGTTCCTCGGCGTATTAAAATCCTTAGTACCTTTGTAGCTGTATCGTACTCGCCGATAGTCTTCTGCATATTGTCGGCTATTAATATCGTTGCATTAACACTGTTATAAGTCATATGGTCGACTACCAGGGGAATGGTAAACTCTTGCAAAATCTTATGTTTCCCAAAATTTGTATGCTCCATTTCAAAGATTGCATTCGTCAGACCAACGTACAATTTCTGCTTTTGAACAGTTCGCTCGCATCTCGTGCCATCAGACGCTAAAACCATTCCATCGGGACATGCGCACGAGAATGAGTTGTAAGCGGCCAGCAAACACAAATGTGAACACTTATGTTTCTTACAAGAATGGTCAATATTTGGTTGAGTTGCAGGATGATACACGTGCAAGCCGTACATGCGATCACCTGTGGCGATCACTTGATGATCTTTACCGTCGAATTTGTTGCACGATTTAACGCTCTTAGTACTCCAGTCTGACCAATATAAATTATCTTCAAATACTGCGATACCGAAGGGATGCTTTAGAATGTCGGACAAGATCAACTTGCGATCGGTACCATCCATTCGTATGCTCTCGATTGTCATCAGTTTGGCATCGACCCAATACAACCGTTCATTGTTGAAATCCAGAGCGATTCCATTTGGCCAGTGGATGTCAGTTTCCACCAGAGCTATAGACGAGTTACCGTCCATTGAGGCTCTTGCGATCTTGGGGTTTGTGCCCCAATCTGTCCAATACATCAATCCCATCTGCGGCCAAAGATCGATACCACGCGGTTGTTGAACATCTTTAACCACTAGGGGCGTGCAATAATGTCCGTCATTCGAACAGACTGCAATGTGCCGAAGAACATTATCCGAAAAGTAAATATTTCCCGTTAACCAATCAACTGCCAGACCTTCTGGCGCATTTAATCCAGACGTAAGGAGAATATCCTGATCTGATCCATCTTCGTGAGCCTTCACAATACTGCTTTGATCGCCTCCATAGTTTGTGGTCCAATAAATATTATGTCCATCGTTTGCAATATCAACCACATCCGTTAGGTTATCCGCAACAGTGTAGAGGTGTTTTGATTTTAAGTAGATACCCTTTACGGCCTTTTGTGTGGAAAACAATAGCAAAGGATCGCCAAAACTTACCGTACAGGTTTTTTTATTAGCTAACAGTTTAAACTTGTCAGCACATGTGCATTTGTAGGTACCTTCAGAGTTGATGCAGCCATGACTGCATATGCCAAATTTCGCACATTCGTTAACATCGTCGCATGTGCTAAGCTCGTCATTGTACGTGAACCCGGGAAAACACACACACTCGGCTCCTGTTGGTTTAGTTATGCATGCACTATATCTGGGACAATCCATCGTCAAGCAAGTACTTATGCAATTTTTGTCATCGTTGCCATCATTTTTACAAAAGGGATAAGGACTTTTAATGCTTTCGGTAGTTTGGCCTAAAATTGAGGTATGAAATTTTCATTCAAAAAAAGCTTATTCCGTATTCTATGTATTTTGTATAAAATCGATTTATATTATCTTAAAAAAAATTAATGAAAATAAAGCCGAAAAATCGAAGTTGGGTATATGCAAAGATTAATTGGGTAATTGGGTTTAAAAAAGGTTTGCATATAGCCAACCTCGTGTCTACTCCAAATCTAACAGTGAAACCAAGCCTTGGACAGTCCACAGGATCTAGCGGGAATCCTATTCCAGAGACGGAAGAATGATTCGACTCTGCGTCCAAAATTCATAGCAGGAAGATCTGACAAAACAAGATTCCTATGAGATCAAGGTGCTTATTATCGTGGAAAGACTTTACTGATATCTAAATCATCCATTTAAGCAGAACATTTAAGCTAGTCGCTAACTTCGAAGCAATCGTGGCTACAAAAAAAACCGCGAATTACTTTCATAGTCGGTAGATGATGACGAAAGTTGCAGGAGAAAAGACTTAAGATGTCACATTCTTCAAAAGCAATAGCCCTTAAACGTTTTGGAGCCATTCATAAAGAATGCGATTATATACGTCATAGATGAAATTTCAATGTAGACCTAAACACATCAAGTACACCAATCGCTTATCATATCACCAGCTCTCGTTTTCGCACGAACATTCGCTAGTCCTGATCTTGCAGGAAGAACAAATCCCTATACATCACTATAGCAAAATGTAAAACCCTAACTCTTACCCTGCCCGCAAACTCCATAATATTGCCAAAATAACAGGTCAAATATTTAGGGGTGAACTTTTCAGAACGTTTCAAGTTCAACCGTCACATAACCCTTACTTCTCAAAAGGCAAATTATGCCTTATCATATATCTCGCCACTTATGCGAAAAAGAGGTGCACTCGAAACAAGTACCAAACTTCTTCTCTACAAACAGTTAATACGTCCGCTATCAGTCCCACTTATATGAAAAAGTAACAAATCTTCGAGCGACAAGTGCTTCGCCATTGTACTTCGCTCTACCGAAACTCTCACAATATAACAAAAGTCCTATATGAAGCCGCCAATCTTATCCCCTTTGGTCAATATCTGTGCTCGCTTTTAACGAAAATGACGCGAAATATCCTATCACATCCCAACCCTTTGATGCATATCCTTTCAGATACTCCATCAATACAGTATTACTATCCCCACGTGATGGCTTTAATTGAACCAGATCTTGGAATAGTCCAAGAAGATTCATTCGAAGACTTCTACGTGGTTGTTGGAAGGCGATACAACCGTGGTTGACAATATTTTTTCCAATATATCGGCCATACAAAGTTTTTGGCCATGCCCCACTTTTTGGGGATGTTTTTCCAAAAAATATATATACTCTTTCCTATCCCAGCGAACTCTCAATCCTTTTAAACAATGTCTTGGAAGGCAGTTTCTCAGGATTTTCGTGTTGTATTTCAGAAAGCATTTTTTTGGTTTTAGAGAATTGTTCGCACAGTCAGTAGTACTCGTAGAATGTATTAGAATAAATTCTTTGTTTTCAAGAATGCCTGTGTTTACAAGAGAGAATATAAAGGCATGGGTGGTCTGCGCTCTGCACTGCGTTGACGAATTGACCATAAAATACGATCCAGCAGCTCGTACAGATTCTCGAAATCCGGAGCCAATCGAAAAATAATTGTTCGTTTCTATAAAACTCTCAATTTAGACCCGGGAAATCATCAACACTAGTGAAAGTGATGTTTGGTTGGAAGAGGGGAAGTTTTCACCAACTTCAACTTTCTTTTCGAAGGTTGCTCGTTTTCGTTGATTAATTGTATCAAAAAGAATTATTAAATATGTTAATATTTGTGGGTTTATAGGTATATGTGGTACAAAGAACACATTGAAAAAGATGTGATTGCAAATCTCAAAACCTTGAAAGACATTAAATTTTCAATTTAATTTGAAAATAGAAGGAAAATATTTGCGTAACGAGAATGGGGATTCAACTGAGTGTCTCTAAATTCCAATTGATAGAAACCGTTTTGAGGCTCATCTTTATTAATCTAATGCACCGAAAACATGACAGCTTTACCGCAATTACTTCTTAAACAAAATTGTTGGACTCTTAATTTTTTGGTAATAATAAAAACGCGAAACAAACTACCAAATTAATTTGAATGGCGGAACACACGTAAAATAAATAAAGGAAATTTTGGCCGAGATATTATGATCTGCCACACTCCAGAGATTAGGTGCAACGATAAGTAAAGAATTTGCTCAGAATTCCCGGCGACTCCTTCCACGGAGTTTCTTCGAAAGGCAAAAAAAAAAAATTTAAATGGACGCAATGATATAAAAATAAATGTATGAAGCCTTGGGATTTTTAATGCTGAAGATGATGACAAACCCTTAAAATGTAGGGAAAATCTTGAAAAACCGATGAAAACTACAATTCAACACAGAAGTTTTTTAACACTTTATAAAACTATGTTGGAGAACGGTCTTTTATTGTCAGATGAAGCCTCTTTAAATTTACCAAATACATAGATAAAACAATATATAAATGGACCGTTATCGCTTATTCCAAAATTTGAAATAAATTAAAATTAGTTGAGCCGCGCCCATTAACGCCCTACCAAGCTATTTTTCCCAACTCTTAAGCAACCGATTCAATACACTCTATTGGTCTATTTTTATGTCCTTTTTCTCCTGTTCTCTTCTCCAAAAAAATTGTCTCCTTCTCGTATCTGTTTCTCTATATTTATTTTTTCTAAATTATTCCTCCGCTTTCTGTGCATCGTAAATTTGTCTATTTAATTAGTCCTTTTTCGCTACGTTAAAATAAAGTCCAAACTTACATTCGCAAGACTTA
Source organism: Ferdinandea cuprea (assembly GCA_963576555.1). Taxonomy (NCBI): domain Eukaryota; kingdom Metazoa; phylum Arthropoda; class Insecta; order Diptera; family Syrphidae; genus Ferdinandea; species Ferdinandea cuprea. Next base: position 137,265,089 of record OY754958.1, read on the forward strand.
AACTTCGTGTGTCTCAATACTGGCCAACCTATTTGTATGCTTTTTCATTGCCTTATTTTGCATAAGCTGAGGAAACTTCAATGTTAAGACATGTCTTATATCATTTCGGCTTATGGTATTCAAGTTCACATTAAACTTTGTTGAACTTCTGATTAAAAAGGTTTAGTGCAAAAAATCTCGAATGCAACGAAAGCAAGCGACAAAATTGTCAGTAACGGCTATATCCCCAGTATTTAGTAATGCAACATTTGAAAATTCTGTATTAACTGTACAAACAAAAATATGAAACTACTAAAAGTCGTGAGCATTTAAAAAATCAAAGCTCAAACACAAAAGCAATAGGAGACCATCCATACCGGTACGTCGACTTACCGCAGGCCGCCTCATCAGATTCGTCAATGCAATCGTATTTTCCATCACAAATAAAACTTTCGGGAATGCAATTGAAACCACCATCGCACTCAAATAGATGTATACCACACGATTGTACTGAGTGTATTTCTAAAATAAACACTATTGCAATTAAGATAACTACACAATACGCAACTATACGATTCTCATCAGAATACATCTTGAAAACTGATTTTAAGATAATCAAAACCGAAACTAGTCAAAATAAAAGACACTATAGTTCCGAAAACAGAAAAGTAACATGCTTAAAAGAAAACTAAAACCGACGCAGAAATAAAAATAACAGAATGCTTATTGATTACACTTAAACATGAAAAATGTGCAATTAAGCAAAAAAAAAAAAAAAAAATCAAATGGAAAGGCTACAGTCCGCTTGGGGCGAACAGTATGATACTCTATCCATATCCCTATATGACATTTCTTAATATTCCTCGTAGAGCCCTTAACGAATACATGTAAATATTTATGATCAGGACCAAAACCTAGGACTATTTAGCGATGCCCGCCAGTCCGTCCGTCCGTAGGTAATTTTTATGTATTTAAATTGAAGCTAGGAAGCCGAAATTTGAACCACATATTCCCTAGAATATGCCCATTGCCACGCCCACAGTTTAGGAAAAACCTTTCGAAAGCCGTTAGAGAGATTGAGTTTTGCAACCTTTACAAGATTTTCATTCACTGACCTCCTTCATAAGTTTGTCACAAACAGTTCTTTACCACGCCTACTTTTTGTGGGCGTTTTTCACTTAAATGCTGTTTTCTTTGAACATTTTCATAAAAACCAAGAAAAAATGTTTAACAAGATATTTAACTAATATTTTTTTCGAATATATCGCCCATACAAAGTATTTACCCTATGAAATGTATACAATTCAATAAAAAATAAATGAAAATATTCTGGAGTCATTGAAATGTTAGCCAGTTGTATTTCCCAAAGTTGCATATTCATGGAGTATCAGATTAATAGACTGAGTTGGGGAATAAAGCCCAGCTGGAAATTGACCTTCTTTTGAATCATTAGACAAGGTAATGGTCAACACAAGAAATGTTTATAAAACGTTTCTCTTGTTATTTTACAGTTTTTAAGTTATTTGAGTGCACCGAATGAATTTATTTTACTAAGACTTGCGAAAGTCTGACAAACACACAAGAGTTAGATACATTTAAGACAGACAAATCCTAAGCTAGGTACTGCATTAGCAAGTATGCTTTATTTCATGTATGAATGAACTCTGCGATTTGTCGCAGCCATCTCAAAAGTCCAACGTGGAGTTTTTTTTTTGCAAATAATTATCGCTGTTCAGATCTTATAGTTCATCATTAAATCGTCTGCTCTATATAGATCCCGTTAAAGCGAACGAAAACAAATTTCTGAGGATATCTTTATTCGCTATGAACAGGACTGGAATTATCAAGAATTTCCTTATTTGTTGTAAATAGTTGCTAAACACAGTGATTAGTGAGCGCTATTCTTTGCTTGATTGCTTAAGAAAAAGTGGTTTCAGATGTGACAGCAGAGCCAAGGTAGACAAAGTCCCTTGTCCACTTCTACGTTTCCCATTTTTGTATACATCATATTTCAGCGGCGGTGTTGATCAAATACCTACTTTGTAACCCATAAAAGTCAATTTTGCAGGAGAAATAAGAAACTTCTTATAAAATTAATGGGGCCAATATAATAGATCTGGCAATTAGGCTCGTATCTTTGAGTTTAACATCCTTAGATATATAAGGTATTATTCATTAGATATGGAAATTTTGGTATTGAATTTTGATGACGAGGATATACTCTATTTTACCATAGTTTAAAGTTTTTGTCGGTTCTATTTCTATGCTCGCAAACCCTGCAGTAACGGCTCAGTGGATTGTACCAATAATATCAATATCATTGCGGAATGTAAGTTGGTGAACAGAAAGATCGTAACTCGTGTGTTGGCTTGTGGGTTTTGCATAATTCTGTTAATTATGATACCATCGGGCCGTCGCACTTTTACAAAATTTCGCACTTAAATACGTAAAAACTGAATTTCTCTTCAAAACGTGCGCACATTGAAAGTTAAGAATAGAAAGCAAAATTTCTGTTTGCTTTGGTCTGATTTAATGTTAAATATATCTACATACATATATAAGAAAACAAACAGCTTGTAAGACAATATTTAAATCGAAACAGCGTACTCAGCACAGAAATAAAATCATTTCATAGCCATAGTCCTTTATCAAAAGTTTGCTTTGAAATTTCAAATTACATTCGCTAGTAGCTATCGTATCGCGTGGAAAACATCAAACTGACCGTTAAACTGTTTAGATCAAATTGTCTCCTTTTAAATAGATTTGTTGTGCTTAATTTTTTTTAAAATAGATAAATTTTTTATTAGGTCCTTAAAACCAGTGTATTATTGAGGTGTTTTCGGATTAGTTACTAATATATTTATGTGTAGCAGCTCCTGCCAGTTGCATGCTCATAGGGCAAAAGTGATAAATAAAACTGGCCAAGGCAATGATTGTTAGTCATTATTTACATTATGCTCGTAATACTAAGTGGTAAAATACCACGCCACTATATCTTATATCATTCATTTATTTGTTTTAAAAAGAATTCATAACTCATAACTTTTCGTTTCTTCTCTGGCATAACATGTTTTTGCCAAGTATAAAAGTGTAAATTCAATTTGTGAAATTTTTAATAATACCAATACAAACTTGACATTCTTTTTAAGATCTCAGTTCTTTTTGAGGCTGACTTGTAAGGCAAAAGCGATTTTTGTATAAAAGAACTTGGCTATCAACAACTACATGGAAATCGTGCAAAATTTTAAAATTGTAGGAATTTTTACCGAAAGTAAGCGCCCTCTTTCGAGGAAAATATGAATTGTTTTATAGAAATCCTTGTTTGCTTTAAAAACGACTATTGAGATATAAAATGTCATAACTACAAAATAAGTGTAAATATAGGCGGTTGCCACGCCTCTTTTTGGAATATACCCAGTTTTTTATTTGTTAGGTTGTTTGTTCTTTAAATCCTACCTCCACATAAAATATCATAGCTCTAAGTCTTTTGGTTAGAGAGTTAAAGAAAAGGCGGTTACTACGCCTCCTAAACGGAAATAAAAAATATTTCATGTTTTTTCGTGTTTGTTCTTAAAAATTATAATTGACGTATTTTGCTGAGTGTACCCGGGTCCCGGGCTTACTTCGCAAATCCTATTACTGTGCCAAATTTCAATGTTCTACGATGATTGGAAATGCTCTATAGTTTTGATGATCTGTCACTGAGTCAGTGGTTACTAATTTTGCTAATTTTGGGGCATTATTACTCAGGAACCGCTTATGTTATATTTGGTATGGAGCCTGCTGCTGTGCGTCCCAATAAATCCTCAAAATTGTATGTCTCTAGCTTTATTGTAAGCGAAGTTAGAGGGGGTTCGTGTAAATAAGGGTGTATTACCAAAGTTGCAAGAAAACTTGGTGGGGCACTACCGTTCCCCTTAAGTTTTTATGGTGCCAAAAAATGGCCCCAAAAATTCAATTTATTTTTAAAAATGACCACAAAAATAAATATGAAAAACAATGCGGGATGACATAAGGCCCACGGACATCATTTCTGTCTCAAACGAACATTATGTTTATGTCTATTTAGTATACGGGCCTTTAGTATATGGTCCATGGATCCATGGTAGAAATCACTTCGTGCCGCGTAGTGAGCCACCCAGGTACTCTTGCCAGAGGTATTCCAAATGCTGTCAAGTACTGATCCAACTGCTGTCAGTGCTGTTCTAGATATTTTGCGACTACTGTTCCAACATGGTGAATTGGGTGAATGAAAATCGACATTAGACAAAGTTTTTAGCGAAGTATTAAAATAAATTATTAAAAAATAAATAAAACAAAACCTATATATAACCCATACATATATAATTTAATTTCATACTAAAAACATAAGGAAAGGCCACAGTCCGCTTGGGGCGAACAGTATGATACCCTATCCTTATCCCTATGTACCCCAAAGAAAAAATTCATAAGGAAGATAATAGATAGCATTTTATTTCATTCTATAAAATTTATAGAAAAAAAAATATTTTTTTGAAAAAATGCCCCCAAAAAGTGGGCGTGGCCAAAAACTTTGTATGGGCGATATATTGGGAAAAATATTGGCTAAATATATTGTTAAACATTTTTTTTCGATTTCTATGAAAATTTTCAAAGAAAACAGCATTTTAGTGAAAAACGCCCACAAAAAGTAGGCGTGGCAAAAAACTTTATATGACAAATTTATAAAGGTAGGCAGTACCTACATATCTTGTGAAGGTTTTAAAACTTTATCTCTCTAACTTAAGCCTTAAAACGGTTTTTTCTAAATTGTGGGCGTGGCAGTGGGCGGATTTAACAACTTTTAATACTTTACCATTTCGGGACCCTAGGGAGTATATGCTCCAAATTTCAGCTTCCTAGCATAACTTTAAAGGCCTCAAAAGTTGATACGGACGGACGGACGGACGGACATTGCTAAATAGTCTTAGGATTTGGTCCTGATCATAAATATATATACTTTTATGGGTCTACGACGAATATTAAGGGGTGTTACAAACTATGTGTCAAAATTAATATACCCTTAGGATAGGGTATAAAAAATAAAATCGCCAAAATGAAAATATTTTTTCGTATTCAATAGTTTTTCACGTATTTTAAAATATATGAGAAAAGCTATACGTTTGTATTGGGAATTGAAAAATGTGTAGGTACTTACGACCACAGATGAGGAATTAACCAGATAGTCAACTCTCTAATCACTTTCAACCCGCAAAAAATATTTAATTACGGCCGCAAAATCCTCTCTCAATTTTCCCATCTGTGAATACGTGTGAGCCAGACACATGAAGTTAGATCTAATTTACTAGATTACCCGCCAAAAATAATTGTGGGGAGTTTTGCAATATATCCAAATCGCAACAAGAAAACAGCTGGTCACGGCGGATGTGTTGGGAAATAGGAAATTCTGCGAAGTGTTGAGTTTATGTGATTCAACTTTTTATTTTTATACCCTATCCTAAGGGTATATTAATTTTGACACATAGTTTGTAACACCCCTTAATATTCGTCGCAGACCCCTAAAAGTATATATATTTATGATCAGGACCAAAATCTAAGACTATTTAGCAATGTCCGTCCGTCCGTCCGTCCGTCCGTCCGTATCAACTTTTGAGGCCTTTAAAATTATGCTAGGAAGCTAAAATTTAGAACATATACTCCCTAGGGTCCCGAAATGGTAAAGTGTTAAAATTTTCAAAATACGCCCACTGCCACGCCCACAATTTAGAAAAAACCGTTTTAAGGCTTAAGTTAGAGAGATAAAGTTGTACAACCTTCACAAGATATGTAGGTACTGCCCAACTTTATTAATTTGTCATATAAAGTTTTTTGCCACGCCTACTTTTTGTGGGCGTTTTTCACTAAACTGCTGTTTTCTTCGAAAATTTTCATAGAAATCGAAAAAAAATGTTTAACAATATATTATGCCAATATTTTTCTCAATATAACGCCCATACAAAGTTTTTGGCCACGCCCACTTTTTGGGGGCGTTTTTTGAAAAAAATATTTTTTTTTTATAAATTTCATAGAATGAAATAAAATGCTATCCATCATCTTCCTATTGCTTTTTTTCTTTGGGGTACATAGGGATAAGGATAGGGTATCATACTGTTCGCCCCAAGCGGACTGTAGCCTTTCCTTATGTTATTTTAATATAAATGTTTATAAAGAAACAAAAAATTAGTTACCCAATAAAGTTGTTACAATTTAGTTGGAATATTTTTTGCGGTTATAAGAAATAGTTCTCTATTTTTTATCTGCCTTAAAATAAACATTCTTAAGTTGTTGTACTTTTCCATTTTGGTTAATAAAATGAGATAAAATGCATATTTTATTTTATTATTGCATAAATATTACTAAATTAGTAATGTTTGGGTGTAAAAGCCATTTGTAGTAAATAGTTTGCAATGCTTTTTTATATATATTAAATTCTTTGATTGTTTTATTACTTATTTATTATTTGATTGTTTTTATTCAACATATGAAAGTTTAATGAATATATGTACATATTCGGGTTCCGTGCATGGATAAAAAAAAGTGAAAAAGAAGTATTTGTAATCCTTATTAAATTATGTTGTGTTACAAGATTTGTACGTTTAGTCAATCAATTTTCTTAGCTGTTTCTTTTATAAGGCGGTTTTGAAATTTTTTATATAAGTTAATATGCTTTATTTTAAAATTTAAAGTAAGCGATAGACGGAAGAACGAAAAAAAAGGTAGTTGGAATGCACTGCATAAATATATTGGGGGTGCATTTTTTTATTGAAAATGCTTGGTAGTTGAGTACATCACGAAAATGCTTGGTATTTGAGTTCATATCATAAATAAGCATGCACATTATGTTAAATATATATTGAATTAATTAGCCACTTTTTTTAACAGCCGACTTTATTTGTCAAGTTATAATGTTTTGTAATTTTATTTTATATAAAAATAAACAAAACAATTTACTACTACTACTACTACTAATTAGTAATAGTAATTGCAAATTTTGTTAAAAATGTGTTTTGATGTACCAAAAATAATATTTGTAAGAATTTGGATTTCGTTTTATTAAAAAGCGTTTTAAACCAGTGTTCAATTATGTAGAGTTACTTAACTGCTTCAATATAACCATCCATAATCTACGAAATCCTTGCTAGTATAGTTATACTTAAATTTATTGTCAACCGAAAATGTATTATGAACTTACTTATTATATATTAGTCACGTTAATCAATATTATTTTGCGACTACCAGAACCATTTGAATACCAATTACCAATTAACAAATTTCTCAAAAAATAAGCAGATTTCAGCGCCGCCTGCAGTTTAGAATAATTTTTTTTTTTAGGAATTGGGAAACACGTCTGATAGGCCACTTTTGGGGCTTTATTTGCTAGAGCCTTCTGTACATACTGCTGCCTCAAACATTTTGATTGGGTGGACGGAATTCTTGGCTTTTAAATAAATGGCTCGCTCTGCTTTACAGCTAGATAGTATCGTGTTTATACTTTGGAAAAGTTCAGAAATGTTTTTTCCATATTATCAGCGCAGACTGTGACGAAACTAAAAGGCTTTTTTGTTCATCTTTAAAGATCTCAGGTTTCTTTCTTTTGGCAAGACTTTCGCACATTCGTAGAGTAGCACATCTTTCTTTTTTCAATGTTCTTCTCCTGTTTTTTGTTTGCCTTGCTCGCGATCAGCTCTCGTCTTTTAATGCAGCGGGCCATTCCGTTCGCTTGCCGGATCTCTTCATCAACCGAGGTAGTCGGTTGAAACTCAGCACATCAGTTGCGGCGCTTCTGCAAATGATATTGAACGATACCCGATATGGTGGCTTTTTGCGATTGCAAATGTTAAACTGTCTCTCCTAACAGCACTTCCGCGTTGTTGTGGCGTCTGAAATAAGTGTATATGGTCCGAGTCTTCATCTAAAATACTGAACGAGTGCCTTACATCGATTGCAATGTGCAACTGCCCCCTTGACACTAATCGGTTACAGACGGTTTCAAAAAGGTAACGCAGCCGTTCACACTTTCTTAGTTCTAAAACGGTTTATTTTTTGCACTCTGAGTAGTTGTTATGTTTTTTTTTACAAATACTGATAATAAACCTGATATTAACCGCGGTAATCAAAACCTACCCAAAAACAAACAGAATGCAACCGAAACCCTTTGTCTGCATTTGCAAGCTTATTCATGCGAAACTTACATGGGTACAATGCGCGACGAAAGACATTTAGATTTAGGATATTGGATTCGGTTTGCAATTCCATGACATCCATTGGAAATTAAAAATTTAAATTTGCCACATTTCTGTAAGGCTTTATCGCACATTTTTATATTTTTTACGCAAAAAACCGCAAAAAAATTAGAAAATTAAATCGCAAAAAATCGCAAAGAAGTTTTGACTTTCAAATTCACACAATAACGAAAAACAAAACAATATAGGTATATAATTCAAAATATAAAGGATAAAAAAAACCAATTTTTTTTAAATGTATTTATAAATTAAATAAAAATAAAATCCAATTAAAAATTATAATTAAAAAAAAAAAACGAATGCATTTACATATGCAAATGCTTGACCTAATTACTAATGCTACCCTTAAGATGATCCAAATGCTTCTTTCTGTCATGGGCAAATGCTTCTTGTTTTTGTTTATTCTTTCTTAGAGCTTTCTTAAGTTCTTAAGTCAGTTTCTGACCACGAGGGGGAGTGCATACGCTGCCGAATGTAGTTAAGCCTTTAACACACTGCAATATCTTTATTTAATTTATAGCTATCAAAATACGTAGGTTTTTTGTTTCCTTCCATTCCTTACATTGTTTTGATTTTTAAGCAAGTTACTTTGTGAAAAGATATAAAAAATACAAACTCCATTCGATGTGGAAAGAGAAAAAAACATTTTCGTGTGTACCTCACTTTTTTCCGAATGTAGTTAAGCATTTACATTGGCTTTATCTTTAACGGAGTATTTTGCGTAAATGCTGAAGTTGAAGGCTTCCAGCATTTCTGAGATGAGTTTGAAATTGTTAAGGGGTTGCAGTAAATTTTTTTTTGCATTCGAATTAATTCTTTTGCTTTATAAGGGATGTATAGATTGCACGTTTAATTTCGAATGGATTTTTGTTTTAATAATTGCAAACCAACGTAGCTTTTAAGAAAAAACGCACCAAAACTTTATATTTGTCTCGATATACGTTAAGGAAATTAACAAAAAAAACGTCTGCAAGTAAGAGATAGGTTTTCCGATCTTAAAAAACATCTGATAAGATTTTAGCAGTGTGACACTAATTAACAAATTTCAAAATGTGTGTAAGTTCCAGATAAACTATGCGTTTTATAGATGCAAAGCGACAAAGACTTCGCAGTGATGAAGGACATGTATATGGTTTTTTTTAATGCTGGCTATCTCTTTGGAATGTGTCAAGAATAAACAAGAAAATAAATACGTTCAATACATTTTTGAGGAAAATATTTAGGGATTCGACATCTTATGTAATTTCGTAATATATTTTTTCTTTATTAAATATCGCAAAATATCTCGAATAATATTCAATATCGCAAAATCAGATTTTGCACCGCAAAACTAAAAAAAAATATCGCACGTTTCGCGATATATCGCGTAATATGGCAAGCCTGGTTATGACAGCTTTGTTTTAATGCAATGCCATGTCGGAATGAATTTGTAGCCAAATAAAAAAGAGTCATAAGAATGAAAGCAATTTGAACGACGGGGAACGCTGAAATCTGAAACAAAAAATTATTTCTCTTGGGTATTCTCCCTAGTAACTGTTTTTTGGTCTTCACTCTTCCAACGCAAAAAACGAATAAAGATTTATGTCAAAAGTGATATGGTTTGGAACTGAAACGTTCACGCCCACACCGAGAATTCAACTTGAAAGTGGATTCTCGGTGGATTCTTGGTGCTATCATTGAAATGCATCATTGGAACAAATCAATGGAATAGGTGTTTAATTTTTTTGACAATTCGGTTATTGGGACCTGGTAAACTGCTTTGCGCTGCATCTGCTGGTAATTTTTTGAAACAATAATGTGTCTACATGCTTTTGACAGCTGGTCGGCCCAATGTATAAAAAGAAATTCACATTTTAAATATAATTAAATGAAACGTGGTAATTTTTTTTTTGCGGAATGCCTTTGGAAAATGTGTTAGTGTATAAGAACAGTGAAAGTAGTGAAAATTTCAAATAGTCTTCGGCTTAAACTAAATGTGGAATATGTAAAGAACCGTGTTTGTGTAGCATAATTTATATATATTTCGATGTTTTACGTTTGAATTCTTGATGATATTATTATAATATTGTAACAGAAGCATAAACACAACACGAACATCAAACAACAACAATAATAGCGACATTGAAGACGATGGCGCAACAATTTTAAAAATGTATATGGACAAAATTGTTAGATATTTTAAGGACATTGTTCGACCATTGTGAGAAGGCGAAAATTTGGTTGATGCTGGTTGGATATACTCTATTGGCACTGCTTTGTCCCACGAAGACACAATAATTGGCGATGTTGTTCAAACGAAAAAAATAAATGAGAGTTGAACTAAAGCATCTGGCATTAGATCCGAGCGAATGGAAATATGTGTGGTCTCCTGCCAATCGTTGTTCTATCGATACTACCATCACAAGTGCTCAAACGAAATAGCCAGTTGCATTCCTTCCCTTTAACTTTAATATTCGCCATGCCAGGAATGCTCATCAGTTTACCCTAAAGTTATATTCGGTCAAACTGTGAAATTTAAGGATTCGTTCGATCACTCTGTTTTTCCTGACCATTACAATTTACAAACATTTAAAATCAATCATTTCCTTAACGCCCGTGCTGTGTTACATTATAAGGGTGCTAACAATCCCTTTTGCACGTGCAAATTATAAAAAAAAATGTAAGGCTGTCGTTGTATTCCAACTATAAAAACATATAAATGTACAAAGAAATGCAATTATTAACATAATCAAATAAATGTTAAACTATAATTTTTTCACATATTACAAATTGAACAAATTATAGTTATATTAAACAAAGTGTTGTCCACTTATAAATTTTTTGAATACGCACAATAGTTTGGAAAAATTTTAATTTTATTTCATAAAGTTTTGAAAATCTACAAAATTCAATACAAATTGTCAGCAACTGACAGGACTGTAGACACATTACTGTTTCAAACTCTGTGAGCTAGGTGGCAGGTTACCTGGTCCCAATAGCAATCATTGAAAAATGTCTTTCAGTGGAAGGCCACTGGTATGGGTTTTAAGGTTAGGCCCCCGTTATAGCTTTAATTGAAATGCATCATTGAAAATTTTGTTTTGCATTTTTAAGACGACTAAGCAAACAATATTGGCTTTTATTGGTATGAAAATAAAGCTAATCACTTACAGAATTCTCCTACAAACAAAATTACTTTATTCTGATTTAAACTTTCCTTTAAATCTGTTTTTATTATTTCACTGACAGAAATGGATTTCTGATAATCGTTTCTACAATTTGGAACACAATCGTTCCACTGATGTGTCCGATTCTTTTGCTTTTCTCAGCTGTCAGTTATGCTTTCAATGATCAACTCTAACATTAACACCTATACCAGTGCCCTTCCACTGACATACATTTTTCAATAATTGCTATAACCGACTTGTCAAAAAAATTAAACAACTGAAAGGTATAACTGGGGCCCAAGAATGAAATCAATTTGAATGGCGGGGAACCAAGAAATCTGAAACAAAACAAAATTTCTCTTGGGAAAGAGTAATAAATTGTGGATAGATAGATTTTGTGCCCTTTAGCACCTGCATTCGGTCTTCACTTCACTTTTCAAACACAAATCTCAAATGAAGACTTTTGTCAAAAGTGGTATCATATGGAACCGAAACGTTCATGTCCACACCGAGAACTCAACTTGAAAATGGATTTATTGGTGGATTCTTGGTGCAATCTACCCTTTTCGTTGTGACTCACAAAAAATACACCTGTCTCGTGCGACATGACGATCATTCCCATGAACGCGTAGCCATACATTTACCGCAGTTCGACATAATGATAGCAGAACAGAATATTCCGAATTCAAATAATCTCTTTCCTTAGTGTACTTGTACGTACACCAACCACTCACTATATACATGTTATAGTAGTATGTTTCCGAACCATCTAGGTTTTCCCAAACGCGGAAGTAAAACGACTGCATACTTTTAGGAAGGAAGCAAGGTCACAAACAATTTGAAAAAAGCGAAAAAATATATTTTAATTTTATGGCTGAATACTCAATTAAGTCAGCTAAATTTGAATAATTTTATTCTGATTTTTGTTCCGTTTTCAGCAAAAAATTGACGACTACACTTACATACCTTGTTGTTATTGTAGAAAAGGGCAAGGCACAAATATAATGATGTGATATTTTGTTACTAAAAAAAAATTAACCGTTTACTGTCCACGCTGATTACCTACATAGTTTGGCGAACAGTTTTAGTTCGGCTATCGTGCAAGCCGTTCTTCATTTTGTTCTAATTCATTTAAATATTAGTTTATTTTTCTAATTTATATTTTTGAAACTTTTTAAGTTATATTTGTTGTTTTCTGTAACCAAATTTTTGAAGAGTGTTTTAAAGTTTTCTTAAAAATGTAAGTTTAACGCCAAATTGAATTTGTTATAAAATGCGTATTCCCAACCACGTGCTATTTTAATTGCTTTAACATTTTAGGGCTAAGGTCCACTTTTTAGTGGTCCTCTTGGCAAGTCTATGCGTTTTAGGTGTACACTCATCGATCTTCTGTGACTTTGATCAGTTTGAGTGCGACGATAAGACGTGCATTGCCGAGGCAAAGGTATGTGACTCGCACAAGGATTGCACGGACGGTTCTGACGAGAAGGATTGCGGTAAGCTTGATAGAGCCTCTCTTTAAGATTATGTTCGTTCTATTGTTAATGTTGGGTAGACCATTCATCTCTTGTCTCCATGTTAGATTCGCGACAGTGTAAGAAGCCGAATTGGTTTATGTGCTCCGATGACAAGACTTGCATATCGTCTCGTTTTTTATGTAACGGCGTCGAAAATTGTCCTGATGGGGACGATGAGCGAAATTGCGAAGGAAGATCGTCCTGGCTGACGAGGAACTGTACAGACAGTGAATACACGTGCCAGGATAAGACTTGCATTCCTCTTGATTTCATGTGCGATGGAAAGAAAGACTGTTACGATGGATCCGACGAAACCGCGGGTTGCTTGAAAGCGGAACACGAGTGTGCTGGATTTTTTTGTAAAAATCGAAAGTGCTTGGAATCGCATTTGTGGGTGTGCGATGGAATGGATGATTGCGGTGATGGCAGCGATGAGAATGGATGCGGTAAGTTCAATTTTGAGTTGGTAGTTTTTGAAATTGGACGGGGATCATCACAGTGTGATTGTTAAAGTTTTAACTGAAGTCAGAAGATTACCTATGTATTTTTTTTGGATGACAGTTGGCGTGCGCTCCACAGAATGATTTATTTAAGTTGAAAGAAAAGACTTGATCAGATGAGAACAGTAAAATAAACAAACCTATTCCTATTGGTAAGTCTGGATCTACATTTTAATTGCCTCACTTTGCCCTCAATCGTGGAAGGAAAATGTGATGCAAAATGAAGGTTTAGATCAGTGTTGCTACTTCTACAACAAGTGTCATATCTACCACTATATCTTAATATTTGTCCAATCTGCCACTGTGGTCGAAAATTCGACTTCCATTTATCATTCTACTTTAAACAGCTTCGTCTTGTTCATGCTATTCAAACTGCATACGAAAATTAAGCACAGAGCCACTCTGAATGCATTCTTATTAACCCTTTTTGATGCTCATTAGTTTAAGATTCAATTTCGTCAAATAAAAACTCTGCCTAACTTAAAAACCTTTTCGGTCTACGTAAAGCACCGAAATTTAAATTTGAATGTAAAAATTTAATTTACGTCAATAGTTAATAATGTGAAAATCTTGAAATCCTTTGTTTCTGTAGCTAAATGTGTGCATAAAATCCATGACGTCGTTGCTAGGAATAAGGAATGCAAAAAGATTTAACAAGATTTTAACTGAGATCATTGTTCAGCTAATTCAAAAACTTCAAAACTGGGTAGAAAGATATTAGATGCGTTTTTAAGTCACAAGCAAATTTATATTTTAAAAGTAGCTAAAGCTAGGTAAGTTTTACCTCAATCGTAATATTATGTCGAAAGCTAATTGAGTATAATTAAAATATTGGTATTTTCCTAAAGTATAGCAGCTAGGTTTCAGAAATCGATTGAAATGAAATCGAAATCGTTATTGCAAATCGAGTGAAATCATTTTCAGTGTTCTACATTTCGACAATTTTTTCGAAATCACTTTGCGTGAAATTGAAAACATCTGATATCTGTCATTTGACACATTTTTAAAAAGGGTTTCGATTTTGGGAAATTGTTTGCTGGTAAATTATTTTATTGTTCACGTATTTTAAAGTATAATTACGAAAGTTCAGTTTGTTATACCGTCTAATTAAATGACTACAACGGTTCTGAAAATCCTGGAACCTCACCTTGAGCAATCTTCAATTCCGGTCACCTTGCAGATAGCCGCTGATTTGCATTTTCTTGGCGAAGATAATTTCCAAAAGTCAATGTTGCTGACGTCGCTTTGGGACAAAGCCCTGTATCCAAAATTTTGACAAAAGTGCTTACGATTTTGGAGAATCGAATTTGTTTTTTTCATCCACTCGTGTCCTTCTGTGGTGGACCATGACTTTTCACATCTTTTCTCAAGTTTTCCCATAAAACTACTGTGATACTAGATATCTTTTCCTAAAAAGACTGTGCTTTAGGGGCCAGTTATAGCTATCAGTGAAATCCATCATTGAACATTTTGATTTCGTATTTTAAGTCGACTAAACAAACCATATTCGCTTTAAGCGGTATCAAAATAAAGCTAATCACTTATAGAATTTTTCTACAAACAAAATTACTTAATTCTGATTCAAACATTTCTTTTAATCAATTTTTATTATTTCAATGAAAGAAATCGATTTCAATGAACAGCTCACATTCGTTTCTACAATTTGGAACACAATCGTTCCACTTATGTGTTCGATTCTCTGCTGTCAGTTTTGCTTTCAATGATCAACTCTCAGCTGTCAGTTTTGCTTTCAATGATCAACTCTAACTAACTGACAGAAATTGTTCAATGATTGCTATAACCGGCTTGTCAAAAGAATGATGCATTTCAATGATAGCTATAACTAGCCTCTTAGTGCCTGGCTACACGTTCATAAGAATGATCGTCATGTCGCACTAAACAGGTAGATTTTATGTGAGTCAAAATGAAAAGGGTAGATTGCTCCAAGAATCCACTGAAAGTCCACTTTCGAGTTGAATTCTTGGAGTGGACATGGACGTTTCGGTTCCAAATCATATCACTTTTGACAGAAATCTTCATTTGGAATTCTACTCGATCGTGGTTGCTTCGCGTTAGACAGAAACCAACCAATCAGAAATCAAGAATAAATAAATGAAAATTGAAAAAAAAGGCACGGAACATGCAAAATCTGAATGTATGAAAGCACGGTGTGTGCCCAAAAGAGAATTAAGAAGTGTCGTACGACAAAAATCATATCGTGTAAAACATGACCAATAGAAATCCTTTTTTGTTTCAGATCTCAGCGTTCCCCGTCGTTCAAATTGCTTTTCATTCTTATGACGCTTTTTTGTGTGTGTGTAGCTACAACCTTAGAAGATCTTCAGATTCCTCAGATTTTTTTAAAATGTAATTTCCTATTCTGTTTTCACCAATTCACCATTTCACATATCGATTTGAAATCACTTTGAAAATAGACAGAATCGAATTGTGGAAGACAACAATTTCACTTTGTTTCGATTTCGAAAAATTTGAATTCGAAATCGATTAAAGTGAAATGCAGAAATCTTACTGCTTTGGGTAGAGCGTATAGTTGGGCCTTTTTTTGACGAAAGATTTAAAAAAAATTTATCCTATCGCAACAGGGCAAGAAAAGGTCGTTTACTTCAAATTGTCGCCTGCCAGCCACATTTATGAGATAGTCGTTAATTGATTTTCTATTAACTTTATTGTCTCTTATTGTAGTGTTTCCCTGTGCAAAATTTAACTGTACACAACATTTGTCGTGATACTCTCAGGCGACGAACTAACCCGTGCAACGTACAACAGACCGTGGATCCACATCCGCAATATTAACTATTAGAAAACTGTTAAACCTTTATGTCACTTCCCCGATCACTTACTCATGTTCGCTAAAAATTGACTATAATTTGATGAAATACATGCAATTGCAAACTTTCCAACAGATCACAGATGTTAAAACCGCTGTTAGCTAAAAGATCAAAATCCTCCTTTTGAAGAGGGATTTTTTAGAATTAATGGAAGTTTAATGTACATAGCGTTTCTGTTTATTCACTTTCCATTAGCCATGTTTTTTAACTTTCTCGCATGCTTTCTAAAGAGAAAGTTATTGGGATCGTGCGGAAAAAAAAACTGAGCATCAGGGATGATATTACGACTATAGAGAAGTACAAAAAAGTGGGTCCGCCAATGTCGTCCGTCAGTCTGTCTGTATGCCCGGGCGCCGTATGGCGACACGGTTCGACGGATTTGCTTCAAAGTTCGTATATAAGGTTCTTGGGGTAACATTACATTACATTACGGGGCATCGCTTTTATTTTTTGCTTTATCTTTTGAAATAACGGTACCTGCCATACAAATTTCCAAGAATTTCGGTCTTTTTTTGTACTAAGGATGTTTAGGATGGGGTTAAAAATTCTGCATACTCAGTTTTTGGACAATAAATTCTTAAATTTAAATTAAATTCGTTTTCTTAAAAACGGCTCTAACGATTTGGATAATTTTTGTATTTCGAACAATTATGTTAAAAGTGTCAAATGTACGAAATTACATCAAAATCGTAGGTGCCGGTTTTGAGAAAATTTTTAAAACCTAAAAAGTGATTTAAATAAATTTCTCACCATTAATTTTCGATTCATTTTGCGACTCAAAAACCCATCTCATGTATCGAGAAAGTTTCGTATGACGCAGTCGTGCACTTTATTTTTCTTGTCTTGTTATTTGAATGCAAAAGTGCATTATGGACAATTATCTTGAATATTTGTTGAATTTGAGTGACGACGACGAATGTAGGCAATATAAAATGACAGAAGGTGAAGTAGGCTAGCGAATAAAAACTTTTAGATAATACGGGTAGGATTTGAACCGAAGACCTCTCGCTTAGTAGTCCATCCCACTTAACCACTAGGCCACTTCGCTGATTTTTATATGAGTACAATCAATTGTTCGCGGAAATCGGGCGAATTTATTGAATTCTTCGCTGGCTGCAGTCAGGCATCGAAATGAATCTCGATCGATTTTTAGCGATTGCACGCGTTACTTGTGGCAATAAAATGCATACAGCAGCAATGCTTACCCCAGCGAAATCAGCGACAGAAGTTTGCATTAATCCAAATGCATAAAAACACAGTGCAATCAGCAATTGAGCGATTGGTCGAATATAATGTGATCTGAAATTCGTTTGAAATTATTATTTCTAAATGATTACCGTTCTAGAGAGTATTCCAAATCAGGGTAAGAACTTAAGCAACCGTAGGTTGGGTCAAACGAAATCGCTGAATGAAATCTTTATCATTTAACTTTAGATTCATTTCGATGCCTGACTGCAGCCAGCGAAGAATTCAATAAATTCGCCCGATTTCCGTGAATCCTACCCATATTATCTGAAAGTTTGAAGTGATGAAAATGTCCCTGGGACTATTTTAAAAAGATAGGATGTGTATGTGGCAATCCACCATATCCGGATGAAACTATATGTCGCAAAAATCATATATTGATATAGAGCTACTAGTAATAGTTGATGACGAGTATTAAAAACATTTTTTTACAATTGTTTAGGAAAATTATGGGAATTTCAGAAGAACTGGGAGTAAAAAAAGGGAAAAAAATAGTTTTCGTGGGAAAAACCAGTCCAAAGACACACTAACGCGGCCCACGTCATCGGCTTTGTATGTGCTCTGAAAAAAAAATAGGAATAGACGTCGAAAGTAAATCACTGCTGTCGATTTGAATTTATTGGTCAATTAACATACTCATAAAAGTTGGCATGCTCTAAAAGCTTAGCAATTTAAGAAACATCTTTGCTGGAACATTGCAACCAATTGCTAAGCTTTTAGAGCATGTCAACTTGGACTTGTTGGACTTGAAATATGCGTATTTCAAAGATCTTAATTGGGCGAAGGAGAAATTCACATTTTTTTTTGGTTCACAACTCAAAATCAAATATTTTTAAGTGCACGAACCTGATCCTTGCGATTACCTAATCATCCAGGTCCCGTCCAGTCAAAAGAATTTTAACTTTGTTGTATGTTATTAGTGATTTATCCTTCGACTTCTTGGCATTGTTCTTGTGTCCCCGAATGCAAGATAGTTTGGCAATATTCATGCTGCTAGCCAATTTTATGTGTGTCGTTTAAATTGTGTCAGATTTTATTCTCTTGGTTGAGAAAGTTGCGTGGTCGCTTTGGTTTGAATTTTTTGTATAATACGTATTTTTCAAAAGATTTTGATTTTTTAGCTTCTTTTTTTAAAATATCCGACAATGTTATGATCTAGAGATCCCCCCTGTGGGGTTCTTTTGTTCTAATTAAACATATTTCGTAAGGCCTCCCATTTTGACTTAGGCCAATCAAAATCAGTTGGTGTTAGTCTTATGTGATCTAAGGGTTGATTCTTTAAAATTCGCATCATTATTAAGTTTCTTCTTTCTTTTATTCTTCTGTCGGGATCAACATAACAAAGGATTTCATCAAGCAATCTAAGACTCAGAGACACAGGAAAATCATTATGTCTAACCTAGAAATTTAGGTGCCGCACGTCACTGGGTCCACCGTTGCATATTTCTTTTTATTTTTATATTTCCTGCTAAAACTAACATCGAAAGCCTTTCCTTCCCAAATTTAACCAATAAGGGTTCCCCCACTTTAGGAACTTTTTAATGTGATTTTTTTAAATAAAAATGTTAGGGCTATGATCAGCGACTGGAAGAAAAAATGTATGCCTTCATTATAGTGGACATGAAATTATTTTATAGGCACTGTCTAATTTCAACTTTTCAATTGACTTGTTTTCCACAGTTTGGAACTGCAAGTTGGACCAAAATAAATTCCTGTGCAAAGATAATGACACTTGCATCGATTTGGATAAGGTTTGCGACTCAAAGTTCGATTGCCACGATCGCAGTGATGAGGGAGACAAGTGTGATGATGCTAAATTCAATTGCGATGCCAAAGCTTGTCCGAGCGATAGTGTTTGCCACTCGCTGCCCAAGGGAGCAGAATGTGTTTGCGCGAAAGGCTTCAATTACAACGCTGGTCGAAACATTTGCGAAGACATAGACGAATGCCAGACGTATGGCGTTTGCAGTCAAGGTTGCATCAATACTGAGGGTTCTTATAAGTGCACCTGTGGCGAAAGGTATAAACTGAAGAACGACAACAAAACCTGTGTTGTGCGAAGTGGAGAGGCTTTGCTGCTATATTCAACCCAGCAAAGTGTGGTTGGTATCTACTTGAAGTCAAGAAATATTTACACGGTGGCGGATAATCTAACGCTGGCGATTGGAGTGGCATACGATGGACAGAACGTCTACTGGACAAACATTCATCATGAGGCCGAGAGCATTGTAAAGGCTCGAGAAGACGGATCAAAGCAGGAAATCCTACTCACTTCGGGATTAGATGCACCTGAAGATCTTGCAGTTGATTGGTTAACTGGGAATATTTACTTCTCAGATAACGTTCTGCGGCACATAGCGGTCTGTTCGAATAATGGTCACTATTGCACGCCACTTGTGGTAATAGATGTTCACCAGCCACGTGGCATTGCCCTCTGGCCGCAAATGGGACTGATGTACTGGACAGATTGGGGCATACGGCCAATGATTGCGAGAGCTTCCATGGACGGCGCCGACCCAGTGGCTCTGGTAAAGACTGATATTCATTGGCCAAATGGAATCGCTTTGGATTTGAACAACGAGCGGTTGTATTGGGTCGATGCCAAGCTGATGACTATCGAGAGCACACGAATGGATGGTTCCGATCGCAAGTTGATCTTGTCGGACATTCTAAAGCATCCATATGGAATCGCGGTGTTTGAAGACAATTTATACTGGTCCGACTGGGGTACCAAAAGCATTCACACGTGTCACAAATTCTCGGGCAAGGGCCATGAAGTGATCGCCAAAGACAGCCGGATCTACGCCATTCATGTGTATCATTCTGCGAATCAGCCGAAAGTTAATCACGCCTGCACGGATCGGCGTTGTACCCACATGTGCTTGCTGGCAGCCAAAAATTCTTCCACGTGCGCATGTCCCGATGGAATGGTCTTGGCTATCGATCATACTCGTTGTGTTAGATCGGTTAAGAAGCAGAAGCTTTACGTGGGCTTGAGGAATGTCATCTTGGAAATGGAACACACCAGTTTCGGAAAACATAGGATCTTGCAGGAGTACACACTGCCAATGTTTATAGATCAAATGGCGTACAACAGCGTCAATGGAACAATACTGATCGCGGACAATATACAGAGGGTGATCATGGAGTACGACATTGCCGAAAAGGAGCTGAAGACTTTAATTCGTGGAACTTTGGGAAATGTCACTGCAATGGCTTTTGGTAAGTTGTGGCTGAGAGGGTTTCTTGGGTCTGGGATTGATTTTTCGTTGCAGATCACTTGGCACAGAACCTCTATTGGACTGATTCGGAACGGCACGTTGTAGAGGTTTATTCACTGAGAATGAGGCAGCGGGCGATCGTGCACTTTTTCTCTGGAATAGATGCACCTATCGGCATCGGATTATTGCCGGAGGACGGGTGAGTTAAAATCGAATTTACATTAAAAACAAAACGAAAGCTAAACTGTGTCTATTCAGGAAAATGTTTATAGCTCTACGTTCATCTAAGGAGGTCCACATCGATCAGAAGACTCTTAGCGGAAACGGTGACCACACCCACGTCTTTGAGGACATCACTGGCATGGGACCAGTTCAAATCCTCCCAGACCTGGAAACACGTACTCTTTACTGGGTGGACACTGAGGGAGGCAAGATTGAGTTCTCATTGCTCGACGATTTGCACAGCTACCCGTTGAGGACGCGCCTGGTCAAACCGGCTTCGATGGCACTGGTTGATGACGACATCTTTTGGACTGTTCTAGATTCCCCGTATATTTACTGGACTCACAAGAGCAACCTGGGATCGGTGAAAAAAACTCAAATAGAAGTTTCCAGCTTAAAAATGGTGACCAAAATAAAGCTCCTATCAAGTCATCCCCAAACAAAGGACGACCATCCCTGTTTGCATAACAATGGCGGATGTTCGCATGTCTGCGTGACGCTAGGGAAGAACTCTGCAACTTGCTTGTGTCCTTCGGGTTTGGTCTTTAAAGATACTAGGAATCAAACCTGCATTGAGGCTCTGGACTGCGAGTTCCGCTGTAAGTCGGGAGAGTGCTTGACCTCTTCAAGGAGATGCAATGGGCGAAAAGATTGTCCAGATGGATCCGATGAGGCCTTCTGTGACTCGAAACCATCGAAAATCGAAGTCATTTGTGCTTTCGACGAGTTCATGTGTCACGATTTAACGAAATGCGTGCTAAATGAATTGCGCTGTGATAAGTCTAAAGATTGTCAGGACGGCAGTGACGAGGAACATTGTGAGACCTTTGGTGAGTATGCAGAATGAAGTCATAGGACACCTAGTGATAAAAACTTAAATTTTAACTTTTCAGACGAGTCGAAAAAGTGTCACATTCATCAGCACGCCTGTGACAATGGTCGCTGCGTTGATTTAAGTGTCATGTGTGATGGATTCGATGACTGTGGCGACAGGTCGGACGAAACCAACTGCGACAAGAAAGCCGATGATTCAAAGCCCAAGTGTGGTAAGAATATGTTTCAATGCACGTCAGGAACGTGCATCGCCAAAAGTTGGGAGTGTGACGGTAATGTGGACTGCACCGATGGCTCTGATGAGCACGACAAATGCGGTGAGTTTAAACTTTTGTAAACTAAATTTATACTAATTCGATATTTTTAGTTATCAGGGACTGCCCAAAGGGCATGCATCGGTGCAAGTTGGGCCAATGCATCGACGAGGGTCTCGTGTGCGATGGCCACAACGACTGCGGTGACAGTTCGGACGAACTTCGTTGTGTCGATGACAAGCGGAAGATAGTCTGCGGCGACGGTGATGATGAGTTTGACACTTTCGGGAAGCCGAAAAAGTTCCAATGCCCATCGGAGCCAACAATTTGCTTGGACTGGAAGGCCAAGTGCAATGGAACCGCCGAGTGCCCTCGAGGAGAGGATGAAGTCGATTGTCACGGATGCAGCGTGTACGAGTTTCAGTGTAAATCGTCTGCGGAGTGCATTCGGATAGAGTTTCATTGCGATGGCGAGAAGGACTGTCCCGATGGCAGTGATGAACTAAACTGTGATCGTTACAACGCTAGTACGCATGCGCAATTTGTCAAGCCCTGTGAGCCGGGCATGTTCGATTGTAAAGATGGAACTTGCATCGACGAGTCTAGAACCTGCAACGGAAAACTGGATTGTGCAAATGGGCAAGATGAGACAAAGATGTGCGTAACGGCCTGTGCAAAGGGGAATTCGTGTGAGCACAAGTGTCATGCAACACCTTACGGTGCCAAATGCAGCTGCTTCGACGGCTATAAGCTGGAACAAGACCATAAAAAATGCTTGGACATCAATGAATGTACCGGAAACGTAAGCCCTTGTGCTCAATTATGTGAGAACTCTCTTGGTAGCTACAGATGCACTTGCTTTAGTGGCTTCATGTTGCGGCCCGACAAGACAAGCTGCAAGTCACTTGAGAGTGTTTATTCCATGCTGTTTTCAACTCACAACGAAATTCGCAGTTTGACTGAATCGCCGATTACCCTGAAGGTCCTGTGGTCGGTTAATGACACCAGGATTGCCGGCTTCGACGTCGACATGGCACGAAAGACGTTATATTACACAACCGACGACAACAACGCCCTCTTCAAGTGGAGCATGGAAAAACACATTGTCACTGGCGGACTTGTTGTCGAGAACCCTAGTAAAGTGGCCGTGGACTGGATCACAGGAAACGTGTACGTAATAAGCCGAAGCAACACGTACCGCCTCAAGGCGTGTAGCTTTGAGAAGAAGGTCTGCGCCGATATTGTAAAGCTGCCGCCTATGGAAGTAATGCGAGCCTTATCTGTGGACGCTGTAAACCGAAAAGTTTTCTATGCTGCCGTAACAGCTAAGGGATTCAGTGCCCCCTCAACTCATATCTGCATATCTGGTTTGGATGGCTCGAAGCATACAATTTTGGCTACCAGACAAGCGCTGGTTACTGCTCTCGAGGCGGACATCTATAAGCAGCTGCTTTACTTCGTCGATGCTCATTCGAGGACTCTGCAATCGGTAAGCTATCGCAGGGGCGGTGATAGATCCGTTAAGACAAATATACGCAGGGAAAACGCAATAATACACCCATCAGCGATAAGCATCCATGAGAACACGGCCTTTATTGTTAACACCGGCGCCAAGGAGGGAGTTCGCTGTCGCCTCTATGGGGACGCATCGTGCCAAGCTTTCTACTTGAATGTCTACAACGCCGAAGACATCGTGGTCAACAGTCCGTCGCGGCAAAAACTCGTCACCAACGTGTGTGAACGCAAAAAGTGTTCCGGCCTCTGTGTCCAGGGATCGATGGGCTACGAATGCATGTGCCAAGATGGTTCCGTTGTTGACCAATACTACAAATGTGCAGTGCAACCGTCAAACGAAATAAGCGCCAGCCTTGTATCGAATGAAAGTGATGAGGACACGTCGTCGACTGCCTCCACAGCAGCGGCCGTTTGGTACACCCTCTTGGGAATCCTTATTGTCTTTAGCATTGCTGGGTACTTTTATACACGCAGCAACCATGGACACCGCAATTTCAATATCAACATGCATTTCCAGAATCCTCTATCTCGTTTTCAAGCTCCATCGGGAGGCGGTATGGGTCCAACGACTGGCTATAAGGCCGGCGAGGAAAAACTTCAATTTGGCATGCCTGTTCCGAAAATACTACGCCGCGCTAAGGGAACCGAACTCGTCCTCGAAGCGCCAGCAGAGGTTAGTAATAGGGCCTAAGCAATGGCAGTTGATTTTTAATTTATTGGTTTTTGGATTTATTCATTTTAGCCGAAAGGCTTCAAAACGATTGGGAATACCAGCCGATCCCCATGTATACTATTGGAGGAGTCCGATGGGGATAGTCCCGGAGGTTTGGCAAATTTCAACGATGATCAACGAGCGCGTTTAGTACCATAGTTGCATATTTATTTTTTTTATTTTTAATGTTGTGTTATTTATTTAACCGTTACTGCGCTCGTTCTACTTAAGTTAAACTAATAATTATTTGCTTGTTTTGTATAATTCGAATTGTAAATTTTGCGTCAAAATTTTGATAGGAACTATTTCGCTTATTCTTAATAAAATTATTTATTCTAATGTTTGGTTCAGATATGGTGGGGTTTTTTTTTCATAAAACAGCAGAGTTGGTAGTAGCCAGAAGAAGCTGGCGGATGCAATTTGAAGATACTCTTGACTGGATGGAGCACTATTGCCCATTCGCTCGGTGTGGCAGTTTCGTGTACCGGAATAACATTCACATCGTGGCACGCTACAGTACCACCTGCATTTTTGGTCGACCCCATGAAAAGCTTCTCAAACTTGAAATCGGCATTTAACATGAAAAACTCCCACATAATGGTAGGAATAGCTAGGCCTCAGGTTGCGTGTGGGTTGTTTATGTTAAACACTTTCTGCTACTAAAATTAAATTCAAATTAGCTATTGTCTCACATCTTAAAATTTAGGGGCAGGATAGTGCCTAGCCAACTTGGCAACTTTGGCACTACACCCTTATTTACAGGAAGAAACTCTGACCCCTCTCTAACATCGCTCAGAACAAAGCTGGGTTAGAAAGCCCCAAAATTATCATATATTAATACTCCGTCATACCGCGTCTAGCGGATTATAGCGGAAACCTAATCCCAAGATAAGTCGCGCCAATATCTGTCAAATCGTATGGAACTTTAGGTTTCGAAAAGTAAACATCTCAAATTTTATAAGTATACAATAATATTTACTAAATTTATTTTATATATTTAAGACTAGAAATAATAAAGAGTAAATAAATACCAAAAAGCAGTTATAAAAAAAGGTTAATATATGCATTTTAATTCTTTTATATAGTTTGAGGTCTAAGAATTTGAATTGTGCTTTTACCTTGTGAAAACAATTTGCGAACAGTATGTGGTAATTGAAATTAAACACGTTAAAGTTAATTTGTACTTAAATTGAATACATTCTGTGGTCAAGTGCGAGAATAATGGCAGAACAAAACTGGATTAAAAACTGGCAAACACACTGGGAGGGAATACCGTGGAGTTCCACATTGTAGATCGTACAGAAAGCCAAATATTTTAATTGAACGAGATATTACTTATGAATGAAAATTAGACAAGCTGCTATATGTTTGCATTTTTCTCCAACGCCGGCTTTGCAAGAATATTCACATTTCCATTTAGTCACTTCCAAAATCAGGTTTATAAGTTTAATCTCATGAGGCCTTTCGTTAATTATTTTCGTTTGAAATACATATCCCAGAACTTTCTGTTTGGACGTTAATGTGGAGATGCCTAGAGAATAAATCCAACCCACATTCACTAATTGTTTCTTTTATCGTAGTGGTCTAACAGTCTCCTTAAAATATCCAACTATGTTATCCAGATAAATCTTAAACAGAATCCCACCATCCTGGCTTTTGTTGTCTTGTATTATTTAACCTAGCTAACCCAATAAAAAGTCGGTACTTTGAGTGCTTTATTTACAATATTTTAAGGTAGGGTTTTCGTCACATCTTTTGTTGTTGTATTCATATATCAAAGTAACTAAACTTTGACAAAATAAATGTTTTGCGAGCACTTCCAATTTCAAATTTAAATACGAATTTGTGTGATGACAAACAGCTGACACAAATCTTATCCTGGGATTCGGGTACGTAAAAATCTTGATAGGTGGTGCTGAAATCAATTTACCGAGTGACAACTCACTGACAGATCATCAAAACTATTGTAACGGAACTGTTTGTCTAGTTAACCAAAACAAAAATAAAATACTAAAAACAAACATGCTTGAAGGAGATCGATACTCGCTTTAGTGAATATGAGAGTAAACTTTTAGTCGAATAATGGTTAAGAGAGGATCTGTTAAATGGAAAAAAGTCGAAGTAGCCAGCTTCAAAAGAAGCCGCTGAAATTAATGGCTTCTAACTTTATTAGATTCGTAATTTTTGTATTAAGCTGGCACATAGACAAAGTCGGACATTGTAACAAAGTCAAATGTTATAATCGAACTACTTTCTTTTGATTGTGCAAACAAAAGAAAATTAATAGAAAAAAAAGAAAACAGACATTTGAAGTAGGCAAACTTCAAACTTCTCGCGTTACAACTTGAAATTAGTGCTTCCGAAATATTTATCCGAACGGTGGTGAAGTATTTGTACACAATTAAATTGGGCTAGTCCGCCATTATCACAGAAAGAAAAAGGCATCCATTAAAAACTACCATCTCAGGGCGAAGAGGCACTGGCAAGCCCTTTCGAACCCCAAGTCTTGACACGTGCTATGGCCGTGTGGGTTAAGGCGCCAGCGGGTCATACGCTACGTTGCATTAGTAAGGCCCATTATCACTTATGGTTGTCCATTAGTGTTCAATATAGCGCCGTCTTATATGGAAAAGATTCGGGTTTTCGAGAGACGATGCCTTTTCGAACACCTGGGTTGTTTCGAACACCTGAATCCTCATTTAAGTAGTTGAATGTAAGTAGTTGGAAGAACAATAAAAATGAACTTAAAATTAAAAAAACAAATTAATTAAGACTCCAACGAATAGTGGAGCACGAGGCCTTGGGTGCGAGGAGGGCGAATGGAGTAGAAGATACAACCGCGAACTCTATGAGCTGTACCAAGATGTAGATGTAGTTCAAAAGTTACATCGTCAATACTCAACCTGGACGCAAAGGCCATTGGATCTACAGTTGCGGATACGGGAATTAATTAAAACTGTATTATATACAAATATATATATACTTAAGAAATATCA
Organism: Ferdinandea cuprea; assembly: GCA_963576555.1. NCBI lineage: Eukaryota > Metazoa > Arthropoda > Insecta > Diptera > Syrphidae > Ferdinandea > Ferdinandea cuprea. Next base: position 137,292,340 of record OY754958.1, read on the forward strand.
ATTTAAAATGATAAAATAAGAGAAACAAAAAATCCCCGTAAAGCACATACCTCAACACTTATAACACAGAGCAACTTACATTCATACATACATTTTTATTTTAAATATTTAATTTTATACGCCTTTTTATAGAGTCTACTAGTTTGTTTTTTATTATTCGAGTCCATTTTCAACGTAATTCATAGGTAATTTAATTAATAGGTAGGATTTGAAGAACAAACTTGCATAGTATATAAGTATGGATACTTTTTGTGAGATTTTTAATAATTACAATACAAACTTTCCGTTGTTTTTCTGTATTTCATTATATTTTGTAGCTGACTTGTAAGGCATAAGCGATTTTTGAATAAGGGAACTTGGGTATATATTTAATATCAATGTTTTTGGAGTGATAAATACTTCCTGAATTCCATGGGCACAGGGAAAATAAGACGTCTGACGAGAAATCATCTGAAACAGAAAATAATAGGGTAATGGAGTCGGTCATAAGCCACTCTGCAATCTCAGATGGATATATCGAATGCAAGATTAGAATGAATGACAATAAGAGGTAGAAGTTAGGTAAGGTTAGGTTGAAGTGGCAGTCAGAAAGAAGTTGGACTCACTTAGACCTAAGTAAGGTCCATTGTGATACCACGTGGATCTAAAGTTCCTGTCTACTGGTTGAGCCAATTCGAGCTTTTTATAAAGCGTGAGAGACGTTTTGGGTCGGTCGAATTTAAATCGCTAAGATCATTGTAGAAGTGAGCTCCTAGATGGAAATTTCGTTTCCGGGAGAGAGCAGGGCATGCGCAAAGAAGGTGTAGAGTTGTCTCTTCCTCCTCCTCATATACACAGCTCCTGCAAAATTCGTTCGAGTAAGCGCCAAGTCTTGTTGCATGCCAGCCTAACAAACAGTGTCCAGTGATAACACCAATTTCAGCACTGATGTGCGATTAGCTTGAGGGTAATTAAGCTCTTAGAGCGTGTCAGATTTATCCTAGGCCAAATATGCTTCGTCTTCTTGAGCCAGGACAAGACTTCCTTGATCGCCATAATTTCCGCACTGCAATGATCAGGAAGACGGAAGCAGATACTATGATTTCGTCCGTCTGAGAAGACACCGCGGAGAAGGACTATAACAGACTTTTTTAGACTACGATATGAGTGTAGGTATACGTATGAACACTACAGCCAATGTACTACCAAAATTACTAAGTAGCACGTGGGGTGCCATTCAACCAATAAGTAATCGTCAGAAGATTCATTCCAAAACATTAGCCCAATATTAACATGTTTGTGGTAAACATACCGAAGATGCTAAAGACCCTCAGCCCAAGGAGAGATCTTACGATTTTGATATTATTCATTTTTTAATTCACAAATCTTTTCAACCTTAAAATTACTTCAAAAAACCAGAAAAATACCTCTAAAGACAACGCCCACCATCGATTGGGGATCGTTTATCTCTTACCCTCACCAAGGATTGCCAAATCTTAAACGTAAACATGCATAACTGCCAGATTTACAAACAAAGTGTTACGGTGCATCTTCTCCGTTAAAATTATTAACATAACCTCATTTCGTAATTGTTTGCAAACGCGAACCGGTCCACCTAAAGACCTGTTGACACATTATATATATTTTTTTTTTGATATTTTAAGAACTCTCTTTTTTGTTTTGCTTAGTTTTTTGTTCCTTACATGTTTTTTTTTTCTTAAATGCAAAAACATCAGCAGAACAAGTTAGCAGTGCTATATGTATAAAAAGATCCGATACAGAGTAATTTGTTTACGAATCCATGCAGTACTCGTCGCTGTGATACCGAACTAAAATGGCAAGTTCCTCTGTTTCCGTTGGAATACGTTTCTTGTTCGAATTCCACTTAAGGTTATCCTCTTTTCTTTTGTAGGCAATTTCACTTATAATTTGCGTGTTATTCTTGTGTTCGCCATTTGTGAAATCTGCATCTGTGGATAGATCCCGGACGGTACCTGTTTACCCAGAGAACTTCAACGCGATCGCTCCAGAAAACGTCTGGATTAAACCAGGAGCTGTAATTACCCGCATCGTAACAGTTGCCCCGCCAAAGTTTGACGAGGAACCACTGCACTACCCATGGGTGATACCTGAAAATGTTTACATAAAACCCGGCGCGATAGTTACATCAAATCTGCTAGAATAAAATGTGCCACAATGTTTGCTTATAAACAAATTCGAATTTTATTTCAATTTAAACAATATTTATCTTTCAACTTTTTAAATGAATCACATATTTGTCGCTTTACTTAATGCTTGTGGTAAACATAACCGCCATTGCTGCCGTATTCGGTACCGACCGACACGGATGGAGCGTTGTATGAGTTTCCGACGAGACCGCTTTCAAGGCTGTTTCCGAAAATACCGCCGCTAAGACCGCTATCAATACCAGATGAGTACTGAATTGATGGAGCAGAGTATGATGAAGAGACGGTTTGGACTGGGGGAATGTATGAGGTTTCGACTGGGGCAACATAGCTCTGAACAGCTGGGGCGATGTATGAGCTCTGGACAGCTGGGGCGATATATGAGCTCTGGACAGATGGAACTGAGTATGAGCTTTGGACAGCTGGGGCGATGTATGAGCTTTGGACAGCTGGGGCGATGTATGAGCTCTGGACAGATGGAACTGAGTAAGAGCTGACTGAGCTGATAGATGGAACGGAGTAAGAGCTGACCGAGCTGACAGATGGAACTGAGTAAGAGCTGACAACTGGAGCTGAGTGATGGTGATGAACATGTCCTTGGCCAGGTGGCAAGTAGGTGTTGGCCAAGTGGCTTACATCAGCAGCAGCCAAAGCTACGAAAGCGAAAGCAATGAGGAATTTCTGTTGAAAAATAAAAAAAAGAATACGTTAAAATTTCGCAAATCAATGTGGTAACAGTTTTAATGTGATGTTTGAGTGTGGTAATTCATTTTGTGGTGCCTAAGTGTGAATAAAATATGAATTAAAAGAAAAATATAGCAAGAGTGAAGACTGGCGAGTTGCGAATTAGTGAAAACGATGCACTTTTGGGTGACTAATTCGACTAAAATAGAAAATACTATTATATCAGCGAATGCCTTACTATCTATAGAATAGGCCAATTTCATATGTGAACTGTTTCAGCAAAGAGATGGAATATCTCTTTAACTACTTCGATGCACAGTCAATTTAGTTAAGTTATCCCATTTAAGATTCCTGACTGGTTGTCATTATAGTGAAGCGAAAAACCGTTAGACCCCTTTTTACACGCCTTAATCATGTTATATATTAATCAATGTTATATCATTGGAAAGGTATTGTGGAGAGGAAGTGCACAGTAATTCATTCAATTCAATTTGTATGTCTTTGCAATATGTTTAAGGCAATTAAAGCAAGTATTTATAACTATAGTATTTTTTATTTCCCTTTGTATGTGTCTTTTTGCTGTGTTATATAATACCTCCAAGTTTGGTTGAATTAAGGTAAAGCTGACTGCTTTAGATGCTATAGATCTTTGTATTTAGTTCTTTATTGTCGAATTTTGAAATTATATATCTTAACTAACAGTATTTAAAGTTTGGATTTCTTATGGAGCTATGTGTCAACTGAGTTTGGACAGACTTTATTAGCAGTGATCGGTCACAGTTTGAGCGGGGAGACTTGAATCGAATATTTTTAGTCAATATAATTAATTAAAAAATATTTAAACTAAACTTTGATAACTTAAATTGCACCAGTTTAGCAATCATTTAATATTTTTCAGACATCGACATCTAAAAAGTACAGAATTGAAATTAAAAAATAATTTTAAATCTCGATAAATTTTAATCCCAACAGACGATAAATATTAATAATGGACCGCTCAGATACAGTGAAAATTATAAAAAAATATATAGCCTTTTTCTTATCTGTAAAAGAACACAGACTTAGAATATTCGACGAGAGCATACTGAAAGTCTGATTGCTAAGCCCCAAAAGGAATTTCACAGTCCTTCTAGGCTCCGATGGTGAACGCTTATTGCGAATAGATAATAAATTTCGTCATTTATGAAACCAAATGTAAACTTATTTTAAATCCTTTCACAAAATCACTATAAAATCAATATGAACTGCCACAAGGATACCACTTAAGTCCGTAATTTGTTAATTATTTTATATATTTTTTAAATGCAAAGTTTATTTCTGCTTGTTTGCTTCGAAAATTTAACTGCACTAAAACACACAATTTATTCCAAGGTACTAACCATTATGATAATTGAAGTGATTTTTCTATGTTGTCCACTGAAACAAAACTCAAGAACTGATGCTCTCCCACAATTGGACGAAGCGTTTTATACAAAAAAATAAATCCCCCTTAACTATGCCAAAATACACCATAAGGTTGTGTGGTCAAGATGTGATAAACTACAAATTACAAAAACAACAATACAACTGATCATAAAACCATTTCAGTCAAAGATAGATTAAAACAGATGACGCCGATTCATCTTTTGCGCTAGAGAAAGAAGAGGTAAGTCAAGTTGGCTGGACCGCACCGACAGCAGGTGTGGTTTTGTTGTTGTTTTTTTGTTTGCTTGTTGGTAAAACGACGAAAAACCAGTCGTGTTGTCAAACACCAAAAGACATACAGGAGCAGCACACGTATCTTAAGCCTTACACTGGTCACTTATCTTTCAACAAGGCTACCGATATACATACTTACTCTGCTACTCGAACTCGTTGTATACTAAAACAGAAGAAGAAGCTTAGCTTAGGTTAATTTCGTGGAGATAAAAGTAATACATATCTAGTTTCACATATTTTATTCGGTAATCGCTGTTCCGATGTGGCTATCAATTCTGGTTCACAGTGAAGGTCAATGGTGTTTATGCCGGGCCAATAAGTTATGTATATTGTTACGTAATGCGGTATATTATGAGCGCCGGCTGCCAAACCACGCCGGTGGTGGTGCGTAGGTGATTAGAGATTAGTTTTGCTTTTAGGGAATCGATTAGAAAGGGCGTAAACTTGGCTTTTAATTTAATATAATTTTTTGGAAAAAAAAATGTCCAAATAAGGAAAGGAAAAACCGGTTAAACCGTAAATCTTTGGGGGCTAACTTTTGGATACACAGAATAAACCCATATCCTGCTTCAGCTTTGGGGATGGAAAAAACCGCAACATTAATTAGCCAAAAATAAAGAATGATGCTTTGGGGGTTCTGTGTCGAAGCACCTGGAACTTTCGGCATTTAGAAGACTACACAACGAAACCTGCTAGTGAGTCAAACTTGCAAAAAAAAAAAAAAAAAAATAACAAAACTTGAAGAGGATTGACCTCAGTGTTGATGAACTCAGGTAATCAACCAGAATCTATGTATAATGAAGAAGGATAAACATATCTTGGTATCGGAGATCTTTATCTGTAAATAAATTTATCTGCCTAGCAGCTAAAGATGAGCTCCGATGATTACTGTAATCAGAGAAGAGGTTGAATGACACCATACAAAACAAAGACGACTTTTGATAGGTCAGAAATATGGGCAAACCTATAATTTATCAATCATCTGATGGTACAACATTTTCTAAATTTCAATTTATTCATTGTCGATCATTTAAGGTTTAGAGAAGTATAGAATAGAAAATAGAGAAGAATTGGGTTATGGTGGGCACGGGAAAGAGCCGTTAAAGAAAAGCCCTTGATTAGGTTTTGAGATATTGGCTTTTTCGCAAATTACCGACGTTTTATTCTAAAATCTCAGTACGTACAGAAAATAAAAAAATTTACCTCAATCGTTGGAGCCATTTTTTGGAAAATAAATAAATAGGAATTAGTGGTTACCTCAGGTTCAAATATGACTTGTGTGACAAGGACCGAGTCATGCCAGGGGTTTCAATTTTTTATATGGAATTTAGTAAATGTTTGGATGGTTAACTTAACTTTTTTTGGGTACAGTTGTTTTTTCATCTCTAAGGGGCTAGTTATACTTTTCATTGAAATGCAGTTTAGTTTCCGTATTTTAAAACGACTAAGGAAACAATATAGGCTATAAGCGGTATCAAAATAAAGCTAATTACTTGTAGAATTTTTCTACAAACAAAATTACTTAATTCTGATTTTAACTTTCCTTTAAATCTATTTTTATTATTTCAGTGATTGACATCGAACAATGAAATGATATGTTCGATTCTATTGGGCGTAAGCGGCCCATATAGGACTGAAAACCTAGCTTCTCCAACCACTGTGTTTGCGAAGATATATTTTTTGACACGAATGGAAGGGACCTACAGTTTAATGCCAATTCTGAATGGCAAAATAATTTTTGAGAAGCTTCTCATGACAGTTCTTACTCTTGGATGTTTGACAGACGTTCAGAAGAGGTGGAGCAGCGAATAAAAACTTTTAGGTGGTATAGGTCGGGATTTGAACCAGCGACCTCTCGCTTAGTGGTGCAGCGAAAGGTGCAGCTGCACCCACGTTCGATTCTATTCTTCATTCTATTCTCATTTTTCAGTTTCGCTTTCTATGATCAACTCTAACCTTACAACCTTTCACTGACAGAAATATTTAAATTTTTCAAATGAAATATCTGTTCCACTGATATGTCCAATGATGCATTTGAATGATAGCTGTAACTAGCCACTAATGGAAGAAAGTCTGCCCAACTTATTCGCTTACGCAATCGCATATAACTGTAGGTGTGTTGCTTTAATTTTCCAAGTTACTTCAAGCTACTCAAAGTTAATAAAAACTGCTGAGTTACTGAACTCAAACATTTAGTAAATAAGAGAGGCAATGAAAGAGAATATAAGTCCCTCTGATATAAGAAACTTAATAAAATACTTTTGTAAAAAGCTATTTGCTGATAAATTGGAAAAAAAAAAAAAAAAGAAAAAAAAAGTGATTTCAGTTGGCTCCCTGAAATTACGCCAAAAAAAATTAGGCCTTTTTCCAAAATTTTTTGGGTTTTTTTTTTCCATATATGAAAATTTAAATAACGCCCAAAAAATCATTTGGAAAACATTTTGCGTTTTTTTCCATATGGAATAGGAAAAAACGCCAAAAAGTTTAATAGAAAAGAAAAAGCAATAGAAAGATGCATTTTATGAGTCATTATATGTGGCTCCTTGGAATTATGTCAACAAATTGATCTGGAAAAAACTACCAAAACATCCATAAAAAATTTTAAATTTTTTCCTAAGAAAAAACGCCCAACAATTTGTTTGTGTTTTACCAAAAAGTTTTACCCTATCGGTGCAGGTAATTCATTCTACAACGAGTTTTGGGCTCAATTTCCATATTAAATTTGGAAATCTTGCCCAATTTCCATTTTACTTATTGGTCCTAGTAATTTCCTAACTTTCTGGCGTATTTTCCTTTTAATTTTTTGGCGTTTTTTTTCAAAAATGTTACTTCCAAATTATTTTGACCTTTTATTTCGGTCTTACAAGGGTCAATTTAGCTGAAGTCGTTAAAATTCAGCTGCCATTTAAGTCTTCTGTAGCTAGGCTCCACGAGATAAATACTGATATTGTCAATCCTCATCCTGTACACATTTTCTATATTTTCATCTGGTTAATAGAAATTGGCTAAAGTAAAACCAATATATTTAATGGGTAATGAATTCACCCTGCACATTTTAATAATCAGAATCTTGCAGAAGCAATTAGACGTATTGTCTAATGTAATTATTGATAACACAACTATTGGTTCTTGAATAACTTCCTTAGTGAAGGATGAATTTGGTGAGCAGCTTATCTTTCGAAATGGCCCTGTGAGTTGGCAGCCAAGATCATGCGATTTAACGCCTCTTAACGTGGGGTTATGTAAGGTCGTTAGTCGATTGAAGCCTTACAGGATAACATAACACGCGTAACTCGTGGAATACAGGTCAACATGCTCGACGAAAAAGTGACGCAAAATTGGACGTTCTGAATGGACCATTTAAAACGGAGCCGCGGACAACATTTAGATGAAGTTGTCTTTAAAAGGTAAATAGAAAAGGTCTATTTATCGATTACAATATAAATGTTGAATATTTGATGCAAATTTGAGTGTTTAATTCGATTTGCAAAAAAACTACGCTTAAAACATCACCCTTTATATTTGTCAGAAATACAAATATCTAACCCACCTTAGTGCCGATCTGATGACATTGAAGGGGATAAAAAAACAGTATTAGCTTTTGCGAAATATGTTTCTATTATATCTAATATTATTTCTTTATTTGTTTAATTAAATTTGGTTATAATTTTCAGCTAATCTAGTCAAAATTGAAGAATTATATAATGCATAAATCAATAACGCTTAGTTAAAAAACCAAAAAAAATGTCTTCATTGACCACGCTGCTCCGCGAAAACTTGTTTTTTTTTATTTTTTAAACGAATTGCAAGAGTGGACAAACTAGCTCCGTATATTTTTCATATGGCTAACAAATATTATGATGGAAATTTCTGGTAATTTCTTCTATTGAAATATTAAGATATTTCTTGTAGCTCTATTTAAATCTCAAAATCTGGCCACACCGCACTGGAATCTGAGGTTTCCACAAAAGATTTCGAAATCTCATTAAATCATTCACACCTCAAACTCTACCTGGGTTTTATTTGACGTTTCAGTCAGCCATTGAAAAGTAAAAGCGAATAACCATTATCGCGTTAAAGTTGCAAGTGCACTGCAAGTCCACTTATAAGTGCCTGGCTACACGTTCATGGGAATGATCGTCATGTCGCACGAGACAGGTATATTTAGGTGAATCACAAAGAAAAGGGTAGATTGCACCAAGAATCCACCGAAAGTCCACTTTCAAGTTGAGTTCTCGGTGTGGACATGAACGTTTCGGTTCCAAACCATATCACTTTTGATAAAAATCGGAAAATTGAAGACCGAATACATGTACTAAAGGCCACAAAATCTATCTATCTACAACTTATTACTCTTTCCCAAGAGAAAATTTGTTATAGATTTTGTTCCCCGCCATTCAAATTGCTTTCATTCTTAAAAGACATTTTTTTATTTACTTATTTTTTTGGCACGACGTTCATGGGAATGATGATTTTCCCTATGTAGCCAGGCTCTAAGCTAACAATCCTCATATAATTCGCTTGATCATCGTTCAAGAAATCGATAAGCTGACTCTAAGGTAACTTGTTACACAGTTGAAAATCTGTCAACCGCTTGTCAGCTGCTTTGTGAAACTTGAAGAATGTGTTTAAAGGTGCGTTTGCTTCGACAACCTTTGAAATTGAAACCAGATTCTGAGGAGGTTTCATCGAAACCTCATACAACAACGAGGTTTGTAAATCTGAAAAATGTAAGGGGAGGACCTAAAGCCTAGCTTCTCTAGCCGTTGTGTTTGCGAAGAAATATTTTTGACACGAATGGAGGGAGCCACCAATTCCAAACGGCAATTTTTTTAAAGAATCTTTTTCTGAAAATTCTTTCTCTTGGAAAAGGTGGGGCAGTGAACAAGAATTTTTATGGTGGCACGGGGCGGATTTAAACACAATTCTTAACCACCACGCAACTGCACCCACGTCTACTTAAACCACGACATAACTATTAAAAGTCTGACATTTTAAATTGTTTACCGCAGCACCACCAACAAGGGATAGTCAAAACTAGAGTCGTATCTGTTTGTTACAAATACATATTTTGCATAAATCTATAATACCAGTTATTAAAATAAACTATAATCCAATGCATAGATGACACCTCGAATAGAGTTTTTTGGTATAAAAATGTTCAACCGTATAAAGTTAATTGCTAATTGATTCACTATAAAATATTTATGGTATAAAACAAAAAAAAAAACATTAAATCAGTTTAGTGATAGTGAATAATAAAATAACATTTATATAAGAATTTCTTTGTTTCAATAGTAAATTTGTTTTTAACATTTGAACAATAACAAAATCCGCTTTTATAATAAAAGCAGATAGGTACGACAAAAAAAACCCCCCCATAACTATTAATAAATAATTTTTTACTTTTTGTTTCATTTATGAGCTCATAATCATATAAAAAGCTAGAAATAAAAATAAATCTTTATGAAAAAATTGAACATAATCAATTATTTTTGTGTGAACGAATTTAATTATTGTGAATTTCAATAAGGCCGTTGTGAAACAATTTTTATTCACAGATGGAAATGTCTCAACATATTTAGAATGAACCATAACTTAATGACAATTAATATTCTAAAATTATTGTTTTGTTTTGGTGTGGTCTTGTTTTGAATACTTTTGTTTTGGTTAAGAAATATTTATCTATTTTTTTTTCTTCAAAGGCGTTAAAAACTATTTTTAATAACTTAAATATGGGTAGGCGTTTTGTCGTAGGTATATATACCGGAATGGCAAAACAAGGCACTCTTTATTTGTTTGATTCTAGTTTTGTTGTTTCTATCTATTGGAGAGTGTATTCTTTAAACAGGACTGAAGCAAGAATCATGCGGTTTTAAAACAATACGGAACTGGTTCTTTTAATCGAAGCTAGGTCATATAATATACACTATAACCAACGTCATGATTTTAAGTGATTTTAATAAAAGACTTACTCTATTGGGATTGTTTGCGTCAGAGTAAATTTTCCACGGATATAAAAAGATTTACCACGAAGCAACATTTATGGACATAAAAATACAGTACTAGACATATTATATCGATGATTAGCGCGTATCTTGAATAGAAAAAAAAATGTTAACACTTAAATGCTCTGTTTAAGATGAAAGACTCATAACCTCAGAAGTTAATGTGTAAGTCAGAAAGAGGACGTGCCTCGTCGACGGTCTTGATTACAGCAATCTAACTTGAGCTACTTCGACATATTTGGAGCCGAGGTCAGTTAGGAGTTTCCAGGACTGCGAAAGAGGTGGTGGCGGATAAACTCGTTAAGCAGCAGCTCTCGCATCTCCGAGGTGAATTACAGTTAGAAGAAATTTCGGACTCTGGACCTTGGTTTTAACCCTGCTATACTCTGGCATATGGTCTGTCTGACCGACAGCAAGATTTATTCTTCATTTATACAGAGTGGGCCAAATACTCTTTAAAAATGCAATAAAATGAACAAAATTAAATGTTTTCTATTTATTATGACTTTATTAGTAAGAGCAAAAAATCCCATTAATTACGGAACATAGTGCCGTTCAAGTGGCTGCTCGACTGTCTTCGAATTAGCGCATTTTGTCACTCCAATTTTCCAAGACCTTGTTGATTGTTTCGGGCTGTAGTTCACGGATTGCTTCGTTGATATTGGCCTTAAGTGCTTGAATCGTTTACGGATTGCTGACATAACATTAAAAAAAAAACCAAAGAGATCAAATCGCAGCTCCGAGGCGGCTGGATAACACGCTTTGAGAATTTGATGCGCAAAAGATCGATTGTGGCATCGAGCCATCCTGCGTGTACCAGAGGTCGTCCAAGTCTTTGTGTTCAATTTCAGTCGGTTAACATGGCTCTACAATCCGTTGGAGGTATGATACTGGCTTTCTGGTCAAGATTTCGAGCTGGAAACAGCTGTCAGTGTCAAAAGAAACCACTGAATGTCCCACCCTGTATTGATTTTTGTATGTTTATTTTTTTTTAAGTATTTTTAGCGCGTTAAACAGAAAAATGGCCAAAAAAATGTGAAAAATGGTCTCAATGCACAATACTTTCGTCTATATTTACATCGATTTTTAAATAACGTCGTCTAAGTTCAATTAAAGGTTATAAAGCCCAAATTGAAAAATACTTTTTGGCGTTATTTACAATTCCTGTTGTAAATAGATTCTGTTATTATACAGTGACAAAAGACAAAGCGGTATGGGGCGAAATACTGATATTCTACTTCACTACTATGGTCACACGTTTTGACAAATTTCAAATGTTTGGCATAACATTTGCATTTGCATTACATATCATAAGTAACCGATTTGTATACACACATTCAAGTGTATTAAACGAAAGTTAGGTATTATTAAAAAATTAAAGAAAAAAAAACAAAGAAAAGGCTACCCGCTTGGGCGAACAGTATCCATATCCCTATATGCCCCAAAGTAGTATGTATTAGGAACATTATGGATTAGGATTTTATTTCATTCTATGAAATTTATAACGAAAAAATAGTTTTGGAAAAAACGCCCCCAAAAAGAGGGCGTGCGCAGAAACGTTGTATGAGTTATATTTTGCAAAAAATTTAAAATTTGGCTAAATATCTTGTCAAACTTTTTTTTCGGTTTCTATGAAAATTGGCGTGGTAAACAAATTTATATGACAAACTTTTGAAGGATCTTGTACAGGTTGTAACACTATTGTTGTTGTAACACTCTGTCTTCTAACAGGTCTTATGCCTAAAACACATGTGCAGAATTTTGCTTGCGGTATGGAAATAGAACACACACTTTTAAATGGGGTGGAACACATGTAAATTCTGCATGCGTCGCAGTACTGCAAGTTTTTTCTATTTCTAAGTCCACTGACAATGCCACCACAGCACAAAAACGAAAGAATATAAATTTTAACGATTTTTAAAGTTAATTTGAAATCTCTTTTCGTTTTATAACCACAACGACATCGGATGCAGACCAAAGAATGACGTTTAGGTAAATGTATGTCAGAATCCAATGCATTCAAGTCAAACAAAAGTGCTGCTCGTGTGCCTTGCTTGCATTACTGTACGCTTCACTGCATCCAGTTCTTCTGCACATGTATTTTGGGCATTGCAGGCTATCTGATGATATATGTGAATGTTCCTAAATGGACAGGCATATAGACGTAACTCCCTCGCACGTCGTGCTATCGTCTGGGTGACTATACTGCTGCGTGTTGTATCTTGTTGCATTGCTTTATAAAGTTCTCTGAGCAAGGGATTTAAAAGTTATTGATAAAGCAAAGCAATAGCAAAAGCTCTGAGAGCGGGTTTCAATGTTGGAACCCGCCATTAAAAAATGTTCAGTACCAAGATTTGTATGGGATGCTTCTTTATGGTAATTTCATATTCTTTGAGTATGTTACCATACCGAGTACTAATTTAATGTGCCATAATATTTCATATTTTTCATTGATCTTATTCGACATTTTAAAAATAGTTGTTTTCAACAACAAAAAGCAACTGTATTAAAAGAAAAAAAAAATTAGAACGACCAGTTTTTTTGGAACTTTTCAAAAGGTTTTATTATGACTACAATACGAAGTAGTCATTAGAATAATTATAGAATATGAAAATTTAAAATGTTTACTTCGTCATTATTGTCTTCATTTGTAGGAGACCTTTCTCGGCTATTGTCTTTATGTAAAATGTTTTTTTTGTTCTTTAGTTTAAATAAGGTTCACGAAGGAGCAGGGAAATAATTTCACTAGGTTTAACTTTAGATGGCAAAAAATGTCTCACATGCGAAATAACTTATAGTTAAATTTGTTATCAACTTCAATGGGAAACACTATATGTAGCTACTCGATAATTGAATTCCAACGCATAACTAAAGCATTTGACGGTTAATCAAACAGTTCCTGAATGTGAGGGATTTCAACTGTCTTTTTACAGGCTGTTACCCAACTTCATTGCGCCAATATGATAATCGTTCAGGGGTGAAGTTATATTCCACAAAAAGGGATTATATGATCTCACAGAAGCTCTAGAGCTCCTTTAAATTAAAAATAAATAAAAACATTGGGGGTTTACAGCCAATAGAGGGCACAAGCATGTGTTATATGCCGGCCCTGATAGTAAATTTGAGAAGCAAGATATTTTTTAAAATGTTTTCCTGACCTTCCGCAAGGTCAACCAATCTGTTCAGCTAAACATAAATATTTTTACTTAAATTTATAATAAGTTCTTTTTATTATATAAACTTTACTCATGGACTTTTATAGTTCAAATGATATAATGCGTTGTCGCTTAAGGAAACTGCTGAAACAAAACGTGTATAGTTTCAAACAAATAACACTTCGTTTCAAATAGTTTTTTTTGTTTTTTTAAATAATAAAAATATTATTAATGAGAAATGAATGAATGTTGAAGCTTAAAGAAAAAAAAAACACTCTGATTCAGACTAATTTATCACTTAGTCCTCTTGATTAGACTAGACTCCTGGGACAATGATTTGAGAATTGATCCAACAAAATTGTTAAAACTCGTCATCAACTATTACTAGTTGATACATTATGTATTATTTGAAACAGTGGCTTTATATCAATAATTACCCATAGCGATTTATAGTTTCAAAGGCTTTGATTAATGGCATCAGTCACCCCACACTGCTGTCCCCTTTTTAGAAACTCGAAATCGCAACGAGTTTCTCACGGATAGAATAAAGGGCCAGTTATAGCTATTATTGAAATGCATCATTGCAACAAATCAGTTTTTTGACAAGTCGGTTATAGCAATCATTGAAAAATGTCTGTCAGTGGAAGGCCACTGGTATAGGTTTTAAGGTTAGAGTTGATCATTGAAAGCAAAACCGACAGCTGAGAATCGAACACATCAGTGGAACGATTGTGGTTCAAATTGTAGAAACGAATATCAGCTTTTCATTGAAATCGATTGTCAGTGAAATAATAAAAATAGATTTAAAGAAAAGTTAAAATCAGAATTAAGTAATTTTGTTTGTAGAAAAATTCTATAAGTGATTAGCTTTATTTTGATACCGCTTAAAGCCAATATGGTATGTTTAGTCGTCTTAAATTACGAAAACAAAATGTTCAATGATAGCTATAACTGGCCCCTAATATAGCATGTGCTAAAATATGATCAGTTCTCACGATGCTTTCGATAAACGCCATTTCTTAAATATGTCCTGGAAGCTAGAAATTGTTTAAGCTAAATGTTAACGTAAGTACTTGTAAGTGTTTCATTTTTATATAGATGCATTCGTTTTTAACATTGGAAGAAAATTTGCAAGAAAACTTAAAGTTTGCTTGTTATTTTTTAATGTTTGAAAATAGGGAGTAGAATTGTCTCGAGTTTCCGCGTATTCCCGAACAAATGTTCAGTATACTCTGCCATTTAATCATGAAAAGACTTACAAGCGAGCAACGATTGCAAATTATTCAAATTTATTATCAAAATCGACGCATCCCTAAAAAACAACAGTTTGGTGTGGTTTATCGGCTGGTGGCATCATCGGTCCATTTTTCTTCAAAGACGACCGTGGAAGAAACGTTACCGTCAACGAAGAACGATACACTGAACCAAAAAGGTACTTAAATATACTGCTTAATTTTAATTTTTTTTTAAATTTTTTATAGGAATTTAAAGAAAAATATACTGTCTTGGATCTAGTAGGCCAGTAAAATAAATACGACGAGTGTTAATTAGAATGATCGGGGTTCCGATCATAACTCCCCATGATAGGGTTAACGGTAGAGCTCCTAATAAGCTCCTCAACCTTGGGCCTGCGACTGAAATGTGAGTTTCTGCAGAAACCAAATGAGTTGCTTGATGTAGTGCAAAAAATGGTACAGGAGGATCAAAGAGACACGTCATTTAAGAACAAAAGTTCTGGAAAAAAATTGTACAACGGTTACCTGAAACACCACAACGAACTATACTAAAGTACTCCTGAGACCATTGGTAAGGCCAAGCCAAGATACCACTCGCAAATGTTTCACCGATTTGAAAAAAAAAAAATTTAGAAGAAAAGAACGCTAATGTTCAAAAGCAACGAAGCATCTTTCAGCCTTGCACTGAAAACCGGGAACGTTATTATCCCAAAAAGGTATCGGAATTTATGCCAAGTCAAATAATCTGACGGTTCACCTCGTTTTCAGTGCAAGTGGTGAAACATTGCCTCCTGTGGTTGTTTTTTCCATATATCAGAAAATACGTTCAAAAATTATAAATACAATGCCCTTCGATTGGGTTGTGTATATTGCTAACGATTAAAAATAATTGACTTGATTAACCATCCATCGTGGGCGCAGGGGCTAAGTAGTTAAGTACGTTGGAGAACTTAGGCTTTAGTTCCTTACCACTTCTGCGATTTGACATTTGTCATAAAAATATCTCTTGGCTTGTGGTTTGTGAACATCACTCATTTGCAACAAAAGCCATTCGTGGCACTTCTAAAAACGTGGACTGTGCTATGCAAAACATTCTCTGCTAAAGAAGCGTAAGCAAGCTGCTAATTTCACTTTCGGAAACAGTTAGTTAGTTTCGAGAACGAGTTCGTATTAAGCTTCGCTTTCAAAATATCCATCTATCCGAATAATGCGCGTTTTTTCTGTCGGGGGATGCTTTATTCTGATTTTTAAATATATTAAAATATGCAGCCATCCATTTTGCCACGGATTTTATTTATTTATTTTAAATTTTTAATTATTTTCCAAATTTCACTTCTGTCAATTACTACAAGACAGCTATTTACCGACCAACTTCAAATTAGGAAATTCACATCGATAAGGATGTTTCCCCGGCGGATTCCACGATACATATGACAAGTGAAAGTGAATTGACTAAGTGAAGGGAATCTCAGATACGGCGTTTTCCACGATAGGGGTGATTATATTTCTACCTCAATGCAAGTATTTTTACAGCTTATTCAATTATCAAACTCGGTAAACTGTATAAGTGTGCTTTGATAAGATAAAACTGACATTTTGTAGTCAAATCTGGCAACTCTAACGTCATTTACGTTCCGTTTGGTTTGCCATTTCATCATGAACAGGTTGACAAATGAACAACGTTTGCAAATCGTGCAAATTTATTTCGAAAATAATGGTTCAAACATTTTTTTTTCTTCAAAATTTTCAAAATTTTGTTCAGTAATGAGGCTCATTTTGGGTTGAATGGCTACGTCAACAAGCAAAATTGCCGCATTTGGAGTGAAGAGAATCCACATACGACCCTTGAAACGCCATTACTTCCACAAAAACTGACTCTTTGGTATGCTCTATGGGCTGGTGGAGTCAATGGGCCATACTTCTTCCGAAAAGATGCTGGAGAGTCAGTTACCATTAATGGAGACCGGTATAGAGCCATGATAACCGACTATTTTGTTCCCGCATTGGATGGCATGAATGTGGTTGAGATGTAGTTCCAACAAGGCGGCGCTACATGCCACACAGCGCACGTCACAATAGATTTATTGAAGGAAAGATTCGATGAGCGCATACTTTCGCGGAATGGACCTGTCAATTGGCCACCAAGATCGTGTGATTTGACACCATTGGATTATTTTCTTTGGGAATATGTGAAGTCGCTCGCCTACGTTAGGGTACTTGGAAGCCAACATTCGCGGTGTTATTGCCGACATACAGCCCCAAATGCTTGAAAAAGTGGGTGAAAATTGGACCTCTAGACTTGTCTTTATTCGAACCATTCGCGACGGCTTTAAATTATTTAATTAATTTAAGGCCAATTTGATGGACATTAAAACGATTTTCTTGTGTTTTATTTCAATTCGAAGTGCTGTACCCCTTTACATGAGTGTCTTAATACAATAAAAATTCTCTAGTAAAAGCATTTACTATTAAGATCTTCACTGAATTCCTTATGATTTTTTACTTCTTCACAGATCACTGCTTTTAGAAACTGTCCACTTAACAAATCCGTTTCTGGGAGACCTGAATTAAATTAGATCATTGTATCTACTTCAGTGACTTCTGACAAGTCAAGTATTGTTCTGACTATATCATAATCAACCTCCTACCCTCATACAAATTATAGTAATAATGTTGGTCGTGACAGCTGTCATCTATCAATTGAAGTAACATAAATTCTTATTATTAAAACTTCGAGTATCAATAAGTATATGTGTATATAACATATTAATTATGCATCATGATATTTACTTAGCTAAGAACCTTTAAACCCCTTTCCTGATCTCGACCAATAATCGAATATTATTATCATTCTTAGGCATTCTGAAGATTTCGATAAGTTGTAATGAAGTTCAAAGCAAATAGTTAATCAAGTTTTGTAAATGGCATTGATGAGTGCAATCTGGTACGCACGTTTTGCTTAAACACTTTAATTGGGCAAACAATCTTCACTAAAATATGTACCTACCAACCTACCTACCTACCTACACTAAAACTACTACTATCTTACGCATAACACTTTGCATAAGTAGGTAAACTCTTTCGATTGCTTTGTTTTAAATTCTCCAATTTAAACAGTTTGTTTATCTAATCCATCATTTCCTAGATTGTCAAAAAAGAGTGAGGTAAAAAAAATTAAAAAATAAAAAATAAGAATTTTTAAACCAAAACCTTCAACGACATTTATGTTATGTGTTTTGAGTGTTAAAAGCCGCAGCGGCATTCAGTTTTAGGTCGTAATAAAACTGTAAACATTGCAGGCGTGGTAAAATTTGCAGTTTGACCGGTCGACGAATATGATTCACTCGACTTACCATACCACCCTTTTGCTTGAATCATTGCCACGAATGAATTTATTAACTCGAATGAATTATTAGCATTAACCGGACATCTCAAGGTTGACATTGTTTCCACTTAAAAGTTGCCATGCGAAGTTTCAGTTAAGCTATCACAGTTAAGTGGCACTGGCGGATTACTGAAGCAGGCCTATTACCGTCTCCAATTAACTGCATTTACGTAACAAGTATGAGTTTTGGATGTATATACGCGAGAAAGGGTCCCCACTTAACGAGAGGTGCAAGCAGTAGATGATTTAATTAAAATTGACAAGCTGTCCAGTCCATGTACTGGCAAGTTTGGCGGGGTTCAAACACCTTCATTGTTCGCCGCTGTCAAAAGCAATTATAATAACTGCTGCCCAAGTGGTAATTTGGGAGGCAAATATCTTCACGTCTAGAAAGTTGTCCCAAAAGATGAGTGTGTAATCGCGTTAATGATGCGTTGTGTTAAGTAGTAAACGTTGCTAATGTTTGGTGATTTGCTTGGATAGTGGCATTGAAATGCAATTTAAAAAGTGAAAAAATCGAAAGTATTTTCTAATTCAAGCACGACGAGGCTACAATAAATAGAAGAATGACTTTTATTATTAAATTATAAATTTAATTCTGTTTTGTTAAATATTGTTGTGTCATCACATCACTCCCAGACTTGGAACTAACAATTTACAATTGCTTTGCCAATTATCCGTTTCGTCAAAACTGCGGGCTATGGCCTTGGAAGTGGTAGTTTCCAAGAAATTAAAAATTTGTAAATTGTAGTGAAAATCCTTAACTCGGTCATTGACAGAGGAGGCAATTAATGCGCCTTCAATGACTCCAAATCCGCTTATTAAAACGTTTCCTAACCAGTTTCTTATAGTTATAGCCGCACGGGTAAGGAGACGTACTTGTTAGACAGTGTGCAGACTGAAATATATATTTTTATCTTTAAGCACATGTTTATTATGATGATATCATTATTTAATGTGCAGTTTATGGCAGTTAACAATATGTTTTATTGATTAATTTTGGTCAAAAGATTGACATTGGCATTCAAATTTCAATAATTCGGCAAAATGGAAGTAAATAAATTAATTATTATTGTTACCATACCATGGCTAGTAGTTACCAATTTTGATTTAATTAATTAATTTAAAGTCAATTTTTAAACGAAAGTTGTTGAAACAGGACTTTATAATTTCTTGGATTTCAAATAGCAATCAATTAACTGTTTGTTATGTGAATTTAATGATGCTGCTGATAATTGTAAGTTTTATTCAATTCATTACTATGAATATAATTAAGTTATTTTTTTTTCTTTTATGAATTTATAAAACGTATTTTTGCTAATCACATCAAATCTAAAGTCGGCTCTCGGTTTGTTTAATGATAAATTGGCAATTTTATAACGTCTTAATTGTGTAATTAAATTTATGAATGAATAGAAATATTTGAAGGGTTTGACTAGTCCTTGGACCAAATTTTATATTTTAGATTGCTTATAATAAAAACTCAGCACTTAGTTAATCCCATTAATTCTTAACAATCACTTTATGAATGGAAACTTACCGTGGGAAAAGGTTTGTAAGCGATTGGTTGCAGCGACGTTCATTCAGTGACGTTCATTCAATATATGCAGGTGTTCTTCGCACACCCTGTTAATTTTTTTTAATATGAGTTATATATTCAAAAAAAATTACGCTAGCCTCACTTTAGCGAACTAAGAATCAGAAAATCTATTTTCGAAAACATAAGGAGAGGCTACAGTCCGCTTGTGGCGAACAGTATGATACCCTTTCCATATCCCTATGTGCCCATAAGAAAAAAGCATTAAGAAGACGATGGATAGCATTTTATAAAATTTAAAAGTAAATTTTTTTTTGAAAAAAAAAAAACGCCCCCAAAAAGTGAGCGTGGCCAAAAACTTTGTATGGGCGATATATGGGAGAAAATATTGGCTAAATATCTTGTTAAACATTTATGAAAATTTTAGAGAAAAAAAGCATTTTAGCGTAAGCATTAAACGCATTACATATAACTTTGCTTCTATTTATTGTCCTCCACGAGCGACGTTAGGAAAAAATGATTTTAGAGGCATATTTGACTCACTTGGACAGAACTTTGTAATTGGCGGGGATTTCAACGCAAAACACACCTTCTGGGGGTCCAGATGTATCTCACGAAAAGGTCGAATTCGTGAAGCCGATATGGTCAACTTTTTCTCGTCTGGCAAACCCACGTATTGTCCTTCGGATATGGCAAAAACACCAGACCTGATAGACTTTTTTATCGCAAAAGGAGTATCTGAAAACTCAGTCAAAATTGAAGAAAGTCTTGGTCTCTCTTCTGACCATTCGCCGGTCATTCTGATAATTACCAGCGGAGGTTTACGCGAAAGGAACGGTCCACCAAAACTTACTAGCAAAAGAACTAACTGGGACTCCTTTAGAAAAGACTGCATAATCGATCTGAAAGCATCCCTTCGAACACCATATGAATTCGAACACGAAGTGAATCATTTCATCGATGCCTTGCAAAGTTCAGCGTGGAACAATACTCCTCATAAAAAGAGAGTAACTACATGTAACGAATTAAAATATTCCCACGAAATTACTGATTTAGTAAAGTAAAAACGAAGAGCGCGTAAAAGATGGCAGCAATCTCGCGCTCCGCAGGATAAAACAATCTTAAATAATCTTTCTAGCAAACTCAAAAGAGACATTCGGGACTTTAAAAATCGTGAAATCTCTATGTATCTCGAAAGTCTAACGGCGGATAAAACTTCTAACTATTCGCTTTGGAAAGTTATGAAAGGCATGAAAAAGCCAAAGATGCAAGCGCCACCCATCCGGAAAAATAACGGGGAATGGGCGAAAGGAGACAAGGAAAAGGCCGAAATATATGCCGAACACCTTGAAGAGACTTTTAAGCCATTTGACGGTGAAGTGTTGGTAGAAGATACTGTTCCTACCACGCTATCTGACAATTTTAAAATTAGACGAGTATCGCTGGTCGAACTCTCGAAACTTAAATTAAACAGAGCTCCTGGATATGACCGGACAGGTACTTAAAGAGCTGCCCAGAAAAGCACTACTTAAATTTGTTTATCTCATAAACGCTTCTTTAGTCCTAAGGCAAATCGTAAATGCTCCGTGGTATATCAGAAACACCGATATCCACAGAGATCTAAGTATAACTACCGTTGAAGACGAAATACGAAAGTTCGCGCGTAAACAACACACTCGCCTAATTGGCAATTGCAATGACGCTGTACTACAGATTCTAGATCAGAGAAATCTTGTGAGCCGATTACAAAGAATAAAACCTTTTGAATTAGCGCAATAAAATGTAACCGCATGTTATTGTCGGTATAAGCAGATGCTTCTGCTGGGAGGTTTGCTGCCAAACGTAATTAAATATTTAAATTAAAATTGCTTGATAGGCCTGCCTAGTTGTAGTATAAAAGTATTTTGTAGGGAGGTGTTTTTAGTGAGTAAGAATCTCACACCGAGGACCGGCTCCTCATAATGTCTCATGGAAGATTTTCCACCTACCCTCGGGGAAAAAAAACAATTTTTTAGTGAAAAACGCCCAAAAAAGGTAGGCGTGGCAAAAAGCTTTATATGACAAACTTATAAAGGAGGGCAGGGCCTACATATCTTGTAAAGGTTGTAATACTCTATATCTCCAGTTTTAGCTTTAAAACGTGGCAGTGGGCGTATTCAAAAAATGTTTACACTTAACCATTTCGGAGACCTAGAGAAATTTTGTACCACCAAACCACCGAACCGAACTCAGCCGAAAAGTTAATTTTCATTAAAAATTTCAAACGTATTTGGCCTGCGCAGTATTAACGCTGCGCCTTTGGCCTGGTTTTCCCCACGAAAACTATTTTTGTTTACCTTTTTTCCCCGTTTGACCGAAATTCTAATAATTTTCCTACAATGATATATTTAAAAATTTTTAACAGGATGTAATGTGGGATTTTTGAGCTTCTTAAAACCAATCCGGCGAAAATTTTACAAATCCTTTTTTAATACAAAGTTCTTAAGGTATATAATAGGTACGGTTCTTTACTTAAAAATTCGTTTCTTGTTTTTACTCAGTGCCGTTCGCTAACTCAAAACTTTTGAAAAAAAGAGCGCCATTGAGAGTGTAAGATGTTACATTTTGCACAATATGTACATGTTGTTCGATCAATACAAAGTTTTCTATAGACTTGAGCAGCATCTTCTTGGTTAATAAGCAACTTTGATAAAATAAAACTTGTAAAATTTGTGTGAGAATATTTTTACAATTATCAAATAAACAGAAAAACATATAATGAATCTGTAATATAGTAGAATACGACTGTTGGTAATAAATTAACAAATTTGTTGTTTATTGCCTTTGGTCACCGGACACCACTGCAATATAAACAAAAAAAAACGATTGTCATATTTGAAGTGTTATCTACTACTCCTTACAACAAAAGCGTTTTAAAACATTTTCGTAAGTTCCTCTCTTCGTGACAAAATGTATACCCAGCCCTTTCGACAGTCCATTGAATTCTTAAAAAAAAAAGTTAGAGAACAGACCTATTGAACCAGAGTTCAAATCTAATTATGTAGTTGATCGAATTAGAAGTTACAGAATCCGAGGAAGCCTTCGCGTTAAAGAACCCATCTCGAAAAAATTGGAGCACGACCGATGCAGTTGATATTGTCATGTTCAAAGGAGGGATCTTACGAACCCCGTCAAAAAGGCAATGTCAATCAACGTTCCCTTACAATCGCGAAAAAGAGGCAGGCCTAAAAGCTCCTGCATCACACAAATGCAGAAACACCAGCATTTGATTGGCCTGAATGATGTAGTGATTTAAAATCCGTAGGCCTGCATATATATTTTAAGGTCTAACCGGCGAACCCCACAGGCGGGCTAGTAGGAATGCAGTGAAGTGGGAGGGTTATGATCCCTATAATCCTGATTATAATCTGGTCGTGAAATGGAGAGAAGAAAAGAAGACTGAACCAGAGTTGCCGTTTTGACCCTTTATAAGCCTCCAGGCTCCATTGTTTTTTTTTTTGTTTTATCAACATGAAATGTGGACGCCCCTTTTTGAAGTTTTTTAGCTTCAATACTGGGCTGAACGATGACCGCACACACTGAATATTTAGAACTACTATATTGATTCCTATGCACGCCACTTTTTGTTGAATTTGTTGGGGCCAATTGTAGTGAATTTGTTGGCATAAGTGTTTCTTTAAACAAAAGAAAAAATAATGTCGAAACCGAAATTGAAAACAAAACTTTGAAAAAAGTACGTCCTCTTCGATCAAAAAAAAAAAAGGGAATATTAAAAATACATTGTGCGACCAAAAACCTTTTAATCTGTTTTAAATTGACATTTGTGTTCCCGAACAAGACGGATGCGAAGCTTTTCCCCGTTCTCATTCGATATTTCTTACAGATGTCTAAATGTAAAAAAGTCTTGGACATTTATGAAGAAATAGATTGATGATAAACCTGAGATGTTTATTAACCTCATCTAATGATTGATTGGCATATTATAAGCGTTTAATTATTTTTAAGATTAAATGGTATATTTGCAAAATTTATACTTTTATTAACCTTTTTTTCAATTTCGGTATCCCGTGAAATTGCCGAATTTAGTGAATTTTTCCTTTTTTCCGGCCCAAAAAATATGGCATGACCATGTCATATAGAGCGCGTCTTCAACGCCCCCTCGAGCCTAAAAATCTCTTTTGACTTTTAAAAGCTCTAAAAATGTACGCGAGAAAACAAGAAGCATTTGCCAACGAAAGAAAGAAGCATTTGCATCAGAGTCATCTAAGGATAAGATTAGTAACAAGTAAAAGCTTTTTGGTGTAAATGTATTGGTTTTACATTTTAAAGTTCGATTACTTTCACAAAGTGTGTCACTTGGAAGTTAGAGGTATCTCTTTCAAGGCATTCGTGTGTGTACTTCACTTTTTGCGGAATGTAGTTAAGCCTTTAGAGATAAAGGTAACCAAATTACGATTTGAAGACCGAAACTCATTTATACGCGTTGAGTTTATCGGTGTATTTAGTTTATCTCTGTGCACCAACAAAAGTAAAAATTAAGAATTAAACTTTTCTTAAAAAAAATAATAAAGAAAAAAAAACTGATTCCTAAGTAGTTTTCCGAAAAATACGATAATGGGAAAAGGAATGCATTTAACAGTGCAAGAAAGGATTACAATAACGGTTTAAAAGAAACGTAGTACATCCAACAGGACTATTGCATGGGAAATCAATCGCTCTGAAGGAGTCGTAAGAAATTTTAGAAGGGGAAACTTATGGAAAGAATGGTGGTCGAAAATACTGGAGCAAATATAACTCGAAGAGAAATAAATCGAATTATTATCGAAGCAAGGACTGCTGCCCAAGTTGCTGCTAACTTCGATTTGCCCATTACAAAACGAGTAATGTATGAATTGGGTAGAAAATGGACCACCGTTATTTTTTTTAATGAAAAAATTTAATTTGGACGGCCCAGATGGTTTCAGTTATTATTGGCATGACTTACGCAACAAACAGCCACCATGAATGAGCAGAAACTTTCACGGAGGAAGCATGATAATTTAGGAAAAATGTTTCTTCTCTTGGAAAAGCGAAATGTTGTTTCATTCCAACGAAAATGGATGCGAAAATCTAATGCGAAATGCTGGATGTATCACTTGTTTCATTATTAGAAGACGTTGTTGGGGACCGAGATTTCATTTTTCAACAGGACAACGCACCAATTCCTGTTTCTCGGTACTCGCTAGAATGGTTCAGGTAAAAGGACATCCCATATCTCCACAGGACAACATGACCTAAACCCACTAGAAAATATATAGGGTGTTATGGCACGTAAAATTTATAAAAATGGTGGTCAGTTTGAGAACACTAGTGCACTTCGAGTAGAAATAAAGCGCACATCGGATATGATAAGACATGAAATCATTTCCAACCTCATTAACTTTATGCCGAATAGAATATTTGCTGTCATTCAACAAAATAGAGGACACACAAAATATTAGTTTCTATTCTTAGGCCAACAGTACAATTTTTCAATCTTTTTATCGAATATCACTAATTAGAGCACCTTTTCACTGAAATATACAGCTTTTATTTAAACCAGACAAGATCGAATTTTTTCAGCGAATGAACGAAAGAAAACAAAATTTGCATTTAAGCAGTCGTTTCCCATTTTATTTTTTTTATTGGTTTTCACATCCGTTACTATGAAAAAAAAATCCTTTCGGATTCTGCATTGGAATGAGTTAACGATAAAGAATATTTGACAACTTTCATTAAATTTGGAAAAATGTAGACCCATCATGTTTTTTCTCTTTCTACATTTAAGTTTTTCAACGACAACTTTTCATCATTTGAAGTATATGCAGCTACTTGTCACAAATCTTCTACCTTTTTTTTGCCAATTCATACAATGCAGTTCTTTCTCTTTAAAATATCGGTAGCTATATCCGAATTTACATGGGCTCAATTCCTTAAAATAGGATGACTTAGTCAAAATTTTATTAAATATATATATATAAAGTTAAAAGATGAAAACAAAAAGTTTGGGCGAACAGAAATTCCCATGAAATTGCATTTCAGACTACTTTTTCCCTTTTTCCCACGAGACGGTTTTTTTCTTTAATTACAAAAATGTAAATTTCCCACGACTTATAACACTGGACCTGTGTACACGTGATGAATTCCCCCTGCTGATGAAAACTGTATATTTAGAAGAGGAACATTAAATAGAGCTGGGAAACAGCTTTCTCTTGTGTTTCTCTTTTTAAATCTACAATAAAACGAGTGAATCTGAGCATTTTTATTTAATTTTATCATTTCCGCGAAAGCTGGCAAGCATTTTGGTTTTCGTAGATTGTTGTGAAAGGTCCACTTAGCCAGGGAAGTGTCTTAAGTCCTTTGCTCTTTATTGCAGTCCTAGATTATCTGCTCGAGGGAAAAGTGACGGACCCTAAAGTTCATCAGTTATTCTTTGCTGACGATGCAGCCATCATAAGTGATGATCAGAATTCCCTGCAATGATCGCTTGATGTTTGAGTAGATGTTTTAGAAGGGAATGGGTATCGTATCAGCCAAAAAAATATTCTCTGACCCATGCCAACCCATTCCAGACATTTATTTGAATGGGGTGGTGGTTCCCAAGTGTAAAAAGTTCAAATATCTGGGATCAATGATCAACAGCGAAGAAACCGTTGATGACGATACAAAAAGTATGAGGGCAAGTTGACAGCAGAAGAGATGAAAATGTTTCGCATGACAGCAGGAGTAACAAACAAATTAGAAGTTCCAGAATACGAGGAAGCCTTCACGTCAAAGAACCTATCTCGAAAATATTGGAGCACGACCGACTCAGTTAGTATTGCCATGTTCAAAGGAGGGATCCTACGACACAGTCAAAAAGGCAATGACAATCAAGGTTCCTTTACAATCGCGTAAGAGAGGCAGGCCTAAAAACTCCTGGATCAAACTAATGCAGAACCAGCAGCATTTGATTGGCCTCAATGATGAAGTGATCCAAAATCGGGAGGCCTGCAGATATATTTTAAGGTCGAACCGGTGAACCCCACAGGTGGATCAGTAGAAATGCAGTGAAGTGGGAGGGTTATGATCCCTATAATCCTGATCATAACCCCTACGTTAAATGGAGAGAAGAAGAAGTTCTGAAAGGTATTTGTTAACTTTATTTGTTTAAAAGTCATTATTTTCGCAAAGAATATAGTCATTGTGGACCACAGTGAAGACGGAATGTCTTCAAATTCCGGTCAATAACTACAGCTTCATTAAATCAAAGGCGGAGATAGTGAGGTGTATCCTTGTAAAAATCCTTGCCGTCCCAACCGATAGAAATGTCATCATCCTTGAGATATAATTTCATTGTGGGGTTTCTTAGAAAATTATGGTCAGTTAAAGCACCTACTAACAGCTTAGACAGCAATGCTCTATCGTACTATAAAAGCTTATAATTTCGGTTTTTAATATATTCTGGTCATAGTTTTTGTGATACATCCCAGGCGGTTGTTGATTTCCACCTGCTATTTGGCTTTCATTCTGATCTTGCATTTAACTCGCTTTCTCTAACCAAATACCCTGACAGATAAGTGGCTATAAAAACCATGGAGTCAAGCCAAGAGCGATGAGATAATAATGCAAGATATTCCAAAATTAGCAAGATATTCCAAGAAATATTAGATGCAGATATTTTGAGTAACGAGAAAGCCGATGAGCTTACAAGAAAGGGGTCGGAGTCACACTTATCTATGACATTTAAGACTATAACAAGCCTTCTTAGTATACACTCTCAAAAGAAGATCAAAATGGTTGATGAGATTAAATTAAAAGTCTGGAGAGACGTTAAGGAAGTTAAGGAAATCCAAATGTCACTTGCTATAGGACTGTCCTTCCCATAATTGACTTCCTTAATGAACTTAAGGATCTGTGTCAATTATAAATTTAGATGGTTCTAAGTTAAAGAGAGTCTAAGGGCTAAAGTATAATAGTTGTATACGTCTTTTACTCAAAACATTCTTTAATACATGGATCCCGGAACCGCCAAATTGGATGCAATGAATCCAACTGATGGTTTTAGTGAAACCAACCTTTAGCTAATCTGAATTTGCACTCTCCATTAATTAACCACTGCCACTGATGAGGATAGCATAATTTGAAAAATTTGTATAAATTCACTTAAATCACCTCGCATACTAGAATTAGCAGTACTTAAGATTACCCAAAGCCGGCTTCTGTGTTAAGGTCATATGCAGATAAAAAACTGTATAAGCTCGAAAGATTTATGTGCTAACAACTTTATTGAGGCGAAATGAAATACAGTCCTAAATGCAATTTCCAATTTAAGTTAATCCCAACCGTTAAATCGGGTGAATAATTCAAGGCTTGGCTTTGGCTGACGATTGCATTGCATTAAACTTGGACTGAGGATTGACTGTAGATACTTAAATTTTTATTTAATAATGATTCAGAAGGAAGGTGTTAGATAAACCGGAACTTTTTATTACCTATTTGGTGCATGGGCAAAACTGCTAAGCTTTTCATATAATTAAAAATAGAAATAGAGAAGATAAGGTACTACTTGAAGACATTAAAATGGTTCGGGTGGATATGTTTGCTTTTACTTCGCAGATTTTATGATTTTTGATGATGATGATTGATATGAGGATAACTTGAGCTATTCATGCAAGGCCAACTACTTTCGAATAATGGAAAACAACAGTTATAGCTAATTTATGTTTCCCCCTTCTATTCTAAGGCATTAAGCTTACGAATTTAAATTAGATCATCCTTTTGAGAAAGAAAAAAACGGGTTAGCGCCTCACACACACACACCCTCTCACAAACAAGTATTCTTTGGTTGTTATGGAAATAAAAATAAATAATTAAATAGTAATATAACAGAGCTGTCGGTAGAATAGTCAAAACCTGAGTTATTTATTGACATAAGAAAGTCATTGAAGGATAAATAAAGTTGGAAAATATAAAGCAACTGCCGTGTTAAGCGTATAGTCTGGTGACAAGTCGCAGACAAATCAACCAATCTTGACGAAAATGCAGAGTTTTGAATGTGCATGGAAATAAAAATTACAACTGCTGGCTTGGAAGTCGTTTTAAATTAACTATCTTTGGTTTTAAACTTGCATAAATCTGGTGCCAGAGCGCCTTGGGGATCAGCCAAACAGTCAGCTGGACTTCGACAGAACATTCTCCTGCTCCATTCCCAGCTGTGAAGATTGAAAAATGAATGAACCCAACAAAAATGGATGGACCGAAAATGGAATGTGGAACAGTCGCTGATTTATTCGAGATGTCTGCCAAGCTGTTGTTCTGATAATTGCGGAATCGGCCGGTATTGTAAAAAATTAGCAATATCACACAATGATGGTTATAATATTTATTGACAGCCAAGCGGCCATGAAAACAGTTACATTAAATGCTGTTTCAATGCTGTCGCATAGAGTTTAAGCTCTTGGCTCACAGCACAAGGAATGTCTCTTCGGTGGTCCTGGGCGTAGAAAACATTACCAGCAATGAGGTTATGTGCTGAATTCGCTGCAAATCCGTTGTTTAGAAATACAGTGAACTCTCTGTCGACATAAGCGGACACTGTGATAATATCGAAAAATTTGTCTGCTTATGAGTAGTGTCCGGTTATGAGAAACTCAACTAAATGAAGAGGAATTAAGAAAGTCCTAAATTTAGCAGAGCTACCATTTGACCGGGCTTACTGTTATACCCTATCAGTATTATATGTGTAGGGAATAAAATCGAACAAACATACTATCGCATTTACATCCACATAAGCTTCATACGATTCAAAGCCCCATACATTTCCTAAAGTTGTTCTGTAGGAACTGTAACGGATATGTAGTAGCTAGTAAATGTATTCTTTAGTATTTGCAAAGCCGAAAGTCTCCTCGAGTGACGTATACAATTTGCAGAACAGTAAGCATAAAAAGTTAATGAAAATTTCACTTGAGTACCATCACACAGATAGACGACGAACTCGGCAGGTATTTCTATATTAAATGTCTATACAAATTATTTATTTTTTTGATAAAGATGGCGTATCAGAAACATAGAAACATCTGCCACTCTCATAAGCGTCTCCAAAAGCTAAGCATGACAGAGTTTGTGCATATTGACCAGTGACGCAAGGCTAATTTAAATTCAGGAACTCGTCCACCTAAACACTTTATCGTGTGGTTGCTCATTCCATAGATTGTGGAATCATCGCTCCATTATTTCTTGTTGCTGAGCTTCGTTAATAAATTATTTTCAAAGTTATATTTCCTAATGCTGCCATATTTTGGAATAGCCAAAAGTAGACGTTTTCCGCGTAGGGCATCACATTCTTTCCAACTAATTCATTTCCCCTTTCTAGTTCCTTCCTTTGATATACTTAGAATCGTTTTATCCGCCGCTGTGTGAGAGATTCTCACGTTGTGCATTGTTCGTTTTGCCCATGCTACTGCACCATATGTGATTATCGGTCTCATCCACATCGGTACATCCATCATAGTATAATAGGAGTACAGCCCCCCGACTTCCCCGCTAGGCTTTTACATATCATAAGAGCATGGGTTGCTTTTCTAGCAGTTTATATTTCAGAGTTTTACTATACAAACAATAAATAGATAAAGAGAAAAAAGTAAAAAAAAAAAATAGGGATCATAACACTCCCACTTCACTGCATTACTACTGGTCTGCCTGTGGGGTTCGCCGGTTCGACCTCAAAAGATATCTACAGCCCTTCCGATTTGGAATCGCTTCATCATTAGGGCCAGTTAAACGCTGGTGTTTCTCCATTTGTGTGATCTAGG
Source organism: Ferdinandea cuprea (assembly GCA_963576555.1). Taxonomy (NCBI): domain Eukaryota; kingdom Metazoa; phylum Arthropoda; class Insecta; order Diptera; family Syrphidae; genus Ferdinandea; species Ferdinandea cuprea. The sequence goes on from OY754958.1 coordinate 137,323,018, forward strand.
AGTTTTTAGGCCTGCCTCTTTTATGCGATTGTAGGGGAACGTTGATTGCCATTGCCTTTTTGACGGGGTTCGTAGGATCCCTCATTTGAACATGACAATACCAACTGGGTCCATGTTAGTGCCCTATTAAATATTTTTGTCTGAATCAACGTAATATATTTTGGAGCCGGTAAGTGTTATGTCTGAAAAATAACAAAGGTCTATGGACTAATACATTCAGTTTTACAGGGGCTTAGAGCTAGCTCATTCCTCTCGGACCAATCACATATCGTCTGCAGATCAGTATTTCTCGTATTAGCACAGTCTTCAATCATAACAAGATGTCAACTTCAATACAGCTGTACATCCTCAGCATACATATGAATGGATACAATTTGGATCTCCATAACAATAATGGGAAAAAAAGAAGTGGGCAAATAATATAACCTTGTGGAACTCCACAACAGGTGAAAAGGAAGTCGGAAGAGTAATGTCCTACAGACACTGCTTGCTTCCTTAGCCTTAGGTATGTAGACATTATGTCCGACAATTTTTTTTCCAGTGCATCATAATTTATGCAGTAGAGGGCTAACATCATAAAAAAAATAGTAAGCATTTAAAGAATTTCTTTTATTAGTTTTTGAGATATGGGCGAGTTTATAAAATTTCCATTTTTCGAATTTGTTTTCAAAGAACTTTGGACTTCTCTATAGTCGTAATATCATCTTAAACTTATACTTAGTTTGAGTTCAAAATGTCCGCAAATCGATAAAGCTTTCTCTTTAGTATACTAATGTATACTAATGTTGGACATATTGAATTGAAAACACAATACCGCTGTATTCCAAATAATTTATCTTCAAATACAGTGGACATCCACTTTGACGAAACTCGATATGAAGAATTTTCAATATAGTGAACATGATTTTGTTTTCCATTAATATTTCTATATAGCGAATGAATCAAAAATTATACGCTCGTTTTTAAAAATGTTTTGCAAATAACGGGTGATCCAAGTAGAGATACTTTTTTCAATAGCCTTTTTTGACAGGTCACGTATTGTTTGGCATTTCATAATGGAAAGACTTATGCGTGAACAACGTTTACAAATTGTTCAATTTATTATGAAAATTCACGTTTTGTGAGGAATGTGTTTCGTGCACTTCGCCCAACTTATGGTCAACATAATCGGCCTACTGAGCGTACTATTCGCAACACCATCACCCATTTTGAGACCCAGCATTCATTATTGGATAATATCCGACCGAATAGACCACGTCCAGCACGCTGTGAAGAAAATATAGCGGCCTTAGCTGAGAGTGTACACGAAGACCGTTGAGAGTCGATTCGGCGCCGTTTGCAGCAACTCGGACTGACGTATGGAACGACTTGGCGCATTTTACGTCAAGATCTTAAATTGAAAGCGTACAAAATACAGCTTGTGCAACAACTGAAGCCGCTCGACCTTCCCAAGCGACATCGCTTCACTCTATCCGCTCTTGAAAAGTTCCAAGAAGATCCGACGTTTTCGAGGCAAATTTTGGTTAGCGATGAGGCCCATTTCTGGCTCAAGGGGTATGGGTATGTAAACAAACAAAATTACCGAATTTGGGACGAAGAGCAACCTGAAGAGATTGAAGAACTGCCACTTCATCCAGAAAAAACAACGGTTTGGTGTGGTTTGTGGGCCGGTGGAATCACGGTCCATATTTCTTTAAAAATTATGCCGGTGCGAACGTAACCGTCAATGGCGACCGTTATCGTGCCATGATAACCGACTATTTGATGCCTGAAATTGAAGCTCGTGATCTCGGCGACATTTGGTTTCAGCAAGACGGCGCCACTTCCCACACATCGCATCAATCAATGGACTTATTGAGAGAACATTTCGGTAAGCACATAATTTCACGTTTTGGGCCGGTCGATTGGCCACCAAGATGGTGTGATATCACACCGTTAGACTTTTTCCTGTGGGGATATGTAAAGTCAAAAGCTTATGCCGACAAACCCGCTTCGATTCAGGCCTTGGGGGAAAATATCACGCGTGTCATTCGCCAGTTACCAGTCGAAATGCTCGAACGAGTGATCGAAAATTGGATGGACCATCTGCGACGTAGCAACAGCCAATATTTGATAGACATAATCTTCAAAAAATAAATGCCAAAGAATGTTCTTTCAAATGATAATAAACATTCTCCATTACATTTGAATTTTCTGTGTTTTTTTCTTTAAAAAAGTAGGGAACCTCGAAATGGATCACCCTTTACTTCCTTTGTCAAAATTTGTCAATTTTATGAATAACCGAGTATTTCTACTTCTGCCATTGGCTGTTGTTGTAAGGTTGCGGGTGATCGGGCTAACTTTTGTCGTAGTTTGTTAAGTTTTACGATGTTTTATCCTTGAGCATTTCTTCTTTCGTAAAGCTTGTCGGTTGTGCTTGCCGTTTTTTAGGTAATAAATTGAAAAGTGCGTTAACCGAAACTGTCTTTCTCTGGGCAACACAGTTAAAAGTTTTAGACGAATGTGATATACCGAAGTCATCAATTTGTACCAAAAAAAAAAAAAATAAAGTAGAATAAATATTTTAAAGACTTTGGAAACTTCAAAACATGGATCTCAATTCTGATTTTCTATGAAGATGTGTGAATTTCCAAAAAAATAGAAAAAGCGCTTTGAAAAAGTGCAAAAAAAAAATCCAGAAAGCAAAGTCGTATCAATGATTTATTTTCCAAATTTTTTTGATTTCTCTTTTCTCTTTCCTCATAAATAGATTTCATAGTAATTATTACGAAAAGCGAAAAAAATGTACGATTAATTTAACGAAAGGCTGTGCATTATACGGCAACACTTTTCACTTTACTTGAATAAAGTTCGACTAACTGACAATTTTTTACAATTACAATTACAATTAGTTTTTATTGAGGCTTATTTCTTAAATCAATACATTTTTGTGTAAAATAAATAATGTTTTCTAATAAAGCTATGACTAAGATAATGTCTGGCTAAAGGAATATAATATAAAAGTTGAATTTTTAACAACTTAATCTGTTTTAGAGTATGAAAAAGTAAATTTAATGTTCTACATACGCTTGCTCCCGGCGTAACTTCAACGTTGCTTCATAGAGCACTTAAAACTAAAATATGACTAGATAATAAGAAGAGAAAAGGTATTTTTTGAGTACTTTTTAAGATACAATTATTCGAAAGTTCCTAACATACTATAGAAAATATTCACAATTGCAAATGTATGTATATATACCTGTAATAATTCACTTCAGCTTGTAATCCGCTTCAAGAATACCATATTATAGGCACAATATGGACAAAAGCAGAGTAAAAACTGTAGTGGTCAGAAAAAAAAAAAGTTCTATAAGCTAACGGAAAACGGAAAAAGTTATCGCCGAAAATTGGCCGGAGATGATTTTTCGTAAAAAGGAACGGAAAGGTTTCGATTTTGGTTTGGTCTAAACATGGATAAAGACTTCGGATTCAAAAGGTTGAATGGTGAAAGGTAATAATGCTCCTCTATACTATGGTTGATATTTGAGTCCATTAAAGTTCCAACAAGCGGGTTAGGATGTTCACGTACACGCTCGAGTTTTGGTATGCCATTAAAGGTTTGATTTTGTTTTCCGCATAAAGCGTTTTATTGGAAAACCACTTTTTATCCGGTCTCCTAAATTTACCGCAGCAGAATCTTAAGATTCTCCTTTCAAAAATCTGAAGCTTTGAACCAGGTGCAAAATCCATAGGTTAATATTGGTCTCACCAAAGTCTTATACACTACAATCTTAGTATTTGGCGACACTTGTGTGGAATTAAGTATTGGCTTAAGAATAGCTTTGACCATTTTCACTTTTTTCAACGTTTCTCGGGCATGTTTATTGGGGCTAAGTCTTTTATTGAAGGTTATACCGAGATATTTGACATCATCTCTAAGGGGAATGTCACTGCCGTTTATTTGAAGTTTCAGAGACTTACTATCCTGTACTGCAAGATAATGGCCTTTCCCGCTTGCATTTCTGAAACATGTTAGGCCACACTTTTCAATGTTTATTTTTAATTTCCACGTTTTAAAATAGCTCAAAAGAGTTGGTAGATTTTCTTTAATTTTATTTAGTGCAACCTGTGGTCTTGCGATACTTGCTAATATAATAGAGTCATCGACGTATAGGATAACACTAGGATCATCTTTTGGAAGGGAAAATCATGTATGTAGATATTAAACAGGAGCGGTCCTAGAATTGACCCTTGCGCCACACCTGACAGAATTGGAAAACTGTTGGAGTACTCAGAACCAATGATGACAGAGCTAAATCTATCTCTAAGGAAGCTTAAAATTATGAAACTAACAATAAAAATAATAAATTTCCAAAGCATTAAATTCTTGTCGCATGTCAACTAATTGTTGTTGATAAAATAAAATTCATTGTTTATTTAAAGGTTTTATAAAAATCTAAGTGCACGCGGTTGTTCAGACGAACTGATTTATTTGATTAAAATATATGTTCCTGCTTTAATTTATCACCAACATCAACTGCTTGCACAATTAAGTCGTGGTAACATTTAAAGGCTAAGACTTTTGCTAGTTTACTACACAAAGAGATAAACAGTTGTTAATATTATTTTAAATTTACGTTAAATGCTTCCTTAGATAAGCATAATTATAAATAAGTTTTTTGTTTCAGATAAGTTGCACTTTATATTAATAATAAAAAATACCATTCAAGTCAGATATCAAAAACCATCGATGAAAATAAATTTTAAAAAAATTCGTATGAGTCATATATTGGAAAAAATATTGGCTAAATATTTGTTTTTTCTAAATTGTAGGTGTGATAGTGGGCGTATCAAAAGATAATTTACACTTAACCATTTCGGAACCCTTGTTATTATGTGGCTTTCTAGGTTAAATTTAAATGCTTCAAAATTGCGTACGGACATTGCTAAAACATCTTAGGTTTTGGTCCTGTTCATAAATATGTATACTAGGGTAGGGTATAAACAAGACACATTATTTACTAGGTTTTGTGCATTTTTACGTAAGGAGCTTTCGATAGCTTAACACAGTATGATATTCATCTAACAGGTCATCCGTGGAAAAACAAAATGTGGAAAACTAACGCCTGTTGTTTGACCGTATCTAGTGTTTATGCTAAGTGTCTACGGTTCGTATCTGGGTTGCGTGAAGTTGCCCAGGGATGGTTTTATGGCTGAGTAGGTATATTACCTCAGTCGGAAGTTAAGCATAACTTCAGGAGACTTCAAACGGTCCAGTGACTCAAATTGGAAGGACTGGCGGCAACGGTCAAGTGCGACCCAAAGCAACAACTCAAGACAGACACATGTTGTATTTAATATAGATGATATGACTAGTATGGTCACTTAGTGGGTAATTTTTGAGGGTACATAGGTGGAGGATATACATTTTCTTAACTGCAAAATATTGGGTTTGTGATGCGTGGGAATATAACTGATTTAAAAAAAAAACTTCTATTCAACTTTCACCCTTTTCGCAGCATGTAAGCGCCAATTTTTGTCTGCAGACGCCTATAATAACAGTTTTTGTAATGCTAAGTCAAAGATAAGGTTTTAGCGCCTTTATACATAGATATATTGTTTGTAGTGGACCCGCAAAAATTACCACTTAAGTGTAAAAAAAAATGCATGGACACTTTAATTTAGAAAGAATTATAAAGAATTAAAGAATTGACGAACAATTTTTTACAAATTTGTTCAGCCGTATGAAACGGAAGTATATTATAGTCCTCCTTTGCTACATTTAATGGTGTCCCTCAAGGTTGTGTTTTTAGTCTCTTCATTTTCTCACTTTTTATTGATTATGCGGGCATAGTAGCTAGCATAGTACTCTAGCTTTAGATCAACAAACTTAAGTACAAAATAAAGCGATAGATCTGATCTGAAAATAAATGCACAGAACATGTTTGGTCATTGTATGGTACTCAATTAATGCAGTGTAACCTAAGCTTTTAGATTTTATCTACAGATTTAAAATTTTCAATGATGCTATCAATAGTTAATTTTAGAATTTAAAGCGTACACTCTTAGTTGTTTACTCGAGTTTCGCAAAGCGTTGGTTGGGCTGTAAGCACAAATTAGATCTGTTACCTGGCGAAATTTGGGTTTGAGACCCTCAGATGGTAGTAGATTCCAAGTATAACATGTCATGAGAGGGTTCTTATATTTCCCTTTCGGATTCGGCATTACATTGTAGGCCCTTTATTAGCACTTAACACCTCTTTTACTTATATTTAAGAAGCGGCGAGATTCATATAGAATTTGATTTTAGTTGCTTCACGAAAATTAGGGTGTAATATCAACGTTTCTTGGGAAATTGATTGGGCACGTCTGGGCCTCTTGCATAGTTTGATGAAATGAAGCAGCTCTAATTCCAGCCTACTCATTGTTCGTGGTGGCAATCACAAGTTGTTGTTGTTTCATTCAACCATTCGAAACAAACAAGAGTATGGCCATATTTCCAGCGAATTTAAGGTTACATGTCAATGTCGTCAGCAACTCTATACCGATCCAAACATGCAACGGATTTCGGATGCAAGCTACGTAAATACGAAGACTTTGCCTCTTAGATGACAATCATCAGATGCAACAGTGGTGTACATATCGAAATGGAAAAATAAATAGTATTTTAGATAAACACCACAAGTAAGTGTATACACAAACCGACTAGTACATTCTTCTTGCAAAATTAACTGCATACCCTTAGGATTCGCCAACGAATAATTCGTTATTTTGAACGTTAATTCATATCGAAAATGCAAGATTAGATTTCAACCTTTAACTTCAAAGTATTTACCTATCTTTACAACGTACTCCTGAATTTTTGTTTTTGCAGCAATGGTGGTTTAGCCAGATTTTGGATATAGTACTTCTTATGTAAGAATTGATAGTGACGGAGTAACATTATTAATGATTAATTTGCTTGTGAGTATGTTTAAGTTTGTCGCGATGTTATTAAGAGAAAAGAGACGTGACCCTATAAATAAGCAACCTTCAGCCAATAAACTTATGAAGTAACTACTAGTCAAATTTTTAGAAGTAATTTGAGGAGCGCCAAGAACGAATAACGAACCGATATGGAAATGAATACTTAGTGATCCCCACTTTGAGTAACACTACAGATATGTGCGAATAATTTTGTAAAGTAGTGCACATTGACTGCATTATAATCAGGGTTGCCATCCCACTCCTATAGCAGTAGATCTACTGCGTTTTGGGTTTAATGAAAATTTACTGCGCAATAAACCAAATTTACTCCCCTTTTTGGAATATTTAAAAACGAAAAACTTGATGAGTCGTTTATCCAAAGGTTGGTTTGAGCACATCTATAGATTACTTTGAATGCACCCACCGAAAATTTCAAACTACATTCGTTAGTAGCTATCGGCTGGAAAAAATCAAACTGACTCTAGATACCATGAATTTGTTTTGATAAATTGTTTGCTTTTAAATAAATTTGTTGTGCTTAATTTTTTAAAATGGACAAATATATTAATAGGTTTGTAAAGCCAAGGTAATATTGAGGCTTGAATTCTTTTTATGAGTAGTTTTTAATATATTTATGTGTAGCAGCTTCATCCGGAAAGAAAGAATGGGCAAATAATCAGATCACGGAAATTTGCAATTTTTAAAGATAGATGGTTCGAAAACAGCGGAAGGTTAGGTTCTTCTGAGAGCGTCTTTACGACTACCGGACATGAGTAGTGTCTTCCAAATAGTGCTGTCTTTAGGGCGGCCGGGCTTTTGCAAATAGTAGGAGCGCTGCTTATTAATATAAGATGTTGCAGATATCAAACCTCCCCTCTGCATGACAAAGAGAACTATTAAGGAAAAAAGCGGTCTAAGTTGGTTAGGTTAGGTTAGGCTAGGTTTTGCCGGTAAAAGATCTATGGAGTTAATTTAATTAAATAGGGATAATCTTATTCCGTCTTCCATTCTTCCTTCCACTAATGCGGAAACAAGCAAAGAGGCTCGGATCATCAGATACGAAGTCTGCGGAGATCTGCAAGTGCTGAGAACATCATACACATTGGTACCTAGTTAATGTGAGGCAATAGCGCGTAGTTGAAGAAATTTTTTATGACAACCTTAGAGAAAATATATGGCATGGACTTCAAGGGCCTACTAGGTTTTTGCAAGGAAATTGGTTGCTTGACCAGGGAATCGCCCAATATCGCGATGGGCGTTTTAAGTGCCTAGTGTTCTGTGATAACTTCATTTTTACCACACCTCAGTTCAACCTAACCAAGCTCCAGCCAGTTGCAAGCGCATAACAAGGCCTGTGCCAAGCAAAAGTAATAATCACTACTAAGAAAATATTACTATTTCACTATATCTAATATCATTAATTTCTTAGTTTTAAAAATCATTCATAGTTTAAGTAAGATCTACTGCGCTATGTGGAAATCTACTGCCATTTTTTTATAAATATACTGCGCTCTATCATCCGAAGGGTGGCAGCACTGATTATAATAATGGGTGATCCAAGTAGAGATACTTTTTTCAATAGCCTTTTCTGACAGATCACGTGTGAATCGTGTCATGCTGTCATGTTATTTTTGTTTAGTATTGTTTGGCATTTCATAATGGAAAGACTTACTCGTGAACAACGTTTACAAATTGTTCAACTTTATTATGAAAATTCACGTTCTGTGAGGAATGTGTTTCGTGCACTTCGCTCAACTTATGGTCAACATAATCGGCCTACTGAGCGTACTATTCGCAACACCATCACCCATTGTGAGACCCAGCATTCATTATTGGATAATATTCGACCGAATAGACCACGTCCAGCACGCTGTGAAGAAAATATAGCGGCCGTAGCTGAGAGTGTACACGAAGACCGTAGAGAGTCGATTCGGCGCCGTTCGCAGCAACTCCGACTGACGTATGGAACGACTTGGCGCATTTTACGTCAAGATCTTAAATTGAAAGCGTACAAAATACAGCTTGTGCAACAACTGAAGCCGCTCGACCTTCCCAAGCGACATCGCTTCGCTCTATGGGCTCTTGAAAAGTTCCAAGAAGATCCGACGTTTTCGAGGCAAATTTTGTTTCAATGGGTATGTAAACAAAGAAAATTGCCGCATTTGGGACGAAGAGCAACCTGAAGAGATTGAAGAACTGCCACTTCATCCAGAAAAAACAACGGTTTAGTGTGGTTTGTGGGCCGGTGGAATCATCGATCCATATTTCTTTAAAAATTATGCCGGTCCGAACGTAACCGTCAATGGCGACCGTTATCGTGCCATGATAACCGACTATTTGATGCCTCAAATTGAAGCTCGTGATCTCGGCGATATTTAGTTTCAGCAAGACGGCGCCACTTCCCACACATCGCATCAATCAATGGACTTTTTGAGAGAACATTTCGGTGAGCACATAATTTCACGTTTTGGGCCGGTCGATTGGCCACCAAGATCGTGTGATATCACATCGTTAGACTTTTTCCTGTGGGGATATGTAAAGTCAAAAGCTTATTATCCGGTAGTGTACAATTTTCAGTTTTCGGAATATTTTTGTGTGATGAGGTTCAAATATGTAGTAAGAAAGTAACGTACGAAATTCTTTACCTAGAAGAGAAGAAAAAACTTGTAAATGAAGCATGAGCAAAGGCGATGTGCAGCTGAATTAAAGCAGAGAGGATTTCCGACAAAATATTAGCCATACAAAGTTCCATTATTTTATGTTAAGTTTTTCTTTCATTTTTGTTATTGTTTTTCTCGCCTGGGTTCTCGCCTGGGTGTCTCAGTCAAATCTGAGTACTTAGTATAAAATTAGGTTCAAAATCAAATTTGCCATCCGTCAAAGTACATAAATGTACAAGGGCAAAAAATGCACCGTTATGTTATCAATAGCCATCGGAATATGGTTAAACACAGCAACAAAGCAATCGTAGCAATAATTAGCTGTCAACGGCTGTATATAACTCGAACAGAGCTGGAATACAAAGACCGAAGGAGGCACTAGCTTACCTCACAATATACAGGGTGGGTCAAATACAAGTTTCTCTTTAAAAGTGCAATAAAGTGAACAAAATAATTTTTTTTTTCCTTTATTATGTCTCTTAGGCTGCCTCGTCTGGCTTCGCAGTAGCGCATTCTGTCACTTTAATTTTTCAAGACCTTTCCAAGATGGTTTCGGGCTGTAGCTCACTGATTGCTTCGGTGATATTGGCCTTAAGTGCTTGAATCGTTTCCACATTGTTGGAATAACATCGGTCCCTCACGGTTGCGATAAAAAAGTCTCTTAACATGACTCTGTAACGCCCATCGTTGACCAGAAAAATGGTCCAATGATGCCACCAGTCCACAATCCGGACACTCTCGCCTACGGTGGCTACATTATCTAGTCTGTGTGCATAGGACGACGACGGGGACCAATAGCATACTAGTCTTACGAATTTTTTTAACAAACTTGCGTACAGCAGGCGCGGTGGGTGCTTCATTTCGGCCAAAACTTATTTTCAAAAAACCCACTCTTTGGGCTACACAGCACTTAATTTGGAAATAAGTTTTCAACATTTCCCAACGTTGCTCAAGCGTAAAGCGACTTATTTCATTACGCGGAGTTCTGATACTGACTTTCTGTAAAGATTTCGAGCGGGAAACAGCTGTCAGTGTCAAAATAATCTATGATTTAAAAAGAAACCACTAGATGGCCCACTCTTTACTAGTGGCTTCTACGCGCTCGTATTTCCGGTGATACAAATGTTACTGGCGTACCAGCGGGAGGAATTCTAACCGCGGGTTTGGAAACATCACAATCTGTGGTCTTGGTAGCGTTCATTTTGGCACAACGATACTGAATAATGAGAGGTGAGAAATACCCAAAACTGGTCTTATTTATGTCGAGATCATCTCGAAGGCGAATAGCAAGCGGCAAAATTTTCTGTTGTTGCATTTGCCTATTTCGCCTTTAATTTTGTTGATTTACCGCCTCACAGTGGTTGCGCCCATAGGCCAAATATCAAAAAACCCATCTCAAAATATTAAGTAAAAAAATGTAAACAAATTGTCTCTAAATTGTCCAAATTTATTTTTGGCAAATTGGTTTATTCCGGAAATCTAGCGTCAAAACAAAGTTGCATTTCAAATCAAAGTGGTCAAAAGTCCGCCAGAGCTCTCCGAATTTAATTCTTCAAAAACAAAATTTTGAAGTTGAAGGTACATATATACTTTAATTAACTCTTCTTGTGAAATTAATTTGATTGATTAAATCATTTTTGTGTATTCTGTGAACGTCTTTTTTATGTTAATTGGAGTTTTAGTTCTGTTACCCCCCGATTCCCCCACTGTGAGTGTCATAAATGTGTTTGTCAATGTTTTAACCCATTTATTACCAAAGACATTTAAAACTAAAATTTCGAATTATTGGTAACATAAATTTATTAAATAGCATCAAGGGCATACAAAAATATTTTTTTTAATTTTTAAGAAAAGTAGGAAGTGTGGTTTTTAAGCTGTACCCAAGCAAGTACAATGGGAAAATATGGTTGCTAATTTCTTACATGAAATTTCTTAAAGTATTCTTTTTCGACACACCGAACTATATCGCAGAACTCACAAACCCATCTAACTCGCATGTGACATACTCTGCATCTAAGAGGCTTTTCAAATATCTTTGGAAAATGGTGACCTTCAGTTAAAGCAAAACTTGCTGAAATGTAGCGTTTTGATGTTGAAGGGTGGAGGATTGTGTATCTTCTAAAATAATATCGAGCAATATCTCTTTGAAACGAAAGCAAGTCATGTTCTTAATCAGCTGCGACTTTATATAGTTTCCAAGCGTTCACCAATGTAGATAATGTATTAGCTGAATGGTATCGAAGTTTGTTCCCATAGTGACAACACTATTATCATTCCATTTTACAAAAAGAAAATTATTGCCCTCTTTTCTCTTTCTTGAATTCTTTTTTCAGTTTCAATGGGCATTTTTTTGTTCGGTTTTCTCTTGCTGCCCCAGTAGCTCTGTAGCCCTTTTCTCTCAACAATCGCAAAAGCTCATGAGAAGTAAAATAGTTGTCAAAATATACTATGTGGTCAGTAGGAAATGGAACTTTTTCTAGAAGCTCAAGTACAACTAGCGATCCCAGTGGGATTTGTAACACAGCAGCGTTCACATTTTTTGCACCACAATAAGTATCAAAGTTATACAGGTAGCCACAACTACTCGTCAACATCCAGTTCTTGAAACCAAAATTAACAGGTTTTCCTCTTATGAACTGTTTCGAAGAATGGTGGCCAAAATACTTTATTATGGCTTCATCAATAGATAATTTTTCGTGCATGAAGCCCCAATGTTGATATGTTTGACACAAAAGATTCATAAGCTGGCTGAGCTTTGCCATTTTGTCTCGAGGATCTAAATGATTATTATCTGCGAAGTGAATGTTTTTTATTTTATCATCTCATAAAAACGATTTCTCGGCATGTTGTTTGCTACCAATGCGGTTCTTGTATCCTCATCAAATTTCCAATACATGGACTCCCTTGGCATTGAGTGGGTACCACTGTAGAACATAATGCCTATACAAATTTCCAAGTCTTCTTTTTGGAAATTGAAGTTATGATGATTATGTTGAGAAGCATAAAGACGAGTTTGATTCAAGATCAATTCCATTACCTCATTATCAAAAAGTGTTTCAAATATTTCAAAGCACATTTCATATTCATCTTGTTTACTTCAAAGTTATTAGAACGGTTCATCGTCATATCAGTACCTCTTTTGGACCAGCGTGGTTGGCTTTGAGATTGCCCACATGTTGAGGCTCTTATCATTGATAAAGGAACTTCGTCCTCGCTATCGAAATCCTTATCTCTAATGAAAAGTTCAATGTTACCTGGAACATCATTGGGTAAGAGATCGTTATCCAAATTTTCTGTGTCCATTTCGTCCTCGTCTGTATTGTAATCTGCATCTGGTGGTATAAATGCAATGTCAAACACGGCATTTCGATCATCTTCTTCGATTGCATTTATTGCATTTGGAAGATTATCGAATCTCCTTCCATAAAATGATGATGTTGAGAAATCCATGCTAAAAAAAAATAATCATATTTTCCCATTGTATCCAAGCGGGTATACCTTATTTTACGCGTACTTACCTAGCGTAAAAATAAATGAACACTTTATTTTTAATTTTCGTCTGATTTTATTATATGTTCTTGAACTATTTCCATGTGTATTTATATGTGTTTTATTGCAAAATATGGACCAACCTCCGAAAAACTGAAAAAAATGCAATCGCACCTGAGGCGGAATAATAAAAAAACTACCGTTTTATTTTTTTTAAATAAAATGCACGCCTACTTGCAGAAAACAAGTCAACGAACAAGTAAAAATCAAATTTCATCAAAACAAATTTGAAAAAGGACAATGGTAAAACCATAAAGTTGTTCAATTTTCTGTACCCAAGTGCCGATAGTTGCCGATTTGTGTATATTCATGAATAAACCAAAGCCGTCTTACTATTTCTCAGGGCCAAATTTTTTTTTAACAATCTTATGTTAGCCTGTTCTTATAGGCGCTTCTTATAACTGCGTGTTCTCACATATGCATATCTTTGATCTTTGGTGCACACAAGAGGGCACTTATGTAGATAAAAATCGGGGTGTGAATAATTTGGTAGAACTAAGCATTACAAACAAGGGCTACGCAGTCGATTTGCAAGAAAATAATTGTTTATTGAGCTAAATACAAACGTACTAAGAGTTCAGTTGTACAATATCAATCCGATTGGCTGAACAGTAAGGAAACTATAATACTGAAGATATTTCTTCAAACCTAAAATGTCATTCATTTTATTCACGTTTATTCTTATTATTCTTGTAAAAACTAGAGCAACTCACTTTTTTATATTTTTAATCGCTGATGGGGAGGGGGAGGGGAGTTCCACTTTCAACAATTTCTACAGAATATAATCTAAATATATCTCGGATTTCAAGCAAATGTTGGCACTGTAACTCTACTGGAAGAATTTTTACCCACCATTGCCATATAAACGCAACTACTGTGCTATTGGGGCAATACTGGTCACTAGTTTTTTATACGCTATCCTAAGGGTATATTAATTTTCACACATAGTTTGTTACACCCCTTTAATATTCGTCGCAGTATATATATTTATGATCAGGACCAAAATCTAAGACTATTTAGCAATGTCCGTCTGTCCGTCCGTATCAACTTTTGAGGCCTTTAAAGTTATGCTAGGAAGCTGGGACATATACTCCTTAGGGTTCCGAAATATGTAAAATGGTTAACATTTTCAAAATACGTCCACTGCCACGCCCACAATTTAGAAAAAAAATACCGTTTTAAGGCTTAAGTTAGAGAGATAAAGTTGTACAACCTTCACAAGATATGTAGATACTGCCCATCTTTATAAATTTGCCATATAAAGTTTTTTGTCACGCCTACTTTTCGTGTGCGTTTTTCTCTAAACTGCTGTTTTCTTCGAAAATTTTCATAGAAATCGAAAAAAAATGTTTAACAATATATTAAGCCCATACAAAGTTTTTGACCACGCCCACTTTTTGGGGGCGTTTTTTAAAAAAAAAAAAAAAAAAAAAAAATTTTTCTATAAATTTCATATAATGAAATAAAATGCTATCCCACATCTTCCTAATCCTTTTTTTCTTTGGGGTACATAGGGATAAGGATAGGGTATCATACTGTTCGCTCCATGCGGACTGAAGCCTTTGTTTATGTTTTTATTATATATTTAAAATATTTTTCTAAATTTTTTGAGAAAATTTCATAACGATATCACAACCAAAAGTATTTATGACCGCGGCCCCGTGCAAGCCCAACCAGTCTTCAACTATGGTGTCGGATCTCAAAGAATGCCTAGTTATCTGCTGCCATGCTTAAGCTCGCAAGGTAGGTAGCTAGGTTGAATTTACAAAGGCGATTGCCTTTGGCTAAGGTGACTTAGTTGCCGAAGGTCTGTCTTTCATATGGTAATGGTACCTATGGTCTGACGAGATGAGCTGTCTTGGCTTGATGAGTTAAATTTTAGCCTGATTTGGGTTCAAGGGCAAACGACTATGCCGGCGAGCTGGCCAGACGAATTCGGCTCTACACTGCTCACTTTCGGAACCATTTCAAATTCCGCTCAGCGCAGTTAAGGTACTCTGCTCAGAAGGCCGACAAACAGTATTATTCTGTCTGCAATAAGATAGAAAACAAGAGACTTTTTTAAGAGAAAACTTCGCGGAATTCCTCAAATTATGCCGAAGTTGTAATGTCTTTTACTATTTCTGCATTTGTCCGGCACTAGCCAGAACCAGCCAAAGATTTCTCTGAAGTAAGTCTCGAGGAATACTATTTAAGAACTAATTACCTTCTTGAGTTCCATACATTTATTTCCTTGTTTTCTGATTCATTAAAACTTTATTTTTTTCTCTATCTCACGAAGTAACTTGAATGAGACGTTTAACCAATGTGTCACCTGTCACATAACGCGGCAGTATACAACTAATTTTTGTGTGTTTGCGTAAGTCAGGGCTTATGACAACTTTGTCGTCATAAAAACACTAGACCCAATGTCGATGGTTTTGTGCGTTGTGTAGGAACAGAAGCGCTCTTGTTATTTGGAGTAGTTAAATTTTCCATCAATATAGCGATATCCGAGAACTTAAAATGTTCGTTCGTTATTGGACATTCAGTATATATTTATAGGCGAAACGAAAGCTGCTATTAGAAATAATTGTCGAAGAGTCTATCTACATGAGCAGCCATAATTACCCATCATCTACAGCAGACAGTTTGGCAGGTGACATATAAACGTCATAAACTGCACGATCGCACGCCAAGATTGTAGGTGTTTCTCACGCTTCTTCAGTGTCAACAAAAGCAAAACTTTTCAACAGACCTGACCTCCATAGTCACTCAGTGGTTACTCATTAGCAGAGCTGTGTCGAACGCATCCACCACCACCAGGCACATATCTTTCGTAAGAAAACCTCAATTCTATCCTAAAGATCCGGTCGACTCAAAATACCTACTACACACCTACGATAGTAGACCTGCTACAAAGTATGTGCCCCTCTCTAAAATACTCCTTTGCCTTCATACACGTGCACAACATTCGGAAGACATGACACGATTAGCATTTTTCATTAAATCACGATATTATGTCGAATGAATAAATTTAGCTGCAAGAAGTTGTGAGCTTATGTCTCTGCTCATGCTCACATGACACAGATGAAGAAGGGGGGGGGGGGGGGGGGGGGGGGGCTACAAACAACTACACAGTGCATATATCCGGCATTACTGTAAGCACGGGACACAAACCAACCAAAACCAGGAAAGTTGTGCAACAATAATGAAGTAATGAGTAGTACCCCGCGTTACCTCCGATCCGGCATGATGGTGCGTGATGCACACACGTCCATGGAATGCATGCTGGAATCAAGATCGAAAAATGAGCTGACCCTCCGCTGGAGTGGAGTACCTATACGCATAATTTACAAGTGCACATTATGGAGGCTAGCTGGAGTGTCTGTTCCTAATCATCGACTCATTTAAACTTGCAGCTATCTCGGTACGCGCGTTCTTGTGTTCCTGGTTGGATAGAAAAGTCGCAAAGTGGGACTCTCCTCCTTCCTGCCGAGCGAGCTCTGTCTCTGTCAACTTGACCAAGAGATATGGTCTAATCATTGGGGCGACTGTGTGTCCATTTCCATACGACAGGAGGAAGGAAGCGGGCGGTTTACTATAATAATACGCTCCAAGTCAAATCGAACGCAGAGTCGTGAGTTAGAGTTATTTGAATGCATTTGGACAGTCGACGTAGTCGTCGTAGTCGTTGTAGTCGTCGTAGTCGTTGTCGTTTGCGACGTTTGCGACGTCGAACGAAGTGTGTGCATATACGCGTCCGGGGTCGTATCTGCTGGCAAGATACTTTTGTATACATACACAGGGGACAAGTGGTACATGATGTTATGTGTCAACAGCTTAATTTCGCAAATCAGATATAAATCGTGGCTTAGCTGGTATTTTGGGTTCCTTCTCCTTCGTCTTCTTTGTATCACTGCGCGCGAGGTAATTTATGTGACAAGTTCTGAGATTGGTACTCGAGTTCGTTAGGCACCACCGAGAGACGACTCACACACCCAGCGCAGAGCCAGATAACAGGCCGCTTAGTCCTGTCCTGGCTTTGTATGCAGTTTTGTATTGTGTCAGGTCTTATCAATCAATCAATCAAATGCTGCGCTCGCTGTACCAACAGTCATAGCTGGGGCTGGAAAATTCCAATCCATTAAGTGGAGCAGCTAATGTTGTCACAAGTGGTTTTCGATTGAAAAAACTCTTTGATCCATCGATTCGAGTGACAGAGTCGAATTGATTTCCGATTGGCCTGATTGATGGCTGTGTAGGTTTTGCTGCTGGAAGCTGAAATGCAATCTATAGGGAAATTTATTGAGTGCTGCTGGTGCGTTGGCTGGTTGGACGCGGTAAAGTTTTGTGACCCAATTTATGCGAAAGCCAGACTAAAAGATACATTTACCATTTAGATGATCGAATTGCTTCGGATTGTTTGTTGATAGAAAAAGTGCAAGCAATATAGGATTCTGACTCTATGTTCCAAATAGCTACGTAACATAGATTAGACGATTAGATGGACAAAAAAGATGCCTTGGCATAGGTTTACTGAGAAAAATTGTCGGAAAAAATAGGGCTAAGTCTATGGCCCTATGAAAGAAAAGTAAAACATCCGAATTTGATTTTTAGTGCAATTTGCAACAATTGTGTTGTTATTTTATTGACGACTAAAACATTTCATCGAAATTGCAAAACAGTTATTTACCATAACCTACTTTTCCACTTGATTGAGATCCAGCGTATGCATTGCTAGAAGAACCACTATAACCGCCACCACCTCCGCGACCACCACCTCCATGAGCGCCACCTCCACGACCACCGCCTCCATGTCCGCCGCTGAAACCACCTCCTAGACCGCCACCTCCTAGGCTACCACCTCCTAGACCACCACCTCCATAGCCTCCACCGAGTCCACCACCGCCGCCATGACCGCCGCTGAAACCACCTCCTAGACTGCCACCTCCTAGGCTACCACCTCCTAGACCACCACCTCCATAGCCTCCACCGCCACCACCCCCTACAAGTCCGCCGCTGAAGCCACCGCCTCCAAGTCCACCACCTCCATGACCACCGCTGAAACCACCTCCAAGTCCTCCACCTCCAAGTCCACCACCTCCAAGTCCACCGCCTCCATGACCGCCGCCTCCGCCGCCACGACCACCACCGCCAAATCCTCCTCCCCCTAAGCTACCACCGCCATAGGCTCCACTACTAGCACTAGCAGAAGCACTGCTACTGGCAAAGCCTCCGCTACCGCCACCACCACCACCTCCGCCGTATCCTGCCGAAACAACGGCGGCCATTCCAAATAGAACCACAAAAGCTTTTTGCATTTTTTTAAAGATCTCACAATGACGATTGACTTCTTCAAACTGATATCGATTCAAACGGATGATGGACTATTTATATTCGGCAATATTCTTCAAGCCATAGAAATCTATTTTTGAACATCAACAGATTTATTCTTCATAATTGTCAATGATTAATCGATTCTAGTAAGCTGGGAGTGTGTCAGTAAATTTGTATAGGGAATATGGCTTGCTGTCTAACTGACGTATGACCTTGATCGAAGTATGTATCTTCCTTTTGGTATATATCACGCTGCACCTGAGTGGCTATCTATGGTAACATTTTGTAGGCGTTAATACCTATGTGCACAAAGAAAACAGCAATTTATTTCGGTGGTTTCTATCTAATCCGGTACTTGATGAAGATTTACGATTGCCGCAGAGACAGTTTTTTTTTCTTTTTTTTTTTTGGTTTTTTGCTTGAAAATAACCACTTTGAGTATTATTAATTATTAATTCTAGATATCCGCAATGATGGCGGGTTTAATTGGAGAAAATAGAAATACAAATTGAAACGATGACGCCTCATATTATATGTAATGAGATCTATGTACACAGAAAGTAATTCCCCGTAATACCTTTTTGCTAAGGTAGGCTAAGGTTGGTCCAGTGTTGCGATAGTGACTGTGTACTTGAATTGTTCTTATTGTGATTTCAAGTGGAAGAATTTTTCTCGCATGTGGCACGGCTAACCAAACAAACCTCCCCCCTAAGCGCTTTTTAACAAATCGAAATTGAATTAAAAAGGTGAATCTGGTATAAGCTGCCCCAGGCATATTTATTTCTACACCTCATTAGTTAACATTGCCTTGGTGTAGGAGCCGCCAAAAGATCTAATAGCATAGAATTAGTATCTATTCATGAAAATGAAACGTCTCAAAGGTATATAAACAATTCGAATTTGTGTTCGAACCCAGAGTTTAGTACTTTACTGATTAATTGCGAAGTGGAAACCAGATTTATTTGTGCCGCATGCAACTTGAATGGATGTCGAGGAATATCAACCTACCATACGACGATAATATTTGTGGAGAATTTTCTGCTCCCGTTCGGTTACTTGCAAGGACATTATTTCAAATATGGTCATTCTTGAGTCTTTTTAGGCACATTTTCAGGGACCGTAGTCTGGAGTTTATTCTTTAAATAATATCTATCCATTTATATGTTTGGAAAACGTTGATGTCCCCTTTTTCGATTAGGGAACGATGAGTTCGATTTCTAATTTGCATTAAGATGTATCTTACTTTGTCGCTATATGTTTTAAAAAATGTTCTTCTAATCGTTGACATTTGCTATCCTATTCATCTTTCTCTTTCTACCTTTATATATTTCTGATCCATAAAAAGGGATTAAAGAATAAAGTAATCAATTATCGCCCCATTGCTCTACTCTCAATTATTCCTTAAGGCTTTGAAAACATGGTATATGAGGGATATGTACATGCACATGAGCTTGGTAATGTAAGTCTCTTAGCCAACAGATTTTAAGGAAGCCTGATCAGCGACAGTTTTTTTTTCTGACTACCACCCAGCCATATTCGAAATAGGATAATTGGCAACAGTTTATGTAAGACTTTCCGACAAGTCTGCAAATATGTATACATGCACCTTTGTTGGTTTGTACATCATTAAGTTTTCAGATATTCCCGGGTCCAGAATATAGCCACCACAATGCTGATTGAAGATTTTCTCTTTTACACCAAAGGCATCTACCCACCCACCATCAACCCACAGGCCAAACGAGATATTTCTCCGATAAATATAGCTTCAAATATGCTAAAGTGTTGCATAAGGCTTTGACTTGACCTCTGCAACAACACTCATAGTGACTTAATTACAACAGATCAGCAGATATTACTATAAATCACTTGTTTAACGATTGACAGCAAATTCCCAATCCCAAAAAAATAATTTAACAACTAGTCTGTTCGAGCAGAACACCGTATTATGTTTTCAATCACAATGGAAAAATAATATTAACTTGTTATAACTATGAAGTACAACTATTTGTAGATTTAAATAAGCAAAAAGCCCTAGTAGCAAGTGCCGCAAGTTTTATATTAATTGTGTAATTTATTACCTATTAATAAAGTTGTAATCCTCCATGTAATAATAGCCAAGTCAATTTTCTGTACAAAGTTTCAGTCAGATCCAAAATAACTCGGAAACTGGAAGGGCTATGAGGCAGAAATTTTGAATATGGGTAGAGCATGGCGTAAGAGGTGCAGGAATATATTTTATTTTCTTAATTTTAAGGCCGAGGCGTCTTATAAGCACTTTAAACTTACAGCGCCATCTATATTGGAGTACTTAAATCAACAATAATAACCTATATTTTCTATGTAATTAATAGAAGGTTTGTGTACCTACTAATTATTTAATTTATAGTTTCAAAAAGGATCCATTCTTAGATATTTTATAATGGCATTATTTTTAAAATATCATCAAGACGTAAGTACTGATAACATTGTTATAATAATACAGAACAGAGGCTAAATATGGCGCGAGTTAAAGCGCCTGAAAAGCGGCACCACGTTATTGATTTTAATATCTTAGAAGAAGAAGTACGATATTTTATACTAGGCCGGAGATAAATAAGAAATTGAAAATGTACATTAGTGGAAAATCAGTTTGTAAAAAATAAAAGTTTACTTGTGAATTATTTTACAAAATAAATAACGAAAAAGTGTTACGTTACAAAAAAATTTTAATTCCAGACAAGAAACGAAACGTTAAATTTGCAATTCAGTCAAAATCGCTATAACGACATTCTCTAGGACCTTTGGTTTAATCAGAGTATTTACGTTAAATATAGTTTCTGACGAAATAGTTTTATTTTTTATGCAATGATAGCAATCTCAATCCGTAGTGACATTTCAATCCGAGAACAATAAAGTAGGCCGCTATGTAGAAACATATATCTTCTGATTTAAAATAGTTAATATTTAGTGGGAAAGTAAAACTTATATCTTTTATTGCGGGCTAGGCCGGGCATTCAGCTAGTAATAATAATAACTACAATTAACGCAACCTACGCTTAAGAGATAGTCAACCCCCGAACCTCAATACAGTCGCCCAAAGATCTGCTCTAAAATTTCCTCTATGAGAAAGAGTATACATACTCTACCTACTTAACACAGCAGCTTTCCCTCCTCTACGGTTGGTTATCCAGACCAAGTGCTATGGCATGGAAGTTCGATCTTCCTTGTCGTCTCGAACATGCGGGCTGCGATTGGAAGATTCACTTGGCTGTAGCACTATTGTGCATTCGATGTGGCCGAGCCAATACAGTCGAAGTATTTTGGCTTTTTGAACTGCATCCGCATCTTGGTACAGCTCATATAGTTCGCGATTATATCTTCTGCATATACATATTTGGAATACAAAAAAATTATAACAAAATTAAAATACTCCATAATCACCGTGCTTGTCTGTTTATATATTTACTTTATTTACAAAGTTAGTTAAGTTGACTTTTTGTTGAAGAATAAATAACTTTTTTACTTTTACTTTCGATGGCGCTACAAAGCGTGATGCTGCTGGGTGCTCTTGGCTCGAACTCTAGACTGTCTTCTCCAATTTTGCACTCCTTGACTAAATAAAAACCAACAGAAGTAAACTCATATATCGTAACAGTACCTACATTAATTCATCTGTTCCTACTGAACTTTTAACATTTCAAAAGTGAATAAAATTGGTTTTACTGTTCGTCAGCGCTTAAAATTATATTTTAAGTATTCCATTCTCCAAGCTAGATGGTGCTGTTAAGGTAAAGTGCGTATTAAAAGTTACGTACGTGGTGACATTATTGGTAGGATCTAAAACTGCCTTAAATGACGTATTTCAGTACTATGCTAAGTTATTATTATATCTATACCACAACAATAAATAAATTTCGATTATGGGAGAATTACTCATACCAACAATTTTAAATGACTTGTCCATATTTTTGTCGAGAGAACGATAGTCGTCAATAAAAATAATTACAACATATTGTTACAAATAGACTTGTATTTAAATTAAGACATATAGTTATTCTCTTTAACTGATCTTTATTTATTCACTAAGCTTAATTTTCCTCTCGATTACTGTAACTTTTTGCTTAATGCAAATTAATCCACTTTTATCAATAATTAAACTCTTATTTATTACCAATTGATTTCCCACTAATTTACAATTTAATCTTCTACAGGGTGACCGGTATACTACTTTGTTTGTTTATAATTTTTGATTAAATGAAAGAGAATGGATCTTATATTGATATATGTTTGATTTAATGTAATATTTTGTTTGAGTCCGGAGCAGTTAAATCAGGCGACCGTGGAGGCCAATCAACATCACCATTTCTTGAAATAACTTGTTGTGGAAAGAAGTCTCCCAGTAATTCCATTGTAATCCTGGCTCTATGCGATGTCTTGTTGATACCACATGTTAATCAAACCCAAAGCATGAAGTTGTGGCGTTAAAAAGTTTTCCATCATATCACGATATCGCTCCCCATTCACAGTTACCGTTACGCCGTTTTCATTTTCAAAGAAGTCAGGTCCAATGGTTTCCCTGACCAACTTTCACACCAGACTGTAACCTTTAATCGATGCAAAGGTGAATTTGAGGGTTTTCCATTGCCCAGAACCGACTATTCTGTTTATTCATCGAATATTTTTCCAGAATAAATTTGCCACGTGTCTACTTCACGACTGCCAAATATTAACTGTCAAGACTAATGTTTACCAAAATGGCGGCAAAACAGAGTAGTATACCTTCCCGGCGGACACCCTGTATTTATCTCTAACCTTTTACAAAATATGGTGCTTCCTTAATTGCTGTATGAAAATCAGTTATGTCGTGGCGCTTTTCAGGCGTGGTTACTCGCGCTACATTTACACTCTATTCTATATTATAAATATGTTTTAAGTTATTCATTCTCCAGTCTAGATGGCGCTGTTAAAGTAAAGTTCTTATAAGTACCCTCTGCCTTGAAACTAAGAAAGAAGAATATATTCCAAATTTCTAGAGCTTCATGAGCCTTACAGTTTCCGAATAATTTTGGGTAGGCCTGAAATGCTAGACAGAGGACAGAAAATTGCCGTAACTATTATTATATGGAGGATTGCTTACTTACCTAATTGCCAAAGGAAACAGCGATTAGCAAGAATTATCTACGTTTGATTTCTGCGCTGATGCTGTTTTCCGCGTTTACTATAGTGCCCAGGTAAACAAAATCACTGACTTTTTAGTGGCTTTAGTTCTCCCCATTTATTTGGTAATTGTTACAGCAGAAAATAAGGTGAGGGGTCATATTTGAGCCATGCGAATAAATTTAAATTAAAAACACCAAATATTACGGTTTATATGCTGGCGGCGTCACAGAGCCGTAATTCTTAGAAAATGAGGTCGGCCAAGCAGTTACCGTGAATGGTGTTCGCTATGGCGAGATGATAACGGACTTCTTGTGCCCAGAAATTGAGGATATGGATATGGTGCTTCCCACAGGATGGTGCCACTTGCCACACAGCCAACGAAACAATGTCTCTTTTGAGCGAGAAATTCAATGGCCGTGTTAATTGACCGCCACGATCATGTGATTTGACACCGTTGAACTTCTTTCTTTGGGGATATATAAAAGAAATTTTTACGTCAATAAGCCAAGAAAAATTCAGTTGATAAAGGACATTGAACCGTAATTATGTCTCAGAGTCATTGAAAATATGAACCATCGGATATATGTATGCCACCGAAGCCGTGGCGATCATTTGGCCTATATTTTATTTCACAATAAATTGTCATAGCTCCTTCTATCATAATAAAAATATTAAGATAATTCCGTGAACACTTTTTGTTTTATTTACAATTAACATCGTGCGTTTTAGTTAAACCAACCTTTATTTTAATTATAAATATTAACTAAATATTATAGGAAGAACGTTTCCAATGACCCAATCGTGCTCCCGCAAACACGGTCAGTTTCCTTTTCTGGAGAGGAGGAAGTAAAAAACAAATTTGTTAATTCCGCAACTTATTCCCATAACATATACATATGTAGCTATCGAATCTTCAAAGCCCACAATTTCTAACTAAAAGCGTGTATTTCCCATTAGAAACTTTGCAATTTCTTAGTGCCCGTCAAACTCAAGTAAAAAATTTCACTTACGGTATATAAAAAAAAAACAAAAATACATCATTCAAAGCTCCCATTGCAATTTCCTCCCATGCAATCGTCGCATATTTTATTTAAATTTATTTACCCGAACAAACAAAAAATAATACGGAATAAGCGAAACATGTACGACAACAAGGCTGACGACGACAACAAAGCCCAAAAACTTTATGTTTTCCCAATTTCTGTTGTTTATAACATCGTTTCACGACGAATGTAAAAGGATAAGCAAAAGTTCACAACCGATGAGTTTGTTATTTTCCACCTGAATAAAAATAAAAATGAAATTGTTATATCCTCCTGGTGGGTTTTTTAAATGGGAGAACCAACCAGCCAGACTGGGAACTGGCTAGCGATAGTGACATCGTCAACAACTGATACCGCTGCTAAGACTCTTTGGCGGTAGCATAGAGTTGTAAACAGGAGAAGGATTTTGCAGCTGTGTTTCGTTCGGTGGGCTTGGGCTCTGGCTAGGGCTAGGGCTTGGGCTTGGGCTAGGTTTCCATGTGCGAGCGTTTTTCTGTCTGTTATTTCCCGGGAGAGTCCTTGTTTGTTGCTATCGTTTCGTGTACGGAAGCAATTTGTCTTCTGAGCCAATTTTTGTTGTTGTTTCTTTCCGTCGTTGCTTCGGTGAATATGTGTGCGAGGGCCAAGGAGCTTGGGGCTAGGACATGTGTGCAACTACTCGAGTTGACACATTGAGAAATCGCTAAAGTTGTGCTCTTTTCAGTTTTTGGGTTCAGTGACAGGTTTAGGTTTAAGTTTAATCATTCCCCATCGTCGTCTCTGTAGTCGTTGTAGTCGTCGTTGGGCGTGATGAAGGATGTAAGGAATATTTTCGCTTGACATGCGAAAAAATATTGTGTGTGTGTCAATTATTTATGTTTATTTTTTACGGTGGCAGAAGTGTGCTCTTTGGGGGTTTTGTGGATTCGAATTGTTGCAAGGTAGCGACATACAACTACTTATACTTTTTTGTGGGTGAATTGATGCTACGCAAATGAAATATATTTTCAGAAAACTTTGTCATATGAATTGGCTATTGAATTGTTGTTTGTTTGTGGGAAAACTGAAAGACATCAAGACGACATGCCGAGTTTTTTTTGTAGCAACTCGCTTGAAGCGTGCGATACACTCCAATTGAAAGCGAATTAGGTTGGCAGCGAATTGTCGATTCAGACAGTTGTTAACAACAAAAATGTCATCTCAAAAAAAAAGTTGGTAAATAATAAAGGATAGAATGCTTTCTTAAAAAGTTTTAAAATTCAGCACCTTTTCAAGTTATTCTTTTAAATTTTGTTAAAATTCATAAAAAAAAGATACTTGAATAAATGCCCCCGAAAAGTGGGCATAGCTAAAAACTCTGTTGATTCCATAAATTCAAATATTTTTTTTTTAAATTTTGCCCAATTTAGGTGGGGTATTAAAATGTTTACTGTTTAAAAGGAAACAGCTGCTTCTTTGGTTTGTGAAAACAAAACTTCAAAACTTCTTACTCAAAAGAGAAAATGCAATAAGAAGAATCCTTATCCTGTCTTCCATACGACGCCGAGTGCTGGACGATAAGAAGGAAAGGAGAGAAAATTCTTCGATGGATATTTAGTCCTGTGTGCAAAAAGAGCGAATTAAGGCGATGATACAACCGTGAACTCTATTAGCAGTAAAAAGATATTAATGTAGTCGAAAAAAAGCCGGATAATGTCGACTACAGTGGATCGGCCACATCGAGCGCATGGGCAATAGTGCTTTAGTCAAAAGAATCTTCAAATCTCAGCGCCTAAGTTCGAGACTACAAGAACTACTAAGCCATTGCGGATGCCAGATTGCTTGGGCTAAATTACTGAAAGCAGCGTGCAGACGATGGAAGGCTGACGCGTCTCAGGCAGGAGATCTTCAGGCGCAAATCCATGCCCTTATGATCTGCGCAAATTTGATTTCCCGAAAGAAAATTAAAGGTGCCAGAATTTACATCTTCTCGGATAGTCAAGCAGCACTATCATCTAACACTGTTAATTCAGCGACAGTGAAGTGCTGCTACGGTGCCTTCACAAAACCTAGCCAAATACAACAACAATACACCCGGTCAGCAAGGTATTGCAGGCAACAAATCTGCAGACGAGCTGGATCAGAATCTGCGTTCTTAGGACCAGAACCCAATTGGGCTGCTGCTTTAAGGCTAATTATCAATTGGGAATAACAACTTCGTCTGTTATCGTTCCCCTTACAGCAATTTGGTTTTCGAGAAATACACAATACTTCGCATTATATTGTAAGGATTTGCAAATTTTTAAGCATACATTAAATGTCATAAAATTAACGCGGGCTTATTCCTTCTGGAAGTGGAAAAGCATTTGATACCATTTGGCATAAAGGTTTAAACTAATAAATAATAACTGTCCTAAGTACTTGATAAAAATACTTCAAAGCTTATTATAAAATAGAAGCTTTGTCGTATCTTTAAACGGTGTATACTCCTCAGAAAGAACTATTGCAGCTGGTGTTCCTCAGGGCTCCGTCCTATCACCAATATTATATAATGTATTTACCTTCCAACTATCCCCAACTGCGAAGTTGCCTTCTATGCAAATGATATCGCAATTTACACATAGGATAAGCTCGGTTCAACGATCGAACTCAACCTTCAAAGTGCTCTTATCATACTTTTTTTTGAGTACTATTTATAAGCACTGGAAGGTTAAAATAAATGCTGAAACGAGTCAGGCAATCTTTTTAACAAGAAAAATAACTCATTTTCTCCTACCACACAATAATTTGCATATTAATAGCTGTGATATTCCTCGGGTCAATTCAGTTAAGTATCAGGGTATATATTTAGACAAGACATTAACCTTTTGGGAACACACAAAATTGGTGGAAAACAAACTTAAAAATTACCATTACTTAGTGAACAAAACAAAATTACAATCTTTAAGGTTGTATTTCATTCAATTATCTTGTCTGGGTGTCCGATTTGGAGAAAATGTGCTAATATGCATATAAAGACATATCATCAAATAATATATTAAAAATCATGCTACGACCACCTCATTTATTTTCGACGGTGGCATGAAAAATCGGGTGTCATCCCAGTTGCAAGGAAAATGGAAATTCTCAATGAACAATTTTTTGAAAAATGTGCGGCGCATGAAAACACTCTTATTAGAGACCTCATGTCGTAACAGAAAACTTACAAAAATATATTTGCTTTATCAATTACACTGTGTTAAATGCTTGTTTATAATGTTTATTTAATAATGTGTTTACATATTTATTTATCAATTTATATATATTTATTTACAAATCTATTAATTAATTTATTTATTTTTTAATTCATTTATTTATTTATTTCTAATGTTGCTACTCTTTTCTGTTTTGTCCTATTGGGCAATGAAAACTTGTTGTTTATTTTTATTCATTCCTTATAAGCAAGTTTCAAAATTATCTGTGATACAAGAATTCAATTGAAGGTTTTCAGTCAGAGTTTTCCTTCAAATCCGCTTCTTATCACAATAAAGCCTTAAATAAAAGAATGATTTTACAGTAGTAAAATCAAAATTAATTAAAAAGATTAAGTAAGCCCTACTCCTGCAAGGAATTTCTACTATTAACTAAGGAGAATATTAGAAAGCTGGTGGGCTTCTTCCAGACCTTTATGGCTTGTGACAAAAATTAACTTGTGTCCAGAGACTGAATGTAGATTCTATCTAGAGGACGATGAAACCTCTGCAAATATTCTCTGTGAGTGTCCGGCCCTTCACTGGTTAAGGCGACATTAATAAGGACCTCCGTACATCAGCAGAATTCAAAAATTCTGCAACAAAGGACGTTGTGGCATTTACTCGGAAAGTCACTCGTCTCTTAGGCTAATATACCTTTTTGATACAATAGACCTTTGAGGTCGCAGTGTCAGATATGAAAAAAGCTTAAAGGGAGCCGCTTATATCATTGCTTCCTGCCGTACGATCAGATCAGCGACTTAACACTTGCGGATCCACGCAACAAGTCGAATAAGCAGTACCGCAAAGTCGTTTATTTGGATGAAAAAGAATAAATTAAAATGATGAAAATAAATTGTATTTCCATGGTAGGAGTAAAGATTTAAGCAATCTAGGACACAGTCCATAACCTACGAAATACGTGTTTGTAGTTTTATCTAAATTTATTGTCAACCGAAAATGAATGATAAATTTACTTATTATATTTATGTAAGTCACGTTAATCAATATAATTTTGATAATTTTTTATTAAAAATAAGAATAATTTGCTTTGCTACGTTGCCACCGAGATTAAGATTAATCTGCCCTTGGTTTACTTTAAATCTTAAGATTTACCATACAAATTTTAATCTGCTAAACACAAAATTAAAAAAAAAAACCTTGAAATAAACTGGGTTTGCATGTAAGAATCGGCTTCTGAACACACTCAATACTAATTTACCCTACCTGGATATGTCAAAAGTGACGTATTGCGGAGAATTGAGAGCGAGAAATCAATTTGACAACCACAAAATAGACATTTTGTGCGTAAATTTGAGAGCCAGAGAGCGGGTTGAGAGAAAACCCCTACATTAATCTCGGTTTTTTTCGGTGGAAACGTGTAGAGATTAATTGTTAATCTTTTGCTTTTTATCTTTTGGTGGAAATGCAGCATTATTCCCAATATTATAATACTTTGTTATGTTATTAGTTGTGTGGTTTCTTTTTTTTTTATGAACCCATATTATGAACCCACCGCATATTATGCATGTTTATTTTACACACCCATAGTGTGAGGTGTTATCTGCTCAAATTCATGAACTGTTCCCAACTTCTTGCTAAATTTCCATGTTGTGGGTATCTTCAACTCGACTAAGCTTGTAGGCGGGCTGAGAGGTTCTCTCCCGAGTTGACTATCCGGTTAATCTCTCATCTGTACACCAATGGCTAACCCCCCACAAAAGGGCATCACAATGTGTGGCATAGACAGAACTGCTCTGCCGAACCGAAAACCTAACTATTGTAATGGAATACAAATAAAAACATAAGAAAAGGCTACAGTCCGCTTGGGGCGAACAGTATGATACCCTATCCATATCCCTATATGCCGCAAAAAAAAAAGCATTAAGAAGATTATGGATAGCATTTTATTTCATTCTATTAAATTTCCAAAAAAAAAAAATATTGTTTGAAAAAACGCCCTTAAAAAGTGGGCGTGGCCAACAACTTGGTATAGGCGATATATTGGAAAAAACATTGGCTAAATATCTTGTTAAACATTTTTTTCCGCTTTCTATGAAATTTTCGAAGAAAACAGCATTTTAGTGAAAAACGCCCACAAAAAGTAGGCGTGGCAAAAAACTTTATATGACAAACTTGTAAAGGTGGGCAGTACCTACATATCTTGTAAAGATTACAACACTCTATCTCTTCTTTCTAAATTGTGGGCGTGGCAGTGGGCGTATCAAAAAAAATTTTACACTCTACCATTTCGGGACCCTAGGGAGTATATGTTCCAAATTTCAGCTTTCAACCTTTAATTTAAAGGCCTATAAATTGGTGACGGACGGTCGGACATTGCTAAATAGTCTTAGGTTTTGGTCCTGATAATAAATGTATATACTTTTGTGGGTCTATGACGAATATTAAGGGGTGTTACAAACTATGAGTCAAAATTAATATACCCTTAGGATAGGGTATAAAAAGCATGCCTGGCTCTTTTTTAGATGCATTGATAAATCTCGAGATTAATGCTTAACGTTTTATAATGAAGATTTGTGGGAGGGATAAAAGTGTTTTTGTTTGTCTGTAGCGCAATTATCCCTTAACAATCAAATAAACAACTCTCAGAATTCGGTTGGAAGACTCAGGAATGCGCAGGAATTTTTTTGCCAAGCACGTGTCCCATTTCAAGCTGAAATCCGTACCTGCTAAAACGTTCACAAAACAAACCTCCTGTTCGTTCACCCACACCTCCAATCACATTATACTTGACTACATTGCTGCGCATAACACCTTTTTGAATGCAAATGGCCTTTCATGTTTCCCCAATCTGGTATGACAAGCTCGAACATAAGTTCCTCTTAATCTGACACTGGCAAGCACAATCGAATTTCAAACCGCATATCTACCCGACAACGACGCCACTTCTCCCTCCGCGTCGGCAACGTCATCACCACCGCCGGCCGCCGTGCTACGGATTAAGATGTTTTCAGGCCTAAGGTCTGCATAATCTGCACATGATTACCTCCTCATCGCGCCTGCATAATGAACTGATAAAAACAGAAACTTTGCATTTTGCCAGAAGGACTCCGACTGGAGGGCTGGCTGCAGTGAGGAATCTTCCTCGCCAGCCTCCACAAAAAAAAAAACACACACACACAATGGTTACAAACAGTTAAAGGCGCGCGGCGTGGCAACATGTTGCACCACCACACCACACCACACATTGGAGTCCAGAGGCTATCACATGCTTCGAACAACTGTTTTATATGTACATCCAGAGATACTGATATCCCGATGGATATCACTGCGCGCGAGATATGCCAAGACCAGATCGTAGCACCGCGCGCTAGCCAGGCCAGGCACAGCAGTCGAAACTCATTACGGATTCAGCGCCGATTTGTTTGTTGCCTCCATTTGACTTACAATCGATTCTATCGCGCGCATTTATTATGTTCTGTGTTCCGGAGGAGTGTGTAATATGTGTGGTTGTTTCTTGTCCATTTAGTTTGGACCTTCCGCATAAGTTTGCATACTTTAGCGAGAAAGCTGGTGGTCTTGGGCGGGAGGGTATGTTGGTCACAACGCGTATCCTTGGCTCATCCATTCATGCATGTGTGCTAAGAAAATCTGGCGTTTTGACCGATTTTTTTTCGGAAATTCTTTATTTGTGTTTTATTTTAACTCTGATGGCATTTCTGTTGCCAGTTTTGCATATGTAAAAAAAAGAGGAAGGAACGTACAACAGATGCCATGTGTTTGGTGCGTTGGTTCCTCTTCGCCGCGGGGTTTGACTAGAATTCATGCTTAGTATTCCGTTCGAATGCATTTGGGTGGATTTTTACATATAAGCGGCGGCGACAACGGTGGAGAAACTAAACTGCGCTGCAATGAAGATGTCAGAGGATATTTGGGAGACAATGTGTCCAGGATTTTATGAGACGGACCAATCTCATGAATGAATGGAGGACTTTTAGATTTCTCCTCCCTTTTTTCGCTCTTTTTTTTATTGTGCGGTTGCCTTCGGCAAAGTGAGTGACTTTGGAATTTGATTTGAATATCTCAACGGGAAAGGTCATGGTATGGAAATCAGGCAGGCGAGCTGTATTTACTTAGTTCATATAGATACATCTTCAGAATGGAATCGAACATTCGCCGATGACAATGCTGCAACCTGACTGAATATGTTTTTGTTCATTCTCGAATACTGTGCTTTGCTTGGTTTGAATGCGGATTCAGATCGAAGATGTAATTTTTGACTAGGTTTACTTACTTTACTTAACGGGCTTCCGATCCGTGAAGAGTCCCTGCCTGAGATACGGCAGCCTTCCACCTTCTGCGATCCCGAGCACGCTGCTTCCAGTTCCAGTAGACCAAGCGCTCTGGCATCCGCGATGGCTTGGTCTTTAAAACGGAGGTTCGGTCTTTTGCCAAACCGAAGTCGCAGCGGTTTCCTAGGATAATTCTTGAACCGATCTCCACTAAGATGTCATTTGTGGAGTTGATGTTTACTCCGAGGTAGATGAACTCCTTAACTACCTCGAAGTTGCTGCTATCAACAGTGACATTTGGTCCTAGTCGGTGGACAGATGATTGTTTGTTTGTTGATAGCATATATTTAGGCTTGTCCTCATTCCCTTCAAGGCCAACTAGTTTCTCCTGTTCTTCAATAGCGTGAAAACCTCTATCACGGCACGCTGGGATCGACCGATGATATCTATATCGTCCGCATACACCAGCAGTTGGACTAATCTCTTGAAGATAGTGCCTTCCGTGTTGACACCTGCCCTGCGCACTATCTGCTCAAGAACAAAATTGAAGAAATCACACGACAGCGCATCTACTTACATGCTTTCATTCACCCAAAGGTGAAAACCCCTAGGTTTTAGGGGCTCTTTAAATGAAGAATTGTACAAAGATTATACCTTTTGTTAGGTTCATATCAAATCAGTGCCAGAAGTTTTAATCCGACGGCTAGCTCATTTAATTGTTGGTAGGTTGATATACCCAATCCAGGAAGCAGCTGTATAGAAATTTAATTTAAAAATAAAAAAAAAATTATTGGAGATGCCGGGGATCGAACCCGGGGCCTTTCACATGCAAAGCGAACGCTCTACCACTGAGCTACATCCCCTTGAAGAAATCCCTTGACGTAGTGATCTTTCGTGTCAAAGCTTCTAAATTTTGAGAATAGTGCCGTTTTACTCACTTCTGTATTGCCGATGAATCAAAAACTCGTCAGCTTTAATTTCAAATTAAGAGGTGAAATTATAAAAATATGACATCCTAGTCTTCATATTTGATCCCTGTTGCTTTGCGTCGATTCAACAACGAATTTTTTTCTTTTAATTCTCTTAAGGAATCTTCTTATGAAGACTTAAGGTTTCATAAAGCGGGCGTTAAGGAAACTGGGACAAGAAAGGGAGAGGAGACACCAATTTGTCTCAAATGACTTCAAAAATCTGGTAAAGCATCTCACATTCATTTTGAACGGCTTTGAAATGAATCTTTATATTTCACTATACCTCCGAGGAATACAGCTAAATATTTTATTTAACCAATTATAGTGGAAATATAGATAAAGCAACTATTGACAGGTGACATTGCGACGATGACTTAGAGAGTCAAGCTAGTTTGCAATGTCGCGGTCCAAAGAAGTGTTATAAGCTCCGCAGCTCCGAGCCAGACCCGGTTCTAGTTTACATCTAAATATAAGGAAGTAGATCTGAAGTAGATTATATCATTAAGTTACCTCATTAAGACCTTTTATTGCCGGTCATTGAGAAGTTTTTGGAATTCAAGATATTTCATAAGTTGACGCTTTATTAGCATTATCATGACCTTAAAAAGATGTATCGTAACAGAAATTGGTCTCTAGGAGGAAGGAGGAAGAGACCTCTTCAGAACGGTAGGGGGAATATAGGGTCAGGGGATTTGTATATGTAAAAATCTCGAACACGTATTTTCTGGTCAATGTGGTATTACTCCCTACCGTTTTAAAGATGTGTGTTTTTGAAATCTCAAAGTTGTGTATATCTACCTTTCTACCTTTCCGTGGCTAGCCCAACCGGACTTATCTTGATAAGCTAATAATCGTGACTAGTTGAATTAGTCTCAAAAGTAAGTATGAGCAAATGACGTATGGTGGATAAATTTCGCTAGGTAAATCAGCAGTATCGTCAAAAGGTTGTGATGGCAGATACCTTGCGTTGGCTACTTTCAAATATTTGGAGAAGAGATCAGTATGGAAGAACCTTGAATGTGCCGACACACTCTATACCCAATGTTTTACTCAAAAGCTTGAGTATGTCCTCACATGGTCCAAGGCAGATATTGCTGCATTCCAGGAGATATAGCTGCAATAAAAGATGCTAAGATATGGCCTTCCTGCGAGCCGCATCAAAGGCGCTTTTCAAAACATAAGACTTATCAAGAAGGAGTTGAATGCCATCTTAAGCAGATCCTACGGAACGTGCCCAGAGAACGCTGCTTAAGAACATTAATGCTAAAGTTTCAAGGCTTATGACTAATCGATTTCGCAGTACATTGTAGGGAGCACTGATAAGTAGCACTAAATAAGGAGCACTAGATCTGCAGCCCGGCGCTCACCAGACGATCGACTGCCAACCAAAAACCATTGAACGTGCACAGATTCCACTTTCTTGTTTCGTCTAGATCCAGAGTCCAGCTCGACTGTCCGATGGGAAGAAGCTGGAAACTGTCCAGAAGAGGAAAGTTGACGCTGGACGCATTAGTACTTGAGTCTATAAAGGCATCCTGAGTGGGAAATTTTCCACCGTGTAGTAAGGGAATTCTACAGATACAAATAACCGGTGGTGAGGTAGTTATTGTCTATAAGAGCCAGTGAATTTGTTCGTGATTACACCGTCAACAAAAGTGCGATGTATATGACCCCGACAACCAAATAAAAATTAAAATTTTGCTGACGGAATAATCAAGAACAAAATTAAATTCACTGTCTCTCTTTCTAATTAGAGCAAACAGCTGCTTCTTTGGTTTGGCGAGAAGCAAATTGGTTAAAAACTCTTAAATGGAAGGACAAACTGAATGCTTGTTAGTGCTGGATGATTCTCAGTTACTAATGGGCTCTTACGAAAGAGTTCGAGGAGGGCGAATGAAGGAGAAGATAGGACCTCGAACTCTATGAGCTCTACCAAGATGGGGATGTATATGGATTCAACCACATCGTATAATGGATAAAAGTGCTTCAGCCAAGAGGATATTCGAATTTTAATAATTGGAAGAACATAAGCATGTCCCCAACGCAGCAGTCGGTGTCGATGTTAGGGCCCCTGTTAATCATATGCACTAGGAACTGTGGACTAAACACATCACGTTGTCTTGTTGTTTTAGAGTAGCGCATACCATCAATCGCTTTAAAGGAAAGAGGAAAAGGTCTGATGACCGAACTGTAGAACCAGGGCTGTAATCGCGTTACTTTGTGTTCTTTGATGTGTTCTTCGAAATATTCTTCTTCCTACCTTACTTTGAAGTAGCCGGCTAATCGCTTTTAATAAAGTAGACTTAGTATTGTCGGATGTGGTTCTAAAATCGATTTGTTTGCATCATGTTCATCTAATAAGAGTAACAGTCCTTCACAGCGTTCTATTTCAGTTCTTTGATTCCAAAGTTGTCCATAGCAGGGTTAAGGCTTAAGTCAAGTATTTGCCAACGTAAGAAAGACAAATTTGCAAATAAAATGATCTACGGGTAAGATAGGTAACTAGTGCAAGCGTTTTTTTTCGATATGTTTCTTCTCACTTTTAAGTGAAACATTTCGTGAAAAGTTGAAAGAAAAATACAAATTCCAAACGGTGTGGAACATTTTCGTGTGTTTAATTTAATTTTTGCCGAATTTAGTTAAGCCTTAAAAGAAATTTATGTAAAAGTGCCACCGAATAACAAATGTCGATCTGTTCAGTTGGATTTAAAATTTCACAACATGCAGCGCAGTCTTTTGCTATTGAGTATGAGGGATGATATTACGACTATAGAGAAGTCCAAAAAAGTGGGTTCGCCAATGCCGTCCGTCGGTCTGCCTGTCTGTCTGTCTATCTGTCCGGGCGTCGTATGGCGAAACTGTTCGACGGATTTGCTGCAAAGTTCGTATATAAGGTTTTTGGGGTCACATCTCGGGGCATCTTTTTATTCTTTGCTTTATCTTTGGAAATAACGGTACCTGCCATACAATTTTTTTTTGTGAAAATTACTGAACACTATTTTTCTCGAAAGTGGTTCCAAGGATTTCTGTCTTTTTTGTAAAGAATATTTGTGATGGGATCAAAAATTCTACATACACAGTTTTTAAGAAAAAAATCGATTAACGGTAATTTATAAAACCGGCAATAACTCGAAAACTAACAAAGGGAACTTCAAAAAAATTTACTGTTTTTTTTTATACAAATTTGCATATTTCGATTTTTAAAATAATTTTTTTAAAATTTTTTTTCATATGGATTTTCTTAAATTTAAATTAAATTCGTTTTCCCAAAACCGGTTCTAACGATTTTGATAATTTCTTCTATTTCGAACAATTATGTCAAAAGTGTTCAATGTGCGAAAGTAGATCAAAATTGTAAGTGCCCTTTTTGAGAAAATCTAATTTTTCAAAACCTAAAAAGTGATTTAAATAAATTTGTCCCCATTTATTCTTGATTCATTTTGCTATTCAAAAACGCATCTATCTACCGAGAAAGTTTCGTATGATGCAGTCGTTCACTTTATTTATTTTATTTTTCTATATAGTTAAGTTTTTGCTAGACAATTCAGTTCACATCCAGTCGCGCGTTACTTGCCAAAATGGACTGTCGGCTGATTCAATTCTTCTATGGAAAACCTTTTCAAAGATCTCCTCAAATCCTTTTCTAACTAAATTGAGGTACTCAAATTCTCTAATGGTACCATAGCTACATAAAGAGAATTCAACATGTATTGCAATCAGTTTTCCTTGATCGTATTCAATACTCTGATTACATTTTGTTTTCCAAATGCACCTACATGTAGGTACCTTACTTATATCGACATGGGAGGAAAAAGGAAAACATGGAAGAGTGGAAAAAAAAATGGTAATCCTTGCAAATCCATTATTAGCCATGCTCTACTGAATCTCAAATGCAACTTCTATCTACCTTGGTTCGACGAATTCCCAAAAAAAAAAAAAACAAAAATAAATTCGGCTTTCACTGCCATTTTGTTTATTAAAAATTAATCCACTGTCGTCCCCCATCATCCATCGTAGGAGTTTCTTGTAAACTAACTAAAGACAACGTTCATCCATCTATTTGTGTCGTCCTTTTTTAAGGAAAATTCTATTTTCATCCATTATACTTGTTTATTTTTTGTTTTACAACATGCTAGGATGTTAAAAATAATTAACATCAGCACGAAACGAATTCCCCTCCACTGACATCAAATATGCATTTGGTATTGTTTTTTGTAGTTGCAAGCTCCAAGCTCCAATCTCCATCCCTCAAGCCAGAAATCTTCATCTTCAGAAGGTAAGGTAAATGCATACAGGCAAAACTTGCAGGACTCCTATTCCATTTCATTTATAGCTTCTTGACAAAAATGCCAACTGGCACAACATTCCTCCGCTAGTAGAGGAGCCAAAAAAACAAAAAACAAAAAAAAAAAAAAAAATTCCATTACCAAAAAACATTCGCGCGAATATCCCTCGGTCCTCATTAAGAAGTAACCGAAGTGAAAAGATGTTTGGGTAGGTCCTTCCTACCTATTTAGAGTGCAAAGAAAAATTACAAAATATCGCCCGGCAGCACTCGCGCTCGGTAGGTGAGGTTTACTTGATTTTATTTTCCTTTGCTTTGTATAGCTTGTGGGCTCATGCCAGGACATTTACAAATAATAAATCCACTGAACCAAAAGTGGGGTGCCTTTGCTCCAACCATAATCACATATGTGCTCAGCTGAAGCAAAATAAGAAGACGAAGTCGTTTCGAGGACATGTTACATTGCATGCAGGATTTGTATTCGTTTTTTTTTTGTTTAATTTTTTTTATTGCTTTATTTTGAGATATTTTCGGGTATGCATTCAAGAGTGCTTTCCTCATGAAATGATTTTGCCCACTCAATCCGCGATATAAGTATGCATTTTATTTTTTCGTTCATGTTTTGTTCCAGATTTATGTGACTGAACTGATGACGTAAATACTGTTGATGGTGGAATCATTACATTTTGCCGTAGGGTTAGTTTGAGAAAAGATTGAATGCTATATATGGCATTCTTAGCTAAGAACTGAGCAATAGTAATTTGTTAATTATACCAGGAAACAACATTATGGTCTTTGGAAGGAAGGTAGGTAGGAGTTCATCATGAATATTACCTATGGCATGGAGATGTTAATATTGAAATGGATTTGAAATTTGAATTTGAAAGCTCTCTATCTATGGGTCTTTGAAGAGGGTACAGAAATATATCTATTTATACATTCTGCCTACCGAATTGTGACATTTTTTTTATAGCTATAGTAGAACCGCAGTCGATGTAGATTGTAAATATGATGAAGTGAGGATGAACTATGACTGTCAACGTGTTTTAGCTTTTTGAACCACATTCTCATCTTAGTACAACTCTTAGTAGTATCTGCTTATCGTCCATCACTCAGCATTATGGAGCAGAATTGGTAGGGTCAGTGTTTTAACAAGCTTACACTTCGAGTTAGGAGCCTGGATATACGGCTAGTTTCCTGGGGTAATACTTCGTTGAATCTTCACTAAGCCAACGTTTGCGGAGTTAATGTTAACCCCGAGGTAGGTAAGCTCGTTAACCACCTTAAAGTTTTAGCTTTCAATAATTACTTCTTGTCCTAGAAGGTGGACACATATTTGAAGTTAAAAACCTTGTCAAAGCCTTTTATATCCGAATAGTTTTTCTTCCGATTTTTGTGATTTTTATATAAAACTATAAGAATATTATTTGAAACAGATATGTGCGTTGAGGTGTTTTGGGGTGTTTCGTTAGCTGTTTGAACTTTGAACAATAAATAATAAATTAAAATTGACAAAAAATTGTTTTCATTTCACTTTAGCATGATAGAGGTGAAAACTTTTATCATGAAGTGGAATATTTCAATTTCTACATATTTTAATCGTCTGGCTTCTATAAACGCGGCATCACAATCTGTTTTCACGTGCCTCTGTTGTATGATGGTTTTGCTTTGAATTTCGTCCACCGCCTCTCTGATGTGAAGTTCTTCAATCGTTTTTTTTTAATATAGATCTAGTGGCTTTAAGTGGTTTTAAATATATTTCAAAATACAAATTTTCCTAAATTTTCCATAATAAAGGGTCCGCCATCTAACTAGTGCTTATTTCGCGAATGGTAACATTTCATATCTGATTTGACAGATAATTAGTTTTATCAACAACAACAACTTGAACAACAACAAGGAGTGGCCGTTACAATCAATGGCGATCGTTATCGGGCCATGTTGAACGAATTTTTGTTCACAAAAATTGAAGAGGAGGATATTGGCAACATTTGGTTTCAACAGGACGGCGCTACATGCCACACAGCCGAAGCTACACTCGATGTTTTGCGCCCTGTTTTAAAAAAAAAAGTTATTTGGCGGACCCTATATTATAAGCATAATAAAATAAATAAATATGCCACCTACAAATCTGCTGCAACAAAACTTTATCAAATAATGATGTTTTAAATTGACGAAATAATTTAATTCTGAAAATAATTAAATTAATATTGACAGCATGCTTTCCCGATTTAATTTATTTGCTCAAATATGTGAGTGATGTAATTGAAGAGAAATATTCGGTTTGTACTTCATCAACAGTTTGTTGGAAATACTGGGAACGTGGTCAACATTTGAGGAAGCTTTTTGGATGTGAGAAACAGGTTGCTGAAAGAATATTCTCAGATTTAAATAATATTATTAATAAAAATCGAAATTCAAAAAAACTATAGAACCTATAGTTTAACTGGTTGGACTCCTTCGAAATCATTGTTAAGAAATTATAAATTGGCCTATTGCAGTTATGTATCAATGTACAGTGAACTATCTCCTTACGTACACCTCTCATATTCGTGTGAGTTTTTCCATACCTCTGTATTCTATTGTGTTGTTTTGGGCTCATATACTCCCTAGAGTCCGAAAAAAGTCAAGCGTAATTTTTTTACCTTCTTAAAAAGTTTTCCAAAAATTGTTTTTTCATGCAAAATCCATGCCTTCGTACAATACTAGACCTTATACGCGATGCTTATGAGGCTGATATCTCCATAGATGTTGCTTGTTATTGATGTTGGTCTCTATTTATCAGGCATACATTTTGCCCACCAAATCTTGGTAATGATCCGGCCTAACAGCCTTGTTCGACTTCAGTTAAGATAATCTGCTATCCTCACTTTATTTTGGGCGGGTGGACAAAATTCAAAAAACTATAAATGGCAACCACTTGGTATGAAGTCTTATCTTGCCTTTATGAATACAAAAGATCAAGATTTGGGAGTTATTTTCGTTTGGCCCATGGCCAAGGTTCAAAAATGCAGAACAACGCTGGTTAGAACCTTAATCTTCTTAACAAATTTGTCATTAAGCCAACTTTTTTTTTGGGTTTTTTTAAGTATCTAAATGTTGTTTTCTTCGAAAATTCCATATAAAACGAAATTAAAGTCAACCACCAATCATGGTCTTATCGCATATTTATAGCAATATGAAAAGGGTATCTTGTTGGACTCAAAAAATTTGAAAATTGACTCAACAGCATTATGCATTCAGTTTTGTAATCATTTTTATTGCACTACACTCTGTCATGGCTGTGCGATTTGTAAACTTTTATTTTACAAGACCCGCAATATGTATTTGGTACTAGTTACAAGGTGGCGCAAAAGTAATCCTCCTATCAGAAAATGCTATAAATTTTGCGATTGGTCCCTA
Organism: Ferdinandea cuprea; assembly: GCA_963576555.1. Lineage (NCBI taxonomy): Eukaryota > Metazoa > Arthropoda > Insecta > Diptera > Syrphidae > Ferdinandea > Ferdinandea cuprea. Next base: position 137,363,772 of record OY754958.1, read on the forward strand.
ATGTCAGAATGCGGAATATTGGTGACTATTTATTTGAGCAATAATCGGTCGGTGACTTTGGCACAACGTGAATTTCGTCGCAGAGTTCCTAGCCGTCCAACGCCTACTGGTGAAACACTGCGACGTTTAGCCGCTCGCCTTGAAGAGACTGGCACAACACGAGATGCTGCCAGGGGTGGCAGACCTCGGAGTAGCCGTTCTGCAGAGAATATTGCTGCTGTAGCCGAAGATGTCATGGAAGCGCCGTCGACATCGACCAGACGACGTGCCACACAAATGGGTATCAGTCGACGGTCTTTACAGCGAATTTTGGTACAAGATTTGAAGATGTTTCCGTACAAAGCCCAGACGGTGCATCAGCTGTTAGCTGCTGACCGCCAATCGCGTCTAACATACGCTCAAGCCATCCTTAATCACCACCAAGAGGAAGATGATTTTTCATCAAAAATAATCATGAGTGATGAGGCCCATTTCCATCTTAGCGGGTACGTAAATAAGCAAAATTTACGCTTCTGGGGCACTGAAAATCCGCGTGTAACCCACGAAGAGCCATTACACCCGCTCAAAGTCAATGTATGGTGTGCTGTTTTCGCAGGAGGAGTCATCAAACCTTTTTTTCTTCGAAGACGTCGCGGGCCAAACGGTTACTGTGAATGGTGAGCGCTACAGAGCAATGATCAACGAGTTCTTTTTGCCGCAAATTGATGAATTGGGATTGGAAAACATGTGGTTCCAATAGGACAGTGCAACGGCACACACTGCACGTGCCACAACCGATATGCTGAAGGATGCATTTCCCGGGCGCCTAATCTCCCGTTTTGGCGATTTGCACTGGCCAGCAAGATCGCCTGATTTGACCGCTCCAGACTTCTTTTTGTGGGGCTTTTCGAAGTCGCGGGTTTATGTCAACAAGCCTCAGACCCTTGCAGCTCTTAAAGACAATATCCGTCAAGAATGTGAGGACCTATCGCCGGAAGTTTTGGCCAAAGTGATGGAAAATGCCATAAAATGGGCTCAAATGACAATCAACTGTGGCGGCGGCCATTTACATGACATCATATTCTCGACTTGATGTAAAAAAAAAAATAAAAGACGAAATAAAAATAATCCACAAGAAGAATCAAGGTTTTTCATTTTTTTTTAAATTACAGCCAAAAAACATCGGAATGTTATTTTTGCGCCACCTTGTATTTTGAAAAGAAAACTATCTGTTAATCCCTTTTGTTTAGAAAAACATTCTTGAATCAGAAATTATGAAATACCCTGTAGAGTGGGTAATACTAATAATAGGGTGTTGTAAGGCGTAGCGGGGGCAACAAGCGTAATGGCTCACATGAACTGGTGTCTCCGGTATAATTAGAACCTGTCCCACAGCAGTCTTAGAAGCTCTAATAATCTTATTAAATACCCCTCCCTATTTTTCAATATGCAACATTGTTGGTTTGAAACAAACGAAAGAGCAAACTATTAGTAAACACCTCGAACTAATGCAATTGCTATTGGAAATTCCCGAACTCGACATGATCTGCGCGGTCACAGATCAAACAACTAAACCTATGCTCCAACAAAGGTTTCTCCACTGAAATTACAAACAGACAAGCATGGGTTGAATACAACCGACCAAATTGCCAAAACGGCATAATGTGGAATACAGATGGTTCAAAAATGGACTTTGAAATCTCAAAAATGACTCAATACCTATGAGAAAAAGTCCCAGTGTATTTCAGGTAGAGCTCCATGCCATAAAAGAATGCGCAAATCTAATATAAAAGTCAGGAATTAAAGGTGCTAAAATCCATATATTCACGGATAGCCAAGCAGCTTTAAATCCCTTAGCTTACCAATTATTGACTAAAAATCAGTACAGCTCTGCTTTGAAACTCTCCAAGCACTCAGTACCAGAAATAAAACCAAAAATCTGGTGGGTTCGCCGACACCAGGGAATTGGGGGAAATGAAAAAGTTGACGAACTGGCTTCAGAGGTAGAAGTAGAAGGTTTACTTATCTTAGCACCTTTCTGACATTAAGCACAAAAGACTTCCAGGTCGAGTTGTATTTCCCATCGCAGACAGAAGCTTTAAAATACCACAAAAGGTAATATGAGTAGACATTTTTGAATGTACGAAAAAGTAAAAAAAATTTTGGAATAAATTCCTTTAAAATCATGTAAGCGTGAGCCCGCTACGAAATTTAAGCGAAACTCAATTTTGCAACATGGGGATGTAGCTCAGTGGTAGAGCGTTCGCTTTGCATGTGAAAGGCCCCGGGTTCGATCCCCGGCATCTCCAATTATTTTAATTTTTTTTTTGCCGCTGTAGAACTTAGTTGGTAGTTTTTTTTTGTCAGTTAATAAGTTTAATAAATAATTTCTGAACAAAGAAATTAGACCAATGATGTCAAATTACAAAAGCAGCCTTAGAGACCAAATCGATCGTTCAAAGTGAGTTTTAGGTGCCTTATACAAATCGTTAGTCAATCAAAACATTTTTACCCAACTAGCCCCAATAATTTTTCGATTTGGTGCCACAAAAATTGCTTACAATTAGAGCTTAACACCGCCAAATGTCAATATATTGCCTATCAATATATAGCGTTGCCAGTCGCTTCCAAGAATATACCTATATCACTGGTACAATCTCTTGTCGACCTTGGTATACTGTACAATAGGAAGCTAAATTTCCCTTTGCATATTAATGAGATAATTCTTAAAGCCAACTTTGAAGTTGGTTTTTTTTAAAGGTGGTCCAAAGAAGAATTTTCCAACCCTTACGTGACCAGACCCTTCTACATTTCCACTCTCGAATACGTAAGTCAAGTGTGGTCGCCGTTTTAGCGAGTTCATGTATCCAGAATCTTGACGGTTCAACGTAGTTGTCTTCGATTTGCTCCTCGAGGTCTTAGCTGGAACGACCCTTTTATCTTGCTTCCCTATCAAGACCGCCTAAAACTTGGCAGAGCCAGAAATTCTATTCATTCGTCGACTCCTCTCAGGTTCTTTCGATCTCACGTTCATTTACAAATCGATTTTCTACAACACTAACCATCGTAATTTATAATGTCCTCATCTTTTCTATCTACAAACCCACCGCATCTGTTACGGCTTCAAGCGAAAGGTTGACACAAAGCTTACCATCCTTGATTTCAACCGAAGCACTGCCTTAAACTCGATCTCCTTCCCAAATTTTCCCATATAAATCTTAGTTAGTCTTAATTTTTGAGTTAGTATATTTGTAAGTAACATAGCTTGTATTAAGCTTAAAAAATGGAGGGCATTAGCCCTCCCCCCCCAAATCAAATTAAATTATCTTCGAGAATAAAGCTGGCCTCCACTGGCTGCACTATAACGAACTCTTTTTCTGGTCTAAAGTAAAATTCCAAAACGATTCATTAACCATTGGAAGGACTACAAATCAACATTCCATCAACTCTCCCCTTGCCATTCATTCCGCCACTGAAAACTAATTTAACTTGGAAACGCCAACATATGCCGGTTGCTACCTATCCCATTTGCAGATCCAATTTTTGAGAGGAAATTCAGCAAGGCTCCCTCACCTCACCACAACTACCCCCCAAAATCGACGTAGACCATACTAATGACTTCGGTGTCCATCCAACTTGTAGTACATTCATTTAATGTGCGCCTATGTGACATGAACTGTTTGTGTCTCTCCAGTAGTCACCCTCGCCATCAACATCCTTCTTCTGTGTGAGCAGGAAATTCATTTCTCCTCTACAAGAAGAAGAAGATGAAAAAAAAACACGCACAGAACCAAACAAAGTCACTGAGATTGCCTGAGGACTTGTGAAGTAATGTACCTGTTCCTCCTGACCAAATCCATTTGATGTAATGCAACATACATTCCCTGTCGCTGATGTCCAACTCCCCGGTACAGCAGGAAGAAAAAATCCCACACCTGACCTGAACGGCAATGTTCTTCATCGCTGGCGCAAAACAAGGAAAACTGGTGTGGCGCGTTAAAGAGGCAGGACCCCATAAACTAGCATCAAACACTTTTAAGCCTTCTGGAGATTTGGCTGTCGCCTCCCTCCCCATCGTCGTCGCTCGCAGTTACTTGAAAACCTTGGGAACAACAGTTGTAAACTGTTATCACATAATTTCAATTAGGACACAAAGTGGAAGTCATGTTTGTTGCTGCTGTTGCAGTGCTGCATTGTATAGTTGTTTCTGTTTCTGGTGATTTTAGCCGGTGGCTAGCGTGTGATTGGTTCCGCGATCGGTGCCAACTAATTGCAGCAGCGCGCAGATAACCTTTAATCCTCCACCTCCACCTCAGTGGCGGAGAGCTCCACACCCCACCACCGCCACTACCTTCGTTCGTGGTGCTGTTGTCGTGCCTCGACCATTTAAATTTAAATTAGTTTTTCGTGCCTCAACTTAGGAGTGTCGCCTGGCAATTTCGGAATTTTCGGTGCAGGTCTTTGCGCCGCCGCCACCGCCGCGCCGCTAAAAAGATATGTTGCACCGGAAAAAGCGTGCGCGCGCGTATTCAAGGAACGCGCGATTTGTTGACATCGTCTTCGGTGGACACGAGTACTACAACCTGTGTGCGCTTTGGTTCGGGCACTTTGTCCCGGACGACTGGAGGGATATATGAAGTTGTAAATCGGCAAAGACTGGTGATGCGCCACAGTGATATCTTTTAGGCATACCGTTGATGTTGTTCCTGGGGGAATGTCCGTCCGCCGAACAGAGAGTGCTGAACGAGCAGTGAAATCGTGCGTGCCCTCAAGTGCGATACATCGCATAAGATGCACGATTTTCTTACACTTGCACTGAAAGAGAACTAGAAGAAAATCGGTTTTCCTCTTGGAATTTGTTTCATTTGAAAGGATGACCCGGGAGTGGATGAGTGTGGTAAAAGCGCCTTGCTATGTGTGGAGTCGCAAAGTCGGGCGCTATGCTTACAGCTCTTAATGGGCTATGGAATTTGATAAGGTGAAAATGAAATGTATTTATATTGTGCAGTTTATGGATGCATTTTTGTAAGTAAGTGGACAATCAATCCCTGTCTGGATAGCTCATCAACATGGGAAACAACTCATCTCGGAATTTTAGCTCTAATTTAGGGGTTACTAAGAGTAACCTAAATCTCGGTAAGGCATCCAAAATTCGTACCTGCGGCAGATATTGAATATGTATCTATTCTTTTCCTATATTTGACTATTGTGTTGATTTCTGCGGTCGATGCCATCTTCTAATAGGGTATTCAAAGAGAATTTTTTAACTTTCTTGTACTTAGTAAACAAAAGAGAGAGTTATTGCGATCGTGCGGAAATTTCGAACTCAAACTGAGTATGAGGGACGATATTACGACTATAGAGAAGTCCAAAAAAGTGGGTCTGCCAATGCCGTCCGTCGGTCTGTCTGTCTGTCCGGGCACCGTATCAACGGATTTGCTTCAAGGCTTGCTTGCTTTGAAATAATGGTACCTGTCATACAATTTTTTTGGTGAAAATCACTTATCACTATTTGTCTAGAAAATGGTTCCAAGAATTTTGGTCATTTTTTATACGAAGGATACTTGGGATGGGGTCAACAATACTGCATACTCAGTTTTTGGGAAAAAAATCGATTAACGGTAATTTTTCAAACCGGCAATATATCAAAAACTAACAAAGGGAATTTCAAAAAATTTTACTGATTTTTTTATATATAGTATAAAGTCGAACAAATTTGCATACTATGATTTTTGAAATATTTTTTTTTTCATATAACGATTTTCTTAATTTTAAATTAAATTCGTTTTCTCAAAAACGGCTTTAACGATTTTGATAAGTTTTTGCATTTTGAACAATTATATTAAATGTGTCCAATTTGCGAAATTACATCAAAAGCGTAGTTACCATTTTTGGGAAAATCTAATTTTTTAAAACATAGAAAGTGATTAAAATACATTTGTCACCATTAATTTTGCGGTTGAAAAACGCGTCTCATGTACTGAGAAAGTTTCGTATGACGCAGTCGTGCACTTTATTTAATTACTCGATTAAACTTTTGCTTATCATTTGATCACATGGCTCCGTAACGGCCGCTGTAGACCAAAACGTAGCTCCCCGCCTCATTATCGAAGAAAAATGGTCCTCTCTGTGGATGCATTGGCCTCTCGACAATAAGGCGCGAGTTTTCCGATCCCCAGATGCAGCAATTTTGTTCGTTAACGTAGCAGCTGAGATGAAAATGCGCACTATTAGGGCTATACAGCACTCACATAGGTAATAAATTTTCAATATTTTCTAACCATCTTCAAGCGTAAAGCAACTCATTTCGTTCCGCGGAGGTATGATACTAACTTCCTGTCAAGATTTCGAGCGGGAAACAGCTGTCAGTGTCAAAATAACCTTAAGAAACCACTGGTTGCAATGAGTGGGTAGACTGAAATTAAGTTCATCATCAGAAGTGAAGAAGTGGATCGATTCATCCCTTGGGAGGTTATTTTCTTCACAGAAATGTCCTAAAAATATTTAGAACGGCAGAGTGGCCTAATTCATTCATAGTCCACTGCGATTTTACTTCGAGACGAATAGTTAAGTTAGCAGTTTCAGATGAAACACAATGTCGAATGCTGTCGAAGGAGTAGTAGGAAGTTTTTTTTAGTTTGTGGCGATTTGTCGCAGTGTCCTACCTAGATATATAGCCAATGTGCAATGTAGGTTTTAAGAAAATTGCTTGGAAAACTGAATACTGAAGATGCGCGTTTAACAATTCGATATGTTTATAATCAAATTTCGTCGATAAGCGATGTCGTTATAAGCGATTTAGACTAAAGGCCAAATAAAAACAACTAGACTTGGAGTTTATTTCAATGACTCTTGCAAAAGCTGCAAGACGCTGGATACCTTCCTGGACATAGAAGGGGCTTTCAATTGTGTCCAAACTGAATGTATTCAAGAAACTCTCATCGAGTTAGGCATAGAAGAGTTCGTATTTATGTAGATGGATTGTCTCCATCCTAAAAAAAGGGATCATTCAGGCTAAACTAGCTTACTAAATCTAGCTTTAACTAAACCAATATTTAGGGGTCCTTCCCAAGGGGGGTGATCTCGTCTCCCTTTTAGATCGTTCCTTAACAAAATCCTGTTGGGTCTTGAGAGAGACGGAATCAAAGTGGTGGCATATGCGGATGACGTGGTTGTTTTAATATCGGGAATGTTTTCTGACGTAATAAGTGAAATCATGGAAAATTCCTTGGGTAAGAGCAACTAGATGATGATATACCAAGATAGCAACCTTCACACTTCCCCATGTTAATATTCAACATCTTATCCTATAAACGTTGGCAAAGTACCTAGAAATCGCATTGAACCCTTAACTTTAAATATCGAAAAACGGGTGCGAAAAGCAGGTATACTTTTTATGCCTGCAGTAAAACTTTTGGCAAGAAGTGGGAACTCCAAACAAAAATGGTCCTCTGGATGTATACACCCATAGTACGTCCTATCATCACTTAACTGTCTCTGATTTGATGGCCCGCCTTAAGTAAAGCATATAACATTACGAAATTAAGTAGAGTCCAAATAACAGCCGGAATTGGCACCACTGGAGCCCTTCAGTCAAGCCCAACCGAAGCAATTAGCCTTATTCTGAGTATTCCTCCCTGGATCTGTATATTAAAACTATAGTACTGTGTCGTGCAGTTAGACTAAGGGAAACTGGATGCTGGTCCACAACACCCTATGGACACAGCAAAATTCGGCTCTAACTACATAATGATGACCTGATACCCACTGACTAAATTTCCATAAAACTTTTTCTGTTAGCTTCCCATCCAGTTAAGAATAGGAGGCACAAAACGTAACAAAAGAATTTGAAGTATCTATCTTCACAAACGGTTCTAAAATGGACTGTGAAGATGGTGCCGGCGTTTTCTCAACTCAACAAGATATATATATACAAATCTATCTTTCTGCTTCCCAACTTTTATAGCGTCTTCCAGGCAGAAGTCCGTAGAAGCATTTCCTTAATGACTTCGCGGACATACCGAATGTAAACTTTGAGAGGGTTGGGACATGTCACCTCGCCTTAGGTGACGCGCACCATTGGAGGGGAACCTTCACCAACTTGGCAGCTAGCCAAAAACCGCGCTAATTGGAGAAGCAGGTCCACTCCGGATTGTAAGTAAGTAGCTGAACTAGCATTGTTAATATTGATGCACAGCTCTTACTGTTCATTCATATTAATAACAAATTGAATTAATGGGCCTAAAACTTTTTTCTCCCCAACAAGTCCACACCTGCATTTTTGCTAAGTCATTGCAAAAATGTTGCTCGTCCCAAGGAATAGAATGACATTCTTCGGCTGTTTACCCATTTCTCTCTCAGTAGTACAGCTTCAGCCCCATCTTTGGCTATTATTGTAGGTGGATTCATTTCTAAAGATTTACACACGTCGCATGAATTCCTGAAGGTATACCATCCATAGAGTCTCGCCAGACGGAGAAATCCACTAAAATAATCGTGAACTATTCCCTGCCGCAGCGAGAGGAGTCTGGATCTTTGTGTGCGCCTGCAACCATAGCGCCCATAGTTTGCATCAAGGAATCACCATCGCATCGGTCGCAATTTGACTAACATGCAATGTGCACTCTCTGTACACAGATTCTCCTTGGTCCACGTTGTTGTCGTCGTATTCGTCGTCGTCGTCATCGATGTACTACGTGTATCTCGTGAGGTCTATTGTTCGTCCTAATGACAATTGGGAGTGTTAGATGCTGCTCCGCCAGCCTGCCCCGCTTCGAATATAGATTATGGAGCATACGCTCTCCATTTAGCCCTCTGGCTTTGTTGGGGTGGATTCAGTCACGCAATCTTGTACTTGTTTCTGGAGATGTGTGTTGCGGCCAAGGCATCTAACCTATGCGAGGTGCAAATCGGGAGGCAGTACCGACGATATATGTGAAAAGAAAACCTCTCAGCTCGTGATTTGGCGATATATTAAGTGAAATGGTTTTCTTAGCGATTTCAATTGGTCATAAAATCACATACACACATTCTCATTAACTGTGATGTGATCGTAAATTGGGCGCAAAATATAACCAAACTGCATTGCGCCTTAGCCTTATGCGCAGCGAATTTATTTATTGTTTCCTTATTGGCGCAAAGATATTGATTTATGGTAGCGTCTGTCTGATTGATTTTATTGTAATCGATTGGTGGCAATAAAGAATGGTGACTTTAAATTCAGCTGTCAGTTTTCAGCTGTCATTTTCAAGCATGTCATTGGGGAAAAGTTAGGGTTTCTGTTGGAATGGACTTTTCATGTTAACAGTTATGGAGATGTACAATATAATCGACGTTGAAATGATTAAAAATATTTCAAATTGAATTTTATATTAGCACTTATGAAAAAGTTTAAAATTTGTTACAATTTAATTGATTTCTTAACAAAATTCTAAATTATTTTAAATTATATTTTTTTTTCGCCAAAATATCGTCGTTGCGAAGTGTGTGTTTGACATAAAAGGGGTTGGTACCGGCTCCGATCAGTGTTGTCACTTCAGAATACAAAAATATGGTAGATTAACAGATTTAAAAGAGTGGTAGATTTTAAAAAAATTGTGGTAGATTTCAAATATGTATTAACTTGTATAGAGAATTCATAAGGGAACTAATTTATGTTTTAGGTGAACTCAGGCATATGTCTTTCGTTGTTGCATGCCGACATTAAATTCAATAATCTCTAACACACCACTCATATGCCCGAGCTACCACTTAATGTTTCTTGTTACTACTAAAGTACACTCGTGCTGATATTCTCGTCGGTTGTTACGAATTAAACATTTCTGGGTTTACATTCGGCCATCCGACTTTACACTGTCCTCAGTGTGATTATTATTCTCCACCCTCGAAGAAAATCATTTCATCTTCACCACGGAAGGAATCGTTTCATCCTCACCACGGAAGGAATCGTTTCATCTTCATCACGGAAGGAATCGTTTCATCTTCACCACGGAAGGAATCGTTTCATCTTCACCGCGGAAGGAATCGTTTCATCTTCACCACGGAAGGAATCGTTTCATCTTCACCACGGAAGGAATCGTTTCATCTTCACCACGGAAGGAATCGTTTCATCTTCGCCACGGAAGGAATCGCTTCATCTTCACCGTGAAAGGAATCTTTCATGGTTCTACATAGGACACTCTTAAAGTTTAACCAAAGTAATGGATGCGCCTTTGTATGTATGTATGTAGTGGGAAACTTACCGTATTTCAATTAACCTTCTGCTTCCTGTCAGCAGAATCTCCGGGCAAAGATATGTAATGTATAGCTATACCCATCAAGTTTCGGCCAACAGCCTGAAATTCATTAACTCAGTTTTTTTTTTTGTTAACCAAAGCAATCTAGTCCCCTTTTGCTTTTATTTTCGAATTATAAAAGAGATATAAAGAAAATAATTTGTATATCAAAACTTTAGAATTCAAACAAATAATAATATTTTTTTTTTTATTTCATTTCATCTATCTAGTAGGCTCTGAGCAAACTTCAAAACCATAATACAAAAAAAAGGACCAGTTGCTGTCATAATTTTATACTGCGACTGCAATAAATTAAAAGTGTAAAAGCAGTTGAATGTTAAATTCAAAATAATAGTTTGTTTCTGTTGGATTTGTTTAGTTCTCGTTATCGGATATCGCGTTATCTTGTTGTTCTTCTTCTGGTAGTTCTTCCCAATCAGATAATCTAAAGTCGCGAAGTTTTCCCCACGGTTTAATATGATCGGCGGAATGTATTGATTCGTACCGTCTCGAGTTTACGTTAGTTGATGCTGTATCCGCTATTACGTATCGGTCGTTTGGGAGAATTTGCTTAACCTCGTACGGCCCTTTAAATCGCGGCAAGAGCTTTCGTGACTGTCCAGTAGAAGGATGTTCTGCTTTGATAAGGACTAAGTCCCCAACTGTATAAGTTTGTGGACTTCGATGGACGGCATTAAATTTTCCCGCTTGTGCAGATTGTAACTGCTCCGTTCGTTGCAAAGCCTTTTCGCGGATCTCGTAAAGGGGAATATTTTCCTCATTATCATCGGAGTCATCTTCCTGCAGAACGATATGGAGGTGATTCGCGAGACAGTTTCTTGGCTTGAAATCGAACATTAGTTCTTGAGGACTACGGTTAGTTACTCTATGCTTCAAGGAATTTAGACCCCATTGCACTGCTGACAAGTGTTCTTGCCAATCCCTTCCGTCCTGTCTTTTCGTCATGCTGGAGATTGCGGTACCCACTGTTCGGAAATACCTCTCGATCTGCCCGTTTGCTCTTGGCGTTCGCACTGCATTAAGAATATGACGAATTCCATTATCTTTGCAGAAGGTTTCAAACATTTTGGAAGTGAATGCAGTACCTCTATCGCTAATTATCTGTGAGGGATTTCCGAAAAACTGTGCTATTTCCTCCAATGTCCGCACAGCAGCATTAGCGGATGTATTTCTTACAGCGCGCAGTATTATAAACTTCGTGAATGCATCTATTACCCCTAGAATGTAAATATTTCCTTTTGTGCTCTTGGGCAATGGTCCTAAATGGTCTATATGTAGTGTATGAAATGGAGTCGGGTGCTTGCTAATGGGATGTATCTTATAGCGTGTCTCATCTTTAGATTTTTTATTGTATAGGCATGAAATGCAGCTGTTTAAGTATTTTAAAACTGTATGGCGCATTCTGGGAAACCAATATCTTTTGCGTATCTCTTCCAAAGTTCTATCCAGGCCACAATGACCAATGTCATCATGTGAAGACTTGATTATTCGCCAACGAACTCCTTGCGGTACACAAAAACGATGGCCATTCGAAGTTTTTCTATAGATACGTCCGGATTTAATTATATAATTGTTTTCAATGTCTTTTCTTTTGGGATTGTTTATATTTGAACTAGACAGAGTATTACAAATCTCAGCGAGCTGACTGTCCTGTAACTGCATTGTTAAGACCCAATCATTTTCTTGCATTCCGATTATATTTACATTTAAACCAACTTCTTCGACTTCCACAGATGCGCCTGTAGGATTTCGGCTGAGCGCATCAGCGTGTAACATTTGAGATGCAGGTCTATATTCCAATGTGAAATCGAAGTCCTGTATTTTCAACCACCACCTAGCTAGCAAGTAATATCGAAATCGTTGAAGGCTTTCCACAACGGCCAGTGCTTCCAGCTCGTAACTGTGGTACTTTTTTTCCAATTCGGTTGTCGCTCGACTGAAAAAGGAAACTGCTTTTCTCTCGCTTCCTTCCTCGAGTTGGATAAGAACGCCAGCGAGACCAGAAGAACAGGCATCGGTGTGAAGCTGATGGTTTCTTAAGGGATTATATATTGTTAGAATCGGTGATGTAGATAATTTCATTTTGAGCTGATCAAATGCTGCTTGCTCAATTGGTGTCCAAATAAAGGCTGCCTCCCTTTTCAGAAGCGCATTAAGAGGTGCAGCGGTAGTGTCATAATTCTGAATAAATCGTCGGAAATAACCCGACAACCCTAGGAACTGCTTTACATGCTTTGTTTCGCTAGGAACTGGAAATGATTTGACTGCTTCCGCTTTTGCAGTTCCCGGTTTTATGCCTTCTGCACTGATTTCGTGTCCCAGGAAAGTTATTGTATTTGAAAAAAAACTACATTTCTTTAAGTTAAGGGTCAGGTTGGCTTCTCTTAATACTTCTAGCAGATTTTTAAGAATTGCGAAGACAGTTTTTATGGTTTTCGCAAATATAACAATGTCGTCCATGTAAATAGATATGTTACCGCTAGGTAACTTACGCGTTATCATGCTCATAAGTCGAAGGAATACAGCTGGTGCGTTGGTTAATCCAAAAGGGACTCTTTTATATTGGTACTGACCTTGGGGAGTTACAAAAGCAGTTAAATGTCTTGAACTTTCAGTCACCGGAATTTGATGGTAGCCACTTAATAAGTCCAGTATAATAAAGACACGGGCATTAGCCATAGAATTAATTAATTCTTCTATGTTAGGTGTCGGGAAGTTCTCTCGAACTGTTATTGAGTTAATTTGTCTATAATCGACGACCATCCTGTACGTACCATTTTTCTTCTTAATCAGCAATGCCGGACTAGCGTATTCTGAATTAGATTCTTCAATGATGTCGTGTTCTAGGAGTTCGCTGACTATAGAGTTCAGCTGCTCTACTTCATGGTATGCCACTCGATAAGGCTTGTAGCGAATTATTTTATTCTCCTTAAGTGTAATTGCCATTGTGGCTTTATTTGTTTTTCCTAGTTCTTTGAGGTTTAGGGCTACACAGTCTCTGTAGTTATTTAAGATGGTAATTAATTCTTCTTTGTCAGCATCTGTATGTAGAAAGTTGCCTATTTGAATGTCATTTAAACTAATTACTGAACGATTTGCAGTGTTTTGTTTATTTGAAGGCAATTCCACTGTTTCTAGTCAAAGGTTTGAATTCGAAGTGTCGTCATCTGTGTTCTTTATTAGGAGACTACCATATCTTTTAATCAGGCATACTTTAGGAGAATCAAGGAAATTGCGGCCAAGGATCATAGGGACGTCTTGTGCTGAATTATCGACGACAAGTATTTCTACTGGCATTGTGACTTCACCGACACAAACACTTTTTGTCATTTTCCCTAGTGCTTGAGCTGAGCCCTGTCCGAATCCATTCAACTTGGTTTTGCACGGCTGCATTTCCCAGCCATTTTTAGTCACCTCTGCCATAATAAGAGTGGTACAGTCACTTCCTAGATCTAGGAATGATTTAACCGGCTTGCTATCTACCACTACGACTTTCACAAGTCCACTGTCATCGCCGGACTGAAGTACGCGACGGATTTTTCTAGCGGGTTCATCTGGAGAATTGTAAGTTCTGGTGGGAGCTTGTCGGCGCTCAGCCTTGCAGTCGTAAGCAATGTGTCCTAACTTGTTGCAGTTATAACACTTTGTGTTGGACAAATCGTAGTTTTGCCTACGGAAATTGTTCGCTCTGAGGATACTCGAAGAATGAGTTTGTCTTGCGGGATAGGGAGCAATTGGTTTTGAAGCTGGTCGGGTGGAATTAAAATACCTGTGTTCAAATTTATCGCGGATCTCATATTGAGTCTCTACCATTTTGTGTGCTTTGATTTTTTTCAGAAGTTCAGTGATATTGGAGCTACTACTCGCTGTTAAATAATTTCGAAGCTCTCTATCGCGCAGCCCTGAGATTGCGTATTTTATAATTGTGTCGTTACTGAAGCTAGCTTTCTGAGCAATATTTGCAATATCGTAGATATAATTCTCATAACTTTCGTTTGCCTCTTTTCGTCTAAGCATTAATTGGGAAATAATTTCGCACTCGTCAATAGAACTGGGAAAATCAGACACTAACTTTATCTTAAATTCCTCCCATCCATTTAATTGATTTTGATTAATGGTAAACCACTTACGTGCTCCTTCTTCAAGGCGAAGTGATGCGTACAGAAATGTTGAGCGATCGTCCCAATTGTAAAGATGGCGCGCGTTGTTGATTGACTCGACCCATTGCGATGAACTTAAACCAAGTATCGATGATGGATTAAATGGGGGAACGATGTTTTTAATTTCTTCTGGTGATAATTGAATCGAAGGTTGAGATAAATTTCTTGATGTAACTGACTCTTCGATGGTGTTGCTTTCTGAAAGTCTGTTAATGGTGACTTCTCTGCACAAATTTTCGTTTTGCTCCTTTAGAGCAGCTATTTCGCGTCGTAATTGCTCGATTTCTTTTGCAGTTGCTTCTGCATCTGAACTTTTCTTTGAACTTCGCTTCTCCATTTTAAGTTTACGCGAACTTTTAATATTAATTTTTCTTACTAACTCTTTAAGGACCGACCGCAAACTCTCGACGTTAATATTCAAAAAATAGAGGCTTCGAGAATGATTTCTACACACGCCTATATTCCTTTCTTCTTTTTTTTTTTTGTGTGCAAGCGAGAAAAAAGAGAACAACAATACAACGATGCCTTTACTTGAACGCAATTTTTTTTGATGAACTATGTGTGTAGCTTTGGCTTGTTCACTTTGATGATTTAATGAAAAAAACGGAGTGAGGCAGCAGGATATAATTACACGATACGTACGAGACGACCCTCGTGGTATATGAATATACACTTTTTTTTCAACTTAAAACTATGCAAATATAACCTTACCAGATCACTTCATATAAAATTAAAATACCACTATGACACTTGGGCGATCCCACTTCTGATTTTATTAACTTGTATAGAGAATTCATAAGGGAACTAATTTATGTTTTAGGTGAACTCAGGCATATGTCTTTCGTTGTTGCATGCCGACATTAAATTCAATAATCTCTAACACACCACTCATATGCCCGAGCTACCACTTAATGTTTCTTGTTACTACTAAAGTACACTCGTGCTGATATTCTCGTCGGTTGTTACGAATTAAACATTTCTGGGTTTACATATGTTTTTACAACAATCAGCTTATTAATTATAAAAGCAAAACTACGGAATTCGATTATATTTAGTTAAAAAGATGGAAAGGTGACTCCACATACAAAATTTAAATTTGGAAAATAATATAGAGAAATCTTGTGAAATTTTATTACATAGCCAATTCAACGACGTTGAATCGACCGACCTGGATTTTCATGCAGTCATTGAGCTACAGAAACAATATTTTTGCGGGAATTGCTGTTCTTCACATTATTAACTGGTTCCGAAAATTCAATATTTTGATTCAATTTTAACAATTTATGAACAAAAAAACTGCTTTCCGTGGGCTGAGAAACTTTCAACAATACGCCATGTTCAGAGAAATTCCCAATATTGTACTGAATAGTGATTAAAGTACCAATACACACAAAAGCAGGGTTTTTTCTTTACAAAGTTGTATCTTAGGCTGATGAACGACTCCAATGGTTAACAAAAATGCATTCAGACATCAGAAAGGCTTTGTGTTTAATCGTATGTAGATTGAGAAGCTGTTTAAAGCAGCTTGATAACTAGTGGTCGAGTCAAGCACAGTGGTAGAAGTGGTAGATCCAATAAATATTTCGATTTAGTATTAGATCTACCACATTGTGGTAGAAGCGACAACACTGTCTCTGATGCAACAGGAAGCATTTCAGAGCACAACCGGATTTATTATTATTATCTTCATATCTTAAAACTAATATACAATTATCTACAGAATATGGCGGAAAATAATAGTAATCAAACCGTCTTAACAGTTAGTGTGGAACGATACAGCGATTTAATTAATAAAAAAATATAAATGTGATGTAGGGGCCTAATCCTTTCGTACTAAAATATAAAACCTAATTAAAGATAGAACCCAACCTCGCTTACACCGGTTTGAACTCAGATCATGTAAGATTTTAAAAGTCGGATTTACAAAATTACAAATTTGAAAGTTAATTAGTTAATCAACTGACAGTAAATTTAGGTATTTACTTGTGCTGAAATTTAGGATAGCAAATAACTTTGGAGTAACGATTTAAGGTCATCATAATTCATCGTGAATAGCCAGTCCTTAACCTTTTTTAAAAACGATTTAAAATATATGGATGACCGAACAGAAAATGGTAACTTATTGAACATTAAAGGGGCTAAAACAGTGTAGAAGTGTTAAATAATGAGTTCTGTGAGCGATTGGAACATTGACAAGATGCAAGGAACTTGTACGAAGACGATAAAACTGTATATTTCTACTAGCTTTGGTTATAAAATTCTTTTCGTGCTTTAAAAACGTAAAGGTGTCTCATTGGTAGAATACGAACTTCCATAAACACATTTTTTTGAGCTATCAACAATGGCCTGAAAGAACTATTTTAAGAGCCACCCCAACTTGAGATACCATACTGCAACTTCGAGTGAGCAAGGCCGTAATAAACGGACTTTAACGATTTTGTGGAACAATTTTGCTTGATGAGATACATTTTGAGCGTTACAAGCAACATGTGCGATTTAATGGTTTGAATATGATCTTTCCAATTTAAGTTGTGTGTACCCCAAGGTATTTATAGTGATGAACTGATTCAGTTTTAAAAAAAATTGTTTAAACAAGGGGAACTACGAACATAATTACCACAATTATGTACAGGCAAACAGAATTTTTTACAATCGTAAAAATGGAAGCATAAATAAAAATCATATAGAACATTAGTCGAAGAAGGACATTCGTTTTATTTTCTCCCTAATTTCGGTTTATGATCCGTAAAGCATATTCTCAAAGTTTCTAAATCTTTCGAAATCTTTGCAATACATTGGGATCTAGTATCAAACTGATAAATAAATGCAGATGATACTTCATTAAGACTTAGTTCAAATAGTGAGTCGATGTAAACACAATTGTGGTACACAATTTTTTAAAGTACGAGAATCACGAAAGCTTCCATGTACATTAACTTTTTGTTCTCTACCTTTAAGATAAGAAGAGTATAAACTCTTAGGATAGCATAGCAAACTGATTAAAACTAAAAAAAATTGGTCTGGCCAGAAATGACAATATGCGGGATTTGATACATTTTTCAAATATCTTAGAAAAATATGGTAGTAGGAAAACAGGTCTATAGTTTGACATATTGAGTTTTATTGCCTTTTTTAATAAGTGGAATAACTTCAGCGACGTTTAGGTGAAACAACTATTTTAAACACTCAGATTAAACTCTTTCCCGGTTCGACCTCAAAAGATATCAGCAGGCATCCCGATTTTGGATCACTTCATCATTGAGGCCAATCAAATGCTGGTGTTTCTGCATTTGTGTGATCCAGGATGTAGGATGAAGGCCTGCCTTTCTAACTCGATTGTAAGCGAACGTTGATTGTCATTGCCTTTTTGGCGGGGTTCGTAGGATCCCTCCTTTGAACATGACAACACCAACTGAGTATTGGGTTCTTTGATGGGAAAGACTTTCTCGGATTCTGGAACTTCTTATTCGATCAAGCTTTGTTACTCCTGCTATCATGCGAAGCATCTTCATCTCAGCTGCTGACAACTTGCCCTCATACTTTTTGTACATTGTCCAGCATAGTGAACCGTATGTGAGCGCCGGACGCACAACTGCGGTATAGAGCCTTCCTTTCAGCTTAGGGGATATTTTTCCGTCACAAGAGATGGCAGAGTTTTCCTGCCATTTCATCCACCCTACGCTTATGCGATGATTGATGTTGTCATCAACGGTTGCTTCGCTGTTGATCATTGATCCCAGATATTTGAACTTTTCACACTTGGAAACCACCTTCCCATTCAAATAAATGTCCGGAATGACTTGGGTCAGAAAATGGGCAGTACAGATACTCTGTCTTTTTCTGGCTAATACGATACCCATTCCCTTCTAAAATATCTACCCAAACATCAAGTGCTCGCTGCAGGGCAGGCTAATCATCACTTATAATGGCTCCATCGTCAGCAAAGAATAACTGATGCACTTTAGGGTCCGTCACTTTTACCTCAAGCATATAATCTAGGACTTAAGACACACCCCT
Source organism: Ferdinandea cuprea (assembly GCA_963576555.1). Taxonomy (NCBI): domain Eukaryota; kingdom Metazoa; phylum Arthropoda; class Insecta; order Diptera; family Syrphidae; genus Ferdinandea; species Ferdinandea cuprea. The sequence continues at coordinate 137,382,223 of OY754958.1, forward strand.
GCGGGACATCTTCGCTCCCACGTACATGTCCATGAACATCTGTACGTAGGTTTCAGGAACTCCTCCTTGTCTTAGCGCAATTCATATCAGATCTCTTGGTTGTCTATCGAATGCTTTTTCAAAAACAGAATCATATGCAGATGCTTTGAGGAATCACGATGCTTTTCCATTAAGATCCTTATACTTTGGATTGCATCTGCGGTTGATTTACCCGCGAAAAACTTGCACTGGTCATCAGACAGCCGTATTATTTGTCTTGGGCGACCATCTAATACCCGCTCAACGATCTTCATGGTGTGTGAAATCAACTTGATTGAACGGATCCTTCTCTCATAATACAAAATATTAAGATAATTCTCTGAAATTGTTTTTGTTTTATTTACAACCAACATCATGCGTTTTCATTGGAACACCCTTTATAGGTGATGTTTAGGAGACCGATACCTCTACAGGTGACGCAGTTAAGAAGGTCTCCATTCTTGTTAACCGGAGTGCATAGTTTTTCGTCTGACCAAAGCACGAAAATGAGTTGATGTATGCCAACTTCTCCTCCGTAGAGCTCGCAAGCCGCTCTCATCTTCTTGTGCAGCGCCGCTCCGTCAGCATGTTGTTTTGCTGAAATCGTTGCATGGTGGTGATCGGGTGTAGCCTAGACATAGTAATGGTTTTTCAACATCTATGCCACTCGTCGTCAGCACTTGATCCTGGGGATTGATGGGGCGTCTGTGATCGGTAACAAGGTTGTTGTCCGATCTTGCTCGGAATGTTCGGATATACTTTACCTACTTGAGGAGTACCTTTTTCCGATCGCAACTAAATCAATTTGGACTGTTTTCTTATCATGTTCTTTTGTGAAGATCAACGACAGGTAACCTAAGTCTATGGTTCCATGTTTTCGTGGAGGCTATGGAGTTGGTGCTGGTAGTTTGACATTGAAATCGCCAACCTTTGATAAGGATTGTTATAAGGCGTTCATTCACGTGCCAAATTTCAAGTCATCTTGCTAACAACAAATCCACACCCAAATAGAATTTTGTTTCCTATTACTGTAGGTGTTTTTCATCAGCGATGGTGTCCAATTCCTACCATTCCAAGGCTGGTAACCCACTTCGTGGATGTGGGTATATCGGCGTTGCCTCATTTAGGGCTCATTCGTCACCTTGGGTTAATTTTAAAGATCCCTTTAGACCTTTTATTCAAAGTCGTCAAAGAAGGTATTAAAGGAATATCTTTTTCTTACGGGGTTGGTCAGGGTTGGGCTTTCCTTTAATCCTCGGAAATGCGGTATACATTCGAGATAGGACCTTAGCGATGAATGATATTTATTTTATATGGCTTCAAATCGCGTATTGAAGTATTGATTTTGAATCCAAATGCCTAGTCCAAACGCTAAAATGTATATTCGGCACAACATACAAAATTGCAAAAATGTGCTCCGTCTAAAGGTACCATTACAACGAGTTGTACAGAATGAAAACTTTGGTAGAGCGCTATATAAAAAGATGGATAGATACAATGCTTGCAGTCTCACATTTAGAAAGTTTGCAGATAGTCAGTCAACCAATTCAACATAAACTACATAAATGCAAATGGGAAAACATTACAAGCCCCATCTTAACGCTCACATTAAGCCTAAAGCTCGCAATTGTTTTGCATAGATTTTCGTTTTGAGAAATAATAATTTATTAGCGCGCGTAGCCATGACTTTTGATGGCATCAGGCCCCCATGTTCATTGAATTTAAAATGACGGACCAGAGAGCAACTTGCATAGGAAAGCGCAATAAATGCAAGGCAAAACAAAATAACACATTTCTATTCTACTCATCGTCGGTCGTCGAGGCTAAGCATAGGTAGGTATCTACGCAACAGAGCCTGATGCCTGTCTCTGGATGCGCACTTCATGAGGGCTTGGAGTTAGGATTATGTCAACGATGACGACCTAAATTCTCTTCCTTTCGCAGTGGAGTGGACATTTTGCAGTTGGAAAGTTTATGACGGTGCATAAAATTTGCATGTTTCGTTCTTTCTTTCTATCTGTTCGCTGCGTTCCACAACAAACTCGAGAGGACGACAGCATCAAATTTATTATGTATTCTTCTTTTATAAAATGCTTTTTGATGTTTTAATCAAAATAGGGATGGAAATGGGATGGAAATGAGGATAGTGGATCTTCATTATTTGACCTCTGCAATGATGGCTTGTGTCCAATAGCTGGAATGCGTGCCAAGACAAACGCAAAATTTAAATTTGATTGATTGTGGTTTGTCCATTTTATAGAAAGGATATGCAAATTGAAAGTAAACTGTTTTTATTATGTTTTTTGATGTTGGATTTGTTTATTTTTGGTTGCCAGATTTGGACTTTGTATTAAATGCATCTATGAGAGAGAGAAAGCAAATGGAGTATTTCCTTATTCTGATATTATTAATTTTTTTTTTTAAAGAAAGGATAGGTTACGTTGAAGTGACTGTCGGCACAAGAAGCAACACACTTAGACCAGCATTGGTCCTAGGGATCTGAGATAAAGCTTTCCTCTACTCGTTGACTTAATTGGAGCTTTTAACGAAGCAAAGTAGACCTTTAAGTCAGATCCGTTTTGTCGCTAAAAATATGATCGCACTTGTCCACCTAAAATTTGTTTCCACCATAGCCAGGCTTAGCGATAATTTACAAGTTCTCTCACCTGACAATCTCTTCTTTGTCAGGTAAGAGAAGTTACGTGGTTCCTAGTTGGGCGAGTTCATTAGCCTTACAGTTTCCAGGAATGTCCTTGTGCCGCGCCACCCAGGAAAGGTGAATGTTGAACTGCTTCGATATCTCCTGAAGAGACGATCTACAATCTAGGGATACTATAGAGTTTACAGAGACTGATTACAGGGACTTGATTGCTGCTTGTCTGTCCGAGAAATTGCTGATATCACGTTACTCTTTAGCGAGGATAGGACTTCCTTAATCGCCATTATTTCCGCCAGGTACACCCTACAATGATCCGGAAAACTGGAAGGAGAGACTAAGATTTATTCTATCAGAGAATACACCACACCCCACCCCTTCATTGGTTTTTGATCAGTCGGTGTAAAAATGGATCGCTGTATCCTCCAAGAATGAAACGTCTTCCCAGAATGATCGGGATAGAATGGTAAAATGGAAGGATTAGGATGGAAGCATGGCCAATAGCGTTGTCGGTCCATTGTGACGTAGCTTTAAGACAGACGGCTGTGTTAGCTGCCGTTGGTCTGCTGAAAATATCAAGGGAGGTCAGGTGAAATAGAATATGTAAAGCAGCCGAGGGAGTCGTGCGTAAGGCTCCCCCAATGCATAGGAAGGTAGATCTTTGGACTTTGCCTATTCTATTGCGATCGGCCGCTTTATCTAAGCAGTCTACCAGACAGCCACTCCATACGTAAGTATCGGTCTTATATACGAAATGTATAGCCAGTGAGCGATGTGATTTTTCAGCCCTATCTGTTCTCAATGGCTTTTTCTTACAGTATTTCCCGAATATAAGGCTTCCAACTCAACTTCTTATCTATAAACAGACCCAGATATTTCGCTTGTTCAGAGAAAGTTAAGCTTGCGCTGGTTATGGAGGGTGGGTCAATATGAGGTTTGACACCCACGTCCATCATAGAATTGGAGGACTATCTCTCGAACTACTCGCCTAATTTTAAAATTTCTTTCAACGCGGTAGATAATTGTGACACATTCACCCTGAAGGGGTTACTGATATACAGGGAAGTATAAAAGTGGGAGGGATAAAGGGTGATTTTAAAAATGACTGTAATGCTGACATCCTTCGGATATATGTATATACGTTACTTAGGTAGAAGGCAGAGGGGGTGAGAGAAAATAAATTACTTTAGTACATGTAGAATCACAATCAATTTTTTTCACTGGGTTTACTTAGCGGTCGTCGGACCCTACCTAGCTTCTACGTGGATTGGCTTGGTAGTGGCACAACCGAAAAAGTGCAACGCCAACGCCAGGGATCATGTCAAAATATCAGCATGTATATGATTGGCATAAAGAACAACTTTAGTACTAAGAGAGTCTCATAAGTGATCTAGTTATCGAACTGAACACGAGGGTATTCTTTTAGATAACAATATCTTTAAAATACTTAAGAACATCCGTTGCATTGAGCTATAATTCTTAATTCCACTTTCCTCCATATTATAATAGCCAAGTAAATTGTCTGTCCTCTATACTGAGTTTCTGTCACAACCATAATTACTCGGAAGCTGTAAGGCCTATGAAGCTGAAATTTGGAATGTAGGTAGTTCATAGCCTAGACCTGGCTTAATGACGAAGAAGTATAACGTTAGAACAAAATATGTAATGCTAGAGATGAAAAATCGCTTATAATGAAATTTTCTAGGACCGTTGGTTTATACAAGCAGTCGGCAACAGACGGATCGCGGTCCATTTCCTGACCGCAAAGGGTTCAACCTTGGACCGCCATATATTTTCAATAAGAATTTGAAAAAAGATATCATAGGATAATTTAGTTACCAAAATCCAACATTAGCTTTGATAAAATCGTGTTGCTCTCAACTGTCTGGGCCCTAGTGATGATTGGCAAAGGACTGAGTATATACGGGATTCTACAACCCCTACGCGCAATCGTGTGCGGTTTCTGGCAATGCGCCTTAGTTCTCCTCCACTCTTTCGCAGTGCTTCCCGTGCTTCCTTCTCGACAGTTCTCCTATGACCGCCGCGTATTCTGCCATCCTAAGTAAGCGGGTTCCATCGCATTTCGGGGTTAACTATGGAACTGTCCCCTTTTCGGAATGTGTGACCAAACCACTGCTAGATTTTATATCCACTTCGGTTCCGCCATCCGTTGTGACAATTCCAAGGTATTGGAAAATCATTACTCTCTCAACCGGTTGTCCAGCAATGTATATTGTATAAGTTTATGAGTTCGGTCTTAGGCTGATCATTTTTGTTTTTGCCGAATTAATTTTCAGCCCAAGGACGTCTGCTTACCTCTTCAAATAATCTGACTATCTGCGTAGTCTGACTTGAGTCCATCGAATTCCTTTGCTTTCCGTCAATAACGCCGCATTAAGCACATCACTTATCACCAATAAAAACAATATTGGTGACAGAATGCAGCCATGCCGAACCCCACTTTGTACTTTGAAATCCTCAGACAGCTTTCCACTGTGCAAAACATGACATGTTGACCCATGAATTTGAACAATGCGTGTCCGTGAATGCAAGATTAACATCAGCAAGGACATACGAATATCAACTCCTTTAATCATGGTAAGTAAAAAACTTAGTAGAACAAACCTGATGTGCGCAATGCATGGGAACCGCAGTTATCTTTGTATATATTTTTGTCTTGTCAGAACAAAGGACACAAATCTTTTAAAATCAAAGCATCAAATATTAGACAACTAAAAAGGATGAAGTTAGTATTACCAATACCTATTTCTCCAGCTAATGATGATATAAGGTCTTTTCCCCCCGTCCTAGTTCTTTCAATCGGCGATGAGACAGCAACCCCACCCCACAACTTAGCACGACTAAAGAGAAAAAACAAACCATCTTAAACGAAAACGAAGACGCCGAAGGTTAAACCACTGCACAGATATCTTATCGATCGATATTCACTGCGACATAACCGCACAAATATTATCGTCGTCGTAGGACTCATATTTACGATGTCATTGCGAACGGGACGAGGTAGGCAACTTGCCTATACGTAATGTAATGAAATGTACCTGTGCCTTATGGCCTCTGTGCGTGGGAACGTGCATTTAATGCACAATCTCCTGTGGTGGTTTGCCGTACCTTCTGCCCCACCAAACAGTGGCATGCGCGACAAAGTGCAGCCTTCCCTTTTGCTCCAGGTTTCCAGGTTTCTTTGAGAAAATGGTTTTGTTTTTATTTTGCTTACATACTCGTATTTTAGTTGGATATACCCCAGCTTGGCTGGTTTAGAGGATTCTCCGCGTGCAGTTCAATCATAGCGTGCGCAATGATCACGACTCATAGATGCACGCATTCTTCATGTGTAAAGGAGTATCGGAGCGACACAGAGCGCCATCCTTCGCTTAGCTGAGAAGAGCCTTCGCCTTTCAAAAGGCAAAAATAACATCGTCATGAATTTTCCTGGGTTTATTACTTGCTAGAGTACCTACTATACGGAGCAGCACAATTGACGACGACATGATCGGCGTGGCGGGCTTAAGTTATACGCCAGCGTTTGTCTCTCGACTCTCTGGCAAATTAACCGGCATCGCATCAGCCATATAGTTCCGTGGATTACAGATTCTTAGCTCGCTGGAATTTTGTGCGTGGCCTAGGTCTTGGATTACGTTTGCACACAAAAAGTTCACGATTTTTGCTGTACGAGTACGAGTACGCTACTCCATGGTGTGGTAGCTGGGAGGGTAGGTCATGAGATATCATCTTGCAAGTTACAACTTTAGAGGAAGAGAGAGAGAGAGAGAGAGAGAGAGTTGTTTTATACCTTGGAGCGGTATAAGTAATTGCTGCGTGAGCTATATACGTAAAACGTGCCCGTGTGACTAGTGATGATCTCTTTCCTCTGCTCCTTATGAGTTTGAATGTGTGATCGAGGAGTATTATCAAACAGCAACGATCAGTTTATTAGATATTATCAAAGCCAATCTAATGGGTATGTCATAACGTATGTTGTAAAATAGACAGCACAGCAGGAACTTCATTACGTTGGGCTTTCTTAGGTGCATGAGTCGTGGATAGCGATGGGAGATATAAATACCATTTGCTTGTTTCGAACTAATATTTTTTAATAACAAGTTAATTGATCTTCTAGAGCTGGTTTAAGTCTATTTATGTGTCGCAAAAACATTAGGTCAACAACAAATTGAAACAATCAGCATTCCACTTCAAAGAGACTGTAGCTCTTCAGGAAGAAATAAACCAAAAGTCGAATATTGATGTCGATTGCACGTCCATAACGTGGGGTTTGCAAACAACTTAGGACAATTTCTTTTTAAAAATTGTTTTCGTTTTCGAAGGCAATTATGGAAAATTTGGATGGCAATACGGACAATCTGCCTACGTACTTTTTGAAAACTACAATCTTCGTTTCTGTTAACTTTAGGTTTAAATCCAAACCTTACCAAAATAATTCTGTTCTGTAAACTGATATTCATCTACACCTATGGATGTAAGATCAGAGAACCTACACATTCACATTCCTGCTCCCAGCGAAAGTCCTAGCAACCACGGAAGTTGTCAATCACGACAATACCAAGCAATTATATGACCATATCGATTGACATAGGCAGTATCTGGATATCGAAATATATTCCAAGCTGGTTTGCCGCTGTAACCTAACAACTAAGGATCGTGGCACACAATAAAACGAAATTCTGCTGGGTTCGTGCAGTATCTGTAGGACGATGAACCGGTAAGAACAATTTCTGCAATTGACCAAGAACCGGCACTTTAGTCAACTAAGCCATCACTTAGCAACCTAAGGGAATGACTGAAATATAAGATCTAAATTAAGGATAATTTCTTTACCTGTGACGTATCAAGATGGCTGTGACCAAAGTGTGCGAATTTGGTAGTGCTGCTTTTGGGAGTGTATAGTCATCAAAGCAACATCATCAAATTGTGTCAGATTTGGCCCTCATCTAGTTTCAAAATGTTCCTCTAAATTGCAAATTTTAACTCGAACCAGGGAGATCTTTGATACACAAACTATACCAATTTTTTTTTATCGGAACATCAGAAATGTGGATCTACTGGAGCCAACATTTTTACTGGAACACCTTGAAGTGTTCATATATTAAGGAATATTATTCACGATGCCAAATAATACAATCGCTGCCAATACACAAGTCAACAATGTGCAAAAGTACTCTTTTATACCATTTTTTGGAATGTAAGGAGATGCGATGTAATCCAAATATAGAGTCAAGAAAAGATGCCCATATAATTGTTCCATATTTCAATGGTCTTGGGAAAAGTGAAATTTTCAAATTGTTTATCCTTTCTAAAGTAAACGCCGCGTTTGCCTAAATGTTAAAGAAAAGCCAGTTCTTTTATACAAAAATCGCCTTTAAAATTTTGTTTACTGCTTTGGAACGGCAAATTTTGTTTACTGCTTTTATTTTTATTAATGAACTCCTGCCTGCCACATCTAATCCAATACATTTTTTCGCTCATATTCATTTCCAGGTTTACGTCCCTCATTTTCGGGCGTCGGGCTGGAACAGCAACGCATTAAATTCATTAAATTCTGACCTTGACAGCATAATTAAGTGCAAACAACAAACGGAGTCGATTTTAATGCTGTCTTCTGTCATTGAAGCACTTCGTTGGAATGACCACATATTCGACGTCGCCAAGTACGCTACGAAATGTCTAGGCTTCCATTGCCAGAAATATTTTACCCTTTCGACTTGAGTACAACGATCATATCTGGTCCGGTGCAGAAATTATATATTTGACTTTCTTGACAAACTTTAAAAACGCGCGATAAAACGTATCGCTTGTCCCTCTCAGTCATTATCGTAAAGTATTTTGCCTGACATTCTTTTATAGATACTTGCGCCGAGGGCGCTGTAATGAAATATATAGTTGCATTCCTTCCCTTGAACACTTCTACCGTAATGCACTCCATGCCAGGAATGTACATCAGTTCACCCGAAAGCCTGTATTCAAAATGAAATGCTTAGTCTTAGTCTTAGTCTTAGTCTTAGTCTTAGTCTTAGTCTTAGTCTTAGTCTAAGTCTTAGTCTTAGTCTTAGTCTTAGTCTTAGTCTTAGTCTTAGTCTTAGTCTTAGTCTTAGTCTTAGTCTTAGTCTTAGTCTTAGTCTTAGTCTTAGTCTTAGTCTTAGTCTTAGTCTTAGTCTTAGTCTTAGTCTTAGTCTTAGTCTTAGTCTTAGTCTTAGTCTTAGTCTTAGTCTTAGTCTTAGTCTTAGTCTTAGTCTTAGTCTTAGTCTTAGTCTTAGTCTTAGTCTTAGTCTTAGTCTTAGTCTTAGTCTTAGTCTTAGTCTTAGTCTTAGTCTTAGTCTTAGTCTTAGTCTTAGTCTTAGTCTTAGTCTTAGTCTTAGTCTTAGTCTTAGTCTTAGTCTTAGTCTTAGTCTTAGTCTTAGTCTTAGTCTTAGTCTTAGTCTTAGTCTTAGTCTTAGTCTTAGTCTTAGTCTTAGTCTTAGTCTTAGTCTTAGTCTTAGTCTTAGTCTTAGTCTTAGTCTTAGTCTTAGTCTTAGTCTTAGTCTTAGTCTTAGTCTTAGTCTTAGTCTTAGTCTTAGTCTTAGTCTTAGTCTTAGTCTTAGTCTTAGTCTTAGTCTTAGTCTTAGTCTTAGTCTTAGTCTTAGTCTTAGTCTTAGTCTTAGTCTTAGTCTTAGTCCTTAGACCAGCAATTGGGTCCATTGTGTCCATCTGGGTACCTTTTCTCTAAACCTAAATAGCATAAGGTTTACATACTTCCATGAGCTGGAGGATGGAAGCAATAGGTTGATTTTGCTTCTTAAATTCTTAAATTTGTGTACAAATAAATTATACTCAAAATATTTCAAATGGCTCACTGACTTCCAACTTCTGAGCTGTTGTAGCTGTCATTCCAAATACAATGATTCCATTGACTGGTCAACTTCGAATAAATGCAGATTGTTGTTCTGCACATCTTCGACTACCAAACCAATAGTTTGAGATGACAAGAGTGACCGCACCTCCTTAGGCTCCTAGTAAACCGCATCGCTTGGTGTGAGTAACTAGATTGATGGTTTGCAGGTAGAATTTTCCAATGTTCAGTAAATCCATTAAGGAAGTATCTTAATATTTAAATTGTTCAAACAGACCCATTGACTGTCTGGTTAACTGACCCAGTATCGATGTATCCTGTATCCTAATATCCTATACAGCACCCTCATAGGTCCATCCAAAATGTAATGTTGATCGATTGTCTGTGGCATACCTGTATATTGAACAAGCAAAAGCACCACACCAGACAACACCACCATCCATAAATTCTTAATGATTCCATGAATTTTATGTCAAGTCTCCGCATATGTGTCTCGCATCGCATTTCGACTGCATTTTCTCATTTAAATGCATCAGGAAACACCAGAGTAAATCCTTAAGTCCCTTAGGCGCCGCCACCACCACTTAACAAAGCGAAAGGTAAAATAAAAAATTAAAACTGAGCAAAGCATTGCAGTCAGACTCCGCAGCAAGAATTCAAAAACTGAAACCGAAAAACTCCCTCATTTGCACATAGTCGTAGTCGTCGTCATCGTCATCGTCATCGTCGTGGTCTGCCTGCCTTCATCTGCATCCTCGTCTCAAGCAATGATCCACACCATGCAATGCACTTTTCAATTTAACTGCCCACTTGCTTAAGGTTAATTTTATGCCTCCGTGGTTCCTCAGTCAGTCAGTGTCTGACCTTGTTTTCCTCAGTGGCTCTGTTTGTTGTCTTCTGATCCGAAATGTCTGGCAGCGGTCTGAAGGGATTCGACAAAGAAAACGACGACGACGAAGTCTGAGTCTGTGTGGACAGTATTTTCTTTGCACTTCTGACTGTCTTCTTCTTTTCGCCAAGTTGCGTTTTTTTTTTCTTAGTTTAATTGACCCGAAATCCGGACGTATTATGCGTCTGAGACATCCTTATGCGGTTGAAAGGATTTTACAACTTCTCTTTGGTGATTGCTACAACTGCATCTCAATGCATGTAATTACCCCATAAATGGGCTTCCTTAGGCAATTATTTGCATAGCATTGCGCGCATTGGACTTCCTTATGGCCCACATGTTCGCGAACCTTAAATAGTCTTTTACCGTCGCCATGGCCATGACCGTTCGCTCTCCTAATGCAATGCAGCAGCGCATTTGCATGACATCGGTCAAAATCGGAGTTTGACAGCAGCAGTCATATTTCTCCGCAGCAGCGAAGACCAAATCGTTCATAGCCAAGATGGGAAATTTTAAACTTCTTCGATGCGAGTCAATTTCAATTATTATAAGGAAGTGTAACATGATTCCAAGTATGTGTGGTAAGCTATCCAAGGCGGTCAGGATAGAGTTTCTCGGGCTATTTGCATATCGAACAGTTCTATCATCGATGTATGAGGCATTAAGTTGCCATGCAGTTGAAAAGGTATGGTACGATTGTCAATCCAAAAATTGTTACAACCTCAATGACAGGCACAGTGCAATGCCAACGTTAAGGAGAATTGAATTGAAAGCAATTCAAATTTTAGAACAAGTCGTACTCATGTTTGTCATCGAAGAGAATAGTACAGTTTGAATTTTTTAATCTGTGGAAAGACAATTAACCCTTTTACGCTCAAATGACGCAATTGTTGCCATATGATGAAATAGAAAATGAAATCGGTATACACTGCTTCCTATATTTTCGAGGATGCTTCTTCCAGTAGTGATGGTTGAAGTTTTCTCAGAAAAAAATTAAAAAATAAACAAATATCGGGCGTAAACGGTTCATACAGGACCCAAAGCCTGGCTTCTCCACCCCCCGTGTGTGTGCGAAGATATGTTTATTGACACAAATGGAAGGGACCTACAGTTTAATGCCGATTCCGAACGGCAATTAATTTTTGAGAAGCTTCTCATGACAGTTTTTACTCTTGGAAGTTTGTCAGACGTTCGCAAGAGGTGGGCAGCGAATAAAAATTTTCAGGTGGTACAGGTCGAGATTTGAACTAGCGACCTATCGCTCAGTGGTCTAACGCACTTAACCACTAAGCCACTGCACCCATCATGAAAAAATTATTGTGTTTGGTTCAAAGCATGGACCTGAGCTTCCAGCTTGTGGGTTGTTTCATCGTGTAGAGACAGGGATAACCATTTCCCGGGTATTCATTCGGCAACCAATCCAGTGTGTCATCGGATATGTGAACATCTAAGAGTAGGACCAGAAGAAAGAAAATCTTACCTTTTTTCTTAAAAATTTTGTCAACGATAGACACGATAAGCAGATGTTAATGGAGCGAAAAGAGGTCAGAATTCGACACTTCATTGAACTGAAGTACCTAGCCTAAACTATAATTTTTTTCAGTTTGAAATGATTTAACAGCCTGCGAGAGATAAATATGAGTACAACCATTCAATATGAGTTAATAAATTGGTATAAATATTTTGGGTTAGATGTTAGATCCGACTGCGTTAGCTTTGATATCTAAGATAAAGTGACACATAAATAAAGATCAAAATCTACAAAATTTGTCCAAGTTCTTATATGTATGTAATGTAATTAAAGTAGATTGTAATAATGGATGTCAGCGCTAAAACCAGCGTTCACATTTTCTAACGAATTACAGACCAATTTCTAAGCCATCATGTATTGCTAGGCTTTTTGAGCGAATTGTTGCCAAACATTAATATTTCCTTGTCCTAATATCATTTTTAACGAACAGCATGGGTTTGTAAAGAACGTGTCCACTATTACAAATTTGTTATATTTCTTAGGTCTATGTTCAAATTCCTTAGAAAATTAAAATGAAGTCCACTGAACGGACTTCTCCAAGGCTTTCGACCAGCTGACGTATGAGGTAATCAGATTCATTAAATCATACCTAAAGAGAAGAGATCATCGTATCAAACTTAGAGTTTCATTATCTGAATCTTCCTCTGTTCAGTCTGGAGTTCCTCAGGGAAGTCGCTTAGGCCCTATTTTGTTCATACTTGCTATAAATGATGTTTAAAAATATATAAGAACTAGAACTAGAACTAGAAGTATTTAAGTATACGCTGATGATATGAAAATTTATAAATCGCTCAATAATCAGGAAGACACAATTATGCTCCAAGCTGCCATTTATAGTTTTGCCACTTGATGTGACAAAAACGGGTTATTTCTAAATCTGTCTAAATGTCCAGATATGACATTTTCCTTACAGTTTCCATTACTCGTTATCTCATCACATACTTTGTCATGTTGATAGTTTCAAAGATCCCGGAGTTTGACCTTAAACTTAACTTCATAGGGCTTATGAACTTTATTGTTAATAAATTTAACTGGGCTTCATTAAGTCTACGTTATTCAGTTACTCAGTGTTTGTACGTCCGCGTCTAGAATACGCTTCACAAGTCTGGACCCCGTCCGTACAATAATATTCACTCAAATCGAATTGAAGCTATTTAACGTAACTTTATTCGATTTGCCTTAGGGAAACCACGTATTAATAGATGTCAAAGATAACAACATTTGTAGAGGCTTTGGTAAGATATTAAATAGACCTATGAGGACACCTCTCTTTTTTGGACACTTGGAAGCTCTTAATACTTTAGTTCTTTCAATACTTAATCACTGGATATTTCTAAGAGTACAAATAAATTAAAACAGCGTTAAGTAAACCCCATATAACTTATCCCCTACTAGTAGTGAAAAGTTGCAGAAAACGCAATACCCACATTTTATGTAGGCAAAGTATCGTGCTTTCTGTTATCTTCAAACAGAACCAACAAATGTATACATCTTTAAGGAAGGAAAGTAGGCACACACATTATTTAGCTTTTATTTCACGGGTGTGAACTACAGTTAATTTAAATATTACACCAACTTACATGCACCTACTAGTAGTCAGCCAGTGCGCGAACACAATTGATAAGGCTCCCCTTCCACCCGATGTCTAACACCTCGTTTATCTCAGCCAGTCACGACGACCGATACATTGTTTGCCTGCTCTTTCGTATCGCTGTCATTAAAATTAAAAGTTGTTCACTTATCGCAAAGTTTCGCATTTCCACTATTAAAGACCGTGAGACACCAGCCGGATAGGAGCTCTGTCAAAAGGAAGACATACAACTACTTAACCCAACCCGCCGCGTCGCGCCACTTCACTCTACGAACCATTGCGCAATTATTCGCCAGCTCTAATTAGCGCGAATAAATTAATTAAGCGATTGCATTTATGAAATTAATGTGCGCTAATAATATGTACGCACATCAGCCGTCGACCAAAATTATAGCTGCGCTACTATCCGTCTCCAGTGCAGCAGATAAGAGAGAGATGCAGACGCTTCCCGACAGCCGACACTATTAATGGGCTCGTTGCGTGCAGAGCCTACTTAAGGCCGTTCTTTTTTCGTTTTTCCATTTTGATGCGTTTGTTTTCTCTGCGTTCTTGAGGTTTACGCCGCGCCGCGCCGATAGGGAGAAACAAACAGACGTAGAGTTAAGGAAGCGCAGACGCTTTAAATGAATAAACTTTCAAAGGTGGTGCTGCTGCTTAAATGTGTGTGCTGCATTTAATGGGGGTTCTTCGTCATGCCCGACAGATAATCAATTTATTTAAATATGCTTGACGTTTCTTTGCTATTTGTTGTAGTTGTTTGCAATTGTGTTGCTTTTCTTAAATAATGTTCCGTTAATTTAAATTGTTTAGCGCTCCAAATTGGCACCTGCTGACTTCCTGATGCGGACTGAGTTAATGATATGGTTTTATATTTCTGGAGTCCGACTTGGATAGTGATGCATATAATTACCTGACTTGTGACAATGGAAGCACTTAATCGAGATTAAAATTAAACTGTTCTAAATCATATTTTAAATTTGAGATTTAAAAATATTAAAAAAAATATCTATAAATTACCAATAAACTAGGACTGTGTTAAGAATGGGTTGTGATTACAAAGGACACTAACTCACAACACCTGGATACGCCAAAAAATAAATTGGTTACTGGCCCGTTAAAGTGGGCATTGGTACGAAGCGACCCTAAGCTTCAGATGAGGACGTATTCAATGTTGTCAGCCCTGCAAAACGAGAAATGGGAAACAGCGTTGGCACGTTGATTCTGAACAACGGAAGTCCTGGACTACCATTAAGTTGACATCATAGCAATCCAGGAAGTGCTAAAGATGGAAAACTGCGTTCTTTACTAAGATCATTGCCGTGTCTATTTTTGTGCGGATTTGTTGTTAGTCGCAGGATTGGGCGAAAGTCCAAAGCATTGGACACGTAAGTGGGTTCCATGTATTTTGGGCCATCAGGCTGATGGTATTCGCTCACAACCCAAGAAAGGAAAACGGCGCCTTCTACACGGCGAAGACGACACGAACTAGCTTTCAGGCCAAGTGAACAATTCAGCATTGAAACCAAGAACTAGACTAATAAGAGGGAATGTCAATAACTAAACTGATAAACTGTTTAGGGCAAGAGGAGATCACTTGGTATTGTTGGAGAATATACACCAATCTATTTCCAAGATTTGGCAAGGGGGAAAGTATGCCTAATGAATAGAACCTCAGTATCTTTGCCCGGTTCAAAAGTAAGGAGGCCCTCTAAGCTGTGCCTGCTATGGTAGTATCCGTCTTCTGAAGATTTTGTCTTCTCTATTGGGCGAAATCGTTTGTCAAAAATCAATTCGGTTTAATGTCCGACCATATTGACCCAATATTCAAACTGGGGCAAAACCCAAGGCGGATATGCTCACAAACTTTATGCTCTGTAGTAAGGCCTTCTTCCGAACAACTAAAGGCTCCGACCCGTAGAATTCGTCCCTGCCGTGCGTGCGGAATAAGTGTGCTAGTATGGCAAGGCTGACTGCCATGACAAATGCTTTCGTTCTTCCAATTGTTCAACCAATCAGCTGCTTTTGCGTCTGGCTGTCAAAGTATGAAAAAGTAGAAAGTTGGCCTGTAATGGCCTCCGCGTTCTGTATACGTTACCCTCCATAAGTATACGTGTATTCTATTTTGCTGTCAAAACGGACTTGCAAAAAAAACCGACGCACGCAGCCACGAATTCTATGAGTCTGGGCCTTAAGTATACTATGTAAAAGATCTTGAAAATGTCAATCCTAAATCAATTCAAAATTCTTTGCAATTTGGTTCCGTTTTCATTGACGGATTGGAAAGGAAAGGATGTAAATGATTCTACGAAATTTCGTATTTTGTGTATGAGATGGCTGTGGGAATTCCTCTCAGTCAATTTCTCCTTTTCCTATAATCTTGTTACCTATATCTTGTGTTGGAAACTTCACTGAATCTCGTGATTTTCCCTACAAATTTTAGTCTGCTAAATACTTGATTGCGCTCAAAATGATTTGGAAATAATCCAGGTTTGTTTTTGACAATTTATCCTGCAACAGTGTGGGATTTCACAGGGGGTGTATACATCAGCCAACACCAAAGGTGGACGCTTTCCAACTTTAGCAAGCATTAACAGCTAGATATGGAATTTTTATAGAGCATCAGCAACACGTCCATTTGCGAAGGTATGACCCACGTTGTCCAAATCTATTTAAATATGGCGGTATGTCGTTTAACGTCAAACAAAAGGAAAAGTGTTTCTTTTTTAATTGTAGCGCCACGAAGAGAAATCTGAGGATTCACAGCCGGCAATGTTCGTGGTGGCAATAAAAAGATGTTATTATTTCATTGAATCATTTGTCAAAAAAACATTTTATCCTTTCACTACACAATGACAAAATGACAACCAAATGGGTATTTTTGGAAACAAACTTCCCTAATTTAAACATAAGCTTTGCTTTAAGTCCACCCTTCTTTTTGCCGCTTGATTGTCACATTTCAATACAATAGGCAACAACAACTCACAATCCAAATCGCATTCCTCCTACTGTCACAATCTTGCTAGCAATTATGACAGATTGATCAGATGAGATCAGAAAACAATAAACATGCCTACCACCGACTTAAAAATTAAACCAAATTATTTTTAACTAACAATGAAGCACACCATCTGTCACTCGACACCATTATTCCACTTGATTCATAAAACGTCATGAAATCATTCAAATTATTCACAATAATGCACACAAACGTCAGGCAACACCTCCCGTCGCATACATACATCGCCATCCACCAAACTCTATTCAGTGGTTTTACTTTTTTGTTATCGCGCCGTATGAGTTAAAAATATTCTAAATATCGACCATTGAAACGTCACTCAAGCTGTCACATTGATTGGTCTAACAAGTGAATGCACTTGAGCCACTTTACGAACCAACCTACAAACGAGAAAAAAAACTAAACTTAAATAGCAATACCAACCTGCCGCATTTATGTAAAAGCATTTCCCTGTTTCACATTCGCATCTCGTCGTCGTCGTTGTTGTCGTCATCACACAATGAATGCAATGCATACCGTTTGTGGAGGCAGGCAGTAGGCAATGTCTCTTGTAGCGGTGACACTTTAAAGCCTCTTATAGAATTTGCATTACTGATCAACTTTCCTGGTAATTAGGATTGATCGTTTAAGCCTGTCAACTGGGGGTTATTCTGCATCCTAACCAAACAGTTCATTGTGTCAGTTTCAATTGCTTTCTCATATAGGAGAACGATGAATGTTCTCGTCGCAATTCAAAATGCAAGGCAATGGACTACAAACACCCGCACCGCGCGCTAACAAATATATTATGTGCGCTTCTCACACTATCTATCTCTTTCGAATGACAGTTCAGAAGAACGTTCTAATTTACGCACTGCGGCAACTCACCTCACGCGCATACTGAAGAGCAAATAAATCGTTTGCGTCAAGCGTCAAAGAGTACCGAAGTTTAATTTAATCTGCGCACGACAAACGCATTAATTATCCTCAAAGTGAAGCAGCAGAGCAACAGGGACAGACAGCGATACCGACAAAAAGGTGGCAATTTACCTAACTGCGTCGGGGACTATTGAATGGCCTTCTCGCCAAATAATTCTCTCTCTTAGCTCATTCGTGGATTGGCGATTACGTTTCATTAATTTATTTGCCCCCGTCTGTCGCCCGTCGCCCATCGTAACCGCACAAAATGCGTCAATTGACAGAAGTTGTTAGTTGCGTTGTGTGCGCCCGCTGCAGACGCAGACGCGCAATTCAGTGGCGCGGCAATTCGTTTCATTGCGCGGCGCTTTTGTACCTGGTGGTGAATAGCATAAATCTGTCAGATGAACGTGTGGTGGATTTAATAGCGGCGGTGACGGTCAAACAAAGATGGCACCACATCGCATGTCAAGTGTGAAAATGCGTGAGACCGTGGTATAATTGGACTGTGCCGGTGGATAACGCATTTCGTGTCGTATTAATTGACATTTAAGCGACACATTGACTAGGGGAGAGAATTTAATCCAATAAGAACGGTGTAGTTTCGCTTGACATACGAATGAATGGTCATCGCAATTCGCAATGCAATGGCGGTTAAGGTAGGTTGCGGTTGACACACATACGACGTGTTCTCTTTGACATTTGTCATTGTTTCGACTTAATCTGTCACATTTCCACCCTCGAAATTCAATCCAATTTATAGCGGCCAACCCTAGTAGTTCTGTTATATTGCGTTTCCCCCTTTTTTTTGCACTAAATTACCCTCATTTATTTTAGGTTATTCTCTGTCGAACAACAAGTGTTGTCATTTAATGTGTTTGTGCGTTTGCCAGAATTGGATAATAAACATTTGGTAACGAACAATTAGCTCGGTTCGTGACGGAGAGGGTTACATTTGATGGGATGATTGTATCGATTTTTCGGTAATTGTTGGCGGGTATTGAGGTAGGTCGTGTGAAAGATTGTTTTTAACAACAGGGTTATAACGTAGGTACATATGTACATATATTTATTAAAGGTTGCAGGAGAGAAATTATAGCAATTTAAAGCAGCTATTGTTTCGAAAGTCAAAGTGCGGTTTGGAAGAAATATCACATCATCAACAGAATTATGGAAAAAATTCGGATTTTCGAGAGACAATGCCTTAGGACGCATCTTCAGTTGTACGAAACACCCGAAATAGGACTCCGATGAATAGGATTGACACTTTTGTAACTCATAGTCCTTCTTGCAAAGTGACTAACTATTGTCTAGTTCGGTGGCACTTTGTTTCGCCGGAGCCTCCTGCTGTTTAGAAACATTAGTGAATCACATAATATAGATACAGAAAGCAAGTCGCCGAAATTGGGTTGCCTGCGAGGAGTGTACGTTAAGAAGTGGAAGTGCCATCTCATACCCGTACGTTACCTGAAGATAACTCCGTATTACGTAAGATTAAGTAGTTAATTGCTGGGGATTTTGAGAGAGGTCGGTGTGATCCTGCGGGTGAACTGACGCTTTATGTCAGCTTACTGTGGTGCATGTGCACCGGTTTGACTTTCTACATTGCTCTTATGATAAACTGGGATACGCGAGTTGCAATTTTCACACAAATTTAAATTGTTCATCGGTCACAAAAATATGTGAGTGTAGTTCAGTGTCATTAAGTCTCTATCAAATTCATCTGAGCTCGGTTGGGATAGTTGGGTTAACTTCTAAGACATTCTTTCTAAACTAAAAGAATCATGAGTACTCCTGGCATACAAGTTTAATTTGCATTTAATGATACACCATTAGAAATTGATAAATTTGCATGAATAAAATTTGGGCCATAAATTGTGCTTCGCGGTACTGCAGCGAGGGCAAACGCTCACTTTAATCATTATTCCATAAATGCACAGATAAGTTCTAAGTTTTTTAGGAAAAGATTTCATGACTAACTCTGTAAATGTCTGGGAAAAGCAAGCAGAGGTTTTGGTATCAGAAACACCATAAGAACGAAAAAACATTTTTTTTTTGCATACACTTCTAAATGTTTTACTATACTCAATTGGATGTTAAAATTTAGTCGCTTTTTCTATATTGACTATAGTGAATCTAAGTGTTCTCATGCACTGTTCATTGCATTCCACTTGTGAGCGCCACCTCCACTGCTTTGCCCCTTTCGGATTGGAGTCGAAGATTCTGCGAGCTAAAGCGTAGGTGTTCCATAGCCCGTCAAAGCATACGGGACCAGATATCTTACGAGGAATTTTTCTGTCGAAAAGACCAAAACTATCTTCATCCCCTTTGGAAAAAGCCCATGCTTCGGAATCGTAAAGCAGGACTGGGATTATTAGGGTCCTATATAATAGAGTTTCCTTAGTTGTTCGGGATATGAATCACCGATTGGCAAGGGTTATTTTTCGCTTGATTTCTGAGGAGATGTCTTTTTCGGTTGTGTAAGCA
Source organism: Ferdinandea cuprea (assembly GCA_963576555.1). NCBI lineage: Eukaryota > Metazoa > Arthropoda > Insecta > Diptera > Syrphidae > Ferdinandea > Ferdinandea cuprea. The sequence continues at coordinate 137,402,170 of OY754958.1, forward strand.
GAGCCGAGGTGGACAAAGTCCCTTACTACTTCTAATTGTAAGTTATAGCTTTCGGTTGTGACACCCTGCTTGTTGGAACCCATTTTTGCCGTTTCTATTCCTATACTCGCATATGCACCAGTGACAGTTCTCTGCATTCTTCGAATAATATCAATATCGTCGGCATATGGTAAGTAATTGAACAGTTACATGACAGCTGGGAGTATTGCCTGACGTCGCTTGATATTTTTGACATCAAATGTCTGTGTTATACCCTATTCACCCCGCACTGAATCTGATGTTTCCACAAAAAGATTTCGAAATCTCGTTAAAGCATTCACACCAAACACTACCTGGGTTTTGTTTGACGTTTCAGTCAGCAATCGAAGCTAACTATAAGCTTCGCAACTATAAGTTTACAATGCCTACTCACATAATTCGCGTGATCATAGTTTAAGAAATCGGTAAGCTGACTCCAAGTTGCAGTTGACTTGTTACGCAGTTGAAAATCTGTCAACCGCTTGTTAATTGCTCAGTGGAACTTGTAGAATATGTTAGAAGATGCGTTTCCCTCGACAACCTCACCATTGAAACCAGATTCTGAGAAACCTCATACAACAACGAGCTTTGGAAATCTGAAAATGTATGGGAAAACTCCTTCGATGGAAAACGATTTCGATGGAGGTTTCATGAGTTTTGGCGAAACCTCAAATTTTGATGCGGTGTGAAAAGGGTATAATCATTGAATTTGAGGAGTTTGAGTCGTCTTCTCCGTTTGGCACTCTGCAGAAAGGGTATTAAATTAGACTTTATTTTAAGGGCATCCAATTACCCTTTAGTGCGCGTAAATTATAAAAAAGAAAAAACCTATATAATGTTTTTCTTGTAACTTTTTAGAAGGAAAGCTTAATTGTAAACATTAACTTAGATTTACAATCACCGTGTTTTGGCCATAGCATTTTCTCGTAACGTAAACGTGTCTTAACATTTCTTATGGAATAAACAAGCCCTCCAAATTGTATATCTCAATGATTTGCGGTTTTGACTATAAGTTTAACTATATGTTAAAATGGAAGTAATAGCGAGTTTGAGAATCGCGTATTGAATTCCCACGAGCTAAGAACCGACTTTATGCTGCTAATTACTATGCTCCAGAAGGGTTCTAGGCATATAAAAGGGTTTGTAGAGCCTTTACGTGCTAGGTTTTTAGTCATATATCTTGAGTCCTTGTAACCCGGGTCTCATACGAGGGTCTCATTATTGTGAGCAACTAATTAATTGAGGCTATTTAGACAGTAGAAGTTGACCTTAGAAGGCATGAAATCATTTACTTCAATCGATGGACATGTCATGACATGACATTTAAGAAGCCACACATCCCTAATTTTTATTCGATTCGCTTATGTGTTGGATTATTCGAATTTTTCGATCAAATTTGGTTATCTGAATAATCCTCGTTCCCAATTAGTTCTGATAATCGACGCTCTAACGTCGAAGATGGTTGTGAGCGGACCATGATAGGCGGTGGGTCCGTGTATCTACAACATGTTTCAGTGTCATAGAGTTACAAAATCAGCATAACATTGGGCTCCTTCCACAAGTTAAGAGGTTATAAGCAGCTAATATTTCTCTTTTTCTTAAAAAAATAGGAGCAGCAGTGGTGTACCTGAAAAATGCTTGTTTTTTTTATATAAAGCTCTAATAGACTGAAGCTCCGAAAAGTCCTCTAGTGATACAATTCGTCTATATATACGAACGAGATGTAATACCAGCGGTATAGGGAACTGGCTTCAATTTTACCAAACCAAAAATTCAAACCAGCAATTCATCTTATCGCAAGAAGTTTTTAACTAACGGGTGATCCAAGTAAAGATACTTTTTTCAATAGCCTTTTTCGACAGATCACGTGAGAGTCATGTCATGCTGTTATGTTATTTTTGTTTAGTATTGTTTGGCATTTCATAATGGAAAGACTTACGCGTGAACAACGTTTACAAATTGTTCAACTTTATTATGAAAATTCTTCTTCTTTTTTTTATTCTTTGAGGAATGTGTTTCGTGCACTTAGCTCAACTTATGGTCAACATAATCGGCCTACTGAGCGTACTATTCGCAACACCATCACCCATTTTGAGACCCAGCATTCATTTTTGGATAATATTCGACCGAATAGACCATGTCCAGCACGCTGTGAAGAAAATATAGCGGCCGTAGCTGAGAGTGTACACGAAGACTGTAGAGAGTCGATTCGGCGCCGTTCGCAGCAACTCGGACTGACGTATGGAACGACTTGGCGCATTTTACGTCAAGATATTAAATTGAAAGCGTACAAAATACAGCTTGTGCAACAACTGAAGCCGCTCGACCTTCCCAAGTGAAATCGCTTCGCTCTATGGGCTCTTGAAAAGTGCCAAGAAGATCCGACGTTTTCGAGGCAAATTTTGTTTAGCGATGAGGCCCATTTCTGGTTCAATGGGTATGTAAACAAACAAAATTGCCGCATTTCGGATGAAGAGCAACCTGAATAGATTGAAGAACTGCCACTTCATCCAGAAAAAACAACGGTTTGGTGTGGTTTGTGGGCCGGTGGAATCATCGGTCCATATTTCTTTAAAAATTATGCCGGTGCGAACGTAACCGTCAATGGCGACCGTTATCGTGCCAGTATAACCGACTATTTGATGCCTGAAATTGAAGCTCGTGATCTCGGCGACATTTGGTTTCAGCAAGACGGCGCCACTTCCCACACATCGCATCAATCAGTGGACTTATTGAGAGAACATTTCGGTGAGCACATAATTTCACGTTTTGGGCCGGTCGATTGGCCACCAAGATCGTGTGATATCACACCGTTAGACTTTTTCCTGTGGGGATATATAAAGCCAAAAGCTTATGCCGACAAACCCGCTTCGATTCAGGCCTTGGAGGAAAACATCACGCGTGTCATTCGCCAGTTACCAGTCGAAATGCTCGAACGAGTGATCGAAAATTGGACTCAACGGATGGACCATCTGCGACGTAGCAACGGCCAACATTTGATAGACATAATCTTCAAAAAATAAATGCCAAAGAATGTTCTTTCAAATGATAATAAACATTCTCCATTAAATTTGAATTTTCTGTGTTTTTTTCTTTAAAAAGTAGGGAACTTCGAAATGGATCACCCTTTAAATACGATTTCTCCAGACGAACTAGTTTCTGCTGCACAACCTACGGCGAACATTTATAACAACATAATGTAATATTAAAAGTTGCATGTACATGTGGTTGATAAAACAACTGCCAGATTGTCTTCGCTGATATTTCCATCGAACATTTTTGTTTGTTTAAATTTATCCGTAATGAAATACTCATAGTCGAGGTCATGGTCCCTCCTCTGTGTCCATTATTATCCCAGTGCTCATATCCTGCTTCCACTTTCATTAAACGACTGCCATTGTTCGCTAACCTATTTCTCTTAATCAAGACCCCCGCATTATTATATTGCTCGATTGAGAAATGTTCCTGTTCATTCATCGCTGCATACACGACATAATCCAATCAAGCTAAGTCATACAAACGCTTAATCATCCAACTGCATGCATGCACATGCTTGGCATACCTGCTCCGCACGCACTCCATAGCGCGGCGTTGGCGACGAACTAGTCGTTCCACTCATTAGCGCTTCACTTAACAAATTGCTGAACGATAAATCAATTTCAATTGAAAATTGCATCGCGCACTCTCTGGAAGAAGGATGAAGAATCAACCGGAAAAAATTACCCCCACAGCGGGTAAAGTCCTCGCCGTACTTCATGCACACGCAGCAATAGCTTTTGTCACCTGAAAATGTTTTGATTAGAGAGACGGGAACACACACACACACACGCCATTTATACCGCATCTCACCTCATCCATCGTTACCGCTTCATTGCTCTTAATCTTTGCGCGGTTTGGTGGCTTAGCGGCGCGGATGGGGATAGACATCGGAATGGGGATGCCAATGTAATGGCAACCTCATCACCACCGTCTTGGGCTTGATGATTGCTTATATCACTGTGAAAATGTGCCACTAATTGGAAAACGTTTAAATGCCTCAAGGTGTGTAACCGCACCGCATCGACTTGTGCATGCAACTTTTACCCTCTGGGTGGAGGTAAGTCGATATATCAGCTGGAGGATGAGATAGAATCAGAGTGAGTGAGACAGAGAGGGGCACATGAGCCAATTTGTTATCAAAACAAACAAACCTGCTGCCGGTTGATAATGATGGATGCGCGCCTACCAAAGTGCTGTGTTCGTTAGGCACGGTGCCTCGTCTTTGGTAGGAGGTAGGTAATCCTGCAAAAGGATTGCGGGCTTAGCACAGTGCACAGCGTCTTGATTACGCTTAATGTCGCGTTCCATTAAGATGACGACAGGCTTAGCAAATGACTCAATCATAATTTTTGTGTCGGTGAAAGTGTAGCACGGGCTTATGATGGGTGTTGTTGTGCGATGACTAAAGGATTTCGCTATAATCGAACAACGGGATAAATGATATATATTTTCCATCGCTGCCGGGTGTGAGGATGTTATAATTATAGAAGGAGCATAGAAAGTGTTTTTAGTTTACCAGATGACATCGATGGATAGTCGAAAATGTGTCAGACTAAATTTTTGTTAGTCTCGCTTGTTGCGACATTCTCTTCGAATAAAAGTCTCAGTATTCGACAGCTATAGACAGGTTTTTTGTTTTAACTTTGCTGAGTTGGCTTGAAATGTAATTGATTTTGCATTAAGGCTGATGGAAACGCTCCAACCATTGTTACAAAGAGAATATAAGTAATGTGTACAAGCAGCAATTGGGTGGAAAGAGAACCGCCAGTAGGGGGGAGAACCACCAGAAATCATGTACGATGCTTACTTCATACCCCATCCTCTGTCTTCCATAATCTATGGAGGCGAACCCTAGGCAAATCCTATACATATCAGGAGCTATGCGCAAGATAGGCGTTCTGGTAGCCTGCCCTTGTTTTAGTCTAGGAAAAGTGGATAGCATTGTAAATTACACTGTTGCCAACACAGAGACCATGGTTTTTTCAATCCTCCACATGAGGTCCGACTCTTCGTTGAGTATAAGTTGGCGGACGCTGTAAGCTCTCTATGAAACAAGAAAGCGCCAGGCCTGTAGAAGTACCTCAATGATGCAAAGCTGTCATACCACACCACAGAAGGGCCTCGTGGAAAACAAATTGTAGCAGCAGCCGAAGAAGGGTGAATTTTCGGGCCTGACCTATGGAACATCGCATAAGATGGAACCCTAAAAATGGAAATGATAGAGTTTATCTTCTTGGAAGGCTATACAGACTAAACACTGAAGATAATCAGCGAAAGCTGTGTCCCTTACTAGATGAAACATGGACTTAGCGAAATTTTGGAAGGAGTTGCAGGTGCTAGAGACTACAAAATCCTCCATCTATGCGAGCAGGTACGGAATCATCTCCCTATTTCAGACCGAAATTAACATCACTTCACACTTTGTATTGGGCTTGACGATCAATAGTCACGCGGCTATAAAAGTTATGAAAACAGATGTGGTGAAGTCAAGGGCTGTGAACCAATGCAGGAAGTCCTAAGATGAGTTATCAGCTCTCTACACAGTAACCCTGGGTGCTGGGTGCCAGGGCACACTTATATAGCGGAAAACGAGGAAGCGTACAAGCTTGCGAGTTAAGCGTCATAGAAATGAATGCATCACTGGCTCTTGAATCAGTAAGAACGCCGCTTAGTACTATCGCATGTATTTAAAATCGACACCGAGTCCTTGATATATACTAACCTACGTTGGACACAAGTCACTCGTGCAGACATATGTACAAACAAATTCAGGATCGGGCTAAACCACAAGCCTATCCTAGTACTTACGGATCACTGCGCTGTGGGTTTACATGCGGAACGGTTGGGCATACTGCATAACGACTACTGGAGAAGCTGCTGGGACGGAGCTGCAATTTTTCTTTTGTCTGTTTCCAGTTATTTTTAAGTTCGAGGAAAAGTACCCGGATTTAGAAAATGGATCCAATTCCTGGTCTGCGTGAGTCGTGGTTAAAGTCACAGGGGCATCCACCAACCTACCTACCTAGTTTTGGGCTGAAATCGAAAATTCAGTATCGGGCTAAGTCACAAGCATATCCGAGTGCTTATGGATCACTGCGCTGTGGGTATACATGAGGAACGGTTGGGCTTACTGCATGGACGGGGCTGCGATTTTTCTTTTGTCTATTTCAAGTTATTTTAAAGTTCAAGGAAAGGTACCCAGATGGACAAAATGGACCTAATTGCTGATATACGTGAGCAGTGGCTAAAGTAACAGGGGCATCCACTAACCTACTTACCTACCTACCTAGTATTGGGCTGCTTCAAACTTTGCATTACAACAGCCAGCAACATCAGAGTCATCAGTGATTTTGATGCGACTATAAAAGCAGATAAGCTTTCCAGAAAATGATCTTTAAAGAAGGAGGGGTGCTTTTTAGCCCCATCCCATAAAATGCGGCACTAAAAACTACTTAGAAACCTAATCTCTTCATTACTTGAGGGAACTGCAAACAAAATAATTTTTACCATCGCGTTCTTCAAAAAGAACTAAGCAACCTCTTTAGCTATCCAGAGGGCAACTCCAACTACACTCAGTTACTGAAATCTTGGCAGAACTTGGCAGCTGAATTTATTCACAAATCCCGCATCATGAGCGAACTCTAAAGCCCAAAACACATGTGCAGACGTTCTAGATGAAGTGAAGCGCGCAGTTCTGCAAGCAAGACACGCGCATAGCACTTTTCTTTGACTTCAAAGCAGTGGATTCTGTCATACATTTATCAAAATGTCATTCTTTGGCCTTCAGCCGATGTCGTTATTGTTATAAAATGAAAAGAGATTTCAATTTAACTTCAGAATTCAGTGGTGCCCTTAATTTTCTCACTCCTAATTCACATATCACTCATAATCATAAATCATGTCTTTAATCTGACGTAACTCACCGATAAGTCGGCGCCCATTTAAATTCACTTGAACCATTAAATTAAGTGTGTGTGCGATTTCGAATCCATTTCAATGCAATTAACCTATACCTATGCAAGAGGTGCATTTTCAAACAAAGTCAGGGTAGATAGAGTCGCCCGAGGTAGACTATCTCAATGTAGGTCCCCAATCTGTGACGAAAACATTCCAAAAAAAATTCACCCTAAAATTTACAGAAATTTGACATAAACCCGATTGAGTCGTATAATGAGATGACTTGACTTGCAGCTTCTAAACCTAATCGTCTTTTGTTTAAAAGTAGTATTTGCGCATACAAATTAAATTGGCGCAAACTTTTATGCATTATAATTATCCAAAGAAGGAAATAAAATTATCCAAGGTCATAGCTGTCAAACTTTGTGATTACGTTTTGTCTCTTCACTGACAGACTCGCAACTTACGAAAAACAATCAATCATTGACAGTTATGAGAAAGAAATCTTTTGATGTCCAAAAATAGATTCATACTGCTTGAATATAAATAGTCTATCATCCGTTTGGTTCGGTATCAGTTTGAAGAAGTCAATCGCTATTGCGAAACCTTTTAAAATGCATAAAGTAATTGCAATTATTTTTGGAATGACCGCTGTTGTTTCAGCAGGATACGGTGGAGGAGGTGGTGGTGGATACAGTGGCGGTGGATATGGTGGAAGCAGTGCTTATGCTGGAACTAGCAGTGGAGCAGAAGGACATAGCCGAGGATTAGGCGCTGAATATGGAGGATCCAGTGCTGGAGAATATGGTGGTGGACATGGAGGTGGCTCAGAAGGAGCTCTTGGTGGTGGTCATGGAGGTAGCTCAGGAGGTGGCTCAGGAGGAGGTCTTGGTGGTGGTCATGGAGGTGGTTCAGGAGGTTTTGGACACGGAGGTGTCTCAGGAGGAGCTATAGGCGGTGGTCATGGAAGTGTGTCAGAAGGAGGCCTTGGTAGTGGTCATGAAGTTAGTTCAGGAAGTGGTGTAGGCGGTGGTTATGGAGGGGGCTCAGGAGGAGGTGGACATGGAGGGGTCTCAGGAGGAGCTATAGGCGGTGGTCATGGAAGTGTCTCAGAAGGAGGTCTTGATAGTGGTCATGGTGGTAGTTCAGGAGGTGGTGTAGGCGGTGGTTATGGAGGTGGCTCAGGAGGAGGTCTTGGAGTCGGTCATGGACGTAGTTCAGGAGGTGGTGTAGGCGGTGGTCATGGAGCTAGCTCTGGAGGTGGTGTAGGCGGTGGTCATCGAGGTGGCTTAGGAGGAGGTCTTGGAGGTGGTCATGGATATGGCGGAGACGGAAGCTATGGGAGTAGTTCAGGCGGTTCAGGATATAATCTAGGAGGTGAAGCTGGATATGGAGGTGATGGCTACAGCGGTGGTGGCTATAGCGGCGGTACCTATAGCAGTGGTATGAGCAGTGGATATGCAACATCTAAGCCAAGTGGCAAGGACTATTGGTAAGCAGCTTTTTTATCCTTAAATTCATCTTTGTTAAAATTATGTAAATATTTTTTGAAATCAAATTAAAAACGATGTAAGTTTTGTTTGTTGACAACACATGATAACTGTTAAAGAAAATTTTAGAATTGTTTCATTCTGATAAAAAAAAGCTTTCAGTTTGGCAAACAAAGGAAGATTTTGTCATCACGTTTTCTTTTAATCTAACAACGTCTTCCTATGATGGTCGGGGCAAAAACTTTTAATTGATTAATTGATAAGAAGAGGCATGATAGTGGTTAATGTTTAAGCCGCCACTTTTATCCCATGCACAACCGTTTTTGCGTACCAGGATCATGCGTCGATCGGTCAAAAGTCCCCTGTGGACTATAAGTCCAAAAAACGATTGTGTGCTACTTATAACTCACCCTGAATCAAATTCCAGCAAATTTTTAACTCAATAATTAATGTCTTCATGTATGTTGAATGTAAATTAAAATAATTGTCGAGGTTGAAAAGGGCGTTTGCAATCACAGTGCCAATGCAAAACAGATCTATGCCAATGCAAAAAGGATCTACAGAGGATTAAGGTTTGTCACCTCTCTTTGGGTAGACTTTATTGCCTTGCTCGGGGAAAACCAAAAGATATACGGTCATACAAGAAATGAATAGATAAATATTAGGCATCAACTGCCCGTTCTGGAGATAAAGTCTAGCTTCACTAAGCAACCATTGTAAGTGCAAATATGAAATTGTTTGATACGAATGTAGGGGACCTACAGTTAAATGCCGGCAAATTAAATTTCGAAGCTTGTCATGATAGAAACTTTTAGGTGGTACGGGTCAGATTTTGACCTAGAACCCCTAGATTATTAGTCAAACACACTTTACCACCAAGCGACTGTGACGATCGTGACGCGTGTATATTTATAGATTACGACGTGTACCCATTTTAGAGCTAAGGGCCCTTAAAATATAGCCTAGCCTCCACAAAAGACTTGGGGTGTCCCTAGAAAAAATTATATTATAATGTACGTATAATTGAAACTTAATATGTTGAAGTTAACATTTGCTTACATTATTCGTGGTCAAGTGCAAGCACAATGACAGAAGAAACTGCATTAAAAACTGCCAAAATATACTGGGAGGGAATACTGTGAAGTTTCATATTGCAGTACGTACCGGAATCAAAATACATCAATGCACCGAATCCTCAAGAGGGATTGTAATGAACGCCAGGAGGTCTTAAAATGGATTCTTTTAAAAATCTTTGGAAATGGTTGAAATTCTTTGGAAATGGTTTTCCCATTTTCAGTGTAATTTTCTACTTGTAGTTGCCACTTGAAAAAGGAACAATTTTGAACTCGACTTTCACAAGGTCAGAAAAAATATTACTTTTTTTGGCCTCAGCATTTCTAAACGAAAACCTACCGCAATCCTGGATTGCCAAAAGCCTGTGTGTGGAGCAAATTAAAGCCAGATGTGAGAAGATGTTGAAGCCGAGGGATGCTCTTTAAAATACTCTACTATCGTATCGAAGTAAGTCTTAACTAGCGAGTCTTTGGCATTTGTTGTCTTTTACATTATTTTTATCTTACAATATTTTAAGGCATAATTTCAGCCAGATACTTTAGTTTTTCGCAAATATTTTGTTTGTCTCACATACTTCCACATTTTTTGAAGGTATAGTGTAGTATTATATTTATAGTATTAGCTAGTATTACAAGCAATGGTAACACTGTTAGCGTAGTCGAAATAGGCGACTACTGATCACACTTACTCCAAGAGTTAGTTGGCTGTCCTCTCTCTATAAGCAAACATAAGCATTGAAGCAAATATAACTATTCACTGAAGTATATTAAAAGTACCGCATTTTTCTTTAACCTCGGTTATTACACATAGCAAAATTTTTAATACCTATACTACAAATATACCGAAAAATATTTTGCGCGCTCTTCCATTTTTTAATTTTAATAGGAACTTGTTTGATAACTGACAAAGGCACATAACTCATCCTGAGATTCGGGTACGTAAAAGTAGGTGGCGCGGAAATCAATTTACCGAGTGACAATAAAGCCAGTGCCGGATATTGCATTTTCGGGGTTTTGGGTTTTCGGGAATTTTGGATTTTCAAGATTTCGGTTTTCGGGATTGTGTCCCCAACACGTTTTAAAATTTCAACTCCAGCTCTATAAAATGGTGCTTATAACACTTAAATATCTATAAATATAAAAGAGGAGACATTCGTGCATCGAGGATTTGTGAGGATGGACTTATGGAAACTTCTTTTCTTTACTCTCGTACTGTAGACTGCATTAGCTTTCACGAGTAAATCCAAAGACATACACTACTTAGCAAATAAAAGCATTCACTGTCGCTTTAAAAACTCGATATTTTCAAACTTGGTCTATATTGGATTTGCGAAAGACTTTGGCCACATATTTAAGGCTAATTTAGCGTTTACATTACTTTTTATTAAAAGGATTGATGAACAAAGTTCAAATTATGTTTATGTAAGACTCCCGAATACTTTTATTTTTAGCGACCACTTTTCCTCCGGTTGTCGTCTGTTAATGTTAAGCTCTCAAGCTTCTCGAAACGATTCCCAGTCATCATAGTAGCAGGTCACAGAATTCATCGATAAATAAGGCAAATAGCACTGGATCGAGTATACACACTTGTGGTACACCTGCTGCCATTTCGAACCAATTTGAGAACTCCAACCCATCCCAAACTGTTGCACTCGATGTTTAAAGAAACAGTAGGTATGCTCGCGATAGCCCTACAGATTACAGCTTGTAGATTAAAGCTTGCCTGTTCACAAATGATTTTTACATATCCACAAGATAAGATAAAGTAATATAGTCATAAAGTAATGCATTTTTCCATCGCTTTCTGGCACATCGCATCTATATAATTCTTATTTTTCCACCTCGCTTGGTATTACATATGTGTGTGCGGAGACCTGAAGAATTGATAAATGGTTACATATTTTATCGTCAATATGAGAATACCGCACAACTAAACAAATTAATTGTATTTCTAGCCTTCAGTCAGTCATTATCAGGTATCTAGTCAAATTCATTTTTATAATTACTATCATACTACGACCGACTACTACTCCTACTACAAAGTATCTGCTCGCGTTAGCCTGGTCAGGAGACTACGATAGAGTTGTAAAATTGTCTACGATTCCTGAGCCAGGAGTAAGTACGGGTCAGTACGGCATGTTTACTATTACTCCGCCAAAAGCCCATCAAACTCAATTCAAGAACACACATACGACGTCCGTACAACCTGTCCATACTTCTCTTCACATGCAAGGAGTCAATGACTACGAGGATGCAACGGAAACTTATGAAATGGTTTACTCCAAAAAGAACGATAAAAGGATGACTACGGGGTTGGCTGTGGATAAGGAGAAAAACAATGACCCCGAACCTTTTTGTGAATTTTGAAACTTCGACGACCCACCTGAACGATGACGATGTCTATACCCACCCACACCGAATCGCACACAAACTCCTATATGCAATATTATCCTCGGCCTCCTTCAAATATATGTATGTCTTTTTTTTGCTGACATTAATTTGGTGTTTTTTTTATTTTTTTTTTTTTGAGAACGTTTCTGCGATAGACTTGCGAATTTCGGGATCAGTCACGTGTGTACGTAAAGACATTCACGTTTACGTGCTACGAGTACAGTGTATGTGTGTGCGAGTGCAGGACTCGCACCCATCTCTGTATAGACTGAAAAGGATAATAATCATATATCCTATTTCTTTCTCCGGCTGGTTGGGAGCAGAGCCGGCAAAGGCGGCAGCGGCGGAGCTCCTTCAGTACACATATAGTTCGTGTCCTGTATACGTGCGAGTGTGTGTGTCGGGATATTTGTTTTATATTTTTTTTACACACATATATTTTCGATGAGCCTGGCTGAACATTTTTGGAAGTCATTGAACCCCACACTTGCATGGATGTGAATGAAGACGAAAATGGGGGAGTCGAACGATAAAGGTGACTTTTTTTCACCTGGAGGAACGAAGCAATAAAACACATGCCACATGAACGACGACTGTCATTGAGTCCTTTTTATAAAGATTGGCGAAGCGATGGAGAGGGCGATATTATATATCCTTTTGTATACAGGTGGATTGTGTTTTGGTGGCTGCATCCAGAAGGTATGGTTCAAGAAGTGGACTGGGGCCGGTGATGGTTGGATTTGCGCCTCGTCGCATTTATTATAATTTTGCTTCTGTTTTTATTTTTTATTTAATTTTTTGTTAGGACGTTCCGAAGGATATCCTTTGAATGGGTTTTAGTAGATTAATTTCTCCTTTTTCTTTTCGGTTTCTTGCGGATTAGCTATGTGTGGATTTTTTCTGTTGAGCCATGTTCGGTGGGTAATCAAAATTTCATATGATGTTCGGTTTCCGCGTTTTTGTTATGGTTTCTGTGGTATTTGAAAAGCTCTTGTGGTTTGTGTGTAAAGTCGGAAGAAGATGTGTGTTAAGAAAAATAATTTAAATTGGAGCGATATGAGTGTTGGTATTTCTTGTCAAACATTGCTCGACATTTATTACACAATGCAACACCAAAAAAATCACCGATATCCCGAACGGTAATTGGTATTAAGCATACTTAGTAAAATACAGAAAACTAATTTATATATAGATATCACGTCCCAAGAAATAGATAACGGGAATCTTACTCTGTTTACTTTCCTCGTCACTTTTTTGAGAGTAGTCATAAAAATATATCTTCTCTGGGTACAACAGTCATTAAAACACCTAGAATACTAATAAATCTACAAAATGCCGCGTGTTTGTGTTAATTCTCCTAACTTATTTTGTTATGTTTGTGGTGAATTCACACCTAAAAGTGTGAAAAAGCACATTTCTCCCTTGTTTAAGAAGTGTTATGAAGCTTATTTTAAGATTGCAATTGAAAATCAAGACAAATCGTGGGTGCCTAAAGTGTGTCGTTTAAAATGCTATAAGTATTTGAGGGGTTGGCGCAAGGGTACTATAAAAGAAATGCAATTTGGTGTACCAATGCAGTGGCGTGAACCTAAAAATCACTTAGACGACTGTTACTTCTGTTTGACAACTTTAAAAGGTTTTTCAAAAAAATCAAAGCGCTCAATTAAGTATGCTAACGTGTCATCAGTGTCGATGCCGCTACCACATTCTCCAGACATTGCAGTACCGGAAAGATTTTGTAGTTCGTCGGTTTCGAGTACGGAAGAAGATGACGAAGCAGGCCTACCTAGTAGTGGAGAGGTATTTCAAGATCAAATAACTACAGAACCACATTTAATTTGCCAATCAAAACTAAATGATTTTATCAGAGATTTAGATTTGACCAAAGAAAAATCAGAAATATTAGGCTCGAGATTAAAACAATAGAATCTATTGCAAACTGGAGTTAAAATTACAACTTATCGCAAAGGTCATATTTCCTTAGCTACCTTTTATTCAAAAGAAGATGGATTAATTTTCTGTAATAATATTGATGGATTAATGTCAGCATTAGGTCACAGACACATATCACAAGAATGGAGACTGTTTATTGACGGATCGAAACGAAGTTTAAAGGCAGTTTTACTTCATAACGGTAACGTACTTCCATCTTTGCCTGTAGCATACGGCGCTCACTTAAAAGAAACCTACGATATTTTAAAACAAATTTTGGAAAAAGTCAATTATGTAAATAACAAATGGCAAATATGTGCAGATTTAAAGGTTGTGGCCTTAATTTTAGGATTGCAAACTGGCTATACGAAATATTGCTGTTTTCTCTGTGAATAGCAGAGCGCGTTCAGATCACTATATAAAAAAAACTGGCCTCAAAGATCAGGTTTCGTGCTTGGACAGAAAAATATAAAGAATGAACCATTGGTACCACATGAGAAAATCATTTTACCCCCGTTACACATCAAACTTGGTTTGGTAAAGAATTTTGTGAAAGCGCTTCCGAAAGACGGACCTGGATTTTCCTTTCTCAAAACCAAATTTCCTACGTTAAGTGAGGCGAAAATTAAAGAAGGAATTTTTATAGGACCTGATATAAGAAAATTAATCAATGATCCCAATTTTGTATCTAGCCTCCGCCCATGGAAAAAAATGCATGGTTGGCTTTTGTCGATGTCACAACAAATTTTCTCGGCAATCACAAATCACCCGATTTTCATGAAAAAATAAATATAATGCTGGATGCTTATCACCAACTACGATGCAATATGTCGCTAAAAATCCATTTCCTACACTCCCATTTAAGTTTCTTTCCAGATAACATGGGTTCAGTGAGTGATGAACACGGAGAAAGATTTCATCAAGAAGTTGCAGAGTATGAGAAGCGTTATCAGGGTAGATGGGAACCAGCCATGCTTGCAGACTACTGTTGAAGCCTTCAGAGGGATACTGCGACTACTAATTATAAGAGGAAAGCCAATCGTTCCAAAAAAAAAAAAATGTTTTCTAATGTAGAATAAAAATGTCCTTCATACGAATTTGAAGAAAATCAATAAATGCCTTTCACTACTAAATCTGACGTGATGTATCAACTTTATTTATATACTTTAAATCGTTTTAAGGTGATGAGTCATAATTACATACTGTAAGTCCAGTGAAAAAAAAAGTATATAATTTGTTGCATAGTGTTATTGATCCAGCAGGGGTTTTGATATTTTACCTTGTACCAACCAGAAACCATTTCGGTTCGCATAGAAAAAAATAATAGCCCAAACCAACAGTCTCATTGCGATTTTTCGTATTTTCTATCATATTTCCAAGTATATTGTGCAAAGAAAAAGAATAACCTATTCTAAAAAACAATTTAATATTCATTGAGTAACAATCAGGTTTATTGCTATAGTTACCCTGCAGTTCGCCGATATTGTGGCCTTCTTGCGTTAATCACCCTGATTATAGTTGTCGGGTGTCGGACCGACATTTATCGGATCTTGAGTGGGGTCGTATTTTTGACTCTATTACTCAACGCTCCCGACTCGAGGAACTTGTAGTAGATTTGCACCCGACTTGAATGATATAGAATCTTTGAGAAAGATTGGCATCACTCGTCTTTATGTGTCAAATTGTTGTCTGCTTTAAGTTTGAAAGCAAATTCAAGTAGGCACACAACTGTGGAGTCGATTAGCCCAATTCATAGTAAAAGTAAACTTTCAAATATTGGCTTGGAACTGAACCATTGGAAAAAAACTTTCCGATACTATCTTGGATATATGAGCTTTCAATTGTTCAGTTTCTCAAGTGCAAGAGTAAATGTATTGTGATCGCTTCATCTACGAATGTCGTCATTTCTGAGATTACATTGCATTGTAACTAATTCTTGCCAGTTAAAGCACATTCCAGCTTTCCGTGACAATTTACAGGCATTTAGCGTTTTTGGCTTTCATTTTGATCTTCTATTCCTCTAGTTCTCTGAGGTGGGGTTTTTATTGACTGTTGACCGGATATCGAGATCTATTTTAGATCTTTTTTATTCTCTTCAACCTTATCATTTTTCGGCTACCCAAGAACCCAGCATAGTTCCTAATTGTGCTGTTTGCCATAGGCCTTAAGTTATAACTCACCTGAGCCGCTCCCCGTTCGTAAAAAATCAGGAGAATGGTATACCAAAATCAACGTAAATAGACGAATTGGAGCTAATATTGTTCAATTTAATCATTTGAAAAATCTTTACATGACAGCCGACTCCTTTCTTATCGTTTTAACAACCGATCAAAACTTACCCTATTGACTCAAAAATAAATCATTAATATGCAAGATTCTCGTAATGCGCCTCAAACAAAAAGCCTCTCCAAATACCGCGGTCTTTGGCTATAGAACTATTCATCCACACTTCATGTATGCAGTTACTGGCGGTGTGCCACAAGGATCAGTTTTAGGAACATGTATGTGGAACGTTATGTATGACAAAATTCTGCGTCTATCGATTCCAAGAGAAACCTCAATTACCGGCTTTGCAGACGCCATCTCCGTGGTGGTTGTGGCAGAAACGAAAAGGTAGAACTGCACTGCAACGAAACAGTTGCAACTGTACGAAGATGGTTAGCTGGAGCGGGTTTGCAACGCGTCGACCATAAGACGGAAGCAGTACTTATTGCAAGTAGAAAAATTTGAGAAACGATTACCCTTAGAGTAGGAGAGCACGAAATAGTTTTCCAACCTTTTATAAAGTACCTTGATGAGTAACATCGGGGGCCCGCAACAAATCAAGAGACTTCTTCTTGCGGGAGTTGCCAGTTCTATTTTATTAGATATGGTCGTGTGCAGCGACATTTAAGTCCTGTATTCCGTCCATCGTCTTGCCGCTCTAAGGGTGGCGTGTGCATTTCGAACAGTTTCAAACGATGCTATACTCGTCGCATCCCCTATGGTACCTATCGATACACTTGCTGAAGACATGGTTAGATTAAAAAGCGAGCGAGTTCATAATGGCCAGGTAGATAACGATAAGAGAAACTACGAAAGGAATCGTAGTATAGCAACCTGGCAACAATAATGGGGCGAATCGATTAAGGGAAGATGGACCCACAGACACATAAGCATTACTTTATCCACGGAAGCATTACTTTATCCTAGGCGACTTTAACTAGGCTGCGATTATTGGAAGTATTTCCGCATATCTTATGTCTCGAACAGCACCACCTATCGTAATAGGACCAAACTGCGCAACTCATTAAAAAGATTACACTCACGAAATTTCATCAAAATCCGTTAAAAGTCAGAATTTTATAGTACATATATAGAGATGCTTATTTGACCTCTGAAAATTTGTTTAATATCCTATCCATGTATAAAAATGGATTCATTTAAATACGTCATCGTGTTGTGAAGGATCTCCCAATTGCCACAAAACATTGTAGTCGCCAATCTTAGTCCAATCAGTATTTGCAACGATTCAAACATCCAAAATAGCAGATCTCACAATCAAATCACGTTCACAGCGATTCGATTGTCATGGACCGCTGCAGTATTTTCAACCCAGAAACAAAAAGGTCAAAGACAAAAGAAGTCAAGTGCATCTGACGTGCATCATCATCATCATCAGCAGCAGCCAGCAACAGTAGAAATATCAGTAAGTACAGCAGCAGCATAATCTTGGCTCGAGTTGGTGGTGCCCCCTAAACAAATCCTCACTAAACTAAAGGCGCACGTTTCGCCGTTTGATCCCGATCTACTACGAGTACGAGCACCTCGGATGCAAGCAGCACAATACAAAGAACACAGAACTCTTAGATCTTAATGTGGAGATTAATCCGCTGCTGCTGATGCTGCTATATTCCTGCTAACCAGGCAGCGTAATCTGCTCCACATCGCAAAATTGCTTATTAAACGTGCCAAGGTGCTGCTTCGGTATCAGATTTCAAGAAGCGAATCGAATCTGTCCCCCATATAAACCCGACTCGAATGGTGGCACTTCTTCCAAATGAGCATCGAAGTGTAAACGTGATAGAACGACCTGCCGAATGCGCTCCACGAATGTGATCTATGTGATGATAGATTGCGAACCGAGCGGTGCGGTACAAATTTTGTACACTTCCTGCCCGGGGAGGAATTTAGATCAATTTAGCGTCGAAAGATCGTGTGGAATAGTCCCGTAGGCAAAAGCCATACACTGGCGCGGAGAGCAGGTCAACAATCGGAGCGCAAGATAGATTCTGGAGCAACAGCTTCCTGGCCAGATTCAGAGATGATGCGCGGCGGTTCCCATGAAAAAAACCACCGAGGTTGGTAGCGGCAGGGAGATTGATTGTGCGCCTATGTACCGGTGAAGCATTGCCAATTATCTATTCCTGATCTGAATTTGATTTTGGAAGCGATTTGAACTTGCGGGGTCAGGAAGTCACCGTTGTTTTGGGTTTTTTTTCTTCTTCTTCATTGTAAATCACGACTTTTCGAGCGAATCCTGTAATGGTCCAATTTAAGGTGTATTCCCCCGATAAAGTTGTTGTGAAGCGCTAGCACCTTCCATGTTGGTCATCAGCATCATCATCATTATCGGTTCGCTTTGCGTGGTTCTCTCTTCCTAGTTGTAGCAGGAGGAGGACTGCGTAGTGGGTGTTTATGGGAACATGGAACGGGGTGGGCTGGAGTGGAGTTGAGTGAAGATACACTGAGAAGAATCCTGCACCGGTTCAAGTCGAGTGCAATTACTTCAATTACTTGGTTGATGGCGAGAAATGTGGTGAGGAACGGTGGGCGACGTGCGCGCATTCAAGTCCCATTCGCGATTCACGCGGAAAGAAAATTACAGAAATTATATCCAAAGCGAATGGAACAGAGATCGAATGGAGTGATGCGGGGTAATTCCACGGATACGGTGTGGTGCTGTATGAATAGTGTGTTGGTTAGCCAAAGACCGTATGGGATGATG
This sequence comes from Ferdinandea cuprea, assembly GCA_963576555.1. Taxonomy (NCBI): domain Eukaryota; kingdom Metazoa; phylum Arthropoda; class Insecta; order Diptera; family Syrphidae; genus Ferdinandea; species Ferdinandea cuprea. The sequence goes on from OY754958.1 coordinate 137,420,997, forward strand.
GAAGAGTTCGCATGGTTGCTGTTAATTTGTTTTCTCGCCAAGATTGTGGAGCTGTGATAATTTGGGGGTTCTATTCGCGGACGGTCGGTGTAGTGAACTGTTGGAATTTGGAGCGAGAAATTTTCTTGCGTTTCAAAATGGGCACCAGATACAAGGTAATGGCTGGGAATTTACTAGGATTTCACGTGATTTGCCTGTAAAGTGAGAAATCATGGCTAAAAGTGGTCTGATAAGATGCAGTGTGGCTATGCGGCGGAGGAGTTTGTGCAAGACTGATTGAATTTAGACGTGATTGGGATGCGACTTCCTTGTAGCGTAGATACCTATTAAAGGACAAGGACTTGGGACGAACACATACCTGAAGGCTTTGTTGAAGTACATGTACATTTTTGTGTTAATAAGATGTCCATGTGACATTTTATTGACCACTTAGAGCAATCACATATGGAAACTAGCACATTAGTTATTTATTTGAAATTGATTGCTGATGAAAAAGTTAGTTACTTATGGGAAGTGAGGGATTGAAGATTGAAGAAATGGGAAGGAAGGCAGATATTCGATTAGAGCTTAAACGCTGATTTGTTACCACCACTCACGCGAATTGTGAGAAAAGAAGGGAATGTATAAATCGAGGTTGAAACAAGCCTGTGCAATTAAGAAAAGAAAGGGTGTTGTTGAATTTTATGTCTGAGATGTCTTAGCGGTCTCTTATAAGCTCACCAGCTTTCTTACTTAGCTTCTTACCAGCTTTCTCTTAGCCAGGAAAGAACGGAGACCGAAGTTAAAATGACGGCAAGCCCGGGCTTATGTTTCCCTGCAATTCTCAACAAGTGCGAATGCTTTTCTGTCGGCATAACTTTATATCAAAAGTGCCTTGGTCACATCGTTGATAGCAAGGACTTCTGCCGGGAAGACACTTGAAACTTTGATGTTAACTAAAAAACCAAGTTATTTTATACAATAACTGCTATCGCCTTACAGGTCAGCATTTAAAAGTACTGAGATCTAAAAAAGAACCGCACATTTTGGTTATTTACTTTTGTACTTGGTAAGTAGATAAAAAGTATCTAATTTTTTGTTGACAGATCCGCTGAGCCAAGAATGGGTCTCGTCGAAAAGCTGATCTTTTGGCTACAATTCAGTTTTTCAGCTAGCATTTCCAGCGCCAATTAATTATCGAATTCACGGCTTTGTCTATAAGCGGCCGGCGGCGTCAGCACAATCGCTTACCGATGTAGAATCAAATCCAAGCCGTGTTGACTCTCTGCGATGCCAAATTCATTCGATCAGGGCTTAGTCTTCTTCAAGTACTTCGTCGATACTGCCTGCTACGGCGGACAGTGGTCGATTTAGGGTCATTAGATGGATTTAATTCGAATTTAAGTTTTTTATTATGTTTGGTTGTGAAATGTTTTTTATAAATCATTTTAAAAACATTTCCTTGACTTCAGTTGGTAGCATATTGAGTTGTCGGGTTGGTAGATGTCAACATAACATGGAGCACATCAGTATTTGTTGCGAGTCGGGATATATTTCCTGAAAATGCGATTCGAACAATTTTGTAATCTTTTTGACGGCCTTCTAAGACATCTTTCGAAAGCTGTCCAAAAGGGGTTTTAAAAACTTTCAATCATATCGGCAAATGAATTGTGGACACTTACAGGCATTTTGTACCAATTACATTTACTTACTTACTTAGGTGGCGCTACAGTCCGGGGTGGACCTGGGCCTCAACCAATACGCCTCTCCAGTTAGCACGATCTTTGGCTAACTGCCTCCAGTTGCGCACTCCAAGTTGGTTGAGGTCCCCTTCCACTTGCGCGCGCCACCTTAGGCGAGGTCTTCCTCTACTGCGTTGTCCCTCCGGGTTGGATTCGAAGACTCTTCGGGCCGGAGCGTTGGTGTCCATTCGCTCTACATGTCCCAGCCATCTTAGACGACTAATCCATATTTTTCTGACCAGGTCGATGGCGCTGTACAGCTCGTAGAGTTCGCTGTTAAATCTCCTCCTCCAAAGCCCGTCAACGCAAACGGGACCGAAAATCACTCAAAGAATTTTGCGTTCGAAACGACCAAGGAGATCTTTATCCGCCTTTGATAACGTCCATGCTTCTGCGCCATACAGCAGGACTGGGATGATGAGGGTCTTATATAGAGTCTCCTTGGTGTTTCTCGACAAGGCCTTACTAATCAATTGCCTCCTTAGGCCAAAGTAACAGCGGTTGGGAAGTGTAATTCTTCGCTTGATTTCTGACGATATGTCATTGTCAGAGTTAATAGCAGAGCCGAGGTAGATAAAGTCCCGAACTACCTCGAAGTTATAGCTCTCTATCGTGACGTTCTGTCCGATTCGTCGATGTTGTGTGTCCCTTCTTGTTGACAGCATATATTTCGTTTTGCCCTCATTCACTTCTAAACCCATTTTTGCCGCCTCTGTACTGATACTTGCAAACGCACCAGTGACAGCTCGCTGTGTTCTTCCAATGATGTCGATGTCGTCGGCGTAAGCAAGTAGTTGCACAGACTTTTGGAAAATTGTGCCCCTGGTGTTGGCTTGCGAGTTTCGCACAATTCTCTCAAGTATGATGTTGAAGAAGTTACATGACAGCGCATCGCCTTGTTTAAATCCTTTTTTGACATCAAAGGTCTCGGAGAGATTGTTTCCGACCTTAATGGAGCAGCGAGAGTTCTCCATCGTCATCCTGCACAATCTGACGGGTTTGGCAGGTATGCCAAAACTAGACATGGCTCTGTATAGCTCGTCTCTATAAATGCTGTCATATGCGGCCTTAAAATCGATAAAAAGATGGTGAGTATCGATCTGGACTTCTTGGGTTTTTTCCAGGATCTGCCGAAGTGTGAAAATCTGGTCAGTTGTGGACTTACTGGGCCTAAAACCGCACTGATAGGGTCCAATCAGTTCGTTGACGAATGGTTTCAGGCGTTCACACAGCACGGCAGACAGGATCTTGTATGCGATGTTGAGGAGACTTATGCCTCTATAGTTGGCGCAGTTAAGAGGGTCTCCTTTCTTGTGGATCGGGCAAACAATGCTGAGGTTCCATTCATCAGGCATACTTTCCTCTGACCAAATCTTGGAGACGAGCTGGTGCATGCTCTCTACCAAATCATCTCCCGCTGCCTTGAAAAGTTCGGCAGTTAAGCCGTCCGGCCCGGCAGCCTTGTTGGATTTCAGTTTGGATATTGCTATCCTCACTTCATTTTGGTCAGGTGGGCGGGAGTCTTGGCTTTCATCACCCATTCTGCCTGACAGCGGAATTTGTGTCATCATCGCCATTTAACAGTCTGCAGAAATGGTTTTTCCATATCCTCAGCACCGACTGTGTTTCCACTACTAGGTTTCCTTGTTCGTCTCTACAGGTATCTGCTCGGGTAAAGTTGCGTTGACACGTTCTTTTTACCTTTTGGTAAAACTTCCGAACATTGTTTCTGGAGTACCACCTCTCTATTTCCTCGATCGCGCGCTTCTCATGCTCTTTCTTTTTCTTCCGGAGAAGCCGGTGTTCTTCCCTCCTCATTTGCTCGTAGAGCTCACGAGCCGCTCATGTTCTTCTGTGCAGCGCCGCTACGTAGGCCTGTTGTTTTGCTGCATGCGCTTGCCGGCACTCTTCATCGAACCAGGGGTTTCGTGGGGGTGGTTTGGTGACGCTTCTGATGGCTTCTTGGCATCGATGCCACTGGTCTTCAGCACTTGATGCTGGCAGCACATGACTTCTCGAGAGGTTGAGGGATACGCGATCGGCAAAAATTCTGGCGGTTTGTTGCGCTTGTAGCCGTTCAATTATATATTTATATTTGGAACAAATAATTTGGCTGTGTCCAAACAGTAAGTTCGGAATTTATTGGTATACATTTTTAGACCCGAAGTTAATGTCTTTAAAACAATTGACAAGCATTCTACCGGTTTCGGGTCCAAGCCAGTTTTTGCCGCTATTGGTATTTCCTCCACCTTGTTTTGGAAAACCTACCAGGATTCCCAATTCAGATCTAAGTTCATTTTGTTTGTCTCATACCAGCATTCTTTCTCAGTTTTGTAAGATACATGTAGCAGTGCTTCCAGTCCACATATTTTCAGTCTCATTACTTATTTTTAAAGGTACTATACATTATAGCACCTATCATTTGGAAATACGTCATTACTATCTGGTCATTTATAGCCCAGAAAATATTTACATTTAAGGCTTAGTATATGGTCTTGCGGACAAATAAGTCAACATCAAATTTTTTATATTTTATTTATGAATCTCGAGCGAACTTCTATTAAATCATTCGCTTCCAACTTTCTGCCTGATAAGCATGCAAATCATTTGCAAATGCAAAAGGAAAATTCCTACAGACCATAAGTAACCTTTTAGGGAATTCACTAAGAACACTTAGTACATGGACAAAGCAATGCGGCCTTGGCGTCAACCCCCAAAAAACTGAGCTTGTCCTTTTAACAAACAAAATAATAATACCACAATTCCAGCCACCAACTCTTGAAGGAATACCTCTAAAGGTGACGGACAGAGTGAAATACCTGGGTATGATCCTAGACAGGAAACTTAATTGGAAGCCGAATATCAATGACAGAGTGAAAAAAGCAGCTAACGCTTTCTACGCATGTAACCGCGTAGAAAGCGTTGGGCCCAAACCCCAAAATAATCTTGTGGATGTACACGGCGATCGTGCGGCCAATACTCACATATGGCAGCGTAGTCTGGTGGCAAGCCGCCGCAAGGCGACCAATCTCAAGGCAATGTCAAAGATACAAAGACTAGCATGTATAGGAACAACCAGCGCAATGAGACCACACCTACAGCAGGTTTGGAGGCAATTCTCAATCTAACTCCTCTGGACCTATACATGGAAGAATCTGCAACCAAAAGTACCTTGAGGATTAGTCAAACCCATGCAATTTTGGGCACGCACAAATTCTAGAGAAAAACGTTGGGAATAATGTCACTTCTGACTACATGTCTCTCCAACTGATCTTTGATAGACTATTCACCTACTCCTTTCCGAGCAGAGGTGAATGGAGAACAGATGAACCCACAAAGCGGAAATCGGTATTCATCTATACAGATGGATCAAAGATGGAATGTGGAACCGGTGCTGGTATATTCTGTGAGGATTTGAATATACACTTCTCCATCAGGCTTCCTGATAGCAGTAGTGTCTTCCAAGCAGAGATTCTGGCAATCGCGGAGGCGGCCCGAACGGTGTCATTGCTGGCAATACCACGTAATGATATTACCATTTTCATTGACAGCCAGGTGGCTATAAGAGCAATTTCTGCTATAGAAACAAAATCGAAGCTAGTTCACCGCTGTCGCGAAGAGCTTAAGGTTCTTTGCTCGCAGCACTCCACGAATCTCTGCTGGGTCCATGTACATAGTGACAAAGCCGGCAATGAGATAGCTGATGAACTGGCGAGAAAGGGGTCCGCAATTGATAAAGATAGAGCACTACAGTCGATCAAGCCTCCACTTTGTAATCTCAGAGAACGAGTGGAAAACAAGATACGTATGAAAACCAATAACAGGGCTTTTACAAGTCAAAATAGATACTTAGTAAAGTTTCTAAATACAAGGGGCAGCAGCGTGGATATGTGAGCTTTGAAAAAGTCACTTTTTCCACTTTATGCCGAATGTAGTTAAGCCTTTACTCGCCACTAAGTTCGCGAGGCCATAGTATAATGTTGGCGAATGGTTCGTACTCCAACCACAAAGGTAAACAACAAACTCTAGCTCCTTAGATAAAGATAATCTGCTTGTGCTTACTTCACACATAGCTGTAAGCTTATACAACTTGCTTTATCTCTTCCGCGCTAATCATGGCCGTGATAAAAGCTTTGATTCAACCGTGTCTGCATACATGCTTATCGAGGACTGCAGGGCGCCATTGGACAGGGCTAGCCGCTAGTTCGACATCACTCGAACGACAGGGTTTCGGGCCATAGAAGGTGATGGGAGGGCCAACGAGCTGGCCAGACGTGGCTATGTTCTCCATGCATCGCTGGCGGGAGAAGTCTTATTGACATGAAAAGAGAAATGATTGACGTCATATTTCCGAAGATGTTGCCAACTTATAACAAATCTAGAATACGGAACCAAAGACATATAGCCCGTGCAGAAGTTGCTATAGAAAGCATTGCGATAGAAAGCGACCAGTTTAATCTTGGCATCCCTTGGCGTAACTATCGCAGTTGCATGTACGCTAATGTGAGCGGAACCGTGTTTCAACTTTTCTCTTGGTGTCCGGCTTTAGCGAGATCGAGATTTTGTGCACACAGTAGAATTCAAATTTATCAAGTTAACTTCTTTCCTTAATTCCACGGGCTTTATATAGTTTTAAGCTATACTCCCACACACCCCACCCTTCTCTTCTTACTGGTCCTGTGAGTGGTGGCAACCATTTTACCTACCTACCTACCACCTTAATGATCTAAATATTTACAAATCCACTTGTCCATATAGTATTTCCACTATCGGTCTGAAAAGGTCAGTGAGGGCGCAGTGGCTTAGTGGTTAAGTGCGTTGGACCAAGTTGTAAATATTCGCTACCTCATCTCTTGCAAACGTCTGACAAACATCCATAATAATAAATGTCATGAAGCTTCTCAAAAAAAAATAATTACCGTTCGGAATCGGCAATAAACTGTAGGTCCCTTTTATTTGTGTACAAAATTAATATTCGCGTTCACATTTATTAGAGAAGCTAGGCTTTAGGTCCTATGTGGGCCATGTACCCCTAAAATTTATTCATATTTTTTGAACCATTCAAGGCTCTTCCCGAGAAGATAAAAAACTTATTTTACTCATTCTAAAACAAAAAAGGTTCCCATTACCGACGCTGGTTAATCGTCAGCATATAAAAGCAAAATCGTTGGGTTTGATTTTCCAAAGGCTTTGAAAGTCTAATAATCTGGCTTCAGTTTATAAAGCGCTTACTTTAGTGTAGCTTGTGAATTCCGCAGCGGTACCTTCAATTCCAGTTTCCTTCTTGGTACAGAGGACCAAATATCGGTCTATCTTTCCATCTAATCAGCTCACTGCTAACTACCTCATCAAGCCATTTGCACTCTTTTTTCTGAGCTAAAGATCATTCATCATGTTTCTTCTAACTCGGATGTCTAATCGCTTGCTTGAAGATTATCTGCATTTAAAATTAACTCAAGAGAAAATGTGTTGGTAACGTAACTCTCTCTGATTTTCCAAAATTGTTCCCAAGACAAATTAAGTGGTTTTGTGTAAATCTGGGTCACCATACTAACAGAATCATTCCCTTAACCGATGGTGGTGCTACTTAATTTCACATCTAACAGATGTGCTTTAAAATCTAGACCCACCCACTAATAACTTAATTTTTCATCGACGAACAGCTTTTCCAAATTGCCCTTTCACATATCAAAACTTGTAGCTTCGTCTCAAAGTGTTCACTCTGCAGGACCGACTTGCGAACAAACGGTGTACGATGATAAATCACCCCTCCTCGCCGCGACTCACAGCGTAAATTTATGTCGTGATCATATCTCGCCCAAGACACACCACTCAATAATTTCAATTCGCTGCGGTCTGGTCTTGAGCTGTATAATGTTTAACATGTCCCAATTATCTAATCTTCATCCTAACCGAGTTTGTTAGACAACCCATGGGCTGGCCTAAAAGATACCGTATCTGCGGCTTCTTCCATCCATCCATCCGCGCTGTTTCGTCTCCCTTCCTGCGATAGTGGTAGTAGTGGCGTTGTCGTCTCTCCAGCATCAATTGCGTGAGCAATTTTCGAAACGGTCTGGTGCGGTAATTTCCCTGCGAACACAACTATGCATGGAGATAACTACCTAGATACCCTTTTTTGGACCAAAGGAGCACGTCCACACGTCCATCATCATTGGCGTGGTATACGCGCGGCAGCACCAACGCTGTAATCTTATCTTCCCGGTGAAACGCTGCTGTAAGGAGGCTTTCTTGGCTCTTGGCTATTGGCTCTTGGCACATGTGTGTGTGTACGATGCGCTGCACTGTGCCCCGAAATCTTAACTAAAGCCATGCCCGAACAAGGGTTTTATTGCTCGCGCCCATATTGGATTTCCCATCGCGTCGTCGCGTCTATCTGAAGCTATCAATTTATGCAGAGCACTTAGATGAATAGATTTAGTGGTGATGTTGTTGGCGGTGGTGCTGGTGCTGTTGCTGGTGCAGCGGTTGCTTCTGCTGTTATTGTTATCTGTTTAGCATTCATCGTTCGTGTTTCGGTCATAAAATAGCGATGAACTGTGCGCCGCGATGGGCAAAGGGGAGGCAGCCATGATTTCTGCAACACGAATTTCTCATTCATCGGAGTTGTCTATCTACCTCACAATTGCCGTGTGTGCAGAGTGATTTTCCCCAGATTGTTATTGTCTTGTAATCGGCCAAAGTGAAAATTATGTGGTGCAAAGTGGTTGAGTTCGTAAGCTTAAGAAGAAGTGACGGTGGGGGTCTCATAATAAAGGAATGGGTCTTCAGTTTTTAATCTCACACAAATTTGGTATCTACTTCCTCTGTCTTTTATTATCCAAAATGGATACCGCAAATGTGAGGCTTTTTTGTGCTTAAGAAATGGATACAACTGCAGTCCCGTCCCATTAAAGTTTTTCCATCGTAAAATGCTCATAAATCGTAAATGCGATTCAGCTGTTGCCTATACTCTCACCAACCTTATAGTTGATGTCCACCACCCCACTCCCACAGTGAATTTCACTTCACAATGCGGCAGTCATAAAATAACCAAACGACCTTCTCCCAGGACATGCACTAGCAGCTCCTACACAACTGTAATACTCGTTCGAGGATAGTAGTTTCCTCCAATTTTGAAATAACATTACCTACAACGGTAAACCGTGTACTCCCTACAACACCGCCTCCATTTGTCAAGTTATTGACTGATAAAATATTGAAAATAATTCACCAAGCGCACCAAGGACGTTTTTATTACATATAAAACTGCTACCAATAAACAAACAAAACAAAAAACATTGTTTGTTCATCATCAGGACAAAACAAGGCAAAAAAACAAAAGGATAACAAACTCACTCTCTCTCTCTCTCTGTCTCTTCCCTCACCGATGACTCGTTTCGTCGAGGAGGAACACAGCCATTACAAGGATACAACTACTTCGCATGAAAAATGCACGAAGTTCCAAGGAGTAACTCTGCCGCCCGCTGCCATCGTCGCGTCGTAGTCGAAGCAACTCTTGGTGCGCATTATTCGCTAGATTGCCGTCAAATGGGAGTACCTACTCGCATACTCTTCCACCCACCCCCACATGTGTAGGCTACAACAGCGAGTAGGTATCCTATTTATATTTTTTATAACCTAGAAATCCTAAAAATGGATCCCTTGGATACAACATCACCTTTTTGAAAGTTGGTGTTGCTGGTGGCAAGTAAGCGGGAGATAATTTCACCACGGAAACATGTCCTTTTCGCGTAAAGTGGATTTATCCATGTGCGGAGCGGACCTACTTCGGTGATGCGGGCTGCTGTTGTTGCACTATTAAGTGCATTTTATTCAAGAATTGCACAGTGGAAACGAGCAGAGCGTTTGCCAGGACTAAATTGGTGTTACGGTATATGAACTGACTGAGGACTTAAGCGTCGAAACACAGCCCTTCAAAACACGAAAATAACCTTATTTTTAACTCTTGTTAACCTATTATTTCCTTTAGTTTAGGAAATTGAATTGCCTGTAGAAATCCGAGATCTTTCGATCTTTAAAGGCTAGAAATAAGCAGACTTAAAGAAGTTTGACCCCTGGCAATGCTCGCTTTGCTCGTCATATCCAAATTTTCCGACTAACAACTGGAAAGTCACGAAACTGAAGAAGAAGAAAAGCTCATAGAGAAGCGCTAGTGATCAACCGGTCGCACAATTGGGACCAAATTCGGCCTTCAACTTCGCTGGCTATAGATATCGGGCATAAGACCAGTGGTTGCCGGTGAACTGCCTTAGATAGAGAAATTAGTCGCGATTAGCTAAGAAAAGTTTAAAGATCAGCTTGCTTATGCATTGGCCGAGCTCTACACATGCTGCATTGGGAATTGGGACATCTTCAGTAGACAAACGGCGGCAAGCATGGCTATTCATCTTGACATTACACATTACAGTACATTAGAGTGGACTAATAAAGCTACTGACCACGCTTCTTTCCTACAATTTTACCACTGCATTCATGAAGGACGCTGGGAACTATTTTTGTTTTGTGAATGATGAAGTGGGGTGGGGTTTGGGACAACAATCAAAACCGTTATGACTATGCCATTGCGAAGACTCTCATATGGTTGGGAGCCCGTCAAATTGAAAGTAATTAAGTTATTTTTCCAATTTTTTTATACCCTATCCTAAGGGTATATTAATTTTGACACATAGTTTGTAACACCCCTTAATATTCGTCGTAGACCCATAAAAGTATATATATTTATGATCAGGACCAAATCCTAAGACTATTTAGCAATGTCCGTCCGTCCGTCCGTCCGTACGCAATTTTTAGGCCTTTAAATTCAAGCTAGAAAGCTGAAATTTGGACCACATACTCCCTAGGGCTCCGAAATGGTTAAGTGTAAAATTTTTTTGAATACGCCCACTGCCACGCCCACAATTTAGAAAAAACCGATTTAAAGCTACAGATGGACAGATAGAGGGTTATAACCTTCACAAGATATGTAGGCACTGCCCTCCTTTATAAGTTTGTCATATAAAGTTTTTTGCCACGCCTACTTTTTGTGGGCGTTTTTCACTAAAATGCTGTTTTCTTCGATAATTTTCATAGAAACCGAAAAAAAATGTTTAACAAGATATTTAGCCCATATTTTTTCCAATATATCGCCCATACAAAGTTTTTGGCCACGCCCACTTTTTGGGGGCGTTTTTTCAAAAAAATGTTTTTTTTTTTTTCTAAATTTTATAGAATGAAATAAAATGCTATCCATTATCTTCTTAAGGTTTTTTTGTGGCATATAGGGATAGGGATAGGGTATCATACTGTTCGCTCCAAGCGGACTGTAGCCTTTCCTTATGTTTTTTTTTTAAGGTTGCTACTATCCGAGGGAGCACTCAGACACAACTACAGGTCTGTTATACTACCATTCAGACAGTTAACATTAATGTACTAAGACTACCCGTCTTCCGAAGAAAGATAAGAAACATGTCCTGATGAAGAGCTTAGATGTTCGACACTTACCTCTTCAGCCCCGAAAATCCGACACCTGTTGCGAGCATAGGCCGGACAACTGCAGAGAAAGTTTTCTGCTGTATCATCCTCCTCACCGCAATCACTCCACCGAATCTTGTGTTCACGAGAAACCCAAGAATCAACGGTAAACATGGCTAAAGATGCAGGCAGACCCAACACAGGTTCGGGTCCTAAGAAAACTTCTTCTGAACCTTGCCTAGCAAGTTCATCCGAGATCTCATTTTCCTGGATCCCAGTGTAACCTGGGACTCAGACAAGATTCACTGTGTTCAGCCCTCCGACCAAATTTAGAGGAAGCTTGAAAACCTGTTGTTTACAATAGAGCGCATAGCCTTTAGGAAGGTAAAAGCCTCCGCTTGGTAAACAGAGGCATGTTTATCCAAGGGGTAGTAAAGTCTTATGTTATCGCGTCCCACAAAGACTCCAGCACCAGAGCCCTGTCCGGTTCAGAGACTGGCCGGGGCCATTTCATTACCTGCGGAAAGCTGCGAAGAAGAATTTCTGGTTTCGGCATGAGACCGCATATCCATTAGACAGGGGTCAGAGGATAATTCTCGAGAAAGTTCTTCAAAATGCCAGTGCGCATGGTACCAAAAGCCATCTATCTTTAAGCAAAAGATGGGTTATAGCGTACACACCATGCTATATAAATCGTGGAGGGGGATTCATTAAACCATTTAGAGCAGAGCCTGGAGTGCTAGGGAAGACCCCTGTGCAGCCGAGACATGTTGTTCCTTGGAGTTCGGCAAAAGAAGCGTTTCCGCGAAAGCCTGTTCCACCAAACAACCGATGCGTATGAAAGGAGCGGTCAAATCATGGCCGTATACATACAAAGGACCCGTTTTGGAGACAAGACCCATGACTTACCAAAACATCTCTAGACTGCCTGAAAGTCGACAGTGCTTTATCGGTTTTCGATTCAACATGTTCGCAATTTAGCTATTTACTTTTAAAGCATCTTGGAGCTTTGTGTTCACTTTTCCATTGAACAACTTTTCGTGACCTGTTTGTTTTTATAAAATTTTAAGAATTTGGCTTTTGACATAAAATTTATCTATTCCGTGCCATGTCATGTTTTGCCAACCAAAAGTGGCAAAACCGCAAGAGAAATTCGTAAAACTGGTGAGTTTACGACCTTAATGCAGCAGCGAGCTTTCACCATTGTTAATATTAGCAAAGGGAAGAGTTGGGCATCAATGCCTCAACTAAATATGGCTCTGTATAGATCTTTGCTATAGACTGATGCCTGTTTACTTGGCGCAGTTGAGGTCGTCTACCTTCCCTGAAAGTGGTCAAACATTTGGAGTCATGGTGGTCGGATGACACCCAGTAAATCAGTTTTGATGTTTCTCTGCATTTTTTTACAATACTGGTCTTTATCACTCGATTCAGCCAGCAGGAATGGGGGATACGGGACCGGAAAACGTTGATCGTAACAAGATCAATCTTGTTTTCTTAACTGGTGACCGCCATGTTCCGTTGCGATTATTCAGGCGACTAAACCTTTTTAATTCGCCACAATGGAAGACCTTCAGCTCCCTGGCTTTGTGTTGAAGATGTTTATAGGCCTGAGATTCCAATATTTTTTTTTGTAAGACAACATCCCTCTTACTCACAAAAATCATTGAATAGGTAAAACCATTTAAACATGCCTCATATTCCGAATTTAGCCCCACAGTTTACTGCCGCCGTTGCACACGGCGAATTTCGTTTATGGGTCTTTCAAAATTGGAGGCAGGTAAGGAACTGCATTCACCTAGGTTCATTGGAAAGGCGATTTCATGCCAATTCAGGGAATACACATCCACCCCGATGTATACAGTCGTTGCCTTGGGTTCTTGCATTTTTCAAAACGGATCCCATCACCGCCATGCATTCACAACTACATCGTCCCCCGGTTTCGTTGTCCTCCTCAACGTTGTCGTCGTCGTGCGAAAACAGATAGCAACGGGGCTATGTGCCACGAAAATCCATGGCACGTTTTTGGATTATTTATTAAAATATCGCATGAACGAAAGATGAGTTCCATTCGAGTTTTTCTCCTCCTCCCTCCTCGTCGTCGTCGTAGTCATCGTCATCGTTGAGAAGGACTCTTGTATGTCAGGCCAGATGCACAATGCCATCCACCAGTACCACCCTCTGCCATATAATAGTGGGCTGCTCATTTTCAATTTTTACGGATATTATCGTGCTTAAATTTTTTTTGTGCAATATCCTTGAAATGTCCTTGCGTGTTACGAAGCGCGGCGCGGCGCTGTTATGATGGTCTACCATTCACACAAAAGTACCTCAGTGCCCCGCAGAAGCAGCAGCAGCAGCGGCAGTAGACCAGCACGTCAGCTTGTAATTTTTGTGTGAAGCTTCGAGAAAAACATGAGAGAATTCCTTGGAAACGCTATTAAGCCTCATCGTGGATGCGGAGGTGGATAAAAACAGAACCCTGCTGACAGTGTCAGATATGCAGCGCGTTTGTCCTGGATTTAGGTGAACAAGAACATTCCAGAAACGGGCATCAGCCAGAGGTTGGGATGAAGTTCATATTGTCGTAGGAAAGAGGTTTGGGTGCATTTAAAATTGATGACAAAGACTGAGTAAGTTTGTTGTAAGTGAAGATGGCCGTAGTCCTTGGAACAAAAGAGACTGGGTGCATGTGCATTTTTCAAGCATTCTGAAGGTCTCTCGCAAGCCATTGCCTGAGGCAGTAAATGATTCCCATTCAGATTTTGAATTAATTTAGGAGGTGTGTCGAAGAATTTTATGGAAATAATATTAGAATTCTCAACAAACTAAACTTTATGTTTATGGAAAAATGCTTAGTCCGACGCGGGTAATCATTTCGAATGTAAATAGTTGCACATATTTTACGCTATTGGGCTGTAAAACCTAAGGATATAGTCGATGAATGAATGAACTTTACTGTGGTGATAAAGATTAAGCTGATGGTTGTTCTGAACGAAAAAAGCATGTACAACAGTTATAACAATAGCCATAGTAGGTCCAAAACCTTAATTTTTGCCTATTAAAATGAAGTAAATGAAGTAAATGTTTTCACAAGAATACAAATTTGTTGACTAGTAATTTTGGACCTACTAACTAAGAAAATAATAGTCTGGCGGGCATTCGAAAGTTCCGGCACTATGAACCGTATTTTTGAATATGTAAAAAATGGGCTTTGACAAGGCTACAATTTTAGTATGTTTTAGTTTACGTAGCAGTAGTAGTAAAGTGTTCTTTATTTTCAACTTGTTAAATCTATACATACATTGTTTTGACATTAAAGTTTTATATTTTTGTTGAAAAAAAAAACTTACGACAGTGACATAAATAGTCGTCTGTCGGGTGACTTACAAATTGCAATATTATACTTGTATTTAAAATTTTAATTAAAAACAATTAAATAAAGAAAAGAAAAACATGACAAGATAAAGTTAATACCAATGTTTGCACTAATTCAATTCCGCTACATATCGTTGAAATGCTGCTTCCAAATCTCCTCCCATTAAGAAGGATCAAATCGAATCTAGCTTGAAAAATCCACGAAATTTTACTGATATCAATATCATCGGTGAGATATTGTTGCCCTTTCGAGTAATCCAGAAACTTGTGGATCCTTGTGCTGCTTTCCCTCGCTCTTCGTTCTGTTACTTAGTGGGTATCTGCTTTGAGTCGATCCAAAAGTTGCAGGTTTTTAAAGTTCCAGTCCATTTCCAGCGACATGTTCTGATCCCAGTGTAAACCAAACCGATTTCCAATTTTATTTATTTCTTTCACCCAAAAAAGTTGTTTTTCCAATAAGATTTTGGTAAGTTGATGTGGTAACCTATTTTCACTGTATTTGAACAGTGTTTTTTTGACATACCTTAGGTGTAAGTCTAGTAAGTGGAAATGCCCATCTTCGGCTGCGGTCTCTAGCGACAAGGCGTAGTAAGGAGTACTTGGTGGTAGTTTTAGAACCCTTTTCAGAAAATAACGTTGTAGTTTGTCCACTTCCTCAAACATTCCAAAGCCCCAGATTGAGCGCTATAAGTTTGGATAGCTCTGCAGACTGCCAAAAATAGTCTCCACTTTCCACTCAGAGTTATACTTGTTTTGCTTAAAAAACAATGCCATGTTGCTTCGATTGATATGAGTACAATAGCACGGTTTCTTGAAGTGTAATAATTACGCTATATAAGTTTATAGTTACACCCTATCTTAAGGGTATATTAACTTTGACACATAGTTTGTAACACCCCTTTGTTCGGCCAAAGCGGACTGTAGCCTCTCCATATGTTTTTAAGCTATGTATTATAGCAACTATAAGGAAAGGACTAAAACAATCAATTTCTAAATTTCTCTAGTAGTAGCATTAGAACATCTACTCCTCTCCCTGTAATACAGGTTTGGGATGAGATTGACTTTACTAGATTCATAATCGGGAGTTTTATATCCATCACTTCGTTTGATAATTGCAGATGAGTGTCTTTGTTGTCCAGGAAGGAAGTCAACTCGGAAATCGATGGAAGGCTCTGGCTATGCTATGCCCTTTGGCATTTGTTTTCTAAGTTCTGGATCCCATTAGAAATATAACTTCGAGCAGATATGGAATTCTTGCTAATATAATTATTTTGGTACTCTTGACAACCCCTGATGTAAGTCGAACTAGTCTATGTTCCAAGAACTATAATAATTTTAGTTTAATAGTGTGCCCAATCAAATGTTGGTAAAGATGGATTGCTTTTTCGAGAGAGCCAAGGGTAGGTTCGCACTGCTCAACGGCCACGAAGTTATGTTACCGAGCTACTCTGGTCTCGTGAGTGCATGCATGCCGGATTCTCTTTTCTCTTGCAATGACCCTCCTACGAAGTTTGCTTCAACTGTCTGATCTTGTTGACCGCGTTTTGAAGGTAAGGCTTCAAGTGCTGCTTATTGCATTCGATCCAACTTAGGATTATCCGGGAGGATAATATATTTGACCAAGGATGACTTCAAGGCCCCTTGCTATCGGAAGGCACACGTCAAGATGGAACTTAAGTGAATTACGTGAACTTAAGTAAGTTCCGTCTTGACGAGTTTCTTCCGACCTGATGAACGCGGCGACTGTAAAATAATTGGTCTGCTCCTGCAAAAATCAGAATTTTACTTCCTGATTTTAACTCGAGCAAAACTGGGGCAGAATTGCCGCAGCAGTTAACGAGCACAGAATTACATCTGTTTGGCATAACTGCTTCAGTTATCGAGTATCGAGTTTGTTTGTTTGACATTTCCTAGTCAGTGATCTTGTGTCTCTGCGAAAAATATTGGCTCAAAACTCTTCCTCAGAAGAAAAGTGTATTACCGCGTTTTAGTTTTTGAAATTTCATAACTTTTTTTTTGTCGCAGGTTGCTACTATCCCATGGAGCGCTCAGACATAACCACAGGTCCATTGTACTACAATACAGACACCTTACATTAATGTACTCAGTTTTCCCATCTTTCGAAGAAAAACGAAAAGGAGCTTCAGTGATGAACAGCTCAGATGTTCGGCACTCACCTCTTCAGCCCCGAAAATCCGCCACCTGATGCGAGCATAGGCCGGACAACTACAGAGAATATGTTTTGCTGTGATCATCCTCCTCACTGCAAGCAGGACAGGTAGTGGTGTCGCTAAAGTCCAACACATTTAAGTGCTTAGCAAAAGCAGGTTCTGAACCACTTCTTCTGAACCTTGCCTAGCAAGCTCATCCGAGGTCTCATCTCCCTGAATGCCAGCGTGACCTGGGACCCGAGAAAGCTTGAAATCTAGCACTAACTTGGACGAGGTAAGAGGGTTTAGCAGCGCTTTTAATGCAGCTTGGCTATCACTGCAAATGCATAAATTGTTTCAATATTTCATAATAATTTCAAAACACTCAACTCACAATTTCACATAAAACCGCGAATGACAGAGAACAAAATGACATTATCTTGGTACAAGACTTGATGAGTTTATAGAGTCTTCCTAGTACAATCACAAAGTGCGTTCAGTACGTGATGCTTCGTAAGAAATAATTAAAATATGCATTCGATAGTTCAGTAACGATTAAAAGCTATTCACTCGCTCACTGATGTCGAAATTTGGCCCCTGAATTGATCCTTTCGCCACCAGAACGAAAATTCGCGATTTCACGCTTCCTCCCTAAACGGCCAGTTACTCTCCCTATGGCCAAGCGCTATGTATTTAAGAGTGCATCGAACAACGTGTAAAAAAGCATGCATAGTTTTCTACAGGTATAGAAACTATTGCTGGCAAAATATTGGCCCAATCCTCACTTATGGGTCTAAAGTATTATGATCTATTCTAGTTAAAGGCTTTAACATTAGCAAGCTAAACAAGTTTTAGAGAACTGTTTTTATAGAGACCACATGACGATCAGGTGTTTTTCACATAAGTGGACAAAATGGACAGGTGACTCGGATCTTACAAATCTACACAGACGGTTGGAAAATGGAATGTGGAGATCATGCGGTTGTATTCCCCGAGTCTCTAACCATCTTGCAATTCGTCAAACTTCCAGATACTGCCAGTGTGTTCCAGGCGGGACTACTTGCGATACCCCAACTTTACAAAAATAAAGACTGAAGGCAAAAAATTGCTGTACTCATTGATAGCCAGGCTACTGTCGCATATAACCTCCAAACTAGTTTCTGAATGCCGGGAGCTCAAGGTTACCTTAATTTTAGCTCCAGAGCATACCTAGTTACGTTTTTGGAAATAAACATGCTAATGAGGTGGTCAGGCAATGATCTGTTTTTTTTTCTGTCGTGTCGAATAGGATAAGGTGCAGGACTGTCTTTGCATTTAAAAAATATAAGCTCTTCTGGTGGCCCCAAAATTCAGCATTTACCCGCATCCGAGCTTGGAATATCTACTAGTCTTGCATGCACCGTACCCCAAACCGTGTTGCTAGTGATTTCAAATTTGAATATTCAATTCTTTAAGGGGAGGAGAAATGCAAATACAATTTCGTCCTTTTTGTCTGTCCATCATTCATTTTCACTTTGGCAATTCATTTCGATTCCAATCAATTCCTCCCAACTCTGTATGGATACAAAAATTGCTTTTCTTATTTTTTTTTTTTTAAACTCATGTCCTTCGCATCCTTGTGAGTATTTTGAACAATTTCTCTCCGTCTCTGTTTGCCAATATTTCTTTTGATTTTTTCCATTGTTTTCCACTTGCACTCGCACCCAACCCACAGCACTCAGTTGCAGAAGGACCGTTTCTAATAAAAAAAACAACTTTCCATCAATTTTGTTTTCATGTGTGTAAGTAAGTTGCCATATAGTGAGTGGGAAGAATGAAGGCAACCACCGAAATCATCCAACCATCTGGGTTTACTAGGAGCCATAGCATATGTGTCCAGTTCCTGCGTGGGTGTGTGTATGCATTTGATTAGCTCCATGTTTATTGCAGCGCAGAGCACCATGCTCCTTGATATTTCCATTGCGCGGCGTATTGGTCCAATCGAGTCGTCCTACAGTGTGCAAAGTATCACCTAAAACAAGGACATGCTTTTACAAGAGAAAAAAAAATCCCATGCCGCATTTCAAAAGTGTATCGAATTTTTTCTCCATTACCGCTCCCACCCACTGTCCTTTTGTCATGCTGAACAGCAAATGCAATCTAAGCCTCTCATGTGCATACGAGTGATTCGATTAACCGTTGAGAAATTTTATTTTTCCATCTATAAAGTCCCATTCCTGTTCCCTATAGATGCCAGAACCTACTCCATTTTGTAATGAAAGGACTTCGCTGGCGGTGGCCTTCTCTTCATTTCAGCGATGAGTGTCCAATATCCTGTTTGTGTGCTATTTGCATCTATGCTGCTGCTGCTGCTTGGTTTTTGTTGACCCATTTGGAGCATGGTGTTTTTTTTATGCAACGCGATATCATGGAGAGAGTAAAACTAAGCCTTTTAGGGATAATGAAATTGAAGGCTGGGCGCGCGATATGAAAGCCTGCACAGGGAAGAAGAAACAAAACAGCAGAAAAAATGGAGTGGACGAATGAGAGGATATAGAACAGCATCCTTTGAGCTCTCTGGCTAAGAGCTAATGCGTTTGTTTTTCTGTGCATGTCCATTGAATGACCGCGCCGCATCCGTGCAATTGGTGTGTGTGGTGTGTATATTTTGCATTTTATTTCTCGTTGTTTTTTCTTTTCATTTCTGTTTGGTTCTTTTGTAAGGAATTCTGAATATCCTCTGATGGGTGTTGTTGTTGGTGC
The DNA here is from genome assembly GCA_963576555.1 of Ferdinandea cuprea. NCBI lineage: Eukaryota > Metazoa > Arthropoda > Insecta > Diptera > Syrphidae > Ferdinandea > Ferdinandea cuprea. The sequence continues at coordinate 137,440,459 of OY754958.1, forward strand.
ATGTGTACATGCAACGAATGGCAGTGAAATGAATTTGAATTTTTTGGATTTTGTGTTTTTGTTTTTGTTTTTCCTTTCTTGTGCCTTTGATGGAAGTGGAGTTGTTTCCTTTTTTTTTGCATTTTTATTTTGTAAATTGAAGTTCGGTGTGTTTGGGTGCATTGATAACCAATCAGGGAATATTGTGGGTGTGTCCAACCAAGGATTTCGTATGCATGCCAGATAGTCCAATCCATATGCAATTAGTTAGTAAAAAATCTACGGAAATATGGATTGGGTTACCAATATTATTTTGGTTTTGCTGGCTGGATTTGTGCGATTGCAGTAATATTTAAACTTACGTAGCTAGCTAGGTACTTATCTTAAAAGAAACTGCAAATTCTGATTTATGTGACTATGGAGCTCCGTCCAAAAAACTCCTCCTAGACCAAATCCTCAGCTTCATTGGTAAGGTCTTTGGCACATATTTAGCTGATTCCTAGATATATCATAAATTGCGTTTTGTTTTGGATTCGGGAAGACTGCTTATTGTTTCAGAGAAGGTTGTGCTGATATATCAGGATGAATCTTCAATCTATACATGTTTTAACAGAGAAATCTAAATATACAGCATATTTTTTTTATTTAAATCTTCTGAACGCGATGCCTTTAAATTTGAGGTCTAAGTCTAGTCTTTTAATTTCCCTCTAGAGATCTGAACCGATAGTTCTTCTAAACTTGCCTACTGTTTACCTACTACGGTATGAATTTAAACTCTGTCTCTCAAATGACAATTTAGCTACAGTGAAGAAATATGGATAGTCAGTGCCATCTATAGTTGGCAATAGTTTGATTTTGACTATCGATAGTTATCGATATATTTCGATAGTTTTTTTCCTCTTAAATGCAACATTAAAAGAAGTTCAATGGACCATATTAAATAATCTTTTCGTATTGAGAGAGATTAGACGTTTTAAAGAAACCCGGTCGGGTATATGGGAAATCTACTCCAGTACGTCTCTTTCCAAAAACTTAGTTTGCATCTTCATACATATGTCGAAACAACACTTCTTTTTGGTTCGTTAAGGAGCAAGGGAAATGAGACTGTTCATAGGCACCTGTCTGGGGAAAAGCACGTACTCCAAATTGTTGCCTAGCGAAAAACCCCTAACATAAAAGCAAATATCACTAACAGGATAACAGGATAAAGAGTATCAGACCTAGGGAAAACGCGTGGTGTGACTTGAGCTGAAAAGAAGCTATCAGGAAAACCGAAAAAAGTTCAAACGAGCCAGAAATGACTACAATGCCCACATTAATCGTATCAAATTCTCCTACGACCAAAAGTTAAGGCCAAGAATACTACAAAGTCCCTCGGGTAGTAAAAACTTTTGGTCGTTTGTCAAGATTATTAAAAATTCGGCTTCGTTATCCATCCCGATACTTATTTGCAATGACATTCCAGTTGTCAGCTCTTCGGATAAAGCCAATCTGCTCGCTGCTCATTTTGCAGCTAGCTCAACGCTGCCAGATTGTGCTTTATCTCCCTCTGTACTCGAGCGCGTAGAGTATTCTATGGGACCCATCCATTTTCGCAGTCGTACAGTGGCAAGATCTTCGAGATCTCAACATACATAAATCCGCTGGTCCAGATGGTATTTGCCCTATCGTTCTGAAGAGGTGTTCTTCTACGCTGGCAAAACCACTGCGTAAGCTTTTCTATCTGTCCTATTCTTTCCGAGAAGAAGAAAAACAGCATTTGTGCAGCCCGTCCTAAAAAAAGGCGTCTCCTCCTACCGACCAATTGCACTAACTTCCCTTCTCTCCAAGGTCATGAAAACGCTACAAGGTAATTTAAATGCCAAAGACAAAATATTTTCCTTGAGTTGTTATATGCTCCAGAAGTCTTGCAAGTGCAATAAAATGATGTTCAATTATTAAACACATATAATTATTAAAGAACCCTTATTGACTACTGAACAATTGAGGAGAAACGGAACGGCCAGCTGATATTTCACGTTTCATTGGCAAAAATCTTTTAGCTAAATCGATTATAATGACTGTCTAAATACTTTTTTTTATATTAATCCAACCCCTTAGGGTGCCAAATCAGACAATAGGCAAGAATAATTTTAACTCTAAACTAAACTATACGTGTACAGTGAAATGGAAGAGTCCAATGATTAGATTCCCAAAATAAGGATCAAAACCAATTCCTACGTTTATTAAGTATTTTTATCGTTTTTTAATAAAATCACTTATTTGTATAACTAACATTTTATTTTGTGTATCAGTTTTCAATCTAGATACCTACTAGAAAACGCCTATTGAATATATTCTTAATTATATGCTCAACGCAGATAAATTTAGGATTCAAGCGTTATCTCAAATCAACAGTGATGCAAAGCCGAATTTACTTATCTCGTTAGTTTAAATAAGATACGAGTTTGACATAGAGAATCAAGTTGCCAAACGACGATATTCTTTAGTCTTTGCAATGATTTTCCAGGCGATTTTAACATAATGCTTTTCCTTTTTGGGGAAATTCTGCCATGTTGAGCATTAAACAATTACAATTTTGCCAAAACAAGCTTTAAAAGTTATTATTGAAGCTTTTTTGGGACTTCTCTACAGCCACACTGCACGAAAAATAAAATGTTGCTGTTTATTTATTGATCGGCTATAATTGTGTTCTACCTTGTACTTTTTTTTTTCATTTCATTTATACATATATTGGTCGTCTAAGCATATTGCAATTTTATATAAGGGTGATCCATTTCGAGGTTCCCTACTTTTTTAAAGAAAAAAACACAGAAAATTCAAATTTAATGGAGAATGTTTATTATCAAGGAACATTCTTTGGCATTTATTTTTTGAAGATTATGTCTATCAAATGTTGGCCGTTGCTACGTCGCAGATGGTCCATCCGTTGAGTCCAATTTTCGATCACTCGTTCGAGCATTTCGACTGGTAACTGGCGAATGACACGCGTGATGTTTTCCTCCAAGGCCTGAATCGAAGCGGGTTTGTCGGCATAAGCTTTTGACTTTACATATCCCCACAGGAAAAAGTCTAACGGTGTGATATAACACGATCTTGGTGGCCAATCGACCGGCCCAAAACGTGAAAATATGTGCTCACCGAAATGTTCTCTCAATAAGTCCATTGATTGATGCGATGTGTGGGAAGTGGCGCCGTCTTGCTGAAACCAAATGTCGCCGAGATCACAAGCTTCAATTTCAGGCATCAAATAGTCGGTTACCATGGCACGATAACAGTCGCCATTGACGGTTACCGCACCGGCGTAATTTTTAAAGAAATATGGACCGATGATTCCACCGGCCCACAAACCACACCAAACTGTTGTTTTTTCTGGATGAAGTGGCAGTTCTTCAATCTCTTCAGGTTGCTCTTCGTCCCAAATGCGGCAATTTTGTTTGTTTACATACCCATTGAGCCAGAAATGGGCCTCATCGCTAAACAAAATTTGCCTCGAAAACGTCGGATCTTCTTGGCACTTTTCAAGAGCCCATAGAGCGAAGCGATGTCGCTTGGGAAGGTCGAGCGGCTTCAGTTGTTGCACAAGCTGTATTTTGTACGCTTTCAATTTAAGATCTTGACGTAAAATGCGCCAAGTCGTTCCATACGTCAGTCCGAGTTGCTGCGAACGGCGCCGAATCGACTATCTACGGTCTTCGTGTACACTCTCAGCTATATTTTCTTCACATCGTGCTGGACGTGGTCTATTCGGTCGAATATTATCCAATAATGAATGCTGGGTCTTAAAATGGGTGATGGTGTTGCGAATAGTACGCTCAGTAGGCCTATTATGTTGACCATAAGTTGAGCGAAGTGCACGAAACACATTCCTCACAGAACGTGAATTTTCATAATAAAGTTGAACAATTTGTAAACGTTGTTCACGCGTGCCAAACAATACTAAACAAATATAACATGACAGCATGACACGACTCACACGTGATCTGTCAAAAAAGGCTATTGAACAAAGTATCTCTACTTGGATCACCCGTTATTAGACCGCTATAAGTGGACAAATGGTGCTCCGACACTAAATCTCAGAATTCTGACCGCCAGATCAAAAATGGAAACTGGAGTTGAAGCTAGTGTGAATCCATGCCATTAAGATCTGTGCCAATTTGAATTCCCAAAAAAGGAATTAAAGGTGCCAGAATTCATATCTTCTCGGATAAACTGTGAATTCGACGATAGTAAAGAGCTGCTACGATGCCTTGCAAAACTTAGCCAAGCATAACAAGGTCAAACTTGGATGGGTTCCTGGTCACCAAGGTAACAGGCAGGCAACGAATTTGTAGACGAGCTGGGTCAGAATCTACATTCTTTGGACCAGAATCCTACTGCAGAGTCAACTGGGCTGGTGCTTTAAGGCTAATTAATGAATAGAAACAACAACTTCACCTGAACCACTGGGAAAGTGTAGCGGGTCGAAAACATTCCAAAAGATTAACTAAGCCCTACTTCTATAATGAAATTCTCCTACTAACAATAAGTAAGGAGAATATTAGGAAGCTGGTGGGCTTTCTCACAGGCCATTGCGGCCTGAGATATCATCTTAACGAAATTAAATTTTGCCCAGAGACCGAATGCCAATTCTGTCTAGAGGACGATGCGACTTCCGAACATATCCGCATCGTCTTTGCATTGATTGGATAAGGCCTCGGCATCTCTCCACTGGAATCGCATACAACACCTCCTTTACTTTTTCAAAAAAAGAAAATCCAAATTTGTAATGTTTTGCGTACTGACGGCATTTTTAAAATCGCTCCAAAGATGTTCTATGGGATTTAAGCCAGTATTTTGCGATGGGCATGTTTTCTTCGGCCCGTGGTAGCATTACATTTTCCAATATGTCAACGTATTGTTCTTTATTCATAGACTTTATTCCACAATACGATAAATTTGGCCAACGCCATTCCATGGAAAACATCCCCAAACGAAAACTTATCCGCCGCCATGCTTTACTACTGGCGAAGTATATTTGGGATCAAGTTCCTTACCTTTTGGGCGACGGACGTACCATCTGCCGTTGGGGCCGATCCAATATATGTTCGATTCGTCGCTTCACAATACAAATTTCCTTTGGTTTGTTGCCCAACTACCATGGTATTTAGCAAACTCGATGCGCCGTTTCCTTTGAGGCAATTTGACCAACGGTTTTATGCGTGCGAGTCTTCCATTAAACGACATGCGATCGTTCTCTTTGATATATCTACGCCAGTTCCATCCATAATTTCATCTTGTTTGATGACCTTGGCGCTCTTTCGACGGCCGGACAATTTTTTGTCGATGCGATCAGGTTTTGCGTGGCCTTATTTGACGTATGATATTTTCTATGGTCTCATATTTTCGAAAATGAGAAATTGCATCGAATACCATAATTGTGTAAAAGGCTGAATTGCAATGCATTGATATAAGAGGCCAGCCCTGTTAAGCTCCACAATAGCTTTTCACGTCTCCTACGTGCAACTTTTGCCTTTGCCCATTGCTTAAACTGCGTACTAATATAGTATTTTGGTAAATTTGTGTTTATTAATGAAAAAAAAAAATAAATAAATACCAAAATATTCGGGATAATCAATAATGCTTAGCTTGAACTAAATCGTTTCTAATTAACAGGCAACCAAAAATTCAATTTTTTTACTAAAATCTCATTTTAATCGAAGAGATGCAATCCGTCAAAGTGCGTAAGCATATTGTTTCAAAGATAAATAAAGAAAGAAGATAATAACAGCGAAAAATGCACCGTTATGTTATCAATAGCCATCGGAATATGGGTAAACACAGCAACAAAGCAATCGTTCCTAATAAGTTGTCAACGGCTGTACATACATACAAAGTTGTTCTCATTAACTGCCGTCTGGAAAACAATCTTTTTCAGGCACTTTCTAAGGACCAAGACAGCTCTATTGTAGTTCAACCAACCGATATTTTCATATCTGTTTATTACCTTAGTTGAAGGACCGCCACCTGTTGCCAAACCAAAAGATGCGGTGCCACCTCTTGCCAACCAACACCAAAAAAGAAAAAAAAACCCCTCCACGTACGTCTATTTCAGAAAACATCTTCAAATTCCTCTTGTCAAATCAATAATAGCGACAAAAAATAGAAATTACTTCTATATCCCAATTGAATGTCATCACCTTTAACCCATTGATATGGACTTTAACATATACTCAATCCCCTCATTCACGTGCAGGATTATTTTCATTCAAAGGCTATAAAAGATTCAAACAAAAGAAGAATCTAACTGCTATGCATGGAACGTTTAACGATTTCCTCCGCTCAATTCTTCCTCAACCCGAAAAAAGAACGATTTTTAAATGGATTTTCCTATCGAATTGTCAATATAAAAGTCCCTCATGTACATATATACGTCAGATCCTTTGCTTGTCTTCGAAGTAACACGCCTCAATGGCCATTTGAATTATTCGAACCAAATGTCCCGAAGGATACTGTATGCGGTGCGGGTGTGCACAGCAATGCCATTCCTGCCGCACTTCAAAAATTTCCGACTCAAAAATTCCGCATTCGCATATGCAAAATGAATTATCCCGACGAAAATGTGAAAGGACGACCTATACGTTGACGAAGCCGGCAGCAAAAATCAGGCACTCTCCAGGTGCCAGACAGGTGGAAAAAAAAGAAGCTTTCACTAATTTCTACCTTCCCGTCGCAACCAGTAAGCTCTCACTACCCAACGTCTGGGTTATAGTACTTGTTCCCAAAATATAGTCCTTTTGAGCATTTAATCGATTTTTCGGCCCCAAAGTCTGGGATTCGGGAATAATTTATTGTACCTTTTTCCGGTTGATGTGTGCCGCACACAGACCAATTGTTCACAACCGCCCAACCCTTTGGGGAGCACTTAATATGAATCTTTCAAATAGGTAGCTACTATAGATATACATAGGTACAAACATATGTATGTCAGGCCATATATGAATAGATGAGGTACAGCCGCATGTACAGACACAAAAACCCACACTGGCACACACCTTAATTGGATGGGAAAAGAAAAGAATCAATGGACACACAAAAACGAACGATGAACGTGCGAAGATTGCAACAAGGATATGGAAATCAGAGGCATATCCCCATCCCCGATTAAGAAGTCGTCGGGGTCTCGTATATCACCGTTGAAATGCAGCTCAACAAAAACGCATTCGGTATCAGTAGCAGCCAAAACCAAAAGCATGGGGAGTTCAGGAGCAGCGTGTCATCATTCAACTGCCATCAGTCGTCGTACCGCACTGTGCAGCGCTGATGTTGGCGAGATAACTTTAATTGGTCTATTACGTCAGATTGCATCACGTCACCCCGGTGAGTTGCAATTTTTCCCCGACTTCCTCGCGGGTAGCTAGCGCTGCAGCGGCACTGATTGACATTCGGAGTGTTTCGACGACGCTGATGTCCTTTCAATTATGGGTGGTGCGGGCACGGATTTTCGTTAGCCCGACTTTGGGTAATGTTCTCGATGATCTTTCGGCCGTGCATTCGTTTGATCGTACCGAATTTGTGTGTGAGTACGTATGGTAGGTATGTCCCAACAATAGTACTCAAGAAGGAAGAGAAGAGAAGAAGCGCCATCGCGCACAAATTCATCACTAAGTTGCAGTGACGCGCCGTTGCCGTTGTTGATGCGAATGTGACCACAAGAGGGTATGTCCATCATTATGTCGACGCTGTGAATGCGCACGTCAATCAAGATGAAGTGAAGATATCCTTTTCATCATCATGATCAGCAGCAGTAGTCGAATCCTTTAGCCTGACTGCGGCTAGAGATTGATTACTGTCGCGGCTGAGAGAAGGATGCTGGTGGTGGTGAAGAATGTTCATCTCGATGAGTTATGCCTTTGCTGTTGAATTTTAATTAGGTAAACGAAACCTTCATAGTAAATGTAGTACCAGAGATCAGAAAGTTTTTAAATTTGAGAAATGGTTCTGCGATTACAATGAGATGGCGCCACCTGAATGATGGCCCACCTGGTGCTGCACTACGGCAACAGCTGGCAATTAGCATCGACCGACACGCTAAGATTGCATGCAGAAAGCTTATATCGCTTGTAACCTGTCCCTTGCAAAATGGGAACAAGTGCTCACTCATTTATCTTACTCGCATCACTGGCAGCAAATTGCAATGTGCGAACACATTTCAACAGGTGAACGCCAATTATATTCGACTTTCGATCGGGTGGTGCTCGACTCGCCACCCTGCACCGCTGCAAAGAAGGTACTTCCTTCTCCTCCTTTTCGCTAATCGCTGACAATAATTGCTCGTGATTATGAATGCATCATCATCGTTCTCGTTCTCGTCGTTGTCTTTTTCGACGTCGTCGCCGTCGTCTACATTATGGCAAACGCTAAAACTAGAGCTGATAGTTCGAAGGTATTCCGTATCACATGACATTGCATGCGGGAAAGAAGTATCTATCTATGCAGATCCGACCTCATCGCGCGATTTAAATAATTATTAAAACCAATTACCTGCGGCTTCATCAATTTTACTTGAACATAACAACAAAACAAATTGCTTCGACCACAAGAGAGTGAGAGAGCGATTGCCAGCGAGTAAAATGTGAGCAGAAACCAACTGAGAAAAGAAGGTTTCGCGTTCTTTTCTCCACCGCGCGAACATTTGCATACGAAATGCGTGCTCCGCCGTTCATCCCCTCGAGTTTGTTCCGGGGGTAAACCTCACGAGGATAACCATTGTGTGCGACGCCCTATTCTCACCTGGCTGCTACGATACGAAACGAAGCACTATTGAGAGACTGAGAGATGATAATGAGAACATGCGAGGAATTATTAGTTACGCTCTCGCTGATTCTTGTATAAGCGAAAACATTAAATTTATACCGGCAATTAAACAACAATGGGTTTGGGGTTAATACGTCTCGTGTAGGGTTATCTCGGGTGAGGTGGTACATAATTGGAAGAAGAGCTATAGAGGAATTGCTTTTATTTTAGGGTTTGTGGTTTCATCTACAGCTGCAGTAGTTCATTTTTGTTTTCTTCTCATAGCATTTAGGTTGCAAGATTTGTGCGACGTAATCTATGTATGAACATTTTTGTGATTGCATTAAATGCTATGCCGATCAAACTATGTAGGTTAGGTTAGGTTAGTTGGGCTGCCGATAGGTGGACCAATTGTGATACCCTTTAGTGGGGGGATAAGCTGGGGGGGATTCCTTCCTTACGTTGGTTATTACCCAAAGTTGTCAAGCCATCCCGTGGTCTCCAGGAACCTGATAAGATTAGAGACAGAAACATCTGACAATTCTATAATGTCTTGGAAGAAGAAACTTCCAAGTGTTCTGCTCCTTAAGTGACTAAGACTCGGGCAGTGGCAGAGATAGTGAAGTGTGTCACCACAGCCTCGACAAATGTCGTCAGCGTTGAGATTTAATTTCATCATGTGGGTTCCTAGAAAGTTGTGGCCAGTTTGAGCACCAATCAGCTTAGATAGTGATGCTCTGTCATATTGTAAGAGCTTGTTAGTACGGCTATACAAAATATAATAATAATTGATTTTTTAATACAAATCTGTTTAAATGAAAATCGAAATCAATATAATTAAAAGTAACATTAGTTTCTCTGACACAACGAGTTATTGGTTCATTAAACGCATAAGTTACTCTATGTTTGTTCTCTCGGAACCTCATAAAGAACGTACTCGTAATTGTCGCGATGGAGCATACAAATCAATCAAGGACGAAAGAGAAGGGCACTTAATATGATGAGTCAAGATATTACTTATGAACATAACCGAAAACATTTTACGTCTATTTTCTAGCAATTGAATTCCAAGCAGTTGACATCTCGTGGAATACGTTGAAGTTTCAATGCTCCAACCCAATTTCTGTATTACATACCTTGTAAACTTACGCTTATTCCATATTACACAACAATATTCTAAAACAGACCTAACGTAGGAACTATACAGTGATTTAATCCCTAAAATTTGCTTTCGATACCAAAAATTCAATGTGTATAATAAAATTGAGTATAGGATCAAAAATATCACCAAGATCTTTTTTTACAAATACTCTTTCAAGCACTTGGTTGTCATTATTTTAATCGAAAAAAATTGGTGAGAAGTTGCGATAAAACAGAAAAGCATTGACATTTAGAAACGTTTAACGATAATTTGTTAACAGTACACCTTTCAGTTAGTTTTTTAGGTCCTCTTGTAGAAGAAAACAATCTTTAACAGATTTAATGCATCTAAAAATGCTTAAAGCATCTGCAAATAAAAGTCGTTCAAAATTTAAGAAAATAACAGGCATATCATTTATAAAAATAAGAAATAGAAGGGGACCAAAATGGCTTGCTTGGGGGACACCGGATGTCACCATAAGTGATTGATAGGACTTGGTGAATGGATACAAGTTGTAAACGACCTTTAAGGTAGGACATCAACCATTTCAACATTTATGAATGGAACCCAATTAGTGCAAGTTTATTGAATGAAATCTATCGATAGGTTTATTTGTCCAATAGGGTATGTGCGACTTAGGTGTATTAATAAAAAAATCATAACAAAACAACTAGCTTGCTCAAGCTGTGTTTTTATTTTATATTTACCATCTGCAACAGATTCCATTGTTGTTTACTTCCACTTAACTTTGAACGCAAATTTCCATAATCGTTAAATGTGTAATGAACTAGAATTAAGTGGCACCACCAAAAAGTAATGCCTCCGAGGTGTATTTGTAACAAGGTTCCAAACACTTTTCTTGAGAGAAGTAAAAGATTAGTTGTCAAACCAAAAGAAATACGTTTTTAATAAATCCAAGTTTAAATTTAAAATCAGGAGACGTTTACAAATGTTTATTTTTTAGTACACCCATAGTCACACCAAAAAAAACTAAGCAAAAGTTGAAGAGAAAGAGCGTTGCAACCTTAAAAATTTATGTTAGTTTATTAGTATTCCGTATAAAGTTTTTTGTCAAGTTTAATCTTTACAAAGCAGTCATAAACTGACAAGACTCAGTTTTTTTCGTTTAAAGTAATTGAACAGACTTTTGAAAAATTGTACCTTTGGTATTAGCTTGTGAGTTTCATACAAATGCTTCGAGAACAATGTTAGAGAATGTACATGATTGCGCGTCGTCTTGTTTCAAACCTTTTTCGTCATAAAATGGCTCGGTAGTGTTCTTGCCGACTTTGACAGAGCAGCGAGATTTCTCCGCGTGCCAAAAATTGATATGGCTTTGTGTAATTCCTTCCTGGTGGGTTTTGCCTGAGTTTTTTTCTAAGATCTGTCGGAGTCTGAAAATTTGATTGTTGTCGATCAGGTTGTTGGCGCAACGTCTTATACGTTCACACAATACAACCGACAGGATATTATACGCGACATTCAGAAGACTTATTCCTGCAGTTGTATTTATTTCCTAAGAAAAAAAATTTCAAAAAATTTCAATTAAAATTTTGAAAATCAACCGAAATAAGCTCTATACAAGGTGCGCAATTTTGACCCATGTGTACAAGATAAGTGTTGAAGATATCTCATTATGCAAAATAGGAATAATTGGTAAAACCCCTTTTCATGAAGTGATAACCCTTAGCACAAATATGTGTTTCAATGCACTGCACCAATTGGTAATTAAATCTTCGATATAAAACGGTAGATATGTATATACTACATACTTGAGAGTCCCAGACGTTTTTGATGTCGTTGGACACTTGGCAGTCACAGTACTGACATAATGAATAATTGGTGCCACCAGTTATTTAATATAAAAAAATACGAAGATAAGCTCTGTAATTACAAATAAATTTTGTAAATTTACAAAAAGTCCAAAACGTTTTTCTCATTGACAAGTCCTTGCCAGTTGCAAGACTTGTTGAATTCGCAAATATACGAGATGTGCTAAGTTTTGGTCGCTTCTAGATGACATACCTGGGCTCTATTGCACCAGCCTTTTACTTTGTACTTTGCAACTATACAGTTTATCTTCTCATATTACATTTCATCAAACACAGACAGAAATGAAATTTGCAGCTGAGCAGTTAAGCAGTGCGGGTAAAGTGGCTTAGTGGGTATGTGGAGTGTGTTGGACCACTAAGTGACCAACTGACAAACCCTTCCATTCGTGTCAAAATATATATATTCGGACACACAGTGGTTGGAGAAATTAATCTTAGGGTTCTGTATGAGCCGTTTACGTCCAATACAAAAAAAAGCAGTTGAAAAGTTAAGAAAAACTAAAATGAACCGTTTAGAAGCAAGTTTCAAGGCCGATCGTGAAACGTCGTGTACAAGAAGTTTAAAAATTAATAACAAATTTTTAATTTTGAAATAATTCTTCAACACTGGAAAGATTTCGTTTAAACATTGACTAGCTGGAGTTAAACAAACGTAGAAGTGATAGTTTAACTGCTTTCGAAAAACTTTATATACCACGAATAAATGCAAAGGAACAATTCAGTGGTGGTTTTATAATGAACTGAATTGGGGATAGTTAAATAGGTAAAAGTCCAACATAGTGAGGTGGTACCGGTCTCTCCCCCTGACAGTGCATGATGTATTTTCTTACTCCCCAAAAAAAAAAAAACAAAGTATATATATCCAAATTACTCTTCTATGGCCTTAAGTAGCCCTGGTCTGTTGACATATTAGACGCGTCCGTGAGCATTTCTCATATCATGTAGTTGTATCTCTCAATGTGAGTTTATTCCCTCCATGCAAATAGATAAACTTAATTGCAAAATAAAATGCCGCAAGGTACTTTCCTCACACCCATACTCTTCATAACTTCGCTGAACTCTGCACAAGAGCAACTCCATTATGCACTACATCCGTTTCGATGTGGGTCAAAGTCACATCCAGAAAACCCACACGCCGAAACTGCTCCAACATTGTGTTGCTCAAAGTGTTCGACCATACGAGTATACCTGTAACCTGAAACAAGACCTAAATCCATTTTAAATGGACGAATAAATAATCCACCAGCGCTAGCATCGCAATTCTCTGCACACAAACAAACAGTCAATCAATCCATTGGTGGTCCAAATGCGATAACGCCCCCAGTTTTTGGTACGCACGATTTTGTAGAAAAACGTACATATACCCATAACGTTCGTCCGTCCGTCGCATCGGTTGCTGGACGAGTGTAGGCGTCATCATCGACCATGCGTCTTAGTTAAATTACGAACGATATCCCAACAACTTGTATCCCAGCTTTCAAGTAACAATCATTCTTCCTCCTTTGCCGGTGCGCGCCTCCAGTTGGGGCCAAGTGCATTGTGCAATTAAAACGGTACCGAGTAATTATGTTGTCATTACGAGAAGAGATTTGCATGCTCTACGCTGCGGCTGTATCGAGTGGAGATGAAGCAACTGCGAGCTCAGACTGTAACAGGCTTGTGTCGAGCTCTAATCGAGGTGGTTGGTAGTTGTTGTTCGAGGGAAAAACGTGATGAATCCACTTGTGCGACAAAATGCACCACACAGGATGAATGTGGCTGTTCCAGTTCTTGGGATGGAATCGGATACGGCACAACGACGACGACGACGACCAAGACGACCATTATGGTGCGGCGGCGGCGACGACGGCGCGCGGAGATGAAATGAGAGGATTTGTGTGGCAAAAGATTGAAGACCCTATGTGACGCACACTTGATAGCTAGTTGTGTTGTTTGGTTGTATAATCCATGTTTGGGAATTAGTGGGCGAAAATGGTACCATTAGGCGAAGATAAATGTTATATAAATAAACCGAAGAGATTTAGGGATTTAGCTTTGGGCTAAATTGCAACAGCACTCACTTTGATGGGAACATCCTAATGACTGCACTGCAATGACAACAACTGCGAGTGTAGCTTGAGTTCTACGCCAATTAACCAATAATACATGATTTATCCAGGTCTGCGGTCAAACATTCCCACTCCAAGCCATAGCAACAGCAACAGGCATTGCCGCAACCACTTTCCAAATTAGAACAATTCCCTTCGAGGCACGACTATTTTTGGTACATTCCCACAGGCCAACTGGAGCCAGAGCCATAGTTCGTTCTCCTTCCTTTACTTAGTCAATTGAGTCAAAAAGCGCCATTCCCATTTGTGAAGGCACCTCTGGACAATAAATCGCATAAATCAAAACGACATCCAAGCAAAATAGAGACTTAGCAAGGAGGACCCCAAACCCTTGCAGACACGACACAAGCTGATGCGGCTGTTACGAATTGTTTATACCAGAATTTATGTACTCCAATCAGCAATGAGTAGCAAAACACATTCCGTCCAGGTTCAGGCCCATCCAACATCAGCACAAACGTTGCGTCTGCGCGCCTAAGAGATGACTCAAGGTGAGCCAACGTATAGGAAGCAATGGATGATTATCCCCTACCCCGGACATGTACTGGAAATCGGGGGTATGGCCAGGTTCAACGTCATCCACTTGCTGTAGAAGAAAAGTAAGAAGAACAACAACAACAACTACTTCAGATGGGAAGGGTACTGCTCTCCATCGTTCCCACTCACCTGGGTTTTCTGTTAATTTTTATGGAACTCTATGTTTACCGAAGCCCTAAAATCACGAAGCAAATCGTGCACGACTATTTTGCGTGAGCCATGATCAATCCCAGTCGAGCGAGAATTTTTGGTATCTGCGCCCCTGAACTGGATTCATAGAACGTCGCAGCGAAGATCAGGCGAAGTCTATTGTTACATAAGTCGAGCGTTACGATTAAAAGCAAAAAAAATAAACTTCTCAGTTGGCTAGATTGGACTTTTCCTTTTGTTTCCATGGAAAAGGTGAACTGAAAATGTGTGCGCGAGACGCTTGGCGTGTCTCATTGGGTTTGGGTATCTAATGAATACTATACATTTGTTTTTGTTTTTTTTCCTTCCAACTGCAAGAAAATCGTGGATCTTGTTGCATCTAGGAGGAGGTAAATAGCTAAAGTGTACTTTGGGTTCAATTGTTATGTTTTCGGATTCGTTCGGAAATTGGGCATTTTTATTGGCTGGGTGAAGGTGAGTAGGTATGGAACGTTTCGGTCCAGAGAAAATGTAGCATGCTAAGTGAATACGATTAATATTGGCTGATATAATGTAGAGCCTGGGCGTTTCAAAATCAATACCAAACGACAGTTAATTGGTAGAGCACCTCTCAAATTGTTATGTTGAGATGATATTAGCATTGAATATTTTATGACGTAAGATGCGATTAGGCGGTCATTCAAACATGTCATCCTGACTGACTTCACTACGACGTTGAATTTATCCGAAAGTGGTCATCCCGTTTGAAGTCTTTGACGGCTTGTCAACCGGATGACAAGTTTGGATGATCGTCTAATCCACAGATGAGGAATTAACCAGATAGTCAACTCGAGAGCGTATCTCTCACCTTGCCTACAAGGTATGTCGAACTGATAAGCCCCACATAATTTGCACTTATATGGGCTTTTACGTGCAAATCAAATGGGAATAACGGACACATGAATCGAATTATATGGGGCTTATGGCCGCCGGCATTAAATGACATTTTTTATAGCAAGAAGTTGGGAACAGTTCATGAATTTGAGCAGATTACACCTCACAATTTGGGTGTGTAAAATAAACATGGAAAATATGCTGTGAATATGGATTTATAAAAACATACTTACCACACAACTAATAAAATAATAAAATATTCTAATATTGAGAATAAAGCTATGTTTTAACCAAATTAGAATAAATTTTTTAATGAAAAATAATTAATAATATAATATTGTTTAACGTGACCAATATATAATAAGTAAGTTGATCACACATTTTTGGTTTACAATATATTTTAGTATAACTTTACAAACACGGATTTCGTTATATTGAAGCATTTAAGTACTTTTATGCTACGTTTCCACCAAAAATAAACTGAGATTAAGCACAAAAAATCAAAAATGAATCTTTTAGCGTTTCCACCGAAGAAAATAGATTAATCTGACGTAAAATTAAGGACGTAATCGACATTTCAAAAGAGAACAGATGTTTTTTTCTTGAACGTGAACAAACCGAAAACCAAATAAAATTGGTTGCTATAGTTTCATGAGTGGAAAAAGAATGAAAATATTATTAACATACCATTTTATTCTTCAAACCAGTATCAAGATTTTAATGGTTGCATTGGCCGGGAGAAGTCGCATATACGGAAAACAGTACTTAATGAATATTGGGGTAGCTAGAAGGAAACAAATTGCAATTCAAAAAAAGATATGAGACATGTTGGGCAGTGTAGAGTCGTACAGAGTGTGTTTGCAACCCGAATTTTCATGCAAACGAAGCTTATTACCTAGATTTATTTTTAATCTTGTATTTAGCAGATTAAAATTTGTATGGTGAATCTTGAGATTTAAAGTGGATTAAGGGCAGATTAACCTTAATCTCGGTTTAGTTGCATTACACAATTGGGCACTGGTTTAAAACGCTTTTTAATATAACGTGATCCAAATTCTTACAAATATTATCTTTGGTACGTGAAAACACTTTTTTAACAACATTTGCAATCACTTACTAGTAGTAGTAGTAAATTGTGTTGTTTATTTTCATAAAAAATAAAATACAAAACATTATACCGTGACAAATAAAGAGTGGCTAATTAATTCAATATATATATGTAACATAATGTGCATGCGTATTTATGAGTTATATTCAAATACCAAGAATTTTCGATAGAAAAATGCACTAACAGTGCATTCCAGCTATCTTCTGTTCTCCTTCTTCTGTCTATCACTTACTATAAATTTTAAAATAAAGCATTTAAACTTATATAAAAAATGTCCAAAGCCGCCTAAGAAAATTGATTGACTAAACGTACAAATTTTGTAATACAAAATAATTAAAATAGGAATAAAATTACTTCTTTTCCACTTTTTTTATCGATGCACGGAAGCGGAATATGTATATTCATTAAACTTTCATATATTGAATAAAAACAATCAAAGAATTTAATATATATATAGAAACATTGCAAACTATTTACTACAAATATTAGACACCCAAACATTACTAATTTAGTAATATTTATGCAATAATAAAATAAAATATAAAGGGTCCGCCAAATAACTTTTTTTTTTTAAAATGCCATAAAAAAAAAACTACTGAATATTTTCTTAAATTTCTTTCTTTATCTGAAATTACAATCCTTCCGGTTAATAATGGAAAATAATTTAATTAAAACGGCTGCCTCGGCTGGCCATGCAGTAACCTACACGATCGGTCCAATTTTTAAGCACATTATCGATTGTGCGCAGCTGTATTTTACCAATCGCTTCACGAATATTGTCCTTTAAAGCGTCAATTGTCTCTGGCATTTCGGCGTAACACTTATCTTTTACGGCACCCCACAAATAATAGTCCAACGGTGTCAAATCGCAGCTCCGCGGTGGCCAAACGACATCAGCTCTGCGGCTAATAATGCGATCTTCAAAACAGGGCGCAAAACATCGAGTGTAGCTTCGGCTGTGTGGCACATAGCGCCTTTCTGTTGAAACCAAATGTTGCCAATATCCTCTTCTTCAATTTTTGTGAACAAAAATTCGTTCAACATGCCATCGCCATTGACTGTAACGGCCACTCCTTGCTCATTTTCGAAGAAGAATGGCCCAATTATGCCTCTGGACCAAAATCCGCACCAAACAGTGACTCGTTTTGGGTAGATCGGCTTTTCAATGTATGCGTGCGGCTTGTGCTCCCAAATCGGCATCTTTTCTAAGTCGATCGCAGGCCCACTTAGCGAAGCGAAAACGCATTGGATGGTCAGTTGGCTTCAACTCCTGAACCAATTGGACTTTGTATGGCGTCTTTATGCAAAATTCGTCTCAATGATGTCTCCGAAATGTTCAATTCCTGAGAACGACGGTGAATTGATGTTGACGGCGCTTCGCGCACACTTTCTGCCACAGCAGCAATTTTCTCGGGTGTAAGCACTGTTTTTGGCTTTTCACGCTTTGGTTTATCGATGAGGATGCCAGTTTCTTTCACTTTTTTCACAAGATAACAAACATACGGTGCTTCTCTTCTTCCAAAATCCGTACGCAATTTTCGCACACATTCTGCAACATTACCATTCAAAGTAATCTCGCAATATTTCCCAGCATTGTTCAAGCGTATACACAACCATATTCGTTCAGCGGAAGGATAAAACGAATTACCATAAAACTAATTAATTATTAACCAAAATGGAAAAAGTATAACAACCCAAGTATGTTTATTTTAAGGCAGATAGAAAATAGAGAACTATTTCTTATAACCGCAAAAAATATTCCAATTAAATTGTAACAACTTTATTGGGTAACTAATTTTTTTTTTCTTCATAAACATTTACATTAAAATAGCTATAAAAGTTGAAACACATAAACTCAACACTTCGCAGCATTTCCTATTTCCCAACACATCCGCCGTGACTAGCTGTTTTTTGTTGTCATTTGGACATGTTGCAAAACTCCCCACACTTATTTTTGGCGCGTAACCGAGTAAATTAGATCTAAATTCATGTGTATTCACGGATTGGAAAATTGAAAGTGGATTTTGCGGCCATTATTAAATATTTTTTCCGGGTTGAAAGTGATAGGGGATTGCAGAGTTGACTATCTGGTTAATTCCTCACCTGTGGTCTAATCGCACCTATACAGTGAGCATCAAGTGAGTAAACGTTTTGCATTTATCTATTTGTGTCAAGTAAGCTTGTAGCGAATTGACAAATATTTTTTTTTGAATTATTAAGAAAAATACTCAAATGTGGTACAGTAGAGGGGAATATCATATTTAAAGTGTAAATTTTCGATTTTTAGGTATAGATTAGAGATAGATAGATAGATTTCTTTATTTCATTTAATTTGATATAATATTTTTGAATTACGAATTTAAATAACTAAATGTAACATAAATAGTAAGGAAACGCAATTTACAAAATTTCTTAAAGATATTCTAGGGAATGCTACGTTACCATATGTGATTGATGGATGAAGCGAGAAACCTGAGGGACTTTAAGGTTTTGAAAGTTTTCTAAAGCCATTTGACTTATTGACTTATTATCATTGCGTGTTTTTAAAAAATTGTATAAACAAAACCAGCCACGAGCGCGATTTATTACCTCATAAAAACTAGTCAACGATAAAGAGCTGCCTTTAAAATATAAACGTCTGATTTCTTGTAGAATTGAACATACCGCGATGAAGTGGTAAATATTTTCATGTTTCCTTCTTTTGCGTAAGTTACAAGTTTGCTGAAATTCAGGAATGTGGGGTATGTAATTCATATTCAGGATTTCTAGGCTAGCTTTAAAGTTGATACTTATAACTACTTTCGCTGAGTAATTTATATTAAAATAGCTTCCTTCCGTTCTCAGTTGATGGTTTAGGTTTCTGTAGTTTAACCTGGAGGTTGATGATAGTGCTCTCGAAGAGCACTCAACAACCGGTTGTCATCAAATGACCAAATGCCATGATGGTCGCGACAAGATCCAACCATTGGTTTACATTTTTTTCGGTAGTAGATATGTCAATGTCGTGAGAAAGCGCCAACTGGTTCCATTCCCTGAACGAATAATTGGTTTGTGACAATTGCTTTATGAAGACTATTTTCAGTTCTTTTCATCACTCTTATTACGTAGTCTAAGTGCACTTGCAAGTTATGGGAATATATTGGAGGTAAGGCAGATTGCGCATATATAGCATGGGTCGGAGTAGTATTCGGTAGGCGGAATAAGCGCTCAAAGGTGTTAACTCCAAAGACTTGAACTCCATAGGTCAAACAGGTGTAGACTGTAGCGTTAAATACTTGATAATTAGAGGCAAGTTCAACGTTTTGGTTAGCGAAAAACATAGGCCACATCATATTTAGTACCAGCTAAGCTTCTCTGCTTTTTTGCCTTACATGTTTGCCTTACATGTTTGCCGAAGTTCAAGTTGGATGTTAGTAGCACACCAAGATACTTAAATTCACGCATCACAGTTATCCGGAACTTAAAATACATCCCTGAGGAACACCCGCTGATGTGTTGGACCATTCTGACAACTTAGAGCCATCCCACACAGTGGCACTAGAAGATGACAATAGTTTCGGATATAAAAGCAAAATTTTTCTTGATAATCCGAGTGATGCGAGCATGTAGATCAAAGCGTTCCGGTTGAATGAACCAATTTTTGTTTCGTTGAATTTTCTGCCAAAACGAGAAAAAGCAAAAATATAGTTGAAAATCCTGTACGAAAACCAGCTTGAAATTTGCTTAGACTATCGCTGCTTTCTATCTTGCTAAGCCTTCTATATAGTATCGTAACGATAGTATTCCTAAGTGAGTTAAGAAAAAAGAAATCCCCCTTTAATTCTCGGCACGACTTGTATCTTTTTTCTTGAATATCGCAAATATACGGGCTTTTGTGAAACTAGTAGGTATAGAGAAGGATAAAAAAATCCACAACGTAGTTTCTTAGAACTTGGGTCGCGTTTTTAAAAATTTCAACTGTGATGACACACCACCCGGATGTCCTTCATAACCAGTAGAGACGCTTCCAAATCCGTGACAGATATTGGAGAATCCAGTTGTAATATTGTTACGTCTTCTAGTGCAAAGCTAAGAGTTTTAAAATAAGCTAGAGTCTCCGCTTCGAGAGAAATCTTCATGCTTCGGTATCGTCCTCTAAGTTATCGAACTTTTCACCAGAATTCTTTTGATAGCCTGCAATGTTGAAATTTCATAATTTCATTGCAAGATTTTTTAGAAAACCCGTTTTTTTAACAATGCATAATTTTGTAAACTCTTTGTAGCTTTTAGATACATAATTTAGAAAGTAATCACGTTTGTCGATTTGTATATAGGTACTTAAGTATGCAAAAAAAGATTAATTAATATCGAACCATTTACTTTTGGGCGTGAGCGAATTCGAAATATTCACTGATGGACCCGAATCATTAATTACTCTTGTAATGTTTTCTTCTATTATTTCGACATCGACAAAGGAAAATATTCAAAACTCCTCCATTGTGACGTCATTTCAGGTGACCCCTCGAAAAAAAGGTGCGTTCGTGAAAACACAGTTTCGAGAAAAACGCGTTTTAAGTTTGGATAACCGCAAATAAACCTCGTGAGTGCGCACCAATTGAGTCATTATTCGCAATGACTTGAAAATTTACGATAATATTCTCGAGATGTTACAATAAAAAAATTCGATTTTTTGAAGCTGTGAAACTCATGTTGTTTACAAAATTTTATTTCCCGAAAATATTAAAAAGAATCGGTGATAGGGTAAATTAAACCCTCGTGTTATGAACTATGCAGTGACCTGGAATAACAGCCAATTCGTTACTTTGGCATTAATATTGTCAAGCACCGTTATGAATAACAATACTTTTTATATAAGTCCTATCTTAACGACAGGAAATGGATATCGGAAAATCTCTTAAGGAAACTGTGCAGTTTTTGATTTTGATTTTTAAGCTAGTTTTGACCCTCTACTGCATGCGCCTTAAATGGCTTTTAATTTTTGTTTAAATATACGGAACAAATAAACAGTTCTAAGAAGTAATGGTTTTCTGTTGCATTCGAGCCTTTATTTCAAAACCGACCTATGTTTTAGAAATTTTGTTTTACAAATTTTAAAAAAGGGTATAAAAAGTAGAGGGTTAAATCTTCTTATTCTATGGTTTTATCGACGACGTTATGATCAGAATTATACTCTACTGAATCCCTACCAATGCGCCTGTGAGGTTCGCCGGTTCGACCTCAAAAAATATCTGCCACTTTATCCACGTTTGCTTGGCTGTTAATCATAGATCCCAGATTTTTTGAATTTTTTATACTTGGGAATCACTTTTCCATTCGAATTAACGTCTGGAATAGGTCAGAGGCCGACGGAGGTTGCAGGCTGCCTCCATCGTCAGCAAAGAATAACTGATGTACTTTTAGGAACGTCACTTCAAGAAATTTTTATATAAATCCAGCATAACAATATTTCCCCCACTTAACCCTATATCGCATGAATTATGAAAGGATTTTGTGGGCTAGGATAGCTATCATTGAAATGCATCATTGAAACGAATCAGTGGAATAGTTGTATCATTTTTTTGACAAGTCGGTTATAGCAATCATTGAAAATTTTCTGTCAGTGAAAGGCCACTGGTATAGGTTTTAAGGTTAGAGTTGATCATTGAAAGCAAAACTGACAGCTGAGAATAGAAAGAGAATCGAACACATCACGGGAACGATTGTGTTCCAAATTATAGAAACGATTATCAGCTGTACATTGAAATCGATTTCCATCAGTGAAATAATAAAAATAGATTTAAAGAAAAGTTTAAATCAGAATTAAGTAATTTTGTTTGTGGAAAAATTCTATAAGTGATTATCTTCATTTTAATACCGCTTAAAGCCAATATGGTTTGCTAAGTCGTCTTAAATTATGAAAACAAATTGTTCAATGATGGATTTTAATGATAGCTATAACTGGCCCCTTAAATAAAAAATGAACTCAGGCAATTTTCATTTAAAACCATCCAAGCCATATATAGACTTGTATGCATTATAACATTTTTAATATGAAACATTACTTATTTTTTTATCATTCCTGGAGTAAGGTCGTGCAGTTTCGATTGTCGTTGAAGCACAAATATAGTTGACATATTTTTAACTTCATAAATGATTTTTGTCTACACACTTGACATTTTTTTGCAATTCAGGCACACGTTCAACATATTAAGTTTTTTACGGAGTTCAATGAAATTTCTTATTTATTCGCCGATTTTTTGGCGTTCCAGAAATTGGAGGAGCTAGACTTCCCAGATTTCTACACTGGTACAATGCATGCGTTAGTTATCAATTAGTTGTACGACATCCTTGCCGAATTTGAATTGATGACACCTTGTTTGAAATCAAATAGAGTCGCATAAGATTTTTGATTATTCCGTCGTCAGAGAAGACAAGAATTCACACATGTCAACCATATGACATAATATTTTTCAGTTACTCACTCGTTAACTGATGCGGTAATTCGGCCCCTGTTTCATACGAGTCACGCGTGATCTGACAAAATCTATTGAAAAACATAAGGAAAGGCTACAGTCCGCTTGGAGCGAACAGTATGATACCCTATCCCTATCCCTATATGCCCCAAAAAAAACCTTAAGAAGATGATGGATAGCATTTTATTTCATTCTATAAAATTTAGAAAAAAAAAAAACATTTTTTGAAAAAACGCCCCCAAAAAGTGGGTATGGCCAAAAACTTTGTATGGGCGATATATTGGAAAAAATATTGGCTAAATATCTTGTTAAACATTTTTTTTCGGTTTCTATGAAAATTATCGAAGAAAACAGCATTTTAGTGAAAAACGCCCACAAAAAGTAGGCGTGGCAAAAAACTTTATATGACAAACTTATAAAGGAGGGCATTGCCTACATATCTTATGAGGGTCGTAACACTCTATCTCTCTAACTTTAGCTTTAAAACGGTTTTTTCTAAATTGTGGGCGTGGCAGTGGGCGTATTCAAAAAAATTTTACACTTAACCATTTCGGAGCCCTAGGGAATATGTGGTCCAAATTTCAGCTTCCTAGCTTAATTTTAAAGGCCTAAAAATTGCGTACGGACATTGCTAGATAGTCTTAGGATTTGGTCCTGATCATAAATATATATACTTTTATGGGTCTACGGCGAATATTAAGGGGTGTTACAAACTATGTGTCAAAATTAATATACCCTTAGGATAGGGTATAATCAAACCCTGACGAAGAATCACCCTATATATAGCTAGAAACGTGTTTCATAATTTTTTTTGTGAATGATATATTTTAAATTTTAAGTTAATCTAGATAAAGAACATTTGCCTCACAAGTGAAAGAATAAAGTTTTCTTAGGTTCAAGTAAATCAGATAAAAAAATATTTTCCCCTTAAAAATTGCCTTAAATAGAAAGTTGTTAAACAAAATACGGACACCTTAAGGGACACCTGATCATTTCAAAATAGAAAGTGTTTCCGTTGGCTTAAATTGTTTATGAAACATAAAAACTTGGATTAAACAAGGCTCCAGAATACGCCTTGATTACAGGGCTTGTCCGAGAATGTTTGTGAATTTTTTTAAATAGTTATTGGTTGGTTATTGTACGTTCCACGGCAAGTAAAGGGAAAATATCGCATAGACCAATTTTACGTTTACATTAAATGGTTTTTTATTGAAGCGATTATCCGTACCGCAGAACATCTTTTGCAACGAGACGAGAACATCATTTTTAAAAATATACCAATGGGGGATTTCGAATTTTTATGACATCAGTTCTAACCGAAGAACAAATTCCAAAATTCTTAGGTACTACATAGAGTAGTACGGTTAGTAAGAGGTTAAAAGATCAATTTTTGTTTTGGTGGATGGATGAAAAGAATGTCATTAAAACAGCGCCAACTAGAGGCAAACTGCTGTCTTAACAAAGACCAGCTGTCTGCCTCTGTAATATCTGGAACTTCGAATACCCGAAAAGATCTATTGACAACGAAAAGGACCATCATTTTGACTTATCACAAGAAACTTTGTGGTAGAGACCTTTATTCTGAGGTTGTGAGGAACTTTGCTTACCTCAGATCCTTTTTATACCCTATCCTAAGGGTATATTAATTTTGACACATAGTTTGTAACACCCCTTAATATTCGTCGCAGACCCCTAAAAGTGTATATATTTATGATCAGGACCAAAATCTAAGACTACATAGCAATGTCCGTCCGTCTGTCCATCCGTCCGTCCGCCCGTATCAACTTTTGAGGCCTTTAAAATTATGCTAGGAAGCTGAAATTTGGAACATATACTCCCTAGGGTTCCGAAATGGTAAAGTGTTAAAATTTTCAAAATACGCCCACTGCCACGCCCACAATATAGAAAAAACCGTTTTAAGGCTTAAGTTAGAGTGATAAAGTTGTACAACCTTCACAAGATATGTAGGTACTGCCCACCTTTATTAATTTGTCATAAAAAGTTTTTTTTTCACGCCTACTTTTTGTGGGCGTTTTTCACTTAAATGCTGTTTTCTTTGAAAATTTTCATAGAAATCGAAACAAAATGTTTAACAATATATTATGCCAATATTTTTCTCAATATCGCCCATACAAAGTGTTTGGCCAAGCCCACTTTTTGGGGGAGTTTTTTGAAAAAAAAAAAATTTTTTCTATAAATTTCAGAGAATGAAATAGTGGACTATTTTTAGTTTGTGTTTGTGGTCTATAGGGATATAGATAGGGTATCATACTGTTCGCCTTAAGCGGACTGTAGCCTTTCCTTATGTTTAAAATTTGTTTTAACATAAAAATTGGTTTTGTTAATTGCTTAAGACGATTTTCGAATCACAGCTAACAGGTCCGGAAGATGACCGAACCATCGTTTCAAAGATCAAGCCTTCGCGAACGCCAGAGAGGTTGGTCTGGATAATTGGAAGGCTTTTGTGTCTCAGGCAGAGAGATCGGGAGAACGTTAAATAAATAACCGCTCTTCCTTTCACATATGAGGACTGGCAGGTAAGACCTTGCACTCTATACACAAGACCATAAACATCACAGGCCTGGTCTATGCCGAATATACCTGGGCGTTAATTATTAATGCATCGTTTGGTATTCCTAAAGATTCGTAGGGCAAAAAAATCCTTTCGCCCAATCGAGAGACACAAAAAATTTAAGGAAGAGTTATAACTGAAAAATTCTCTCGGGTTTTTGAGGCTTTCATACATTCGTTAAGCGTATCATTGTGTTGACAACAAATACATGTAGGTGCTAAAAAGGTTATTCTAACAACAGTCCCCAAAATAACATCAATCGTCTGCTCAAGTTGATTGACTTCATCAGAGATTCAAGTTCAATTTCAACCGCTTCACAATGAACAAGTCAAGTAGGTAACAACAACATCAACCGACAATGAAACGCACCCAAAACCCCAATAGCATCCAACCATGGATGCTTAGAGCAAATCTTTCAGACGCGCGCACACAGCTCTGCCGATCGTTCGAATTGGTAACAGCAAAGTGTCACGTTTTTCATGGTCGAAATGCATACATAAATCCGTCGTCATCGTCGTCGATCCCGATCCTGCCTCGCAAGTCGCAACACACCGGTAACAGTCGTGACATCTCCCGTCGTCCTATTAATTTGCTGCATTGTGTGTGGTGCTGGCTAAAGCTTGGTGTGTGCGCGCACGCGCATCCTTCATAAGTTCACTTGCTTCACTACTAACCGAGCCTTGAGAAGGACGTGCGCGGCTCCAAGAGGAACGCAAGAGAACCAAACAAATGCAAATCTCCTTAACCTCACATTGACACTGATATATCTGTTCAATGATCTGATTGCTTCCCGAATGAATCGAAGAGCGAGGCTCACCGACTACAGACAGAAAGAAAGAAAGAAAGAACCATGGTGCGGGACAAAACTGATCTGATTTCAATTTCGCGCAGAGAGCTAGAAATGTCTCCATGCACTGCCACAACGAGGACAACGGCAGCGACGCGACGATGGCGACTTCGAGTTCGACTGGAGACTACGATTCAGACGACAACGACCTGCGACAACCACGATGAGGATGTGGGAATGAGAATGATGATGAGGTGAACGTACATGATGATGATGAAGATGCTGATGATGATGATGATGATGATGGAGCCAAAAGCAGCAGCAGCCAAGTGCTTTGCAGCATGTGGCTGCACGGTGGTGCACCATTTAAGGTCGTGATGCGTTCCAGTGTTGTAAAGTGAAAGATTCGAAATTGATAATTTCATTTGAGCGAGAAAAGACGACCTGGATTGGGTTAAAGTAGTCAAGAAGAATGAGGCTAAGGCATAGTCCGCGTTTCTCCGCCACCGATGTAATGGAAATTGAATTCACTAGAAATAATGAATAATGCGAGTATAGTGCGCGCGGAATGAACGTGGAATGTACCCTTTTTCGGAATGAAAAATATACAACCGGTGGAATTTAACGCCGTCTTTAAAATTTTCAAAGAAAAGGACATTCATCATCATTATTCAAAGCAAAATTCAATTAAATACAACAAAAGCAAAATCTTTCAAAAGAACTTCCAGCGCTGTCAGAGTTGTCAAAAGGATTACAATGTTTTAACGATCCTTCGAGCGCAGTGTTATGAATCCATTTTTACTTAGATAATTAACAAATAAAATCCCAGCACCAGCACCAGCACCAGCACCGAATACACTTATCTAATGAGTTCCTTTCACAGAAATCTAGAAAATTCTTTTTAACATCTGGCTATTGATACTTCGCTCATGTCCATATATCTCTATAAGAAGATTCCACATCCTTTGGGACATACAGTTAATTAAAATCTTTTAATTCGCTTAAATACGCTTTGATTTCACATCAATTATATTGTCCTGCGGCGCGGATACTATTCTCGTGTGCACCAAAAATAAGATGAGTTTTTTTCAAAACTTCAACTTTTTCCTCAGTCCGAGTGCACACATCCTGTCAATGGCACCCCTGTCCGTATCCGTTCGTCATTTCATGTTTCGTTATGGTTACCCTCTATGCAAATTCAATCGAACAGGGAAATGCAATTAGCCTGTTGTTGAAGTTCCCAGAATTAATTAAAAAAAACTCGAAGCAGAAACGGAACTCACGGAGCCGAAAGGAAAAAGGATATTTCGGTGGAGAAAAGAGTTGAATTTTTTCTCTTTTTATCTTTGTTCAATATCTCACAAAGGACATCGTCATCATCATCATCATCATCGGTCAGATGATGGAGGAGTGGGTGCACCTCTCATTGATTGGAATGGAACCTCATCTCATATACTCATATATCGAGAGAAGAAGAAGAAGAAGAATCCTTTTCTGCTATTGATTACTGCCACCCCGCTGCACATCGAGCAAACTCAATTATATTTCTTCCAATTGCATGGTTGATGCATGTTTTTCATGTTTGCATGCATATATGTATGTAGTAGGTGCTCGTCTATAATAGTAAACACGGGCGAAAAAAAAAAACACTTTGATAAGGACATGAGTGTGGAAAAAGAAACGCCAAACAAAGGATCTCGGATAGACAAAAGAATTTCCTTTCGTTTCATAGTTTTCTGGTTTTTTATTTCTCGTTTACCTATTTCCCGTCCGAGGATGCAGTAATTAACGCCCAGAAGCAAGGATGGCCTAAAATATAGAAGTACGGAAACAGTGAACATGCTCCGTCGTCTACGTTGTCGTGGCTATGTGTTCCGCCTTACTCCCATTGGTGGTTTAACGGTGCAAACGTTTCTATATTTTTTTTTTTTAATTTTTTTTTTACCCGAACTCAAATTCGATACCCCGTCGATAGGTGGAAGGACTTCGAAATTTGTATTTTTTCATTTCTATTTTTGCTCTCCTCTCCTTTGCATGGAGCATAATTGAAAAGGATGCAGCAGTAGCAGCAGGACGACGGCGATGCCACTGCGTCATGTGCACAGGTACATTGTACACACATGAGGCAGGCAGCGAAGAACGCCCATGGGAGCTGATATGTACATCGTACACACCATGATGTGGTCAAATCAAAGGGTGAAATTAATTGCAGCAATAGCATCAGCGGCATTGGCAACAGGACGACGAGGCATCCTTCTCTCGCTCCAATCGATTGCAACAGGAATAGCAGTAGAGCGCATATCGGCTGTTTGGCAAAAAAACAAAACAAAGTCTATGGCTAGGTGGTTGGTATGCCTTTGATCTGAAGCTGTAGCTGAAGGAGAGAATTTGAAAACAAAAAGGATGCACCCACAGGATACTGATTCGTGAAATTTCACTGAAGAGCCGAATAGACCTATGAACACATCACATGGTGATTAGGATATGGACGATGCGATTGGAGGGAAGACTCCATCCACCTTTGCCTCGGACAACCGGCGACGACGATGTAGGAAGTTCTTTGTTGGTGGATGCAGGATATGCGAAGGAGGCCTATGAAGAAGTGCACAGCAGCATCGGCAGAATAAATAAGAGTTATGTACTTGTTGGCGTTATTTATGAGTACGGATACGTTTTGGGGTGGCAGATACTTCTTTGCAGGTTTATTTTTTCCTATTAAAAAGTCCATTGCGTTGGGTGGTCATAAATTTCACCCAAAAAGCTTTTTTAACGGTGATCTATTGGTTGCCTCGAAATTAGACTGAACATTTTCTAAGAATAGATTAAAGTCTTGGATGCAATTACTAGGCGTGAGGGCTTGTTATAGGAAGGTTTCGATTGGTAGTTCAAAGATCCGCGGCAAAGAACACGACCGGGATTGTTGGTAGGGACATATTGGCTTAAAACTCCATGTTCAAAACGAGACGAGCACTGTTTCGCCTAAGTTATGAAGTGACCAGTAGGCCTGCAATTTTCTTACAACATCAAAATATATCATGAGCTACGGGTTTCAGGTATCAACTAAATTTCAACCTGCGAAGACTCTCCGGGTCGCTATCACAAACCACGTCATGATTGATGTGTATCCTAGATCCAGGGCTACTAGCATTATAACGTGGTGGTCCGATTAGTTGGTTCATGTTGTACCAAATATATTAAAAAGGGAAGACGGGTATCTTCAAGAGCCACAATGTTACAGGGTGCTTAAAAACGGTGTTTTGTTTTTTAGAGAAGTAGATATTAATATTTTAGTTTTAGTTATAACTTTTATTAGTTACAACCTGGAGCAACCAATATGGGTTCATTTGATTGCATAGGAAGAGCGACAACAATGAAATTTTTTTCATTTTGAAATCAGTGACAGTGCGTCATAGAGACATTTTAGACTTTGTCTACCCAAAAAATAAAGTCGAAAGAAAAAAACAAACAAAGCTTAAGAGAAAAATTTGTTGACGAGCGGTGCATGCATTTCCGCCTTGACTACTTTTGATATATTTCTGAATTTTGAACAATTGTGTTAAATATGTCCAGTGTGCAAAATTACATCAAAATCGTAGGTGCCGTTTTTGAGCAAATCTAATTTTGCAAAACCGAAAAAGTGATTTAAATAAATTTGTCACCAATCATTTTCGATTCATTTTGCGATTCAAAAACGCATCTCATGTAGCGAGAAAGTAACTGTCCTCAACAGAGAGAATAGGCATCTAGTGTAGAATGGCAACATTCAGCTCTTAATCCTTCGGCTTTTGCCGAATCATGCTGATTCATAGGAGCCAATGATAAAGGGTGATTTTTTAAGCGTAGTTTTTTTAAAAATCGAATAAAACACTTATATTTGCATCAAATATTCAAAATTTTTTATTGTAATCGATAAATAGGCCTTTGCCATATACGTTTTAAAGACAACTTCATGTAAATGTTGTCCGCGGCTCCGTTTCAAATGGTCCATTCGGAAGGTACAATTTTGCGCCCCTTTTTCGAGCATTTCGGCCTGTATTCCACGAATTGCGCTTGTTATGTTATCCTGTAAGGATTCAATCATGTTCGGCTTGTCTATATAGACTACATAACCCCACAAGAAATAATCAAGAGGCGTTAAATCTCATGATCTTGGCGGCCATTTCGAGAGATATGCTGCTCCCAAATGCATCCTTCAACATTTCAATTGTTTCACTTACTGTGTGGCATGTGGCACCGTCTTGATGAAACCACACGTCAACCAAGTTCAACTCAGCCAATTGGGGCAAAAAAAAGTCGCGTATCCACGGTCGTCGTGAAAGCAAAATGAACCGATGATGCCACCAGCCCATAAACCACACCAAACTGTCGATTTTTTTCGGGACGCACCGGTAATTCTTGTATAGCATATCATCCTGATGCAACTGTTTTACTAATTTACGTATCCGTTGAGTCAGAAATGAGCCTCATCGCTGAACACAATTTTTCGATAAAACAGCGAATTTTCACATTTTTCACAGAACACGAATTTTGTGAATAAATTTCAATAATTTGCAATCGTTGCTCGTTTGTAAAGCTGTGATCAGACGGTCATCCAAACTTGTCATCCGGATGATGTCGCGAATTATTGCGCGATTAGGATTTAAAAAGCAACCTAAGAGTGAGAGTTACAGGAATATCATTATGTCTACCCTAGAAATGTTGGTGCCGTACGTCGCTGTTCGAAATCATGGCTCTATAGCCTGTCAGCTCCCTCTTTCCGAAGTCAGATGTATGCGTTTGCGCCGACAGTCGACTAGATTTTGTTTGACATTTTAGTCAGCCGTCGAATGGAAATAAACAAATAAACAATAGGTGCAATCAACACTTTCTAATCAGCTCCCTCTTTAAGCAAATACCTGGACTGACTTTTAGAGGACTCGCAATAGACTCGAAACATAATTGACAATCTGTCAATCATTTTGTCGAACACGAATATAACTAAAGATTTTTATCAAGATTTAGAAATCTACAAAATGTATGGGAAATCCTCTGATTTCGATGGATATTTCAGAAGCTTTCGTGAAACCTGGGATTTTGATTTTTACAAATAGCCTATGAACCTTCGTGTCGACGCTCCTGCCTTCGAATCCTAAAGCCAGCAGATTCCTTAAACAACGGATGTCTCTTCGATCTCTTTCCTTTCCGATACCAGTGTTTTCGTGTGTGCATCATCTGCTATCTTTTCGGGACACGCATAAGTCATCATACCATGAACTTTTTCTCTGAGGTAGCTGGGTAACGTTGAGTGGTTTCGGCTAACACTTTCTTGATGCCGCAATACTGGATGATGATGCGTTTGTAATAGATGAATGCATAGTGGAGAGTTTCTCATTCTCTTCGTATCTCCATTGTGTCTATATTATTTATTTAAGTCGAGATTCGGCAACCAAACTTGACTTGTAAAAATAGCTATCCCAATGATGCCCTTAGCCAATACAAAACTAGGGTAGTGGTTTTTGGCAACTAAATGGAATTAGGATTTAAATATGTAAACCTTTCTTACATTTTTCTGTTAAATCAGATGCGGCTTTTATTTGCCCAAGCAAAAGTCCTAACATTTGCCTTAGTCCCACTGAGCGACATAAAGATACAAAGTTA
The DNA here is from genome assembly GCA_963576555.1 of Ferdinandea cuprea. Taxonomy (NCBI): domain Eukaryota; kingdom Metazoa; phylum Arthropoda; class Insecta; order Diptera; family Syrphidae; genus Ferdinandea; species Ferdinandea cuprea. Next base: position 137,472,410 of record OY754958.1, read on the forward strand.
TTTCTCTCAATGCGTTTCTGTTTAATCCTTTCAGGTGAAATGTTAAAAAAATTCGCATTATTATCCGTCAGGAGAAATAAAAATCCTGACGAAATCCCCCCCCCCCCTTAATTCGTTCACAACCGTCAATTTGTCCATCAATCGCGTGCACAGATTACACATGCACTCAGCTTGTTCTGTATCTATTCAATCACTCATCTCTGTCGACGTCTGTGTTGGCATTTGAATACCAATTTGCATCCAATTAAGATGTCACATCCGTCATTTGTCGCATCCAATATCGAAGCGCGCGCACTAAATACAGCCTTCTGGTGCTCCCGGCCAGCCCAATGACACCGCACCGCTTCACAACATGGACATAAATATTGTCAACCAGCCTACTCGGAGAGCGAGGAGCGGGGAGCTTCATCACAGCATCGCATCGTCACCCGTTAACGTAAAATGTCACTGCGAACAGAACGGGTGATTATTAATTTCACACCTCATCCCAGCATCGCAGCGGTGTACAAAACTCTTAGCCGTTAAGCTGACAGTCTTAGTGTCAGTAGATAAGTACCTATGTGCGACGACGAGCATTCAGGAGCCGGTATTGCCATTGCCAGCAGCCACCAGCCACAGTTGACACTTTGGCACTTCAAAGCGAAATACGCCGGCAAATGCGTGCACCACTTCGTGTGTGCCATCGTCACCCTGGATGTCGTTAAATCTGTACTGCTCCTGCCTGTTACTCTGACATCTCAATTATGCGGAATGATACCATTAAGCAGACGCCCTACTACATATATGCACACAACTCAGGTGCAGTACACACAACCGGTATGTGGCGCGTCGTCGGCAACCGGCACCCTGCACCCGTGGGCTGTATGTTTATGTGCATTGGAGCAGCGACAGAGAGGCTCGCGCGCCTTTGGGGGCTTCACATGCGCTTTACGCTTCGCAATCGCCTCTGCGTACGAATTCGCATGCGCAGCTATTAATTATCGCGAAATTAATTCGTGTGATTTGATAAGAAATTGACATCCATTACGGTAATTGCTGCGCTCGCGTCAATAAATGGCGCAGATAGAATGCGTAGGCTGCCGCACGCTGTCGCACTACAGGACAAGTGTTTTTTTTTGTCGATTTCGCTAACCGGTGCAGTTTGTGTGAGTGTTTATGTAGATTCACGAGGACCGCATGCGGTGACGCTTGTTGCGATGTTTGTAATGGGCTCATGTTTAATGGGCCCCACAGGCAGGCGGTAGGCGGCCGGCTGTAGGTCCCCCGCCCGTAGGATACGGCTGCATATGCGTGCAATTAATGAGTGCGCGCCCGTTTAATGAATGAGTGAGCGAATGGATTCATATGCCAGCCAGCCGAGTGAGTGCCTGGCGTGTCCTATCAAAACACTTCGATTGGTGTTTCGTCGAAATGAATGGCCTAGGGTTCGGGAGAATTTGCCTGCAGCCACACTGGTGATTCTTTCGCGCGCGATGAAAGCCTCAATTAACCGCCCATCGTGCGGAGGATGTGGAAAAAAGCGGTACTCGAATCTGGTCCGCGGAAGTGAGCACCTGCAAATGTCGACTCAATTGTGCGTGGGCTTGGAATGTTAGTTGGTCGTTGTCAGATCCAAGACAGTCTTCGATGGAGGCAGGCGGAATTTTAATTTCGTTGCCGCTGGCGTTGTTAATCACCTACGGATGGGTGTAGGGCAGTCCCAGTAGGGCAATGACTCCAAATCCGGAGGATAAAGTGGAAGATTAGCGCGAAAGCTGGTTAAGTGTTTCCTCCGTTCCGATGAAGGGCGAATGTGGTTTGCTTAATGGTGATGAATGCGTTTAAAAACATCTCCCCCTTTCGCCTACCTATCCAACCCCACTGCTTGTCAAAGAAGTTTTCCGATGTTTTGAAACCTGTTCGCTCCGTAATTTGACAAGTTTCAAACAGCCCAATGACATATGTATGTTCATACGATGTTCCCATCCTCGGACAGACGAACCCAAATTTAAATTTGACAAATAATTCCCTTTTTCTGTCAAAGCAATAATACATTTCCATTCATCAGGCAGCCAACCGACACATCTTTCCATCTTGAACAGTGCACACCGGAAGAAGACACGAAGAGTACACGAATATTATCATTCAGCGCACTGGAAAATAAAAGCAAACCCATTACAGGATAATGTTCTGTCCGAAAATGTATACGCTTTCATATGTAGTCGATCCATCTATCTATCTATTCTCCACCATCCATTAATCCCCGTCCTTCGACGCTGCTCCGCTGCCGCACCGCCCATACAACTGCCAGCAAATAAATAGACACATATGGTAGGTATTACTTTGGTAGGAGACAAACAAAAACCCTGCACAAAGGATACAACAAAAATTCCGTAGACGAATGCTCAGAACTTATGTCCCAAAGCAACTGACTTCCGGAAAGGATTTATTTCCAAAATACACGATTAGCCCAGTGTAGCCAGCCAGTATGGGAGGTGGTTTCGGTTGCCAAAAGGTCTCCACAATATTACCTACCGCCGAAAAAGGAGGATATTCGAAATTCGGGAGTCAAAAAGGTGGCAATTCCGACAAAAAAAAACCTTTAAATATAGCCCGGGCCATATAACCCAAACACAAAGAGCCTCTAGATGTTTGCCGAAAATGCCAAAAATTCAACTTACACCAGCAACTTTTGATGATTTCATCCTTTTTTCAACCACCAACTCCACCACCCCCATTGACGTTATGCCACAGCAGTTTTACCTGAGTTTTTCTTCGGCTTCCACATAATGTCTGACATCGTGTATCCGGTAAAAGTCAGCATGACAGCGTTCGACAGAAACAGAAAAAAATCTTTATATATAAAAGCATAGCTGTCAGGTTTTGCCGGCTCGGAGTTGAGGCGGAGATGGGGTGCTGCTTGACATGTCAGAGGGTTGAGGATACGAGAAGAAGAAGAAAACTTTCGACAACTGACAACCGAGAAGTGAATCCAGACCCCGCGCGTTGATGTTGGTGGAATGTTAAAGTTGGAATGAAATCAACTCAAGAAGTGTATTTTTTTTTTTCTAAAGGTTGGAAAGTCATATTTTTATTCTGATGAATTCTTCGAATGCTTAAAAGGCGTCACGAAAATGGATGTATCAAGACCAAAGTGGAGTGGCATTTTGAGGTCGCTTATCAAGACATACGTTTTTGAATGGTCATTTGGATTTGATTGGGAAGTGCAAAACAGATCAAAATACAAAAGAGATAAATAGGTAACAGGCTTAAGTGAGACCTATGAGCTGACCTGTAATAAGCTGAGCTAAATTTGCTTGGGAGTAATTCCATTTGTGGCCCGGCTCTGAGTAGACACAGAAATAGATGATACTAGATGAACCGGCAAAGACTGTTTTGCCAGTAAATATTTTTAATTTGTTTCGCCTTAAATAGTTCGTTTCTCGTATACCCTGTCTAAATGATTGCAAATTATATAGCAAGACTAATGACATAATGTGCTCCTGTTATATGTAAACGACTGGCCTAAGCGAAAATGCCACTTTTTTTGACATTATTCCTGTGAAAGTACGTTCGATGCCATTATGTATGGAACTCGATTTCTTTTGCATGGCCACCACGGGCACGCTTGCAGAAGTCCAGACGCTAAACCCAATTTTCGACGGTTTTCAAGCATAAATCGGCCGAAATTCATCAATCGGCTGGCTTGTTGGCATAGACCATAGACTTGACGTAGCCCCACAGGAAATAGTCTAACGACGTCAAATCGCACGACCGAGGCGGCCAAGCGACTGGACCATTTCGTGAGATAACACGTTCTCCAAACTTGGTTTCCAATAAATTGATTGTGACATTCGCTTTGTGGCTTGTGGTGCCGTCCTGTTGGAACCACAGGTCCTCCAAGTCCATATCATCAAATTGGGTACAAAAATATTCGGTTATCATTGAACGGTAGCGATTCCCATTTACAGTAACGAGCCGGTCTTGATCATCACGGAAGAAGTACGGCCCAATGACGCCGCCGGCCCATAAACCACACCAAGCCGTAATTTTTGTGGATTGCTGCCTCACCAATACTGCATATTTTGTTTATTGACGAAGCCATTCAGCCAGAAATGAGCCTCATCGCTGAAGATGATTTTTCGATGAAAATCCGAATCATTTTCAATTTGTTGCTCAGCCCAATTCACGAACATACGACGCTTCTGGTGGTCAAGCGGATTCAGTTCTTGCGTCAATTTAATCTTGTAATGATGTAGGCCAAGATTTTTTCGCAAAATTCGCCACAACGACGTCACAGAGATGCCCACCGCTTGAGAACGACGTGTGAGAGACACATTTGGGCTTTCTTCAACTGAAGCCTGAGCGGCAGCAATATTCTCGACACTACGGGCACTTCTTTGTCTCACTGGCACGGGAACATTTTGTACTGTGCCTGTGGATTCAAATTTTTCCACTAGACGCTCAATTGTTGATCTGTTAGGACGATTATGACGACCATAAATTGGACGTAGCGCTCTTAACGTTGAGGCCACTGACTCCGAATTTTGGTAGCAAATTTTAGTAATTCCGACTCGTTGTTGGCTCGTATATCTTCCATCATGAAATGGCAAAGCTTACTGAAGAGAAATGTCAAAACAACGGCAAATAATATGGCGTCGTTTGCTGCCCCTGTCGCTCTACTTTTGTAGCGACCCTGTTGAAAAACCCTGTATTAAAGTAGAAGACTTAACTAAAATTGTTGCCTCAGAGGAGACAAAACGGAAGTTAAACAAGTTTACATATAAGTTGATAGTTAGCCTCCTCAAGAAATCAAAAAACTTTTTAAAGTAACTTGGTTTGAATTTGAAATTGACATTCCGAATTTCAACCCGAAGAGTTATGGTACGCTGCTCAAATGCAACTTCGGGAACAAGGAAAGTTAGATTCTGCAAATGTGATTTAAAACATAGTTTTTTCAACTCCTACGCGCGCGGAAAGATACCAAAAAGTTACAAGAAATTGGACAATGACATATTTCCATATACTGCAGACAAGGCTTTATCAATTCTGTATATTTTGTAAATCATTTGTAATTTTTCTAATACCTAGAATACAATAAAATTTAATTTAGGACTATATGTCTATTAATATTAATAAAAAAAATGTAAATTTGCGTTTTTTTTTTAAACTATCTCTTTGTTGTGTATTTTGCAAATATTAGGTATCAAAAGCGAAAAAATGATTTGGGTTATGTTTTTGGGAAAATCCGCCTGTGTGCGTCGGTCGGTCAGTGTTTCGGTCTGTCTGTCCGGGCGACGTATTGCGAAACGGTTCGACGGATTTGCTTCAAAGTTCGTATATAAGGTTTTTGTGGTTACATTTCGGGGCATCTATTTATTTTTTGCTCTATCGTTTGAAATAACGGTACCTGCCATACAATTTTTTTTCTGAAAATCACTATTACTATTTTTCTAAATGGTTCCTAGGATTTTGGTTTTTTTTTGTACTAAGGATACTTGGGATGGGGCCCAAAATAGAGGAGGTCAATATCTCAAAATCTAATAAAGAGAACTCCAAAAAAATGTACTGTTTTTTTTTATACTATAAAGTCGAATAAATTTGCTTACTTTGATTTTTTAAATAATTTTTTTTTCCTATAACGATTTCTTAAAAACGGCTCTAACGATTTTACATGAAAATCGTAGATACCTATTTTGAGAAAATCTATTTTTTTAAAACCAAATAGTGATTTAAATAAATTTGGTATTTGATCAAATGTTATCATTCTTTTTAAAGCGATTCCAGAACGCATCTCATGTGCCGAGAAAGTTTCGTATGACGCAGTCGAGCACTTTATTTTACAACCAAGCTGGTAGATTTTCGAGACAATTTTTTAATGAAATGTATGTTGCGCTATAAAACGCACATTCAAACCTTCCATGCCCTATCCACGTTTTGCACCCTATCTTCTTATATTTATTTCCATCATCCTGCTAGGAGATTTGTCAACTGGCCGCCTCTGATTGACCTTTAATCCCAATCAAATTGGCCCGTTTTCATGATCATTCAGGTTAACGGCATTTTGGCGGCTCGGTAATGATGATGATCCGAGCGAGAGAATGATCCCTTTTAACACCCCAAGGCTGAATCGATGGCTAGAGAGAGGATGATATCATGCAAGACCCAAAAGAAGCAAATCAATCGGAAATGGCCACTACCTTAAGACAAGAACAAAAATCACAAAACCAACAAAGGTTCCAACAATTGCTACACACACCACCAACAACACATGCAAATACAATATTCTACAACAGTACGCTGGACACGGGTTAAGGCGGACGGGCAAAGACGAGACCCCTGACATAAAGGAGCTTTCAAGGGCAGTGGCGAGTGGTTTTTAAAGATAAACGAAGGCCTTAAGTGCCAAGAAACCAACTTTTTTTCCTTTTCATTTTTAGTCTTGTCGGATTGTTTAAGTGTTTGTGAACACATCCTAGTATGGTTATTTTTCCGGAAACTTGTGTAAATGTGTTCATCGATCCGCTCAGGCTCGGAGTTGCTGTAAAGTAACAGAGTGCATGCTGGAAAAAACCGCAGTGGATTTCGTAATGGCTGAATGTGGGGGTATGAAGAGCCCATCACGGGCAAAGAAACCTTGAAGTGGACAACCAGACACTTCTTAGTTACAGAAAAAAAAAATCGAGAAAGTTTTTTAAATTTCAGAAATCTCTCTCGTTACCTAACAGGAAATAGGGATGGCGGGCGATATTTTCTGTTTGTTCCGCAATTTAACGTAATATTAATAAATCGACCGCTGCTCATTCGAGCTATATGAAGTTTTAAAAATCTTTGTTCCGTTATTTTTTTTTAATTACGGTAATCAACTGTCGAATTACGGGTGGCGCCCATTTTACCCACCATTCCTTTACCCTTTTTTTATAATTTACCATTCTTAATGTGCTTTCCTTTTAAAATTTACATCCATCATATTCATATTCCACATCTTCGAACCCACCCCACCCAAAAGGCAACCTTTTGCACTTCTTATCCCTTCGTCAAATTTATTCTGACATTTCTCTAGCCCGCCATTATTCGACTTTTAACCATCGGCAGCAACAATTTTTCTTGTGTTTTGTTTTTTTTCTTCTCTTTTTCACACATTTAAATTCGGTTTACTTACCTCTTCCGACCCCCAAATAAAGTGCAACAAACTTTCTGTATTTTCATTTACGCTTTCATGAAAGCTCGCGATTGGTTTCTAGCTGTTCCTGCATTAGTTAGATCAAATACGATGTACTTAAGGTTTCTGCCAATGTTGACTGATAGTTGGTGATATGTCTCGATGTCGTATCTATAGCATATAGGCTCTCCCTTTTATCTCTGAACACCGAATCTTTCGACAAAAAGGCGTCGATCAGTTTCTTGCTTTTAAGGGGAAACTTTCTCGATGCAGGAAATGTGTTTTTGAGTCACCTTGTTCAACTTAACATCATACAAAAATTGTAAAATTTTTCGGAATTTCCTTTATCATTTTTTGAGATATTGGCGGCTTTATAAATTGCCGTTCTTCGAATTTTTTGTCAAAAATTGTGTCCCATCCCAAATACCGTTATTACAAAAAAGCCAAAATCCTTGGAACCATTTTTGAGAAAATTAGTGATAAATGATTTTCACAAAAAAAATTGTATGGCAGGTAGGTACCGTTATTTAAAGCGATAAAGCAAAAAATTAAAAAACGCCGCGAGAAGTTTCCCCAAAAACAGTATATACGCTCTTTGAAGAAAACCCGTCGAACTGTTTCGCTATATAGCTCCCGGACAGACAGACAGACAGACAGATAGACAGAACGACGGACGGCATTAGCGGACCTATACTTATGTATACGAGAAAGTTAAAAGAAGCAGCCATTTTGAAGTAGGAAAGCAATGTGATAAACATCAGACACTTCAAATGCTCGCCCCGGTGAGAAGGCAACAGAGATGGTAGTTAAAGTTCTATGCACCTGTATCGACGATGGTTTAGATACATTTGAAGGAGATCATTCGCAACCACATTTTGCTGTCGCCTGCCCTCCCAACTTTCATGAAATGCAATATGCCTAAATGCTTTTCTCCTCGTTTGACATATTCGCATCAGTCCTCAAGTTAGCCATTATATTGGCTAAGCATTATATTGTGAAGAACGGGTGGAGGGGTCGATGTTTTTGTGTCTGTAGTGACAGCCAAGCTGCAACTTGAGTTCGTGTTTTAATTTGTTACAACTTCTAGGTTAGTGCTTGAACAGCTTAAGTCTTGTTTGGATTCCGGGAAAAGAAAGTTTCCCAGGAACTCAACATTTGTGCATCCCTTTTAAGGGTTTCCTGTGATACCTGGGTTTCCTAACGACACAATATTTGATGGCAGGCTCCAGAGAGACCAAACTAGTTTGACTTAAACACCAGCGACATAATACTGCAGAGGCATAGGGGGAATTCTGATGCTACCACTCAAAAAAATGTAACCCCAGGATGAAAGGATATAACATTAAAATCGTTTAAAGCGCATCCAATGATGGGAGGGGGGCTAAAGATCTGCCCAAATTTATTTCAAATCGAATTGGATTTAATTCATTCGCAATAAGGTCTAAACTTTCTTTATGGTGCTGTCCTCTTTGCCCATCAATTAACCCCCTTCTGTCCCGTCAGGATTGCTAATGAATATTCCATCTCCTTTTTGCAAAGTCGCTAGGAATAGTTTTTTAACCCCCTCGCCCATCTCACGCTTATCATATGCATCCGCATTTCTCTGCAGAAGTTTTCCAGCATCTTCTCCATTTATTTTTTTTTGTTTTACTGTTCATCCTTCGTCCTTAAAAGAAAACCATATATTTACGAAGATTACAGTCTTTTTGAAGAATGAGACACACCACCAAAGAAAATCCGAAAATTCATCAATCTTTGCCAATCCAAGAGACTGCACTATGCCAGCCGAACGCCCCCGAAAAATGCGCCACCTAAAGTAGTCCTCTCGGCAACACTTCGAGCTCGAATGCCAGGAGTGTGGTAAGTCCACCTCTCCCATCCTGCTTTATGTTATTTTTCATCTTAGGTCTTAAGGATACCTACAACAGCAACCCACAGCTCCTTCGTCAGTGTACGACAGCTTTTTACAACGGTGAACCTATTCTGTGAGCGCCTTTTACCCCCCAAGGCCCGAACGCGTTGCTTGTCAAATACTGCGGCCAATTGCATCAACTGAATAAAATATCGGTGACTTTTAGAAACTTGCTCGCAGATGACGGCGGTGATGGCGGTAGGTGGTGGGTGAACGTAAATGAGGGTGCATAGCTTTTTTTTCTTTTGCATTTGCTACCACATTTTGGGGGTGGAGGCATCATGACTCTCCAGTCTTTGGTCGTCCTGATACTGCAGGTTCTCAGGCAGTTTTTTTTTCCGCTGACGATGAAAAATTACTACCGCCAACTCACTGTGGGTCCTTTTACATCTTCTTGCATGAGAGCTGTACATGTGGGCCGCCTTGAATGTTTTCATTTTTCTCTCGCTCACAACATCCTGCATTCTGATGCACGGCTGAATGCCTGACTGACTTGAACATTGCCGCCCGCTGCCATGGTCGTACATAGTTACCTACCAACGCTACTACATATAGGTAGTACAACTTCTACTGCTCCTGTCCTAGTAAAGGATGCATGGTGGTGGCCCTAAGTGAAGGACTGAGCTGTTTTTGTTCGCTTTTATTATTTCTCATCCATTTCTTAGGGCTGTCAAAATCTCTTTCGCACACAATGGGGGTGTTCAGAGAGTATGGCAAGTGGATAGCGTAAAGAAGGAAAAACAACCAACGAACACATCAAAACGAAAACAGCTGAACGAAAATTGAGGTTAGGGTGAGAATGCTTCTTCGTGGCTAAAAGTCTTCGTCGTGGTTGTTCGTTGTTCGTTGCTTTGGGCCCTGCTGCTGAACAGAGAGTAACGATGGATGGATAAGTGAATGAATGGTGGTCGCCTTTGTAAGTGCATCGGAGCTGGCTGGCAGCCGCCTACTCCCACGCCCCCAGTGTGTCGCTGCCAACCACTTTGAATCGCATTAATCTTCTGCATTTCTGCCCGACTCATGACGAATCATTTTTCAACTGGCAGCCATGCACACGAACATGAAGAAGACAACGACGACGACGACGAGGACTACGAGGAATGCAGTTCCAATAATGGATTTTGGGTTTCGGCCAAACAAAGTCCGATTTGGGGTAAGGGGTTGAAGTTCTATTTTGTTTTGTACATTTTAGAACAAGTGCAGTTTTGGCAGTTAATGATGAGTAAAAATGTGACGTTGAACAAGCTTCATGGTTGTCTGCGAGGCACTAGGCACACCTGCATCGGATCATGTCACATAACCAAATATAGAGGAAGATGGGTGACATCATTTGGCTGTTGGAACGCCGGCTTTTTCTCACGTTTTCCCAGTCCACAGGCGCATAGTGCACCAGAAAATTCTTCGCTTCAATGTTAGCGATCAACCTGTAGTTCGGTTGCGGGACAACAGCAATGATCGTGACATCTCCTGCAGTTTTCGCGTTTGCAATTTGTTGCAGTTGCCGGTGCATTTGGCGGTTGCCATCGCGTCGTACGAAGTCAACAGTTTCCGTGTTCGATGCCAGTCGGCCGCGGAGAGCTAATCACGACTTGGTGGCTGGTTTGCATTTGGTTGCGTGAATGATTAAATTGGTTGATGGTGTTGTTGGGTAGATGAATCGAATTTTGGGAAATAGGTGCAGCTATATTGTTAATATGGCAACAATTTTTGAAAAACTTTTGATCGGCCGAAAGTTCATTGAAATCAAAAAAATAAATATTTGCCAAGAGTTAATTTTGGTTGTGCCAACGAAAAGTTCGTCAAGATGAATGTATTTTTTTAACTTAAATGATTTTATTAATTGTGTAAAGCAAACACCGTTCAACTCCTTCTTACCGGCCATAAAAGTAGTCTAACACCTGAGTGTTATATCGTTGGAAGTGTATTGTAAGAGCACAATATAATTTGCATGTACAGAAGCTAACAATAAAAATGAAACAAGACACTTTTAGTAAGAAATTTTCATAATTACATGTCCCCATCAGCGTTGCCAAAAAGTACCTGATAGTGCTATTTGGCCCTCTATTGTGGGTTTTGGCTCTGGCCACTTGGAAATGGATCTAAAATCTCGACATTCTACTAGATATGGATTTAAATTGCCTTATTTGACATATTATTAAAGTTTTTTTATAAAACGTATAACAACCATGTTGCATAGTTAGTTTAGTTTTTTTTTTTGTGAGTGAAATTTGTTGAATTCCGTCAACCCGACGAAAATGAAGCGAGGACTAAAGTCCAACAAGGCGGCTAGGCCGAACGGAATATTTGAGGCAACAGAAGATGACTCGAAAAATAGCACTCACCAACTCACTTCCAGGATTTAGTCAGAAGAATGTTAGCCTAATGAATGGAACCTAAGCATCGTTTTACAAGAAAGAAGTCCTACTAACGGGTATCAGTCTCCTAAACATCGCATATAAGATCTTTCCAGCCGTATTGTGCGAGCGCCTGAAACCATTTGTCAACAATCTGATTGTACCCTATCAGTGCAATTTTAGGCCCGCAAGGTCCACTGTTGACCAAATATTTACACTAAGGCAGATCCTGAAGAAAACCGAAGAACTTCATCATATAACAGCACAGTAAACGACCATGTCTACCTCTTCTCTGCTATCACATCTGAAAAAGACATCTCTTTAGCCTTTGAACGAAGAATAATAACGTTAGCCAATCGCTGTTTTTAGTGCGAAGAAGGCAACTATATAATCTCCCGAACAAATAAGGAAATGTAATATAAGACCATTATAATTCCAGTCCCGCTCTATGGATCCGAAGTATAGACCTCCGGATAAAGTATAGACTAAAGCGGGTGAAGACATTATTTATCGTTTTGAAAGAATTTGTTCGTTAGATATTTGCTCCCAAATGCGTTGACAGGCCCTGGAGGAGACGATTTAATAATTAACTGTACGATCTACACCATCGGCATTGACCTGGTAAAAAAAAAACTGTCCCTGCGCGTTTGAGATGTAGAGCGACTCAACAACTATGCTCCAGCCGCAGAGCGACCGAAGTAGAGGAAAGCCTCACCTTAGGTGTCGCGCACATATAAACGAGCACAGCAACAATGACATTTCCTCTAAAATATCCACATTAGTTCCCCTAACTAATTGGTTTCGAATTAATTTTTTGTTTTTATGTATGAAATTTTCCAATTTCGGACAAAAAGACAGCATGAAATAAAACTTTCAATATAAGGTGTCCCTGAGGTCATAGCAAATGGCCCTCAAAATAGCCTTAAATTTTCTTTTCTTCGTTGCAAGGCTGGTCCCCATGTACATATAGGTGTTTAAGGGAAGACAAATATTTTCAGGCCATCGGATTTTTCAATTAGGACTTGACAATTTTTTATTTAAAACTAAAAGTCAAGCCTATAGATACCTCAAAATTTTTATTTTATTTTTGTTTGCAGCGGTCGATTCGTTGAACAACATTTTGGATGACTCGGCCATACATTTGAACGGAAGCGACCAAAATCTCTCGTTCAATATTGACTCTGAGCTTCTCTAACGACGCCGGCTTGTTGGCATTGACCAAGGATTTAATGTACCACATCGACAGGGCGATATCTCTATATAACGGGTTCATAGAATTGTGTTTTCGTTTGTTGCACCCGCCGTGTGGCTTGTGGTACCGTCTTGTTAGAACAATATACATTAATGTATAGACCACGCAACTGACAATTGACTAAACAACATATCTCTGTAAAGAGCTCCATTGGCCTCCTGAGCACTCCTACGTACGCCTTACGTTTTTGGGAGAGAGCAGGACAGGTGCAAAGAAGGTTCGGGGTTGTCTCCTCTTCCTCCCCGTCTATGCAGCTTTTGCAAAAGTCGTTTGAGTACACAGCAAGCCTAGTTGCATGCCTGCCTAAAGGACAGCGTTTAGTGATGACATCTATTGTAGAGCAGTCTTTTTAGAGAGATCAAACACTTAAGGCGGTTCAGATCCAGCTTAGGACAAACCCGCTTAGGACAATGTCGCTAGACAAGTTGTAACATTTGTCCACCTAAGGTTGGTCTTACCAATAGCTTCCAATCTTAGTATTAGTTTGCATGTGGCAATTGGAATGCCTAAGGAACCTTTATCAGGTGAAATATCAAGCAGTATGGTTCCATGCTTTGCGAGTTCGTCGGCCTTGCAGTTCCCTAGAATATAACTATACAGCGACACCCAGCAGAGATGAATGTTGAACTGCTTCGACATCTCCTTAACAAAGGTTCGGTATTCTAGGGTCATAATAGAGTGACTGGAGAAACTGAGTCTAGAAATTTTATGGCCGCTTGACTGTCAGAGAAAATTTGAATATCACGTTTCTTTTCAGTCAAGATAAATCTTTTTTAATCGTCATAACTTCTGCAATGATTGTGTAGACGAAACGAGAGTCTATCGGAGAAAAGGCCACCACCAACCCTGTCTTCGGCTTTTGATCCATTGGTGTAGAAGTGGATCGATTCATCTCCACGGGATTTCTTTTACCCACGGAATAATCTGGATGGAATGGTGATTAGATGGTTTTTATCAAACTGAGAATGAGGCTGAGGAGTGGTGTAGTCTATGTGTTTTTTAAATAGTCTTAAATAGATTTAGAAAAGCAGAGTGGCCAACTTCTTTCTCGGTCCACTGGGATGTTGCTTGGAGTCGAATTGCCCAGTTAGGAGCTAGTTGTCTGCTTCTGAAGGATGTCGATTGTTTTTAAATGAAACAGGAGGTCGAATGCTTCAGAGGGATTAGACATAAGTGCCCCACTTATGCACAGACAAGCTGGTCGCGAACTTTTAATAAGTTAAATGTCACCAATATTTGCATTGATTTTCGTAAGGAATTGATCAACGTTATAACTTTGAGAGTGCGAGTGCCTTTTTTCACTGCACATCCACATATTGCTGAATGCTTCTGCAATATTTAGCTGACATTGTGTATTCTTTGTTTGCAGTGACTTTTTTTGATTTCGTGTACTGACGTTGTTTTCGCTCCCTTACCTAGATATAAACATGTCGTGCCTTGGAAATAAAGCCCACCTTTATTTATACCCTATCGTAAGGGTATATTAATTTTGACTAATAGTTTGTAGCACCACTATAATATTAGCCCATATAGTATATATATTTATGATCAGGACCAAATCCTAAGACTGTTTAGCAATTTCCGTCCGTACGCAATCTTTAGGCCTTTAAAATTAAGCTGAAAATTGGATCACATACTCCCTAGGGCTCCGAAATGGTTAAATGTAAATTTTTTTGAATACGCCCACTGCCACGCCCACAATTTAGAAAAAAAACCTTTTTAAAGCTAAAGTTAGAGAGATAGAGTGTTATAACCTTTAGAAGATATGTAGGCACTGCCCTCCTTTATAAGTTTGTCATATAAAGTTGTTTGCCACGCCTACTTTTTTTTGGCGTTTTTCACTAAAATGCTGTTTTCTTCGAAAATTTTCATAGAAAACGAAACAAAAGTTTAACTATATATTTAGCCAATATTTTTTCCAACATATCGCCCATACCTTTTGGGGGCGTTTTTTTCAAAAAATATATTATTCTTTTTTTAAATTTAATAAAATGAAATAAAATGCTATTCATCCTCTTCTCTGGGGCATATCAGGATATGGATAGGGTATCATACTGTTCGCACCAAGCGGACTGGCCGAATTCGAGTCTGGTTGTAAAAAGTCGCGTAAGAAAAACCGAAAAAAATTAATCGATTGCCAAGTTCAAATTATCTTCAGTTTTGTCGCCTCCTGAAACTATCAATAGAGATATTGGAGCTCTGCCAATACTGAAGCAGAAATAATATTGAATCTTACATACAAAAGTAGGTAAGGCAACAACTAAGTTATTTCCATCTAAAGTCTTGAATAACTTTTAAACCCTTGTTTTCACAAGACTTAAAAGGTTTTCAAGGGCTGAGAAGGCTTAAGTCATTAGAATACACTGAGTAGATAATTTGTTTTCAATAATTTCCTATTTAAATCAGTTTAAAACCTAAAATCATACAACCACGTACATTTGTTTACCCTTCTAGCTCCTTAAGTCAACAATACATATTGTTGTTCTGAACAAGAGCTGAAAAAGCCTTGAAAGTAAGAAAATGCACGCCCCATATCTATCGGAAAACTTTAAAAAGACGGTTTGTAGCTTATCAAATTCTATCCATTTAAACCTATCCACGCACGTTTTCTTCTTTTGCATCTGTATTATTTGGTCTGTGCCTAGCAGTTGTCAAAACCCTAAATTTCTTTAAACTTTGAACTAAGAGCAACATAGCTATACCATTATCAATATCTTATTTGGGCCTCGATCTATTCTCACAACATTCCGAGCTTCGAAGAAACACTCCACATAGAAGTTTAAGCTTCAGATATATTGTCAATTCTTAATTAGTTTCACAGAGATATTTGTCGCATCCCCACGACTTCTCGCTGAAAACAGGACATCGCACAGAATTCATATCGCATATCTGCACAAAAAAACAAAAATAAAAACGGTATATTTATGCAGATGACAAATCTGCGCCAACATCATCCGTTAAGTGTGGTAATTAAAATCAAGGTAGGACGGGACCAAAACAAATGAACAACCAACCTACGACGACAGAGAGCTACAACCAATTGGATATCAATCCATTAACAAAGGCCTCCCAAATTAGGTAGCTCGTTTGGAGTGCTTCTTCAACTCCTCCCACATCATTAGCTCACCAGTTTCGAGTTTTTTCAACCATGTCGTCGTCGAGTTGCACACCAAAACAACCGATCACCGAGGAAGGATATCGAAGCAGGAACAACCACTGTCTTCCACTGGACTGGGACTGGGACTGGGACCGGTGCCGGAGCATCATGAATTTCAAATCTCGAAGAAATCATTTCTCGTGACAAATGGAAATTACTTACCACCAATGTCAAGGTGCACACATCTTCTCCTTCACATCGTATACCTACATATACCATGAGGAACGGTGTACAGCAGAAGAAATCGAAGCCGAAGACGACGACTGAGACGCTGGGATTCCGAACACCAGAAATGGTGATACATATGCGCGCCAAAGTCAATGCGGCGATCTAGCGCGAGAAGTACCTCAGAATGTTGAGATGGAAGTGGAAGCGAGGGACGCGGACACACACCGGAGAGGAGCATGGGGTCGTACGTGGAATTAGAAGAGAATCTCGCGTAATCGTTCAATTGAAATCAGAGAGCAATTCATTAGTCCTACAACCTGTGAGATTATCTTAATTCACGTTGTGGGAGACTAATGAGACAAAACATCCTCGTTCATGGTATTATGAAGCTATGTGTATGGTTGGGTTCCAAAGGGGGCAATAAGTGTATAAATGTATGTGGCACGTAAGCCATAGAAATGAACGCGCATGCGTTGCTGGTGAACATTATGGCAACGCGATCCACACCACACTCTCTATCTCTCTCTCTCTCTCTCTCACTCTGCGGATGGAAGGTGATCGGTTTTAATTAACAGAGAAGTTAAATAGATATAAGGTGAGTCTACGCAGAAAGTGTGGTCATAATGGCATTCCTGCTATGGGTTTTATGTTCCCTCTTGCGGATGTTTTCTGAAGAGGAGGAATCATTTTACAACTAATGTGCTGACGGGGTTTACCATTTAAGATAACCTAGAAATGCGCCCATTTTGTTGCGTATAAACACGCAACCGTTAGTTACATTCGAAAATTTTCAATATCTTCAATCGGCGGTTTCAAGAGTGGAAGGGGGTAGGAGAGTGAAATAAGGAGGTATGGTATGCGGTAAGAAGGGTTACTTAAATGAAAAGGATGAATGCTATATTGTTGTAGTAGATCCTAAGCGCATTCTATGTTAAGTTAGGAATTTGTTTAGTTATGCGGCCCGTCATTTCGATTTTGATTTTATTAACAGCTACAGTGCTATTCGAAACACATATTAATCTCCTTTTAAGATAATTTTAATATATTCGCAGCTTTCAAAAGCGAAGAAAAAATAAAAGTAACGCAGAATTCCAAAGAAATCTCCACATGAGTCAAACGGGTGACGATATCTTCGACGATATGTACGTCATCAGCGAACGATATAAAAAAAAAACCATATTGTGCGGGATCGTTGGGAACAGCCGTTTGTCAATCACAGATTTATTTCATTTTTCTTTTATTTACATTAGAAAGCTAGAAACTAAATGGTTTGAATGAACAACAACAACAAGTACCTAATTACTGCCACGTGTGGTGAGCAATTTACATTGCTGTTTCACGATTCCTTTTTTGTGGTGCCGAAATTTCAATCGCGCGCCGTACTGGAGAGACTCAAGTTCTGTAACAATCAATGCCAAACTTATCGTTTTGGAGTCAAATGAGATTAAAGTTGCCATGAATTTCTTACTGCATCTAGCGAGTGCGAGGAAAGTGTGTTGTGATTTGCTCCTCCTTGGTGTCTCAGCAGCTCCTGCCGAATTCGCCAGACGGTAATTCCATTCTAATGAAATGTCTGCCTTACCTTAAGTGGTGACTAGTGATTGCTCCTGAAGTTGATACTTTTCTAACAAGTTTATCCCGTTCATAGATTCTCTGCATAGATTTAACAGCTTAGATCCTATTGTTGGCCACTTTAGATCACTGCTTGGTTTTTTGTAAAGATTACGAGAGTCTTACCATCAAATCGGCTTACCAAGACCACCGGACGCTTTGAGAAAAATGAAATGCAATCATTGAGTCCGAAGTGAACGTGCATCTTCGAAGGCGCAAAGCATTGTATGACGCCTGACAAGATCGCTGCCACACAACGAGCGTTTTTTCGAGAATGATTAACAAAAACCAGCATAACGAATATTTATGGACCAAACCGAAAATTTCTCAAAACGAGTTAAGCGGAGTTGGAATTCGAGCAATATTTTTACAACAAAATATTTTTAATTATTTTCCTTTGTTTGAGTGTTTTTTAAAAATAGAAACAAACACAAATACAAATACAAAATAGGAATTAACTCCTATGGTATGGAATCTGACGGGGGAAATTAGTCACAGAAAAACAATATTTCGGCATCATCAAATCCGCAATGTGAACAGTTCCCTTTATCGGTTATGGGAATGAGTTCCACTGTATCGTCGGAAACGTTCGAATCGAATTTTTCCCAAATAAAATTACAATTCATATGCTTGGCTGCTGCAAAAACAGATTTGCATATGTTTAAAATAAGTTACAGGAGGAGCCGCGGCTGGATCGGACGTAGTCTAATCTGGAGCTCCAATTTTCGATGACGTGTTTATCGGCGTAGACTAGCGACTTCGGCGAAGCGGCGTGACATCGCATGATCTTGGAGGCCAATTCACGGATCCGTAACGTGAAACTATGCGGTTATCAAACGTTTCCTTTTGCTTTCCGTGTCCGGTGTGCAAAATTCAGCTTCCAGCTGGGCTTGGGGTCTAGGATGACAACCAGATATTTAGCACTGGGGGATAGCGAGAGAACTTGGTTATTGAGACAGAATAGTTTGAAGGTTGGTATTTTGGTTTTGGTGGTAAAGAGCCAAAGAGTTTGATCCCACTACTGTAGCACTTTTTGCTTTGTAACTGGACAGCCCTGACATACAGGTGGGTCTTATATTTAGAAACATTACGTACTGTAAGAATAGTTGTTCTTATTATATTGGCCGCTAGGGCATGTGTCTTAACTGATATTACGATTTGAAATCCTGCTTAAATAGTCGTTAGCAAGGAGAAAAGATTTCCATTAAAATGGACCCTGAAATTCAGATATTAACTTTCCTAAACCGCTATTTTCCGATCTTTCTAAGCCGATATATATCTGATTTAAGGAATAAATATTTTATTAAGCTCATGTAAAGTATTCGCCCGCGTCGCAAACCTGACCGAAACCTCGTCGAACAGTTTTTATTAAATTTTGAACATTAAGCGAGTGGTTTTTAAGCGTAGTTTTTTAAAAAAATCTAATAAAACACTTAAAATTGCATCAAATATTAAAAAAAATTATAGCAATCGATAAATAGGCCTTTGCCATATACGTTTTAAAGACAACTTCATGTAAATGCTGTCCGCGGCTCCGTTTCAAATGGTCCATTCGGAAGGTCCAATTTTGCGTCACTTTTTCGAGCATTTCGGCCTGTATTCCACGAATTACGTTTGTTATGTTATCCTGTAAGGATTCAATCATGTTCGGCTTGTAAACATAAACTACATAACCCCACACGAAATAATCAAGAGGCGTTAAATCGCATGATCTTGGCGGCCAACTCACAGGGCCATTTCGAGAGATAAGCTGCCCACCAAATTCATCCTTCAACATTTCCATTGTTTCACGAGCTGTGTGGCATGTGGCACCGTCTTGATGAAACCACATGTCAACCAAGTTCAATTAAGCCAACTGCGGCATAAAAAGTCGCGTATCATGGCTCGATATCATTCGAGCCGTTGACGGTAACGTCTCTTCCACGGTCGTCTTTGAAGAAAAATGTACCGATGATGCCACCAGCCCATAAACCACGCCAAACTGTCATGCATCGGTAATTCTTGTATGGCATGTGGCTTTTCATCACGCCAGATGTGACAGTTTTGCTTATTTACGTATCCGTTGAGCCAGAAATGAGCCTCATCGCTGAGCACAATTTTGCGATAAAACAACGGATTTCTATTGAGCTGTTCTAAGGCCCATTCACCAAAAATTAGATGTTGTGGTAGGTCATTCGGCTTCAATCCTTGCACAAGTTGAATTGTTTAGGCTTTCAAACCCAAATCGACACGTAAAATGTTCCATGTGGTTGAGTAACACATGTAACAACTGCTGAGAACGGCGACGAATTGACATTTCATGATTCTCATTAATATTGGACGCAACGACTGCAATATTTGACAGACGACGTTTGGACGCCATTGCCAACCAGTGCTGCCAACCTGAATAACTTAACTCTTAAAAAATAACTTCAGAACCTAGAACTTACTTGCTCTATAAAGGGGTGATTGTTACAAGTCTAAATTTACTAATTTTACCTCTATTAACTAAAACAAAATTTTACTGTTTTAAGTGAATTTTACCTACGCGATCAATAGAGCATGATATGACAAAAGTGCAAACAAAAATAGTTCCAAGTTCTTCAAAGATGCAATAGCAACTTCGACACGTGCCTCATTAAAGATGATTTGATATATCTTAAATTACAAGGAAGGTACATCCGTATGCATGACACACATAAAATTTCAAGGTTATTGATTATTAAACCTTATCGACTCACCGTATATCCAATCACCATTCATTGCCAAAGCCATGGCTTGCCTGTAATAGCATTCTAACAAAATGACGCCAATAAAAGTGTACCTTGCGTGGGTTGCACACACTTGTGTACACTGCAAGCATTACTCATATCAAAATTGTCCTTGACCCAAATTCCATTATTCTCCCTTCCTAAGTTCCTTGCATAGAACTTCTGTTCTAAGTCTTGCCAAAATATAGGGAAAAAGAATGCAAAAGAAACACTAACACTACTCCCTCGTTATACGATATAAGAATGGATTCCATTACCATCATCGTTTCGTAACCCCACGACAAAATAAAGTGCATATCGTATCCTTCGTATCCTTCTACAAGGACGATGCGACGCCAACAAACATAATTACCCTTATTTGCTAGAAATATGCGAGGGTGAAACTAAACAGAGCGTAGAAGCGCAAAACAACACGGTCCCCTTGAATGACTTTCATTTGTCCTAGGTTAGGGATAACAACACCGGGAAGAGTGAAAAGGTGTAGCCCTACCTCAAGACATTGCTGATTGGGCGAGTATATCGTGGCTACAAATAAAAATTCTGCAACTTGCCAACATGACGGATGTCAGATTTGACGTTAAGCAGTTGCATTTCCTAAGAAATCAATGATCTCGCAACAAACAAGAAACTGGAGACGACGACGACGTTGGCAACAACAAGTAAATTGCTGGGAAATGATTCTAGATCAAGTAGCGTGTGTGTATTGTTTTCATGTCTTCCCCCAACTTACACCCGTCACTGTCGTTTCGTAATGGCAAAGAATGACAAAGAAGAATGCAAAATCAATTTGGTCATCAGAAAACGCATCACTGTGTACTCTCGGGTGGATTCATCGCGAACTGAGACCGGATCCATGAATCTCGGGTTTCAATATACCTCGTCCTCTGCCACTTGGGACCTACTGTGTGATCGCTGCCCAGTGGCCACCCTCACGTTTTTGTGTTAATGAGTTCGCAACTCTTCTCAGAGCGCAGAGACAACAACGATGAAGTAAGATCAGCTCCAGATTACGCAGAATTTGTTTTCGCTGACGTTTCGATTCGGATGCAGTTCGTTGAAGCTGAAACTAAAGTTTGCGTTTTGTTTTTGTTTGTCATGTTGCTGATGATGGGCGACCTCACGCCATCATGATCGAGAGGAGCGTAAGTGGAGTCATGCGTTGTCTGTATGTAATTTATTCTGTTTTGTGTGCCTTGACACAGCAGGGACAGGGACGGTAGATAAATTCGGATATCGTTGTTGATTTCGTTTTGCGTCGACCTTTGGTGTTAATTAATATTTAGTATCGGTGTTCTTTTCATGCTGGCTGGAGGTTCTTTATTCGTAAGTTACATATCTAACGCGAAATGGACAGAGCGTATTGAACATGAACATGAAGCGTATAAAAGGGAATGTTATAGGTTCAATTCTCAGCTAAGGCGAACGCTAACTCCTATAATTCAGGGCCAAGGTGGTTCGCATACGTTTACTTTGATTGAAAAACAACCAAAGCTTGCTTGCCGTAAATAAACGGGCAAGGTCTAGCTTCTCCAACCATTGTGAGTGCGAAGCGAAGATATATTTTTTAACTTGAATGGAAGGGAATTACAGTTTTAATGCCGATTCCGAACAACAACTTAATTTCGAGAAGCTTCTCATGACAGTTCTTGTTTTTGGATATTTTTCAGACTTTCGCCAGAGGTGGGGCAGCGAAAACTTTAAGGTGGTACGGTGTGAGAATTGAACCAGTGACCCCTCGGACAACTGGACCCAAATAAATCTCCTGCATTAAAATATTATTTTGTTGGTTTGGTGATGCGCAAGTTCATTAGAACAAACACCGTACATTATAAATCATTAGCTATCATCTCGAGTCATAAACTCCATGTAGTATCGCCCAGGAGAGGAAAGAGGACCGCTAATGTAGGTGTATGACAATAAATAGAAAATTTGTTTCCCAAATTTGAAACAAAACTATATTTGGATAATTGTTTAAACTGGTGCAGGGAAATAGTTTCGCTTGGAAAATATATTCACCTCGAACGCTTCAGGTAATATTGACATGGACACTTTAACATATGTTATCAAGAGGGCGGCTCCGCAGCAGAAACTAGGAAAGAAGTTTTCGGAAAGTAAGCAAAAGTGATTCGACAAGGAATGCTTACGAGTTAGGAACTTATCCTTTGATCATTTGTTATTAGTCAGCACGTCCAACAATACTAGCTTTAGAACACTCCACGCAACGGTAAACAAAGAATTCAAAGAACTTTGTAACATAAAGAAACGTAATTTTGATCTGAGAATGCAGTTCTGGAAAGCAGTAATTGTACGAGTACACGGCCATTGTTTCGAGTCATTCAAATGACGCTGTGACGTAAAAATCGCGTCTCAAAGCAGTCATTTTAATGTCGTTCTGTGTGATGGCCATTTTTGGGATAAGATTTTCGGCATTATTCAAATGACTAGGAAAATGGCGGACCAAATGACATGAATTTTGTGCCATTAAAATGACGGAAAAAAGATATCCGTGTGATCGCTTTTTATTGACGCCTAGGACAAATGACAAAACTTTTCGGCTTTTGCGTCTTTTAAATGGCAGCCTCCAACAGGTCTCGAAATTCAACCCATGCCATTTTTCTACGCAAATGACAAATGACGCAGCACTTAATAGGATATCTGGGCTTTCATTTGGATTTTTGTCTCGTGCTGAAAAGACGTAAAAATTAATAAACTGTTTTTTTTTGTGTTGTTTGGTACCTGTTGAAAGAAATGGAAAATTAAGCATCGTCGTCAAGTCCCGACAATTCGGACTATTCAGTTGTGAATTTGAATAGTACACAAAGTGCAACGAAGTCGAAAAAATTACCCAAAACGCGGAAAGCTGTTGTGAATCGATATAGGAAAATAAGCTATTCGTGGAGCGACGAAGAGGAGCATCCCATTCGGCTTTGTTTTTCGGAATCGAATTTTTGATTTTCGATACGTGAAAAGTAATCGCAGCGATCGATTTCACCAGTGGGCAGTTACCGCAACGTGATTACCAGTCATGCAGTCTGCTAAAACGCTCCCTCGCATATTTGTGTTCTGTTTTTTGATGTGAACCTTCACCAACCTTAACAAATAATCGAATTGATTGGCTGACATACGAAGGACATTGCGATATAGTTCAGGTTCCTTTACGTGAAATTCGAGTAGTAATCCGCTTTCGTCGCGTTGGCTCGTAATCAAGATCGAGATCCAAATTCCAAATGACTAGCAGTGTCATTCATTTGATTTTGGGACAAAAATGACATTGATAGTCAATTACGTGTGATCGGCATTTTTTCGCAAATGATCAATGACGAAACGTAGGTTGAATGTGACTCTAATGCGACATTCTTTCCTAACGTCACAGCGTCATATGTGGCGCGAAAAAATGGCCGTGTAATCGTACCTTAAGACTTGTAAGTGGAAAAATGATTTTAACTACCACAACTCTGCACATTGAACAACTAAAACATAAATCAAATATCGCCATTGTTTCAGTATGCACCTTAATAGTTGAATAATATGCACCAATTTCCCAAGCGAAGGTATAAACGGTTATTGCAAATGCTTAAAACGGTTAAGCGCCCCGAGAAGATAATATACCGTTTGAATACTTCAAACATCTTACACCAGAATTCCTACGACTGCTTACTTCAGAGTATAACAGAATTTTTGAGACAGCTGACGTTTCTACAAGCTTTCAAAAGGCTATCTTATTACCGCTACACAAATCTATTTAGTATACTAATGTATGCGAGAAAGTTAAAAAGGGAACATTAACGACCCGAAAACTGCTTCGGCGCTAAACCTATTTGGCTCCATATTGTACAACAGACTCAGTAAATGGTACTCAACATTGCTGACTATTATAAAAGCAAACGATTTTTGAGCAGCTTTCGATTCAATCCCCCTGGAATTACTTTTTACAAGCTCTGCAAATATGGAGTCTAAACAAGGACTATAAACTGTCATTAGAGCAATTTACAAAGAAAATGTTGCGCGAATATGGGACGGGAAATCTCTATCGTACGAGTTTGGTACGTCGGTCGATGGGCTTTAAGCAAAGATGTGTACTTAGTACCCGTCTCTTGATTCTATACATCAATGACATAGCAGATTCGGTGAATGGTGGTATAGTTATGGGAGGAACGAATATTCCAGGACTGATGTTTGCATTTTCCTTGCTGAAACTACAGATAAACAGGCTCTAGCTCTGTTGCAAGACACCTGTAGTATGTCTAACCTGTAGGCAGAACAAACTACTGCTCGCGGACATTTGCAAAAGGTCTGCATCTTTTCTTCTATCTCTGAAGAGAATAGATTGTAGGCATACTTTCGGGCCAACATTTTTAAATGCGTTGGGCTAAAGCGACACCACTACCTGTCCTGCTTGCGGTGAGGAGGATGACACAGCACAACACTTTCTATGCAGTTGTCCGGCCTATGCTCGCATAAGGTGGCGGATTTTGACGTGGTAAGTGCCGAACATCTAAGCTCTTCGTCACTGAAGCTGCTTCTCCTTTATCTTCGAAAGGCGGGAAAACTAAGTACGTTAATGTAAGGTGTCTGAATGGTAGTACAATGGACCTGTAGTTGTGTCTGAGCGCTCCATCGTATAGTAGCAACCTCTACTTAATTAATTCTTAACGGTTAATCTTTCTAAGTCAAAAATGGTGATATTTAGAAACGCCGTTGGGAGATACTTTAGAAAGGAAAAGTGGACTTTTGAAGAACAGTCAAAAGAAATAGTTAAAAGTATAAATATCTGGGAGTCTGGGATATGCTTCTAACCTAAATCTTCAGAAGCGTCTTTAATCAGAATTAGCGGAAGCCAAGCGTGCTACGTGTTTTGTGTGGAGAGGATGCATTCTTAAGAACACCGTTTCGCAGATAGCTGAATATAAAGTCTTTAGAGTAGCAATCTCAGTTCTGTAGTATGTAGCACAGGCATAGGTATATCATTCTTTTGAAGCCGTCTAAAAGTTTCTCCGTTTCGTTAAAAGTACTTTCAGATTGCCTAGTTCATCACCAAACTATATGCTACATCTTTTCTAGAGACTCCTAAATTATTACATTTCAGTTATGTGGTAAAAGTTATGGCGATGAGTGAAGAAAGGATTCCGCAACTAGTACTAACAGAAGTCATAAATTCGGATGTAACATGTGCAAATGAGTGGAGAAAACTGGCAATCGAATGATTGTCAACATTTTCAATAAAGAAAACTGGCAATATAATTTATGATAGGTTCATGATTGAAGCTGATTCGTCAATATATAGGGCATACTACAGAAAAGTAAACTACTGCTTAAACCAGAAACCTACTTCGTAACTGACATCACATCCAAATTAGCTTGCTGTTTAAAGTAAGAGGCCAACTCCTAAGTTTGAACTACATTCCCCATCGAGCAGATCTACCATTATTATGCGACTTTTTTAAGTCAATAAAATAAATAAATAAATAAATAATATCTTCCCAGCTAAGGGTGACTACTAATGTAGTCAAATACTTGCTTTCTCTTTTTTGCAATAGGTGTATTCTTTTTTTTAACTATGCAATCGAAGTTGATATAAATTGTTAGATAGAACAAGTTTCTTTTTAAAAGTGCAATCAAATCAACAATTTTTTTTTCATATATTATTTTAGTAAGAGCAAACATTCCCACTAATTATGGAACACAACGTCGTTGAAGTGGCTACCTCGGCTGGCTTCACAGTAGCGCAATTTGTCACTCAATTTTTTCAAGACCTTGTTGATGGTTTTCGGCTGTAGCTCACGGATTGCTTGGATGATATTGGCCTTAATTGCTTAAATCATTTCCCGATTGTTGCCATAAAATCGGTGTTTTACGGTTCCCCACAAAAAAAAAGTACAAAGGGATCAATTCGCCATCAATTGACATCCTTAAGATGGCTGATAACACAATTTTGGAATTTGGTGCGCAAAAAATCGATTGTGGCAGGGGCTGTGTGGCATGGCGTGCCATCCTGCATGAACCAGAGGTCGTCCAAATCCATGTTTTCAATTTCAATCGGTTAACATGGCTCTCTAAAGCCAACCGTTGAACTAAACGTTGTTCCCAGCTTCAGTTTGGAAAAAAAATGTCCAATGATGCCACAACTCCACAATCAGCACACTCTAGCCACGTCTGTATGCACAGGATGACGACGGAGAGCAAGTGCATACTAGTCTCACGAACTTTTTGCACAAACTTGCATACAGCAGGCGCGCTGGCTAATTTGATTTGGAAATAAGTTATCAATATTTCCCAACGTTATTTAAGCGTTAAGCGACTCATTTCGTGCCGCGAAGGTATGATACTGACTTTCTGTTCGTGCGGAAAACAGCTGTCGGAGTCAAAATAACCCACTAGATGACCCACCCCTTAAAGGTATCAATAATGAGAGAGTCGTCCGTCAATTTTGCTGATATTTGCGAAAGTTCTTCTTTTTGCAGAACACTGCACAAGTGAGTTTTGGTAAAACTGTTCTTGTGAAAATTTCTCCAAAAAACCTCAGAAAATCCTCAGAAGATTTCAACATCAGCAGACAGCGCTTGATTTTATCAAACATTCGTTGATGGAATTTGGTATGGCCTCCTATCCGCTATGCGCCTGGTGGTCCTGATTGGGCTGATAGATATCACTTAGCTCGCTATATGAATCGCCTAAAACTGATCAGTTTAAAATCAGCGTGATTTTGCTGTCAGCTCTTGCTGATGAATGATATCAAATAGTTTTGAAGTAACTCTGACCAATCAACGAGCCAACCTAAAGATCGTTGGCATATGCCTCAGTTCCATAAAAGGATTGTTCTATTAACAACGAATTTCTTGAACAACTGCTGAATAAATACATCTACTCCGTAATTTCTGACCTCCAAAAATTGCTGCTGCGCTCTTATCGACCGAATTCAGCAAGATAACCAAGAATACTTCACTGAAGCTATAGCAGATGTTGTGGTCCCAATTTAATATCGCCAACAGCCTATTTAATTTTATTCTGAGTGAAAACCAAAATGCTGCATGTCCCAATTCCGTAGTCCATTAGTAATACTCTATGTAACTTTTGCCAAACTTATCAGTCCAGCCTCTTTCAAACACAAGAATACTCTTAACAGAAAACCTGACTTACTGACAAGCAACAGAATCCATTTATCGACCACGAAGCGAAAAATCTTTTTCCCACAACAAAATAAAATACTCAGCCATTTCTACCCCAAAAATCAGGACACATCGAAACAATACGAAAAGTGACCATTTAACTTGGGCGCTTTGTCTCTCCGAATGAGTTTATCCCATTTTTTGACGTTTCTCCCCCTCATTTGCTCCTCGACCAAGTATTATCCACAAGGATCAGCACAGAAAAAAAGTAAAAAACAATAACAACACAGTAAAGAACCACCATCACTGCCGGAGAAAAGAAAAATAAAATCTCAAAGAAATGTCCTTTGAACTGATGTTAACGAACCATTCACAGGCTCCGATGCGCGCAGCAAACGTCCATTGTTGTATGCAACACAAAGTCTCGAAAAAAACCAAGACCTGCATTCACTTGGAGAGAAAAAATGCCGTCACGAAGAAAATTTAATAAGAAAAAAAAGGGAGAAAATTTTGAAACCAGGATAAAAAGGATACATCAAGTTTTTACAGAAATTTCCATTGGTTTTATTTTTTTTACCTACTTACATCTTTTCCATTCCTTTCTTTTTATTAAGGATATAAAAAAGTTTGCAAGGACAGCGATAAATCGCTGAACACAACACAGAACAGTAAGTTGCGTTGTTTTTTTTTTCCTTCGCTATTCGTCCTTTACTTATTCATCTCAGCCCCAATTTCTCCTATTCTCCACCAAAGTGACTTGTCCTTTGATTATCGTTTTTGTTGTATCTGTCTTTTTGTTAAACTTCATTTATTTGTTTATTTCCAGCGGATGAAAATTTGAGACAAAAAAAAAAAATTTGCAACTAAAACTCGATTTCATCGTGGCAGAAGGATTATGACCATCATCATGCTCTGCCGCCTTAATTGTTATAAACAAGAAAAACCATCAGAAAAGATTCATTCTTCAAGGACTCGCGTTACTGTATAACGAACGACCGCCCGCCATCCAGGACAAGTAGTGTAGGTACCTACCTCGTACATAGAGGGAATTATTGCTCACCTCGTTGCAGGCAGGACCTCGAGAATCTGCAAACAAAAGCATTGCTATACTTTGATCGTTCAGCGGGAAGTGAAAGGATTAAATAAATATTTGTTTATCCTGGTTATTATTTGCCACCCTATGTCTCATCTCTTTTTCGGTGTGAAAAAGGACATTTTCTTTTCTTTTTTTTTACTAAAACAAAAATAAAAGTTTATTTTTTTAGTGGATTTTGTTCGCCTGCCTGTCCACCAAGCACCAGATCCTTTGTCTGAATTAACGAATGACAGATCCGGATTAGGGCATCCTTCATATCGTGAAAGATGGAGTGAGCGAAGATGAAGAGAAAAAAAGAAATTCTTACTGATAGGATTACAGGATTTTTTTGTGCTTCGTTGCCTTCTATCGATGATGGTGCTTGATGATGAAAAATGCCATTGGACAGCGCACCACTACATGTATGAGTATGACGTATACACGATGCAACCCACTCACAAAGCCAGCAGAGGCGACGAGCAAAAAAAAATTAAAAAAAAGAAGATCCTTTGAATCTAATCCTGGTGTCTGATGCAGTGGAAATAGCGCAGAAAAAAAGAACCAAGTTCGTCCAAAAGGAAATCCTTTGATTGGTGGGCATTCGCAAAAAACTAACTCTTGAAAAAACAAAAAAAAATACACTTTTTCGGGCGCTAAACAAATAAAAGGATCACAGGCAACTGAACGATGCACACTCGCAAATAGAAATGCGATACTCTGCGCTGCTGCTGTCGTGAGTGGAAGTAATGGCTGCTCTCGGCGGCTGCCACAACCACGTCTTCATATGCAACGCCTGCACATTAAGCCAGCCAAAACAAAACAAAACAAAGCAAGGATCCTTGGTAATTCGATTAATCATCCTTTTCGGCGTGGCTCACTGCTGTGTTGGCACAATATCCTTTTCGCATGCAGCAAATGAACAAAAAAAAAACTAAAAAAACACGAAACACACACACAACATCAAGGACTACGTACATCCGAGAGGAAGTCATTCTTTTTCGTCAGCATCAGTTTTTAGCATTGCCTAGGTGCAGAGCGGGTGCCCCATCAGCGTCAAAGTCGCTCTCATTCGTCCTTGTGTGTGTGTGTGGTCTGCTTTTTTTGGGGGGGAGGTAAAGAAAATCATTGGATGCAATTCATTGTTGGCGGCTTAGATGGACAGGAGGACGTCGTCGTCGTCGTCGCATTTTTTTCTTCCGGGTACGTTGTTTGTGCTTCATTTGCAGGACATAGATTTTTGCTTCATTTTTTCGTTGTAGTTGTTATTGCTGTTTGTGATTTGAAAAAATTGGAAACCAAAAATGCAGGATAGGTAGGTACTGTGTGCATGGGCGGAGAGTGGTGTCCTTGTTTTGTTGCGTTGCGATTTGCATAGAAGGCCACTACGAGGACGAGACCATCAGCATGGAGCCTGGACACATGATGGAGGTTCAGTAATGGATGACTTTTCTGGTTTCGACTGCAGTTTTTTGTTTTTTTTTTTTGGATGCAAGGAATAAGGTTGAAAGGATGTGTGCTTGTATTTTTGTCCATGTTATTCTCAACGTTAAGAATTCTTTTTGATTTTGTGGACCCGACGTGGAGGTGGACGTGATCGTTTTTTTGTTTTTTTCTTTTTGTGTTTTTGTTTTTTAGTTTGAAGATTGATGCCATTGTTTTCCAGATTCGTTTTCATTTTGCTGACTTAATGGGAGTGTCTTCGAAAAAATGGAGATTGGTTGATGGGAATTGAAGGACTAGCGTTTAGAAAATTCTAATTATTCGAAACAAATCGAATTTTGCTTTAGAATGTAGATACGGATGGCAGATGCACTGATTTATGTAGGTGTGGTACTTGCATCGAGTTGCTCTCGGGAAGGTATAGCTATATTGACCGTGCT
The DNA here is from genome assembly GCA_963576555.1 of Ferdinandea cuprea. NCBI lineage: Eukaryota > Metazoa > Arthropoda > Insecta > Diptera > Syrphidae > Ferdinandea > Ferdinandea cuprea. Next base: position 137,502,816 of record OY754958.1, read on the forward strand.
AAGGGGGTGTTTGCAATATAGACAGATAGACATATAGAGAAGGAAAACCAGAAAAGACAAGCTCACAATAGGACACAAGATGAAATAATTGGATTTTCTGCCAGAAATTCGTCTTCTTTTTTAAGCAGTCAAAAATTTGATAGAGACTTTGAGATACATTTTATGAAATATGGAAGATAAAACTAAAATCAATTTATTCATTTGCAATGCGAATGGTCTGAGCCAAAAGTTAGATCTGATATCTGAAACCCACCTGACAATGAATTACAACAGCTTTCAATTTTACAGAATTAAGCACTATACAACGGATCGAAGAACTAACGAAATAGAAAAGCCACTGAAAAGAAAAGCTATGCACTAGCATTTCGCTCGACGTATGGCCCTAGGGTCACCAAGGTATAGAAGAAGCTATTTGACGGGAGTCATAAGAAGAGAGTTATAAGTCGACTGAACCCATCACCCATCCAGGCTTAGCTCTTCAAATACGGAGGCCATGTTGAAGTAAGGCACATGTACCAAATCAGCAAGCAAGTATGAGTTTAAATAGAAAAAATGCATCATAAGAAGCTTGGTGTAGAATTTGGGCTAATTCGGATGCTATGACCGTATGACTAGGACAAAATTTAACTATTGATAGCAGCACCTTCGAGGTATTTAAGGAGTTCAAATGCATAAATATCCACTCGACGTATAACAACTTAATGAAGATCCGGCGAAACCGCTGTTGCTTCTGTTTGGCAAAGTAATAGCTTCAAAAGTCCAGACTTTAAAATCTTGACAGTTTTACTATACGGCTCTAAGTGCTGGACGATACGAAGAAAAGAAAACCCAATATTTGTGTGGCAAACTCTATTAATGGTATCAAGATGTGAATGAAGCTCAAAAAACCAAAACAAGTCAACTACGTGCTCCAACCAAGAGGGTTTTCGAATCCCAGCCATCACCATCAAGATGACCGAACCTCTATTTCAAGGACCAAACAATGGCGGATACCAAAGTATTTGGTCTGGATAGCTGGGAGCAGCGTGCCTGGGGTCATTGCTCTAGAGCCCATTAAGTTGTTAAGTTCGTTATTCGTCGTCTTTCACGGAAATGGCTCCCCAAAGTCTTCAAATGGGCTCCTCTTCCAAAATGTAAAGCGACAGATCTGAGCAACAGTTAAAAGTCTATCAAGACACACTGTCACTCCGCACCCATAGCTATTAAAATTTGTTGCGTTTATATAATTTTCTGCTTTTAAATTCATTTTAAACTAAACATTATAACAATGTTATTTATTTTTTAGCTTTAGTTGGAAATCAAAATGCACAAAAGTTTCTAGGGACGTTACGACGAAATAACCTTACGGAGGGTTTTATCATGCTAGTTAAATTCTGCTCGCCAAAACCTTTCATTTGATGCCCGTATCAATGAGGATACGTAGAAATCTTAATAATTGCATAAAACGATTAACTAAAGATTGACAGTATGATTAGTTTTAGTTATTATCAAAACCTAATAATTGGCACAGTGCCAATAACCGGGTAATTGGCACTACTACCAATCATGGGCACAGTGCCTACAGCTTCTAATTTTTTGTGTCCCATTGTTGGACATTTAATTTAAGTTAAAATGCAATGTTTTATCTAATTTTAAGAAACATTCACTTAATTTGATTCCTTATTAAAAGAAGTAACACTTAAAGAATTAACTTTTGTAAACTTGGGAATACCAAAATAGTTTTATTTTACTTACTTATTTACTTAAGATGACGCTAGAGTCCGGGGTGGATCTAGGCCTCAACCAACAAGCGTATCCAGCCAAAAAGGTCTTTCGCCAGCTGTTTCCAGTTTCGAGCGCAAAGTACTGCGCCATCCCTCGGGTGTGGATTCGAAGTTTTCCGGGCCGGAGAGTTCTGACCCAGCCACCTCAGTCGTTGGACTTTCAATCTTCTGGCTAAGTCGATGTCCGTGTACAGTTCGTCTTTGTGTCGACTCCTTCATTCACCGTCTATGCACACGTAACTAAAAATTACTCGAAGAATTTTCCTCTCAACACAACAAAGAGTGGTCTCATCCGCTTTTGATAGAGTCCATGCCTCTGGACCATAGACAAGGACTGGCATTTTAATTTCAGCGCTGGTATAATTGCCTGAGTCCATTGCGGAGCCTAGGTAGACAAAGTCCTTGACTTCAACCTCAAAGTCATATCTGTCTATTGGACAGAATCCGAGACGTCGGTGTTGGGCATATACTTTATCTTGCATTCATTGACTGCCTATTATATCGATGTCGTCGGCGTAGGCGAGTAGATGGACGGTCTTTTGAAGTTAGCATTTAAGTTTTGCACTATTATTTCAAGAACGATGTTGAAGAAGTCACATGACAGCGCATCGCCTAGTCTAAATCCTTTTCAGACATCGAAGATCTCGATGAGTTCTCTACTGACCTTGATGGACCACAAACGGAAGAGTTTGGCTGGAATGCCAATACTAGGCATTGATTTGTATAGCTCGTCTCTATAAATGCTGCCATAGGCAGCCTTAAAATCGAATGAAAAAGGTGGTGGGTATCGATTTGGACTTTCTGGGTTTTCTCCAAGATCTGCCGTAGTGTGAATATTTGGTCGGTGGTAGTCTTTCTTGCCCTGTAGCCACACTGTTAGGGACCAATCAGGTTGTTGACGAAAGGCTTCAGGCATTGATGTTAAGAAGACTAATATCTCTTTAGTTGGCGCAGTTCAGAGGGTCTCCTTTCTTCCAGATGAGTTGCTGCATAGCTCGGCGGTTGGGACATCTGCTCCAGCGGCTTTGTTGGACTTGGCTGTCTTCAATTCGTCCATGTACGGAATTGTTGGTCTTCATCGTCCAGGTTGAATGGTGCATTCTGCCTACATTTTTACCAATCTCGACTATTTAGATTCATTAATTCGTTTGGATATAACTAAACAATAATGAATAGGTGCAATCTTTAGTAGGATTCTTTAAAGCTCACTACTATATTTTATCCTTGCAAACAGCTGGTAGTCGACATTTCGTCAGCTGAGAATTACGAACAGGAGATTCCATTTACATACGACCTTGTAATTCTCAACTGATGATTTGTGTCTGATTTATTAGTAGGACCCAATAACAATAACCCTTCGAGCCTGCACGGCACATCCTCAAACACTCACGCCTTTCTTCAAATACTATCGTCGAAGGTGAATCGATAAGTATCGATTCAGTGTCAACAACATTAAAAGACTCACAAAGAGTGTTGCCGGGCCTGACGAATGGTAACCCGAAAACCTATTTGCAACATGAACCAAAAGAACTCGGTTGTAACTATCAACTGACACATAAGCCCTTAACCGTTTGACCACTTTCATTGATTAAACTTCCAAGATGGTCTGTGTATTTAGCCACCCTTGCGTAATATTTCTTATCTTAGCTGGGAAATTGCTTCCTGGAAGCTATAGGATTTGCTTCAAGAACACAAAGTGTCTGTTCGGCTAAGCCCCGGCTTCTGATTCTGTTGCCGCTGCTGGCTGGCTGCGTCGTTGCATGATTTCACTGATCTTATCAAAGTGACTTGTTTATGTTTCGAGGAAAATCAACAAAGCTTTGCTCCGTGTACTATGTGGTGTGAATTTAATTACCGATAACAGGCCACTTTATTATTAGGTTCGTTGGGTGGAAATGCTAATCGCACACCTTGTGCGCTGGGTAAGACTTAGTGGAAAAGTGCACACCTTAACCATCCACCAACAAGAGACAATAAATCATGGCTCATTTGCACCTCACACTGTGTGTGAAATTGCGTGAAGAAATTTCCCGGCGTGCCAGTGCGTTGCATGTTGCTTACCGCAGCCGGATTTGCATATAATTGCGGCCATGTGATAACTAATGCTTCCCCATTGCCTTTATGCGCTTATCATCGTGTCTCGAAAAGGAAAAAAAGATGACAAGTGCACGCATTAAAAAATTGTTCCATCGCGAAACATGATGACGCCGATTAATAATCGCAACCAAGCGGTGCGCCGCAATCGCACTGTTTTGCCGTTCGAAAAAAAAAGTCTGGCATGGCTGAGTGCACCGCACGGATGCAACAAGTTAGTATCAGTGCACTGCGCCGGTGAATTAAGCAATCATATAGCCATCACATCATCGCTCTTGTCTTCATCATCAACAGGATGAGCATGTAATATAGATGGTGGAGTTTCTGGAAAGCCTACTAGGTACCCATGGTTTGGCAGTTCGCACATCAGAACCGGACAACTCTGAGAGCTGAGAGTGCGGGATCCAAATCCGACAACCAACTGAAATTCCGGTTATTCAAATGCGCGTGCAATCATAATTCTAATGTCGGCGATATCGTTGAAGCGCGCACACACTCACTAACAACACCTGCGTAAAACGACGAAGACCTTAGAAGTGCATCATCATCAGCAGCAGCAGCGGGACAAGGCATTGCGGGCAGTTAACGATGTGTGAACAAGCGCTTCATCCATCCATCCGCTTGTAGGTCTATTATTTCGTTATTTTGATTAATTGCGTTGAACAGAATGGGATGCGTTTGCTTACATCTTGAAGGTAATTAAGCTGTTTCCCTGGTCAGTGGCACCGTAAAAATACCTCATACCCACCTATACGAGCAGAGCCTAGATGCGCATGCATCCATGTGTATGCCTTTCGATTTATTTGTTCAAAGTCCGAGTGAAATTCACGCGAAATCGCCGCCGATCGCATTCAGTAGCACAGCTGCGCATGCGCAGCCTACACAGCTCCAGGGGAAATCAATCGAAAGAAACGCATACCCAATGCTGCGACTCGTCGCAGTCCGTGTGTCGTGCGAAAACGATCGACCACCCTCGCGATAGACGGTAACCTAATGAATACAGCAGGACCATCAGCTCCATGAAGCAGCATAGCAGCAGAATACACAGTAGCCCGAGTCCGAGATGGACGGTACAATGTCACTTGTGAGAGATCGCATCCAGATTACGCAGAATTCTTGTTAGTTTCTACTGCAAAGAAATACGTTGAAATGTAGAGTGTAGCTACACGTATGGGTGTCGTCATCAGCGTTCCTGTTGACAATGTGGGAGCCATGCTCAGACGGATGGAGTGCAAATGATCTGGTAGCGTCAGTGTTGTGTATGTACATTCCCTGAAATGGGATCGTAGCGATTAAGATGCGTTCTGCATTGGCGTGAGTGCGAGTTTGGATTTGAATTTGTAAGGTTGGCGTCTAATGATAAGTCTGTTTGGTGAATTTCGTTGGGTAAATATAGAAGTGTAAGGGATAGTTATTTTACCGGATACCGGATATTCGGCCGTCGGACTTAACGTCTGGCTTAACAGAATGCCTATTGTGACCCATAGACACATGTTTTGCACCGCAAAGACAACGAAATGACTAACTTTACTGCCTTGTAGCTTTCCGGGATATTGAGGGTGCTTTTAATTATACATCCTTTGAGCCCGTCAACAAGGCTCTTAACAATATGACTCCGTAACCAATCATAGGGAGATGGATAATGTCGATGCTTAATGGGTGAATCAAAGATGTCGGATTCTCGGTACTAACTCCTCTCGGTATATACTCCTATGGTCCCTCGTTATAGACGACCTACTTCAGTCCCTGGAAAGTCCCTGACGTAGCAATCGTGGTCAGTGGCAAATCTTAAAGCACCGTTTCAGAAGTGCTGCAATACGCACTACCTACAGACAGAGATGGTGTAACAAATAAGGCCTCTCTGTAAATCCAAAAAAGACGACTATATCGTCCCTTTTACCAAGAGGAGGAAACTAGACTTCCTCATTCGTCCCACTAGGTATGGCAAAACTATCGAATTCTCACGGGAAGCCAAGTACCTGGGAATTGTCGTGGAATCCTCAAATAGAACGTACCGTAAACCAGTACCTTATGGATCTGCCGTCGAGTCTGCGGTGCAATAATAACTGGGCTCTGAGTCCCAAGATGATACACTGGCTCTATTCGCTCGTGGTTCAACCTGCGGTGACTGCTATGGTCTGGTGAACAATGACTAACGAAGTCCCTACAGTCAAAAAGACAGAACATGTCCAACGTATAGCTGAAACCTACCTTAAAACTTAATGTCATATTGGGTCTAGCACCCATACAAACACACATAGAACTGAGTATTCATCGACTGTTGCATTCGAATAATATTGAACCCTACTCCTACCGTGGAGGTCATCTGTTTCTGCTAGACTCTATGGAGTCTGAAAGCGCATTCAGCATGATCCTAGACGACATGCTACCGAAATACGGCTTCCATTAAAACTTCTCTATCGTCGTTCCTCCAAGCGAGGACTGGGAAAAGCATAAACCTAAACCATCACAACATGATCTCATCTGATATACGTACGGATCCAAGATGGAGTCAGGGACTGGATATGGAATTTATGGAGAGTCGCCGCAAGAAAACTTTTCTTTCAGCCTTGGCAAGAACTTATCCATATTCCAGGCAGAAGTCTTTTCTATTAACCAGTGCATCGTGGTATCGCCGTTTATATACGTAGTGATGTATATATGACCAATGTTCCAATCCGGATTTTAATTTTGGCTAAAATTCCATGTCTGTAGGCAATTAATTCACTACTGTTTTATTTACAGAAGCCCTAACCAGGACAGGCATTCAACTTATAATGAGTTTGATGCACTGTCTGATTCCATCACCAGAATTGTAACCCATTATCCTCGTACTGAAATTGTCGTTGCGGGCGATTTCAATATACACAATTCAAGTTGGCTTCGACATTCTGGACAGACAACACCCGAAGGAAGGTATGTTGAGATCTTTGCTGAGGTTAATAATTTATCCCAGATTGTACAGGAGCCGACACGGATACCGGACATTAGCGGTCAAAACGCCAACACTCTGGACTTGTTTCTTACCTCTCACCCTGATAAATACACTTTAAATGTATTATCGCCTCTAGGTTCGTCAGATCATTGCATCATATCGGCGAATTTCTCGTACTCCTGCCACACAGTTAAAGAACAAGCTCCTAAAAGAACCGTATGGCAATACGAGAAAGCCAATTGGGAAGCTTTAAACGGTTTCTTTAGGAGTTTGAACTGGTCGTTGGGCTTCCTCAACAACGACGTGGATGCCGCCGCTGATATGATTACAAATTTAATTCACCTGGGTATGGAACACTTTATCCCTTACAGGATAAGGTGTATCAGACCTAAGGAAAACGCGTGGTATGACTTGAGCTGTAAAGAGGGCTATCAGGGCTAAAGAGGTTACTTTTCGGTCATTCCAGGCCAACAAAACTGAGGAAAACCGAAAAAAGTTCAAACGACTAAGAAATGACTCCAATGCCCATATTAATCGTGTCAAATTCTCCTACGACGAAAAGTTGAGGCAAAAATACTACAAAGTCCCTCCGGTAGTAAAAACTTTTGGTCGTTTGTCAAGAATATTAAAAATTCGGCCTCGTCATCTATCCCGACACTCATTTGCAATGACATCCCAGCTGTCAGCTCTTCGGATAACGCCAATCTGCTTGCTGCTCAATTTGCAGCTAGCTCAACGCTGCCAGATTGTGCTTTATCTCCCCCTGTACTCGAGCGCATAGAATATTCTATGGGACCCATTCATTTTCGCACTCGTACAGTGGCAAGAGTTCTTCAAGATTTTAACATACATAAATCCGCTGGTCCAGATGGTATTTCCAATATCGTTCTGAAGATGTGTTCTTCCACGTTGGCAAAACCACTGCGTAAGCTTTTCTATCTGTCCAATTGTTCAGAGCTCTTTCCGAGAAGGTCCTCTTACTGACCAATTGCACTTACGTCCCTTCTTTCCAAGGTCATGGAAACGCTCATAAACCGTCAGCTTATGAAATATCTCGAATCCCGAAAACTTCTTAATGACCGGCAGTACGGTTTTTACAGCAACAGGTCCACTGGTGATTTGATGACTTATCTAACCGAACAGTGGAACCAATCTATTCACCATGGTGGTGAAAGCAAGGTCGTTGCGCTTGATATTTCAAAGGCATTTGACAGAGTTTGGCATCAAGCTCTCTTGTCGAAAATGCGTGCATTTGGGATCGATGTTACCCTTCTTCAATGGATTAGAAATTACCTTTCGGACCGTTCAATACAAGTTGTTTTGGACGGTTTCAAGTCTGCAACTCACCGAATGAATGCTGGTGTACCTCAAGGCTCTGTTTTGTCTCCGACTTTCCTTCTCATTTTTATCAATGACCTCCTGTCTGTCACTTCTAATCCAATCCATCCCTTTGCTGATGACAGTACCCTCAGCTTTACATATTCGTTTCCTGGGCAACGCAACTCATCATCGGGCGTTGAACTGGGACGGCCAGGTATGTTAAGCTGATTGAATTCCGATCTTTACAGCATACATAAATGGAGTAAATCCAACAGAGTGGAATTTAATGCTTCCAAAACGCAATGCTGTCTGCTGTCATTGAAGCCAACCCCTAATTCTCTGCCATTATCCATGAATGGCACTTGCATCGCTGAAACCGAACGACTTTCCATTGTCGGCATGTGTGTTAATGACAACCTTCGTTGGAATGACCACATATTTGATGTCGCCAAGCACGCTGCGAAATATCTAGGCTTCCTTAAGCGATGCAAGAAATATTTCACCCTTCTGATCTGGCTAGATTCTACAAGGCGTTTATTCGCCCAAAACTTGAGTACAACGCTCATATCTGGTCTGGTGAACCAATAACATTTGGAGCTACTTGACAGGATCCAAAAACGTGCGGTAAAACTTATTGGCGATCGAGACATAGCGAAATCACTTGACTCTCTTAGTCATCGTCGTAATGTCTCCTGCTTGTCATTGTTTTATCGCTATTTCCACCACAAGTGCCAGTTGCATTCCACCCCTACAGCAATTCAACCGCAATACTGGGCAAGCTAGGAATGCACATCAGTTTGCCCTTAAGCCTGTTTTCGGACGTACTGTGAAATATAAAGATTCCTTTCTCAACCGTACACTACGAATGTGGAATGCTTTACCACGCTCTGTTTTTCCTATACTTTATAGTTTACAAACATTTAAAACCAACGTGCATCGGTTTCTTCCTTTCTTTAATTCTTCATTTCCCTAATGCCCGCACTGTGTCACTTCATTTAGTGCGCGTACATTATAAAAAAAAAACGCGGTCGCAGTAACGGAGTTTTGAATATTTTCCTTTGAAAATTTTAGAAATTCTTTTTCAAATGTGTATCTTTAAGACAGTAAAGTAAGTTTTAATAAAATATTTTATTTTTCATATAAAATTTTTTTTTTCGAAAATATAACTTTTTTTCCCCGAATAAACCCATTTAACCCCTTAAGTGCGTGCTAATTCGAAACAAAGCCATTAGTTATATGCTTTCTTGTCCCGCGAAAAAAAATTATCAATACGACTTTTAATAAGCTATTGTAGCTATTGTTTATGCTTAAGCCACGAGGTTTAGCCACACGACTGCCAAAGTTCATAAATATCAGCAGATTGCATCTAGATTGCCTATCCAAGTGTTTTGCCTAATTATATCTTTACTTTCCCATCTATCTACATGCATATTCAAATCTCCATTGAATTTCGTACTCATATTTGTGCCTGCTTCACGTACCTACACTCTGGTCGATTTCGCCATCTGCATCGCGAATCAATTTCCCATAATTTCCCATCCACCAGAATTGGGGAAACAACAACGACTGTGTGTTAGCCGGAAAATCTGCAAAAAAAAAACAAAAATACTGCGTACAACTGTGTCATAAATCATTTTGTTTGCAACTCTGGAACGAACGAAGAAGTAAAATATAAAATTCGCGCTTATCTCGGTGCACCCGCCGCGTTACCACTGCCGCCGCACTACCGTCGCCGCTTGCAAAGCAATCGAAGAACCAGCACATCAACCAGTAGCCATCGATTCGGCTTCTAATTTGATTGCCTCCGAAAAACGCGCCAATAAATCATCAACCGCAACCGCAATCTCTGCTCCTATGGTCGGCGCAGTCTATTCTGGAAGCGCTGCCCTGCCGCACACAACACCGCTCTTATCGATTACGTGCAATCGAAATCGATAAATTTTCTTTTTATTTTTTCTATCGCGCTGTAATCAGTTTTTGTTTTTTCTCTCTCGTTCGTTTCGTTTGTTTGTCCATGGTTTGGCTCTCTATACGACGATTGTTGGTGGTCGGACGGTGAAAATCACCTCCTTTACATTCTAAGGATCTCTGAGGCTGAGAAACGGCGAGGCGAGCCTTAGCCAGTGGGGTGGTGCGGCGCACTCTTGGTGGTGTCCAATTAAAAAGATTGAAGCCGCACAAAACAATGCAACTTGTTACCGCAGGCAACTCAAAGAAATACGACCCAACGAAGACAATGCGAAGCTGCTTGAGGTAGGTCCCTCAGAAGTCGATGCCAATATTGCCGGCGAGCCCGACCTACCCAAATGTCGCAGTCGCAATCAGTTTTTCAGTTTTCCAGTATAGTGGCGCTTGTGACGGTACCGGTCTGATGATGGCGGTCGGTTGCGATGGGCAACGATACGGAAGCCATTAATAGCCAATTATTGTGTGCGGTGTGCGCACACAACCCACAGCAGCCAGGTGTGAATTTCATCGTACGGCTTTGGACGATTTATGAGACTCTATTTGAAAATTGATCAAATTTGGTTAAATATGCTTTAAAAGTGGCAAAACGAAATCAATTAAAAAAAAATCATCCGCTGCGGACAGGATTCGAACCTGTGCGGGTAGAACCCAATGGATTTCAAGTCCATCTCCTTAACCACTCGGACACCGCAGCCTCTTGAGGGAGCGCTGCCAGAATGTAGAAACATAGGGGAGTTTGGGGAGATTATTCGTGGGACAGGTAACCTTTACGCGGTGGGTATGGGTACACATTTTTGCGTGGCATTCTAAAATAAATCTGGCCTACATAGTTTTCAAAAACAAAGTTGCTAGAAAGCATCTTATCAGCTAAGAGATTACAAAAAAAAAGTGTGCGTCGGCCGGGAATCGAACCCGGATCAACTGCTTGGAAGGCAACTATGCTAACCATTACACCACCGACGCCACATGCTGACAGCAAGCAAAAATTCGTACCGGTGCAGACGCAAGTACTGACAATTAATTCTGCTTCCCCAAACAAGTTATCTTATCTGAAAATTGGGGTCAATGGCATACTCTATGCTGACAATGAGTGATGATTATTCAATTGCTGTAGTCAGAGTTAGCCTAACAAATTTGTGTTTAATATTTCGACGCTGGAAATGTGTATTAATTATTTGGTTAGGTACTGCTTTTGAAGTGGCAACGCTCTTGCTCATGACCGCACTTCACAATCTTTTCTTTGTTTGCATCTGTTTTAAAAAAATAAAAGTCCTTAAGCTTAATGAATAACTAAATTTCATAAGACAGATACCATAAGACATAGCAGAGCTTTGTAGCAGAGATTGTAGTATTTACGACGCTGGTGGTTAGGTGCTGTAGGACAGTATTAATGATGTTTCTGAATCTACACATTATTTATGCTTACCAAGTACTGGTGTCGTTTAACACTTCGTAGGTGACTTGCTTAACTTTAAGCTCGAGTGTTGAACAGAACCCAATAAGTTGACTGGCTTAATGGGTCCCACTCACTAGTACGATAACTTTTGTGCCGAAAATTTAAGACTATATTTTGTAGAGGTGTTTAATATTTTGTTGGGGGTCTATCTTGCCCCGTTTAAACGGGAGGGGCAGTTTAAAAAAAATACTTAAAATGGTAAAAAGTGTGCTCAAACACAACGGGAACACTTACGAAAAAGTTAAATAGCAGTTTTAAAAGCCAGTAATTCATTCATACTTGTTTTTAAATAAAGTTATTTCTATTAATAGTTCTTGAAAAAAATACTATCAAACTTAAAATTTTAGAGACAAAAATTTAAAATTGTTTAGTTCGTTTTTGGAAAACCAATAATTAAATTTGCTTCTTCTATTCACTGCTCCTTTTAATTTCTAATCAAACACAGGAAACCGTTTTGTTCTAAATTTTGTTTTGTTTTTGAAATTAACGAAAACTAATTTTTAATTAAATTTGAATATTAGGTACTTAGGTAATATATCAACATACTTTATTCTCAGCAGAACCATGAGCGGCACGCATTGCAGGTTCAATGGACTTTTCAAAATTAAGCCTTGAAAAAGTGAAATAAGACCAGTTTTTGAATGTAGGCCATTTTATTTAAGCAAAGGGAAATAACGCCAAATTGGTCTTATTGCTATTTCAATTGATCAAACTAGCTTGAGTTTGCTTCAAGTCAGTGAAATTAGTTTTATGTATGTTAATCCGCAATGCCCGCTGGCCCCCTGCAACCCCCGGGTAAGTTATGCAGTTAGATTTGCAATAGGCGCAAGGTTGGGTGCATGTTAACTTTGTTTCTATCCAAAGATGCTCAAATTGGCTATGTGTGTTCTTATTTAAAAAAGGTTGTACTTACACCTCATACAGACCACATTATATGTTTTAGCTTGTAACGCCCGTAATTTTGGGTTTCTCGCTAACGGCTTTTTTCTCAGAGTAGCAATCTTGTTGGCAAATATTATATTATAACTATTGTTAGTGATCACTTTTTAGTTGATCTCTGTTGATTGCACATGCAACATTTTTTCAAGGGAAAGAGTGAGTTTGTATGTAAAGGAATTAAAATTTATAAAACCAAGAATTTTAACAAAGGTAAGAAAATATTGAACAAAATTAAAAAAAAAAAAAAAAAAACGTTTGGTTTATGGTCAGTAAGTTTTCAAACAGAATCCATAAAAGGCTTGACCCAGCAAGAAATTACAAAAAATTGCATATTCGATTGGTATGATTCCAGGTACCTATTGTTGAAATGCTAAAGCAAGCATATGGGAAGGGTTGATCTTGCCGACATGCTGTTGGAGTTCTACAGAACAACCACCGTTCAAAGAAGTGTTATATGCGAATTGTTTACTCTACTCTGTCCAACATAAATTGGCAGTACAGGGAAGATAGGGATGTTTGCTTCTCATTCGCACTCTTTTGCTTTCCGTAAGGCGCTATTCTAACAAAAGCTCTTACAGGGTGTCCGTACTAAATCTAAAAACCTGAACGAATATTATGTTGGGTTACCATGCTTTTTTTAGATTAAAAATTTCATTTTAATTGTTTTATTTATAAAAAATAAAACAAATTTATCTTTATGTTATGATGTCAGTTCTTTCCAAAAGAACACTCTTTCGCTGACGATGGGCAAATTAAAAACTCAGTATAATTTTTAAAACCCTATGCAGAAAAGACCTGCTAATTTTAGTGATGTTTGCATTGCGTCTTAACTTATGTAGTATTTTATCCAGCGTCGTAAGTTCGTTATTTTGAAAAAACTGAAGCACAAATTGCGTGATGGCACACTTATCGAAATCATCTGCTTTTCTTTTAAATCAGTTTGGTTTTCTTCTTTGGTGGGGAGTTGTGTCTATAAACTGTTCGTTAACTCAGAAAAATATCACCTACTTGATTCGCAGTTACTGTTTTATTATTCAAATCTTCATGATTTTTTTTTGTCGCATAAACAATTTCTTTTTTGTTCGGTACTTAAGTTTTTGGATGAATTTAAACCTATTTCGAACAAACAAAACAAACGCAAATAATCTTTTTCCTCAAAGAAAACAGATAACAATTTTGTAACTGCATTTTAGCGTATTCTCCACACAATAAAAGAAATGTGAAAGATCAAAACAAGACCTCCACGATAACACTTATCATTAAAAACTTTTTTTCAAAGCTCTAAAACCAAAAGCTCCTCAACAGAAACGAGCTGAACGAGTTACCAAACGGACATTGGTAACTCTGAATGCACATCAATTAAATGGGCGTTGAATAGCAGCAGCCACAGGCCAGTGCACACTCACATAAGCGCTGAATTAGACGTCTACGATCTACGTTAAATGCAATTGGAAATTCACTGGAGGGTAAACACTTTATGAAGGGTTACTTTAAATTTATTATGGTAGGAAAATATGGTACGCTACTGATTTTTAAAAAGCTTCCTCATAAGACGTGTACTGCCAATTTATGTTGGACAGAGTATAGTGCATAAGCTCATTAGTAATCATTAGTTAGATGTTGTACCGCAGTGAGGTGCAAAACTAATAAGTTTATGTCACTACTAAACTTTCAGTTGATATTGCTAACAAGTTACTCAACGCAAAAAAATAGCAATTCCAATGCAAAAGAGGTCGCCCATCATCACTTCTCTAAACATTGCAGTCACTGAATTGAACGGGGATCAAATGGCAAATGTGTAAGCTATGTGTGTTTTCATAAACGTCAGACTGACAAACGCCCGCGTTATCCATGTTCTTTAGATGAACTGCAGTACCGACTGTTCATAAACATCAATATGTTATTGATGTCGGGCAGTTTGTGCAGTCATTAGTTTTTGACTGCAAAAGAGCGCGATTCAAAGGAAACATTTCAGAATTTTTTGCAAATATTTTGTTACGTTTGCGTAAAAGTATTTTTTCTGATTTTATAGGAAAAACGAAAATTTCCCATGGAGAAATAGCCTTATAAGGCTATTAATCCAAACAATAAATTGGAATGGACGCCGAGTTTAATTCTGTAAAAAAAAATATCATTCTGGAGGACAGTCCGGTCCAAAATGAAAGACACGGATCCATTTCTAGAGCTAGATGTTGTGACATATTGGACAATTTTAAGAAACAGGAATCGTTAGCTTGTTTTCAGATCATTAAGGACAAAGCCAAAGTACAACGCTATTTTTGGTCGGCCGGTGGTTTTTGTTTCCCATAAAATGTGTAACTTCTTTTCAACAAACTATGGATAGAAATCTTTTAATCTATTTGTTCTGTATTTTGCATAGGAAAGAACTTACATTAAATGTTCATCTGGACATCCTAGGATGGCTTTGAAACACATCGTCGGGATTATAAATAATGGATTTTTTGGAACAACTCGCTATTTTCTAAGGCTCACAAAATGCTTTAAAGCTTCATTCCTCTTGTTTGTTCGAGAAATGTTTTTTACTTTCTTTTTTTCGACAGTAACTCAAAAATCCAACCCCTAATTATTTGTTTCGCGGCTATTTCTGACGTTTACATGACGTACATTCTGCAGCGTGTGTGTGTTCAAAAACGCGCCATATAAAAAGTTTATTTGTGTTTAAACCCCCAACAAAATTGTTGCGTGTCATACCATACCTAAATTGTATTTGAAATTATTAAAAAATAATAAAAATATAAATAAATAGCAGAAATGTATATAGGTGTGTACATTCAAATTTGTCCATTTTTGCCCAAAGTTGCCTAAAGACAACATTTCATAACGGCCAAACCACTGCACATAGGGCTTTGAAATTGATATCAAGTCATATTTAGGTCTGGACTAAGAACTCCATATCCTTAAATAAATTTTAAACATGCCTCAATTAATTCGGACATGAAAGGGTTAAACGCAATAACGGTACCTGGGTGGGTCGCTTCGCGGGAAAAGGGGTTTTCAACACGAGTCTGACTCTTCAAGTGCCGTCAAAAATTCTTCGGCCTCACTTGCAGGTGCTTAGATAGCCGCTACATATCTTATTTTTTTTTGTGTAATGTACGCGCACTAAAGGGATTTTGGGAACCCTTATAATGAAGTGACACAGTGCGGGCATTAGGGAAATGAAGGATTAGAGAAAGGGAGAAACCGATGCACGTTAGTTTTAAATGTTTGTAAATTATAGTGTGTAGGAAAAACCGAGCGGGGTAGAGCATTCTACATTCGTATTGTACGGTTAAGAAATGAATCCTTTTATTTGACTGTAAGTCCGTATACAGGCTTGAGGGTAAACTGATGTGCATTCCTAGCATGGCGAGTATTGCAGTTGAATTGCTGTAGGGGTGGAATGCAACTGGCTATTTTATTTGAGCACTTGTGGTGGAAATACCGATAAAACAATGACAGGCAGGAGATATTACGACGATGACTAAGAGAGTCAAGTGATTTCGCGATGTCTCGATCGCCAATAAGTTTTACCGCACGTTTTTGAATCCTGTCAAGTACCCTAAATATGTCATTGGTGCACCAGACCAGATATGAGCATTGTACTCAAGTTTTGAGCGAATGCCTTGTAGATTCTAGCCAGATCAGAAGGTGTGAAATATTTCTTGCATCGCTTAAGGAAGCCTAGACATTTCGCAGCGTTCTTGGCGACATCCAATATGTGGTCATTCCAACGAAAGTTTGCATTAACACACCTACCGAGAATGGAAAGTCGTTCGGTTTCAGCGATGCAAGTGCCATTCATGGATAATGGCAGAGACTTAGGGGTTCGCTTCAATGGCAGCAGACAACATTGCGTTTTGGAAGCATTAAATTCCACTCTGTTGGATAAGTATGGTGCCTAGTTTAATAGTAACTTATTCAAAAAATATTGACGGAAATAATTTGATTTAAAATCATGTATGAAGAACGAATTCCTGGCTTGCCAAGCTGTTCTCTTTTTCTTTTTTTAAATTGCCCCTCTCGCCTACAGGGTGCAAGATAGACTCTCTTCCCCTACAAAAAAATATTTAACTTTTGTACAAAACACACTCTTCAATTTTCGGCGCCAAAGTTAGAGCACTCTCCCCAAGATGTTAAGGAGCCGATGGTGGCCGATGAATCCTTAATCGGCATTAAATGGCATCGCTCGCATTCTCGGAGTAGATTAGTTTAGGGTTATGTCGATGCACAGTGTGTTAAATATAGTCAATCTGGACGGAAATAAGTACAAGAATTTGAAGCTTTAAGTTTGAAGTTTTAAGTCCAATTCGAAATTAGAGATTTGGTTGACATAAACATTTTCTACAAAGCATTTGACCATTACCACTTGAGTTGGTCGCATTGTTTTCGCATTAATTATTCGCAGAAGTTTTTTTTAACTAACCCTCAAAGACGCGTATTTAAAAACCGGCCTATGTTTCAAATAACTTTATAAAAGTGTATAAAAAGTAAGTCCGACAATTTTTTTTTTTTTACTTCAAGTGGGTCATAATTCATGCAATAGAGGGTTAATTTTATATTGAGGTAGAGATTTAACCATAAAATAGTTTGTCCTGACTGATGTTTGAATTAGTAGGTCACAGCCCAAACCGCTGATGGTAGAGTTATGAGGATTTATTCCTCTTACGCTGTAGATGTAATTTAAGAAGGGAACTGTTAGTTTAATTAAATTGAATTGATATTTCACGCTGAGAGTACGCAACAGTACTGGATAAGAGTCGATCCAAGGGCGGGGTTTCAAGTATGTAATACTTGCTCCATATTTAAGTGACATTTTTCAAATATTTTTCCCGAGAAGCCGCCGTGAGATTCTTATTCACTAAAAACGCCTCCCATCAAAAATATTTATACTAGAACTAGGCTAACGCCTATCAAGTAGTTTCAATTAAAAATATTTAATTACGCTTGGCAGGAATCATCCCCGCGGAAGCACCTGCTTATAACGACAACAACATGCGGTTACATCTTATTGTGCTTATTCAAAATGTTTTATCCTTTTTAGTCGGCGAACAAGATTCCTCTGTTCTATAATATCTCATACAGGGTCAACGCAATGGCCAAGAAGGCGAGTCAGTTATTTACGCTCGAAATTTCGTATTTCATCATCCACGGTAGTAATACGTAGATCTCTGTGAATATCGGCGTTTCTGATATACTTTTTTCAATAGCTGGGTGAAGCTCATTTGTCTGCAGCTATATGGCCGTATCATCTGTGAACGTCGCTACTATAGTATCTAATTCTTTCATTATATCACAAGTAAATAAAAGAAATAAAATCGGGCAAAGAAAGCTTCCTTGTGGAACTCCTGCCGCATGTAGGGTAACCAGGTCTAAATTCGAATTGATGAATCGGTATGAGGTTTAAAAATATATATTATCGATATTATTAGTACAAGCGATAATGGTCTATAGAACTTTTTATCATTTGGAGGCTTTCCTGGCTTAGTAACCATTGTAACCTCAGCCATCTTCTACTGTCGGGGAGCTTACAGCAGCCCAATCGAAGCGTTTACTATCTAAGTTTAGATAGTGCGTTTTTGGGAACTCTTTGAGAACTCACGTAATTAATTCATGTTGAGGAGCGTTGTTTAATTTAATTTGTCGTATTCAATGGCAGAGTTTATTCAACCAGAGAAACTAGATTTTTTTGAAAATTGTCCTGTACCACGGTTCTTCGGCAAAAATTTTGGGCTTTTTCTTGTCTCCGTTCGTCCGTTGCCCATTATTTTTGCGGATAGGTGGCGCCTGCACCTTTGGCGTTTTAATGCCTTTAATAGCTTTGCAGAGCGAATAGTTGAAACTTTTATCCACTGTTAGGCTTTCGAGATACGTACAGATTTCTAGATATTTAAAGCCCCGAATTTCTCAATTTTAAATAATCTTTTCTGGAAAGTTTACTTAAAATTATTTCATCCTGCGGAGCACGAGATTACTGCCATCTTTTACGCGCTCTTCGTTTTTTCCTTTACTAAATCAGTTATTTCGCTATTTGTGGTTACTCTCATTTTATGAGGAGTATTGTCCTACGCTGCACCCTGTGATATTCAAATAAAAACGAAAAATTATTAGACACGTATTTCAGCATGTTCTTAATGCCCAATGAATAATGAAGAAGCAAATGTTTTTACTGCGAATTTACCTAAAACTTAAAATATAAAATCCACAAAAGAAATAATAAAAAATGTATTTTGCATTTTCGCGAAATCGACCCACTGGGGTTTAATTGAAATAATTAAAAAGCATTGCACCAACAAAGGAGTATGATGGAATCGGTCCAGCGTAAAAAGCATATATAAAGGGGTTTTCTTTTAGGTGTAGAACTCTAAGTTGGCAAAGCTATTTTAAGTGGCGGCCATTTTATCAGCTGTCAAATGATTTACTTTTAGTTTGCTTTGGCATTTCAACATGAATAGACTGACGCCTGAATAACGCTTCCAAATTGTGCAAAATTATTTTGAAAACCATGGTTCTGTTCGAAATATTTATCGCGAGCTACGTCCAATTAACACATTTACTCTAAATGATAATACGCATCCACGTCGTACAGTGCGTACAGAAGAAGTCACTGCAGCTGTAGAGCAAAGCGTAGAGGAAGACCCGAAACAGTCTATCTGCCATCGTGCACAGGAATTGGATATTTATCCATCCACTTTATGGAAGATTTTGCGGAAAGATCTTGGTTTGCGTGCTTATAAAATCCAACTCTTGCAAGAATTCAAGCCACAGAAGTACAGAGCAAGGCTTAGATTCGGTGAGTGAAACAAGATTGCCGTTGATCCCAATTTTCATAAGCGAATTTTGTTTAGCGCTGAAGTTCACTTTTGGTTGAATGGATACATCAATAAATAAAGCTGCAGTATTTGGGTGATGATAGTCCTCAAGTGTCTGTTGAGACACCGTTACATCCACTAAAACTGACTGTTTGGTGTGCTTTATGGGTGGAATAATTGGTTCGTACTTCTTTAAAAACGATGCTGGCCAGAACGTTACAATCAATGGTGACCGCTAAAGAGCCATGATTACTGACTTTTTCGTTCATCAATTCAACAAACATGATGTGCAAGAGCTGTGGTTTCAACAAGACGGCGCAACATATCACACAGCTCGTGCATATATTGAAGGAAACTTTTGGTAACCGCATAGTTTCACGTTACGGACCCGTTAATTGGCCTCCAAGATCGTGCGATTTAACGCCGCATGACTCTTTCCTGTGGGGATATGTGAAGTCGCTGGTCTACGCCGATAAGCCCGAAACTATTGACCATATATGCGCCACAAATGTTGGAAAAGGTCTTCGAAAAATGGACCTCCAGAATAGACTACGTCCGAGCCAACCGTGGCGGTCATATGCCAGAAATTTAAAAAAAAAACACCCTTTACAAGTGGTACAGCCAAAAGAAAGGCAAGGCCAAAAAAAAACAGGAATGATAATGTCAATGGAATTTTAAGTGAGTCCCGACTTCTACTACACACATTGCCACTTGCCTAGTTACGTAATTTTTTTTTTTGTAATATTCTTCTGCTGTCGCACATTTCTTTTCCTATCCATGACCTCGAGCAAAACAGCAGGCAACGACCGATTGAACTTATCGTCCCACACCAACGAAACGTAGTTTACATCAAGAAAATCCGAAATGTCAATTGATTTCCTTTTAATTAGTTCCACTATACAAGCAGATCCTTATCACCCTCATCAACCAGCCGGTGGTAGCCCATCTCTCCCACAGCCCACAGCCCACTCACTAACTCACATGCCAATGCCATGCACATCCAGTTCGTAGATTGCTGCCCCCAACCCGTACAACCGACAACAAAAACAACAACAACCAAACATAAATACTAAATTCGAATAATTCGCTGTCTCCTTACAGTTTGTGGGGCAATCGGGATAAAGGGGACAAAAATAGAGTTTATTATTGAGTGACATCTTGTGTAATGGGTAGCAAAAGGGTCGCGCGCGTGCACCTAGCTTCGCGATGATGCAGAAATTGGGAGGTCCTCATGCATCTTCCGTGGGGCTAATTTTAATGTTCATCTTTTTGTGAATATGCTCACCGCGGCGAACCGTGCCCAGGCAACGCAAACGACCAAGTTATTCCTGTAGCGCAGTCTTGAGCTCGGCGCTGATCGAATGGGTTATCCGATGGCTCCTTCGATACCCGCCAACAAACAAACACACATGTACACAATGCAATCGACGCTTGGCTTGAGGCGCATAATGCAATTGACAGAAAGTTTATTGCATATCTCAAGAGTGGCGCAGCAGAGCGCTTCCCTGTTTGGTAAGCTGCAAGCGAGAGAGATGCTCTTCCTAGACGAAAGACTCCTCTCTAATCGTAGCATTGGCATCATACGCAGGCAAACCAAGTACGCGAGCATGTATGGCGGCCTTTCCTTTTGAGCTTCATCGCCGCCGCCGCCGTCGATGTTCACCTTCATAGTTGCAGTCGTTCAGTCTTTGTAGATTGATTCACTAGATATGCCGAATGGTTCATAATTTCCAGGCGACTCTTCTTTGGTACAAGAAAACTTGACTTGACACACGCAGGAAATTATCTACCTCGGATATGTTATTGAATGAAGGGACTACCCCATGGTTCTGGGTCGACATTGTGCGTTGGGAATTTCTAATTAATTTCTTGTCAGAGCACATGTGGGGTGGATGTTGGGACTGGGAGATACTGCTGTATTTAGGAGGTGCATACCATGGGGGAAATGATTGAGTTATTGTGGTTGTGGTCGTGGTCATGCTCTGGTGTGGTGTAGTAAATGCTGATAGTTAGGTTTCTAGTTGATAGGACCTTTTCCGTTTGCGAGAAAATAAATAACTTTTTTTTCTACGAATTCATTAGTAAAAGGAAAGACGGATCCACTGTAACGTTGCTCTGTTATAGCAAATTCAAGATCTTGGCCCGAAAATATTTGTTTTCACTTCTTCTTTTCAAATATGCGTCTATGCGCAAAATATGATCGGAGGAAAGTATACCCCATGAATGAAACCTCAGCATTGTTTAACCGATCCTCATGAAAGGAGACTATCTGAACTGCTCCAACTACAGAGGTATTAGTCTTCTTAACACAGCTTACAAGATCATAGCTGCCGTGCTGATTGGTCCCTATCAGTGTGGCTTCAGGCCTTGAAAGGCTACTGTCGTCCAAATATTCACACTACGGCCGGTCTTGGAGAAAACCCAGGAAGCCCAAATCGATACCTACTACCTTTTCAGAGCAATATCTAGTATTGGCATTCCTGCCAAACTCGTCCGTTTATGCCCCATCAAGTACGGTAAAGAGCTCACCGAGACCTTCGATGTCAAAAAAGGATTGAGACATGGTGAAGCGCTGTCAGGTATCGTTCTTGAAAGAGTAGTGCAAAATCCTACTACCTACTACCTTTTCAGAGGATTGTCTAGTATTGGCATTGCTGCCAAACTCGTCCGTTTATGCTCCAACAAGGTCGGTAAATAACTCACCGAGACCTTCGATGTCAAAAAAGGATTGAGACATGGTGAAGCGCTGTCAGGTATCGTTCTTGAAAGAGTAGTGCAAAATCCTACTACCTACTACCTTTTCAGAGGATTGTCTAGTATTGGCATTTCTGCCAAACTCGTCCGTTTATGCTCCATCAAGGTCGGCAAATAACTCACCGAGACCTTCGATGTCAAAAAAGGATTGAGACATGGTGAAGCGCTGTCAGGTATCGTTCTTGAAAGAGTAGTGCAAAACCAAAAAAACCACCAGAGGAACTATCTTTTAAAAGACCGTCCATCGCCTACGCTGAGGCCATCGACATGATCGACAGAACGCAGCGGGATGTCACTAGACACCCAACATCGACTAGTCGGACAGAATGGTCCTATAGATAGGTATAACTTTGAAGTGGTCAAGGACTTTGTCCACCTAGGCAATGGACTTAGGCAATAATTCTAGCGCTGAGATTAAACGCAGAATAACTCTTGCCAATCGCTGTTTCGTTGGGTTAAGAAAGCAATTGAGTTGCAAAGGCCATAATAATCCCAGTCCTTCTCAATGGTACATGGCATGGACTCTATCAGAAGCCGATGAGGACACTCTTGGTTGTTTTGAGCCGAAAATTATTTGAATCCTGAGTGGCTGGAGACGCTTGTTGGTTGATGCCCAGGTCCACCCCGGACTGTAGCTTACTACATTAAGTAAGTAAGTATATATGTGTACATGATTCAGTGGCAGGGAACCATTACAAAATTAAGTAGTAAATGTTTTTCAAATGCTATGTTCTTAAGTAAAACCAATCTACCTTTAACATTTAACATTTTCTACCCAAATAAATTACCGACCTCATATCAATCTTTTGAGTACATAAGCAAATTATGTATTTAGGCGTAGGGGAACATGGGGCGGAATGATAGACGTGAAGAATGGGGTGTAGTCTACATAAGTTGTCTCAGTTTTTAGAAGAGTGACTGTCAACAATTTGCTTGGGTGAGCTAATATGTAGATACGA
The DNA here is from genome assembly GCA_963576555.1 of Ferdinandea cuprea. NCBI lineage: Eukaryota > Metazoa > Arthropoda > Insecta > Diptera > Syrphidae > Ferdinandea > Ferdinandea cuprea. The sequence continues at coordinate 137,525,816 of OY754958.1, forward strand.
AATGAGACTTATACGACTTATATGCATTTTTGAGTGGAATGACCTTCAAAAATGCATATAAGTAATATATAGCCATGTTGTTTATAGATCTAGAGTTCAAGTGTTTTAATTATGTTGACCTAAAATAAGTTGTATAAGAAGAGGTGCATGCTTGACTTCGTGGAAGGGAAAAAAGGAGCAGGAATCTTTTCCTGCGTATTTAATCTTTCTGCTTAATATAGCTCTTCAAGCTGTTGTCAAGCAACTTTCTACTAAATAGTACTTATTGATGACATTTTTCATAACTCTAAAAATATGGTGGTCAGCTACATTGCTTCAATTGTAGATCAAGGGGACACGAGAACCATTATTGTTCTCAAAAGGAAAAGGGGTTAAGGCTTTTTAAATGCAACAAATATGGACACTAAAACCAGACGGCAAAGAGGATGCCCGGAGTTTAAATCAATACTAATGGAATTGAGGAGAGATATGAGCGTAGGTACTATGGTTAAATCAAATAAAAATCTTCAGGTAGAATCTGTTTAAAGTCGAAAAACCATGTGCATAGAAGCCAACGTAAATAGGGTTATTGGGAGTGAAATAAGTGTTCATTAAGGATTGCTATATGAAATTGATTTCTCCGAATTTCAAAATTATTAACTAACCTATTCTTATAACTGATTTGGGATCCAACATCGCTGCCAAAGTTTTCTTGTAATTAACAATGTTGCAATTTATGCAGTTGACGATGGAAGTATGAAGTCAGATATGATAATCGGAATGCATTTGTTACATTGGCTATATGAAATTGCTTACAGGACCTAAAGCCTAGCTTCTCCAACCATTGTGTGTGCGAAGATATACTTAAATATCCTTGAACGTGATTCAATGGTTCCATTTTTTTAGTAAATTTTTAACTTTCTCGCATACTACTTAGTATACTAAAGAGAAAGTTATTGCGATCGTGCGGAAATTTCGAACTAAAACTGAGTATGAGGGATGATATTACGACTATAGAAAAGTCCAAAATGGGTCTGCCAATGCCGTCCGTCGGTCTGTCTGTCTGTCTGTCCGGGCACCGTATGGCGAAACGGTTCGACGGATTTGCTTCAAAGTTCGTATATAAGGTTCTTGGGGTTACATCTCGGGGCATCTTTTAGTTTTTTCGTATCCTGTTGCCATACAATTTCTTTTTGTGAAAATCACTTATCACTATTTTTCTCGAAAGTGGTTTCATGGATTTCCGTCATTTTTTGCACTAACGATATTTGGGATGGCGTATCTCAAAAACTAACAAAGGGAATTTTAAAAAAATTTACTGATTTTTTTATACTATAAATAAATTTTCATTTTCGATACATTTTGCGATTGAAAAACGCAAAACGTTTTGTATGACGCAGTCTTGCACTTTATTATATTTGTTGCCTTATTTTTCACGGCTGTATATAGCAATTCTTTGGACACCACACACCACAATATAAAAATTTCTTATTATGCAATATCATTGCCATACCATCTCAACACTATTATAACATTATATTCAATAAAAATACTTCACTTGAAAATTGTCCTTGACTGCAATACTTCGTAAAAGTCTCACGATGGAAATGAAGCGAGATCAATTAGGTCTACTAGAACTGGAGCCATTGATATTATAATATAATATAAATGTTTGTCCTTCGAGTTAGGAGTTTTTGGACAACAACGCTCCTGTCAAGAAGATCTTCGAATCCCAGCCCCCAGGTTCGAGACGACAAGGAAGACGGAACCTCTGTTTTAAAGAGCAAGCAATCGCGGATGCTAGAGCGTTTGGTCTGGACAACTGGAAGCAGCGTGCTCGGGATCGCAGAGCGTGGAAGGCTGCCGTATCTCAGGCAGGGACTCTTCACGGGTCGGGACCCCGTTAAGTAAGTAAGTAAAGTAAGTACAAATGTTTGTCAAATTAATATCAAAACGATAATTTGATATTTAAATATGGAAATGTTAGTTTTTATTTTAAAGTTTAGTTTGATATGATAAATTAATTCATTTTATCATCCTACAGAGTCATTCATGTGGGATGGGAAGCCGAACCATCATCGTATGCCCTACCAAAACATACGATCCAACAACCCGCAAGACAGGACAGTTACTTTCCATTTACTACACGTATATAAACTACATACATAGACAGACACGAACGAACAGATTAGCGTAAGAACGAAATAAAATAGACGAACACAGGGCAGGACAGAAGCCAGTTAATACGCAGCCGCGATAGAGCGAGGAATTGTTTTTCGTAAAGTCGCCAAACTTTAAAATCAATTAAGAATTAAGTTATAATAAGCAAATAAAGTTATAATCGAATATATCATGTGTGGTGTATGTTTTTGAAAACGAGCCGGGAAGAGGACCGTAGGATCCTGGAGAAAACAAAATTCTACATTCATTTCGTGGTTTCAAAATGGTAGGGCTAGTATTTGACACTTGCCAAACTCAGCTGTCATTTTAAGTGTTATAAATTAGTTGAATGTTTGCCATTTATAATAATGGATTACTTGACAATCGAACAACGTGTTAGAATTTACCGATTACCGATTATCGAAGAGCGCCGATTAATACCTGACAACCAATTTGGGCTTAAAATCAAGCACTCCACAATCGACAAGGTTTATTGGATAACTAATTAAATAGAAAAATCCCTAGAGGAGAAAAAAAGTGTTCTTGCGTTTTTCCAGTCGTCTCCAAGGCTTTTGATAAAGTATGCCATACGGGCCTGAAACAAAAGTTTAAATTGGATTTTTTATGGTAGTTATATGAGATACTAAGGAGGCAGGAGTTCCCCAAGGAAGTGTTCTGGGTCCAATTTTATTTTTAACCTACAGTTGAGATATTCCGCAAGAGCAAGGCATAACTGTAGCTAAGTTTGCGGATGATGCAGCTACAACAAGCTCCAACGGGCTATTGAAAGAGTTTTTGCGTGGACAAAAACTTGGCGTATTTCGCTTACTGAAACCAAATCCACACACGTTAATTTTACTTACAGAAATGTAATGACGCTTCCCATATTTATAGACTCCGTACTAGTTCCGTATGCAAATGAAGCTACATATTTGGGAATGACATTAGAGGCGAAACTACTTAAGTAAAGAAAAAACAGGAAGAGCTCATTATTAAATATAATCAAATGCATTGGCTGATTGGTCGATTTTCCGAAGTCAGCATGCAAAACAAGCTGCCGGATAGGACGTTTGGTATAAAACTTTGAGGTTGTACCAAAAAAAGTAACATAAATATTGAAAATAAAGTGCTAAGAAGAATTGTTAACGCCACATGGTATATCCGAAAACGGTGATATCCACCGAGACTTACTTATGGCTACCGTCGGAGACGTGATAAAAACATTTGCCCATAAGCAACGCTTTATGGTCATTGCAATAAGATATAACCCGAAGCAATTGGTAGTATAAGCAGGTACTTCCGCTGGGAGGCTGCCTGCCAAACACGTATAAACGCGGAAATTTAAACTACTAGATAGGCTATAACCTAGTTGTAGTAAAAACGGATTTTGAAGGGAGGTGTTTTTAGTGAGTAAAAATCTCACACTACTAAAGAGTGTTTTTTTAGAGTTATAGAACTTCGAATTGAAATAAAAAACAAGAAAATCATTTATGTCCATCAATTTGGCTTTATTGGAAGGATAATTTTATCCCATTTTATCCCTGGTTCGAATAAAGACAAGTCTAGAGGTCCAATTTTCAACCACTTTTTCAAGCATTTGGGGCTGTACGTCGGCAATAACGCCACGAATGTTGGCTTCCAAGTCCCCTAACGTTTCTGGTTTGTTGGCGTAGGCGACCGACTTCACATATCCCCAAAGAAAATGATCCAATGGTGTCAAATCACACGATCTTGGTGGCCAATTGACAGGTCCATTCCGCGAAATTATGCGCTCATCGAATGTTTCCTTTAATAAATCGATTGTGACGTGCGCTGTGTGGCATGTAGCGCCGTCTTGCTGGTACCACATCTCATCCACATTCATGCCATCCAATCCGGGAACAAAATAGTCGGTTATCATGGCTCTATACCAGTCTCCACTAAGGGTAACTGACTCTTCAGCATCATTTCGGAAGAAGTATTGCCCAATGACTTTACCAGCCGATAGAGCACACCAAAGAGTCAGTTTTTGTGGATGTAATGGCGTTTCAAGGGTCTCATGTGGATTATTGTCACTCCAAATGCGGCAATTTTGCTTGCTGACGTAGCCATTCAACCCAAAATAAGCCTCATCAGTGATAAACATTTTTTTAACTATTATTTTCGAAATAAATTTGAACGATTTGCAAGCGTTTTTCATTTGTCAACCTGTTCATGATGAAATGGCAAACCAAACTGAAAATAAATGACATTAGAGCTGCCATTTGTCAGTTTTATTTCTATTCAAAAAACCAACCCCTAAAAAAACACTCCTTATAAGCATGTGCGGCCGGTCCTCATAGTGCCTCATGGAAGATTTTCTACTTACCCTCGAAAAAAAATTGAAGGGAAATTGTATGAAATGCCATTTGCCAATAATGAAAAAATAATGTTAATTTTTTTCAGTGTAGTTTTCTTCCCAAGTTCTATGGGAACAACGAAATAAAAATGATTTGTGTGCCTAATCTTTAAGTGGTAGCATATATTCGCTATTAAACTCAAACGGCACATTTCACCCCGCGTTCCCCTACATACGAAAGTAGGGTAGTTGATTAATCATGTAACCTTGAATTTATATTAAATTCTCATCCACTTATCAGAATAAAATAATTCTATTCTCCCTGTCATTTATTCTATATAAGAATTTCATCGAATCATCATTTTAGATCAAAAACTTTCCACATCAACTATCTCTCTGTTTCAAAAAAAAAAACCCGAAATTATAAAACAACTTCTGCACTAGTTAGCAGTAATCACCTATTTTTGGGTGCCATTTGACATAGCAACCATCAAAACTATGGTATAACCTCATAAAGCCTAATCAACAAAATCTAAATATATAGATCCAACTTAAACTACTAACAAATTGACGTCATGGAGTATCTAAATCTGCTCGCCCAGTGATAACAAAGTGAAATTCATAATTTATTTGTGTTACAAATATTTCTCATTCCAAATAATAATAATCTTTGTCGATGAATTTCCAACAAGCATCGGTGGTTCAGTGGTAGAATGCTCGCCTGCCACGCGGGCGGCCCGGGTTCGATTCCCGGCCGATGCAATGCTTTTTTTATTTTATTTTATCATGAATTAATCATAGCTAAATATAAGGCCTCCATTTGCAGTAGGCCGGAACAAAGAACTACGTGAACCAGTGCGCCAAATACAACGCAACAAAGAACGCACACAGTCACACATATCTGCACACCCTAGCAACAGCATCGGTAAAGCCCAAAAATCAAAGTTTTACCTTCCCCCAGATCAGTGCAACAGCCAATCGGGCTTCAGTCCGGAAGTGGGGGACCCCCCAATGCGGACACTGCAGGCCCAAAACCAATAACGTCGTCGATACACCAGCCCACACTCACTCACCCTACCCAAGGCAACGTTGCATGTATGCGAAGGATTCTCATCAGCGCGCCCAATGCAACAGCAACATACCCGTGGCAATCAATCGAAGTCCACCTCCCTCATCGGTCCCTGTCCGTTCTTACATGCATGCGAATACACATTTAGCCAAAAGTCAGAAAGTCCTGTTCGTCCTTGTTGTCGTCGTCGTCGTCGTCGACGTAGATGTTGGCTTTGTTTTTTACAGGGCCGGAGATGGGTTTTATGTTTCATCCCTTTATCCTTGCAGAGTCGCACATCTAACACCACCACTAGCAGCAGCAGAAGCACCCGCATGTCCTTTGCAATCGATGCATGTGCTAATTACAGTGCAAGTGTGTGTGTGTGTGTGAATGAGTGCGGGAACGCATACATGACCAATACCACCATCCACAGCGTCGCCAGTAAACATGACTTCGATGAAAAATGGACAATACAGCAATCCTACGAATCACCTCACACCTACCCTAACCCCTCTGCCACCCACAATTCCTGCAACAAAACAACAGATTATGTCCAAGAGGCGACGCAAAACTTTCCATTGTTTGCACACACGCAAAAAGCTCCCCGATATACCCAAGCAAAGCATAGAGCTCAGTCAGAGTCACCTACCTAACTGGCCATCCTACCAAGGATACACGCACCCTTGTTTCGCTTTGAAGTAGCCCATCACTCTGTGTTGTGGGAGGATGGGGGTTGCATGTTGTGTATTAGTGCGCGCCACGCTAAACGGGGGTGCAGCCGACTCATGGGTTTGCATGTGGTGCAAGGCAAAGTAATCATGCAGCAGGAGCAGCAAATATACCACCAGCCAATCGGAGAGTTTGTTAAGGGTGTGGCCTGGATGATAGCCCCTTAATTTTTTCTCTAGTGCACTACATTCACTACCCCTGCTATCGGCGGAGTCTCTCGATGTGTCGGTAGGGGCAATGGAAAGTTTTGCCGTAATATTTTTTAGGGATACTTTCCTCTTCTGTTGTTTTAGGTTGTTGCCAAAAATGTCCTACTACAGAATGGAGTTAGAAGCGAAAGTTGCCGTCAACAAAAAGAAGAAAATAAAAAGCAGAAACAGTTGTGAAATTCAATGTTCAATGAGCTTTCCTTTTTTGGATAGGGAGGGGGGTGGTGATGAGGACAGGAATAGTTTTATGCCGCACAAAAAGAAAGCAGGAGAGAGCTTTTCATTCTACCGACGGAGAAATGAACATTGAAGCGGATAGTTTGTGCGTTGATTGGAAATATATTCGAATAGCCGTCGGTTGTCCTAGCATGGCGTTACCGTCTATGGGTTCAAATCACTCAGTGAATGAATGTTTGTTTGGGATATTCATTTACATGCGTAATTTTTCGTTAATCGATATGGCTGTGGTGTAAAGAATAAACGGCATATCTTAGGGACTAGCTGTAGGTTTGCGGTAGATAAAAATAAAAATATTTTGGAGGCCAATATTCGTAAAACGGAAAAAAATGCATCTGTCGAATTGAACTTAAATGGTTTCCGTGGTTTCCGACACGCAAAATTTTGACACATTAATCCCTGTTTAACAAATGGAGCGATTTATCCTCAAAATGTATGTACTTCCAAGAATATTCAGGATTTGATTGTGATTAACACTTTGAAGGTTTTATCGACATGTAAGACTGTGTATAGTTTTCGAGGAAAATATTTATTTTGACCTTCATCTTGTTTTAACGACATTTTTTGGTATTTGGGTTTCTCGTTAACACAAGTATCGGTGGCGTGACTCCTATGGATGCAGACAGACAAACTATAACTGTCCCGCTTGTGGTGAAGAAGATCATTCAGCGGAACACTTCCTCTGTAGTTGTCTCACCTTCACCGGCATCAAGTGCAGAACATCTAAGCTCTTCACAACTGGAGCTTCAACTCCAGTTTCCTTCTTCGAACGACGGTAAAAATAGGTATATTCATTTAAGGTATCTGCATGGAAGTAGAACGGGCCAGTAAATTATCTTGGAAATTACTCTAATATTGAAACTACCCAAATTAAAAACCCGTTTCTGTGAAAATATGTGAAATCGAAATAACTTTAGACACATTCCCGATTGTCTATGGCCCCTGTGCAGAGTAGCTCTAGCAACTTTTAAGCCTTTAAACATTTTTATATGGGAGAAATAAATACGTCATTCCTCACATTTAAGATTTAACAATTTTTTAATGTAAAACTGGAAATGCTTTTGAGTCCTCAACAGAGTCCTTAACAGAGAGAATAGTCATCTGACAGTGGTCTGGCAATATTAAGATTTTGCTTTTCACAGAGCGAGAAATTTTTAACTACTGATAATTGTTAGACAAACAGACATATTTAGTGTTTCAACCTTCGGCTTTCATTTGGTGGCGTTTAATTGCCTTACACTCGGATGTATTAATAATGTATCCCTCCTTAATGCAAATTAAATTGGCAATATTCATGCTGCTACCCAATATAATTAACTCTTGCTCGAGTTTGGCTGGTTAATAGGGTTGCACTTTCACTGTGGTTTTTAAGAATACTGACTTTTTAGGAGATGTCGATTTTTAAAGCTCGAAAGGGAGAGATCATGACTTTCGGCTTTTCGTTTTACTGCACCTGTTCACATGTTCCACTTTAACAAATTTCGTCGGCCGTCAGGACAACATAACATGTATTAAGGAGTCTGAATTTGGTTAAACAGCTTTCTAAAAAGGTTTGCATGGTCGAGTAAAACATTAAAAAATGTACAGAGCTTCTGTCTACATAGTTTACAATCATTTAAAACAAACGTGCATCGGTATCTCCCTTTCTCTTATCCTTCATTTCTTTAATGCCTGCACTATGTAAGGGTATCCAAAGTCCATTTAGAGCGCGCATATTAAAAAAAAATTAAATAAATAAAGTTCCGTCCAGTTTATTGTGGATATTTAGATACTAAATAAAAATGGCATTGACAGTTTACAATCTAACAATTGGTTTGACAGTTATAACTTAAAATTTTTCGACTACATTTAAAAATAAATTACATGACCACGCCATACCAAAATTGCTCCCTTATTTTAGATGCGTTTTTGAAACGATAAATTTAATTCTTCAAAAGGATCATCTTTTTCAGCTCAAATAATCCATTTTAAAAATTACATAGGTAGAGAAGGGGTGTCACTTTTCCACACAAGTGCGTTTGTCTTTGGCTTTGATGGATAATAGGTTCCGCCAATATTAAAATACATTTCAGGTCATTTTGCTGTCAAAGTGTTGTGCGTAGGCTACGGTTACAGTGAAATCGTTTTCTGATGAACAACAGCTCCATAAGGACATACAGTTTTCTTTGTTGCTCTGATGTACACTTCAGAACAAAGAAAACTGTAGGTTCTGATGGAGCTATTATTCGTCAGAATGAATAATCCCTAAGGATAGGGTAAAAAAAGAAAAAGAAGTCTGAAAAATAGACGGAGACAAAAACTTCGAAACGATCTCGTCCGATCCTATTTTATTTTACATAATCTGGACCAAGACTTGGCTCTGTGGCATCCAAGATTTCTTGATCCTCAAAAAATAGTTACAGTATTCCTTTTCATCTCTAATTTAGTCGTTGGGATTCAAAGACCCTCCCAACGGGAACACTGTTGTCCATGAGGTCAATGTTACCGAGAAAACGTAGTCGAAGAGTCTGTGGTTTTTGGACTACATCCACATCTAGGTGCAGGTCGTGTTGTATTTTCTAAGTAATTCATGTTTTTTTTAGAATTAGGAATGGTTACACCACTGCCACGCAAATCTGACAATGCCAAAAAATAAACTTATAATTAATTATGTTAAATTTGCAATTCAGTTAAATTAGTTTTTAACGATATTACCTATAATAAACGAAAGGTTGTTTACCAAATTCGTATGTCCTCTCAGAGTGGGTGTTGATTTAATCTTATTGATAGGAAACATGAATTAGTAAGAAATTTAGTATAGGAACATAGTTTCCTATGGAATTTAATTTTTTTTGTGTGCTTGTCTAATAATATGAGAAATTATTCCAAATCCTAGAAGAATTAAAAAGTAAACTTCTGGGTAACCAAAAAATCAGAATAAATGTTGGTATAAAATTGCAAGTAATATGTTCTTTTAAAATCCAAGTGCAATGAAGAAATTAGCTGCATAAAATATTTATTATACACTTGGATAAGCAAGATCGGGTATTTAAGTCTCTACAACTCTACTCAGTTCGCTTATATGATGCCCCGCTTTGAAATGGTGCACTCGCCACGAAATAAATCTGGGGAAAGCCGTCGTCGTCTTTGGTCTTAAAACAGAAGAGCTTCAAGCCGGAAAGAGGCATGGGAAATTCTAAATATAAAAGCTTCAGCAGCCCTCTGGCAAGCTAGGTGAAAAAAAAAGTCCAAAAGACAATAACTACCACCTTAGATTAGATTGGGAATTAAGGTGGGACTTGGTACCCATATCACCCATATCACCACATCCACAGTGGGCCTATTGTGATGTCCTCGTTTAGAATTCGCCTAAGATGCTGGATTTGCGGATAAATTCGACTAAGACTTTGGTCGAAAGGCAGTAATATTAGTTGCCTCAAGGTCCTAGATACTACCTAGAAGCCGAAGACGCGTTGTTGTTAAGCAATCACAATGGCACTGAATGCGAGCTGCTATTTCTCCGTCTTCGTGGCACATTCGACAAGTGTTGTTTTGAGCAGTTCCCATAGCCGTGAAGTGTTTTTTTTTAGGGACTGCAAATAATGATTATTTTATTTTTTTTAAATCGAAAAATCATTCACTTATTGTTTGAGTAACTTTGATCTTTAAGCTCATTCATGCATTTCCACCAAGATTTGCAGTTCTTCAAGTTCTATGGATTTGCTCACAAAATAATGATTAATATTGAGTTATACTTACTTCCTAAGAAAAAGTCGAAATAACAACTTGAGTATTATTTCTGAGCAAAAAATAAAACTCAAGGAGTAATCATTATTTAATGTGTTTTATTTTTTTGCTCAAAAATAATGATTATTTTGTGAGCAAACCCATAAAAATTGTAACTAACATTATCATATAATTTTTATAATAAAACTTATAATGATTACAGTCCCTGGTTTTTTTACTTTGCAGTGTCCCGTCAAGAATACGGTAACTGTGTTTATTTGCCCTCTGGATAGTTGGAGGAGTTGCTTAGTTCTTTTTGGCGAAGAGAATGGCAGAAGTTCAGTGTCCCTCCAGTAATTAAGTGATTTCTTTTCTAGCCAGTTTTTGATGCGAAGTTTAGTGGAGCTGATGGGCATGCCTCAGAATGGTCTAGGCATCGTAAATGCTGCCGCAGATCCTTTCCGGGATAGTTCATCAGCCTTTTCATTCCCATCGAAGCCACTATGTCCAGGCACTCAGATTAATTGGACTCTATTGGTGCTAGCTAGTGTTGTGAGTTTTTAAAGACAGTCTCAAACTAATTTAGAAGTGAAGGCGCAAATAGCAAGTAGTGCCGCTTTGCAATTAGATAGAATATAAATGAATACAGAGTTATTCTATTCCATACTGATATTTAGAGGGAATATTCTACGTAGACTCCCGCTCCAACTCCTTCATCTGTCTTGGAACCATCAGTATACCAGACATAGAGAATGTGGGTTTATTCTGATCCCAATTTCGTCGTTATGGGTAAGTAACCTTGAATTTGTGCTTTAAGTTATATAAAATAGGATAACTGTCCGTCTGTGTGATGCCTATTACATTGTCTCTTTTGAGCTCCAGTGCAAGGTCAGGATGGATTCCTGTCTTGCTTTCATCTGATGAGATGAGCATGTAGGCTCTAGTGCAAGGTCAACAACCACCTATCGCAGTAAGTAAGTCGGTACGGCGGCTATCGCAAATATCTGCATCGATTTGAACACGATAGCTCCTCCTTTTGCCCAGAGAGCTAGGACAGAGTGGAAGATACGGAGCACCCAATACTTTATTGCTGGCGATTTACACAGTCGAGGATGAACCTATGCAATAGAATATTCAGTCGGATGGAAATTGACAATTGGTCATAACGAAAGAGAAAGAATTAAAAAAAATCTCATCGCTTTCAGCGCGCAAATTCTAAGTAAAAAGATCCCGATTAGAGTCCTTGAAATGAGTTGTAAACAGCATATGGAAACCCAAAGCTATTATATGCCAATAGAATTTCGTAAAGCAAATATTTTATGGCTACCCAAAAAAATTGCGACCAAATTTCAAAATTCCAAGCGAAACCTTAATAGTTTTTCCTGCTTTTTTTTAAAAAAAAAAATCAAACTACCAACTTAGTCACTCAGTTCTCCTTGAGTTATCAATTGTGAATCGTCGATCTCAAAGGAAGCAGATGGAACTGGTTTAAGTAAGTATAATTAACTGTGTGTTTCGCCTTTTGATGTCTGCCTTTGATTGAAGTTGGAGTATATGAGCTGATCCTTTCTTCCAATCGGTTAAGTTCTTCACTCATATTACGCAACATAAATACATGTTTAAATCTTTTACCCTAAACTCTTCGATTACTTAAGACACTGCTGAGCATTTAACGTTTATAGCAAAAATGAACACCTAACTTTCAACATGTATGCGAAAATTTTATCTCGCTTTAAACCTTTAAGTTACTGTCATATATTTACTGTTCTTAGATTTAGATTTGTGCATTGTCCTTCAAACTTTCCGGTCCGGTGATATTATATGGGTTAGATAAAGTTACTTTAGCTTTTGCAAGTATATGATGCGACGTCAAGCTCATCTACCTCTTCTATGGTAACGTAATGGATCACCATCTGGATGTGTTGTTCCCTTTAAAGGTAATATAGCCCCTTCGCCGTCACCTCCCTGGTTTGACCTTTTACACCAAGGAATGTTATTTTTATAACAAAGCTACTAGTAGACAAAGCATAACTAAAGGAAGGGTACATTCGTCTCCCCATTGGAAGTGGCAAGTGTGCGACATCAAAAAGCACTCTCTCTCTCTCTCTCTTTGTTTAATTACAATTACTGCCCGTAAACATGTGTTATGTGTGGTCGTTTATATATGCAGAACAGAATTGTGATCTTTAAAAATGATTTTATTTGTTAAACTTGCTGCGCCCCATAAGCCATAAAGTTACGAATCTTTTAGGGAGTGCACTTTATGCTAAATTGGGTGTGGGTTTATGGTTTATTGATAGTCAACAGCATCGATTTACGACCAAAAGCATTTTCGTTCAAAAGCGTTCTTGACGTCATAAACTCAATCAAAAATTCAAATTGCAAACTATAAACCAAAAAATAATAATAAAAAACAGAACAAAAAAAAACACACAGCAATATCCAATCACAATAAATATTTGGTATGCTACCACCATAATTGCCATCCTTCTCCTCGGCAGCTGCAGCATACGAAAAATTCAAAAATTCAAATGTCACTTGGCATGGAAAAACCAATCAAGAGAAATGAATGAATGGTCCATTGCTCAATTAAGGACGAAAAATGCACCCACCCCATGAGTGGGTCGCCGTCGCCGCGCCGGTCGGTCTGCTAAAAACACTATCCAATGTAAAGCAATTTCCAGCAAGCACAACCGAATGGCAATTGTGCCTCAGCATCCTTTTCGCTGCCATTTTAGTGTATAGTAACTACTTTGGCAAGGAGGTGTCGTCTGTCCGTCAGATGGATAGATGGATGGATGGATAGATGGTTATAAATTCAAATTTGTCCACTACACCAATACAGAGGCAGACAGAGAACACTCTATCTCGATCTCATATACGAAATATGACCGCCGCCGCCCACACAACGAGGGCATACAACTATGCCCATTTGGTGTTCCTTTTGCATTTTCTCGCCTCCCATCGCCCAGTGCACCTGGGCCATCCCTCGACAAGATTACCAAGGGGATAGGCGAAATTGAAACAGAAATTGCTGCAAATTATTTTTTCTTCATCAAGGATGTCCTCCACTCTGCCCCTTGGACATAGAAATTATCCACGAAATTGAGCAAAACATAACAAAAAAAAAATATAACACGAAGAATTATTATTTTACAAGAGTTTCAAATATCCTTAACGGTACACAACTGGGACGCTAACGCGGAGGCTGTGTACTCTCGCCCGTTTCAAATGAAGAAATGGTCCAGATTCGTGCGGTAGTAGGAGTATGCATGCTGCTGAATCCAAGGAGATGGAAGCTTGGTCGAGGCAAGGTACTCCATCAAAATGAAACAAAAAATTACTTAACACAAAAGCAAAAAAAAAAAAACGATCCTTAACGAACGAGATTGGTCCCAATGCGGGAGAGAGAAATCGAAATTCATTGAAGCGTTCCAGGAACGCTGGAGGTACTGTTTTATATATATGTTATCCAATCGATGAATCCATGCTCAGCAGGGGATGAAGTATGTGTATTAATCAAGGAGCTGCTTCAGAATTGGAACTAATTCCTGGTCCATTTGGTCTAGGTAAACTAAGGCAGAAGCGGCGGCGGGTGGTCGGCATCTGCGAGGCGCAGGGAAACCTAAAACCCTTGCCAAGGCATGTGAGATATCAAATAATAATTTACTCGTCGTAGTCCTTCCTTCCTTCCTTGAATTTTTAATTGGAAATGAACGAGTACGAGGAATTTCTATTCGACAAGGAAGTTAAAGTGGAAGGGATTGGAGTTTGGGGGTTTTTTTTTCTGGAAAAATCCCGAATCAGATCTGATGCTAGCGGGAATTTGTTCGTCCAATTATTATCAGAAGCAAGGAAGACTTAAGAATTAAGGAAAGGATTTCGTTTTTCTTCGAATTCATTATTTCAATGGGCTTTGATGTCCAAGATTAGAGGGTGGAAGAGTATGTGTATTGTTACTGCAGCACGTCTTAGTGTGGAACACAAGATTCAGTAGCTACTTAGATATGTTTTTCAGGCGCAGAGTTATGTATTCTGAGCATTTGTGTAGCTTCATGTAAAAGACGTCATCTTAACTATTGGAAAAATTAGGTTAAAATAGCTGATTGTATCTTCGATAATGTAGGTTCTCTAGTGTACTAAATCTTTTGGAATGCTTTACCTACTGGACGTATGTCGTGGAAAGTGGGAACGCAAACTTTTTACTGCAGGACTCTATCTGGTTGCCATTTGAGTCTATGCAAAAACCCAAGAAAATTGGTTCTTCCGAAACGTCTCTTTCTAGTCTAGTTCCGAGTCCGTAGATGATATATTCTCTATATCATTTCAAAAGGGTTGTCTTGTGTTTTCTCTGACTAGATTTTTAGTTAAACAGTACTCGTCTTACAGTTGTATACCTTTATCTCGTTTTTTAGTTTCTCGTAGACATAAGTATTACCTTTTTTTGTCGGAGGTTGGTACTATCCGATGGAGCGCTCAGACACAACTACAGGTCCATTGTTCTACCATTCAGACACTTTACATTATTGTAAGTACTTACTTTTCCCGTCTTTCAAAGAAAAACGAGAAGGAGCTTCAGTGATAAAGAGCTTAAATATTCGGCACTCACCTCGTCAGCCCCAAAAATCCGCCACCTAATGCAAGCAAGCCGGACAACTGCAGAGAAGGTGTTCTGCTGTGTCATCCTCCTCACCGCAAGCAGGACAGGTAGTGGTGTCGCTTAAGCCCAACACATTTAAGTGTTTAGCAAAAGCTTGGTGGCCCGAAAGAACGCCTACAAGCAGCCTACAGTCGATTCTCCTCAGAGATAGAAGAAAAGATGCTGACCTTTTGCAAATGTCCGGGCGCAGTAGTTTGGACTGTCTGTCTGGACATCAAGAATCAATAGAAGATATTACCAAAGATGCAGGCAGACCCAACACGGGTTCGGGTCATGAGAAAACTTCTTCTGAACCTTGCCTAGCAAGCTCATCCAAGATCTCATTTCCCTGGATGCCAGTGTGACCTGGTACCCAGACAAGAATCTTCCGACCAAATTCAGAGAAAGCTTGAGTTCTAGCACTAACTTGGACGAGGTAAGAGTGTTTAGAAGCGCTTTGAATGCAGCTTGGCTATCACTGCAGATGCAAATGCCTCTAGCCCTCCACCTGTTGTTTACAAAATAGAGCATAGCCATTAGGATGGGAAAAACCTCCGCTTGGAAAACAAATGCATGTTTATCATCGCGTTCCACAAAGACTCCAGCACCAGACCCCTGTCCGGTTTTGGAGCCATCCGTGAAAATACGATGGCATTCAATGCATGGTTCAGAGTCTGAGCGAAGCCATTTCATTACCTGCGGAAAGCTGACTTGGTAGTTTTGTCGGTGAAGAATTTCTGGTGTCAGCATCAGATGGCATATCCACAAGACAGGGGTCAAAGGATAATTCTCGAGAAAGTTCTTCAAAATTCAAGCGCGCATGGTACCAAAAGCCACCTCTCTTCAAGCGAAATATGGTTTTTACCGTACACCCAATGACATATAAATCGAGGGGGGGGGGGAAGTTTCATCAAAACATTTAGAGCAGAGCCCGGGGTGCTAGGGAAGGCCCCTGTGCAGCCGAGACATGCCGTTCTTTGGAGTTTGGCAAAAGAAGCAGTAATATGTTTCCGCGAAAGCCTGTTCCACCAAACAACTGATGCGTATGAGAGTAGCGATGTAATCATGGCCGTAGAGAACTCAAACTGAGTATGAGGGATGATATTACGACTATAGAGAAGCCCAAAAAAGTGGGTCCGCCAATGCCGTCCGTCTGTGTGTCTGTCTGTCTGTTGGATTTGGCCCTCCAGATAGGGGTTTGAGCCGTTGGTGTAACTTCTCTACCACGTAAGAACAATATCATGAGACAGGCAACAGCCTTGGTTATTGACATACCCACTTTTAAGATCACAACCCGGAAAGACAATAACGTATCCACGAAACAATATTATGGTAAAGCTCCAGCCAATCTTTTCAGATGGTAGAACCCAAATCAAATCAACCACGTACTTATCTATCCTAGTCACGCATCCAACATTTTAAGAATGACAAATACCTAGGGGCAAACGTTTAATCTTACTGCTTTCTTGTACCGGATAAATTTCGAGCTCGACTGTCGAAAAGAAAAGAAATTGCGACATACCCAGAAAAATCAACTTATCGTTGGACGCCTTAGCACGATTACAGTAGATATAGTATACAGAGAGCGCCTGAGAGCGAAACTCTCCAAAAAAAACGTCCAGAAAGTGCATATTTTGAAACCCTGCAGCGCCAAATCAGAGCGGTGAGGAATAAGCAAGGAGGTGGGTGGAGAAAAAATCTGCTGTAGAGAAAAGGGGACAAACGCAATCTCTCAGCTCAAGGCAACCGAAGAGTCCCGCGACTGAAAAAAATCCGTATGTTCTGCAAGATAGAGAAGCGTCTTAAAGCCCTGAGTTTCGAAACCGGCTATAAGTGCAATGAATTGTCAAAGTTGTCAAGCAGCATATTTTTAGCAGCTGCTGAAGAGAATCCGCGTCTTGTCAATATAGAATAAATTCCACCTACCAGTTTAGAAGGAAGAGGTCAATACGTAATTAGTAATCTGAAAAACAGTCCTCTCCTTTGTATGTATAGGAAAGGCGATTCCATGTCTATCGATACATATGGATATAATCAACTCAAGGCGCTTGCCAACAGACTTATCGGCACGTATCGCACTTAGATATTAGAAATTTCAAGACACACCATCATCATCACCATTCATCGACCTTAAACCGCATAAAATAGTAAAGAGTGTTTTTTTAGAGGTATATAACTTCTAAGTTAAATAAAACAAAAGAAAATCGTTTTAATGTCCATTTGACTTTATTGGAAGGATAATTTTATGCCATTAATGTTTAAATATGATTTCGGGCGTGCGGCCGCCGCGGCTGCTTCGTATAAAGACAAGTCTAGAGGTCCAATTTTCAACCACTTTTTCAAGCATTTGGGGCTGTATGTCGGCAATAACGCCACGAATAATGACTTCCAAGTCCCCTAACCCTATTGGCATAGGCGACCGACTTCACATATTCCCAAAGAAAATAATCCAATGGTGTCAAATCACACGATCTTGGAGGCCAATTGACAGGTCCATTCCGCGAAACTATGCGCTCATCGAATGATTCCTTTAATAAATCGATTGTGACGAAAGCTGTGTGGCATATAGCGCCGTCTTGTTGGAACCACATCTCATCCACATTCATGCCATCCAATTCGGGAAATAAATAGTCGGTTATCATGGTTCTATACCGGTCTCCATTAACGATAACTGACTCTCCAGCATCGTTTCGGAAAAGTATGGCCCAATGACTCCACCAGCCCATAGAGCACACCAAACAGTTAGTTTTTGTGGACGTAATGGCGTTTCAAGGGTCTCATGTCTCATTCTCTTCAATCCGAATGCGGCAATTTTGCTTGTTGACGTAGCCATTCAACCCAAAATGAGCCTCATCACTGAACAAAACTTTGCTACATCAATCTCATTTTCGGCCCATACACCGAAATCACGACGCATTGCATGGTCTCGCGGCTTTAATTCTTGCACAAGCTGGATTTTGCAAGGTCGTAAATGAGATCTTTGCGCAAAATCTTCTATAAAGTTGATGGACAAAGCTCCAATTGCTGTGCACTGTGGCGAATCGATTCAATCGGGTCCTCTTCAACACTTTGCTCTACAGCGGCAATTGTTTCTTCGGTGCACACTGTTCGACGTCTCTGGGGATGCGTATTATCACATAGAGTAAACATACTGCGAAAACGATCCATGGTTAACCGAATTAATTGCTCTGATGGACGATTATGTCGACCATAAAATGAACGGAGCTTGCGGTAAACTTCGCGAACTGAACCATTATTTTCGAAATAAATTTGCACCATTGTTAGGCGTTGTTCATTTGTCAACCTGTTTATGATGAAATGGCAAACCAAACTGAACATAAATGACATTAGAGTTGCCAGATTTGACCAAAAAAATGACAGTTTTATCTCTATTCGAAAAACTAACCTCTAAAAAAAACCGCCTTTACATGGTGACGGCCGAATCCCTGCAATCCAATTACATGCTTTTAATTCTGCTTGCAACCAACAAGCTAACATCTTTCCACGACTAGGACAAAACGTAACACAAAACAGCGGACACCTCGCGATATTTAAGGAGTTCGCTTACCACGAAACTTTAGTGAAGTTTGAACAAAGAAGGGATCGAATTGGCAGAATAAATAAATGGAATTAAGAGTATTAACTCGTAAGACCAAGTATAAGCTCTTTAAAACACTGATCCCGCCAGTTTTGCATGTGAGGACAGACAAGGGAAGTAGACGAATGGACAATAGTACCCCAGCCATGAATATCCTTGTTCTTGGACGCACGAACGCTTAGTTTGGAGACCTTGATCGCCTTTACCACCCTTGATCTCAGATTTAAGAGTTTGACATCTTGGATAGTGTTGATGGTACCAAAAAGCAGAAAGTATTCCTTACTGTCCATTACATCCATATTTACCAGCGCAAGAATTCCAGGACTGTGCCGGATTTCCTTAGTCTAACACCGTGATAAATTGCATGGGTAATTGAAGTGACAATGAAGTCTTGACTAGAAACGAATTTTCCTTAAGTATTTTTCGCACTTTGACGCTCCTCAAGTCGGATGCCTTTATATTATGAACCATTCCTGGTTCAGTCACGTTTACGGATTTCTTTTCACCCCATTGTCAAAGATCATTCATTCAGCGCTGAATCTTCTAATAACTTGCAGCTACTTCTTCCCACGCTTCAGCGGTATCTACCTGCCTACATATAATCACTTCAAATTGCATCCGATACCTCTCACTTAAGCGTGATTTAATAAACGAACACGGAAACTCCATTTTTGCTACGTCAGTCGTTCGGCCCATTGCCGTGTTAAGATGTTTCAATTAGCATCGCATGCTGTCAACAGCCCTCGATGACAGTAATTCTCGCGCTTTTGACCTCCAAGCGGCAAATAAACGTGCAACAGCAGCTCCTCCGCGCATACAAACTTACATATACACCAGCAAGGGCAGGAGCAGGAGCAGAGAGGCAGCGGTTACAGCGAGACAGCGAGACAAGAAAGAGCATCAGCAGTTGTTCACAGTTCCCACATGCCAACGGCATCGAGGCCATAAATATCCATTTCATTCAATTTGGATACCAAAAGCAGGTCGTCGTCGTCCATAGCTTTGGCCAACAACCACAATCTGCAGCCATACCAAAGGCCAATCAGGGTTCAAATAGATTCGGTGTGAGGAGCTTCGTTTCGCCGAACAAAAACATCTTCCTGTGTAATTTTCTTAATTTTCCTGGCCCACCCCCCCTTCGTCGACGACTGCAACCGAACGAACTGAAAACGCACTCTCTCAATTGCAGCGCGATTCATTGCACTCTGCCAGCAGAGTATTGAAAAATTAGCGGAATGCAGCGGAAAAACTCGTGAATCGCCCGCTGCTCCTCCAATCGACAAAAAAAAAATAATAAATCGTGCGGCTCCAACGAGATTTGGTAACGTTGTTGCGAACGTAAACACCAGCCAGGCCAGACAGAGAGAGAGAGAGCCATTGCAAGCGGTAGCAGGAGGGATATGGTGAGGCATCAACAATGCTGTAGCCACCTGCGCTGCGAAAACGGCTCCAATTTTCACAGTCATATTGTATCGCTTTGGAGCATCTCAGATTAGGATTCCGTGCTTTCTATACCGAGAAGCTGGTTTTCGTTTCGTTTCTTTTCTCTTTTTATTTTATTCTTCCTTTTTTCTAAGAAGAACACCTCTGCTTCTGCTTCTGCCTCTGCAGATGGTGAAATGGTGACCAGTTATTTTTGTGGTCATGTCTTTTGCTGGATACTGCGGGAGGGAGTCTTATCTAGCGATGATAAGTGGGTACCCATTGTTGGTTTTCTCATGCTTTGGATTTTGTAACCAGAAATTTTCATTCTGCTCCAGTTTTTCTTCTGGGAGGAGGACGACTACCGGATGGTATTAATTTCTTAGCATAGGTAGGTGCGATATTTGTCTGTTGATTCGAAATGTCTTAGAAAGGATACTAGGATTGTGAGGGGTATGAAATTCCACGTACTGGCTTGTCACTCGTGCACCCTAAAATGTTCCAACAAGTGATTCATCATTCTTCCCAAGGGATATTCGCTAATTGGCCTTAGATGGACTAGCAAATGCAATGGAACGAGTATCTCGAAAGAACAACTACCTTCATTAGCGAGGATCGCGTCGTTGTCCTCACGTACAACACTACACTCATAAATTCATCCCCGAAATTTCATGTTGGGCTGATGAGAGGCAGCACCTCAACCGAAAGCATAGTACCTACGAAGCCAGGACCAAAGTTCAATGACATTCTACCATTCGAGTGGTGAATCTCCTTTGTTTGGCTCTCTTTCGTTGTGTGTTGGCCGCCAGTCAACCGTCAAGTCAACCTGAAGAAACGGGGAAAAAAAAGTAACGAAACGAAACAACAGGCAGTCATCCAACCAAGTAGCCAGCCAACAAAACGTTTGAAAAATATATGAGTCCTTCGGGAGTAACGTCTGCAGGTATCTACCCCCATCTATTACCGCTTTTTTTTTTGTCCTGCGACTATTTTTGGTGACTACACTATGAGGGTTAATTTGTCCTTTTTATTTCGCCCAATTTTATTGCCGTTTTACTTTAATTCTTTGTCTCCTTGCATGCCATAGGTAAGTACTCAGAGAGTGTGAGAAAGGAGGGCGCCAGCTTTGAAGAAGTAATAAGGACAATTTGGTTGTAGAGGTACTTTTTTTTTGTAGTCCGTCGAAAGTGTAGGTTTCTTTTTTCTTCGGTTATAACATTTCCGAATTGTTATCACAGGAATTCGCTGCGGAAGAGGAAGGTGAATGGGAGAAGATACAAGGTAAATACAGGAACAAACTACTGGCGAGTCACGTCCTCATTCGAAGGACGGATGTGGTGGGCAAAAATGTAGAAAAAGAAATCACACACGGATATTTAACAAAAAAAAAGAAAGAAATTCAGACAAGTTAAATTGTTCCTGCTGTTGATTTTGCTGATGTCCGTTTAGTCCTTTTTAGAATATTGACAGTTTCATGTCTGATTGTGGTGTCAGTTCAACTTTCTGTAGCATTATTTCACATTTCATTTTACTATCCAGGCTGTGTCCTCCAGTATAAGGGCGGAAGAATTGGTTTTATAATCGGTTTTTGAATGGAGAAAAGGCTGTTCAGGAACCGGTCAGTTATAGGAAATCATCGGTATTAAAGCGAAATTATTTAAATTGGTTCTTTCGAATTGGACAAATTGAGTGAACGTAATTGGTGCTCGTAAGGCTGGGTGGCTATTAAAAATCCATGAATAGTAAACTGTAAGCAGCCGTTTGCAACTTGAAATACCCAAAAGCAAACATAATTAGTTCTTTTAAAGGGTAAAGTTTTTATCATGTTCCATTTCAGAACGCGTAATTTGTTAGGTAGTATGTATGCAAAGATACAATGCTGCCGAAAGGGACGGCATTTCAAATCCTAGCGAACAGCGATTAAAGGAAAAGAGTATTCAAACCTGCAAAAAATAAGTTTCTATCGAATTGCCAACATGCTTATCGAACGGAGTTTGTCGGTGGAAACAGTATTACACTCAAAGTAGAAGGAATACATTACGATGCCTATTCTCAATATAGAGGAAGTCCCAAAATTGGGCTGATCACCAACGCACTTCCTTTAAACTGAATGTGAATGAACGAGCGCTAGTAATTTGCCTTATCACACAGATATCCCTGATTGGGGACTTCCATCCTAATTTCCATTTTGCATTTTTTGAGACAGCTTTAGGAGAGTGCCGGGTGTGGTTGCGTTATCATCTCGGCTGTTTTCGAGAAATTTATGGTGTCATCCCACTCTTCTCCCGGGAATACTTATCCCGTACTTCCATTCATGTGATATTACAATTGATTGAAATATAATATGAATGAAACATGAAATATAACATGAATGATATTTGAAAAAACGAAACACCCTGTTCCTCAGTGGGTATGAAAGACAGGGCCTGGATAGTTCAAGTTATCTCAGCTACCAAAAGCTGACTTCGTCTTGTGAAAACGCAGATGTCGAGGTTTACAATCGTTTTTGTTAATCATTTTCATACTTCGTCAATGAGCTTGAGCTTTTGAAAGATAAAATCGCTAGGCCCTTGTTCGATGTCAGGCATAAAGATCACGTCACAGTTGGCTTTGGGTGCCCTAGACCCGAATTCACAGCTTTTTGATAATTTTTCAAAGACGGCCTTATGTCACGGCACCTATAGGTGCCTGCCTATCGAAAAACACCTACTCCAAGTGACGGATTAACAAAATTGCGTCAGCAGTTGTCAGAAAGTTATGAGTCAAAAGTACAAATCGTTCGACTGCACAAATACAAACACGTGAAGTAACTGTAAATTCCGTTACTGTATTCATAACCATATACAAGTGCAAAGCTCTCGCCACTCGACAAGAGTCTAGTTAACAGAGTTTTAGTGAAAGCAACAACTCACTTCGTGAATGTGAAACAGTCGTGTTCAAATCAATTGTCCAAGTGAATATTTTGCTTGTCTTTTTTGAACCTTACGAATGAAACGAACGTATACTTGGGCTGAAGTTATTATATAATATGAAATATTTCTATGTCACAATGTTATCTGCAACACGTGTTTGTACAAAACCATTCCACTGTCACAAATTTGTTATATTTCCTGAGCACTTGTTCAAACTCCTTAGAAAATAGTAATGAAGTCGATTAATACCCTAACTTGTCTAAGGCTGTTGTCCAGTTATCCCATGTAATAATCAAGTTTAAGCTCAGTGCTTATGGTTTTCGACCGCTTTTTGTCAATAGGATTAACTTATATCTTAAGCAAAGGGATTATCGAGTCAAATTTAGAAGTTTGTTATCAGAATCTTTCTCTGCGCAGTCGGGTGTACCCCAAGGTAGGCATTTGGAACTCATATTATTTAATCTAGCTATTAATGATGTTAAATCATGTATTAAACTTAGCAGTATTCTAATATATGCTGATGATATGAACATTTTTAAATCTATCAATAACGAGGTTGACAGAAATATTCTCCAAATCGGCATTAATAGTTTCGCTACTTTTGAACGGTTTTATCCTTAACCCATCTAAATGTCAACGTATGACTTTTTCAAAAAAGCCCTGATAGTTAGTCGATAGTTTTAAGGACCTTGGAGTTTATTTTGACCCCAAACTTACCTTTATAGATATGTCAAAAAATTTCATTGAATAAGTCAAATTCTATGCTTGGCTTCATATAGAGGTGGTCCAAAGCATTTGACCAGGCATTTTACAATTGCTTCGTCTGTCCGCATCTTGAGTATGCTTTACAAGCTTGTGCTCCATACTACAAAATTCACTCAAATCGAATTGAAGCCATTCGACGTAGGTTTGTTCGATTTGCCATTAGAGGTCTTCCATGGGAAGATACGTATAACCATCGCCATCTACATCGGTAGCCATGCTGCACTCATCTATTCTGATACAGTTAGGAGCTGTCGCACTATGCTTAAAGCATTATTCAGTCAGAACCGAGTGCGACTGTGCTGGGTGCCAGGACACTGCGGTATTGAGGGAAATTAGCAGGCCGATGAGTTTGCAAGAATAGGAGGGCTACTTATTGACAGCGCACCCCTGTTTTACCTAACCTAACCTAAGCTGAAACTTTGAGTAATCATGTTCTATTGTCTTATTTCATTCTGTTTACGTTCTATTTGTGTTAGCACTTTATACTTATATGTCTGTTATATTTGCTTAATATCTGTATACACTAACACCTGCACTAATTGTAAGTGATGAGCTAGTGGGTGCCCTCTTTGTACCGGCAAATTTCTGCTCGTGATAGTTGCTTGCATTATGCATTCTAAGACTATAATTAGGTTATAAATCTGCATTAATTTAAGAAAAAAAAATGTATGTTTTAATATGACATAGTTGTTCTTTCCTTCTAATATATAAACCTGAAAGTTAAAACCGCACGCACCCGACGTGCCATGGGCAACGTTCGAAGCATCTTCTTTATCGCTGCTGCATTTACATTAAATAAGTTATTAATCACAGATCCTAGATATAACTACTTTCCTTGGGGAAATGACTATTCCATTGAAATAAAGTTTAAAGTTTTTTTTTTTTTTTAGCTAAAATGACACCAATTCCGTTACGCAAACATCAAGTGCTCATTGCAGGAAAGTTTGATCCTCGTTTATTAGGGGACCTCAGAATCTTAGCGTCATCCATCTCTCTAAGATGACCATCTTAAAGCCGTCCGTCGTCCGCCGTCCAATACCCGCATTCGCCAATCTTAATAGTATGAGGCACAGTTTTGCGTATCTCCTTTTCCTTTCTGCATTGGATTGTCTGTCGTAAGTTTGGAAATAAGAGTAAGTTGCCTACTGGAGCTGATGTCTTCAATTGTTTTAAATCACTGGCGGCGTCATAGGGCCGTACTTCTTTGAAAATGGGGTTGGCCAAGCAGTTACCATGAATGGTGCTCGCTATCGCGAGATGATAATGAACTTCTTTTGGCCTGAAATTGAGGATATGCGCTTCGAACAGGATGATGACTCTTGCCACACAGCTTGCTCTTTTGCCCAAGAAATTCAATGGCCGTGTTATCTGTCGTGGCGATATTAATTGGCGTCTAATCAAGATCATGTGATTTGACACCGTTAGACTTCTATCTTAGGGGAAAAAGTGCACGTCAATAAGCCAAGAACAATTGAAGTGCTAAGGGATGAACTAATGCGGCACATTAACGTCATTCAACGTCAATTATATCTCAGAGTCATTGAATATGTGCGGATAGAGGTATGCCAGCGAAGCTGTGGCGACCATCTTGTTCATATTTTATTTCACACATAATTGTCAAAGATCCTTTTATCATAATAAAAAATATTAACATATTTCTCTCAAAACGGTTTGATTTATTTGCAATTATTTCGTTGGGCCACCCTTTATATACCATACGTATGCATTTTGTCGTCATCCACTTGAAATTAACGTTGAGCTTAACGAACGAATTTCCTGAAGATTTCTTTTTCTCTGTGCGGCTATCTCAAAGAAAGATCTGGATGTGCCCAAGTTCAAGCTGTTCTGTCGTAGCGTGGGTGACCTAATTTATAACAATAGGCTCTCCCTATAAACTTTCCTTAAAGTTGGGCGCAATTTAGTCTCTATTCCAAATCAAGGCGACACTGGACACTTTGACAGTGCTTTGAATGTGTCATATTGATGTTCCTTGCAGTGATTTACCTTTGCATTAGCGAGGTCATTGCAGGGAATTCCAAATATATTGTACCAAACATCTAGAACTGTTTCGATAATGGTAACGGAGGTCATTTCGCATATTGATAATAAACTTTTTGATTGTATAAGTTTTCTCGAAAGCTTTTCTCTGTTTCGTACAAGCGAAGCTTATTGGTCTAAAGGAATAGCAAGACGAAAGTTGCACACTGACATACCAAGTCAGACTCACTTATCTCATCATCTAACTCAACGAATAATCTCAGACGACTTGAATAAATCATGGCGTCGGTGGTGTAATGGTTAGCATAGTTGCCTTCCAAGCAGTTGATCCGGGTTCGATTCCCGGCCGACGCACCTTTTTACACTTCAAAACATCTGTGTATCTATATTTTTTTTATATTTAAATAATTATTAAGTTCAAATGATTTTCGTTATTATCTTGTTATTTACCGCATTTGTTCATCTCCCAACCGACATTCGACTTACTCGATGTGTGTAAAGCAGTTAACTCAATTAACTCGGAAAAGTTTCTCCGCTAGCTCACAGTTCCGTCTCCATCCATGTTCCATATCATCCTCTCCCTCTCTCTTTCTCTCTTTGTATATAATTTTGTGAAAAGTATCACAAACTCTGCAAACAAACTTTAAGCGCAAACTATTTGCCCTAAATTCCAGTTTGGAAAGTGTTTGTTTGGTTTATTCGCGTCGCAGTGTCTACAAAGTTCTGCACTTGTGATAACTTTGAAACTACTGAATGCAGTCGGTCTTTCGCTTATATAATCCTCCCAAACGCCCAACCGCCTCAACTCTTCTTCCCACCCGAAGTCTGAGCAGAAAACTTTAAAACAAAATCGAAAATTTAAATTCACTTTCACACATTTCAGTGGGAAAATGTGCTTGAAGGATTTGGTGTCCTTTTCTTTTTTTGTTGCTTTATTTTTTTAAAGCGATTTCTGTTGCATTTGATATTATTTTCTGATGATAGCTACGAAGCCCGAGTTGAAGACAGGGAAACTTGACTCGCGCAACACCTTTGGTAACCCTTTAGATTTATTTTACCTCTACCATCAATTTCTCAGAGGATAAAAATTGAAGGAATCCAAGCTTTTCTATTTGATATTAGTCACGTGGTTACCTTAATACATAATGACGCGCTCCAACGGGAGATAGGTACCTGTATTTACTACCTATATGAAGGTATGTATTTATTTTCCCAGTGATCTTTAACAAGTGAGAGGAAAATTTTTCGAACCAGTTTTCTATACTTATATACAAACATACAAACTTGATGTATCTACAGATCTCGGTATGGAGTCAGAGTCAGAGTCGGAGATGGGGCAAATCCACTTATTGTCTGACAAAGGGAAATAAAAGGGAAACTTTGACAGAAGAAAGTCTCGTCTCTCGTCTTGGTTGTCGGTCGTTATGGAGATGTGTCCTTGAAATTTTATTCGTTTCCTTGAAAACGAGGAGGAAATGGCAAGCTAGTGTGAGGAATGAAATGGTTCCTTTTCGGAATCATAAATCGACGGACATAATGGAGATAAATAAGTACGGAAACGGTGCTGTGGTGTATGTGATAACAGAGTTCCGGATAGAGGTATGCTTTTCAACAAATTAAGTGGAACACTTGTTAAAGAACTTGAAACGTATTTTAGTTTTCGTAGCGAAACTATATTAATAGATTGTATTTGTTTTTTAGTTTAATCTCGGTTTAATGCTGGATGAAAATGTAGCATAATCGAAAAGTTCAACGGAATTTGCCGGCAAATTAATTTTCAGGTGAAAGTTTTATTTGAGTACATTGAAATCAAGTTTTTTGGAGGACCTTTTCAGAGCAATTACTGCTTCTTGCGGAGCCGAAGAGGTGCTCAAAAAATAACCCCCCGTTATTCAATCGGAGTAGGTGCTTCTCATACGGTGACGTGAAATAATGCCAAATTCTAAAAAGCATTATTTCCATTCCAAAATCGAACCGCATGCGGAAGGAGGGTAAAAATCCATTAATCCCGCGCAGATGGCCACCCAGGTACTGTTGCCAAATGCGCCTCACAGCGGTTCCTCCCAAAGGCCAAAACTCAAAATTTCAAAGTTAATCAAATTGTTTTTTTTAATGACGTAATTATCTATGATAACGGGACAGTTAAGTGACAGTAAGATTTCTGATTTAAAATTAGTTGTTGGTTGTCAATCGCACCCCAAAGTTAAGTGTTTTTCGCAGTTAAAACAAAAAACAAATATGAAAACAGGACTTAGCATTAATCAATTATAGTAGATTGTTTACAGTTAATTTTGGAAAAAAGGTGATACGACTAATAAAACAATATATAATGAAGGGATTTAAATGGGTTTCTCGATTTTTTTTTTTACCTCCATTGGAACTGAGGCATGATTTGTTTTTTTTTTAATTTTTAGTGTTTTTCTAAAAAAGAACACATCAAGTGCCGATAATTGCCGGTCATAATTTATACATCGAAATTTAGAGCTATTTTTCTTCTTTCGGAACATGTATTTTGAGCGCAGATTGGCGCAAACCTTAAAATTTTGACCCGAAGAAGATAAGTAAATCTGTAAATCCTTTCAAAGAGGGTGGGAGGGTTGATCAAAGAAAAGGAACATACAACAGTGCCTGGCTTGATTTCGAGAAAGATTTTAGTTCTGTACAAGACCGAGCAGATGAGAATAATTCACAAACACGTCAGGGCAGACCAAAAAAGCCATTTTTGGAAAGCTCGTCTAGAACGAAGAGGAGACGTATTGCAGAGATCGTTGACGTCATCGATGAAGATATCGCTTGTGCTTTAAAAAAATGTCAGTCCAAGGAAAATGTTCAAATTTAACAACTTGACTCGAATGATGCTTTGAAGCTTTTGGTTGAGGCAAAATTGTCAAAACATCAGGAACTTGGTAAACCAAGAAAACAAAGCCGATGTTTTTCCAAGCTATGTAAAAGTTCTTAAAGCGAAACAAGAATGTTACCTATCACCTCAAACAATAAAAATATCGGATTCATTAGCTGAAGTTTTGCTTCAAGGACTCGTTAATCATACAGCTGTAGAATCCCAACGAGAAATTTTTGAAAATTTGGATTATGGTCGCGGTAATAAAAAAAATTAAAAACAAAGTTTTGTGTTATATTGTGAAACTTGTCGTCCCTTAATTTTTTAGCTGTGTTAGTAGTAAAAGTGTTTCGTGTTTGTTGCAACCGATAAGTTCAGTTGCCAATATCATAGTGTCGCTCGTCTGAATAAAACCACATGTTGTGTTCGTCTTTTGTAAAAATATAATTTCACTGTGGCTACATGAACTCTCGATTTAGGTAACGTAACACTAATCGGCAAATTGGGCTTTGATGGAAACAGTGGACAGTACGAATACAAGCAAAGAATATACAGCGAATTCAGCGATTCGGATATGTTTACAACATCATATGTTCCAATACAACTTTTTTCGCAAGAGGGCTCTGAATCTGAAAAGAAAATTGTATGGCAAAATCCTCGACCAGGATCAACTCGATACTCGACCAATAGACCCATACGTTTTCAATTAAAAAAAGAAACAGCAGACTTGAGCAAGAATATATACAGAGCCAAATAAACGAACTCAATGAAACAATTATTAATATATCGGACCGTTTTATCAGCGTAAGGCATGTACTTAAATTGACAATGGTTGATGGTAAGATATGCAATGTGTCACATACGGCTTCACAACAAGTATGCTATATTTGTGGAGCAAAACCAAGTAATATGAATGACATTCGAAGATTCTTAGAAAGAACCGTAAATGAAGATTTCTTAGATTTCGGCATATCTTCACTGCATGCATGGATAAGATTTTTTGAATTCTTTATTCATTTAGCTTATCGGTTGGATTTCAAAAAATGACGCACATGAAGCAATGAAAAACATCTTTTGGACGCACAAAAAAAACGTATCCAAGGGAAATTAAGAAGATTGGGTTGATAGTTGACAAGCCGAAACAAGGTGGAGGGAATTAAAATGATGGCAATACTGCCCAAAGATTTTTTGCAAACTCATCTTTTTGAAGAATACGCACACGAAACAATCGTTACAGAATACCCTTGGTGCCCATTGCTAGCTTCAGTACATAAGATTCTAATTCATGGAGGACAAATCGTGAAACATTCCATACTACCTATAGGTCAATTTTTTAAAAATGTCAAGATTTTTCGTTTAAAAAGCACGAGAAAAATATCAAGGATATATCAACAAACACCGATTTGTTATATAGATTACTGCTGACTTCAGACTCTTTGCTTTCTAACGAAAGAAATTTAAAAAAATCAAAAACCGACTTTGTCCAAAGAAATTTTTAATTTATTGATATAACTCTTTGCAAAATAAAATAATATTTAAAACAAACCACTTTTTTAATTATTATTTATTTTATTTTATTTATTTTATTTATTTTCCATCAGTTAAAATTAAATTTAGAGTTTTGACCGCACTTCCCATACAAATGGAACCCCTGTGGCGCAATGACTAATGAGAACAAGGTTAAAGGGGAACTTTAGCAAAGATCAAACGCGATTCAAAAGTAATCGCGTATTCTGTTAAAAAAAATTGAACTATATGGATTCCCTAAATGGATCTTGAAATGGATTTCTTCTTATTTTACACAAGTAATCGGACGCAAAATGTAAAGTTTAAAAATTCTTTGTAAAAAAATATAATTGTTTATTCTGGTGTCCCTCAAGTTAGTCACTTTGGACCTCTTTTGTTCCTGTTGCTTATTAATGACCTATGTCTTCGTGTTAGTTATGCTAAGATTTTATATTTTGCGGATGACTGTAAGCTGTTTCATATTGCGACTCACAAGGATATATCTTCTCGCATCATGATATTGACCTTATGAAAACTATATGTTTCTAAATCTTAAGAAATGCAAATCCATGACATTCACGAGACGTCACAACCTTAATCAACCTACTTATTTTATTGATGGCGAAGTAGTTGAAAGCGTAGATCGGTTTAAAGATCCTGGAGTTATCTTTGATAGTAAGCTGGAGTTTAACTTTCATTTAAATTTTATAGTGAGCACGGCAAGAAAACGATTTTCAAAAGAATTTAAAGACCCTCTTGTCTAGTTTTGAATACTGTAGTCCTGTGTGGTGTCCTGGGTATGAATCTAATCAGTATCTCCATTTTACGTTGCGTGATTTACCGTGGAACCCTATACAAGCCACTTAAAATTACAAAATCTTCAAACTTTGGAAAAAATAATTAACGCTATTTTTGTGTTTTGTGTTACCCTACAAGTTTTTTATTTAATTGTTTGACTTCTGAATCATTTTTTTTTCTTCTGCTTTTATATGATTTTATATTTCGATCAAACACTGACATGTAACCCGATCTTATGAATATAAACCCTGTTCGCTTCAACATTGAGCGACCAACTGAACTGAGCTACATAACTGCCAAATAAGAAGCGCGTACTCTCACAAATCAAGCGGCAGTAACCTGGCCCCAACCCATCGAATACATCGCAGGCATTACGTCGAGTAAAAGCTTGATGTCCACGTATTTGCCGCAAGGAGGTGTCCCATAAAATAGAGTCGAGTTTCACTTAAAAATTTCTATGCCGTTCTCATGTCTACGGCTACACTTCGAAAAACACGAAAACACATTCAATTATGATTGTAATACTCGCGGAATGTAAAAGAGTTATATGTCAAAGTATGACCACCAATTAATATAATATCCTAAATTTTAGAATGCGTGAACCTAACTTTAGAGAATGTATGCACTTAAATTTGTAAATGTACGAACGACGACGGATGAAAAAGTAGAAAGTTGGTCTACTTTGGTCGTCTAATCATGTCAGTCATATGTAAGCGTGTATTTAAAACTACACTCATTGTCAGTGGGAGAACTGGAGGCCTTCGATCTGACGAAAAAACCACTGATGTGGAGGAGCTATCCACAGCGCTGGCGTAAGTCGCGTAAAGTTGAGCTGATCGAAACACTTACACCCATCAGCGCGGACTTAACAAGCCGAATTTTTATTCTCCCCACAAAAAAGGTGAAAACTCACCACATTCTTTCATTTACGTACTAAAATGAGAAAAAACTAACGACAATAAAACGTCTGTGCTCAGCCATAGTTCTTATACTGAGGGGATGTTGGTTATAAAGGCGAATGGCAAAAATTAAAAATTGCCTACGTGATACCGTATTAACCGTTAGAACGAAGGGAATGTATAAGAACAATTTTACTACAAAGATAAACACGTTGCTTATCACTAAAAAATTTGAAAAATGAAGCGAAAGCTCTTTAGTTCAAAAATTGGTCCAGACTGCATCCTTAGATTTGACGAGACTAGCTCGACAGAATTGAACGAAGCGTTTAGTTTACGCATTGAGATAGCATTAGTACAGGCAAATAACTCACATAATTAAGGGTACGATCAGAGCCATTGCCAATTTTAGCAATATTTAGCCCTGCAGAGCTCCATACATTTTAGAAACCACCGAATTAATGTAATCGCACCAAGTGAGGTTACTATTGATCAAAATGCCAGAAAACATTTCAACTTCAACTCCACATAATAGAATAGGAGGCAGGCGGGACATCAATAAATGTTTATAAATTGTAAGTGATTTAATTTTAGAAGGATTTACAAGGAGCTTATTATCTGGAGACCATTTAACTATATAAGTTAGATCTTCGTTCATTTTTTCAACAGCATCGTATATCAATCCAACTGGAAAGTCAATATAAATTTGTACATCGTCAGCATAAATATGGAAAAGACATAGAAAAGAACAAATGACCAATCGGTCACCTTGAGGTAGATCTTGCCTTTTAAAACTAAGAAATGAATGATATTAAATATGGCTGGAGCTTGACTGTGTTAAACAGAGGTGTGGTAAAAACGAAATTATCATACAACATCAGGCACCAAAGACTATATAAGGACCCTCGCGATTATTCCAAAGGAAGAAAAACCTAACCAATTTCCCTGGTATATCAACCAATTTCTTTGCAATCCCTTGAAGGCCCTTGAAGTCAATGCCACCAATTTTGTCTGAGGATGTGTGTGTTATTATGTCCTCAGCAGCATTCAGATCTCTGCAGAATCTGGATCCGAAAATCCGACTCTCTTTGCGTGTTTTCGAAGGAAGAACGGAAGATGGAAGAAAATTATCCCTGCTTAATTATATTAACTCCGTAGATCTTTTAGTGGCCTTAGCTACAGACCTACCACTTTTTTATTCTATAGTGCGCCTTTTCATGCGAAGGGGGAGTGGAGGTTTGATGTCAGCAACCTCACTATTAATGAGTAGCCCTCCCATTCTTACCTGCTCATTTCCGTCAACACTGAAGTGTCCCGACACCCAGCACAGTATCATTCAGTTATGACTGCATAATGCTTTAAGCAAGGTTCGCCATCTCCAGATTGTATCAGAACTGATCCTTCTAAAAGGAGGAGTAGATTTGTTTTGCACAGTAATTTTTCATTTAGGCTAAAACGCAGTACATCTACTGCTATAGAAGTAGGGTGGTAGCCCGGTTAGCCTTACGGAAATGTGAGAAAAATTAAAATAAGATACAAACTTATTACAGAGTATATCAGGACGGACAGAGACGATTGCCTTAGAACAATCCAATAAAGTAACCAAAGTGATTTCATCTCTGTTAATCACTTGACAGAATAAAAGGAAGACGATTGTGTAACGTTGCTTAAATGAAGTTTGAGTTTTAATTATAATAAATCACAGAATTTACCGATCTACCTTGAGGACATGTACATTAAACATGCAGATGCTGAATTGCTGTTCTTCATTTACTACATCCATTCCAACTGAAGCACCTGAAAGGGTGGTCCTTTCATGTAGCGCTTAGTCTCCTAAAAGTGTTATCTCTTAGCTAGCAATGCACGCATATATATATTGAATCAATCGGAGGCTATGAAAGCAAGTTCTGCTAAACACTCTAAGGCTCTGCCTTTAGGTGTTGCGCAAATGAAAGTTTCATGTCAAGGCTTAAGTAATGTACCTACCTATACTTTGATTGATAAGGTGAGTTGAGTGCCTCAGAACACAAGCTACATTAGGTATGCATTGTCGTCGTAGGAAATCCATATTCACAGCTTCAACCCCCAACTACTGTTTATCACTGATTCCCTGCGTTCACAAAGTCTTGGTAAGTTACTTCCGTTGACAATGACACAATTATCATCAATGCCGTGTCAGTAAATTTGGATTTTCCTCTATGATAGGCATGCTGGCTGGCATGCTAATTCTGAATACAGAATTTAAGAAGTCAAGGTGGCTAATTAACTTTTCCCGACTGACACCAAGCTCTCGAATATTTTCGCTTTTGGATACAACCGCTTCTTAACTTCCCACATTTTCATAGCTGGAGAAGATGTATGAATCCCGAAGATCCTTAAACATTTCCAAATTTCACAGCTTGCAAGACAGGTTTCGTTGCTGTAGTGAACATATTTGTTTGCACTTATATCTTCGCTCTACTACGAGATTATTATCAGAATTACAGAGATTATACTTCACTGCATTCATACCGGTCCGCCTGTGGGGTTCGCCGATTCGACCTCAAAAGATATCTGCAGGCATCCCGATTTTGGATAACTTCATCACTGAGGCCAATCAAATGCTGGTGTTTTTATTGAAAATTCATCGGTGACTTCTGAACTCAGGAACTCCTCGTTGTTTTAGCGATACCCATATCAGATCTCTTGGTTGTCTATCGTATGCTTTTTCAAAATCAACCAGAATTGTATGCAGATCCTTTAAGGAATCACTATGATTTTCCATTATGATCCTTATACTTTGGATTGCATCTGTGTTTGATTTACCCGCGACAAACCCGAACTGGTCATCAGATAGCCGTATTTTTTGTCTTAGGGGACCATCTAATATCCGATCAACGATCTTCATGGTGTGTTACATCAACTTGATTGAACAGTAATTACAGTTTCGCGTATCTCCCTTTTCTTGTGCAAAGGAAGAAGATAAGTTCGAATAAGATAAGTTCCCCCCCACTGATTGGGCATTGGATCACCTCTCCTGAGTTTGGAGATAAGAATCATGAGCCCGATGTCACCCATCTTTTTCCAGAACTTACTGGGTATCTCATCCGTCCCAACCGCTTTTCTCTTCTTGGAGTTCTTGACCACCTTCCCAACTTCTTCGACTGTTATGTCAGTCACTTTTCCATTGTTGGGGGCGGCTCCTGGAAAATATAGCCGGGGAAACTGTTCGTTTAAAAGTTGCTCGCAATGCTCTCGCCACCTGTGTACATTTTTTTCGTCGTCCACAAGTAATTGGCCTTGAGCATTGTTTATCAACTTCGGCGAACAAATTTCCTGAGCATTTCTTATTTTCTGTGCGCCAATCTTAAAAGTTGTTGTTCCCTTGTTCGTGTTTTGTCGAAGCTTATTGGTTATCTGGTTCCTATCCGCAGGCGAAGAAGATACCTCCTCCAACCTGATACAGACTCCCCATACACATAGCTTGAATTTGGGCACACTTTTTCTTCGCGATACTTTTGCAACGTCTGTATTCCACTTCAAGGTGAGCTTTTTCAACTATATTATTAGAGGCGCACTTTGACCAAGCTTTGAAAGCCAATATCTTTTCCTTTAATGCTACTTGAATTTCCTCTGTCCACCACCAAGTTTCCTTTCTGTGCTGGTAGTGACCCTTCGAGGCTCCAAACAGTACTTCAGCTTTCTCTAAGCAGGCTCGTTGTAGGGAATCCCACATATCTTGTGCGCTGCACTCTTCATCCTCAACTTCGTTGGTGTTATTACGGAGGTATAATTGATAATAAATAACTCGCCTTTTTCTTTTTCCAGGTTGTACCAATTGATTTTCGCAGAAACCTTTGTTTGTTTATTTTTGCTCTTCTTCTCCATGAATATTTCTGTCAGGTGGGGACGGTGTTGCCGGGTGATTGCCTCTCCCAAGATCACTTTGCAATCTTTAACTCTAGGCTTCATGAAACTTGCCACCAAATGGTAGTCAATCTGGGTTTCTTTTCCGCCACTGCTATAAGTGACCAAGTGCCGGCTCTGTTTGATCAACATTGTATTCAAAACGATCAGACCGTATGACTTGCACATGCTTAGGATGTCTATACCAGAATAATTCCTGGTGCCATATCCTAGTCCTCCATGGCAGTCTTCATAGTTTCGTTAGATTTCCCCGACATGTCCATTCAAATCACCGCCAACCAACAAAAGCTCATCCTTTGGAATATTCAAGCCAGAATGCATCTTTTTCCCTCTGCTCTGTCTTGACGTCCAAGAAACGCGCCCGATTTCCGGTGTTTCGCCATTTCGTTTCTTGGACACACAAGATGTCCAATCGCCTTCTTACCATCATCTCTTCCAGCTCGTAGCTGCGACCACTCATACTTCCAACGTTCCAACTCGCGACCCTTAAGTTTCGCCTAAGTCTTTGCATTATTTTACTATCCCCCGCAAACCGAATAGCTCTGACTTGTGCATTTCTGGTCGTCCCAGGATCACAACCATGCATAGCATTAGAAGTGCCTGGCGGGGTAGTGTTTCTCTGTACGTGAATTGCCGTAATGCTAGGCTAAGCGAGTTTGTTTGTTCAACAAGTAACGGGTGATCCAAGTAGAGATACTTTTTTCAATAGCCTTTTTTGACAGATCACGTGTGAGTCGTGTCATGCTGTCATGTTATTTTTGTTTAGTATTGTTTGGCATTTCATAATGGAAAGACTTACGCGTGAACAACGTTTACAAATTGTTCAACTTTATAATGAAAATTCACGTTCTATGATGAATGTGTTTCGTTCACTTCGCTCAACTTATGGTCAACATAATCGGCCTACTGAGCGTACTATTCGCAACACCATCACCCATTTTGAGACCCAGCATTCATTATTGGACAATATTCGACCGAATAGACCACGTCCAGCACGCTGTGAAGAAAATATAGCGGCCGTAGCTGAGAGTGTACACAAAGACCGTAGAGAGTCGATTCGGCGCCGTTCGTAGCAACTCGGACTGACGTATGGAACGACTTGGCGCATTTTACGTCAAGATCTTAAATTGAAAGCGTACACAATACAGCTTGTGCAACAACTGAAGCCGCTCGACCTTCCCAAGCGACATCGCTTCGCTCTATGGGCTCTTGAAAAGTTCCAAGAAGATCCGACGTTTTCGAGGCAAATTTTGTTTAGTAATGAGGCCCATTTCTGGCTCAATGGGTATGTAAACAAACAAAATTGCCGCATTTGGGACGAAGAGCAACCTGAAGAGATTGAAGAACTGCCACTTCATCCAGAAAAAACAACGGTTTGGTGTGGTTTATGGGCCGGTGGAATCATCGGTCCATATTTCTTTAAAAATTATGCCGGTGCAAACGTAACCGTCAATGGCGACCGTTATCGTGCCATGATAACCGACTATTTGATGCCTGAAATTGAAGCTCGTGATCTCGGCGACATTTCGTTTCAGCAAGACGGCGCCACTTCCCACACATCGCATCAATCAATGGACTTATTGAGAGAACATTTCGGTGAGCATATAATTTCACGTTTTGGGCTGGTCGATTGGCCACCAAGATCGTGTGATATCACACCGTTAGACTTTTTCCAGTGGGGATATGTAAAGTCAAAAGCTTATGCCGACAAACCCGCTTCGATTCAGGCCTTGGAGGAAAACATCACGCGTGTCATTCGCCAGTTACCAGTCGAAATGCTCGAACGAGTGATCGAAAATTGGACTCAACGGATGGACCATCTGCGACGTAGCAACGGCCAACATTTGATAGACATAATCTTCAAAAAATAAATGCCAAAGAATGTTCTTTCAAATGATAATAAACATTCTCCATTAAATTTGAATTTTCTGTGTTTTTTTCTTTAAAAAAGTTGGGAACCTCGAAATGGATCACCCTTTACATGCTCCTGATATAAGTTCTTGATTGATCTTACTTTTATGACACCGGTGATCTCCAGTCGTGTGAACCCACGGATGTTTAAATTCCCCAAATGTGATATCTCCGCCTTAGTCGCCTTTTACGACAAGCACTGGCGGGCGCTGCAGGGATATTCTTACTTCCCGTCCCTGCACGGGGCATTTGTTTGTACATATGTATGTATTTCATTTTAATAGGAAAGTGGGAGCTTTACATGTGTCAATATGGCGTATGGAATCGCGAAAGAAATCAACTTGATCAATTCACCTGAAGAACGTCCTCGAAGGTGTTTGAAAGTAGCAAAGATCAAGTCGTTTGTTGAGAAAGCAGACGCTGAAACCTGAGTGTGCTTTCGGAGTTAATTATAAGAAAATGATCCAACAGGGTTGATGAGATTGTTTTGTTAAATGTGTTGGATAAGCAATGCTAAGATTAAGGACTACTTGATTTTGTTTGTTACCAACTGCGACTCATACCTATTCTGATACTATTCATACTTCGCTAAAACAAAATTCATCAGGGCATACCTGAAACTCAACTCAACTCAAATCAGCTCATCAAGAAGAAAAATCAATTCCCATTCCCACCATCTTGCGCAGCAACAACAACAAAAAAGCAAAACAAACTCAGCAATGTCGTTCATCACATCAACTGTCATCGGTCAGCAGTGACACCCAACTCATGAATCATCTGAAAATGCAATACACGTTGCGTTCCGTCAGAATTTATGCACTTGCCCGCCTCTTTGGTTTCGCGGGCACACACACGTCAGGACACGACACGATTATTATTATTGTTCCCCACCAACTGAAAAGGCTACCACCATGCTAAAGACTTCTTCAGATTGCACTACAAGTAGGTACAACCGCAAACCGGCGACCGCCAACAGAAACAGACGCTGCCCGAAGCATCGTCGTACTTACAATACAACATGTCACCTGCTGTCCCGGTGCTGTACACAACACTGGATTTCACTTTACCGAGATGCCATTGGAGCGACATAATGGACCAATTACCTTATCTCAGATGGCGCGTCGATTATTTATTACCATCGTCCAGTGGCCACCAATTTTATGAGCGCACTCCTGCTCCGTTCGGTTGGATCAGGGCGGCGGGCGCATGTATGTGTGTGTGTATGTACTACAAGGAGTAGCTACACGAGTGGACACATGTGAGCATTGTTCAAGTGTTGATTTGCTAGCTCAGTTCTCGAATCTCAAATCCTAGGGTGAACCTCTGACCACCGCCGCCACCGTCGTCACCGCCGGCGCACAATCGCGCGATACAGATCTAGAGGACTCTGTCCACATCCGAAGAGCTGAAGCAACGAGGAATCATCGAATCCGCGCTCATAGATTTCACTCCAAATTGCTGTCTCATAATTCTCAAGTAAGCTAAGCCCGGCCGACGCCGATCGAGTGTGTAGGCCTAGGTGATGCTATCGATCTCGATAGCTAGGGCGACATAAGCACATACAACAAACACACTGGTAGCTCCAATGGTGGTATCACATGGGAGGGCTTGACTGCGCTATTCCGTATAGCTTATCTGTCCCACATAGAGATTTCAAGATATCAAGGGGAGGTTATTACGAGTCATAGTCATAGCACAGCTACTACTTGGAGAGACTCTCCATCGATCGATTGGGAAGATTATCTCTCTGCACTGTCTGTTTGCCCAAGCGACAACGAAGACGACGCGACTATAAGAATGAGAATGAGAATGAGGATGCGAATGACGACGAAGCGAATGAGCCTACTTAAAGATGAGGACGACGAATGTACCTATAGATCTATTGTATATGCCATCTCAGTGCTCCTCGCTGCTGCCAATTATCGCCATTATTTTCCAATTGTCAGGAGATTTATTAAAAGATGAAATGAGCTTGCACCGACTCTTCCTTTACTTGCCTGCAAACAAAAAAAATAAAAAACAAGGATGTGAGTATACTTACACTGCCGCTGCTGCTGCTGCTGCTGGACGAAAGGTAGACGACAAGCATTCGATTGTAAGGAGATGCAATTAGCATGGAGGTAAAAATTAATTTTTTCAATTAAAATAAATCAATTTATGTTTGGCGTGGCACGGTAGTAATCGATTTCCATTAATGCGCCGACAAATTAAAAACAAAGCAAACGATCTATGGTTATAGGTACATAGGTGCCTTTCGAAGATGGCGGATTAGTTCTGGATTAGTGTTGCAATTGCAGTTGCATGTTCTTCAAGGACGAATTGAATTTAATCTGTGAAGTATTTTAAATGTGAACGTTGGAAGTGAATGTGTAGTTATTCGGCGAACATCGCACCTATGCAATGGGAAAGCAAATGGAGATGGAATGTGTGCAGCGCGCTAAAAGAGTGAATCATTTCAAATAAAGTTTAGAAGAATGAACAAAAAAAAGATTAAAAAAGTGTGCGTCGGCCGGGAATCGAACCCGGATCAACTGCTTGGAAGGCAACTATGCTAACCATTACACCACCGACGCAGCTTGTCAGCAGTGTCTTAAAATGTGCCAAGCATTTTGGACCTTCTAAAAGCTTTTTGCAAAATCATTACAAATGGAGATAAAGAGTTTGTATTTATTTAAGCTGTATCTGATCACGATCATGTTGTTGAAGCTACGCTTGTGCAAGTACATATCTCTTACAACTATGTGAGCTAGTTTGTTGCACAATATACACAATTGATGATAGATACAGGTGTCATTTAGATATACGTAGGTATTCATAGGTATCTATTCTTATTTTAATTGATATGCCGATCGTATTCGGTCAATTATAATTTCACAACTGTCATAGTTGTCATGAAACCATCATTATCAAGTTTGAGCGAGAGTATTAATTCAGATATGTATCTATGTATTTTGATTTCAGCCATCATTAGCGAGAGAAATTTAATATGCGCATGAGGATTTGACAGTAGAAAAATAATAGAATTGTACTAAAGTAAATAAAACAATATTTTTCAAAATTAATCGCCTACTATGGGCAATGGGATTAAGAAAACAGAACACTATTTTGATAATGTTCTTGGAATTCCATTGAGACATTATTTTTTTATGCGCGACTACAATGATCTAAAGCTTTTTTGGGCGGTCGTAAACAAGCCTTGATTTGATACATATTGGTAATCGTTTTTTTAAGAGGTGTGCCGCATGGGTAAGTACTAACTCCTATATTGTTTATTATATAAAGAGTGTTTTTTTAGAGGTTGGTTTTTCAAATAGAGATAAAACTGACATTTTGTGGTCAAATCTGGTAACTATAATTTAATTTAAGTCAAGTTTGGTTTGCTATTTCATCATGAACAGGTTGACAAATGAACAACGCTTGCAAAGCGTGCAATTTTATTTCGAAAATAATGGTTCAGTTCGCGAAGTTTACCTCAAAATTTTGTTCAGTGATAAGGCTCATTTTGGGTTGAATGGCTACGTCAACAAGCAAAATTGCCGCATTTGGAGTGAAGAGAATCCACATGAGACTCTTGAAACGCCATTACATACACAAAAACTGACTGTTTGGTGTGCTCTATGGGCTGGTGGAGTCATTGGGCCATACTTCTTCCGAAATGATGCTGGAGAGTCAGTTACCGCTAATGGCGACGGGTATAGAGCCATGACAACCGACTGTTTTGTTCCCGAATTGGATGGCATGAATGTGGATGAGATGTGGTTCCAACAAGACGGCGCTGCATGCCACACA
This sequence comes from Ferdinandea cuprea, assembly GCA_963576555.1. Taxonomy (NCBI): domain Eukaryota; kingdom Metazoa; phylum Arthropoda; class Insecta; order Diptera; family Syrphidae; genus Ferdinandea; species Ferdinandea cuprea. The sequence continues at coordinate 137,567,182 of OY754958.1, forward strand.
GCGTACGACACAATCGATTTATTGACGGAAACATTCGATGAGCGCATAGTTTCGCGGAATGGACCTGTCAATTGGCCTCCAAGATCTTGTGATTTGACACCATTGGATTATTTTCTTTGGGGATATGTGAAGTCGGTCGCCTATGCCAATTGGGTTAGGGGACTTGGAAGTCATTATTCGTGGCGTTATTGCCGACATACAGCCCCAAATGCTTGAAAAAGTGGTTGAAAATTGGACCTCTAGACTTTTCTTAATTCGAACCATCCGCGGCGGACCTACCATTAATGGCATAAAATTATCTTTCAAACAAAGCCAAATTGATGGACATTAAAGCGATTTTCTTGTGTTTTATTTCAATTAGAAGTTCTATACCTCTAAAAAAAACGCCTTTTACATACATACATATGTAGATGATATTGTTGATGTAATTAATTAATTTTTCTTCATATCAATTTTATGCCGCTGACCTTTAAATTCATTTTTCTTTTCCATTAGGCCCTCTTGAAGCTGTTGTTCTTAATATTAATAAAGATTTTTCTAGTGCAAGTGGTACCCTGCGTGCGTTGCAATGCCAACAACTAAAATAAATTTGAACGAATGACATAAAACAAATATTCAATTCAATTTGAGTCATTTTATTAATTTGGTTCATTTCGAAAAAATAGTGTTCCTTTCGTTTTAATTTATTTGAAGTGCTGTGGGATACACAATATTACTTGTTTTTCCATCTAGTGCGTTGACGAATAGATCAGAAGGTTTTCCGACGCTTGAGCAGGCCACATAGAGCTGCCCATGTGAGAAACATGAATTCTCCAAATTGAATCCACACACTTGCAACTATTGTCCTTGTGCTTTGTTGATAGTTATTCCGAAAGCGAGTCACACCGGGAACTGCAAGCGTTTCAATTCGAATGGCATATCTGTCGGGATCATTGGGATAGGTACGCGGTTACTTTGAATTTTCCAGTCAAAATTGTTGCCTCGATAACATTGTTAAAGATTTTTTGGACTGAGAGTCTGGTTCCGTTGCAAAGTAGTGGTGGATTTATGTTTCGAAGAAGAATGATGGGTACGCCGATTTTCAATGTGAAATGCCTGTCAAACTAGGCGAATTCAAGAATTCAGATGGATAGTTGACAACTTCGTCTTGCTGCACAGTATCGATGGACTTATATGTTGTCGTTTCGCCGAGTATTCCATTCTGAATGGTGAAGTAATGCTAATATAGCATTGGCGATTTTTGTAGTTCTGTGCAATGTTTGGGAAAAGTTTTTGCACCAATTCGTCTATGCTTTCTGTGATCTTACAGAAGTTTGCTGGCAAGTTGATACATTGCGTAGATTCATAAATTTGCATTCACCCATTTCCAATATCCATTAATAAAATGAGTGCGCCACCGAAGATCCGTGCGTTTCCTCTCAAATCTCGCAATGTACGATCGGGCGCTTCCAATGCTTTCTTGTAAGACATTGTACATTCCTCCCATATGATAATTTGTCACGTTTGGAATACTTTGCCCATTCCACTGTTTTTGCTGATGTTGCATGTCGGTGCCTCAGTGTTTTCCAAATTCAAATTAGTCTAAATAATTTAACTCACAATAAAATGCACAAAACTATTCAAAAAACGGCAATATTGTCTTTTCAATATTATCCGGACATGAATTTCACCATTTACACAAATTCTTATGTCACCCACAACTCGAAACGTCATCATTCGTACGCTATGAAATTCATTGGAATGACAGTGGCGCCATCTGTCGAAATTTTGTCGTATCAACTCTGAAACCTTCGTGGGCTCATGCACAATAACTTTGCTATAGATCATCACATGATGAAATGCATAGTTTACGATTCTATAAAGGACATACATACTGACAAACATTATAACAAATAAGCTTTCTTTGAATCCTAATAAATCGCAGAGTATTATTTTATACAAGTTGGATGAATCATATTTTCCTGAAATATTTTTAAGCAATGATATAATTCCATACATATAAACGGTGGATGTAGTGGCTTAGTGGTTAAATGAGCCGGTGCGACCTTAAAAATTGTATTCGATGCCCCACCTCTTGCGAATGTCTGACAAATATTCAAGAGTAAGTATACTGACACGAAAAGCTTCTCAAAATAAATTGCCGTTCGGAATCGGCATTAAACTGTCGGTCCATCCATTCGCGTCGAAAATATATGTTACACACACAATGGTTGGAGAAACTGGGCTTTAGATCATTTATGGGCCGCCGTCTAATATATTTATTATAACTAGTTCTATAATTTAATTTGTTAATTTTCAGATTCCATTAATAGAATTTCCTTCTCAAGAATTCTCTTATATAAATACAGACAAATAAATTGAAATTATAATGCCTTTCCAGAGTTGTGATACGAAGTTAGTAATACCATTATTAAGGACCCGGAATATGGATTGAAAAATGATTATAATGATGAGAATTTATCAATACCCTTACTATCGCAATAGAAGCCGGTTTATCTTCACCATGCTAGAAAAACTATCTCAACGAATAAGAGTCCAACCGAACATTAGGATTCGGCCGAATTTTCCACCTTCGGCAAAACATTCAACTTTGGCGAAAAGGTAATCGAAGATTAAGCCGCAGCCAAACAGTAAATTGACCAAACGTTTTCCAGAGAATTTTCGCTTGCGAGATTTCGAGTAAGTCATTTCAAGTTTCATATCTGTTGTAGAAGTTGCATCTGAATGAATTATAGCTTGCATTTGTAGTTCTTCGCAGGCAATCAAACGTATGGATATAATATTATTATTTTAAGTTTCTTGGCATTATATGTTTTACTTCATTCGACTTCGGCCGAAGGTGATAAAAAAAATTAATCTTCGGTCGGACTCTACAGCCAAATGGCCGCCTCGATCGATGGTGTACATTCAGGTTCTTTGGAACTGTGTAATATTCATGAATTGTTAATTCAAATTCAAGGCTAAAATGTATCTTTCGTCAAAAATATAATGACAATTTACATGAATAATGATGCCATTTATTTGTGGTCTTACAAATGACAAAATGGCCTATAGTCTAATCTCATAGTTTTTTCCTATTCAAAGTTTTGTTTTCCCTAAATTTACTGTCAAAAGATTGCTGATACTGAGCTTTGATAATCTCCACTCACACGAGAGATTCAATCGGTATTCAATTCGGCTTGAAAGGATTTGAGGAGTGGTAGTTTGTGCATACATGTTTCTTTTTACAGAGGTTTAAACACAACGCTGTACCTAACATGAATGCATTCTGTAGAATATTTGATGTTCAATTCAAAGCGAAAGAAAACACGCATAAAATGGCCTTGGGTTTTCCAACAGTCCAGTTTTCCCTTTGTATGTTACGCTGATAGTAACTTTGTCGGAGATAGAAGCTTAGGTAAGAAAATCTACAACTCTACAAAGTTGCTTGTAAAGGTTTTGGAAAAAATCTATATTAAACAAGAAACTTTAAAACATATTTTTTTTTAATTAAGAGCGTATTATTTTATGTTGGGTAAATATAATCACATGCTATTTTTAGTATTTTTTTGTTTTTATGGCTTTACAGTTTAGAAGATGTTGCTAGTAGCATAGTACAAATTAAAAAAAAATTAACTTTCGGATTCAGGTCGAGATATACATTATACATTATATTTCAGCGGCAGGCAAAAAAACAAGGGTAGTTCGAGGCCAAACGAATTGGAAACGGAAAGTTTTCGAAACCGATTGAGATACCGAAAATATTGCAGCAATAAGTTCTGCACTGTCTACACACTTAAATGATCAAATTGATCAAAAAAAAGAGAACTCTCGAATTTCATTGAAAAATTTTCATCAACGATGGAGCTCTTTTTTGACTTAGTAAATCCGCATGTGCTTTAAGAGATTCAATTGCATCCACATAAAGTGGCAGTGTTGTGTGGATTTTATGCCAGAGGACCTAATTTTTTCGTCGAAATTTTTTTTTGAAATGTTACGGTTTTTGGAGTTTGCTATCGTCCCGTCTTTTTTACCAGAATTGGATAGACATGACATTAGTCATATATGGTCCCAAGAAGATGTTACCACATGCCATGCAGCTAGTCAAAAAATGTATAGAGAATGGAATTTTTCCATTCGGTAACGTTAAGTCGTTGGTTCATGCCTACAAAACAACAACGTAAGAGTTTTTTTTGATTTGATTCTTTATTTAGCTTTAGCTATTTTTGTTACATTAGATTACTTTTAAAACCTTTATGAACTAAAATATTTTCAGATCTACATGTTGAAAATAAAGGAAGTCTAAAATTTTTTATATTTCATAGATTATAAGGCTGTACATTACGAACCTGAACAATTTGATTGAATAAATAATTTGGTAGCATATTAATATTCTTATCGATACCTTGATTATTTCTAAGCCATTGGAGTGCAAAAGATCTTTTTTTTTGTTGCAGTGCTAATCAGCCCTCATCTTAAAAAAAGCCTTTGTAATACTTAACATTAATCGTATAGGAGTCAATCTATTTTACATATATTTCTATTTTGCAATGTTTGCAGTCTATCTAACCACTGATTAGAACCCAAGAATAAATTTGTTGAAAAATATTCAAAATTTAGTTTCATCATAACATTGTATTTTCTTATTGCACAGGACATTGATAACTTACACAATCCCTCCCTATCTTGACCGTCTTAAGCGCGCTGCTGATATTCTCTTTATACATCAGCTTCTATCCGAGAACATCGATTGCCCTTTGCTTCTCCAAACAATTGCCCTTAACACTAACCCCAAAAATCTTCGATTGATACCTCTCTTTAGAATTAACTATCACCGAACAAGTTATGAAAGGAACGAACGAAGGCTACGTTTACCTTATAGTTTCGAGAACCTTTTCGACTTCCACTTAAGCAAAGAGAGCCTCAAAACCTACCTCTACCGTCTCTGGCATAGCCCTAGACTTAAGTAGTTTTTAAGAACTTAAATGTTAACTATTAGATAATTGATGTTAGTTTTAAGTGAAGTTAAACAAACTCTTTGGGAAGAGAGGAGGCCCTTCCCCCTTCCTTCGCTGATATTTGTTCCTAAATAAATACGTACTTTATTTCTTTGACCTAGCAATTTTTTATCAGAATTACCTTTAATCAACCGAGCTTTTGTTTTACCTGTGATCACCTTAAACTTAAATACACATTCACTGTTTTCAGATCTGCATTTAGTTGATCGATGCATTCATCCGCAGAATCTGCAGAAACATACAAGAGCGTATCATCCGCAAATATTCTAGTCTTTGCATAGCGCAGCACTTTATCCAAGACGTTGATGTAAATTATGAAAGGAAGAGTTCCCAATATAGCTCCTTGAGGAACACCCAGCCTTACAGGTTACTGTTCGGAGAACTCATTTTCAATTCTGGTTCGTTGCATTCTGCTTCTGCATCAGTTCAACTCCTTGTACACCGTAATTCTCTAGTTTTGGGATTAGTATGGTTCTGTCTATCGTCTCAAACGACCTTTATAGGTCCAAGAAAACAGCTAACTATTTATAACTTTCTTGTCACGCATTTCCATTTTCCATTTAGTTACTACAATATTAAGTTTTGATTCGCAGCTGTGTTGTTGCCGAAATCCTTTCCATATACTTTTGAAACTGCTTCAGCACCACTTTCTCCAAAATCTTACCCTCCGTCATGAGTATGTTGATGGGTCATTCTGAAGGTTTTACCGTTCGCTTTAACGCTTCACGCTTGCAGCTTAGCGAAAGTAAAAATTGAAATTATAAAATCAACACTACACTTTTGGTTAATTTTCGGACTTTAAAATCTCCGCACTCACGTTCGTCGCAAATCCGCAAATCCTGTATCCATTCAACAATTGTTGCTTTATGGGAGCCGGTGGACTTTTGATCTATGGACATATGACTCTGCGGCAGATAACAAATATCGAACGAAATTATTTCTCTACTACATAGAACAGCTATCTAAAGTTAAAGCTTACATGTTCCTATATTTTTATAAAAACAAAAATACCAATGTCGAATGGAGACCTCCAGAACCCCGAAACATTAAAAGAAAATTAGCTTCTCGAATCTCTTCGTTCCGTATAAAATACAAGTACAATGACCATTCACCACAGCAGCATAACCAACGTCGGAAGTTCTCAACGAAATGCAGGAAAACCCTCTTCCGCAACCCATCAGCACAGTTATGGAGGCGAAATATTAAATGACAGGAACACATGCCACCTCAATATGTAACCCAAATAAATGAGTATCATTAAGGAGTAAACTCATTTAACCTCATCGTCGCCGCGCCGCTGCCGTCGCCAAACAAGGACACCATCCGAAAAAACTTTATACTAAAACCGGGTGGTTTTTTTTTACAATACAATTATCCAATTGTACGAGTAGTTTCTTCTTCTTTGCACCGAAAAAAGGATCACAGCACGACCAAACCAACAGAGTCCCAACTGGAAACACGGCGGACATTCTGGATAGAACGAAATTAAAGTAACTCATCCACCCGTCCTTGCATTCCATATCCTATTTACTATAGGCAAAGGGACATGTCATCCGCTATCCGCTACTATCCTACAGTATATCTGGTGTCAAGCACCTACTCCATCTATCGGCACAAAGAAAAAATATTCGTTTCGTCCTGGGGGGCTGCCGGAATGTTTTTATGTCTCTACTTCTTCTCCTGCTGCTGCTGCTGCTGCGGCTGGCGCTACTTCTGCTCCTGGTCGACCCCAAAGTTGACTTCCGATGGACAAAACAAGCAAATTCAACGAAAAATGAACAGCATTTTCGGTCTATCCGAAGGATTTTGTGTTGTGTATTCTTCCCTGCCGATGGTGATAGTGATGGTGGTGGCTACTCAGCCACTCCCAGTTTTACACACAATCCCAACTCACCAATGCCATTGGTTGTGTACATTGGCGTCCGGGTCGGGCAGCGACTAGTGATGTGCTTTTTCGGGAGAAACGAAAATTCTGCTGCACATACAGAAGAATACAGCTCCCATGGGACAAAACAAAGCATCATTCTCAATCCGAACTGAGTTCCAAAAAAAAAGCAAAAACCAAAAAAAAATCCTTTCCCAAATTGCATTGCACATCGATGAGGTGGGTGGTGTAGGTCTCGACTCACCATCATCCTCGTCATCTGCTGGCTGTGTATCATTGCCTGTTTGTATGTGCTGCTTTGGCCTGCGTCAATTCGCATCCTGCGTCCCAAACTCAGGCATGCACGGCATAGCCTGAAAGGCATGCAAGCAGAAAGGACAGACTGACAGGCTCCTCTACTGCTGTTGCTGCTGCTGCTGCTTCTCAAAACAAAAGGGCTAACGTAGCACACTCACACATTGGTGCTATAGTTCGACTATAAGAACACACATAGTGATTGGCATTCGGACAATGCGTCGAATCTTTTTGTGTGCTGTGTATCCAGGAGGACGAAAGAGGATAAATAAATAATCGGATCAGAGGTTGGCCTTACTCAATTTTTTGTTCCCTTTATCCCACTCTTAGGTTTACTATTTTTTTTTTTTTTTTTCTTTTTTTGTGTATAGTTTTCCAGATCATTAGATAGAATATTCTTCTAACTGGGAATGGGGCTGCATAGGGACGCAGGGGAGTTTATTTCTAAATCCTTTCATATGCAGTGTAGTTTGCCTTGACGGCAACATTCCCTTGAGTTGCTTTTACAGATTTTACAGAGTAGGTTTGCGAAATAAGTGTACCACTTTTCATATTTAATATTTAAAAAGTTCCATACTCTGTGTTGTCGGCTTATGTATCTCTCAGTCCATTAGATGCTGAAATGTTATATGTATTGCAAATGTTATTGTGACAGTAAACTTTAAATCTAGTCTTAAAATAAAAAAAAATAAAAATTATGTGCGTCGGCCGGGAATCGAACCCGGATCAACTGCTTGGAAGGCAACTATGCTAACCATTACACCACCGACGCCGATGATTTTTTTAGTCCGGGAGAAATGAAAGTTTTTCACAAGCTTTTAAGCGTATCTCATTGTCGGACTTGGAATAGTTATAAATTAATTCTAGAGATTATTTTAGTAGAAAAATATGAATAATTTATTGTAAGTGTGTGAGAATGTTGTATATGAGTGGAAGAGGCATGGAGCATGAAGTAAAAATAACAAAAGATTCATTAAAATTTATTCTTTATCGATAATTATAATAAGTTAACTAATTACATTGCCAATCCCAATAGAATGCACAATATTTTTTGTTATCCCATCTTCAGCTAACAAAAACTAACTGGATGGTTTGCCCACTGAAAAGCATAGTGTGCTCAAATCTAAGCTACAAACAAACAGGCTACGTTTGGCGTTGAGGTTTATTGATAGTAATTGCAAATGCCAACCTAATTTTGTGTCCGGTCGATCTACCACCACTAATTTGGCACTTGTCTCATCGTATGTTATCAACGCCGACTTTAGTAAAGCCTTTGATTCAGTGAATCATATAATTCTATGTTGGTTATCCTCTTATCTTGTTGACAGAACTCAAAAAGTACGCATCGGCAATGTCTGCCCCAAACCGGTTAAATGTACCTCAGGGGTTCCTCAAGGCAGCCATTTAGGGCCATTGCTCTTTATAATTTTCATTAATGATACTGCTTTGGCGATTTAACACTGTCAATGTTTGTTATACGCCGACGATCTAAAACTATATCTAAAAGTTAGAAGCTTAGAAGACTTAGAAGCCATCTATTTAAGTTAGATCTAAATTCTATTTTAGACTGGTGTAACTTCAATGATTTAAAGCTCAACATAAAAAAGTGCTTTGTGGTATCTTTTTCAAGATTGGTTTTAATTTTGAACTTTTATTATGTTGTTGATTCAAATCCGCTTTTTGTTATCCTAGATTCTAAACTAATCTTTAAAAGTCATATAGCCTATATTGTTTAAAAAGCCAATTCTTCCATTGAATTTGTCTATAGAAATTGCAAAGGTTTTAGGGACCCATATGCCCTCTTATCATTATATATGTATATCTTTGGTAATATAATTACTTGAGTATCCTGATGTCATTTGGAGCCCTTCGTTTAAGACTCAATCTGATCGCATTGAAAAGATTCAAAGGGCGTTTCACTTGGCTATTTTTTTCCAATATGCAAAATCTTTGAATGAAGCCTGTAGTAATATTTATTATGATGTATGTTTATCTAGGGATAAATTTAAGGCAATGCTGGAGTATGACTACTTATTTTAATGAATGTAGTATCTATAAGTGGCTTGTAGATTAATTAAATAAATAATTTTAAAAAAAAGCCACGTTTCCATTTGCAAGGAAACTTCTGCAAGAAATGTCTGACAGTCTGTCCGACAGTGACTTGCAAGTGGAAACTGCGAATCGAGTTCGATCGCGACAGTTCTTGCATAACTTCTTGCAAGTATTTGCGAGTGCAATTAATTTCAGGTTTAATGGTAGAGTGTAAAATAACTGATATAACTGTTTTAAGACATGTTGATTGGTTAAGAATGTTTGATTTGTCTGCGGCTTGCCACCAGACTATACCGCCATACTGGAATTTTAAGTAAATAACAAAATATCTTGCGATATTAATGGCTCTGCTTTGTAAATACCTCAGAAATAAATTGCGACAAATATGATGCGCGAGCTTCTTGCAAAATATATTAATTGCAGAAGAAATTGCAAGAATTCATATGATAATGTAAACGCTACTGCAAAAAACTTCTGCGAGTTTACTTGCAAACGGAAACGCCTCCTAACGGCCTTCGATAATATTTTTCATTAAATCTTTAATAACTAATCGCGTACCGCTGCACAGCCGTGGTGGGTTCAAATTACGAAGCAAAATAACCGGAGATCCAATCTTCAGTTGTAAATTATGTGGTGGCATGCCTGGTAAATCTAATGAGTTTAAAAACTCTGCTGGATAATTGACACCTTCGGGTGGCATCGCAAACTGTATTAATCGATTTCAAATATTATCAAAATGGGCCCTTTTTCAGCTTAAGTCAGATTCAGATACAAAAAATAAAATGTACTGAGCGCTGCCCATTTTCTTTTAGAGTTGATAAACGAACCCGCGTTACATCACCGAGATCGATATGCAAATCTTGGTCAATTAATATATTACTAAAAAATAGGAGTTTTGCAAGGATGTTACTAAAATTGGTAAGCATTTTAAACATGTAGAAGTATAGTGTTTGACTTGAAATATGCGTATTTCAAAGCTCTAAGGACTCAAATTTATTTTATAGAATTAGGCGAAGAAGAAGTTAATTTTTTTTTGTTCAAACTCTAATTATTACTTATTGTTAGTCTTTCAAACTAAAAATTAAATATTTTGCTTCTGTGAGTTTCTAATCATAAAAATACTAAAATCCATTCATTCATTCGTTCCGTAGGTTTAATCAAAAGAATTACAACTTTGTTTTATACCGGGTGATTTTTTAAGAGGTTTAGAACTTTTTTAAAAAAAAAAACACAAAAAATTCGAAAAAATGAATGAAATATTTATTTGAATCGATAGTTTGAACCTTGCAATTTAATGTTTAAAGATAATTTCATGCAAATGTTGACCGCGGCTGCGTCTCAGGTAGCCCATCCGCTGAGTCCAATTTTGGCATACTCTTTCACACATATCGGCCGGTATCTCACGAATGAATGCATGGATGTTGGCTTCCAGTGCGTCAATCGAAGCGGGCTTGTCCCTATACACATTAGCCTTGGCATACCCCCACAAAAAATAATCTAATGGTGTCAAATCGCACGATCTAGGCGGCCAATTGACCGGCCCGAAACGTGAAATTAACTGTTCACCAAACTCGCCTCGCAATTGCGCCATTGTTTCGCGTGCTGTGTGGCATGTGGCACCGTCTTGTTGAAACCACATATCATGCAAGTCAAGAACTTCCATTTCGGGCAAAAAAAAGTTTGTTATCATCGCTCGGTAGCGTTCACCATTGACAGTAACGCTGCGATTCGCATCATCTTTGAAGAAATATGGCCCAATAATGCCGCCGGCCCAAAAACCGCACCAAACAGTGGCTTTTTCGGGATGCATTGGTAGCTGTTGCAATGCTTCTGGCTGATCTTCACTCCAAATGCGGCAATTTTGCTTATTTACGTACCCATTCAACCAAAAATGAGCCTCATCGCTGAACACAATTTTTCGATAAAAAAGCGGATCCTCGGATTCACCAAAAATTCGGCGTTGTGGTAGGTCGGCTGGCTTTAGTTCTTGCACCAGCTGTATCTTAAAAGGCTTTACGCCCAAATCCTTCCGCAAAATTTTCCACGTAGTGCTGTAACAAAGGCCTAACTGCTGGGAACGGCGCTGAATCGACATTTCGCGGTCTTCTGTCACACTAGCTGATACGGCCGCAATATTTTCTTCAATACGCACAGTACGTAAACGTGTTGGTGGTTTAATGTCCAACAAAGTAAATTTGGTGCGAAATTTGGTCACAATCTTCCGAATAGACTGCTCAGAAGGTCGAGAATGCCGATCATAAAATGGAAGCAGCGCGCGATGAACATTTCGAACCGAGCACGAATTTTGATAGTAAAATTGAATAATTTGCAAGCGTTGTTCATTTGTAAGACGATCCATGGTTAAATTGCAAACCAAACTGAAGCTGTTTGACAGTGACACAAGGTACTAAACACACGTCAGCTGTCAAAACCAGTGTTGCCAAAACCAAACCAGCTAAAAAATCACCCTTTATTATTAAATGATTAGTGATACGTTTTTGCTGCTGTTTTTGTCTTTTTTTTCGCTTTATTAGTATTTTATCTGAAAGCCCCTTTTTTTAACCTCGGGCACCTTTGTAAGCCCCTTTATGAAATTTTTCAGCGGTTACCCTGCATCGGGAGATATCTGGTCAATGAGAGCATCTTGTTTCATCGACAGTAACTTTTCCATCAACAGTTATTTCGAGAATGTTTCAGTGGATGGATATAAAGAATTTAATAGAAAAAACATATTCTCATACGTACCAAATCTTTTATACATGTATATAAAAATGAAGCCTTTAAATTGTGTTCGTTTGTCACCGATTCACGCCTTACCGATTTTAACCAAACTTTTACAAATATTTGGTATTGGTCTAGATATGGTTTTTGTAAATTTTGGTTGAAATCGGAAAATTTAAAAACGCATGAATTTCATTCAAATCATTTTTAAGCATTCAAGATTCATCACACAGTAGTTGTCCTCTTCTTTCTTCCATGCTTCGCTATGCTTTAAATGCATAGCAAAACAATGTTACAATTATGTAGGTTTTCCAGCTCCTAATCGACCAATGCATGACGCATTTAATCAGAAATGCAACGTGAACAACAATACGATCTAAATGAACCGAACACATTTATAAATTTGAATCAACCAAAATTAAATCGAGAACAATGAAATGCATATGATACCATAATACAAGCTGTTGAAATCAAAAGCGAAGGAATATTTTTTTTTTCGACGCGCAAGGTGGTTCCTTGCTGTTAGCGACTATAAGATCACAGAACAATATAGCATTAGCACCAACATCGTGTGGAATAGCTGCTGCATTATTGGATTGGATGGTGGCCCTTCAGCGCAGTTGGCACTTATTAACCATTGAATATGAGCCCAGACGGACGGTCGAGAACCTCTGAAGGACGGACAGTCCCATCAAAAATACCATTAAAAATAACTAAGAGGATAGGTGTCCCCCACTCCAAACCTGGTCCATGAACCAAAGTCAACATACGACATTAGTGGTCTTGAAATGAACAATCCACATTGTTTGATGTAAACCTTAACGTATAAGTTAAAATTTTAAATTTAAATTGTACAGGACAGGTTCCTTTAGTCATCGCATTCATATTTTCTGCACGAATGCTCACTCGATAGGTAGGGCTCGCGTATAGTAAAGGCTTATTCTTCGTTTATTTAGGGAAGGTATTGGAAATATGTCTGGCCGGGAACATAAAGCGGACCCAAGCAATCACTGCTATTTTCAAACAAACAGAGCGAAAACTCAGAGTGAATGACTCAGGTGTGGTGTGGATCTCAGCCGAAGACGACGTTGTTGGAGCTCTGGATCTGACAACTACAACAATGGCAGAAGGGGCGAAATCAGCACTTATACAATCAGGACTTCTCCCACCAAAAAAAGACATGGGGGCAAAAACGTCTAATTTTAATTGAAAACTATCTAAAAACATTTTATACAAAACTTTTTTATAGCTTACAGTGGAAAATAGGTGTGCAGTAAAAACTGACATCTGAATAAAATCAAGTGAGTAAATGTAAACTAAAGAAGAAAAAGATGGCTGAATTCGCCCCAGATCGTGATGTCTGCATGTATGTGTGAAAGTGTGGAGGAAGTCTGGAAGTGCGGCTACCTCACTTCTTGGTTGCCCGCCTATGAGATAGAACGTTTTGAGTACGAGCAGTCACAATTATTTTTTTTTTTTTTTTTGAAGTTCGAAATTTGGAAAACTTAAAAGTGGAAAAAAGGGGTTTGATAGATGTTGATTGCGGCGGAAAGTTTTTTTCATCCCCATCCCCAGGACATTATCGTTGGCAGGAAGCTACCCCGTTATAGAGGAAGGATAAGCAGATAAGTAGAGTGATTGAATCAAAGGTTTAGATTATTTTGCATCCGTCTATTTTATGGTGAAAAACTGGTCGAGTTAGCTTTCGTTTCGTCTTTTGTTTGCATTGTTCAGCAAAGAGAACAGTACAGTACAGAACGTACAGAGTCACCCGTTATTTGTGAACCGTATGGTATTTCAAAGTTGTCCTCTGGCCCATAATTCGCAAAGTTTTATATAACGTAGTATTTAAATTATTTTCTTATTTTCCAAATAAGAATTTTAGACACTTACTTAATTTCAAATTAAATTTTGTTCATTTAAAAACCTTGCGTTCAGACTTCTCGCTCGTGAGAAGAACTTAAGTCGCGCCGTAAATATTTACGGTGGAAAGCGATGTTGAGAGCTCCCCAGCTCTGTGATATTTTCTAACAAAAAAAGCGGCCTGCTTTTTTACCTTCTCTGTATTTAATAAATTGTTAAATTCCCCATTAGGGAAATAACAAAATTTTATTTTATTTCAACGTCTTTTCAATCCCAACAACAGGTTTCGCAGTCTCCCTTTTTTAAAACTGCCTGGCGCTCATTTTTTTCTTTTCCCCATCAAAAAAAAAAAAACTTCACCAAAATTATTTTTTTGCCAACACTAATTGTGAACGAACCCTCTCCCAGCTGACTAGCCAAATGGCAGCATCAACGCGCTTCCTGTTGCACTTTTGCGTTCTCTTTCACCCCCCATTCGCTGCATCCGTTTGACAGATCAACAAAAAAAGACATTTCGACTTGAACCTCTCGGCGCAGCGGCGGCTGCTTTTGATTCGGTTTAATTTTCCCCTTTTTACGCAAATAGGATCGTCCGCGGTTTTAAGGTTTCGTTTAATATTAATTAAAGTGCATCATACTGGCGGGTAAACACTTTTTATGATGGGTTTCATTCAATTTAGTGGGGCGCAAAAATATGGCACGCTACTGATAATAAAAGCTTTCGCATAAGACGTGTACTGCCCATTTATGTTGGACAGAGTATGGACCTGACAAACATAAAATTTGGGATGAACAATTTTTTTCAGGTAAAATGTCCGCAGTTTCTCGACAGTTTTATCTTTTTTACGCCCCCATACTTGTGCTGCATGCCACAGAATGGACTCCGACACGGCCTCAAAAACTTTATATTAAGCACTAATGGGCAATGCATTTATTTTTAAAGCATCTCCTCCATGCTAAAATGACAGCGGTTTTTGATATTACCAGTTTTTCTTCCTATGATGAGCAATCATACTAAAATTGTTGGTAACAAGTACTCCCAGGTATTTATAATTCTTTACAACTTCAATTGCTTCACCTCTAAAATACCATTTCTCATTAGCACTGCATCTGAAACTCCCCTTTTTTGAATATCATCGCCTTAGATTTAGCCAAATTGACAATTAATTTCCATAACCTGCAATAATCACTATGGCGGTTTATCATAAGCTGTAAGGCTTCTGGAGATTAAGCCAATAGCACTATGTCATTTGCGAATTGAAGGACCTTGATCAGTACTCCTGCATACACACATACATACATACACCAGGCAAGAAGTCTATAATTTGCTCAATGGAAAGCGCGAAAATACTTGGACTTAAGGAGCAACCCTTTCTTAATCCAGAGAACGATTTAAACTATTCCAATAATACGGTGACGTTGCTTTAATATCACTATACAGCTTCTGAATAACACGTCCACATTTCAAAGACATTTGCAGACTACCGTGTCAAATGCTGCCTTGAAATCTACAAAGAATGCGTAAATAGAAATGCAAGTATGATTGTTAATTTTGATATTCCAAGTTTCAAGTAAATTCAACTAAAAACAAAAATCGTTTTTCCTGTAAAAATATAAAATACCCCTACTACTTTTTGATCTTCGTCTATCTACATAATTTATTGCCTCAAAACTATTTCAACCTGTTTACCGCAATTTTACATTATAAAACCGCACGCATCTTCCTCCTTTTTTAGAAAATGCTCTACCCCAACGACATCATTCACAATCGTAGTCTTGCTTCCTGTCTTTCTTCTACGAATACGTTTAGCAATCGTAAACACCAAAACCCACCCTACCGACGTCATCATTGTCCCGGCGTTGCGTCTTCTGCCACCCGTTAGAAGCAAGCATTAACAGAAAAAAAAATCCTTGCGAATAGAAACTTGTCTCTAAATCACAATTAAAATAGTATGATGCTGCTCCTGGTGGCAGCCTTTGATGATGCCGTTGATGACAGCGGCGTTGACAGAAGCATCACCTCATTTTCCATTTAGACGTTGCATTTTTTGCACAAAGATACTCGTTCGTACACTTTCTTCTCGCTTATTTACGTGGATTTTTTTTCAAATTTTAATTAAATTTCATGTAACCCTTCCCTCGGCCCATTCCCTCCCTTAACTTATCTTTGTTCGGCCTTCTCCTGACACATGCAAACGAAATTATAGCAAAGAATAAAGGAATATGCTGGCAGAACCATGGAGGTCTGAATTTGGCCATCATCATGCTCATCATTACGTGTTGGTTGCCTGCTCGCATCGTTGTCTGCTTTGAGTAATTACACTTGATTCGGAGAACTAGCATATATTTTTGATTGTTGCATTTTTAGCAAAAAAAAAAAACAAGAACAACAACGACTCATCTTCCATCATGCGCCTGCTAAGAGGAATCAAATAGATTAATTAAAATAAAAACATTATAGCGGGGCAATCGCCACAGAACAGAACAGTTGGGTTCTTTTTCAAGTAGTTCTGGCACAGCACGACACTGCATGCACATTCGAAAGTTGTACTATGCTAATTCAATGTCTTAGATTGACTTGTAATTTGTCGGAAACGGATATATTCGTGCTGATGGCAACTTAAAAAATTACCATCTATAAAAATGAAAAGTAATGTACTGTGCTGTGTGGCCTTACGAAGCATGGCATTCGTTGGGGTTTGGCGTGGTTGGTGGTGTAGAAAATACACCTGCTCTCTCCAATAAGTCCTTCATTAAGTATTTTTGTGCTCTTTAATGAAACTCAATAAACTCACAATCAGTGATTTTCAAAGAAGCTGTAAACTTTTAGCGTTTGAGTTAGCCATCTTCTGCATCTCATGATAAAGCGTGATTTTTTTACGCGTAGTTGTTTTAAAAATCAAATAAAACACACAAATTTGCATCAAATATTCAGAATTTTTATTGTAATCGATAAATAGGCCTTTGCCATTTACGTTTTTAAGACAACTTCATGCAAATGTTGTCCGCGGCTCCGTTTCAAATGGTCCATTCGGAAGGTAAAATTTTGCTTCGAGCATTTCGTCCTGTATTCCACGAATTACGCGTGTTAAATTGTACTGTAAGGCTTCAATTGTGTTCGACCTGTTCACATAGACTAACGACTTTACATAACCCCACAAAAAATAATCAAGAGACCTTAAATCACATGATCTTGGCGGCCAACTCACAGGGCCATTTCGGGAGATAAGCTGCCCACCAAATTCATCCTTCAACATTTCCATGGTTTCACGAGCTGTCTCGCATGTGGCACCGTCTTGATGAAACCACATGTCAACCACCAAGTTCAAGTCAGCCAACTGGGGCAAAATAAGCCGCGTATCATGGCTTGATATCGTTCGCCGTTGATGGTAACGTTTCTCCCACGGTCGTCTTTGAAGAAAAATGGACCGATGATGCCACCAGCCCATAAACCACATCAAACTGTCGTTTTTTCGGGATGCATCGGAAATTCTTGTATGGAATGTGGCTGTTCATCAATCCAGATGCAACAGTTTTGCCTATTTCCGTATCCGTTGAGCCAGAAATGAGCCTCATCGCTGAACACAATTTTTCGATAAAACAGCGGATTTTTACTTTTTTAACAGAGCACGAATTTTGTTAATAAATTTCAATAATTTGCAATCGTTGCTCATTTGTAAGTCTTTCCATGGCATTCATAATTGGCAGAGTATACTGAAAACGTTTCACTTTGACAGATGACGTTTGGACCCCATTACTAACCAGTGCTGCCAAACTGAAAAACTTAACTCTTAAAAAATCTCACCTTAGTTTGGCAGGTCATAATCGTTACTTCTGTACAAATGAAAAATTCCTTGGAATGCAAGTTCCTTAACTCCTCCGATGAACTTGTTTCATTTGAACCTTAAAATATAATTTATTGGATTGTCAAAGCCCCGGGAAACGTTTCTAGTTATCACTCAGACTTAGAGCAGCAGCCTAGTTCACTTTTGTGAATATGAAATATTTTAAATCAGAAAATATATATTTCTTTACAGCGGCTGACTTTACTGTTCTTGGATTGTTTGGAAATGATAAATTTCATGGGAAACTATATTTAAAGTAAATACTCTAACTGATATGAATTCAGTCGAAACCAACGAACTTGTCTGTATGAACCAGCGGTCGGCAAGTAATTTTAATTTTAAGCGGGGTCCAGATACGATTGAAACATTTTATCAGGCTCTCGAAAGTAAAATCCCATAGTGGGAGAAATTACAACGACAGTCTTGGGCCAGTTATTTAGTTAGCTTCATGCAGGACCAGCAAGTGCGAAGAGTGTCTTCAAGGTGGGCAATTTCGAACGATATTTATTGTTCAAAAAATTATATTTTGAGATAGACGATTTACATAATGTATCAGACATAGTAGCCATGTTGATTGCAATATCTTTTCAAAAAAAAACTCCAGCTTGCGACGGAAATCAGACACGTTTTTGTATTAGATCACATCTTAATTTCCCATTTCCTTGTAACTCAGTGTTGAGCGCAGATAAATATTTCAGACATTTTTTTAAAAAGCCACATATACCACATTGCCCCCTTTTGTTATGAGCTCTAAGTGCTTTCTTGCTTCCTGCGTATCCAACGAACACCGTTGTGTTGCAATAAGAAATAAGTAAAAATAAAATATATTCTTGGAACTTTTTAGTTTATGATCTACCTATATTCCACATTTCAGCTTTGTAGGCCTTACAGTTTCCGAGTAATTTTGGGTCGGACAGAAACTCGTTGAAGAGGATAGAGAATTTACTTGGCTTCTATTATATGGAGGAAGTGTGTCTTCTATTTTTGACCACAGTTTCAAGCATTTGTGGCTGTCCTTAATAACACGAATAAAATTGACTTTCAATGCGTGGAGTGCTGTTGGTTTGTCAGCGTAGACTGTCAACCTTACGTATTCCCAAAGAAAATTTAATTAACATGATCATGGTGCGAAATTGTGTCAATGTTTTCCTAATTAAAATTGAGCCATCCTGATGGAACCACTGTTCTTTCACATTCATGCCATAGAATCGAAAAACAAAAAAGGCTATCACCAGCCGGCTCCAAACTTCCCGAGCAGAGACGAATGGAAGCCGGAAATTTAATCAGGATAATACACACACAGATAGATCGAAGATCTCTTTCGCTATTTTCAGATCTCCAAATAGTTTAACGAGTAGTGTAGCAAAAGCTTAGATCCATGTGGTATCACAACGGTTCTATTTTTGGTCTAAGTAAGTTGGACTCGCCGATTGCCAACCTAACCTAACTTTCATCAGACTTTAGACTAAGCTGAGGTTCCGGCGATCACAAATTACAAATTACAAAATTCAGTTATAGTTTATATATGCACATAAGTGCTGTATGTAAAGAAAACTAACATTATTGTTGCAAGAAGCGCCATTGCGTTAACGCTAAAATATAACATTCAGTGCATTTTTTTAAAATTTATTTAGAATCGAAAAATGAAAATTACGCTACTACTTATCTATTGTTTCCACCTGGGACAACTGTGCCACATATTCCAGAAAAAAATTACTAGTTGTACACGGCAGGGTGGCTATTACGGACCTTAACCTTTTTTCTATTTTACAATAACTTTTTTAATGTGTTTATGAAAATTAATTTCATTCTTCCCATAGGAAAGAGTTTCAGGAACCATTTAATTGAATTTATTTTACGATCATAAAGGTTGGAAAAGTCCAACAAAATTGTTTACGAGGACGGTGAAAAATTTCGCTCATAAAAAGCTTAAAATTGGTGCAGAGATTCAATATTTGATGTTTTATCAATTAAATAAAATTGCCTAAAAATTATGCTTTTGGAGACGAGCTATACAGAGCCATGTCTAGTTTTGGCTTTCGTCTGTGCAGGATGACGATGGAGACAGCTTGCTGCTGTATCAAGGTCGGTAAAGACCTTACCTAGACCTTTGATGTCAAAAATTTACGAATTTAGGCTAGGCGACGCGCTCTCATTTGACTTCTTTAACATCATTTTTGAGAGCAAAATCACAATCCAACGAATCGTACGTCTTGATTTTGCAACAGTCTGTTCAATTACTTGCTTACGCCGAGGGTATTGCTATTATTGGAAGACCACAGCGAGCTGTCACTGTTGAACTTGCGAGTATAAGAACGGAAGTGGCAAAAATGTGTTTAGTGCTTAACGAAAGCAAAACAAACTAGATATATGCTGTCAACAAGAAGGGTCGCCCAACATTGAACGATAAATCGGCCAGAATGTCACAATCGACAGCTATAACTTTGAGAAGAATAACGCTTGCCAATCGCTGTTTTTTCGGGCTGACAAGGTAACTATGTAGTAAAGCCCTCTTCTGAACAACTAAAGAAACTTTATCATATAGAACCCTCATAATCCCAGTCCTCGGTTCCGAGGTATGGACTCTTTCTTAATCTGATCCTTGGTCATTTCAAGGAATAATTCTTCGTAAGATATTTGGACCCATCTGCGTTGATGGAGCAGTAAAAAACTGCCTATTGTGCGTTTGAGATGGCTGGGGCATGACGAATGAACACCAACGCTCCAGCCTTTGACGCCAATCCGGAGCGACAACGCAGTAGGAGTAGAAGGAAGGCCTATAGGTGGCGCACACAAGCGGAAGGGGACCTCGACCAACTTGGAGAGGCTTATTAAGTAATAAGTAAATATTTGTTATTAATTATTAACTCATACATAAATAGAATTAACAGTGTTGTGAGACAAGTGTGAAGACCAAATTAAATTGATTTAATGGAGGCTATTGACTTCAACTGGACTAGACTCTTATCTTGCAACATAAAAATTTGATATTAACTTGTATATCTCAAAACGAAAGTCTGACCAAAGACGTAATCGCTGTGATTTTATAATATTAAAATGTAAATCTAATTTGCTGCGTGATACCAGTTCACCGACCTTAAACTTGAATATCTGCATAAATACAGTTCTGGTTTCGCGTCTTATGATTAAGGTTTAGAATGAATAAATTAAAGACGTATCGCATCACGACCTAAGATTTAGATACAAAATGGATGTGGCATAGGATGTCTTTAAGTATATTGCCAAACGCTCCCGAAATATAGGTCTACCCCAAGTTCACCTGATAACAACGATTAGTTGAAGAAAAATAAATATCATAAATAAATTTGTAACCTTAAAAAAAAATAAAAAAAAGTGTGCGTCGGCCGGGAATCGAACCCGGATCAACTGCTTGGAAGGCAACTATGCTAACCATTACACCACCGACGCCACATGTCGACAGTGTGTCAAATGCTGAAAATAAGATATAATTTCAAAACTTGTAGAAAGCGTTTGGGTTGGATAAACACATACTTAGAATCTTATCACTACATCGATGGTACTGCGCAAAAAGGGTCAATCTGTATTTTCAATCGGGTTTCTAACTTTCTTATGATGGAAATTTAATTGTTGAAGGCAACGATATTGGTGAACCTGTTAGATTAATATGATCTGTAAAATTAATAAGGGATCCTCCGCCCTCAACAGTATTGGTCGAATTATCTACACTACATTTTCTACATCTTTAACTACGCGTAGTTAATTAAATAAACTACACGCTGTATTTGCTATATTTTATTACATTTCCTATACATTCAACATCGAAATACAAGAATTTTTATCTCTCTTATCATCGAAGCGTTATGCACCAATCGCAGTAACCATCTCCAAACATTTTCAATAAGGTTCACGTTGGGTAAGTACGGCGGGCGGACATTGAAGTAATTACCTTCGGCTCCTTTACCAAATTTTTGAATATGCGCGACGTGTGGGTAGGGGAGTTCCCCTACTGAAAAGTCCACGTTAATAGTCCGAAAATGTCCGACAATTCCTTTCCAAGATTCCTTTATAACTTATTGAACTTTCTGTTTAATTTTTTTGCCCAAGAGTCATAAGAATTGGAAACACATCTTAAAATTGCTCTTCGATCAACTGCTGTTGTTGCCGTTCTTTACCTCCTTGCATCAAGCGGCCATAAAATCCATTAAATCAGATTTAGTGAAGTAAGGGCTGTGAGCCAGTGCAGAAAGTCGTTAGACGAGCTATCAGCTGTCAACACAGTAACCCTCTGCTGGGTGCCAGGGCACACGGACATCCCGGAAAACGAGGAAGCGGACAAGCTTGCAAGATTAGGATCAGAGTGAATGCATCAGTGGCACTTGAATCAGTAAGAACGCAGCTTAGTACCATCGCAGGTAAAATCGACTTCGAGTCCTTGAGTAGAATTAATCTACGTTGGACACAACTGGACACGTGCGGACATACAAAGGGAAATGTCCAGCCAGCGACGTTGAACAAATTGAATCTGTTCGTCACCTGCTATGCTAATGGCCAGCCTTAAATAACACACGGCTTACGACCCACTACAGATACTTCTATGATGAGCTGGAGGATGTGGACAAATTCGAGCTAAAAGACCTTCTCAAATTTGTGTAAAAATCGGTATGGTTCCAAGAGAGCGATACTTTGAGCACATACCAGCGGTTCTCTCCTCTGGTCTATTTCCGGATGTTTTTATGTTCCTACCTACCTCCTTACATGTTCTTTCCGCACAAATCCTAAAACATTGCTCAATTTTTTTAGCTATAGCACGTCCGGTTAGTGCTTCTTACATCAATAATTCGATATCAGCTCTTTTAATTCCATTTTTGATCTACCCATTTTTCATTGAATTTCAGACGATTAAAATGCACTTAAAATACTTCGACTCTTGATCTGTAGGCAATCTCCTCAGAACGCTCATGAACAGCGTTGCCGCTGACTTCTTGAAAAATGTATCTTTTCCATTTTAAAAATGTATCAAATGTATCTTTCTTTCAGATTGTTAAATGTATCAACTGTATCAAAACAGATAAGTCAATTTTTTTAATTTTTAAGTTGATTTCTTAGGTTTGTAGTTTTTTGTATGAAGGCTGATGTCTCACGGCGTTTAAGATGGATAATAATTTCAGAAGGGAAACCACCATTTCAGTCCAATTATTTGTTTTGAAATATAATAAAGCTTGAAGGTTTTAAAATATAAATCTATTCCACGCTTCACAGGGGTGTTATGTAAGAGTTATCACACACAACATTAGGCACCGAAGCGGACCTATTGCAATCCCTGGGGAACCGATTAAATATGTACTCAAACGGTAGACAAAAAACCTTAACTCTTCGCTTTTTAAGGCCTTTGAATTTTTTTTTACCGTCTATTTCCTCCAAAGATTCGAAGAAGTGTCTCCCTAAGAATTTCGCACTCACAAAATATGTGCGGTATATCCATTACAGCCTACAGATCGCCACAGAATCTGCAGATGACAGTCCAAGTCTCTTTGCATGTTCTCGAAAGAGGCAATGCCCTATTCCTACAAATATTATAAGCTTATACCTGCTAAGTTTTTAAAACTTCCTGGAGCTCTCACAGTCGAGAAATAGACATAGAGCTTTTGCCCCGTGTGTCCCCCAAGTCTTGACCACCTTAGGTTGGCAGTCCTTAAAGTTATTTCCCCTGATTATGCAGAGGGGATTTTGTATGTCAACAACCTCCCGACTATTGACTAGCCCTTCTACTGTTGCAAACTCATCCTGCCACCCAGCATACTCTCACTCGGTTCTGATTGCATTTCCCGACTACATCAGTATTTTTGTTTGTTGATTCCATTGCCTAAAATGTGGCCTGGCTGTCGATGTAGATCAATATCTCTTCCGGATATCGATTTCATCTGCATTTGCTCAGCCGCCTCGAGGACAGCCCGAACCTCTGATTGAAAGACGCTGCTTGTGCCCAGTAGTGTTATATACACTCTTCAGATCCCAGCCCCTGTTTCCTCTGTTGTTTTTGAGCCATCTGTAAAAATTGCGGGTCAAGTTATGGATATGACAAATCCACCAAATGACTTATTAAAAATAAGTTGGTATTTATTCTTAAAATTGTAAAAGAATTTTAAAATAGCAAAACACAAACTACCCCTAATTTATGAGAACTTGTTAATGGTCACATACAGAACAGCTTCAGTCAGGTCGTGCATGTACAATACATGAAATATTCTGATTGTTATGAAAACGAACAATTGATGATGGCAGATTTAAAAAAGATAGAATTTGCAGATTTTTGAGGAAAATTTACAAACGTATCAAATCGATGAAAAATAGAAAAAAAAATTATCTATGTATCATATGTTCGCACAAAAGCGAAAATGTACCCAAATTGATACACTTGTATATTTGTGGCAACGCTGCTCATAAACAATGAAGACCTGACCTTCTCCCTTCAACTACTCACCGCTCAATTTGGCTTCGTTGGGCTAGACAAGTGAATTATTAACTGCAGATCAATAAACTCAATATGCAGACGATAAGGAATTGCTGCTTTCAAACAGAGACCAAAAATATCTCGTTTCCTTAGCTCTTAAATTGGCTGATCAGAAGAGTGAAGAGTGAATCTTCTTCTAATTTCGAAACAATATTTGATAACAGTAGACTGATTGGCAGAGTTAAAAATGAAAAAACATTCTGAAACACTCAAGTATTTTACTTCCTGATGATGCAATAAATGGAATTGTATTTGCTGCTTTTGCAATTCGAGTCCTTAATATTATTTGAATGTAGCATTATTACATTGTATGGAAATGTGTGAAACCAGGTATTGGAAACAATCGTGCAAACAAGCTTGCCCTTAAAGCCCAAACGTAATAATAATAATAATATACAGGGTGTAGTACACTGCGAACTTGTATAGTGTGACCCCTACTTATACCTTGGAGAGGTTTTGCTCCCTCTTCCAAGAGCGCCCTCACAGCTTAATTCGCCGGGAATTATGTTGGAGTGCTTATGCTCTGGCTTTGGCCATGGCAAGGAAACTTCCACGCAGAGCACATCATCCAGTCCAGTTTTCTTTAAGAACCTGAGAATGACCAGGGGATCCGTGGTTAGTAAATCCTTTTCTTGAATTTGATGTTTTCCCAAATATTTTAAACTTCTTTGTATCAGTGGCCCACCGGATTCCAATATGTGTTCTGGAGTTTCTGTGAACTCATTGTAGAGTCCTTTATCTGATATTCCTTTCTTCCTTAGGTATTTCCTAAATTAACAATGCCCCTTTAGGAAACCCAGTTAGGATGCGTAGGTTATTTTTAATGAGACTGATACATGCTTTAAGTCTTTTGAGATTATAATCTCCTAAGAATTTTTTGGCTTGTCTCAGACCTTGGAGATCTCGAAAGGTTCTAACCCTTTTCTCTTTTACCGATTAACTGAATTATTCACGTAGGGTGTGCTCCCCTATCCCGCACAATGGTTCAGGGATAGGGGAACACAAGCCCAAACATAACTGCTTATCATACGAAATTTGCGGAATTGGCCTTTGCAAATTGGCCCTATACATTTCTTGATTTGAGACGTTGAGCGAAAACAGATTGGCGCTAGTCATGAAATGCGGATTTGCCTTTTTTGCGCAAGACCAGCGATATCATTGGCCTGTTTCGTTCACTCTATATAGCTTTCAACTCTATTCCATTATAGTGTTAATTAAAAACGTAAATAAAAAATACTGGTTGCGTTATAACTTTTCTCCTAAGCTTACAAAAGCATATCGTTGCAATCAGCAATAAAACATCCTACCTAATCTCAAGACTAAATCCAACAGAAATGGCTTTAACAAATTGTCTTTGTCATTAAATGGATTAAATTATTTAAATTTTATTCGCTACCTATAGACAAAAGAAAAAAAAAACTCACTGCAATCACTGATTGCATGAAGTATAGTCACGAATGGAAATTAATCACAAAACAAAATGCAATGTATCTATAATGCCAAGCGAGTGAAAAGTGTTTCTAATGAAATTACAAAAGTTTACACGCAATAGGCGGAGTAAGTATTTACCAGTTGCACATCGCTTAAAACGCTTATGTCTTGTAAAAATTAGCCTGTCAGATCGTCAGAATTGCTGTTAATAATAATTACCATACTCAGCCAACATCATGTACTTAGATACAAATTACCACAGTGAAGAACTTTGTTTCCCATAGAGTGTTAAACTCATTCGAACATCACTAATTAATTCGAGAATATGTGTATGCAAATTGGCTGTTTCTTTCTAAAGCCTTCGAACGATCATCGTCGAGTCGAGATGTTGTGAGTGTTGGCGGTATGTATCGAGGCAATTACATATATGTGTGTGTATGGCTTTGGGATGAAAAGATAAAACCACTGCGTGTTGAGTAAGCATGTGGATGTGGATGGAAATTAAATATCGAACACACTCCCTCGACAGAAGTCATCATTGCATAACAATTTAAATACCATAGCTAACAACAAGTCGTTTTTGTTAGATTGGTATCTTTAATGTTTCTATCCACCTGTACCCAAGTGCTCCAGTTAGGAAGTAAACTCAAATCGGGAGCTTGGGGACGTAACTTTTATTGCCTTCAATTCTAAAGTTTTTTGTTTTTGTTTTATTATTCTGTTTTAAAACAAAATTATATTACTTATGTTTAAATTGTTCGTACTTAAAACATCGCCAACATGTAGCTAGTGCCTCCCTTCAAAATACTTTTCTTACTACAAGTCTAGGTATATCCTATCCTCGGGCGCACAGTGGTCGATTTCATAGGCCAAAAATAAAAAAAAACGCCTGAAATTTGCCACTACATGGGTCAAAACTATTTCTTAAAACAACAATAAAACAAACGGTAATTTCATTTTTGCTCTATCCCATTCGTACGCGCTATGAATAGCGTAAAAAGGGAGACAATAAAAACACATGGACTGTTCAGTGAACGTAGCTTAAAAGTTGTCTCTCTTAAAAAAAATTAAATTGTATTATTAAATCGCATTGAATCGCCGTAAATTATAATGAATATTGAAACAAAGGTATAGACTATATAACTAAGGCATTTTTATGCAATAATATGACGTTCTATTGTTTTTATTTTATTGTTTTACCAGTGACCTGTTAAGTAGTTTATTTTTCTTTATATATTGATTTAAGTTATAGAAAAAGTTGCAATCTCCGTCTCGGCCTCTACTGAAACTTTTTTATATATATTATTTAATATTTTCTAAGCCTATGTTTACATCTCGTTTTTACATCTCGTGCTTAAAGGTGTCACCATCCCTATATCCGATGAAGTCAAATATCTGGGTGTAATCCTCGATAAAAAACTTCTATGGTCCAAACATGTCGAATCGAAAACCGATAAAGCGCTCTCGACTCTCTGGCAGTGTAAAAGCGCTTTTGGTAAGACATGGGGCTTGTCTCCGAAACGGGTTCTTTGGATCTATACGGCCATGATTAGACCGCTACTCTCATACGCATCAGTTGTTTGGTGGAACAGGCTTTCGCGGAATCGTGTTACTGCTTCTTTTGCCAAACTCCAAAGAACGGCATGTCTCGGCTGCACAGGGGCCTTCCCTAGGCTCTGCTCTAGATGCTTTGATGAATCTTCCTCCCCCTTGATTTATATATCATGGGGTGTACGCTAAAAACCATCTTTCGCTTAAACAGACGTGGTTTTTGGTACCATGCGCACTGGAATTTTAAAGAACTTGCTCGAGAATTATCCTTTGACCCCTGTCTTATGGATATGCCGTCTGATGCAATGACACCAGAAGTCCTTCTCCGATAAAACTACCAAGTCAACTTTCCGCAGGTAACGAAATGGCTTCGCTCAGACTCTGAACCATGGATTGAATGGCATCGTATTTTCACGGATGGCTCCAAAACCGGTCAGGGGTCTGGTGCTGGAGTCTTTGTGGAACGCGATAACATAAGACCTTACTACCCTTTGGATAAGCATACGTCTGTTTTCCAAGCGGACGTTTTTGCCATCCTAATGGCGATGCGCTATATTGTGAACAACAGGTGGAGGGCTAGAGGCATTTGCATCTGCAGTGATAGCCAAGCTGCATTAAAAGCGCCTCTAAACCCTCTTACCTCGTCCAAGTTAGTGCTAGAACTCAAGCTTTATCTGAATTTGGTCGGAAAACTAAACACAGTGAATCTTGTCTGGGTACCAGGTCACACTGGCATCCAGGGAAATGAGATCTCGGATGAGCTTGCTAGGCAAGGTTCAGAAGAAGTTTTCTCAGGACCCGAACCTGTGTTATGTCTGCCTGCATCTTTAGTCATGTCGTCTATCGATTCTTGGGTTTATCGTGAACACAAGATGCGGAGGCGCGATTGTGGTGGATGTCCAGACAGACAGTCCAAACTACTGCGCCCGGACATTTGCAAAAGGTCAGCATCTTTTCTTCTATCTCTGAGGAGAATCGACTGTAGGCTGCTTGTAGGCGTTCTTTCGGGCCACCAAGCTTTTGCTAAACACTTAAATGTGTTGGGCTTAAGCGACACCACTACCTGTCCTGCTTGGGGTGAGGAGGATGACACAGAAGAACACTTTCTCTGCAGTTGTCCGGCCTATGCTTGCATTAGGTGGCGGATCTTCGGGGCTGACGTGGTGAGTGCCGAACATCTAAGCTCTTTATCACTGAAGCTCCTTCTCGTTTTTCTTCGAAAGACGGGAAAACTAAGTACATTAATGTAAGGTGTCTGAATGCTAGTACAATGGACCTGTAGTTGTGTCTGAGCGCTCCATCGGATAGTAGCAACCTCCGAACAAAAAACAAAAAAAAAACCCAATGCTTTTACTTTCAGCTGCCACCTTTTGTCCCTCTCTATTTTATTCGTGTTAGTCTACCAAGTCTGCGGTTTTTTGTGTTGTCTTGTTCTTCATCATTTTTTGTACAGGGTGTTTTTTTTAGAGGTATAGAACTTCGAATTAAAATAAAGCACAAGAAAATCATTTTAATGTCCATCAGTTTGGCTTTATTGGAAGGATAATTTTATGCCATTAATGTATGATTTCGGTCATGTAGCCGCCGCGGATGGTTCGAATAAAGACAAGTCTAGAGGTTCAATCTTCAACCACTTTTTCAAGCAATTGGGGCTGTATGTCGGCCATAACGCCTATTATTTCAGCAGATAAAAGTGCATCATAGAAAAATTGTCTTGCAGTGTTTCCGTCATTTGAAGATCCACTTCCGCCTGTTTTTGAGGCGGACTTAATAACAAATTCTGCAACATTACTGCAAGGGCAAGCCTTATCATCAGGGTACAAAATTAATGTGGAAAAATTCAAGAAATTTTGCGCTAGATACTGCAGGAGAACTAACATCCAAGTATTCCTGGTATTATCTTCCTCGTTATTCAACACGGATTCGTTTCAATTGGTGAGCTCTCTGAAGAAGCTGCTGAGGCAAGGAATAAGGACGTTAATTTGTATCGACTCCATCATACACGAAAGCACTCACGGGTCGCTACAAGCCAGGACTTGTTTAACCGATTACTTTCGAGCTCAGATCCTCTAATCTCTGGGCAAAGAAAATTGCCTTGCAAAAATAAATCGATTTTATTAAAATCAGTTTTTGATTTAATTGAATAATATTCGAACAATTTTTTTTTTTATTTATCAATTGGAACTGTTTTTAATAAACCAAATCATCATCAATATCATCATTACAATTTATTTATCCAAAATTTTTTTATTTTAATAAACTTGTCAAAAGCAAAGCGTGGGAAGTGGGGAAGGGGTTTTAGAGCGGCCTATATATGTTAAGATTATTGCTTACTACTTATTATTATTTAAAAAATGCCAAGACAAAAATTTCACTTTGACATAGGCAGTGTAAGTATTTTTGGCCGTTGATTCCATACAAGACCGACCACTGTGCAGCGGAATACCGCCATTTGCACACGGTTACAGCTTATTGCGCTGCTTCAAATAGTCTTATCCGTTCTAGTGGGTGGCCTAGATTCGTTTCATTTCGAATTTGTCGCATAGCGTTATTGCAATCACCATTGCGCCGAATCCGTTGCTTATGGTCAAATGTTTCTATCTCATCTTCTACGGCAGCTAAGTCTAGGTGGATATGACCGTTTCGAATATACCACTGGGCGTTAACAATTCTTTTTAGCATTTCATTTTAAGGAGTTTGTAAAATTTTTATGTTACTTGTTTTGGTACAACCCCAAAGTTGTTTACCATACGTACAAGCCGGTTGTAGAACTTGCATGTATAAAAGCAGCTTGTTTTGCATGCACGTTCGCCAAATCGACCAAGCAGCCAATGCATTTAATTATATTTAATAACGAGCTCTGCCCGTTTCTTTTTTAAGGGCGATTTCCATTTTATTTCTATTTCGCGTCTAATGTCATTCCCAAATATTTAGCTTCATTTGCGTAAGGAATTTGTACGGAGTCTATAAATATGGGTTTCACTAAGCTTAGTACGCCAAGTTTTCTCCATTAAAAAACGCTGTTGATAGCCCGTTGGAGCTTGTTCGTTGCTGATATAACCGTATTACTCACGGCTTATACTACTGTATCATCCGCAAACGTAGCTACAATTGTACCTCGTTCTTGCGGAATATCTCGAATATAAATTAAAAAGAGAATCGGATCCAGAACGCTTTCTTGGGGAACTCCTGTTGCGATATCTTTAAATTCGGAATTTTCGTTTTCGTGCTAAACACGTAAGAGTCTGTCCGCAAGATAAGAACTTAGTATCTCATATTACTGCCATGGAAAGGCCAATTTAAGCTGGGAGACGTCAAGAAAAACACTAGAACATTTTTTTTTCTCCTATGGGGATTTTTCTATTTCATTAGTTATTCAATAAACCTGTTCGATTGTGGAGTGCTTGATTCTAAACCCGAATTGGTGGTCAGGTATTAATCGGAGCTCTTCGGTAATCGGCTGTATTCGCTTTAATAAAAAAAATTAAATACTTTTGGCATAACTGGTAAAAGCCATATTGGTCTGTACCATTTTTTGTCACATGGAGGTTTTCCCGATCTTGGAACCATTATAACCTCCGCTACTTTCCATTGTATTGGGACGTACAATAACCTTAACGAAGCACTTATGAGATAAACTAATATATATACTAAGTGCTTTCCTCGCAAACTCTATAAGGACCTGTGCCGTAATTAAATCGTATCCAGGAGCTTTGTTCGTTTTCAATTATTGTATTTCATAAAACAGCTCTGCCAGCGATACACTTTTTATTTTAAAATGTTCAGGTATTCCTGCTAAGATTGTGTCTTTAATCTAAGTATTATCTGCCTTTGAAAATGAAATTGAACACAAAAAGCTTTTCTTAAAAAAAAAAAGAGCCGACTGGAAAATAATAGAGAAAAAAGCTCTTTCTATGTGCAATGCTCGTGGTCGTGTCGTCGATCCTCGCCGTCGTTCATCAAAAACAGGTTATACAGCATATATTCTCTTGAGATACATATATTGTCTATGTGAATGTGAGTTTCCATATATTAAGGAAAACTATGGCTCAAAACCTTCAATTGAATTTTTACAACGCAGATAATTTAGATAATAAAAATAAACACAAATTTTAATTGTACAATAGGACAAAGCAGAAAAGAGAAACGAGTTAACATAACATAACTTGTATGTTGTAATAAGAAAAAAAAATTATTAAATTAATTATTAATTTTTATTTTTTTTAAATATATTTCAAAAGAAATATAAATATATTTTTTAAGGAATAAATAAGCGAATAATTTTCATTCAATAACATTAATTCTTACTACAAAAAACACGTTATAATTGCTGACGTGAAATTTTGTCAAACGAAATAATGCCAAACCTTAAATAAGTCGCCTTTGGCAACAGTATCTTGGGATTAAGGTATTTCTCTCTTTCCGTAGGCCATTCGATTTTGGAATCGAAATAAAAATAAATAATTTTGGGAACTTACTTCTCTGACGTGAAATCTAAGTCTTACTTTTCCACTCGATTCCTCTTTCTAATAGGAACCCTGATTTTTTAGCTGTTTCTTATTACCCCCGTTACTTCTAGCCCCGCTCTTCCCTAGCTTTTGTTATATGGGTTATAAAATAACTTAAGTTTTAAATGATCTCTCAAATAGTATTCCGATTTTTATACTTGACAAGCTTCCCATTTTGAAGTTTTGCAGAAAAGTAACTAAAACCAAAATATCTAGAATGAGCCACATTTCTCAGGGTTTTGAAAACCTCAATGATTCTAGTCTTGGTTCCTGCAAATAACCGTATAATGCCAAAGTTGCTATAGAAGTTGGCGATCGACTTTGGTGGTCGACAGAGGAATGCATGCGAATCTAAAACTAGAACGAGAAATTTATTATTGGTGTATGAATGTTCGGCACGCTTGCGTTTGCCGCAATTTCCTCGTCGGTTGGGTGGTGTTCATTATGCTGTCCGTTTGGTGCCCACAAAATAAATGTTCATATCGAAAGAAAATATTATTAATTTCAGTTATTGTTCCTAAAAGTAGACCTTAGTAATGTAACTCATGTTACATAAAAAAGGGTCCACAGTTAGATGACCCGTATGTACAAGTGAGGAAATAACGAGACAAGATAAACAAAAAAAAAACATCAGGAAAGGCTACAGTCCGCTTGGGGCGAA
The DNA here is from genome assembly GCA_963576555.1 of Ferdinandea cuprea. Lineage (NCBI taxonomy): Eukaryota > Metazoa > Arthropoda > Insecta > Diptera > Syrphidae > Ferdinandea > Ferdinandea cuprea. The sequence continues at coordinate 137,599,483 of OY754958.1, forward strand.
CATGTAAGACAAACGCTAAGAACATGATGGATGGCATTTTATTTCATTCCTTATGAAATTTATAAAAAAAAAAACGGCTTCAAAAAGTGGGCGCGATCAAAAACTTTGTCTGGGTGTTATACTAAAAAAAATTGTTTTTATAAAAATTTGTTCGTTCTATAGAAATTTTCGATGAAAACCACACATTGTTAAAAAAAAGTCCTCAAAAAGTAGGCGTGGCAAAAAACGTTATATGGTAAACTTCTAAAGAAATTCAGTGTCTCCATAATTTGTTGAGGTTCCCACCTCTCATCAACTACAGCTTTAAAACGTTTTTTTTACTAAATGGTGGGCATGGAAGTGGGCGTATTTTAAAAATTTTAAAACTTGCACTTAAATTTATTTTCGACCGAAAACAAGGTCAGGTTAAACAATATTGTTTTATTAAAAATTAGAATAAATTGGTTAAAACATAGCTTAATTCTCAACGTTATAATATGTCACTATGTTATTAGTTGTGTGGTAGGTATATATATTTTTATTAATCCATATTCACCATATTAGTTGTTTATCTTACACACGCTCAAATTTATCAACTATTCCCAACTTCTTGCTGTAAAAAAATTACATTTCATGGGGCGGCCATTAATTCCTTATAAATATGTATGTGTGAAAGCTTTTCACCGAAAAGCCCATATAAGTATAAATGTGTAAGCACAGCTGAGCTTACGTTTGATAGTGAATTGAGTGACTCTCTCGGAAGTTGACTATCTGGTTAATTCCTCATCTGTGGCCGGAACTTCACAGCTCTATTCTTCAATAATTCTACTCTTGGTTGATTAGGTATTACATTTATTTATCTCACACTTCGACAGCGCGGTATTCATATAAAAGTTTTTAATTGTTTAGGGTTAAAGATGGAAAGAGTAAGAATAAAATATTATACAGCTAAAGAAGCCCTCTCTCTCTTTTGTTCTCTTGTTTCGCGAGTTCTAGTCTGTACCTTCTAAATCACAATTAGCCAAACAATCCTGCAAATATATTCACCCATTCAAGGGTCTGTGTCTGTATATAACTTTAACAGTGAAACTCCCTAAATCCATTTATAATAAACAAAATGGCGTTACAAAGGCCAAAGATCCCCGATTGCTAGGAACAAAATAAAACAACCTTCCATAGCCCTCTTACAGTCGATAACTCAACCATTTAAAGACAGAGAAACGACGAACCCCAACAACAGAAGAGTAAATTCCTTAAATTTCCTTGGTAAAAAACAGAACAAAAACCCTCACCCCAAACCAATGTAAAGAACCAAAATGGAACTAACCTACCATAACGCACTTCGCATTCGCCGAGGGTAGTTATACGGGACACAGCAGCAGTAGACCAAGACGCCAAAGCAAAGTCACCCTCGCTGTTTGCCGTATAACGCGCAACGAGAAAATCAGCGACGGGGGAGAAATAAACTAAACACCATTACCGCCAGCGCCACCTACGCCCGACATGATGCCCTCATTTTTTGTATCATTATATACTTTTGAAGCGAATACATACCCACAAAGCGTCCCCCTCGTTCACACAGTTAGTTGCAACTCCATCCGCAGGAGGTGGGTGGCATGGGCATCAACCGCCACGTCCATGACCAACCCCACTGTATGTGGAGGCAATCGGTCGACTTTCAAATGACTTTTCGTTGTGCATCAGAAAGCGGGAGGGATGATGCGGGTGGACACGAACGAAAGGTTGAAGAGGTGAAATGCCTTTTGCCTTTGAAAGAAAATTCGTCGTTGCCTTTCGTCTTCTTATTCGCTTTGTCTTCTTCGTCGTCTTCGCTGTCGTTGTCGTCTGTTCTCGTACATACTGTAATGTAAGGTTGAATATTTTTGGGCTCGAGGGTGGAATTGCGCGTCGCCATCGCATCGTCTTCAGCTCCCCTAGGGTGCCTTGGAGGTTGATGTGTTTTGCAGTGCACGTTTCTTCGACGATTTCTTTCGCCATTATGTAGTTTTACGTTGTTTGCTTCCTCTCCGCTTTTCACTAGACATTCTGTCACGTGCGATTATATTGCTGCTATGTTAGGTTGGGCGCTTGCAACCACACACCAAATGTTGGGTAGTGGCTGATGGGAGGCAAAATGACGACGTTTCTAGGTACTCTATTTTTTTTTTCCTTCTGTCATAATAAGGAATGGCGACATTTCAGTTTATTGATGAGCGTATTTGTTAGACCAAAAGTGTGTACGTGCGTATGTGGTTGTGTTGGTAATGATGGAGGTGCTAGCGATGCCGTTCTGTTTTCGACTAAAACATGTCTAGCTTTCTTCTTTTCTATTTGATCGCATTTTTTTTTTAAATATTTTTCTTCTCTTTTGCAAGGAGATGTTTGGTTGTAAATTTATTGAAAACGGAAGGGATTGGAAGTCCTTGGAGAAGAATTGTTTTCCTTTAGTTTTAAGAAAACTTTCGAATGCGACCACATTTAGGATTTTTTTTTTGTGTTTTATTTAGTTTTTTTTATTGGCTTTGTAAAGTTTCAATGTGTATTTGCGCCTTAAGGGGTACACGAATTGTTCGCTTATGAAGGGGGCAAGTAAGGAATATGATTAGGTCGCAGGGTCCTTGGAATATTACAAAGAGCTTCTAATGAAAATAAATGCAGTATTCTCATCATATTTGTAGCAAGTGCATCGACATTAAGTTAAGCTGTGTTATATTTTGGTCAACCTTTAAGGATATTAAACTTTGTACCAATATCGTTTCACTGCGGTCATTCTAAAATATGTATTTTAAAGGTTTCGCGAATTAAATGGATGTAATATTAACGCTTTCATCTAGAGAATCTTGGGGTCTTGGAGTTCATAGGGATCATGTTACGCTAGAACTGATAGTGTTCGTTTTCACTTCAAAAATTCACCTCCCTCGTGTTAGACAATTTTTTACTCGAATTTGTCCTTTTACGTATTTGCTCAATTATTCAATAATATTAATATTGAAATGGGCATTCTAATGTATTAACTCTTTTCGTTGGAAATAATCTTTTACCAAGCAATAAGAATGCTTTGGATCGTTGTCTTGATGAAAAATGCATCTTCGATATTCCATCTATGTGCGAAAAATTTATCGAACTCCGTGAAAAACATGCCCAGACCATGCCCGAATTTCCACCATGCTTTGCTTTACGGTTGGCAGTTGATACATTTCTTTGGATAACTCAGCTTTCGACCCCTCAAGTTTTATTTTCCATCTCTTCTAAATATGTATTTGAAATATACCTACACTTATTTTGGCGATAACAGGAGTTATTGTGATCGTCTCTTTGTTCGCATCCATTGCTTGCGGTGTTGTTGCCATTTAAATTTGACGCCTTTCCGTTCCGGTAAGAGTAAGAGGTACGGGGCTACATGAAATATGGCCCACGATAAATGGCCCCAAACCAAAAGTGAAAAATGGGCCCAAAAATAAAATAACAACACGAATTTGTCTGTGATTTGGCATTGCCATTTGCCATTTTGCATATTTTTGGGGCCATGTTTCATTTTGTTTGGGTCTTCGTCAGGCAGGCGCCTATGGCTACGGTACCTGGGTGACAAGCGGGATCCATAGAAGTCCCCTGGACCGTATGGACCTTTTGTCCTTATACTAAATAGACATTAACGTAATGTCCGTTTGAAGAAGCATAATGTCCGTGGGCTTTATGTCATCGCGCCTTGTTTTACAGATTTACTTTTGGGACTTTTCATATTTGATTTGGGGCTATTTTTCATTGGAGCGTGACAAATTTTTGGGTCCATTTTTCATTTTTAAAAAAGGTCGAATTCTTGTGGCTCTTTTTTATTTTTGTTTTGCGGCCATTTTTCATTGGAGCCTGACAAATTTTTGGGGCCATTTTTAGTTTTTAAAAAAATATCGAATTCTTGTGGCCTTTGTAGTGGGGCCAAATTTCATGTAGCCAAGGTTCGGCTATGGTGCTAAAGTTCCTGATGCGCCGTCAGTAATGATGTGCGGAGCCAAGAAACCGCTTTCGTTTACGGCAACAGCATTGATTTGTTGATACTCAAAGTTTAGTCGAATTGTCTAGTCCTTCTTTGGACCCTCCGAAGTGAACATCCTGATAAATATTTTCTAAAGGAGAATTTAAATCTGTGCCGACGTTCTAAAGGTCTAGTTTTGCACGCACCGTAATTCGACATTTCTTTGTTTCAGTGTTTGACAAATTCAACCCATAGAGAGGTACACATTTGAGCAGGCGTTCAAAGCAAACAGAAGTGAATGGTGGCTTTGCAAAGAAAATCATCTTCAGTGACGAGGCACACTTTCACCACACTGGATTCGTTAATAAGCTGAATTGCCGCATTTGGGCAGATGAGAATCCAGGAGTGATTGTTGAAAAGCCGATGCATCCACAAAGAGTGACTGTTTGGTGCGGTTTTAGGGCTGACGGCGTGATCTGGCCATACTTCGAAAATTAGTTCGACCAGGCAGTTACCGTGAATGGTCTTCACTATCGCAGGATAACAATGGACTTCTTGTGGCCAGAAATTGAGGATATGGACCTGGACGTTATGTGCTTCCAACATTATGCTGCCACTTGCCACACAGCCAACGAAACTCTTTCGCTCTTGTGCGCGAAAAATTCAACTGCCGTGTTATCTCACGTGTGACGTTAGGTCGGGATGGGTGCCATGGCTTAGCAGTTAATAGCGTTGGCCTACTTAAGACGGGTCCGGGGTTGAAAACCGACCCGCCAACTATCGAGACAGTTCTTATTTGCTGCCGCTCCACTTGCGAATGCCTGACAAACATAAAAAAATACGTACTGTCATGAGAAACTTTTCGAAAATTAATTCCTGTTCCGAATCGGGTATTAAAACTGTAGGCCAATTCCATTTTTGCCAAAAGTAATTTTCGCACCCACAATAGTTGGAGAAGCTATGCCTTGGATCCTGTATTAAGGTTAGGTTAGGTTAGATTGAAGTTGCTTCCAGCTGCAGACTGGCCCACCTGGACCAATATTGGTCCATTTTGGTACAAAAAGGATATAGGATAAAGCTTCTCCCATGTCTTTAAACGATTTGGAGCTTCTGGCGCAGCAAAGGAGACTTCTAATTTCAGTGGTAGTTGCTTTCCTTTTCTGGACAGAGCAAGGCATGTACAAAGGTGGGGGCCATAGTTTCCTTCGTCCATATAACTTCTTCTGCAAAGTCAATTTGAAAATGCGCCAAGCCCTCTTGCATGCTTTTGTTGGCGAGCAAGACAGTATCCAGTGATGCCATCTATTACATTGTCTGTTAAGAGTGATCAAATTTTGAAGCATTTTGGACCCAGTTTTGGACAGTTGGATCGCCAGTCATGTGTGACAGTGGGAGATCCAGCAGTCTAGCATCTTAACTTATACCGATATGATACAATGGAGTCTTTCAGCGAAAACATCAAATACTCCACCCTCATCAGGCTGGAATTCATGGGTGAAAAATGGATAAATGTATTCTCTATGAAAGAACCCTCAATGTCCAGAAGTGGATTTTGAAATGGAATTATTTTCTAAACTGAAGTTGAGGAATGGTTATACGGATTTTTTTTATAAGGGTCCCGAGGTTATTTTAGGATCGAAGCGTGGCCATTTGCTTTATTGGTTCGCTCACCACAGTAAGGTTTCCTTAAGACCAACAGCGGTATTTTTGCAGAAAAAAGGGCTACTGCAGCTTTTCCAATTCCTTCCTTAATCTTTTTATCTAGAATCAGATATTTAGTTTCGTCAGCTTGAGTGAAGCTTGTGCTTAAGAGTATTTCTTCCGCAATTGAACCGTCATCTGCTTACAGGAAAATTAGTAGTTATTTGGCCATTAAACCAGAGAAGTGCTTCCCCGCCACCTTGCGCGGCTAGTTTACTAACAGCTCTTCTTTCAGATGACTTAGCGAGTTTTGAGGTGAAAACCCGACTTGTAAGTGGTAGATTAATCGGCTTATTGACTGCTTCATCGACCTTTAGGATTGAGCGACCCTAGTGCACTCGGTATTGTAAATGAAATACTCGATGGAGCGTACTAGCCCTTTGCGATAGACAGAAGTCTGGTATGAAAGCTTGCGAAAAAATTGGATATCAATTATCCGATCAAATAATTGTGTAATTTTCGTGTGACCACAAAAATATTCCACGAATGCCTAGGCCTAGGTACCAAACATATTCAATAATAGACCAAGTTTTTACTGCAAGCCACTTTGTAGTCTTAGAGTGGAAAGCAAGATCTAAGTGAAAGAAAGCAGAAACCATCTTTGGTACGACAAACCACCAAAAATAAGTTTGTGGGCCCTCCAAAAAGAAGCCGCTGCATTAGTCCATAAACCTTTAATGGGTAGTTTTCCAGCAGTTTCGTTCTGACTGACATATGACTTTGAAACATAGATCCTCCAGTTTGACATAATTCGCAATTGAGCGCCAACATTTAAGATCGCCATATTTTTGAGAAAAAACCATCTTCCAACTTCCTTTTAGTATGGCCTTATTGCATATTTAAACTCTAATAAGTATCTCACACGATACAGACAGAAAACTCGCAACGACTCTAAATATGCATCATCATTAGCAACATCTGCGAAACGAATAAACCTGACTAGATGCATTTCCGCAAGTCTAACCACAAATAAGCTACAATTCTCTTTGAACAATTAATTTATTAACAATCCGCCGCTGTCACTGTCCTTACTTAACGAAAAGACAGATATCCTGCTTTATGTCCAAAGCTTCTCAAGAAAAATTACAAATATTTCAGAATATCCCAAATCCCGAAACATTTTTCAAATCCTCCGCCTGCTACTCCTAAACGATAGCCCCGCGTTTGCATTATGCACGATGACTAAGACGACGACGACTACGACGATGGCAAAACGGAACTCATTACAAACGGCCATTTTTCTTCTCATCCATCCTAACGATATCCTTTCTTGACATTTTTGTTCGCTGGAGCCAGGAAAAGGCGAACAAAAAAAAAACACAGGAAACCTTCTTGCAACTTAATGCATTTCCTTTCCTCCGCCGTTGAGTCTTCACCAAAAATCCGTCGAAAATAGCTCCGCAGATCCGCTTAAGATGACGAAAAGGAAAATTTCTCAACCACCCCTGCTGCCCGTGGGGGAAACAAAAATCCAAAAACTGTTACAGTAAAACAGGACGAACGAAAAACATTTCTTCGCACACACACACACTGCGAACGCAAAATGCAATTTATCTCATTCCGTTGAAGTGTTCTTCTCTATTTTTTTTAGTTTTTTGTAAAGCACTATCCGCCCGCACCGTTTCCAAGTTCTGACAAACAAAACACACACCCCCTTTGTGAACGCAATCTAGTGGATAGTGCGCTCTCCTCAAGGATTTTACAAGAAGAAACGAACATCTCGACGTTGTCGTCGATACCATGCAACGTCTTATGTCGCAAAACTTTCTCTCGTGAAATAGGGTCCTGCTGCCGCCGCCGCCACCGCGCTGCGCTTCACCGCACAAAAACAAAACGTGCCGGGAGGGAGATGTGGAAATGCGAAGGCGACTGCAGCGATAAGGAGAATGGGTGCACACGATGAAAAAGGACATTTGACATTTTGAGGTGCCACTGTCGCATGTGCAAGTGATGGCTGTCGGTTGAGTGGGTGGTCCTTTGCTGCTGTCGTTGTCATAGCCCAAGGAAATCAATAAATTTTGGACAAGGTCGCATCGGTGCGGATTGGGAACTCGCAAGAAGGCATCCATGACACAGAGGACAAAGAAGGACTCCAGGCAACGATGATGACGAAGAAGAAGAAGTAGAAGACGAAGAATTCGAAATCACCATCGCCGCATTAATTCTGCAAACGCAACGCAGTTCCAGCCAAATGAAGCAGCAAAATTGAAATGCTTGAAATATCCTTGTGCAGCCGAGGCAAAGATGCAAGTCTACATAAACGACAGGACTACGAAGGAATAAGCGATGGGATTGGTGCGGGGCGGTTCGGTGTTTGTGTGTGTAATCAACCACCACCCAATCTCCCAGCCCGAATAAACGTTATTAGTATTCCGAAGGAGAGCAATGGTTTAATATAAATCTCAAACTGCTGTGCTTCTGCTGTTGGATTCGTCCTTGGCGTGTCCTCTGCGAGAAGATATAGAATAGAAACGATTGCATTCGGGAGTATGATGATGGTCGGGCATGGATACAAAGAGGAAATTTTCATATGCGTTTCGAGCTGCAGTAGGAGCGAAGGATTTTCTTATCGCAACAGCAGTCATTACTGGTAATTGGTTTTCCTCCCCACCCGCTTACGCCCGCATCAGCATCCACAATCATTCAACCAACTCACCCCACCACTCTTCGCATCTGATCTCGTTTTCTTAGTGCGGGGATTTGGTCCTTCTTTTCATTTTTCGGAAACAAAATGCTTGCGGAAAGAAGGAAGATGAAGGAGTGCTGGCGCTGCTGATGTTGGTGCGGTTAGTTGTTTTGCTTCTCTGATGTTGCAACGGTCCTCGCAAGACTAATGGTGAAGATTACCACTTTAGTCGCATACAACATTTTTAGAGGATTAGGATGCGATATGGGGCATTCGTGCGGGCGGCAACGACGGCAGCGGCAACGACGACGCGAACCTAGTATTTTTCGTATACCGGAGAATTTCAGGTTCAATAAACGCGTAGGATATTTGATGGTAGGGGATGCAAGGAATTGTATAAGAAATATAAATCCTAAGGACTTGCAACAGCAGCAGGGTGTACGAGTGTGTATGTGTGTAGAAGTCAAATAGAGGGCGCCAGTTCATCGTAGTCTTGAGGTGTTTTTTTTTTTTTGTTATTCTTCGTCCTGGCTTTAGACAAATTTAAAAGGATTAGATGTCCTAGGGGAGATTTCCCTAGAATTGGATTAATGATGGAGAGCAGGATATTTGTTTTAAGGATGGGGAAGATGGTAAATCGGTTTGCGTTTGGGGAGCTACTGCCAGTTACTTTGGAAATAAAGAAAAGTGGAACGGATTGAAGTGCACAGGCAGAGTTTGGCTTGCATTTTAGCAAGGACATGATTAAGATGGAATTTTCTTCGGTTTAAGTAAGAGTTACTGCGAAAAATGGATTCCGAGCGGAGGTCAACTTTTTTGTTATAGGTTGAAGTGGCAGAACCACTCAGAACCACTTGAACGAAGGAACGCAAATACTGTTTCGTTTTTGTAAGAATGAGATAAATGCATCAGATGAAATGTTTAAGTTCCGTCACGGCTAGGCAGCTACAGAAATCTTATGAATATTCGCCAAACCGTGCTGCCCACTTTATAACACTCTCCAGCACTTTATGCAGCATGTTTTGAGAAATGGAAAACTTTTAGCTTTTCAGATCCAGGTGAGTCTAAGTTTTTTTTTTTGGAACTCCTAAGATAGCCCAACTTATATTTCAACAAATGTTTAAGGTCCGAAAAGCCAAAGCTTCTTTAGAGCTTCTGTATGGTTTTAGCAGAAGTAAACTCTTAACCAGCTCTTTAAATTTAAGCTAAGAAGCTGAAACGTTGAATATATACTCCCTGGAGTCCCGACATTGTAAAGTGTTAGATTTATTTCAATAACTGCCACTGCCACGCCCACAGTGTAGAAAAATCCGTCCTTAAGCTGTAGTTCAATTCAATTATTTATTTATTTATTTATTTTATCTACCGAGCTTAACTCTAACAGATATTTAAATTCATAGAAATTCTATACAATAGTAATATTTTCTAAGGCTAAAAATTTAAAACAATGTCTTTATAGGCTTAAATCAATAGTATTATTATAATCTTGTGATTGGCTCATTAGCAGCATAATTATAAGTATGCATAGGAATATAAAAGAAAGGTCGTGATCGAATCAATCTTTCTGGCACATAAATATTAAACAATTCAAGTAATTCGGGACATTTAGGAGCGGCCGATGATGTCGATATCGCATACCCCAGTAGCTGTTTACACTATCTGTTCCAGAATAAGGTTGAAGAAGTTACATGATAGCGCATCCCCTTGCCGGAATCCGGTATATGTTTGAAACAGTTTAGATGAGCTGCTGCCAAACTGCACATTGCACCGCGTATTCTTCAGCGTCACACGGCACAATTGGATCATTTTAGCCGAGATCCCAAATTCGGCCATCGCCACGTAGAGCTCCTGACGATGAAGTCGATGAAAATTGATGTGTCTCCACTTCAGATTCGTTGGTCTTTTCCAGGATTTTTCTCAATGTGAAAATTTGGTCAATTGTCGATTTGCCGGGCCGACAGCCACACTGATACTTGTCAATTAGTGTGCTGCAAGACGGCTTGAGTCGTTCACACAGTACGTTGGGTAGGATCTTATATGCGACATTAAGGAGGGATATGGCTCGATAGTTCTTGCAAGACATGGGATCGCCTTTCTTGTAGATGGGGCATTGGAGCTGTTAGTCCAGTCATTGGGTATGGTTTCTTCCACCCATACATGGTTGATGATTTGGTGCATGCACCCTACCAAAGCATCACCATCATGTTCAAAGAGTTTCAGCTTTTTAATAGCCATAGCAACTTTCTCTAAACTGGGAGGTGAAATTTCTTCTGCATTGACTGAAAGCGGTTGAAGCCAGCCGCCAGTTGCTTGGCTTTTTTTGTAGAACATCCGGATGTTGTTTCGATTGCTGGACTCTTCGATTTCCTTGAGCTGGGAGACTGCGTATGCCCTTTTCTTTCAAAACTTCTTTTCATTGGACAGTCGAGCTCTGAATCTAGCCAATACGAGAAAGTGGCCAGAGTCAACGTTTGCCCCTCGGTATGTGTGCACGTTGAGGATGTTCGACGCGTGCTTTGCATCGATTAGCACGTAGTCGATTTGTTTGGCGGTTCGACCATCTGGAGAGCGCCATGTTGCTTTGTGGATCCTTAGCCTTGGAAACCTAGTGCTACTTATCACCGTATTACGCCACAAGGCCTTAGACTAAATTTGGTATCAAAAATAACTCCAAGATCTTTTACTTCTAACTCTGTACGTAGGTTGACCTAGTTGGTTGCCTTGTGGGACACCAGATAGAATACCTATACATTTGGATTGAACATCACGAACCTTTGCAAGTTGCTTCCTTTTTCTTGAATAACTGGAAATCCATTTAAGAAGCGAAGCATGAATGCCAACATCTTGGAATTTATATATTAATATATCAAGACTTACGGTGTCAAAAGCTTTTACAAAGTCAGTGTAGATGATATCAACTAGGAATTCTGACTCCAAGGAGTTTAAAACAAAGTTCGTCAACGAAGCAAGGTTAGTTGACGTCGATTTTCCACTCATAAAATTTTTGTTTAACTATCAGTTCAAACAATTTAGGAATAGCTGATAACTTAGATATTCCACGATAATTTCTAACCTTATGTTTATGGCCAGTTTTTAAAATAGGAGTTATAAATTAAGTCTTCCAATCATCCAGGAAAACCCCCGATGATAAAGATAAATTAATAATTATTTTAGGCAGCAATAACAACGATTCGCTGTATTGCTAAAGAAAAAAAGGGCTGAAATGCCTTCTGCAATATCTTGAGGCGAAATACTAAGTGCATCAATAGATTCGTTAAAAGTAGTCTAACAGGGAACAGGCAAATTTAAGTTAAAGTCAGCGTTGTAAACTGATTCAAAATAATCAATTGAAGAGATAAATGGTTAGAACCTAAATAAAATACGTAGACACTTAACTCCTTTACAAGTTTGCCATATCATTTTCTTTTAAATTTCATAGAATGAAATATAGTTCCATCCATCGTGTACCTAGCGCTTTTTTCTTTGGGGCATATAGGGATATGGTTATATCATACTGTTCACCCCAAGCGGACTGCAGTTTTCGTATGTCTTTTTTATGTCTAAATAGAATGTCTATCATTATTTCTTTTCTTTAAATAGGGTGGAGGATTTAAAAGTAGCAAACGAGTGAATTAATGCATATTGAAGTATAAAAAGAAAGAATTAATAAGTAATGGTAAATTTATAAGACGATTCATATAGGGTGTTTCGTCGTGAAGTTTGATTTTCAATAGCCATTTTTTTGACAGATCAAGCGTGACTCCTATTAAACTGCCTTGTCATTTTTGTTCAGTATCGTTAAGCAAGTCATCGTGGAAAGCCAGGCGACTTCAATTTGCGTGGTATTTTCACTGAATAGGCTCTGGAAGAACTCAATGAAAGTCCGGTGTTTTATCGTGAAATTTTGTTCAGTGATGGAGCCCATCTCTGGCTCAGATGATACGTTAATTTTGTTCAGTGATGGAGCCTATCTCTGGGTCAGTTGATACGTTAATATAACGAGCAACTCGAAGAGTACAAAAGCTACAATTTGTTACCGTCAGTAATATCCGTTATCGCGCTATGTTAACGGACTATGAGCTTCCTGAAATTCAAGCCCATGAACTCGGTGATCTCTGCTGAAAGATCGTGCGATATCCCACCTTTTGACTATTTTCTCTGTGCATATGTACAGTCTAAGGTCTTTAGGAATAAGCCAGCTACGATTGACGCTTTGCACGCCAACATTACTCATGCAATATTTTCAAAAACTAAATGCCATGAATTATTCTTTTAACCAAAAATATAAATTTTAAGTTTACTTTCAAATTTATGCGATTTATTTTACCCTTTATATGGTGCACTGCCGTTTTTTGGGTAAAATATCATTATACAAGTTTCAACGAATAAGATTTCAACTACCAAACTACTACTACAGCTTCAACGTCTTTTTAAGATATTAATGCCAATGGAGGGCTTTAACCAAGACTTATTTTATTCCTAGTATTCCCACCTAAAGAAGCACTTGGGACTGCAGAACTGCAGGACTTGGGACGACAGACAGACTTAGATTTAAAAGACATTCACTTACCCCAAAATTGATTTTTGATTCATATGTTGTGAGGTGGAGTCTATCTACAATTCTTGGAAGGTATTCAGAATCCATTTAGCTATATTCTCGTTTAACTGGATTGGGGTGAAAAATTGCGGGAGCAGCCAATTGCCAGCTTAAGATGTCAAGAGATGAATCAGACAGAATGTTCAAAACCCTGCAACCCACTCAGTCCACCCGTATCACTAGCTTTTCACATTCAAATGCCGAAAAAGGGGAGCAGGAATCCACCTAGTAGGGCTTCCTCGACTTTCAGCGTAACGTGACACCCCAGAGGTTCTACGTCTACTGCATTCCTAATTTTTGGCATTGATATTTGAAAAAAACTAAGCCGATGCCGCATCAACCTCAACCCGCACGTTGGTGTGCCCAGTCTTTTCAAATCTAAGGATTCCTTTGACTTTATAAACTTTTCAGTTGGCACATTTTTTTGAAATTCCTTTTACGGCCTCATTATAGTTAACCTTAAAATGTTTAATATTTGTAATCGATTTTCGGAATCTTATATATGTACCTAGCCGACAAAGAGGCAAACTACATATCGTAAACTCATTTCAACGCTAGAAAAAAAAATTCCCCTTCATGACCCTGCCTATCCAGTATCAAATAAATTCTCCAAGACAGCATTAAATAGCAAAACTACAATCCATTCAACACATACCGATTTATGGTAGCTTGCCACCAGTAGATACTATTCCCAACTCTTTGCATCTGTGCGTCTCCGCAACTTCATCAATTACAATTTTACCACGAAACTGAAACCAATTTCGTCTAACACATCATTAATTTAATCAGCTACACTCTCTTCCGCAGAAGCACTCTGACCTTTCCGGCGACCGACGACGTCCAGCATTCAGCGTTCCCAGCCACAACACTCCTCTGGCATACTACGGCTAGCGATCTTTTAATTTTCCATTTCCCTCCATATACAGGCAGACTTTATAACCGCAAATAATCTCCTCGGCACTGTGTACACGTGAACCCATAGATCACATCACGTCTGACTTATCGATTCATCTCCGACACACGCTGCAACAACAGCAGCAGCAACAACATCTTGCATCTATGGTGGACGGCAGAGCCGCATCGGCTGCGCATGCTCCAAAAGCCGATTAAGTAATTGGAATGTGTGCGCGCTGCTCTCGCACTAAACTAGACCAGGCAGGACGGATTGTTGTATGTGTGCGCTGCGTTGCAACAATGCAGGTGAACATGATCGTGATTAGCTACGCGATCAGTGATCCTTTCACTATCAGAGACTTGGACCGACCGGACGGACCCGCTCCACGCTCCACGCACCATGGCCAATCGACGACCAAAGTCGAGCACTGTCAGTGATCCTCGCGATCGCCGTTGCAGCAGCAGAAACACCACCACCATCGATGATCCTGACTCTAGATTCAGAGCTGGAGCCCGATAATGATGACTGTTTTTCTGAATACGCGTTCGCGCTCCGCACCACTATGCTGTGCCGCGACGCGCCGCTTGTATACACACATTTCGACGATTTGTTGCGCGCTGTCAGATAGCATCGATCAAAAGACGCATTGCCAGGAGGCGAACCGCATGTGTGTTGCCACTACAACTGCGACTCCATGTACGGGAAGCGATCGGAGCCGCAAATAAATTGAATGACCACTGTCGGTCGCTCCGGTGAGAGTCGAATTCGCAAAAGAGCCGTTTTCTGGGTAATAAAATTACGCAAATGAGAAAATGAGAATTTGATTTTTATTGCCCGCGGAGAACGCAGCAGATACTCTGGGGAGCGTTACTGCTTTGCGATATGTCTTGGATCCGCGATCGCTCGGTCGGTCGGACTGCCAGCACTTTGTGTGTCCAATTATTGTGATTGGCTATGAATGAATGGTGCTTTAGCGGTTTCAATTGGAATTTATGGAAATTTTATTGATTTTTCTCCCAACAACACTATAGTGCTGTGTTGCTTTGCTATTGCTCCAACGACGCGACTTCCAAAGTTACATAGGTTGACTTGACTTTTTCGGATTGATGCAAGATAGTTCACTGCAAGTCAACAACGACGATGCTTAACCCAGTGACCGTTGGAGGTGGCGGATGTGGGACATATGCTAATGGCACTTCAAAGATATATTCGACTATATGTACCTACAATCTGGTGCGCGAACATTTCGATGTCGCATTTGTATAAGAAAGAAAGCTTTGTTCGGTACATTTAACTTATTTGCACTTGCTGCACACTATCTTGTTCACGTTGGATACATGTATTCTCGGGGAAACTGTGATAGGGAGAACCCCAGAGAATGGGAAAGTCAGTTTAAGAACGTAGTTCACTGATACAATTGATTTATGCAAGAAATAGTAAAAACTTTTATGAATGGCTAGCTCGGATTCACCCAAACAATTGTCAGATAATTTTTTGTTTAATCATTTCCTGCGCAGTATCTTGACTTACGATTGGATTCCATTAAATATCATTTAAGGATTGTTTAGGTTACAACGAAGTGATTATTTGAAAACACAATCGTTCTCATACCATTCTCTCTCCACGTGGTGACCGCTGGGTGAATAGTACTTCGACTGGAGATGTGGTAACCAACAAGGTCATTGGTGGCAGCTGTCGAGAAAGGGGGGGGGGGGTGCAGTGTCATCCTACTAAGGCACTCTCTCCTATTTCCGGGCGGCAGCGGACTAATTCTAAGAATAGAACCTAAGGTACGTCATATTGACAACAATGTTCGAAAGGTACAAAAAAGTTGTTAATTTTGAGCCAACAGCCGCAGTTGTCAATATGAAGAATTTCTGTGTAGTTGAATTTGAATATTTCAATTTTCATATTGAGAATCGTGGTTGTCAATGTGATGAACGCGGTTGTAAATTTGAAGATTTCAATTTTCATAATGAAAACCGCAACTGTCAATATGATGAAAACAATTGTAAATTAAATGGATTCAATGATCAAATTGAAATATTCCATTTCCCAAATTAATTTTTAATTTACCGTTTTTTGTTTTCATATTTCATATTGACAACCGCGATTGTCAATATAAGAACTGCAGTTCTCAATATGAAAATTTTGAATACGCCATTATTTTTGTTATCATATTGACAACTGCAATTGGTTGTCTTACAACTTGATTTATCATTTGAAGTACAAAAAATTAACAACTGCCTGTTCTTTTGACTATTCGGTTGTTAAATCCCGTTGAGGTTTTCAAAATATGTTTATCATATCGACAACTTTGTTCATCAATATGACAATTTGCATATAGCCGCCGATTGTCAATATGACAAATAATATTTTTCCCAGTGTGGATCTCCAAGACTAAGTCAGGGTATGGCAAAAGTGTTGGTGTTGAATGAGCCATTAATAGAGGCCAATGGTAGCACTCACATCTCCAAAATGGAGGGATTTTTCTGCGAAGCTCCGAAATTTTTCCGGCTCCTTCTGCCCAGGAAGTCCTGGCCTTCAGGTTGGGAGTTGTGTATTGGATTAACAGCCCAACGATTTAAAAAATAAAGTGCACGACTGCGTCATACGAAACTTTCTCGGTACTTGAGATGCGTTTTTGAATCGCAAAATCGTTATAAGACACAAAAATTTTAAAAAAATTATTTCAAATATCTAAGTATGCAAATTTGTTCGAATTAATAGTATAAAAAAATCAATAAAAATGTTTTAAGTTCGCTTTGTTAGTTTTTGAGATATTGGCAATTTTTATAACTTTTGTGAATTTTTTCTCAAAAACTTGGTATGCAATATTTTTGTGCACATCCCAAGTATCCTTAATACAAAAAAAGACCGAAATCCTTGGAACCATCTTCAAGAAAATTAGTGATTAGTTATTTTCACAAAAAAAATTGTATAGCAGGTACCGTTATTTCAAACGATAAAAGAAAAAAAAAATATGCCCGAGATGTAACCCCAAAAACCTTTCGCCATACGGCGCCCGTACAAACAGACAGACAGACCGACGGATGGCATTGGCGGACTTTTTTGGACTTCTCTATAGTCGTAATATCATCCCTCATACTCAGTTGGAGTTCAAAATTTCCGCACGATCGCAAAAACTTTCTCTTTATGTATACGAGAAAGTTAAAAATCTTATTACGAATCAACCAATAACCTCGGATAAAGACGGACTCAATGTTGACAACCCTGCAAAACGAACCTGTTCGGACCTTGAACAGACCGCGTGCAGCCAATTGGTGAAGACCCTAGACTACTATGAAGCAGATATCACCGCCATCTAGAAAGTGCGATAGGATCCGCCGGGCAAAGGAAAGAGGAAAAACTGTGATGTTTGTTTACTGCGGTGATTGCTATAGGGAACGAAAGCAGCGTCTATTTGGAGTCTTGAGCTTTTGACATTTGACGATGGAAAAGGATGATGCTACAAAAGGAAGTTTATGCGAACTCCTCGAAAAAACCTTCGAGCAAAGTCCGACATATGACGTTGAAATCATTCTAGGCGACCTTAACGATAAAACTTTAAAATGTAAGCTTTTTCTAAGCCGGCGTATCCCCCACTGAATGGTATCACAATGGATCCTGAAGGACCCGAGTTTGGCAGGAAGGACACTATTCTTCCATTTCAACCCTATAGCCTAACATAATCTTGGAAATGAATTCAGCAGGAGATTCAAAGATAAAGAACTGGATATCTTGAAGATAAAAAAGCTTACCACCGGCTGTAGATGTTTCGGCATCAATAGCAGGAGTTGTAGCAAGCTCGTTGATTTGGTTTGTTGGTTGTTCACTTTGGTGTCCATTCTGTTGGTTGTAATTGGATGAGTGTTGGAGTATTGAAATTTGTTGGGGCTAACGTAGGCAGTGGTAGAAATTGTTCCGTTGAAAAAAGGTGACGATCGTGATGGGGACCCGAGAAGAGCTTTTAGTTTAGATTGGCGGCACAATAGGTTTCAATTCTACAATTCCTCTCTCCATGTCCATACACTTGACAGTTTCTACATTGATTTATTTTGTTTGGTTGACTAGGTTGGAAATCCCATCTTATTTGCGTTTTAAGAACAACTAGAAAATGTATTTTCGATTACACGTGCGGATTGATTCTTCCCACTAAGTACACTACATAAAAGGTGTCTTCACATTTTTCAACAAACCTTAAGCCCATAGTGGGATTATACTTTTTATTTTATTGCTTACAACATTGACATTGGTTTCACCTTGAAGGTCGTAATCTTCCACAGCGTTTGATGCCTCAAGGAACTGTATTGGACTCCAGAAATTACTTCGTGAGCTGATTTTTAGATTTTTCGACGAAGAGAGGTCTTCTTTACTTTTTATAATTCAATCGCACGAAAGGAATTTTGGTACCCATTTTATGAATAAACACAGTGCGGGCCGATGAGATGCGAGACGCAAATCCGAAAATGAATATGCGAAGCTGATTGCACTGTCATCAGCGAAGGAATGGATTGGAAACAGACAGGAGATCATTGGTAAAAATGAGAAAGAGAGTCGTAGACAAAACGGAGCCTTGAGGGACGCCAGCAATTATTTTGTGAGTTGCAGACTTGAAACCATCTAAAACGATAGTAATTTCTAACCAATCGATCCCAAATGCACGTATTTTCAACAAGAGAGCTTGATGCCAAACTCTGTGAAAAAGCGCAATGGCCTTACCACCACGGTGAATAGATTGGTTCCACTTTTCGGTTAGATAAGTCATCAAATCACCAGTGAACCTATTGTCGCGTAAACCATACTGCCGGTATTTAGAAGTTTTCGCGATTCAAGTATTTCATAAGCTGACGATTTATCAGCGTTTCGATGACCTTGGAAAGAAGGGACGTCGGTAGGAGGAGGGAGAGAAAGATTAGCCTTTTTTGGCCCGGGCTGGACAAATGTTTTCTATCTTCTCGGAAAGAGCCCTGAAGAATAGGACAGGTAGAAAAACGTACGCAGTGGTTTGCCAGCGTGGAAGAACACATCTTCGGAACGATAGGAGAAATACCATCTGGACCAGCAGATTTTTGAATGCTGAGATCATGAAGTACTCTTGCCACAGTACGAGTACGGAATTGGATTTGTCCAATGGAGTGTTCTACGAGCTCGAGTACTGGGGTAGATAAAGCACAATCTGGGAGCATTCAGCTAGCTGCAAAATGAACAGCAAGCAGATTGGCTTTATCCGAAGAGCTGACAGTTGGAGTGACATTGCAAATGAGTGTCGGGATAGATGACGAGGCCGGATTCTTAATATTCTTGACAAACGACCAAAAGTTTTTACTACCGGTGGGACTTTGTGGTTTTTTTGAAAGCGGAAGGGAAGGAGGTCGATAACTTTTCAAAATTTTGGGGCCTTAACGTTTGTGGAGGTAAATGGAATTGCTGATGCCTATCTGACAGCGACTGAAAATAAGGCATATGCTATCGAAGACCTCCTCAAGTCTTCAAAACGCAGATATTAATTAGGTACCTTATTTATATAAAAATATAAAAAGAAAGCCTATACTAATAGCAATGTACACTTTTAACTCTATTTTATAACAAAAAAATATTAATTAAAGAATCTTAAGGAGATTCTACTGTAGGTATTTTAATTTGACCGAGAATCTGATTAAAGATAATCGAAGAAGAAATGTTATTATATTAAACGATAAATATTTACATATGACATATCAACTCTACCTGCTGAACAGTGACATTTGGATCAGTCGAAAATTGGAAATATTTACAATGGAAGTAAAAGAAAACCTCGCCTCGTGAACTACCTTACTTGGTGACTATCTACCATGATGGCTTTTACCCAAAGATCGAACTACATAAAAGTTGTTCAATAAATTAGTTCCATGTGTAAGAATTGCAGACACTTGTGCCATCACATTCGTTCGTAATTACGCTTCCTGATACTCAAGTTTGCCCCACAAAATTGCACCACAAAAAACCAATCAGACTGTCTCTCAACCCGCACATTAGGAACATGTTCATAGCAAAGAACACTCTTCCACATCCACATCCACCAGCAACTGTCTCGTTTCAGGCAACTAACGATGAAATTGCCCAACTGTCACAATAACTCAAATGACAAAGTGCAGCTCACGCAGCCCGCAGCTAGATGTCACCCAAATCGACAGCAGCTATCTTTATGTGGTTTTGAGCAATAAAACTTATTTACTGTTGCTGTTGGCAGTGTGTGCTGTGCGCATAAACTTATGCCACTAATTGAAGGATGTCACTCGGAGGACAAACCGGCGCGTTGCGTACGTTTTCCTATACAAATGACAGCCATCTCCGCAGCAGCAGCAGCACCAACACCACCACCAGCAGACAGATAGACGCATCAGTAAACGACGACGGTCTGACGGAACACAAGAAACACCATGCAATTTAGAATCGCTTTCGTTGGCCACAAGGAGGAAGAAGCACAATCAGCCAGCAGAATGGCTAAATCGTCTGTCCGTCCGTTCACTGTCCATCCATCCATCGCGTCTGAGTCTGAGTCTGACTGTTGTTTGGTGCTGTGTGCTGCGCGCGTATGCATGCTCTGTAGTCATATTTAATTGGGAAAATACGCGCGCGCGTCTAAACGCACATAAATTGAAGTGGACTGCGAAGTAGGTATACCCCCAGCGAGCAAGAGGGACACATAGCCACCTTTCGCCCAATTATTCGACCACACGACCGAGCGCCCTGCAACTACTACACGAGTACTTCTATGACGTTTCCCGCGCACGCAATTCTCATTTCATGTCCGTGTGTCTGACTGGGGCCATTTCCCCGTTTGTGCTGTCCGCTTGCGTTTGTGTTGTCGCATTTTACAACCCTCCAGACAGGAGTTATGAGGCGCGCGATCTTATGAACATGGAAATCGCGCTTCAGCGTCGTATTCTTTGGCCACGTTTGCAGCCAGCTTAAGCATTTAATGAGCGCGCGAGACAAATCCGCTTGAGACTCACCTCCGAATTGAATTATAATTGAAGATGGCACCATAAACAATTTCCAATCGGACGTTCCAACAACCAAACACACTTAGCATGGACGCATGAACATCACGCACATCTCGACGAAGCGCATGCGCGCACAGTTCAAGCGGTCTTTAGATCTTTGGGTGATAGGGTGATAGGGTTTACCATTGAACGAGGGTAAACGCTGTACTTATCGTGGGTATGGAATAAAAACGGGTGTCAGGGGTTAGATTTTAAGATTATTAGTATCTTAACGTATCGATATCTGTCGTATACATTCGAACCATTTTTAAACATATTTACTTTAGCTTGATGACACAAAAGTCTAACTCATTGCTGATCGAGGTTAAATCAATCATAGCGAATATGGGGATAGTAAAAAAAAGTGTGCGTCGGCCGGGAATCGAACCCGGATCAACTGCTTGGAAGGCAACTATGCTGACCATTACACCACCGACGCCACATGTGGAGCTTTCTCCAAATACGCTTAGTAAAACTTGTTCGAACTTAAATTTTGAAGTCCATTTAAATTAATCATAGATAATTGTTTATGTTTATAGTTGGCTCCATTCGTCCAAGAAATAAGATTGTGGAAAAAAACAAAACAAAAAAACACACGAAATAAGTGGCACTGATTAACATAAATATCTGGGCAAACACAAGTTGTATTCGGGCGTAAAAAAGCACCTCTGGAAGCTAATTGTAAAATGTTTTTTTCCTAAATTTAAGAGGACTGTTTAGATGATAACACGTTCATAATTTAAGCTTAGGTATAATGTATTCAGGGAATATGTCATAGACATTATAATAAACACAGGTGGTCCAATTATTTGCATTCAAATAAAGTTAAAAGATTTAATATATAAATTGCTTTCAAACTGTGAAAATTTCATACTAATAAATCAGACTAAATTCTACGCCATTTTCCAGTAAGGTGAGTGCGAGAGCAAAAATTCATCTTACAATTAGTCGACTATCTGTATAGTTACTCATCTGTGGCCGGCAAAGAGCGGCTGAGCGACAAACTCTTCGCTGTTAGTACGCCAACCATCTACGAATGCGAACACAATATAGAACCAGTATCGCATTTAATCTTGTTGTTGAGCAGATAGAGCAAGGTGTATAGAGGCTTTCACGGGTATTGAAGAACAGGCGAAGTAAGTTAAGTTCAAGTAAATGAAAATAAAACTGTCTGTCCACCTTTAAGGAAAAAATGTCACTTTTGATAGCAGAAACTTTGAGGTAGTTAAGGAGTTCATCTACTTCATGGCGATCCGACGAAGAATTACCCTAGAAAACCGCTGGTACTTCAGTTTGGCGAAGTAATTAGGTTCAAAGCTTCTCATCCGAAGGACAAGATAAATGAAACCGCGAACTCTATTGGAAAGGTTTAGATGTAGTCCAAAAAGCAAAGAAACGTCGATTACATTGGCTTGGCAAAATCGAGCGAATGGATGGACAATAATGCTCCAGCTAAGAGGATCTTCACAGAAAGAATTAATAATCACCAATTATAATATGTTCAATTGCAATTGACAAATCAGATATTTTTCGTAAATCACAAAGTTTATACCCTATCCTAAGGGCAAATTCATTTTGACACATAGTTTTTTAACACCCCTATCCATCGTAGACCTCTAAAAGTATATACATTTATGATCAGGATCAAAACCTAAGACTTTTTAGCAATGTCCATATCTCCGTCCGTCCGTATCAACTTTTGAAACCTTTAAATTTATGCTAGGAAGCTGAAATTTGGAACATATACTCCTAGGGTTTCGAAATGGTAAAGTGTAAAAAATTTCAAAATGCTCCCACTGCCACGCCCACAATTTAGGAAAAACCGTTTTGAAGCTAAAGTTAGAGAGATACAGCCGTATTTATTAGATGTCCTTAAAACACCTCTCAGAGGTTGTTTAGTTAAACAACGCGTAAGGATTTACGCAACCTTTACGCATCTTTGCTGAAATTCTGATTTATAAACGATTTTCTTCTGTGTTTTAACTAAACGAGGTTTGTGTCTAAATAAGTTAGAAAACTTAAAAAACTAGTACAAAAAACATAACATTCTACTATATTTTGCTTTAAAGGTGCAGAAACTCAGCTGCTTTTGGCAGATTTTTGTTTATTTACATTGAAATATTTTGCGTAGCATCATGGACTCCAAAAAATAAGGGAAAACGGTCGGAAAATTGGCATTCCACTGACAATTCCGCTACAATTTTCTTATGAAATATGTTACAAAGGCACACATATATATAATCAATTATACGATTTGCATTGTCTCGGGTTAATTTGTTGGCTAAAGAAGTTAATTAAATTGATATCCTTCACAAAAGCGGCATTTTTATATTTCTTTTTCCCTTTTTACAACTTTTTTCTTTCAATGAAAATATAAAAATGACATTTGGAATCAAAAACAAATTTTACACACACCTGACGCAGCCTCTAAACGCAAATCTTGGCGTTTAGGTTACGCATCGCTTATGCAACGTTGCTTAAGTTTTATAACTAATGTTTTGCTGCGTAAGGGCAGTTTAAGTATTGCGTAAAGTTACGCTGGCTTTAAAATATGTTTATAAATAAGACTGATAATGTTTTACAACCTTCACAAGATATGTACATAGGTACTGCCCACCTTTATAAGTTTCGCAAATAAAGTTTTCTGCCACGCATACTTTTTGTGGGCGTTTTTTTCAAAAAGAATTTAAAATGTGCCTATTTTGTTGCAGTTTACTATTCAAAATATAAATTTGACTGACCAAACTCAGTTTGCGAAAAATATTTGGTAATTTATTATCTCTAAACGAATAAATCGATCAAAATTTTGTATTAATTTCAAGCTAAATTTTTTATTAATATAACACATTGGTTGAAAACGTAATTTGACATTTTAGAATCTTAAATTATAATCATAATTTTTGTATTTTTAAAGTTAAAGAAAGTTAAAGAAAATGCTAAATACCTTGTGGCGGTCGTAATTTACCCTTGCTTCAAGTATGAACTTTGAAATACTCGGCAAGATATCGAGAAGAATAGTGCTACTTCAGAATTGTAAATCATGAAAAGAAGTTTGCAAATCAAAGCAAATAAGTTGCAAGTTTTTAAAATAAACGGCCGCAATCTAGATGTAGATGAAGTTCAATTTTATAATGGAGGAAGTCTAAATCACAACAAGAAAGTAAGCTTTCGCAATTTAGTATCAAACATAACACCAAATTGATAACAATTTTCTCTGATAACAAAGCCTTTCAAGTATCAATTTTTTTTCATTTGGCACAGTTTTTAAAAAGTTGGGTATACACTTTTCGTGAATTGCAGCTCATTTCTTTTGATTTGATCTCAAAATTCTTTCCGTGATTCGAATCCCCAGAATCACTCAGATTCCAGACACAAAGAAGGCCGGGTCTCTGTTTCAAAGACCCAGTCATCGCGCTTGATTTGGAAAATTTAAAGCAACTGCCTACTTCCAGGCAGAGACCCTTCACGAACCGGACGCCCGTTAGGTAAGTGAGTAAAGTTAAGTGCACTAACTAATAAGAACTAAGTTCATTGAAGGAAGTCAATATTTTGCAAAGACCAGAATCTAGTAAATGCAGGTATATAATTTTTTCATAGAAAGCATGGAAATGTTAAGAAAATGTTGTTCCTTTTGCAGTTAATTTGTTAAATTTGGTAAAAAAAAATTAACAGAAGGGATTTAAACTTTTGAAATACAAAAGAAACTCGAAAATATCAAAGTTTTAACTAACCACCAGTAAAAAAGAGTTCGTGGTAAGGAGATGAGTGCGTTTACCGAAAAATGGTGACAAAACGCGCAAAAAAGCAATAAGCAAGAGAGGAGAAGGGGTGAGGTCCCGCGATTAAAACAATACCCGGATGTTTTACCAGAAAGCCATGCATCTAGCTTCAAGTAACGCATGCTCTTCGGAATAGTAATGGAAACCAAGTGAACGAAGCAGGGAATTGTAGATGTGTTTTAGCAGCATTTCCAGCAGCTGCTAAATGAGCATCATGTCAAGAGATTGGCTGAAGCAGTTTTGCAACACACTAATCGGCACATATCAGTGGGGCTTCCCGCCCGGCAGATAGACCATAGAATAAATTTATAAACTTAAGCAAATCCTGGAAGATACGAAATAAAAACGAACTTCTAGTCGAGACAAACCACCTATTCATTGACTTTAAAGCTGCATATGATAGTATTCAGGGCGATGGCCGAATTTGGGATCCCGACAAAACTGATCCGACTATGTCGCGTGACGCTGGGGAATACGTGTTACAATTTGCAGTTTGGCAGCAGCTCATGCGAACTGTTCTAAGCATTTACCGCTATCTTGTGACTTGTTTAATCATATTCTGGAACGGATATTGCCCACGTGTAAATCTTCAACAGACCCGTACAGCTGCTTGGGTATGTAGACGATATCGACATCAGCTTTTAACGTGCCGTGATAGTGGCTTTGACCGCACTTGAAGAACAAGCGAGTTAAGTTGGTCTTGAAATTGACGAGGATAAGACCAAAAACATGCTTTCAAAAAAACGTACAACCATCTGTCCACCGTCCAGGACGTAGAGTCATATCTGTTGAAAGCTGAAACTTTGAGGCGGTTAACATCTAGGAGTTAAAATCAACTCCGCCAGCGACATCTTAGTGCAGATTGAATAAAGAAATACCCCCTTCAGTTCTCAAAACAAAGCTCTCAACTCGAAAGAAGAAGAGTTAGCTCTATTAAAACACTGATTCTGCCAGTTCTGATCTATGGTACTGAGTGGGGGACTTTAAGCAGGAATGGTGAGCAGATACTAAACTCTTTTGAGCGAAAAATTCTTCGAAGAATATGAGGCCCTGTACGCGAGGAAGGAAGGCTGCTGTATTTCAGGCAAACTCTCCACAGGTCGGGAGCCCGTTAAGTATGGAAGTAAAAACCGGTGTTTGTTTTCCGGGAAGAAGCTACGGACTTGATGAATTTTTGAAAAATGTTGTAGAGCCAAAGATGCGAACATTTTTTTTTCCGTTTTATGTTAATGCAGAGCTGTGGGCTTAGTTTATGTTTTATTAGTTTTATTTTTTTTTTTGAAAAAACTTACTTCATAATTTACGAACGATATGCATCATTTTGGCTCAAGTTTTCTTATCTAAAAGATGAATTCCGTTTATGAAAGATTGTGAAGTTGTGGTGGAACTGCTATGTAGTATACCGTGTCAGAGATTTGAGATTTGCTTGAGTCACAGGTAGCTACTTTTCGTTCATCTTTGCGAATTCTCAAAATTTGTTCCGTTCAAATTTTGGAACCCCTTTTATCATAGAAAATTAGCACCATCTTTTTTAAATAGCGATCCTTAGTTCAGAGCTGAATTTAAGTAATTTTACAAGGTTTGTTAATATAGTTTAGTTATCTACATAAATGTCAACGGATGATGTGTCATGTAGGGGACTTCCCTCAATTTTCTTGAATCGAAAGTATTATACAAAACTACATGGCAATATGTTACGCTCAGTCCACATCCATAAATAAGAGTATCTATTACCTCATCATGCAAACCATCCATATTTTTCGTTACCAGAATAAAACTTAATCAAAAAATGTCATGTTTCTGAAAAACCGCAGAGAATACACATGCATCTAGATATACATAGTTCAAATTAACATCAATTTCAAAAACAGAAAATAGATAGAGCGAACATCACGAACTTAATTAATCGATTCTACTGTATTGCTTGAAGTTTGAGCAAATGCATACGTCAAATGCAATGATTGGCAGGCCATCTGCTATTGCTGCCGATCACTTTGCCAAAAAATTCGAAACCATTTACGAGCTCTCTCATCCCTAAACTCACTTTATCTCTATTACACTCGCTGGAAACCCCAAACACATGTACCCGTTCATAGGAACGTGGTACACTGCAACCGAATGAAAACACATCCTTGTTAGATGTCCGTTGTCGTTCGGTTCCGGATGACAACTCGTCCAAATTGCCCACAGACACACACACACACATATACACATACAATCAAGTAGGTAATACCAAACATCGATTGGGCACCCCTTCAAACGTTCACCCGCTGAGTGGTAGTTTCTAATTACCAATCGGCCAACTGGCATCTCTAGCGAAACAACAGCAAAAAATTCGTCGAAAAACTAAATGTCCTTTCGGCGCTGAAAAAAAAAAGAAAAAAAAGAACCCTACCATCGTCCTCATAGATGCGTGGCGAAACCTAAAACCTAAACCTTCCCACCCAACTATATTGGGGGGTTGCCATTTGCCATTTGCCATAGTAATCTGAATGCAGCACTATCAGCCAAATATGCCCATTTACTGCCAAGTCACCCCCCGGATAGCACTCTCTGAGCTGCTACAAAAAAAAAAAGCAAAAATAGTCGAAGAAAACGACAACGTTCGATATCGGACGTCAATCGGCTGGTAGCTACAGCTAAGTGGGTGGGTATAGGTAGATGGCTAAAATAGTTTTTTACACAGCCCCGCACCACAGCATTGATACTTCGCCCGCTACAGGCTTGGGGAAAAGCTTTCGAATCTCATCAACATCATCATCATCATCGTCGTCGTCGTCGTCGTCGTCAGTAGTCGTGCTCATCGCTGTCCTCTGCTTTTGTATGATGGTTGTGTGTTGCAAAAGACAGAGGGAAAACTATGACATTGGGCCGCCACCCCAAACCACCCACAACATGGCCAATCACAATTGTACAAGTGGGAGTGGCTTAAATGCATTTTCCCCCGCTCCGGCTGTGTGCTTTTTTGTGAAATGCGTTCTTACTCAATTTTTTGCACTTTCATTCTTTCGACTACCCTTGTGCCGCACACACATGGCCATAGCCATAGCCGTACACCGCTGCTACATACACCCCCCATTGAAAGGGGGCGAAAAATTGAGGAAAAAAAATGCATCCGAACGTTATTTTGAAGTGAGGGTTGGTTGCGGCGTTTGTTTTCTTTTTTTCTATTTTTCTACTCTGTGAGGGAGTACGATGGTGGGAATGCACATGCAGAGAGGTAGGTGAAAGAAGAATTGAATGGAGGCGCAAAAGGCTCGAGTTTTGCACACACAAATAGGAAAGGGCGACTTGAGAAAGGCCATATTGGGGGTTCGAATGGTCATTCGTATGCTGACTTTTTTTTTTGGTTTGTTTTGCGTTTCTCTTTTAAGGATTTTCTTCTTCTTACTTTGGAAGTTGTTTTGTTTTTTTGCTGTTAAATATTTTTTTTTTTTTTGTGTGTCAAAAAATGGCGGCTGTGTTCAGTAGAACTGCAGATTGTAGTGACAGTCATTGAGATGCGGGATACTGTTTTTGCTGGAAAGCTTCTTTTTTTTTTGTTTTGTAAACCGCTCAAAAACGGCAGGACGGACAATCGTTTGATTGATGGTGACATTGAGGTTTTAAATGGCAACGAACAGTGAGAAGGCACAAAAAAGTTGGCATGTAGTTTATTCTCGAAGGGCCATTAGGTATGGGGTAATAGAAATTGCACAATTTTTATCTGTTTTTGCTGGAAAATTTGAAAAGGTTGTTGGTGGTACTTTTAAGTGATGAAGACTTATGAAATTCTTCATTGGTTTTTTTAATTTTGGTTTTCAGTAATATTTACTCAATTTATTCCCTTCTGATCGCTGGCTTACTCTTTGTCTCACAAGGCATGCTATGATGAGATAAGAACAAAAGATGACAAATTAAACAGTTTCATAAGATGCCTCCTCAAGGAATATTTAAAGAGAAGTCCTTGCCAATACTCTGCATTGTGGGTGGAAGTGTGGAATGGAAACACAGACTTCTCCATGCAGGTACTTGGATATGATGGAAAAGATGCATACCTTTCTTATCTGCTCACATGAAAGTTTTAAATGTGGATCGTTGTGAATCAATAAGATGGTTGTGAGACCAGTCAGACTTCTTGAAACACGCTTTACAAAGTGAGAATAGTGTAGGTAGGTACCTACTTTTATATGTCTTTCATTGTGAGTGTTCCTCTGGCAATGTCATATACGACAGACAAAGTGTGTGTGTTTGCTGTGCGTGCGTTTTTGATTTCAATTTCTACGGAGTGTTTACTTAGCAGGGTTGTGTCCAGTTATTTGTTATGTGGCTTTAGATGCATCCTCAAAGCTTAATATATATGATTTGTTTTGACATAATTGCTACCGATAATTGTGTGGCTGCAAGCATATGGATATATATCCATCCATTAGTAGCGCAATGGCACTTCCACAACTTTCGTGGAAAAAATAAAAAAACAATTTATTTCGCACAGCTATAGAAGTAGTTTCGGTTATTTGTTCAAAGAAATATCCTGTCATGAATCCACATGCTTACGGACATCACCAAACTACGCGCAATTTGGCGCACAGAAAAATGTCTAAGCCCTATTCATTTACTCTCTGGAGTAGATTTGACGAAGAATAACACTAGCAAGAGGTTTGACCATCACCAAATACAAAATCTTATTCCGGTAAATATCTACCTCATTCCTGACCGTGACCTTCTATCCTCGGCGATCCCGGGCACGCTGCTTCCAATTTCCAAGGCCAAGCGCTCTGCTTTCAATATCTTTGAAACGGAGGTAAGGTCTGGGAGCCGAAGATCCTCCTGGCTGGAGCTCTATTGTCCATTGGACAGTCGAGTTCTGAATCTACCTGCAACAAAAAAATAGTCAGAGACGACAACGTTTGCCTTCCGTTAAGTGCGAATTTAAAGACGTTAGATGCTAGCCTAACATCGATTAGGACTTGGTCGATTTGGTTAACATGGTCTTCAAAGTGCTGCGTGGATCCTTAGCCTAATGCTACTCATCTTGGTAAAGATTTTCCTTTCCGACCTTAGCGACAAAATCACCGCCCACGACTTTGACATCGTACTTCGACAGGCACCGTTGTGGAGCCTACGGAGCTCTGTTGTGGACAAAATATAACTTCTTTTTGATAGGGTCTTTATAGCACCATCAGTAGGCGCGTGTGCAGGCTAATTTTTTGGAATGTAGCTGTAGAATCATAGCTGGGCGATCATTTATCGGCTTGAAGTGAATAACTTTTGAACTAAGTCGATTTTCCACAATGAATCCACTTATTAAAAGTGCAATCTTTTATGGGAGCTGTAATATTACAATGTTGTCTTCTCATCATACCTGATTCTATCCATCGTATCTTTTGGATCGCTGTAATGTATGCCTTATTCCATTTAAACTTAAAACATTTTCTAGGAGTAGGGATATTTGCACCAAATCTACATTCCGATTCCTATATAATAATCAAATTTTTAAAACAAATATTAATTTTCCAGGAATGCTGCATTGAAAATGAAAATGATGTATTAAGGAGCACGCTGTATAAAAACACTCTCTTATTAAAACCTAAATTTTCCTAAATGGTTGCTATGCAAAAAATATGTCCATGCTAAAGCTGTAACAGTGTTAGAAATTAATGCCTATTGAAATCAAAAATATATCAAAAACCCCTTTCCTTTATGTAAGAATATCAACTTTTATTTATACAGGGTGGGCCAAATGGAAAAGTTTAATTTTTTTCCATGTATTATGGCTTTATAAGTTAGAGCAAACATTCCCATTAATTATGGAACACAACGTCGTTCAAGTGGCTGCCTTCGCAGTAGCACATTCTATCATTTCAATTTTCCAAGATCTTGTTGATGGTTTCACGGATGGTATTGGCTTTAGTGCCACCACTCCACAACCCGCACACTCTCGGCAGCCGCATTTTCGTCTGTGCGAACTGTACGACGACGGGGACCATGAGTGTAGTCCACTAGCATACCAGTCTCACGAATTTTTTCCACTCACGAATTTTTTCCACAAACTTGTGTACAGCAGGCGCTGTGGATGCTTCATTTCGGCCAAAACTTATTTTTAAAAAACACACTGCTTGGGCTACACAGCACTCACTATGGAAATGCATAATTTTTCAATATTTCCTAACGTTGTTCAAGCGTAAAGTGACTCATTTCGTTCCGCGAAGGCGGAAAACACTTACTTTGTGTCAAGATTTCGAGCGGGAAACAACTGTCACTGTCAAAATAACCTAAGTTTTAAAAGATGGCCCACCCTTTATATGAATTAATATATTTTAAAAATGTTTATTTTTTCTTTTTATTTGAACATATGTCGACTCCATATTTTACAATCAAAATTATATTTCATCACCTCCCATAAGTCGCGGTGTTATCAACAATCGTCGAAAAACATTCAGCTTGTTCATCAAAGTGTTGCAGCGACGACATTCAACACATTTGTACATTCAGCGTGGTACGATTGGTTGGATTTTGAGAAGCCACTCACAAAATACTGTTCTTCCAACAGCTCATTTGTGATGACTTCGCTTTTGGAGTTAAAGTACGGAGTTAAAGTATGTATGTACTACATTGGAAAGGGAATTTTGATGCATAAAAGCAATATAAAGGGTAAAAAAGCACTAAAATTTGTTTTTATTATTGTTTTGTGATTTGCAACCGTAATTTGTTTAAATGTCAACTTAATCCTTACATACCTGAATATCTCAAATATATATACTTGTAGAAGTGGACAAAAAAGCTCCAGACAAGAGGATCTTTGAGAGTCCGATGGTCTAGACGACAAAGAAAACATAACCTCGTTTCAAAGATGCCTGAGCGCTTGCCCTGGAAAATTGAAAACAGTGATCCCGGAATCACAAAGATTACAATCAGGAAGGGACTCTTAAAGGTTTGGGAAAACGTTTAGTAAGTATGGTCAGGATTATTACCCTCCCACTTAACTACATCCCTATACAAAGTCCGCCTGTCTGCTTGTCTGTTCAACATCAAAAAATCTCTGCTGATCCAGAATATTTTACGCCATCTTGACGGGGCTCGTATGATCTCTTCGTTGAGCAAGACAATAGTATTATTACCATCGTGGACTCCTTAGAGTCATTTTGACTCTTTTCGAACTCCCGGGCTCCGTGACACATCTTTCTAAAAATCAACGAAATTGGACTCCTTTTAAGCTTCTAAAAATAAAGACACCCCTTTTAGTATAAAAAAAAATCCATTTGGAAGAGTATTTATTCTAACATTTATACATTTATCGTCCTTAAAACCTTAACATTGCCCCATAGTAGAGCATGCGCTAAAAAAAACTGGGCTTATGACTCCAATGACTAAGCAGTACAGAAGCAATATTTCCAATAACTAGGTAGTATCTTTAGCTTCTATATATTTTTTTTACTTTGTTTTAACTTAAATAACCTGAGTTTTGTTAAGTAGGTAAATAAAAAAAAATAATTTACTTTTGTTGGTTGTTCTTTTGAACTTTAATTTGAGAAACAAGTTTAGCGTTAATATATAATGGTGTTCTTCTTTAAGTTCAGACTCCTTTTTTCAGCCGTAACTTTTTTTTGGACTCTGTCTGCAATTTTTCAGAGGTTACAATGCACAATACAATTTTTTCGCTATGAGATCTCAACTTCAATTAAGCTTCGTTACTTATGCTGTCATGCAAAGCATCCTCAACTTTGGCATGAAAGAAATAATAATTGATGTTCTTTAGAATCCTTAACTTTCACATGATCGAGGAAAACAGACCAATAAAATGCAAGGACTTAAGATGTTTTCTTGATGCACACAAGCGTAGATTGGGGATTTTTAGATAACTCCACAGGGGCATCTAACTCTTGTCTTTTATTTTCTTAGGTCTTAGAAACTCCTCGTTGTTTTAGCTCCACCAAT
The DNA here is from genome assembly GCA_963576555.1 of Ferdinandea cuprea. NCBI lineage: Eukaryota > Metazoa > Arthropoda > Insecta > Diptera > Syrphidae > Ferdinandea > Ferdinandea cuprea. Next base: position 137,631,975 of record OY754958.1, read on the forward strand.
ATCAGATTTCTCAGTTGTTTATCGTATGCTTTTCCAAAATCAAGTGATCTTTCAAAGACCTCTAAGACCTCTTCTTGAGTATGTCTCACAAGTCTAGTCATCTAACCATCATGTTGATATTCAAAGAAATAAATCCGTTTAGTATCTATCCATTACTACATTTGCGATTGAAACAAAACACTTTCATTTTTCTCCATTTTTTTAACCCATCGTTGGTAGAATAGTAACGATTTTTTTCAAATTTCCGAAAAATAACTTAGAAATGTTACAAGCTTAGACCCTTTTGAAATGTGTCAACTTTTCATTAAAAAAATTTGCATTTGAAAAGTAGCTTTTTGGTTTTGTTCGCAACTGTCTTCCTCCATATTTGTCCGCAGAAGCCAAGCTTAGTATGAAAACAATTTTTTTTCATTAGACCATAACGACTCAGAACATAGCTTCATTAACCACCAATAACATGAAATCACTTTCTTCTATTAGAATAAAACCAAATAAAAGTCCTTCACATTCAAGTGGCACCATCATCGTCTCCACCGTTTGCATTCGACTGAAAGGCCAACATAATGGGACGACAACAACGATAAATTTAGCCAAAATGTTCAGGTTATTTGACCACCACCCGCCGCTGCCGGCCAGACAAGCATTTGGGTCTAATGGGCACGATGAAATAAAATCTGCCACCCACTTTCGTCCTCACATTTGGATATTTAGCCATTAGTCGCGAACGGCGAACCGCTTCATAATCCGTTTTTAATTTTTTCGCCTCTTTAGTGTGTGTTTGTTTTTTGCTTTCTCTCTCTCGTTTTCCTTTGGGGGTGTTTTTTTTTATTTTCATCGTGGTCAACTAGAATGTCTGGCCCCTGTCTGGACTGTGGAGTACGAGGGAGCGACTATCCCGGTCTGAAATGAGCTTTTATTTCAGTTATTATGCTTTCATGGGAGGGGGAGATGTACGGGAACACAGCGACTAAATAAGAAATACTTTTCAGACGGACCCTATTGTAGACCTAGGAAAACCAAAAACTAACTGTAGAGGAAAGCAATATGCAGAATTTACGAGATTATATAACGATTATTAGATAGCCGCACGCGAAATAGTCACAAACGGCAGGCGTCAAATTAAATCAAAACCCAACCCGAAGAAGGTAGGTACTGAAGCTTCCTGTGTCATTCCACTTATGGCCATTGTAAGGTACCCAGCATGAAACTAGCATAGAGACACGGATACTCCGACTCCAGCACACTTCATACAAGGGAAGGAAAAGATTAGTGGCCGACTAATTTCTTGGAATAAGTTCGAGTCACTTTCGCTCTTTAAGTTGATCAATCTGTCCTTCTGCAGTCGACGGCAGGCAGCGGTTTTCATTAGCGATAATGGCGCTGAAGTTGGCGTGATATTGCCTGACTTGAGGGTGATGTGGTTTCATATGAACTTTGCCTGCATTCTCGAGCCTTCAAGTTCACACTCTGGCCAATGCGCTGGCTTCCTTTTTATGCTGATGAGTGAATAAGTGGCACGAAGTGAGAGAGAATTTGTTCTCGCCTTGTTTTGCTTCGTAATTTGTTCCCTCAGCCGACCAACCGAGGTGGAATACTAAATTTACTACGTATTGTGCATGAAGGTAATTACTGATTTTAATTTTTAAGGATACACTACAAGGACTGCAAATGGTGAACAATTAAAGTGCAAAAGGAAGACGCGAATTTGCTTAATAGTTGCTTAATATGGTTAACAATGTGATTTAGAGTCTTTGTGGGGCTGCAACACTGCAGAAGAAGAAAACAATCAATTCCTTACCCACACACATAGTGTCAGATATCAACTCTCAACACCCCACCCATCAGCTACAAACAACAACGCAGCCTTTCACCGGGTTATAAGACGACAGCTTAACCGGGAAATGGAGGTAACATATTTACAGTCTTACCAGGTTCCAGTGCACAAATCACAATCAAAGACTGACGTCGACAACATGGCCGAACGTCCTTGGGAACGACGCAATAGCCACCGTCCTGAGAAAATTTCACCGTACGCGCGCGCACATTCAAAGCGAGTACTTAACGCAGACGCTTTAATACTGCGACGACGCGACATCGACGACCGCGACGCTGCTGTCATGTTTGGTATTTCTGCAGAGGTGGTGGCTTTTTTAGACTAGGTGCGGTTGCGGTGCAGTAGTAGTAGCAGCAGCGTCAGACCCAGAAGTCGATGTACAAAGGTTCCGCGCAATCGGCACCCATTTCGGGACGTAACAATGAGAAGTAGTAAAGCGGCTTTTTGAAGATGGCTCCAACCAACGACGACGACGACGACGACGACGACGACGACGACGACGACGACGACAACATCGACGACAGGCTAACAACATGCGAATGTCCCATCACATCGCTGTATCTGTGTGCCTATGAATGTAGCGTAGCTCTCTATATGTACATATCTGCATACGCTCCGCCGTAGCGGACAATTACCAATTGTTGTAAAACATTCAAATGACACTAATTAGTGGCGGCGGCACAGCGCCACAGAGGCACAGAGCGCCCCAATCTGAAATTAATTTGTACACGAGTATTAATTGGAATTTTTGTGCTTGCCAGAGATTGAAACTAAGATACACGCGGCCAGATGCAGATGGAGATGATGCGAGTCTTGGAGGTCTGCTGATTTTATTTCATTTGACTTTGGCTTTATATGGATAGTCGAGGGTTGGGACCTCTGCCGCGCTACTGTTCTAAAAGCTGACAGCGAATAAGTAATAGTGTGACATGATGAAAGAAGTGGAGGTAAGAAAGAGATGATGATGGTTTGACGACCGAGCTTATTGATTTGCTAGTAACGCGTCAATAGAATTGATAGAATGTACCAAAACAAGGGTCTACTATCTCAAGCATAGATATTTTATGAGAAAAAAACCTACCACCAAACCTTGATAGTCTTGCTCTTTCCGATGATGTCCTTGTCCTTAGATTGAAACCGCAAAGAAGCAAAAATTTCTCACTGAGTCTTACTGTTTCGGATTACTTCGCCACTACCCCCATATTTTCGTACAACTTATGGAATTCGCGGCTAAGGTGTAAGGTACTGAAAAACATTTGTAGTGCAGAACTGTCAAACTATACAATGAACCAGTTTATCCATGAGCTGGGTCAAAACTGCAGTATATGCAGCCTCACAGAGAGTAAGATACGCTTATTAAATTCGTTCGACGAAGTTCAATAACAATACTCCTTTTGAATGAATAAAATTCTACACAGGCGGAGGCAGTTTCGTTAAAGGCTTTTTAACGAACATCTCGGCTTTGATTTCCAACAGTCACTCTAAACTATGAAGCAGACTTTACAGTTGAAGAGGTCAGGAAATCAGCCAAGTGCTCCAAAATATTCCAAATGCGGTTGGTCCAGACTAGACAAGCGCCGAGTTTTGAAAAGCAAATGGGACTCGTATCCCCAAAGTCATAAGAGGCGATCTATCAAGCTGAAGTCACATACCATTAAGGATCGTTAGAGTCACCGAAGAGTTCCCAATCAGTCTTGTTCTACACCAAGGGAGTGTTTTTTATTGCTGTCCTCGATTATTGAATGTAAAGTGGACGGGTCTTAACTGATTTTCCTCGAAGCCAACACCGCCAAATTGTCCTTGAAATTGGAATAAAGATCCCGTTGGTAAACTCCACATAGCGGCCAAGGTGGAGTTTTCAGAAGTCATCTTGGTAAGATTTCACCAAGGACCTCGACTCCCCCCGACTCCCAAGAAAAATGGACGCTTTGTTGACATTTTAATAGCCACAGCAAACAAGCACATCCCACTCGGATTTCGAAAATAATATGTTCCCGGTTGGAGCTCTGGTAGTGACCGACAAAATAAAGAATTTCAGGAGAGTGCCACACCGAAATTGCAGAGGAACTCTTACAATCTCTGAATAACGCACGAAAAGCAAAGTATAAAAACTACACAAAACCTGGACCCCGATCAAGTTGAAAGGCTTGGAGCCTCATCCGGAAGCTAGGAGGATCAAATTCCCTCCCATCCCACCATCCAGACATGATTGCAAATCGGATTGTCGATTGTTCCAAAGCAAAGCCAGACAAACTCCACACGCAACACATTTAAGGCCTATTTAAAGAGCTTCATCCGATAACCTGTCCATTGAGTTCAAGAGGTCAAAAACCATTGCGGTTCTTAAACTGGGGAAACCGATATTAACGGGACACTGCATCATAGGAAACAAGGCTAAAAGGCTAGGGCTTTTTGCAAATGACTTCTGCAAAGAAGCCGCAAAGACGTGGAACATCTTCTATTGCACTGCCCAGCTCTACAGGAACTTCGCTTATCATGCATGTGAGCACGGTTCTTCGAACGTCTGGACGACTTGGCTAGGGTACCTCTATCAGACATAAAACTATTCCTCAACAGATCGGAGTGGTTTTGTTAGCCAAATGTCCTTACATGTACTCATAGGGTACTTACAATGGGCCTTCACGGCCTCTGGGTGAAATTTGCGTCTTGTGCAAAACTGCCCTCCTAACCTGCACCTAACCTTTCACCAATAAGTTTAGCCGCTCATTTTTTTCCAGGAGTTTCAAATTTGTAATTGAAGCACCGAACTAGAAATGAGCGTTGTACTCAAGTTTGGGGCGAATAAACGCCTTATAAATTGTAGCCAGATCAGAAGGAGTGAAATATTTCTTGCATCGCTCAAGGACCGACTTTATAGATTAAGCATTTCGTACTGTCATCAGCTAAGGTATGGATTGGATTAGAAGTGACAGATAGAAGATCATTAAACGAAATGAGAAAAAGAGTCGTAGACAAAACTGAGCCTTGAGGAACACCAGCATTTATTTGGTGATTTGTAGATTTGAACGTTCTTGAAGAAAGGTATCATCGATCCGAAATGCATGCATTTTCGACAAAAGAGCCTGATGCCAAGCTCGTCAAATGCCTTTGACATTACTTTCTCCACCATGGTGAATAGAATGGTTCCAATTTTCGGTTAGATATGTCATCAAATCACCAGTGGACCTGTTGCCGCAAGAACCGGACTGTCGTTGAGAAGAAGTTTTCGGGATTCAAGATACTTCATAAAATAATACATAAATAAATGTAGGCCAAGACCTTAATAACAGAAAACATTGCATTTCAACATCTCCGAGATGTTGGTGTTGCTCTAATGCTGTAAAGTTGGAAAATATATACAACACACGCTCCACAACCTAATTTAATTCAAAAATTGAATCATTGTCCTTCATTAGAAATCTGAAATGACATTAGTCTCTCCCCTTAATACAGCAGAACATAGTTGATTGCCATCCAACTGGACTACGTATATACATATATCAAATAAAAATCTTCAAACAAAGCCAACGCATTCGAATTAGATAGGACTCCTCCATCACCATGCAAGGACCAAACTAAGTGAACAATAAACAAACTCAAAGTACACAAAACTCCTGAAATAAGATACCTACCTGGCTTCCAATGGAAAAGAAACAATCCTCATCTCTTAAAAAAAAACGAAAAAAAAAACACACAAACAAAACAGGACCTTCTGTAAATTTCATTTCAACGATGAATTTGATTTTCGAGGCTTTGAAGATGCATTAATCGAATGTTTGCCTCGTTCTCATTCATCTACTTCAATTTCCCTTCAAATTCGTATCGAAAGGACGAAATTGGAAACTTGACTATTTAGATCCACTAAACCAAGAGTAATTTTCGCTTGATTTGCACAAAACGTATCATATACTAACAGCAGTCGTCGTCGTCGTTGTCGTTGTCGTTGTCGTTGCTTTTGTTGGAACGACTTTCATTTGTTGATAATGATGAAGCATCCTTTGGACTTCTTCGTTTCTATGATGGCTAAAATCCATTTAGCTGTGTACCTACATCCCGAAAACTATCGCAAGTGTTTTTGTTTTATGCCCATTTGATGTTTTTCTCTCCTTTACTATCTCCTCTCCAAACAAGCCACCCACAAGCATTATTTGCTGAGAAGCGTCCTTCGAATTTGCAAACCAGAAGGAATCTACGTATAGAAATCATTTAGCCCCAACCCAAACTCACCCCAATCACCCATCACTCTTCTGTGTGGATTCGATTTCTCATTCGAATGCGAATGTTTCGAACTCCAACCCGAACTCCCACTCAGTCTTTTCTTTGTTTTGAATTCAAATTCAAATTCCAATTCGAATATACATCCAACCGTGCCAGCCACCAAACTCCAAGGATTCTCAATGAAAAGCAAAATTTATCTGAATCGGTTTAAGGTTGAATGAATTTCGTTTTGAAATTAGTCCTTCATGATGGAGGATGCATGTGTATTCATTTCAGGGTATATAATTTTTATAAAAAAAAAAAACATAATCCTGATTGAGTTCTAAAGCAAGCAACTGAATGAAAAAAACAGGACACCCACTTAAATACACAATTGACAACCCTAACCTATGGCAACTGTTTCTGCGTTAATATGTCCTTCCTTGAGTATGTTTATCGTTCACAAAAATAGAAAAATAAAGACAAGGAAGCCGCCATTATGTGGGTAAGTGGGTATATGAAAAAGAACTGCATTATGGCTGTGTCCTTTTTTTTTTTTTTGTTACCTTTGCTGTTGTTGTTCTTTCCTGTGTATATTTGCTCGATACATTGGTACAGTGCCGGTGGAAGGATATAAATTACGTACTTAAAGTTTTGTCGCATACTTATGAGGTGTAGGAGTAAGATATACAGAGAAATTCAAAACCTTGAAGGATATTTTATTTGAAAGGACACAAGTATGCGCATATGTGTGTAGAAAATGTTAGAAGGTTCATAAGCTTGAGATGATAGCATAAAGGGGTTTTGAGAATATTGGCTAAATTGCAGGTTTCGCTTTGCCATGCATTTTGTGTCCTTGAAGTGTAAACGAAATAAATAAATGTGTGTTAGGACAATTATTCCTTATGCTTGATAACCACTCCGTCATGCATATTGAATAAGACGTCCCAGAAATGCTACTGAACTGGGGCATGTTTGTGACTTCACTGGGCCGCTGAATGGCAATAAAATACAACTTGATATGGGTTTGCCTCAAAGCCAACTAAAGGTGTTTTCGAAAAAGCATAATCTAGTACATTTGATTCCTAGGTCATATGTTTGAAAGTATTGGCATAGTCCGGCTTAAATTTTTACTTACCTAAACGGCAAACAAACAGCGGTATTGATGGAAATAAGCAGGCGGATGAGCTTGCACGAATAGGAGGGCTGCTTAATAGTGGTGAGGTTGCTGACATAAAACCCCCCTCTGCATAATAAAGAGTTCAATTGAGGGAATAATCCTAAGGACTACCAACCTAAGGTGGTAAAGTCTTGAGGGACACACGGTGTCAAAAGCTCTATGGCTACTTCTGGACTGTAAGAGTTACAGGAAGTTTATAAAGCTCAGCAGGGATAAGCTAAGAATATTAGCAGGAATCCTGCCTGGGCATTGCCTCTTGCGAAAACATGCAAAGAAACTCGGACTGACAGATACAGACATCTGCAGAAACCGCAAATGTTTGGCAATCTTACGTAGCCGTAGGAAATTCTTAGGGAAATAATTCTTCGAAGCTTTGGAGGAAATAGACGGTACAAACCTCAAAGTCCTTCGTAGATTTTGTAGAGTCATTAGTTGCTTCAACAAGGAAACTTTTTAGATTTCTTGTCTACCGTTTCGATTTTTAAAAAAATTCAGCTGGTTCCCCAGGGATCGCGATGGGCCCACTTGTGCGATGGTTCTTACATCACACCCCTGTCTTAACCTAACCTAAATGACAAACACATGCCTCCATAAAACCCTCCCGTCATTTTCCATTACAGGCGCGTAACATATAACTGGTTACATCCTTAAAATTATGAATTCCCAGTTAAGACCTAAGTCTAATATGGGAATTCGCCTGCTGTTCCAATGAAAACAAAATTATATCATAGAACTCCCCTCTTAACTTATATACCTTGAAGACCGTTAAAGTGAAAATTGCCGATTTAGAGGTATAATAACTCTCGAGGTGTTACATTAACATAAGCCAAATTGTCCAATGTTGAGGCCAACGTTGCCAAAAAGTGCGCGATGGAACCATTTGACCCCTATTGTGGATTTTAGCCCTGGGCAACTTGGAAATAGCCCTCAAATCTCGAAATTCTACTAGATATGTATTTGCCTTGCCTCATATAAAGGCTTATTTTGAAAAATTATAAAACATATACCTACGATGTTGCTTAGTTTTTTAGTGAAGGCGTTCGGTTTGTTGAATCCGGCTGGACCGGACGGTCTATCCGCCGAATTATTTGAGGCAACAGGAGATGACTTAAAAAGGAGCATTCACCAACTAACTTCCAATATTTGGTCAGAAGAATGTAAGCCTGATGAATGAAACCTTAGCATCGTTTGTCCGTTTCACAAGAAAGAAGTCCTACTAAACTGCCAAAAAACATTTGTCAACGATCTGAACAGACCCTATCACTGCGATTTAAGGCCCGGTAAATTCACAATTGACCAAATATTCACACTAAGGCAGATCCTGAAGAAATCCCAAGAACTTCAGCATATGTATAAAAGCACAGTAAGCGGGGTTGTCTACCTTTTCTCTACTATCACATTTGAAAACAACATCTCTTTATCCATAGAACAAAGAATAACGTAGCCAAACGCTGTTTTTTGTACGAAGAAGGCTCTCCCGAACAAATAAGGAGATTTCAATTTAGGATACAACGATCCATTACACCGACGCTGGATCAAAAACCAATGATGGGATGGGCTGTGGTGTATTCTCTGACAGACAGAGTATCCTCAAATACAGTCCTGGGAACTGTAAGGCTGATGAACTCGCCCAACTAGGATCCACGTCACTTCTCTCACCTGATAAAGGAGAGATTGGTATACCATTCGCTACTTGTATTATCGCTAAGCCTGGTTGCTATGCAGGAAACAAACTTGGCCTAAGCTGGATCTGAAAAGCTCTTAAACTTTAATCTCTCTAAGCACTACTATAGGTGTCATCACTAGACACTGTCTTACAGGTAAACATGCAACAAGACTTGGTGCATTTTCAAACCACTTTTGCAGAAGTTGTATAGACGAAGAGGAGAAGGAAACGATCCCTCACCTGCTTTGTACATGCCCTGCTCTCTTCAGGAAAAGAAAGCTTCATCTCGGAGCCTTCTTCTACGAAAACACATCTGATCTCACTAACATTGACATAAGAGGTCTATTTCCCTTCGTTAAGCTCCGATTAATTCAACGAGTAGATTGAAGCTTTATCGCAGATCCCTGTGGTATCACAAAGGACCAATACTGGTCGGCTCTAATGCCGACAGCCACTTCAACCTTACTTAACCTAGCCTTTCTGAAGAGTCACTGATACTCGTTAGAACTAGAAGTCTTACTCACCACTATTTTGCCATCGCGTAACCTTGATATTCGTTGAAATTTAGTGGGCACTTGTTATAACCACGTTTTAAAAGTTAAGTTTTTTCAGGTTAGCAGCACTGGTTAGCAATGGCGCCCAAACGTCATCTGTCAAAGTAAAAAGTTTTCAGTATACTCTGCCATTTAATCATGGAAAGACTTCAGCAAGCAACGATTGCATATTATTGAAATTTATTAACAAAATTCGTGCTCTGTGAAAAATGTGAAAATCCGCTGTCTTATCGAAAAATTGTGTTCACCGATGAGGCTAACGGATAAGGAAATAAGCAAAACTGTCGCATCTCGACTTCTTCCAAGACGACCGTGGATGAAACGTTACCGTCAACGGCGAACGATATCGAGCCATGATCCGCGACGTTTTTTTTTCCCTCAGTTGGCTGAGTTGAGCTTCGTTGACATTTGGTTGCATCAAGACGGTGCCATGCCACACAGCTCGTGAAACAATAAAAATGTTAAAGGACGAATTTGGTGGGCCGCCAAGATCATACGATTTAACGCCTCCTGATTATTTCTTGTGGGGTTATGTAAGTCCCACAGTCTATGTGGACAGACCGAACACGATTAAAGCTTTACAGGATAACATAAGACGCGTAATTCGTGGAATACAGGCCGAAATGCTCGAAAAAGTGACGCAAAATTGGACCTTCCGAATGGATCATTTGAAACGGAGCCGCGGACAACATTTACATGAAGTTGTCTTTAAAACGTAAATGGCAAAGGCCTATTTATCGATTACAAAAGAAAATTTTAATATTTGGTGCAAATTTGAGTGTTTTATTCAATTTTTAAAAAAACTACGATTAAAAAATTACCCTTTACTTCACAATTGACTTTAGCGTTAGTTTTAGTTATGAATCGTATTCATCGAAAAGTCTGTTGATTGACACTCTTTGTCTACTCTCAGTACGATCTGTATGCTTGTGACAAACAACTCGTGTAAACGCCCACCATAAACACAGATAAATATCTACTAAAATACCTCACTCCACTTGCATAATTTCAAAAAGGAATCTCTTAACATTCCTCGTCTCGTCCTCCAACACACCCCGTTGACAGCTAGCAAATCACATTCTTGACATCTATAAGGTCATAACTCAGACTTTAATTTATATTCCTGCGATCGATGCGGCGCGACGCGACGCGACGGACGCAGCGCAAAGAAGCAATTTCCCACCCATCTCCCATTCAATCTGAATCTTTTACGTTTATTTTCAGTTGGTCGATGTAATAAATGTCAGAATTAATTGGATTTTAATTGTCCATTCGATTGGACCAAAGCGAGTGCTACACCAGGGATAGACCACGGCATCCTAAAACGACCAACAAAGTCGTGGCGCACTCGTATGTCGATCGATTGGCAAGATGCCGGTCAATAGTGTGCGTGAAATGCAATGTCTGTTGCGAATGTACACGCTTCGAGTTGTTTAAATTCAAATCCCATGGCGGTGATCGAAATGAAATTTATTGGCCGACATGGTGTCCATAAATATGCGGCTTGGTGTTCACTTGTCAGAGCAGTTGTTGCACACGGAATCCCTCGTGACTTCTTCGGGGGATATTCTAATGGGAAATTAAACTGCATGTGTGCGCAATGTGATTAAATGGACTGAATTGATGTGAGGACTGCATTAAGATCGGCCCGCCAAGTGGTTCATTGTTTTGCTTAGATAACATACATAGGTAGCATGACTATTTTGCTCAGATTCGTATAGAGGAGCATCCCGGGGGCTTGATGTGGCGAGGATAATTAATTAAATTATAATTGTTGAATTCGAATTATTAATTTTATGCGAATGTTATACTTAACATTCCTGTTCTTAAATGGTGATTGGGGGGGGGGGGCACATATGGAACTTACTTAAAAACGCAAGAAACAGTTTTTAAAATTGAAGCAAATGGAGTTTTGTAATTTTATGAACAAATTTGAAAGCAATTTCAAAACGAAAACCAGTGCCTCATTAGAATTGCGTAAGAAACTGCTTAAGGGTAAAAATCGAATGATGTCATTTTGACGGAAGCTTTTTCAGCATTTGTTTCTGCAAGCTTGTTGCCTGCAATACTTTGGTGGATTAAATTAGCACAGGTCTCGATGGCATGGATTTCAGCCTGAAATACCGTGGAATAATTTCCCATTGGTATTGAGACTCTGGTGTTGGGTCCAAAGACTCCAGCTCGAACTCCTGATTCCAGTTTTTATTTTTTTGAAGTTATAAAACTCATCTGCTGTGTTTGTAATCAATATTGAATTTAATCAGATAATTGAGATATTGAATGTGGTTTGTGAGTTTAAGGGACTTCAATGAATAAAAATATCAAATATTTTTCAACTGCAACATTCAGATTGCCAAACGATAAAGTTGGAAATGTTTTAGAGGATCTAAGCGTAAAGAGCTGGAGTTTGGAAAATTTGGGGAAAAAACGTTTTACGAATTTTTCGAATTTCCTGAGGTATTTTTTGTTTGGAAATTTAAGCAAAGATATTTATCCAATATTTTTAAGAATTCGATGAAGACGACTCACATGTTGGTACTTGAGAGACTATGTAAAGTATAGTTTATGCAAGACCTAAATTAAAGCTTTGTTCATAAGCACAACCTGTCCAAGTCCATGTCTTCTAGAGACCCCAAGTTCTCTTGTATGTTTCTTTGCGAATTGCCGAAAACATCTGTTTGCTATTCTGACTTCCTTAAGAATTCTGCAGTTCTATTCCATTACTTTTCACCGGTTAAATTAATTGTCATGCCATTGACTCATTAATTGGGTCACATTGAAATATCTAAATATATGATGTATGAAACTTTTTTTTGTAATTTTGTTAATTTTGCGCTGACTATCTTAACAGATCATTCAGTGATTCTCGTCCCTTATCGATAATAAATTCAAGGTGGCGCAAAAGTAATCCTCCTATCAGAAAATGCTATAAATTTTGCGATTGGCCCCTAATGTCAGTTCTGTTTTGACATTTGTGTAGTAAACACAAGCGAAATACTAGTTAATAAACAATGTTACGCTACACTGCTCCAGAACGTGTAATATTGCTGACTATTTATTTGAGCAATAATAAATCCGTCCAACTCCTACTGGTGAAACACTGCGACGTTTAGCCGCTCGCCTCGAAGAGACTGGCACAACACGAGATGCTGCCAGGCGTGGCAGACCCCGTTGTGGCCGCAGAGAATATTGCTGCTGTAGCCGAAGATGTCATGGAAGCGCCGTCGACATCGACCAGACGACGTGCAACGCAAATGGGTATCAGTCGACGGTCTTTACAGCGAATTTTGGTACAAGATTTGAAGATGTTTCCGTACAAAGTCCAGACGGTGCATCAGCTGTTAGCTGCTGATCACCAGTCGCGTCTAACATACGCTCAAGCCATCCTTAATCACCACCAAGAGGAAGATGATTTTTCACCAAAAACAATCATGAGTGATGAGGCCCATTTCCATCTTAGCGGGTATGTAAATAAGCAAAATTTGCGCTTCTGGGGCATTAACAGGACGGTGCAACGGCACACACTGCACGTGCCACAACCGATATGCTGAAGGACGCATTTCCCGAGCGCCTAATCTCCCGTTTTGGCGATTTGCACTGGCCAGCAAGATCGCCTGATTTGACCGCTCCAGACTTCTTTTTGTGGGGCTTTTTGAAGTCGCGACTCTTGCAGCTCTTAAAGACAATATCCGTCAAGAATGTGAGGACCTATCGCCGGAAGTTTTGGCCAAAGCGATGGAAAATGCCCTAAAAAGGGCTCAAATGACAATCAACTGTGGCGGCGGCCATTTACATGACATCATATTCCCGACTTGATGTAAAAAAAATTAAAAGACCAACTAAAAATAATCCAAAAGAAGAATCAAAGTTTTTCATTTTTTTTTAAATTACAGCCAAAAAACATCGGAAGGTTATTTTTGCGCCACCTTGTATCTGAGCTTTTTTAAAAGGTGTTCCCAGATTGCTTCCAGAACCCTAGTGTAGAGACAATTGGGCTGCTGATTTAAGGCTAATTACGAATGGAAACGACATCTTTGTCTGAACTACTGTGAAAGTGTCCAGGGTTTAAGGCAGTGCAAAATTTTAAAGAAAATCCTACTATTAAATTAGAAGAATATCAAGAAGCTTGGGGGCTTTCTCCCAGGCCATAACGGCCTGAGATATAATCTTAACAAACTGAACTTGTGCCCATAGACTGAATCTGAATGTCGGTGCTGTCTAGAGTATGATGAATCTTCCGAACATATCCTCTGTGAGTGTCCGGCCCTTCATTAGTTTTTTTTTGTAATCTTTTGCCCACTTGGCTGACACTGCGACCAGAAAGGTCTATTGTATCTAAAAGGGATATTACCCCATGAGACGTTTGATTTCCCTGATGAAAGTCACCACATCCTTAGTTGCAGAGTTCATCAGCTCTGCTGTTGAAAGGACCTCTTTATAGAAGATTCTTCGTCTTAACCAAAGAAAGGCCGAGCATTCATATAGAATGTGTTCAGAAGTTTCATCGTCCTCTAGACAGAATCAACACTAACGTTGCAATGTCCCGTGAGGAAGCCCACCAGCTTCCTAAAATTCTCCTTACTTAAGAGCAGGATTTCTTTATAACCCGGAACACTTTCCCAGTGGGTGAGACAAAGTTTTGTTTTCCAAACAATAACTAGCCTTAGAGCAGTAGCCCATAGGTTTCTGGTCCTAGGAGGACAAATTCCGATCCTGCTCTAGCTAGCTCGTCTGCCAGCTCGTTGCCTGCAATACCTTGATGGCCCGGTACCTATCCAAGTTTGACTTTATTTTGCTTCGCTAGGTTTTCTAAAGCAATGTAGCAGCTTTTTACTGACCTTGACACTAAAGTATGGGATGACATTGCCTGTAGTGCTGCTAGACTATCCGAGAAGATGTGTATTCTGGCACCTTTAATACCTTTTCGCGAGATTAAATTAGCACAGGTCTCGATGGCATGCATTTCAGCCTGAAATACAGTGGGACATTTTCCCATTGGTATTGAGACTTTGGTGTTGGGTCCAAGGACTCCAGCTCGAACTCCTGATTCCATTTTTGATCCGTCTGTGTACCAAACCAGACTTCTCGGATCTATAGATAGAACACCGTTAGCCCATTTGGAGCGGTCCAGTATTTCAACCTCGAAAAATTTCCCAAAACTGTATTCCCTAACCATAATGCCGGGGATACAGTAAAACATATCTATGTTTGGGATTAAGTTAAGTATACTCAGGTGACCCACGTGGTTTGCTGATTCGAACTTATATTCGAGTTGCAGCTTGATTGCGCATCTAGCAGCTGTCTTCTTAATGAAGATCTGTAGTAGTGAAAGCCCAACAATGGGTTCTAGTGCTGTTGTTGGGCGGGTGCGCATGGCACCTGTGATGCCTAGACACGCAATACGCTGCAGCTTTTGCAGCTTATTTGTGATTGTCCGTTCAAGAGTTAAGGCAAGGTCAACTGGAAATGGCCCTCAAATCTAAATTTTCTTTATTCATAGAGATTCTACTAAAACGTATACCAAGTTGTAAAGAGGCTACAAAAGTTTAATGAAGTTAGTGCCGGTTTATTTGAGAGGGTTAGTATAAAAATGACATCTTCACTCTCTCATACAAGCGATTTGCATCAAACGCTTTTGAAAATATTAATTATTTTAAAATGTTAATTGAATGTATGTATGATCTATCGTTGTATCTAATGCTATGATTACACGTCCATTTTTTCGCGTCATTTAAATGGCGCTTTGAAGTAAAAATCACGTCACAACGCGGCTATTTTAATATCGTTGCGTGTGATGGCCATTGTTGGGATAACATTTTCGGCGGCATTTAATTGACTACGAAAATGGTGGACCAAATGACAAAAATTTTGTGCCATTAAATGACGGAAAAAAGCTGTGTGATCGCTCTTTAATGAAGCCTTGGACAAATGACTAAACATTGTGACTGTTGCGTCATTTAAATGACAGCCTCCAAATGAATGACAAGACACGAAATTCATGCCATTGCATTTTTCTACGCAAATGACAAATGAAGCAGCATTTTATAATAATCCAACACGAAATCTACTTTTCTAGTCGCGCGCATGTGTCTTCGTCGAGAGAAAAATACTAAATGATAGTATCAATATTTTTCTCAATGGTCATTACCGTCTGATCGCAAAACATATAAATGATGCGAAATCGAAAGAATAGGGAAGGTGTCATTTACCATATGATCGTCAATAAATGCCGTCCCAAAGGAAAATTCTATATGATCGTTATTTTTTCGCAAATGTCCAATGACGAATCGTAGCTTGAATGTCACTCTAATGCGGCGTTTTTTTTTCTGACGTCACATCGCCATTTAAATGACTTGAAAGAATGGTAATCGTACCTTAACACTCACAATGGGTGATAGCAAAATTAATAGATTATATTAAGCAGTCGACCCAACAAACTGTATGTAGCTTTTTCTAGTAGAATTTTTGTTTTATAAGGGCGTTGCCTTCTTATACGGGTTATATTTAAGAAAATATAACTCAACACATATATTAAAAATGAATGAACGAAGTTTTTTTATGGATAATTAATAACGGCTTGAGGTGAGTCTTTTATTTTACCATTAATAACAGATCCCTGCCTATCTATCAATTACACAGCATTAGCAAAACTTAAGGCAGTAAGTGATGGGTTCATTGCAACCGTAAATAGTTGGTTCGTAAACTTCAAAGAAATTAAATTACACCGCGAATAGTGGTTTTATGGCAAATAAAGACGAATTGCTTTAGCAATAAAACCAAAAATGTTATTTAAGAATTAATTACGAGAACGTCCTTGATGAACTTCAGTTCGAATGCTGAGAGAAGAAGATTTATCAAATCACTAATTCAATTAAATTTATGAATGAAAGAATGGTACAACTAATTTGAAAACGGATAAGTTGCGATTAAGATCGTATGGCTGAAACTTTAACAGATTTTAAGAATATATTTTGTAGTAGTGCTAGAATTTCTACTTAGCACACTTCATCATTTGGGATTCCAGTCAAGTGCACTATTCCTGCGATGTGGAATAGTAAGTACATCTATGTTCCGGGAGAGCTCATATCGAGTTGGGTGATATAAATATTAGGCTTAGACAGCCCATCCAAGATATAAATCCCAATAATGTGTTATATTTGACAAAAATGAAAAGGGGCCGCATACATTTCGTCGATTTCGATTTGTGAAGCTTCTTACGACAATATTTACTCTTGGATTTAGACTTTCGCAGGAGGTGGCCAACGGATAAAAACTTTCAAGTGGTATGAGTCGGAGGACCTCGCTTAGTAGTCCAACGCAATTAACCGCTTAAGGTTCGATTACACGGCCATTTTTTCAAGCAATTTAAATGACGCATGAAAAAATTGTTGCATTAGAGTGACACTCAAGCTACAATTCGTCATTGGTCATATGCGAAAAAATGGCTATCACACGAAATAGCTATCATAGTAATTTTTGTTTCAAAAACAAATACGGATACTGCGAGTCGTGTAGGATTTTCCGTGTAAATGACGATCACTTGCCATTGAATGACTTGCCTCATCAAAATGACAAATGGCACCTTTCCTATTATGTATTTCGCGTCATCTATCTGTTATGCGATCAGACGGTAATGACCAATGAAAAAAATATTGCCACTGTCATCTAGTGTTTTTCTCTCAGCGAAGACGCATACATGCGACTTTTTTAATTTAATTAAATAGCAGTGAAAGAAAAAAAATTATTTTAACAAACAAAAATTGTCAAAAAGAACTTTTACGATGATGGTGAAAATTGCGGAGACGGCTTATTTAGCAAAGTGTGTACTGGAAAGCAGTGAAGGAGATCTTGATTACGAGCTAACGCGACGAAAGCGGTATTTGGTAAAAAAAGTGGATGAGCCGTCGCTAGAAGAGTGAATTTTATTCTGGATTGAACCAGAACTATATCGCAATGTCGTTCGTATGTCAGCTAATCAATTCTATTATTTGTTGAGTCGCCAACCTCACCAAGCCGCACATCCAAAAACAGAACACAAATATCCGAGAGAGTATTCCATTTTTTCAATAGGTATCGAACAACACAGCCACTAGGTCCTTTCGCCACGAAACAAAAATCCAAAAGTGTGGGCAGATATCGTGTTAAAAGCTGGAATTTCGTGCCTTGTCATTTCTTGGAGGCTCGCATTTAAATGACGCAACAGCCAAAAAGTTTTGGTCATTTGTCCTAGATGTCATTCAAGAGCGATTACAAAAACATTTTTTCCGTCAATTAGTCTGCCATTTTCCTAGTCTTTTAAATGTCGCCGAAAATGGTATCCCAAAAATGACTTCTTTGTGACACGATTTTAATGTCACTGCGTCATTTAAATAACTCAAAAAATGGACGTGTAATCGTACCTTAAGCCAAAACTAAGTTAAAACAGAACCAGAAATCTGTCAAAGAAGTTTTCTTTCAAAATCATTGTTCATATCCGCATGCCTTTGCTTTGTAACTATAACTCTCATGCCTAAATGATCCTTGTCCACGTTCTGTAATAAATTAAGGAAGTTTGACGACCAAGGTATGGTTCTACTTTTGACAAGGTAACACTTTCCAACGTAGAAAATAACACAAGCAAATTATTAATATGTAGTCACTCCATCCAGTGGGTGCATCGGCTAAGTGGTTAAGTGCATTGGACCCCTAAGCGAGAGGTCGCTCGTTTAAATTCATCCATCTGAAAGCTTTTATTCGCCGCCCCACCTCTTGCAAACGTCTGACAAAAATCCAAGAGTAAGAACTGTTATGAGAAGCTTCTAAAAAATTATTTGCCGTTCGGAATCGGCCTTAAACTGTAGGTCCCTCCATCCATTCGTGTCAAAAAATATAACTTCGCACATACAGTGGTTGGAGAAGCAAGGCTTTTTGGGTCCTGTATGGGCCGTTTATGCCTACTATTTATTTATTTATTTTATTTTTAGGCACTCCATCCACTAGAAGCCTAGTCAGGAGGCAGTAGTGTGAAGCGAGGGCTCTTAAAAGAGTTCTACTCAGGCAGTCTAAACTCACTGCATAGGACAATGGAACCCTCGCAGCTCAGGCAGATCGGTATAGTTTCTTCGCTGTCCATGACTGATTTGGCTAAATGAACTATATAAAACTTCACAACCCTACCGTTTCCATGAATAACTTAGCCACTGCAGATCTGATTGAGAAGAACGACTTCTAAGTTCGTTTTGGCATTTAGCATGCAAAGGTTAAATTTTCTGGTCCTTAAGTCTGACCGATAGCTTAGACGAAGTCTACTACGCCAGCAAGTTATTGGGTGCTATTAAAATCGATAACATTCAACCCACAGCCCGAAACACACAAATCACCGAAAACACAAAAGCTGAAACCCGTACAGATATATCTAAAGCACTCGATCTTTGTTATTGATACCTAATGGTTCTTCTGAAAGCATAATATTTTGACATCAGCATTATCAAAAAGTCCTGGGTAAATAGCCTAATAATAAAGGGACTAAATTACAGACAATACAACCCCTGTAACAACTGTATTGATACGACCATGGTAAGCAAACAGCCTGCAACTTAGCTTAAAGATCATATCGAAGCTTTTATAGAGGCGCAGATCTGCTTATTTAATCCGTTTGCAACGTTGCCAATGACCAACCATAGCGGTGAGGGTCTATATTATTATATTGTCGCTCATAATCTGACAGTGCACATTAGAGCTAGCACCCATTGCCATTATTTTTCCGGCATAGACAGCTTCAGCGGAAGATATGAATCTCTGTAAGACTTACAATATTATTAACGCAGAAAATTGGATGATATCCACCCTGAAATACATATCCACCTTAATAAATTCCCTAAATAAAAAAAAATGTGATCGTAGAAATCGACTAAAACCAAAAGATTATAAAGTCGCAGATCCTGTCGAATATAGCACACTACTTTCCCCAATGTTGAAACGAGAAACTCCCTTTATCAGAAAATTGACTAGAGTGACTTTCACCATCTGCCACTTGTGAATTTATTGTAGAAGCCCAACTCAGATAGTCTCTGGTTAGTTTAAGTTGAAGTGGCGGTTGGATAGAGAACCGACAAACTTAGACCTGTGTAAGGACCATTGCGATACCGAGTGAATCTGAGGTTCTACTCGTTGAACTATTTTATGCTGCTTTTAAA
Organism: Ferdinandea cuprea; assembly: GCA_963576555.1. NCBI lineage: Eukaryota > Metazoa > Arthropoda > Insecta > Diptera > Syrphidae > Ferdinandea > Ferdinandea cuprea. The sequence continues at coordinate 137,651,581 of OY754958.1, forward strand.
GCGTGAGAGACATTTTGTGTCGATCGAGTTAAAATCTCCTAGATGGATATTTCGGAGAGAGCAGGGCATGCGAAATAAAGGTATAAAGTTGTCTCTCCCTCCTCCTTATACATGCAGCTCTTACAAAAGTCGGTTAAATAAGCGTCAGTCCTTGTTGCATGACTGCCTATCAGACAGTGTCCAGTGATGACATAATTTGTAGCACTACGTGCGATCTATTGAGTGTAATCAAACTCTTAGAGCGTCTTACATCCGGCTTAGGCTAAATCGGCTTCGTTGGCAGACAAGCAGTACAATCTGTGGTTCGTTTTTTCCATTGCATCCAGTTTTAACAAGAGTTTGAATGTGGAAACTGGTATGCCTAAAGAGCCTTAATCAGGCAAGATTGAGAGGGTAGTTCCAAGTTTGGCGAATGTATCTATGTCCCGGCACCTAGCATAGGTGAATATTGAACTGCTCAGCCATCCCCCTAAGAGATGATTGGTAATATAGGACTACTAAAGAGTTAAAGGGGACAGAATCCAGACATTTGATGGCCGCCTGACTGTCCGAAAAAATTCGAATATCCTTTACGAAAACCACGTTATTCTTTAGCCAAGACAAAACTTCCTTGATCGACATAATTTCTGCTTGGAAAACACTACAATGATAAGTCTGTCTGAGAAGGAGCCTCCACCCATCCTATTATATGTTTTGGTGGTGTTGGGATATGGTGTAGTACCTCTATATTTCTAGGAAGGATTCTGAGTCTGTGTGGAATTGCAGAGTACCCGATTTCATTTTTGGTCCATTGAGAGGTCGCTTTGAGGCGAATTCACATGGAAGCAACTATCTGTCTCCTAAAGATATCCAGGAATGATATTGAACAGAATGTCCAATTCAGTTGAGGGAGTGGTGCAAAGTGCTTTGCTTATCCATAAACAAGCTGATGTTCAGATCTTGCTCAGTTTGTCGCTATTAATCCACCAGACAATCGTTCCAGTGAGTGATTCGGGGTTGTAGTTCCCACTTCCAAACTCAGATGGAGTGGAGTGACAATTTGTGCCACATCCAGAAAGATATTGCCAGGCTACAGTACGACAAAAAAAGATGAAATAGTATTTCCAGAATAACAGCGATTTCTGGGTATTCCATGGGTATTCCTCTGCCCACAAGGGATCCCATATAACACGCACTGTAATCGAAAAGGATCTTTCATTCATTATTAATGCACCCGTGCGCCAATTGTAAGGATCAGACAGTGCGTTCTGGGGAAACCTTATTTCATCTCTCTTCGAAGAACAGTATTAAACAACTACCACTGATTAGATCTAGACTTTCCTTCTTAAAAACTTTTACATCTACGGGTTGTGGTTTCAGAACATCAAATAGTGCTACTAGTTCTACCTACGCTGAAGTTTGTTGAAGCACTTTGGAACTTATATCGTCTTTGGAATAAAATAGTAGAGGGTTTAAAATGTCGTTACATAATTTTTGTTTTATATTTATTCATGGGATAACTACCGCTAGAAGTAGCTATCCGACCTCACGTCATTACTTCGAAAGATATTTCAGCAAGATAATAAGTCGCACCAGTGCTTTGGTAGTGGTTCCTGCTTTCAACCATTTTATACGGTTTAAGGCCATTATTAACATCAAAAGTAGGTATGTAGTTACCTTCGCTTAATATCTCGCTGTCCTCACTCATTAATTCCCAGATCAGCGACCTAATAGCATATCCCAAAATTAGCATAACTTCTATAGGTACCCTCCTAACCTTAGACGTCTACCAAAACCTCCCACAACTCTACCTAAATCACTCTGATCTGATCCAATTCCTAATCCACCATGTTCATCCTCACATTGATTTCATCTCTCAGTCGACGCTATCCATTAATAGTATCATCACCGATTGGAATTTTAATTAAACTCGGCAAGAGAAATGTCCACAGACCAACTCAATCCGCCTGAATCTTCTTGATTCCCAAACAAATCTCAAGCTGCCAAATCCGGCTGTCAAATCATCTCACAACAACACACATCCGCGATATTCCAAAAGAGAACGACCTCTTTGAATAATAGATTTCTGTGATTTCGACAGCTCAGTCACACACTCTCTCTTCGCACATTATTGCTTGAGCCACAGCCTAGTTGTAGAAAAAAGATTGCGAAAAACCCAAAATGAAAAAAAAAAAATTCGCAACAACCCACGGTCAGCGACCCCGACCTCAAGCTGCTTCGCAATCATGCGAATTTCGCACACAAAATATTGTGTAAAACACAACAAAACATCTGCTTAGAAATGGTACCCCGCGCCTGCGTTTATTTCTATGCCACTGACACGCATTGGAATCGCAGGTATGCGAGCGAACCACCCATACATTCGCACTGCGATGACGTGCGTCTGCGTATGTACTTTGACTTTTGCGAAGCCTCGAGTCATTCTTCAAATTCGCACATCAGCGTGGGTTTGTTTGTTTGTTACGTTTTCACGCCCCAACATAACGTGCGCACTTTTTATTATTTTTATGCGTACTAACCATAAAGCCAGAGCCTACATTGGCATGGTGTTGGCTTGCTAGAACCTATTTATCTACGGATCGTGCTGCGTGAATCTATAGAATAATAATATACATAGAGACTTTGCTGTTTTTTGTTGGTTTTGCTTTCTTCTGCGTCTTCGTTCTATTTGAAAGCAGCATCGTGGGACTAGTGCTGCAACAATCAGGTATAGCGAACGTGTATGGTGAAAGTCGCGATCTATGCAAAACGTATTATTTGACCGCGGGCAGCAACAACTAAAGCTAATTAATCTTTTCCTTTGAGCATTTGAATATTGATGTTGGCTATCTTTCTAAAAATAAATAAATTAAGTGCCCTCAGTTTGGTCGGTTTCGAGTGGCTTCGATTAATCAAATTTGCATAGTATACCTATATCAGTATTTTTTTTTTAATTTGACAAATAAATCAGTCTGTGTGATTTTAACACCCAGATTGAAGAGGAGAACACTTTTTTGGACTTAGGACATATATTTGTTTTTCCATATATAGCCCCCATCAACATAATATAAGCTAAGCTATAAGAGAAAACAACATCGGCGGCTTCAGTCTTCAGACGGAAAAGAAAGGTGCAAGACTGCCAAATGGCGAAGTCGACACAAATCACGCTGTCAGGCTGATCTAACTATTGACAATGAAAGCTAAGAATTCCGACCACCCGACCAAAATTAAGTGAGGAAAGCAATATCTTCACAAACACCCAAAAGGGCTTCTGCCCCAGCAGTACGGTTTTCGTAGCAACAGGTCCACTGGTGATTTGATGACGTATTTAACCGAAAAGTGGAACCAATCTATTCACCATGGTGGTGATAGCAAGTTTGTTACGCTTGATATTTCAAAGGCATTTGACAGAGTTTGGCATCAAGCTCTCTTGTCGAAATGCGTGCATTTGGGATGTTACCCTTCTCTAATTGAATAGAAATTTCCTTTCGGAACGTTCAATTCAAGTTGTTTTGGACGGTTTCAAGTCTGCAACTTACCACATAAATGCTGGTGTTCTTCAAGGATCCGTTTTGTCTCCGACTCTCTTTCTCATTTTTATAAATGATCTCCTCTCTGTTACTTCTTATTCTATTCATTCCTTCGCCGATGACAGTACCTTCAGCTTTACATATTCGTTTCCTGGGCAACGCCCCTCATCTTCCGGCGTTGAACTGAAACGGCAACGTATGTTAAGCTCATTAAACTTCGATCTCGACAGCATACTTAAATGGGGTAAACCCAAGAGAGTGGAATTTAATGCTACCAAAACGGAATGCTGTCTGCTGTCATTGAAGCGAAACCCTAATTCTCTGCCATTATCCATGGATGGCATTTGCATCGCTGAAACCGAACGACTTTCCATTCTCGTTATGTGTGTTAATGACAACCTTCGTTGGAATGACCACATATTTGATGTCGCCAAGAACAAGAAATATTTCACCCCTTTTGATCTGGCAAAAATTTATAATAATAATATAATAATATAATGTTTATTCGCCCCAAACTTGAGTATAACGCTCATATCTGTTCCGGTGCTCCAATTACATATTTGGAGCTACTTGACAGGATTCAAAAACGTGCGGTAAAACTAATTGGCAATCGAGACATCACGAAATCACTTGACTCTCTTAGTCATCGTCGTAATGTCTGCTGCTTGTCATTGTTTTATCGGTATTTCCACCACAAGTGTTCAAATGAAATTGCCAGTAGCATTCCACCCCTACAGCAATTCAAACGCAATACTCGCCATGCTAGGAATGCAAATCAGTTTACCCTTAAGCCTGTATTGGGACGTACAGTGAAATACAAGGATTCGTTTCTTAACCGTACAACGAGAATGTGGAATGCTCGACCACGCTCTGTTTTTCCCCTCACATTACATTTTACAGACATTTAAAACCAACGTGCATCGGTATCTCCCTTTCCTAATAATTCACTTTCCTAATGCCCGCACTGTGTTACTTCATTATAAGGGTATCCAAAATCCCTTTATCTTGTAGATCGTGAGAAGTAGGAACATACAGCCCAAAAAACGTGTCAGTCGAAGACGCTCTTAAGGCCCCGACCCATAGAATCCGTCGGAACTTTGACAGCTGCATTTTGTTTTGTTTATTATTTGTCAAATCGGCTGTCACCCACGATGATTGCCATATCAAAAGAATAACCTTATCCTGGTGTTTTTTTTTTAAGTCCTTCTGTGTTCAAATTTTATGTTAGATCCGGACATATCATTTAAATATATACAGCCCTATTAATAAAAATCACTTAACTCACCTCTAACTCACGATCTAACTAAGCGATGGAATAAGACTTAACTTACGAGTTAAAATTTCTTATTAATAACAAATTCTGACGTTCAGTAATAACATTACGCAAATCTATTACTTTTTTATTACAATCAATCACATTTTCTTTGTCTGTAGTGTATTTTTCAAATTTAATGTAAACAAATAAATGTTTTCTAGAATTAAAAGTGCAATGTGAATAATAAAAATGGGGAATCGTACAAAAAAAAAATATCATTCTATTTTAGCTGGGAAATAAGCTTCAGTTTGAAACAAATTAAAGAAAACACGGACATTTAGCTACGAGAAATCTGCTTATACGGCAAGGCTAACTGCTATGACAAATGCTTTCGTTCTTCCAATTGTTCAACCAATGAACTGTCAAAGTATGAAAAAAGTAGAAAATTGGGCTATAATGGCCTTCGCCACCGTCAATACGTTGTTTATAGATCAACTTCCATAAGTATATGTACGGGTATTCTCTCTTGCTGTCAGGCAAAAAAACGGATTCTATGGTAGGGGCGTTTAGATTGAGAGCAGCGTTGCCCCTCTGCTACAATTGTACGGTTTTCGCTAAATTTATAATATCAGAAAATAAAAATGTAGACTATGGATTTATATCGAACTTTGCGCTTGGTCCTTAAAGATCCATAAAGATGGAATCTTTGACCTACTCGCATCATAAACAGCCTAAACTGAGACATTTTCTTAAGATAATGTTAGTCCGACGTTAGTCTGCCATTAATTTGACCGGCATACAATTTAAAAGATAAAAAACTCGTAATCATGTAACAAAAGCAATAAATAGTAAATTGTAAATTGATTAACTGTGAACAACTACAAATGCATACTAACATTTATTCAGCCTTCCCTAGCACGCCCGACTTTGGTCTAGATGCTTGGATGAATCTTCCCCCCTCGATATATTTATATATCATGTGGTGTACGCTAAATACCATCTTTCGCTTAAAGAGAGGTGGCTTTTAGTTCCATGCGTACTGGAATTTTAAGGAATTTATTAGAGAACTATACTTTGACCCCTGTCTTATGGATATGCCGTCTGATGCAATGACACCAGAAATCCTTTTGCGAAAAATGTACTACTTTTCTTAAGTAACGGAATGGCTCCAGTCAGACTCTGAACCAAGGAATGAATGCCATCGGATTGGTCGGAAGGCTGAACACAGTGAATCTTGTCTGGGTCCTAGGTCACACTGGCATTCAGGGAAATGAGATCTCGGATGAGCTTGCTAGGCAAGGTTCAGAAAAAGTTTTCTCAAGATTCGGTGGCGCGATTGCGGTGGATGTCGACAGACCAAACTATTGCGCCCGGACATTTGCAAAAGTTCTGCATCTTTTGTTCTACCTTCTAGGAGAATCGACTGTAGGCGGCTTGTAGGCGTCCTTTCGGGCTAACAAGCTTTTGCTAAACACTTAAACGTGTTGGGCTTAAGTGACTTAAGAGTGCCGAATATCTAAGCTCTTCATCACTGAAGCTCCTTCTCATCTTTCTTCGGAAGACGGGAAAGCTAAGTACATAATGTAAGGTGTCTTAATGGTGACCTGCAATTGTGTCTGAGCTCTCCATCGTATAGGTTGCTACAAAAACATTTATTCAGATGCAACTTTCACTGTAGAAGCGGAAGCCTAAGACGTAGCCGAATGTTCGGTCGGACTCTGATTATAAGGCCCGTTCTTTTACTTTAAAAATTCGTAATAATTTGTACGAACTCTAACTAATTTTTACTCAATGCCATTCCGTAGCTCAAAAAATTCATAAAAGTAAGTCATTAAGAAACTTACGAGTTTCTACATAGTAAGAATGGGAAAACTATTAAATGTGAGGTCGTCAACCGTTGATTTCGTAAGCGAATGATTACAATTTTTTTTTTAACCAAATAACATAAATGTTGTAGTTTCTTTTTTCTATTGTTGCATGCTTGTTGCATTATTGGTAAATAAGCAACTTTGTCTAACTACTAACTAACTAACATATTCGTAAGTTTCTGTCTGCTGCAGGCTGTTGAAGCAATTGTTTTTTTAGGAAGAAATCGTATTGGTATAAACACTAAAAAAAACTCACCCGAAATTTTGTTGCTGCACTCTTGCGGACATTCGCGCATACCTCTTTAATCAGAAGGAATTAATGTCACTTACCGGTTACGAAAAAACCAATATGACTTAGATAGTACCTTCGAATTTTCCCATCATTTGATATCAAAGGCTTACGTATTATCTTTATTGTTAGGTCGAGAAGGAAACGGGGAAATGTGGCATCTCCTAACCGTTGATGATCAACCAGTCCTACCGACTGCAGTGTCTTCCAAGCTGATATCTACTGTGGTAAGATGGATCATCAGTCTATCGAGTCCTAATGGAAGGCCCAACTAACAGCAATTGAAATTTGCTGGTAGCGAATTCCCCATCTATCTCTACAGTCAAAGGAATGAATCCTAATTCTTTATTGGTTTTATGGACACCTTGGAATGAAAGGCTCTAATTTGGACTTTTGGCTAAGCAATTCCATGACGGTATCACGCTGATCAAATAGATCAAATACCTTATTGTTCTCTGATGGAAACCCAACCATTGGTTGCTTGTCGGGACATGAACTCGGCATTGCATGATTGGAAACATGTCTAATATTCTCTGGGACTTTCCAACGATTTTTACGGAATCCGCTAGAATGGTATGGATGGTTATCAGGAGCTGCCGGCGCAAAGATATATTCCTGGGAATCGTATGGCTGAAGAACTCGCCAAATTAAGAACCACTTTACCTCACTCAACTGAAAAGGGTTATTTAAACTTAACTATCTGGCCAAAGCTGGACCTTATAGTTTTAAGAACCCGAACTCTGAGATCAATGTTTTTTGTCAAGGCCCTGGACACTGATCTTCTTCTTATTTTTTTAACGGACCCGTGAAGAGTCTCTCCCTTCCATCCTCTACATTCCCGGGCACTCTTCTTCCAGTTATCCAGACCAAGCGCTCTGGCATCCGCGATGGCTTGGTCTTTGAAGCGGAAGTTCGGTCCTCCTTGTCGTCTCGAACCTGGGGCTAGAATTGGAAGATTATCTTGGCTGGAGCGTTGTTGTCCATTCGCTCGATGTGGCCGAGTCAATGTAGTTGTTTTGGCTTTCTGGACTACATCCACGTCTTGGTACAGCTCATAGAGTTCGCGGTTTTATCTTCTCCTTCATCCGTCTTACTCGCGCACAGGGCCATAAATTCGAAGAATTTTTTTCCCAAAAGATTTAAGTGCCTGCTCTCCGTTCCTTCCTGTCGTCCAGCACTCAGCACCATAGAGCATAGAACTGGCAGGATCAGAGTTTTGTATAGCCTATACTTCGTCCTTCTAGTTAGGTTCTTTAAACATATTTGTTTTGCCAAACCAAAATAGCAACGATTCTTCGTTGAATCTCCACTAAGGTGTCGTTTGCGGAGTTAATGTTAACCCCAAGGTAGATAAACTGCTTTCAACAGTTACGTTTTGTCCTAGCCGGTGGACAAATGTTTTCATGTTTGTTGAAAGCACGTATTTGGTTTTGTTCTCGTTAACTTCAAGGCCAACTAAGCGTACCTGTTCAATTGAATTGCCGTAAAAGGCTCTTTTACGACACGTTGATATCGTCCGCATATCCCACTGTGCCTTCCATGTTAACACCTGCCCTGCGCACTATCTGTGATCTTAGTACATTTTATTAGCTTCTTCCATATTTTTCCCTCCAATGTGACGTGCAACGTTTTGTAAGTGCGGCTAAGCTTTGAAACACTGTCAAGTAAAATCTGACAAATACTCTGCGGTGAAAATGAACAAACATGGTTTCAGTACACATTTTACTGCGCATTATTGTGTTTAACTACTGCAATCAGCAACTAATAATCCAAGGATTCCATTCGATCTTTACCAATTAATTGGGAATTTAAGCCACGACAGATTCCTCTCTTCCTCCCTTGATGGCGTAAAAAATCCCACAAAAAGCTACCACAACCATCGTTAAAATGCACGATATTGCAAAATAATTCCGCAGAACTTTTATTGCGTCCTGGTTTATCTCCTTCCCTCTGTGCCAAACGAAGAACTGCAATAAAAGAACAGCCATTTCTTGTTCCATTATTTTCACACCAAAATCATCAGCATCCCACCCGGACCCGGCCCAATGTAATGCTTCACATTCTGAATGAAAGCCACCATCTATTCACGCCATTCATCTTGCAAGATTAATATTTCTCACGGATACTGTGACTGTCCCGCCAGCAGCCCCCTTTCGAGTATGACAATTTTTAATTAATAGCGGACAATAGCACGATACCAACAAACACAACAAAATATTAACTGAAAACTAAAGAAAAAGAAATGTATATATATATAAAATCCTTGTATTCTTACAGATAATGCAAAAAAGTGCACTCATCATCTTGTAATCCCCAAGGATACTCATTTATTTCCCCCCTAACAAAATAAAAAAAAAAATAAAAAAACTTACTCACAAAAAATGACACAAAATAGGAAACTCCATACCCCAAAGTCCTAAGAAAATAAAAAAATCTATATTTTATACATATTTCTGTGGTTCCTTATCTAGTCCGTTATGCTTTTTTTTGTCAATTTTGTTTCCTGCACTTCGGCCCGTTTTGTCCGCCAAAATCAACTGTCATTACATTTCATCAGCCCGGAGAACCCCCATCATAAACGGAAAATGTGCATTTCCTTCCCGACTCATCACCATGCGGGTATGGGTATTGGGTAATGCTGAATAAAATAAAACAAGGATGCGCTGGGCATAATGAAAAGGATAACAAGAAAAGAAACACCCGCAAGAAAATTGCTTGCTGTCGATGTCTATAGAATGTTGTACCAGTGTCAGCAGTCCTACAACTGCTGCACAGCCCTAAACCCAAACCTCTGCTAACTCATCATCATCATCAGCTTCGTCGTTGTTCTGATGATTTTTGGCCCGATGTGTTGTAGTGGGTGGCTATGTTGGCCCATAAAACCGAAGGCTTAACGACCGAGAGAGAAATTTTCATTTTCCATTTTTTTTCCCCCTTTTTTTGTACTCTTAGCCGATGTTTCGGTTCTTCTTTTTCGGGCCATCGTGTATTGCAATGTTAAGAAGGAAGCATGTGGAAGACAGCGAGGGCTCTAACTTGATCTTTGGGGCCATCAAGGATGTCTGAAGAAAATGTGATACTAACGCAAGGAAAAAAAGAAAAAAACCTAAAATATACTTCTTCTTTATGTTGTCCTCCCAGCTGCATCATACTTGTGTATCCTTGTGCCTTGTGCCGTTGCACTGTACGACGATTCCCTTGAGAAATCGCGTTCGTTTTAGTTTTCTTTACGACTCGGGTCGAGTCGGGTTGAGAATGTAGCTAGCTCGAGTCCCTTTAGTTTTTTGGGTCGCTTTCTCTATTCATCTATTCACGTCATTTCGTTTCGTGTCTCATTTTCAATTCTATTATCCCTTTTTCTTCGTACTTCTTTGCCTTTCTCTATATTTATAGGCGAGGAGAAATGAAGAAACGTCTACAGCGACAAGTCCCCTCGAAGGCATATGGCAGCGCAGCAAAAAGCACCGGAGATGCCAAAGCAGCACAAGATGCGATGACGCTGAGAATGCAGAGACAGCAAAATTTCCCAAATGTCCATATTGAAAGTGTTTGTGTGTGTGTGTGTGTGTGTAGTGTTAGATATGTCGAAGGACGAATAGGGCACGAAAAAATGTTTCAACAAAAAAAAATGCATCAACGCTTTGCATGGCATTTCCAAGAAGCAGCAATAGCAGTAAACTTTATCTAGCATAACCGTGTGATGTGGATTGTGGATGTCCTTGATGTTCTTTTTTGCGCACACACACAGGTAAGGTCACGTGAGTGTGTTATTCCAAAAAAAAAATAAAAAATACTATCAAGATGCCTCACATGTTTGTGTCTTAGACGTTGATGATGATGATGATGCTGCGCTAGCTAGCGTTGCAGTTGCAGCTGATGATAATTCTCGACAAGGTAAGAGGTAAGAGATAGAGAAAACGAGATTTCGGTGTGCGAAACGAACGAAAAAGAAGTAGAGAAAAGAGGAGCTTATAGCCCCATATGCCATCCTGTATCAAGGCTAAATAATAAATGTAACAGCACTCGTAGGACATATAGCGGACGACGAGCACAAGGAGCATCCGAAACGTTTGGGGAATGTAGAAAACGAGATCTTATCTCATTTGGGGATAAGGATTGCGGAACATTTTTGTAGTAGAGAAATGACGATGACAGCATGAAGAATGAAATTTGTTTCAAAAAATCAAAAACAAAAAACAGGTTTGAAGAAAATAAGTGTGAACAGTGTTTCCACCACCCGCAAAACATGGAGGAGATGTCAGAAAGGTGTGAGAAAGGACAACGTCCGGAAAGGGCTTAAAATTAAAGTTGTTGAAATAAGTTCTCCACATTTTCGGATTTTTGTAAGCTGATTCGGATTGGAGAACTTAAATACGTTGACATGGATTTTTAATAAGGTTTTTTGAGACGAAAAACCTTTATACAAAACAAAAAGTATAAATGTTAGAAAAATATGGTTGCGGATGAAGTAAAGGTGTCTTGACCCCAATTGTGTGTTGATCTCTGGCGACCGATATAGCGTTTTTTAATTTATTTGACTTAGATTTGCAATCTGCGGTACAGAAAACCCCCAAGCTATCTTGACGACTTTTGGCTATTGTACCCGGAAATATATAGAATTCTGGAATGTGAAGATGCTCTTCGAATCCGTAAAATAGGACCATCCAAAGGGTAGCCAATCTGGGAATCTCCAATGATCAGCGCAGCTTGATTTCGGACTTAAGTGCGACGTCTTATCATTAACCAGAGCTGGGAAGGTTAAGTTATGTTAGATGGGTTATCAAGGAAGAATTGTTTCCTTCCTGGGACACTCAGGTTCTTATAGACCCTTTGTGATACCCTTCTGTGGGGGATACGCCGGTGTAGTGGTTCCTTTCCTCTGCTGGTGGCTACTCAATCTCCAGAAACCGGCAAAGATTAGACAGTGAGACATCTGACAATTCTTTAATGTCTTTGCAGAAGAAACCTCAAAGTGTTATATGCCTCAAGTGACAGAGACCCGGGCAATGCCAGATATAGTGAGGAGTGTCCTCTTGGAGCTCCTCAATGCTGCCGCCTCTACTAATGTCGTCATTCTTTTAAACTATGACCAGGTTAAGCAACAACCAGTGTTCCCGTTCTTTCACACTGTTAAAGCTGTTGGTTCGGTTTTTATTATATTCTGGCCATAGTTTCCGTGATATCTCATAGGTGGTTAAAGATTTCCACTTATTGTTGGCTTTCATTCTGATCTTGTATTCCACTCGTACTCTGAGTTTGCAGAGTGATGGTTTGGTGGACTGAAGGGCCTGGTCACGATCCATTTCGGATTATTTTATTGCCAGCACGTCGGCCATCTTATTGCTGGTTATGTCCCTGTGTCCAGGAACCCAGCAGAGACATACTACATACATTCTCAGAATATGTGCGTGCCCTATGAGACCCGGGTCCCAGCTAACCATTCCGCAACCTAACCTGATCCGCAAAGCGCTCTGGCAGCTGATTCGTGCAAGTATAGATCCAAAGGTAGCAAATTTAGAATCACTTTCACACCAGCGGTTGGTGTCGTTCTTATTGCACCAGTTGTCCCTATGCATGCTAGTCTCGATATTTTCGTCAATAACTTTAGTTTGGTTCATTTGTCGGCGGCTGTCCACCAGGCTTTACTGCCATATGCGAGTATCGGTCGTGCAATTGCAATTGCTGTTTTCATACAAAGAATTATTTTTGGTTTTCGTCCCCACTTTCCGACGAAGACGCGGTTGCATGCATAAAATGCATTTGCGGCCTTTCTTACCCATTCATTGACGTCTCCTACGCCGCACTACTACAGTTCGAAGATATCTCGACAACATATGAATGCATACGTTAGACATGGGCGGACTAAAGGATCTTTCAGTGTGCGAATAATTAAGAAATCATCTTTCAGAAGGTGCTAAAGTAGTCAGCAGCTCACTGCACGTAACCAAGGCCACTGGTATGCGTTACGAAATTTGTTTAAATTTGATGCTGAACAAATTTTCGGCTGATCGACGACTAACAATAAGAGAATATCCTTTACAAGCTGTGAGAAGTAAATCCGCACAGAAAAGGCAGGCAGGTAGGCAATATTTGAAAAAAAAACTCTCGTACGCAGACTTTCAGAACTGGAAATTTGAGAATATGAAGGAATTTTGTAGAATTGGGGTCCTGGTAGGAGCAAATATGAATGGAACAATAAAGGAGAAGCTTCTTGTTGATGGCAAAAAAATCAAGATGCTTTCAGAATATGAAAATGAGTCCAGCTCTTATGAGAGCAAGAAGAAATCCTGGATGATATTTTCAATTTATGAAAATTACTACCGAAAATAGGACCGCCGACTTCAAAAGGAGAATAAGAAGATGTTATAACTCGTGGTTAATTATTTTGCGCACCCCGCAGTAAGTGGAAAACTAACACAACCTCGGGACTATATTGCAATGGACCAAGGAAATATTGGATCCTTTAAAGGCCATTGCAAGTAAAGGGTGTTTTTTTTAGAGATTGGTTTTTCGAATAGGGATAAAACTGACATTTTGTGGTCAAATCTGGTAACTCTAATGTCATTGATGTTCAGTTTGGTTTGTCATTTCATCATGAATAGGTTGCCAAATGAACAACGCTTGCAAATCGTGCAAATTTATTTCGAAATAATTATCGCGAAGTTTACCGCAATCTCCGTTCATTTTATGGTCGACATAATCGGCCATCAAAGCAGTAAGTTCGGTTAACCAATGATCGTTTTCGCACTACGTTTACTCTATGTGATAACACGCATCCGCAGAGACGTCGAACAGTGCGCACCGAAGAAACAATTGCCGCTATAGAGCAAAGTGTTGAAGAGGACCCGAATGAATCGATTCGCCATCAACTTTATGGAAGATTTTGCGCAAAAATCTCTTCTTACGACCTTACGAGACCATGCAATGCGTTGAATGGCTACGCCAACAAGCAAAATTGCCGCATTTGGAGAATCCACATGAGACCCTTGAAACGCCATTACATCCACAAAAATTGACTCTATGGGCTGGTGGAGTCATTGGGCCATACTTCTTTCGAAATTATGCTGGAGAGTCAGTAACCGTTAATGTTGACCGGTATAGAGCCAAGATAACCGACTATTTTGTTCCTGAATTGAATGGCATGAATGTGGATGAGATGTGGTACCAGCAAGACGGCGCTACATGCCACACAGCGAGCGTCACAATCGATTTATTGCAGGAAACATTCGCTGAGCGCATAATTTCGCGGAATGGACCTGTCAATTCGTCACCAAGATCGTGTGATTATTTTCTTTGGGGATATGTGAAGTCGCTCGCCTACGCCAACAAACCAGAAACGTTTGGGGACTTGGAAGCCAACATTCTTGGCGTTATTGCTGCCATACAGCCCCAATTGCTTGAAAAAGTGGTTGAAACTTGGACCTCTAGACTTGTCTTTATTCGAACCTGCCGCGGCGGCTACATGCCCGATATCATATTCAAACATTAATGGCATAAAATTATCCTTCCAATAAAGCCAAATTGATGGACATTAAAACGGTTTTCTTGTATTTTATTTCAATTCGAATTTCTATACCTCTAAAAAAAAAACCCTGTACTAGAGCTTTTAAAAATATTGAACATCGACGCGACATAATTTTACTGGAACCGATAACACTAGTTCAACTGTTTTATAAATTCGGAATTGAAAAATGCTCAAACAAGAGAAGATTTTGAGGAAGAGGATGAGTGGCTTTAAAATGCTTTATCTGCTGAAAATGAACTCCGACGACCGTTTGATGAGTTACTGCAAGTTGATGAGCACCTTTGATATCGGCTACAGCGACGCTTGATATTTATCCCTTATAACGACCTGTATCTAAACAGAATATGACAACATTACTTACGATTTGTTTTCTAGCGGGTTAAAAAGGTGTTCCACCAGCATCTGCAGATATCTCGGGGAACATTGTAGGTATGTAACTTGCCCCGCACGTAGGTATATCATTCCTATTTGGAATTTGAACTAAAATTTATTGATTTATCTTTTGGGAAGTCCAAAGCATCACAATACCAGCACCTATCATCATCTTTCGTGTCTTCACCAAAACACACTCAATTCCAGCACTAATTACACACATTGAGGCCAATCTCCTACACGCAGCCTCATTAGCACGCACGAAAAAGAAGAAAACGAAAATCCCATCGACAATGAAGCAGATACATAATAATATTCTCTTTTCAAAGAGAGAAACGCCTAAATCCAAAACAATAAACAAGTGTAAAACAAAATTCGGCCGGCTAAATAAACCTATTCATTCTCTTTGATCGCACACTTGGAAATTTCTTGGAAATTCTGCGTCAGTTAATATCATATACGCACAAGGGCTAAGCAATGTGTGCGTTCTGCTTCTCTTAGCCACGTGCGTGTGGTTCCATCCGCAGGTCAACAACCTCAGGAAGGCAAAAACCGAATATCTAACTTTCAATGTTAACCGAAGCGAAAATAGACCTTGAATTTTGGAGCGAAGCGTCACATTAGCCCTCTAACGAAAGGGCAAGCTTAAATGAAAGTAAAATCATAGAGAGGGTTTCATCCGGCACATACAGTCTCTCATGATAATGACTCATTCTTTTAAAAGGGCTTCAGCTTCTACTACTAAAAGTCTTCTAGTTTATGTGGCCATTGGCACCGTCTTAGACTAATGGTCTCGTTTTTATGAGGCTTCCACTATGCCCACGGTAGAAACCGAAATTACCATACTAAGTTTGTGTCCCAGCAATTAGACTCGAAAGCTGTGCCAGACTTTGTTAGCGGTAGGAGACTCAAACGATGATGAATCCGTTATGTGAAACAAAATGTTTAATGATCAGATGGGATTTTGTTTTATTTTTAATTTGAAGCCGAACTAACTGACAGAAAGAAAGGCTTTTGATTTTGGATTTTCTTACCTACCTACCCTAAAGGTAAAAGCATTAAACCGGCTGGTATTGGGAACAAAGATTTGTTATTTGTTGAGACGCTGCTGTTCATTTAATTAAAAATAACAAAGTTAATGGCGCAGCGCAGCGGCATTATGTTGTGAAATGAATAGATTGCCTTCGAGCGATGAAATTAGAGGGATTCCCATTGATGTAAGTTGGTCTTCTTTAATAATATGTACCTACTTTTGTGTTTTTGTTTTTTTTTTTAATAAGAGGAAGAAGATGTTTTCAAGTGTAGCCGGGGTGTGCATTTAACTCACTGGCCTGAAGGTTTTTGTCAAAATCTGATGCATTGCTTTTATGATGCCTAAATAGCTTGATAAAATTGTTAAGTATAGTGCTTGAGAAGTGTGGAACTCAAGACAAATCGGTTTAATCTTCTTATTGATTTTAATTGGTAGGGGAGAGTGGGTATGCATGGGACACAAGCATTTTCCTCGACGTCGTAATTATCCTTTTTTTAGTTTCTGCTGATGACAAAGGTGTTCTTTGAGATATATCCAATTCATATAAAAGCAGGCAATGGAACTTGAAAAAGCCATAGCTAACGCTAAACGCACAGCTTGGCATATATTCGATAATGACATTGAAAGTATCACAGAATCAGGCAGACTTAGGAAAATTCTTTGCAAAGAACCCGCCGTTCAAAGACAATAATGGAGTTTGGACACAATCCTGCGAACATACCCTTGGTTTGTTACTACAGACCCATTTCGCGGAATGTCCTACGAATCATACCGACCAGTCTAGACTAAGTACCGAAATAGCAACGGTCCAAGTAGATCTGGTTACTATAGACAAACTATAGAGGACAATCGACTCTTTTGCCCCGTTTAAGTCCCCTGGAAGAGACGGGATTTTATTCAATTATGCTCCAGAAGGTTAAGACCGTTATCAAGCCGGTCCTAAAAGAAATCTTTATTCGCAGTCTGGAATGTGGCTTCATTCCTAAAGACTGGCGAGAGGTCAAAGTTATTTTTATTCCGAAGTCAGGTAAATCTAGTCACATTACCGCCAAAGACTTCAGGCCCATAAGTCTGACATCTTTCATCTTGAAAACCTTTGAGAAACTAATGGACATCGTTCTACGCAGTCGGCTGGATGACAACGCGATTTTCGCGACACAACATGCCTTTATTAAGGGGAAAGGCGTAGAAACCGCGTTGCATGAGGTCGTTAGCACTATGAGAGGTCATTGGAAATCAAAGAATATACTCTACTCTTCCTGGACATTGAAGGAGCATTTAATAATGTCAAAATATGTGAAGTAGAGAGAGCACTACAGAACTGCAATGTTGACCAATCCCTCACTAATCTTATCATTAACTTGCTTAGTTGAAAGAACATCAACACGAGACTAGGCGACCCTGTCCTAAAAGTAACCCCACAAGGGGTCACACACCAGCGACCTTTTGGTAAACTCGTTAAAATCGCTTTATAATATAAAAGCCAGTCTGCCTTATGGGCAGCTTAGTTTTATTCTTACTAGAACATACTTCGGTCTATGCCGGGTAAGTTGAATTTACAGGATTTCCTGTTTTAATCTTTATCTTGATACGTTCCGAACATCTTTTTTGATGGATTGATTTTGTAGTTATAAAAAACTTGACTTTTTAATGTAAAAAAGGAGAGCATTGGTTTTACCACTTTGTGACTTTAAGCCCCACTCTCCTCTAAAGTCCAGTTTTTACATAAATTTGTTAAGTAGGAGGTAAATAAAAACAAATTTAGATACGAGCTTCGTTTCAAGTTAACGCGACAGTATCCGTCAGTTTTGCTTGCTTTCATGTTCATCTTTTCTTTGGTTTCAGGAACTATTCGATCTTCTTCTTCTTCGACTCTAATACCTCAAACATCTTCCTAGTGAGAAGACTTATTTTTTAATTGCTTTCAAGAGTTCCGAGTCCAAAGTGAACGACGAGCTGAATAACCAAGGAGGTCCTTTGCCCAGGACTCCTCCGCGGAAGTTGTCTGTGGATACCGGGAAATCAAGTACGTGGAACAGTTCCTTAGCTAGTGCATCGCAAAGTGCAACGAAGCTTTGGAGGGCTTAAACTGGGACCTAGGGCCTGCATCTGACTGTCGGTTACATAAAATGGAACCCCAGAACCTCCTTCCTAGTGTACTGATGGATCGAAAATAGATTATTGACTTAGGAGAGGAGTAGGTATACGAAGAGACTACTTATAACTTCAACGCCCTTGAGTAAAGTAAAAAAAAACAACGACTTTGAGAGCAGATAACATGGTGACGTGAAATTATGCCAAAATGCTTGGTTTCACTGTTAGATTTGGAGTAGGTGCGAAGTTGGGTATATGCCAAGATTTATTGGATTTAAAAAAGTTTGCTTATAGCCAACCTCGTCCCTTCTCCAAATCTAACAGTGAAGCCAAGCAGGGGATTTGCAGGGGTACAGCATGTCCCCCCATACTTTATAACTTTATTTCGTTCGGCGTTATTTCACGTCGCCCGCATTACATATAGTCTGACTGCCTCAAGCACAATAGTTTCGATAGTAAAAGCAAACGAAATAAACAAAGAGTCCTTATAATTCTTCTTCTTAAAAAAACTGAGCTACTCCTAGAATTAGTCAGCAGATACACACGATTATCGAGGTTTTTAAAGGGGCACTGAAGGTTTGAAACAACAGCTCAAATATGCAGTGCCCACCTTTCGTTTCTTGTATAATGATTCCTATTCCTAGAAAAGAAACACTTCTTCAACGTCTAACCCGTAAACACGCATCATTCTCCCACCTGACTGAATCCAATTTGTATTTTCCTTATCCAACTGCGACCTGATTAATTGCACTAAAAGTGTAATAACAATTAGATTGCACCGCCGCGCCGGCCGCGGCCGAGACCGGCATGCCCACACAAAGTTCTTAGCGCGGGAAATGATCCATGAAATCCACATAACCAGCCCCAGATCCAATTCGCCGAGAGAAAGAAAGATCTAAATCCATGGTGCTTATCGCTGCGTAAACGAACCAGAAAACCCTTTCTCGCTCTTCGCGTAGGCAATATACCCTAGTATATAAGAATTAACTACTCGTGAAGATCATAAATTCACTGCGACTACCGAAGGGGCCTTACTTCGTCGCTTTCACATGAATTAACACCACAATATTGTTATCCGGAATGGATATCTCTCATCCGATATCGGTTCTATGGAAATATTCCACTTAGATCCACAATGACTACTACAGCAGATCTTACTTAAATTATGTCCCAATATTCTAAATAGGCAAAAGTATCTCAATGAATTCGGCGCTTCTAGAAGCGGTGTCAACAGCCTTATAACCGTTGAGATGGCCTTTAATCATGGCAGACATCACCCAATAAAAAAGGAATACATTTACACGCACACACACATTGCAAAGATCGTCGCAGGCAAAAATTAGCATTCAAGGTCTAAAGTTACAAACGGTGGAATAGCGCCAAAAAAAAATAAGAACCATTCTGAGTAGCGAAAGGTCAACGATCGCGTTTTTTAACTTTTTTTTATCGGCGCTTGTTATTCGCAAAATACATACCAACACGCATTTGACGACTGGCACAATAGTCACAGTCAGATAAGCAAAATCCACTAAACCTGTAGTTACGCATAAGTTGGATGATGTTCGCTTTTAACAGATCACCTGTGATCAGTATACAAAGTGTGACACAGAAAGAGATATGGCGATTTTGGAACACTTTTGATTGTGAGTATTTTTAGAGAAAAAAATCAGGCAATAAAAAATAAATAATGACCACTAAAAGATTTAATATTGCCCAATTATTGTGCGCGCCAGATTTAAATGAGTCCATAATTTAGAAGCTATCGATCGGAATTTCTAGCTACAATTATTTCATCTTTAGATAGTTTCATATGTGCACATTAGGTACCTATTGGTGGCAGGTGGATCCGTACCGATGTGGATTTAGGGATTAGAGAATAAGACGAGATTCCGATGCACTTTAGTTGTGAATAAATTTTTAAATTATTATCTATAGGAAGCGCCTAACTGCATATTTATATTTCACTGAAAGTCTGAAAATTGGTTTGAGTCAACTGATGGGTTGAAACGCGGCTGAATAGTTCGTTAACCTATCGCGGTAAAATTTACTGCGACAAGAAGCAACCCTCGGTCTCTTTCTTTTTCCTCTCTTTTTTGGTTCGCGCGCTCAAGTCCTTAAGAAGTGGAAGGGCAGCCATGGTGTCATCAGCCAATGGCCCACTTCATCAGAACCTTGTGGCAACATCCACTACAAGTTATCCGGAGCCTAAACGGGAAGGCATAAGATAGACGGACGGTCTACTTCCAAATGAAGATGTGCAGCCTATCCGAAGGTGCGCCGGGCGGACGGCCTGGAAACTCTCAACGGACCAGCGATTATAATCGGAGGCACAATCCGCAACGATCGAGTGTCACCCAACAACGCAAAAAAAAAGAGGACATTTTGTGTGCAAAAGTGAGGCACTCCAAAGAAAATGAAAGGGTGTGGGCGGACGGCCCTTGTCATAAAAACAAGCTAATATATTTGATAATGCTCGAGAGGCAGACATCAGCAATTGTGGAACACGGGCGGACGGCCCAGACTAAATAAGCTCCAAGATCAACTGCACTAGAACTACCACCAACACGGTAGCGAGTCGGGTACGATGATCACTTCTGATCCAACTCCGTCATGGGGAGTATCGGAGGAGCAGCAGGCCAGTGTTGGCGAAATATTGCGCACCCTCATAATACTTAGAAGCGGCACAAGGTGACATTTCACTCACCACCGGCCCCTACCGTCGAAAAGGGTCTGAACAAAGGGTAGACACTCACCATCGGACCCCAACTGTCAGTCGTTATGAGGCAAGTAACAGACGTTGGGCATGTCAGGTTGACATCAGAGAAATGTAAATTTGTTTAATTGTAAGGAATGACATGGTATCGGCAATTCCCCATTCCCCAATTATGCGGAAAACTCAACCAAACCGAAAGTAACGATTGTAGCTGGGGTATAACTCACTACATTGGTTGAGCAGGGGGTAATTGTCCTCGCTCGAATGTTTCTTAGTTTCACCGCACACCTTGGCTTCCACTTAGTGGGTAGTCCATGTCCAACTTTGACCGACTTTGAACAAAGGAGCCTAGAAAACCAACTCCTGGTTGACCGGGGTATTTCTAAAGAAAATTTATTGCAAAGTCTTTTTTAAAATTGTAAAACTTTTTTTAAAAGGAAAACTAAAAAAAAAAGTGCGGGGCCAGATGGAGCTATTGTGTTCTGGAGAAATAAGTAATAAAAGTATGGGACGATTATAGGACGAGGAACAGACAAATTAAGAAACGTAGAGGAATAAGGAAACAAGGAACATAACAAGGAGAATAGATAAGAAGAGTGTAAACATCGTAGTTTTGTTGGGTTGAAAAAATTTTGTTTGGTAGAATTTTGCCTTCGGTTTTTTGTAAATCCGGAGAGAAGACGGGACGGGACGACCCCAATAAGAGGCTTTGCTTAAAATTAAAGACCGTTCTCCAACGGAGATTTATAACGTGGTAACATTTTCGATTTTGTTGACATTTTCAGATCTCAAAATATTTTTAGAACTGATAATTTTAAGGTTTTACAATTCCCCATAAAATTGTGTGGCGGCCACATGTGTTGAGTGAAACCTTTTTGCCTTTACTTGGTTTGTTCTTTACCCTCACCCATACCTTCCCTGTGGACCTGATCTGATCACCTGATCTGTGGATCTGTGGAGAATGACACACAACGACTTTTACTTTCGGACTTGTTCGTTTGCTAGCAAACTATTTGATTATTCTTTCAAGTGCAACAAACCATATTGTTGGTCTGGCCAGGGATCTAATTGCGTAACTTTTTAGAAGAAACAAGCTGCAAGCAAACTCGTAGTAAACCTTGCTTATTCGAAATATAATGATGGTCCCTTGGAAAAGTCCTGGGTTTTCGTTAAAAAAAGAGTGCATTTCGGCTGCTCATTAATTATCAGTGTTTCACTTACACGAAATCATTAAACTTCTTCGAGTTCGTAAGTTTCTATTGAAAATACCGTTTATTCGAATAAAAAAACAAACCTTCCACTTTGCTGGGTGCCAGGGCATAAAGATATTCCAGGGAACTACAAGGCCGTTGAACTCGCATAGCACTGCCTGACATTTCACCTGATAAAGCTTTCTTGGGCATTTCATATGCTACATGCAAACTAACGCGAAAATTTGAAGCTGTGGAGAAAACCATCTTATGTGGGCAAGCGAATTAGCCCTAAACTCGATCTGAAATACTCAAAGTGTTTGATCTCTCTCAAAAGACTGCACGTTGGTTCTACAATATGTAGCAATACTTATAGGTTTTTGCAATTGCAAAATTGACTTTTGCAGAAGCTGGATAGACGAGAAGAAAGAGGAGACAATCCTACCTGTCCTGCTCTCTCCCAAAAACGTAAGACCCACCTTAGGAGCGCTCAGGACGCCCATGTCCATCTGTCAACGGTTGATATTAAAGAATAGCGAAGGAGATCTTCCGGATCTCCAACTTGGATTTAAAAGAACAAATTATGGCATTTACTTTTTGAAAATAATTATGACATTTGCTTTTTGAAAATAATATCATGTGAATGCTGTTCACGACTATGTGGTCTGAGGTGGTCCATTCGGAGAGTCAAATTTTGGGCGACTCGTAAGAGCATAGCGACTGGTATCTTGCGAATAACACGAGTTATGTTGGCTTCCAAAGCGTCAATCAAAGCTGGCTTATTCCTAAAGACCTGAGACTTTATATATCCCCAGAGAAAATAGTCCAAAGGTCTAGGCGGCCAATTTACCGTAGCAAAACGTGAAATTAAGTGCTCACCAAAATGATTTATCAACAAGTCCATTATTTCACGCGCTCTATGGCTCTGGCTGACACATTTCGGTGTCAGTGGACTCTCGGTGGCGCATGTGCGCCATTTTGGGGTCTGCTGGGTGCTGCTGATGGTGTTGAGGGGTGGGTAGCCTCATCAACAGAGGCAACGAGTGCACATCACCCCGATTATACTTAGTATTAGTTTGGTAATTTTAAGTAGCATTAGTTAGATTTTAAGTTTTTAATGTATAGAAGTAAGTAGTTTAAGTTTTTCGTTTTAAATAAAAATAAAACTAATAAAGGAGTCAAGTTTTTAAAATAAATTTTTTTTGTAAAAAAAAATAAAATTTAAATAATAAAAATGTATTATTAATTAAGGCCGAAAGGTAATAGTATTAAGTGGTATAGTTAAGTTTAGAACGTCCGCATAAGGTCCAGTAATCTAGAATAAGTATCCTTTATTGAAAGAAAAATAAAACATGGATTTAAAATGAAAAAATGTAATTAATGTATAGCTCGTAGCGCCGTCTTGTTGAAACCAGATCTCATCGAGACCTCATTTTTGGAGATATAGGGATCAATGATTCCACCATACCGCTGTTTTAAATGGATGTAATGGTAGCTTTTGGTACTGTTCGAGTTGCTCGTCAGCCCAAGTACGCCAGTTTTGTTTATTAACGTATCAACTGAGCCAGAGATGGGCTCCATCACTGAACACAATTTCATGATAAAACAACGGATTTTCATTGAGTTTTTCCAGAGCCCGTCCACTGAAAATACAACGCAAATTGAAGTCATCCATGATGACTTGCCAAACGATACTGAACAAAAAAAAGGGCTATTGAAAATCAATGCTCACGATGAGTCCCCCTATACAAGTGGACGGAAATCTCAAATAATTTGGTATGTGCATTGCGCAAGTAGAAATAATGTTTAAAACGATTTTATTTAAAGTTGACATTTAAAAGAAAAGTGGAGGTCAAAGCGGTAAACCTCTCAGGCAGAACAGAAGAGACAAGACAATCCATTATTAACCCACTACACAGGAAGCAGGTGTCAAGTTAGAGCGTGGATAAGCGCAGCATTTTCCGTTATGTTGGTTCGACTTTCAATTGTGATAACTTGTACTTTCGTCCTAATCCTGAAACAAAAGTTTTTCGTTTTTGACCAAAATATAAATCTCTCAATATTTCTGAGATAATTTTTGACCCAACTAATAATTTTTCTATTCTTTTGTACGCAAACTCAAACGTAAAATATCTAAATCTAAACTGCACCTATGAGTTAGCTCTAGAGTGAGCAAAAGATAGCCCTCAAGTCCATTCCAGCCAACACCGTTAAAATC
Source organism: Ferdinandea cuprea (assembly GCA_963576555.1). Lineage (NCBI taxonomy): Eukaryota > Metazoa > Arthropoda > Insecta > Diptera > Syrphidae > Ferdinandea > Ferdinandea cuprea. Next base: position 137,675,647 of record OY754958.1, read on the forward strand.
AAGCGTAACGCACGGCTTTATTTTGAACTGGCTATGTGCTTTTTTTAAAGTTCACCCAAGCTTAACTTATTGCCACACTTTTTGTTAACGAATTCATCAGCTATAATCCCGGGCGCCTTGCCGCACCGCTTGAAGTTCAGTAACTGCCCCCATTCTTTTGTAATAAGATTTAAAGAATCCTTATTTTGTGAAAAGAACTTCTGCACCAGTTTTCTTTCTCAACGACGAGTAGGAGTAACTTTTTGTATCTATTACATTTCTTTTGCACACAAGGATAATGCGCAGAAAACGAAACCTGTGTATAAAGAAGAATACGTTTTCTCACCTCCTCGTCGTTCCAACAGGAACACAAAAAAAAATATTCTTTGTGCTCCCAAAAATAACTCAACCAAGTTCAAGGATCTTGCCACCTTTTTTAACTCAAACCATTCACCTCTGGCTGGTGCCACCACCGACGTCAACCGTCGTCGTTGTCGTTGTCGTCGTTTCCAAGTTGAGAAAATCAATTTCATGTCCTTTTTTTGTGTTCCATGTCGCTATGTGCGGGTGTGTGCCGGCAGATTTCTTTTTGTCAGCTTGATGTCCTACGAGTGCATATGCCACCGCAAATAATAATCTTTCGATTAGTGAAACGAGACGATGGCGGCTCGGTGGGAGATGCCATATTGAGGGCTACGTCGCCGTTGTGTTGCCTCGCACGAAATGTCTTTGACTCATAAAATGCCAGTGGCTTCGTTTATTTTTCGTTCCCATCCTTTTTTTCGGGGGTTTTCTCCACGTCAAGTCAATCTGATTATCCTTTTGCGCGCTCGTATGATTGTATGTGTGTGTGTATGTGTCTGTATATATATAGTCAACAACGTGTGGTCGTTATCCACCGACATTGACTTGACTGACTCCTGGGTTAATTTGAGTTTAAGGACCTTTCGTCGTAGGGATGGATGGATGGGCATGATAGTGGCTGAGAGCTTCTTATCCTACGCATAGCCGTCGAAGTTAAATACAACTATACACAACGTACAAAATAGGGATGAGTTAGAGCGACTGACATAAGGCATTTTCTGGCCCTATAGCTGGGTTGGCAAATTTATTCGAACGTTGAACTTGACATTTTCTCTTCTCATAGCTTCGTTTTCGTCAAATTTTGTTGTACATACCTACGTAAGTAGTCGTAATTCTTTTCTCTTGGCGTTATGTGTGAGTCTTTCCATGTGTGTCCTTACAGGTCTTTGTTTTGTTCAGCTTCACTCGAAGGAGATATGCTTTGCTTAGCATTCGCAGCGCACTTTTTGGGGTTCCTTTTATATTGGCAGGTCCTCTGTCTGCAGGTTGAATGACCGTTTTCGTGCAAAAGCACGTGGCCTCTGAATAAAACATTTATATTGCCGAAACAACCGAAACGTAACATGGTGCGACATAATTGTGTATCCTAATGTCTATTAGACGGGATGGTTGTAGAGTTCTCTTGTTGAAATTAAAATCGATTTGCGTGTTTATAATATGTGAGTCATTGCCCTAGAGACCAAATTGTACCCTTAGATTTGATGGTTGTTTAGTTTTTTTTTTGTTTGGCAATTACCTGTTGGTTGACGGGGTAATGACTCCTTTGAAATAAGTTTTTAAAAATGTGTGCCTGACGATAAAGTCAATCATATTAAAAATATTTATTTGCTAATTACGTTTCAAGTATCTAAGCTTAAAAATTATATGTTATCCCTTTAGATGGCGCCACAATTCAACTTATTTGGATCCCAGTTGTCCCAGTTGTTATCCTTTTTTATTGATAAACTGAAAAATTAAAAACTAAGCTGTACTCTAATCATCATCTTTAACCAAAAATCCCTATCCCTATGGGATTATAGTGAATCCCCTTAAGACCTCCGTTGTTCTCTTTAGGAGAAGAAGACATTTCACTGTTCTCTCCTAACTCCTGCTTAAAGGTGTCACTATCCCTATCTCCGATGAAGTGAAATATCTGGGTATAATCCCCGATAAAAAAAAACTTCTATAGTCCAAGCATGTTGAATCGAAATAAAGAACTATCGACTTTCTAGCAGTCTACCGGCACTTTTGCCAAGACATGGACTTGCCTTCGAAAAGGGTCCTTTGGATCAATATGGCCATGATTAGACCACTCTTCTCAAATGCATCGATTGTTTTGTGGAACAGGCTTTCGCGGAAAAGTGTTACTGCTTCTTTTGCCAAACTCCAAAAAACAGCATTTTTCGGCTGCACAAGAAGTTTCCCTTGCATGCCGGACTCTGCTCTAGATGCTTTAATGAATCTTCCCCCTCGATTTATATATCATGAGGAGTATGCTAAAAAAAATCTCTAGCTTATAGAGGTACTTTTGGTACTGATATTGTGGAAAACTTGCTTGAGAATTTTCCTTTGACCCAGCAAGCAGATTGGGTTGGGGTGCAAATGAGTGTCGGGATAGATGACGAGGCCAAAGTTTTAATATTCTAGACAAACGACCAAATGTTTTTACTACAGGTGAGACTTTGTAGTATATTTTGCCTCAACTTTTGGTCATTGCAGTGTCCCGTACAAGGACGGGAAGTAAGAATATCCCTGCAGCGCCCACCCGCTTGTCGTAAAAGGCGACTAGGGCGGAGTAATCACTTCTAGGCAATTTAAACAACCAGGTGAACCTAGCAACGTATTTAACACCTTTAAACTGCCCCACAAGTGTGCATGCGAATCCGTGGGTTGACACGACTGGAGATCACCGGTGTCATAAAAGCAAGACCAATCAAGAACTTATCTCAGGAGCATGCACTTGTTGAACAAACAAACTCGCTTACGTTCAGAGAAACACTACCTGGGACTGTGATCCTGGGACGAGCAGAAATGCATGGGTCAGAGCTATTCGGTTTCCGGGGGATAGCAAAATAATGCAAAGATTTAGGCGAAACCTAACGGATGCGAGTTGGAACGTTGGAAGTATGAGTGGTCAAAAAAATTGGAGCACGACCGACTCAGTCATATTCAAAGGAGGGATCCTACGAACCCCGTCAAAAAGGCAATGGCAATCAACGTTCCCTTACAATCGCGTAAGAGAGGCAGGCCTAAAAACTCCTGCATCACACAAATGCAGAAACATCAGCTTTTGATTGGCCTCAATGATGAAGTGATCTAAAATCGGGAGGCCTGCAGATATTTTTTGAGGTCGAACCGGCGAACCCCACAGGCGGACCTGTAGGAATGCAGTGAAGTGGGAGGGTTATGGTCCCTATAATCCTGTTCATAATCTCGTCGTTAAATTGAGAGAAGAATATGGGCATTGCAGTCATTTCTAGCTCGTTTAAACTTTTTTCGGTTCTCCTCAGTTGGGTTGGCCTTAAGTGAACTAAAAATTACTTCTTAAGCCTGTTAGTTTCTGTTAATAATAGAATGCAATACAAAGGGCTACCTATGTTTTTTATGAAATTTTTGCATAATTGCGGCTATACTTTTACTTTTTTAGTGCCTAAATCGTTGATGCAGCTTTGGCGTTCAATCTAACTTTAGAGGTATAGATACATCTTAGCCCTTTTAGGGCAAATCGAATAAAGTTATTTTGAATGGCTTTCATTCCGTTTGAGTACAAAGTTGAAACATGAGATGCCATCAGACAAAACAATTCCACTGTGACTGGGTGACATATTGGACCACCTTTTCAAAGCACATTTCAATGCCGATAAATTGCAATCCGTTGACCTTATCCATCAAATACTCATCAAATCTAGTTATCGGCCAGCGAATATATTTCCATTGAAGGTTGTTTTAATACTCGCACACAGAGAGTTCCAGTTCACGAAGAGTTCGAAAGCAAAGCAAATAGCAATGAGCCTAAAAAACCTAATAAACCTTGAAACTTTATCCATGGGTTTATCTTCATGGGTTAATCAATACACCAAATATTTTATACTTTTTCGGTGGCCCCTCTTTGACTAAAATAAAATGGCACTGACGCTGTTAAGAATTTTTCTGCTAATCGTATCATCAGCTACATTAGGTAAGTAGAGTCTCTACTTTCCTAAGCAATCTTTCTGACATTTAGCACAAAAGATCGTCCAGGTTGAAGTGCAGTCCCTATCGCATCTGCGAGTCAGAAGCTCTACACTTTCGCTGTCATCCGTCACTCTTCAGCTGTCCTCATTAGCTCTACCCCTTAGCTGTCATCCGTCACCTGTCATCTGACATTTATCACCTGTTTTATGTTTCATGTTATTGGTCATATAAAACCAAAAATTCAAGCAATATATCCTATTTCCCGAGATACATAGGATCTATTGTAAGTGAGTTAAAAAAAATTTTGTTAAGAGATAACGATATGTGCCAGCCAAATGAGCCCGCCTTTCAAGGTATTAACAAGATAGGAACTATAGCCCTAAAGAATTATCAAGGTGCTCTTCTATCAACTCCACAAAAAATCCGGAGCGGAGTACGGTATTAGAGTTGTGTTGCGGAACTTTTATGTTAAAATGGGTAAAGAAAAAAAAATCTTGTCGGCAGTTTAAATTCGAAGCTCGCTTTAAATTTTCTCGTTGCAAATAAGTTCAGAGCTCGACCAGGTTCTTACCGTCATGTGAAGGAAAATCTGCGATGTTGCACCATCACCACCGAACCATTGATGTTGTCATCATGACATATTTTATATTTGAAGGAGTAGATTACCAGCCTTACCAGAGAAAGAGTCATTGTAAAGGGTGGTCCAATCATAATGCACGATGTTAATTGTTAGTCGCAACCTAACGTCTCGTTTTTTGCCCAACTGTGACAAATTCAACTATGTTGAAGCCTTTTACGAAAATGGGCGTTCAAATCAACATACATTTCGTGCACTTCGTAATTTTTTCGGTCAGCATAATCGACCAAATGTATCCACAATCGGTAGAATTGTGCGCAAATTTCAGCAAACTGGGTCTATAGGAAATGTGAAAACACCTGTGCATTCACAAAGAGTGAATGTTTGGTGCAGTTTATGGGCTGGCGGCGTCATCCGGCCGTACTTCTTCGGAAATGAGTTTGGCCACGCAGTTACAGTAAATGGTGTTCGTTATTGCGAGATGATAACGGACTTCTTCTGGCCAGAAATTGAGGATATCGACCTAGACGATATGTGCTTCCAACGGGATGGTGCCACTTGCCACACAGCAAACGAAACAATGGCTCTTTTTTGCGAGAAATTCAATAGCCGTGTTATCTGAAGTCGTGGCGATGTTAATTGGCCGCCACGATCATGTGATTTGACACCATTGGACTTCTTTCTTTGGGAATATTTAAAAGAAAAAGTGCACGTCAATAAGCCAAGAACAATTCAAGTGACAAAGGACATTGAACCTCAATTATGTCTCAGAGTCATTGAAAATATGGATCATCGGATAGCGGTATGCCACAGAAGCCGGGCCAAGCATTTGGTCGACATTTCGTTTCACACATAATTGTCATGGATCCTTTGTGTTATTTACAATTAACACCGTGCGTTTTCGTTGGACCACTCTTTGTGATGCATACAAAAACGTAAAACGGTTGTGAAAACCCGATATGATGGGAGATGCAGTTACCGAGTTTTGGAAGTTGAAACGACATTCGGAAGTATTATTAGAAAGTCAACTGTTTGCCTGCTCACCTCACCAGAAAAAAGGATAAAATTCCGAAGCTAATTTTTGTTTCATACGAATATGCTTAAAAGTTTTCAATCATAATTCAGGCTTTTCAAAAAAAAAAACACCGGAACTATGTACATACGTCTCAAAAGTGCAGGGATTCAAATTTACTTCTTAAAAATCTTCACGAAATCGATTTTGGCAACTCAACAATGACTGTCATTGTCGAGCTAAATTGTGTATCTCTCCCGAAAAACGGCTTAAATGATGCTAATCAAATTCAACAAGAGTCTTATTTAACAGCATTTCAAATGAGATGCCTAGGAAGAAGCGGTACTGGGGACTCCTAATTTGAACAATCAAAATAAAACTTCGACTTAATTCGTAGACAACAAACCTACCGTAAATTCAATCAAGCCAATCGAACTTTCCTGAAGAACTTTAGATACCAACAAGATTCCTGCCTACCTCCTACACCACCCACATTACATCTTATGCCAGCGTGGATTTTTTTTTTATTATTTGGGATAGGTCATGTACACGACATTAAGGATACCAACGAAATTATATTCTCTCTTTTTCGTTGGATCGATAAAATCCGTCTGGAATACATTTTGTTGTGCGTGCGTATAGAGGTGCTGGGCTGACTGGTGTAGGTAAGGTTCACACTTACTATGTATTAAATAAAGCAAGTCCGATGTTATAAATACACTCATATAAAACAGTCGTAAGTAAGAAATGGTGTTCCCAAACATTAAATTGTTGTTTGTATCCTTTTGGGGCCATGAATTGTGGGTTGTTGACTTCTGTTTCGTAGTCACTGCGAAATGGGAGAGTTTTTGTTTTGTCTGACTCTGAGTTACGCTGGAGTGCGTACACAGACGGACGTGGAAGTTCGTTGAACCTTTTCTTTCGCTTAATTTTTTTTTTTTTTTGTTTTTTATAATAAGCACAGCATGTTAGGCAAATGTTGACAGACGAAAAATGTTGCCCGCAAAAGGAATGTTGCGAGAGATATGGATTTTCTTTTAATTCGTTTAGGGAGTGAAATTTGATGGGGCACGTGATGAGAGCTTGTTTTTTTTTTTGGGGTAGGAAAAAGTTGTACTTGCGTGCAAAAAGTAAGAGCGTCAATCTAATATTTAAGATGTCTTTAATTTTTTCAGTATCTACTTAAGTAAATTGACTTATTGATAAGTCTATCAATTAAAAGGTTAAGAATAAGTATGTATTGAAATTAAGGCATAAAATAATTAATTTCTTTTAAAAGTTATGAAAAACATAATTACAAAACATTATTCCGTAATGAAACTTTTGCTGCGTTAAGAAGAAAAAACTTTAGTTAGACCAAGGCACCATAAATGATCAGCTTGCGGAGATAGGGATGCCAAGTAAGGATATAAGGAAGACAGACTTTTGGGTCTAGATCTTTTGACTTGAATATAGTCAGACTAACAAATTTTTGGTATAAAAACAACTTTAACCATACATCAGGAAGGAAGGTATATAGGCCAAGACTAAGCTCGCGGTGAAAATTCTTTTCAGCCTAAGCAAAAGCTGACTTAAACCTTGTTTAAGCCTTGTTTAAGTCAGAAAAGATCGGAGATATCCACATCAGAAAAATCTGCGGCAATTGAAAGCTATTTAGAGCCCAACTCGTATATTTTATAACATATTGGCCTACAACATTGTCAAAAAAGAAAGTTTAAGTTTAAGTCAGCTTTTGCCAAGGCTGAAAACAATTTTCACCGCGATCTTGGTCTTAACCTACCTACATACCTCCCTCCTGATGTATGGTTAAAGTGGTTTTGATACCAAAAATTTTAAAGTCTGACTTTACTCTAGCCAAAAGCTTTAGACCCATAAGTCTGTCTTTCTTATTGCTGAAAAGTTTGGAGAGACTGGGTTAGCGTCATATGCGCAAAAGTTGCTCTTCGATCACGTTCTCTCTCTGAAACTCAACATGCCTATGACCGGAAGGCGTACGCGTTGAACATTTTCGTCGATATTGAGTGTGAGTTTGAAAACGCGACCTTTGATAGCATGGTCAGATGAAATATTAGTGATGTGGATTAAAGCAATGCTAATGTACAGGATGCTGGTAACCGTGTCAAGTGCGTCATAACAGGGGTAAATAGGCGCTGCCCACAAGGTGGTGCTCTGTCTCCCCTGAAGATTGGCAAATCCTGTTATTTTGGAGTGTCATTTCAATCAAATTAACAGATGTTTAAATAAATTCTAAAATGTTACCTTGGATTCTTAAATTTAAGAAAAATGTCGCCAATCAATTACATTTATTTCTGCTTCAACTTTGCGTATAGCACACCTTATTGGAATAACACACAATTAACATTTACTACTACACTTTATTGCTATTAAAACTTGAATTTTAACAAAGTTAAGTGTCAGGACAAACAAAATAATACCGAATGTATGCAAGCGACACCTAAACAGCTGTCAGTAGAAATAGATGTTAAAAAAGCGATTGTCAATTTGATTATCAACTTTACTCCATGAAAGTTTTTGAATTCCAAAATGAATCGAAAATGAATGACAAATTTATTTAAATCACTTTTTAGTTTTTCAAAATTAGATGAGTATAAGAAAATAGTAAAGTTTTTTGGAGTTCGCTTTGTTAGTTTGCGAGATATTGGCGGTTTCTTAAATTACAGGTTATTGATTTTTTTTATGCGAGTATGCAGTATTTTCGGACCCATCCCAAGTATCTTTAGTACAAAAAAAAACCAAAATCCTTGGAACTATTTTCCAGAAAAATAGTGATAAGTGATTTTCACCAAAAAAAATATTATTTCAAACGATTCAATACTTTGCAGCAAATCGCGGCAATACGGCGCCAAGACAGACAGACAGTCATTATGACAGATAGACGGACGGAATTTGCGGACACACTCTTTTGGACTTCTCTATAGATCATATCATACCTCATACTTAGTTTGAGTTCGAAATTTCCACATAACTTTCGCGGATAACTTTCTCTTAAATAGACTATTGACTTATACGAAAAAGTTAGAAAACAAAATGGAGACAATTTTTTTAGTCTTTCACTTTGAAATCAAAAAATCTGCAAAATGAAAATCAGATGCCAGTTTCATTTTGCAGATATAATGCAACTGAGACCGGTTTTGCACGTGTCGGTTACTTTGCAAGCTCCATTCGTTTACAGCGGTGTTATATGATCTCAAATATTTTATTTTTAAGATCAATAAGATGCCAATAAGATCACAAAATATTTGATAAATTTTCGGTAACTTTCCAGATATCTTGAATTTTTAATAGATACTCAAAGATGTAAGTTTTTACCTAAAAAATTTTAATTGTAGTAAAAAGAGTAATATTTCCATTAATACGATAGCCGAGTTCAAACTGCGATGCCGTGGCCCAAATACTACTGTAATATGTCTAAAATTAAAGAAAATATACTAGACAAAACATTTCAAGAAATAAGCAACACGGTGTACTCTCTCCTTACCTCTCATAAGCGGACTCCCTTACAACCGGACACGGACACAAAATTTCATAGCCGCGGACGATTTTCGCCCTCTCTTACGCAGAAAAAAATATATCTCGAGCAAGGTTTAGTGTTGCTTTGTTTTATATTTTGCGCTACTCGAAAAGCAAAAATATAGAGGCCTTAAATTTTGAACAAGAAAGCTAAAATTTGGAACATAGTATACTCCCTAGAGTTCTTAACAAGTTTGGCATATAAAATTTGTTTTTATGATACTGATTGAGTTCGACCCTGGCAAACTGTACCCCAAGTAATTTAAAATTTGTTTTTAATGTCATTTATTTAATTCAGTTTCTCATAAGCGGACAAATTTCCCAGTACCATCAGTGTCCGCTTATTACCGAGTTCACGGTGTAATTTATTTTATTTAGTATTTTTCACCAAAAATCCTAGAGAACTCAGACTCGGTAATGGGCCGTTGTACTTCCAGACAAGAATTTGGTGTTAAGGTTGTAGAAACTAGATGTTGCTTGCATTGTTTCACCTCATTGGGGATTGAACCTGCACCTTCCGGTTTACAACACCTCAAGACCATGGTCACTTTTAAAAAATAAAAACTTATGGATTTTTCCTTTAAGCATGGCATAGCAAATAATAAGTTAAGGCACATGTATCTGTTAAAAACAAATCTCTTGCATCGAGATGAAATACAAATACTAGTTTTCGTATCTTTTGGCAGATAAAAACTGCAGAAGTGCAGTCCAAGGAATATCTTTGCACTTCTTTCCTACGATAAAAAGGGATAAAAAGATGCATGCAGATGTATAGGTAGGCGAGCTATATGGCTTTGATCTTAGCTTCACTTCATTTTCAAATCCCACATCCATTATTTTATAGACAGAGAAAAGTTGGATTTAACTTAAATGATAGAATCATGAAAAGACAGTCCAGCCATCTGCCATAATTCCTACGAACATTTCTTTTACTGCATTTCACATACCTACATAAGTTCTTTAACCTCTCCGGGGACATAGGGCGTCAACAACGACTGCGCGCCATCTTGTTCTGCAACGCATTTCAGCTATCTCCAACTCATTCCTAAAGAGCTCGATTCCTTTTCGACATTTCTGCGCCACGTATGCTTCAGGGCGTCCCGCTGTTCTGCCCGCCTGTGTGAGCAGATTCCAGTGCATGGCGTACTTCGGGTGTATCTAATCCACGGCCACTTTAACCTCCGTATAGTAATGTTTATAGGTTCTTGGCCCGTTCTCTGATAAAGCTCTTCGTTGCAGATACAGTTCGGCCAAAAAATCCTCAGGATGATTCTTAAACATTTATTTACGAAGACGTGCAGCTTGCGGGTTTTAGGTGGTGTCCACCATCCAGGTACTGCACCCATAAAGCAGCAACGATTCTACTTTGAAGCGGAACAGTCACAGCTTGATTCTTAAACTGATAAAATTGCTTCTCTAGATATTGGCATAGCATTCTGAACGCAGCCCGATTCTGCTGCACACATTCAGTTCGATGCCACCGCGGTTACCCGAGACCACACTTCCTAGATACTCCTAAGTCGAATTCTCATGCCAGAGGACAACACAGTGCAGAAAGGCAAGGAGTGACCTTAGGCAAGTTGGTGTAAGAAACGGGATAAGACGCTGCACTTGACAATTAGCTATCTGACCTATGGGCTTACGTTTAATTAAATTAACACTGCTTTTAAGGCATCTGCTGCTGTTTTTATAGCAGGTACGCACAATCAATAACTAACGAACTATGTATGTACCTGCCTATATATTTAACTTACCAATTTAACTCTTAATGCAACTCTAATCCATATATTTTAACTATATTCTGCGCAAGGCAAAAGTTATCCTTTGCATTCTCATGCTCCGCTGGATATGGCAAACGTAATTTTTTGGCCCGCAGTTCAAATACCGACTAAATACATACCAATGTCCACTTTGAAGATAAACGCTTTTGACAAATGAAATCTCTTTGAAAAGGCAAATACATATCACACATGCACACACCCACGCCGACGCCGACACCACAACAAAGTAACACACCATAAAGACTATGCTCCCGCAATAATACAACCCACTACCCCCTCAAAACAGTTGAAAAGGAAAAAAAAATAGTAACGAAACGAAACGCACACTTGGCAAAAACCCCTGCTGCTGATCTCACTCCAAATCCGGCACTACAATTAAAATTAATTGCAACTAATTACAAGGTAATATGCTAATAAGGGCGCAAAAAGGCGAATTGTTTCTGCCGCGCATCCATCAGCCAACCCCCGCCACCTTTCACGTAGCGCATTTGCATCGCTCACTCCTCCTCGGTGCGCTGCGCTGCGCTGGCTGGTTCCGTTTCGTGGCACAACAAAATGGACAAACAGTGTGCAACCAACTTGACGTATGCAGCTATACGAAGGTAGATCAGTTTAGTTGGGAAGGGTGCGAGCGGTTCCGCCATCATCCACCGCTCGTCATACCCAAGAGCGAATTGGATTCAATTCTTTCTCCATTTTCATGAGGATAAATCGAAAACTGCATCGGAAAATTACACCAAAAAAAAAACAACAAAACAAAAAGACATAAAAACAACACAAGAAGAAAATTCGCACATTCAAAGTGATTGCCATTACTGCCACGCCCCCCATCCTCGCACCCACCATGTGTATCTGTGTATCTATAGTGTGTAGCACTCTGGCAATTACTTTGATTAGCATTCGTGTTTTGGAGAAAATCACAATTTGCATACGCCATTGCGATGACGACGACGACGACGAGAGATGTTGTGCTGGAACCGGATGCAAGACGAAAGGAGATGCGCTACGATTTCCCTGTGCAGTGGCAGTGGCAGTGGCATTGGAAATTGCCTAACATACACACACACGCTCGCACACAAGATATTTGTGAATAATTTGATGGATTTGTGAGCGACAAATAGGGCGAACAATGCGCGCAGATTAAAAGTGGATAAGATCACGCGAGACATCGCGGATTAATTGTCATGAAACCCGAGATGAGTTGGATTAGCTGACTTTCCCTCGACTTTGCACGGCAATAAGATAAGTATCCAATTTGTAAGCAAACATATTTAAATAGCGAAGCGAAATAGATTTCGATAAAAAATTATGCATATTTTGTGTTTTTTTTTCTTTAAATTTACGAACAATGGAAGGCTTAGGCTTTAGGATCAGGTTGAGGGTTTTTATAGTTCCTGGTAAGACCACTTATGTACAATACAATGGGGAAGAATGCGCATCCTCAAGGTTTTTTTTTATTAATTAATTTGTTGTTTGGGTTTTGTTTGAGTTAATTAAACTGACAATCAGTTCCAGTTGCTTTCTGAGAAGATTGAGTTTAAGCCATGTTAAGGAAGCCTTTAGCTGAGCCTTCAATTGAATGGTTTTAGTAACGCGATTGCTGTTAGATCGTTGACTTTACAAGTTCCCAAGCTTGGGGTAGATAGGTGACTGTATATAAGTAGCAACGAAGACGACTGCTTTTAATCAGAGGTTTTAATGATTCAACGTTAATGGACCACGGCCATAATCAAACATGTGAAGTATAATATTGTCTTTCCTTTGTTTCATTTGAGGATCGGTCATCGTCAATCAGAACTACGAAAAAAATTCAGACAACAGAATGTATTTAGTATTTAATATTTCTTTATTCAACCTACGATCTTATAATCAACAGATTTTGAAATTCATATACAGGGTTTTTCAACAGGGATGCTACAAAAGTAGAGCGACAGGGACAGCAAACGACACCATATTTCTTGCCGCTCTTTTGACATTTCTCTTCAGTAATGTTTGCCATTTCATGATGGATAGATATACGAGCCAACAACAAGTCGAAATTACTAAAATTTACTACCGAAATTCGGAGTCAGTGGCCTTAACGTTAAGAGCGCTACGTCCGATTTATGGTCGTCATAATCGTCCTAGCAGATCAACAATTGAGCGTCTAGTGGAAAAATTTGAATTCACAGGCACAGTACAAAATGTTCCCGTGCCCGTAGTGTCGAGAATATTGCTGCCGCTGAGGCTTCAGTTGAAGAAAGCCCAAATGTTTCTCTCATACGTCGTTCTCAAGCGTTGGGCATCTCTGTGACGTCGTTGTGGCGAATTTTGCGAAAAGATCTTGGCCTACATCCTTACAAGATTAAATTGACGCAAGAACTGAAGCCGTCGTATGTTCGTGAATTGGGCTGAGCAACAACCTGGAAATGATTCGGATTTTCATCGAAAAATCATCTTCAGCGATGAGGCTCATTTCTGGCTGAATGGCTTCGTCAATAAACAAAATATGCGGTATTGGTCAGGCAGCAATCCACACGTACTCCATGAGTCATCATGGCATCCCGAATAAATTACGGTTTGGTGTGGTTTATGGGCCGGCGGCGTCATTGGGCCGTACTTCTTCCGTGATGATCAAGAAGACCGGCACGTTACTGTGAATGGGAATCGCTACCGTTCAATGATAACAGAATATTTTTGGCCCCTGTGGGGCTACGTCAAAACTATGCCAACAAGCCAGCGACGATTGATGAACTTCGTACAAATATCGAACGTGAAATTGCAGCAGTATCGGCCGATTTATGCTTGAAAACCGTCTAAAATTGGGTTCAGCGTCTGGACTTCTGCAGGCGTGCCCGTGGTGGCCATGCAAAAGAAATCGAGTTCCATACAAAATGGCATCGACCGTTTTTGTTTTATTTAAAAAAACTTTTGTAGCGCTCTTATTGAAAAACCCGATACTATAAGATATTTTATAGATATTTATAAAATGTAATAGTTAGAATGAATTCATTGATTAATAAAAGAATTTAACATATTTTAAAAAATATTTCTGGGCAAATATATATGTATGTCTAATTCTGAACAATATATATTAAACATTTTACTGCACAAAGAGATAGGTTCACGCTGACCTTACAATGTATTATGACGACATTCAAATAACAAGGGCCCCGGTCTTAAGGATTCTGAACTTAATAACAAACTGTCTCACTATTGATAGTTGCACATAATATATCACGAAGTAACATGGCTTCATACATCTTTCTCCTGGATTCGATAGTTTGCATTTCAAGTAAAAGACAATTCGAATGATAAGAATGATGCTCCTCAATTCCATTATTGTAATATAATTGACTAAGAGCAATTCTTAGAAATTTCTTTTGAACTTTTTCGATTCTTTGAACATTCAAAACGGTAGTACAGACAACACATGTTTACTCCAAAATAGGACGAACGATGCTGAAAAATAAAGCCTTCAGAGTATAAGGATCATTAAAATCTGAGGAGTTTCTTTTGACAAATCCTAGAAGAGAATTCGCTTTAGATACAATGTAATTAATATGTAAGTGAAAAGTTAATTTGACATAAAAAATTACACAAAGATCCTTATAATCTTCAACAGTTTTTAGCTGGACATTATATACAGAATAGCATGGAACAATATTTTGAAGAGTTCAATTATAATTCTTACAAGCGCTCTTATCAACGTTTAACATTAAGTCATTTAATCTAAACCACTCACAGAAAGAGTTTATGTCATTTTGCAGCAGCAAGCAGTATAAAAAAAAATTGTATATCGTTAGCATACATAAGGCAGCATTGCTTTAATATATTTGGCAAATCATTTATAAAGACCAAGAAAAGGGATGGACCTAGATGGCTTCCTTCCGGAACACCAGAGGTAACTTGGATTTCTGTGGAAAAATAGTCAGCTATATTAAGATATTGCTTTCTACCAAATAAACATGTTTCAAAACATTTTAATAAAGGGCCATAAAAGCCATATGCACTTAGTTTTTCGAAGAGGACGGTAAGGTTAACTCTACTAAAAGCTTTTACGAAGTCTGTGTAAATTATATGGACTTGTTTATGGTTGTCTAAGAACTCAATACAAAAATTTGTGAATCCCACTAAATTTGAAGAAGTTGATCTACCCTTCCAAAAACCATGTTGATATTTACTAACATGCGGTTTGGTTACAAAATTAAATTTATCTTTAACAAGACTATCTAGAATTTTTGCAATTACAGAAAGCTTAGCAATCGGTCTATAATTAGACACCAAATGCCTCGAACCAGATTTAAAAATTGGTTCTATGATAGATATTTTCCTTCTCTTCAAGAAAGACTCCACTAGAAAGCGATTGATTAAACAATTCTGACAAAGGAGAACGGAGTGAACTGGCACCATAACGTAGAACAATAGGAAAAATTCCCAAAATATTCGCTTTTCTACTGGGTTTCAAGTTAGATAAAGCAACTTCAACTTCCCTAACATTAAACGAAAAACAAGAACAATCAACATTGGATGGAAGGGATTTGACGTAGTTGAAGTCAATAGACGTTAATGAAGTCGAATTATAAATACTTTGAAAATATTCCCCAAACATATCTGCAATCACTAAAATTCATAAATTTCCAAAATTTAAGGTTACTTTCAAGAGAATGTATATAATTGTAGTAAGCGAATTTTGACAGGAAAATAAACTCCCTTCTCAGACGCGAGAAAAGTGCATAATCATCAGTAGAGTGTAATTTTTTATACATATTATGTGCAGCGTTTTTAGCATTTTTTTAGTTTTATTAATCCGATATTATACCATTCAGGTTGAGAATTTACTTTTTTGCGATGTATGCATTATGTAACTATAAAAACGTTGTCATTACAAAAAGGGTGCCCTAAATGACGTTCAACACATGACGGGCCCTAGACGTCGCAATTTCAGATAGATTTATTGTTCAAGCAAAGACCTGAGTTGGAATGTTGAATGTGTGAAAGCGATTGGCCCTCGTGTATACCTAGGTCCGAAATACTAGAAATCAGATTTTTAAATGTGGTGGTGGAAGATGATATCTTATACCAATGGAATGAGTTCTTCTCGAAGAATTGTCGAGTTGCCGGGACGTTTATCGGGCAGAAAAAGAAGTATATGCTTTTTTGTGGATTTCTAGGTTCTTTAAACTTTAAATTATTGGAAATTTGAAAAAATACTCCAGAATATGTACGATGGGAACCAATTGTCAGTTTGGAATGGAGAAGATGCTTCGGAATGGTTTGAAACTAAAATGGGAGTAAGGCAAGGATGTACACTAAATCCGTTTCTTTTAACCCTCTACGTTGACGATCTAACCAATTTTCTAACTGGTGAAATGGAAATCGCTTAAGTTCTGATTAAGACTCTTCTATTTGCGGATGATGTGGTTCTTTTTGAATATTCACCTGAAACATTACAACTAAACCGACTCGATGTGTACTGCCGGTTGTGGAATCTGAAGGTGAATCTGAACAAGCCAAAAGTCATGATATTAAAAAGTGTTCGGGAAGGACATCCCAAAGTGAGAAATGGTATTTCAATAGAGAACCCATGAAAGTAGTGCGATCATATAAAAGTACCTTGGAGTGACAATTAGGAATGGAAGCAATTTAAATATGAAAGATCATTTCAAAGACAAGCTAATAAAACCAAGGAGTGCAATATGCGCAACTGGGAAAAATTGGTTTTCAAATAGACTCATAGCTCTAAGTGTCAAATACAAAGTGTTTCAAATGGTGGCCGAATCTGTCATGATGTACGCAGCGCAAGCCTGGGGCTACAAAAAATATGGAACAGTTGAAAACCAATTGAGATACTACATAAAAAGATCCTTTCATCAACCCACACCTAATTACATGATACATATCAAAACAGGAATACCACCGTTATTCATAAAACCCTTAAAACTAAAACATATTGATTACGTAATAAGAATACTAGATATGGCAGACGAGACACTTCCTAAAATACTACAAAGTCCCACAGGTAGTAAAAACTCTGTCACGACACTCATTTACAATGGCAATCCTGCTGTCAGCTCTACAGATAAAGCCAATCTGCTTGCTGCTTATTTTGCGGCTAGCTCAACGCTCCCACATTGTGCTTTATCTCCTCCTGCACTCGAGCGCGTAGAATTCTCTATGGGAGCAATCCACTTTCGCACTCGTACAGTGGCAAGAGCACTTCAAGATCTTAATATACACAAATACGCTGGTCTAGATGGTATATCCCCTATTGTTCTGAAGATGTGTTCTTCCACGCTGGCAAAACCACTGCGTAAGCTTTTCTATCTGTCCTATTCTTCAGGGCTCTTTCCAAGAATATGGAAAACAGCATTTGTACAGCCTGTGCCAAAAAGAGGCGCATTATCCTCCTTCTACCGACTAATTGTTCATCGTCAGCTTATGAAATATCTTGAATCCCGAAAACTTTTTAATGACCGGCAGTACGGTTTTCGCTGCAACAGATGCACTGGTGATCTTTTCTAACCGGAAAGTGGAACCAATCTATTCACCGTGGTGGTGAAAGTTGCGCTTGATATTTCAAAGGCAGAGTTTGGCATCAAGCTCTTTTGTTGAAAATGCATGCAACTGGAATCGATGATACCTTTCTCCAATGGATTAGAAATTACCTTTCGGACTATTCAATTCAAGTTGTTTTGGACGGCTTCAAGTCTTCCACTTACCCCCAAGGATCCGTTTTGTCTCCGACTCTCTTTCTCATTTTTATCAATAATCTCATGCCTGTTACTTCTAATCCAATCCATTCCTTCGCGGATGACAGTACTCTTAGCTTCGCATATTCGTTTCCGGATTTACGTCCCTCATCTTCCGGCGTGGAGCTGGTACGGCAACGTATGTTAAACTCATTAAATTCCGACCTTGACAGTATTCTTAAGTGGGGTAAAACCAATAGAGTAGAATTTAATGCTTCCAAAACACAATGCTGTTTTCTGTCATTAAAGCGAAACCTCATTAATCTGCCATTATCCATGGATGGCACTTGCATCGCTGAAACCGAACGACTTTCCATTCTCGGTTTGTGTCTTAATGTCTAGGCTTCCTTAAGCGATTTAAGAAATATTTCACCCTTTTTGATCTGGCTAGAATATATAAGGCGTTTATTCGTCCCAAACTTGAGTACAATGCTCATATCGGGTCTGGTGCACCAATATCATATTTGGAGCTACTTGATAGGATTCAAAAACGTGCGGTAAAACTTATTGGCGATCGAGTCTTCGCCGCAATGTCTTATGCATGTCATTGTTTTATCGCTACTTCCATCGAAAGTGCTCGAACGAATTAGCCAGTTGCATTCCACCCCTTTAAGTATTCAACCGCAATACCCGTCATGCTCGGAATGCTCATCAGTTCACCCTAAAGCCTGTATTCGGACGAACTGTGAAATTTAAAGATTCGTTCCTATGCCGCACAACACGAATGTGGAAGGCTCTACCTCACTCTGTTTTTCCTAATCATTACAATTTACAAACATTTAAAATCAATCTGCATCGGCATCTCCCTCTTTCTTCTAATCCTTCATTTCCCTAATGCCCGTGCTGTGTTACTATAAACATTATCAGGGTGCCAACAATCCCTTTTGCACGTGCAAATTGTGAAAAAAAAAATTTAGTTTCAAAGGTCAAAGCCTCCTATTCGAAACTATTTTCAGTATTATTGTGTAGAATTTCGTCGTCAAAATAGCTGCATTTAATATGTCAACCATTTACTTAACTCGCTGAAAACCATCTTAAAAATAAAAATATTAAAGAAATTAGCAAGCCTTGTCTACAGAAATCTAGTATATTAAGATACTTTTCTGCTAAAAGCGTTACTAACTGTAATTGAAGCTTACTCATGTTCTCCTGGCAAAAGAGATTAAATTCAAAGTTCAATTCTGGCTACCGTCAATATTCACTAAATTCGAGAGGGGAACCCTATATCAGTTATCTTACTTGAGTCAAATGTACACATTAGCTTTATGTTAATAATATATGAGCTTACTTTTGGATTGGTTGTTGCACATGATTTGTGTCTTGACGTCTCTCACTGTCAAACACATCTCGAATTGAACCTGTCGCATGCGAACCAAAACAAAAAAGTCAACATAATATTTGCTCTCGTACTGTCAAAACATTTCTCTGCACATTTTAACTTTTTCCAAAAGAAGGGTTAATGTGCCCTTTTAACTCAGTTGGTTTTCTCTGCCTCCTTTATTCCTTGCGTAATCCTTGGCTCCATGCAATCTCGTTTTCAACACTCCGCAGCTTGTCATTCATCATTAGCTTGATTGCTGATGTTGACAATGATGACAGCGATGACGATGATGATGCGGTGATTGCCAGGGTGATTCTCATTCTTTCCATTCCACACTCACAGAGCCACACGTATACTGTTATTTTTTTTTTCTATAGATTTTTGCACCTCGACCAGGAATGTCATATATAAAAATGAAGGGCTTTTCAAAAGTTGAGGTGATGAAATATCAAAAGATAAACGATCTGGATTCGTGTTTTAATTAGAATTTGCTTCCTCTTTAGTCGGAACACCTAGATCCACGATGTACGAGAATTTTTTTGTTGTTTTTTCTGTGTTAATCGTAGAATATTGCACAGTTTCCATCTGCCTTTCGTGGGCGAAGAAGAATAGATTTTGAAGGATGTAGAGTGGAATGGATATTTTAATGCATGAACACTGGCAAAAGGAAGTAAATAAAGATGTGTGTTTTTTTTTCTTCAATCATATTTTTGACGTTTGTTTTGTGTTATTTGAGCGCGGAAATTGAAAGACGCTTATCAGATGTGATGTAATTTTGCTTTTGTTTTTGAATGTGGGAGAAAAAGCTTGAAAATGTTTCGAAATTGTGGAAGGTAGCGGCCCCGGTTTGGTTTGATGAAACCAACTTGTGTACCTCATTATCAATTTTTATAAATTAAGGTTTTTAGTTTGGCTTCCAAACTTTTGGCTTCCAAACTTTTACATGCGAACACAAGTTATATAGGCTGAGTGTACCAGCAGGCCATTTTATCACATATCAATTCTTAGGTTTTATTAAGTTATTGAAAAATATCGATTTGCACCAGTACCCGGCCTATTTATGTGAAATTTTTAATAATTACAATACAAACTTGGCGTGTTTTTTTAGATCTCATTACTTTTTGTGGCTGACTTGCAAAGCAAACGCAATTTTTGTTTCGTTATTCCTTAACATTTATGTTTTTCGTGTGATTTCAATACTTTTTGCAAACAATCATGAATAGTTTGGAAAATTTTAAAATTGTAAGAATTTTAACCTTTTTCGGTGAAAATACAATTTGTATCCTTTTACCCTTATTTGCCTTAAAAAGAACTACTGACATGCAAAATTTCATGACTGTAGAATGAGTTCGATAAATGGGCGGTTGCCACGCCTCTTTTTGGAATATATACAGTGTTTTTTTTTCGGTATCTGTTCTTCAAATTCTACCTCCACATATAATTTCATAATTCTTAAGCTACGAGCACACGGTATGCGAAAGTCGCATATATGTATATGCGGGTGTGACGTCACGAAAAAGCTCGCAAATGTATCGTAAATTCCATACGTACGGCAGTGCTCGGAAACTCGCATATAGGCACGTTCACACGATATGCAACTTTTAAAAGCTATACTTTTCTGCTTTTTGCTTCCGTTTTTTTTTTAGCAACGCGGTTTTGATTGCGATGGTGACAGAGAATAATTATCGTGTGATGGTGAGTCCATCATCTCAAGCTCATAATTATCACAAGAACCAACTGTTTGCTTAACTGAACTCTACAACTGTTACTCGCAAATGGCAGAATATGATGATGATCTGTTTTCAGGCAGTCGCATATAGCAAATTGTCAGAAATTATATTCGAGCGTGATCACACGATATGCGGAAAAGTCGCAATTGCGATCCAGGTATCGCATATCGTCCGCACATGGTTTGCGAGCATATGCGGACTGTCCCAAAAAGGCGTTCAGACGATATGCGAGCAAGAATAGCATATTACGTCAGATTCGCATATATATGCAACTTTCGCCTACCGTCTGCTTGTAGCTTAAGTGTTTTGGATGCAAAGTAAAAGACAGGGGAAAATTAGCAATATTTTATTTTTTCCCGTGTTTATTCTCAAACGACAACCCTTTGTAAAAAATCATAATTGTAGGTCTTTTGGGGACTGAGTTATGAGAAGTGGGCAGCTGCCTCGCTTTCTAGATGGAAAATGACAAATGTTAGTTTTTTTCTTTAGGTTTACTCCGCAACTCCTATTACTATGTCAAATTTCAAGGTTCTGCGAGGATTGGAAGTGCTTCATAGTTTTAATGATCTGTCAGTGAGTCAGTGAGTTACTATTTTTAGTAATTTTGGGACCTTCTAAACCAGGTATTGCTCATGTTATACAGCTGAAATTGGGTACTGTGTGTCGCAATAAATCCTGAAAATGTTATGTCTCTAGCTTTGTTGCCAGCAAAGTTAGACGTGGGGTCAAAATGGCCTGAGTTAGTTCGCATAAATAAGGGTGTAGAGCTAAAGCTGAATGAAGCTAAACAAGAGCTGAATGTTGCCATTCCACTATTGATTGAATATATTTTCTCTGTAAAAACATTTTAAGGACTCAAGAACCATTCCAGTTACAATTACGCATTCCCAACATCCAAGAGCTAGTGAACGATTTGACTAACGTGTTTTTACAAGGATACAATTTTTTTTGAATAGTAATATTGGACCTACAAATCAAGAAAATAAAAGTCTGACAGGCATTTGGTGGGTGCGTCACTATGTACCCAATGTTTTAAAATTGGCAAAAATTAGCGAAAAAAAAACTTGCTTTTACGTCTGGCAGGGTTCTGGTGGTTTTAAGTGCTTGCCAGACGAGTGTATAGCTACTGCTTGGATTTATGGGAGTAGTAAATATATTGCCTATGTACTAGAGCACTGTTTTTTAAAAGTGCAATATCTTTGTGAATAATTACCCTATCGATATGTTATAAAGCCCTAAGCTTCTAGATTTTAAATCTGCTAACAGAATATTCATATGAGCTATGCTCAGCTATGCGCAATCAAAAGAAAAGGAGTAAAACAAGAATTTTCCAATATTTTCATGTCCTATTTGAAGGTCCACAAACCTGTTCTAAAGTATTCCGTAAAAATTCAACCAGATACTACTGACTGGTCGGGTACTTATACACTTACCCTCCATAGATGTTCTTGCAATATATATGTCCGCCTTTCAGAAAAATCAGTTTGATAAAGAGATAAAATAAACAGATCGTTCCAGGGAAAGCCCCGAAAAAACCAAACGCAGAATTGATTCCGAAACTATGCGGACCAGTCCTGTCTGGGGTACTAAAGGAGTGGGTAAACAAATGCATTGTAAAAGGATTTATAGTTACATTAGGATTAAAGCATTTTCTGGATTTAATGATTATTTCATCAATTTGCGACTGGAAATTTAGTTCCCCCTCATGCAAAAGCCAAAGTCACGAAGAGATTCACAAGATACGTGAGAAAAACTATCAAGCTTTAAGAAGACAAGCGTCTTGAGATAAGAAAATGTCTTTATAAAATTAGTGTCGATTTTCATTCATCCATCCACCATCTTAGATCTTACTCCACCAACTGCAGTCAGTGCTGCTCTTGCATAATAGCTCTGACAGCAGATGGAATAAGATCTAAGATGGTGGATGGGTGAAAGAAAATCGCAATAAGTTTCGTTCTCGTAAAGGGACAATGACCTCTTCAAAAACGGAACAAGGGGTTATAAAGGGCGTCTTTAAAACCTGTGGAAATTCACACCAGAATATTTCAAGAAATAGGTTAGAAAGAAAAAAAAAAAAACATTTTTAAAGAACATATTCGGAAATATGGCAAAGATACCGTTTCGACCTACTTATCATCGATAACTCTCGTGAGAAAAAGTGCAAGAGAAAATGAATACTGCAAAACAGTGGAATGGTAATTGGGATTAGGAAGGTTGAAAAAGATGGAGGAGGTAACTGTCGGATTAATCGAAATAAAAAATGGACTTCGCAGCTTCTATGAACTTAGTTGCTTTATATTTATTGCTTTATTCCCTGGATACGAATCGAATTAAGCTTTTCGATCTCCATAAGCTGAGGTGCTCTCTCTTCTTCTTTATTCACACGATCTGCTTTTCCTGACTGGATAGTCTTCTCTTATTGTAACCTTTTCTGCTGTATGCATTATAAAGGGTGATTTTTTCAGAGTTAAGTTTTTCAGGTTGGAAGCACTGGTTAGTAATGGCGTCAAAAGTGAAAAGTTTTTAGTATACTCTGCCATTTAATCATGGAAAGACTTATAAACGAGCAACGATTGCAAATTATTGAAATTTATTTTCAAAATTCCTGCTCTGTGAAAAATGTGAAAATCCACTCTTTTATTCAAAAATTTGGTTCAGCGATACGTAAATAAGCAAAATTGTGGCATTTGGAGTGATGAACAGCCACATGCCATATAAGAATTATCGATGCAACCCGAAAAAACAACAGTTTGGCGTGGTTTATGGGCTGTTGGCATCATCGGTCCGTGAAGGAAACGTTACCGTCAACGGCGAACGATATCGAACCATGATACTCGACTTTTGTTTGGCTGAGTTGAACTTGGTTGACATGTGGCTTCAACAAGACGGTGCCACATGGCACACAGCTCGTGAAACAATGGAAATGTTGAAAGATGAATTTGGTGAGCAGCTGAGAGTCTCGAAATGGACCTGTGAGTTGGCCGCCAATATGTTATGTTATGTAAAGTCGTTAGTCTATGTGGACAAGCCGAACACGATTGAAGCCTTACAGGATAACATAACACGCGAAATTCGTGGAATACAGGCCGAAATGCTCGCAAAAGTGACGCTAAATTGGACCTTCCGGATGGACCACTTGAAACGGAGCCGCGGACAACATTTACATAAAGTTGTCTTTAAAACGTAAATGGCAAAGGCCTATTTATCGATTACAATAAAAAAAATTTATTCGATTTTTAAAACAACTACGCGTAAAAAAATCACCCTTTACTAGTGACTGGTAACTTGCGACAGTTTCGGCTATCTCTTTAATAATATGTGTGGCTTAGTGATTAAGTGCGTTTGGCTGCTAAATGAGGGTACGTGTCGATTCAAAACCAACCCGTACCACCTTGAACTGAATCATCCCACAAAAAACTGCTGTTCGAAATCAGCTTTAAGACTGGGTCCTACAGTTCCATTCGTATCAAAAAATATATCTTCGCACCCACAATATTCGATTTCGGTTCAGCAATTTTTTAGATACTGTTATCCCTCCCTTATTTTGGTTTTCCATGGCAAGAACGTTGACCCGCGCTTCAGGTTGTTTCAGAAAATTCATCAGAAAAATTTATTTTATTTTAACCCTCACATGGGCGACAATTAACCCTCATGGGTTAATCAGTAGCTTACCCTTAACCCAGGTTAATATTATTATTCCATTTGTTTTTGTATGTCCTCATTAGTATGGGGAATATCCAATTAGTGTGATAGCCATGAGAAAATTAATTTTTTTTTTTAATTTTTGAAAATGCATCAAATATTTAGGCAAATATATTTGGGTAAATAGTGTCCAAGATATGATAGAATAAAAATGCTCATCTTAACCCTGGTTAATAAAGAACGTGTGAGGGTTAATGTAAAAGAATAATTTAGGTCAACGAGCGTTTATACAAAATTACAGTAAAATTTACAAAAAGCATCCACGTCCAGTTCTACAATCCTTTTGGATATATGAAAAACAAGTTTTGGCTGCTTTGAAGAAACCTACATCTGTTTTTGACCTCACATGAAAATATCCTTCATAGTGATGTTGATGTTGATGATGATGCTGCTGCTGCTGAATAACCACTCCAACGTCACGTATCACATTCTCACATATTACATACATACCTTGGCCCACTGCACACCGAACCCACCACCGCCACCGAACTTAACCACAATGAAATCTGTTTTGAAAAATACAAAATCCTTCTATTGAAACATGTACAGTATACGCCAGATAAACTAAAGAGTAGCTTTGCAAACCGCATCCCGATAGGATCTACATTCGGTTGCCTTCGAAAATGTAATCTAAATTTGTTCCTTCGTTTGACCAGAAGCAGCATCAACATTACCAACCAAATGGCTACCATTACGTATAGTCACCAGCAGATGACGATAACCCAAAAAGGCTGTACACACCTTTAGGCTAACGCGCGATAGAGAACAGACAGAGAAAGAAATACAAGTACAAATACAAACGCCCGACTGGGGATATTTATGCGATGAGGTAATAAATGTGCAACACATTTCGATTCCAACTTCCAATTCTATTGTCCTATCGGAGATGGGCTTGGCGCAGTATAGGTGCCTCCAAAGTGGAGATATCGCGAATGAAACTTATTTATGAGTAGCCTCCCGCTATTGTTGGCGTGCGAGCTAGAGAATTTTACAAGGCTCCAAGCGCCGGATATGATTTATATTTAATTCTTCTTCTTGGTATCCTATTTTTCTAGGCGGGTGGAATATGAATACACCTATGCTGGGTACCTATGCGTTTATTTTTCTTTCGACTTTAATTGGAAGGAAAATCTGTCGTTCAATGGAGAATTTATCGATGTCGATTGTGGGCGAGCGATATCGAGCTGGAGAATAGGCCGAAAGGTAGGTAAGTGGCTTGGATAACAATGGAATTCGCTATAGTTATGACTTATGGCCGCATTTAGTGTCGGAAAATCGCAGTCGTATTTCATTTATTGTGACCACTTCATTGACAAAAGCGGCGCGCGGTTCGGTTCAAAACTGTATGCATCTCATTGTCCTTATCGATTTGCAGTCACTCAAGAACCCACACACACCTAATTACCGCAAAATTGGCACCGCTCTCCATCAGCTTCACAACTGTCTGTCATTAATCAGAGCACCGCACATTTCTCAACCCACCTGCTCCTTGATACTGGCGGCTGCCAAAATTGGGAAAACTCGAAAGAAACCACATCGTATCCTTGGATTGCTGCTTAAAATGTCAAATGTTGAAATTTTCCTATACAACTCCTCTCCGTTGCCGCAACACAATGACAAATTATAAATTTTTGGCAAAGCATCATGGCATAGCTGAGTTCTTATCTCCTGGCGCAGGAATTTCGTAAATAAATAGAGGATCTTCTGGGTGTGTAAAAAAAGAACACGAGCAATTCCTTGCACCACGCATCATTAATTGCAGGCTCAACGCGATGCCAAACTCATTTCACTGCTCATTTATCTCTGGCATGGCGGGACACGGTTGCATTTCCGTGTCTGACATGTGTCACTATCTTGGCGGTGAGGTGGGTCTTAGTAGGGTGGGTAGGTGCGCTCCCCTTTTTATAACGACGTAGGTTACGTCTAAATATAAGTGTTAGTGCTGGTGTTATACTGTTTATCTTTTGAATAGTGCGGTGTAGCTGCAATCCTGACAATTCTGTCTCAGGGGCAGGCAGGGTTATATGGCTTCATAGTTCCAAAAATATTCACGTCCCATCTTCACCACACACACACACACACAGTCTTAGCGCTGGAGGATGTGCACGTGAATATTTTTCTCTGTTGTATTCTCGCAGCTCATTTAGGACTTTGAGATGTGCGCCATTCATTTTAGATGCCAGCATGTAATAAATTATTGTTGATTACGTTGAGGGATTTTGCGAAGCGTTTACGATGCTATAAGCTGACGACGGGACGATGGGAGGAGGATGAAGATGGAAGAAGGTTCATCCCAACTAATCGATTGATATCGCAGTCAAATGGGTTGAATTGCATTGATGTGGTGTGGATGGCGTAGCAAATGGAATTATTGACTTGATTATGAAGTTGTTCTTAGAGATGAAAAGAATTACTGCAGTTAAAAGTAGCTAAAATTATGGTACAAATCCGTGGCTCAGTAAGTTAATGTTTTTTTTATTTCATTGCAGTCCCAATTCGCTTCGTTGACTCCTAGCTCAAAGCTAAGGTATTTATCAATTAATAACACTTTCTGTTAACAATAAAATATTCCACATATATGTATTAACAATCTGAGAGGACTCTCAGAAATAAACACACTGTTTCTTGGCCCACGCACTCTTATGTAGGTGAACGTATTTCCCAAAAAAAAATTGTTTTAATATTCACAACACCTACATTATTAGTGTGTGTTATCCGCCAAAAGATTTGTCTGTAGAGGAACCCCGCAAGATGGGGTCCTATCTTCCCTTCTCTTAACGTAGTGGTGAACGAGCTACTTATAGGTCTAGAAGGGGACGGCTGTAGAGTAATGGCCTATGCAGATGACGTTGGTATTGGGAAAGCATCTCAATACCTTAAAAGAACTCCTTCAGAATGCTCTTCACAAGCTGACAAACATCCCTACTATTGTCCCTCCCGAAGGAATCTATTTAAGGTAGCAGCCTAGTCTTCTTTGACGAGGCGTAATCTTGGTGTAATCTTGGATAAAAAACTAAGCTGGAAATCTAATATACAAGAAAGAATTAGGAAGGCAACAGTTGCTCTTTTTTCTTGCAAGAAAGCAATTGGTAATAGATGGAAACCCAACATTACACTTTGGCTGTATATTTTGGTCGCAAGACTTATATACTTATGTACGGCTGTGGTTTTGTGGTGGACAGCCTTAGGCCTTGCGACAAATCGCGACAAGATTCAGCAAAGTTCAGCGATCCGCTTGTCTATGCATGAGTGGTGCACTTCGTACTACTCCTTCGGCAGCATTCGACATCCTGTTTCATTTAAAACCACTCGACTTGTTAAGCATACAATTAGATGCTAACTCGCCATTCGCCTCAAACAACATATACAGTGGACCTAGAAAGGATTTGGCCTATTTAAGACCCTTTCAAGAAATATAGATTACACCACACCTATACTGTGCACCATCCAGATCATTCTGGGACGAAAGTGATCTCGCGGAAGATAAATTGATCCACTTCTACACCGATGGATCAAAAACGTATGAAGGGGTTAGCGGTGTCGTTTTCTCTCACAGACTAAATTTTAGTCTCTCATTTCGTCTTCACAATCACTGCAGTGTATTTCAGGAAGTCATGGCGATGAAAGAAACGTGATATCCGCTAGAGATATCCGAATCTTCTCTAATAGTCAAGCAGCCTTGAAATAGCTGGACTCAGCCTCTCTAAAATCTATAGTGACCCTAGAATGCCGTTCCTCTCTTAAGGAGATGTCGAAGCATTTCAACATTCACCTCTGCTGGGTGCCGGGGCATTGAGATATTCTAGGGAACTGCAAGGCGAACTAGCAAAGCACTAACCTTAAGTGGGTGAGTGGCACAACTTGTCTAGCGACAAAGAGGATTTCGCCTAAGCTGGATATGAAAAGCTCTAAGTGTTTGATCTGAAAAGACTGCACGTCAGCTCTACAATAGGTGTCACACTGGAAACTGTGTTATAGGCAGGCATGCTACTAGGCTTGGAATGTACTTAAATTACGAGTGCATGGACGAGGAGCAAGGGGAGACAATCCTACACCTTCTTTGCACTTGTACTGCTCTCTCCCATAAACATAATGTCCATCTATGTGCGTTCTTCCATGACAATCTTGAAGATCTGTCAACCACTGGCGTTTAAAATCTCTTTCACTATAGTCAATGCTCCAAATGGTTTAACGAGTCGTTTAGTAAAAGTTTAGATCCATTTGGTCTAAGTGAGTCGGCCTCGCCGATTGCCTTTTCAACCTGACCTAACCTAACCCAAGTGTAGTGAATGAAGGACTCCTCTGTGCTCTGTGACTCCTACTAGCGTCAAAATAAGTTGTCTCTAATTTCCAAAACTACATCAACCTTATGCATGCCGTTAAAATTCTTAAAGACATATGAGTTTTAATTTAATTTCTTATGTTAATTAGGTATGTTAGGAAGATATTCACTGAAGTCCCATTTTATTATAAACTTTTAAAAATGTTTGTGCTATCCAGAAGCTTCTATCAATCGGCCGAACAAATTCGATTGTCTTTCCGATGTTATCAAAGTCAATGAATTTTAGTTTTCGCCCTACGCGCCTTTCGATACTAACATTCATTACTTAACAGGTTTGAGTGGCAAAAAGTATGGCTTCATCGACGACTGAAATTCTTTGTTTATTCAAAAATACTTGTCGAACTCTCAGTTTTGTTAAAGCCGTATCTCCCTAAAGAAATTTAATAGGCACCGCATACATTTAATGGATGATTTGCACACGTAGTAAACAAAGTTTTGGGGTTAATATCACTCCCCAACCACCGCCTTTTAGTCCGCCACTGGATATCCAAGCGTAATAGAGACATTTACAAAAAGTTGAAAGATATTTTCGAGCTCTGCCTTAAACAACTTCGTCGGAAAGTCCACACTTATAACTAAATTAACAATTTAAAGAAGAGAATAAATACATTCGGCACAACTATCGGCTAAACGAATAGAGGAGACTGGTTGCACTCACGAGAAAATTGAATAGATTGACATTTGGCAATGTTAAGCTCGAAGCAATTTTTGAGGCATGAAATAGGAAATGATCAAGGTCTTGTTGAAGGAGACTAGACTCTTGGGGAGAGAAAAATTGTTTTGAAAATGTGTTTCGTGCACTTCGCTCAACTTATGGTCAACATAATCGGCCTACTGAGCGTACTATTCGCAACACCATCACCCATTTTGAAACCCAGCATTCATTATTGGATAATATTCGACCGAATAAACCACGTCCAGCACGCTATGAAGAAAATATAGCGGCCGTAGCTGAGATTGTACACGAAGACCGTAGAGAGTCGATTCGGCGCCGTTCGCAGCAACTCGGACTGACGTATGGAACGACTTGGCGCATTTTACGTCAACATCTTAAATTGAAAGCGTACAAAATACAGCTTGTGCAACAACTGAAGCCGCTCGACCTTTCCAAGCGACATCGCTTCGCTTTATGGGCTCTTGAAAAGTTCCAAGAAGATCCGACGTTTTCGAGGCAAATTTTGTTTAGCGATGGGGCCCATTTCTGGCTCAATGGGTATGTAAACAAACAAAATTGCCGCATTTGGGACGAAGAGCAACCTGAAGAGATTGAAGAACTGCCACTTCATCCAGAAAAAACAACGGTTTGGTGGAATCATCGGTCCATATTTCTTTAAAAATTATGTCGGTGCGAACGTAACCGTCAATGGCGACCGTTATCGTGCCATGATAACCGACTATTTGATGCCTGAAATTGAAGCAAAGTGATCTCGGCGACATTTGGTTTCAGCAAGACGGCGCCACTTCCCACACTCGCATCAATCAATGGACTTATTGAGAGAACATTTCGGTGAGCACATAATTTCACGTTTTGGGCCGGTCGATTGGCCACCAAGATCGTGTGATATCACACCGTTAGACTTTTTCCTGTGGGGATATGTAAAGTCAAAAGCTTATGCCGACAAACCCGCTTCGATTCAGGCCTTGGAGGAAAACATCACGCGTGTCATTCGCCAGTTACCAGTCGAAATGCTCGAACGAGTGATCGAAAATTGGACTCAACGGATGGACCATCTGCGACGTAGCAACGGCCAACATTTGATTGACA
This sequence comes from Ferdinandea cuprea, assembly GCA_963576555.1. Lineage (NCBI taxonomy): Eukaryota > Metazoa > Arthropoda > Insecta > Diptera > Syrphidae > Ferdinandea > Ferdinandea cuprea. The sequence goes on from OY754958.1 coordinate 137,706,135, forward strand.
TAATCTTCAAAGAATGTTCTTTCAAATGATAATAAACATTCTCCATTAAATTTGAATTTTCTGTGTTTTTTTCTTTAAAAAAGTAGGGAACCTCGAAATGGATCACCCTTTATATGGGCCTTCATCCGCAGAATCTTTGGCTCTAATCCGGAGGAACAAAATAGCAGTGGAAAGCCCCGCCTAAGGTGTCACACACAAGTGGAAGGTACCTGAACCAACTTGGAGTGCACAGCTGGATAATATTAGCAAAAGACCGCGCAAATTGGAGTGAGCATTGACCACAATCCAACACCCCGCCACCTAAGTAAGCAAGTAAGTGATTCGTTACCCGAGTGATATATCAACGAGCAGAGCAGCATTAAATTTTGATTTTCCGAAAGTGCATAATTGGTCCAAAAATGAATTAGCAAAGCTGGTTGGGGTCCTAAACAAGCCACAAGCAGATGATACCGCCTTACAAAAAATTCGTTTGTATGACGAGTATTACAATAATCCAGTCTAGTATGTCTAGATATACAACCACAGCTAAATTTGGAACATCAGCCTGCTATACGTTGTAGCATGCACCTTGTAAATATTTTTCTTAATATTGATAGATAGAGCTCGAGTCTCTTCTGATGAAACAAGTACTTTTACTGATGGCAATACTTCTATCTATTCCCTAAGGATGACAACAATTTTAACGGCGAGCAAACGACGCGATGTGGCACGATTTTATTTTGGTAGGTAAGTAACTGGCAGAAAAAGCCCCCCATCCGACGAGCTGTTGCCGTGCAACGACAAGCGTGCCACCTCTGCTACCGGGAAAATCTACATCCTAAAACCCCCTCACAACGTTCACACCACAACAAAGTCAAAAGACCATGCAACCACTGAATTTTTTCCCAGTTCTTTACAAAAAGTCTGATTATGATGTAATTGTGCGTACGTACCTTTTTTCCAATTTAAAGATACCACACGTAGATACTATGGGATACAAACGCTCTTTTAGGCCTAAAAGTCCAACAGCCAGAAGATTTATTTACGAACGCACTCTAAACCTGGAATGACCTAGTAAATCGGAGGAAAACTCCACCAGCATTGGATATATGATGGCTATGATCGCGCAGTAGAACGGCAAATTCTAAGAACTGTTTTAACACTCGCATCCTCGAAATTATAGTTCCAAATAAATATTTATTCTACCATCTGAAACCTATTTCACACCTTCAAATGTCGAACTCATTTCCCTATAATTTCAGCAATTTTATATTTATTTCAAAATGCACTTCTTAGTTTCATGTCATAGGGCAAGGCACCTTCAAACGACTAAGTTCCTACAGCCACCTTCATTGCCAAATCAAATTTCTTTGGAAATAAAAAAAACTGTTCATCTCCTCTTGCACTATAGAACAATAATTCGTCTTCTATTTTTTGTTTGTCCATTCCCATGCTAGAGTCGTCCGCAAACAATCAAGAACTGCATGTGTGCGGATTCATATTCAATTCCGGGTATTTGCCAACAGTCAAAGACCGCCCGGTTCTGTCAAACGAAGGACAGCACCACGACTACTACCACCATCGTCTATGGGAAGCAAAGCGAACGTAATTCTAGACGAATACGAATTGCATTATTGTATCTGCCGCTGATGGTTGCGCGAATTTCTGTTCAATGGCCTCTCTCTATTGCATTAGAAGTTTGCAGCAATCACTCACAGAGTGCGATTCTCGAGAATTGTGACTGGCAAATAAAATTCCAAACATATCCGCTGACCAGGCATAACTTGACTTTTTTTGTTTTGTATGGTGTTGATGATGGTCACATAGAACAGAAGAGCATATTGCAATATGCAAGCGCCACAAAATGGCGATCGGGGGAAAATCGGCTCAATTCCAAAAAGGGCCAAAATAAACAAAACGCAAAATCCACCCTTCGCGCCAAGGGAGATACAGCGACAATGGGATATGCATGTGCACCAATTTTCAGATGGAAAAGCATCCTGCGAATCATGTTGCCAATGCAAAACAAAACACACACAAATGAGAAAATGGAAAAAAAAAATTCCTCTCGAAAAAACCAAGTGGAAACACATTTGCAGCCATTTTGAAAGTTTTGCCCTCTAACATCGACGTCAGTCGAAAATTCTCCCTGTTTTGTTAGCGGCAGAGTACAACCCTCCCAAGCTCGACAAAAAAAAAAACAAAAACACAGCCAAAAGGCCGACACATTGGAAAATTTTCCCAAGGACTAACGATGAAATGTCAGTAGCATGACGAAGAAAAAAGTAACATACCAGCCCAGCACTCGGCACAGTACCTACAGCTACGAAATGGATAACACACTTGCGAACAAGGCAAACATCCCCCAACTAAATGCGACTGCGAACCTTTCTACATGGCAGGATTATTGCATATGCAGTTGGTCATATATGCATGTGCAATGCATACGTACAGGGATACCTACCTCGTTACATACAAACGTATCCTTACCAGCCAACCACTATTCATTAATTGATATCGCATCGTCTACGTGGGGTTCGTCGGTACAGCATGGTACGTGCGAAATCACCACAGGGTTGGCAAATGTCCTCCCATATCCTGTTTTTGGCTGTGTGTTTTTGTTTCATGTATATTTGCTGCTGCTGCTGGTGGCATTGGTAAGCAGAGTAAGCACACGCAGATCCCAAAACATATAAAGATAAGCCGTCTCTGGGCTCTACCACCCACTGAGTGCTATCCGGAAAAATCAATACCTACACACGGACACACGCACATTCAAAAGATCCCGATCCTACAGTGTACAGTGTAAAGCGTGTTTGTCATTCCTTCTCAGATTCGTTGCGCCCCTTCCAACCGAATGCATTCGACAATCATCGAAAAATATTGCCACCCATTGCACCCACTTCACATCCAGCCAGGAGATCCTATAGTTTGATGATGTAGTGCGTTCTCTTTCTCCGTGTTTTATGTGTGTGTGTTTTGCCTGTGGGTGAATGTATCTAAAGGATACCATAGTGGCACCAAGGCTTTTTATTTATGTAATAGGATTAACTGAAATGTACAAAGATAGAGCTACCGGGGATGCAGGGGCCAGGCGGCCGACGGCCGACGCCGCACTAAGAGACCAAAATGGTCGAAAACAAAGGAAAAGGATATAGGTATCCAGAGAAGGATTCATCAACCAATATATCTACTAAATTCTTTCGTTAAATTCATTCGTTATACGGGTGATAGATGCGGAAGAATGGGTAAGACTAGGGTGCACAGGATCATCATAGGCATTATGGAGTATCACGTCGAATTTGTATACCTTTATCCTTCGTAGGAGGTAGTGTTTTTTTTTTTCTTCTTTATGCATCGTTGGCATAAATGCTGCACACTGCACACACAACGATGTACGATTCTAATATCTACGTCTATTAGTAATGACTGGTGCCACAACGACCCCACCACCATCGCCATTACCTCCTCCACCAACCAAGCGCTCTGTGCTGTGAGTGTACAGCCGCATTAAGGATTCCAGTGGAATAAAAACAACTCCTCGACTCGACTCCTACGGTGTATTATCGCATTTATAATCATTCAGCCGTCCATAGAGGCTAGGGATAACCTCACGAGTAGAATTTTCAAATTTCACAAATGAAAAGCGGTGGCATGATGTTGTTTGCCAGTGTTGCTGTTGCTGTTGCATAGTTTTTCCAAATTGCTCTGAAAAACTAAAAATTAGCTAAACTAATATGTATTACATTTGAATTCTCAGCGTTCTTCCGAGCTTTAAACGGAAAAGTCTGACCGCTAGTAAAGAACTTAGGTTCTGATATCGTTACTTTTGTAAGGCCAATTTTAGCTTATGTTTTCGAAAAACTTGGTCGCTTGCAGTAGGGCTCAATTCTAAACCCGAATTGGTGAGATGGTATTGATCCAATATTATTTTATATGTCTGCTTTTGCTCCTTTCGTCCGTTCGCCTATATCTTTCCTGATTGAAAGCTATTGCGTTTTTGGCAGGGATTTATTAGTATCAGTTTATGCTGTCGTTTTTGACTACATCCTTTTTTTTACCAATTCGGTAGGTTCCATTGGATATTTTATTTCAATGAGCTTAATATGACTCCGGTAAATTGAACGCCCTTGTCTTCATGAACTCGAAGGTCAATGTTCAAGGAAACACGTAATGGTCATTCTATACAGTATTTTCTAAAGAAGTGCAGCAGTTAGTTTTTATGCTCGTCTAGAGGGGCCCTCCTATTTCCAGAGGTAGCCACTATTTTCGCGAAGTAATTGGCGAGTGATTAGAAGAAAAATTAGGAAAGTTTCTTTCTTCACAGTAGCTACCCTTTTTTTTCCACATTATAAAAACAATTTCAAAAACATTGCAAAATTAACAAAGTATGGAAACAGGGTTATGCTGCATTTCCACCAAAAGATAAAACGATATTAAAGGCAAAAGATTAACAATAAATCTCTCCACGTTTCCACCGAACAAACAGGAGATTAAAATAGGGGTTTTGTCTCAACCCGCTCTCTGGCTCTCAAATTTGCGCACAAAATGTCCAATATCTATCAAATTGCTTTCTCGCCCTCAATACTTAGCAACTTTCGTCACTTTTGACATATCCAGGATTATTTTTTAATCTTGCGTTTACCAGATTAAATTTTGTATGGTAAATCTTAAGATTTAAAGTAGATTAAGGGGAGATTAATCTTAATCTTGGTTTAGTGCTCGGTAGAAACGTAGCATTATACTCGATAATATAGTTCATCATTGTAACCTCCAAGCGTCGCGGAAATCTGATTATTTTTTCTGGAGTTTGTTAAGTTGGTACTCCAAATTGCCGTTTTCATTAGTACACATTTTTCAATTCCGAATATAAATGAATGCTATTCTCAGATTGATTAACAAAAATAAATAAATAAATATTAGGCGTAAACGGCCCATACAGGACCTAAAGCCTACCTTCTCCAACCATTGTGTGTGCGAAGTTATATTTTTGACACGAATGGATGGGGGGACCTACAGTTCAATGCCGATTCCGAACGGCAATTTATTTTTGAGAAGCTTCTCATGACAGTTCTTACTCTTGGATGTTTGTCAGATGTTCGCAAGAGGTGGGGCAGCGAATAAAGGTGGTGCAAGTCGGGATTTGAACCAGCGACCTCTCGCTTAGTGGTCCAACGCACTTAACCACTAAGCCACTGCAACCACCAAATTGATTAAAATCATTTAAATAATTGAAATACCAGTTATTAAATTCTAAATAATGGTTATATTTTGCAAATTGTATTGTTCAATTGTGTTCTAAACGAAATTAGATATGGAATAAATCGGTTCTTATACCCTATCCAAAGGATATATTGATTTTGACACATAGTTGAGGGGTGATCCATTTCGAGGTTCCCTACTTTTTTAAAGAAAAAAACACAGAAAATTCAAATTTAATGGAGAATGTTTATTATCATTTGAAAGAACATTCTTTGGCATTTATTTTTTGAAGATTATGTCTATCAAATGTTGGCCGTTGCTACGTCGCAGATGGTCCATCCGTTGAGTCCAATTTTCGAACACTCGTTTGAGCATTTCGACTGGTAACTGGCGAATGACACGCGTGATGTTTTCCTCCAAGGCCTGAATCGAAGCGGGTTTGTCGGCATAAGCTTTTGACTTTACATATCCCCACACGAAAAAGTCTAACGGTGTGATATCACACGATCTTGGTGGCCAATCGAGCGGCCCAAAACGTGAAATTATGTGCTCACCGAAATGTTCTCTCAATAAGTCCATTGATTGATGGGATGTGTGGGAAGTGGCGCCGTCTTGCTGAAATCAAATGTCGCCGAGATCACGAGCTTCAATTTCAGGCATCAAATAGTCGGTTCGCATCGGCATAATTTTTAAAGAAATATGGACCGATGATTCCACCGGCCCACAAACCACACCAAACCGTTGTTTTTTCTGGATGAAGTGGCAGTTCTTCAATCTCTTCAGGTTGCTCTTCGTCCCAAATGCGGCAATTTTGTTTGTTTACATACCCATTGAGCCAGAAATGGGCCTCATCGCTAAACAAAATTTGCCTCGAAAACGTCGGATCTTCTTGGAACTTTTCAAGAGCCCATAGAGCGAAGCGATGTCGCTTGGGAAGGTCGAGCGGCTTCAGTTGTTGCACAAGCTGTATTTTGTACGCTTTCAATTTAAGATCTTGTCGTAAAATGCGCCAAGTCGTTCCATACGTCAGTCCGAGTTGCTGCGAACGGCGCCGAATCGACTCTCTACGGTCTTCGTGTACACTCTCAGCTACGGCCGCTATATTTTCTTCACAGCGTGCTGGGCATGGTCTATTCGGTCGAATATTATCAAATAATGAATGCTGGGTCTCAAAATGGGTGCTGGTGTTGCGAATAGTACGCTCAGTAGGCCGATTATATTGACCATAAGTTGAGCGAAGTGCACGAAACACATTCCTCACAGAACGTGAATTTTCGTAATAAAGTTGAACAATTTGTAAACGTTGTTCACGCGTAAGTCTTTCCATTATGAAATGCCAAACAATACTAAACAAAAATAGCGTGACAGCATGACACGACTCACACGTGATCTGTCAAAAAAGGCTATTGAAAAAAGTATCTCTACTTGGATCACCCGTTATGTATGATCACGACTTAACCTAAGACTGTTGTTTTTGAAATTTTGAAAATAGGGTCCCGAAATGGTAAAGTATTCAAATTACTTAAATCCGCCCACTGCCACGCCCACAATTTAGAAAAAAAAACGTTTTAAAAATGCAGATTAAGCTCCTTCACAAGTTTGTCATATGAAGTTTTTTTTTTCACGCCTACTTTTTGAGGGTGTTTTTTGACAATATGTTGTTTTCATCGAAAATTTCTATAGAAAACGAAAAAAAGTGTATAACATATTATTTAGCCAATATTTTTTTCTATTATATCAGCCATACGAAGGTTTCGGTCACGCCCACTTTTTGGGGCGGTTTTTAAAAAAAATATTTTGTTTTATAAATTTTATAGAATGAAAGAAAATGCTATCCGACATGTTCTTAACGCTTTTTTCTTTAGGGCATATACGGATATGGATAGGGTAGCATACTGTCCGCCCGGAGAGGACTGTAGCCCTTCCTTATGTTCCTCCTTAAATTTATTTAGCTTGTGGAATTTTGAAGCGATGCGCTTTTGATATGGCTTGTCGGTCCAGTTCTTGAGTTCGATGGCTCGCCTCCGAATGGATTGCGTTGTGGCCGACAACGTGAGTCGGTTTGCCCACCCTATTAGTGACTTTTCTCACTGAGGACCTAAAGTAGTTATACTGTTGATTCTCTGGCGGTATGCATATCGCCTTTTTTTTTATTTTTTATCCAATTGAATACAAACATCGGCATTCGTAGCTTCTTTCACTGCCTCAAATATTCTTACACTGAACAAATAATTGTTCTTTATAGCAGCTCGATTTTTGAGATTGTTATGTTTTTAATGTTGTCATATGTGGATGATATCTCATCTCTGTACTTCTTTCCATCTGGGTTTTAAGAATCTGGAAGGAATTGCAGAAAAAACTTGAGCGCTTGCAACGCCGCTCTAACATATATCTGCAACCGAAGAATCGACTACCCTTGTTTTATAATAGGTATTTGTTTCTCTTGGCTGTTTGCAAATTTTTTTAATCACATTACAATCACCGCTGCTGAAATAGGTTTATTCTGACAATGAGCTGCTCTTCTCCCTATTTTCAGTGAATTAATCTCTTTGGCGAATGGTTCTAGCAGGAGCCTAAATGTTTAGGAAACTTAAAAGATCGGGTGAACTCGAATCCGAACACATGCATCTCCATCTTATAGAACAATTATGTTCCAGAATAAATTCATTACCTGTGTTAATATTTTTAAGCCGGTATGAGTCTGTAAAAGCCTTACACTAATTCCGATTAAGTCGCCTACTGAAAAATGGGACTGCTTAAAGAGTTGCATAATGTTGTTGGTTGATTTTGATATAGGCACATGAATTTTAAAATGATAATGAAGAATTTCTGGAATCTACGTACAGATAATTGTCGATATGTACAAAGGACAAGAGTTCGGTGTCCTTCTGGAGCACCCAGAGAGTTCGCTGACATACAGTTTGCAATTTTGGACAATGTACAACAAAATATGTGGGCAAATTGCAGCCCAAATAAATATGCTCCGAAGTTCTATGATTAGAGGAAACGTTTACGTCAATAAACCCATCTCGACAAAAATGTTTAGTACGACTGGCTCACTTGGTACTGCCAAGTTCAAAGGAGGGACAATTCGGAAACCCCTTTAAAAAAGTAATGTCACTCTTCATTTCACTGTCAAATATTCTGAAGTTAGTGCTTAATCGCATCGGTTGCATTTTTACCACAATTTCCTCATCTCGGTCGGTGTTTTGCTTTGTTTTTTAATATATAAACTGCGCCGATTTAAGGCCTTCTTTGCATTACGAAGAATTAAGCCAGTCCTCTGACTGTTAGTCGTTTTCGCCTATTTGTAACCTATTTTCATATGTTTTAAATGGGTTTCAGAATAAATGACGAAGACAACCAAACAGTTTTACTACATGGGAACTTGTAGTCTTTTTGATCCACCTTTGTTCGTAGGAGAATTAATCGCCCAGAGCGGCTTTCGGAGACCTATAAGTGCTTTTTGACAAGATTTATAAATTCCTCTGATTGCTTTTTATATTTTTCGGTTTCTCCTAGAATTTAATAGCACCCAAGACATAATCTGCGTAGATTGGAAGTGTAAGTTGTGCAAGGTTTCGCGTTCCGTCAAACTTTAAGGCTTAATCAAACTTAACATAACCTTACTTCTTTTCACTGTAAACTTCGTTACATCTTGGGGAGTCACACCATAAAAGCTTCTTCAGTTATATTTGGCACGGATGGAGAGGATTTACAAAGTTGAAAGATGGTAAGTTTGAAATGCATCTTGTGACAGTTTGTAACTAAAGATGTTCACTTCAAATTTTTGCCTTAGAACAAATTTATGTGGTACTGGGGCATAATTGTAACTGGAACCCTTTGCCAAATAGTGCTTACCACTGAGACATTTTACCCTCTATATATATATCGACAGCAGCATTCACAGCGCTGTGCAGGAAGCATAGCGGCTAATAAAACCTATCGTAATACTTTAAATTGCACAAAGCAATATACGACCCTTTTGGTCTCGAGGCCCTTGGACGTAGATACCAAGAAAAACGATTTACACCTAATTGAACGCACAGCAAAGGAACACATGAACTCTAAATTCAATACTGTATTCACTAGATGTGGCTGAGTTGATACAGTAGGCGTGTTTCTGGATTTTGACCTCGATCTACATCTTTTTAGAGTTTAAGTTTCAACATCGTCAAAGATCAGCTTAAGCTACAAAGAATATTTTTGAAAGAGTCTTCCTCTGTTACGAAATCCCATCTCTTTGAGGAGCATATCCCGTAAAAATGTTGCATCCATTCATAGCAAACCACCGAATAACGATTACCAATTTACTTTCATTGGCAACACTGAAATTATTTGTTTTTCTGAAACTACATCAACTGCCATACAGAGACCTCCCTCCTTCAAAATACAGATCTCCTTTGTATGCTCAAGCACACAAACGAATTTTGTGCGTTGTTTACTTGGAAGGAAGTTCATCTGTGGGACATGAACGTCGAAGGACGAAAAGTACTTCGTATCCTAGAAACGTGAGTTGAGTTGCGCTACATCCGCCCGTTCGCCCACCTCATACCTACACACGTCCCATCGCTCGTAAACATTTTCCTCCGACATTTTAGCCGTTTGACGTTCTCTCGTCCCCCGAGCGCTTCATTCAAGCATTTTCTTCAATAACGCAGCAAAACATCAAGTTCGAGGAATGTCAAAAGGCACCAAAGCAACGTACAGACCACGAAGCACGGTACTAGTCCTGCAGCAGACTTTCAATGGATCTATATATTTGTGACTTTGCTGTGCTGTGCTGTGCTGTGGCGCTGCGCTGCTGCGAGTGTATTTGTGTTATCCTGAGTGGTGCGTTCTAAAAACGATGTAATGGCTCTCTAAACCAAAAACTAAAACCTAGCCTACACACAAATGCAATCAATGCGATTTCGTTTTGCTTTTTGCTCAGCCACCAGCGCAGCGGGTGGTATTGGATCCTTTGTCCTTACTCGCCACCCACCGAAATAAAATAACACGAAAATAAATAAAAATAAAAACAATAAACAAAAAAATTAAAACAACAACATAGAGAGGTGCTGGAAAAAAGAGAATAACTGTTAGGAAACAGAAACAGTTAGCTAGAGAGCAAGGACTCTAGCGAAAGTTTTCTATTTTCCACGGCAGGAACCAATCAGAAGCCAGTGCAAGGGTGTGGCCTTCTCGCCAGCAGAACCCCTCGTTCTCGCTCTCTGCAGCTCTTAGTTATAGTCTGTTGTTGCTGCATGTTTACTTGAGCACAGAGTCATGTTTCTGGTTTTCGTTTCCAACTTGTTTTTTTTTTGTTTTTTTGTGTTGTCCTGTTGCCCCTTTATCCTTGTTTACTTGTGCTTTAGCCCTCCCCGTTCGTCCGTCGATGGATGTATGGACGGATAGTTGCATGCAATCCCATTCCCTTTTTTTGCTCGCAAGCATTAGAAGGGTGTTGTTTTTGTTGTACAAGGAACAGCTTATGGTAGTCTGTATTGTTACGGGAATTCCTGAACCGACGGTGAAACATGGGCAAATTCGGTTGCCCGTCGGCGAAATGAAGGTGTAATGGGAACCTTATTTCTTATTCCTTCTTATCCCACTGTACAGTGCATGGCATTGCGAGAGTAAATGCATCGCAGAGAGCACACACAGCATCATTTGCATTTGGAATGACTTTGTGTTGTCATTGAGAATGGAGTCTTATGTTAATCACCCGTAGTCGAGGAGGAGTCCGTCCCTTCACACTTTTGTCGACATAGAAAGTTTGCACTGCAATATTATTAGGTGTGATGGGATGATGAAGTTATAGTATAGTATTGTATATCTGAAGTGTCGAGTGGGAGTTTTACCCTTGTGTACAAAGGACTTCTCTCGTAATAACCTTGTAAACTTCCAAGGTCGTTGCATTAGCTTTTCTTTTCTTTTCGTTTCCGTTTTTTTTTTCTTTGCATTTCTTTCTTTGGCTGGGTTTCTGTGGAAAAGTTGGTCTTCTACATTTCAATGTGCACAGCTCCTTGATGAAAGTTGCGGTTCCTCTGTGAAATGGTTAATCGTTCCGCTTTGTTGATGTAAAGTTTTCTCAGTCAAACTGTAGACAATGAGGTGGATAGTAAATGAAAGGATATATATATGCGATTCAGGACAGAAGGAGTAGTATTTTGCTTCCACTGTGCCACTGACTCAAGAAATTAGCGAATAAATGATTGTTTTTTTTTCTTCCCGAATCGGAGTAAGGCGAGCATTTGGATGACTTAAAGGGTAATGGTTTAACATTAATTAAGGTTTAAGTTTGAGTGGGCTTAAGATAGGGATGCGAATTTTTGGGTTAATTTGGTATAAGAATCAAAAGTAGCTACTAAGCCGCTCTCGAGAGTAATTTTATAATTGAGCAAAGTCTCGCAGATAGTATATATTGAACACTTGGCATTGAGAGAATCTCTCATATGAACACAAATATTGATCACTCTCGGAGTGTCACTATTTCAGCATTCCAATGCTTACTTAATAAGTTGTAAGGCATTGCAGTTCGGAATGTAACTGAGCCTGTCCAATTAGCGCAGTCTATGGCTAACTGCCTCCACGTAAGCCTTCCTCTGCTATTAGCAAGTGTTGGCAAGAGAATTTGTTCTATTTTTTTAGCCACGAAAGACAGATCAAGACGGGATCTAATATTTAACAACTAAGATTAACTCTTAAGATGATTCAGTGCTGAGAGCAACATGCCGAAAGATGGCCTTTTACCCTCGAAATGAAGAAAAGTATTGATTACTTTGGGAGAGTTACTTTCAAAATTCAAATACTTTTCGTATTAAGAGAATATCTCTCGAGAGCGAATAAGACAAAACTTGGAACACTGGTGAAAACCAAGGCTGTCCCTGCCCCTGAAGAACAGAAGAGCACTTGCTCGGCATATCAAAACGATTTTATTATTTACTCACTTACTTAACGGGCTCCCGACCGGTGAAGAGTCCCTGCCTAACACACGGCAGCCCTCCATCCACAGCGATACCGAACATGCTGCTTCCGTTATAAAGCGGTCTAGCAGCCGCGATGGCTTTATATTTTTGAAACGGAGTTTCGGTCTTACTTCTCGTCGTGAACCTGGGGGCTGGAACTCCAAGATCTAGAGCTAGAGCATTAATGTCCGTTCGCTCGACGTCGCCGAGCCAATGTAGTCGACGAGTTTTGGTTTTATGGACTACATCCACATCTTCGTACAGTTCATAGAGTTCGCGGTTATATCCTCTCCTCCATTCGCGTTCTCGCAAGAATTTTCCTTCCGAAGTATCGTAGTATTAAATCTCCTTTTCTGCTGATCGTCCGGTGCTCAGCGCCTTATAAAAGAACTGGCAGGAAAAAAGTTCTACTTACTTACATAACGGGCTCCCGACCCGTGGAGAATCCCTGCCTGAGATACAGCAGCCTTCCACCTTCTGCGATCCCGAGCACGCTGCTTACAGTTGTCCAGACCAAGCGCTCTGGCATCCGCGATGGCTTGGTCTTCAAAACGGAGGTTCGGTCTTCCTTGTCGTCTCGAACCTGGGGGCTGGGATTAGAAGATCCTCTTAGCTGGAGCGTTATTGTCCATTAGCTCGACCTTTTTTTTCGCCAAACCTAAGTAGTAGCGGTTTCCTAGGGTAATTCTTCGATGGATCTCCACTAAGGTGTCATTTGTTGAGTTGATGTTTACCCCGAGGTAGATGAACTCCTTTACTACCTCGAAGTTGCTGCCATCAACAGTGACATTTTCTCCTAGTCGGTGGACAGATGATTGTTTATTTGTTGATAGCATATATTTAGTCTTGTCCTCATTCACTTCAAGGCCAACTAGTTTCGCCTGTTCTTCTATAGCCGTGAAAGCCTCTATCACGGCACGCTGGGATCAAACAATGATATCTATATCGTCCGCATACCCCAGCAGTTGGACTGATCTTTTGAAGATAGTGCCTTCCGTGTTGACACCTGCCCTGCGCAATATCTGCTCAAGAACAAGATTAAAGAAATCACACGACAGCGCATCTCCTTGTCGAAATCCGGTGCATGTTTGAAAGAGTTCAGATGAGCTACTGCCAAACTGCACATTGCATCGCGTGGTATCTAAGTGTCATGCGACACATCTGGATCAGTTTTGACGGGATCCCGAATTCGGCCATCGGCACAAAAAGCTCCTGACGATGAATGCTGTCATATGCGGCTTTAAAGTCGATGAAGAGATGGTGTGTCTCGACTTGAAACTCCTTGGTCTATTCCAAGATTTGCCTTAGTGTCTGCCGGGCCGGAAGCCACACTGGTACGTGCCGATTAGTGTGTTGCAGAAAGGTTTGAGACGTTCACACAGTACGTTGGATAGGATCTTATATGCGACATTAAGCAGGGATATGCCTCGATAGTTCTTACAAGACATAGGATCGACTTTCTTGTAGATGGGACATAAGTATTTGAAAAGCTCTGCAGGTAGACCATCAGAGCCAGCGGCCTTGTTGTTCTTTAGCTTTTTTATAGCTAAGTAAAAGAGCAATAATTTGTCCGTGGAGGCGTTTTGAATCCTTTTGTTTCGCAAATTATAACTATAATACTATATAGGGTGTAGTACACTGTGACCTTGTGGTCTATTGTGCCCCTTACTTATACCTTGGAGAGGTTTGTTCCTTCTTCCAGATCCCCCCTTATAGCTTAATTCATTATGAATTACGTTGGCTTTAGTAGGAAAACCTACTCAGCGCACATCATCCAGTCCGATTTCTTTTATGAATCAGAGAATGAGCAGTGGATCCGTGGTTAATATATTCTTTTCTTGAATTTGGTGTTTTCCCAAATATTTAAACCTTCTTTTCGCTCAGTTTCTATGGACTCATTGAAGAGACTTTCATCGGATATCCCTATCTTCCTTTTTTGCTAAGACTGATTGAGATTATAATCTCCTAGGAATTTGTTGGCTTGTCTCAGACCTTGTAGATCCCGAAAGGTTCTAGCCATTTTTACCCCTCAGAATGGTTCAGGCCTGGTATCCAGCAGACAGATAATCTTTTTTTCTTGCCCAATTTTCTGAGACTTTATGAACATTCCCATACAAGTTTCGATTAAATGACACAGGATTCCAGTGCTTTGATAGCTGCTTGACTGTCTGACATTATTGCAATGTTTGTGTAGTTCTTTTCGAGATTGATTCAAAGGCATCTTTCTATGGCGCATATTCATACTTTGGCCATGGATTCATGGTGTTTAGTTCCAGGACCAAATACTCCTGCACCAGTTCCTTCATCGAGCCGTCTGTATACCACTTTTTCGTGTGGTTGCTCAGTCCATACATTGTGGATTCATCGATCCCTTATTTCTTGTTGCTGATGAAGAAATTCATTTCAAAGCTGTAAATATTTCCTAATGCTGTCATCTCTTGGAATAGCCAAGAGTGGATGTTTTCCGAGTAATGCACCATATTCTTTCGAACTAATGCATTTCCCCTTTCCAGTTTGTTCTTTTGCTCTTCTTAGAATAGTTTAATCCAGCGACAATGAGGTGTAGGGGAGTTAATTCCAATAGCACCTCCATTGCAGCAGCTGGGCATGTATGCATTGCGCCAGTCTTTGCACTTTCTTGGGAGATTTTCACGTTTCTTCCCGAGGAGGTTGATTTCTAAATACTTCACCTCATTGACCGGTATCAGTGTAGTGCCTGACACTCAGATTTCTTAGAGTCTTTGAAGTTTCCTTGTGAATTTTTAGCCGGATTGATGTTAAGAAGCACCATTCCTGAGTTACCCTCAGACCGCGTTGTATGATGTCGCAGAGAGTTTTATCAAACACAATTAATACTATGTCATCAGCGTACGCCTGACAGTTGATTCCAAGGGTAATTAATTTTCCCAGCAGTTCGTCTACAACTAGGCTCCACATTAAGGGTGATAATACCCTTCCTTGTAGACATCCTCTTTTAGTATCTACTTTAATATTTTTAGCCGCTGTTTGTGTCTCTACTGATCTAGTGCTCAGCAGTTCGCACATCCAACTGAATACTGTGATGTTGGCTCCTTTTCGTTGCAGAGCTCGTTTGATGGCCTCATGCGATGTATTGTCAAACGCTCCCTCAACATCAAGAAAGGCCCATAATGCTATCTCTTCTGAATTCAAAGAGCTTTGGATAATTTCTGTTAGCTGATATAGAGCAGTTTCTGTCGATCTGCCCGGTCTGCATATGTACACGTTTTCGGTGATGCAACGGGAAGAAGTTTAGTATTTCCTCCCTTAGATAGTTATCCACAACTTTCTCTATTGTTTTCAACAGAAACGAAGTAAGGCGAAGGAAGATCGGTCTGTACGATTTTGGTTGTATCGGGGCTTTTCTCCCCACCTATGGTAGGAACACAACCTTTGCTCGTCCCCGTTGTAGTGGAATAGGGAACATTCCAGGCAGTTCTAGTCTTTGCTAATTTCACCAGGTGAGGAAGTAATATAAGTTTTCTGTAATAGAACTTTGAAACTTGAAGCATAGGTTTATTCTTTGGAAATCTCCACTAACAATAAGTTGTAATTCGTTGAGTTGATATTTACACCGAGGTAGATGAACTTTAGAGTTGCTGCCTTTAATAGTGACATTTCGGCCTAGTCGATGGGCAGATGCTTACTTCATGACAACATGCTTCCTTACCCGTAAATAACTTAAACTAGCTGCCTCTAGATAAATAGCCAGGCGGCGACTTCTTCCAAGTTATCGGGAATTTATCTGTTTTGCGATCAGACGGTAATAGAAAATGACAAAAAATATAGCTACTGTCATTTAGAGTTTTTCTCTCGGCAAAGACGCTTGCGTGCGACTTTTTTAAGCATTCCACTGATGAAAAAAACTATATCGCAATGTCCTTTGCATATCGAGAGAGCTTTTCAGTTTCATTTATGTTTTACTTTGGCGATAGATTTCGAAAAACGAAGCCGAATGGGAAGCTCTCTTCGTCGCTCCACGAATGGCTAATTTTCCTATCACAGGTACCGAACAACACAATCACAGCAAAAAGAAAACAGCTTATTAATTATTACGTCCTTTCGCCACGAGATAAAAATCCAAATGAAAGCCCAGATATCGTATTAAATGCTGCGTCAGTTATCATTTACGTGGAAAAATGGCATGGCTGGAATTTCATGAAAGCTGCCATTTAAATGACCCAACAGCCAAAAATTTTAGTCATTTGTCCTAGGCGTCATTAAAGAGCGATCACACGGGCATTGTTTTCCGTCATATTAATGGAACAAAATGTATGTCATTAGGGCCGCCATTTAAATGACGCCGAAAATGTTATCCCAAAAATGGCGATCACACAGAACGACATAACAATTTATGCTTTGTGACGCCACAGCGTCATTTAAATGACTCGAAAAAATTGCCGTGTAATCGTACCTTAACGCAGGCCTCAGATTTTGATGACTTCATTATAAGAAAACAAAAAAAAACTTTATTACGGCGAGCTTGTCAATTATTGTTTCGCTTAAACTTTTCCCAAAGCCAATTTTCTTATGCCTCATGCGCCTCCCTACAAGTCTTCATCGTAAGCAGTCGAAACTAATAAAAACTATAGACTCCCACATTCACGTTACGTAGGTAGGTAGGTAGGTAATATATTGCAGTTCATAATTTGTTTCTTCCTCTGTGTTTTTTTTTTTTTCATTCCACATTTTTTGTGCCAATTTTCCTCCAAACATGCGAATAATAAAATAAATTCCTGAACTGCATTTCGAAGAAGTAAAGTGCACTTATGATTCAGCCAAAAAGGAACCAAAAATCTTCATGCTGCCGCCGCCACCGCCACGGCCCTCGCAATATCATTGCCGATATAAGTTGTCGTCGTCACGTAACAGTATACTCGTACTAGTACCTACCTAGGAAACAATTTTTGGCAAAACATCGCACAGCAGACGTCAAACGGGCAAAAAACTATAAAAAAAAAAATATCCACTGCACACAGACAGAAGTATAAAAGCAAAAAAAAAATATGCAGTCAAGTTTCGAATTTAATGCCATGTAGACCGGCACACGCGGTTACCAGCTACTGTAGCTACCACCCGCCAAGAAATATCGAAATACCCACTCAATACCACCTTGCAGCTAAGCAGGAGCACCGCACTCAACGCCACTACGAACCCCTCACACCCACTCATCCACTCACCCACTCCCTCACTCACTCTCTCACCTCCTCTCTCGAAATTTGAACATTTTTGCGAAAAATTTTCGGCAATGGGCAGGAATTCAAAAGGCGATATGAATGCAATGCAATAAAAAGTCCCTTCGTAGTTTTAGTTGGTTTGTCTCGCTCCTTCCTCAGTTGGCCCACCTCCAGGTGCGATATTTCGATATTTTGTACTTTATTTTGGACCGTGTGGTGCAACCCACTTCCTCCTTACGGCAATAAGGCTCAAAATTACCAAAAAAAAAAGAAAAACACAAAAAACAGATTTGACAGAGAGAACCCAACAAAAACGAACTGTAAGGCTAACCGACTAAAGTCGGTACGCGAAAGGATTTTTACCCGAAATTTTTGTTTGGGGTTTTTTCCGAAAGTTTATTGAGAGATAATTTCTGTTACGCCGCGCCGGTCTCGCGCCGCCCGTACACCAGTGGACGGGGGTGGAACTCACAAGGACTCACATGTCAGCTTTTATGTGCAGTGGAATTTTTATGGACAAAGTTTTGCTTGCTTCTTTTTTTTTGATTTTTTGTTTTGTTTTTTTTTTTTTAAGGATTTTCAGAATCATGTCCGAGATTGATATCTTTATGGTCCTTGAAAGGAATTGTGTTTGCTATCCGGATATGGAGCATACGAGTTGAGAGTGAGTGGGTGAGTGAGATTTTGAGGAAACAAAAGTTTATAGCTACCAAGTGAAGCGCATTTGTGATGACTGTGCTCAATGCCGTCCACGTTGTCGTCGTCGTTCTCGACGAAGGTATTTTTGAGACTTTATGAGAGTTCCAGAAGCAGAAGGAATGGCAAAATGGAGGAATTTCTAGCGCGATATGAAATTTTTAGAACAATTGATGATTTCAGATGAAATCAATGGAGCAAATTCCTGGGCAGAAATGTATGCATAAGTTTCTAGGGAATCCTGACATTTAAAAGAAATGTTTGAAAACAGTCGAATTAATTCTCTTGTAATGGAAGAATGGGGAAGTGTATGTCGCTTGAATTTGGGTTAGCTTGTGCACCTAGGTAAGTGGCTTAAGAGTTACAAATGTTTTATTATAAAAGGGCTGACTTTACAAGAAGTTTATTTTCCAATAACCAATTGAGTTATTGATGTAATCAGTATTTTGTATTTAGTAATTCACTACAAATGCAAACGATTTTTTTAACACCCGTAAGCAGGATCAGGTTAGGTTAGGTAAGTTTAATGGGTTAGCAGGATTATACAAACCTCGCACTTGTCACACTTGGATCATTTTAGATCGTTTGCGGTATGCTGAAATCCTCGGGCTAAGACACCCACCCGCGGCAGTTATAAATTTTTAGCAGGTCACTTGCACGCCTATAACGAAGTTCTTCTAATATGGAAGAGTGGTTGACATCGTCCTCATGCACATCATCTACACATCCTCTGCACAGGACGTCTTTACTGAGTCTCATTTTATTTGTATAGTTTGTTATCTCAGATGATAATACAACGTGTTTTTTTTAGAGGTATAGAACTTCGAATTGAAATAAAACACAAGAAAAGTGTTTTAATGTCAATCAATTTGGCTTTATTGGAAGGATAATTTGCCATTAATAAAATGATTTCGGACATGTGGCCGCCGCAGATAGTTCGAATAAAGACAAGATCTAGACTTGTCCAACTTTCAACCACTTTTCCAAGCATTTGGGAATAACGCCACGAATGTTGGCTTTCAAGTCCAAGGCTAACGTTTCTGGTTTGTTGGCGTATGCGAGCGACTTCACATATCCCCAAAGAAAATAATCCAAGGGTGTCTAATCACACGATCTTGGTGGCCAATTGACACAGGTCCATTCAGCGAAATTATGCGCTCATCGAATGTTTCCTTCAATAAATCGATTGTGACGTGCGCTGTGTGGCATGTAGCGCCGTCTTGTTGGAACCACATCTCATCCACATTCATGCCATCTAATTCGGAAACAAAATAGCCGGTTATCATGGCTCTATACCGGTCTCTATCAACGGTAACTGACTTTCCAGCTTCATTTCGGAAGAAGTATGACCCAATGCCTCCACCAGCCCATAGAGCACACCAAATTGTCAGTTTTTGTGGATGGAATGGTGTTTCAAGGGTCTCATGTGTATTCTCTTCACTCCAAATGCGGCAATTTTGCTTGTTGAAGTAGCATTGCATGGTCTCGCGGCTTTAATTCTTGCACAAGCTGGATCTTGTAAGGTCGTAAGAAGAGATCTTTGCGCAAAATCTTCCATAAAGTTGATGGACAAGGCTCCAATTGCTGTGCACGGTGGCGAATCGATTCATTTGGGTCCTCTTCAACACTTTGCTCTACAGCGGCAATTGTTTCTTCGGTGCGCACTCTTCGACGTCTCTGCGGATGCGTGTTATCACATAGAGTAAACGTAGTGCGAAAACGATCCATGGTTAAAAGAAATAAATGCTCTGATGGACGATTATGTCGACCATAAAATGAACGGAGCTTGCGGTAAACTTCGCGAACTGAACCATTATTTTCGAAATAAATTTGCACAATTTGCAAGCGTTGTTCATTTGTCAACCTGTTCATGATGAAATGGCAAACCAAACTGAACATAAATGACATTAGAGTTGCCAGATTTGGCCACAAAATGTCAGTTTTATCTCTATTCGAAAAACTAGTTAATCATCTCATCGGTGCCAATTCATCCGTTCTTTCATTACCCAGCACGACGTTATGTCCGAAGACCCAGCTGATCTTAACGCTGTGCAGCGCCTTCAAAACTATACGTTTAGGTTTGAATAAGCTTAAGTTCTTAGCTGTCAATTAAATGGTAATATTTGCTCGTAGTATTGCCGATATAGCAACCTATGTCACTGCCAGGAACTCAGCTTATATAGGTATGTAGCGTATAGTTTTTTATTATATTTTTCGCTTTGATTATATTTGTTCGTATTAATATTTTCTATCATTTAAAAGCTTCAAGTAGCTTGAAAGTTTATCTGAAGAGGAAATAAATAATGAATTAAATTGAAAAAACTTAGCCTTGCCCAGGATTCGAACTCGAGACCGTTTGCATTCGTTCCAGCCCATAACGCATCCACTGGGTCAAACTGATTAATACAGAGTGAAGATTTAAATTTTATAAGTTGATACTATTTCATCATCTTAAACATCGTAGATATACCTTGATGCCGACAATAAGTTAACATTGAAACACTGAACGGATAAAAATTGAATTAAGTAGATATAGGTATTGTTTATAATAACTACCACTGGAGCTATACAAATATTATTTGGCTATTAAAATATTATCATTCACAAACATTTTGTTATATTTTTGGTTTCTTATTTATAGTCCTTATCTAAGTGTATGAGAGCCTTCCCTGATTCATGATATTTCCTTTCCTTTTCTTCTACTTAAATAAATATCTATATGATATCTAAACCCAGGTTCAAATCTCCACTATATTGATTGTATGTTATGCTTCTATTCAGAAGTCTTGTAGAGAATCTTCTTATTGACTTGGAATAGCAAGCTTTAAAGAAGCTAATACATTTCAGACCTCAACCAACTAACTTCGAAAGGCCTTATAGCCACCTCGTTAAATAAGAATATGTCTCCCTTCTGTACAGCTTGTGAAATTGTTCCCAAAAGCTTGAAAGAAACATTTTCTGAAAGTATATCGTGAACATCTATAAATAAGCCTGATGACAATTAAATAGAAGCAATAGCTTAACAAATTTAAAAAATTGGACCTTATAGAGGGTAAATTGTTTGTTGGGTTGGTGGATGCCATGGTGACATTAGTCACGGCTCATATAAACCAGAAAATTGGGTCCATTGCATCCATTTGGGTACCTTCCTCGAACAAAAGCATCAGAAAATATACAAGAAAAAACCGCTGTTCGCTCGACTGCTATTTATGCCCGGACATTCGCATAACAGGTGACGAATAGATTTAACTTCCCTGCAACTTCTGGAAAAGTCGTTGTGCCTTATGCCCAGCCGTTCCGAATGTAGACCCACAGAGCAAGAAGGACCTCAGCTTAAACAAAATAGTTCTAAAAATTTAAAATAAAATCATGCAACCACACCATAGCCATCCGAGTAAAGTTGGTCATATGTCCTGAGTTTTGGTTCTAGCTTCATTAATCCCTACCAGGGGAAAGGCTGACGAATAGTCTAATAAAGTTCAAACAGGGGATTTTTAAGTCTGGGCATACATTTCCTTCCGCATATTTCTGTAGAAAAAGTACGTGTCCCTTCGAACTGGGGTTTCAACTCCCAATTTATCTTAGCCGTAGAACACGACGATCAGTTTTGTTTCTATGATCACTCCAAAATATTTGGCGCTTTCGAAAATTCAGTGCCATTAGTTGAAGGTTGACGAGTAATTCCGTTCATAACGGGATAACCGCAAGTCAACAGCCTTTGTTCCAGGTATTAACCAGGAAAAAGACTCCCTCTAATTAATTGCTATGAGTGGGTAAGAATTTTTTTATCGCTAGAAGTGCTAAGTCGTTAACCAGACTGTTCTTTAACGTACACATTATTTAAAAGGGAATGGTGTTGTTTACATTAGATTTAAATTAGGACATTCTTATCGCATCAACATGGTCATTAATAGTGCTCCTTTGATGTCAGAAATATAATTCTAAAGTATATTCCTTATTTTTAAGTGTTTTTCCCACTGTTCTAACAATACTGTGGAGATCTGTCTCAACAATTTTTCCTTTGAGACAGCAGATATGGTTTGTGGGTGCAGCTTATTGCGAATGTTTAGGTCAATTAGCGTTTTCAAGTGTCTGTGTTTTTTTTTTTGTAAACAACTTATGTTAAGGTTCGAAGTCTATTGTGGATGTTTGGCGGGGTTGCCAAGTTCCTAAGGGTTCAGTCCCTTTGACATTTTTGCAATGTCATAGGGAAGTAACCGTCTATTCTCGGGAATTCATACGCTCAGGATGCAAAAGCCCAGGCAATTCTTAATTCTTAATAAGTTCTATTTTGTTTCAAAAGGGCCCTCCATGAATAACGATTTGATGGTTGTGTTTCTGCTTTGAACTTTTTTTTGAAATTATATAGTTTGTATATGTGGAATTGTACATTCAGAAATGGAATTTAATTTTCAATGAAACGCGTCCAGACTCTCTCGATAAACACTGTTGTCATAGACAATTTTTTCTTTGCAAATGGCCTTACTTGTCGAAACATGTGCGATCGTAGAGATGAAGGTAAAGAAATCGGTGAGCAGATTAATCTACTGCTTACAAGCAGGATTATCAACTCAAAACTGGCTCTGTTATCTGCACAAAAAGCTGTTAGCTCTGGAATTTGGAGGTCAAGATGAATGAACTACTACTATGCCTTGAAGCGTACGATTGAAATAACTGGGTCTTATTATAGACAAAAGTTGAACTGTAAAACCTAATAATCCAGGAATGATCAAAAAAATTTCACTGACAAAAACGTCTTGAATCTCACGACAAAAGTTGAACTGTAAAACCTAATAATCCAGGAATGAACAAAAAAATTTCACTGACAAAAAAGTCTTGAATCTCACGAAACTCACTGGACGTTTGGAGTGGTTGTCTGGTGGCACTTGCAAAAATCTTCAGCAAATTCCAAAGATCTGCATGTTTATGAATTGGTAATGCTATTGGACACGCTTCCATCCTAAATGAATTCCCTGTCTGTCAGGATCCCATCCCGGTCATTCTTGGACTACACAGCGATCCATTTTTACTTCGACGGATCAAAATCTAGTGATCGGGTCGGGTAAGGTGTCTCCTCTGACAGACAAAATCTTAGTCTCTCCTTCTGTCTTCCTGATTATTGCTAAAGCAATACCTTTCTTCTTAAGTATCTTTTTTTGTTTTTAACTGGAAAACCTTGAATATTAGGAACTTGAAAAAATGAGTGGTTTTTATTTTTTTGGCTACCACTGTTTGCAGTATTATTAATAATAATCCCTATGGAAGAAGCAATCAATTGGGCATAGACGTTGATTTTCAAAATTCAACATTATGAGCGGAACCCTTTCAGAAGTTGTCTAGATGGAAGTCACCATGCATTCATTGAGGCCTGCTCGGAAAATGGCAGCAGCTTTGGAAGACAAAAATGATAACTACCGAATGACATTACTAGAAAAACAGACGTTGGCGCGCGGAACATATAACAAAAGTATTATAAACGTCATGAAAGATGTTCAAACAAACTTGGTTCGTGTACAAAAAAGTGTTCGTTCCACTTAGTGTATTTTACGTCGTTCTTCTTCCCGCGTGTACAGCAGCAACTAATTTTTAATTATTCGGTATGGATTGCTGTCTTTTTAACCCTCTTCAGTATGTTGTTAACATCGGCTTATACCTACATCTACGAAGCCTTTTTTTGAAATTCGGAAGTTCTATAAAAATCTGAAGCCAAACCGTATTGAGTGCTAAGAAAAAAAATGTTTTAGCTAATTGGTTTGATTAACCTTTGGTAGTTCAACCTTAGTTTTACATATCGTAGAAAGAAAACATTATACAGTAAATGACGCTTATAAGAAACTTCAAAATGTCACAATTTTTGTTTCTTTTAAGCGTGTTTGTAAGAAAAACACGGATATAAGAAAAATAACTTTCTTATAAAAAATATTCTTTCAGAAAAAAGTTCAGTGAGAGCTTTCTCCCGTTGTTTTAAGAGAAAATCTTCAATTTGTTCGAGGTAGCTATCATATTCCTCATCGCTGTTTAAAAACACCTTTAGAAAAAAAAACTGTCTAAACTTCGGTCTTAGTATGTCGAGTTGGTATTTACGTTTGATCACATTCTTCTTCATCTTTCGATTGCTGCTTATTCCTCTATTATTATAAGTTTCTTTTTATTTGAAATATTATTTCGTTAATTTTTTTTTTTCAATTTCACAAACACAAAAGAACTGATACTTATGACTTTTGTTAAGCGCGTGTTCGTTCACATTTTAATTCAGAGGAAAACTGAGAATCAGTGTTGTAGAAAAATTTTAATTTTATTTTGGGTTGGGCTAAATTTTTTTGGCTTAATACAGCTAACAACTTAAAAATTACTTAAAAAATAATACTTAACTAATTGTAAGTCTTAAGAACTAAGATTGGTGAAGGAGATCAAGTTTAAGGCGGGAAGTACTGCAGTTAAAATCGAACACGGTGACGTTTGAATTAACTTTCCGCAGCATACGGGATTTGGTTCGTTAGAGCTGTAAGAAGTGCGGTGTGACGACAGATAAAAAAGACGAGGACAACGCAAACTACGAGGGTTAGTGTTGAAGGAAATCGAGTTGTACAGAGACACGCGTAAGGATTATTTCGTCAATATGAGAACGAAAATTTAACTTCCTGTCATACAAAATGCCAAGGTTGCTAAGAGATTGAACGATGGATATAGGTTGAAAATACTTAATATAAGTGTTTTTCTTACAAGCGTCATTTACTGTATTTTACAATGTTTCACCAAACAAACCTACTGATTTTCCGATTATAATTAACATTTACACGTGATTGATCAACGCTTTCATTTTTGCACATTCATTTTTCTTGGTTTTCAATGGGTTTTGCACCTCGTAATATTCTTCTTGCTATATTTTCTTCGTTCTATTTCCCAAAAACAAAATAATTCGAATGTTCATATTTTGCTTTAAAAATATTTCTTTTTTTATCAATAAACTCCTTTGTGACTGACTGAAAATACAGTAGTGATCAAAATTTTTGACAATGATAATACCAATTCTATCGATAGAACTGTTCACACTACACCTAAACACTTTACACAATCCACAGCCGATCAAAGAAATTGATGTTTGATCACTGTAATAGCGAGTCAATGAATTTGTTAATAATTGTTATTTCTCGCATCGGCAACGTTTCCAGATTTAGTAGTATCCTGCGATTCTAGCACGATTTGATTGTTAATTTTACGTGCGGCCGATTTTTTAGAATTTTTGTAAATTTCAGCAGTTTTCAGCACTTCATAAAACAATTTGAAAATTTTTTTTTACATTTAGCGCTATTTTATATATTCCCTATATTAAACATTGGCAACACTCAAGATTAACCTTAAACGCAATATTTTATAATTATACCTTCACAACACATGCACTCACAGCAAAAAATTGGCAATACACATTCGATAAAGGATTGATGAATGAATCTACATATTCTGTTAAGGTTCTAACCTTTCATCTCTTCAAGTACAGCTTTTTTTCTAAATTGTAAGCGTGGCAGTGGACGTATTTAAAAAATGTTAACACATTACCATTTCGGAACCCTAAAAAGTATATGCTGCAAATTTCAGTGTCCTAGCATAAATTTTATGGCCTCAAAAGTTTATAGGGACGGACGAACGGACATTGCTAAATAGTCTTAGGTTTTGGTCCTGATCATAAATATATATACTTTAAGGGATCTACGACGAATATTAAGTTGTGTTTCAAACTGTGTCAAAATTAATCGATTTATTAACAAAGGTCGATTTACTAACAAAGGTCTGTACTTAAACATCATGCAAAAACTCCAAGAAATTGGGTCAACATCTGAAGTCATAGTAGGTAAGTAGGGGAAGCCGGGGCATAACAGGCACCCGGGGCAAAATGGGCTCCCGCTATATTTCTCTATTAAGTAAGGTGAGAACTCTGAAAGTAGGCTGTCTGCTTTAATGTATCGGTGGCAATTAGGGGAAACCCCTTTTTTGAACAAAAG
The DNA here is from genome assembly GCA_963576555.1 of Ferdinandea cuprea. Classification (NCBI taxonomy): domain Eukaryota; kingdom Metazoa; phylum Arthropoda; class Insecta; order Diptera; family Syrphidae; genus Ferdinandea; species Ferdinandea cuprea. Next base: position 137,732,157 of record OY754958.1, read on the forward strand.
TGCGTTTTGGTTAAGAAAAGCTTTTTCATTGAGTTGAAGTTATTTTGAAGCACAATTAAGTGTTTATTTTGAAACGAAGGTCAAATTTAAATTGGATTTTCACCATTTAATATGTAAGTAAGTACATTTTTGTTTGTATAAATCCATTTATTTCGTTTTTACAGATAGGTTGAAATGATTTTTTTATAGGATGTAAGTAAAATAGGATATGGGTCAGAATGAAAGAGGCATAATGGGCTTGGGTGACCATTATGCCCCAATCATTTTGTATTCATATTTCATGTTTAAGATGGTTCGAAATTATGTGAGAAAACCTAACCGGCAAGCATGGAGCCTAAACAATATGCGACGAGCTGTTGAAGACGTCAAATCAAAAACAAAATGAGCTGTAAGGCAGCTGCCCCGAAATATACAGTTCCTCGAACTACTTTACAGAGATTCATAAAAAAATCAAATCAAAACCCCAACCTACCACTTGTTATAACAAAAGGGGGAAATTTTTGACATGTGACACATATTCGCAACTAGAAGTGCTGCCACTAGGCTCATGAACACCCACCGATCCATTGATGTTATCGAAAATTATTAAATCAATCCTGTTAAACTGAGAACAACTGAGGCACCAAAGCCCGTTAGACAGATAACAATGCGGCAACGTCTTCAACTTCTTTCCAAAAGTTTTTTCCATCTCATATTTTACCAGATCCCAAAGAGTTTACCAGAGCAAAAAAAAAAAGGTTGAAGGTGAATCCAACAATTCCAAGCCCCTCACTATAAAAAAAAAGGCACTTCAAAAAAGAAAAAGAGCAGGAAGGAAGAATCTTTTGAAAGTGAGCAGGATAAGGATTGTCTATATTGTGGGTATCTATGCTCTCAGTCTACAGAAGGATGGGTTTCCTGCATAGCCTGTGGGAAGAGGGCGCATTGTTCTTGTGCTGGGAAGGATAATGTTGACGATAATTCCAGCCACATTTGCTAACGTTGCAACCGACTTTACTCCTGTGTCCATTATGCCCCACCTATGTTCATTGTGCCCCGGTGCTTATTTAAATCCATAACACATGCTGAATAATTCATATTTATTTATCTTTCTTTTGTTTAATAATGTATTAAAAAATCCTTTTTCTAATAAAATTATTTTGGAGATAAAAAACTCGTTTATGAAGTTTTTATTTTAAAAAAATCCTTAAGAGACCCGTTATGCCCCGGTTTCCCCAACCTAGAATATACAATTTTTCACTAGAATTACATAGAAAATAAAATATGTTTTCTGATTAAATCTTTTTTTAGCACCTTTTACGGTTTGACTTAGCAGGTTTTAGCAGTTTTTCGACCCGACTTAAGCTTTTTTTTGAAAAAATAATCTGGTAACGCTGCGTGTCGCTATTTGACAACCGTAAGAAGGGTGGATAGACTGTCATTCCGCTCGCCATTTAGCACCTCTTTATCCACTTTTAAACATTAATCGACATTATACCAATCTTTAAATTTACGAGACCCAAATTCAGAAAGCTCTGCGGCACGGTTTAAAAGCGATAAAACGTTTCAACTCTGCTTTGGGTTATTTCTCAGAGTGAACATTAATTGTAACTCAAAGATCACTTCATTCACAGTGGTTAGTAATAAAATTATCCATCCTCGAAAGTTCAGCGACATTTAAGCTTACCTGTGTTAGTCACACCATAACTAAACTAGAGTGAAAAAAAAACAACAACACATTTTTTTTTTTAAATTTTCCAAGAAAACCCAAGAAAAATTTTCTTTTTATTTCAACTCTGTTTCGTTTCATTCTCTATTTTCATCATAGTTCATTTCATTTTTGACTGTATCTGTATCTGTACCTCTGCTTGTTTCTATTTTTTTTTTTTTATTATATTTTTAATTAATTGTTTATTATATATTATTATTTACGCTCTCCTTTTTTTTGTTGTTCTTCATTACTATAATATTTATAATTAAATTTTAGACATTATATACCCTTCATTTCGACGTGTGTTAATTCCATTCACTTAAGCACAAGAAGAACAAGACATAAAGCAGGCGTAAAGTAAATTTTACATTATACAAAAATTAAAATAATAATAAAGGACAAAAATGATAAACTAAAAAAAAAATATAAACAAAAATATATATAATTTTTTATAATAATTATATTTTCATTATTTATCTGATGTATATCTCTCCTCTTCTTAAGATGATGATTATTTGTTATTATTATTATTATTATTATAATTAAATTTTTATTTATTGTTTTATTTTTTTTTATTTTTTTGTTTTTTTTTTTTATAATTCGAATTTTGTCTGAAAACTGCGCTCGCAGGCAACAGTCACAGCTCAGAATTCAGCTCAGTCTTCCACGGCGTACTTCTGGGTCCATTCACGGGCGTTTCGGATGGCTTCAGCCTCGTTCACCTTCCACAGTTCGGCCACGTCGTTGGCGAGTGGATCATCGGGATTCGGTGCACTGAGCAGAGCTTGAATCGACAATAGAATGGTTCGGATTTGCAGAGCTGGACTCCATTTGTCTTTGAGTACATCGAGACAGATACGACCCAAACGATCGATATTTGGATGGTAGATCTTTGTTATAAAACGGACTTTTGGTGCTGACATCGGATAGTCTTCGGGCAGAAAGAGTTCTAGCTTGAAGATACCGCCTTCGAAGGGTGAGTCATTTGGTCCGGTCACAATGACATGGAAATATCGGGCATTGTTCTCGTCTGGGATGGCGTTAATGCCCGGAACTGGCTCTTGCATGAGACGTTGAGTTTCTTTAATAATGCGACGTGGTAGGCTGGACATTTTGTTTTTTTTTTGTTGTTCTTATTTGTGGTGCTATTGATTAGTGATCTAAATAGATGACAGAGAGAAGAGAGAAACAAGAAAAATGATTCTAAAATAAATTTATTTTATAGTGAAAAAAAAAGTTAAGGTTCTATAGGAGAACCCTGAGGAGTGCCGACTAATTTTCGTTTATATTGAATGAGAATTTTTGGAAAGGAGTAGAACTTTGAATGAGATCCCCCGGGATCTATAGGAGAACCCATCGGATGCGCACTTGAGTTAAGTTTACAAAAAAATTAACATCTCTCAATCTTTGGACTCCAGTGATTAATTTGCAGGGTGAATGAACTAGATATAGTTCAGTTTGTTAGGACTTAAGGTACTTTAATGAAACTTACCTACAATAATATTACAAAAAAAAAAGTCCAGGCCCTAGAGCAGATCTCTGCGGCACATTCATTTCAACACATCGTTTTTCTGATTTTTTCAACGAATTTATCCAACTCATAGCTCATAGCTCCAAACAACTGTTTCGCCCTTTATCACCCACCCCGTTGCCTGATGGCAACACATTAAATTCCAACAATAACAAAAAAAACCGTTCACGTTATTGTTATGACTTTCACTCCTGCTCCGACCAAGAATAAAATATAATTTTCAAGGACAATTAACTGCATTCTCGCTTTTCAACTACTACTTACAACGACCACAAGGTCGTCGACAACTACGATGACGGCGATGGCGACGGCGACGGCGACAACATATGTGTAAGAGGAGAAGGAGGAAGCGGGTAAAACTTTCACTTGCTGACTGCCAGACAAAACTTTAAATGCATTTAAAGTTTTCTGTCAGAAATAATGGGATGGAAATGAAACATAAACACTTTAAGTGAAATCTTTCAGCGATGATGCGATAGACTACGTTCGGAAGAAGGACGAAGGGACACAACTGAGCGGAGGAACATGTGGTGCACATCCTTTAACTTAGCACTAGTAGAAAACTATGTGCACACACTACGCTGAAGTATGTGTGCTGCTTTCGCTTTTTATCAGAGTGAAATTAAGTTGAGTGTCGAAGTAGAATTGATTCATATATGAGCCGGAACCGGGGAATGAATAGGTGGCAGAGGAAAACTAGATCAGATGACTTCTCAGAGAAAGAAACTTTGCACGTCCTTGAAGACGACGAAAGTTTTGCTATATGTAGGTACCTCCATACAAGGACGAAGTGCAAGGAGGAGTAGGAGGATAGAAAAGATTCTAGAATTTTATTCAAATGTGCAACAGCAGCATCAGCGAAGAAAGAAGAAACCACAAAAACTTTATTTCTTCGACTTCGTATATAAACGTGGATGTGAATGGCTGGAGTGGAGCTAAAGTTGTATCCACTACACACTCCTACGCTCAACTAGCGCACAATTTTATTTCATTCAAAAGGACCGTTTTCTCAATGAATAGCGGAATTTACGAGAAATTTATACAATGAGGTTATTTTATATTTTATTGTGTTTATTCCAAGTGGGGAGAGAGTTGACGGAGAGCGAGAGCGAAATGACGGAGAGCATTTTACATACAATCGAATAAAAGGTTTCTTGTGCTGGATAGTTTTCGGAAAGTTTGCGGGGGCAGGTTGTGGGTCAAATGATCGCTTTTGTGTAGCAAAATTGGCATCTATTGTTAAAGGTCCCACGCTTGACCCAAGTGAAATATCGATTAAATAGTTTTTTTTAGGGAACAGACTTGTTTCACCGTTTATTGCCGATTCCGAATAGCAATTTTATTTTTAAGAATCTTCTCATGACAGTTGTTACTGTTGAATGTTCGTCAGACGTTCGGGGCGAAGCGAATAAAAACTTCCATGTGGTACGGAAGAACCAGCACGAGTTGCACTGTCAGGCAGAGCGAACTATTCAAGATTAAAGCCAACAAGTCCGCCCCAAAATGAAGTGAGGAAACCAAAATTAAAACTAAGTCGCGATGCACACGTGCGTTTGTTTAATACACACCACGTTAGAAAAATGTGCGTGTGCACTTCTCATTTACAAGAAATTTACAGAAGCCGGTCTTTGGCCAAAAAAGCATGATGTGCCACAAGATTGTGTGTACTCTTGGACGTAAACAAATGCACGTGTGTATCGGGACAAAACTCCAACAAGGCGTCTGGCTCTGGGCGTGACATACAGCAACTCAGTTCTAAGATTTGCTCGAAAGAAACTATACCTAATGAATGTTCAGTATTGTTTTTCCGGGTCACAAGAAGTAAAACCGTATAAACTGCATATGCTTGTGGCTTGTGGCGCATAAGTAAAAATACTAATTATTGAATATTTTTTTTGTTTACGTATTTTTTTTTTTAGAAATACATTTGAAAATGCGCATAGTGCTCCAACAGCGTTTTGCAGCAACAAGGGGCTGTCTGCGATCCTACGCGAACCTTGTGCAGTGTGAAGTGGAAGGAAGTATTGAGAAAAAAAAAACCAAAACTACCACCAGGCGACGTCCAGGCGGTCTTTGTAAATTTTAAACAGGCAGTTACACCTTTTTCCATATAAGATTCAATTAGTTCATGAGTTGAAAGGAAATGATCCAGAAATACGCATTCAACTATGGCTCACCTGAGGGAAATTTTTGGTGATCGGATAATATCGCGTTTTTCTGATTTTAACTGACCGATTTAACTAACCGCCTTCGCCCATTATTTTTTTCTTTAGGGCTACCTAAAAAGTGAGCTGTATGCCAATAAGCCAAGAACCATACAACAGCTTAAGGCCAATATCCGAGAAGAAGTTGATGAAGAAGAAAAAAATGCTCTGGAAAGAGCACGTCAGGTTGAAGCAGGACAATGGACAACAATTTGAGAGATATTATCATCAAAACATCTTCAAAAAACAGTAATTCATTCAATAAATCATCACGTTACTTATGCACCACGCCCTGTAGAAGCATCAGTCTTCTTCACAACGCGTACAAGCTATTGTCTGCCGTAATGTGCGAACATTGAACCATTAGTCAACGATCGTTTTGGAACCTAAAATGAAGATCTTAGGAAGAAGTTCAGAGCGATACTTATCAAATTTTTTATCAACTTATAAAAGCTGCATACACCATCTTTACAGACGAATAAAGAGCCATGGCTTCCTAAAGATCAACAAACAGGAAGACCGCGCTAATATAAGAGACTTTTTGGTTGAGGCTCTGGTCAATTCCGGTAGCACAGCCCAAGTAAGTCTTCATGTGAAAAACTAATAATTTTAATAAGTATATTAAATGAAATTGGTTTTCTGAATAAGAATGTGTTTGGTTGATTCCAGTTTGAAAGATGGGATATTTTACGAACCGCGATGTGATCGAAATCGAGGTTTATTTTTCATCCAAAAATAAATAAAACTTCAAATTTGAACTTTCCTACACTCGAATCCTGTAATATTTTTGAGAAAAAATATACCAACAAGTGAGGAGATGAAGCCTGCATCGGTATCCTATGTGATTTGCTTCAAATACCGAATACAAATAGCGCACCGACATATCAGAGAGCGGCCTGAATAGGTTAAATATTATAAATTAGTCGAATTATTTCAAATATTTGTTAACTGATTCTGACTGTGGTTGGAATTGCAGTGGCTCAGTGGGAAGAGCGTTGGACTACTGTCCTTCGGTTCAGCTACTGCGAGGGTTCTTTAAAAGGTGGTCCTATGAATGTTATGACGCATACGTCACTCGGTTATACAAGGCTGTTGACAGCGTTTTTGAGTGGACTAAAACTTGGCGTATCGTCCTTAATGGAAAACTGACAAGGACAACTAAAAACGGGAAGAGCCCGTAATTAAATATAATCAAAAGCATTGGCTGCTTGGTCGATTTGCCAAACTTAGCATGCAAAACAAGCTGCTTTTATACAACAAGTTATAAAACCGATTTGAACGTATGGTCCAACCACTTTGCACCGAGACAAGTTACATACATATTTTACAAACTTCTCATGGGACTAGTTTGTTTTTTTTAAAATGAATACCATAAATGTTTGAATGTTACTTACTTACAAATTGACCATACAAAGTTCTTACCTGTAGCTTACAGTAATCAGTAATCCAAGATTGGATTATTATTGGTATTTGTATTCTATTTTTTACTTCCAAATTGACCATAACATTATGACGCGCCAAAATAGATAATGAAGACAAAACAAAATATAGCGTCCGCCATCTAACGTTTTTTTTTTTCAACTAGTGCTTATTTCGCGAATGGTAACACTTAGCTCATGTCTGATTTGGCAGATAATATACCGCTATACCGATGAACGAATATGGTTGTGTATACGCTTGAACAACGCTGGGAAATATTGCGGCATAATTAGCAAGGAGTGGGCGTTACAGTCAATGGCGATCGTTATCGGGCCATGTTGAACAAATTTTTGTTCACAAGAATTGAAGAGGAGGATATTGGCAACATTTGGTTTCAACAGGACGGCGCTACGTGCCACACAGCCGATGTTTTGCGGCCTGTTTCAAAAAAAAAGTTATTTGGCGGACCCTATATAGGCACTTTTCCAAGATAAATGCGATTAAGATGCGAACACAAATTTATAAAATTAGACTGAAGACCAATGACCAGGGATGGGCTTTTGTGGACCCATGAAAAATTTAAAAAAAGGCAAAAAAATAAAACATTTATTTATATAAGAAACAATAAAGTTAAAACATCCACTGTCTCAAGTCCCATATTCGCCGGAAAAGCGGATTTCAAATTGTTTATCCTTTGCAACTGTCCCTTCTTTTGCAGTTTTCAAGTCACTCTTGAACCCTCAATTTATAACAAAAGGCAATAAAAGGCAATCCAATGGGAGGGGAGATGGCACACAAACAAGTTACATAGATCTATTCACTCGAAATTTTTTTGTTGAGCTAATTATTGCTTTTGATGTATTCGTGTGGATGCATGTATGTATCGTAAATTAAGTTAATTTGCTTTTTGTTTGTATATTTAAGTATTTTCCATGTATAGATTTGAATAAGGCTAAAAAGATGAACAATATGGAAAAAGGCAAAATAAAATACATATTTTTGGCACCAGCAGAACGACGACAAAGGTGTTTGTTTTAAGTCTACAGTGTCATACGACTGCGGTATGAAAAACAGGCAACGTCAGCAAAATCCTATCATCCCTGGAAATGACGATAGGAAACATTAAAAAATTGTGAATTAAACAATAAGATGGTTGCTTCAGGTTTAAAACACTTACGTACGAGTTAACGAAGTGACGTTTAAGCCATTTGATGGTTAAGCGTTGGTTGTCAAATGTCGAAGATATTCGAAAAACTTATATTGAAGCGATTGCATCCGATTATTGAAGAAGGTCGATTAATACACCATCACCAATTCGGATTTTGAACGAAGCAGCCTACCACAGAACAGGCATATGAGGAGTAACCAGCGAAATTGAAAAAGAGCATTAGAGGAGGAAAAAATGTGTCCTAGTGTTTTTCTTGACGTCTCTCAAGCTTTCGATAAGGTAATGCATACAGGATCAAAATATAAACTTAAAAAGGCTTTTCAAATCAATTTTTTGAGATCCTAAGCTCTAATTTAGCTGGCAGACTCTTTCGTGTTAAACAAGAAAACAAGTACTCCGAATTCAAAGAAATCGCGGCAGGAGTTCCACAAGGAGGCGTTCTTGACCAGATTTTGTTTCATTTATACACTCGAGATATACCGCAAGAAGATGATACTATCGTAGCAACGTTCGCAGATCCGCAGTCCGCGGCATATGAGCTTCAACGAGCGATCAACAAAATATGCGCTTGGACAAAAACTTGGCGTATTGTTCTCAACGAGAAAAAATGCACGCACGTTAACTTTACCTAAAGAAATGTAAGCAATCTACCAATTTTTATTGACTCGGTACAAATTGCGTACGCAAATGAAGCTAAATACTTGGGAATAACATAAGATGCAAAATTAAAATAAAAATCGCATGTTAAGAAGAAACGCGAGTAGCTCGTTATCGGACTCAATCGAATGCATTGGCTGATTGGAAAATTCTCCAAGCTCAGCATGTAAAACAAGCTGCTTTTATACAAGCAAGTGCTAAAACCTTTTTGGACGTAGGGTATACAACTTTGGGGTTATACTAAACCAAGTAATGTTAAAATTTTACAAACCTCCCAAAATAAAGTTCTTAGACAAATCGTTAATGCCATTTAACCCTAAAAAGATAAACTGCGCCTCTTTTAAACGTCGTTCGTGCAAACTTAAATTTCTAAGCCATTTATGTTTATTATGTTATTTATTTATGTTTTGCTTAATTTTAATGAAATAATAACAAAAAAAAAATATCTACTCAATTTTAAAAATAAATAAATGTTTTTTTACGGTGCGCCTCGCAGGCGTATGTTTATCTTTTCATTAATAAAAAATAAGTTTATCTTTATAGGGTTAAATAAAAATTTTGACAGTTCTTGTGCCTCCGCCTTAGACAACTGCGTATCGAGCTTATATATGTAATTTACGGTTAGGACTTATTTTTTCTTTCTTTTCGTAAAATTTATCTGATAAACAACGATGGCTGCATTATCAAATAAAATTACAAACTAATATATAAATGAAAGTGTTTTTGAATTATTGGTAGGTACCTGTTTCTAATAAGGAATTTAACTTAGTGGGTGTTGAAGATAGATCCCATTCAAAACAGAGCAATCTGGGGCAGACAAATGTTGTACTTTAATAGAGCCGCGAAACGGAAGAGTACAGATTATCCAGTAAAATTGGGCCTTAACTTGGGGTATTTAATCGGGCTACATTAAATTTGGCACCACGAAAAATGGCCCAAAACAAAAAAGAAAAATGGCCTCAAAAATGTGTCAGGCCCCTTTGAAAAATGAACCCAACATTTTGAGAAGATAAATGAAAAATGGCCCCAAAAATAAATATGAACAACAAGGCGGGATGACATAAGGCCCACGGAGAGTATGTCTGCTTTAAAAGGACATTATGTTTATGTCTATTTAGCACATGGGCATAAGGTCCATGGACTATGGTAGAAATCCCTTAATCCCGCGTGTCGCCCAGGTACTGTTGCCAAAGGCACCTGACGAAAAGTACATACCGCCTGCGGAAAGAGACTTGTAATCGCTTAATCCCGCATAGCGGGCCACAAGTATTCTTTACAAAGGGTGTTTTTTTTAGAGATTGGTTTTTCGAATAGAGATAAAACCGACAAATGTGACAACTCGTATGTCATTTATTTTCAGTTTGGTTTGCCATTTCATCATGAACAGGTTGACAAATGAACATCGCTTGCAAATTGTGCAAATTTATTTCGAAAATAATGGTTCAGTTCGCGAAGTTTACCGCAAAATTTTGTTCAGTGATAAGGCTCATTTTGGGTTGAATTGCTACGTCAACAAGCAAAATTGCTGCATTTGGAGTGGTGGAGTCATTGGGCCATACTTCTTCCGAAATTGTTCTGGAGAGACAGTTACCGTTAATGGAGACCGGTATAGAGCCATGATAACCGACTATTTTGTTCCCGAATTAGATGGCATGAATGTGGATTAGATGTGGTTCCAACAAGACGGCCCTACATGCCACACAGCGCACGTCACAATCGATTTATTGAAGGAGACATTCGATGAGCGCATAATTTCGCTGAATGGACCTGTGTCAATTGGCCACCAAGATCGTGTGATTTGATACCATTGGATTATTTTCTTTGGGGATATGTGAAATCGCTCGCATACGCCAACAAACCAGAAACGTTAGCCTTGGACTTGAAAGCCAACATTCGTGGCGTTATTGCCGACATACAGCCCCAAATGCTTGAAAAAGTGGTTGAAAATTGGACCTCTAGACTTGTCTTTATTCTAACCAGCCGCGGTGGCCCCAATAAAGCCAAATTGATGGACATTAAAACGATTTTCTTGTGTTTTATTTCAATTCGAAGTTCTATACCTCTAAAAAAACATTTTGTATTTCTTTTCTTTATATTGAAATTTCGATAGCTCACATGATGGAATCTTGTTCAATCTTCTTTAGGTTAACAGCAAGAACTCCCTATAAATTCATATATTTATCTATCGAACTTCCCCTTTTAACGTTACTCACAAAAAAGAGAGTGTTTCTCTATCGATTCGCCAAATCAATAACCTAAAGAGGTTCGTAAAAATATATTCCGAAACAAGCCCTTTGAGCATTGACTTCTGCGATTGTATTTTTGCAAGCCCTTTATCCGAAACCATTAGACCTTTCTTTGTTTAAAACAATTAAATAACCGCATTTGACCATCTTAATTCCATAATGGGAAAGGGAACATCTTTGATGGTGCATCAACTCTACAGGAAGCACACACCTCCATGCTTCTGTGGTTTTTTTTAGTCTTCTATTTACGACAACGGTGATCCTTCAATTGTTTCAATTGACAGACTAGCGTGTACACTTCCGGGGTAGCATTCAGATTTTGAATGTGGTGCTAAAATTGGGTATTAAAATTGCCTCTACTATTTATTGAGGTTGGCGTTGCAGGAATTATAACGTCCTTGTACGGGAAGTGCGCATAGCTAATACTAAAACTAGAATCCAACAAGGCTGCTGGGTCTACCCGCTCGTTTGCCCAGTTCACAAGAAAGGACACCTCCACCGGCAACTATAGAGAATTCAGCTACCTTAAAAATCGCGTTTAAAATGACGTCTGCCATATTGTGTATGCGCCTGAAACCATTCACCTTCTTCCGACGAACTAAGAATATATTAGACATTGATAGTCACAGTCCTGGCTCTGTAGATTTGAAGCGAAGACACTTTCAAAAGCAGATAGAAATATTCTTTGTCGTTTCGTTAGCGTTGGCGTTTCGTTAGCGTTATCTGAAGGATACTGGCGTTTTAGATGGCTGAGATATGTAGGGTGAATGTAAACCACTCCACACGCTCCAGGCCGCGGAACCTTCGAAAACGCAGGAGGAAAGCCTCGCATAAGATGGGGCTTGCAATGTATGGGGCACATGCAAAGGGACCTTATGCCAATTGGTCGAGGAATAGCTGCTGAGGGATAGATCCCATGGAACATGTCTTTGCCTGAAATTCTTGATATTCCCGTAGTTGGTTTTATGTTGCCACAGTAATTTGCCGAGTTTGATCTTTAACCAAATCTTATTTTCTATTTGAACCCACTTAAATATTCCTATTGCCGCATTGAGAGGCTTCATAGAATAGTTCCGTGTTATTCCTGTTCAAATCGAAAAATATAGCACACCTTCCCGTTTATGTTCTTTCCTAACTTTGTCCTTATGACAGAAAAAGGTGACTCACATGGATTTTGACGCATCAAATTAGACACCAGTCAACACGGTGTAAATTAATCGCCTTCCAGACGAACTAACAATAAAATTCATAATCGACTCGCATCTCATTAGCGCCTCACAAAGAATATAGGTAGCAATGGGCCACTGGCCCTGCACAGACAATTACGACTCCCTCCCCGCCTTCGCCCCTTCCACCTATTGACAAAACGTCACGCAGGATAAATGTCACATTGCAAGTAACTACAACGAACGTGCACTCCGCTCTAATGCCAGTCCATCCGCCTGCGACTCAGACAACAATGACCTTCATGTAAGTTATGATTGCACGCGAAGCGAGGAGAGGTGACTCATGTCTGGCAAAGTCGGAAAGAAAATAAACAAAAAAAAACTCAGCGCAACGCCAAAGCAAAGACCTTACTTTGGAGGAATGCAATCAATTTTCAAATTCATAAAACAATTCGGCAACACTTTACCCCGGGGATATCGTGGCGTTTGAATGCGGCCACATTTTTTGTGTCCCTTCCCTCCCCTCACCGAACCGTAGACGAAGCACAAACAAAGGAGATCAACCTCACAGCAAGAACACCGTGCGAATTTTCGAGAAGCACGATGATGGTGATTCCAACTTATTCATATAGAAGACACAGAAGAGGCGGACGGACACACATTTACACATATCGAGTCCGCGAGTATTATTATAATTTTTTCCAATAATTGACGACATTTAGCGGCGTTCCTTTGGCTTCGAATTTTTGTCACAACAACAAACATAAAGAAAATTTATTGATTTTTCCGTACCAATCAGCAGCAGCGCACGTCGCCATCGGTCGCCTGGTCGACATAGAACCCACAAAAAAAAAATTGCATAAACGCGGTGAGAAATCGATTTTGCTCAAAAATTCAATTCAATAGTTTTCCTTCGAATTGGAAACGACCAACAGTTCCTATTAATTTGGCAGAATTTTTAAATGAATTTTCAGCAAATTTGCAAAGATGAGAAAAGTCAAAATGGAGAATTCTCCTTCTCCAGTTCAGAGAAAAAAAAAACTCATGACGGCGATGGCCATAGAAGTTCTACGCAATTTTCGGGGTCGGCAAATTTTTATTTCATTAAATGCACAAATTTCACGGCGATTTTGGGCAAAATAATAACAACACAACACTTACCGATTGTTTGGGATTGAATTTATTGCAACTTTAGGGAATTTCGAATGTCGCTAATAATGTAAATTTTTATAAACAACAAACAATAAAAATCACGCACCGCACTTTGAATTCACTTTAAAATGACACATCGATGGCAATGATGGCTGGTGAAACAGCTGCTGTCGGCTCGTGTATATGGCGGCTGCTGTCTGACAGCGCAAGTTTTCTGTGAGTTTTCTTACTGTGGAACATTTGATGGTGTTGAGATTTCGTTGGGACTCTGCATTGTCTGGAGAGAACTTCAAATTGGAATGATAAATATTCTAATTCGAAGGAAAGAATTACAATATTGAAGTCATTAAATAGGTAGTTTGATTGGACAGTTTAGGTTATTGACCTTCTTCATGAGTGTTACCTTTGTCAGCTTGTCATTTTTTCACCTAAAATATTAGAGAGACTAGAATGTTGTGTGGGCGAAAATCAAGCATATGTTGATGGAATTTTGTGGGTATGTGCCATAGCCAAGAATATAGAATTAATATTAATTTTTTTAATATATTCGAATAAATTTATTAATTATAAAATGCGCATAAAAACTACATGTTTTAAATAGAAAATCTTTGACGTATTTAAAAAAACACAGAAAGACAAAAATAATAAATTTCAATGTCTTTACTGTTCCCCTTTTTCCGTATAGCTTATAACTAAGGTCTAAAGCATACTATTAGACGTGACATATTCTTGCCATATCCGTTTGGCAAATATGACATTTTAACGTTAGAGTCTGTCTGGAAGTAGATATACACTTCTAATAGCCATATTTAGGACACTGCCAATTGCTGGCAGACGTAATGGCAGGGCATGGCAGCCCAGTTTGCCGAAATATGCATCTTCTAATAGTAGCTTAAGGCGAAAAATTCATCAAATATTTTCTGTAAAATGTATGTGTAGTTCTTATGCACATTTTATTTCATCAATTTGTTTTGCGTTTTATAAGCTATCTAGACAAAGATTAGATTTTTCTATTCTCATCTGTCAGTTTTGCTTTAAATGATCAACTGTAACCTCAAAACTTATACTTCTTTGTTGTCGTTTTTCAATTGTTCTGTGATTTTTTAGGAATATAGACATAATTGTTTACGTTCTATAACTGGCAAAAAATAACGAGGAATAATTGTCACTTTTACAATTTTTACAGGATACGCAAAATTGTAATACTCAGTAAATGTAGGCCTTTTGAGACCTTAAGCTGTCCTTGAATTGAATTATCTCATTTTGTGTGTTTTGTTATCAATATCAATAACCTTTTAATAAAAGAGTGAATTTGAGATGTGTTTTTAAATGTTGTGCTTCGCACACTCTATTGCAGTGGGCGCATAGCCTGACGAAGAGCTATACGCTTCGGTGGAGCAACGAAATTGCGTGAACAGTACCTACCAGCCGGCGGAAAGTGGATTGCAATTCTTTATTTTCATGAAGCGAGGCACACAAGTCCTGTTTGATTCGTCATAAATAGAAATCGTAAAAATGTTTGTTTTGTTATAATATGTAGGTAGGTTTAATTTTTAATTAAATCGTAACCGGGTAACCTTTTTCGTCGAGCTGACTTAAGAATAATCACTGAAGCTAAGATGAGTAAAGTAATTGGTATTCCTGTGAGTTTAAGGAACACAGCATTCCCAGTTAAAATTTATTTGTAATTAGCTAGGTAAATGAAAAAAATATTTAACAAAAAATTCCATTTTTTTAAACAAACAGTGCTTATTTTGTCGAAAAAGAAAGTGGCAGTTGTGTTCATTTGGATCATAAATGGATCCTTAAAATGGAATTTCGGATTCACTTGCCATAAATACTAAATACTTAAAATAAAATTAGACAATAATTTTAAAAACATTTTTTCTCACCTAAAAATTTTATGATGAAACCAATTTTTGTGGAAAACCATACACAAGAAACTGTTATATAACTATAGATAACGAAATCTTAAATTATATAAATTTTGTTATTTTCCTAAAGTATGTACTCAAATGTATGTTTTATGTTACAAAGTTGACTTCTTTATTTTTTAATTATCATTTTCAATCATATAAAGTGGGTAAGCCAAATTATACTAAGGGTTAAGTTACATGGGTTATTCGGGGAAAATAAATTTCTATTTTCAACAATTTTTTTTTATATGCAAAATTAAATATTTTATTCAAACTTTTTACTGTCTTATAATTTGAAAAAGAATTTCTGAAATTTTAAAGGAAAATATTCAAAATTCTGTCATTGTGATGACATTTCCGGTGATCCCTCGCAAAAATGTTGCGTCCGCGTTGACAGTAGAACTCGTGACAGGATCATCAGAAGTGAAAAAAAAATTTTCGTGAATAGACGAAGGGGAAAAAAAAAGTGACAATGGGATTTTTAGAAAACCTTTTCTCAAAAAAAATGCTAATTTTGGTAAAATTTGCTCAATTTTTTTAAATATTGTGATTGAAAAAAAATCCTTCGTCCAAGTCCTCGTGAATTGTATCTCGAAGACCTGTGTAAAATTTCATCAAGATCGGTTGAGTGTTTTTCGAAAACTTTTGACAACCGACTTTGATAACACAGTTTCGAGAAAAACGCGTTTAAAATTGGTTAACCTTGATTAACCCTCGTGATTCAAGGCTGTGTCTCCCAAAATTTTATTCGGAATAACTTGAAAATTTAGGATAATATTCTCGAGATGTTGTAGAAATTAATAAGACAATAAAAAATATTGGATTTTTTGATATATTTAAGAAATAATTCTTTATAACTATAAAGAAATCTAAAGTTCTTATTAAAATAAATTTTCTTTTTAAGTTAACATTAACATAATTATGATTCAAAAGGAAACGTTTTTCTGTTTTAACATGTGGATCATAAAGATTTAGCTGGTATCGCAGTGTTTTTTTTAACACGAGGATAAGCTAAATATATATTTATATTTGTTATTTTGATATGATTTATTTTCGTCTGAGATATAGGCAAAACACTTTAAAATAACAGGGAATACCTATGAAGCAAAAATTACACCTGGATCTTTGTAATAAAATTTAAATTTTGATTTGTGTGTTGTCAAATATGTATTCTATTTTTCTACACAATAAAATAAATTAAATTTTCTTCAACATTTTTATATAAAGTTTTTGTGTATGCACTTCCTAGTTTTGATAGGGTAAGAAGGCAGTTTATTTTTAAAGTTAAGGACTTAACTGTCTTACTCATCATGCGATTTGGACCACTTTTACTTCGAATGAATATTGATCTGTATATCAGACGATTCGTCTGCATTTGGCCTTTCCAATGATGTAAGAATCTGTACATAAATATATAGCTAAAAAAAAAATCCAGTTTTCCAAAATATCAACCTCGTAAAAATCTTTTGGTTAAAATTCAAAATATTAAGAAAGTCTCTAGTATAGCAGCACTTTAGTGGTGTAAGTATTTGCTGGACTCCACCATGGGTTATCCTAGTGAATTTGATGTAAACTAAGTGGTATTTAAAGGTAACGATTCGAGCAGAGTTTAAATAATTTTGCATTGGGTGCCTACCTGACAGTTACACAGTGTACACAACTGCGGGATGAATGAATTCAAACTTTTCATGGATAATAAAGTACGAAGTTTCTAGCCCCAGCCTACTGTCACAGTTCTTTATAAAAGGAGGTAAATATCTGTCAAATATTATTAAAATGAATTCATCCGAATGCGAAGATTATTATATGACATGTTTTGACATTTACTCTTAGTATAAGTAATTGCAAGATTTATTTTTTTACTGAACTCATCCTACTGCATGCGGTCCGCTCTCCTACTATGTTGCTATAGGAATCCAGTATTGACCCTGAAAATTTTCAAAAAGGGCCCCGAATTTAAAAAAGGGGGCGCCCACATCACATATTAATAAAGTTTAAAAAAAAAATAAACAGCAGCAAAAACTTATCACTAATCACTAAAGAAACAAAGTTGAAATTATTTTAAGTGGACCTACACAGCGAATGGCTCAAAGGATTTAAGTTATATTTTTTTTAATGATATTCACAAGGATCAGGCTCGTGCATTCAAAAGTTCACGTTTGAAAGACCAAGTAATTTAATGATGGAGCCAATGATTTTGAGCCAAAAAAATATGAACTTCTCCTTCGCTTAGCTTATTAAATTAATTGCAAGACTCCGTTTTTATTAATAAGTTAATTAAACAATATTTTCAAATCGATCTCAATAATGTTACCCGGGTGCGTTTATTAACTCTAAAATAAAACTGCAGCTCTCAATACATTTTATTATTTGTTGATATTTATTGGTGTTTCGTACTTTTTCGTTTATCGTTCAATAAAGAATAAAATCTGACTTAAACTGAAAAAGGGCCCATTTTGATAATTTTTGAAAAGTGGTGTCTATGGGTCTTGAGGCTTAAAAAGGGCAATTTGTATTCTAAAGGGACCAAACAGTAGCACTGTAGGAACCTGATTGAAGGATCGGAGGAACTAGGAATGGGGCGGATGGTCACATGACGCGAAATACGCATATTGGGTTTTATGTAACTTACTAAATTGTCGCTTTATTTTGAAAATATGTGTTAATTTTACGTAATTATCTAACCAATATAATTGGTTGTTACGACACATTAAAAACTAGTTCGGTCTTTAAAAATGTTGTAAAAAAAAATAATCAAGTCTGCTACTTTAAGTGTAGTGGTTCTGCCTCGTGGTAACAGATATATAAAATTGGAGAAAAGGTGACGGAAATTGCTTGTTCCCATTACTCTCTGAATTTGTAAAGACAGTCGTATGTTTGCTTTTTAGAAGTCACAATTTAGAGTGCTTTATTTTTACTATCAAGGTTAAGAAGTCAAACTTAAGGAACAAGTTACAATTTGTTATGTTGTATTATTTAGTTTTTAGTTAGGATCGCTGCAGACAATAAAGCAGCGATCAAAGTACTGAGTACCTATTGTATATTCCAGCTAACTGCAGAGCGGATAAACTAGCCAAATAAGGCACCAAGCAGCATCTATCTAGAGACGGAAATGTACCCTCCGCTCCCATACGAATGATCAAATTAAACCTATCCGCGACAGCAATTAATATGTAAAAAAAAACAATTAAATAGTTTTACATAATAAGTACAAAAAATATAAATAAAGTGTACCGTACGCGTTTTGATTAGTCACCGCTATTATTACCTTGTTCCATAATATTTTTTAGAAACGGAATAGGTCGCTAAGACTTCGGGATTTGATTGTTACAGTCAACCTCACAGGGCCATTATCGCAATCCACTGAGTAAAGCTTACAATAGTTATCAGACACATCAACCTATGAGCAAGATGATTGTTCTTATATCCAAGTTGTATTTAATAAGATAATTTAAGTGTTCTATAACTATTCTGAACCTTAGTTAGACCTTAGCAAAATTATAGTTGATTATTTGTTCGTAATCAACGCAAACACTGAAACACTGATGTTGTTCATATCTCCGAGACATTTCGTGGGACAATTTTCAGTGCGTGAAAGTTGCGGGGCAGTCCCGCAATCAGCAGGACGTCTGGCATCGCGAAACCTTAATTAGTGTTGATTTTCGGAGAAACCCTCCTCTAAGGCTTTTGCGCAGCGAAGTGTCGGTTATATAGAAAAAGTTCAAGATTATTTGCAATAAATGGTTGGGGATATAAATAAACTAGGATTCAGCCACTGGTCGAAATTTCACAGGTAACATTTATATTTTAATAAGTGAGTTAACAGCATTTGTAAGCTAAATTGGAGAAGATAGAAACAGACAAAAAACCAACAACACAGCAACACAGATCCGACAGAAGGTCGTTTATTGATTTCTTGTGGTCTTTAACATTGTGTATAGAATATTATGCCGGTTAAGTGAGCGCCTCTGGACGTGGCGCACAGGCGAGGTCTTTTAAGCTTAATAATTTCGCCGACTTGATATCAGCAAGTTGGTTGATGAGGCGACAAATGAGGGGATCGTGAGGGCTACTCGGAAAAATTTCCCGTAAAATCAGCATCGTAGCACGAGCACTGTGTGATGTGCACCGTCGTGTTGGAATACTATGTTCTTTAGGCATAATCTATCGAATTCGGACAAAAGAAAGTATTCCAACATGTCCTAATAGCTGTCAGCATTAACAGTCACAGCAGTGCCTATGGCATCCTTATAAAATATATTGCCCAAGGAGGCCGCAAGCCGTTCGGAATGGCGCATCATACACTAACTCCGTAAGAGTGTTGTGGTCTTTGGGGTATCAATCGAAGGATTTCAATGTCCCAATAGCGATTATTCTGTTTATTAACAAAGTCAGCCAAGTTGAATGATGTTTTGCCAAAATTGCCGGTCGTCTTTAGTGAGCATGTTGTTGCGACGTTAGATGCTCCGTAATAAATTATTTTCAACCACTCTCTACGACTGTCAAATGCCTACTGACAAATTTCATTTCCAAAAAAGGCAACCAAATAAAATCGAGCTGTAACATAAAACGTACACAACCCTGTATATACTGACTAATTGAAGCATTTAAAATGGGATATTTGAAAATTATTATTTTTTAGCCGATAGAGGTTTTATGTGACAACTTAAATTTTGGCCTATTCGTTGATACCTACTCTAAATTGATTTTCAGGTTTAACTTTTAAGATAAACTTTAAACGCTTCTCAGTCGAAACTTAGAATTTAATTAACGCTTCAATTATAAATTAATTAGTTACTTGACTTAAATGCAATGCGTTTACATACCAATTATATTGGGAACTTCCTCTCCACAAAATGTTTTTTTTTTTTGTTTTTTAATTTTATTTTAATGAAATAGTGAATAATTTGAAATAAAAATTCTTTGGTTACCATTTGGAAGTTGCGGAAATAGATATTTAGATATCTCTGGTATGAATTTTAAAATTTTCAGGAAAAAAAACCGTGGAAACAGTAGATTATGAATATGTTTTACTTAATAATCTACTAGAAATTTTGCAAAACTTAAACCGGCTTTTATAAATAGAATTAAAAGTACATTTATTCTAGAGTTAATATTACTAAAATATTTTTTTGTGTCTTTATGCTTCGCTTCAAATCTTAAACGCCATAAGTATTTAGGTGGGTGATCCATAATTTAGCTTTCAGTCAACCATAAAACGGGACATAAATTTCTTTATGTTCGGTAGGTAATAATTTTTATTTTCCTTTTTAATCTCTGTCAGTATATTTATTTTTTAAAAGACAGTGTTGTATTATATTTACAAATATAAGAAGTCCAAGGCTATCGAGCAGTCATTTTTAGATTAAATTTCAGATCCAATGTTCACTAATTCTTCTACACCATATGAAAACAATCGTCTACGATTGCTAAATATATCTAAAGAAAATATATCGTGGTTGGTTAAGGATATTAACGTTCTTCAAATGTCATAAATGCAAACTCCTTCAAAAAGGTCATGCATTAGATCTAACGATTATGTTTCCAGTGACTTGAAAAGCTAGGAGTTCATTGAAAATTCAATTTTCTTTTACACCGGTTTCTTTGAATGTTCCAATGAAACATCTGCAGCATAGTTTTCTTTATTTCTTAATGAAATATTAATCTGATCATACCTACTACATAACTTCCTTTTAAGACTACAGTTTAATATATTAATTCAGAACTAAAGGTGCGAACAGACGGTCATCCAAACTAGTCATCCGAATGACATCCTGACGTCACTATGACGTAGAATTTATCCCGTCAGAATAAAACTAGTTTTCTGATGTCAGCATGTCATCCGGACGACAAGCTTAGATGACCGTCTGTTCGCACCTTAAACCATTTCAAATCAAAAGTAAATAAACATACCTAGATGATATTGCATCATTTATAATCAAAAAAATGTTACAATGGTGAATTTTTCTGTGTGTAGTTAGTTAAAATATTGTTTTTAAATAAAAATAAGTTTCATAGCCTCTCCAAATAAATGCATAAAGGCTAAAGTAAACTAATAAGACTGGAAAATATAGTACCTACATACATGAGTATGTATTTTTAAAACTTTGTACTTTTAGGTACTAAGTTTTTGACTTTTTCGTATAGGTACCTAGGTACGTAGTTGAGTTAAGAAAAAAAAAAGAAAGTTTTATAGTAATCGTTCGGAAATTTCGACATGAAATTGGGAAGTCTAAAAAAATGTTGTCCGACGATCTGTTTGTTCGATTTGCGTCATATTTTGAGCTTTTGGGGTAAGAACACTTCGCGATGTTTTTATTTTAAATAACGTAGTAGGTACCAACATACTTAGATTGTCATAAACGGCTCTTACGTATTTTTGTCGTCTGATTTTATATTTTGGATACTTCAGGTATGCAGTATATAGTAGGACCTGCGTAGTTGGGCTACTTTTCATTTGAAGTCCAGTAATAAAAAAATGTTCCATACAGAAGTTTGTAGTATTAAAAGATAGAAAAAAATCATCTACAATGGATGATCATTGCCCAAAATGCAAGAATAAGCTCCACATGGGACAAAAAGCAAGCCTTTTCAAGAGAATCTCATTTATCTAATTGTAAGTAAAATTGAAACCAAAAAATCGAAAATCTAACACGACACGACAAAAAAGTAAATCTAACACGTAATACAGTTGTGAAAGTAAAGACGAGCTTAGAACGAAGTCCGGGTATATGGCACTATTTCCCTTTGCTCACCCCGTAAAATTTCAGAAAAAACCAATCAAACATATTAAGCTAAATTATTTTTTTAAGATTAAGCGATCCAGCTCCTGGCCCAGCTGACACATATTTTGTCACAAAAAAAAAAAAATAGATAGGTGATCAAAACTATCCAATAATGTATATCTATACTTCTATACTAATTACTAAAATATATTAACGTAGCTTAAAAAAAAACCTTATTTGAATGGCTGGGCCTGACGCAGGGGCGTATGCAAGGTGGTGGCAGGGTGTGTGTTCTGTGTTCATACAAACTTTTATTTCTGTAAAGGAATTAATTATAAAATTAAATATTTAAAGATTATATATGTCATCGCAACAGATTTGTTTATGATGCAAAGGTTGCCTTTTTTCCGCGGTACAAACATTTACACTGCGAATTGAAACGTTATACATTGTACTACATTCTACATTGTACACTACATTAATATTGCAATAAAAAATGCTTGTCGTTGCAGTACTGCATTTAGGAATTTAGCCTTTGTATTGGCACATGAATGAGTTGGCCACCCCACCTCCACTTTTTTTCCACTTTAAACATTTTCAATCACACGTGCTTCTCCTCTTGCTGATATAAAGTTACTGAGACTGGTCTTACACGTGTTGGTTATTTCATTCTGTAGATTTAGTTTTGTTCGTATAGAACTTACTGTTTCTGAATAACTCGCGAGGCTCAACTAACCCTTCACTTCCCTGCTTAACAACTAGGTGTGTAATTTTTTTAAAAAAAAAAAGTAAGTAAGTAAAGTAAAAAAAAAATTTACGTTGAACGAAGCCACCCACCGACTGTTGAAAAATATTTTTTTAATATTCTCGTACCTAAACATGTTTTTTGACAGTTTGTTTTAAAAATATTGTACGTAGGTACTATATTGATTGACCGCTTAAATGTAACCCGGTTAAAGTTGCAATAAATGTCTTATAAGAACCGTGGACAATAAAACCTGCTTAATGGGATCTTTCGCATATAACCTGTCTTTTTTGCGTTTTCAGTAAAGAAAATGTCCGGTTATAAGAAATCAAAAATGTTGTACTTCGCATCGTCATTCAAGTTCGGGACTTCCGATAATATGAATTTTTCGGCAATTCCTCGTGTTTCAGATGATAAATTTAAAAAAAAAAACACCCCAAAGGAGTAGTAATGGAAATCTGAAGAGAATAGTGGTTCGATACTGAGCACATGAAAATTAATTTAATAAAATGGGAAAGAGGTTCATAATTAAATTGCAAAAGGAAATGTTTCCCACTAAAAGACAAAGACGATTTAATAATGTCTTTACAAGGCGCCAAGAAAAGTGATGAAATGGGTCTAAATAAGTCGCAATGGTTAGCAAAATTTTAGAGAAATAACTTCAACCAAACATGTTCGAAGTTAAAATTATAAAGCCTTCAAACGCAAATCTAAATTTTAAAAACGATTTTGCCAACAAAGGGCTTTTCAGAACAAACATTTTTTATTATGTACATATGTATGTATGTTTATAGGTATTATGTGGGTACTTGGGTCCCGAAAATCGTTGCCACAAAGATACAATTGTATCAATTTGGATACATTATGGCAATCGTGCAAGACTTTGATGCATATATCCTTTTTGTTCATCATCCAAATTCTACAAATATTAACTTTTGTCATATATTTTTTATTTTTTCAAATACTAGGTAGCAGTTTTTATAACACTCAGAATATTTCACGAATTGTACCTGTAGGTACGGCCTGACCTGAAGTTGTGTTCCTTCAATTCAAATTCGTTCCTGCAGTTGGTTTGTATGTTAGTTGTTCCGGTTGCTTTAACAAAGAAAAAAGTAGGTAGGTATGTAAGTATATAATTCTAATACAGACTATTACCTAAATAAAAGTCATTCGGTAGATTTGTCATATCCATTACTTGACACCGATAATATCCAGATCCTCTAACCACGAAGCAGACTACAGTTTCGAAAGTGATGATTGTCACGATACTTAAATGGGGAGCAAGTGCGTTATTATATTTCAAAACAAATTATTGGATTCAAATTGAAGTTCCGAGAACAAGCTGAGCAGCCCTTTTGTATTTACTGCAAGATACTCTAGTAAAACTCATTATCCATCTAAAGCGCCTCAAAACGTAGTCCTTCATGCAAAAAAACTACAGACTTAAAAAAGTCAACTAAAAAATTTTAAAAAAAATCGATTTACATGTTTTGTCATTATTGATACATTGAACAATCTGATATTAAGATACATTTAATACATTTTTCAAAAAGTCAGCGGCAACGCTGGTCCCGAAATGATTAGGTTGTCCATACAACGTTTTTAACACGCCCACTTGTTGAGAGAGTTTGCTTTTTAATACAGTTCCACCCGGGCGGACTATAGGTACCTAGCTCAAGTAATTTCAGAATTATATTTAATGTCTCATTTAGTTCAGTTTCTCATAAGCGGTCACCGCTCAAAAGCGGACATAAATCTCGTGTCCACAGAATAGGTACTGCAAGACACTCTAGCAGTCCACAACCACAAACAAATTTACCAGATCTGAGATCCCTTGCTTATTACAGTTTCCATAAATATAGTTTGCGGTATCCTTACACCCACCTAGGTACCTTCAGTTGAAAAGAAAGACATCGCGGGACTTTTATAAAACTTCAGGAATTTACAGCACCCCCTGATTAAATAGGTACATTTGTTGTCTTCAAACCTACCTATTTTAGATTTTAATTTAACTCTTTTGCTACTGTTATTAAATAAATAAAGTCGTACCTACATACAGTGGGAAGCAAAACTCTCCGGATGTTTTGCATAGCTCTGGTTATATTAACAAAATTAGTAATGTAATAGCAACATAACATATATATGTCATGCTTTTATTTAATTAAACGTTTTTCTTAAAATTAAATAACAATAAGTAATAAAATAAAGTAATATTCAGAACAAATATAAACAAAAATAACAAAATTCTTTATTTGGACGCTTTTGCACATTAGTGATTTCTTAGTATTGCTCTCTAATCGCCATCAGTTTAATACTTTGTCCAAAGCCCTTTGTTCTTTAATACACTTTTAATTCGTTTAGGCATACTCTCCACCAATTTTTGGATGATTTTGTGGTCAACGTTCTGCCATTCCCTTTCTATTCGTTTCCAAAGTTCATCGATGGTTTTTGGTGGATTTTCATACGTACCCAGCCTCCTTTTAACAATAGCCCATGAATTTTCTATTGGATTTAGATCCGCGCTTTGTGCAGGCCATTGCATCAACTGAAAATTCTGATTTTGGAGCCAATTTTGAACAATTTTAGCTTTATGCTTCGGATCTCCGTCTTGCTGGAAGACGACTTAAAATCAGGAAGATTGGTTTGGAGGAATGCTCAAATAGTCTTCTTTCTTCATAATACCTCGGATTCTCACAAATGGATCGACGTGCCACCAAGTAAAACAGCCCCAAACCATTATCCCCCCACCGCCTTGTTTCATAGTTTCCTTTACCTGGTGCTTTTGGATACGCTCGATAGGTCGATGCCGGTAGTACTCCTTGCCTCTGATTGGTAACGGTTAACTTTTGTTTCATCGCTCCAAATGACACGTTTCCAGTCATCTGTGGTCCAGTTTTTGTGCTCCTTACAGAACTTTAAGCGCCTTTGAACATTTTTATTTGAAAGAGATGGCTTCTTTTTTTTACGCTGGCTACCAACCCAACACTTTCAAGCGCACGTCTAGCTGTCCATGTACTAACATTTTTGTTAATTGTTATGTTGTTATGGAGCAACCGCTCCATCAACCGAGCATCAGAAACGAGTCTTGGTCGGCCCCCATGACCGCTTGAAGAAACCACATTTCGTCTAATTTCAACTGTTTAGCAATTTTACGGCAAGAATAATTCGTTTGTTTTGTGGGCGTCTTACGTACTATCTGCCGTCAGTACCAATCAAAATGGTCTTCGTCTCATCACTCCAAAGGATATTTCTCTATTCATTTACCCCTTCTGAGACGTTCCGAAAGTACGTAAGACGCCCACAAAACCAAGAATTTTCTTCAATGTATAGCAAGAAAACCGTGAAACATGGGCCTCATTTTCTTGGTATGGTGTTGGTCCAATATACTGGATAAAACAAAATATGGACCAACAAGAATATCTAAATATTCTTGGCAACGTTATGGTGCCATTTGCTCTTAAGAAGGATATTCCAACAGGACAATGAACCAAAGCATACCTCAAAGTAGGCCAAACAATTCTTTCAGGACCATAACGCGGCAGTGTTACCTTGGCCAGCTCAATCGCCGGACCTAAATACGATTAAGAATTTATGAAAGGAACTCAAAACGGCAGTAGGTAAGCGCACCAAGTCAAAAATATAACAAAATTGTGGGAAATTGTACGGTCCAAACCTGTCCAGCGATGTCAAGCTCTCATTACTTCAATGCCGAAACGCTGTGAAGCTGCAATAAGAAATAATGGACATGCAACTAAGTATTAGTTCTCACAGCTTAAATGACATACATACATTTGTTAATGTTTTTACCATGTTTTGCGAGTTTTTGAAACAAAAAAGGAAAGTGGCTCTATTTCAATGGCCAACCGATTTTACGCCTAGTACTCAATTTTTGTTAATTTTTTTCGTTACATTGTTTTTTCGTAAATAATTTACATTATGTTTAAGCACCAATGAAATATACTATGCTTTAGTTGCAACTATGTTCGTAATTTATATTCTTAAATTGTATTTTCTGGAAGGATATTATGCATCAGATAGTGTGGCTCTATTTTCGTGACCACCACTGTACCTATGTCAAATTGCTATTACCTTACTCATTTTGTTAACATAACCAGAGAAATGCAAAACATCCGGACAGTTTTGCTTCCCACTGTAGGTTAAATCATCGCTGCTGGTCTAAGATCGGTAGATACATACCTTTATATCACGCTTTCAGCTTTCAAAATCATTCGATTCATTAACCTACCTTCCTATACCTAGTTAACTATATGAAACTATATAAATGAGTGTCCTCTAGGTAGGTACCTAACTAATACGCAGTTTGTGCGTAAATTATTATATGTAGCTAAATTACTTGACAAACTTACATTTTATATTTATTCTCCATTATTTTTGAAAGAATAAAAAATTCGACCTCAATTTTTCTTCAACTTCAAAAAGTCCAGCCCAACTCGATATCGATTTTGTTAATCTCATCGATGATGATATAAAAGAGGGTTGGTGTGGGTTCCTACTCTGTCAAAGGCCAACCACACAAAAACTCCTTCTTTCCCATAAGCAATGAACATAAAATATATATTCCAACACAAATAATGTCCTTCTACTCTCTTATCCACGTCGGTCATAGCAATCATTAACTTAAAATGCATCTAAAACTACTTACATAACTTTTGTCCCGCTGGGAAGCTATTCAGTTCATAGGTATAGGTAGGTAGATACCTACATATCTATGTATCTACAAAAGCCGCTGGGAAAAGTTAAAACACACCCCCATTCGTATTTTCCTTTTTTAAGCCCCAATTCACCAGCTCTTCGAAAAACGAAAACGCATTCTCAATCAATTGGGCGAATGGAAAACAAAACAAACAAAAAAACTTCTAAGAAAATATATGTATCTACCTACCGACGTACACAGAAAAAAAAATTGCAAAAATGAACTATCAATTATTACATACAATGCAATGTTCCTACCCCCACATGCTATCAATTCCATGGGAAAAAATGATCCCTTACGCATGCATCGCAGCACAGCACAGCACACCGCTTCCGCAGCCTATGTACAGTATATATATATCACTCACTTACACATACGCACACTAGTGCTGGGCATTTTCCATCCGAACGTACTAGATACAAAAAAACGCATTATTTTCTTCCTTTCCTTCCAACACACGGATTAGCCTTACAAATTACACTTGTGCATATAGTATATAAGCCGTTGCCGGTCGGAGTGGGGGGCTTTTCTGTATGCACCACCCACTCTGCCCACTCCAATGGCAACTGTGCGAATTAGGCAACAAAACCCAACAACAAAAAGTACTGCATCTGCACACGAACAACAACAACACCAGTGGATGGCGACCATTGCGTTGCGATTTCCAATAACGACGACGTAGTCTCAGTAGTTGTTGTTTTTCTTCTCGCTCGCTTCCTCTCCCCCTATTTTCAAAAAACCCTCGCACACACACACCAGAATCCGACAAAAAAAAACCCAAAGAAAATGCATCTTTTTCTAGCCGCAGCCGCTCTCTCCGTCGCACACACTGCACCGGGTGGTCATACACAAGCAGTATTCTTCTTTTCCGGCGACCGTCACAATGTGAAAAACGCATCGAAAGGGAAAGAGAAAGAACGCGCGCGTATAAGGAAAGCCGAACAACCGAATTAAAACCCAACCCACCAAGAGGGTGCATGCATATCATATACCGTCGGCAGGCGCTACCGTCCTGCTGTGGCGCTGCAGCAGTGTGAGCTAAGCGGTGAGTGTTCGCTACGCACCTATACACTCGCCGGAGCTGTTGACAAATGTGAGCAAGCGAGATGGACTGGCACGCGATTAAGTGTGAACAGTGCAATTGCAGGCAGCGGTTTTGCTTTTGCACTCTCTTTTGTGTGCATTTTCTCTTTTGCATTTTTAAAACCAAAAACAAAAATCGCAAAAAACACTTTACCGCTCTGTGTGTTGCTTGGGGGATGAGTGAGATAATGTTGCGTGCGCATGATGTTGCTGAGGAAATGCAGTTGAATTTATGTTGCGTTTGTTTTTTTTTTGCAATAACTTCTCTTGCATTTTACAACTCATTACGTCATGGGATGCAGAAGTACACAAAAGTACCACCGAGTGGCAGAGTGCCATCACCATGTGCGTTTAGGTGCAATAAAGGGAAGCCTTGTATGGGAAATATGTACACTCGCATACCAACCCACCTGATGTAGAGTAAAGGATGAATCATCATCATCATCATCATCATCCTTGAAGTGAAATGCAAGCAAAAGTGGATAAAACTATTCCAAGCAAAAATAAAGTTTTTCCTATGCAAATAGTTTTGTACTTTCTTAGACAACGCGGAGACGCTCTTCGAAGTTAAAGTCGAAGTGGAACGAAGGCGACAACAATGAGAAGTGTAACTATGATCCTGTCCGGTGAAAGGAAAATTTTACAACAAGAAAAGAGAAAACAAGGATATCAATGTTTATAGTGTGAGTTCTTCCATAGCAGGAAAGGGAGAGTAGGTATTAGGTATACATATATAATTTTTTTCCTTTTTACAGAAATAAAATTATATAAAACGTTCAACCTTTTGTCTAAATATGCATTCAAATTCAGTTTGAATGAAATTTAGCTCAAGAAGTTGTCAATAGGAGGATCAAGTATGTATGTATGTGTCTATTAGGGCAATGCGCGACTTGAAGGTGCATATATCGTTAGGAATCTACATAGGTAGGTATGCTAATTGAATTGTTCTAATTTTCGGGCTGCGGGCCGAGCCAAAATTTCTCCGGGCGGCCAAGTTTTAAATGTTTATAATTTCTTTTAGCAAAAATCATTTACATTTAAAATTTATTAGCATCCGTTTACGGTGATAAATAGTTTGCAGCATTAAATGTACAAAGAACAAAATGGCAATGGGCGCATTAGTTTCTACCTAACCTAAGCTAACCTAAAATGAAAAAATATTTTTTTCAACATTTCTCAACAAACTTACCACGGTCGCTATGGTATACTTAATGTAAAAAACATCCGTGCATGCAGCACAGTTATGTGATACACAGAAGCGCCCAGTAGTGTAATTGAGCGCATTCCATGTGACTTTTGCCTATTACAGCACGACCGCTGATTGGTTGAAATAGGTACTTTGGAAATTAGTGAGTTTTTTTGACGTCTTAGCCAACAAACTTTACTCTATTCATACCGCACTTTTATCTGAGGTTTCGCGAAAACCTCTGGAATCACCATAAAAATCAGGAGGTTTCGCATACATTTTTCAAATTTCAAAATCTCGTCGATGTGTTTTCTTCTAGTTTTTTTTTACACAATCTACAAGTTCCAAAGCCGTTGACATGCAATTGAAATTTTTTTTTAACTGTGTTCTTATCGCAGATGAGTAATTATACAGAAAGTCGACTCAGCATACCTCTGTCCCTTTGAACCCGCAAAAATTTTGTGAATATGTGTGAGCCAGCCAAATAAAGTACGGTGGCGTTGATGTGTCAAAAATATGTCATTAGCGCGGGCAGTTTTGCAAGAAATCCAAATGGCAACAAAAAACAGCTGATTATAGCGGATGTGTTGGGGAAGTGCTGCGAAGTATTGAGTTAACGTAGTTCAAGTTTCATAGATATTTTAATTCAAATGTTTATAAAAAAAAAATAGTTAGGTATATAATAAATAATGAAGTTGGTTCAATTAAATGCGAATATTTTTTGTGTTTATAAGAAATAGTTCTTAATTTTTTATCAGCCTTAAAATAAACATACTTGGGTTGTTATATTTTTTCCATTTTGGTTAATAAAGTCAGACAAAATGTATATATTATTTTACAATTGCATGAATATAACTGAATTAGTAATGTTTGGGTATAAAATATTTATAGTTAATAGTTTTGGATTAGTTTTTCATGTATATTAAATTCTTTGGTTGTTTTATTATGTTTTTTATTGAACATAGGGAAGTTTAATATATATATATACATATTCGGAACGTTCATATGAGAGCGAGCGAGCGAATTGACAAACTGCGACGAAATAACTTTAAATGCATTTTTAAACACAAACTGTAGATTTGACTATTTCAATTCCAAGTTAATAACGTTATTATCTCCGAATTGAAATAGTGAATAGCGGTGAATAAAATAGCAGTGAATTTATGAAATACTATGTTAAATTGTTGAAATGGTTAGTTAACTAATCACGCGTTACTCATTAATTTCATTCATTGAGGTTTTATTTATTTCACCTACAATTTTAGTAATTTTACAGAATATTTTATTAATTCACTGCTCAAATATTTATCGCACCTTCCATTTCAAAATTATTTAATTTTAATTATTTTACTCGACATTCGACAAATCAACCAACAAAATAATTTAATTACAAGGTGGCGCAAAAATAACATTCCGATGTTTTTTGGCTGTAATTTTAAAAAAAATTAAAAACTTTGATTCTTCTTGTGGATTATTTTTATTTGGTCTTTTAATTTTTTTTACATCAAGTCGAGAATATGATGTCATGTAAATGGCCGCCGCCACAGTTGATTGTCATTTGAGCCCTTTTTATGGCATTTTCCATCACTTTGGCCAAAACTTCCGGCGATAGGTCCTCACATTCTTGACGGATATTGTCTTTAAGAGCTGCAAGAGTGTGAGGCTTGTTGACATAAACCCTTCAAAAGCCCCACAAAAAGAAGTCTGGAGCGGTCAAATCAGGCGATCTTGCTGGCCAGTGCAAATCGCCAAAACGGGAGATTAGGCGCCCGGGAAATGCATCCATCAGCATATCGGTTGTGGCACGTGCAGTGTGTGCCGTTGCACCGTCCTGTTGGAACCACATGTTTTCCAATCCCAATTCATCAAGTTGCGGCAAAAAGAACTCGTTGATCATTGCTCTGTAGCGCTCACCATTCACAGTAACCGTTTGTCCCACGACGTCTTCGAAGAAAAAAGGTCCGATGACTCCTCCAGCGAAAACAGCACACCATACAGTGACTTTGAGCCGGTGTAATGGCTCTCCGTGGGTTACACGCGGATTTTCAGTGCCCCAGAAGCGTAAATTTTGCTTATTTACGTACCCGCTAAGATGGAAATGGGCCTCATCACTCATGATTAGTTTTTGATGAAAAATCATCTTCCTCTTGGTGGTGATTAAGGATGGCTTGAGCGTAGACGCGATTGGCGGTCAGCAGCTAACAGCTGATGCACCGTCTGGACTTTGTACGGAAACATCTTCAAATCTTGTACCAAAATTCGCTGTAAAGACCGTCGACTGATACCCATTTGCGTAGCACGTCGTCTGGTCGATGTCGACGGCGCTTCCATGACATCTTCGGCTACAGCAGCAATATTCTCTGCAGAACGGCTACTCCGGTGTCTGCCACGCCTGGCAGCATCTCGTGTTGTGCCAGTCTCTTCGAGGCGAGCGGCTAAACGTCGCAGTGTTTCACCAGTAGGCGTTGGACGGCTAGGAAATCTGCGACGAAATTCACGTTGTGCCAAAGTCACCGACCGATTATTGCTCAAATAAATAGTCACCAATATTACGCGTTCTGGAGCAGTATAGCGTAACATTGTTTATTAACCTGTATTTCGCATGTGTTTACTGCACAAATGTAAAAACAGAACAGTTCTGTTCTCATTCTGGCAAATCGCAAAATTTATAGCATTTTCTGATAGGAGGATTACTTTTGCGCCACCTTGTATTACTTGCTAAATTAATTTAACTACCGGCAAACAAATGATGAAAATCCTTATTTTATGTTTAACTTGCGCAACTGCCAAAATGTTTACGAAACTGCTTAAAAATGTTTACCCAAAAAATATGTTTGTTAGGTTAGACTACAATAATACATAATAATTGAAAACATTCAACAAAATATTATATATTTGCAAATTCATCATAAATCGTAAGTTTTGACTTTTAACATGTCAACATGAGATCTTTTCCAAAATGGATTCTTAGGCGCAGAACTGCTATTGTGTGCGTGAGCTGGCTCAATTTGGTTTGCATGTAAAAACATATACGGACACAGTACTGCGCCTTTTTGAAGCAAATAAAAAACCATAGGCCGGAGGGCCAAAAATCCTCTCAGTCTATCTGTACAATAATACATAATAACTCATCTGTGGTACTTATTCAACTGCAAGTCACCTAAGAGTCAGCTTATCGATTACTTGAACGTTAATGTCGGGAATTGTTCGAAGGTATAGGCATTGTTAGCCTAAATGCTCGAACGCAATATTTGCTTATTAGCGTTTATTTTTCGATGGCTGCCTGAAAAGTCACAGAAATCCCAGGTTCGAAAAAAGGTCGGAAAAATTTCTTTTCATTTCATGATTCTTCAGTTAGGTTAGGGTTGCCATAAAACGAAATAGAAACGTTGATTGTTTTATTAGTTTATACCCATGTAGCTTCTTCCTAGGTAAATAAAATCACTTCCTGCCATTTTAACTCGCCACTTTATTTTGTTATAAAAGACATTATAATCAAAAATAAATGATCCTATTTTACAACCTCTTTTATTGGCAAAAAAAATTCTCGGGACCGGTCCTTTGATAGAGTTGGTAACCGTGGTAACCGTAACCTAACTAACTAAATAACAATTTAAGAAAAATTATGTCCTTTGTTAATGTAGTTACCTACCTACGTATGTTCCTCTTTACGTATTTTATGTTAGTAACACCGAAAGAACCAACCTTGGTTGAATCAATAATGTTTCATTGTCTCATTTAAAAATGGGCTTAAAATTGTCAAATCAAACAAACAATGTTTGATATTGGAATCAACTACTTTGGCATTCTTGTTGCCAATTTTTGTAAGTATCACAGCTATGTTCAGTTTAAACATATTTGTGGTTTTGGAGTTAATAAACAATTACATTTTTGATTTCATATTTAAATATCAATAATATTATGATAGAGTTAAGGCCCCAACCCATAGAATCCGTTGCTGCGTGCAATTTCAATTACAATCAATCAAATTTTCTTTGTCTGAAGAGCATTTTTCATATTTAATGTAAAAACATAAAGGTTTTTTTTAATTTTAAAGTGCAATGTGGACAATAAAAATGGAGAACCGTACAAAAAAAACAAAAGAGAAGTAAGAAATTTCTGTAGGAATAACAAAAAAATATTTTTTTCGTTTGCCTGCTAAACCATCGTTAAACGCCCTTCGACGGTGAGCTAAGTTAACTCACACTTGAAAAACGTCAGTTAGTGTCAAATTTGTTTTATTAATAACATTTTACGCACATAACTCATTACTTAAGGGTCACTTACCGCTAACTCGTGTTTATTAATACGGGTGTATATTTTTAAACGATTTATCCTAATTTAACATAAAATTATAAAACTGAGCGTATTAAAAAAAAATAAATCAGAATATTTTTTTGATATGGCAGTATTGACAGAGATGACAACCGACAGCTGCAATCGCCAATGAAAAAAGAACACACACAACAGTCAAAGTTCCAACGGATTCTTTGGGCGGCCCATGCGTTTATTTTAAAGTTTTGACGCACGCACGCAAGCGACGGATTCTATGGGTCGGGCCCTTTATCACTCTCGGATTTTAATAATTCATTTGATCTCAAGTGTTTTTGTTTTAAATAAATGCTTGTGGAAAAAATTTCAAAAACGATAAGATATGTTATTGAAGAAGCAAAATAGTGATCAATGTTATTTTTAGAGGTTGGTTTTTCGATTAGAGATTATGTTCATTTATGTTCAGTTTGGTTTGCCATTTCATCATGAACAGGTTGACAAATGAACAACGCAAATCTTGCAAATTTATTTCGAAAATCATGGTTCAGTTCGCGAAGTTTCATCGCAAAATTTTGTTCAGTGATGGGGCTCATTTTGGGTTGAATGGCTACGTCAACAAGCAAAATTGCCGCATTTGGAGTGAAGAGAATCCACTTAAGACCCTTGAAACGCGATTACATCCACAAAAACTGACTGTTTGGTGTGCTCTATGGGCTGGTGGAGTCATTGGGCCATACTTCTTCCGAAATAATGCTGGAGAGTCAGTTACCATTAATAGAGACCGGTATAGAGCCATGATAACCGACTATTTTGTTCCCGAATTGGATGACATGAATGTGGATGAGATGTGGCTCCAACAAGACGACGCTACATGCCACACAGCGCACGTCACAATCGATTTATTGAAGGAAACATTCGATGAGCGCATAATTTCGCGGAATGGAACTGTCAATTGGCCACCAAGATCGTGTGATTTGACACCATTGGAATATTTTCTTTGGGGATATGTGAAGTCGCTCGCCTACGCCAACAAACCAGAAACGTTAGGGGGCTTGGAAGCCAACATTCGTGGCGTTATTGCCGACATACAGCCCCAAGTGCTTGAAAAAGTGGTTGAAAATCCGACCACTAGACTTGTCTTTATTCCAACCAGCCGCGGCGGCCACATGCCCGAAATCATATTTAAACATTAATGGCATAAAATTATCTTTCCTATAAAGCCAAATTGATGGACATTAAAACGATTTTCTTGTGTTTTATTTCAATTCGAAGTTCTAGACCAACGTTTTTCTTTCGATATAGATATGTAGGTATGTATCCGCGGCAATACATTCGAGAAGTCATTCCTGACTATAAAAAAAGTTACCAAAGAGGTTGGGAAAGCGGTCGAATTCTACGGCGAAGGGCCGGACGAGATACATTCTGAGTTTTGGTAAAAAGGGAGATATAGGGACATCAGATGTCCCATGATTTAATTATCCAAGCTTAGTAATCAATGCCTATTGAGTGGATGAAAAGTTATATTCTTCATTTGCACAAAGCCGAACCTGTGCTAATTACCGCTCTAGCAAGCTATGAAGATCGTTGAACGAACGCCCGATTGAAGAAAATATAAAGGCTTTCCGATGACCAGTGCGGGTTTGTCGGGGCAATCCAAAATTTGTATAAAGATTGTGATTGCTCTATGGTTTTACATATCAGCTGTTCTAAGACAACAAGCAGTTCGTGAAACCTGCGTACAAGTGGTCATGGACATGTACAAGTAAACAAAGACAATAGTAAGGGGCCCTTCTGGGATGCACCAACCAGGGAAGTGTCTTAAGTCTTTGCTTTTTATTGCTGTTCTCGATTACCTATTTGCTGATGATGGAAGCATCATAAGGAAGTATTAACCTTCTCTGCAGTAAGCACTTACAGCCTTATTAATAATAAAGCCCTACTCGCTCGTTAACTCATGTGTTAGATAGCATACGGATAAAAAACTTATCTTTTCTTATTAATAATGAATGGTTCTCCATATAATAACTAACTGACTGTTTTCCTGAAAAATTTGCTTGAAAATAGCATCACTGACATAAATTGTACTAAAATCTATTACATTCCGCCTGACATCTGGACATATCCAAATAAAAAATTTACAAATTTCTACAAACTGAGAAAAATTATAAAAAAAGCAATGGTGGAAAAATATAGGCTAACAAAATGGAATCAAAACAAAATGAGAGGATGCTGAAAACTGGTGCTCGTCCAAATTTGTACAAGGATTTATTTTTGCTTTATACACATTTCTTTGGCGTGATGTAGGTATAATATCATCTTCAATCCTGCTCATATTATTAAGAATGTTTATAAATTCATAAGCCATTTCTTCGATTACTTAAGGAACAGTTTTTTGAACACTAAAATTAACAATAATTTGCACAAAAACCTTTTATTGTTTAGTCGAGCAAAATTATTTCAATGTTATCAACTTGTTAAGCAACCTACATCAGTGAGTTAGTTTTTGACAGTTTTTACGCAGCGGATAAATCCTAAGAAATGATTATTAATAAGAAATTGAGTTTATCTTATGAGTTAACAATGTGTTAGAGTTATCAATCAGTTAAATCGGCATTATTATTAAGGCTGTAAAAGTTTTAGAGGATATATTCGGGTATCTGGCCCACTCCCAACTATTCCGATAATTTATTTGAACAATGGACATGTAGGTACTGATCATAACCCGTAAACTCCCTAATTGCTAATCGATTTAATCATTCGAATGCGTCCATCATTGCTACATATTCTACTAAACTTAGACTATGACCCACGGCTCCGCTCACGTCTAATTTAATTAAACTATATCGATCAGGAGAGTGTCACCATTATAATGCTGAAATTAACAAGAAATTAATTCGACAGATAAGCCATATATTTTAGAATGAACTAAAAAATGTTATAAATGTTATCGTACTGTGCTGTACGAAACGTAATACTAACAATAAGTCATATCCCCCATCGGAAAAGTTATCTACGTATTTATTTTAACAATAACGTGTTTTCGATTCTTCTTTTTCTAAATATAACTACCCGGTTTTTTTTTAAATCACAACCGCAAATAATTTTCAAAACACGTGTACCTACCCGTTTAAATAAAAACAGGCCATAAACCGAGTGCTCTAGAGACAGAAATATTTCAGGAAATAATTTTAAAGACTTAATTCGTTAATATGTAGTCGTATCCCGGTCATAAAAGGTAAAGTATCTACTTATGTACGTGGGCACATGAGTTGAGTAAGTACCCAAGGGGCATCGAAAAAAGCTGTCACTATATATTTTTGTGTTAAATGATAGAGAAAGTTTCAAAAGCCAAGAAAATCTTCACGTCAAAGAACATATCTCGGAAAAATTAGAGAACGACTGGCTCAGTTGGTATTGTCATTATTCGAAGAAGGGACTCTACGAACCCCGTTAAAAGGCCAAAAACAATAAATGCAGTGAAGTATGATCAATAAAATTCTGATACTAGGCGAAAACAAGTAACTTAGCAATCGGATTTTGACAACAATTCTAGAACAATTTCTGTTCAGCAAATAAAGGTAATGCTACAAAAGGGGCAGACCTTTAAATGATCTTTCGCAATACTGTAAGTGCTTTAATAGTAGAGGTAGACGAACTTTAAATTATCATCAAAACATTGGTTTCCGTAGTTAACTTCATTTTTTAAAAAGAAATTTGTTGAGAAAAAACAATACGAACCAACTAAATAATTAACCACAAATAGGCTTCATTGGGGCTCCTCTATGTCTTGCAAGAACTATCGAGGCATATCCCTGCTAAATGTCGCATATTAGATCCTACCCAAAGTCTCAAACGCCGACACTAATCGGCGCGTACCAGCTAAAACATTTTCACAAATTTCCATGCAAATTCTGTAAGGTTCTGCGAATTTGTAGAGACACACCGTCTTTTCATTGACTTCAAAGTCGCAGTAGCTCTTCATTGTGATAGACGAATTAGGAATCCCGTCAAAAGTGATCCACCTATGTCGCTTGATCCTACAAACTACGTGTGCAATGTTTAGTTTGGAAGCAGCTCATCTAAACTCTGTAAAATATGCACCGTATGCATCGCCAGGGTGACTTCTTCAATTCTAATCTTGAGCAGATAGTGCACAAAACTATTTGGCCTTGAAGTAAATGAGAACATGGACACATTGCTATTAACGTTGCTCTTGATAGCAGCAACTTTAAGATGATTAAGGAGCTCATTTACCTCGGGATAAACATTAACACTACAAATGTGGAGATCGGTCAAATAAGCTTATCGCAGCCTTGAAACTTGAGGAGTGTATTCTATTAACTATGAAGGCAGTTTCTTGTATATGACACCCTGACCATTTGGGGACTTTCTATGTAATATTTAGAAAACAATGTAACTCATAAGCAGTATGGATTTTAAACTTTTCATATCTAATAGATACCAATATAGTATGATAATAATCTTGGATAATTGGATACTTTTCCAGAATATATAGATTTTGGCCATATTTAACGTTGGGCCACTTTGAAAATTTCCAAATTTACAAAGTTGCTGTTCCCTAGACGCATTCGTGTTTGGGTCATTTTCAATGTTGGGATTTAAAGTCAAATATTTTCAAAAATATGTAAGTCCGCATTGAACCTTTTTGAACAGCCTAATAAGCTTGAATAAAGGTTCAAAAATCTGTAAAAAATCTTATTTTTTTAGCCGTGCTTATAATTTTAAACATACGGATGATTTTCTTTCAGTCATACGTTTTAACGCGCTCTGCTGACACGACACATTAGGCCCGGGACCAACCAAAATTTCAGCTTGGACAAAATAAGTTGAATATTTACATTCCTGTCATGTCATGTTCCGTGGGTACTGCCACGCCTTTGCGCTCACGCCATTGCTCTGCCAATTACACCAAAAAATAAAATGGGTTGCGTAACCAAATTCATTATTCAAAAACTAAGATTTGACACTACACATTTTTTTAAAAAAAATGTTTACCATTTTACCCCTACAACGCTCGTCAGAATTACATCTATGTGATGTATCGAGCAGTTAAATAAATACCAGTATTATTCCTATAATTATGAATCATAATTACTCTCAATAAAATAAGTTTAGTTTTCAATACTATCACGTTTTCACTTTAAAAAATAATTATGCCGCTAAAGAGTTCAGTGCAAATACATATAATTAGCATAAATGGATTAATATTTTTTTAAGATGAAGATAAGAATATTTAGTGAGTTTCAATAGAAACATTTACATACCCGATTTTTCTTAAAACACATATAGGTCTAAGAAAAAATAAATATGAGTAATATTTTTGGATTCATATTCCCACAAACAACAATTCACGTTACCTTCTTATTTTTTAAATGAACCCACAGTGATGAAACAAAAATAAAAATTCTAGTAAATCCGACCCAAACGAAATAAGGACAAAAGTGGGTATTTTTAAGCAACCAATCTGTCCACCAATACCAGAATTATTTTTCCGACAGAGCTGAACTATTTTAAAATAAAAGTCAAGTACGGTCGCAGTGCCTTTCTCATTTTGAAAATTTTTGTAGCCACCACTTTCAAACATTTCAAAATTATCATAAGCATCGCCTTTACACATTTAATTTTTTTTTCTGAATAGAGAATCTGCTAAAAATGTATTATCTTGTGTACAACTCTTTAGAGAACTTGAACTTTCCAAGGTATTTACGCGTCACAATAGTTATTTCGTTTAGCTAGATATCAGGCGGTCGAATATCCGTCTATCCGACAAAATAGCTAACCGTTACATCTCAATAGTAATTACCTATAGATAGAAAATGGAAAAATAAAGTGGAGCTCATTATTGTGTAACGGCCTTGACTCTTCTCTCTTTCCAATTCTAAAATAAAATCGACTTTGTTTCAATTACAATAACTCTCCCCCATTGGTCCTTGTACGTTATGTGTTGTTACATCCTAACTCGACAAAAGAATGTTTCTTCCCTGATCGACTAACAGACTCAAGTATTTCTCAAGTAAGCGGAGTCTCCAACTAGGTACCTTATTTTTACAACAGATCTCATAAACTGTTCTGTCTCGCTTTATCCACTATCTCTATGCACAATTGATAACTTTCATCCTCCTCTTCTTCTTTCATTCTTTCACAACTCTCTTTTCACAGATCTCACCTCTTACGACTTCCATAAGGTAAATTTTTGCAAAATTAACGATTACCTCGAGAGGTGTTCCTTTGATTTTAGTAATCTATCTTTTAATGATGCGATTGCCTTTTTTTATATAAATTTAATTAAATTTGTTTAATTCTTTTTCTCTGTGTGTCCCCATTTCTCCTTTTAATCATCTTCAAATTGTCTGACCTAGGTTTCGAAAATATATTGTTAAAATGGATTTCCTCTCACCAGAAAACCGTCCTTATAGTGTTAGCTTCAGATGCTTCCTCTCAGCTATCTAGGTCCGCTTCCTTAAATCCTTACAATAAATGAGCCCGAGCGGGTCATTAAACACTTCTCCCTCTCCCTATACGCTGACGATAAAAACATTTTTTTCCCCTCAAGACTCTAGTCACCTTCAAGGTCTTACCTTCATAATTTTTTCGATTTGGTGCCTCAAAAATTGCTTAGAACTTAACATCGCCAACTTTTCACCAGTCTCCTTCCCGAATATACCTTCTCCTTGGTCAGCCTATATCCCTTGTAAATACAATCTCTTCGCGATCTTGGTATTCTGTACAACAGGAAGCTAAATTTCCGTTCGCACATTGATGAGACAATTCGAAAAGACAACTCTTCATTTGGGTTTGTGTAACGGTGGTCCAAAGAATTCTCCAACCCTGTATGGTTGGGTACCTATAGTTGGGATTGTATTGTATGGTCGCCCTTTCAGCGAGTTCATGTTTCCAGAATCGAGAGCATTTAACGTTGTTTTTTTCGATTCGCTCTTCGAGGTTCACCCTGGAACCACTCTATTGTTATGCCTCCCTATCAAGACCGCCTTAAACTTATAAACTTGAATACTTTTGAAGAACGCAGGGACGTAACAGACATTCTCTTCATTCATAGACTCCTCTCAGGTTCTATCGATCTCACGTCTATTTAAAAATCTATATTTTCTTCCTCATCTTTTTTATTTACCGACCCACCGGGCCTCTTATGGTTCCAACGAACAAACCACACACTCGATATCCTTCCCATTTCTCCCATATTAGTTCGTAAATCTTAGCTTTTAAGTTAGTATATAGCTTGTAATAAGCCTCATGAATGGGGACGTTCGTCCGCACCAAAATTAGATGAAGGTACCTCTGCTCACTCAGATCTGTCCATTTTACTCTCAGGCAGATAGGTACCTACTTCCTTTTACTTCAGTATTTTACCCAACTTTTTCAGAAACCGATAAGGCACTTCAGTTATAAGCAGCTTTGATGTTCAGCACTCACCACGTCAGTACCTAAAAATCTGGAGGCTGGTTCGAGCAAAGGCGCAAAGTTCACAGAGGAAATGCGCGTTCCCCACAAGCTTCACATACAGTTGTATCACTGTATATTTGTATGCGTAGGTAGTTAGTTTACAAGTAGGCTTAAACAGCTCCCTGAAGTATTTTAAGGGATAACATGGGTTTCACAGCTGCAAAAATTTATTTATTTTTTATTGTCTTATTAATTTCTACAACATCTCGAGAATATTATCCAAAACTTTCTAGTCATTCCAAATAAAAGTTTCGGAGATACAGCCTTGGGAAGGTGCGCACTCAATTGAATCACGAGGTTTAAGGTTATAATTTTGTTTGCCAAAAATCCAATTTTCTCTTTTTTTCTCTTCGTCCAAATTCTAGTTTATGGTCTTAACTAAAACATGCATTTTTTTTGTTTACTTCTGATGATCCTGTGAGGAGTTCTACTGTCAACGCGGACGCATCTTTTTTCCGAGGGATCAACGGAAATGACGTCACAATGATGGAGTTTTGAATATTTCCCCATGAAAATTTCAGAAATTCTTTTTCAAATGTATTTAAAGATAAAGACAGTAAAAATTTTGAATAAAATATTTTATTTTTTGTATAAATAAAAATTTTTTGAAAACATAACTTTTTTTCCCCCAAATAAACTCATGTAAGACAAACCCCTTAAGACAATTTTCCACGCATTGCATGATTAAACTATTTTGCTAAAATCAAACATAACCAACGAAGGTACAGGTATTTATCCTTGTTTGTTTTAAATGCATATAGATTTCTGGTATTCACCCTTAATTTTGATACTTAATTAAAAAAAATTGTAATACTTGAATGTCTCCATAATAGAATGCCCTAAAGCTTCACGATATACATATGTACATAAATGTACCTACCTACCTACTTAACAGACAAATGAAATATGCAAAAAAGTTTTACCCAGTAACATGATAATCCACTGCGCCATTAAATTTGTTGCACTATCATCAGATCAAACATATTACTTATTTAGTATGTACCTTCCTACCTACATCCTTAGGTTATAACCACATTTCGCATTTACATCCATATCTGATGCTAAATTAAAAAGCCAACATAAAACATGACCAAAGTGAATAAATAAATACCCTTTTTACTTTCTCTAATATGAGGTCAAGAAACTGGAATTTTGTGTCACGGTTCAGTTCAGTGTAACTCAAGTGCAATGATCCCAAATTTCCTTAGGCAACCTGCCGAA
This sequence comes from Ferdinandea cuprea, assembly GCA_963576555.1. Classification (NCBI taxonomy): domain Eukaryota; kingdom Metazoa; phylum Arthropoda; class Insecta; order Diptera; family Syrphidae; genus Ferdinandea; species Ferdinandea cuprea. Next base: position 137,774,734 of record OY754958.1, read on the forward strand.
AATAAAATACAAACATAAAAATAACCCCACGAAATGTGTCCAAAATTAAATTCTTAACGCAACTTCTTAAAGTACCGTTTGGTCCTTATTCTTGTTTGCCTTTGCCTGCGGAATTCAACCACCAAAAATATATTTCACGTAGGTATAGAAGAGGGTTAGGTTCATTGCCTTTAAGTTGGCTCTGTCTTTTGCTGTATGCGTGCGTTTTGTCCTGTTAGATACCTACCCCAAAAAAAGTTGTCTTATATATTAATTCCAAAAAAAAAAAAAATACGAAAACTGGATCAGCGTTGCCATAATGTTGTTATAATTTTTAGTTTTAATCAAACTTTTTGTTTGACAAGGAGTATTTTGTTTAAACGGCGAGGGGTTTTCTATTTAAATTTTCGTAAATATTAAGCATTAACAGTTTCGACAAGCATTGTGCGTGCGAAGATTTGGATGAACATTTGGATTGAGAAAAGAGAAGGTTTTTTGTTGGCCTATGACAAATATGCATGACAGATAAACAACTTTATGGAATCTTCATATATATAGTAACAGCAGGTTTCGGTATTTACTTGCTGAAAACATACAAAATGGCAAATATATGTATTCCTTTAATAAAATGTATATTAAAGTTCCTCAACATATCTTTCGACACATTGTAGGTAACATAGTTTCCGCTAAGAGTCCGTTTTATGTTTCACAAATCTTGATAGGTATAGCTACCTAAATCTTGTTGGTTTTACTCCGTTTAAATGATAACAACGACAACACTGTCTAAGAAGGCCTGCGGAGAATTGTTTTCTAAGCCCAACAGTTCAAATTTCATCCCCTTTCTAGCATAGGAGTGATGTATACTTCTGAGAAACACAATTCTTTGACATCATCATCGTCTGGCAACAAAATACCGTGTCCACCGTTTGTTTTCGTGACAAAGGATTCCGAATAATTATGAATCCTTTATACGTACTTCTAACTGTTTGCAACATGTGCTCGCAGTTATAAGTTGAGCAACAAAAGCCTGTAACACATGAAATTCAATATTATCGTCATCGTTGATGTAGACAGAATGCCAATGACTCCGGAATTTAATTCGGCAGTTAATAGAATACGAATTAGTTTAAAATTGTAGACAAAGCATTCTAATGCGTCCTTAATTATCTAAATTAGTTTCACGCCAGTCTAGTCTTCTAGACCAGTTACGAATGCAAAAAAAGAAGAGGGGCCAATAGAGCTTTTACATTTCTTTGTCGTTAATACTAATGCTTATGCATTAGTTGACCTATCCTTCTCACGAGTAGATAGATATCTATGTATATAAATAAAAAACAATTCTTTCGAATATATGTAGATAGTGGGTTCATTTTAGAAATTGTATTAATATGGCCATAACTGGTGCGATGGTTGACATGGCGAAACAGAGGTAATGTTTTCAAGTTGCAAGGGTTGAAGTGGTTATGGGATTAGGTATATTGTCGTGTTTTTTCTTCCAGATGTCACAGTATTTCATTTCAGATAGTGATAATTTTCCACCCGAGACCTTAAAGGTCAAAGCGAATAAACTTTCGTTGAAGTTCTATGATTCTTTGAATGTGAATTTTATGACAACCACACTAAACTTGGATGTCATATTATGTACGAAGAGACTCGGTAACACTTGACTTGATTCTTTAGAGGCCATCGTCTAAAACCTAATCTCAGTTCTTTGTCGCAAAAACAAAACAACTAAATCGCGAAATTTTGTTGTTGAGGAAACCGATAAAGTAGAATTTTGAGAGAGATTTAAGGGAGCTGTTTACGGGAGTACTTTATTGTCGGCCATTTTCTGACATTTAGGTTTAAAAAGATATTAATGCATCGAAAATAAGGAATAGAAATTTATTCAGGATGTGCAGCACAGCACGTGCACGTCATCATCGAATGTAGAGGTTCACGATTACTTTAAGGAAGCGCGGATTTTACTGTCATTGGATCAGATACGGAGGTACTAAAAAGAACTCGGTACCTATAGTTGGAATTGAAAATTAAGTGTAAGGATTATAACTTGGAAAAGAGGGAGGGGTAGGTAATTATATTATACAGCTTTAAGGAATAACCGTTTCCACGTCCAGTGCCAGAAGATACTTTTACGTGCTAACTAACTTTGTTGCAAAGATGTTTGGTTGCAAAGTGATAACACTACTATGTTTCAGTTACGAATTTTAAATAAAAAATTGTAAGGAAAGTGACGAAATACCCTGGTCGTCTGAACTTTGATTACTTCTCGAAAGGACTAACATTTCAAATTTCCATATATGTATATCCTATAATGTTGGCCATCCTTTGATTTTATCAGTGGGTGCAGTGGCTTAGTCTTTAAGTTACGGCGGTACAAACCCCGGACCGTATTTGCAAACGCCTGACAAACATTCATGAGAAGCTTCTTAAAAATAAAATTAAATTGTATGTACCTTCAATTCATGTCAAAAAATATATTTTCGCACACACAATAGTTTGAGAAGCTAGGCTTTAGTTCGATTTTATTTTTTTATGATGTTATATATGTATTACTTCACTTCAAACTATGTGAATGTAAGTCCGCGACCGAAACTTGACTAGGAGTACAATTAGGTAGTAAGTAATAATTGCAAATACATATTTCTGAGTCTAAAGGAGGCCAATGCAGTTTACCATATTGTCCACATTTTAAAGGGAATGTAGACGGAATTCAGGGCTAAGGCGTAAAGAAACTATACCGCACTTAAAACAAGATATTTAAAGCACGTTTATTAAGTTTAAAGCCAGACTGGTATTAGTTTTGTTTCACCATTAAAATAAAGCTGCATTTTGTATCATTTTATTGAAAAGTTATTTGAGTTATTTATATACTGTGTACATACATATATTGGTTCAGATATCTACTTAACGGGCTCCCGGCAGTTAAGTGGTCTTTACGAGCTCTCGGCGGGCTCCCGGCCCGTGAAGACATTTTATCTGAGACGCGGTAGCCTTCCGTCATCTACTAGTTCGGGCACGCTGCTTCCATTGGTCCATACTAGAGAGCTGAATGAATGGCAAAAAAACCACGTTCGAATGAACAATGCCAAAAATGAGTTCAATGAAATAGAATGCGAGTGAGTGAGTGAGTGCGGTCAGGTAGAACTCGGACGCACAACATTTAAACCAAAGAAAACGCGTTGCAATAAGAGGTTGCGTTTCGAATGGATTCGAATGACAAAACGGTTTTTTAATTGTTGTTGTCTTGGCGCGCATAAAGAAAAAAAAGAAAAGAAAGTCGATGTAACTTCTCTTCGTATTTATTTAGCTTATTACTATACAAAGTAATATAGCCTCGTCGCCGTTTATTTCTCCGTCCATTTCTTTTGACTGCTTGCGTCTCTTGAATCGAACGAAATGAAGGCACACAAAAACTCTAGTAATTCGAGTGTCTGTGGCTGTGCCAAATTTTTCATTTCGCTTTACGCTTCACTTATAATCATTTATTTCGCTCAATGTCGTCTGGTGTGAGACACAACACGCACTCACATTGCTACTCATTCATTTCATTGTGTCCCTCGCACTCACTCAATTCAATTCAATTCGAGTGCATTCAATTTAACGTATGTTGTAAGTGAAGCCATACAGCTCTCTAATCCCTACCCAGCACTTTGGCATCCGCGATTTATTGGTCTTTAAAGTAGAGGTTCGGTCTTCCTTTCCGTATCGAACCATATGTCTCCATATGATCTATGTGGCCGTAGTGAACGAATCCTCAAACTTTACTGATAAGGTATATTCATTTTCCAACCCGAAAAATAACGAAAATTAAGGTATCCAACGCCCCCGTGCTACGGCCTTCCATTGATCAGCTACTTTTATGCAGTGGGATTTGTTAAAACAGCTTTGATGATGCAAACCTAAAACATCACTTCATCAGAGTAAGAGATCAATTATGAGTGGAAAGATATCCACATGTGTTTCATAAACGTTAGGAGTTAGAATTTAGTGAAATCTTGGCCTATATAAAGAGTAAATCTAAAATTATAAGATCAAGAAGCCTTCAAGTTAAATGAAGCCAAGCACCGGCATGTTCGAGGAATAGATCACATTCATGTATATGTGCATAACGCTAAACGCAGGTACAATAATGCCAATTAGTTTTAACTTATCGTATTGCAATATGTAATGATTCTTTTTAATAAGTAAACCTTGTTCGTTTACTAAAATGTTTGGTACAATCAAGACAGATAATCATAACGAATGAACATTTAACTAAATTGTTTGCGAAGTTCTTTTGGGTTAGCGATTTCCATCGAGCTCAATCTTGCAAGTTTTCAATTGCATTTCAAAAACTTTCGATTCAAATTTTAAGTTTTTCAGTTTAGCAGTATGGAAAATTCTTAATGTACCTAACTACTTAACAACATGATTTAAATCTATTTAAATATTGATCATATCAAAGTGCACGACTGCGTCATACGAAACATTCTCGATACATGAGATGGGTTTTTGAGTCGCAAAATGAATCGAAAATTAATGGTGAGAAATTTATTTATTTATTTTAGGTTTTAAAAAATTTGATTTTCTCAAAAACTGCACTTCCGATTTTGATGTAAAACCAAGGAAACCTTTAGTGCAAATCGTGATGTAATTTCGCACATTGGACACTTTAAACATAGTTGTTCGGAATACAAAAAATTATAAAAATCGTTGGAGCCGTTTTTAAAAAAACGAATTTAATTTAAATTTAAAAAAATCGTTATATGAAAAAAAAATTGAAAAAAAAAAATATTCACACAATCTAAGTACGCAGATTTGTTTAAGTTATAGTACGAAAAAAACTGTAAATTTGTTTTAAGTTCCCTTTATTAGTTTTCGAGTTATTGCCCGTTTTATAAATTACCGTTAATCGATTTTATTTCAAAAAACTGAGTATGCAGAATTTTTAACCCCATCCTAAACATCCTTAGTACAAAAACAGAGCGAAATCCTTGGAACCACTTTCGAGAAAAATAGTGATAGGTTAGTGATTTTAACAAAAAAAAAATTGTATGGCAGATACCGTTATTTAAAAAAATAAACCAAAAAATAAAAAGTTGCTCCGAGATGTAACCCCAAGAACCTTATATACGAACTTTGAAGCAAATCCGTCGAACCGTTTCGCCATACGGCGCCCGGACAGACAGACCGACACAGACAGACCGATGGACGGCATTGGCGGACCCACTTTTTTGGACTTCTCTATAGTCGTAATATCTTCCCTCATCCTCAGATTGAGTGCGAAATTTCCGCACGATCGCAATAACTTTCTCTTTAGTATAGTAGATATTTTCAATAATGTTTTAAAGATTCAAATTCAAGATAAAAAAATAACATTTTACTTCTGTACAACAAAACTTGGCTCTTCTTAAACATGTTGGTGTAGGTACTTAATGTATTATTTCTTTGTTAGGCGAAGGGTATAAATGGTATAAAAGGTTTATTCTTAGGTGCAGGCTGGCATCTCAGCGCTTTTGTTACCCTAGTCCTAGTCTATTTTTGTTCATTATTCTAAAAAAAAATTGTTTCTCCGCCTGGCAAATCTTGATCCACACTATTCTAGTCTATTGCATTTTGTTCACTCCTGTCAGTTCGAAACCCCTGACTTGTAGCTTTTACCATTCTTAAGCCGACGTATTTTGAAATTAAGTGTTGATGCGAATCCCCTATTTCATTTCTTTTTCGAAATTGTCTTTCATTGTGATATATCAATTCGTTGAGAAGTAATAGCCGAGTTAATATCAACACACAAATCCAAAATTTAATACGCTGCTTCTGAATGAATTGAATTGATGACAACAAGTGATTCATGATAAATGTTTTTAAAACTTTGCATTTGTTCGATACATAAAGAATTGAAATTTAATACCTAGATACTAATCTGTGACTATTTCTATTTTTTTATTTCTTATGAACGACGACGTAGTGCTCGGATATGTACAATCATTGCCTTTATCCTATATATGCATTTTTAGATACTTCTGACATTAAATTCTAATCTATCTGATGTTCGTGATATAAAAACTAAATCTTTTAGGTATTAGGTAGGGAAGAGCGGCCCTAGAAGTAACAGGGGTAAAAAGTAACAGCTTAAAAAAACAGCCTCCTCTTAGAATTAAGAATTGTGTGGATGCGAAAGTGTTCGTCTTCCCCATAGCTACACCCGCGTATATACTTAAGTTGCTGATAGGACATCCGTAAAGGAAGTTCTATGGTAGGTGCCAAGAAACAGCAGGTTTGTAATTTGTTTTTGGTCTTCCTTTTTATACTGAAGAAGTACGGAGTACGGAGCACATTTTTTTGTCACGCATTTGAGTTATGGCTAGAATTGTGTTTGTATGGGATATGTGTTTGAACTGTCTTTGTGTTAAATTTCATGTCAGGGCTAAATATAAAATTTCCCCGGGGTAAGTTGTAATATGGTTACACCTGGCCCGGCTTCTTTTTTAAAAAAAATATTTTTTAAGTACAACATACCTCAGTATATGCCCCATACAAGTTGAAACAAAACAATTTTTTTTTCTAAAATCTATATCTTGACACATTCCGAACAGGTTATTCTGATCATTTTTGTTGGATTTTGTAGTTGAAATATAAATTTTCAAATTTAAAATTTGGCTTACTTATTTTAACAGTTGAAGGAGGAGCATCTATTTTAATGTAAACTTTTAACCACTTTTTTATCTCCATGTGATTTTATATTTTGCGTAGATAAAATTTGTTAGCGAAATGACAGAAATTTTAGTTATATTGGCAGCCATTTTGACATAAAACCCAGGAGTAAATGCTTCAGTGCAAATCGTGACTTTGAAATTATGTACTTAATTTAAATAAAAAGAACACGAAATTCAAATTACTTTTAAAATAAACTTTAACGTAATGTCAATTTTCATTCACCCATTCGCCATGTTGGAACTACTCCAACTGCTGTCAAGAACTGTTCCATTCCAACTGCTGTCAAGTACTGTTCCAACTGCTGTCAGTGCTTTTCTAGCTATTTTGCGAGTACTGTTCCAACATGGCGAATTGGGTGAATGAAAATCGACATAAGAAAATAATAAAAACAAAAACATTACTCATCATCAGTGGTAATAAATAAAATTTTAAAATATGTCACTTTGGTCCAGTGCTCAGCCTTAAAAATCCAGCAGTCAGCCGTTTCAGAACCCGTAGTCAGCCCCTAAATTTTCAATAGGAAATGCTTAGTATTTTATATTGCATTCCTTCAACAAAATCGATGGACTTAAGTTGAAGCTATAGCGCACAGTTGTCGCATCCTATATTTTTAGCCTCAAATCATATTAAAATATTGACTTTCTTTTTGTTCCTTTTAAATTGTCACCATTCATGAGAAGATATTGCTCCAATTATAATGAATTATCTAATATAAAGAGCCCATCATAGTTTTCTTGAGCTTTCTGCTTTTACTGCTTCCGATAATGTCCTTTGTTCGTTGTTTTGTACATCTTCCTCGTTTTAGACGGGAATAAAAACATACTGCACAATAACAACGCAAAACTACTCTAATACCCTATTCCCACCGCACTGAAATCTGAGGTTTCCACAAAAATATTTCGAAATCTTGTTTAAGCATTCACACCTGAGTTTTGTTTGACGTTTCTGTCAGGCATTAACAATTATTGCGTTCAAGTTGCAAGAGCACTGTAAGTCCACTTTAAGCTAACAATACCTATACGCTCATATAAATTGGCGTGATCATCGTTCAAGAAATCGGTAAGTTGACTCTTAAGGACTGTTCACATCAGAGCGAATTGCGAATAGGCGAATCGCGAACAAATCAATTTTAATTGCTTCTACCGCAAAAGCATTATATTTAATTGAACTAACATCCTATCTAACCTATCCTAAAAACTGAGCCTATATTGATTTAAATAGAAATATTTACAATTACAAACTTTTACTCATGTCACTCTTTATTCACAATCCACACAATACAGACGTGATCCACAAATCCGCGAATGAAAAATTCGTTGGAACAAAACCTTGAAATTGACACATCTTGCCGCTAACATTTAGAAATCAGATTCTCGGGTACCTGTGACCAATAAAAGTTTTCATGTGAATGACATGTCAGAATTTACAAATATTCGCTGGTTCGCAGTTCGCCATTCGCTCTCATGTGAATAGTCCTTTAGGTGACTTGCAACTCAGTTAAATATCTGTCAACCGCTTGTCAACTGCTTTGTTGAACTTGTAGAATGTGTTAAAAGGTGCGTTTGCTTCGACAACCTCACCATTGAAACCAGATTTTGAGGAGATTTCTTCAAAACACATACAACAACGAGGTTTTGAAATCTGAAAAATGTATGGAAAAGTCCTGATTTGTTTTTTCGAAACTTCAGATTTCAATGCGGCGTGAAAATGGTGTAATTGATATAACTTTGGAAATATTAAACATAGCTACAAAAAAGATTGTTTTTATTTTAAATTTTAAATAACGTCAGCGCCGACGTCTTCGAGCAGGTTACGCTGGCAAGAACTCCACGAACTCAGGTCATTTGTACCCGAAGTACGGAAGATTTCTGAACTTTCCAATACTGAGGATAGCTTAATCCATGGACAATATTTCATTAATTAATGAGAACCTCTCTTTTTTAGTATCGGACTATGTCAAAGCGGTTCTGCGATGCAATGAACTTTGGGGAGGCTTCAACGGGTTCAATTCTTGTGGTTTGTCTAGTGCGCCCCAAACAAAGATCGAGAGATGGTCAAATTGAACAATCCACTTCTAAATATATTCGATACACCGCTTATAAGAGAAATCAGAGACAGGTAACACTTATTATACTCGTACTACTAAAAATATTAATATGAACCGTAAAATGGTCGACCTAATCAGTTAGTACGCGTTCAGCAGAGCTGTGGATCAAAAATTATTTTTCTGTAGCGATTCAAGCTATTCTACATTGAGTTTTCCGACATGGACTCGCTTTCTATTAATTAGTAGTCATGAAAAATTGTACATATTCGGCATCGATAGAATCGCAAAATTGCTGTTCGCCACTCGCACAAAAATAGAAATGTGAAGGGCATTTGGTCGCAGGCTTAAAATGTTAAAATGCAGATGATGAGATATATGTTTCACCTATTTCTTATTTTTTTCCTGCGAATTTGTCCTGCTATGATTTCGATATATTTGTGGTTCCGACGCTCAGCTTCGGTACACAGTGCCTAATTTCAGTTTTGTACCGGTCATTTCGGTACAGGTGGTCACCTTATGCATAACCAATTTGAATGATATTTTATAGAGTTGAGCACTACGTAAAACACCTAAAAACGTATTCCAGCAGTCAGCCCACTATTTATTGTCGAAGTTGTTAATAAAAATGTTATTTTATTTTTACAGAGAAGAAAAAGTTTACTTAAAATAGCACTCTACTTAATAAAAAACTAGACGGTTATTCACATCTGCACACGTTCACCTTAGCACTGGTTTTGAACATATTAATGTTTAACGAATCTACAGTGTGAATGTTTATGTAAAACTATTGAAATTGTAGACAGAATGACTCTATTTTAATTGTGGTTAAAATATTTGGCATATACATATAGGTCCAACTATGCCGACTACTGACTGGCTTACCTTAAATTCTGAAACCTTAATTAGCACTCTACGATGAGCACTTCTACGAAGTGAATAAAAACCAACTGCTTAGTGGAACTGGCTTTTGCTCGATTTAGAACTCGGTGAATAAATTGAAGATTAATTGGCGAGGAAATTTCAAAAAAAAACAAAACACATAATGAAATAGTCATTCATCGTCCAACACCTGACCCTGCGAAAAGTAATATCTTTATGGAAAACAAACATTCACACAAACACCATTTTTATTTTTTTTAACTGATAGTCACTCGTTCCGTCAGAATCAAAATCAAATAGGTACCTATTATCTTATATAAAGCAATTGCCCATATTCACCTAATCCACCTAAAGGGTCCTTCCAATTTCTTTCCATATAGATGCATCTCTATTAGGTCCGACTATCTTTTATCTCGGTCATCTGATTTTTGTTTTAAACTAAAGATGAGCCAAAGTTACGATACACATTAGCACCTTTCGGCCTGCTATTTTTTTGCATTTACCTAAAAAAAATCCTACTGGAAAACTGGAATTTTAGACATTATAACGATTTTTTCTAGGTAGGGTAGTGGCACCAGTTCTCGAACAGTTTACCGAGTTTGAAAATTGAATAAGCTGTGAAAAAATACTTACATTAAGGTAGAAATATACCTATTATAAATTAATTCTAATAGAGAAAGTCAAGTGGTCTTATGCCTCATAACAGTTACATACTTCATTATTATTATCAATTCATACAAAAATGATGTAAAATTTTAAAACATCGACTTTTTCCAAAACTCGAACACAGAGTTTCCATATTTTGAACTTAAAAGGCCTATATAGGACCCTAAGCCTAAGTTCTCCACTGCACCCACGATGGATGGTAAATCAAGCCAATTATTTCTAATCGTTAGCAATATACTAATAAAATCGTTCGGATTTCTTCCACAGATTTCTAATCGACGTATAAAATCGACGTAAAAAGTGGAGGCAATGTTTCACCACTTGCACTGAAAACCAGAAGAACCGTCAGATTATTTGACCTGCTATAAATTTGGGCCAATAACGTTCCCGGTTAACAGTGCAAGGCTGAACGATGCTTCGTCGCTGTTTGGAAATTAGCGTTCCCTTCTTCTAAATGTTTTTTAAGATCGGTGAACTACTTGCGAGTGGTCTCTTTTCTTATTACTGATCTGGCCTTACCGATGGTCTCAGGAGTGCTTTATGATAGTTTGTTATGGTGTTTCAGGAAACCGTTGTACAATTTTTTCCCAGAACTTTCGTTTTTAAATGGCGTGTTTCTTTATTCTTTTGCAATATATCTGCAAACTCATTTAGTTTCTGCTGAAACTGACATTTCTGTTGCAGGTCAGGCCTTTGGAGCTTATCAGGAGCTCTTGGCAACCCCTAATTCTCACAAAACTGCCCTGTTTCCTATTTTCGAACACCTATTCGTTGGTGTCATGGTGGACATAAAGTTGTTCGAAAATAGCTATCTACTAACTTTGTTCGCAGTTTTCCTATATAAAATTTAAAAAATAAAATAAAAATTAAGCACTTGCCTATTCCCGAACAAATGTTCGGAATAAGGAAGCTTGAGAAATTCTTATTTCGTATTCTCAAACACTAAACAAATCAAGCATGCATCCATATGAAAAATAAAAAGTACTTACGTTAACATTTTCCTTAAACAATTTATAGTTTTCCGGAAGCTCTTGTAGGTACTTACTAGTTTTTAATTTAATTTTAAAAAATAGCATTTATCGAAAGCAGCCTCTCAACTGGTCATATTTTAGCACATGCTACATTTTTTTATCCGTGAGAAACACTTTGGGATTGGAGAAGGAATGTGCTGCTATATATTTGTTTTGGTTTGAAAGAGAACATTGGATAAACAACGAAGTCATAAGGATTTTTCCAAAAAGGACGTTCGGGAATAGTTGCCACTACCCTAGGTATATTTTTGTTTTAATACAAAAAGCTTTGTTGTAGAAGGTACAGTTAACTAATTTTAAAAAAAAAATAATTAAAATCTATCCACCACCTACCTATTAATACCTATCTAGGTACCTACCTAAATTCATCTATGTAGGTGCCTACTAAAGTAGAAACAACATACCTACCTTCTTACAACACTTGAAAGTGACAAAGGGAAATACCTACCTAACAATTTTTGTATATTTACAATCATCACTTTTACAGCTTAATTCGACGATTTTCAATCCTCGTATTTAAATAAATACATTCCACGGTATTCGAGCGCAATATTCATTTACCGTCGGCATTACCCAGAAAAAAAATGTATATGAACATTTCCCAACGGCATCACTGTAACCGACCCCCAAACTCCCAAATTCATAGCTCCTCACAAAAGTAGAAAAAAAAAGTAAATAAAAACCAATCCACCCGTCGGCACTTCACTAAGCAAAGGATGCGTAAGAGAGAACCAAATGAAAAAAAAAAACGAATACCTATACTCACCACACTGCTATATGAAGCATGGTGAATTTAAATACGTCGTTTTATTTTGGAAATTAAGCGTGCAAGGAAACAAGATCTTTTAAACATTGTTCATTTCGTCAGAATAAATAAATAAACAAATTTCAAAATACAAATAGCTATCTATTACATAGGAATAGGTTAGCTACATATAAACATTATGTAGTTCTATTCCAATAAAGAGGTCACACTCACTAGCACTAGGTATGCGTCCTCTTGGTGCGAAATCTCGAAAGCGAATTAGCCAAATCGAATACAAATACTACAAAGAACTAGGTACCTACCTACATTACATACATATGTATAAGGAACTTGAAAAAAAAAATGATTGCCAAAAACATTCTTCTTAACCGCACCACTACTCCCGCTCAAGTGATTGATTAAATTTATTTTAATTTTTTTTTTTTGCGAATATTTTTTTGCACACACTTTACGCTATTTTCTACTAAAATTTTTTTTTTTTGTGTTCATTTGCTTTCTTCTCTTTCATTTTGTGCAAAAATCTTATGTGCGACCAAAAACACTACACACACACACTTTGCGCGATTAATCTAACCATTTTCTGCGTCTCCTGTGTGAGTGAGCTACCGGCGACGAGTTTTTGCAAAAAAAAAAAAAATTATAAAAATTCGCAAACATTTTTCATCGTTTTGTTTTGTTTTGCAAATTCTCTCTAAAGAGAGCTGTTTTATTTTTTGTTAATCGTTTTTGATTTTCTCGGCCCAGCAAAGCAATAAACTTTGTTCTAGTGTGCAATTCTCCGCTACGATACGAATAGGGGGAACGCTGCCAAAGAGATGAAGAAGAGTTCGCAAAATTTTTCGCAATCATTTTAATTGTTTTATTTTTGTTTATACAATCTCGTTGGCAACATGTGTAAAAGAGAATTGGCTGTGGTGGTGGTAAACGTGATTCTCTTCGTAGAAAAAAAAAATTCGCAAATTTGCAAAAAAAAAAAAAACAATTGCCAGTGGAATGAGGAAGAGATGGTCGATTAGTGTTTTTTTTTGTAGTTGGAAAGGGAAAGACAAAACCAAACAGGGACGAGAGAACAACCTGCTCTTAGAATGTTTCAGAGGCATTTTACGAAATGTTGCTAGGCGAATAGGCGAAGGGATTGGAATGAATATGTGTAGCTAAGAGACTGAACGTTGCAAGAGAATGCAAACTTCATGCGTAGTGATTCGTGAATGTGTAAGCTTTTGGCTTTGGCATTCAGCAAACAGGTGTTTGTTAGACACAAAACCCACGTACAGTGTGACGATGACGTTTGCCTTTGGTGTATGCGTGCATTTATGCACATGCAAGAAAGAGGGTGAAATGTTGGAGAACAAATAAAACAAAGCATGAATGAAAAATGTTGCCAGCAACATATATCGAAGAGAGTTGGTTTGAGTGGTATCGTGACGATAGATGAAAACGGATTATTTGCAGGGTGAGACGGCAGACGGCTTAACTTTTCACGTCTGTCTGGCTGGGGTTGGTAAGGCGATGGCAAAGGCGAAGACGACGATGATGGGGAGACTCTCTTGTTCTCCCTCTCACACTGAATTCTCTTCTGATCTGATGGTATCCAACAACATTGCAAACGCGCTGCACAAGTGTGCGTCTACTCCTCGATGATATGTTTTACTGTTTCAGAGCAGAGCAGAGCCGACGACGGTTTTTTCATTGGTATTTGTTTTCACTTTGGCTTTGGCCTGCTGGTGAAGGAAGAGAACTGCATTTTTCTTCGTTTGGAATTTCGCATGTGTGTGTTTGTGTTGGTTTCGTTGGGGGAAAACAGAAGAGGACAGACAGAATTGGGAAGCCAGTACAGTAACAACAACACCAACAACAAACCTAAAGGAAATAAGAAAATTTTTTTGTTCAACTGGGGCCAGTCAGCAACATACTAGAAGCCGCATCAGCAGCACCAGCACCAGTACTCCACCAGCAACAAGGCTAGAGATTCTCTGATGAGACTGAGACCGAGAAGTTTGTGCGACTACGAGAACAGTTGCGGGCGCGACGGACTGTACACAGAGGAACAGCAGCAGCAGCACCAGCACCAGCAGTACAACCAACAACAGAGCTCCACAAGCTATTGGAGTAGTAGAGTAGAGGAGGCACGACTGACGTTAGCAGCAGCAGCCGCAGCAGCATATACAGCAGTAGCACCAAGCAAAGCAGCACTCTAGCAACACACGGCGCACACAATAGAATCGGGCTTGTTGGTGGTGGTTTGTGTATCGTTCGTGAACGTAAAAAAAATAAATAAAAAAAAAAAAAACAGCAAATTGCAAAAAAAGAAAAACGCAACGGTCGTGTAGTGTACACCGACGACTGACTCTGGACTGCGTTGCGGGGTTCTAATCCACAAAACGTTCGGAACGTCAGTAGTGTCGTCAGTTCGATACAAGTCGCTGCTGCCTGCTCTCTAGAAATATCATTTTCGGTTAGTAACATAAGAAAATACAAACAAATATAAAAATTGCATTCTAAGAGGCAGAGTTGGTGTTGGAAACAGTTTAAAAAAAAAAAATAAATAAATATATTCAAATTATTTTCTCGAACTTTTTATCTGATTAAAAGCAAAAAATTAAAACACGAAATTCCAAAACATTTTATCGTTTTTGTTGGAAGTTTTTCGCAAATCGCAAACGATATTTTTTTTATTTTTTGTTTTCTATTCTGTTTTTCCCTTTGAATTCTCACGTTCGGTTGTAAAAGTTTACGCGCTCATAACTCGCGCCACAAAACCCGGAAAAGATACACAAACAGTATCTCAAAGTTTTGTGTGATTTTTTCTTCTGTTGAACAATCTTAATGGCGCCACAATATTGGACTTGATTCGTTGTTTTATGTTGGTTTCGCTGCTTCCAGACAAAAGTTGGACCAAGACCACAATATAGTGTTCCCACGACATGTACCTATTCGTATTTGTATACGGCTTAAACGGCAAGGATATGCTGTAACGGCAGTTAAAACGCGCGCGATCTTCTCCCAACATCCGAAATTGAACTCGATTTTTTTGTTTTATCTCCTCTTACAGTGAATTTTGTGTAAAAAATATTATTTTGTTTCTTACAGAAATTTTAAACAGCTAAATTAAAAAAAATTGCAAAAAAAAAAAAAAAATTAAATAATTTTGTTAATGCAAAAGTGATTAAAAAATAAATAAAAATAATAATAAAGTGCGAATTATTAGAAAAAAATAAATAAAAATCGCGGTGTATGGAAAAATAAAACGCTTGATTTGCACACACAAATTAAACAAACAAAAAAATTTATGCATAATTGTTTTTATTTTTATATACACATGGAAAGAAAATATTAAAATATTTATGCAACAAACACAAACAAAAATAAACTAAAAACAACTTCAAAAATTCATTCTTGGATTACAAAAAAAAAAAAAAAAAAAAAAGGAAAAATTACAAACTTCCCGGCGAGTGTCCTTTTCTTTTTGGCGAAAATCTCTCTACTTTGACAAAAAAAAAAACAATACATTTTTTTCAAGTGCGAAAAATTACAAAAAAATGCATTTTAAAATTTCTTTCGTATTCGACGGCGTGTTGTAACGTGTTTCTATATTTTTTTTTCTCTCTTTCGTCTATTTTCTGTGTGGTTTTTCTCTAATTTTTGTTTTATAAATATTGTGTGACCGCGGTGTTTTTATTTGTTTGGTAAATTTTTGTGAGTTATAAAATTTGCTATACGAGTTCGAAAAAGGATAACGCATACCTATCTATATCGAGAACTTTATTTATTTCAACAATTTCGCGCACAAAAAATAATTGTTTAAGTTCAAGTTTTATGTTAATCGAAAAGAAAAAAAAAAACAAAACAAATTTTTCTTTTCAACGCATTGTTTTGATATTTTGCTCTGAATGAACTAAAAAAAAAAAATAGTATTTCAACATATTCACCATACACCGGAAAAGGATTACCCAAGGAATTTTTTTCTCAAAGAATTAACTCGTAAGTACAGAACAATGTTGTGAGCCTATAGTGTTTTTTTTGCATTTTATTTTGAGTGGGGTGAAAGTGATCTCTCTGTTATCAGTAAGAAGTGTACCTTTCTATAATATTTTTACTTCTTATTTAGAAACTTTTTATGTTTTTTAAAGTGCAATCGCTGACATCCGGCTAAGAGTGATTTCAAAATAGATCTTGTCCTTGAAAGAAATTCGCATTTTCCCAAGAATTTTTACGGGTTTTTTTGAGTTTGTTTTAAACTTGTCAAAAATTACTGAAACAGACCTGGCACTTGGAAACTAATTCAACAACAGTATTATAATTGCCTTTCAACACAGGATTTAGTGATAAAAGTCTTTTCAACAAGAAGAGAGAAAAGAAACAAGTTTTTAGTGAACATGAAATTGGTAATTTTACAAATTCGTTTCGAAATTAGGTAACTTATTTCCCAAACCGATCCATCAATCACGGTGTAAATTATGTAAAACGAATTAAATAGAATAGACAAAATTCAAAGAAAGGAATATCGGCCTTGAGGTTCGTAATCATTGGCTTGTGTTGTGCATCGAACCTAAATGAAAACACTTTTTTATTGCGAATTTCCAAATTAAACAATTTGGGCCTAGTGAAAACGTGTGGCATTTATTATACTCCTTTAACAACGCACGGTGAACTGCATTTTCGGCAAAAACATTCGTAAAATTTTTATAGACAGATGTTCGCAATGAACGGCCACTATAAGTTTTGTCACTATTGTTAATATCATAACTGACATTTTTATATGGACTGAAGCTTTGTTTTTTTAATTATCAAATTTAGCTCGTATAGTAGAACTGTTCTAAATGATCAACTAACCCGAAAGATGAACGTATTCTGTTCTAAAATATGAACGGGTTAAATGCTAGTTAAAAAAAATGAATGATCTACAAACAATTGATTTTCTTTATTTAGCTTTGTTTTAGTTAGAACTCGTCAGAACGCGATTTCTCATTTCGCTTATCAGTGTGAAGTAAATTTATTTAGAAAAGTGTCGTTTTAAACTTCTAAAGCGAAATAGAAGTTTACACTTAAGTTTTTAGAAGTTTACACTCGCGGTCTTATAATAGGTACAGAAGGGAATGCGATCCGAGAAAGTTATTGAGACGCTGTTAGGAGAAACGAGTTATGAGTTTTTCAATCATTATCTGATCATCAATCCTTTATGCCGGCAAAGAAAGATCAATCACTTAAATAAATTTCCAGCAAAACTTTCCTTTTTCCTAGTTTTTTCCTTATGTGTTGAAATCAATGAGTTTCAACTTTGTAAAGCCTTACTAGTCATTCTTTCTTCAAAAAAAAATTGGTACCTAAAATGGTACTAAGAGATAAAGGTCCCTTTTTCATTCGGCTGTATTTTTATTTTTCATTAAATTATTAATATACTCCTGTTGTATTCTATAAAATATTTAACACGACAAAAATTATTTAAAGAATCAGCAAGAACCGATATTCGATGTGCAGAAAAATTTGCGAAATTATATTATGATTTTTGTTCACTTTTTTAAAACTTTCTTAGTAGGTTAATATGTGAACGAAGTTATCGAGTTTTGCATTACAGTAAATTTATCTAAATTGAAGTTTGGAAATGGTTTTGCGATCGTTAAAAATTCTAAGAAGAATAGAAAGATACTGCAAATTCATTAGGTTAAGGACCCAACTATGCATTTCGCTTCGAGTAAGATCATTCAAAAATAAAAATTGGTACTATTTTCGCGATTCGCAATTGTAGAAAGTAGAAACATAGTTATAAACGAATTTTTTGCGGGAAATGGTTTCTCGTAAAATTATAGTAGGTAGCTAGTAATTTTTTTTTAAAAGAATTAAATATTTTTCGCGGTGACACGATTCAAGCTTCTACTTTTAAAAACTTTTATTAACTCCTATAGCTATAGAACTGATCAAGAACTACATCGTACCGTCGCGTTTATCGTCTAAAAAATCTTATCTTTTAAAGTAAAATTTTAATGTTTATACCAATGGAAATTGCTAGATGGATGGATTGTTTCAAAACATTTTTAACATTTACACTTAACCGTTATACCAAAAACATATATACCTAAAGTTCTTGAGAGAAATTATGTCACAAACAAACAGTTTTCTGAAGTCACTTTTTAACACCTTCATTCCTTGTAACCGCAAATGTAACTTCCTAAGTGTTATATATTTTTAAAAAGCAATTGGGACATTCTAATTTAATCCATTGAGAAATGAAAAAATTATATCTAAACTACATAAAAAAATGTCCGCTGTCTATTATGTTTAAAGAGAGATTTGAATGTTAGCGCTGTTGGTCCCTGTTCAAAATTTAATTGCGTTTTATTCCTTACTTTTTCAGTACCTAATTATGAGGAAAATTTGCAGTTTTTACCGCAAATACCGAGGATTTGAAGAAGGTCCAACACTAATGCAAATAACTCCGTTAATATTTAGTTTGGTACATCAAAAACTTCATGTTATTATTTAATAAACATTATATCATATTGTTTACTCTATTTTATGAATCTAATAACATTAAACAAAAACTGTTTTCGTAAGATGGCGGAGAAAAACCCATAGATCTTATGACAATTGGGAAAACCGGGAACAGTAGTTAATTTAAATGAAAATATAGTTAAATTATCCACAGTTAATAATGAGAGTTAACACTGCACAATTGTATGTGGAAAATACTATTTATATGTCCATAAAATATTGATCCGTGGTGAAAGGATCGTTAAGCGTTATGCCAGTAAGTCAAAAAATACTTGACAGCAGCAACAAATAAAGACGTTTTCCATGTTTTGTTATTTACACCTGATCCATTTATGTCAACTAACTAAACTGCTCTTATATTCTTATATTCTCTTGGTGACTAAAGATTAGACAGAATGGTTTTATTTAGTGTTCTTAATAATTTATTGTGTCGTAAGCCTCCAGTGTTGTCCAAGAATGTGACAGTTAATTCAGTGTGCATTATTTTTATTACAATATATATATATATATGTTAAGCAAATTATTTAAAAGCCTAAATATTCAAAACTATATATGCGAAGTCTCACCCTTTTGTTACTAAAAACAAAAAAAGTTGTAGATTTTTGATATGATACGCGCTGGTTGGTCTAATACTGCGCCGGCGTTACAACGACTCTATTGAAAAAATGCAAATTATTTTAACAGAACTGATTATTAAGCAAAATGATCATAAAATTACAAAATTGCATAAATAACTAAGAAAATTTAATTTGTTTGTAATTACATCGTTGATCTATCGGGGGTATGAATTATTTTCGTTATATTGATCAGTAATTGGTTTAATTTTTATCGTCAAGTTCCTTTCGAATTGGTCTCTTAATTTTTACTTTGTTCGCAAACCATTTTGCGTTCACGTTCATTTTAGATGGTTTTAATTTAATAGTTTATTCTTGATGTTAGAAAAAATCGTTTCCGAAAGTCACAAATATTCCTTTGGAAGCATTCGTATTCGTTTCAAAAGTGTTACATAGTTTCAAACAAATTCGTTTCAATTCGACTCTTTGTTAGCTTTTCGTGAGAGGTTTGGTGCATTTGCATTTCAAGAAAAACGAAAAGGTCAGTGCACCTAGCAACTTGTATTATTTTATTGGAACACATATAACCTCTAAAAAAACCTCATTCTCCCATGTGCAATGCGCTTATTTGTGGTTGTTAAAAGTTAGTTAAAATGTTTACTATCACAATTCGAAAGGCATTTTAAATATCAGTTGCTGAACTTATTTATTCCGCAGATTGACAGCTATTTGATTGATCAGATTTTCGTAACAATTTAGAAATTTGTAAAATCTTGTAAAATTTGTTACCGCTTAACAACGTACGTTGGTGCTTCACGTTAATTTATTAAGTGAAACAAAAGTACCTTTATTGCCTATAAAAACGTGTCTACTTCATTTATTTATGTTTTCTATTAGAAGCAACATTTTGATATCGAAGTTTCTTAAATTGAATGATTCCATTATTTACGGACATAAGTGAATAAATAGAAAAATACTTGAATGTAAATTAGTAGGAGTATGAAGTGAACAATAAAATATAAAATATTGGGCGTAAACAGGACCTAAAGCCTAGCTTCTCCAACCATTGTGTGTGCGAAGATGTATTTTTCTGATGGCAACTTATTTTTGAGAAGCTTCTCATGACACAGTTCTTACTCTTGGACGTTTGTCAGACGTTCTCAAGTTGTGGGGCAGCTAATACAAATTTTCTGGTGGTACGGTCCGTCCAATGGGGACCCACAACATAAGGCGGGACATAAAAACATTTTCTTTATACCTTATTTGTAAAGATATATGTGATATATACATGTCAAAATTAGTTGTAAGCAAATTGTTACAATATCTTTGCTGAAAAGTTATCGAAAATGTACAATTATATTGAATAAGTTAAAAAAAAACACAGTTTGTGTCACTAATACTTTGTCAAGTCACAATAATCTCACAATTGTAGGTGTACCTACACTTGATTTTGTGAGGCTTTTGTATGTTTGCAGCTCCCTTTACTGAAGGTTACAAACAAAAACCAAAATCGTAATATCTTTTAAAACATATCGCATGCGTTAAAACAATAAAAAGCAGGTTATACAGTTATAAATAATAATTTACTTCAAACAATAATAAAACATAGAGAGAGAATTGTATATAATATTCAGTTTAACTTATATACCTGTTTTAGTTTGGTTCTTATAATTTTTTCAAAAATTTATATTTTTTGGTGTTACTTACAATTGGGTTTGTCAAATTTTGCCGACTTCTGAGTAACTTGTTGTGTTTGCTGTGTGCCATACAGCTGTATGTTGTGTAGTAAGTTAATTGATCGTATTTCTTTTGGGAGGATTGTCGCAAAACCTCTCAACAAACCTCTCAAGAGGTGAACCCCGCAAGATCCCTTAAATCTCTTAAAACAGCAGAATCGGAGTATTATTTTTATATTTAAGGTCCTTAAAACTTACTGTATGTTGTAAGGATTTTAACATTCAAATATAGAATTGTAAGTTAGAACAGTTAAAACGGTGGGTTTGAAGATGCATTTGTATTTGAAAGACAAAATGAAATTTACTACTGACAAATTTTGTATTTCTTTAGGTTAGGTTAAAGTGGCTGCCGGCATAAGACCGCCACACTTAGACCGATATTTGTCTGTTGTGATATCACAGCGATCTAGGAAAAGAATCCATTTGGAACCTCTGACGAAGCGAAGGAGACTATTGTCAATATTGGTAAGATCACTTATAACTTTGTAGAAGAAGGTTAATTTTTTTGGGGAGATCAGGGTACTATGGAACGTTTCATCCTTCTCTTCAATCATGCTGCTTTTGAACAAGTCATTTAAGAATTCGTAGTGTTCAGTAATGACATCTATTACATTGCTTATCTGCATCATAGCAGCACTGAGAGGATATTTGGCTCTCTCTCGCTCTCCGAAATCAAATGATCCAGCTCACGCGCCATGGCATCCATTTTTTAAAAATAGTTATGTAGGCATCGTTAATATCAACCTGTGCCTTCAAACACCAGATATGCTACAGTTAACAGCACCCTCTGTTGTTCACACGTATTCACAGATACGAAATTAAAAAGAGAATTTCGCCGTATAATTACTCATCTGTAAGCCAGCCTTAGCGTCAGTTAACAAGTAGCGACTGGGCTACCTAGCTCTAATTTTTCAGGGGTGAGAGGTGTGTTGGTTTGTAATTTAACGATTTATAAGCTCTCTGCCCATCACCCAGTAAAGGTGAATTTTTAACTGCTCTGCTATTTCCTGACGAGACAATCGATAGTCGATCTTTAGTTGGGTTTACAGAGACTGTAGCTTGAGTATCCCAAGAAAATATCGATTTCGCTGATATACCTAAAGTTTCTCTTTGGAAAGATAAGACTTAAGATCGCCATTGTGTCCGTCCTTAACAAGCTGCAATGGTCAAGAAGACGGAAAAAGAGACGTGCTTCGCCTTAGAGCATTCTGTCACTACAATTTTCCAAGACCTTGTTGATGTTTTCGGGCTGTAGCCCTTAAGTGATAGAATCGTTTTCGGATTGTCGGTATAACGTCGGTCCTTCACGGTTCCCCATAAAAAAAATCTAAAATTGTCGAATCGCAGCTCGGAGCCGGCCAATTCACATCGCCAAGACGGCTGATAACACGATTAGGGAATTTGGGGCGCAAAAGATCGATTGTAGCATGGGCGGTGTGGCATGGCACGCCGATCCTGCATGAACCAGAGCTCATCTAAATCCATGTCTACATTTTCAGTCGGTTAACATGGCTCTGTAACGCCCGAAGATTGACCGAAATGTTGTTCCCAGCTTAATTGGTCCAATGCTCCCATCACTCCACAATCTGCATACTCTCGGCTACAGCAGCCACATTCTCCTCTAAGCGCAGTGTACGACAGCGGAGACCATGAGTGTCGTCCATTATTTTACAAGTCTTAAGAACGGTTTGCACAAGCTTGCGTACAGCAGGCACTATGGGTGCCTTATTTCGGCCAAAACTTCTTTTCAAAAAACCCACTGTTTGGGCTACACAGCACTCACTTTTGAAATAAGTTTTCAATATTTCCCAACGATATTGACTTTCTGTCAAGATTTCGAGCGACATAGCTGTCAGTGTCAAAATAACCTCTAATTTAAAAAGGAACCACTAGATGACGCACGAACTCGAATCGAAAGCTTACCTCGTTCGAAAGCTTTCCCCCTACAAATTAACTTTACTTATTTGTATAATAGTTTGAGGTGATAAGTGGTGAAAGAAAGTAAGGCCTCTAGCTCTCTAAATTAGCATAAGAACATAACCAATCATTCAAAATCTATTGACATTTATGTTGTCAATATTGTTGTATTGTTGTAAATGAATTAAGTCGAACTCAGTGACATCTATCAGCTCATGATATATCGAATTCCTTTTTATCATTAAACGAACGTATAATGTAAATTTAGTCCTTTATTGAATATAGAATTTTTTTATAACTTTATTGCACAGATCCAATCTGTCTGATTCGACTGGTATCAAGGAAACAAATTTATAGTGTAAATATGACTCAAATCGATTACGTCGTCCAAAAAATTCACTTAAAACGTTTGATTTACTAGCACTTCTGAATTCTTTTTCATTTTATGTTGTGTTAGTCCACCAATTGAAAGTTTCCGAGTTCTTTGAGCCTAAATGAATAGCTTATTGTTATATATAAAAGATTAAAATGGAGAGTATCAACATAGACAATTGTACTTAAATACATTCGCCCAAGATTTATGACATGAAAAGTGTCATTTGCTTTCGTTAAATGTCGAAAATGAACTATACAATTTTATCTAAATTCAAGTTCTAGTAATTATCTGAAAATCTTTAACAGTTCTTGACTTATGCTACGTTTCCATACAAAGATAGGCCGATCGATATTATAACCACTCGATCTTGTAAGACCATCCGAAACGCAAGTCGAGTTATAAATTTTAACGTTTCTTATCGACTAAATAAATGTACAATAAATGTCTCATTACTGGAGGTTCTAGAACTTTAGAACGCAATGGTAACTTTTTGGCAAGCAATATGCCTCCAGTTCAGACCAGACTATACCGGATCGTATATTTATGGCAAAATATTGATCTAAGACTCTTAAAGCATAAAACCACTCAGGTGCAGTGGCTTATTAGTAAATTATTTAGCTTATTTAGAGTAGTTCCAAATTTGAAGTTTCAACTTTGAAGAGTTACAACTTGATTTGGGATCAAAGTGGACCCCGCCATTCTTATATATGACTAAACCGCCGTAAGTGTCCCCCTATTCAACATTTCTTCTTAAATGTAACTATTTATGTGACCGCCACTGTAGGTATACTTTCCTAATGATCTGTCACCCTCCATAACTGCTCACGCACAAAACCACCTTATCCAGTTATATAAAAAAAATCCATTTTAAACATACGATAACTTAATTATACCCACTTTACCGACGGCATTTGTGAGCCGCCATTTTAAAAAGACACTACAACTTTCCACTACATGTACCAGATACTCCCTTCCAAAAAAAACCACAAACTAAACACCGACTTAATTCCAGGTTATAATCAATTTTCTCCTATAGGTATATACCCTTGCCTCTGTAACTAATACAACTATTTAATATAAAACTGCAGCAGCTGTTGCACATTTTGTGGACCATCCCACTGCATGTGTAATTTTATCGAATTGCAATGCATTTTGTGGTTAATTAATTGAAATTCTCATACCCAGTTCGAGTCGTGTTGAAGCAAACGAACGAACCAACGAAAAAAATAAATAAATAACCAACTTGCATTAAATTAAGCAAAACCAAAAATTGTTAATCAACTTGTTTTTTTTGTTCCCTAAAGAAATAAATATTAAGGACCATCTTAACGTGCTACATAATGTGGGGTGAATTTTAATTGCAATTATTATCTGGATAATCGCGCAGACTACCAGAAAGACAAAAAAAAACAGCAGCTAATCTAGTTTTAAGTTAGTCATCCGCAGTTCGGTTTCGGAAAAGTACAAACGGGGATCCTTCATGACACTCTCCCATCAACATTATGAATGATCAACGTCGACATCGTTAGCTTAGCTGCAAGTGATACATTTATCACCTTGAGACCTTAGTTCCGGCCAGAGCCGAAGTACCGCAGCGAGTATCTATATACATATGTACATATCTATACATAAATCTGGAACTGGTAACTTTATTAAAATTTTATTTCAAGCTAAATCGCGTGATTTGAAAGAAATCGAAAAGCGGGCGTTATATTTCATAGGTGCATGGCACATTAATCTTGCGCGCCTGTTGTGTGCGGCTTGAAATAAATATTGCCTGTCAACATTTTCTATCTGTGAAATATATTTAACAAATTTTTTTTCTTTCTGCATTTCATTTATCATATGTACATAATTATTTTCTATTATTAAAAAGAATAATTAAGTCGTAAATTGTTGGGAAACAATGTTGCAGAAGTGGGTAGGTGGAGGTGTCTCGTGATCGTTGGTGAAGCGTTGATAGGATTCGAAGTATATGACTGGGCTTTAGAGATCTCTTTAAAAAAAGACATTGATCTCTTAATGAAGAGTTAAAGTTAATGAAGAGTTAGAGTTGTTAAGGCATCTATGTGAATTGCACTTTGTAGCTTTATTTATTGACTAGCCGATGGGCTAGGTTGGATGCTTACTTATTTTTTAATTGAGTGGGTTCCAATAGCAACCTTTACCCCAATTCTTATATGTAAACACTGCCAAGGCTTTGAATTATATTGTATTCCGCGAAAAACCATCCGAAAAAAGCACCTGTTTCTGTTCGTCAATTTCGCACCAGAAATATTGCCCAATTTAGTCACAAAAATATACGTTTATATCGAAGACTGAAAGCAGTGATAAGTATCTATTTCAGCCCCAAAAGTGAGCCTAATGCAAGATCTTATCTGAGAATAGGAGGGCTACTCGTAAATAGTGAGATTGCAGACATTAAACTATTGAGGAAAATATTATAAGGTATGCCAACTTTATAGCTCGGTAAGCCTTGAAGGACACAATATATCTAAGGATTTACAACCACTTTTCGACAGTAAACGATCAAGGGAATCAATAAAATTTAACAGGGATAAGCTAAAGACAATAATAGGAATCCTGACAGGGCATTGTCTCCTGTGCACAACTTCAAATGCCTTCATGGGAGCTCGGAATATCGGATGCAGCCTCCTGAGGGAAATCCTTTTTTTTCAAACCTTAGAGGACATAGATGACACAAACTTCAAATGCCTCCTGGGCTTTTGCAAAGAAATTCCTTATTTTACCACGTAAATTGTTTTGGTTTTTCAGCCTCCTTCTACCTCTTGTTCCCCAACCAGCCGATTTTGGTGCCTATTGCTGTGTAATGACTTTTGAACTACACCCCTGTTTAACCTTAGATCTTATCAGTATTAAGTATGCCGTTGACGCAAACGCTCAGTCATTTTACTTTTGTGGAAAAGATGAGTAGCACCCACTATAACTAATTATCTGGCAAGAGTTTCGCCTTTTAATTACCAGTCTACCTAACTGTTCAGCTTGCTTATGGCCTCCTAAACAATTTTGAAGTTCATCGGAGATGTTGAGAGATTCAAAATAAAATCAGCTTGGTCATTTTAACACACTTATTAGGCAGATCCTCTTAATCTTCTACTTGGAAAGATATTTGCAACAGTTGTAATCATGATCAAAGACAGTTATTTGTCTGACTGTGGTACCTTAGGATTCAGATAATTTGGTCCGTAGCGGAACCATATGTCTACACTTGGCTTTCCAAGTTCTTTTGAACATCCTACGGCACTGCCTCATCTTAGTTTTGTTGCTTGATATGTGCAAGCTTCTACGTGTTGCGCAAATAAAAGTTTCAGGTCTAAGGAAATGCGCAAATACTTCACTTCGCTAGATAAGATAAGTTTTGCATCCAAAAAATCTGCCTACCTTGTTCGGTTCTTATAAATCTTGTTCAAAGCAGCAGCCCCCAACAATGTTCATCGTTTTACTCTCACAAATGGTTGGTAAAGTACTTCTCCTGCAAGTCTGTTGACCAACACATTTCACAAGGTCACTGTCATTCCAATTAAACATAACATCTTATAGCTTCCCCTACCAGCTAGTTAAACATTTTGTTAATTATCCAGCTCGAAGGACCAAAAAAATTGGGCTTTGAACCAATCAGGAATATTTCCATTCCTTTTCCCTCTTTTTTCTCCGGATTAGAGTCAAAGATTTAACAATTTCAAAAGCCCAGTGCGCAGTGTGAGTATTGCTACGTTTCCACCTTGCACTAAACTGAGATTAAGATTAATCTCAAATACAAATAAAACAAATAATCTTGAAAGAAACTGGTTTTGCATGTTAGATATGTCAAAAGTGATGTTGGCTGCTGAGTATTGAGAGCGTGTAAGCAATTTGACAACCAGATATTGGACATTTTGTGCGCAAATTTGAGAGCCAGAGAGCGGGTTGAGAGAAAAGCGTTATGTAAATCTCCTTTTTGTTCGGTGGAAACGTTTAGAGATTTATTGTTAATCTTTTGCCTTTAATCTCGGTTATCTTTTGGTAGAAACGCAGCATAACGATTTGAACTTTTTGGGTTTTCACCGCGATCTGACGCATTTGGTCAATTATCGACTAACCGTGTCTATAACCACATAGTATATAGCGTCCAATCAGATCGCTAAAACATAATTACAGGCGCATATATAGCACAATATGTCAGACATGATCTTATAAGCGGTGCTTAGGAGACTGATGTCTCTACTGTTGGTGCAGTTTAGGGGGTCTCCTTTCTTTGCAAACGTTATGATACGAGATCTTAAAAAAACAAAACTATTTAAGGCGTTTTTTATCGAACATCCGGCCCAGCAGCCTTTTTGTATTTTAGTTTAGATATTGCTTGGCTGGCATCTTCAATGTTGAATGGTACGCTCTGCCCATGTCGCCTTCCCGTTGAATAGTTCCATAGCCTCGGTACGATTCTGGTTTCTTGTTCATATCTGTTCGGGTTTTATTTTCCTGATACGAAGGTACTATTTTACTTTTTGGTTAAACATCCTAACCTAATTCGTGGAGCAGCAACTCTTTATCTGGTCTAGAAGTAGGTTCCTTATATTTCTAAACGTGCCTTAAGCGTGGATAAGATCCTTTTTTTACTCTTTTGAGAACTAAAATCGACCTGCGTTAAAGCTCCAAAAAATTTAAAAAGAAACCCTTGCCATCCCTGTACACTTTGCTGAATCAGGCCATCTCTGTCTTAAAGCAGGAAACACAATTCAAAAATAAAACCAATTTCATTATCACTTCAGAGTTGGAAAATAATTTAATACTAAATATAAGCTTATTCTGTATCGCAAACTAGTTCGAACTACATCTTGTCTCTATCTTCACAATGCGATTATATATTTTCCAACAAAAGCTGGTAAACCTTTGCCCAACCTATGCTGCCAAAACAAATCACACTTGCATCTTATGTCACATAATAACTGTCACTACCTCTGAATTCATGAATTCTAATTTTGTATTGCTATATGCGCGGCGCGGCGCTGGTCGGTTTGGTTTGGTGCAACCAAAAGAAGAAATGTAATAAAATATTTATAAATTTATTAATTTATTGCATATATATAAATATAAAGGGCAAACTAATTTAAATAACTGGTTATCTCAATTCAATTCACAGTTAGTATGACTATTCATGGTTTGTGCAAAAAAAAAAAAATCAAGAACGTGTTTTGCGAATTAATATCGCCTCCGAGATCAGAACACAGGACCTGATTAGCAATTAACATTTATGAAAGTGCAACTTACGTAACTTTCTTTATTTATTAAATTCGTTTTATAGTATTTTACAAAAGTTTAAATTCTTATCACAAAGTTTTTTTTTTTAATTCACTTATCTTAGTAATCGAGGTCATCTGTCATCAAAATGGCGGTCGAGACGCGCCAATTATTATGAAACAAAGTGTTACCTAAGTTCTTCAAAGGGTATTACCGCACAACTACAAAAAAAAAAAAAAAAGATTCATAGCTCGCATAAGTTATTGTTTCTTTGAACATAAATCAATTTTAGTGATGATATTGACATTTTGATGAAAAAATAAAATAAAGATTCACGATGCGATGCCAATGAATATACAAACAAAAGATGATCATTAAATGATCGGAAATGGCTTGGTAACAGTTTTTTGTTCGTGAATATTGTGACGGAAGTTTCAAATCCAAAATGTCAACGGTGAATAAGTGGGGACAGTCGGCGGTGGGCGAAGAGGTGCATGTAGTTCTGTTATGGTGAATATTTTTGACATAAGGAGCCTACCTACATATGTGGGCGATGTTTATAGTGTGCGCTCATTATTTGGGACTTGTTTCCGAGGTTGAATGTCAAGTTTTAATTTGTTTGAGACTTTGTAGAAACTTGGACTTACTTGGGAAGTATTTAGGTACTAAAAGTGCGATCAGACGGTCATCCAAACATCCTAACGTCACTATGACTTAAGTTGTCGTCCAGTACAAATTTTACGTCATAGTGACGTCAGGATTCAGATGATAAGTTTTGATGACCGTCTGATCGCACCTTAAGACATTTTAAGAGTACCATGTTCTCTTTACACGGTAGTTTGACGGCTTGTTGGTTTAGAAAAAGAATAAATAAATATTAGGCTTAAAAAGCCTGTACAGGACCTGAAGCCTAGATTCTGCTACCATTGTATGTGCGAAGATATATTTGGATGTTTGTCAGACTTTTGCAAGAGGTGGGTAGAAGGCGGATTTCATACTGTGACTCCTCGCTTAGTAGTCCAATACAATTGAACACTGAGCCACTGCCACAAGTATACATCTCTGGCGGAAAGGGTAAGATGGGCTTCTAACTGCATAAATAGGTAGCAGTTTATTTCAAATCTTTGCCACTTAGCCAAGTGGGAGTTGAAAGGTTCTGCGTAGTAAATAGAGATCTTACACAGTTCATCCAGTTTAATGAGATCGAATAGTCTCGCGATCGAAACAAGGTCCGTAAAAAGAAAGAAAGCCAAGCAACCGGCTACAGACCCTACTAAACCTTATCAGAAAAGATCAGGAAATATAATTTTGATGGATGTCTTTTATTAGCACTCTACCAGCATCATATATATATATATATATAAACAGAGAGAGAGGGTGAGTGAAAGAAAGAAGAGAAGAGAACGTTTCACGTTCAGTTATTGAAATAGCAAAGACTTTGGCTTATCTTTAAAGAATCTTAAGAACAACAAGGTCACCGAATCGTATAGTCTTACTAATTACAAAGGTTTTGGTAGGGCGAATAGGCCAACTCAACAACACAAGATGAGTGGAAGAAAGCATTCCCTGTACCATCAGCTACAAAAAAAAATGAAGACCATCGGTTTCATCGGCTTTAAATATGCATCTTAATGATGATGGCCAAATTCGGAATCAACTGTGTCGCGAGATGTTCGAAACCTAGCGTCGGGGTCCAACACGAAAGCTCAAAAAATCCATTCGGCTTTAAGGATATGCAGACGACCGAAGGTATATATAATCGATTGCTACCAGCGTGGCCGTAAGAGGCTTTCACTATTAAAAAGCATTAATTAGTCTTAAAGTAAATAAAACCGTCTACAAGAAAACGTCCCTATTGGCAGCAGCAACTTTAAGATATGTATTTATAAAGCTGTTGCTATTCGTATCAATGGATCAGTCGTTTGGTGGGAGGCGATTAACACTTAATCCTATTTTATGAATTATTTGAATATATGATAAAGGAAGATTTATGACGGTTATAAATTTGACAAAACCTATCAGAGCCTCAATACAGGAATAGGATTATCCGCGCAACGTCATTAAAAAAATATGAATCTTTATTTCCAAGCTAAGATCTATGCCGTAAAGAGAGATGCTTAGACTCTATTTATAACTACCAGCAACAGAATTAACCATCTGAATAGACAATCTGTCATCACTCAAAGCGATCAATTTTAATTTGAATTGTGTGTAGAGGCATGCCCTAAGAAAAATCCGCCATCACTTAGTACGACTCTGCTGGTTTCATTGAAATGTTGAAGTTGAGGGAATCGATACCAGCTGGCCAAATGTTCTTCTGAGTTGGCTGACTTGCAGGTACTACGCGCCTTCACTAAGAGCTTCACCATACCTGATCGCTCGGTGAGGCTCTAGGCTAAACATATCCCACTCAGTCTGATTCACGGATGGTTCTTAAATGCCAACGGGTGTAGGAGCAGGCATCAGCGACCCAACTGCAAAATGTGGGTTCCCCTGGGACACACAACATTGAACTATGCGCAAGAGAATGCCTAAGACATTCTGTTTTAGAAGATCAGATACATCAGACAGTCAAGTAACACTAAAAGCTCTTAACTCCTTACTTGTTTGGAACTGTCTAACTATTCTAAAAGAACTCACTTCCCATAACAGAGTGACTTTTTACTGGGTCCCAGGACACGAAGGAATTCTTGGTAATGAAAAGGCCGATGAGCTAGCACGAAAAGGCTCTGCATCCCCTTTCGTCGGCCCAGATCCCTTCTGTGGACTTCCCACCAGCAACATCAAATTAAAACTCAACACATCGGAACACCAAATGCGAACACCAAATGCGTACATCCCAGGCTCAAATGCTTCAACAAAGGACCCACCGAACCTCAGGATATTGCTTAATCATCGGCCTTAACAGCCTTAAGGTTCATCAAAGACCTAGGATTGTCGCCAGACCAAACTACTTACTAATCTACTACGGAGCACAAAAGATCTATTCTTGGTCACAGTGCTTATCAGCCCCATTCTTAAAAAAAAGAGCTACAAAGGTGGTCAGATGTCAGGATAAGTTCAGCTATGAAAATATGAAAAAAATGAATGTGAAATAATGTGAATATGAAAATATTTTTCAGGGTTTTAACTGCATACTGCATCATTCGATATATCCCAAAAAGGCTAGGAGTCTCTTATGCTACTGCCCAGCACTCCAGGAATGCCGCTTATGCTGCTGGGAATTACTGGTGACTTTAAAGATAAACTCCTAGTAGACCCCTATCAGATTTTAAAAGATTCATTAAAAGGTTCACTCAACGAAATGGTTTTGTTAGTCTCATGTCCATGTGGTCCTACTAAGGTACCAGGTAAGGTAAGGTAAGGTAAGGTTGGAAGTGATTCTTCACCACGTATGACGGTCTTAGGAGTAATGTGAGTCTGGTACATTTTCCGATGTTTGCGCTTTTTCTGGGCTGGCACCCAATTTTTCGGACTGTGACCTAATCAAGACGAGGCACAATGACATCTCTCCCTTGGTCCAGTCATCTACCCATTCACCTTTTTTCTCCAAAACACTGATAATTCAGTTTGGCATTCCTGCTAAACTCGTCCGCAATGGGAAATGCACGCTGCTCCATCAAGATCGGTAAGGATCTCACCGAGGCCCTTGATGTAAAAAATTCAGGCAAGGCGACTTCTTTAACATAATTCTCAAAAGAATGGTGCAAATCTCAAGCGTAAAGACCAGAGGCACAATCTATCAAAAAAGTCCTTGTAACTAAAGTGGAATGGGACCTCAACCGAATTAGCGTACGAAACTGGAGCCACCTAGCTAAAGATCGATCTGCCTCGGGAATCTAGTTGGTTGAGGCCAACTATTTCCATAGATCATATTATGTTGCCAACTCTCAAATATACCTAAAACTTCAAATCAAAAGTTTGTTGTAAATTTTCCCTTGTTTTATAAGTAAAACCCAACTCAACAAATAACATTTTGGTTTTTTATCTCGTATACATTAGTATACCAAAGAGAAAGTTATTGCGATCGTGCGGATATTTCGAACTCAAAGTGAGTATGAGGGATGATATTACGACTATAGAGAAGTCCAAAAAAGTGGGTCCGCCAATGCCGTCCGTCGGTTTGTCTGTCTGTCTGTCTGTCCGGGCGCCGTATGGCGAAACAGTTCGACGAATTTGCTTCAGAGTTCGTATATAAGGGTCTTGGGGTTACTTCTCGGGGCATCTTTTTATTTTTTGCTTTATCTTTTGAAATAACGGTACCTGCCATACAAATTTTTTTGTGAAAATCACTTATCACTATTTTTCTTTTTTTGTACTAAGGACGTTTAGGATGGGGTCAAAAATTTTGCATACTCAGTTTTTGGAAAAAAATAATCGATTAACAATAATATATAAAACGGGCAATATCTCGAAAACTAATAAAGGGAATTTAAAAAAAATTACAGTTTTTTTTTTTACTATAAAGATGAACAAATTTACATACTTCCATTTTTGAAATAATTTTTTTTAATTTTTTTTTCATATAACAATTTTCTTAAATTTAAATTAAATTCGTTTTCTTAAAAACGGCTCAAACGATTTTGATAATTTTGTACTTCGAACAACTATGTTAAAGTGTCCAATGTGCGAAATTACATCAAAATCGTAGGTGCCGTTTTTGAGAAAATAAAATTTTTTAAAACCTAAAAAGTGATTTAAATAAATTTGTCACCATTAATTTCCGATTCATTTTGCGACTCAAAAGCGTATCTCATGTATCGAGAAAGTTTCGTATGACGCAGTCGTGCACTTTATTTATTTCTGTCCGGATTTTTGTTAATGACGTCCCACTGTTCTTGTTCATATTACTTAAAATTTGTTCGTTTTTAATCCCAAACTTCCGAAATAATTATTTCAAAAAAAGGAAAAAAACCGTACATGCATCAAATATCAATTTAAGATCACAAACATGTCCTGCAATCACTGATGTGTCTAATTCCCAATACTGCGCATCCAATCAGCGATTATTGGCCCATCTTTTTGAGTGTTTATTTTTTATGCATATTTCTACCCTTTGTAAGTGTGTCTACATTCATATGGAATATTTCGTTAATATTATTTATTTGATAACATCTGAAAATGCAGTCCTCTGCAGCAGGACACCGCTCTTCGTCCACCTCCTCTGATTGGAATCTCTGAAAACATTTCGCTATTTCGTCGAAGCTTCGTTAGCAATAAATTGGCAATGCTGCCCATTCGTTTGTTAAAATTTTTATTTTATTTTATTTCATAAAAAAAAAAAAACGGTTGACAAGAAAAAGGATAACAGTCGTCCGTTAAAATATTCAAAAAAAAAAATAAAGTAAGAAAAATATAAAAAAGTAAAACAAAATCGCTTTATAGATATTCATTCCATTTGCATATAGTATTCAAGTCCTAGCATGTTTGTGCGTGCGTGTGTGTGTTTGTCCGTATGTATGTATGTTCTTGCAAAAACCCATGTGTGTATGTATATTTATTTCTACGTGCACACGCGAATGCACTGCACAGCGGTGATCCGTTTGTTTTTGGATATTTTTTCGGCATTTTCCTTTTGCATTTCGTCGACAACACATCCCTTGTACTTGTATTTCTTTTTATTTATCCTTTTCTTTTCGGGTCGCGTTTTTTCTTTTTTTGTTAAGTTTGTATTTTATTTCCCTTTATTTCGTTTTAAGTGGCAACCCGAAATAAAATTGCCAAAAATTTTCCCGTTGATTAATTGAAGTGCCAGGATAGCGCAGCGCGGCATAAAATTTCCTCTTGTTCCTTCTTCTCTCCCTTCTACTACTTGAAAAAACACACATATCGAAAGGAACAAAGGACGAAATAAGAAAAAGAACCAAAAAAAATAAAAAAAAAGCACCCGAAAATGTTTGCATTTCTTGGTCGTCATCGTCCTTTTTCTCTGCCGACGAATGACATACACAAGGTAAAAAGATAGACGCGACGACCGACCGTCAACGGCGAGGAGGAGTAGAAGGAGGAGGTGGAAAGCGGCGAGCATTAAAATATTTCCATGCACATATACATTTGTGTTGTATAAAATATTTTATTATATTTTTTGGCAATTGCCCCACCACCGCCATACCATCATCGTTTTCAGCTGCCACTGCACATTGCAGCAGCAACTAGACTAGGAAGGAGAAGGAGCAGAAACAGGAGTTGGTCGATTCGTTTGTATTTCGTGTCAGTCTGGTTGAGGTATAGAAAAGAAAGATAGCAGTGGGGTTTTCGAATGTGGCGTGCACTATACTCATATTCCTGCGAATGTCCTTACGAACGCTACTTAAAAAAAACCAAAAAAAAAAAAATTGAAAAGAAGAAATTAAAAAGAAAATTCGCGCAAACAAAATTATTTAAATTCGTTTCTTTTTGGTTTTTGTTTTGGTCCTTTTCCTTTAAGGGTTTTTTTTGGAAATCTACTTTTTATTTTAATCGTGTTGTTTTTTTGTTTTGTTGTTTTCGTGTGTCCTCTCATGCAATGCATACTTGAATTGGAAGGATAAAATAAATGAACGCACATCTTTTGTTTTTGTTTGCAGGCCTGATGTCCTTTAAGTTTTATTTGGTTTGTGTGCATGCGAAGAGAGGTGAAAATGAAAGATGCGATGTTGCATCCTAATGGAATGGCTGGCGATATGGTGGAGCAATGTATGTATGTATACTTGCCGTGGGGAATTTTTTTGTTTGTGGGGTGGGTTGGTTGGTTAACTCACGCTACTCAGTGGATTGGGTTTCAGGATCTCTGGTGCCTGAGCGAGGTAATTTGCATTTATTTGGGAGGTTCTATTTCGCGTGTACACATTTTCTCTTTTAATTTTCTTGTGTCTTTATTTTTTTGTTTCTTTTTCTGGTGGGCGATAACGTCAAAGTGCGTAACCAAAGGCGTCAATTGCGAAACATTTGGCGTTCCTTATAAGCTCCTTAATATTGTACCTACTCTGTTTGTCGCTGATTGAGCCTAGACGGCGCTTTATGCCGAGGTAAAAACAAGGACTTACCGAATGTAGATGTTTCCAGTTTGTGGGTAGATTCTATGTTAAAGAGATGCTGTAGGTTAATGTTCATATGGAAGCTTGCAGTAGGAAAATTCTTATCGTCTGGCAAAAGATTCTACAAGAATAGAAAGGTATAGAATTCGGTAACGACCAAACACTTACCTAAGGTTAGGAACTTTCTGATGTCTTGTCATTTCATTTTTAAAGTTTTGGACGACGTGAAGACGTCACATGTTTCCATACAATATAACCCTCTAGTCTTGTTAAACGCTGTTGGTGCAGAGTAATGATGTTTGCTTGTTTACACCAATTGGGAACTAATTTCACTTTACGTGAGTTAAGGGTTTTTCCATTCAAGATGGGAAAAATGATGTATAGCGAGCGTCTGCCAGATAGTTATATTCTCCTACCCCAAGCGATGTGCGGTGAAATTATTTCATGAGATCTGACTTCACACGGAAAATAACTTCACTTTTACAGAAGTTAAAGGACGAGAGTGGCTCTTGGTGGAGAGGAGGGAATGAAATCGGCTTCTCCGGAGAAAAAAAAAGGTTTAAGAAATAGAGAGGAATAATGAGCGCATGAATTTACTAGATTGAATCAACGGTAGCGTCAAAAGTCAATTTGGCAGATACCTCACTTGAGCTACTTCGACATTTTTGGAGCTGACGTCAGTGAGGATTTTTTTCTGGACTAGTCAGGGTGAACGACTTTCGACTTTAGCTGAGTGCAGCCGAACAATTAGCGGATATCCTCGAGTGCTTCAAAGCAAATACAACTGCCATCCAAGAAGTGCGATAGGATGAACCGGCAAAGAGCAAGGACAGCGCTTATTTGGATGTGGATTTGTCATACGGCTAATTGACTGGCACACGGTTTCCTCACCTCAATATTTCTAAAGGAACATGGCTGTCACGAGGTCAAAAAACCGTCAGCCAAATTGAACATGTTGTGATCGACGGAAGTCACGCTTCCAGTATGTTCGAACTTTCCGAGCGGCCAACATAGACTCGGACCACTACCTGTTGTAGGCAAGGTACGAATGTGGATATCTCAGACGCCACAAAGGAGGAGAAATACTATAAGAAGATTTGACGTCGCACGGTTGCAATCGCAAGAAACAGCCAGAATCTTTGCCGATCGCGTATCCCTCAAATTATCCAGAAGTCCAATTCAGCCAGCATCAAGTGCCGAGGAGCAATGGTATCAATCAGAGACGCCGCAACTGATGTGCTAGGTTTCACCCGACCACTACAATGAAACCCTTGGTTCGATTCAGAGTGCCGGCAAGCACATGCAGCGGCCTTTTTATCGACTTTAAAGCCAAGTAGAATAGCATCTATCTAGACTAGCTAACAGAGCCATGTCTAGTTTTGGTATCCCTGCCAAACGCGTCCGTTTGCGCAGGATGACGATGCAGAAAACTCGCTGCTGCTTCAACCGAGACCTTTGATGTCAATATTACCGCTCAATTACTTGCAAAGAATAATGCAAGCGATGCTTGCCAATTGCTGTTTCTTTGAGCTGAAAACGCAACTATGCTCCGAACAACTCTGCTTCGAACAACTAAGGAAACTTTATATAGGACCCTCATAATCCCAGTCTTGCTCTGGCTGGTTGTTTTGCGAATTTTTTTTTAGCAAATACCGTTTCATGTGAGGCCGAAGTATAGTTCATTTCACTCAGCCATATATTCGTTTCGTCTTTCTTGACACAACTACCTGGAGAGTTCTTTTGCCTTTCCGGTTGCGGCTTACACACCTGTAATAACGAGTATAGTCAGAATTTCTTTTCTGTTCAGGAGAACTATCTCTGTTCTTTTCTGATCTTCTATCCAAAAATACCACAGCCCAGCTTTTCTATAAGATATCATTTGCATACTCCAGAATGGCGTCTTCTTTTATCTGTACACGGAGGTTGCTGTCGAAAGATATGTTGTAGAGATCAGGTCCCAAGATCGATCCATATATGCGCTTCTTCTGCGCTAATTACGGTTCTGCAGGAGCCTTCTGTATTGTCGTATACAAACGCGCTATCCCTTAGATAGTCCTTCACTTAGATAATGTTTTTAACTGATGATACTTCCTTAGGCTAAGGTAAGGCTTCTTTAGAGCTTCTGTAAGGTTCGAACAGAAGAAAACTTGTTACCATAATCTTGACCTGAGTTACAACTTTATTTAACACAGCAACAATGTAAGATTTGCATACTTATGGTAAATGGCTTAACGATGGGGCATCAATTTTGCAGTTATTAAGAAGTTTTGGGTTGTAAATTTACCTCTCAACCCACCTGTATTCATCAAATATTACGGCACCCAAAAAAAATTCACCCTACCGATTTTGCATTTCAATTCAATTCCACTTTCTGTAGGTAATCACTCACTCCATAGGTACCTACCCACGTATAAAATATACCTACGTATTTTCGCTACGATTCATTGAACTCCAGACGCATTTGTCCTTCAGACGCACATTGTTAACCATCGACTTCCTAAAAATCGTTATAAAAAAAAGGAACCAAACCAGACGACAAAAAAAAAAACATCGCCAAAAACCCAAATAAGCAAAAAAAGGAAACCAACAAAAAAAAAGAAGGAAACCAGCCGAGTAATCGAATCCTTTTTTGGGGTATTATAGGCATGTCCTAACAACGCAACAGAGAGAAAGAAGAAAAAAAAAACCTCTCGCCAGACAGACAACGCACATGCACGCACAACTCACTTTTTTTTCAGTTTCTGAAAATGTTGCAACTTTGAGAAATGAGATCCTCTGTCTGTGTACTCACAATGAGGAGGGCCAAGGCAGAAGAGGTAAAACGGCAAAATTCGACAGACAAACATGTGGACACGTAAAAAGGGACAAAAGTGTCCCAAAAGAAAATTACACAAAAAATGCGAATTCGTCAAAAAAAAAAAACAGTCATGTTAGGGGGAGGGAGGGAAGGGTAACTTAAAAAAAATTTGTATATATTTTTGATGCAAAATGCATCGACATGGCGCGCGGTTTGACCAACACAAAATAAAGGACACTCGCGCTGCTGTGGACTCGCGTAGTCGTCATCGTCACACACAGCAGCAAAAATTTCGATAACGGGGGGTAAATGGATTGATCTAACATAAAACAACCAAGAAGGTGTGTGCAATGCAGCGTTTCATTTATACTGTTTTGGTTTGCTTTTGTTGTTGCTCTTGCTGGCTGGATGGGTCTCTGGTGTTGGCGTGTTGGTGTTTCTGTTTGGTGTTGCTGCTGCTGCCGAAACAGACGCCAGGCTTAATAAAACCAAGCAAAAATCCTGAAACGAATTTTCGGGGGTTCTTTCGCCTTATTTTATCGCCGTCGCCGTCGTCGCCATAGTATTCTTTTGCATCGTTCTTCCTTAAATTTTTGGGAAGTGAAAGAAAAAAGAAACACAAAAAAAATATGTATATAAAAAAGGGCATTTTTATGTAGGACGACAACTACCTACCACGGTCCTGTGGATGGGATATTCATCAGCCGTTGCATTCAACGGAACCTGTGAATATGAATACGGGAACGGGACTTGTTTTTTGTTTTAAATAATCGCTCAAGTGGGGTTCTGCGTGCTGGTTCCGTTATAATATATATATTTAAAGAAAGCGGCGCGTTTTAGTTAAAGGATTGCTCTTCAAAATGATTGTCGATGGTGAAGTGGCAGACGCACAAGGTATAAGAAGGGGAATTGTGTAAGGGTTAAAATTTTGTGAAAAATGCACAATGAGCGGCATTTTTAGGTCTCTGCATCTTCAAATAAAATACCGACTTGCAACATGTGTCTAAGAACAAGCGGTGGCGATCAATCAGATTATCATAGCGGATCTCTAAATCCACCTGTGCTAGTGGATCACTCTCAGGAGAAGATGCCCTGCAATACATCAAGTGCTTGTTGCAGGGAAGTTCGAACACCGCTTATGGTCGATAGCAAAGACTGATACTGACTTCCGGGTCCGTCACTTTTTCTTCTAACAGATTATCTAGAACAAGAAATAACGAACGATTGTAAGGCACGTATCAATGGCACATATTTACGTTGTATGTGTTTAGTTCTCAGCTTAAACACTCCTGCATTAGTTCTCGTTCCGTTTACCCTATCATGTGGTTAATCAGGAGTAGGTAGATAAATAGTTTGTACATCTGGCACTGCCGCTCCAAATGGAACATATTGTGCCTTCTTCATGTCCCTGTGGGCTGGGATCCATCGAAGAATTACTAAGTTTTTCGTAGCAAGTTCATAGATGACCATAAAGATTTCCAGAAACCTAATAGTTTGTGGATTCATTTCTCGAATCAGTTTTTTGCTACTCTTTCCACTTCAGAGGTGTCGAAACCACCATGGAATTGCATCGGTTAACGTGGTACTTCTTGTACATTTAGACAGCATCTAACTAGTCTTCTGTGCCCGCGGATGTATTATTTTGCTTTCACTATTAAACTGCTCTCAAAGAGCCAGCATCTTTAGAGAGAGTTTTTTTTTCAAGTCCGCCATTTTGAGAAGTAAAAGGTGATCGAAGTGCTTTTTACATTTACCAGACCTAATTTATTAATGAGCTCATCCGAAAGATGGTATTGCTCTCAAAGCGGGTTTTGCTTCTTCTCCAACCACTAAGTGATTGATTTTTTAGCTACTACTAATAGCAGCTTAGGAAGGTTTTTGTTGTTGAGGTCTGACTCTGGGCTTTAGTTTATTAGGTTACTTTTTAGATTTTCTATCTGTCCTATTCTTCAGGGCTCTTTCCGAGAAGATGGAAAACAGCATTTGCCCAACTATTCCCAAATAAGGCAAATCTTCCTCCCGACCGACCAATTGCACTTACGTCCCTTCTTCCCAATTTCATTGAAACGCTGATAAATCGTCCGCTTATAAAATATTTTGAATCGCGAAAACTTCTAAATGACCGGCAGTACGGTTTTCATGGTAAAA
This sequence comes from Ferdinandea cuprea, assembly GCA_963576555.1. Taxonomy (NCBI): domain Eukaryota; kingdom Metazoa; phylum Arthropoda; class Insecta; order Diptera; family Syrphidae; genus Ferdinandea; species Ferdinandea cuprea. The sequence continues at coordinate 137,815,072 of OY754958.1, forward strand.
GGTTCACCGGAACCAATCTTTTCACGTCGGTGGTGAAGACATTTGCCCGAGTTTGGCACCGAGCTCTCTTGTCGAAAATGCTTGAATTTAAGATATTCTTTAATGGATTAAATTATCCTTTTAAACGTTCAATTCAAGTTGTTTTGGACGGTTTCAAGTCTTCTACTCATCAAATAAATGCTGATGTTCACCAAGGCTGCGTTTTGTCTCCGAATCACTTTCTCATTTTTATAAAATGATCTGCTGTCTGTTACTTCTTATCCTATTTGCTCCTTTGCAGCTGACAGTACTTTCAGCTTCTCATGTTTGTTTTCTGGACAACGCCCCTCATCTTCGGGCGTTGTACGGGAACGTCAACGTATGTTAAGCTCATTAAATTCCGATCTTGGCAGCATACTTAAATTTACCCCAACAGAGTAGAATTTAATGCTTCCAAAAGACAATGTCATTGAAGCGAAACCCTAATAATCTGCTGCTATCCATGAACGACACTTGCATCGCCGAAACCGAAAGACTTTCCATCCTCTGTATGTGTGTTAATGACAATCTTCGTTGGAATGACCACATATTCGATGTCGCCAAGAACGCTGCGAAATGTGTAGGCTTCCTCAAGCGTTGCAAGAAATTGTTTAGCCCTTCTGATCTGGCTAGAATATATAAGGCTTTTATTGGCCCCAAACTTGAGTATAACGCTCACATCTGGTCCGGTGCTCCAATTACAGGTTTGGAGCTACTTGATAGAATTCAAAAACGCGCGATTAAAATTTATTGGCACTTGCGATATCGCAAAGTCGCTTGACGCTCTTAGTCACCGTTGCAATGTCTCCTGCCTATCGTTGTTCTATCGATACTACCATCACAAGTGCTCAATAATGAAATAGCCAGTAGCATGCCTCCCCTTCAACACTTAAACCGTAATACCCATCATGCCAGGAATGCTCATCAGTTTACCCTAAAGCCTGTATTCGGACGTATTGTGAAATTTAAGGATTCGTTCCTCGGCCGCACAAAACAAATGTGGAATGCTCTGCGGTTTTCCTGACCACTACAATTTGTAAACATTTAAAATCAATGTGCATCGGTTTCTCACCCTTCATCACATTACAATAAGGGCTTTGAACAAGCGACGTTATGGTCTCACTATAGGTTCCTCTAATCCCTTTCCGAAAAATATGGGCCTTCGGGAACTCCACTTTAAGGCTTCTGACTTTTAAGGATTAGATCCTTCTTCTACTTCTAGTTCGGCATACATTTGGCTGGGAACTGTTGTTTTCGTTGTTTTCCCTTGTACTCATCCCAAAAGTGTAACGCGCTTCGCAGCGACCTAGTAAGACACAGATTCACTTTTGGTATTTATGAATAGCAAATTAGCATTTAATTTAATTTAAATTGAATGTCGAACTTCACGTTCTTCATTACCTCATCCACCTCGTGTGAATAACCTTGCCTGCCTGTTTGTAACCATATGCATGCTTTATTAATATGCCTCAATCACTCACCTACACACACATTTTGTTGACATTGATTTCGATGTTCTATCCTTCCCTCTGCATAACTTAATGTTGCAGTATGTGCGAAGTGTTACACTCATAATACGTAAGTAAAACCTCATAACAGAGCATTTAAAAAGGCTTAAGAAAGCTTTATACACCGAAAGCGTGGCATACCTAATTCGTATGCGTTTTGCGCGCTCACTTTCTTAACTACCCCGCTCCCGTGTCATGCACAGTACATCAGGGTTGATGCGTTATAAGAACTTGCTTGCCTTTGATAAACACAACATCTTTCGACAAAAATAGTGGTTAGCAAAACCACAGATATTCAATTAAACTGCAGCAGACGGCCAAAAACTTTTCGCTCATCATTCCAAAACAGACGCGCATAACAGCAAGGGAAACATAAGCTATGGTTCAGTGTGTTGGCTTGCATTCGCCCGCGTTTGTATTGTTTTCCGCTCTAAATACGCAAACTGAACGCGTATCGCGCGGCGGTTAGGTATAGGTATGTTCCCCCTTGTTTTTCGTTTTCGACAATTTGCGATTTGGTAACTCCACAAAAGCTATAAAGTACGAAAATGGTGTGCACCAAACCTTAAAAAAAAGAAAAAAAATAAACCTTACAATAAACCGCAGATACACACAAAGTGCCTTCCAAGGCACGGTGGCCGGTGCGTTGTGGAACAAAGGGTAAATTTAGCAATTTGTTGCAACCCCTTATTGATATGTTTTTTTTTCTGTGGCATGTTCATCTCATTATTATTTAACTCGTCACTTGCTTTTTTGCGTCAGAATAAGTGTGCGGTAAGAGTTGCACTATTTCGACGCAACACGCACTTCTGACAGTTGTTGTGAGTTTTTAGTAAAACCAACTTAAAAACTGTTCTCTCTGAATGTACAGAAAAAAGGACAAGGGTAGGTTGCAACATTAAAACGAAAACAAACAGTGAAGTCGGTTTTTTTGGTTACAAATTTTGTGCCAAAACCTTCCTCGTTTAGGGGCACACAAAAGAGGAAGAAGAGATGATGGAGATGGATAGGAGGGTATGTTCAATTTACTTATTCGTTCGGTGTCTCGGTCGAGCATCTGCAGTGTGCCGAAAATTCAAGTGTAGAAATGATGGGGAGGAACTGAACAGAATGCATTAGGCAAAATGTTGGTAATACAAGTATGTGGGTCAGGCAAACTGTTGGCGATAACAAATTGCGACAAAGTGGGAGAAGTTCATTATCTTTAATGGCATATTGAATAGGAGGAGAAAAATTAAAGCCTATACAAGATGCATGTAGATGTGGATGTGAGCTCATTAACCAGTGAGATGATTGTTATCTTATTGAGTATGTTTTGGGGCAGATGATCCTGAAAGTGCAAGATATTGAAAGCTTCGAACCATCCAGACTCAGAAACTGGTCCATTGTACTTTCAGTCAGTATGACAAGACTTGAGTTTAAGCACTAACTTAGAAGAAGTTAAAGGATAAAAAAATAGCACTTCCACTAGAATATCTTAGATCTTTGCTTGGAAGACCGATGCATACATGCTTCACGAGTAGAAAAGCCTGGCGACACATTCCTGGAACCACCTGAACCCTGAAAGTTTCTGGAACCATTTGTGGTTGCGGTTACATCTTAGGTTAGGTTAGGTTAAGACGGGGGTGTGATGTAAAAACCATCACACAACACTAGGCATTGAAGTGGGCCCATCGCGATCCCTGGGGAACCGGCTGAATTTTTTAAAAATCGAATTGGTAGACAAAAAACCTTAACCAATTGCCCTTCAAAAGCCAAACATTCCTTTGAAGTTAGTACTGCATATTTCCTCCAAGCTCCGAAGAAGTGTCTCCCTTAGAATTTCCTATGACTACGTTAGATTGCCTCGCATTCACAGATCAGATTCAGCGGATCACTACAGAATCTGCAGATGTCTGGATCTGATAGTCCGAGTATCTTCGCATGTTTTCGCATGAGGCAATGCCCTGTCAAGATTCCTACTAAGCTTATCCGTGCTAAGTTTAATAATTTAGCTTGAACTCTTACAGTCGAGAAGTGACCATAGAGCTTTTTACACCGTGTATCACCCAAGACTTAACCACCTTAGGTTGGTAGTCCTTAGGGTTTTTCCCTTAATCAAACCCTTTATAATGCAGAGGGGAGGTGTTATGACAGCAAACCCACCACTATTGAGTAGCCCTCCTATTCATGCAAGCTCATCCGCTTGCTCATTTCCTTCAATTCCGCAGTGTCCTGGCACCCAGCACAGTCTAACTAGGTTTTGACTGCATAATACCAGCATTGTGGGACCTGACTATTGAATTGATGTTAGTTGATTCCATTGCCTTAAGTGAGGCTGGCTGTCGATGTAGATACCAATATCTCTTTCGGATACCCATCTCATCTGCATTTGCTAAGCCGCCTTGATGACAGCTAGAACCTCTGATTGAAAAACCCTGCTTGTTCCTGGTAGTTGATTGTATCTTTCTCCTGGCTCAGATCCGTGCCGAAACGAGCGTTAAACTTGGGATAGGTCTAAGGCTTCATAAGCCTTAGAGCTTATTCCATTCAAACAATTGATAGTTGTCGAGAAGATCCATAGGGCAAATTTGCCAGAAAGTTTAGAGTGCCTTAAATGTCTTCGTCTTAACATGCTTGTTCAAACCAAGCTTGCTGTCGAGAATTCCTTTGGGAAGAGAGGCAAAATGGTACATAGTTCTTAATACTGAGAATTAATTTGCCTTAGATGAAGGCAGTTCACCTAATAAAGGTGAATATTAAACTGCTTCGAAATCTCTTCAAGAGACAATCGGCAGTCTAAGGCCTCGATGGAGTTTATGGTGACTGTTTCCAAGGACTTGATTGGAGCTTGATTGTTCTAGAAAATGAGGATATCTTTAGCAAATATGTCTTTAGCCAATACACGCTGAAATAATCGGGACTAAGGTTTACTAAGTCAGGTTTACACTCATCCCGCACCATTAGTTTTTTATACGATCGCAAGAAAGTGGATCGATGTGTCATGTGATGGAGAAGATAGTGCCATGGATGTCAGGGTCCTATAGAAGGACCTCGATTTATTCAGATAGATGAGTGGCCAATCGCTTGTTGGGTGCACTGTGGAAAAAGCCAATATTTCTAGGGAATCGTGCAAAGTGATCAGCTTATTATCAGTTAGTATCGGTCTTATTTAAAGTCAGGCCTTATAAATTAAGTCTCGTCGAAAAACGTTAGGCTTATGCAAAGGTCAGTATGTAGAGTTTATAGATCTTTGAAAAGATACCTGCCAGTTCAGTTTTTTTTTGAGGTTGATACATTTTACGCAGTACAGTAGATTTGCACAAAATTTCTCTCGTAGGATGTGCAAGAAAATTAGCCCGTGTTTTGTTCGCTCTATGCAACATAAGACCATACCTCATGCTGTTTAGTGGCCAAGAGCATATACGGTATTAGGCATAATTTACCCGGTTTATTTAAGCTACTTTAGGTTAGAGGCCTGGCCAAAACCCACTTCGCCACACTTAAGCCTTTCATTATGATACTGGAGATGTCTTCCTCCGCCTTAATTTGAATCTTGCATTCCCCGGAGTTTGTAAAGTTGTCGCTAGAAGTGCATGTTCTTGGTCAATTGCAAAATCATTCGTCGGCCAGCTCGTTGAACGATATGTTACTTTGCACAGATACCCAGTAGAGGTTATGCAAACAAGCTTAAATTTCATTTCAATAGAAGACACTAATTCCATTGCAGCCGGCTTATCAATAAATATGGCAGTATCACCCCGTGGTATTACCATCACTTACAAAATACTTGTTACTTCCGTGTAGGTGCAGTGTCTTAGTGGTTAAGTGTTTGGACCACTAAGTGAGAGGTCTCTGGTTCAAAATCCCGACATGCACCACCTAAAAGTCTTTATTTGCTGCCCCACCTCTTGCTTCTCAAAAATTAACTGCCGTTCGGAACCGGCATTGAACTGTACCGTGATGGCTATCGCTTTCGCTTAAAATATATCAGTTATCCGGGAGCTTGATAGATCTGCAAATGTTTAGTTCCGCTGAGAACAGTCAAGCGTCTGTCCATCTTGGAACCACTTATGGATATTGATCTACTTTTCGTTCGTATCCCGTTCTTCGCTGCTTGAAAACGAACATAGGGGGACATGCTGGTAGGGATCGGCAGTTCTTCGTAAACATTGCAGATTATTTAAATAAGAGGAATATCTTTGCCACCTTCATGCAGATCTTAGGGTAGTCCTATACCTGTGTGATAAGTGAGTCATCGGGATATACTACTTCTATGTACCCTATAGCTCTATATTCGTTTTATACAGCGAACAACATGCACAATTTAGAAATTCTCACAATTTTGAACACACTTCGGACTTATACGGCGTGACAGCTCTACTGATTCCACTTATTGATTCCTGAATCATTTTTTACCAATAAAAAATAATGCTCTTCTCCGCTCATCAAAGCTTTTATATATCTTAACAACAGCGACTGCGTTTCAAAAAAAAAGAAAACACACAAAATTTGGCATGCAAAAGTTGCATGAATCATCATCCCTTGTTTGAATCGATAGAGTATCTAACATCAATTGGTTTTTTTTTTTTTGCTGTCAAATTTCTCGTGTCAAAACATTAATTATTTCACTGTATGCGTGCATTTTTGAAAATATTTACGACGCGTCTCCGCCAGTTGCCGCTGCGCGTTATGCATTTGTATGTGACCCTGACTTTGACTTTGAAGAGGGTCGATAAAACCGGTCAGATTAATTACCAGTGAGGGGGAACAGTCACAAAAAAAAAAAATAAAAAAAATCACTAAAACGCATACTCAGACATAGGTTGTGGTACAATTAATTTTGTGTGAATTTTTTTGCCAAAAATATGGTTGTTTGTTTGGCTTCCCCATCTTACCTCAGACCAGACTGCAATCAGTTACTGACTTACCAATCTCCTTTAGTTTCTTTTAAGTGATTTCTTAATTGTGATTCTTATAAAATTTGTTGAACAAAAAATAAAAAAAAACAACAAAGCATTTTACCAGAAAAAAGAATGTCTAAAGGAAGCAGATCTGCTGTCAATAAAAACTTTATTTTTGTTCTCATGGGGGTGAAGGGGGTTAAATTTGAAAAAAAATATACAATATCATATAGCAACAAACTGAACACGTTTTAAATAAATTTAGATAGATATCTGGTTGTAAAAACGCAGCACAGCAAAATAAGAGATGAGTTAATGGTAATCGAGGGATAAATTTAACTTTACTTGAATGATTTTATAATAAATTTTAATTCGTAGGTACATAATTAGTTTGCGCATGTAATCGGTTGTTATATAAAATAAATTTAAATAAATTAAGTTAGTTGAAGATTTATTCGGGAATCACAGTCGTCGTCATGACGCTGAACGGACCCACCAACTGCGGTCGTTATATCCATCTATTCTTTAATCCAATCCATCTATAAAGAAACTAACTTATAAAAGAATTTAGAATAAAGTGCATTTTTAAATCGCTTCAAAAAGAATGGTAACATTTGATCACATTCAAAATTCACTTTTTAGGTTCTGAAAAATTTGATTTTTTCAAAAATGGCACCTACGATTTCGATGTAACTTTTTACATAAAGGGTAATTTTATAAGAGTTAAGTTTTTCAGGTTGGTAGCCCTATTTAGCAATGGCGTCCAAACGTCATCTGTCAAAGTGAAAAGTTTTCAGTATACTCTGCCATTTAACTATGGAAAGACTTACAAACGAGCAGCGATTGCAAATTATTGAAATTTATTATCAAAATTCGTGCTCTGTGGAAAATTGTGTTCAGCGATGAGGCTCATTTCTGGCTATACGGATAAGCCAAACTGTTGCATCTGGAGTGATGAACAACCACATGCCATACAAGAATTACCGATGCATCCCGAAAAAACGACAGTTTGGGGGCTGGTGGCATCATCGGTCCATTTTTCTTTAAAGACGACCGTGGAAGAAACGTTACCGTCAACGGCGAACGATATCGAGCCATGATATCGAGTTGGCTGAGTTGAACTTGGTTGAGATGCGGTTTCATCAAGACGGTGCCACATGCCACATAGCTGGTGATGCAATGGAAATGTTGAAGGATGATTTTGGTGAGCAGCTTATCTCTCGAAATGGCCCTGTGAGTTGGCGGCCAAGATCATGCGATTTAACGCCACTTGATCATTTCTTGTGGGGTTATGTAAAGCCATTAGTCTATGTGGACAAGCCGAACACGATTGAAGCTTTGTAGGATAACATAATACGAGGAATTCGTGGAATACAGGCCGAAATGATCGAAAAAGTGACGCAAAATTGGACCTTCCGAATGGAACATTTGAAACGGAGCCGCGGACAACATGAAGTTGTATTAAAACGTAAATGGCAAAGGCCTATTTATCCATTAAAGTTAAAATTTTGAATATTTGATGCAAATTTGTGTGTTTTATTCGATTTTTAAAAAAAACTACACTTAAAAAATCCCCCTTTTATTGTTCAAAATATAAATGTTAAATATAAAAGTTTATCAAAATCGATAGAGCTGTTTTTAACAAAACGAATCTAATTCACATTTCAGTTATCTGAAAAGAAATTATTTCAAAAACTGAAGTACACAGATGTAAAACTTAATATCACAAAAAAAAAATAGTAAAATTTCTCGAAATTCCCTTTATTAGTTTTTGAGATATTGGCGGTTTTATAATTTACCGTTATTCAAATTCTTTGCCCAAAACTGTGTATGCAATATTTTTGGCCTCAATCCAAGTATTCTTCGTACAAAATAAGACCAAAATCTTTTGTAGCAATTTCTAGAAAAATGGTGATAAGTATTTTTCACTAAAAAACTTGTATGGCAGGTACCGTTATTTAAAGCGAAAAAGAAAAAAAGAAAATAAAGCCGCGAGATTTAACCCCAAAAACCTTATAGACGAACTTTGTAGCACTTCTGTCTAACCGTTTCCCCATACGGCTCCCGGACAGACAGACAGACCGACGAACAGCATTCGAGGATCCACTTTCTCTATAGTCGTAATATCATCCTTCATACTCAGTTTGAGTTCGTAATTTCCGCACGATCGCAATAACTTTCTCTTTAGCATGCGAGAAAGTTAAAAATTGTAAACTAGCTGTAAATAGCGTTCAGCTCGTATGGTTGTAAAATACCAGAACCTTGGTAAAAATGCCTATCCCGCTCGTAAATGGCAACAACAAATCCACTTACGTAGCCACTTTGATCAGAATTATCTCTTATAAAAGAGTAAATATTACAAAATATATCATGATATAAATTTGGCAGTACAAGTTGTTTAGCAGGCGTAGTTTTTTAACCGCCTTAGTATCATCTTAATTTTTTGTTTCACTGCCCTAAGTCTCACAGAGTACGGCCAACTGTCAACAGAAGCTTTTCAAATTTGTTTAAATTCATAAATAGACATTTTCCCAATTTATATCAAGACATAAATTTGCGTTTTTGTTTTTTTATTTATTTTCTCTCGCAATACCACCTTCGTCAACAGTCCTGCCGATCTACTACCAATTACCACTTCAATTTGCAGTCACCTTAAGTGATAATGCCGCTAACTGCGCACTTTAAGAAAACCTTCTCTTCGCATTTCTTTTAATTCCTAATAACTTGTCAAAGCCACGTTTGAAAGACTCTCTTCCTGACCATGTCATCATGCATTTTCTTACATCACATCATATGCACTAACTGCCGCGTGACGCGTGATCTCGTTTTGTTGTTGTTGTTGCTTCCCCTTGACAATTTTTGCATCTTAATGCAGCACCGAAGAAAGATGCACACATGATAATGATGATGATGAAGAAGATGACGGTGCGCAGTGGCGCTACCACCACCACTACCACCACTGCCACATTTGCGTCTGTCCGCGCTACACTGTTCCACTATCGTCACCATTAGTCGGTGTGTATCATTAAGATCGTTCATTAGGTCGTAATGAATCGCAATAAGCAAAAATGATTGCGAACAAGGAAGAGGAGCAGCACAGCACAGCACTGCACAGCGCATCGCATCGCAGCCAAATGAGGAGTGAATAAATAATTTCGCAAAAAAAAAAAGAGAAGTGCAAAACGCAAGCAAAGAGTAAAGCAAAAAAAAAAAACAAGCAAACATCGCTTTGTAATTGATTAGGAAGCAAATTTTTGCACGAGCGAGTGTTGCAAGGATGATAGGATGTTCGATAGTGAGACTCGAGGTGCACGGGAGGACATCGCACTCCTTTTTTTTGCTGCGCAAATATCTTCATTTTGTTTTACGAATACGAATCCGAAGAGACAGAACAAAGTTGTTTTAACTGATATTTACATCTCGATGGCGGCACTGGAGCTGGGCACTGGCACTGGCACTGGCACTGGCACTGGCTCCGACTCCAGGTTCACGACGTTGTCGTCGCCAGCCGGCCAGGCCAGGCCAGCTGATGTCGGAATGTGTCCAATTACGGAACTGCGTGTAATCGTAAATGATTCGAAAATTGTTGTCATTCATCATTCGGTTGTAAAATTTTGAAATTCCTCGAGACGGTTTTGTGTTGTCTTTTCTTTTTTCGCCGTGTAATTTTAATTTAATATAATTAAGCATTTACACAAGCAGCAGCATTAAGTGCAATTACGAGTGACAACATTTGTTGGGGTGCACCAGTATATGTGTCTGTTTGTTCGGAGAGAAATGGTCATTTTTGACAACATGCGGTGACATTGCAAGTGGCTTGTGTCTGAACAATTAACGGGTATTAATCTGTTTTAATTGGTTTTTTTCTACTTGAAAGTGATTGTGGTTATAGAGAGCAGTTTTCTGTTGAGTATGACAGTGGACAGGTTATGATCTTTTCACCCCTGTTTGCATGACAGAAGAAGTAAGGTAATAGTGTGTTAATTGTGTACCAGAAAATTCTTGAAATGGACGAATGAATTTTTATTTTATGTTTTCAACAAACTTATCAAGTAGATGTAGATATTTCTGACATCTTATAAAGTCGGTTTTGCTTTGTACATATTTACATGAGAAAAGGTCGTAATCGAGCCAGAAATGACTGCAATGCCCATATTAATCGTGTCAAATTCTCCTACGACACTCATTTTCAATGACACTCCAGCTGTCAGCTCTTCGGATAAAGCCAATCTGCTTGCTGCTCATTTTGTAGCTAGCTCAACGCTCCCAGATTGTTCTTTATCTCCCCAGTACTCGAGCTCGTAGAACACTCCATGGGACAAATCCACTTCCGCACCCGTACTGTGGCAAGAGTACTTCAAGATCTCAACATTCACAAATCCGCTGGCCCAGATGGTATTTCCCCTATCGTTCTCAAGAGGTGTTCTTCCACGCTTGCAAAACCACTGCGTAAGCTTTTCTATCTGTCCTATTCTTCAGGGCTCTTTCCGAGAAGGTGGAAAACAGCATTTGTCCAGCCCGTCCCAAAAAAAGGCGAATCTTCCTCTCCTCTTACCGACCAATTGCACTTACGTCCCTTCTTTCCAAGGTCATGGAAACGCTGATAAACCGTCAGCTTATGAAATATCTCGAATCCCGAAAACTTCTTAATGACCGGCAGTACGGTTTTCGCAGCAACAGGTCCACTGGTAATTTGATGACATATCTAACCGAAAAGTGGAACCTATCTATTCACCATAGTGGTGAAAGCGAGGTCGTTGCGCTTGATATTTCAAAGGCATTTGACAGAGTTTGGCATCAAGCTCTCTTGTCGAAAATGCGTGCATTTCGGATCGATGTTACCCTTCTCTAATTGATTAGAAATTTCCTTTTGGAACGTACAATACAAGTTGTTTTGGACGGTTTCAAGTCTGCAACTCACCAAATAAATGCTGGTGCCCCTCAAGGCTCTGTTTTGTCTCCGATTCTCTTTCCCATTTTTATCAATGACCTCCTGTCTGTCACTTCTAATCCAATCCATTCCTTTGCTGATGACAGTACCCTCAGCTTTACATATTCGATTCCTGGGCAACGCCCCTCATCTTCGGGTGTCTGCTGTCATTGAAGCGAACCTCTAATTCTCTGCCATTATCCATAGATAGCACTTGCATCGCCGAAACCGAAAGACTTTCCATCCTCGGTATGTGCGTTAACGACAAACTTCGTTGGAATGACCACATATTCGATGTCGCCAAGAACGCTGCGAAATGTCTAGGCTTCCGTAAGCGATGCAAGAAATATTTCACCCTTCTGATCTGGCTAGAATCTACAAGGCGTTTATTCGCCAAAAACTTGAGTAAAATGCTCATATCTGGTCTGGTGCACCAATGACATATTTGGAGCTACTTGACAGAATTCAAAAACGTGCGGTAAAATTTATTGGCGATCGAGACATCACGAAATCATTTGACTCTCTTAGTCATCGTCGTGATGTCTCCTGTCTGTCATTGTTTTATCGGTACTTCCACCACAAGTGCTCAAATGAAATAGCCAGTTGCATTCCACCCCTACATCCAAAGGAATGCACATCAGTTTACCCTTAAGCCTGTTTTCGGACGTACTGTGAAATATAAAGATTCCTTTCTCAGCCGTACAATACGAATGTGGAATGCTCTACCATGCTCTGTTTTTCCTTTGCATTATAGTTTACAAACATTTAAAACCAACGTGGATCGGTTTCTCCCTTTCTCTAATCCTTCATTTCCCTAATGCCCGCACTGTGTCACTTCATTAGTCCCTTTAGTGCTTAGTACTTATTACTTAGTGATGGCGCAAAACATTGCAATGAAATATGTTATGATGTAAATATGAGTCATCTGATGCATATGGTTTCTCTCGAGTGAAAATATGATAGCCAGTGTCGACTTATTTTCGTTAAAGTGAATTGCAATACAATCATTTACACCAACTCATACGTTCGAAATCGAATTGTTCGAATTGGTTCAGTACTTCCAGAGCCTACTCTCTTCAAACAAACTTTACTCCTTAATATATAATTATAACTGTGAACCTTCTGAAAACTATAGAACAATCTTACAGGACTCCAAAAATGAATGTAATACACTGATTTATATCATGCAAGAAAACATTTTATTCTTAGAGATCGCTGCAGAGCATTTTACCAGAAAAAAATGTTATCCTGTTACTTTCTGCTAAAAGTCTATTTTATATCATGACATATATATCGTGGGAGAAAACTAATCGTTCTTGCAATTTGTCGTCACGACAGTTTGCTTTCTTTTAAAGACATCCAACAGTCGTCACTGGTTATTTTTACCAGAAAATACAAGATACCGTAATTAAAGCTCCCAAAGCTCAATGGAGTAGAATTGTCCCTTTCGGATAAAGCGAAGTATCTAGACGTAATTCTAGATAGAAAAAGAACGAATTAAAAAAGAGGCTTATAATGCCTTGGGGGCTTAAGACCAACTTTTGTTCACTGGCTGTATACGGTGGGGATGAGGCACATACTTGGAAACAGATAAGAAAACGATAATGCGGCAAACTAGCGGCTGTTCAAAGGGGTTCAATACCGGTGCATTGGAAACCTTTCTGAGCCTAACAACGCTTGGTGTAGAAGAAAACTGGCTTGCAACAGTGCAAAACGACTCAGTTTTTTGGGTCACTTTAAGGGCAGTAGCCTTGGACATGGAACGGTCCTTTCGAAGCTACTCCTAGGCAATCCCATCATAACGGATGAACTCAACCCCCTTACATATCCGAAGAGGGAGGATTGGCAAAGAACTGAAATTATCAAATTAAATGAAATTGAAATTTTTACAGATGGCTCGGAAGCTCGAATTTTTACGGAGGGAGCAAGGGCTGGGATCTTCTCAATAGATCTAGAACTAAGCCTAACACAAGCACCGTCTTTTAATTAGAGGTTCTGGCTGTCCACAAGGCAGAGAATCGATCAACAGCCAGGCCGCACTTAAGGCAATGGAATCAACAGACATCACTTCTGATATGGCCAGGAACAGTCGCACAATGCTCAAGGCATTATGCAATCAGAAACGAGTGAGACTGTGCTGGGTGCCAGGACACTGCGATATTCCAAGCAATGAGCAGGCGGATAAGCTTGCAAGAATATGAGGGCTACTCCATATTGCTGAGGTTGCTGACATAAAACCTCCCATCTGCATAATAAGGGGTTCTGTTGGTGATAGAACCATGTGGACTGCCAACCGAAGGTGGTCAGGTCGTGGAGGACACTTGGTGTCAAAAGCTGTATGGCCACTCGACTGTAAGAGCTCAAGGAATTTTATAAAACTTAGCAGGGATAAGCTTAGACTATTAGTAGGAATCTTGACAGGGACTGTCAGATACAGATTCTTTGATGATCTGCAGGCTCTTGAGCATATACCGCACTCACGTATTCTCACGTAGCCATAGAAAATTCTTAGGGAAACACTTCTTTGGAGCTTTGGGAAAATATAGACGGTACAAACTTCAAAGGCCTCCTTGGCTTTTGTAGGGTAATTGGATGCTTTAAAAGGGAAAGTGTTAAGGTTTCTTGTCTACCGTTTAAGTACGAATTCAACCTGTTCCCCTTACTCGCGATATATATTCAAAATTATATAATAACTCATATCATGGGAGAAGGTAACTTATAGTTGAAGTTTCCGCCAACTCATAATGATCCAATGATCAATCACTTCGTAGAAGACCAGCACCAGTCTTGCCAAGTTCCTCTTAAAACGATTTGATAAAATATGTCCCGCCACACTATGGAAGTGTCGCATTCAATGGTCAATAGTCACGTTTCCGAGCCTAAATGAACCTCATTATAAAACTTACACAAACCCATCAGCATAACCATCACTGTCGCCTAAGTAACCAAGCAGCGTCATCATATTGTCATTGCACTTTAAGAAAATGCAATCTGCCCACCATGGAGTAAACGATGACTATTTACGTTACGTGCCATTGCGTAACATAAGGTTGCAACTAATAATGTCCTCCGTCAAGTGCTGTAAGTATGCCACCAAGGCACATCCGACCGTTTCCTCTTGTGTGTGTTGCATAACCACCAACAATACCACCACTCTGGTGTCCCTTTTTTATTTTTGCTATTATTGTTGCGTTATAAGAAATTATCAAGTGCTTGTCCTTCGCACAGAAATGCATCCCCATCCTCCACTTTTGTAGTTGTGCGTCCTTTATTTTCTTTGTGCCAACATCCCTACATATGTACTTTGGCCTTTCTAATAGAATGCATGTCGCACATTCTTCATCATCTATAACTGTAACAGGAAAAAAGTGCATGGGGTGCGTTTCTACACTGTCAAGTGTCCAAGTCAGGATGATGGGTGGGTGTCATGTCTTTGGCTGATGGGGAACGCACCACTCTAAGATGCATTCCAATGCAGCTTGTAACCTACATCGTCTTGTTATTCAGATTAGTTTCATTCTCTACACGTCTAATACATTCTTTGTGACTCCCCCATTTTCGTTTCATTCTTTTGTGCGTTTGTGTCTGGGTTTGTGTGTAATATGAAGTAAAAGGACGAAAGGCATTTGACGCAGCAAGCAAACGCATTCAAATGCATCCATGACACACATGATGTTCATGCACTACTGATGCAATGTTGCCGACGATGACGCCAACGAACATGATGATGATGATGAGGATGATGTAATATGAAAGATATGCAAATCTGTCTGTGGATGAATGTCCTCAATTTGTCGGCTCTTCTTTCTGTTACTTTTGTGTAATTCGAATTTTCCCCCGACCTTTCTCTCTCTGTGTGTGTGTATGTGTGTGCGAGCAGTATAGTATGATGCCTGCGAGGCTTTCGTTCGAAAAGAATATCTCATGCTCGTTGTGTAGCTAGCTGTACAAGGATCTAGTAAAATCGTTGCACTTCAAAGGAATTTGGCTTCCTTAATTTTTAACTGTGTGCGAGCGACTTCCAAAGTAATCAGTTGAAGACGCACTTTTACAAAGCTAAAGATGTAAAACTCTGCTCAAAGTCAAAGGATTTACAACGAGATGGTTGCCTGTTGGGGGATTTAATTTTGCAGTTCATTGTAATTATCATCATATCCTTTTGCTATAGTGTGTATGCGTTCGTGTGTGTTGTTTTTGCAATAGTACCGTATATTTGCATTTGATTTGTTGTTGTTGTTTCCTTCTGATATAACGTTGTGTATTTTGTTATATGCGCGGCCGTCTGTTCTATGCACATAACGCATGACTGAGGCTGACAGCCGAAGCTTAATTCTTGAAAGAGAAAAGGATGCGTGCTTAAGTAGGCAGACCTTCTTGAACTGGCTGTTTTTTCTTCTTCTTCTGCTATTTCTTCTTGTTTGCGCTATTTGTTAAGTGAGTTACATGAAATCGTATGCCCCCGCTCTGGCAACGCTTTTGCACGTTTATTTCGAGTTTAAGGACTAACGATAGTTTGTTTTTTTTTGCATTTCTTTTTGCATATCTTTTTTTTGTTTTTTTTTTCTTCATAAGACAGCGAGCGAGATGCTTGAAAATAGATGCTGTGCGGATGGTAGTGGTGGTGGTGGTGCAATGAAGAGGAAGTGAGAACAAACAGAAATTCCTTGTAAAGCATTGTTGAAGAGCTAAGTTGCGTTTTTTGAAAGGATATATGCATGTGCATGTCCTGAGGGTTTTAAGAAAAGAGCTTTCGATTGGTTTTACAAACAGTTAGTTAGTCTTTTGTTTGAAATGATCAGATGTAAGGAAAATGAAAGACAAGTACGTTGGCAGAACGAAAGATTGTTGATTTGAATGATAGTTGAGAAAGAAATGGATTCAATTAGCAGAAGATCGATATAGAGAGTTGAGTTAGAGTGCTACTGGATGTGTTTTTTTTTACATCTAAAATATTTGCAATTTTTTGTTCGATTGAATTTACATTACATTTACACATCAACAAAAAATTGCATAATTGTGCTTAGGTTATTAGGGAGGTCTTAGTGTTATAATATTTCATGAAGCTCTTTATAATGATATAATGCTTTATATCATGGAAGTGATAGAAAAATTAACCAGTTTCACATATAAGTAAGACCTACCGAGCTTCTAAACTGAAAGATCCAGATCCACAAATTTAAAAAGTAAGTGTCATGACACATGTCTGTCATGGTAGGCAAATTATATCATGACGCATATCATGACATGTGTCATAGAAAAAGGTAACGTATTTATAGTTACGTTTTGCCTTACCTCTGACATTATTGTAAACGGACTACTAAGACCTATTTTCTCTTAACCAACTGTCAAAATGGGTTCTGCAATCCTTTGCAAGTGTCACAGTCAATCATTAATAGTCATTCGATGACCAATTACATTCGTTATCGAAGCAAACCCTTCCTTGCAACACAACACCTACGTTCTGATTGCCCCATTGTGATTCCCTTCGAGCTCCTCAAGTAACTGAGACTCGGGTAGTTACAAAAAAATCCTCGTGAGTCTATTCGCCACCACAGTCTCTGTAGATATCTTCAACATTGAGATTTAATTTCATTGCAGAAGGTTGTGGCCACCGATAGTGCCTTACAACCTAGACCTTCTTCACTCTGAAGAAGTTTATTTCGCCGACTTGTATCAACTTTGGCCACAGCCCTCTTGATAATCTATCCGCTTGTTGGATTAATGTCGATTCCAAAATGCTTTTCATGAGATTATACTATTAGATTTTTGTCAGACTTTCGAAAAACTTACCTTAGGTGGTACTGCATTGGTTTTGAACCTGAAACTCATCGATTAGTAGTCCAACACACTAACCTCTGATCCAGTGTGCAAACTGTAGTGTTTACATAAGTAAAAGTTAGTGTCCGCTTGGGGCGAACAAACCCTATCCATAACTCTATATGCCCCAAAGGAAAAACGATTAAGTATAAAATATATATGACCAACTTGAAAATGAGTTTAATGTCTACATATTTTGTTAAGGTTCTGACACTTCATTTCTTCAGCTACAGCTTTAAAAATGGGGGTTTCTACATTGTAGATGGCACTATCATTTCGGCACCCAAGGGAGTTTATTTTCAAAATTTCAGCACCCTAGCTTAAAAGGCCTAAAGGCCTCAGGCTTAAAGGCCTCAAAAGCTGATAGGGACAGACATTGTTAAACAGTCATAGGTTTGGTCCATTTTCAAGCTTACTCCAAGGGCACTTCATGGTATACAAAGACTCCTCCTGTCCATCCTCTGCTGTAGAGGAACTATAAGAAATGTGAACCGGAGAGCGTAATAAAACCAAACTTCGTGAAAACATTTAAGCAGTGTATTCTAATAGGACATTTAAGAATTACCACATGGCCATAAAAAGAACTTCAATCGACAATTCGACATAACCATACCGGACCGTTCAGTGTGGGAAACTGGAGGCAATATGCTAGACGCGTCTCACTTAGTCTGATACACGGATGGCTTAAAAATGCTAACGGGTGTAGCAGCAGGCATTAGCGGACTAAAATGCAGTATATCAGTTCTCCTCGGCCACACAACGTCGATCTTCCAAGAAAAGTCTATGCCATCGAACTATGCGCAATCGTAACATCGTATTAGAGCCACTGCAAGAATCGGTAAAAGCTCCACAGACTCTGCCTAGAACAGTCAGAAACATATTTTGTACGAGTGTCCTGCAATCGTCCAGAACAAGGCTCTTAACAAAAGACATTGTCAAATCATCAGCTTTAACAATTTTAAGGTTCGTCGGTGATTTTGGATAGCTGCTACCCCAAAACTGTCTTAAGTTAACTCCGTTGGTGAGCACAAAAGATCTTTACAGGTCGCGGTGTCAAGCACAATTGCCAACAATTTTGGCCTTTTTCCAAAATATTTTGGGCGTTTTTTTTTCATCTTTTTTGAAAAGGAAAAAACACAAAAAAGTTTTACCCTATTGGTGTAG
This sequence comes from Ferdinandea cuprea, assembly GCA_963576555.1. Lineage (NCBI taxonomy): Eukaryota > Metazoa > Arthropoda > Insecta > Diptera > Syrphidae > Ferdinandea > Ferdinandea cuprea. The sequence goes on from OY754958.1 coordinate 137,833,392, forward strand.
ATAATTTATTCTACAAGAAAAAAGAACTTTTTCTGGCGTGATTTCTATCTCACTTTTTGGCTCTTTTTTCTGGCGTATTTCACTTTTTAATTTTTGGGTATTGTTTTCCAAAATTATTACGAAAATGAGAGTGATAATCTCAAAATTCAGAAGCCTTAAACTTACTTACTTACTTACTTAGGCGGCGGTACAATCCAGTATGGACTTGGGCTTCAACCAATAAGCCTTTTGCACACTCCAAGTTGGTTAAGGTCCCGTTCCACTTGTGCGACGCCTCCTAGCTTTTCTATGGTCATTGAAAGGTTCCGTAGTCTTCAATCTAAGAAATTAAAAACTGCAAGAAAAACCGAAGTTCAATCAACCACTGTGTCGCAATTTATATACAAATACAAGACAATAGCAAAGTCTGAAAATTAAAGTCAAGCAGACAATTGTCAAAAGAAATGAAACTGCAAATGTCAATACAGTTTTGTTGAAAGATTTTGTAGTACTTTGCTTACACTACACAACCACAGTCGCCTCTCGTTAATTCAAACCCGCGATAATTCGAACCTCCCCATAATTCGAAGTTGTCACATGTTCCCTAGAAAATCACTTTATATGAATTTGGAAAAAATCTATACATTTTTAAGCACTTGGTAATTCGAACAAAAAAATTGTCGCATTAATTCGAAGACATAAGCTTCAAAAACTCGACAAAATTATCAAATTGCATAGAGGTATATTTTGAGACAAGTTCAAACTTGTATCATCGTTTCACTAGTATTTGTTATCGAAATTATTACGTAGTTTGACACACACTTCTGTTTGGAGAGTTTAGCTTAGGTTTTCGTTCAGATTAAAATTTTGTGTCAGTTATGAGTTCTAAAAAGTATAAATGTTTGACGATTGTTGATAATTAACAGTTAATAAATAATTTTTAATTATTACTTAACAATTCGAAGTTTCATACTTTCTTTCTCGAAAATTTCGAACCATTTGATTTTTCCAAATTTCGAGAATTCAAAATGTTTTAAAAGTCCTTCGAGTCCTGTATTAAAAATATATGTTTATAGTTTATAACTTACAGTAGTAGCTATCCAAAGTCTCAACAAATTTGGCAAGAAAAATAGAATATCTGTCTGCTGGATACCAGGCCATGTGGGCATTATTGGTAACGAGGCGGCGGACTCTCTAGCGATAAAAGGGGCAGCGACACCCTTCATAGGACCTGAACCATTCTGCGGGATAGGGGAACACACCCTTTGCGAATTCAGGAAATCGGAAAAGGAGAAAAGGGCTAGAACCTTTCGAGATCTCCGAGGTCTGAGACAAGCCAAAAAGTTCTAAGGAGATTATAATCTCAAAAGATTTAAAGCATGCGTCAGTCTTAGTAAAAATAACCTACGTATCCTAACTGGTTTCCTATCGGGGCATTGTAAACTCAGGGAACACCTAAGGAAGATAGGGATATCAGATAAAGGTCTCTGCAGGATCTGCAATGAGTCCACGGAAACTCCAGAACACATACTGGAATCCTGCGGGGCACTGACCCAATAAAGGTTTAAATATTTGGGAAAACACCAAATTCAAGAAAAGGATTTACCAACCACGGATCCACTACTCATTCTCAGATTCTTAAAGGAAACCGGACTGGATGATGTGTTCTGAGTGGGAGTTTCCTTGCCATGGCCAAAGCCAGAGCATAAGCACTCCAACATATTAAGCTGTGAGGGAGCTCTAGGAAAAGGGGCAAAACCTCTCCAAGGTATAAGTAGGGGGCACAATAGACCACAAGGTCGCAGAGTACTACACCCTATATAATATATTAACATTAACAGCTATCCATAAGATATAACAAAATGCTCACATAAATGTTGTCAAATAACTAACTCAATGAAACTCGATAAAAAAGTCTTCAGAAGATTTCAAGCTCTATACCACAGAAGATTTAAAGCCGCGGCCAAGATTTTTGTTTCGATTTTGTACATAAGTCTAAGTTATGTACCAAATTATAGATGCCAAAGCTATAACTTTTCCATCTCACAGATATTACCATCAAATTATGATGTATTGAGATGTAGATCTTCTATAAACTTCATTCAAGTACTAAGAATTGAACATTCTAATGATAATAAAAAAAAACACAAGATCATATTGTACAAAAAAGCGCATTAAAGTCTTACATACATGACCACGTCTTTCCACAGTTGACTAATTTATTTGGAATTTGTGACAGCAACAAACCACAAGACATAAATAGAAATAAAATATAATTACAGAAAAATTTGACACCCTCACTTAATTTGAACCCTAACGACACTTTCATACTCTCTGGCTGGGGACTTGGTGTATAGATTTAGAGGTAGTACCTATGTAGGTAGCTACAGGCTACTTCCATTGCCACACGAGAACGTGCCATTAACAATAAAGCAAAAAAGGCGAAATTTAAACGCGTTTCGCGAAAACGTCTAAATAGAAACAAAAAACTAAACTACCAAGACCAACCAATGTGTATGCGCGCTGCACCGTCTCCAGAATCTAAAGAACAACAACAAGAAGAAGAAATTACTTCTTGGCCTCAACAACCGATAGCAAAACCAGATTAAATACTTGCAATTGCATTTAATTTAAATCGTTAATTGCGCCATATCACCATGGCTTCCTTAAAGCAACAAAATAATATTATATGACATTGCTTGCACCCCTCGCTTGAGCTATTCACTTAGTTTGGGTCGGTCACTTAATCTCAGGTTTCGCATGTCGTGCTCAGCCAGAAGAACATGAAGTGTCTTGAAAATGGAGAACTGCAACCGGTGAAAAAAAGTGTAAATAAAAAAATATGGGTACTAGCAAAAGGAACACGAAAAAAGAAATAAGCAAAACAAAAACCCCATTAGTAAGTAGGGGGTTCATCGCAATAGCAATTCCAGGAATTTTTTGGGTCTCTCGACGAATTTTGCTGAGCCATGCATGGATGGCCATTTACTCGTATACAAAGTGATATGGACAAAGGAGCAAAAGAGTTCGACCGACTGACCGAACGTCTTGTTGTCGCTGCTTTGCACCTAGTTGAACACGTAATTAATTTATGTTAAGGAGATGAAGATACACTCATAAAAGAGTTTTTTTTGTGGGCGCTGAATTGCTGGGGGCTAGCAACATAGTACATCTTCAAATAAAGTTTTAATTTTTAAATTGATTGCAAACAACTTGATTTGATGCTGAGTGGGAGGATGAGATAACGCCGCTCCGGGGCAATATATCGGATTATGCCAACTATATATAAATATCGGGTTAAAGGATCTGCGTTGGTGTTATGCAAATTGTGTTTGTCTGTGCTCGACGTGCCCGTCTGTTGTCGACAATGCGATGAATCTCTTGTGAAAAGCTGGTAAATCCATTTAAAAATGAGCTTTGACAAAATCTTAGTTCGACAAATTGCTGAAAGGACAACTAAGATGAAATTTTTTGACTCTTGATACCGTCTACTTTCGGGAAGTGCCTTATGCCGAAGGACATTATATGAATGATAAAGAACTATGAAATTAGAAAAGAAAACAACATAAAGAAGCACAAGGGTCTTAGCATCTTCTCGTTGATTTAGCGCCGTGGATTCGTTTGTCTATTAAATGTTTTTATTTTTTAAATCAGCAGCCATTTTAATTATTTTACTCAAAGTTGCATTTGTGGTTAAAAAAAATAACACTGATTGGTTTCCAAAGTGTCTTGTCCTTTATCTGGAACTGTAATCATTAATACTGCTGACAATGATAGTTAGTGCAGATAGATAGAGCAGATTCCTTCAGATTCCTATGGGTGTGGACAGTATTCACCCGAAGTTTTTAAAAATCATTTCACCATCCTAATGTCCTCGAACTAACCGAATCAGTGGAAACAATCAAAAATTATTCCAATTCCAAAAAACAGAAAAGACACGGAATATCGACCCGTCGCCATCCTACCTTATCTTTCTAAGGCTTTCGAGTTAATTATAAGTGCTCAAATAAAGCAATACATATAATTTGCTGACTCCAATGCAGTCAGGCTTTCGTTCTGGGCACAGTTGCATAACCGCCTTGATTAAAGTAACAGATGACATTCGAGTAGCTATTGACAGAGATGAAGACACTTTGGCCATTTATTGGATCTTTCAAAGACATTCCTGATAGTCTCTATGCAATAAGCTTATGTTTAAAAAAGAACTGAGAAAATTTTCAAAAATTAATTGCCATTCGGGACCGGCATTAAACGCGACCTACAGTTTCATTCGTGTTAAAAAAATATATCTTGGATAAGCTAGGCTTTGGTTCCTGCATGGGCAGTTTAAGCCTAATATTTTATTTCAATCTGGTCTTATCTAACAAATAGAGCTCAGTCTGTCTTTTGCAATCAATCAATTATTCGTCGCTCTTAAATGTTCATAGTGGTGTGCCTCAAGGTTCAACAATTGGTCATTTGTTGTTCTCTGTGTCTTTTTCATATTTATGCTGACGATGTAGAAATTTATATGCGCCCTTTCCTGTGGGATTGATGGACGAGGATGTTGCTGATCTTACTTATATAGTTAAAACCCTTCCAAGACTAAATCATTTACAATCTATAAACATTTACAAATGTTGCGCCTGCCTCTATTCTATTATGTGGAGTTGAAGTTGAAATGGTTTCTAAAATATAAAATCTTAGCATTGTTTTATGTGGATTGACCAACCTCATTTGGAGCTATCACATTAATTCGGTGGTTTCTAATATCTATGGAGCTTTGCGGGGTCTTACAGTATGCCAAGACATTTTACCAATTGCCGTTAAACTAAAATTGGTAGAGGCTCGTACCCTTAATTAATTATGGCTGGGCGTTATTTTCCTGCACTGATGCTATCTCCAGGCTTTAACTCAACGTTGCGTTAAATTCTGTCGCTAGATTTGTATTTAAATTGCGTAGCCAAATATTAGGATGTAGTCTTTACCAATTTTTGGACTATAGAGTTCGCGCTTTATTTTTTAAAAATTTTAAGTAATATGCAACCTGTTTATCTTTATAGTAAAATTGATTTTTTCACATTCACTCCGTTATTACGGTATCAGACCCTTCCGTATTACACAATTGACTGTATCACGTAGGGAGTTTTTAATTTTTGCCAAACGCCTTTATAGCCAAACTCCGCTCAGTATAAGAAATATGGTCGAGCACAGACTTCTTTTGTCGTTAGTTTTTTCTCATTTAATTACGCGTCATTGATTTATGGGTAAACAAAACTTAATTTAATTGTGTTTTTAATTTTTCCTTTCCTTTTAGTTTAATTTAAATTATCGCCTCCCGTGAGTTTGGAGATTAGATTTTGGCCAATGTCTTCCATTTTCTTGTAAAACTCTGAAGGTATCTTGTCCGTCAGTCGAAGAGGAAAGAGAAGCGGACAAATGCCTAAGAAGTGGCTCCTGAAAAGTTCGCGGGGAAATTTTTCGTTTCAAAGCTTCTCACAATACTGCTGCCACCTGACTTTGTTCACCATCCATAAGGTTGGCTTAGAGCATCGTTAGTAAACTTCGGCGATTTTTATCGTCTCTCCTTTTAGCGCTTCATCTGTCGACCAACATGTTCCTTTGCCTTTTGGGGTTCCAAGCACTGATTGAGATAATTTAACGCGACATATCTTGTCCTATTCATACATCAACCTCAAAATCTTCGATGTTGTAACGGAGGTAATTTCGCATGTTTATGGTTTCTTTGTAAAGTTTCCAATTGATTTGACAACCCCTTTTGTTTAATTTTATTCTTCTTGTTCATAAATATGAACTATGATGGCCTCGCCTAGATCACTGTGCAATCTTTCACCCAGTCAATCTCGGTTACATCACTCCGTCACTACTATAAGTGACCATTGTTTGATAGAAAACTGTATTTATCACGATTTAATCGTATGATTCTCAAATGCTTAGGATGTCATCATAAGAAGTGCCGTATCCGAGTTCCCCATGTAGTAGGAAGGTAGGTAGGTTAAGTTCAGAGTCATGAAGACACAAGCAATTAGCGCTTGAGTGCCGTTTTGGAACCACACTCAGGTGACCTAAAAAGGAAAGAAGAGAGAAGATTGAGTAAAAGTTCAAAGCCCCCCTGTGGTATTGAGGGAAGACCATGATGCTTCCGAGATCGATGCCTGGGATCACAGGGAAGGTCGTCAGATGGAACACAGTTTCCTCTTTCTCGATATCCCCACAGCTGCGGAAATGGGTGTTATGGGGAATGCCAAGCTTGGCAACATGCATAGGCCACGGGCCATGAAAATGACGACCGGTCTAGCGACGTCCGCACGTGTTCTCTGAATGAGATTGTGTGTTTCGCAAATGTTCTATATTTTCTAGAAATGACACTGATATTTACCTTTGACCACATAGTTTCCTCCTTCGAGGTAAAGTTCAACTAAATATTTCTCTTAGCGAATCCCATCGGTGGATGAACTTCGTTTCATATTCCCCTCTATGCTTTTACGCCCAGGAACACAGAAGAGAGTGATATTTATTATCCCGTTATCCCTCTACAGTCTTCAACTAACCTTGACATCGAAGCGGTTGAATCAAGAAAACCTGGCTATCTATAAAAATGATAAAGTTTTGTTTGGATGTTAATTACATCTTACTTGCGGCCATAATTGTCAGTACCTCTGTCTGGAAGACACTGGGCAAGTTGAGTAGGTGGAAGGAATTATACGTATTGAGTTCCCCAGAAAAGAAGCCTTCAGCATTTTCGAACCATCAGTGAAGATGGCTATTGCGAAGTCTTTCGTAAAGGTGACTTGTTCTCAGTTGAGGTTCGTCTATAGGACAAAGAACCTATAGACAATATTTTAATCTCAGTGCTCTATCACTGGTTTTGATATGCAGCTCCAATGGTGGAATGTTAAGAATGACATTAAGAGCTTCGGATAGATGGACCGCTGTGGTTTCTGTTCCAGTCGTTCTGTGGTCATATATGGTCATGTTATACGCTTTGCTAAGGGCCCGTGTCACTGTTAATAGTCTTTGTGCGTGGAAATCTATCCAGAATGTATCTTTTCATCTGATCGCATCCTACCTGGGAAGCATAATATGCACGGACAATATTCCAAACCTCACCTTGTAACACAAGTTTAAAAGACATCAACTTTGCCACAAGAATATCGTTCTTAACCTGTTACTTTCCATAGTAGTAACTTTGACCCATTTAATTTCTTGAACATTCAAGATGTCCAATAGGTCACGTTAGACCATAATAAAGGCCAAGAAGGTTACCATCCTGCTATAGTTACATAGTCAAGTAGCCAGTTTATCTGCATGTTTTATTGTCAACCTCTGCGTTTTTCATACATCCATAAATTTTGTCGTCATCAATATAATCGATAAACAGCCAACTGCTACCTCTTTGTTGTTCATTGACTTTTTGTTCTGCCTGCTACTTTGGCTGTTTTACTGAAAAACACCTGTCTCCATGCATAGTTACGCCCAAATCTATATTTATGTGAGCCTTTCAGTCCTTTGAAGCTATCTCAAGTTAAGCTAGTGATGTTGTCCATGAGTTTTGAGGTTAAATAATTAAGAGAGAAGTGATAGGTACCTTAAAATTATATCTTATATGGCAATGATCTTGTCTGAATCCTATCCACATACAAAAATTGCTATAAAGGAAGAAAAAAATGTTACGCATACGCCATGGCTGCCCACTGTAAACATTAAATTATCAAAACACAACCATTCTCTGTCGCAGACGGAGGTATCCTTAGCTTACATTGCAACTATGTTAACTTATCAACACTTCCCTCTATTGCCATCAGCAGACATTTTTGTTTAAGCTCATCTCACCTTAACATTTCATAGAAAAACAGAATCCCTTTCTGTTTTCTGTGTCTTTTCTGACAACAAAAAAACTGTCCGCCGATTTAATTAATGCAATTATTGTTAAACAACAACTCGACCGTAAAGACATCAGCCATCAGACGATGACATGGACAGCAAAGACGACGGCAACGACCTAAGTAGCCTCCCTCTAAGTGGGTTGGTTTGGATGCAAACGTGAAAAATAATCTAGAAAAAAAAAGCAAAACCCCAAAGGGACATCACACACAAAAAAAAAAAAAATATAAAAATATCTACAACCCAGGTTGGGTTAAACTTTTTACTTAGCCTACCTGTACATCTCCATACTCCATCTCCTTCCATCCCACCTGCTGCATAGATGAAAAGATTCCTTTGGTTTGTATTTTGTTTTTTTTTTTTCGATTCGGACTTGAAGAAGCGACTTGAAAACTGACAGCAAACAAAAAAATAAAGAAGTGAAAACGTCAAAGCGAGGAAAACCAGAAACACAGAAAAATCAAAATCAAGAAGGAATAGAAATGGCAGCAGGACTATGCGCTAAATGTGTGTTGGTTGTGTTTGGTTGTTTGTTTGTTTGTGTGTGCAAAGGGCTTTTCACTTTCCCTTTCATTTGACGGTCGATGAGTTTGTCTGACGGAGGTTTTTTTTTTCCAAGAATCCTACGAGGAGGGTGGCATGCAAAAAAAAAAACCAAAATTACATACAAAAAAAAAAAAAACAAACCTCTAACGAGACGGTTATTTCACTTTTCCTTTTTTTTGCGATCCTCTCCCTTTGTTCCACACACACACTCCTTGGGTGAATGTTTTCCCTTTTCATTTTGTCGTCGTCGACGTCGTTGTTTTTATTTGTTTCGTCGTAGTCGTCGCCGTTTGTTGATGGCTGATGAATTTGCAAGCGCGAAATTGCAATGTCTGGAGTTTTTTTTTTCTGTCGTTTTTTGCTGTTTATCGCAGGTGGATTGCACACTAATACAGTGTTACCGTAACGTTGTAGAACGCAAACACGAGCCCTAAAACTTGGCTATTTAAGATTGGTTCTTATATATGTGTTTTTGTTGGTCTGTGCTTTCATATCGATCGGTATGTCTGGGAGTCGCACATATTTCCCAAACGAAAATGCAGGAAAACGGAGAAAATCTTGTTGAAATAAGCTTAGCAGTTAAGATACGGCTACGACACAGAAGCAAATACAAATAAGAAGAAAGCTAGCAGGACACCCTCTGCCCTTTGTTGTCCACACAAACACAGACACAGCAGCCAAACGCGTTTGTGTGGCTCTCCGACGGCCGTCTGTGATTCAGTACACAGCTCCAAAAGGATCCGGCATTCTTCTTGCAGATTTCCCATCAGCCAACCCGGCCGCCCAAGCAGCTATCCAAAAAGCAGACGACTATAACAATAATGACGAGGACGACGATGACGACGATGACGACGATGACGATGACGATGTGTGCAACCATACAGGTGGTGGTGGTGGTCGGGCAAAAGTCTGCATAGAGTTCAGACGTTCAGACGTTCAGCTGTTCAGTCGTTCAGCGTTCTTGGTTCGCTATCATTAGTCGGAGTCATCTCAAGGGGGTGGTTGGTTATATTGCGACGACTGCAGAAACGACACAGAAGGAAGCAAAGGAAGTCACGACCATCGTCGTTATCGTTGTCGTAGTAGTGGTTCAGTGGAGGTGACGGCGGGTTTGAGTGGTATGATGTCGCATGTTTTCGCGACGTTAGCATTAAATTGCAAAAGTCCTCATTTCGGTCGTTCCTTTCTTTTTGGTTTTTTCGGTTTTTTTTTTTTTTTTTGGAAGGCACTGCACTGTTGTTGGTTGTGGTGGTGTGGGTCAGGAAAGGTTTGATATAAGTTTAACAAGTCATATGTGAGTGTACCGCCCAAGTGGTGGGTGGAGGGTTGCCGTCGGAGGGGATGGGTGACCATGACGGGTAATGAGAAACTCCGTATATAACTAATCAACGAGAACATTAATGGGCAGAGCTTTAATCGTTTCTAATCAGAATTTCGTATGCTAAGCTCGTATGCGTCTGCAAGTGGCAGTGGAATGATGGTGCGAAGTTGCAAAAAGTTAGTTTGACAATGACAATGGCTTGGTTTTCTCCGGGAACTCTATTAAAGTGGACGTTGTAGATTCTTATTTCAATATATAACGTGGTGGTGGTGGAAAATGGGAAGTAGATGAATGGAGGACGGATGAGAATGTTGGTGCAAGGTTTGGGTTTGAGAAGCGTGAAAGTAGATTTTACTTGACTTGTACAACAATTTTAATAAATAAAACTGGCCCAAGTGCAGAACCTTTTTTTGGCTTCTTTATTTAGCTCCTGAACAGCATTGGTCCAAACTAAGATCAGGATCGTGCTGTCGCTCAACTTTCAATATTGAGGGTTGTATTACCCAAAATTTGGAAAGATTATTTTGTGATCTTAAAATAGGCCTGAAAACATAAACTTATGTTGAATTCCTATTTCAAAGGGTTTTATCCTTTGTTGTCGTCGAACAAGATTTCTCTGATCTAAAATTTGTAATACAGCGGCATTGCAATGGCCAAGAACGCGAGTGTGTTTACGGTAGTAATACCTAGATCTCTGTGGATATCAGTGTTTCTGTTACACTAACGATTTATCTAAAAACTTTATTTTGGAAATTTGTAAAATTTTAACATTACTTGGTTTGGTACAACCCCAAAGTTGTATACCATACGTCCAAACAGGTTTTAGCACTTGCTTGTAATTCTGCAGGCTGAGCTTGGAGAATTTTCCAATCAGCCAATGCATTTGGTTAAATCTGATAATGAGCTTCTCGCGTTTATTCTTAGCATGCGATTCCATTTTAATTTTGCATCATTCCCAATTATTTAGCTTCATTTGCGTACGCAATTTGTACCGAGTCAACAAAATGGGTAGATTGCTTACATTTCTAAGTTTTTGTCCAAGCGCATATTGTATCGATCGCTTTTTGAAGCTTATATGTCGCGTACTGGATCGAATAGTCTACGGCTAATATGGCCGTACCATCTGCGAACGTCACTACGACATTATATGGTATATCACGAGTGTAAAAAATAAATAAAATGGGGCCAAGAAGGCTTCCGTGTGGAACTCCCGCCGCGATTTCTTTGAATTCGGAATACTCGTTCCTCCCGTGTATAATACGAAAGCGTCTGTCCGCTAAATAAGAACTTAAGATCTCATATTATTGTTTTGGGAGAGTTTTTTTTAAGCTTATATCGGAATCCCGTATGCCATACCTTATCGAAAGCCTGAGAGACGTCAAGAAAAACACTAGAACAAATTGTTTCCTCCTCTAGTGCTATTTTTCAATTCCGCTGGTTAGTCTATATGCCTGGTCAGTGGTAAAGTGCTTCGTTCTAAATCCGAATTGGTGATACGATACAGTGAATCGGTCTTCTTCAATAATCGGGTGCAATCGCCTCAATATAAGTTTTTCGAATATCTTCGACATTATTGATAGAAGTGATATTGGTCGATATGATTTTTTTGTCATTTGGAGGCTATCCTGGTTTAGGAACCATTATAACCTCAGCTATCTTCCTTTGTCGGCGAACGTACAACCGCCTAATCGAAGCGAAACTTAATTAGTGTTTTTCCGGGCAACTTCTTAAGAACCTGACCCGTAATAAGATCATATCCAGGAGCCTTGTTTTATTTGAGTTTTCGTATTTCATGACACAGTTCGACCAGCAATAAAATTGAACCAGCATCTTCAACCAACGCTTGACCATCAAATGGCTTAAACGTCGCTTCAAGGTGTTCCGCAAATATTTCGACCTTTTCCATGTCTCCTTTCGCCCATTCGACATTGGTTTTCCTGATAGGTGGCACTTGCAACTTTGGTTTTTTCGTGCCTTTCATAGCCCTCCAGAGCGAATAATTTGAACTTTTTTCCGCCGCTAGGCTTTCAAGATACGTAGTGACTTCAGGATTTTTAAAATCGCAAATATCTCTTCTCAGTTTGCTGGAAAGATTATTTCAAATTGTTTTATGCTGCGGAGCATGACATTGTTGCCGTCTTTTACGCGCTCTTCGTTTTTCTTTTACTAATTCAGTAATTTTCACGGGGAAATTTAATTTCCCTCTTTTTGATTACTCTCTTTTTATAAGGAGTATTATTCCACGATGAACTTTGTAAAGCTTCAATACATTGAAAGATACCTTAAGATCGATTTTATGTATGCAGTCTTTTCTGAAGGAGTCTCATTTAGTGGCCCGTTATTTTCACGTAAGCCGCCGCTAAAATTTTTTAGATTGACGGGCGAGTATTATAATATGACGAAAATTCTTTTGTTTTTTTTATACTTGCGTCTTATTAAAAGAACTATGCTTTAAACTAGTTTCACAAAAAGTTAAACACTAAATTTTGTAGCTTTTTCAAAAAATAAAAGGATTTCAAACTGCTCTCTGGCTTTCAAATTCGGACACGCAATTTCCAACAGCTGTTTGTCAATTTGTTTACCAGCTATATCAATGACTGAGTCACTATTGACAGCCGCCAGCTGTACCAGATTGTAGTTTTTATGGTAATTCTCGAGATTTGAGGCATGACATTGCTGATTACACAACGACTTTAGTCAGCTACATAAAAATAAGATAGGTATATTGAAAATTTACCAAAAAGTAATTGAAAATAAGATATTTTAGACCGTCTTACAACGCCGTTGTATTTAGTTCCTAAACTACACCGTTTCTTAATACACCGTTTCTAAATTTTAAGTAAACTGAATTGCGAAATATTTGCCCTCCTCAAATATGAATACCTTCTTAATGTAAACTTCCAGGGGCTCAGCGAAAACAAAAAAACAAAAACTGAAGTAACAGCGTTTCAGAGTGAAAATTTCCCATTAGAGGGAGATTTTTTTTAATGACTTAAAATACATCTCTGTGTAGTTCTTCCGTATCTTTGCACACCAAGGTCTTAAGAGAGCTTCTAATTGCCACAATTCCTAGAAAACCTCTGTTCTCGGAAACCCAATAGCTAACTTTGCAGCATTAATTTGCTAACAATTATTATTTAATTCTCGCTATGAAACAGAGGAATGAAAAAAAAAATTAAACCTCGTTCCAATTACAATCAAATGCGAAACGCCCATACCTACAAATGGTTTCCTTAGATATTTCTTAAGAATATTGACATTGTGAGACCCTAAATGGTGCCGCATTTCGTCATAACGTAAGTCGGGTGCAAGCCACCGGCCGTGGGGTGACTCTTTATCAAAATTTTCGATCGAATTACATGGAAAACAGCACTCCAAACGAGATCGCAGTACATTTCTATTATACTGTGCAACAGGAGGTCTCATAGAAACATGTGTACCTCCCTAACTGGCGGGGAGTCGTCGTCGCAGAAATCTGATCTTGATTCTTGCTTACATGTGTCAAATATGGAATAAAGGCAAAACATAAGACAAACATTGGCAACAAACAGTAACGTTTTTACGAGGTAGACAGCATAAAAATTGAAATTTTTCTTCCATTTACGATTTCTAACGATAATTGGAATTGGCAAATAAATAAGCAAAACAATACGCAAAATGTATTTTCATTCTTGGAAGGCAGTATTGTATTGTAGTTCTTGGAATTGATAAACAAGTGCGGATCAGGTTACACAGGAGGGAGAGATCTTGTTCTGTGTAAATTTCAAGTGGCGCTAGAGCTGGATTGTTTTTGTGATCTTAGCGATCGAGTTGTAGTATAAATGTATACTTTCCACAGATTGTTGTCACTAAATTACGACGGCAATTCCCTTTAGAAGGCTACATTATTTACGTGACAACGTTTTTTTCAGTTTTTATCGTTAACGCACATCAGTTAACGCAAGCGCACACTATTGTGCGCTATAAAATATGAGTATACCCTTTAAAAGCAAATGAGTGTAATGAAATGAAACAAGAATTCGATACATAAACAAAATTCATGCTTCATTTATTTGCGCACAAAAGTGTGCGTTTAGAATACAATGGCTGCATTTGGCACGTAGCCATTCGAAGTAAATTACATGTTTCTCCATCACCTCCAGTAACCCGTATGACACTCTCAGGCACCCTGCATCTACTGCACAAATTAAATTAGATTACCCAAAGTTTACTCAGGAAAAGGAAAATAAATTATAATGAACTAACGAACGCCTCAAACAATAGATGCAACACAATTCCAACCTAGAAAATGATACCCAAGAGCATATATGTTCCTTAATTTTGGTGCTGTGTTGCTTCCTTTAACATCGTAGTTTTACTATTTCACTTCTTAAAAACGAATTAATCCTCCGTGGAAGCGTTCTGAAGATGCCACCTTCCCAGCAGCACCACACCTCACATGATGCCAGAACAGGGAAAGTGTTTCTTGTTTTTTTTTTTTTTCGTTTTGTGAGTGTGTGCGGAATGTCTCTGTGATAACTTTTTTTTTTGATTTTTTTTTCTAGAATGATACAACGATGATGATGATGATGTTGTTATGAATGAGTGATGGCAACAACCTTTGCGCTGTAATCTGTACATTCAACCAAAACAACCACCATTCCTCCCTCGCACCCACATGCGAAACTCCGACTCTTGAAAAACAGAGCCACTACCATCCTTTTGGTGGGTAGTGAGTGGGTGGTTGGTGAATGCATATTAATGATGCTCCTTTCGCTTGTCATATGTGTGTCTACTCTGTTTCTGGGGTGGATACGGGGTGCAATAAGAAAAGCATTTGGGATGGGCGCCAGCTAGCTATAGGTGCATATAATTTATGCAGAGAATGCAGCATGTACGGATTCTTAGGGTGGAAATCGTGTGAAAACTTTCACTCTTTTTTAATTAACCCATGAAGTAGAGCGAGATCGAAATGAAACAGAACCAGAAACAAAAAAAAAAAAACTTTTAAACTCTCGTTCTCTTGTGAAAAAGAAGGAGTATCACACTCTGATGCAATAGCCCATTGGGACTGGCTTTGGGGGGGTTTGGGTTTTATGAGAAACAGTTTGAAAATTTGCAGTTTTGTCGCAACATATCAGGTTCTCTGCTTCTACAGTTGCACATTCGAAAATTACACAGACAATATGCATGAGCCCTTTAATTGGATAGGGAGTTGTAGGGGGTTGGAGGAGGCGAAAACTTGTCCGTGTAATTATCCTGATGGGGGTGCTATTATTTTCAAACACTTGAACTTGTTGTATACTTCATAATCGGTCTTAATTTTTTTTTTTTTTTTTTTTGCAGGGTTCCCCGTGCGTTGTCGTCGTCGTCATCGTTAGAACTTTGGTTTTGAAATTTTGCATACATACATTATATTTACAAGGGACAACAAAATAGATACACCAAACAGAGATAGATTCAGTTAAAGCAGCAGAGAGCATTAGGATAAACTATTTATTAAAACTGATTCGAATTAGAAAAGGAGACAGACGGACAAAACATACTTCGTAGTGTATTTGTGACAAAGACCCGCGCAGTCTGTAGAGGATCACATTGTGCATTCACGGATTAGTAGCAGTCGTAGCAGCTGCCGCCACCGCCGCTGCCGCTACCGCTGACGCCACAAACGTATTGTAAACCACGGGGAAATCTGGCAACACGGCCAAGAAAAATTACTATCTTATGGATTGCTGGACGGGTAACGCCCGACTGGCGAGTGTTCTAGTTTAAGGTGAGTGTTTTTGTATTTTAAGAGAAGTATATTTTAGATACGTGACCAGAATGTCCGTATGAATGAAATTTTCCAACTCTAGCCTTTGCAAAAAGAGTCTTAACTTTGGTCTGTAAACAGGTCCGAGGTGTCAACAGTTGGAACGGAATAGATTCGCCGAAGAGATAAGAAGTGCAACAGGTAGCTTGTTGGATGGTAACGTCCCGGTTGATCAGCTGGGGTGGGTTCGAAGATATGATTACAAATATGATAGATGTAAATTGTTATGAAGGGTAAATTAAACATAATTAAAAGGGTAAGGGAAAAGTGGATAAAATGGGCGCCAAATAATCTTTAAAAAAAAGGAATTGTGAAACCTTTTGAAGAATAATTTGACTGTGGATTCCTTTAATAAAAAATAAATGAAAGAACAAAGATTTTTAAAAAGTTTTATAGCTCGAATGAGCAACGGTCGATTTATTAATGTGACTTTAAATTGCGAAACAAAAGAAAAAAGAACATTATCGCCTTTTGAAATAGCCCGCTATCGCTATTTCCTGAAAGTTACAAAAGAAAACAAAATGAAGAACCCGGTTTTTAAAATACAATTCCTAACCAAACTCAAAATTTTAAAGGTTAAAGCAATATAGGTACTTAGCTCATTAAAATAAAGATTTCTGCTCCTCTTAGATTCTTATTTATGTGCATAAGAGGGTTCAGCTGGCTATCCTGCTGCTAAATCTCTCGTCTGCTGTCTTCTCTCTTTATCCTTGATCCTGATCAGAATTTTCAAAAATATAGCGCAATTCGCAACAAAATACAACATTTTAAATTAATTTTCCTCAATATTTTCTTAAGTTGAAAACTTCCTATCATGTTGATGGATCATTCACCACTTTCCGCCATTCCGGAGTCCTCTGCGGCTTTTTTTAGCATGCGCTTTACTTTCCTCCGTCTCATTATCTCATTCGAATTCGCTGCAACTCTGCGGCTGAGCGGATCAACGAATGCATTCACATAAGTTTTCGCAACAACGACAGTACTAGGACGTGTTCACCCCAAACACGTAAACCATTCGACAAGAGAAAAGCTTTAAAGAATCGAGAATGGTTTAAACGCCGAAATGTCCCCAACGAATAAAATTTAAACAAAACTGTACTAAGAAAGAAAAAAAAGAAGAATTTAACGAAGATGGATTTTAGTTTTGGGAGAATATTTGCTGGTGTCCTTAGTACTTAGTACAACCCTAAGAGGTTTTGAGAAAAAGGGAGTGTAAAATTAATAACCGAAAAACTATTCTAACCTGGTGGACTTTTGCGCAGATTTGGAGGATGGGGAATCTGCATAGCGTGTGTGTTGGTCTCTTGGCCATGGTAGTCTTCGTGGAGTGTTCTTTGAGTTGGGATTATTGTTGTTGATAAAGGAACTAAAAGGAACTGGTATTGTCGTTTTTGAGTTCGTAGACCTGGGTCGCCTGGCCATATGGTCTTTTAAGTCAACGTAAGGGGGTTTACCATTTAAGGCCACTATGACAGGGTTTTCGTCTTTGGCGGTCCGCCTTTAACCGTAGCCAGGGTACTATTGTGGCATATTGTCTTTCTATTTCCTGTTGGTGGTGACGTATTTGGGCACCTGCCCTTAGTTGTAGTGTTGTGGATTTATGTTTTGTTGGTTTTGTGATTTTTGTTCTCTCTTGAGGTGTGGGCCATCCGCCCGATTGATTTGTTTCGTTATTGTATTGTCTACCCTTCGATTCAGCGTGGGGTGTGCCAAGGGATCATTCTCCCCTACCCATTGCGATTGGTCAACATCCCGTAGGTTTCAATGCCTGCTTTTGTCATCCTCCTCCGGGTTTCATTAAAACGAACTAGCTTGATTGGGATTAAAGGTCAATCAGAGAGGGCCAGTTAACCAATCAGGACGAAGGAAATAAAAATGAGAATATAGCGCGCAAAAAGTGGATAGGCTATGTAAGTGGACTTGGAAGTGGAATTGTGGACCAACCAAGCTTAAAACTACAAAGCTTAAGTGTAACAAGATCGTTGACCCAGCACCTATGAACTTTATAAAACATGTTGCGATCTTCACTTGATTTTGGTATTGTGATTCTTTATTACATTTTCGTCAATATTTAATGGCTCAATCTGCCAAACACCGAAATGTTTTTCTTCTTCGCCATTTAACAGTCAGTTTTTTCCATATTCTCAACACTGCTACAAACCCAATGTTTCCCATAAACAAAATTAGTTTTATTCGCTACCCTTGCGAAAGTCGGAAAAATATTTAAGAGTAAAGGTGCGCTGAATCGGATGAATAAATTTCATCCGGATGACAAGTTTGGATGGCCGTCTGATCCCACCTTTACTCTTGAATATTTGTGATGAGCACCTTCCAATGTTGCATATATCTCTGGTTAGAGAAGCTGGACTTTAGGCAGCACCGCTTTGCTGGGTGTGCTTGCTGTTGCACTCTTCATCGAACCAGGGCTTCCGTTGCGATTATTGGGTGTGATACCAAGCACAATAACTGTAGCGCTTCTGATGCCTTCTCCGCATCATTTATTTCACTGGCAAGGACTTCTCGAGAAGTAAAACTTACATGATCGACTTAGGACCTGGCCCTGTTGCGATTGTAACCTCTTATCTACTTAGTTCTTATTTAAGTCCAATAACACCCTACCTAGAGAATCTGAGATTCCGCTCTTCTGGGCTTTTAATGAAAACAAATATGACATAAGAAGGTACACTAACTATTGGGGAGCGTGCAACTCGGGACAATGTTAAATGACGCGTGACGAATACAAACGCACAAATAGTTGTAGCTAGAAACAATATCCCCAGAGCACTGACATCCATTGCTTCCAACCTAAATGTGCGCAATGATTAGGTTAGCGCACAATTGTGTGCTCATGTAAATATCTTACACCGCCCTCTTATATCTAGTAAGTAAGCGCTCAATGATGTGCCGAAGAAAAATAAGTTTCTTTTTAAAACATTTGCGCACATTAAATTTAACAACATCCAACCTAAATGTGCGCAATGGTTAGGTTAGCGCACAATTGTGTGCTCATGTAAATATCTTACACCGCCCTCTTATATCTAGTAAGTAAGCGCTAAATGATGTGCCGAAGAAAAAGAAGTTGCGCACATTAAATTAACAAGCGCACAATCATGTATCGCGTCACATTCACCTTAAAAAAAACCATTATTCCTTACAGTACACCGCACTTTGATGTCCCTCTAAATCTTTTTCATTTAGCTTCCTGCGTCTAATTTACTCAACTTACGGCAATTGAATTGGCCAAAGAACCGAATGCATGTTCCGCCTTTGTTTCTAATAGAACCAGCTACATACACTCAATCACGAAGAGTCTGCTAGTGCATTCCACCACACCATTCACATAAAAACAAAAAACCCATCGCTCTGAGATTAATGATGATCGCATAAATCCTATTCACAATCGGCTCGACATCACTTACATACATAGTATATATTTCGCTGTGTGTTGTGTGCGCTTCCCCAGATGAGAAATCATGATCATCACATTGCGAGCAGCAAACACAACCAACAGCGCAACATGATTATCGTGCATTTCTGACTGTACCCATACATATAGTATATATGTACATATTTCTGTTTATAATTTAGTTCCGCCACACATGCGAATGTGAATGCGAATATAGGAATGATGATGATGTAAGTTTAAGCTCGGATACGGATACTTGCGATGATGCCCTGAGCACGAACGTTTTTAGGATCGAAATTATTATTCTGTTGGCCTTTTGGGAAATGTGTGATGTACCACCAGATCAGGATCAATTTCGAAAGAATAATCATCTCTGTGCGAAAAGCTTTGACCGACTGACTGACTGACCAAGATACTCTGCCACTGCCGCTGCCGCAAACCCTTAGCCAGATCGAACACAATGCGTTGGGACGTTCGATCGGGACTTGTAATTATTCAGTCTGATAGTCGTCATCGCTGTACGTTGAATATGGTTGTGGTATATGATGGCCTTGGCCTTGAATAATCTGACATTATTTTTTTTTTTTGTATTTTTGCAAGATGCACACATACGCAGAGGGCTTGGTTTTGGTTCTTGTTTGTTTGACACAATACAATATGTATATTTGTTCCTCCTTCTCTCATAACATATATCGATATACCTACAAACATAATGATAACTCGTGTTTTGCATTCAAGTGTATTTATCTCCTCGCAATACATGCATGGATGTATACGAACGTTACCGACGACACGACGACTAAGCCACCAGAAGAGAACGTTATGCAATCATTCTATAAAGCGTTTTGCATTTTTTATTAGTTTTTATTTTTATTATTTTTATTTTTATTTTTATTTTATTTCTGTTTGTTTTCTGATTATAAATTTTGTTGCGTTGCATTCGATGGCAGTTGTAGTGAGAGTTGACTGTGCCACTATAGAAAACTGATGTCTGGCATGTTCTTGTGGTGTTGTGTTGGGGGAGAATCGATGCTTGGAATAACAAACCAAAATTGAAATTGATCGAGGAGTGATTAGGAAATTGGAATTGCTAGTTGCGTTCGCGCACAGGGATAGAGTTTTTGGGCAATAATTTCTAGTAGGTTGCTATGTGTTGGACTCTAATGGTGCTGCGAATATGATCAGAATTGGTAATTGATTGAAAGAGTTTTAATGTGCATACAGAGATAGAAAACGCTTATCGCATGCTATGCAGGAAGAAGAATTACTTTATGAGTGCGATCAGAATCTAATGTGAATTGGTTAGATTAAGATGTTTGTATGTAATTTATTCCAATGTCCTTGACAGAATTAGTACTGAGATGAAGTAATGCGCATTTTTTTTTGAGGAATCAGGAAACAGGTAACCCGGGGATAGGATTATGCTAACTTTGCCTCTTTTTTTTGCTTATTCGGAAAATAGTACTGATCATATGCAAACACGTTTATATCTGCGCAAACATGCTTCTTATTCGTAAATCGAAGTGCGTTTCTGAACGTGGAAGTTACCTGTGTCTCAAAGAAAATAGTTTTAAATAAGTCCATTCCGGATTGCTGGAAGTTTTGAAGGAGATGGAACCTGACATGCCACTCCCGTCTCAACCCGTAAGTTTACTTAAAATTAAATTTGAACTTGGGACTTGGCTAGAGGCAGCAACGCATTATGCGTCGACCACGTTCTTGAAGACGACGCAAGCTGTGTTGTGTTTGCGAAGGAATTGATTCAAGATGAAGCAGTATAATCGCAGCTGGCATATATCAGTCAACTTTGGATTTTTAGTGGACCCAAACAAAAAAAACAAATTTTTGAAGACTTACAAAACAGATGTATTTTGAGGTTCTGTACTTGTAATTTTAACTAGCATTCTTCGCATTAAGGAGCAACAATTGGGGAAGTATTTCCGGTTTTAAAAAATGATATTGAAAAACTTGGAAAACGCAAAACGGCCGATAGCAAAAGAAGTTTTGAGTAAGTTTACTGCCGTTTTCAATGCAAGACGATTGAGCAGATAAATTCTGTAATGAACGGCGACTTGGATTCTAAACTACCAAAAAATATTGATGTTAATAATGTTGAAAGCTTTGAATGAGCTTCACTCGTTTCAGCTGAAGTGGAAAGATCATTTAGCTCCTTAAGGGACAACCGGAGAAGATTGTTATCAGATAATTTCAAAATGCTTTTGGTAGTTCATTGCTACTATTTATAACTAAATTTGCATTGCTATTCTTATTTTCTGATAAATGCCTTTTTTTTTGCCGTTTTAAGTGTTTCGTTTTGCTTTTTCTTACTTTTTAATGTCAACAAAATCCTATCTCTGCTTATAACTATAATATATCTACCTATTTTCTACTCAGATAATACGCATTGTAAATTTAACTATAACTAAGGTTTTAAAAAGAAAATCTATGGAATTTTTCTGACGCAGTGCAGCTATTGTACCGGTGTAGAGGTATGAAGTGAGCGTCAATATTCAAATGGCTCGATAGGGAACATTTATTGTGAACGGGCCTTATCTTGTTTGGTTGCTATGACACCTGTCAAACATATTTAGGATACATCAAATTTTTTTCATCGTGTTAAAAATGTCGAATTTTGTACCAGAAAATTATGATTTGCGGTTGCCACATGATTTGAATGAATAAAAGATGGAAAACCGAAAAACCAGTTGTGAAATTTTGCATCGAATTGTTACTGGCGATGAAAAATGGATTTATTTTCAGAATCTTAAACGGAAAAAATCATGGATGAATCCGGGACTACTGCAAAACAAGATCGATTCGATGATGGTCTGGTGGGACCAGAAAGGTGTGGTGTACCACGAGCTCCTAAGACCGTTAATACAGATCGCTACCGGCAACAAGTGATCAATTTCAAACAAGCATAAATCGAAAAACGCCCATAACGGGCCAGAAGACACTGCAAAGTAATTTTGCTCCTTGACAAAGCACCAGTACACAAAGCTAAACTGGTTCAGGATACCGTCAAAGCACTTGGCTGGGAGCTCCTATTCTGGGAGTTCCGTATTCACCAGACTTGGCTCCTTCCGAGACAACCATTTGTTTTCGTCGATGGGACACAAATTGGCTGAGCAGAACTTCGAATCCAACGAGGAAGTCGAAAATTGGACGGCTATTTAGTGTGCTTCAAAAAACGAACAGTTTTATTGGCGTGGAAACCAAAAGATAGGAAAAGTGTGTAACTAGCAATGGCTAATACTTTGAATATAATGTTTTATACTTTCCCATTAAAAATTAGTGCATTATTTTCCCAAAAAAAAAAAACGCTCATTTCATCTGGTATATCTGTGTTATTAGCTAGTCATATAAGTGATGTTAAAGATGCTTAGGAAGTAACAAGTAAAACTTGACCATAGGAATGCTTAAACTACCCGCGCACATTGTTGGTGTGCTCTTTTTTTACATTGGTACTTATTCCTTCCGATTCATCTGTATTTGTTTTGCATATTTATTTAGCTGAAGATGACGTTTAAGGCAACGTGCGCACTTGCGCTTGAATCAAGCAAACCAGTTCTATTCCGGCAACAGTGCAAGCCTTACGTAAGGCATTTCTTTATATCGCTGCTTCTTGGAAGTCGATTGGATTCAAACGTTGTTTTAAATATGTAAAATTTTTATGACTTTGTTTACTGAAAATATTAACGCACAATAATGTGCGCTACCTTCCGCACATCGAAAGTAACATCAAAACAAAACAAATAATATGAGCTCGTTACTTCTGTATCCAGAACCATTTATTCGGCACTCCCATCTCCGGAGCGGGAGTAATGTGAGCATAGTCACTAGAGGGATGTCTTTCGATTACAAGTCAGTAAATATTGTGCAACGCACACGCCGGGTAAGGTGCAGAAAGGATCGAAAGTTTATCCCAAATTTTGTAAATATGGATTTTTAGTGGACCCAAAAAAAAAAACAAATTTATGAAGACTTACAAAAAAGGTGTATTTTGAGGGTCTGTACTTGTAATTTTAACTAGCATTCTTCGCGGGGAGTAATTCTCCGGAGCGGGAGTAATGTGAGCATAGTCACTAGAGGGATGTCTTTCGATTACAAGTCAGTAAATATTGTGCGACGCACACGCCGGGTAAGGTGCAGAAAGGATCGAAAGTTTATCCCAAATTTTGTAAATATTTAGTGACTACGTCCCTCGCTAGCTGCCTCCATTTACGCACACGAAGTGTGGTTGAGGTTGTTCTACTATTGTGCGCGCCACCTTCTCATACTCTGCTGCATTGTCCATCAGAGGTGGATTCGAAGACTCGTCGGGGCGGTGCGTTGTTGTCCATATGCTCCACGTGTCCCAGTCATCTCAGCCGGATATTTAAAAAAAAAAACACCTCAAAGAGTAGGCAAAAACTTTGTATTTTGTTATGTTTCTAATCTTTTTTTGTGAGTGCAGTGGCTTCGTCGTTAAGTGCATTGGACTTATAAAGGACGGGTCCCCGTTCGGAATCGGCGTAATACTGTCGGTCTCGTAGATTCGTATCAAAAAGCAGACATTTGTGGAAGAAACTGGCGCTTAGGCACTATAATTTATGTATCCTTTTTAAATATATCAGATGCATTCTATGCAGTCATACCAAAAGAAAATGTTTGACTATAATTATTTTGAATTATACCTACAATGCTACAAAAGAGCAGTAAAAAGCAGTAAAATTGGTTTCGCGGAATTTTTCGTGGTTGCCTGACACTTCGACATGTTCCTGATTGCTGGAACCCAAAACGGGGAAACCCTGTTACTCCACACTCAAGGATTACAGGCCAATTAGCCTTCCTATTTTCTTTTGACAATACAGGTCATTGGGCCTGCACCTAAGGAAGATTCTCGAAACAACCGGTGCTTTGTGTAGTGCAACACGCATATAAGAGGGCAGATGTGGAAGTAACGAGGTTACCTTGGAACCAACTAATTTGCATGGGCAACCTGAATACTAGAACCACTTCACTTGGGTTAGGACTAGTCATTGACAGCCTAGGGGATTTAGAAAAGCGCTAATCGTGGAACACCGCAAGAGGGAGTTCTATCTCCTTTACTGTGGAACATCTCGATTAACAAAATTCGGTATTAATATAGTCTCTAATACGGATAACATAGTTATAATAGTAACAGGAAAGTACCTTTCCACTAATAAGTTATCATAACTATCCAAATGGACGAAACACATGGGTCTTGCGATTAATCCAAAAAAAAACCGAACTCATTCTGTTCATCCGGAAAAATAAGGTACCTAAAAGGTGTCCATCTTAATCTTTCAACCGAGGCCAAGTACCTGGATGTTGAACCGGAAACGGAATACTGAATCAAGAATGACGAAAGGCCAAATCTTTTTATGCATGTAGAAAAACCTTTGGCAAAAATTAGGGCTTACAAGCGAACGTTGTGCACTGGCTGTACCCCGCGATTGTGAGACCCATTCTTACCTACGATTCAGTTGTCTGGTGGGAGGCGGTTAAAACCAACAAGGTGCAGGGAATTGCTTGTCTGGGCATAACAGGCGCAATTAAATCCACACCGCAACTAGGTCTGGAAACGCCTGCAACCCATTGAGCGCTATTCACTAAGAACATGTCAGCCAATGCCGCTCTCAGATTAAGAGAGAACGGAATTTGGAAGCCTGGTTGTTGCGGACACTGAAGCATACTTGAAATCTTTGATCGGAAGGGACTCATGTCACTTACTGGCTTCGAGAAACCCAGGCTTGACTTCGAGAGAAATTTCAGAATCACTTTACTCACCCAGGGACTTACCCAGTACCAGTCTATATGGATGGCACAAAAACAGAAAAAGGTACAGGAGCTGGCGTCTTCTCCGAAACACTTGCTTTTAACCAGTCGTTTAGACTGACTGATCTCTGCAGTGTCTTCCAAGCTGAGATCTATGCGGTTAAGAAAGCAGCACAGACTATCAATGGGACTACCAGCAATGGAAATAACCATCTGTGTTACCAGTCAAGCAGCACGTTAAAGTAATCGGTTCCAACCTTGAAAACGCAAAGTGCGTCACAGATTGCCTCTTGGCATTTAGGGCTATATGTCATCACTCAGTTCTACTCTGCTGTGTTCCTGGAAACGAAGGAGTGGAAGGGAACGAAAAAGCGGACGAATTGCCCCGATACGGCTCTGATATGAACCCTAGACTAGCGGACGGAGAGGTGCTGTCGCCTTTCAATACTGCTAAGACTTTTATAGACAGCGTCATCACACAACTGGCTAAGAAACAATGGATTGACACCAGCGGTTGCGTCATAATCCGAAGCCTGTGGCCTGTTGTTGACACCAAAAGATCAAAGTCCCTAGTCAAAGACTAGAAAGCAGAAGTCGAATCCGAATGCTCGTCGGGGTATTAACCGTAAACTGCGTCATCGGAAACATGCTAGGGCTCTCTTGCAAATGACTTCTGCAGAAGCTGCAGAGACAAGAAGGAAATAGAGTCCGTGGAATATTCTAAGGAACGCCGCTCATCCTAAACGGGAGCACGATTCTTCGAAAGTTTGGACATCTTGGCTATTCCGACATAAAACTTTTCCACAACAGATCGAAGTGGTTTTGTTAGCCAACAGTTTACTCACAGTGAGCCCAGCTTTCGGGTAAAATTTGCATCTAGTGCAAAACTACCCTCCTAACCTTACCTAACCTAACTTAGCCTTACCTACACGTGCTGCAATCTTAAGTCATCTGAAAGAAATCTATTTTAACAGTCAATGATTGATGTCACTGGTTTAATTCTTTTGATGTTCAAAAGTCAACATTCAAATGCCTCCCGAAATAGTATCCCCCTATGTGACTTACACTACAACTACTGTTAAATAAGCTGCTTCATCAAATAATAATTAAAGTCTCTTATTTAATAACGCGGTGTAAACTAAAGTATACGAATAAATTTCCTTTGTTTGAAATTGTTAATCTAATTTTTAAATATAACAGTGCTATTAAATTTTTTTTATTCTGATATCACCAAAGGCCTATCTATTCACCTTACACAACCCACTTAAGTGCATTATTTCCTATCTAACGTTGGAAGATATCGGCACGCATACGGCCGCTGACAACAAACCAGCTGATTTTGTTACTTAAACTCGCTATCTACATATAACCAAACCCCCCCTTGTGCTGCCGTCAATTACCTCGTACTTCCCTCATTAATAACCGATAATCGTTTGGCATTCTTATAAAATATTCAAATCACTTCCATTAAACGCACAATGACGTACGACGAGTATGTATGACTCTCTTTTCCTTCATTTTAAATTGTTTTTGTTTGTTTTTATTTTTTTTTTATTTTTTGGTTTTTACTTTTCCAATAATCAGATTCAGAACAAATTGCAATTAGTCACGTGACATATGTGTCACCTTAGACGTTGTTGGTAATTAGTGGACTACCTAGGTACTTGGTCTTTGTTTCAATTTGAAGGCACAATAGTTCCACAGTCAAATATCCCATATCATCATATTTCGTAATTATACGAAACAACATAATTTGCATGACCATATTGGATGTTTAGGTGCGACCATATTTTTTTTCCCCCAATTATCATAATCATATTCTGCACAGCCAGTAAGTACAATTGATGGAGCGAGTCTAACAAAAGCAATGCAAAGCAAAGTGCAACGCAAAAAAAAATATAGTTCTCACACACACGGAATCACGCCGGCCGCATTCTGTCAAAAGTTTTTTTTTTCCCCCATTTGACATTTGTTCTGTCAGTGAAAAAGTGATGTCGCGCTATTTAGTATTTTATTAACGTGTTTGTGCGATAGAAATGTGTGCGAGAGAGTGGAGGTGAAATCACATCATGCACGCAATCGGCAACGGCAATCCTTTTGAATTTTTCGACACTACCTTCAGTGTCATTTTTGTTTTTTGTTTTAAACATACGCGGAAATTCACCACGAAGATTTCCCATTCCCACACCTACGCGAAGAGCTTTTATTTAGAGCAGAACTTTTTCTTAGCTTTCGTTTCAGCGTATCGTCGCGTCGCGTCGTCTCCTTCAAGGTTGTCAATTAGTGAATTGTCTTGCATCGTGTAGGCGTATAAAAGTTGACAGTTAATGACAGTGGGTGCACACTCACATAGACATTTACCCCGAACTGCCACTGTCATGCACTTAACACAGGGTGGGAGTCGTCGAGTCAGTTGTGCAGTGTATGCGGAATGCAATTGTGTTTAGAATCTAAACGCTGCAATAACGCAAATAATAAAAAAAAGGGGAAGCAGGCTGCTGTCTGACTGACAGGCAATACCGTGAAGGCCATGGGAGAAACGAGAAACGAGAAACGATTTACGCCGACAAATATCACACGCAATGTACACAACAACAAAAAGAGAGCAAAACATGGTTGCGAATGCGAATATGTAATGCAATTGCATACTGCGTGTGTGCGTGTGTTTGTTTGTTGTTTTTTTTGTTTAATGCAACTTTATTCTCTTGCTCTCTTTTTGTCAAAAGAGGGAAATGAGCGAGGGGGTTGTTGGTGGAAGTGCAACACTTTGCGCTATGAAAGCGTGAGAACTCGCAGAGCTTTCGACTTATGTTTGGCGCACACGTTGCAACGCGAACAAAAGAGTAACAAAACAAAACAAAACCAAACAAAAAACAGAAACAGTTCCTTTTGTAATTTTAATTGTTATTCCGATATTTAATTTGTTTATTTTCTTTTTTTCCTGTTCTCTTATTTTCATTTGATTTTGTGTTTTGCTGGCTGATTTTTATCGAAGCAATAATAAAAACGTAATTGGTGAACCAAATTATAGGTAGTGTGTCTTCTGCGCCTCTTTGTGCGAAACAGAAGCGCGACAAAGAGTCGAATGAAGCTTTCGAAAATAGTGTTGCGAGAATGTGCATTGCGTGCGAATCAGAACTGATGGATATCATTGGAAGGGCAGGCGAAACTACAAAAAAAAAAAAAAAAAAAACAGAAAAAAAGACTCCCACGCGATTAAAATGTTCGCCCTCGTTGGGAGGTTTATATGCTGTTATTAAATAAATTGTGATGGTGGATCATTATTTTTTGTGCCAAGTGTGTAGATGTGCGTCTGTGTTGGTGTATGTGTTTGTGTGTGTGTTTGCGAAGGGGGAGTGTTGCAGCTTTGTGAGATTTCCAGATAAATTGCGATAGTTTCATAGCGTGCCACAAGGTTGGCGCTTTGGAGCGCATCTGTTTTTTTTTGTTATTAAAACAAATAAGTGCAAGGACATTTGGGTGAAGAGAGTTCAAAAAGTCTTAAGTGACCGGAAGCAGTAGTTCCAGCTGGATCCAGCTTGGTGCAATGGCAGTGACATAATCTTGTGATGTCTACTGATGTAAAAGTTAACGCTGCCTGCGGGCTTGAGCGATTTATTTGTTGTTGCTGGATTGATCTATCATTCACGAGCTCATGTGAGTGACTGTTTTATTTATATTTTCTTTATATTAAATAAAAGGACGTGAAAACACTGTCACCTAACCCAAAAGTAGAGCCATCCATTCCTCCAAGGATCATCTTGAATGTATTGAAACAGCGACTTGCAATACAAAAAAAAAGAACAAATTGTAGGTCTTAAGAATTTGTGTGCAAATTAATTTTGAATATCATGGTTCGGTTCGAAATACGTATCGCACACTCTATGCCTTCCTCGATTCGGGCCCAAAACAAGATTGTCAATAAACAAAACTGCCGTATTTGGAGTGATGATCATCCTCAAGTGTATGTTGAGATACTGTTACATCCACAAAAACTGACTGTTTGGTGTACTTTATGAGTTGGTGGAATAATTGGTCCGTCCGTCTTTAAAAACGTCGCTGGCCAGAACGTTACAGTCAATGGTGTTAACCGCTTTAGAGCCATGATTAATGACTTTTTCGTTCATCGATGATGTACAGGAGCTGTGGTTTGAATAAGACGTCGCAACATGCCACACAGCTCGTGTCACAATTGATTTATTAAAGGAAACGTTTGGAACCCGCATAGTTTCACATTACGGACCCGTGAATTGGCCTCCAAGATCGTGCGATTTAATGCTGCTTGACTATTTTTTGTGGGGCAATGTAAAGTCGCAAGACGGCAATATCCGCCGCGTTATTGTCGAAATACGGCCACAAATGTTGGGAAAAGTAATCGAAAATTGGACATCCAGATTTGATTGCGTCCGAGCCAGTCGTGGCGGTCATATGTCAGAAATCATATTCAAACTATAATGCCAGAAGATTGTCTTTCGAATAAATTGTCAATTCATGTCAATTTAAGAAAAAACATCTTTGTTTTATTCCATTTCAAAGTTATATACCTCTTAAAAAAACACCGTTTACAAACTGGCAGTGTCAGTAGAAAACGAAAATTTTGTATTTTTCGGAAAACTTGGCAGCATATAATAAACGCGTGTATTTACACGAAAAACAAATGCGGAGAATTCACAAAACCTATCAAACACTAGCAGTTCTCTAAATAAAAACGCTTTAACTCACCTCCAACTCACGAGCTAACTAAGCAATGAAATGAGAGTCAGCTCACGAGTTAAAATTTCTTATTAATAAAAAAATGTATTTAATAACTATTCCGCTCTTCACTTTGCGCAAATCTATTACTATTCTGTTACAATCAGTAAACTTTTCTTTGGCTTTAGAGATCATTTCTCAAATTGAATGATCTTTCGTTTTTAAAGTGGAAAGAAGACAATAAAAATGAAAAATTGTACAAAAAACTAAAACAGAAGTCAGAAATTTCCGTAGAAATAAAAAAAAACTGTTTTTAAATTTGACTGCTAAGCCATTGCTTAGCCACCTACGATGGTTAGTGAAGTTCACTCAGAGTTAAAAAAAAACCTCAGTTAGCCTCAATTTTTTTTCTTTATGAATAACATTTTACCCTTAACCCATTACCACCTAAAAGCTTTTATTTACTGTCCCTCTTCTTGCGAAAATCGGACCTCTTCTTGCATAAGAACCTTCTCAAGCATATTATTTTCGGAATTGGCATTAAACTGTAGGTTCCCTCCATATGTTCCAAAAATGTATCTCTTTGCAAACACAATGCTTGAAGTGGCTAGCCTAAGGGTTTAGCCCGTGTTAATTGAAATGAGTTATACTTTCCAACTGTGAGTGAAGTGGCTTAGTGGTTAAGTGCGTTAGACTAATTAGCGAGGGGTCTGTGTTTCAAATCCGAGTCGTATCACCTAAAAGTTTTGTATTCGCTGTCCCACCTTTTGCGAACGTCTGGCAAACAGCCAAGAGTACCTATCATAAGAAGTTTCTCAAAAAATACATTGCCGTCCGTAATCGGCTTTAAAATATCCATTCGTGTCAAAAAATATATCTTCGCACCCACAATTGGTGGCAGGAACTGTATGGGCAATCTACGCCTAATATTTATTTATTTCGTTTATACTTTCCAACTGCAAAGCGAAATTACCGATTGCTTTTATCGCTAGAAGCTCTCAAACGATAGGTCCTAATAGACGATGTCGTTATCAGCGATTTTGACTGATCTGTAAAAAAGTTATTAACAGCTGTCAATAGTGACATTTAGTCCTAGTCCGTGGACTGCTTATTTGTTTGTTGCTTTATATATATATATTATTTTCGTCTTATTCTCATTCACTTCAAGATGAACTAACTTAATTATTTATAACTAGGCAAAATTAGTAGTTTTTTTTGCACAATGGGAGGCAATCAATGATACGAAGATTTTAAAAATTAAATATGAAAACCCGCTTTTAATGCATTCGCTATAGTCCCCGATGTGCGATTTGAACTTACGCCTCTTCATTGCAGACTTTTCTAAAAATTTGTTCACCAATTTGCAAGTCAAATGTTATTTAAATATCTCTAAATGTACTTATCTAGTTTGCATATTTCAGGTCATTAAATCATAATTTAGGCTTGTAAATTATGTATTTCAAGAACTGTGAAGGCAAAAGATTGGTGAATGCCACTCACCAACTTTTCAATTTATAACTTGAAGTCAATAAGGAAGTGAAGTCAATAAATTAAATCATAAACTGTTATTACATGGGATAAGAATTGAAAGTAGACATTGCAAACTTTATTTAAATATTTGGAAAATCATTTATTAACAATCGCTGCATTCTGACTTTTTTCCCATGAAAGTTAGGAATATGATAGCCTATGTAACTCTGATCTCTACCTCTGGCGATTTTTACGAACGGTACACATTGTCTTGCTATAAGTTTTAGCCTTAGCTAATATATTTTAAGCTTAGAAAATACACTAGGCTAAAACTTTCTTTTAACTGTCACTTTATAATTATTTATTTATTATATGATTTATTGACGTAAGCTAAGTCAAAAAAAAAAAAAAAATTAATCGACGTCTACAAAAAAAAATGGCGAATCTTCCTCCTCCTGCCGACTAGTTGCACTTCTTTCCAAGGTTATGGAAACGTCAGCTCATAAAATATCTTGAATCCCGAAAACTTATCAATGACCGGCAGTACGGTTTACGCAGCCACAGGTCCTTTGGTGATTTAATGACTTATCTAACCGAAAGTGGAACCACTCTATTCACCACGGTAGTGAAATTAAGGTCGGTGCGCTTGAGATTTCAAAGGCATTTGACAGAGCTTGGTATCTGTCTTTTGTCGAAAATGCGTACATTTGGGATCGATGATACTCTTCTCCAATGGATTGAAATTTCATTTCGAAACGTTCAATTCAAGTTGTTTTGGACGGTTTCAAGTCTGCAACTCACCAAGTAAATGCTGATTTTCCCCAAGGCTCCGGTTTATCTCCGACTTTCTTTCTCATTTTTATAAACAATCTGCTGTCAGTTACTTCTAATCCTATGCATTCCTTCGCTGATGACAGTACTCTAATAGTCACATATTGGTTTCCGGGTTTGTGCATGGCAAAGTATGTTAGGCTCATTAAATACTGGCCTTGACAGCATTATTCCAAACCACAATGCTGTCTTCTGTCATTAAAGCGAAACCCTAATTCTCTGCCATTATTCGAGAATGACACTTGCATCGCTGAAACCGAAAGACTTTCCACCCTCGGTATGTGTGTTAATGACAACCTTCGTTGGAATGGCCACATATTCGATGTCGCCAAAAACGCTTCGAAATGTCTAGACTTCCTCAAAAACATAGATATCGCGAAATCATTTGACTCTTTTAGTCATCATCGTAACGTCTCCTGCCTGTCAGTTTTTTATCGGTATTTTCACAGAAAGTGCTCAATTGAAATTGAACAATACATCCATCCATCCATTAGTAGTGAAATATAAAGATTCGTTCATCAGCCGTTCGACATGTATGTGGAATGCTATCTCACGCTTCAGTTTTCCTGCCCATTACAATTTACAGACATTGAAAACCATGCTTTCTTCCCAATCCCTATATTTCCTCAGGTAATACCCGCACTGTGATTATTCATAATAAGGTTGCCTAAATCCCTTTATATAAAAAAAAAGATATATAAATGCCTTTAACGACCTCAAAGCTTTTTTAAGGCTCCAAATTACTTCAAAAGATTGAGGATCTCCAAAGAGTTCAAAATCCTTAAGAGACATCAAATTATTAAATGCATTCTGTGAGTCCGGTGACTTAAAGTGACAGGAGAGTCAAAATGATTGCATTCTTTTTGCTTGCAAAAGACGATTGGTCCAAATTGAGTTTCTGTGAATTTTTCTCCTTCAACTTTAATCTGCAGGAAGTACTAGAAGAAAGTAATTTAAATTTTTATCGTCTACCGCGACGTTGCAGTAGTCGAATTAACCTTACAGATGGCAGCAACACTTTGATGATTTTCCGCCCAAATTCAGGAGTCGTATCTTATGTTTGATCTCCAACAGTTGCAAACACAAACAAAAAATCTGAGTTTTTTTTTCTTCTATAAATAGAAATCTTTTTACAATTTCAATTTCCGAACGAATCTCTTCCTGATCAAAGGTCAATAAAATTGAAATAACTTTATAAGATCTTTCTTATCAAAGTTTGAAACAATTTACCAGTCATTTAGTGCCACCTACCCTAACTCAAATACTTATGTTTATTCAGTTTTTTTATGCTCTGCTCTCCACTCAACAGATGCCGATTAACCTATATTTCCATCTACCATTTGCTTTTGTTTTATTTTATTCTTTCTTTTCATTAGTAATTAGTTTGTGTGTGACACAAATGTAGATATGTAAAGTACGAGCAAACAACAGCAAAAAAAAAACAGTCTACTTCTCTTCCACAATACATATGCATGCGTTCATAAATTAAGTTAAATGAAAAAAAAAATCGCAACTGATAAGTTTCACCCCTTTGTATGGGTCCTCCTTGTCGCCTCGTAACGGAAGACCCCTCTTACTGTCTAAACTACACATGAACTAACGCACGAAGAAATAAAACTAAAATTAGCAAATTTAACAAATTGCGTAGCGCTCTCTAATATTTCGTATCTCTTTTTCTCCCGCGCAACAGCAACAGCACACAGTATGTGCAAAAAAAAAAAATTTTCGCAAATGTGTCAAGGACGGAAAAAAAAATTCGCAAAAAAAGGTTGCACACATTTACCGTTTGAATTGTATTATATACATAAAGCTTTGTATGTATGCGTAACACCGTGTTCATTAGTAATCACGCATTGCGTAAGCATAAGTATCGTGACATGTGCGATTAGATATGATATATTGGCGGAGGGTGTAGGAAACAAGGAAAAAGGCGGCTCGGCGTACGCATCGTTTGTTGGCAAAACTAGGTCAGAGATATTTCGCTTTAGACACAAGCTCGAGTAAAATTAAAAATATAACAAAATATAGAGTGGTATACGTGTGCGTGTACGCACGTATAGTGTACGATCGCAGCTGAGATTCGAGTACATTTTGTTTCCGCATTTAGAGCGCGTCATAGTTGTGTGCGATTTATGATTTTTTTTTAGGATGGCAGAAAATATTCCTTTGTATTGTGATTATAGGTAAAAGTCCGAGTGTTTAAGTGATTTAGAGATAGTCAGAACGTATTTCAATTGATTGCTTGATTTGCAACAAGCAAGTTTGAGTTTATTCTATGAAAGAATCATTTTTTCGCTTGAGGTTAAGTTTTTTTTTAGGTCATTCTAACTGTGGATTACTCTTTTAGACCGGTATAAGATCGTTTGTAAAAGCTACTGAATCTAGATGTCCTTCAAGAGATAGAGTTGTATTAACTTGTCAATATTTTTGTCATATCTTCAGCCAATGAAAACCAGTAGGGCTTGACTGCCTTTATCTAATAGGTATAAATCAAATTCCAATTAGCTTGTTTGGGCAGTTCAACGATTGACTGGATAAAGCGATATAGGTAAATAAATGGGGTCTATGAATCGTTGCAACTGCATGGGGAAGTGACTGGCTTGATCCTTACGCAAATAAGACAAAAATAATGACAACGGGCCAAACAACAAGTCATAGAGGAGGTCACGCAGTTTAATTATCTGGGCAGTTTCATAGCACTCAATTGCGAAACGGACCTGAATGTTAACAGTAGAATAAACAAAGCTCTTAGTGCATTTGGAATCCTTTCTCTTGTGTGGAACTTCAGCAAAATATTGCTACGCACCAAGTTGCGAATCTTCCAATCGAACGTTAAATCTGTTCTGTTATATGCTTCAGAAACATGGAATTGCTCTGCAAACATCTCTAGCAGGCTGCAAACCTTCGTTAACCATTGTCTGTGGCACATTCTGAAGATCCGTTGGCCGCAAATCATATCGAACGATGAGCTTTCGAATAGGACCGGACAGAAAAAATTTGGTGCCGAAATCATGCAACAGAAGTGGCGTTGGATAGGCAATACCCTGAGGAAACCTAACGGCAATATAGCGATACAATCCTTCGGGTAATAGACACGTTGGAAGACCAAAAACAACTTGGAGGTCATCTGTCTTAAAGGAAGCTCGATCCCAAGGTATTCAATCGTGGGCACAGCTAAGGCCAGTTGCGGCAAACCGGGACAGATGGAAGGACCTTTTTGCTGTCCTATGCTGCAGGAGAATTTGAAGCCAGAACAACATATATGAATCGTATATCTTCAGGAAGGCTGTTGAAGAATTTGAAAGAAACAATGAAATATTAGTTCCTAAATATAGCAAGTGGCACGAAAAGATAGAATTGACACAATTTACACAAAAGCTTGATGACAGCTGCTAAAGCTATAAGCATCAGAGATCGGATACTTTTTCTATTAAAAAATATTTTTAAAAATTTAAAAGAAAAACTGATGAAGGATCTCAAATAATTTTAACAATGAGAATTGCAGATCTTCCTCTTTAGCACACTTCTGAAGTACAATCTGAGCTGAGCTGAGCTTAATTTACATACACACATCCCCAACAGCTTATCCCGCTCTGCGTACATACTTTAGATTGAAATGTCCCACAATATATTTTACTTGGAGAATTAAAATGACAGAACTTCTAGCGGAACGACTACAATTATTGGCACCCCTAAGAAAACGTCAACTTTGATTAACTGTAAGAATTTTATTTGTAGACTAATTGGAATTCATTGTATACCAGTATAAGTGTTAAGTTACCAAAAAAACTATCAATAACTGTAGATAGTTGGCACCAAAAAACTATCTACAGTTATTGGCACTTTAATCAGGAAAATAATATAATTTTTCAAATTTTCTGGCATTTTTATTTTTATCAATTTGATGAATTAAAATGTAATACGAAATGTTATACGAATAACAATAAACAAAAAGTAATTACATTTTCTAAATAGAAAAAATTAAAGGTTTCTATTTTCTATTCTAATTACTAAAATAAATTTAACAAAAATCTGAAGAGAAATGTCTTCTAAGACAGAGAAATGTAAAAAAAATATGCAAGTTCAAAATATAAAAATAAATCGACTTATTCGGAGAAAGGTTTACTGAGAAAATCACTGTTGAATTATGGCGTGCCAATAATTGGGTAACAAATTTGGGGTGCTAATAATTGTAGTAGTTAAAAAATCCCAATAAACAAACGTGGTGTGTCGGCCTACTACGACTCAAGAAAGGATATATTTTTAGTTTTTCTTGTGATTATTTTCTTTACTTTTTCACTTGTCCAATAGCTTAAACTTTTAAAACAGTTTAACAATTCGTTAAAGTTGTGTAGGTAGGTGAAATGAGCGTGACTACATGAAAAGCACGCAAATAGCGCTGCAGCGCGACCACTCATGAGGACCTTAGTATAAGGGGTATTGAGCATGTGTACTCAGTTCCACCCGGTTGAATTGAGAAAGGTTATGATATCATTAAGATCCATGTTCGAGATATTAGAAAGGTCGTCAAAGATTGGTTTTCCAAATGATCGGCGTCTAGTCTTAGCCGGAAGCGGGCATCCGCATAGGAGGTAAAAAACTTTTTCACTCCCATTGGCGTCATTTCAGCTACGGCAATACGTCCTCTGGGGCATGCCGAGCCTGGCTGCCTACAGGTCTACACTTACAGCTACCAGTCTAACGACATCCGCACGCGTTCTACTTATGAGGTTTTGGGTTCTAGGTTTGTTATATTTGGGCCAAGTCTTCCTAGAAGTGACGCAGTTCGTCAGATTCCTCCACCTGGACTCTGACCCCGCCTTGAAGTGTGAGGAAATTTCTCCCTTCACGAAGCCCAGCGGGGTGAAAACTCCCACCGCGCAGGATTCCGAAAAGAAGGAGCCAATTCTGGGCAGTTTGTGGGCTTTGCAGTTCCCTGGATTATCTCCACGCACTCCTCGACGAGCTCAGACGTAGTCCTGGTTGAGATGTGGGCCTTAATTGCGGCTTGACTGTCGACGAAAATGGATAAGTTTAAATTTATTTTTAAGAGTATCTTGGCTGCTTCCCTAATCGAAATGACTGTAGGCCCAGCGCAAGTAGGGCTTTGGCCAGATTTTTATTTTTCAGGCGTTCTTAATGACTAAAAGCTCTGGCAACCGCGAGGGCTGGGTCTTTGAAACGGAGGTTCGGTCTTCCTTGTCGTATCGAACCTGTGGGCTAGGATTCGAAGATCCTCTTGCCTGGAGCATTATTGTACATTCGCTCGATGTGGCGAAGCCAATGTAGTTAACGAGGTTTGGAATTTTGAACTACATCTACAAATTGGTAAAGCTCATAGAGTTCGCAGTTGTATCTTCTCCTCCTGCTCCTTCTTCTCCTTCTCCGCCCTCCTCGCACACAGGAACAAACCGAAGCAGCAGCGGTTTCCTAGGGTAATTCTTCGTCGGATCTCCATCAGGTTGTCATTCGTGGAGTTATTTGATATTCACACCGATGTAGATGTACTCCTTAACTACCTCGAAGTTATTGCTATCAACAGTGACATTTTGTAACAGTCCGTGGACAGATGTTTGTTTGATTGTTGTTTGGTGTAGTCTTGTCCTCATGTACTCCAAGACCAACTTACTTCGCCTGTTCTTCAATGGAAAGCCTCTACCGCCTCACGTTGGGAGCACCCGCTGATATCAGAGATACATATACAATTGCCTGAGTATATATGAAGATGCAATGAATATGTCATCCTATCCAACCAGAAAATAGAGAAGTTGCAGTTCCCCTCTGCTGTAAATTTTGTTGCTGGTCCAAGGTATCTACAACTGAACTTTTGTATTATATCCCGTTATGAAGTCATGTCATATTTTACCTGAAATTGATAAATTCATATAATTTTATCTAATCGCTATCACATTTAAATATTCGTTATTTTCTCTCAACAAACTCTTATCCATCGCTCATCAATGACAATAAAATCTATTTATAGAAATTTCGTGTCTAAGAATATCTCCACAACCTTAACTTGACCTGACTATAACTTAACTTGACTTAACTATATTTTAAAACCCAACGCTGTCAGAGAGGCGATATCTACATACCTATACCTATACTTATTGCAGTAGGTATAGATCTGATTCAAGTAAGGGGACTCACGAAGAAAGTTTGCTAGAAAAATTTGCAATTCTAACCATTTGTCATTATTGTATCTATACATTTTGTTCCATTTTCCACATCCACTCTTTGTAGCGAAAACAAATTCAAATTCAGTAAAAAAAACAATAAAAAAAAAACAAATCTAAAACTATCTAAAACTTTGAATACCTTTTTATCCCGGAATTGATCAATCTAAAACACCAACAACAAACTTGTAGCAAAAAAAAAAACAAAAAAACCAAATAATGCGAACAAGAAAAAAAGTAGAATTACGCGCTTGCGAAAAAGGTTATTGACCCGCTTAACTATCAACCAAAAGATACAAACCGCCACAAAATGTAAAAAAAACTAATAAAATATTTTTGCAAATCTTTTTTTTTTTCTTCTCTTTCATGCGTACAACACGCACATGTGTGCAAATACTTAAAAGTGCGTTGAACCCACCAAAGTGCGTAGACCCCAAAAAGTGCGTAGACCTCTTGCGAATTTTTTTTTTGTCTTCTTCTTCCTTCTTTCTTTTTGATTTTATGACTCAGTTTGATAAAGTGGCGAGGCGGCGACACGCCGAATTTGCACACATTGAAAGAATGGGCAAAGTTAAGAGAGTTTCTCTTATATTTGGGGGGAGACCTTAAAAAATAGTATTTCTGTTTTTTTTTCAATATTCCTCGTTTTTGCGTTTAGTTTTAAATAAAAAAAACTTCTTTTCCTGAAAGTATTTGTTTTTTTCTTACGTAATCGCTCGCGCTTTTGAAATAGCAATTACTTTGTTCTCTCCGCCTTTCGTGCCGCCGCGCTCTTTCTTCTATTTGGCAATTGGAACGCCTCTGTGAATGCGTGAGCTTGTTAATTTATTAACGCACTCACCCAGCAGAGCAGACATTCTGCCAGCAATAAACGTTTTTCATTTCCAAAATGTGTCTACCCATCTCTGTCTCGCTCGTTCGCTATTCGACTCGCTATACTCGAATTCGACAGCGCGTAACGCAAAATAAAACGCGAGATACCTACTGTTTCAACTACGTACATATCAGCAGTCGTAGCTTGGCTAGTACAACGATCGTACATGTATGGTCCAGTTAGATAGATAGCTAGCTAGCTACTGAATTGCCATAACGATTCTAGAAAGTCTAGAAAGACTCCCTCCGTCCAGAGTCTGATATCAGTTCAGCTGCAACGTGCAGCGATATCAACCGCACAATTTGATGGTAGCAGCGGCAGGTGCGGGTGGATGTTTGCGGTTCAAAACCGAAGCACTTAAAAGTTCATTATCAATGCCAACAAGTCAGAGAAATAAAATAAAATAAAATATAGAAAATGTATGTTAAAATACAATTTGTTTGCTTCTTAGCAATGTTCCGCGTGTACAAGGCGCGGCAACAGAAAAAATAAAAAATTGACGCGAGTGAGAGTCACAGTTAGACAGAGAAAGATACTAAGAATGAACGCGTGTACTGCGCGAATTGCGAATGACGCGACGCATTTAATGTGACATTTTAATGTTTGAGCAAATCGACAGACCAAATACATGTGGAAGATGAAAAAAAATTCCTATGACATTTTAAGTTGAAAACTTCACGTTATTAGTCGAAAAGATGAATATATGAATATTTGGTTTTGCTTAATTTTAGTTGCCGCTGATGTGGATTATCTGAGAGAAATAGTTTATTTTTAGAACACGTTTGTTTTTTTTTTTTGGGGGAGAAGCATGAATAATTTTTGGTAGAATGAGGATTATTGCGTAAGTTGCGAATAAAAAAAAATGTGAAAAAAGGAATTGCAAATTTGAGTGTCGTCATTCGGAATGGTTTTTTTTTGTTAGTTATTTATTTTTGGTAGGCGGGGAGAGTTGATTTGAAAATACACATTTTTTTTTTCAAATGGGGCGTATACGCAATTTATTTCGTGAAGGCTGTGGCATGTTTAGGGTTTGGGCATTGCTCATAGATGGCGGTAGGTGTACTACATTTTACCAATATATGCGGGCGGTGCAGTTGATATAGTTTTAAGTTATATGTTTCGATTTATAATTCTTAAAATACTGATTGTTAGATACGCTTTTAAGAATTAAATCTTCGTCACTATAACCCACAGCTATTTGAGGCTAGTAAGCAGCAGAGCTAAGCCATTTGGACTACGCTGATGATATCTGTTTCATTGCAAACAACATGGGTGCCCTTATCCAAATGTGTCACTCACTACTGCAACAGAATGGGGAGGCGGCTGGCTTAAGGATAAATGCCAACAAGACAAAAATTATGCTCACCAACAACAGCGGATTATCTTGAGACGGGAGACCATAGGTCACGCAGTTCAACTATCTGTGTAGTTACGTGTCACTCGATGGTAGAAATAGACTAGGGCTTCCAATCTCCAGTGTGGAACTCAAGCAAAACATTAGCATTCAGTTAAAACTGTTTGAATCCAACGTAAAATCTGCTTTACGCATGTGAAACGTGCTAATGCTCCGCCAACATCTCGAAAAGGTTACAAGCTTTTGTTAATCGTTATCTGCATTACATCCTAAGGATCCGGTGGCCACAAACAATTTCCATGGCTTAGGACTTGACAAACAAAAGTGGATGTTGACATCCGGTGGCTCTGGATTGGCCATACACTGAGGAAACCAGATGACAACATAGCGAAGCAGGGCTTTCAATGGAACCCTCAAGGTGCAAGGGCAAGTTGGTAGGATAAAAGCAAAAAAAGAAGAAGAAGCAGCAGAACTTGTCATCATTCCTCCGCGGTCTACTTCTATTCACACTCATGCTGTGTTTCAAATATTCTATGGGACTTCAGAAAACTGCCACCTACAAAAGAAATATTAAAAAGCCTTAAACGGCTAGGCCTGCAGTTGTTTTAATGCATTTTCGATAGTTTTGTCGCCTATTTTATTTAAGTTTGATCAAATTTGTGTAAGTGTGCCTTACAAATTGACTCTATTGATTCCAATTCAGTGCGGGAAAAATGTATTTGTGGCACCTAGCCAGAACCATAGCTCAATCAAGTTTAACTTCCTAATGTAGGACAAAGAAAAGTCGGTTATCATGGTACTCTCCAATGACTGTAACGCTTCTTCCATCATGTTTAGGTTAGGTTAGGTTGAAGTGGCAGTTTGATAGAGGTCCGGCACGCTTAGACCTAAGTAAGGTCCATTGTGATATCACGTGGATCTGAAATTCCTGCCTACTCGTTGAACCATTTTGAGCTGCTTATAAAGCTTGAGAGACATTTTGGGTCGGTCGAGTTTAGATCGTTAAGATTATTGTAGTAGTAAGCTTCTTCCATCATAGTCTTGAAAGAAAAATGTGCCAAATTACTTGCGCCACTACAAAAATTACACCAACAAGATGCAGATGCAGTATTCTGTGTCGAGCGCACAGGACGAACTCGATTTTTCTTCAGACAGCATCCACTTTGGAAGATACTTAACCTTTGTACTATTTCCCACCTTAGTTATCGTCAACATACCTATGACCATGCTCTTTTATTATATTGTGAATCAAAATAATTGTTAATTTTCCCGACGGCTTTCTAATGATAGTGTTTTGCCGGCGGCATTTTATTAGCTTGTAGGTACAACGTGAATTTCACATTACGAATGCGATAAAGAAGTTGAAATTTAATTTTATTTATTGAAATTGAACTGCATACAAAGAAGTTGCTAAGGAGGGTTGCTAGCTAGGGTTGGTTAAGAATCCGCGTTTTTAGAACCAGAACTAGAGTGAGTACCCTGCTAAACCATTTAACTTATTTTTTATTTCATATTTGTTGTTTTATTAAGAGATGCAGATATATAAATTTGTTTGGTTTATGGATTTTTATCAATCGATTTTTGGTCTTATCATAGCGAATCGTCCTGGATATAAGAAATAATCGTAAGAGCTTAAAAAAATTAGATATTTACTGCAGAACTAACATAAAATAGTGCTCCTCTTTCTCCTTTCATATTTAGTGCCATTCACTATTGGTTGAGTGTAGGCAATAGGGACCTTTCCTCCAGATGTAATAGGTCTGCTCAATGTTACTAAAAACTGTTTTAAGCTTTTCCAAGTAACTATAGTTCCACAACTTAGTAAATAAGACTAAACTAAACTTACTAAATTCTGCCCAAGAAATTTCTTCAAGCACTTTTGTGATACAGCTTGCTGTCAAAATCAAAAATACATTAAAAGTGATTTTAATTTTTTTTTTAAACAAAATGGAATTTTGAATATCGAATATTCTCCTGAGACATTTTTCATAAACCATTTTACATTTGAAACTTTGATAAGTAATGTTAGTCCAACTCTAAGTGGAATTTTCTTATGCAGGGCTCCTTAAAACCCTCTGAAACTCATAAATACGACATATCAAGGACAGGGAAAGATTAAAGCCATCTTCCGAATCCCTAACTCATGTCCTGCAAACCATATGAAGACGGAAATGTTTTCTCCTGGCAATCGCTTATTCTTTTTAATAATTATTTATTATTATTTCTACCAAGTAACATCCTTACTTCAAGTTACTTCAGAACTCAATCGTGAAATCTGAAGCAGGGCTGCCGTTTGGTTCCTTTGTTGTACATTTGGCTCCCTAAAAATCAAAATGGTTTCCCAACTTTTTAAAATGTTCGATTATAAAAGAAAACAAAAGTAATAAGTTAAGTTTATATTATTACATAATTCAAAAACCGGATAAAAAATCTACTG
The DNA here is from genome assembly GCA_963576555.1 of Ferdinandea cuprea. NCBI lineage: Eukaryota > Metazoa > Arthropoda > Insecta > Diptera > Syrphidae > Ferdinandea > Ferdinandea cuprea. Next base: position 137,875,934 of record OY754958.1, read on the forward strand.
TTCAAAGGTAAAACTCATTCACTAAACAAAAGGAGATCATTTAATTTAAAGACAGTTTTAAGTCTGTATGTACAGTCACAGTCTGTATCCTGTGTAAAATTGTAAAAATAACATTTATGTCACGTTAATTTTGTATGTAGGAAATATTCCTTGCATCGTAATTTGCACATCTCTATTTCGAGCATAAAATGCACATCCCTAATCCATTGACAATGCCAAACACTATTAATGACATTACAGTTGTCCTAAGAACAATTTGTTTGGAAAAGTAAGTTGCTTAACGATTTTTATTTCTTCGTAGAGCGTTAGTAATGCTGCAACTAATGTTTATTTAAGATTTTTAATAAGCAATCTGCACAGACAAAAATATGAGCACCTCCGCTGCCGCCGTCACAACCCACGAAAAATAATCGGGAAAAACCCCAAAAAAGATCCGAAACCAACATCTTCATGTTGATACTTTTTTTATGGTTCCTCTTTGACTGAAATGGCTCCCCAAAATCTTCAAATAGGCTCCTCGTTGAAATTGAGAAACGACAGCACTGATCTGAACTCTATTCGACATTCATCTATTGTTTCCTTCGTGTTCAGGGGAATATAATTATGAAAAAAACAGAGTTGCAGAATGCAGTTGCAAAAAATATCGAAATGCGACGTGATATGAACGGTAATAGAGAACTCAAAAATTTGCAGTCTTTAAAAAGGTTGCAAATTGGTATTTAAAATTTTTGACACTACAACATCCAAATTGTATAAAATTCAGTTGTGACTATAGAACATGTGCTATGGTACCGATGTGTATTAGGATGTGTTCCAACTTCAGAGACCGAGTGCGTTCCTAGAAAATCAAGAAAATATGTGACCTTAAAAAGCTACCATTTTTGAAAATGGTCTCTACGCTGCTCTTTTCTTGTTTATTTACTTATATTTATTTTGCTTGAAGTAATTATTATCAGTCTGACATGGGAGTTGAACTCACAAGAAGTTGACCAAAGCAGCAAACTTGGCAGATCACAGCTTGGGAATTATTTTTAGACATATAACACAGTCGGAACCAATAATAGGTTTTTCAGTTTATTTAACAATCTGCTATGCTGCCGTAATAATCAGAATTCCCTGTGTGACCTCACGGTCTTAATTTATGTGGTGCCGATTCTGCACATTGTTGTGTAGCCGCAATCACTTTTTTGCAAATTTGTTCAAAAATGTTTCAACGTATTTCGACGTTCAGTGCATAACTTTGGGAAATTCTGAAAGAAAATGTACCGCGATCCATTCACAAACTCCCCAAGCACAAGATGGTCAGATAGAATTGAGGCAGTAAAACCTTTTGCTAATCATCTCAAAGGATTACGAAAGCCACTTAAGCGGTGTCTCACCTTGAATGCTGAAGCTCAAAGAGATGTAAACGGCGTTCTAAAGTACATGGAGGAATTTGAGTTTATACTGATATAAAGATTTTGAATGCTATCAATGAATAACGATCACACAGTGTCATCCGTTAGGTCATCCGAATGTAAGTATTTTTCATTGAACTTTCAACGATGCAAACGTGTCATCCGATGTTAGATGACACTGTGGAAAATCAAGCGATATCATTCATGGGACATTGGCGTTCCGATGACACATTCAATGACATGCTGGATGACAGGTGATCACACTGGATGACCACTTGAGTACAAATTCTGCGTCATAGTGGCGTCAGAATGTCTTCCAGATAACCAACTAATCGCACCTAACCTATTGCCGAAGGAGATCAAAATCTTCGGAAAAAATCTGATCTCCGATTTCTAGCTGATTCGCAACCAATGGGATGACAATTTATTAGAATGAAAAACAGTTGCGACTCCATTAGGAGATGTCTCAGAAAGAGACAATGGAAGGGCCACTTCAAAGGTTAAGACAACGAACAAATGAAATTAGACAAGGATTCAAATTTCTCGTCGGTTCGGTCAGACTTTGTGCCTACAATTTTCAACAATGAAGGAAACTGAGATTCTGCGTAAGTTTCGTTGAAAAATACAAATCAGATGTATTTGAAGATGGAAACATATCTACGAAGCAAACTTTGGAGGAGATGGTAAAAGCATTGAGTTTCCTGAATGCATTTTTTTCGTAGAACTTGGATATGATTTTTCCAAAAGTTTTTGTCGCTCTGCTACCGTAATTTTAGCTGAACGTTCCCATAGCGTTCTTGCAAAATTTTCATCGCTCCTGCTCTTCACAAGATCGCGTTTTTTAGGACTTCGTACTTTTTGTCTTGAAGCACATTCAGCGAGGAAAAAATCAGATTTCGATGTAATTATAAGAAGTTTTGCTTCCCAGAAGCTGGAAGAGTTCGTAGGTACGTTGTTTTTTTAGAGGTTGGTTTTTTGATTCAGTTTGGTTTGCCATTTCATCATGAACAGGTTGACAAATGAACAACGCTTGCAAATCGTGCAAATTTATTTCGAAAATAATGGTTCAGTTCGCGAAGTTTCATCGCAAAACTTTGTTCAGTGATGAGGCTCATTTTGGGTTGAATGGCTACGTCAACAAGCAAAATTGCTACATTTGGAGTGAAAAGAATCCACATGAGACCCTTGAAACGCCATTACATCCACAAAAACTGACTGTTTGGTGTGCTCTATGGGCTGGTGGAGTCATTGGGACATACTTCTTCCGAAATGATGCTGGAGAGTCAGTTACCGTTATTGGAGACCGACTATTGTTCCCGAATTGGATGGCATGAATGTGGATGAGATGTGGTTCCAACAAGACGGCGCTACATGCCAAACAGCCCACGTCACAATCGATTTATTGAAGAAAACATTCGATGAGCGCATAATTTCGTGGAATGGAACTACCAATTTGCCACCAAGATCGTGTGATTTGACACCATTGGATTATTTTCTTTAAGGATATGTGAAGTCGCTCGCCTACGCCAACAAACCAGAAACGTTTGGGGACTTGGAAGCCAACATTCGTTGCTTTATTGCCGACATACAGCCCCCAAATGCTTAAAAAAGTGGTTGAAAATTGGACCTCTAGACTTGCCTTTATTCGAACCAGCCGCGGCGGCCACATGCCCGAAATCATATTTAAACATTAATGGCATAAAATTATACTTCCAATAAAGCCAAATTGATGGACAGTAAAATGATTTTCTTGTGTTTTATTTCAATTCGAAGTTCTCTACCTCTAAAAAAACACACTTTTTTTATGCCTGCAGAAAAATTATGTTTCTCATTTCATGCAGGTCATTCAAAACCACACTCTTATTTATTTGAATAAGAATCTATTACAACGGGCCCGGCATTTTTTTCGTCCCTGGTCCGAATTTTTTCTCGTCGGTACATCCAGCCTTATATATACCTTTCTTGGGATATAACGTACTGGAAAACGACCTACGTTTATATTTTTGTCCTTCACTGTATTGCAAGAATATTTTCAAATTTTAGCTTCAGACTTTTAAGCTGAGTCTCATCCCGCAGAGCCTTTTCATTTTTTTCTCACTTTCGAAATAAGATTGACGTTGACTTTCTATTTGAGGTACCTACCAAAAGTTGATCAATTCATAACGTCAAAGGATACCTACATTTTATATGATATCCGCACATCTGTAAGTTCTATGAGACATCACTGGCCGTTTAACGACAACTTACAACACACATTTTCATTATCCACTCAATTGCATTGCGTAACTTATTCTTTATGAGTCTGTCTCTATATATGCTCGTGGCAATGTATGTAGGTACATATCTGCAATAAAGATCGCAAGCCAGTAGTGGCAAGGTGTCACATTTATCGTTCGATGACATCACCTCTCACAAATCGCATACAAAATTTGCTAAAAGGCCTTGAAATACAGATTTCAATCCCGCTGATATTCCCCTCCCCTGCTTCAGTCAGGTCAAATTCAAAATTCCAAAAGACCCACTCTTAAAACAAACCGCGACAAAGACAATCCACACAGCATAAACCACCATAAAACCCTCCTAAAAAATGAATTTCAAAGCAAAGCAAAAAAAAACTCATCCTAATTAAGTGCAACTGTCCGCTGTGTGTCCCTCACACCACCCGCCCCGACAAACGAACAATGTTGCGTGCAAATTAGAAATAATAAAAAATCGCACACCAGACATTAAGATTACCCTGCTGCTGCTGCTACGGCAAAACTCCACTTTAATCTTCATCCATAAACAAAAATGAACGCAGATAAATCACTTTGCTGTGCGATCGTGTTGTGTAGAATTGCAAAGCAGAAGCTCATACACCGCCGCCACTGCTGATCTTACAAAGCTTCGAATTTCTTTTCATCTTCAGATCTAATTTATTCATCCAAAAGCTTTGCGCGCGCTATTTTTACAGTTTTTGTATCTGAAATAGGGAAAAAAATAAATAAAAAAAAAACAAAAAAACCGAACGAAAGAAAATGTTGCCTCTTTGTTTGAATTCGTTTATAATCTGCGAGCGATACCCGTTTTATTGCGACTGCGATCAGTTGTCGTAAGCCCTGTAAGCTCCCCCATTGTCCCCCGTCTATATATGCAAAAAAAACAACAGTATAACTAAACTAACCACCCTTGTTGCTAAATTGGTTTGTGTATCTATGCGCGCGCGCGCTCCTTACTGAGCTTTTTTTTTTTTTTGTTTTGTTCTTCTATCGTTTTTCGTTCTGCCTCTTCCTTCTTCTATCTAAATGCAATCATGTCTATATTGTATGTAGAACATAAGCGAGCGTGCGAAAAAAGGGTTACATCACTCCTCTTTGTACAAAGATAGATAGATAAATAGAAAGATATATAAACTATATGACCGCAACTATGTATCTCTAATGTGTGGTAAAAAGTTTTTGTGTTTTTTTTTCTTTTCTTTTAGTGCACTGTAGAGCTTGATCTTGAATATTTTGTATATATGTATAATTTGACGGCATTCTCTGAAACAATCGTTAAAAGCACTCGTCGTCGTCGTCGTATCTATGTTCATAGAGAAGTATCTACAATGCAATGGGGTCTAGAAAATAGAATGTAATTCACGCTTTGTCGTTTGACAAGTATTTATTCATTTATTGTATATATATATATTTGTGTGTTTTTTTTTCTTGTATACATTTAATTTAAACGGTTTCTTGCATTGTTAGTTGTTTTAAGCGACTGCGATGCCCATAACCTTGGGTATGTCCAGCTTGAAAATGCTTGCAGGCAAAACGACTCAATTCAATGTCAGTGTCAAGTTGAGAGAAAGACCGAGAGAGAGAGAGAGAGAGAGTGAAGAAAAATAGAATCTGCATTGATTTGCATATGATTTGCAGCTTCGTTTTCTTACCTTTGCTAAATTTATGGCTGTGCATTCGGTTTTTGGATAAATTTTGTTGGTCCCGCTCTGAAGAGCGATCATGTTGCACACAAATTGATTAATTACAAGTTGCATGCAAAATATCATTTAGCAAGAAAAACGAAAAGAAGAAGTGATTCATGGCGGTGGTATGTTCGAGTATGGATCGGTGTCGATCGGTGGCAATATGCTGTCGATAGTTGAAATTTATGCAAATTCTTGGCCGATTATATGACAGGGTACAACGTTGTTTTTGTAATTTTCACTAGTTAACACATTTTATTTTGCTTTTGACACGTCGTCGTCGCTGTGGCTATAGAGTAGGTACCTAGGTATACTAGGTGTGTGGTGTGGTGGTGTGCATGGAAGAAGTAGTAGGTAGTGGCGCGCTGCCCATGTCCAGAGAGTTGAGAGTCAGAGTGCGCGCCTGCCTCTGTGGCCATAGTTTGTATGGGCAATTGGCGTTTAGCTGTTCAGAGTCATGTTGTGGGCATTTAATACTTGGGCTTTGTGAATTGAACCGGAATGGCAAAATGCACAATTATTTAGTGCCAGTATCTTCGATTAGATAACGCTGTTGGATTGGATTGGATTGAATTGGATTGCTGCAATCTAAATATGCGCTCTGGGTAGGTATAGATGCATATAAATGTGCGCTCACCACTCTGACGATCGGTATAATGGCTGCGGCGGGAATCAATTTATTGAGAATGTCGATCAGTTGTTTTGTCAGCGGGGAATGCAATTTTAAGCTGCTCGGTGCTGCTCTGGCAAGGCAAGTGGAAGTTATGCATACGAATAATGGTGATTGATTTGATAATTGCGAGGAAACGTTTTATGTTTTGTTGTTGGTTTGTTTTTTTTTAGTTTGGATGGATTTGCGAAGCGAGGTAAGATCGAGAGTGGATTTCATTAGAGGCGAGTTGCGATTTGGATATGAATTTAGTTGCAACTTCTTATGAAGTGCAGGTATCAGTTATTTCGTTTATTTCGAGGTATTTCATTCACAGTAGGTAGGTAAGGAGCAATTTTGCGTAGAATTCGTCTTGCGAAGTTTTATGATTAAGATTGAGAGTATATTTTCGTTCGCTTTAACTTTTGCAGCCCGGGTTAACATATGAATGGAGAATAACTCCAGGAACCCAAATGGGTACAAAACTCCTAACCCGAGAGACAAAGTACACGACATTTTAGAAACAGCATGCGCAGGTTTAAAGATAAGGGGTTGCGGTGTACTTCCACAACTACAACTGCTTAGGGATTGCCTAATTTTTTATTCAATAAGAGTACAAAAATCTATAGAACTTGGACCCTGAAAACGTAATATTCCCAAGATCTGATCAAATGTTGCTGTAAAACATGTTCGTATACGGGGTGTCTCAGTTTATCTGTAGGATATATTCCTGAAGTTGCGTGGGGAACTGCCCCATCAAAGTGGTTGACCTATAATTTGGACCGCTTTACCACCACTCTAACCACTGAAAACGCTTTAACTTCTTAACTAGTGCAGGTACATGATAGATGTAACATAGAAAATACATTCACCAACAATAGGTCAAGCGTGTGAAAGAAGCAGAACATACAGAACATACATGCCCGAGTTTGTCGATTGCATTAAAGAAAAGTCCATTTTGTAGCTGCACCTACCTACAAAGCCAACAAAAATTCGATTACTTTCGCCTTTGAGCTGTCATTGTTTGTTATTTCTGTTTGGTATGAGGGAATTTTTAAAAACACCGCGGTAGTAGTGTGAGATTAGTAAACTCACTAAAACTAAGGAGTTTTAATTGGTAGCTGTACTTCCTCGACAATGCATACACGTCATTGATTGCTGCCGATATGACTACAAATATACTTCATCTGGTTATGAAACGCTTTATCCCTAACAGGATAAGGAGTATCAAACCAAAGGTGAACGCGTGGTGTGACTTGAGCTGTAATGAAGCTAGCAGGGCTAAAGCTACGTAAGCTATTATATCTGTCCTATTCTTCAGGGATCTTTCCGAGAAGACGGAAAACAGCATTTGTCCAGCCAGTCCCAAAAAAATGCGAGTCTTCCTTCATTCTCCTGCCGACCAACTGCACTAACGTGCCTTCTTTCCAAGGTCATGGAAACGCTGATAAAACGTAAGCTCATAAAATATCTTGAATCCCGAAAACTTATTAATTACTGGCGGTATTAATTTTCGTGGCAACAGGTCCACTGCTGATTTGATGACATAGCTAACCGAAATGTGGAACCAATCTGTTCACCATGGTGGTGAGAGTAAAGTCGTTGCGCTTGGTATTTCAAAGGCATTTGATCGATGATACGCTTCTTCAATGGATTAGAAATTAGCTTTCGGAACGTTCAACTAAAGTTGTTTTGGACGGTTTCAAGTCTGCTTCTAACCAAATAAATGCTGGTGTTCCTCAAGGCTCCGTTTTGTCTCCGACTCTCTTTCTCATATTCATAAATGATCTCCTGTCTGTTACTTCCAATCCTATTCACTTCTTTGCTGATGACAGACAGAACCCTAAGCTTTTTATATATTCTTTTTCTGGCCAACGTCCCTCATCTGCATTCCGAGTTCATTGAATTCCGATCTTGACACCATACTTAAATGGAGTAAAACCAATAGAGTTGAATTTAATGCTTCCAAAACACAATGCTGTCATTGAAGCGAACTCCTAATGAATGGCACTTGCATCGCCGAAACCGAATGACATTCCATCCTCTGTATGTGTGTTAATGACAATCTTCGTTGGAATGACCACATATTCGATGTCGCCAAGAACGCTGCGAAGTGTTTAGGCTTCTTTAAGCGATGCAAGAGCTTGTTTACCCATTCTGACCTAACAACAATTTGTAAGGCGTTCATTCATATTACATATTTTGAGCTACTTGACAGGATTCAAAAGCATACGGTAAAACATATTGGCTATCGAGACATTACGAAATTACTTGACTCTTTTAGTCATCGTCGTAATGTCCCAGGCCTGTAATTTTTTTTGCGGTTTTTCCATAACAAAAAGCCAAACAAGATAGACAGTTCTATTGTACCCCTTGAACAGTTTAACCGCAATACCCCTTAAAATTCGGACGTACAGTGAAATATAGAAAAAAGAATATATGACAACACTCAAATAATTTCTTAAATTTTATTACAAAGAGGCAAAAAGTGTAGATTTTGCCTTCTCCTGTAAAATTGTCATTTAAGGAGTTAGCAGGTTTACACTCTACGATTTGTTTCATGCTAGGACACTTTGAATATAGCTCTCCAAAAATAACTGCAATTAAAAGCAACGTATATCTGTGTTTAAAATGATGTCCACTTTTATTTTTCAGTTTATTTTAAAGTTTTGAAGAAGTAACATTAAATTGTAAATTTTTTCATAGTGTATAGGTGTGTGCTTACTATAAAAGTTTCTCTTGGCGTAACAATTACGAGATGCGATTGATTTTTTTTATGAATTTGGCATAGACAATTTTGAAATTTTGGAATATTTTACGTTTGGCGATTCCGGTTTTTTAAACCTGACAACCCTGCTTAAAACTAGATCTGGAGCTTTAAGATTTTATATTTTTATTTCATTTCAAAGTGACCAGTTTTGACAAAGAGCCAAAAGACACCCTCCTACATCCTTTAATTTCTCTGATTGGTGTATATTTTACAAATGCTAAATATCCCAAATCAGGGAATGCCTGTTATTTTGTACTCGTTTTTATTTTCATTATTTATAAGTTTCTACTTGGTCTGGAAACGCTATTGAACATGCAACCTATTAAGCTTTTCACTAAGAACGTGGCGGCTCTCAGATTAGGGGAGAACACAATTTTAAAGCCTGGTTATTCCGGATACTCGAGCATACTTGAAATATTTGATCGGGAGGGACTCATGCCACTTACTGATTACGAGAAACCCAGGTTTGACTTCGAGAGAAAATTCAGAATTTCAGAAAACCCAGTACCAGTCTATACGGATGGTAAAAAAACAGAAAAACGTACAGGAGTCGTTTCGACTGCCTGATCACTGCAGTGTCTTTCAAGCTGAGATCTGTGCGGTAAAGAAAGCGGCACAGGCTATCCTATCAATGAGGATGGCAATGGGAATAACCATCTGTGTGGATAGTCAAGCAGCACTTAGAGCAATCAGCTCCAATTTTGTAAATGCGAAGTGCGTTACATATTGCCTCTTGGCACTCAGGGTTATACGTCATCACTGAGTTCTACTCTGCTGGGTTCCTGGACACGTTGGGGTTGGAGGGGAATGAAAAATCTGGCGAATAGGCCATATACGGCTTTCATATGAACCCACTACTAGCGGACGGGAGGTTGTACCGCCTTTAAACACTGCTAAGCCCTTTATTGACAGCGTCACCACACAACTGGCTAAGGAACAATGGAGCATCACTAGCGGTTGCGTCATCGCCCGAACTCTGTGACCTGATGTTGACACAAAAAGATCAAAGTCCCTTATCTCTCTCAACATATGTCAAATCCGGATTCTAGTCAGGGTATTAACCGGACACTGCATCATCGGAAACATGGCTAAAAGACTAGGGCTCTTTGCACATGACTTCTTCAGAAGCTGCAGAGACGAGGAGGAAATAGAGTCAGTGGAACTTCTATGCCACTACCCACCTCTACAGGAACCCCGCTCATCCTAAATGGAAGCACGGTTCTTTGAAAGTCTGGACGACTTGGCTATTCCGACATAAAACAGATCGAAGTGGTTTTGTCAGCCACATGTCCTTACATGTACAAACAAGGTACTCACAATGAGCCTTTGGGTAAATATTGATCCAAGTGCAAAACTGCCTTCCTAACCTATAAGTTTCCAGTAGTTAAAGGTGTTTCACGAAGGATTAATTTTATAATAACTGCTTAAGTTTCTGAGTGGCAGGGTAAGTTAGCTTCGTTGGAAGTTTTAAAAAACTTTTCCTCCACGTGGGTTTAAATGTTTCCCCTGTGGCAAAATACTCACTCACATGTACATCACTCTATTGACCCAAGTGGGGGTACCTTACCGCTACCTAACCTAAATAGCATCAATCACCCCCAAACAAATCAGATGAATCTAACATTTTGAAAGCTAGATTTTTCAATCTGTCAAGAAGTCCTAGATTTCAAAAACCAATCCAATTCAGAGTATTTCAAATTCTCCATCCTTTCAAATAAATACCATTTCCAACGGCTTCCATTGTTTTTCTTCTTCCACTGTCACTTGTACTAAGCAAATAACGTGATTTTCTAAGGCGTACACCAAAAGTGTAATATACCCGCTCGCTATTCGCGCCTAATCGCATAAAATTGTGCGAACAGGAAGAAAAAAAAAAACACATGCCCAAGTACCTAGTACGTATCATAGCAAAGTAGAGGGGTTGTTTGGTTGTTTCAAAACCATAATGGCAGTCAAGAGTTGAAGTTTGTTAAGTTTTCGTAGCTATAGTAACTTTTTTGTTAAAGAGTCCATCCTTTTTTTTTGCTTCGTTTTTGCTATTTGTTCGCTTTGTTTCTCTTCTCGGCTTACATTTGCGTGTGTACATGATAAAAACTTACGATATGCTTTTATGCATCAGAGCTAACCAACCCCAATTTCTTGTACTAAAAACTGAACTCTCATAGCTCTATGTACACATGCCCCGATGCGACGTGGTGTGTGCCTGCCTGTACATTAGCAGACGACAGCGACGACGACGACGACGACGACGACGACGACGGTGAACATTGGCATGGGGTGGTTGATAAGACGATATGAATGCAGCAAGAAAGAACGCCGAGAGGGCGAGGCAATCAAAAAATGGAGAAAAAAAAAAAACATGAAGAAAAATTCAGAATAACTGAAAAGTCACTTTCAACCCTCCTTCGCTTTGGGGAAGGTGGTAAGTAGGTAGGTTCGGTATTTATTTTTTTTTTTGTGTCGTGTTAAGCCGAACAAACTATTTTTCCCTTGCAAGAAGTAGAAAACGAATAAAAAAATAAAACACAGAAAACAAAAATGTGGGATGGGCTTCAGCAGCAGAAGCGTGTACACTTTCTGTGCAATGTTGTCGCGCCGAGCCGAGCCGCCATGCGAAATTCCTCTCCATTCCGTCGTCATTTTTTAGACGTGGCTACGAGGGTAGTTTCCATCCCTACCCTGTTCTGATTCTTCCTTGCGCCATTGTACTATGGAGAGGAGTAAATAACTGTATTATATTGTTATGATAGTGGTCGACTTCTTGGAAAAAGCAACCACCCCAAAACAAAAAACAAAAAAAAAATACTTGAGAAGGGTTGCGAAAGAGAAAAATCAGACAACTTCACACACCATAATGGCGGAACTCAAAAAATTTTGATAAATAAATAAAAAAATACGTATCTCTGTACGTATAACGGTAAAAAAAAGGATCACCTTCACACGAATAAGATGAAGTCTCTCCTATACTCTAATCCTAGAAGAACCCAAGGTTTCGGAAGGAAACTGGCGATGTGTGATGTGAACTGAAGTGAACCGGGATGGTCGCGACGACCATCATTTACCTCGAACCCTCTTAAAATCCCCAGTCGGGGATAGCACTGGCAGTGCTATTGGGATAGAGAGGAAGACTTATTTTGACTCTTGCTTGGGTTGAGAATTTTTTCTGCAAACACTGCACCTAGATCTGATGTGACAGGAGAACGGAATTTGTTTTGTTTCTTTGCACAGTTTGGGTTGGGTTCCATGGAGGTGCTTAAAGAATTCTTCTTTGTAAACCCGCCAGCAAGGTACATTGTTAGGTAAAGTAGAGTGGGATGGACAGAAATCGATGGAAATTAATGAATCGAAAGGTGTAGTAGAACTAAGAGGGGCTCACGTTCCTACAAATCTTAACGAGTTGAGGGCCCTAATCGCTTAAAATGAAAACGATTGGACGATAGCGTTTCAAAGTTTTTCTCTCTAGAACGATCTCGTTCTCTATATATTTTGTTCCAAATGAGATGTTTCCAAGGAAATTCCCATGCGATCTTTACACTTTGTAGGAAGCTTTGTATACATCTACTGAAGTCCTTATACTCAAAAACTGGTCAATTCCCTTCAAACAAATACCACATCCTGCTATAGTAAATCACCCGACTTTTTGGCTGGTGAAGTTTAGATCGAATTTCTATATCATGTTATATTTTTACAAAAAATAACCCTCTATACTTCAAGTTGGACTGGTTAAAGTTTTTTGAATGCGTTTTTTCTACTTCTTTAGTCCGTTTCGCCAGGGAGCATACATCAATAACTATTATTGAATTGATACTACATAATTATGACAGCTTGAGTCCTAAAGGGGGCTACTTTCCTAAGGACAGCAGGCTTTGAAAGTTTATTTTTTTTAAGATGTAGGCAGTGGCTTCAATAGAACATATTCAAAAAGTGGAAGTAAGTAAACTTCCCTAAATCGTTAAAAAAAATTTTAATTTTTGGTTTTAACCCCAATTTTCAATCAGATGGGATAAATATTGATGAATACAATATGACAAAGTACCTGGGTGGCCCGCCTCGTGGGGTGTTTCTTCCCGCTGGCAAGTACCGCTCACTCAACTTCTTGTGCTTTCGTCAGGCAGGCGCCTATGGCAGCATGGCGTTTGGCAGCACTAACCGCAAAATAATGATTAAAAAATGGTTTTTAAGACTTCCTCGGGTTTAATAAAAAAATATTCCCCGAAATTCAACAAAAAAAAAAAAAAATTCCCTACAAGAATCAAAAAATTAACTTCGCTATGAAACAAAGAGAAGTGTAAAAAGTCCCAAAACAAACCAGAGTAAAAGTAGCTGCATTTCGATGAACGCAACTATACATCTATATTTTCTTATCATTTCAGTTTAAAAAGTGTAAATTTTAAGTCAATAATTTTAATATAAATACCTGTCTCCTCACATTCAGATTTTGAACTTATTATTTTGAACAGTTCTTTTATCGAATAAATGTATTCGTATGAGCAAATTCCTGCTGCCCCTTAGAAAGGTTGAGTCGTCGTCGTCGACTTAGACTTAAACCAGTCAAAATAAAAAAAAACATCAAAGTAGTAAAAAGACTTTACTAACTGCAGTCTTTCGCTAACTGTCCCCAGTTGCACAGTGCGATCGTTGTCCATCTGGCTTAGAGTCAGAAGATTCTGGCTGGCTGGAACATTGATTGCTCTACATGCTCTAGCCTTTTAAAAGGCCCACCGTGCAGTTTTGTCAACGGTAAATCTTTCGTCGTTGGACAAAGGACATCTTCATCCGCTGTAGAAAGAGTCCATACTTCAATTCCATAGAGCAGGACTAGGATTATCAAGGTTTTTGGTAGAGTTTCCTAGGACCTACTTAATAAAATTGCCTTCGCAGCCTAAACAAACAGCGATTGGCGAGCATTATTCGTTTGATTTCTAAAAAAATTCCGTTTTCAGATGTGATGGGAGGCTCAAGGTCTCCTTTCTTATAAATCGGGTAAACGAAGGCTGAGGATTCATTAATCAGGCATACTTTTTTCTGCTAATAAATCTTGGAAATGAGTTAAAATTGATGCTCTCTATCAAGTAATTATAATTTGACGAATAGTCTAGCAGCATTGTTGAACTGAAATTCTCACTTCACTTACTTTATTTTGGGGGGTGGACGGTTGTCATTGTTGTATGGCTCTTTTTTGCTTGAGAGCAGAGTTTGTATCGTTTTCGCTGGTTACCAGTTTGCAGAAATTGCTTTTCCACATCCTTCTTGCTTATCTCTACACGTCTCTGTTTGCTTCTTATTTTCCTGACACGTTCCTTTTACCGTTTGAACGCCTGAACATCATTCTTTCTTCTGAAAAAGTGCTGTTGCTTGCATTTCTTCTTCCATTCACTTGGTCAGAAAACCCATTGTGAGCTACAAAATATCCGCATTTGCCTTTCATAGTTTCAGCAGAAGCATGTCAAATATCCTTACGCTTTCTGAGGACAGCGCAAATTAGCCGGTCATAGCTCCATCCAGATCATTCTTTGTCATGTGCCAAGTCAAAAAAGGGTCGTAATCGGAATAGGTTTGTTCGAGCTCTTGACTTCAGTCAGTTATCAGTTTGGTTGTATCGGTTAAATTCCCTATTGCATTTGTTTTCACATACAAATTCGATCTGTCAATGGTCTGATACCGAAATCTCCGTCCTTACTGTAAAATTCTGTCTTCAAATGTATTTTATCTTTGTATATTTGAAAAAAAGTCTAATTATATGGTGCATTGGTTTCTTAGATTTAGAATAACGTTTAAGACATTCCCCTTTGCATGGGAACAACCAACACCTTCTATGCAATCCAATCACGGTTCAAGTCATCCATCGCCATCTATGGAGAAACATTGTAAATGCCTTGTCCCACAATTGTACAAGTCTTCCACGAATCTCTTGTTAATAATGACAGATACATCTGTCCTCATTCTTCACAGACAGACACGCAAAGCTATACCCAACATATTCTTTATTAACATAGTTGCAACTGTTTTGTGAAAATTTCATTCCATTTTGCCCAAAAGCGGACATTGTTGCTCGCAATCGATTTTTTATTCAAAGTTTTTCCATTTTTCACTCGAAATTCACCGTAATTTTCTTATGTTTTTTGTTCTTTTCTTTTCATTCCAGGTAAGTGAAGAGAAGCGCTCACTATCAACACATTTCCTTGTACTTCTTCTTTGTGTGCATGTGGTAAACTATTATGTGCTCGCTGTAAGTATCATTGAGGTGCCCAATGCGCCCACTTTAAGATCTTTCTCTCTCTCTGTAGCCACCACCTACGAGCACACCACTGTTCGTCCTCACACTCAGATTCAGAGGCGCAAGACAAGACATCGCATTTGAATTACAAAATGCGTGATTTGCGTGATTTTCATGGGTATTTTCCCTCAATCGCGCATTCTAAGACGCGACCCCCTACCTGCCACCTTAAGCTCTGGGCGTCTGTATCTCTATATTCCAGCGAGACGGATGAAAAATTTTGCAATATGGCAAAAGCGTGACCACATGCGTGCTGTTAAACCGCAACTGCGCGCACACACACCTATAACACCCATCTGACGTGATATATATGTGCATATGCTCTTCACACTTGCGCCGAACGCTGTGCAGGTTCAATTCTTGGACGCTTAGAGGATTCCTTGGTTTCAATGAGAATGGCAAACAACATGTAGTGCACTCTGCCAACCACCCACCTATTCGGCCCACGATTTTTTCGGCCAGGTATGAACTCTGTGCGTGTCAGATAGCCGCTGGCACAAGCGCACACACACACTGGCAAGGGATGACGATGACGACGCGAAGGTTCTCTCTGTGGTGATGAGCCGAAATTATTCTAGCAATGATGCGTTTCTAATCTGAGGCAAAGGAATAGAGCAGAAGCGCAGTGGAATTCAAATTGCACTGGCAGTGCATTCGGATCGGGGCGGCTGAAGCTAGAGAAGAAGAAGAATCGTGCTCCATAACAAAATGACAGAGTCTGGTCGCGTAGCCGAAACACACGGCCGCCTAAGCACCACGTAACGAATTTGCTAACAAAAACGGGCCATGATGGTGGGACGGACGGACGGATGGACGAACGGCTGAGGCGCGGCTAGATATGTCTGCCCAGAAGGCTATTTTAAGTCCAAAACGTGATTGCATAGTGCGCGCCGCTGGTGCAGATGCGGCAATCATCTGCAAAACGCAATGCAACAATTGACGTACTATGCGTGTTTTTTTTTCTATAAATTCTTACGACATCATACAGTCTGTTCTGTACGATATAGGTGGTAGGTAGGATTGAGCTGAAGTTTTCTAAAAGTCCTTGAGTCCTTGAAAGGTATATTTTAAAAAATCGTCGTCATAAGGAGCCACAAAGACATTAAGTCATCGACACAGAGCGATCCGTTAAATGAGATTTTAACAAAATAGAGATAGATAATCGTGAGAGGCAGACATGACGAATAACAGTTGAGGATCTACAGGGCTCATAATTTGGTCCACTATCTTACAGCGTTTGGCTTAACACTATTCGATGGAATTGAACGTGTACTATTTTGGATACGGAAGCACAAAACCATTAAAACTCTGACGTACTTATAGCCCCAACTTATGATAATATTGAGCCCATTCAGTCGATTTTTAGAAGGACGATCAGCAGTTTCTGTACGTACGTCCTGAAATAGCCACACTAAACATGTGTTTTGGTGTGTATGAAATCTTTGTTGGCCCACCTAGACCTTCTTTTGAATCAACAGTGTACAAGGCAGTAGTTGCCTCGGATTCCTTAAAAGGTGCAGATCCTTGATATATTCCTTTAGATTTCGCTTAGTTTTATTAAGCTATCCATGGTCCCAAACTGTAATAGAACAAACTATATGTTTAGTCTCTTCATTTGTCGGAGGTTTCTGCTATCCGATGCAGCGTTGCCGTTCGGCACCATTTGGGGGAAAAATTGACCCTTTTTAATCCTCAGAACCCCTGTCTTCCACTTTTTCAAATATTTTCAAAATGGGCCCTATTTCTGTTTAAGTCAAATTTTATTCTTTATTGAACGAAAAATAAAAAAGTACGAAACACCAATAAATATCAACAAAAACTAAAATGTACTGAGCGCTGTCGTTTTATTTTATAGTTGATAAACGCACCCGCGTTAACTGTCACTGAGATCGATTTGAAAATCTTGGCCAAATAACATTTCAAAAGGAGTTTTGCAAAGCTGCTCCTAAAATTGCTAAGTGCGTTGGGCCAGTAAGCGAGAGGTCGCTGGTTCAAATCCCGACTTGTATCGCCCGAAAGTTTTTATTCGCTGCCTCACCTCTTGCGAAGGTCTGACAAACATCCAAGAGTAAAAATTGTCATGAGAAACTTCTCAAAAATAAATTGCCGTTCGGAATCGGCATTAAACAGTAGGTCCCTCCATTCGTGTCAAAATTATAACTTAGCACACACAATGGTTGGAGAAGCTAGGCTTTAGGTCCTGTACGGGCCGTTTACGCCTAATATTTATTTATTTTTATTTTTTAGAAATATAGTGGTGGACTTGAGGTATGCACATTTCAAAGCTCTAAGGACTGAAATTAATTTTATTAAATTAGACGAAGAAGAAGTTCACATTTTTTTGCTTCAAAGTCTAAAACTCAAAATCAAATATTTTTAAATTCACGAACCTGTTCATTGTTAAATATCTAATCGGTTCTGACTACATATTGTCTTGAAGATTTGAACCTGAGCCAATCGCACTTAATGACTAAGCTACTACACCCACAGACCTTGGACTTTATGTTAGTATTTTGTAGTGTAGAACATTGAAAAAACGTTTTGGAAGGCTTGGGCGGACTATTTAAATATTTTGTATGAGTTTTTATCTACGCGAAAGATAACCAACCAAAACTGACAGATAATATAAGACATAAGCCGTCAGTATTCGCAGTTAATATTTGGGTTAACTTTAAGTTTAAATGTTTTTTTAAAAGTAAAAGTCCTCGACATTGGCTTTAAGCAAGGCTTAATCGTAGGGGTAAACACACTTAGTAAACTCGTATGGGTTTTTATTTTAACCAAACTAAGGTGTGTTCTAGCTTAAAAGCTAGAAGTCTTGTATCTTTTACCAACGCTAATCTTGTGATCAAATCGAAACCTTGCCAATTTTTAGAATAAAACCTGATGTACCTTACGCAAAGGATATTCCTTTTTAAGGAAGCCAAAGGAATTTGCTTCAACATTTTTCACATTCCATGCTTGCTGCGCCATACACGAGGGTCGGGGTCGAAGGTAGAAGTTAATAAGTCAGTTGATGCTTTATTTTCGCACCCAGGTCAGTCTTGCAGAATTGTGATGTCCAAAAGTGCTCCGCGCATGCTTCTAGAGAAATAATAAATTCCTTATATTAATCTACTGAGGCAATGGCACAGTCATCACTGCAGCATCATTTTCAATTTATGATTCTCTAGTAACTTGTATCTAGTATGTACTTCCAACACCTTTAAAAGAGAATAAGGAGTTAATGGGTTCCGCCCACAACTTGTTGTATGTTTTGGAAGTGGGGATAAATTTCCTGCATTTTTTGGTCCTGTTCGTACTTTGATTTGCTCGAGCTCATGGAAGATCTATTTCTTGCTTATTGGCCGGGAAATTCATTGCCGCATTTGAGGCTACTTTGAATGCCGCAAAAAACTGGTGTGATCGGTAGTCGAAATGTTCTATTCAGCTTTAGTGTGGCCGAAAATACTCAATCTGCAACACTTGCTTCCATTTATCAGCCATCCTTGTTGCGCTTGATATGGATTCAAGAGCAAGCTCCTACTTCCCACTGCAGGAGAACAGTCTATGGATTTCTGAGGTGCTGCGCTCGTCGCCATGACATGAGTCAGTCACCTCTGAGCGAAACATTTGCTCTGCGTTTCCATTCGTATTTGTCTTTTAACAGTTAAGCTAGCTGATTCTGTGAGCGCTTTGTTTTGTCTAAAATTGCATGTATGTATGGGTTCTAGCCGTTGGAGCACTTCTCACTGCACAAGTTGTGCCAACACACATTTGCCTTCGTACATTTGTCATGAAATTTATTGGTGGAAAGTCACTAAATGCGGTCGTATGTGCCAAAAACTATTATGGACTTATTGTGTGTATTAGGTCCGATTTGCAATAAATTATGCGATCAGACGGTCATCCGGATGACATCCTGACTTCATTGTAGAATTTATACAAAAGTGGTCATCCAGTGTGATCGCATGTCATCCTGCATGTCATTGAACGTGTCAGCCGAATGACAAGGTCCCACGTATGACATCGATTGATTTTCCACATCGGATGACACATTGGCATCGTTGAAAGTTCAATTTGAGAGTTTACACATGACCTCATCGTTTTGTCCACTCGTTAAGGTTTTTTTTTAGATCGCGTTCAACTAAAGTTCGCTAATAATGGTGCATATGAATTCCCTTGTAACTTGTAACTTGTAACTTGAGGTAGTAAATTTTATTCCACTGGTTGCCGTAAAAATGGATGGCATACACAATTTGGATCTCGATAGGTCTTTACTTTAGAGCCTTCTTAGCTAAACCCTTATCTGGTAGGTGAGAGCATAGGAGCAATGTTTGATCTAATTGACAAAGCAGAAAACATGTTTATCGAAAGCTGCTGACTCTGATACCTAGGCTAAACTTTAATCTAGACGTACATAGTAGGAGTTCCACAGGATCCAACAACTGAAAGCAAGATCAAAGCTATTCTCTCAAGCCCTTATTGACTTTAAGTCCTATTTCAACATTCTTTCCATCAACGCTGTCACCCTTCTTGCCCATCCCGACTGTACGCAGTGCTTCAAAACAATTCTCAGTGGCTAGAAAAAAAAACAAAAACACTCACACACATATTGAGGGAACCCAGAAGCGGACACTATTGGACATGAACTCTATGCAGTGTGGTTCTTCTTTTCCTTCGTCCGTCCGCAAGGATTGCGTTGCAAACGAAAATTGCACACCACTTCTTTCGTATAGTCGTAGTGGCTTTAGCCGTTGGGTCAATGCGATTCTTAGTACACCTCGAAGAGTGGGTCTCATTTGTTTTCCCTCACCCCTCGTCTTCTGCATCTCGACGCGCCGCTGAATGGCGCAAGCGTAGCGCATTGTAATCAATGCGCATTATTCATGGAAAGAAAGAGAGATCGTGTGATGGGATCAAATATATTCTTTAATTCACATAATTTCGTGTGCGGCTGGAGAGGGTGGCGCGCTACGACGCGACGCGACGACTCGACGGTGCGGTATTGTCTGTGCTGTGCCAGCACAGTGCAATCCTTGCAGCACGCAATTTTTCTTTCGTTTTTATCTTTTGTTTGGCTGGCAGCATACAGAGCAACCTCCTGCCTGCGCTCCAAACTCCTACTCCGGCGTATCTAGTTCGTGTGCCGTTCTGTGTTTTAGGCCAACAAATGGAGACGTGATCTTATTTTAATTCGGCGAAATAATGATATCTATGGCGTGCCTAGATTTGTTTTTTTTTGTTCCTTTTGGGTTGGGTACCCCTTTTATCCAGTAGCTATGTAGGTATTTGTATTTACATGGACTTGCTCTTTCGTCGTAGTCGTTGTTGGTCGTATCTGTTGGTCTCTTGCCTCTCTGTTTTAATTGTTGTAATTATGTGGCCGTAATTATTGTTAATTATTTGTTTTGATTTCCAAGGCAGCTGCGGAAACTAAAACAGAACCAAAGTGGCTGCTGCACTTTGTAGGTATAGCTGCAGCCAGTAGCACCATGAACAATAATTGTGAAAGGTGTGGTGGTAGAGTGGCTCTGTTTTTTTATAGTTATTTTTTATTTTTTTTTTGCTCTCGCTGTTGACTCTTGTTGTATAGTTGTTGTAGTTGTTTCCGTTTAATTTGCGTGTATGTAGCGTTAAATTGTTTTACATTTAATCTGGAGGATTACGAAAGATTGTGGTTTGAGTTGAGTATGTATGGTGGGCTATTGTAAGAAGGAGAAAGTGGTATAAATGTTGTCTCGGGCGGTAGGTATTTGAAGGCGACATTCTGTCAGTGGCACATAGAGGTTGCAAGGTTGTGCATAAAAGTTGAGGCTTGAAACCAATATTAAAACCTCCCTGCATTGATGCATTTTATATATTTTCATCGAAGATTGGACAACTGATACTTGTTAAAACTTCCGAGAGGTTTGCCTCGTTCATTAAGCACAATAGGAAGACCGCGAAAGAAGAAGTTCCGGAATTTGGATCATTGCAAAGGATCGCGCTTCAACGAACCCATGTCAGGCTTTTATGCATTTATTGCGAAAGGCCTCATTGGCTAGAATAAATAGGCTTTTAATTTGTCAAGTCCTATTAGAGAAGGTTAGGAAAGGAAAACAATCTTAAAACAAATAATTTTGTTGCAACAACGAGGTATTCCTCTATAATTTAGCTGCCTACCTTCTCTAGATATTTATAGACCTGTTGATTGAAAATTGCCAAAGCGCTAGATTAAACCATCTCAAGTTTTCTTTGTTTATAATTCACCTGACTATGTAGATGAGTGGTTAATAATGGAAAAGCATAATGATTCCATAAAGGACCTGCATAGTTGACTTTGATAAAGCATTCGATAGACAGCCACAATTTCTGATATGGGTAGCCCTAAGACAACGAGGAGTTCCTGAAACCTACGTACAAATGATCGTGGACATGTACCAGGGAGCGAAGACAAAAGTCAGACGTCCCGCAGGAGTCACCGATGAATTCCCAACTATAATCGTTGTACACCAGGGAAGTGTCTTAAGTCCTTTGCTCCTTATTGCGGTCCTAGATTATCTGCTTGAGGGCAAAGTGACGGACACTAAAGTGCATCTGTTATTCTTTGCTGACGATGGAGCCATCATTAGTGATGATCAGACTTCCCTGCAACGAGCACTTGATGTTTGGGTAGATGTTTTGGAGGAGAATGGGTATCCTATTGCCCACTCTCTGACCCAAGCCAACCCGTTCCAGACATTTATTTGAATGGAGTGGTGGTTCCCAAGTGTGAAGAGTTTAAATATCTGTGATCACTGGGATCACTGAATCTGGGGTCGCATGTATTATCGTGTAACTATTATGGCCGTAAGTGGCAGGAAAACTCTGCCATCTTCTGTGATCGGAAAATGCCACCTAAGCTGAAAAGAGGGCTCTACGACGCAGTTGTGTGTCCTAATATCCTACGAACCATGTCAAAATGCAATGGCAATCCCTTACAATCGTGTAAAAGAGGCAGGCCTGGAACCAGCATTGGATTGCCTTAATAATAAAGTGATTCAAAATCGGAAGGCCTGCAGATATTTTTTGAGGTCAAGTAGGTCGACGCAAATGTTACTCATAACAATCTGTGTATTCCTTTTGAGTATACGTTTTAATGTTCTTGTCAGACTGCCACCACATTTGCTCGCTTTTAACCTTTTATTTCTGGTCGAACGTCGACTACCGCCTTATTCTACAGCTTACTCGTTAAACGCGATGTAAGCCAACGAAACATTTCTGCAAAGACCCCAATTGACTCTTTTATATTGCCCTGATATTCCTGTCCTGTTTTCTGGGTGTTATTTTTTAGGTTAGGTGAGGTTAGACCCGAAAACAGACTAGAACCGAGAAGGACTGGAGTGAGTATCGCAATAGCTTTCCCAGGCTTATAAAGAACTAGATCAGCTAAAAACATAACCTGGTCTGCATATTGTTGTAGTATTGAATCCACTACGGAGTAAGCTACACTTCGTAAGATATTGTCCAAAACTCTTTTCTTGGAACACACGAAGCAGGAAATTTTGGTATTCCCTAAAAGTAAATTCCCCTTTACCACCGTTCGAAGAACTTTGGAAAGTAATAGAATGGACACTTAAATCGGTTCAACCGTACAAATCCGCGGAATAGGGTGATGATTTACCCGTCATGGCGGAACAGGCCAGCCCAAGGACAATACCATTTCTTCAGGCAATTTTCCTGAAACTGAGATTTATCTGAGATTAATCGTTAAACGCTGCAGTGGCCAGCCCTTTTTCCTCTATCTATTAAACATATTAACCATCTATTAAATCCCTTAGTAAGTTAAGGGCTGATATAGTTGCACTCATAGATCGTTAAATATCTTCCTTCGATTAGTGAAATGAAGGATTCCGCGTTATTAGAATTTCCAAAGTGGGCAAATACTAACGGGCTTATCAGGCCTAAAAAAACCGATACTAAGTCCAAAAATGGGACCCACTAATCTAGGTTAAATTTTGAATTTCAAAGAGCTGAAGAAAATGGTGAAGAAATTGTAAGCCTGCAGGAAACCTTTCGGAAAGAAATGTCGCCGAAGTAAGTGCGGGTGTGTTAGACCAATTAATGGAGCATTCGTATTATGAGAGACGGTAAATCCTACCTAATAAATTAGTTTATCCCCAGCATTGTCATCAAAAGCATACCTGTCTTTACAAATAGTTCGAAGACGGATAGGGAATCACGAGCAGCAGTCTTCTCAGAAGCGCTGGGCATCAAACAGTATTACTGAGATCTAAGTTGCTACAAAAGCTGCTCAGACAATCCTAGTAATAAACTACCACCAATGGAATTGACCATCTTTATGGAAGGTCAGGGAGCACCCAAAGCGATCAACTGCAATCTGTACAAGCGACCCGAAGTTCGCCGACTGTCTACTGGCAATCAGAGGAATTTGCCACTACAACTCTGCTGTGTTTCCATATACGTCGGCGTAGAGGGAAACGATAAAGAAGACCGGTGGTTAGACGCACGATTTTTGACTCACGTACGGGGTAGTCACATGACTCATGAGGTCTTATTTCCACTTAAACTCTCTTCTAAAATGACTAAACTATTCTGTGGAGATAGGGATAGCGCCTGCATTGATCCTTTGAGTACTTTAACTAAGTTTTTACACTAAGCCTGTGGCGCTAGCTTGGCATGCAAAACTTAACTATCTCGAGCTATCTCGAATGTGAGTTAAGAGTGTACCTTGTGTAAATCCAGACAGTCACACACAGTGTGTGCCATACCTTATCTGGGAAAGCAAATCCCTCCTTCTCAAGGGTGTATTAGTAAACAATTGGACCGCACATGCAGCTCGCCAAGTGTGAGAGACGAAATGAGTTCAGTTCTCCGATCGTATCTGCTAAGCAAGGGCGCTTGGTGAGTTGTCTGTGTCTCGCGTGTGTCCTTTGCAATTGTAGTTTATCGTTGTAAATGTAGATTCTAGTGTTTATACTTATTCAGGATTTCACTTGCAACAATACTCGTACTTAATTTCTGCAGAAAATACGCCTTGTATCAGTATCAGCAAGGAGATGGCATAATTAACGCCCTAACGTTTCACATGGTACAGTTTCATTATCGGATAAAGAAAACTTCAGAAAATTTCCTCTAATTTCTGGTCTCTGCGTAAATCTCTGCCGGGAACCTCTAAAAGCTTAAGCCAAAAATTCGGATTGCGTACTATATGTACATTTATCCTGCATAAATTTTTTAACATTTCATTTACACATCATTACCAACGCTTATGCAACTCAGCCATCAATATGTCACACTATTCGCAATATTCAAGGAATTCCCTCCAGTCAGTCAGTCGGTGTGATGCAGCCAATGACAAACACCTCAAGACACCTCATTAAGAGGTGGCGTTACGTGCACTCCATCTATAAAGCCCCCCACCAAAGAACTCCACACACAACCACTGCACGTCCAATTGATACAAATGCCACCAAGAAGTCTCCGGCTTCTCATTGTTCGATCCAAAGCAGAAAAACAAAAATCCATTCGAATAGTGCGCGACAACATCGCATCGCTTCGACTTGATCAACTGACAAGCTAGCTGCACTTGGGACTTACGAAAAAAAAAGTTTCAGAAACGCATAGAAAGAAGTTACAAACGCCACGAAAAAAATAAAATAAAAAAACAAAAACAGGAGGAACAAATGGAATCGCACATTTCGTGTGACACTTTGACAGGCGCGTGATAAACTGCGGATTTTTGCCCGCTCCTTCGGAATGTGCGCTGCTGCCGCAACAACCGTGATTACGTAAGTCATCTTTCTCATTAAATCGTCTGCCACAGAGTGCAGCTTCCATGCAGCTTCCCCAGTCCAAGTCCATCCAAGTCACAGCAAGTGTCGTTGTTTGCTATCAACGTTTTTTTTTCTATAGATGCATCTGTAGCGCGCACAACAAGCACATGAGCGGATAAATTCCACGCAGTCACGGGCAACGGCATACGATGACGGATTGTCGTCAAATGTGAACGCGCAGCGCGTAGGCGACATGGTGTGTGTGTGTGTATACTACTTTTTTGTTTTGTGTCAACTGCGGTCATGTTCCTGGGATCTGTGGATGCAGATAACAGATCCTAATCTGATCGCTGGAACACGCACGCGGAACTAAAAATGTTAGTTTCTCTCCGCTAAGCACATACGCATGATTTCCTCCTTTGTGTTTTGTCGCAGGAGGTCTGTGTATGTGTGTAGTCAATCAGTCTGGGAGGCTTCCATCATGGGTGAATATTGTATGCCGGGAGGATGACGACTTATCCTTCCCTCAGCTGGGCTCACTGTATTTGTGTGTATTTTGTGTTTTGGTGATCATGATGCCTGCCGGTTTGTCATGTGAATGAATGGATCTGGTGATGATGCTGGTGATTGTGCATAAATTAAGTTCCGCGCCTACATTTCTATTGCGGGCGGGCAAGGAGGTCGGATAATTTTGCGCTGCGCTTTCACAATGGAGCCGTAGAGAATGGGATTTTTTTGTTGCAACTTAAGACAACCCACGCAGTTATTACACACGGATTTCGCTATTATTTTGATATGTTCGAGATGCGATCGAAAGGGGGCTTATTTTCTTTCTTTGCGAAGCGATATGCAAGATTTAGAGTACGAGTGAAGTATAAGGAAAATTGCTACGTTATTTTTGCTAGATAAATGAACTTTCAAAGTGGAATTGAAAATTGAGGCATCGATTGCGGAAAAGAGTCAATTTGGGGGGCACATAATGCCGCGATCGTGGGAGGAAAAACCAAAGAGTTATGTTTTTCTTGTTCCTAATCGACCTTTCACAATCGCAGCAGAATGTCAATGCATGGGAATTGAGTTGTCATTTACTTTGGCCCCAAAGGAGATATGCTTAAACGTTTTAACAATGATGCAGGTGGTACGAAATGGATGTGTTTCCGGTGAAGTTGCGATTGAATAGATACTAGTTACCTAAAGATTGTTTTTTTTTATAAATGTATATTAATGAGAGCTAAATTGATAAGTGCGTTAGCCTACTAAGCGAGGGGTTCCCGATTCAAATTCGTCCGTATCACCTTAAACTTTTTGATTGCAGCCCCACCTCTGGCGAAAGACTGATAAAACATCCAAGAGTAAATTGGATGTCATCCGTCTATCGCCTTTGGATCAATGCCTTAGAATAAAGATATTCTAAATCAATGCAAAGCGACCAATCTTAAGTCAATGACAAAAATACAAAGACTAGCATGTATAGGGGCAACCAGTGCGTTGAGAACTCCACCCAACTGCTGGACTTTACATGGTTCTTCCATTCAACGTGCTTTAAACATTAGCCAAACTAACACTTGGAACCGTGGTAACTTTATAAGTCTCATCGACTGGACTTTAACAGACAATTCTCCTGCTCCTTCCCGAGCAGAGATGAATGCGATAAGAATGAACCCACGAAAAGTAAATCGTTATCCATCTACACAAATGGTTCTAATGTGGAACCTGTGGTGCCGGAATATTCTCGCAACATTGAACACTGTTCAATCAAGCTTCCTGACAACAGCAGTGTCTTTCAAGCAGAGGTTCTGGCGTTCGCGGAAGCGAAGTTGTCATTGTTGGCAATATCACGGGATCTTAGGATACAAGTGGAGAACAGGATTCATATGAAATCTAACAAGTGGTGGAAAGAACTAACTACCTGTGCAGTATCAAGGAAGCTCTGGCCAGAATACAACAGTGGCCGAACTATCAAAGTTCTACAGTTTGACAGGTTATCACTGGCTAAGCTGGTAGGATTAAACCTTAAGGATGGCGATATATGTCGAGGATGTGGTGATGGGGAGGTCCATGAGGACACACCTGACTTCCTTTGTCGCTGTCCGATAGATGCGTCGTCTGTTGGTATTTAGATGTTGGTATAGAGCCCGTTCTTAGCACACCAAATTTCAAAACTATTAATATCGCCCTGGAGAAGATTTCTGTCATCCTGGGTGTTAACAGATTTAAAAATGTTCTTGCAATCAGCGTATATCAATCATTTACATCATTAATGGTGAGAGTGAACAAAATTGGCCTTATGTGACTTCCCTGAGGAACTCCAGACGGATCATTGAATGATTAAGATAATGAAACTCTAAATTTGACTGGATATTCTCTATTCTTATGGTATGAGTTAATCGCTACGAAATCAGATGGGAAACCATAAGCCTTGAGTTTAAAGGCAATAATCTCATGGGACAGATGGTCGAAAGCCTTAGAGAAGTCACGTAACAGATTTGTGACAGTGGACCTATTTCTAACAAACCTATGTTCTTCATTACAAATAACATTGCGACAGAGAAATATTATTTTTTCATAGATAATTTGCTCAAAAAGCTTAGGAATACATAAAAGCTTCGATATTGGTCTGTTATTCATCCTTTTAAAAACAGGCATTTTCCATGGAGTGGGAAATTTTCCGGTACTATTGGACAATTCAAAGAAATGCTTAAGAAAGGGAAAAAATAATTGACTGCATTTCTTAAGGACAATCGGTGCAATGCCATAGGGTCCATGCGTAGTCTTTATTCAAGAGTGGAACACATTTTGAAATTCTTTCCAAGTCGAACGAAAAATTACTAAATGTTATTTGGGAAGAGCTTCTGAAGAGGTTAGTCACTGAATGACTTACTTAAATAGTCAGCAAACATATTACTTGCAGCATAAGATTTATTTAGCTGGATATACATCTAATTTTTTCTTAGAGTTCACAAAGCCCAAAAACTTTTTTTCATTCCATTTTCCATAAATGTTGAATGATAGTGTCTTGAAATCATTAAATAATGTTAGTTATTGTTGAAAATCTGATTGGTCGAGGCCTTTTACGTTGGTTTCTTATCGATTTCAACTCCTTCGTATACCGGGGATGAGAAAAGAGTCCGTTTCTGGATAATTTTACAAGAATCACTTTCTCCATACAGTCATTGAACATAGTATAAAAGGATTCTACTGCTTCATCAATATTTAAAATTAGGCACAAATTTAAGTCAACAGTATTTATTCTTTCAGAAAGCCTTTGAAAATTTACTTTCCGAAAGTCAAGAGATTGCGCGCGATCTTACGAATACGAATTACTATTTTCGTATAAATGCCCATCTAGGTCGTCAATAAAGAATTCTAGGGATGGATGATTTTTATCTATGTTAGTGTGACCGGAGTGCAGAAGAGAAGACTAAATCGAGAATTCGATATTTAAAATTTTACAACTTGCGTGTTGTAAGTCAAAGGATAACATATTATCAAGCTCGTGTTGTGCACAGTCAATAGTGGGAAGAAAATGGGATTCGTCCTCGGACGGTAATAAGAAAGTACTGTCACCACAAGATATGTCAAGTACCATAGATACTTCCGAGTACAACGCGATCAGTGACGACACAACTTTTGAAATAAAACACAAGAAAATCGTTTGCATGTCCATCAATTTGGCTTTCTTGGAAGGATAATTTTATGCCATTAATGTTTAAATATGAGAGATAAGAGGCTGGTTCGAATAAAGACAAATCTAGCGGTCCAATTTTTAACCAGTTTTTCAAGAATTTGGGGCTGTATGTCGTCAACAACGCCACGAATGTTGGCTTCCAAGTCCCCTAACCCTGTTGGCATAGGCGGTTCACATATCCCCAAAGAAAATAATCCAATGATGTCAAATCACACGATCTTGGTGGCCAATTGACAGGTCCATTCCGCGAAATTATGCGCTCATCGAATGTTTCCCTCAATAAATCGATTATGACGTTCGCTGTGTGGCTTGTAGCGCCGTCTTTTTGGAACCACATCTCATCCCCATCCATGCCATTCAATACGGAAACAAAATAGTCGGTCTCCATTAACAGTAACTGACTCTCCAGCATCATTTCGGAAAAAGTATGGCCCAATGACTCCACCAGCTCATAGAGCACACCAAACAGTCAGTTTTTGTGGATGTAATGGCGTTTCAAGGGTCTCATGTGGATTCTTTTTACAGCAGCAATTTTGCTTGTTGACGTAGCCATTCAACCCAAAATGAGCCTCATCACTGAACAAAATTTTGTGATGAAAATCAGCATCGATATCAATCTCATTTTCGGTCCATACACCAAAATCACGACACATTGCATGGTCTCGCGGCTTTAATTCTTGCACGAGCTGGATCTTTTAAGGTCATAAGAAGAGATCTTTGCGCAAAATCTTCCATAAAGTTGATGGACATTCGGTTGATTCATTCGGGTCCTCTTCAACACTTTGCTCTACAGCGGCAATTGTTTCTTCGGTGCGCACTGCGAAAACGATCCATGGTTAACCGAATTAATTGCTCTGATGGCCGATTATGTCGACCATACAATGAACGGAGCTTGCGGTAAACTTCGCGAACTGAACCATTATTTTCGAAATAAATTTGCACGATTTGCAAACGTTTTTCATTTGTCAACCTATTCATGATGAAATAACAAACCAAACTGAACATAAATGACGTTAGAATTGCCAGATTTGGCCACAAAATTTTAGTTTTATCTCTATTCGAAAAACCAACCTCTAAAAAAACACCCTTTACAAAAAAGTATATCCTAATACTGGAGCTAAGCCATGTTTCAGTCAAGGAGAAGATGTTATGCGAAAAGATTTGTGAGTTCAGTGTTCACCTTAAAACAAAAAAAACTCTCAGACTTTGTGTTACCAACGGTCATTGATAAATGTTAAAAAAAAACCTCCTGCAGAGGCTTTGTAGAGGGTCAAGCTTTATTATGGCAACTTGATTATGGGCCCAGGATAAAAAGCATCATGAAATTACTTATAAAAGTTATTTCTCAAGGAAAAATCAAATTTGTAAAATTGCTCTGCCATACAACTTTGTTAATGATAAGACTAAGTTTCTTTGCTGTTGTCCCTCGATGAAGGTACTTCGCCCAACTTTCTTGTTTCTACAAAACCGGATAAAATCTGAAATACATTATTCTTACAGATGATTTGTCCTCCCTAAATACGCTCAAGGTAGTTATCCTGCTACTAAAAATAAACAACCGGAAGCTGTCCAATTTACGAAAAAAAACCAAAGCCAGACAGAAATTAGAAAATAGCAACAAAAAACAACACACAAAAAAAAGAAGTAAAAAAACATGAACTCGTTAAGGCCACACAACCGTCGAAATATTTCCCGCAAAAAGGACTCAAAAAATTACATATACCTACCATGTCCTCCACCCTCTGCGATCCATTCATAAATTAATTGAAAGAATCACTTCCGCTTTCAATTCGGCTACGACAACGATGATGACGATGACGACAACGACAACGACGATGTCCAGAAAAACAACAACAAGAGTCATACTGTCAAGCCAACCGAAACCAAGTCCTTTATCCCAGGCTTTTTTCCGTTTCGTTTTCCTTGGCAATTCATTTCTCCAAAACAACTAACGTCCAATAGAGTTTTTTTTTCGAGACTACTAAGACCTACTACCACCGCAGTCTGCATTTTGGTGGTGGTAACAGGAAAGACCGGGAATAACAAAAAAAAAACACACAAAACAACCCAAAAATCCACCTTCTAACTTATGGGCTTGTTATCCCTTTTCCCATGAGTGTGAACGGGATTTTTTTTTGTCAATTTTTCTTCTTCGTCAGTAGTTAAAGATGATGTAACTCGCCGCGCTGAATCACTTAATATACGTGTCCATCGTTGAGCGCCACCGAAATTCAGTTCCCTTAAAAAACAACAAAAAGAAAAAAACAGAATAACAACCTGGAGGTGTGCACATAACATCCTTCTCCAGATGCAGCGCACGATGAAACATGCAGCATGCCCTTCTAATGACGAGATGAGAACACACATCGAACATCGGGGAAGGCCAATCCATGTGTTTTTTTTTGTCTTCTTAGCTTTGTCCGACATTTTTTTGACCAAGGTTCAATTTTTTTGGAACTACACAGCTCTCACAAGTTTTGGTTGTTTTGTGTCTCGCTTCGTGGCATTTCCTTTACCATTTATGGGTTATTCCACTCCGTTTCGTATGCTCCGCTCTGATAGAGAGTTCGCAAAGCGACAAGGAACAACCAACAAAAAAAGGAGCCCCAAATGGGAACCAACAACCAAAAAAAAAAAAAAAAAACATACACTCCTTGTTATGCCCCAAATGCATTTGACCAATATGCGTTTCGATTTAACACGATAGCCCGACACGTCTGGGATCAGGAATTCGGAGTGCATCTCGCACTCGTACTTGGTCGGGGCGTCGTCGGCGTCGGCGTCGGGGTTTGGATGTCCACGTTCCTTGCCAGATGATAAATCAAAAATTTCGCAGATTTTTCGGTGGCGCTTTCGGATGAATGTATTTTTTTTGTTTGTTTGTTTGGGTTTGGTGTATCTCTATATCTGGCTGTCGCACTGCACTGCATCTAAATGGCTGCACACAATACAAGAGATGATGATGGTTTTTGGTGGAAGCGGAGGTGGCTGGACAAAACTGCGCCATGAATTAACATGTTTACCTCTTTAACCTCCCATCTTCGCTTGATATGGTTTTCGTTTCGTTTCGTTTGGTTTTGTTTTTTGCTTTGGTATTGTTCGGTTCGCGGTGGTTCGCGGGCGGCTGGCGGCTGATCGGTCATAAGTGGCCAGTTGATGCTATGTTAGGTAATTCCATGGTGGTCCTTGTGCGGGGCGTTTGTTTTCATTTCGCTTCGTGAGCTTTTTTTCGTTTTTGCCCGTTCGCTTTTGTGTGGTCAAGATTTTGATTACTTAATAAGAACGCCTGGAGATGCATTTAGGACTCATAATCATGGTCATCGTGATTGAGTTGCATTTCAGCGGGATGCAGATGATTTTGTTGTTGTTGAAAGGGAAGAATATTGCGCCTACGGGTAGCATGTGTGGGTGGGTAATTTGCTATATTTGTATTTTGTAGTCTTTTATTTTTGGATGTTGCAGTTTAGGTTAGGTTTTTGGATTTTGCTCATTATAGTTGTTTCTCTTTGAGACATAGCCTCCATCTAACCAACACTTCCCCATTGCACAATGTCAGTCCACCCGAGAGTATGTGAATCCATTAGCCTTAAACGTCAGCTAATTTGTCGCGCTCTAAGCCCAATCCAATCCGTACGTAAATACAATACCGTCCAAACCTCAGCTAACAATATTCTTTTGGCGCCCATTTAAATCCTATTTGTATGTTCATTACCGCAATCGTTTACACTGTAAACATTGTCCATAGAACCACCTAACCTAACCACTCGTCAGTCATCGTAGTCATGCGCGCAAGTCCAGTAATTCTCGCCGGGACTCCAAAAGACTGACTGCTGAAACGCGCAACAACTTAATTGTCACTCTCGATTTGGTGCGGTTACGTTAGTAGGTAGTACTCGCACATCTACATATAGCTACATTATAATCGTTCACTTATGTGTTATGTTTTTGTAGCTGCCTTGAACGGGCAAGGGTCAATTCTTGGACGTTCGGGTGATATCTAAGTGGTCGATGGTGGGACATTGGAATGCGGTGTGCTGGCTGTTTTTTTTTTGTCCACACTAAGCGCGCGCGCACATAACCTCAATCTGTATGGGTAAATTCCAATCCGGATTGCTTGATTCAAATGAATGTGGCAGAGAATGTATTTCCTGTTTTTCTTTTTTTGGCTATAGATACATTGTAGGTAGACGGTGGACCCTTTACAATATTATTGTCCTTAGTTCAATCGAATCTATTAAAAATAAATAACAAAAAATGAAACGACTGACAACACAATAATGACATTATAAGAAAAAGTATCTTTTACTTTGTGCTGCGTGTGCGCGACTGGATTTGAATAGCTTTTTTTTGCCAAAGGTTTTTCTTTTCTCGCAAATTCCTTTCTTTTTCTATGATAGATTTTCTATTCATTGAGAGAAAAGAAAAATAAGTAGTGACAGTCAACCGCGATACAAATGAAAAAAATAATGCTTGATGGTTTCTGTTAAATACTGCATTCTCGCAGAAACTGAGTAAATAATAAGCGGAACTTTGTTTTGAATGAATATTTGTTTAGATATATGCGACAACCCCAGCTCCGTTTGATTAATCTGCGTAGAGGCTTTGAGAAGATGTATGGGTTGGAACATTGTATGAATGGAGTATCTGAGGTATCCACAGCAGAAAATGCATTTTCTAAAGTGACAATGTCTCACATATCTGTGTGCGGCATTCTAAATGTAGTTCCATTCGGAAGGTACAATTTTGCGTCCCTTTTTCGAGCATTCCACGAATTACGCGTGTTATGTTATCCTCTAAGGCTTCAGTCGTTTTCGGCTTGTCGACATAGACTCACAACTTTACATAACCTCACAAGAAATAATCAAGAGGCGTTAAATCGCATGATCTTGGCGGCCAACTCACGGGGCCATTTCTAGAGATAAGCTGCTCACCAAATTCATCCTTCAACATTTCCATTGTTTCACGAGCTGTGTGGCATGTGGCACCGTCTTGATAGAACCACATGTCAACCAAGTTCAACTTAGCCAACTGGGGCAAAAAAAAGTCTCTTATGATGGCTCGATATTGTTCGCCGTTGACGGTAATGTTTCTTCCACGGTCGTCTTTGAAGAAAAATGGACCGATAATGACACCAGCTCATAAACCACACCAAACTGTAGTTTTTTTCGGGATGCAACGGTGATTCTTGTATAGCATGTGGCTGTTCATCACTCCAGATGCGACAGTATTGCTTATTTACGTTTCCGTTGAGCCAGAAATGAGCCTAAACAAGCGGTTTTTCACATTTTTCACAGAGCACGAATTTTGATAATAAATTTCAATAATTTGCAATCGCTGCTCGTTTATAAGTCTTTCCATGATTAAATGGCAGATTATGCTGAAAACTTTTCACTTTGACAGATGACGTTTGGACGCCATTACTACCCAGTGCTGCCAACCTGAAAAACTTAACTCTTAAACAATCACCCTTTATTAACTGCAAACGTATAGGTAAACCTTTAGGCTTTGTGCCGGATTTATGCTGTGAACTGTGTAGGATATGGAGTGCATTTCGTGCGATCCGATCCCATTTCAACGGGTCAAATCAAATTAGTTCGGCAGGCTCCTCTGACAGTGTACCTTCGGCAAATCTCCGCGCATTAAGAAGGATCAAATCACATCTGGCTTTAAAAATCTCCAAAATTTTGCTGAAATCGATATCATCGATGAGATATCGTTGTTCTTTCGAGTAATCCAGAAACTTGAAAATCCTTGTGCGGCTATCTACTTTGAGTCGATATAGAAGCTGCGGGATTTTAATGTTCCAGCCCATTTCCAGCGGCATGTTCTGACCCAAGTGTAAACCAAACCGAATTCCATTATTATTTATTTCTTTCACCAAAAAAAATTGTTTCCCCATCTAAATTTTGGTAAGTTGATGTTGTAACCTAGTTTCACTGTATTTGAAGGGTGTTTTTTTTTTTGACTTACCTTAGATGGAAGTCTAGTGAGTAGAAGTGCCCAATTTCGGCTCCGGTATCTAGCGACAAGGCGAAGTACTCCTTACTTGGTGTTAATTTCAAAATCCTTTTCAAAAAATAGCTTCCACTTCCTCAAACATTCCAAAGCCCCAGACTTGAGCAGTTTAAGTTTGGATAGCTCTGTCGACTGCCAGAAATAGTTCCCACTTTTCGCTCAGAGTTATATTGTTTTTTTGCTTAAAAAAAAATGTTGCACGTTGCGTTGATGCTATACTTCGCAGGGTTATTACTTTCCTACACATGCCTTGTGAAGTTCATTTTCGGAATAAGAAATACACCAAGATTTTCGAATTCCTTCCCTTTTGAAGAGTCATCTTGCTTGACTTGATAGTCTGCCACCATTTCGGATACCATGACTTCTGATTTTGAAGGGTTCAGTACTCTTCAAGACGGTCTATCATCTGTTGCATGACTGCAATATTATCCGCTAAGATCACAAAATTTCGCAAAAGTTTCCTTTATCCTAAATTCATCTAATACTTTGCTATATGTTTTTGCAGAAAATCTATCTTCTCCTGGAGCTTTGTTCAGCTTTACCTTTCGAAGCATGTTCTTAATTTCTTTGAGAGAAATCGATCTGGCAAAACTCGAATCTTCGACATAGTTAGACACATAAGATATGCACAGTTCTTGGTTTGGGTTGAAAAGATCATTGTATTAGGTTTTAAACTCCTGAGCGCTTATCTTAGGACACACTTGCTGATCTAGGTTTCTTATCTCCTTACGAAAACACATAAATTGCAGTTTAAACACAAAATTTAAATAAAGGACGATTTTAAGTGTCTCCTGCAAAATGCCTACTATTGTTTCACTTTTAAAATATTCCAAAAAATAACGCGAACAAACTACTAAATTAAATATTTACATGCGAATCAAACGAAAAAAATTGCGGCCCCCACCGCTCGAAAGAAAAAGTCGAATAATTGGAAATGTCAAGTGACAGATCCAATACCGAAGCGCAATGTTCAGCAACAACAAGTGCTGATTTGCCTGCTGATCAAGTAGGGTCGGGTTCAATATGATTTTATCGCTAAGTGCTTAGGGTAAAATTTTCGTCCTGGATTGAAATGTCTTTTCCTGGATATGATAGGAAAAAATTATTTCTTATTTTATAGATGTAGTAAAATGTAATCCGAAAGGAATCCCTTCGAATTGAAATAAGCCTCTGTTCGGCACCGTAAATGCGGTCAGTGGTCGCGGTCCTTCCTCCATCGGTATCTGCCAGTAGGCGGACTTAATGTCCAACGACATCAAAAACTTCGCATCCCGAAGCTTATATAGGGTCGTCGATATATATGGGAGGGGATAAGGATCCCTTGGATCCTTTTAATTGGAACTATCGGGGATGCCCAAGGACTGTTCGATTTCTCGATAACTCCCGCATCTCCTTTAGTTCCTTATCGAAGTGTCCCTGCATAGCCGGAGAAACCGGATAGTAACGCTGCTTAACAGATTCGGCTGACGTCCTAATTTTATGCTCCCCCCTTGGCCCTCGAGAATTTTCACACCACCGACCGTAAATCCGGGACGATTCCCGTCAGTGCCCAAAAATCTGCACCTAAGATCACGGAGAGTGGAAGTGTCATTACATTATAACCAAACAATTTAAGAAGACAGATGCACTCTGTACTACAATTGTT
The DNA here is from genome assembly GCA_963576555.1 of Ferdinandea cuprea. Lineage (NCBI taxonomy): Eukaryota > Metazoa > Arthropoda > Insecta > Diptera > Syrphidae > Ferdinandea > Ferdinandea cuprea. Next base: position 137,912,055 of record OY754958.1, read on the forward strand.
AGAGAAACAGCTCCAAAAAACCTCTATTCCCGCTCCGTCCGCTAGGGCCACCGACTTTATGACCCCCTTGTTTAATATAAGGCCTTACCCTTTTAATATATCCCACTCATCCCTAAATATAATTGTGGGTGAAGCACCAGAATCATAGTTGAACATCTAATTGTTGTGGTTAAAAGAAATCTCTTTTTATTATCTGCCAGTGGTAGATCTGCTTCTTGTGGCCGTCATCGCTAATTGCCTGACTGCGATTTTAAGATTTCTTTTTTGTCGGAGGTTGCTACTATTTGATGGAGCGCTCAGACACAACTTCAGGTCCATTGTACTACCATTCAGACACCCTACGTTAATGTACTGAGTTTTCCCATCTTTCGAAGAACCACCAGAACACATTTAAGTGTTTAGCAAAAGCTTGGTGGACGCCTACAAGCAGCCTACTATCGATTCTCCTCAGAGATAGAAGAAAAGATGTAGCCCTTTTGCAAATGTCCTGTCTACATCCACCGCAATCTCGCAACCGAATCTTGTATTCACGAGAAACCCAAGCATCAATGGATGACAGGACTAAAGATGTAGGCAGACCCTTGGCTGTCACTGCAAATGCAAATGCCTCTAGCCCTCCACCTTTTGTTTACAATATAGCGCATAGCCATTCGAATGGCAAGAACCTCTGCTTGGAAAACAGACGCATGTTTACAGACGCATATGTGTAGTAAAGCCTTATGTCATCGCATTCCACAAAGACCGCAGCACCAGATCCCTGTCCGGTTTTGGAGCCATCCGTGAAAATACGATGGCGTCCAATGCATGGTTCAGAGTCTGGCCGAAGCCATTTCGTTACCTGCGGAAAGTCGTTATAGTTTTTTCGCAGAAGGATTTCTGGTGTCCTTCAGACGGCATATCCATAAGACAGGGATCAAAGGATAATTCTCGAGCTAGTTCTTCAAAAATTCCATTTCGCATGGTACCAAAAGCCACCTCTCTTTAAGCGAAAGCAATTTTCAGATTCTTTGCCGTTTTTACTACATTTATGACTGAATTTTTATCATGCGTTCTACGTCTTCCACAGAAGTGGTAATAGCATGATTTTGCACCTCTTAGGTCCCACCTTCGAGTCATAGTGTGGTGTTCTCTTACTAAAGAAGCTGTAGAAACGTTACATGCGCTTTAAATCCCGAGTGTTTCAGCGGCACAATGCTGAAATCATTTTTGTCCTGTGACGCGTTATGACACAAACACATCCCTAATCGCCATGCTACGGTCTTTTTCTAAAGCCGAAATGTTGGTCAGAAAATGCCGAATTTCGTTTCGTGAATGGCTCCAGCCGTTTATCAAGTTTATCGAGCATATTAAGCCTATCTCTGTACAAGGGCAAAAACCAAAAACTGATACGCCTTGTTCCCTCGATGAGTGAGAAATACCTTCGGTTAGACCTTTCGTTTTTAACAAAAAGTTCAGTATTCCGTATATGGACTTGTACTTGGTACCTGGTGTTTCTTTTTATTTTATACGCGATGATGGCTAAGCTTCACTTAACAACTGAGTGTTTTGCTATCAAATTCATTCCAAGACAACAGTGGCAATCAAATTGTTCAGGTGAGAGATTTGGAGAATGTAGACTCTCTATATACTACAGTGCCTCCCCAATTAGCTTAAAAAACTATTAAGTCAGCTGTAACCATCTGTAAGCTGTATTTCTTGTCCTGGTGGAACGTCATTGGTTGAAGTTTCCTTTATACTAGTCGAATCCACAATGATCCAACGAGTTATTTCTTTTTATTGTTAAAGCGGCCTGCAGTTACAGTCCTTTCCTTCAGAGAAAAAATCAACGAAAGCGGAACCGGAGAATATGAAGTAGATGGGAAGGTGCTGATAATGTTCAGACGAGTAGCGTCTCTGTCTAAACATTCCCATGGGTGTGAGTAGGTTGCGGACAGAACTGTGATCTTTTTTCAATGAAGGATCTAAGCGAGAGTGTAGGGTCATCAAGTTCTATTTGACAATTGATTTGCAAGCTTGCAACCTGTTTTTTTGAGCCGTTTCCTTGTATACTGAAACGATAACTCTTAAGGAATAATGTCCAACCTTGTAGCCACTGTGTTGTTAGAACTGGTAAGTTTTCGTGTCGACCAATTCTCGGGCTATCTGAAATAAAGTGACCCGTAAAGGCTACAACGTTACTGGTGGGCGTTTGATGTTTTTAAGGCGTGGGCCGTAAGGAACTCGGAAACATCAGGATAAATATATACGCAATAACGGTTCCAATGCAATGAAAGGAGGTAACTATGGCTAGGACGTTGGGATAGCTGAGGTTGTAAGGTTGGAGAAAATACAATTTAGGTACCTTTATAACGCAGCCACTAGAAACCTTCGTGAAGATTTGTAAGATGATCCTTTAACAGTTGGCCAGGTATTACTACATATATATATATATATATATCAATTACTTTGAATATTGATCTGATTTTAACTGAAGGTATGCTTTATATGCCAAACAGCACCCTAGAGCGTTCTCAACAGCTTAACTCACTACAAAGTTCATTCACTGCCTTTGTTACCGAATTCACCTATTTTCGTTTCACAATCATAATGTTCGCGGACGAAAACATGCCTATATCATATTCGTCATAATTACGCTATTATTGTCCAAATTCCGAGAACTGGAAAACCAACCTTCCAATTCGATTACCCAAAGGCCAAATCTTAAACAAAATAACAAGGAAGCTTTTCTTCCCGTCCAATGTCTGTGAATTCAGTTTCTCTGCCATTCATTCAAAGTCTTCAAGCTAAAGCCCATCAAAATGCAGCCAACATCTGTAACACATCCACTTCGCCATTGTCAATCATCATTTACTCGTACTATGCTTATTCACCGAACAAAAACCAAACAAAAAGAAGGCCCGCATCTGGATGCAAATTTGTCCCACCCCCGCCGAGTTGCCCACTCGTATGTGATCCATTAAACAGATCCTTTACTATATTGCCCCACCCTCCCCTCCTGCGGTTAAAGAAGATCAAACAAATGAATTATCTATCTATGCCAGTAAACATGAAAGATACATTACGTTCGAGATGAGGAATGCAAAATGAATTTTTGCATCTAACACAAAATTCACAAGTCGCTGCACTAAAAATAACTATAACCTAGAACCCTAAACAAAATAGAACGCGCTACAAATGTGTTTTAAAAATAAAATTGGAAACGCACGCGTACTAACACACCCACAATGTATAATCGCGCGCACGGAAAACACTTTCCGGAGCCGCTGCTCCCGCCCGTTTGTTGCGTCCGCGACGTTACACAACTCACGCTGCGCTGCGCTGCGGCTGCACATTCGCACATTCTCTCTCGCTCTATCTATCTCTGGACACGTACCTCTTATCATCGGTAGGATACTCTGCTGAAGCTCACCGCTGAAGCGGTTTATCAGCAAGTGCCACATAGCGGAACCAATGCATTCGCGTTCGCTCGTTCAAGTGCAATTTTATAAATATAACTCGTCTCACACATACCGACACAAGGGCGCTGTACATGTGTGTGCCATCTTCGCTCACATGTAATTTTGTCACTCGCGTCGAATGCTGGTGGCTGCAGCTGCACCCCCATCCCTCTCGGTTGGCCCAGTTTTTGCGCCCACAAATCAATTAACTTGCTTGCGCATATTTTACAGCGCTGCTGCGGGTACTTCGTTCTAAACGAGACGGGTGGAGATGTGTCGGGTGGCGTCGACGACACGGACGTTGCGATTGCGAAACTGCGAAAAATTCATTGTCAAGGTCGAGCGTTGTATTCTCTGCTGCTGTGATGTATCACCATACACACGATCACAGATTCATATTTAGAGTCAGATGATTTTGGTTTTTGGTTGAAGCGAATGTAGTAGAGCTTTTGTGGACCAAAATTGACGGATTGGGAAAGGGAGGGGGTGGGTGTGCTGTTGCAACCGCGATGAGAGAGCTAGATAATGCCCACTACGCTTTGAATACAGAAAACAAAGCTAAGTGCGACGGTATACGGAAATGATCACATGTGTGTGCATTTAGTTTTGGTGGGTTTGCTTATTCTCGTGCAAAGGGTTTTCTACGGAGCACATTTGAAATTTGAAATTTTGTGAGAAATTTTTGGTTCTTATGAATTATTCTTCACAAAACAAGCCTTGTTTGGCTACGGTAGATGGAAATAGATTGATAAATTTATAAAAGTTTTATAACTACAAGTTGTTATTATTTCCGAGAACACTCGTGTTTGTGCATTAGAGGATTCCTAAGATTTTGGAAGTTGAGGCTGTGGCTGTGCCGTGGAACTTAGGAGAACCTATGAGCAGCTCAAATCTAAGACATCAATACAATCCTTTTAGCCATAGACATAATGGACGTAGCAATAAGTTAGTTCCTAGTTTTTGTTTGGTTTGTACCTAGCCGACAGGTAAGGCTTCCTTTAAATCACCCTAGAAGTTGGCCCACTTAATGTGGCTATCTGAAGCAATACGCCCTATTTTTTTAAGTTCAATTACTCATTATAGAGTTACAGATGTGAAATTAGCATTACTAGTTACCTGTTGCTGGGACCTCTAATTCTTAGCTTCTACAGTTAATTGAGTAATTTCAAAAATGTCTCGAGGAAAGCAAATGAAAGCACTGCAAACCGTTTTCAAATCCGGTTATTGCAATACCCAGACAGACGAATTTTTAGGGCTTTCTTTTAGACCGTGTATATGGTCCGCCATCTAACGTTTTTTTTTTCAACTAGTGCTTATTTCGCGAATGGTAACACTTAGCTCATGTCTGATTTGACAGATAATTAGTTTTATCCTTCAGCTGAACGAATATGGTTGTGTATACGCTTGAACAACGCTGGGAAATATTGCGGCATAATTGGGCCATTTTTCATTTTTTTTTTTAAATGAGCAAGGAGTTGCCGTTACAGTCAATGGCGACCGTTATCGGGCCATGTTAAACGAATTTTTGTTCACAAAAATTGAAGAGGAGGATATTAGCAACATTTTGTTTCAACAGGATGGCGCTACGTGCCACACAGCCGAAGCTACACTCGATGTCTTGCGCCCTGTTTAAAAAAAAAAGTTATTTGGCGGACCCTATATAAACAGATACATATCGTCGGCCTCATGAGTAAAGTTACGAAGTTTTCTCATGAGGCCAACAAATATTTTGATATAACAATAATATATTAAATATTTTCATTAAAAACGCCCTCAAAATTAGAGTAGAAAACAATGGAACTAATTTTTTTTTTTTAAATTTTTCGTAATTACGAAATTTCAAACAAAAAATCACAAATAAAGTCTCTGTCTCAAACATGGCCGCCTACCAGCCTCTGCGGCCCTATGCAGGATGCTTCCAGTTATCCAGATCAAACACTCTGGCAGCCACGATAGCTTGTTATTTACAGAAGTATTGGTCTTCCTTGTCGATGAAAAGCCCGATCTCGATCACTCGCTCATAGTAGGCTCATGCAACTCCAGTTTCGCAGTTCTTAGTTTCTTCTCGAGCTCTGAATATATCCAAAATAAGAAAGAGTTAATCGCATCGATTAGCACATGGTCGATCAAGCTTGAATCTAAAATTTTCGAAACGTAGTGCTACCATATCACCGTATTGCAAGCTGCTCCAAAATCAATTAGTTTGTTGCTGTTATTTGTTGCCACCACGAAGGCTGTGTACGAAATCCGCCCGCGATGTTTTCCTTTCCGACTTTTGCGTTGAAGTCAACAACCAATAAATTTGACATCGGTTTTTTGGGTTCAAGTTTTTGAGTAGAACCCGCTGTGTAGAATGTCCGCACACTTCAGGTTTACACTGTCATGTATGCTTATGTTCCGAGTTTGGTTGCTGTTCCGTGTCTGTCTCAAAACTAATAGCTTTTAACGTGGGCATATAAACCCAGTTATCACGTTTGCACAACTCCCAACATGGAGACCCTGGTTTTCATCCTAGGGCAGCGGTTTGACAGTTTTGGTATCAGTCAGTCACCCACTTCAGGAAAGTGATAGCTGCGATTGGCCCATAAAGAGCTCAATAGAACCCTGTTCTGTCACTACGTTCGCCACCAGGTATTGGTATCATATTCAACTGAACTTGACTTGCTAACATTCTTAACAACACTCGCGCTTAAAAGTGTTGAAGGTAAAGTCCGGTTGAACGATGTCATATAAAATTCCGAAAATCGCACACTTCATCTGTAAATTCATTTGATTGCGACTAAAAATTAGTTTTTCAAAAGTAAAAGTTCCAGTTGAGTTCTTCGTTCGAAATCAGCGACAAGACATACATAAATGATGTATTTGCCAAATTTATTCCATTAATTAATTAAAAAAATCGAACAACACTTTGAATTTTTGAAATATGCCCTAAACTCAGCCCTAAGTCGAACTCAACGCGCTTGCCTATCATCAACGCAACACGATCCACTTCAAAGCGAACGTAATTCAACATGTAACGCCAGAGCAAAACAGCAAATACAAAAGAGGCACTCTCGAAAACGCGGTGGTTGATCGTTGGAGAGCCGCCTGATGTGGCTGGCGCAATTTATGGTATAGGCTGCGGCTACTACCCTGCAGTAGGAGCTTTTCTAGTCAAGTTCAAGCTTTCTACTCGGAGGGTGTGTGTTTCTGAGCAAGAACATAGCCACCGTTCACTTGAAAATAGTGTATGCACTACTTATTGCATGTGGTCGTCGCGACGGTGGCGGTGACAGAGGATGGGCTGATCGCTTCGCGCCAAAAGCTCCCTCAAGAGGGTGTTACAAGGGCACGCTGTTCTGGTTAAATACGTAGCGCGTTGCGCGTGTAATTTTTTTTTCTTTCTAGGAATGCACTTTAGTTTCAGCTTTAGCGAGAAAGAGAGAATAAGTGCTTCTATTCCGCCACGCTCTCCGTAAGGGTAGCAACCAGTAGCATAGTCGGGGGTGGGACAGAGAATTCGCTGATCTTGAACTAGAAAACGTGAATTAGGAATAAAAAAAGCAACGACCGATGCACTGCGTTTGCGTTTGTATAGTTGCCTCGGTGCTGAGACCTGAGAGTGTAAATGAAAGAGCGTGTGCGAGAACGACACTATACATACATCAGTCGGTCGTGTGCATTTTTGTGCCATCCATCCGTTGTCGCTGCTCACACATACCCACAGTCAGTTGTAGTGCTGCACTATCGATAAAACGCAGTGAAAGGATTCTCGAGCTTTCACTTCGAGTTAAAGCGAGCAAAAAACTAAAAAAAAAAAAAGCAACAACTATTCGTTTAAGATCGTCGTCTAACAGCAACAGTCATCAGTGGCCGCCACCCTTAGTGTCAGTGGCAATTTCTTTTTTTCATCGTGGTGGTGGTGGTTCGGTTTTCTTCTCGCGCGGTACTCTACTAAATTGATCTTTTAGCTCTGCTAACCGCTGTCGTCGTCGCAAGGATATAATTTTTATTTCCGATTTTTATACTGCTAATTTTCATTTCGACTGATTCGCTGTGATATTCTTTAAATGTGTGCTTAACGCCATGGAAAAGTAGTAGCTAAAACGCAACAACATAAAACCCTTGGCTGTGTGTGAAAAGAAAATCAATTTCTCAGCAAAATAAAATAAAAGTTTAAAATATCGAATTCGATTCGCAACGATTCTAGTGTCATCAACGCAGAAAGTCGAATACGTCAATTGAAGCTAATCAGCTGATTGTCTGTGCTACTGCTGCTCCTGTCATCATCATTTTCGGTGCAGCTGATCGTGGATTTCTTTTCGGAACGGAATTATTGTTGGCTGTATCTATTTACCTAGAGAGTTTGGTTGCACCCAGTGCTGACTCGTCTTCCTCTTTGAAATTTACAAGGGTAAGAACCGTATTTCTTGTATATTCGTTTCTATCTACACATTTTATGACACTTGAGCGTGATGATGAGAGATGGATTTTCAAAAATAGTTTGTCGTGCCGTGAATTATGTGTGCAATTTTTGTTGGTGGCGGCGAACGGCTATTGCGGCGACAGGCAGACTGTCTTTATTTGGTTGCACAGCCAATGCTGAAGCTTTTCTAAAATACTAATACTTCCTCCATGCCTTCGTGCGCTGGCTGATGTCTTGACAGGGAGAATGTTTATTTTTAACGCTGATAAGGAAGGCGAACCCCCCGGACCTCACCTCGCTGATAAGGCGAATAATTTTGACACGATTTGAAAGAAAATTTCACTATATTTTGCTTAGAATATGTATTTGCATTTCTCCAGAGAATGCTGTCACTGTTTGTCAGATTGTATCTACTGATGACATAATGCAACAATACAGTAGGCTGACTGATGGTGATGTGTGTGCTCACGAAGCGACCGACCACAGCATCCAGTTGCATATTTTTATGGATAGACGAAATTTAATATCTACATATTTGCCAAAGTGTTAGTGTGCATATGTGCGAATAAGTTTTGTTTGAAATAGAATTTTTATGTTTTTTTGGATGCAAATGGGAAAATAATTTTAGTACCTAACGAATGCTAAAATTAAGGTGAAATAGAGTCTGCTGAATTTTAATGGAATGCGGGCGTGTGAATAAAATTGTCGAGTATTCGCAGCTAGTTTGAACGCTTTTGGGTCGCAAGGACACTACCTATGTTCTGCAGTCAAATAATTAGATGTTAAAAGGGGCCACTTTCCTAAGGAGCTGCAGGCTTTGAAAGGTATTTTTTTAGGATGCAGGTGATGGATTCAATAGAACATATTCAAAAAGTGGAAGTGAGGAGACCCCCCTAAATCGTTAAAACTAAATTTGTAATTTTTGGTTTTAACCCCACTTTTTCAACCTACAAATTTTTTTTTTGTGAAAAACACATAAATTTTCAATCAGATGGCATAACTATAATATTTCAACCTTTTTTCCGCAGGCGGCAAGTACCGCTCACTCAACTTCGTTGCTGCGCTCGGGTTGTGTACTTTTCGTCCGGCAGGCGCCTATAGCAACAGTGTGTGTGGTAACACTCACCGCAAAATAATAATGAATAAAAAATGGATTTTAAAACTTCCTCGGGCTTAATATCAAAAATTCAACAGAAAAACAAAAAAAACCAACAAAAATCAGAAACCTAACTTCGGGATAACTATGGGATCACTGAAACAAAGAGAAGTGTAAAAAATCCCAAAACAAACCAAGGTAAAAGTAGCTGCATTTCGGTGAACGCAACCATATCTCCTAACATTTCAGATTTTGAATTAATTGTTTTGAATAGTTATTTTATCGAATAAACGTATTCGTATGTGCAAATTCCTGCTGCCCGTTAGCATTGTTGAATCCAAACGGATCTTTGTGAATTTTAATTAATTTTTCAAGAATTTTGAATTATGCATATGATTTTTTGAAGTCATTTGACTGATGACTAAAGTCTGATTAAAGAATTTTAACTGCATTGAAGTCGTTTGACAGGCTGAAGTCCTTTTATGGTGCGATCAGACGCTAATCCAAACTTGTCATCCAGATGACATCCTGACGAATGATATATGACGTCGATATTGACAAAATTAGTACAAATCGTACGTAGTAGTACGTCACAGTGACGTCAGGATGTCATCCGGATGACACGTTTGGATGACCGTCTAATCGCACCTTTTCGCCTCTTTCTTCCAATCAAATATTTTCAGTTATATGTAATTCTATTGAGTATTGCTGCCGGCGTGATTTAATCTCAGCCGGATTTGAGTTAATATTCTTCGGCAAAATGAATACAGTCAAAAGACTCAAATAATTCAAATATCTGAAGCCTTCAGTAGGCTTTAAGTATTGCATTCTTTTTACTCTAACAAAAAGGTATAATCCATTCGAATCGAAAAGAAGCTATTTAAGGTAATCTCATTCGACTTGCCTTAATCGGACGATCCGTCCATGGGAAGATCCGTCTTACCTACCTCCCAGCAGTCAACGTATCAAACTTCTCCAAATCATAGCCCTTCGTTAGCGAAGACTTAATAATTGTCCTACAACGGATTTTGTCCGGGCATATAAATGATCACGATCTGCTGTCTTCCATTGCCTTCAACTTTAATGGAGGTGCCCACAAATAACATTGGTGCCATCAAATATATCTCCGCAGCAACAATGGTTGGAGAAAGTAGGCTTTAAACGTCCTGTTTAGGGCGTTTAAGTTTAATTTTTTTTTAAGTTTTTAAACTAATACTTTCACCTATTGTTAGTGGATTATGTTGGAGAACTTTTCTGAAGGCAGATTTGTGCTCAAGGAAGTTGTGTATTCAAAGTAAATGGGTAGGTACCATTAAAAAAAGTTTGGGAATTCAAATTTTAAGTGACATTTAAAGACATCACAATAGATAGATAAATAGATTTATTCAACTACAGTGTGATTCTAAATGTTAACATCTATTCTTAGCAGAAGGCTTTATTCAGAGATCTCTATTAAAGAATGAAATCAATTTTGAACACAATTCTTTTGAAAGCTCGCAAAAAAAAAAAAAAATTTTGCAGCTTAGTAGGTAAAGTCAAGTGTGACTTTTTAAAAAGAGAACATAATCCAATATTTTTGATTGCTCTATACATTGATAGACATCACTTTGAAGTCAGGGACTGAAGAAGTCGTTTTGGCTGATAAATATTTATCACAGACTAAAGTAGTAAAATAAAGGAGGTAAATATGGACCACGCGGGTAAAATGGACTACCAACTTTTCTCGCAACACATCATTGCAATCCAGGAGATAACTATATTAATGTTTGCCCAAGCTCCTTACCTCAGTTAAACTTCAGCCGCCGCGCCGTCGAAAACTGAAATTTGAGTTCCTGCTTATTTGTTAAGCGAAAGTATTCCCTTTTTTTTACTAGCGAAATTTAATTATGTTGGTCAATGTTTTTCTCAATTACAAAAAGATAATGGTAAATTTTGTTTTTTGTATTCAAAAAAGTTTGATTTGGAATACATCTATTTTGTAAAATCATTTTTTTTTTTAAATCCAAGTGATACGACTAATAGGCATAATCATAGGGAGGGCTGATATGGACTAGTGGTCCGTTATTTCGTTAGGAGATTGATTTAATATACCTTTGGAGTCCACACTTGTTGTTTTTTGTTTGTTGGCCAAACGGAAGACATGGTCAGTTGCATTCCACCCCTTCATCAGTTCAACCGCAATACTCGTCATGGTAGGTATGCACATTAGTTCACCCTTAAGCCTATATTCAGGCTGACAGTGAAATACAAGGATTCGTTTCTTAACCGTTTAATAGGAATGTGGAATGCTGTACCAGGTTCTGCTTCTCTTACACATTACAGCTTACAGACATTTAAAACCAACGTGCATCGGTATCTGCTTTTTCTTAATCCTTCACTTTCCTAATGCCCGCAATGTGTTACTTCCCTATTAGTATCTATTTGTTCTACCACAAAACATCTTACATCTTTTTCAAAAAAAAATTAAGTCTAAATTGATTTAAATAGCTAAATTTAAGGGACACAAATTTTACCATGAAATGAAAAATTCTTACCGCGAACTGTCACACTTTATTCAGCAGCTATGATATTTTATTCACAATCCACATAATACAGTCGCGATCCACAAATCCACGAATGGAAAATTCGTGCGAAAATAACCTTAAAATTGACACATCTTGCTGCTTACATTTAGAAATCAAATTCGCGGGTATCTGCGACCAAAAAAAGTTATCATGTGAATGAAATGTCAGAATTTACTAATATTTCCTTTTTCGCCGTTCGCAATTTGCAATTCGCTCTCGTATGAATAGTCCTTTACTCTATGTACTAATTTGGCCAGACTTTTCCTGATTGACTTTCGTCTCCTCAGCTTCTTAGCTATGTGGCTTGAATGAGCTATCCCTGATGTTTTTATTATTTAGAAATAAAATGAAACGAATTTATCCAAAAATGTATCCTTATTTATGTTGCCATGTCGCGACTGAAAAAGAAACTCTTCGAATTCACTACTTATTAGAGGTGGAGAAATATCGATAGTCAGTGTCATCGATAGTTAGTTTTTGACTATCGATAATAATCGATATATTTCGATAGTTTTTTCCTCTTCAAGGTAATAATAAAAAAAGTTCAATGGACCATATAAAATACCCTTTTCTTTTTGACAGAGATTAGATTATATGTTTTACGGAAACCCGGTCGCGTATATTAAAAAGCTACTTCAGTACGTCTCCTCCCAAGAACTTAGTTGGCATGTTCATGCAAATGTCGAAACAACATTTCTTTTTGGTTCGATAAGCGAAGAGGGAAATTAAAATGTTTAAGTACATTTACATATACATAGATGTATATAACTACATCCAGCGTACCGTGCAGTTAAGGTTAAGGTTCCGCGCCTATGCCTGCGGAAAAGCACATACCGCGAAATGTGAAAAACACCTAGCGTTAAACTAAATAACGAGATATGTTGTATCGACATTCTGTATAAAGGATGCTAATCGAGTATGATAATGAAGATGTTAATTAGGTTCGTTGCCTATTTAGACGGAGGGGGCATACTGAAGTAGCCTTTCCGTACGCAACCCGGTCTAGCTTTTTTGGCAAATACATCATAAAACGCATCTACATATGCCCAGTTCCTACGTAGTATATACGTATATAATTGAGAGTTGGTCTCAGTTTTCCAACCTTATTTTAATTTATATAACGATTTTCACAGTAGGCTTATTAGATTCGTTGAAAATTTAATATTTAAATGCCTATCGAAAACAGTCGATAGTGGCTAAAAAGATTCGATTGTTTTCGATAGTGGAAACTATCGATTATAATCGATAGTGCAACGGATAGTTCTTCGCACCTCTACTACTTATGCCTCCTTCCGGGAATAGCTTGAGCCAGACAAAGAGCATTAGAAAACCCCTTTGTCGACCCCCTCGAGGATGTCTATTTGTGAACAAACAACTTGTTTGAATCCCACAAATGTCAACAAACTTCTAAATGAGTTTTGGTATCCTTGATAACCAGAGTTTATCAAGTTTATGATGGTCCAGATGGTCCAAAATGAATATATAGTCTTCCCTTGCCTTTCATCTGACTGCACGAATTTATGGTAATATTTTTATGTCAATTAGTTTAAAGGAAACAGAACAGACACCTTCATTGAGGAAATTTTATTCCCCCAGTCTTATTGTACCTAATATATTTTTTCTAGAGTTTTACATCACACGGTTGTTGTTTATTCCTGTGACAACTATTAATCACTTCAAAGTTGCACTTCCAGCATGACTTATCAATCCGCCGTATAATCGGTAATTGTTACTCCCAATCACCCTCCATCGTCGACAAATATCAAACGTATGTACCTAAACTTTATTGTAGGTTTCTTACAATCACAACGCACCGGTGCGGCGGGCGCAGCGTGAGCAGCATAATGCAAAAATCACACACAAAAGTTAATTCCATTCATTCGTTGCCAATTGTGAAATCAATTTTTTTTGTATTTTTATTTTTTTTTGTGTCAATTTTTAATGGCAAAATTTCTTTCATCTGTCCAGCATGAACCCAACTCATCCATCCTCATCTTTCAGTCCATAGATACTGCATTATTTTGCTGCACAGTAACGACGAAACAAGCCATCGACGATGACGATGACGACGACGACGACCGTTTTCTCTCTCTCAATTTCCCTCGAATTTTCTTTTTAACGTGCGCGCGTTTGATTGTTGTGCGCGACGCGTGAAAATCACTTAAGATGCGGTCGGTTACATAAATGCGAACGTTTGTTCCTTCGTTTTTGTGTTTTTTTTTTTTTTGCTTTTATATTTTGTTTATTTGCGCGAGATTCCAAAACGTCCAACTGTATCCATTCATCCATCTATCTATTTGTCTATCTGGCAGTGTGTATCTATGCACACACAAAGAGCGTTATTTTACCTTTGCTTAGAAAAGATAGATTTTATATATGTGTACACCTACATACATATATATGTATATCACCAGCAAATAGTCAAACAGAATTCGCGCGACTGACGACGAGAAATGACGGATATCTGCGCGCGCTCTTTTCAAATTGAAAAATCATTACTTTACTTCGTTTGATTTGTTGTTGGCAACCGCGCCGCATGTTTGCCTCGCACCGCTGCATCACCCCCGCCAAGCGTATCACTGAGTTTGTTGAGTTGAGTCGAGTCCAGTCGAGCCGAGTTGATGATGATAATTTGCGTTAATCAACCGAACACAGACAATTATTGCTACGGATGTGCAGCAGCAGCGGCAGCATCATCATCATCATCATCAGCATCAGAAGCATCAATAAAATTGCGATGGAGGAGAGAAGACCTTGAATTTGGTTTGCAATTGTTTTCTCTATATAGATACACAGCCATGGCTACGTATACAAATAAATAGCTTCAGCTCATGCTGTCTACATCCAGCCCGATAGGTGTGTGTTAATCAGAGTTTAATGAGATTTCAAAAGAAATTAAAATAAAAATAAAATAAACTAACACATATCTAGATACATATGTGTGTACGTGATGCGGCAATGGACCGTTGAAGTTATTCACACGCGCAAAGTTCCTTTTTGTAATGTATGATTCAGTTTTTTTTTGTTTTTTTGAAAATTAATTTAACTTAAATACATGTGCAGCAGAAATTAATTAGATACTACATAGTTGAGGAGACCTGAATGGGATTTACTATGTAGGGATACACAAAGAGTGAATGGAGAATTTGTTCAGATTCATTGGAGATTGAATTGAGCCGTCTGCCTATCGTTAAAATGCGATTAAATAGATTTTTCGTTGATAATTGCTGGAAAAGTAGGTAATGGCTAACTAATTTCTGATCTAAATTTCATGGATTACTGAAGAGGGGGAGGGGGAGAAGAGGAAAGCTTTTGAAATCGGCTTGATCATCCACAGGTGTGCTTGGATGTATCTATGTATGTTTGGATTAAAGTCGTAGAATTCCCCCAATCCAGATAAAGGGTGATCCATTTCGAGGTTCCCTACTTTTTTAAAGAAAAAAACACAGAAAATTCAAATTTAATGGAGAATGTTTATTATCATTTGGAAGAACATTCTTTGGCATTTATTTTTTGAAGATTATGTCTATCAAATGTTGGCCGTTGCTACGTCGCAGATGGTCCATCCGTTGAGTCCAATTTTCGATCACTCGTTCGAGCATTTCGACTGGTAACTGGCGAATGACACGCGTGATGTTTTCTTCCAAGGCCTGAATCGAAGCGGGTTTGTCGGCATAAGCTTTTGACTTTACATATCCCCACAGAAAAAAAATCTAACGGTGTGATATCACACGATCTTGGTGGCCAATCGTGAAATTATGTGCTCACCGAAATGTTCTCTCAATTAATCCATTGATTGATGTGATGTATGGGAAGTGGCGCGGTCTTGCTGAAACCAAATGTCGCCGAGATCACGAGCTTCAATTTCAGGCATCAAATAGTCGGTTATCATGGCACGATAACGGTCGCCATTGACGGTTACGTTCGCACCGGCATAATTTTTAAAGAAATATGGACCGATGATTCCACCGGCCCACAAACCACACCAAACCGTTGTTTTTTCTGGATGAAGTGGCAGTTCTTTAATCTCTTCAGGTTGCTCTTCGTCCCAAATGCGGCAATTTTGTTTGTTTACATACCCATTGAGCCAGAAATGGGCCTCATCGCTAAACAAAATTTGCCTCGAAAACGTCGGATCTTCTTGGAACTTTTCAAGATCGCATAGAGCGAAGCGATGTCGCTTGGGAAGGTCGAGCGGCTTCAGTTATTGCACAAGCTGTATTTTGTACGCTTTCAATTTAAGATCTTGACATAAAATGCGCCAAGTCGTTCCATAAGTCAGTCCGAGTTGCTGCGAACGGCGCCGAATCGACTCTCTACGGTCTTCGTGTACACTCTCAGCTACGGCCGCTATATTTTCTTCACAGCGTGCTGGACGTGGTCTATTTGGTCCAATATTATCCAATAATGAATGCTGGGTCTCAAAATGGGTGATGGTGTTGCGAATAGTACGCTCAGTAGGCCGATTATGTTGACCATAAGTTGAGCGAAGTGCACGAAACACATTCCTCACAGAACGTGAATTTTCATAATAAAGTTGAAAAATTTGTTAACGTTGTGCACGCGTAAGTCTTTCCATTATGAAATGCCAAACAATACTAAACAAAAATAACATGACAGCATGACACGACTCACACGTGATCTGTCAAAAAAGGCTATTGAAAAAAGTATCTCTACTTGGATCACCCGTTAGTAGAAATTGCTAAAATCCACTGTTACTGCTGGATGGGTCTGGGACAGCAGGTATCATTATCTCTTATTTTTGAGGAATTGTCCCCCTAAAAAGTTTCAGTTTGCCGCTAAAAATCTTACGAAAGCGTGACTCACATCCAAGGTTAACACTGTATTGAGAATCTTCTTTAAAACGGAGGTTCGGTTATTTTGACGCTCGATATGGCAAGCCAATGTAGTAGACGTTTTTTTTTGGACTACATCCACATCTTGGTAAAGCTTCACGATTGTATCTTCTCCTCCATTCGCCCTCCTCACAAAGGAACACATGTTGTCAATGAGTTCTGCTTTCGAAGGACCTCAGTACAGTCGTTCGCATATCCCAGTAGCTGGATGGACCTATTGAAAATCGATTGAAGAAGTTATAGAGCTCCTGACTATGAGTTCTATCATAGAATATCAAAGTTGGTGTGTCTCGACTTGAAATTCGTTGTTTTTTTCCAGGATTTTCCTCAGTGTAAAGATTTAGTTTACGGTTGATCTGTTGGGCCGGAAGCCATACTGGTACGCGCCGATAAGTGATCATATAGGGTCATTCATTTTTCGGTTTCAAAAGTAAAGCTAAATCACACACACAAACACGGCCAAAAAAAAATCGATTATAATTCGACCATATCGCTTTGAATTGACTGTAACCGTCTGCCCATTGGAATCTTTGAAGACACCTATCAACCATAGAACACACAAGACAGTCACTTTACCTCACTCTCTAAAAATATCTTCACAATTAAACCGATTGCTTGCTTAGTCGGTCGATTATGACGACTTCGTAATGAGCGAAAAATGGCAACGTCTAAATCTTCACTTTAATAGTAAATTTTTTATAATTTGAATGCGTTTTTTGATTGTTAAGCGATCCATTATCGTAAATGGTAAACATTCAACTAATATTATGACATATCAAATGTGAGCTGATGTTAACAGGTATCAAATGCCAGCGATACCAACTAAAAACCACGAAAAGCATGACTCTGTAGAGCAGAGATATGCCTCAAAATTAGGTTCTTGCACGACATGCCCCTCGTATTCGGGCCAAAAAAAAATATAGGGAAAAACATGCTGACCTTAAGGATAGAAATGTTTAAATCTTATTAGGTTGACCATTTAAATACTTGGAAAAACAATCAAAATTGTTAATCTACGCCTGATCGGCAGCAATTAAGCAATAATGGCGAACAGCAAACTCTCCGATTTATTTTGTACCCCAACGGGTATTCCAAAGGGTTCTATTCTTGATCCCCTTTTATTTTCATTATAAAGGGTCCGCCAAATAACTTTTTCTTTTGAAAATGCTATAAAAAAAAACTACTGAATATTTTCTCAAATTTCTTTTTTTATTTGAAAGTACAATCCTTCCGGTTAATAATGGAAAATAATTTTTATTCAAATGGTTGCCTCGGCTGGCCATGCAGTAGCCTACACGATCGGTCCAATTTTTAAGCACATTATCGATTGTGTGCAGCTGTATTTCACCAATGGCTTCACGAATATTATCCTTTAAGGCGTCAATTGTCTCTGGCATGTCGGCGTAACACTTATCTTTTACGGCACCCCACAAATAATAGCCCAACGGTGTCAAATCGCAGCTCCGCGGTGGCCAAACGATATCAACTCTGCGGCTGATAATGCGATCTTCAAAAACAGGTGGCAAAATATCGAGTGTAGTTTCGGCTGTGTGGCACGTAGCGCCGTCCTGTTGAAACCAAATGTTGCCAATATCCTCCTCTTCAAATTTTTGTGAACAAAAATTCGTTCACCATGGCCCGATAACGATCGCCATTGACTGTAACGGCCACTCCTTGCTCATTTTCGAAGAAAAATGGCCCAATTATGCCTCTGGACCAAAATCCGCACCAAACAGTGACTCGTTTTGGGTATATCGGCTTTTCAATGTATGCGTGCGGGTTTTCTGTGCCCCAAATGCGACAATTTTGCTTGTTTACATACCCGCCAAGATCAAAATGAGCTTCATCTGAAAAGATTACTTTTTTGCAAAATCGGCATCTTCTCTAAGTCGATCGCAGGCCTACTTAGCGAAGCGAAAACGCATTGGATGATCAGTTGGCTTCAACTCCTGAACCAATTGGACTTTGTATGGCGTCATACCAAGGTCTTTATGCAAAATTCGTCTCAATGATGTCTCCGAAATGTTCAATTGTTGAGAACGACGGTGAATTGATGTTGATGGCGCTTCACGCACACTTTCTGCCACAGAAGCAATTTTCTCGGGTGTACGCACTGTTTTAGGCTTTTCACGCTTTGGTTTATCGATGAGGATACCAGTTTCTTTCACTTTTTGCACAAGATAATGAACATACGGAGCTGACGGTGCTTCTCTTCTTCCAAAATCCGTACGCAATTTTCGCACACATTCTGCAACATTACCATGATTTTCAAAGTAATGTCGCAATATTTCCCAGCGTAGTTTATCAAAATGTTCGTTTGCAAATGAGTTCGGGAACCTTCGGACCTTCACCTAGTTTAAAATTATATTAAATCTCCGTGTCCAGCCTTTGTCGGGCGGTGAAGGTAACCGTGAAGATCATATGTGAACTCATCAGTCTTGCTTTCTTCTCGAAAATGGTCGCAAGGCCTCAAAGTTTATACTTTTGAGATCTTTTGGCAAAATAAAGAAATGTCGCTGTGCATAAACCTCTTATATGTTTTTCTTTATTCTTGAGGGTCCAATCGCAAGAGTGTTTTTCTTATCATATAACTTGTATGTAGAACGGTTCAAGGTACACATTTTAAAATTTATGTTATTCGGGGTACGTTTAACCAAAAAAATTACCTTTCAACGTTTGTAATCGGTAGAATTACTAAAAAAATATAAAAAGTTATAATGTTGTTAATTTTTTAAAATTGATGGTAAGGTGTCGACTTTTGGCAGTGCAAATGCGTTTTTTTTAAGACATGGGCTTGTATCCGAGACGGGTTCTTTGGATCTACACGGGCATGATTAGACTGCTACTCTCATACGCACCGGTAGTTTGGTGGAACAGGCTTTCGCGGAAATGTGTTACTGCTTCTTTTGCCAAACTCCAAACAACGGCATGTGTCGGCTGCACAGGGGCCTTCCCTAGCACAAGATGTTTTGATGAATCTTTCCGCCTTGATTTATATATCATGGGGTGTACGCTAAAACCATCTTTGGCTTTAAGAAAGGTGGATTTTGGTACCATGCGCACTGGAATTTTGAAAAACTTGCGAGAATTATACTTTGACCCATGTCTTATGGATATGCCGTCTGAAAGAATGACACCAGAAATCTTTCTGCGAAAAACTGTCACGTTGACTTTTCGCAGGTAACGGAATGACTTCGGTTGACTCTAAACCATGGATTGAATGCCATCGTATATTCACGGATGGCTCCAAAACCGGACAGGAGTCTGGTGCTGGAGTCTCTGTGGAACGCGATGAGATAAGACTTAACTACCCCTTGCTACCCCCCGCTATATTGTGAACAACAGGTGGAAGGCTAGAGGCATTCGCATTTGCAGTGATAGCCAAGCTGCATTAAAAGTGCTGCTTAACCCTCTTACCTCGTCCAAGTTAGTGCTAGAATCTTGTCTGGGTCCCAGGTCACATTGGCATCCAGGGAAATGAGGCTTGGATTAGCTCAGAAGAAGTTTTCTCAGGACCCGAACCTGTGTTGGGTCTGCCTACATCTTTAGTCATGTCTTCCATTGATTCTTGAGTTTCTCGTGAACACAAGATCCGGTGGCGCGATTGCAGTGGATAAAGACAGACCAAACTATTGCGCCCGTACATTTCCAAAAGGTTTGAAATCTTTTCTTCTATCTCTGAGGAGAATCGACTGTAGGCTGCTTGTAGGCTTCCTTTCGGGCCACCAAGCTTTTGCTAAACACTTAAATGTGTTGGGCTTAAGCGACACCACTACCTGGTTGCGGTGAGGAGGATGACACAGCAGACCACTTTTTCTGCAGTTGTCCGGCCTATGCTCGCATCAGGTGGCGGATTGGTGACGTGGGGCTGACGTGGTGAGTGCCGAATATCTAAGCTCTTCATCACTGAAGCTCCTTCTCATCTTTCTTCGAAAGACGGGAAAACTCAGTACATTAACGTAAGGTGTCTGAATGGTAGTACAATGGACCTGTAGTTGTGTCTGAGTAGCTGTAGTTGTGATAGTAGCAAACTCCGACCAAAAAAGAAAAAGGAAGGTGTCATTCATCAGAGAAAATAAAAGTTGAATTTTTGATTCAAATTTTGAGATCTTAGGAACCTTGTTTTAAACTAGACTCTTCAAACATGTAGTGCTAAGCAAACAGTCACTTCTTAACTCAAATTTATTTCTGTTCCATAAAAGTGGTAATTTATAAAATAATTTAAATCAACCAAATTCGTAGTTCTATATATTTTTCCGTATTTAATACAAATTCTTTTTCTTTTCTTTTTTAGGTGAGTGCAACTTGAGTTAATGACAAACTTAAACTTAAACGTAAGTATTAACATATTAGCCTTTCGAATTGGGAATAATATGTAAAATTTAATAAACTTGTTTGTGCACCGTAACACGGTTCTATAATAGTTCGTTCGCAAATTTGAAAAAATAACTATCTCTAAATAGTACTTTGCGGCCACCAGTGCTATTATTAATAACAAGTAGTTCATATATTGCAAGTGTACCTAATTTTAATTACACTTCATACACATACCACGAACCACAATCGAGAATTAATCGGCAGCTTCTAAAACAGCATTAACCCAGTAACAGACTATGTTCTACTACTAATTTATTCCGTTTTGTAATTATAAAAGGCCGTCAACGTTGCCCTAGTTAAAGGTATTTTCAATCCTGACAGGAGAGTTTCGACGGTCGCTTAATATTCTGCAATTTGTATTGCGTATTACGCTTTAAGAATTTTCTATTTTTTAAAACTCATCTCGATCATCTCGCTTTAGTATTGGTGTGTCGTGTCTGTTATTGCCTTTTAACTTATCTTTAAAATTTAAAACGCAGTTAATTTATTCTCAACCAGGAAACAAGCTGCACTTCATTGAAAATGCTTTGTGTTAAGGCACGAACTTTGTTCGAACTAAGACAACCACGTGTTAATTTATTACAAACTGATTGTGTTCTTACGTAATGCGTTTGATAAAATTTCCAACCGTCTTTTAACTTAAAATGTGTCTTTTCGTACAGGTATGTTGAATAGATCTTAATTTAAAATGGTTGTTTCTCAAATTGTTTGAAAGTAATTTTGGAGTACTCCAAGGCACTCATTTTGGTCCAATTGTGTTCACTTTATTTCGAAATGATAAACAGACTATCCTTGTGGCATGTGTGAAATGCAAAAACTTGTTCGAACAGCGTGTGTTCTGTGGAAAATGTTTTTCGTGAACTTGAAATATATTACAGTCTGGTTGAATGGGTATGTTAAAAAACATAGCGGCCGCATTTGGAGCGATGAGCAATAGGCAATAGACGAGCTTCAATGCACTCGGAAAAATTCACTGTTTGATGCGGTTTATGATCTGGCTGTATCTTTTTTTCAAGATGACCGTGAGAACAACGTTTTGTAACTTTATTGGAGGCAGTTGTAGTTCAATGTTTCCTAACATTTATGGGTAGCATATGGCGGCATCGAATTGATGGATAATTTGAGAAATGATTTCGATGAGCAATTTATCTCTTGTGGTGGACCTCGCTTTTAGACCATTCTAGCCGACAAGTCAGCTTTAATTGCAGCCTTGGAAGGCAACATTACACGTGTTTTTAGCGAGATACCAGCCAATATGGTCGAAAAAAGTGACTCAAATTTGGACTTTCCTTGTTAAGACCACACGACTAATCGTAGTCATGGTCAAAATTTACATTTACAAATCTTAAGCACGTGGAAAAAAAAGTATTCCTTTTTGAGGATTAAAAATCAAAAGGTTCAAATATCACTCATTACTTCTAAATGTAAAATAATATATTTTACATGAAAAAGCGGGATAGTGCTCGATGGTTGCCATTTCTTCCGCCCAAATATTAGTCGACCGGGTTACTGTTCATGGTAGGGACGTAAGACTGCTCCTCGCCTTGGATATTCTGTCGGCCTTGGAAACCGTACACGACGGGAGGATATTAAAGTTTGCGATGCTTTACTACAGAAAATCTTAGAGAAAGTCTTGCCTTCTGGAAAATTCGACTGACTAAAATTTAGAGAAAGTTGTTAAATTATTAAATTTAAAATTAACTCTTTAATGTTTCCCTGTTATAGGGGCTTAATGGTTAAGTGCATTGGACGAGTATGCGAGAGGCCGCTGATTCAAATCCAGACCTGTACCACCTGAAAGTTTTTATTCGCTGCCCCACCTCTTGCGAACGACTGACGTTAAATATGAATCGTCATGCGAAGCTTCTCAAAAAAATTAATTGCCGTTCGAACCGGCAGTCAACGATAAGTCCCTTCCATTCGTGTCAAAAAAATTTATCTTCGCACTCTTAATAGTTGGAGATGCAAAGCTACTACTACTACTACTTCGAATTCCTTGTACTTCAAATACTCCAGATCGTTCAAACGACTTTGGGACGCCAGTCGAATTGAAATTGAAAATTGATTTTAGCTGCTGACACCAGCTGTTGCCATATGTAAAAATGGCGGCTGTTTGTCACTGAAAATTAAATTACAAAGTAAATAGATGATTAAATCCGCGACAGGCACGTCTACAATTTATAAAATCGGTTTCTAGGGTAAAGTTGATGGAATCGATCGGTATAAAGTATGGATCGTTTCTATATGTAAACAATTTATGTTTATGTAATAAATATAATATAAAAAATAAATAAAGAAATTGTCCCTGACTGGTCACTACAAGTTTACCCTACACGAAATAGACACCGGCTTGTTTCATCGGCTCACGAAAATTTAACTTAACTAAGAAAAGGCTATAAGATTTGACAAAAAGATCGCTAATGCAAACTCCATCATAAAAGAGCATGAAGACATATCGTTCGTCCTTAGCCTTTGTTCCGAGACTTTATTACTAAACTAACCCGCATAAAATGAATTTCCACTGACCCGGTGTAAACTGTCTCAAAATTTGCATAACATTGCTAGTTCACCTAAGGCGCGGCCTTCATATACTGCGTTGTCCCTCCGGATTAGAGTGGAAGATTCTGTGGGCTGCAGCGTTAATATTCATTCGCTCTACATCCTACATTCGCCATCTCAAACGTCCAATGTGCAGTTTTTTGACCAGGTCGATGTCGCTGTACAGCTCGTAGAGTTTATCGTTGAATCATCTTCTCCATAACCCGTCAACTCGTACTGGACCAAATATCTTAAGAATAATTTTTCTCTCGAAACGACCAAGAATATCTTTATATCCCCTTTAGAAAGAGTCCATGCTTCGGAGCCATAGAGCAGGGCTGGGATTATGAGCGTCCTATATAGAGTTTCCTTAGTTGTTCGCGAGAGGTTTTTAACTACATAGTTGCCTTCTCAGTCCAAAGAAACAGCGATGGGGTGTCATTTTCAGATGTGATAGCAGAGCCGAGGTAGACAAAGTCCCTTACTACCTCAAAGTTATAGCTCTCGATTGTTATATTCGGACCGATTCGTTGATGTTGGGTGACCCTTCTTGTTGACAGCATATACTTTGTTTTGCTCTCGTTTAACGCTAAACTCATTTTTGACGCTTCTGTTCCTATATACTCGCAAATGCACGAGCGAAAGCTCGCTGTGTTCTACCAGTAATATCAATATCTTCGGCATATGCAAGTATTTGGGTGCCCCTTCTTGTTGACAGCATATACTTAGTTTTGCTCTCGTTTAACGCTAAACTCATTTTTGACGCTGCTGTTCCTATATACTCGCAAATGCATGAGCGAAAGCTCGCTGTGTTCTACCAGTGATATTCATATCTTCGGCATATGCAAGTAATTGAACAGACTTTTGACAAATCGTACATCTTGAGTTCTGCACAATTCTTTCAAGTTTGATGTTAAAGATCTCACATGAAAGCACGGAGTTTTGCCTGTCTTTAGCGACCTTGATGCAGCAGCAAGCTTCATACACATAGACAGACGCACGAGTTTGGCAGAGATTCCAAAAAAACGACATGTCCTTGTATAGTTCGTGTCTATAAATGCTGTTATACGCGGCTTTAAAATCGTTAAAAAGGCGGTGGGACTTACCGATCCTAAAACCGCAGTGATAGCGTACAAATAGATCGTTGACAAATACGGCAGGCAAGATCTTATATGCGATGTTTAGGATACTGATACTTCTATAGTTGGCGCAGTTTAGGGGGTCTCCTTTCTTGTGAACGGGGCAAACGATGCTGAGGTTCCATTCATCAGACATACATTCATCCGACCAAATTTTAGAGATAAGTTGGTGTATGTTCTTTACCAAGTCGTCTTAAAAAGTTCGGCGGATAGGCTGTCCAGCCTGGCAACCTTATTCGGCTTTAGCTTAGTTATTGCTATCCTCACTTCACTTTGGTCGGGTGGACGGAATTTTTGTCTTTCTTTCCCGCAACGCCTAACGTAAAATACCTCATACAAAGTATGGAATTCGTGTCAAAATGAAGGACTCAATGTAAACACATTTCAAAACCACGATAATGCCTTCAAGACAAGCTAAAATCACTTTTCAACGCATCTGCTTTATGTGGGGCAATATATCTCTAATAACGTATCATAGGAAACAACGAAGCTTAGTAATTTATCTTCCGCCATATTTTGTTGCATCAAATAATTGTGCTTAAGTTCTAAGTTTTTTAAAATATTTATAGCGGAACTGTTGCTTCAACAGCACCCAATGCACCTACGAAAACTGAAATCGTCATGCCACTTTCTCTACTCTAAACGCCTATCGAAACCTATAGCTGCTAGCCTACATTCCATTGGTAAATTCCAAATTATTTCACCATTTTCCATGGCACAGCCGCAGCCGCTGCATAGACCACGTCATGCTAACATTGTTTCCCACGCCTACTTGCTGCAATTCATTTTCATATTCATTCTCAATCAGAGAAAATAGGAAAAAAAAATCGCTAACAACAACAACCGCAATGAAAATATTGTGAAAATGGGAAAAACCACTCACCGCTCAATTAATTATTATTATTTTCCAATGGCGGCGGCTTCGGTGTTGGGATTGGGACTCCCAACGCCAAGCAACAACAACAACAACAAGAACAAGCTGACAACTCGAACTCGAACCGCGCACACCATCATCCAAGTCCGAATCCAAGTGCATTTGTAAATTTATGCAAAAGCCCTCCTTAAACACTTTAGAATGTTGTAGTCGCAGTTGTAGCTAAAAGATAGGTGCACTTGTGGTGCGCGATCAATTGTTGAGCCCTTCGCCTCGCCTTGAGATTCTGCTCTCTTCCCGTCCCGACCAAAGAGCTGCTTGTCTTGTTATTTTAATGAAATTTACTTAAAATTCATCATATTCACCGATTTCCCTGAGATACTATTGCAATGGAATGGATGGTGCACTGATGAAGGTGGGCTTGGTGGGAAACAGCAAACAAAAAAATGTATCTCTTGATATGACCATTGGCATATACGAGGAGTCAAACGACGCGACGCGACGATAACTACGACGATGACGGTGGTGACGCTAACTAGGAGCAGTGCACAGCACAAATGAAAAGCTGAACAGTGGAAAACTTGTTGCAAATTTGCATTTCTAATTGTTTAACCATGGAGGAGAGCGAGCCGATAGAGAGGGTTCATCGCAGATCACCGCCATGGTGGATATCTTGGAGTTAACTACATTTACATGTTCCGGGATGAGGCTTACTTCGGTTAGATACTTCTGTTGGGTACGTTTGTAGATACACATGGATACATGTGTTTTGTGATGTTTTGCAAGTGTAGCGCGTCGTCGTCTATCATCATTCGAGAACGATGTAATGCCACTCTGCACCATTGTGCGTTTTTTGTTTTTCTGTTATCGTAATGGCCTTCCCTGCTAAGGGCGTACAGTTCATCATCATGATTATCATCTTCATCCATCCAACAACAGGAAAAGATAGATACTCCAGCACAACATATGACTGTGGGTGGGTGTTGGTTTTTTGTTTTGCTGCATCTGTATCTATTCTCCCGCCCAACATGCGTTGTGTTGCATTAAACTGTCATCTTTTCATGGATCGCATGCTACTTTTATTCTAAATGTGCGTTCAGTTGTTAGTTAAGAAGAGTATCTACTGCAGTATCGCGCTGGCATCAGAGTGAAATGTCATTTTTGTTGGTGACATGTCATGCGAATTGCCTAGCTCGTTGCGCGTCAGTTATTATTATTGTTCTTAGGGTATGAATATGACTAGCTTCCTGCAAGTGACCCTGATGTATTGTGTTGGATGTAGTTTTGCATATTTTAGCTACCTTACTGGGGGTGCGGAAATTGGCGAAGTGGAAGTGCTGAAGGTCTGATGGATTAAAGGGCGGATGGATGGTATGCTTTAAAATGGGAATAAGTTATGCAAATGGTTGTGGAGATGGAGGTTCAAAGTGGGCATCACGCACTTGAAGAAGATACACATAGGTTTACGTTGGGTGCTAACATATGTGCTTAAACTGCGTTGGGTGATGTGTTAACGGTACCCTGCTTTAC
Source organism: Ferdinandea cuprea (assembly GCA_963576555.1). NCBI lineage: Eukaryota > Metazoa > Arthropoda > Insecta > Diptera > Syrphidae > Ferdinandea > Ferdinandea cuprea. The sequence continues at coordinate 137,938,871 of OY754958.1, forward strand.
ACGTACAAGTCCAATTTCACCCAAACGACATGAAGGCCCAAAACCACCTTGATCTGTTGATAAATGTTGTAAGAGGTACCCCTGCCAAGTTGCCTTAGCTTTTTAACAACCGTGATCCCATGCGGAATATGAAATAGCGGCGTTCCTGTAGAGCTGGGAAGTTATAGACTCTTTTCCTCTTCTTCATTTCTGGACGATTCCATACGCTCGTCTGTCCAGAAGCCTCCTAAAGAAGTGGTTAAACGGATCCGCGAAGTTACTTAATAAACTGGGGTAATAGATTCAAAATTGATACTAAATGGAAGCCAACACAACGACATCACACTTTACCTTAAATTGTCCAGCTTTTGCCACAACCAAAGTGAAGATGGGCTTAATAAAATCGATATAGCCATGTCTGTTACCTGACAGATTTCGTGATTAAGGTTCCTATCTTAACTAGCGTTCTGTGATAGCATCGCTCTTCTAAAGAGAAGTGATTTTTATTACAACTCGTACTGGAGTAGTTTCGATATCTGAAGACTCCTCTCTTATCGATATGCCATTGATGCAGTTCAAGAATGAGATTTCGCATTTTCACAGCCCAGCTGCACTTAAGGCCCTCATCAACCCTTTAATCACTTCTAAGTTAGTACTTCAACTTAAGAACTTTTTGAATTTTGTCGAAAGACTGAGTCTTGTGAATGGAATAACAGGAAATGAGATCTCCGACCAACTTGCTCGTCAAGGTTCGGAAAAGGTTTTCTCAGGACCTGCACCTATGTTGGATCTTCTGGCATTCCTAGTAAGAGCTTCCAATTATGACTGGGACACTTCTACAGGCACTACATACGATAACGCGTTTCGTCGGGCTGCAGATAGACCAAACTAGTCTGGGAAGTCTACGGCATTTTATATAACTAGCGATAAAATACTGCGGACGCCTTGTAGGTATTCCGACGGGCCAAGCACCTTAACTTAGTAGGCTTAAGCGGATCATTTTCTCTGTAAATGTCCTGCCTTCGCTGGAACTAAGCTCCAGGACTAAGCTCCTTATCGCTAAAGTGCTTTCTCGGCTTTCTGAAAAACTCGGGTTAAAAGAAGTATCTGCCTGAGAGTACAAAGAATCAGTTATTTAGTGCTGTAGCGAATGTACATGCTTACTTTACTTAACGGGTCTGCATGAAACAGAGCAGCCTTCCATCCTCTGCGGTCCCGGGCACGCTACTTCCAGTTATCCAGACCAAGCGCTGTGGCATCTGCGATGGCTTGGTCTTTGAAACGGAGGTTCGGTCTTCCTTGTCGTCTCCAACCTGGGCGCTGTGATTTGAAGATCTTCTTGGATCTTCCGACTACATTGGCATGTGGCCAAGCCAATGTAGTCGGTGTGTTTTGGCTTTCTGGACTACATCCACATTGGTACAGCTCTAAGAGTTCGCGGTTATATCTTCTCCTCTATTCGCCCTCCTCGCACACAGGGCTATAAATCCTTCGAAGAATTTTTCTCTCAAAAGAGTTAAGTATCTGCTCTCCTTTCTTGCTTATCGTCCAGCACTTAGCGCTATAGAGCAGAACTGGCAGTCCTTCGAGTAAGGAATTTTTAACCCATTTGTTTTGTCAAACCGAAGTGGCAACGGTTTCCTGAGATAATGTTAACCCCGGAGTTAACAGTTTACCCCAATGTAGGTCGAAGTTTCTGCTTTAAAAAGGTAAAGTTTTTATCTAGCCGGTGTACAGATGTTTTCTTGTTTGTTGAAAGCATGTATTTGGTTTTGTCCTCGTTAACTTCAAAGCCAACTAAGCGCACCTGTTCTGTTCTTCTTGCCGTAAAAGCCTCTATCACGGCTCGCTGGGATCGGCCGATGATGTCGATATCATCTGCATACCTCGTAGCTCTACAGATCTGTTAAAGATAGTGCCTTCCGTGTTTACACCTGCTCTGCGCACTATCTGTTCCAGAATAAGGTTGAAGAAGTCACATGCTAGCGCATCCCTTTGCCGGAATCCCGTACATTTTTGGAACAGTTCAGATGAGCTGCTGCCACATTGCACCGTGTATTCTCCAGCGTCACACGGCACAATTGGATCCGTTTTGCCGGGATTCCAAATACGTCCATCCCACGTAGAGATCCTGTCGATGACATGCAGTTTCATCAAGACGGTGCCACATGCCACACAGCTGGTGAAACAATGAAAATATTGAAGAATAAATTTGGTGAGCAGCTTATCTCTCGAAATGGCCCTGTGAGGCCTTTTGATTATTACTTGTGGGGTTATGTAAAGCCGTTAGTCTATGTGGACAAGCCGAACACGATTGAAGCCTTACAGGATAACATATCATGCGTAATTCGTGGAATACCGAAATGGACCGAAATGCTCGAAAAGGTGACGCAAAATTGGACCTTCCGAATGGACCATTTGGAACGGAGCCGCGGACAACATTTACATGAAGTTGTCTTGAAAACGTAAATGGCGAAGGCCTACCTATCGATTACAATCAAAATTTTAAATATTTGATGCAAAATTGAGTGTTTTATTCGATTTAAAAAAAAAATACGCTTAAAAAAACACCATTTAAAAAATTAAAAAATCATAAAAATCCATCCCGTAGCTTTCCACGAGATGAGTGTAAAAACGTCAAACTCTCAGGGTTTTTTTTTTATTACATAAATTGAAGATGATTTATGACAAATGTTCATTAAAAATGGTTTCGCTGAAACAAAATGCCATTATTTTCAACAACTACTAAATCTTCGCCTACGTCATAAAACACTTTCAATAAACTACCTCGCAGCTAAGTGAAAGAATTTTCGTAATCTTTACATTCATTACAGTACGTGCCCAAATGCGATCGTTAAAAATTCAATGAACTTTGACTGCGGCACGAATGTTTAAAATGTGCACGCATTTGTTCGCTAATGATGAAAACTATAATCTATAAAATATATATTTCTATGAGTATGTATATCGGAAACCTTGCTCTAATCATCGATCGTGTAAATCTATCAATCAGTTAGCTAGCTTTCTTATCGACAGAATATTGGTTTTTTTTTATTATAATTTTCATTCCCTCCTCCCAGCAAGACCTTGCACTTGAAATTTTTATATTTTTTTTTAAATAAGAACGAAACCAAAAAAAAAAAGTATTTATATACAACCAACATGATTACGAAAGCTCTTTGTGTTGATTAAAAAGTTTGTCGTTGGTTTGAAAACCAAAGTTGGCGGTGCGAGGGAGATCATAACAAAAAAAAAATCAGAAAAAAAAGTCACAGCTAGCTAAACGATCGTTCAAGTTCAAGATCGCCACCACCGACCGGCATAACAGCACACTTCACCCAGTCCGACGATACAGGCAGCGCTTGTTCACTCACCGCGATCATCACCATCATCATTAACATCATTATCATCGCGGTAAGAGCAACAACAACAGTGGCGCGGCGTCAACTTCACCGTCGTCGTCGTCGTCGTAGTTGTCGTTGTCGTTTTGTGCCAAGCAGATCACCTTGAGCTTGAAATGAAATTAAAAACCAAACGATTCGTGCTGCTGCTGCTACTGCTGTAAGTAAGCTATCTGAAGAGGGCTTATATTTATATGAGTGAAGACCTCGTTGCTGCCAGTGTACGTGTACATACACCCACCCATAGCTGCGACGAATAAGCGTTCGTTTCTCTCCCAAGAAATGATCTAACTTGATCGACTGGCGATCAGTGTCTTGGGATATCTATCTATTTATCTCTAAATGATTATTTTATAAACGTTGGCTACCTCCATACATACATCTAGCTATACATATATTGGTGGGTGGTAAGGAAAAAAAATTGTATCTATAACAGCGACATTTACCCGCATTGACATTTGTGTGTTGCTGGCATTTCTCTGGCTTGTCTTGGCTTGGCTTGTTTTATTCGTGCGCAGATACCTACGCCTTTAGATACACCTATATGTATTTTCTTCGTTATGCAAGTTCATTTGCATATAGAAATACTTTAGCCACCACGTGCGTTTAATTGTGATGAAAAAAGAATAAAGAAAAAATCGAAATCAAACAACCATCAGAGAGATGCATTGAATACATTCACTTTTGTTGCTCTTGAGGTGAGTTGTAACTACATTTATGTATGTTGTAGGTACAAACATATATATGGTTGGCGCTGAGCCAAAAAAGATAGATAGCTAGAGATATCCCTGCTGCTGTCGTCGCGGCAGGAAGTGACTTTTGATGCACTTCTTCGTAAAATTTAAATGGGACTAGGTGTGTGTGCAGTTTTTAAAAGTGAACATGTGTGTTGTTGTCTTGACAGGTAGTTCTCATTTACCGCAATCGGGTAAAGTCATTGCCGAATTTAGATGTTCATCCATTTTAAGACGGCCAAAGACAAAGGAACTTAACAAACCAATGCACCTACGAGGTGCCAATTGCGTAGTGTATTTCGAGTGAATTCTCGAATATTTTGCTTCTCGCCTTACCAGCTCTTTTGGATTTAAAGTGAAATTAATTTCCCACTACGTAGCGTGCGGATCAAGGTCTTAATTAAAGGGTTGACAGACTTTCGATTTTGGTAGATGTGAATTTTAACGATTGTTTGGCATCCACCCACGGTCATTTTGTTGATGATTAGTCATTATGTAAAGTTGACAGAAGTCTTGCAAAATCTATAAAGAAGTTTTGCTTTAGAAGAATCGGTCCAGAACTAACATGAATTTGGTCTTACTTGACCTGGACCACCACCAACAACCAGATTCCTTTTATTTATTGTAAAAACGTTCTTTTCCTTAGAAATAGAGCAGATCGAGTGAAGATTTTTGTCGCAAGACTCTAGTCGCATATAACCAAGGACCAATATTTGAAGTTCGAAGTCTCATTAAAGCGGCTAGAAACCATATTCTTTACCTTCTTGGAGCTTTAGAGCTGTCACACTGCTACATATTTGACTTTTATTAAGGTTGTGGCAGCAAATTATTATGTACGGATTTTCATACCGAAACAAATGTGACTTGTGATGTGGTTCTATTTGTCCCACCTGCTCCGTCTGGCCCATAAAAAATAGGTCTGGTTACCTTTAGTACAGGTCTGGTGTTATCAAATGGCTGTTCTATTTTTTTCTTAGGGAACTAGACTGTTCCCTAGTGCCATCCAGGTCTTTTGTATTTAATTTGGAGCTTCTTTAAACCGGGATGGATAACCATTTCGGAGGATAACACCGTTAGTTTTTGAAGGTTCACGTTGGAGTTAGTTCAAAGATGGAAGATAGGTTTTTGTATTTTATTGTCCTTCGCGTGCAATAATATCCGGTTATGAAATTCCACAGATAGCTTTTACCCTCCCGCTTGTATCCCTCCCTCGTTTGTTCTTAACCCGTTACCAATCCCACTTTTATCCCTTCGCCTTGGTTTGTACTCCCTTTAATCCTCCAGACTCTTAACCAATACTTTTTGGGATGGTGTCACTATTATAACATTGCAAGACTCTCTGCGGTTTGTACGTCTGTAGAATTTTGGCAAAACAAAGTTATAATTCAGATGTAGTTTGTCATGTCAAGGATCTGAATAAATTGTTTGCCTGATCATCTGCCAGCACTCCGATTGACGAATTCGTGGGTTTTAGTCAAGAGGATTACATTTCAGATTCCTTTAAAGCAATTCAACCCCTTATAATATCCATGGGAAGCTTTCAAAATAATTCCTGTTCCAGCAAACATCTCGCTGATTTTTTGCGTGCCAATGCTGTTGTCCCAAAAGGTTGAATACTTGGCCATATAGTTTTCTACTACTTATAAACGATCCTCCAAAAATGCGGGTAACGTTTGGTCGAAGATGCTACTTACCGTCTCTTTTTAGGCTTTATATGCGTTTTTTAGTGGACTGAGACTTAATCCAAAAATCTCAGGCTATTGTCATAAAGAATTGACTCTTTTTGTTTTTCATTTATTGAGCTAGTTACCGGTACGCTTCCGTTACTTTTTTTCTTTTACATAATTTTCAGTCGAACCTTAACTTTGAAATATCATCTGTTACGCTCTATAGGCAAACCACACCGCGTGTTTCGGTTTCTCTATCTCTCACTGGTGGTTGCCCTCCAATAAGAATCAACGTTGTCCTAGCATCTTTTATAATTGGAAGTATATTTTTATGTATCCTTGATAGTACGAGTCAAAGAAAACTTTCGATATTGGGGTAAATCATCAAAACCACTAAAATTAATTAGCTGAAATTGTTCATGCTGATGGAATAAGTGGACACGTGTTTGACCGCTCAGTGGGATGTTGATGTTTTTTATGTAAAAAACGTATTGATCTTCAAACCCACTTTTTTCAAGTTGGAAGTAATATTTTTACGTTTGCAGAAATGGAAAAGATGCACAATTTAACGCCGAGGGTCTATTATGTAAACTTTTCGGGCTTTAATGCGGAACTACCTTTCCCTTTCCGAAACACTCAATACGACGACGAACTTAGATTGTCTTTAGACTACTAAGTGCAGGGAAAACCCAACCCAAGTGTATCAGCAAGTCGCTCTGCAGTCACTTCACTGCGATCGATACTATGACTGTTCAAGTGGCTGAGGTACTTGAAAAATGTAGAGGGAACTTAACTTCGTTTAGAGATGAATCAGCTTCTACAAGACTAAGCATAATCGATTTCGTGAATGAAATAAAATGTGCTTTATACCTACGGCAAATGTTTTCTATTTCTATTGCAGTAATTTATTGCACAGTATTTTAATCATATTGGAGCTATAGCGCCTTACATAATTGAGGTTCAATGTCGTTAATGTGACGAATTATCATCCTCATCCTTTAGATCTTGAATTGTTCTTGGCTTATTGACGAACAGCGGTGTCAAATCACATGATCGTGGCGGCCATTAAATTTCTCGCGCAAAAGAGCCACTGTTTCGTTGGCTGTGTGGCAAGTGGCACCATCCTGTTGGAAGCACATATCGTCCAGGTCCATATCCTCTATTTCTGGCCACAAGAAGTCCGTTCTCATCTTGCGATAACGAACACCATTCACGGTAACTGCTTGGCCGATATCATTTTCGAAGAAGTACGCCGCCAAACATAGACCGCGCCAAACAGTCACTCTTTTCGGATTCATCGGCTTTTCAACAATTTTGCTCAATGATTCTCATTTGCCCAAATGCGACAATTCTGCTTGTTAACAAATCCACAGAAGTGAAAGACGATTTTTTTTGTACAGTCACCAAATGCATTTGGATTTGAACGTCAATTTTCGTAAAAGGCTTCCACAATCTAAATGCGCTGTTCAATTGTGTACCTCTCTATGGGTTGAATTTGTCAAACACTGAAGCAAAGAAATGTCAAATTAAGATGGGCAAACAACTAGACGTTAAGGTGTGACTCACAACTAGCATCGTGCATCGTTGGACCACCCTTTATTTCGACTGAGATTGTCTATGGCAATACTCGATCCGCCTGGACCCTTATTGGGTTCTTCTCTTGGAACGCTGTTCTTTCTGAAGTAAACCTAAAAACTTATCTTTCACAGGCTATATGTGGCTCAGAACGCTCAATCGTTGAATTTGCAACTTATGGAGAAAGCATGCCACTGGAAACTTTCCCTGTAACATCAACCCATCAACCCCAACAGCCCAACAACCCAGAATATTACACGAATACTATTCACAAAGGCATGAACTTTGCACTGTAGCAAAGCAGTTGAGAGTGTTTTATAAAGCCTGCTTGGTTGTTTACGATAGGCCTTTAAGATGAGTGCAATGGCTAAGTGCGTTCGAATGCTAAGAAAGGGGTCCCTGCTTCAAATCCGACTCGTACCACCTTGAAAGTTTTTACTCGATCCCGTACCTCTTGTGAACGTCTGACAAACATCCAAGAGGCATGAGAAGCTTCTTAAAAATAAATTGCCCTTCAGAATCGGCATTAAACTGTGTAGTGTAGGTCCTGCGTTTGCGCCTAACACTTGTTTATTTATTTATTTTGTTAGCCTAAATCATTTTATCTTTTCGTTGAGGGTTTTGCATTGGAAATGTGTTACCAGTGTGGTCCCACAGTTTTCGATAGATAGACAGATCTTTTTAAAATCCGTTTGAGCACCGCCTTTGGGTAGTTTACTTCTCATTACAAGAGGTCTGTTAAAGGTCTGACGACATAATTGCAATAAGTAGCTGCTTTCACATCCCCACAAGATAGTGAAGAAAGTGTCATTTAAAATAAACAATCTACAAAAAAAAATTAACGTCTTCAGAAGCCATAAATAAATGGGAACACCTAGCTCGCTCTAACATCGCATTGCATGCGAAGAAGTATCTACTCTACTTCAACTTGTCTGTCAAATTTGCACTCTTGCCACACAATTTGAATGCACAACATTGTTGCCTTGCTTGTAAATTTTTTACTCAAGCGTGTAATGAAAATGTTTCCCGGTCGTTCTCCCTCCCTTCTTCGCTTAACTGCTTTCCATTTGCTTAAATTTTGTATTCTTCCTGCTTTTCAAATTGTTTTCTACTAAATCTACTGTTTCACGTTATAATTTGCAATTTATATTCAGAGCCGAAATGCCGTTATTTTACTCCCTAATTCTTAGTCCCGAAAAATTTATTTATACATAGGTGTAATACAGACGTGGATGTGGATGTGGATGCATGCCAAAATATGCACCTTCAACCTGCATGAGTGCAATTATAACCTCTGAAAGTCGTGCTCCCTCCCACCTCTAGCACCAGTTCTCTCAATTCATCCATCTGTCATGGGTGAAGACATTTTTTTTTTTTTCAAGACGTTCTTGAATGGGGAATTTATTCAAACAAGGGACAAACCAAAAAAAAAAAATGCATACTAAACCCTTTCTGAAGAGAATATGTAAAAATTAGGGGATCATACGGCTTACGAACGCAGAGCATCGCGTATCTGCTGCACCATCTGCAGCACAGATAGCAATACATGCGGCGGAACTGTCATCATTGCACCACCACGAAAACGAAAAGGGGTTGATGCACTGCCAAAAAATTTGGCAATCCTTGTTTATTTTTCGGGGTCCGCTTTAAGTTCCGCTCGAAAGAGCACGTTTTTCGAGTCGTCTTTCTGTCAGTCCGTCTGTCAACAAACAAACAAAAAAAATGCACGACAACGGTTAGAAACATTCATCCCTTGAATACATAACACGACTGGGCCAAGACACCAAACACAAACTCCCGAATAAACACAAAAATAAGAGCGACATAAAACGGGGAAGCGCAAAGCGAGGATGAAAAGGGTCACGTTACTTGTGTTTTTTTTTTTGGGGGTTACTGTTACGTGGTGGCATCGCCATTTCGAAATGAGATTTTTTGGCAACGATGAACGAACGGTCTTACATGTGCCTGCATGTATGTTACGCGGCGACATAACAAAATCGATAAGGATGCATGTGTGAGAGCAGCAATAAGGATGCAGGCCAAACACCGAAATTGCCTCTTGAAACTGGGTCAGTACGAAACGTGTATGCAAGTCAAAGTCGTAATTTTTGGCACAACCCTTCGATGTAAGGTAGGTAGTTACGGCAATATGTTGATGACGGAATTTTTGGGTATTTAACTGGGCACTCTTCGTCCTTGTTGTTGTTAGCAGTGGTGGCAGCGACATTAAAGGGATGCACAGCACACACCACCAAAATGTGAACGACATGTGTTTGGGATAATTTATTTGTTATAGGGTTTTGCTGGAACTGAGTGCGGCGAATATGTCAGAGGACGGGACTCACGCTGCAGGTGGGATAAATGGTCGATGTATTTTGCGTACAACCTGGGAAGCTAGTTTGGCAAATGACCAGCGCGCGTAAACTGATGAATTTATTGAGGAAATTAGTTGGTGAAGAAAATTTTTGGCAATAGTCGGTAGGCAGGTAGGTAGTGCAGGATGCAGCCAAATTTTGCGATTCGTTTGGGGGAAAGGACTCATGAATGTTTCTGTCGAGTAATTGGACTGAACATAAGTGTAAAATGAATCATGTTATATGCTGAATGGGTAAGTATTTGATTATCGAACTGCTGTTGCAATTAAAATTTATTTGTAATGTTCCACAAAGTTCGGTACTTGGGCCCCCACTGGTAAGACTTCAGAAGGAAAAAAAACGTTATTAGTTTTTCTCAGCAGATAAATCTGAAAATAAATACACTGAACAGACTTTGCATCGTATCGCACACCTTATGTGCGCAAACTTATTCTAATGTGCGTTAGGGTGATAAGTATTAACATGGCAACAAACGGGGGCACCTCCATCAACTTGGCTTGTTAGACGGGTTCTCGTTTGGGGTTTTTCTGCCAAAACGGACTGTTCAAAGGTTTTTGTTTCAATATGCTTAATTTCGGTGTCAGAGCCGGACTACATTGGCCTCATCATTTAGCCTCAGTGTTAAGGCTTGAACCTTCTCACCCTCTCACCATTTAAAGGAATGAAATCAAATCGCTGTCCTCGATATTTCAAAACTATATAAAAAATGTCTCCTCGCATCCAGTACCCCCCGCAAAAGCATCCACCCATATTTTGACCGTCTTACTCCGTGGCAGCGCAAACCTCCTTACACTAAATTGAATTTCATAAATAAGCAAACATACCAAACCTCCTCGTCTTCCAAAGAGAAATAGGCTACATTATCGCCTTAAGTGGAAAGCCACAGAAATATGTATGCGTTGCGCACACTTAAGTGGGCAGCATCGGTTGCGCCCAATTACATGGGCACATGGGCACACGGGATACGGAACCTTGTTCCTGGTGTAAATCAACACAGAAACTTCCTTGTGGCATTCTTTTATTCGTTCTTTTTGACTCGTTTATATGTTCCATATTGTCAGTGTGGCAGCAAAGCGAATGTGAAATTACAAATGTGCGCTTATGCGCGCGGCCTGTCAAAAGTCAAGGTGACCAACGTTAACCACACCGACCGTCTTAACCGGAGGCTGTAGGATGATCTTGATGGTAGTGGTAGTGCTGCGGCTGTGCTCTGCTGTGCTGTGATCAGGGAACACACGTTTCTCTTTGTGTTTGCGTGGTGGAATGCAAAAATGTGCAACAGCAGCGCACCGCACCACACATCACAGTCACAGAAGGAAACAAAGCCCGTAACGCATGCGCATAATCTCCGCGAAATGAAATGAAAAATTCCATTGAGATACCGCGACTATGCCACTGGGTTCCAACCTACTCACCTCAGAAAACACAACACGGAACACAAAACATGGAACAACAGCGCACAGTCCAGTCAAACTGTGCAACAACAGCAGCAGCTACAAACAGGTGCACGTTTGGCGTTGGCCGGTGTGATTTACGAGATGATCTTTTGCGGAACGCGTTTACGCTTAATGAGGCGTCTTTTTGTTCTCCGTTGTCGTTCTATAATAATAGTGGCCATCGACTCATGGATGCGCGCGCTTGTGATGTGTCACGTGTGTGACACCGCAGATAACGATTACGGCCAGCCGGGCGGGACACACACAAACACAAGCACAAACTCACATCGGATGTGGATGAAGTTTCACTTGTCACATTGTGTAACCGTATCCCAGCCGGGGGTGCCGCATAGTGTATCTTGTCAACCCAACCTAGTTGCGTTGATCTTAGGCGCAACAATAAAAAAAACAGTGCACCACTACTACGGCTTATGCAATCGCACATTTGTTATGGAGCAGAGTTCAGTGGAGCGGGTGGTGGCATTTATTGTGTTCCTCATTCTCGGGGATAAAACTACAACAACAACAGCAGCAGCTGTGTGCTGTATGCTAGATGCTAGATGCATGTTCGCGCATAAGGCACACGTAAGCGCGCGTAAACTATGGAGCTGTATAAATCTTTTGGAACAATCGCAGGCTCGGCGGCAGCTTGAGTGTTGCGAACAGAGGCTATGTCCTTGAGCCCGACTTGGTGGCGATGGTTTCAGCTTTTCATATTGGCGTTTGGTTCTATTGTATTTGCTCTCTACGAAGTTGATGCAATTTTATATGTAAGCGCGTGCGCGCGCATTATCTTGAATTTTGATCGTGAATTTGTTGCGAATTTAAAATTAAGTGCGGGTGAGGGTTTTTATTCAATGAACCTATACATGGAAGCGCGTAGTGAAAAATGTTTCACAAGTCAACGCTTCGGGGCATTTAGTTGGGGGTTTTAATGAGTTTTGCTTAAAAAAAAACTGACCATGTAGGTCAGTAGGCGTAACTTTTATAGTGCATTCATATCGCACACTTAAAGTGCGCTAACCAAGAATTGTGTGCGCTTTAGGTATCGTTACCGTGAATATGCTTTTCGGTTGTTCTTAAATAAATAAGCAAAACATAAGAGGTCTTCGAGCGATATTTAAAGAGCACACGCGTGTACTTTTGAAAAACTTTAGATTCTTATGAAAAAGTCGAAGTTTCTGCTCTAATTATAAGACTTGGGCTTATTGCACGTGTAAAAGCACTAAAGTTGGAAGTATTTAATCGACTTAGGGTCGTATTTAATTTCCTTAGAAATCTTAAATGAATTTACAAGACTTTTTTGATAAAGCGTAAAACATTTAACTTTTCCATACAAAAAATAGTTTAATTTTTCACTCAGGTTAGGTGAGGTTAGTTGGGTTGGCGATAGCGAGAAATCGTCACATTTAGGTCCTTGTTGACCCATTGTGATATCCTTCAGTGGGGGGATAAGCCACCGATATTGTGGCCTCTGCTGTGGTTCCTTCCTTACGTTGGCTACTACTTAATGTTGTCAAGCTATCCCCATGTCTCCAGGAAGCTGAAAAGATTGGAGATAGAGACATCTATCTATAATGTCTTGGAAGATGAAACTTTAAAGCGTTCTGCTCCTCAAGTGACAGAGACTCTGTATCTCTTCGTCACCGCAACCTCTACAAATATCGTCATCGTTGAGACTTAATTTCGTCATGTGGGTCCTTGGGAAGTTGTGGCCAGTTAAGGCACCTAGCAGCTTAGACAGTGATGTTCTATCACACTGTAATAGCTTGTTGGTTATACTCTGGCCATAGTTTCCGTGATACATCACAAGTGGTTATAGATTTCCACCTGTTATTGGCATTCATTCTGGTCTTGTATTCGACTTGTTCTCTGAAATTGCAGAGTGGCGGTTTGATCGACTGAAGTCCTCGGTCATGATCCATTTTGACTGAAGTCCTCGGTCATGATCCATTTCGTATGATCCACGCTAGCTCATCAGCCATCTCATTGATGGCCACGTCCTCGTGTCCAGGAACCCAGCAAAGGCATACCTTGTGCTGTGAGCTTAGAGCCTTAAGCTCTATGCGACTGCGGTGAACCAGCTTGGAAATGATTTCAGTAGCGCTTACTACCTTAATGGTCACTTGACTGTCAATGAAAATGGTAACATCATTCCGTGGTATTGCTTACATTGATACAGTATGGGCCGATTGCCAAAACCTAAGCCTGGAAAACACTACTTTGATCAGGGAGTCTGATGGAGTGGTATATATTTAATTCCTCTAAGAATAGACCGGCACCTGTTCCACAATCCATCTTTGATCCATCTGTGTATATGTAGTCGGAGCTAACGTTGTCTCCTACTTACATTCTAAGAATCTGTGCGTGCCCTACGAAACCTGGGTTCGAACTGACTATTTGGCTGATCCGCAAGGAATCCACAGAATTATTTTGGGTTTTGCTGCCTTCCTCACTCGTTCATTGACATTCAACCTCCTGTTAAGTTTCCTATCAAGGATAATACCAAGATACTTCGCACTTTATGTCAGCGTCACCAAGGTTTGCATATATATTCTCTTTGCTGATAAAGTTAATGATCACGTTAGGGATAGTACCATCAGCTATGGAATCTTGCAATGTTCTATTTACTGCGCATATTTTATTATTGTTGAATGCTCCTTCAATGTCCTAATCGTTTAATGATTTCTCTTGTAGTCAGCACTACTACTTCACCGCTCTGCCCTTAATGTAAGTATTCTGAGATGTGGAATAGTCCGCAACGAATATAGATATTCATTAATTTTTCAAAGGTTTTCAGGACCAACGATGTTAGACTTATGGGTCTGAAGTCGTTCAGTGATGGTTTTATGGCTGGGATAGCTAAGCCATGAGTTTTTTAAGGTCTGGAATATCAAGGCACTCCGCCTACACTCCTTCATCCATCCCGCGATGGAGCAGCAAAAAAAAGTAATGTTTTTCCAATCGAATGAATTAATTAGACCGTTCCGTGACTAAGGCAGTCCTTTGCAGTTGGGATGAGATTTTGGGTTTATTTTAACTTGGAGTCATTTTGCATTGCTAGACATTTCCAAACACTTCTAACGATCTAAAGGGCGCAACCGACAAAAAGAGTGATATAAGTACGAGGGTATAGGAATCTATGGGCATGATATCTTTTCTGAGTTGATTTCAGTATATCATTAAATTTTAAACATTTAACGTCATATCGCACATTAAATGTGCGCTAATGTGTGTGTTCAAATGTAAATGTGCGGGATCATGTAGTTTTTGCAATCTTTTGCGTGTTATACAAAAGGCAAAACAGCTTGTTCGACAGATGGGACGGGATCGTAGCTTGTCATCCGCTGTAATTCGTCATCTTAGGTATTTAAAATATTAAAAACGGTTTTAGCTTCGCAGCATTAAAGAAGGCGCCAATATCGGGGGTCTACAATCAGATTTAAAAATTTACTTCAACCTATGCCTAAAATAAATCTTAAAGTCTAGGCCTTGAACGTATTTTAAAAATGTTTCTCACCATATTCATCAACATATTTCTGCAGTCTGTCGTCGTTTGGGCCCCTTTTGTTTCGAGTCATTTCCGAACCTTAAACTGCCTTATGTACCCATACCAATCCAAAAAATGCATTGCGCGCACCTAATATCTGGGTCACAACCAAACACACACAACATACTCCCTAAAACATGGAAGCCTATAAGCAATCAACAATTCCGCAAAAACATACAATTTGCTTCCCATTCTCAGATAGCTTAGCAAATATCTTTCGAAGGATCCACCCAAATATCTCCCATTTAATGGATACGTGTATGCCATGATCAAACGAGAATTGATGGTCTACAAAAGCGCCTTCCTCTTGCAATTAGATGCTTCCCATCACATGGTCTCGTCGTACATAGATCTCGTATTGTCTAATGGTGTGGATCCAAAGTCCTGTGCAGGGCAACGCACACAGACAAACAAACAAACAAAAACAAAAAAAAAGCCGAAGAGATACATTTTTACAAATGACTAATATCCGCATCAACCCACACACCACTGTGTTATGATAAATTGTACCTTCACCGTAGTCATTACCCGTGTGCGCAGTGTGGCATGTTGCCCTCCGCGAGCCGACGGCCCCTCCTGCAAAATTGCACATTACAACCGATAACACCCCAAAAAACACATAAATCCTCACTCAGTTAGGTCGGCGGCAGACAACAACACAACAACTCTGCAAAAATACAACACACAACCGATCAAAGTGCTTTTTTATTGATTGATCCTTTTTGCAGCTGCAATTACCTGCAATTGTTTACGTGTGTGTGTGTGTGCGCGCGCCTGATGTGTTCAAGTGTTCGTTATATTGCAATGGCAAGGCAAAGTGTGTGGAATGTGCAACCTTAATTACATGACGCACTGAACAATTAGAAGAATGCCAGAGAGTGGCACCACATAGAGCATCCCGCGCTGTAATTAACTATAGAGAATTTCCCCGCACCAAGCCTGCACAGAGAAAAACCCCACACCCAATATCTCCATCCCCATCGCCATCACCATCATCATCGCTGCGCTGTGGT
Organism: Ferdinandea cuprea; assembly: GCA_963576555.1. NCBI lineage: Eukaryota > Metazoa > Arthropoda > Insecta > Diptera > Syrphidae > Ferdinandea > Ferdinandea cuprea. The sequence goes on from OY754958.1 coordinate 137,954,601, forward strand.
GTGTGGTGTGTGGTGTGGTTGTCGTCGTAGTTAGTGAACTGGCCAACATTCTCGCGTGCGCTGATCGAGTGCATTTTATATCGTATATCTCGTAATCTCTAATTTATTGCATTCAATAAAGAAGCAAGAATCTCGTTGGTTCGTTCTCCCTCTTGTTCTCCGCCACTGTTCTGTGTGTGCCCGTGTGTGCTTTTGTGTGTTCTTTTTGTATTTCTCTTTTCTCTGCCATTTGAAGGTCACACGCGCAATTTTATCGCGAGGGACCACCACAGGCTCTAGCATTAGATATAGATACATATGTAGATACAAATGTATCTAACGCCAATGCAGCGTATATTTGCTTGCGGTATTAGTAGTGTGTGCCAACTAAATTGTGTGTGCAACAAACAATGCTATAATTAATTGTGAAAGTCGTCCCGTCCCTCCTTCCACCCAGCACCCCCTTGTCGTTGGCGCAAAGTTTATGCAAGCTTCCGTCAATGTCGCGTATACGCATATTTCTACCGTTTAGATTCAGAGTGAGCGCTACACAGATAAAGGGGTGCTCTGTTCGCCGCTGCCAGTAGGCCACGTTTCTTAATCGCACACACACTCGAACTGTAATGCGGCTTATTGTGTGTAGGCCAGGCCAGGCCAGGCCACCTCCACGTCAATAGCAGCAGCAGCAGCAGCTACAGCAACACGTGTGTCGCGTTTGTTGTCCGTTCCGTGTTGTTCCTGTCGTGAGTGGCTATGTGTGTGATGCAACTTAATTCACGACTTCAATTAGCTGCCTGACATGGTTCTTTTTATTGAGCCGTTTTCTGTTACTCGTTGCGCATTGTAGATGTATATAAAACAAACAAAAAAATATTCATATGCCTTATGCGAATAGCGAATACCTCATGTGCGGTGGTAAATATCAGCATATTTCTTGTAATTGTACTGCGACCACACACATGTGTGCGCTATTTCGGCAGAGTGCCGGTCGAGTTGCGAGCTACATAGGCTTGTAAGCGCTGCTCAAGTCGTGTGTGTTAAGGTGGCGCAAACTGTTAGTTAGATTGTAATCTTGAAGCATAGTAAAGCAATAATGGTTTCCTTGTTAACCGTAAGGGGCTATATGCCTTAATTGCACTTTATTTGGTGTGGTTTTATTTTCTAATAACTTACTGGATACCTTCATCGTCATAAGCTTGAAGGAACATCTTAAAGGGCTTATTCTAACTTCCCTTTAAAAGCTGTTTTTAAGAATAACAAAGAAGTTGTCCAGACTTGAGTTCAACCGTAGTTCTAGATCCACTCCAAGTTGGATACTTAATTCATTAGTGCCTTAAAAGCTTTTCAGTAGTCACCTCCTAACTTTAGCTTCGCTTAAGATTTACTTGTTTATGAAGTTACAAAGGAAAAGTTCATGGACTGGACATTTACTAAGAGAACATTTAGCTAGCCAAGTCCTTGAGTAAATTTATTTTAGATATGCACTCTCTTGCACTCCAAATTATTGAGGGAAATGAGCAGGCGGATGAGCTTACAAGAATAGGAGGGCTACTTGTTGCTAGTTAGGTTGCAGGTATCAAACCTCTCCTCGGCATAAAAAAGGCCACGATTGAGGAAAAAACCATTAGGTCTGCCAATCTAATGTAGAGGGGCACACTTTTCGATTATAAAAGATCTATGAAGTTAGTAGAAATGAGCACGGTTGAGCCTAGAATATCTACAAAAAGTCTGCCTCCTGCGGAAACATACAAAGAGGCTCGGATACATAACACATGGTATACTGTCCGAGTGTGAGGCAATAGCGCGGAGTCGAAGAAAATGTTTGGACAAATATTTCTTTAAAAACTTAGAGGAAATAGATGGCATGGACTTCAAGGGCCTTTTAGGTCTTTGCAGGGATATTAGTTGGTTTACCAGCAAAATTGTTTGAGCTTTTCTGCCTTTTGAATTGTGAATTCAGCTGGTTCCCCAGGGATCGCGATGGGCTCGGTTTGGTGCCTAGTGTTGTCTGGTGGATTTCGTTTTCACCACACCCCTGTTTAACTTAACCTAGCCTGCACTCCAAATTGGTTGATATTATTATTGTCAACATAAAACAAATTCGAATTGAAGGCTTTTAAACGTGATCCAAAAACTTAACAGAGCGGAATGAAGTTTTGTTTTCTATGAAATCTTTGTTAGGGTTAGGTTAGGTTGCCACTTCAAGTCGGTGAGGCCATCTCACTTAGACCAAAAAGAGGTCCGTTGTGATACATCGTGGATCTATACTTTTTGTACTCTACGCGTTAAACCAGTTGGAGCTCTGGATATAGTGAAAGAGATTTTTAACGTAAATAGTTGACAGATCTTTAAGATTGTAATGGAAGAAGGTACCTACTACCTATGTAGGTGGACCTTATGTTTTTGGGAAAGAGCAGAATAAGTTCAAGGAAAGTGTATAATTGCACCCTCCTCCTCTTCGTCCATACAACTTCGGCAGAAGTCTTTTGAGTACATGCCAAGCCTAGTAGCATGACTGCCTATAAGACAGTGTCCAGTGATGACACCTATTGTAAAGCTGACGTGCAGTATTTTAAGAGGGATCAAGTGGCACTAACTATCCTTAGAGCGGATTTTGCCTAAGCTGGATCTGAAACGCTCTAAGTGCGTTTCAGATCCAGCTTAGGCAAAATCCGCTCTAAGGATAGTTAGTGCCACTTGTCCATCTAAGGATAGTTTTCTCAATACCTTGTAGATTCATAATCAGTTTGCACGTGGATTTTGGAATGCCTAGGGAACCTTTATCAGGTGAAATATCAGGCAGTGTGGTTCCGTGCCCTAGAATTGCTTCGACATCTCCTTAAGAGAGGATAGGCATTACATTTTTGTCAAACTGAGGCCGAGGTGTGGTGTAATCTATGTTTCTAAGAATGGTCCTAAATAGGCCAAATTCTTTCTCGGTCTTAAATTCTTTATCTGTTGTTTGAGGCGAATGGCCGAGTAAGCAGCTAATTGTCTGCTTAAGATGTCGAGTAGTTTTCAAAGAAGCATAATGTCGAGTGCTGCCGAGGGAGTAGTACGAAGTGCACCACTTGCTGATCGCTGAACTTTGCCGAGTTTGTCTCGATTTGTCGCAATGTTCAAGGCAGTCCACCGATGACACCGTACATGAGTACATGAGGTCCTACAACCGAGATATATAGCCAATGTGTAATGTGGGGTTGAAGACCCCATGTATTACTAATTGTTTTCTTGCAAGAAAAATGATCAACTGTTGCTTTCCTAACTCTTTCTTGTATATTAGGTTTCCAGCTTATTCCAAGATTATACCCAGATATTTTGCTTTATCAGAGAAGACTAAGCTGATACCTTTAATAGAGGGAGGGACAATAATAGGTATTTTGTACCCGCTGGTGAAAAGGGCAAGTTCGGTTTTGTGGAGCATTTTGAAAAAGTTCTGTTAAGGTATTGGGATGCTTTCCTGAAATATTGGGTAAGAAGATGAGAACTTGATTCTAGGCAACAAAATGGTACGTTGGCAAAGAAGGAAGAAGGCAGGTCCTCATTTTCTGTAGCATTACAGCTTCTATGCCTATGGGAGGATATTTGGCAAAATCGGTGATCCTAGGTCCAATCATTTCATATTGCTTTACCCGAGGACGGAAGTAAATAAAAACGAGAAGATAGTTTCGTCCGATAGTAAGTGATGCTTTCAACCTAAAAGCTATGATTAAAACCCAAAGAATAGGTTTAGCCTATACAGCTTGACTATTTCTCGCCCCTTTTTCAAGTAGGGAAGAATGGCTTAAAAACGGAATACCAAGCATAAAATCAAGGAAGCCCTTAGGAATATATACTTGGAAATAACGCAGAAAGCTCTTTTATTGTGAATCCTTATTGGAGTCATAATCAGCAGGGCTAGAAGCTAGATCTTAGGACCTGTATGGGCTGCTGCAATGCCTAATGATAAATGTAAATGTCAAAAGAGTCTTAAGATGTAAAGCTTTCTTAACTGCCCTGTGATGCGCTCCAAATCTCTTATCGTCTTCACGTGAAAAGCTCTTTTGCCCTTTTTGGCAAACCATGAAGGGACAATTCCTTTTACTCTAGTTGAAGACCTATCTTCGTCAATCCGAAGCATAGGGGCTTCAACATTCTGCGTTGCACCTATTCTGAACAGTCCTCCCCGACGTACCTATTTTACTTTTATTTATGGGTTACCTTTGTAGCCGTTATTGGTAACTTTTCCCCAGAGGAATTTCAACCGGAAAACACCCAAACCATTTCAATTCCAACCGACCTCGAGAGAGTTCGTTCGCGAAATGCATTATTATTTTTTTCCACGTCACATTTCCTATGGCCTACTTATCCAATCAACCGCAACGCAACCTCAGACCGTCAGACAATTGTTTCCTTGCATCATTCAGTATCAGTTGCCTGCCGCCGCTACCACCAGCAGCATCGTCATCCTCGCTATAACAACCCTTCTGGCGACCAGCCATCGAAACAAATTGAAAAATACAAGAGCACCTTTCCTGTGTCGCCGGCGAGCAGAGCAAAGCAGTGGCAGTGGCAGAGGCAAACGAGGTGGACACCTTGGTCAAGTCAATGAGAGCCACCACTACCATCACCACTTCGTCGAATACACCAACTGCTGCCATTGTCCTCCACCTTCTTCGTCGTCTTCGATCGACACGCGGTGAAATGGAAATCCACTGAGCTTGCCCTGCTCCCTGCTGGCTGTTGCTGCTGATGGTGGTCTTGCTTCGCTACCGTTTAACATGTGTCCGCGTGCGTTGTCTGCAATTCTGTGCTGTTGTTTAAGTTTTTTTTTTGTTTTATTTTGTTTTGTTTAAGTGGAATGACTGCGGAGGTGGAAGGTATGGAAGAGGATTTCCTTTCCTTACCCTTTAATCCAACTGGAGACCGACGATGTCCGCATTCGGCAGACCAAACTAAACCAGACCAAGACCACAAGACAACGCGTAACAGCAACGGCTGCTGCTGTGAGAACAAATTTATGAGATCGATTTCTGCTTAATGCATTCCCATGTTGTTGGCGGCGGTCCCCAAAAAAGCGGTCCACATCTAAACTCTCACACACTGGCTGACTGTGGTCCAGCTCCGCCATCATCAGCAGCTTCTGGTACGGGGGAGATGGGGCGCATGGGACTGGGGCCCGTATCCATAAAAAGCGCCAAAGGAGCAATTAGGAGGTGCATACGTTGTTGTGTTCCCCTGCACTCGGTGTGTTGCGTTGTGTTGTGTTGTGTTTGTTAAGTTAGGACAGACAGACAAACAAACAGATAGATACAGATACTTTTTTGGTTCCCGTTATCACCTGCAGTAAAGAATTTCGCCGCCCGCCGCCGCTACCACTCGACTTGTGTTGACTCAGTTGGACTCGATCTCTTTCCTTTGCCTAATGCCAAGGCATCGCATCGCAACAATTGAATCGCTGACTTGCTGACCGCAAAGTCGTAACCAAAAAAGTATCTCGAACTGAATTCACATCCTATAGATAGGAGGAAAGAAAAATCACTCAAGCAATGCGTGCGTGGGTGGGTTGAACAACAACGCAACGTTTGTATGCACGGAGCTTGTTGATTCATGTAGGATGTTGCAATGTTGTAGTCCAGTCTTGGTCCACTCCACCATGGACCAGGAGAAGTAACAGCAGTAGCGACACCCGTTGTCCTCTTCAGCAGATCCGGGAGAGACAAACTTGACATGATGGAGGTTTGTGTTGATTATGCGGTTCAGTTTGGTGTTTGGCATAAATCTTCTGCTGCTGTGTGTTGCTCCCGTTGTTGCTTTGCTAGTGGTGTTGGTGCTTAGTTGAGGTGACATATCTGGAATTGGTGACCACGTCCGTTTTTTTTTTGGAATGTTTAGTATGAGGAAATCAGCCATCGAAATGTTACTACAGATAAGTACAACTGCAGCGCAACAACAAACAGCAAACGGCAATCGTTAACGATGTCAAACGCCCTTCTTACGAGGTGAGCCGGATGGTTTGTTGCTGCCACCACAGCTCTTGTTGAGTTGAGAGTCTCGCTCGGTGGCAATTAATTTCAATCGCCTCTGGCGCTGCAGTGACATGTGCGCACATGTTGCTGTGTATGCGGAATTGAATTTGACCGAAATGACCGAATGGAATGTGGCGCATGCGAATGGGAGTCAAGAGAAATTAGATTTCTGGTGAAGGTTTTCTGGTGGCTTGATGGACTTTGCTGGCTGGAGCACTGGAGAATTCTGTCAACTAAATTGGTCTTGAAACCGTTAAGCGACGTTTTGTAGGGAAAGGAATTCGTTTCTTTACGGTGACTAATGGGGGAAATTTAACGCCACTAATGGAAGGATTAGGCCAGGCCGCAGATTGAGGTGTTTTCTTGGAAAGGTTTTTTTTTTTTTTGATTTCATTTTTGCGGATTAAATTAGTTTTGTGAGGTGACAAGTAGTTTGCGCTGTTAATTGGGTGCGAAATTGTCACGATTTAATGACGCGAAAGCCGCAAGAAGTCGTCAGTTGTAATTTCAGAAGCTCGTATTTGTAGAAACTCTGGATATGCCTTAATTCGCCTCATATGGTATGAAGAGTGCGCAACTCACTCAATAATTTCACATCAGAACAAAATAATAGATGCCTAGAAGCCATCAGAAGCACCAAAACTGAGCAACGAAACTCCTGGTTTGATAATGAGTGCCGACAAGCACATGTAGCAACTACACAAAAAAAGACAGGAGTGGCTCGTGAGTTCTACGAGCAAAAACAAAAGTAAAGATAATCGAGCATGAAAAGTGCGCGATCGAGTAAATAGAGCTCCTACAGCCGGCATAGTGGTTTACAATTTTAACAAAATGCAAAATTAGCGTGTCAGGGGAGAGACCTGTAGAGATGATTAAGGAAACTTTGTAGTAGAGGCACAAGTCAGTGCTGAGAACATGTAAATCTAATTAGTGCAGGCTGAGAAACGGCGAAGACGACACAATTTTTCGTTGTTAGGCAGAACGAACCATTCAATATTGACATGAAAGCCAAGTTTTTCCTCAACTCGATCAAAATGAAGTGAAGATTGCAAATATCTTAACTAAAACCTAACAAGGCTGGAGGGGGTCGGAAGAAAGTATGAGCTCATATCTGTCGAAACTAATTTATTTGTGATGCTACTAAACGGGGGGTCTTCGGTTTGAGTCCGTACCGTACCACCTCAAAGTTTTTATTCGCCGTCCCATCTCTTGCGAACGTCTGACAAACATCTTGGAGTAATAACTGTCACCTTCTCTAACATAAATTGTCGTTAAAAACTGTAGCTCCCTTCAATTCGTATCAAAAAGTATATCTTCGCACCCACAATGGTTAAAGAAGCAATGCTGTCGGAACTGTATGGGCCGTTTACGCTTAATATCTTTTTTTTTATATTATTTAAGTGGTTACCGCAGAAAGTGGACATACTTAAAGAAGAGCTTTACAGATTCATGTTTATTTTGGGGATCGCTGCAGAGAATTTAGGCAAGGCAGGATGACTCGAGGTCATGTGATCGCTGGAACATTATTTTTTTTTTGGTTTGGGGTACGCTGGAGGATAAAATCATCGAAAGACACTGGAACAAGTTTTAGTGGCGAGGGAGCCCTGAGCAGTAGTGAGGGACTTTAACCCGATCTAAAAAAAAAACCTCTCCAAGACTTACTTGCATCTGTCTTTAAGGTACTGCACCTTAGTCGTTAGCAATCTTCAGCAATTTTGTTTGTATTTTTGTTGGTAATGTGTGGTACATTCTTGTGAGTAAAATGAATGTGAACTGACTTAAGGTCATTTAACCTTATCTGCCACTTTGTTGTCCAATTTGAAATCTTTTTTACTTTCTTTTGAAGCTTTTTTGTTGCTATTTCAACAGCTTCTGCCACAGCAAGTGTAGCAGTATCATCTGCAAAAGTTAGTATAGTTATTTCTTCACTTTTTGGGAGATCGCTGACAGGTATAGTACTGGACCCAGTACACTTCTTTGTGGTATACCAGCTTTGATTCCTTTTAAAGTTGAGTATTCTATTTTTTGCTTAATTCTAAAGAACCGTTGGGATATATTACTCTCAAGAATCTTGAAGTAATGCTTCGGCAGTTGCTTTTTTATCTATTTGTTTCTCTTCAATCTTTTCTATGATTCTATGCACCTGATCAATCGTCGAATGCTTATTTCTAAACCCAAATTGATGGTTTGGGAGTAGCGATTTTTCTGCAATTATTTTTTGCAGCCTTTTCTCCAGCATCTTTTCGAATAATTTAGACAACATTTAGACACGCATCGAAATTGGGCGGTATAAGGTTACCACGTTGGGTGGTTTAAAATCAAATCCGGGGGCTATATTTATCCCTTTTTTTTTCTTTTTTCTTTAGCAATAACTGAACTAGCAGACCTATCATCTTCGCATTTTTCTTTCGTTGGAAAACGCCTTCGAGATACTCTGTAAATAAATTAGCTTTTTCTTGGCTGCTTTTTGCCCAGTTACCTTCTCTGGTTTTTCTGGGGGAATGTGAGCTATTGGATTGTTCATTTTCTATGCTTTGATTCCATAGCGAGTATTCTGTACTAGCATCGTTCATCAGGTTGCTAAGATATATTTATAAAATTCTTTTATAGATTTCCTGAGCTTAATATTTAATTGGTTCACTTTCGTTTTATTATTTGGCGCCCTTGTCTGTTTACTAGCCTTTCTCTTTTCCGCAATAATTACACATATTTCGTGGGGATAAGAGCTTTCCTTCATGTATTGAGTTATCTTGGGAGTTGCAGCCCATACAGCTTTTTGTATATTGAGTGTTAATTTTTGCACTGCTTCTTCTAATTGTTCTTCTGTTAGAAAATCTGCTGATAGTTGGATACTCTCTTCCAATTCTTGTGTGAAGAAGTTTCAATCAATCAGCCCATTAACAAGCTTTAAAGGTATTGAGGAGTGATCCGATTCCAGATCTGGGCCTTCTTCTACACTTATTTTATTTGAAGAGATAGTTTTTGTTATAAAAGAGTCGACAAGATAGGATGTTTTATTCCTTTTCATTGGCCAATGGATAGGTTTCTCCGTGAGTTGAATATGCCGCTACCTTCTTTAAATGTTTCATATGGGGTAGCGGCTAAAACTTTAGAAGGTACTGGGGCAATTGATTAATAGAGTACCGCTCTAACTATTTAGCCACTACAACATTTCATATAAAAAAATGTATTGATATATGTTGCATGACAGATAACAGCTGACACATGACCGATTTTAGACGACATCTTATAGGTGACACAATATTACTTGCGTCACCTATAAGATGGCAATTAAACATAGCAAAGATCGTTGTTTTCGCCGCGCACCTACAAGTAAAAATCTAGAAGTAACATATCTGTGGTTTGTGATAGATAACAGCTGGCAGAAGTCATATCACCCCTAGCAGATGATATATTGTCGGCCGTGACCTCTTAAATTGATTTCACTTGTTATGAAGGAATCACAAAAATCAAAGGTACTATTCACGAGATACAGTAAAAATAGTTAGCTTATGTTTTTCCTGTCAATTTTTAGAAGTCCTGAGAATGCCAAATGATAGAACTGGTTTTGCTAAATTTCAAGAGGTCCTGTTGTTTACCCGTGAATGTCCCAGGTAAGGTCTACCGGGAACCGAGGACGACATACTTATACATTTATTTTTCAAACTACAGCCCCGGATTGACCTACATTTTATAGCCTTCTGTGGGTGGCGCGGTCTTTAATAAACTGACTTCTGACCCAGAAATTAATTTGCGTGAGCCGTAATTACAGCTTAAATCTACGATTCGCCGTGGAATTCATTAGTTTTAGCAAGGGATGAATCGTTACTAAATTTTAAATGCTCAACCATAAAATTTTTAAAATGAATATTCCAAAATTTATACAAACCCTAAATTGGCTTTAATTTTATTGCAACCAATAAGTCCTTTGGTCGAATATTTACTCTTCATAACAACGTTTCAAGTCTCACTTAGCTCGTCATAAAAATCACATTCACCTCGGTTACATCGTAAAAATAAGCATTCCCTGTGCGCTTCTATGCCATCCCGGAACCTACATTTTATCGCCTAATTTCGAGCGATTCTCGTAGAAATTCGCTTAAAACTCATTTGTTCGCACATCGACAACATACTCTAATCGTTGCAATCAACTCTAAATGGAAAACTCAAATGAACCTAAACACCTAGCAAAGCATCCGCGGCGTGTATTTACCACCACAAATGGTTCAGAGCCGTAATTGCCCATGGATGTCGGTCGTCGGTCGTCGGTCGTCGTCCCCAGTCGCAACACAGTGACGAGTCAGAGATCAACGGCTACCGAAACAAGAAAACCACAATCTCATTCCAATCACTCCATCTGCAAGTTTACGGTCCACTCAGCAGCGGTGGTGGCGATTAACGCTGCGCGTATCTATCGGGACAATTTCTCTGCGAAATGGTCAAAAGAAAGGTTGTTTTGCTCCTTGGTGATGGTGCTGCTGCTGGTGGTTCGTTCTCCTTCTTTGCGACCGGCCGCATGCAATTTTTAACGCAATAACGTAATCGGGAGGCCTCATCACTATAATTACTGTGATAAATCTAGGCGCCTCGAGAGAAACTTCACCATTTCAGAGAATGGAACGCGTGCGAACTGGCCAAGTGACAGGAGGACACAAAGCTGTGTCCACCACCAGACCAAAACCAAAGATCGAAAAATTGTTGAGTTGAGTTGCCTAGCCGCCGCCGCACAGTTCCACCAGCTACTGCTGCTGCTGGCGATTCTCATCCTCACCTCACTAGGTGCGCAGCAGTTAGATGGATGGAGAGAGAAAGAGCGCCCGCTCTTTTAATGGCCAAGATAAGTGCTTACATCAGAGCAAATGAGAAACAATAAATTATTATGATTTGCAGAAATGTTCTCTGCAACTGTATAATGATGTATCAAAAAGTGCAGGAGCAAGAACGGCAGCAGCGCACCAGTGACCGTCATCGTCATCGTCATCGTCATCGTCTTCTACCTTGGTCTCGAAGCGGCCCCGGGTTAAAATCACTATAATTAAGATATAAGGGCACATTTGGAATTGCCAATCACGCTGATGGAGATGAATGTAGGGACGACCGACGAATGCTGAGAGTGGTTGCAGCAACCACTTGGACCGCTGCTGCGCGTCTGTGACAATTATCGGGCAGTAAAATGCTAAATTGCTGGGGAAGCAAAATTAAGTTTTAAGACTACCACGCGGACGAATGTTTGTGTGCGTGTTTGCGTGCGCTGCAGGCAACAGTCGTTGCTTAAATGAAATGGAATGTGACTTCGGGGTGTGATTCATTGAGTGGTAAGAGGTTTTAGGTTGGCTCTATATAGCCTGAGGACGGGGTCAGCCGAAGATAGATTAAGGCGGACAATGCGTTGATTACTTTTCAGGGCGGAGATTGAGTTGGCTAATGACCTGAGATGGATGTGAATTAAGATGTTGATTTGGGTGGATGAATGAATCTTGGTGTTGTTTTTTTTTTTTTTTGTGGATAGGGACAGCGATTGGTAGTTGACTGTAATGATGCCGAGGTATTGCTGATTTTACCTCAGACTGAGAAAGCTTTGGGAACCTTGCAAAGACCTTGTCAAAGTGCAGTCAACTTTTCAATTTGTCTGGATTCTATGCTCGAAAGTTGAGGTCTGATTTTGCAGGCCAAAATCTTTTAAAACGATCACGGAGCGTGGAAAGGAACAGCATCAACTGAAGGCTGGTAACGACGATAGATTTTCAAGCAGAGTCACTCTCTTACTTGCTTTACACCGATCACCGAGTGTCAAGACCAACAAACGTGAAACCAAAGAAGCATAGAAAAGCGTCGATCACAAGCTGAATGCTGGTCACTTGATCGTTTGTCATGATCACTGAACGGACTGACTGAGCATTGACCATCGATAGCTTTTAAGTTTTTCCAGTAAGTTGCTTAGTCAAGATCACTTATTACTGAATATCATCAGGAAGCTATCAGTTAGAAGTAAGTGGCGGCATCATTTATGAGCTAAAAAAAAATGCGTCTTGATTACTAATCCAAGTTTGTTTGGTTTGAAATTATTCAACAGACTGCATCTATCCAACAAGTATCCAACAAGGCTGTTAAGGTTTGCCCCAATCCCTTGTACATGTACTTTTCTTGTCCTTATCATTTTCTTCTCATCGCAACCACAAAAGGACTCATAAAATGCATTAGCCCACAGCTAATTCCAACAATCGATCGATCGATCCACCCTTTCTCTTTAAGCAAGTTCCTTGACCGCTGTCACTAGTGTCATTGTCTATCCACGCGTGATACCCCCTGGCTTAATGCACATGTGTCCCATCTAATGACACAACCTTCCGAGAAGTGGAAAATCACTACCAGCGCCCACAGATTAAGATCATACCCTAGGTCACACTTCAAGTTCATCGCATAATTTTTAATTACACACTTCTTGTCCAGTTGGGTACAGGATTTATCTGCCACCAGGAGCACAAATAAATGAATCTATGTTCGGACACTCCTTCCATATCTTTTGATGTATTATATTTTTAACCCTCACCGACACGCGAGTCTTTCGCTACCCTGGAGGCCATCAACATGACATCTTTTCTCTTTTCTGATGGTGAGCGCGCCCATGTTTAGTTTATTTAGTTTCCGCATCTCTTGGCGCTTGCCTCTAATCCCAGAGCCAAGGATGATAATCAGAGAAGATCCCCTTCGGTTTATCGTTGATTTCACAGTTGGAATGCCCCGATAGTCCCTAACAGGATCTGTCTAAATCTCGCTTAAAGATCTATCAGCCGGAGAACTGAGAACGAGTTCTCTGTCTTTTCTCCATGACGGAAGCAACACTTAATATCGCTGAGCCATAATTACAATCATCTCATTGAGCGCAACCGTAAATGCGGCAGCGGCAGAGAAGAAGAAGCGTCATCCACGCACTGTACTCTCCGCGCACATTTAACTTGATCTCCTTCCGGTCCTTCGTTTTGAATAATAACCACCACCGGAGCCCCGATGGGGAAATGTGATAAAATATCTATAATCCCCCTTTCGCTGCCGCGCGGGAACTCTTGTGTTGTTGCATAGAGTTTAGCGCACCACCAGAGACGCTGAGAGATTATCGCCAGTTCGAATGTTGAGCGCGGACCGTTTCAATTCATGCGTGTGCTTTATAACCGTCTGTGTGTCCGCACAGCACAGGTTGATTCGACCACGTATAATAAACAACGACGATGCCGCGCGCCCCGCCACCGCCGCGCCGCTCAACACGGCTAGGCTCGGACACTGGAGTCACTGGCAGGCCATACAAAGTGTCTGTCGCATCCGTTGACAGTTTTGTGCGCGCAGGTTTTATTGCTGGTTAAGCAAATGTTTTATACGCTCATCTGCGCCGAACAGCAGCTTCTGTGAAGTGTTGTTCTCATTTACTTAGATGGCGCGGCTTCTTGTATAGAGATACCTACAGTGAAAGAGGATGTATGAGCTGTGTTGGTGGGTAGCTAGGAAGGATTGCATTGCATTGCATACTCGTCGTATCTTTTGCTGGTTGCGTGAAGTGTCACTTTTCATTAGAATTGACGCGTGACCATTCTACTTCTCTGAGCATGCGTAGCTTTATCTTTCACTACCCAACTTTGTTATGCAATTTATAGGCTGGCAGCTGGGAAAAGATAGAGAAGACAGCAGCAGCAGCAAAAAGAAAAAAAGAAAAAATAAAGATGAAGAACTGCGCTGAGATAAACTTGCCTGGTCGGATAATTAATGACATCCAATTGGATTAAGTCCTCGGTAATGACTTGCGTAAATGCGGCGTGCGGATTCGCATTGCCATTTTTTTCTTTCTTTATTTTCTTCAATGGCGATGAGTTGTTCATGAGAAGTGGAACGAAAAGTTCCGGTGGTATTAACATATAATGAAACTGGTTGTAGCGCCATCTGTTGAGTGGAAATTCCGCACATTTAATGACCGTTAATCTCTCATTTATGAGAATTTAATAACTTGGAGATGATGACGGCTTATGGCCTTGGGATTTTGGAAGGAACTATTCCCCTTTTACGAAGGGAAATAAGATGTGGCGACATCTGTTCAGCAACATCTTGTTTGGGAAGATTTATTGATGTTGCATGGCCTGTGGGTCTTATAATATCAGTCAATTGGCAACCTCTACCAGAAGTTTAAGCATATTAAAATTCTTATAGTTAGGGTTGTAATGAGTCTTTACTCAACGAAGACATTATTGAGAAAAGTTTTTGGCGGTGTAATGTCAAGTAATGTAATTTGATGTAGGGGCAGTATTAAGTTGTGTTCTTTCATTGAGTAATGCGATAAAACAGTGGTCTTGGGTTAGGTGATAGGTCGACTTACTTAGACCAAAAAGAGGTCCGTTGTGATAGCAGTTGGATATAAACTTTTACTACTCTACGCGTTAAACCATTTGGAGCTCTAGATATAGCGAAGAGATCTTTAAAGTCAGTAGTTGACAGATCTTCAAGATTTTAATAGAAGAAGGCACTTAGGTGAATCTAACGTTCCTGGGAGAGAACAGAAGGTTTAGGATTGCCTTTTTTTTAGAAAGACCAAACACTTAGAGCGTTTCAGATCCAGCTTAGGCCAAATCCGCCTGGTCGCTAGACAAGGTGTGACACTTGTCAACCTAAGGTTAGTTTTCTCAATAGCTTCTAACTTTATCATTAGTTTGCATGTGGCAATTGGAATGCCTAAGGAACCTTTATCAGGTGAAATATCAGGCAGTGTGGTTCCGTGCATTGCTAGTTCGTCGGCCTTGCAGTTCCCTAGAATATCTCTATGCCCCGGCACCTAGCAGAGGTTAATGTTGAATAGCTTCGACGGGCCACTATAAAGTTTAGATCAACTGAGTCCAGCGATTTAAAGGCCGCTTGGAGAAGCTATCAGAGAAGATTCAGATATCCCTAGTGGATAACACTTTTCTTTGCAGCCAAGATAAGACTTCTCTAATCGCCATAACTTCGTATTTATCTCTTATATTTAACCCTCTGATGCATGATTTGTTTGTTTCTATAAACAAAAATATTTTTAGGAAGGAAATCACTTAGAAAACAGACTTTGTTATGGAGAAATTTACACTTTTGAAATCTTACTTAAAGTGGCGCTACAGTCCGGGGTAGACATGGGCCTTAACCAACTAGCGTCTTCAGTTTTGCACGCTAAGTTAGTTAAGGTTCCCTTCTACTTGCGTTCGCCACCTAAGTCGCGGTCTTCCTCTACTGCGCCGTCCCTCGGGTGTGGATTCGAGGTTCTACATTCGTTCTACATGTCCAGCTTTCCACCGTCGTTGGACCTTCACTCTTTTGGCTAAGTCGATGTCGTTGTACAGCCCATACAGTTCGTCGTTGTATCTCCTCCTCCATTCACCGTCTACTCAATCGATTTCTTAGCCCAACTAAACAGCGATTAGCAAGAGTTATTCTTCGTTAAATTACAGCGGTGAGACGTGTCCGTCTGACAGCATAATCAGGGTGTTTTTGTTTTAGAGGTATAGAACTTCGAATTGAAATAAAACACAAGAAAGTAGTTTTAATGTCCATCAATTGATTTCGGGCATGTGGCCGCCGCGGTTGGTTCGAATAAAGACAAGTCTAGAGGTCCAATTTTCAACCACTTTTTCAAGCATTTGGGGCTGTATGTCGGCAATAATGCCACGAATGTTGGCTTCCAAGTCCCCTAACGTTTTTCGTTTGTTGGCGTAGGCGAGCGACTTCACATATCCCCAAAGAAAATAATCCAATAGTGTCAAATCACACGGTCTTGGTGGCCAATTGACAGGTCCATTCCGCGAAATTATGCGCTCATCGAATGTTTCCTTCAATAAATCGATTGTGACGTGCGCTGTGTGGCATGTAGCACCGTCTTCTTGGAACCACAGCTCATCCACATTCGTGCCATCCAATTCGGGAACAAATTAGTCGGTCTCCATTAACGGTAACTGGCTCTCCAGCATAATTTCGGAAGAAGTATGTCCCAATGACTCCACCAGCCCATAGAGCATACCAAACAGTCAGTTTTTGTGGATGTAATGGCGTTTCAAGGGTCTCACGTGGATTCTTTTCACTCCAAATGCGGCAACCCAAAATGAGCTTGCGGTAAACTTCGCGAACTGAACCATTATTTTGGAAATAAATTTGCACGAGTTGCAAGCGTTTTTCATTTGTCAACCTGTTCATGATGGAATCGCAAACCAAACTGAACAGAGTTGCCAGATTTGACCACAAAATGTCAGTTTTATCTTTATTCGAAAAACCAACCTCTAAAAAAAACACCCTTTATTACTATTTTACCTCTGAAAATTTTCAAAAAGAGTCTCGGATGAAGAAAAGGCGTCTGATATGAGTTTAAAGAAAAACACCATTATTAATTAAAGCTAAACTTGTATTTCAAATTCAAGTAAGAAAGCAAACGTAACGTCTATTTAAGACTTAATAAAATAAGTAAATTATTTTATACATCCTTAACAAAAATCAGTCAATTTGACTTAAAACTAAGTAACAAATATAAACAAGCTGGAAGCCAGTATCCTAGTTGCTTATCATTAAGTAAATTTAGTGCAAACAACATTGACTAACAAGATTCTACCTAAAGTTGGTTGGTTTGTTTATTTTTGGTCGACGCTAATTTCTTTACACACAAGGTAAGAACAAAATTGGCTACAATTTGGTGTTATCAGCTTGTTTCTAGCAAGGCCCTAAGTCGATTTTCAAAACTTACGGATAAGTTTTCCGACATTTAAAATTATTGCAGAATAGAGTCGTATGTCAACATAGGCCGCGTTGTTCCATATTAAAAGGTTATGTCAAGTAAATTTATGTCGACATTAGCAATTATTACAAAAGAAAATATTAAAATAAAACGGCTCTCCTGATAAATGTAGAAAATCGGCTTAAGACACTCTACCTAGGGCTTGCGCTTTCATTTCTAGTAATTTGTATTGTCTGATAAAGTTTTCGTGATAATAGTTTAGATCTGTTAGCATTATAGCTAGGAGTCCAAGTTCGTTGATTTTTAGAAAGATGAGTCACGAAGTCCGGGCTTCCATAAAAGAGTATAAATGACTCTAAAGACTCCACGAAGGTAACGCTGACTCCAAAGTATGGTTTTCGTTAACTGGGGAATAAATTTGGTATAGAACCTTAAACTAGAATATTCCGAAGTATTGAACATTAAGTTGGTACCACCCTGTAATGTGCTATAAAATAAGATATTTAAATTTCGCATCTTTTAAGCCATAAATCGTCTATCTACGTTGAGTATAGCAGTTAGGAATTATATGGGTTTTAATGGCAGGCCCCATGGAATGTCATTTTCCATAGAAAAATCATCCTTTTTCGTAAATACCAGTAAACAAGCGTCAAATCTCTGACTTACACGTATTCACGTTGAGTATAGGAGTAAGGAATTATATGGGTTTTAATGGCAGGCCCCATGGAATGTCATTTTCCATAGAAAAATCATCCTTTTTCGTAAATACCAATAAACAAGCGTCAAATCTCTGACTTACACGTATTCACGTTGAGTATAGGAGTAAGGAATTATATGGGTTTTATTGGCAGGCCTCATGCAATGCCATTTTCCATAGAAAAATCATCCTTTTTCGTAAATACCAGTAAACAAGCGTCAAATCTCTGACTTACACGTATTCACGTTGAGTATAGGAGTAAGGAATTATATGGGTTTTAATGGCAGGCCCCATGGAATGTCATTTTCCATAGAAAAATCATCCTTTTTCGTAAATCCCACCAAAAAAGCGTCAGATCTCTGACTTACACGTATTCACGTTGAGTATAAGTGTAACGAATTATATGGGTTTTGATGGCAGGCCCCATGGAATGTCATTTTCCATAGCAAACTCATCCATTTTCGTAAATCCCACCAAAAAAGCGTCAAATCTCTGACCTACACGTATTCAAAGATAGGAAATATGAGAGAGAATTTGAAAATTCATAATTACTCACCTGTGACTGAAAACCTATCTCGCATCAATTTTGATGATGATTTGATGGTTGTAGGCTTTCTTTTTGAGTTGACTGATTGTGAGGATATGTAACGGTAACTAATTGTGTCTAATTGGACTTATTCGAAACCATGTTATTCAACCATAAAAAAATCGCAATGGCAACACGTGAAACATGTAGGTTATGTTTAAATCAAACCTGTGGTGATGGCGTTCGTTATATTTTACACCAAGAGGGTAAGGTATGGCACCCATCCGTGCATCCAACCGTTACTCTCAACCTCACTCTTAAACTATTTTCCCGATACTAGTTAAATGGAACGCTTAACCTAACTCAAAGTCCTCTATTTACATTTCATCCATAACCTGACGAGCCTGTTTTTTTCTGTAAAACAGCAAGACCTACCCACCGCCACTATTTGTAGACTTGTTCTAGCTCACAATTTTATGAACAAAAACAAAAAAAAAAATCTCAATTGGAATGTAGTATGTATAAACTAAACAATTTTCATCAGCCCACACGACCTATTACACTTTTTCTTGCAAACAATTATTCTTCTTCTTCCTCTGCCACATAATAGTATAATTCAATTAATTGCGTACCTAATCATTAGACTATTGCAGACATCTCACTATTCCACCGCTCGCCTTGCTCTAACCAATTATTAGCAACTCAAATGTATTAAATATGGACACCTTCATCATGCTCAAGCAGTGCATCCCCAACTAATTCCGTTCCCGTACGCCATAAAAAGATCAAACAACCAACCAATTGCCACCTCTTTCTATGGCATCGTCTCATTTCCCAGCCGAGGTAAATGTCAAAAGCTAATAATTAACTCCACCGATCCATGGCTGGAGTAATGAGTCGTCACATGAAATTATTACATGAACTGGATTGCGTCCAAACCAGAGCAGAAGGCGTTCCCGAACGCAGCAGAAAAAAAATGAAGAGTAAAACAAAAAAAATTCTCTCAAGATACGACGAGTAGCTTCCTACAAACACTGACACTGCAACTATGCAACTACAAGTACCTATAGTAGTTCAGAGATACTTTAATTGAATGTCAGAGGAGCGCGCGAAAGAACGTCGAGGCTGTGTCCTAATCACAAGACTTCCCCTAATAAGATACTGCCAACTTTTATTGCCCCAACCGCAAAGTAAGTTATAGTTTTCATTAAGATAAGCGGAGCAAGGCTGCCGCGTTCCAAAAAAAAAAACAAAAAAAAAAAACCTAACTTCAGGTGTTCGCGCGGAGAGCGCGCGTAGTTGACCCAAAAGTTGGCAGTTCCCCGTGGCCGGCCGAACGACCAACGTTATCGTCGAAATCCTTCCTCCCATAAGTGGTGAATTAATGCGGAAGCGCGCCAGCAACGTCCCGTGAAAATTCCCAATTCCTATCGGGAGTAATTTTTCGTCAGATTCTGGAAATGCGCATCGAACATTTCCAGAATATGGGATCCCCATCCAATGGACGATGTATTATATGGAATGCGTGCGAAGCTTAATTACGGCAAGCGGAGTTTTGGGTCCGTGCCACCTGAAAGACAAATGGTGATGAAGCCGCCGCCGCTGATCTTCTTGGTTGTATATGTCTCACGTTTGCGCGTGCGCGAGTGAGAATACGAAAATAGTGCATCCCGGATGCATCTCCAACCATGGACTACTGACTCGTTGCCATTAGTGTGATGCAAGATCGAAATTAAGATCGTGATGGGTTTTTTTTACTCCTTATTTCGGTGGGTAAAATTCGATTAGGAGGGATGCGGAGGGACCTGCAACGCATATTGAGGGTGGAATAGATATCGATATTTATGCAAAATGATTTAAAGTCGGTCCCATGGAAGGCGGAAGCAGCCACAACGACGACGACGAAGACGACGACGTTCAAGTGCGCAGGTGAAGAGTGGGTGTACGAGCGGATAGTGAATCCACTTTGAAAGGAGTTCGAGTTTAAAGTGGGTAACACCCTCTATGCAAGCGAAATTGATAGAAAATCGGCGCGCATGCGCCTGCCTACCTGCCTGCCTGGTTATGTGCGCTGATTTATCAATTGAAGTGATCTTAATTCGATCGCGGGCATGTGTATTAGGATCTCGCTTGTGTGATGTGAAATGATTAATGGTGTTGATCTCCGGTCACAGATAGTTCCAACTGTATTCTTATTAGCTTCGATAGTTGGATATTTAATGCTGATCTATCGTCGCAGATTGCTGTTGAAATTTGTTTTTACTATCAGTTGCGATCGGCGAAGTGATTATGGAAGACTCACTTAGCTGGATTCGAAACCAGTTCGGAATGTTGGATTTCATTGTTTTCGAGTGTGCGCGAGCAAATTGATTTAAGTTTAGTGGGTCAAGCTACGGTGTGATTTTCAATTATGTGAGTTGCTTTGTGCACATGCAGTCTTACCTATTTTAAGATAGAGATATACCGGGCTTAAGCTCGTTTTTATATTCATTTATTTCAGTGCGTTTCGGTTTTTGAAATTCGAAAATGTCACAATTAATTGTGATCATTAATGGTTTATTCAAACAAATACTGACAGATCCACCAGCTTGAGAACATATATGTTATATTAAGATACTATGAGACGTTAGAGTCCCATAAACTTGCATCATAGTCGCAACAAAGAGAATATTGAAAGAACGATGGTTTCCTGATCGCTGCTTCCCTGATTGATGGCAATTCATGTCAATAACATCGTGGATGTCCGAGCGTTTCAAGCTTTGTGTCGGAGCTGATCAAAAATTATTTAAAGGCCACCGAAATTATATATTTTTTAGGAAAGGACTCTTGACAGCTGCGAAGGATGTCTTAGAAATTACACAATCGGAAGGATGCTTTGAGAAGATTCTAGCAACTTAGGGTACTTAACCTTCTTATTTGTGTAAGTGTAAGTTTTGACGAAGTAAAACTACAAACGAGAAGAAGCTGGAGTAACCACTTATTTTCCCTTTCTTGACTATAAATGATGAATAGCATTTAGTAGATGCGAGTAACTTCAATCAATGTCGGGCCATTCTGTAAATTCTGTCTTAAAAGGGATTGTACTTTCTTTGAATCTGGTATCATCACTCTAGCTTTGGTAAGCCCAATGCGCAGTTTTGTTTTGACCAGGTCGATGTCGATGTACAGGTCGTAGAGTTTATCGTTGAATCGTCTACTCCATTACCCGACAACGCATACAGGCGATATTTAAGTAGAATTTTTCTCTCAAAACAACCAAGGATATCTTTAACCTTTTTAGAGAGGATCCACGCTTCGGAACCAAAGAGCAGGACTGGGATTATTAACCTTCTGTTAATACATTTTTAATAATAATAGTTCCTAGAGTTTGGGCTCCTTTGTGTTGATGAAGCAAAGCAAACAGATAATAATCAGTAAAAAAAATTATTAGCAAGTACGTAGATACTCCTTTTTAGCTACAAAAGCTTACTAAAGACAACGTTTTTGCGATCGTGCGGAAATTTCGAACTCAAAGTGAGTATAGAAAAGTTGAAAAAAGTGAATCCGCCAATGTCGTCCATCGGTTTGTCTGTCTGGGAACCCTATGCCGAAACGCTTCTACAGATTTGCTTTAAAGTTCCTATATAAGACTTGCTGACCCGGCAAACGGTGCCCGTAAATTTATTTTAATTTGTTCCGCCTTAAATATTTATTTTTATTTAAATAATGTTATTGAAATTTATTTTAACTACGATATACCACTCCAGTATTCAACATTATATTTAAGTCTTCCTGTCATTTTATTATTTTTAATTTTAATAAAATTGTATACTTCAAGCCTTTTATTCAATTGAGTTTCTAGAGACTTAAAAGTAGAGCGCTATTCGTTTTTCATAAGGTAGACTTGGTGATGTGCCTCTACAATTGATTTGTTAATAGTAACGGTCCTCCACAGTCCTTAGGTTCCAAAATGGTCCATTGCAGGGTTAAGGTTATTTATTTTAAGGGTGCCACCAAAGGGCCGAAAAAAATGTCGACCTGCTCAATTGAACTTAAAATTCTCCAAGACATTGAAAATATTTCGAAAAGTACGTCATGTTTAAGGACTTCATTATGATCATCTGCTTTTTTAAAAATATGTGTTTCTCAATTTTAATTTTAAAATATTTTATTTTTTTAAAGATTTCACATAAAATTCACTGCAAACGATGAGACGATTACAAATTTGGCAGTTGATTTTCTTATGTGAATCAATAAAAAACGACGATCTCTCGATTGGCCAATTCGATCATTGTAAATTGGTAGTCACACGAAGGAAAAGCATTTTCAAGACAACGTCCGTCGTTCGATCGTTTTTGCAAAATCCACTTGATGCAAAATTTTCCTGCGATCGTATTTTGTTCAAAATCAGTGAAATTAAAAAGTTGATTACTTTGGTCAAACTATGCTGTATGATTATTCTCAATAGAGGTCACTTTCCAAACGTGAAATAAGCTAACATTTTTGAAAGTTGGTCTTATATAACTTAGCCTTATTTCGTCGCAACGACATTTTCACTTGAAAAAGTGGCTCATTCGAAATCATCATCTTTCAATTCCGTCAATGCTTCATTCAGCACTAAAAAAATGGGCTACAAAAACTTCGGCTGGGCGGATTTTCAAATTTTTGTTTCGATCGCATTTAATTTTTTTTTTCTAAGCAAATTTACTCGTAAATCGTTCCAAAGATTTTGGTAATTTTTTGTATCTGGGATGGGGCCGAAAATACTGAATACTCAGTATTTAACTTTCTCGTATACGTGCGAAAATTTCGAACTCAAACTGAGTATGAGGTTTTACGACTTTAGAGAAGTCCAAAAAAGTGGGTCTGCCAATGCCGTCCGTCGATCTGTCTGTCTGTCTGTCCGGGCGCGGATTTGCTTCAAAGTTCGTGTATAAGGTTCTTGGGGTTACATCTAGGGGCATCTTTTTATTTTTTGCTTTATCTTTTGAAATAACGGTACCTGCCATACAATTTTTTTGTGAAAATCACTTATGACTATTTTTCTCGAATAAGGTTTCAAGGATTCCCTCATTTTTTGTACTAACGATTTTTGGGATGGGGTGAAAATTTCTTCGGGATGGGTGATTTTAGAAAAAAAACGATTAACGGTAATTTTTAAAACTGCCAATATCTCAAAAATCAGAATGAAATTACTATTTATTCTAAGCTGCGTACTTAGAATTTTGAAATAATTTTTTGTAACTTTTTTTTCATATAACGATTTTCTTAAGTTTAAATTAAATTCGTTTGCCCAAAAAAAAGGCTCTAACGATGTTGATCAACTTTTGTATTTTGAACAATTATTCTAAAAGTGTCCAATGTGCAAAATTACATAAAAATCTTTGGAGCCGTTTTTGGGTAAATATAATTTTTCAAAATTAAAAAAAGGAATTTAAATAAATTTGGTATTCGATCAAATGTTACCATTCTTTTTTACCTACTTATGTACATTGATTTCCTTTTAATATTATTTCTATTCAGCAAACCAAATTCTTATTTGTTAATAAATTTTCTATTATTTTTTTTCCATTTCAGGTGAGTTGACAATTCGTTGGATGATTATACGATTCGTAAGTAAAGCCTAAATGCATTGCGTGAATATCCTTTGATAAGTAAATGATAGATCTGCTATAGCATTTTTTTTAACAATTGAATGTTCCACATTGTTTAGTTCCCAATTATCACGTCGTTAAGTGAAATTGAATTTATTGTGTATTGTTTCACAAGAAGTTTGACTTGAAGTCCTACAAATATTTAAGTCCGTTACGTGGGCGAAAAAAACTTAAAATTTCGATATGATTAAGTCAAAAGGTACGATTACACGGCCATTTTTTCAAGTCATTTAAATGATGCTGTGATGTAAAAATCGCGTCACAAAGCAGTCTTTTTAAATGTCGTTCTGTGTGATCGCCATTTTTGGGATTACATTTTCGGTGTCATTTAAATGACTAGGAAGATGGCCGTGTAATCGTATAGGAAAGGTGACATTTGTCATTTTGATGACGCAAGGAACTACCATATGATCTTAATTTAATGGCATCCCAACGGAAAATTCTAAAGGACTCGCAGTTCCGGTAATTTTGGGACAAATATGACGATAATAGTCGTTTCGTGTGATCGCCATTTTTTCTCAAATGACCAATGACGAATCGTAGCTTGAATGGCACTCTAATGCGACATTTTTTCCTGACGTCACAGCGTCATTTAAATGACTCGAAAACAGTGGCCGTACCTTAAGACTAGTGAGATTAATGTGCTTAAAACCAAGTGCAACACGGACTAAATACTGTCCGGCATTCACATCGTTCATTTATAAGCTCGACCTAACTACATAACTATATAGTATGTTTAATTGTGGTGGCTTTTGACCTGGGGAAGGTTTAATCCACAGTAATCCAAGCAGTCCATTAACAATGAAAGAGATGGGCGTATTATGCTTACTAACCGAAGTACTTCTTATCAATTTTCAGTTGGTTCTGTAGGATTTGATGTACCGGTTTTTGCATACCACAAAAAAACCGAAACACAATACCAAGACACAGCTTTAAAATTATCCAAATGCCACTATCAGCTAAGAATGACTACTTATCTTCTTCTGCTAGCATAGTCGGCCTCACGTTGGGCGCCATTCTATTGTGGAAATACTTTTACGACAGTCATCTTTGTTTGCATGCTCAATAACACACTGCTGGTGGTAAAAAAAACTCCAAATATATTGCTCTCACTGCATAACAACTTTCAATCGTGAGTTGGAAAAAAATATTCACAATTCCCATTCCCATTGTCTTTGCTCTTTTTTGTATATCGCTGACCTCTGCCAACCTGACGTCACGCATTGTCACACACCCAACAATTGAAATGCCACAATGGTGTGTCTCCCTTCCCCCACCCGCAAAAAAAAGATTCCAACTCTAACCCATGTTGACCCTAATCCCGCATTTGATGACAAATCCACACCTAATCCCAATAACATTACGCCTTCCAGGTGTCATTATAACCAAAAGTTTCACCACAATTCCGAATACACGAATACATGTATCTGTATCCCGTACAAACAAAAGGCTGCGCTCTGACTAATGCACCAGGGAAAAAGAAAACACAAACAAAAAATATAAACCAAATCCATTCAAATCAAGGAAATCTCTGCGCAAAGGAAATCCAAATATTTATTCCCTCCACGCATTTTGCGGGCGAGCGCACACACAGAGTCGAAAGCTACAGCCCAGAGAGTATATCATTTGACACTTCATTTAGAGGCGACAAGAAAATTCGATTTATTAATCCGACTTTTCCACGTCGTAGCCGTGGTATGGTACCAACAACGAACTGGTGATCCCGACGTACACATACTCCCTATCCGCCCCAATCAAGCAACGTGCCGATCATTAATAAGTTCGCTTGGTTTGCCTAACGGGCACCGTGGACTTTTGCATTCATATTCAGTAGCGCCCCAAAGGAAATCCACAAGGATAATTAATGACATTCGCTTGTCACAGAGTAGATTTTGAGTAATCTCCCAGTAACTAAGCGGCTTCGGCCGCGCTCTGCAACGGCATAAGATACTCAACGCATGATCTTAGATATACAATGCATGCGCGGCCTTTTGACTATCAAGCGGAGCGTGCACGCCAAATCAAAGTTCAAGTCAATTATTCACAAAAAAAACAGAAAAAAAATTCCACCTACCACAAGGTTGCAGTTGTGGACCAATTCTTAGTATTAGTGCAAATGCCGAGTTATTACCAACTTATAATGGTGCAGGCTTGATCGTATCTCTGGTGAACTGTTGCACCTCCAGAATGAGACGCCAAATTAACACCTATTTTGCGGTCCTGTCTCCCTCCCTATAGGTATCGGCGAGGGTGGACAATATCGGCAATGGACAATGTTCGGTTGCAAGTTTGTCATAATGGACAGAGCTGAGGTGGTGACCAATTTACATATAGACCCCAACGCGCAGTGATTGCGCGCGATAAACAAAACATAAATCAATCGCAACGAAAGGTTAAAAATACCAGAAGCTAGCTGGACTCGCACAGATGCACTACTATAAAACGTGAAGTGATCTGCTTTGTTTTTTTGTTTCTGTTTTCACTTCACTCGCAGTGTAATTGGATACCTTGCCTCAACAACGAACGACTGTGAAGGTGAGGAGAGGTTTCTGCGTTTGACTTTTGGGTCTAATTGTGCTGATACTCCTGATCTCAATGCCGATTGAACGCGCCTTCTTCGCCTTATAAAAAAGATACTCTCTGGGATAGTGATGTTGGATGATGGCATGGCAGCCGCTTCGCAACGATTGAGAGATTTATATTGCGTGCGTTTGGCTAAATGGAGCGCGCACATATGCAAAGTGGTTGGCATTTAATGTGGCGCTTTTTATTACAACCAGCCACAGACAGACGGACGGACGAACGGACAGACACCCGTGCATAGATACATACATGTAGATATCTGTGCAGCGCGGATCGCTCTCCGGCGGATGTTTTCTTGATTATTATTTTATTATCATTATTATTGTTGTTAGTAAGCTGGTAATGGGGCAAAGTTGTGTTTCGCTGCTGGGTAGGTAGCTCCCAGCTAAATCGGTAACTACCTATGCTATGCGTTTGAAGCTAGTCTCTTTCTATAATTTAATTAGAAAATGTAAAACACTGCGCGCAGTGTACTACCTGTTCGCAGATAACTAGGCGAATACACTAAGGAGTGTACAAAGAGCGAATTAGATTTGAGGGAGAGATCGCAATTAAGAGGTAAATATTTACAAATTAGTGATCGTGATCGCTTGCGATTAAGTACGAGAGGGTGCGTTCGCTTTTAATTATGGTGATTTGAATGGTGCGGAAGGTGGAATTGGCTGCTGCTGCTGCTGTAGAATGGAGTAGCAGTGAATTTAGTCTGGGAATGGTGCGGCGCGGCGGTAGCATGATGCTTAAAGAAAGTCCACGTACAAAATTTACGTGATTTGATGTGCAAATTCGTATCATTAGACGCTGCCGAGGTAGACTATTTCCGGGGCAATAATTGAGACAGAAAGTGCATATGAAATGTTTTTCTTATTGCTTTAAACGAACATGCTAGTGGTTAGTACGGCCAGCACGAATGGAGGTCTGCTTAGTAAGGCTTTTCTTTTAAATTACTTAAGTACAAAAAGTCTAACGATCCATGTCTGTGCAGCAAGGTTCATTTGGTAAGAGTGTGGAGTTATGGAGTCCATAAATCATACATTTTTGGGATTGCACCTCATGCATTTAATGTCAGAATAGACTAAGTTCCATTCAACTGACTTCGAACTACTTGAACTTCAACTTTATAAATTAAACCAAAATTTATTTGGAAGTTTTTGGTTGCGGCACGTATTCTTGGAGTTACTATAGACCCGTCATCCAAACTTGTCATCCACTCAACCACTCATGATGACCTTAGGGTGGGGGTATTGGGTGTCTATATTCAGATCCACCCGGTGGAATTGAGAAAGGTTACGATATCGGATGACCGGGATATCTGAAACGTCGTCGAAAAATGGTTTTCCAGAAGTCCTGCGTCTTGTCTTAGCCAAAGCCGGGCATCCGCATAGCAGGAGAAAGACTGTTTCACTCTCATTGGTGTCGTTGCAGCTGGGTGCCTACTGCCCAGTGGACTGTACCAATAACCACCAGTCTAGCGACATCCCCTCGCGTTGTGTTAATGAGGTTTTGGGTTCTAGGTTTGTTATATTTGGGCCAAGTCTTCCTAGAAGTGACGCAGTTCGTCAGATTCCTCCACCTGGACTCTGCGCTCGACCAGAAGTACGTGGAGATTTCGCCCTTCATGAAACCCAACGGGGGAGGGGGGGGAAACTCTCAGCGCGCAGGATTTCAGCCAGTTCGTCGGCTTTCTCGTTCCCCTCTATGTTCCTATGACCTGGAACCTAGAGTCTTTGGAGTCTTTCTCTCCCCACACTCCTCGACGAGCTTAGACGTAGTCCTGATTGAGACGCGTTAGTAAGTAATTGAAGGGATTTTTTTTCGTTTGCGAGTTCAATAAATACCTTACCTTAGCTTGGCGCATCCTCTCGTCACAGTAAAAATATACGAGAGTCACACTGTTCTAAACAGTTAGTTGATTTAAACGGTTTCAACAATTCCAGACATATTTGGAGTCAAATTTGAAGGAGTGAAGAGTTTTGATCGCTGCTTGACTATTTGAGAATATATTACATATAAATATTTGATCCGTTTGGATTCATTCTCTGGCATGCAGCTCAACTGCATAGACTTCGGCTAGAAAGATTTTGCAGTCAGGACTTTTAATTTTTGTGGATATTTTAGAGCCAGCTAGTCTTGTACCACACAGATCGCCTCGGAATAGGTATTTCGTATTTCCTTACTTAAAACGAGCTGACACACCCGCTTTGAAATTATGAACAAGGTGGGCTAAGTTGATATTTCTCCTTACAAGGACCTACAGTTTAATTCTGAAAGGCAATTTATTTTTGTGAACCTCCTCATGGCAATTGAATGTTTGTCAGACTTTCGCAGAAGATTGGACAGGGAATAAAAACTGATTGGGACTTGAGACCTCTCGCTTAGTAGTCTAAAGCACTAAGCCACTGTACCCCCACAACGTCGGCTAATGGTCGTCTTAACCTTCTTGAGTGTTGAATCTACAGTTGTGTAGGTCGTCTAATAGTTGCAAAAGAAGTAAAACACCACCTTCGATCCATCCCTTAACTGCTTTAATTGTGAACGGTTTTTGGCAGATACGGTTCTAACATTGAACATATTTATCTTATGATAAGGTTGTCTCTTCATTTAATGCATACGCCGGACTGTCGAAATAGTTGGGTAGTTTGAGGTTATTCTCTTCACATGTCAAAACAGTCTAAGTTTGTTTTCTAGTAGAGCCTAATTTAGTTAACTCATTTCTCAAAGTCCGGGGAGAGTAATGTACCGTCTTCGTATGGCATGTAAACCGACGCCACGGTACAGCTCTCGGCCATCCCTCCTACTTCCACCACCTTCAGGTCGCTTGTGCTGAAACAAGATAATATTAGTATGTGAAGGTTATTCTTCGCTACGAGAACTGAGAACTTGTCTTATCTTCCTTTGTTACTATTTTAAAAAGTACAATAGTTTTTCAGCTTCCATCTTAAACCCTGTTCTTGTTAATCCAGAGTTCCTGAATTAATTGATCCAGCAATGAGGATCCTCCTCAATCGCAGTCTCAGTTGCCCAAAAGTCATCGGAAGTCCGTTTGAGGAGCAGAGGGTAACCTTGCTCGCTGCTAAGGAAGGCGATATTTTCAGGCTCACAGGCTGAAAGTCTCTCAATCCTATGAAATCCAAGTTAGTTCACCACTGCCGTAAAGGGCTTAATGCTCTCTGCTTGCAGCAAGCCACAAATGTCTGTTGGGTCCCTGGACATAGTCACAAAGCCGACAATGAGAGGCCTGACGAATTAGTGAGGTATGGGTCTGCAATGGACCATGATCGAACACTTCAGTCGATCAAGCCACCACTCTGGGATCTTAGGAAACGAGTGGAGAACAAGATTCGTATGAAATCTAGCAACAGGTGGGAAGAACAAACTACCTGTGAAGTATCAAGGGAGCTCTGGCCAGAACCATCAAACTTCTACAGCTTGACAGGTCATCACTGTCTAAGCTGGAAGGGCTCCTAACGGAACATAACTTCCTAAGAAATCACGCAATGAAATTAAACCTTAAAGATGACGATATAGGTACACCTCAATGTCCGAGTCTCGGTCTCTTGAGGAACAGAACTACTACTTCCATGATTTACATGAACTTTCTGATGTCCCGCTTTTTGATCTTAATAGGTTTCTGAGAATATCAGGATGGCCGGACGGCGTCATGTAAAGGGTCACGAAGCCTAACCATCTCCAACACCAATGGCTAACCTCCAACAAAAGGGCATCACAATGGGGCCACGAGGACTTAAGTGTGGTATAGCAAGGCTGACCTGATCTGCCGACTCGTAAACCTAACCTAACCTACCCTCTTTGGGACCTTTAGCTCCAGTTCGTCCACTACAGATCTGCTCCGCTAGATTTTTTCGAGTCAATTCGAAACACGAAACTACAAACAATTCGAAACAAACTGACAGATGCCACATAGATTGGTTTTTCACTATCTCTAAATATTACTAATAGTTTCCCATTTTATACCGCAGCTCGTTGTTATTCCAGCTATTCTTTCAACCCAATGACATTCCGACCTGCATTACTAAGCTCAAACCTCAGCCTTTAAGAAGTGAAATTGATTCTCGCCAAACCTTGTTCGTTTCACCTCAACTCCGCATCAATTATAAATGTTAATCAAAAATTCACATTTGTATTTAAATTTGCACTTAAATATTTCGCAAGCTCAATGAAATTGAAATCGAAATTACGTTTTTGATTTTTTTTTTTAGAAGCGAAACGAATTTTAATCAAAAATACCGAGTAATTGTTTTACCGCTGATCATCAGTCCATCCTTGAACTGATTCTCTCACTAAACATTGTGCGTCCTTCAAGTAAATTAGAAAACAAAAAATTATTAATAATAATTGAGCTAAAAACTATGCCGAAAGACAAACCACGACGACTGCTTTTGGGTAATTTTCACGCGATCATCTGTCAAGATCGCGCGCACACATACTGCCTTGCGCAATTGAACGTGCAAAGCCCACCTTAAAGAACACACATTTTGTTGCGCGCAGGCTTAATTGAAAACGTACCCCACTAACTACATTAAAAAGCATCTGTCGCGTCGGCCGCTTAAATTGGGTGAAGGAAATGTTATTAAGTCCACCGGCTCTCGACCATGGGTCGCCAGTCGTAACCTCTTCGCGAAAAGTTCAGCTCAGTCAGAATCGGTTTTTGTCAATTTTTGAACAGGCGCTCGTAGGTTGCAGCAGCAGCGGGCATTCCACACAACACAAACACCGGGTTTGAAACGCATTTTCTTCACTCAGTTACCCCAAAGTTATGGAGGTATATCAGCGGAAACGTGATCGCCATTGACAACACGTACAATGATTTCGCCGACCGTACTGACTTGCGATATGAAGTATCTACGTATCTCTCTTTCTCGGTGTGTGGTGTTTTTCTACAAACCAATTAAAGAAAAATCATCGGGAAAAAAAACGACGACGCTATGCATGCACCTGAGCATTAGGTGAGATACTTGTTTCTATGATGAAATTAATCACAGTCCGGTGTGCTATAAGTGGGCTCTGACGATGGATGTATGTGTGTGTGTGTTTGGAATTTTTGATTACACACTGTATGGCGTACTGGCACTGGCACTAGCACACGGTGTAATTTCAAAGAGGCTAATTACTGATGTGGTCAGTACGAAATGGATAGTGTTAAAATTGGACTCTTAGTTGTCAAGTTGAGTTGCGTTTAAGGAGCGCGCTCATTGTATGTGCCCGATCTGGGTGATACACGAGCAGAGATTGAACCAACCGGCCCCGGATCGTTGCCGCATAATTGCTTTATCTGTGACATGCAAATTATTTTTGTGTAATATGATTTTTTGTTTGTTGTTTTCTTATACAAATGGTTATTGCTGATATTTACAACTTTGTTAGTGGTCAGTTTGTGTTTTGTTGGAAAGGGGTGTTACATTTTTTAAGTGCCTCAGGGCTTTAGTGTAGATAATCCTTTTCTTCTTTGTTCGACGATCATGTTTGATGGTGAAAATCACATCCGGACAATAATATGACAAACCTAGTCCAAGTATTGATAGAGGACCTAAGGCCTAGCCTTCCAACTACTGCGTGTGTGAAGATATATTTTTTGATACGCATGGAATAGACCTGTAGTTTAATGGCGATTTTGAAAGACAGATTTTATTTTTGAGAAGCTTTCGTAGGATGTTTGTTAGACTTTCGCAAGCGGTGCTGCAGCGAATAAAAACTTATGTGGTGCGCATATGATTGTATTGATTGTAGTCCCCTAGAATCCTCCAGCCCTTATTCTGCATAGAAAGTACGTTCCTCACTTACTTTGTAGCTCTACAATTTGAAATTAGAAAGCCGAAAATTAGAGACTTAAGCTGATAAAGTCCGCCCAAAAGATCGTGTCGTCTGCAAAGTTTTTGTATCCAGAACGTTGTTTGCTATGAAAAGTTCCTAAAATCAATGCTATCCTATTTTCGGGGCATAGGCCACTGTCCCATCCATATGAAACGCCAAAGGCGTAGTTTTTTGACAAGGTCGATGTCGATGTCGCGCCACCCATCACCCGTCAAATATCTAACGAAGAATTATTCTCTCGACATGACCAAGGATATCCTCGTCCTCTCCAGAGACAGATTCATAGAACAGAACAAGGATAAACTTCAAAGTTATAGTTGAGAACATGTGTGATTGCATGGCTTCTCACAAGGTTATGGTCGGTGATGGCATCTACCAACAAGGACGGAGATATATTTCGGGCACAGCCTCTTTGATAATAGCATTCATTCGGATTCATTTCAAATCAGTTCGTCGACCCACTCGTCGTTTTTTTACCATTCAGACAGCTGACATTAATGTACGTAGTTTTCCCGTCTTTCGAAGAAAGATGAGAAGGAGCTTGAGTGACGAAGAGCTTAGATATTCGGCACTCACCACGTCAGCTCCGAAAATCCGCCACCTGATGCGAGCATAGGCCGGACAATTGCATAGAAAGTGTTCTGCTATGTCAACCTCCTCACCTCAAGCAGGACAGATAGTGATGTCGCTTAACCGCAACACATTTAAGTGTTTAGCAAAAGCTTGGTGGACGCCTACAAGCAGCCTACAATTGATTCTCCTCAGAGATAGAAGGAATAATGCTGACTTTTTGCAAATGTCCGGCGCAGTAGTTTGGTCTGTCTACATCCACCGCAATCGCGCCACCGAATCTTGTATTCACGGGAAACCCAAGCATCAATGGAAGACATGACCAAATATGTAGGCAGACCCAACACAGGTTCGGGTCCTGAGAAAACTTATTCTGAACCTTGCCTAGCAAGCTCATCCGAGATATCATTTCCGTTCCGTGTTGCTTGATATCTCCCAGTTTCCTGAGCACTGAAGATATCCTTCCTATGCTGTGAGGTTTAAACTCTTGGTTACAACGGCAAAGAAGCTTGGATTTTATTCCAATGCTGCCCTTGTTGCAGCTTAGCTGTCAAAAATATGCCTATATGCTAGGACCTTCGCTGGAAATACAGTAGAACAAGGAGCCTGACAGAGCTGTGAATGTTTGGTTTCTCTGAAAACAGTCCATTCGTGAGTCTGTTTTCATCACGATAAATATCGATTAAGTCTTCGTTTACTCATATCTCATTGTTCCCGGCTTGTTTCCGGCAGATAAGGAATAGTTTCCTATCATTCTCATTACTCTGTTCCCTTTATATGCTCTGCCTTGAGATGGGCATTCATCCACAGAATTAATGGTTTTGGTTTAGGCCCCCCACATTCTGTTGAAGATGAGGTTGCAGTAATCGATGCGCCTTTTTAACTCTTATCCAATTATGTCGAGGATTTCGTTATAAACTTAAAGAATAATTCAAAATTAGGTTGTTCTTTGAGATTTATTTCTAAGTGATCTTTAATGATGTTTTCGACGGCCATGAATTTTGTTTTCTTGCACAGCTTTAGATTTTAGAGCGTTGTCGATACACCATTCATCTGACCTATAGAACAGTCTTTTTGGAACCGGTGCCCATTCTAGAGACTGTCCGATCAAATTAACTGAGTGTTTAGAGAGACTCTTCGCGTCTTCGCGTTCGTAATTGCGTAACCAGAAAAAACAGAAGTGCGGACCTAAAAAAATGTAAAAGTCCCAATAGAGTCCAATTAATATGGGTGCCTGGACATAGTGGCTTCGATGCGAATGAAAAGGTTGATGAATTAGCCAGGAAAGGATCTGCGGCATCATTTACAATGCATAGACCATTCTGTAGCGTGCCCATCAGCTCCATTAAACTCCGCATCAAAAACTGGCTACAAAAGAAATCACTTAATTACTAGAGGTAAACTAAATGTAATAGATAAGCAACCCCTCAAACATCCAGAGGGCAAATACCCACAGTTACCGGAGTCTTGACGGGACACTGCAGAGTAAGAAATCACCTCATTGCTATGGGAATTGCGAAGACGAAGAAACAGCAGGGCCACTGCGATTGCTTAGCAACAACACGTCTTCGGCTTCGATGTTGTATCAAACTTGGGCAACTAATATTACTGCCTCTTCGCCCAAAGTCTTAGCCGAATATTTATCCCCAAATCCGGTATCTTAGGCGACTTCTAAACGAGAACAACACAATAGGCCCACGCCCACTGTAAAAAAATAAATATTAAGCTTAAACGGCCCATACAGGACCCAAAGCCTAGCTTTTCCAACCACTATGAGTGCGAAGATATATTTTTAGCCACGAATGGAAAGGGCATACAGTTTAATGCCGATTCCGAACGGCAAACGCTCCCAGTAGAACCAAAATGTTTCTTGCTATGAAATTCTAGATTTTTTTCAGTTTCGACAAAACCCCATCAAATGTTGCGTAATTGTAAATTCAAAGGTTTTAGAGGCAAACGCACATTATTAAATATTTTACAAGTTCTACGAAACTGTGTTACAAGTCTACTGCGAGTCCCTTAAAATCATCTTTTCCATTTCTTTAATCCTTTTGATACCTGTGGGAGATAAGTTCGTCAAAAAATAACACTATGAGAGGTAATGAAAAATAAATTTGTACTGTATAAAGGAACAAATGCAAAACATATAGAGACATTTTAAAAATTGTTGGTAGAGCTCACTCGTCCCTGCAGAGAGTAGTGGCTAACTATGAAACAACTGGTTCCATTTTATCGAAGCCCAACTCGAAACGAAAAAAAAGCGAATCGTCAAGTCAGTGTCTCTCAATCCAAGAATAACTTCTTACCAACTAAAACTTGAGGTAGAGGAAAGGTTCTCTTAATTCTGAAAAGAATTTGGTTACCATAGCCAAGTTGCCCGTAAGAAGCCATACACTTCAGATGTCAAGAAACAGAAGCGCATGGTTTTTGCAAATGATTACGTTTTCAAGCCCTCTGAGTTTTGGAATAAGGTAATTTTTTCCGATAAGAGCAAATTTTGCGTATTCGGCTTAAAGAAAGAGGGTAACAGCATTTGAAAAGGAGAATTCAGTTCCAACAGAGAATTTAGTTCCAACAGTTAAACATGGTGGATGTGGAATTATGGTTTGGGGATGCATGGCAGCCAACGGTGTAAGAAAGATAACATTTAAAGAGTCAATAATGAACCGAAATGGAATATACATATATACGAGTCTTAAAAGATAATTTGCTACAAAGTAACCCCAAGCATACCGAGCAAAATGTAAAGCTTTGGCTGCTGTACAACGTCAAGAATCAGTTCCGAGCACCTCCTCAATCCCCGGACTTAATTCTATAGAACATTTGTGGGACTTCAAGTAAGCAGGATTCGACAACATATCATAACTATAACGGGGCAAAATTACATCTGATGATTCAAATAAACTTGTGGATTCGATGCCTAGACTATTGTTTAGTTATAAAGAGAAATAATGAACAAATCAAATAAAGTTTGGCTCTACATGTTCGAATTTGATGTTTCCCATTTATTTCGCGTTGTACGCTGACTTATGCGTCCTAGTGTTTA
Source organism: Ferdinandea cuprea (assembly GCA_963576555.1). Classification (NCBI taxonomy): domain Eukaryota; kingdom Metazoa; phylum Arthropoda; class Insecta; order Diptera; family Syrphidae; genus Ferdinandea; species Ferdinandea cuprea. The sequence goes on from OY754958.1 coordinate 137,990,201, forward strand.
TGTACCTACCCACATTTTTAGCTTACTTTAGACTTGGAGTGGAATTGCAACTTGATCGTACTAATTGTTAATTTGCTTTAATTTTTCGAAAGCTAACTGAAACGTTAAACAAAACCCAGGAAAACAGTGTAGATTGATTGCGCAAATAGCGGCAGTTGCTGAAAGAAACGCCGAACATACATAAAATACGCAAAAACAAATAACATTTTAAGTAAACCGGGAAACTTCCGTAATTTTACCATCTCAAGCTAAAAAAACTATAAAAACTATATCTATATAAAAACCATCAGGGATTTGAACCAGCGACCTCTCGCTTAGTGGTCCAACGCATTTATCAATTTCAATTCAATTTCAAATTCATTTTTATTATTTTCTCAATAAAAAACTTACAGACTAGACAAAAATGATTAAATCTAACTTAAAATTAACAGGATACTTATTCTAGGTTACTGGTCCTCATGCGGACGCTCTAAACTTAACTATATCACTTAATACTACTACCTTTCGGCCTTAATTAATAATACATATTATTTTTTTTTTTTTCAATATATATTTTTTTAACAAGAAAATTTTTTAAAAAAACTTGATATCTATATTTTTTAATTTTTGAATTAAAACTAAGAACTAAAAACTACTTAAGACTATACATTCAAAACTTAAAATCTAACTAATACTACTTAAAATTACCAAACTAATACTACGTATAGTCGGAGGTTATGTGCACTCGCCGCCTCATCTACAGAGGCAACGGTGCCCATCCCCCAACACCATTAGCAGCACCCAGCAGCCGCCAACCTAGCGCACATGCGTCACCGAGAGTCCACTGACACCGAAATGTGTCAGTCGCCTCTCAGCAACACCACACCTTGCCACCGACATGCAGAGCACAACCAACCAACTTAAACTTACTACTACTTAAAATTAAGAGGAGTTACCTAAGGCAACGCACCGACCTGGAAAGGCATACCCACCTCTTCCATTCTTTCCGCAAGCCACCAATAGTCGGTGAATTGCTTATCCGTATCAATATGATACCTCCCCCCTATCGCGGTACTAAACCGAAGGAGCTCGGGAGCATTAGCGACGTCCCCGTCGTAGGTGAGCCGCTTATCAGTCGCTCTGCGGTAGCGGTGGTATAGTACCGGGATACCATCCCTCGTCTGTACCAGCCCTTTTTTATCAATATGGAGAAAAGCCTCTGGCGGAACAAAGCCAGATCGAAGCGTTCTCTCCATGTGTGCTTCATTGGGGTAGTATGCCCCGAAGATCAGGCTATTATCGTTGGTCATCGCCCTCGCAACGTGCCTTCGAGTCACCTTAATGAGGAAATTGTCAATCCTATTCAAGTGAGCCCCATCATATAATACCGTGTTGGGATAATATTTTATGTACTCAGATTCAGGTGTTCGAAACAACCCGAGACATGTCCTAAGACATTGTCTCTCGAAAACCCGAATCCTTTCCATATACGATGGCGCTATATTGAACCACAATGGACAGCCATAAGCGATGATGGGCCTTATTAGGGCCACGTAGCATATGACCTTAACCCTAGAAGCAAGTTGACTGCTATGAAACAGTCTTCTTGTCAGAGAAAAGGCCATCTTAGCTCCAGCAAGACAAGCATCTATATGTTTATTAAAATACAGATACTGGTCGAGCCAGATTCCAAGATACCTGACCACGTTTTTCACCGCCAATGCCTGCCCATTCTGTCCAATAATGGCCAATTTTTTCCAGTTTTTTCTGGTATCCCTAGTGGCATTAGCCAATGGGGTTCTGAACAGGATTGTTTCCGTCTTCTGGAAATTGATTTTCAACTTCCAGTCGTCGCAATATCCTTTAATTTGCTCGAAGTCACGCTGCAGAAGGATGTTGATGACCTCGATCTTAGGACCTGATCTGTATGCGACCAAATCGTCGGCATACGCTATAGCATGACTGAGTGAACGTACCAGATCACTCGTGTAAATATTAAACAGGATCGGAGAATTCACCGCACCCTGTTGCAAACCGTTTTTGATATTATAGACTCTGCTCGAAGTTACGTTGCCACATTTGACCACGAACTTCTTTTCCATAAGCATATTATAAATTATATATAGCAAGGGTTTGTGCATTCCCAGTCTGATCAACTTGTAGAAAAGCCCCTCTAACCATACGGTGTCGAAGGCCTTTTCAAAGTCAACCAGACAAGCACCCGTGCATTGGTTCTTGCATTTATTCCATTGAATGTCGGAAACCAGTTTTGACGCGGCATGAATAGTGTCATGCCTCGCCCTGAAACCAAATTGGTTGTCCGGGATTATTTTGTTGTCCTCGACCCATTTCAGCAGAGCTCTATTAACAACCTTCTCAAACACCTTGCTAATATTCGGAAGCAAACTAATTGACCGAAGATTAGCAGGGTTAGTATTATCCTTTCCCTTTTTCGGGATTGGATGTACCACTGCCATTTTCCAATGCGCCGGATAATATGCATTATTCAGCGCATTGTTGAACAGCGTTGTGAAAATCTCAACAGCCTCTAGGGGCAGGTGCCTCAATACGACATTTGGGATACCATCAACTCCCGCCGATTTTTTGTTCTTAAGAGAATCAAGGATCCCCAAGAGATCATCTGTCGTAACGAACCCAACGCATTTATCCACTAAGCCACTGTACCCACCATGGCCCACTGTGGCCGCGGCGATATGTTGAACTCATATATTGTCTCGATACTCCCACAGATAAAAACCGCAAACCTCCTAATCAGCGCCATCTATCTGTTCAACGGTGCAAACCTTCGCTAAACACCATTGCCAGCATTCCCAATTTTTAGCAAACATGAAAATGCAATTTTCCTGTTCCCTTCTATTTGCAACGAAAACAAAAACACATTTAAATCTTCTGTAAAAGTCACGTTATTAAAACGGTATTATCTACTCACTATTTATAACTGACCTTTCAATCTGCACCTGTTCGGAAGAATTTCAGAGGGAAATATATAACAAAACTTTCCCAAACGGAACGAGTGATGCGGTTAAAATAAAACCTCATTCCATTCTCGCTCGTCCACATACTCGTCCACATACTCAGGCACATACACGCACACACAAGCAGGCACCGCACAGCCACCCATAGAAGGATGGGGCGTAATTAAATGAAGTTTTTATTAGTTTAAAAATGAAAGGATAATAATAAGGTTTCGCTAGCCATCATATTTATGTGCTGCCAAGACCAGAGCAACAGAAGCTGGCTTCTGTAGAGATACTGTAACATGGCCGCACAGTTGTATCCTCTAGTGTGCCCCTTCTCTTCGAGCGCAATAACATACACTCACATGTATGGGGTAATAAATCGAGATCATGTTATGAGACCTAACCGTGTGTAATTTGTGATAGACTATAGACGGAGTTAGATGGAGTTATCCAAGTTATCCGACTATCCGAGTTACTATATCCCCGGCTAAATAAATCGAATCCTCTGTATCTGTATCTATTGTAGAACAACGGTAGAGAAATTGTTTTTCGCGTTATTTACGATTTGTTGTTGTTGTTGTTATTGTGGTTTGAAGAGTTTCCTCCCGAGAAAGTGTTCGAGCGAGACGGACCTGCACCAAAGGAGATAAATCGAAAAGTCATATTTTTTTTATTTATTTATTTCTCTTGCCAGTCTGCGTCTTGCTACCTCATTCGACTTTGGGTTCATCGGTGCAATTTCACGTCAATCATGGGTTAAAAAGACACTCGGAGAGTGTTAAAAAAGATATCAGGACAGGAGTCGGGAGGATTGTATTGTGCATAGCGATACATCTCTTGAAGTGCCAGTTGCAGTGCAACTGCACAGCAAAGGGCTTCGCGTAGTTTGGTAATTGAAAAGCTGCCACCACCCAGTTAGTTGGTGATGTTGCGATGGGTTTATGGCGATAATTCACTTTGTCCGACTTCAAAATAGCATCTTATATACGAGATAACACTCGACACAACTTGACCCCAAAAAGTCCTGATTAATGCTCGAACTGAGTGTGTCACTTGAAATTCCATATTGGCACTATTTCACATTCATTTTCGGCCTGCACCTGGCCACTTGTATAAATCAATTTCGGCCGAACTGAATGGCGCACAACTGTCACCACCGATGTCACAACATGTCCGGAACCCTTAGCGTGAACTAATTACTTAAGCAAACACCCAAACGATTTTCACCCCAGCTGGTTACTGCTGGCTTGTGAAATTCCTCCGTTGAACCACGATTTCTATAAATTCACACAATAAAATCAATTGCGCCCAATGGGGCTAAGCGCGTACCACACCAGCTCTAGCGCTTGCACCAATAACAATGCGATAAAAATAGAAAATTCAGGAAAATAGGCTACAGCCACGGCTACGGGTTGCAAATAATAATAAAATAGATACTTTTGCACACCATGCGCACTAATCGCGATCCAAAAGTGCACGATCGCGCTGTTTGGCCCAAAGTTGGGGACTTGGAGTAAGTCGTCGTTGGTCGTCTAGTTTTTGTTGTTCTTGTTTTTTCTACCACATAACCCTAGATATACAGAGCGGAACGATCCAGGCCAGCTAGCCAGCCAGCCATCCAGCGACGATGACGACTTCAACGACGAGTGCAATGCAGCGGTGTAAATGAACCGCATGTGTATGCCACAATAACACAAAAGTAATTTGTTAAAATGAAGGCGGCTTGTCGGTCCATAGGTCCAGCTATTGAGAGTGCGGGATCGAACTCAAGTGCAAGAGATACTCCAATCCAACTCCATCCATACTCGTCTAATGCGATTTGCAGAGAGTTCGCCGAGCGAACAGGGGGGGTAAAGCGATTTGAATGGAAGTGACTGATGAGGCGGTGGATTTGAAATGCCGTGTGCATTGTGGTACATTGATGAGTGGTGGAGCGCGCCGCTGCTGTATGCTATGGAAACGGAAAACTGTTGAGATGATGAATAGCGCGCCCATTTACTATAGCGGATAGGCTGTGTATGTGTGATTAAGTGTAGAGCACATTAGGGGAATTAGGATTCACCTGCGATGATGGTCAGTTTATGGATTTGCGATCGTTAGTTGGTAATTATAGCTTGACGCTAAGAAACGGTTTGTGGACTTTTTCAAATTCCGTATTGACTGGCGGTAATGGTTTTGCAAATGGTTTTATTTATATCTTGGAATGTTTGTGTGTGTGTTGTTTCTGTTATTTTGTTTTGTTTATTTTAGAAAGGGGGAGTGTGAAATATTTGGAGGCGTCAAATGTGGTCTTTGGTACATAATTGCACTGGCAACACTTAGGCAGGAAAAAAAAAAAAAAAAAACCCTGACAAAACTATGGCAAGGAGTTTGAAGTAATTTCTTTGAAATGTATGTCTTCGCAGATGCCTAGAGAAATCAGTGCGGCGAACTCGTTTTTATTACGTAGAATGAGCAACGGGTATTTGGGATGAGTTCACAGAAATTTGTGAGATTGGGTTAGGTTTATGGAACGGCGAAGCAGAGCACTTAGGGATTTGCCAATGATGTTGCTTCATTGTGATCTATATTCCTTCTCGGGTGGAATTATGCTTTCAAGCCAAGCCGATGTCCAAAGAAGTGTTAGATAGTTCCTCAAGATGTCCATTAGTGTCAAAAAATTTACCTTCGCATTCCATCATCATTGATAGCCTGAACGCCGCTGTTTATTCGCTGACTTCTCGTTTTGAAGAGAATCTCAAAAACTGTCTTTAGCGACGACGGGGATTTTTTGAATGAACGGCTACGTTTGCAAGCAAAGTTTCCGTAAATGAGGCGAAGTTAACACGAAGTTGACCAGGTATCCGCAAAAATGTTACTGGTTTTGGCAAACTTTAGACCGGCGGCACCATTGGACCGAACTTCTTCGCAGAGAATTAATTTTGGCCATAACGTGAACGAAATGTGGTTCCAGCCAAACGACACTACGTTACGTGCCATACAGTAAACATCACAACGTTCATTCTGCATTGACGGTTCTCGATTTGACGGTAGGGGGTTATCTTTCGCAGAGGTGATGCCAATTGACCCCGTTCTACTTTTCTTATTGTTTTTTTCTGAAGTCGCAGGTCGTTGCCAATATGCCGCTTTAACAAAGCCGAATTTATGTTCCTCGGTTCAGTGCCACCGTGCAAAGCTACAAAACAATGGCATACCAATTAGAACTAGAATTAACTTAAATATTTGGCACCACTAAAAGGTAATGCCTCCGAGGTGTATCACTTTCTGAACACCTCCTTTTAAATTGTAAGAAAGTTCCTAACACTTGTAGATATACAAAAGTAAGAGATTTGCTGTCAGAGAAGAACAAAATGGAAGAAAAGAGAACGTTTTATAAATAAAAATCCAAGTTTTAAACAGAAATCAAGAGACATTTATAAAACATTTATTAAAATAAAAATATTATTAAGACCAGATATGGTGATTTTTAAACGAACATGTACTGGACTCAAGTGTTTTTTTGAAATTTTAGTAATTTGACAACAGCGCCATCAATTGGATTCTATCATAACTAAGAACTACACACATAACCACATATAATTCATTCACAGAGGCAATACTTTTCTCGCTTTAAGAAAGAGCAAAATAGTTCTGCACAATAATGTGTTCAAAAGGTGTGGTAGGCATCTATTTGACTGTATTCACTGTATTTGGCTGGATACCATCTAAATCTGTCTGTCTCTATCGGAAATAAACTCAATGAAGGATGACTGAAATTTCTGGTAATGAATGGGCCATAAATGACTGAACGATTCGACCATTAAATTTGAACGATCGATTCAGCTCCAGACTCAAATCCGTCAGGTTGTTCATATTTTTGATGTTCAGCGCCATCTTTCAGAAAACTTGAACAAATTTGATATTCGTGCATTCTGCCATCATCACATGCATAGATATTGGATGATAAGTTTTTGGGTTCTTAGGGCTCAAATGAAGAGCTCAGTTTGATACTTACTGGTCCGTTTTGGGATACAAAAATCACCCACAATTGTGGGTAAAAATAGCTTAAAAGGTACTTAGGTGGCGCTGCAGTTCGGGGTGAACCTGGGCCTCAATCAACATGCCTCTAAAACTAGCCCGGTCCTTAGCTAGCTGCCTCCAGTTGCGCACTCCAAGTTGATCGAGGTCGTGTTCTACCTGTGCACGCCGCCTAAGGCGAGATCTTCCTTGACTGCGACGTCCGCCTGGGTGGAGTCGAAGACTCTGCGGGCCAGAGCGTTCGGTCTACATATCCTAGCCATCTTAGGCGCCCAATGCGCAGTTTTTTCACTAGGTCGATATCGCTGTACAGCTCGTATAGTTCGTCGTTGAATCTCCTTCTCTAAATCCACGCCGCAAACAGGGCCGAATATTTTGCGAAGGATTTTACGCTCGAACTGACCATCATCAGGATGTTAAGGAGGATCCTGTATAGGGTTATCTTGGTGTTTCGGGAGAGGACCAATTGCCGTCTTAACCCAAAGAAACAGCGGTTGGCAAGAGTTATCCTTCGTTTAATTTCAGACGACATGTTGTTGTTGTAAAGTCCCTGACTACCTCAAAGTTACCACAAAGTAGCTGCCAATTGTGACGTTTTGCCCGGTGCGATTCAATACCAGTGACAGCTCGCTGCGTTCTGCCAAGTATGTCTATGTCGTCAGCGTATGCTAGCAACTGCAGTTGACTTTTCACTTTCTTACAATTTTTTTAAGTTGTAGTAGTCGCATGATAGAGCATCACCTTGCTGACATCCTCGACACAGAACCGAAAACTCCTGTGAGGTCGGCAACAACCTTGACGGAGCAGCGATAGGTTTCCATCTACATCCTGCACAGACGGATGATATTTGTAGGAATGCCAAAATCCAGATCAGGCTTACTTTCATCTGACCAGATCTTTGAGATGAATTGGTGTATGTACCTTACAAGCTCCCTTCCAGCTACTTTGAATAGCTCGGCGCGCAGGCCATCACGGAAAGCAGCTTTGTTGTTTTTAAGCTTCGATATTGCCATCCTTACTTCATTTAGGGCAGGTGGACGGGATTGTTGGCCATCATCGTCTAGGTTCATTCTGCATGACAGCGGGATTGTGGACGTCTTCGCCGTTAAGACGTCTGCAGAAGTGGTCCTTCCATATAGTTAGCCACTGACTGTAAATTTACCACGAGGGCTAATAGCTTTCAACTGTCTTTTCTCACGGGGAATTGCTTGTATCAAATAACTATACAATTATTTTTAGCTTAGTGTAGCGACAAATCAACTTGAACTTATTCGAACTCACAGCATGTTGCGGAATCATTATATATTGGAAAGTGTACACAGGTTCGGGTGAGACTATTTCCCACGTAGGAAAAGTGCATTTTTATCTGTTGTACAGTATATTTCCTGCACCAGGTTTCTAATTGGACTTATAATGGTTCTTGGATAGGTTGTCGTCCTGCATTAGAGGTCACGAAATGGAAAAACAAACTCTAGCATATGTGGTCACCTCTAGTAGTTGTGCTTGTATTTTATTTTTAGACTTCAGGTGCACTTCTTCTTCTTCTCTCCATTTAACGACGAGATTATGATCAGGATTACAGGGATAATAACCCTCCCACTTCACTGCATTCCTACTAGTCCGCCTGTAGGGTTCGCCGGTTCGATCCCAAAAGATATATGCAGGCATCCTGATTTTGGATCACTTCATCATTGAGGCCAATTAAATGCTGGTGTTTCTGCAATTGTGTGAACCAGGAGGTTTTAGGCCTGCCTCTCTTACGCGCTTGTAAGGAAACGTTGATTGCCATTGCCTTTTTGACGGGGTTCCATTGAACAATACCAACTGAGTTGGTTCTTTGACGTGGAGGCTTCCTCGGATTCTGGAACTTCAGGTACACTATCAAAAGATTTAAATTCCAAATACCCCACGATTCTCTCGGACATCATTAGAGCTTCATTATTTACCCAAGGACCCGTCACACCAACCCGTCAATATCCTCACTGTCTTCAAAAACAAATCAGCCCAAGCTGACAATCCGACTAATTACCATTGACAGCTTCTGCGCAAACAAACATGGCACACTTTGTAGCGCAGTCTTCAATGCGAGAACCGAAGACTGAGGGCCCCTCAATCAGTGTTGCAGTCGCGCACCAAACTTCTTAAAGCAATGAAGAGGGAAATCACCTCCTCCTCACCTCTAAGAGTGCAGCTTATAGTCATCGTCGTCGTCGTCGTCGATCTGAATGCGATAATTTATTAGCACAATTAACGCTGTTTCAACACACACATACAGGCAAACGCTAAAAATCCATATGAACCGCACATGGACTGTGCTAACCTGCTAACAGTAAAATGTTGCTGTGCGGATGCTTGTTGGAGCTCAGCTCATTTTGCGGGCAAGTCGCGAGGGTACAGCACACTGATGTGAGCGTGGTACGGTGCCAATTGACGCTGCATGTTGTGCGCTTTTGTGTTCCGATCACACTCCATTCTTTGAATTTAGCCTTCTCTCTGCATCTCTGGCACCTGGCATCATCCCACACGCTGTCATCCACCACCAATGGACCGTTGTTGCTGCCACATTTATGCTGCTGCTGCCTGATGTTGCATCTGTGCAAACTTGAAACAGTCGCTGGTGTGGGTGCGCACTTTAATCAATTTACCCAGCGCTGTCCCGTTCGTCTTTTTTCCTTCCTTCTTTTGGTTTTTTTTTTTTTTTTGCTGCGCAAATTGTGCCCATTACCATGCGTAAATGAAACTCAAGTGCTGTGCTGTGCACAGGTACAGTATGCGCGCGGTGAAGCTAATCTGCCGCCCTGAGAAGTGCTCGTAGATCTCGGGGCACAGCATTCCGCGTTCGATTAGCATTCATTCGGCATAAATCTCGAATGAGCATAAAACATTTTGAGCTCCGTTTGTGGTACACACAGTGCTGCCGACGACGACCGATGATGGTGGCTTAGTCCACGTCCGGTTTCAATTGGAATACCGTGTTGTGCAGTGTGCTGTTCTTCGACTGTTGTTACTGCTGCTGCTGCTGGATGCTGGATGCTTGGTATAGGCATCCGTTAATTCATAAATCAGGCGTGGGATACTAATTTTCTTAATTAACGCATATGGTGGTTGCTAGGCAAAAAAAGAAAAGAAAGAAAGCGAAAGAGCATGCTTTTTGGAGGGCGCAGGTGGGCAGAGCACTTGTGTCCCTCAAAGATGCGGATGCAAGGTGAGACCTTTGTTGAGGAGCCATTGCTTTAGTTCAGTTTGTTTGTTTGTTTTGATCGCTGGCTGATGCTTGGCGTAAATCATGTGTCTGTTGCTTTGGTATTTGTTTTGACTTTGGCGCAGCTTGTATGTGTGTTTGTGTGTTATGGCGCGAACAAAATTGATTACACCTTATAACCTTGTTGGCAACTAGAGGTTGATTGGATACATCGTACATTGGGCAAGGGACTACGGGGGTGCGTTAAGGAACCGTAACATGTAAAATGCAAATAAATTGCACCTATATTAATTAGTTGCAATCAATGGTTGTTGATTCTGTTTCGAAGCGTGCATAAAGGGTTCGTATGAGTCTGAGTGCTACTAGTATGAAGGTTTTGTGTCCAGCAGCGGAAGGAATTTCTAACTAAACGCATTTATTACTTTTTAGAGAAAATTTATTTCATCCAAGAGCTTCGGGTGACACTTGCAAATGTATTCAAAAGTGTTGGTCCTCAATGGCACTCCTGTGGAACTCCATCAAAATGCCTTTCCAAGCATGAAACGTGCTTTTCTTACCGACAATCCTTTTTTATCATTTTAAAACACCTTTCACCGAAACCCATGCAAAATGGAAACTATTTAGAGCCCAATTGCGTAGTTTCATCACTTCGTGATGCATGCATCAGAGAGCTACTCAACCAACAGATATGATTGCTGGAATAAAAAAGAAACACAGCATAGATTTATACCCGCACTTAGGAATACTTGTTCGGATTTATGATTAATTTTATCACTACCGCTTGCGTACTGTGTGTGTGCGCGCGTACTCGTGCGAGCGGTCGTCCGTCTCCAGCATCAGCTGAGACGATACAACATGCCTATGGAATGTAGACTAATCCTGAGTTCCGTTTACGTGCAGATCATGTATGTAATTCGGTATAATTCCGCTATAAAACAACAGCCAAGGTGAAGACGAATGACTTACATTGTGGATAGAAATTCTATGTTGTACTGATGTTGGACATTAATCAAAAGATTGCACCTTCTTCGTGGTGGTATCCATTTTCAAGTGAGATGAAGTTTGGTTGTTACTTGGGAATTTACTTTGCGGATTTAAGGAAAATTGATTTGGGGCTGTGCTGGTTGTTTAACCCATATTTCCAGGCATTTTAAACATGAGTTTTTGAGAGTTCACCTACATTTATCCGAGAATTTTTGATGAGGTTCTTTTCGATTTCGTTAACGCCAATATGGTTTATCTTTTATCCGAAGCAAATAAAACTTATCCGGAAATTGAAGACTTTAATTTTTTCTATTTGTGTAATTTTAAAAAGTCTGCTTATGTTTATCTCATGCAAGCAGTACGTTATCCTATTTTTTTTTTATTTTTTAATGCTTCAAGTCGAAGGCATCCGTAAATAGAGAAGATCTGGTTAGTCTAACATACTCTAAGATGGCTTCAAATGTTTTTTAAAATTTTGTATCCTTTACTTCCTTAAATAGTATTACATTTATACAAATAGACTCGGCTTATCTTTTATCCGAAGCAAATAAAACTTATCCGGGAATTGTAGACTCGACTATTTCATATTAACATATTTTAGTTAAATCTGTTTTACTTTATCCGACGCAAGTGATACTTATCCGAACATATCCAGTTAGCTTGTTTTTTTTATATGACAGCACACTTTATTGAAACTTATCCGAGATTTTTATAGTATCGAGCGGATAAAACGAATTTCCTATCAGTCCGATATGACAAAAAGTACAGCCACCACTTACATATGTCCAACATCATCATTAGATCAGCAACACTCGCCTTTGGTCGATTTCTTTTTTATTGTTATTGATTGCTCTTGACTCATATATACTCGCGCTAACCCTCACAGTCGATTAATAAATTATGACAGACATCGACTGACTGTATGTCCACTATCCGTCGTTTGCTGCTGCTGTTGTTGCTGCTTGTGCGTGCTCTCTAAGAAGATGCCGACTTCATGATACCGCGAGCAAAGCTAAAACAACAAACAAAAAAATAAAAATAAAAACCCTCTCTCAAGATAAAGACTTAATTTCCAATATAAAGAGCGCGAGAAAGATGCCAAGCGGTCTGAATAGACACAGCCATGGACACATGCTTCTATCCGATGCCGCACTCCATTCTATACACATGCCACTGTACACACGATTCAGAATCCTCGCAATGATCTATTGACGATGTGATTTAGAAAAATTATACGGAAGCGCGTACATGTCCATGTTGGACCGCAGTCTACCATGTATCTAGGTGGCTTATTGATGAATGCGCTACAGCAAAAGCAGCACATAGCACGAAGTACTGGACATATGGATGGACGTCGGTCGTCTGGACACATTGCTGCTGGCCCCTTGCTCTAAAGAAATGATAAATGGTCTGTTGGTACTTATTAAGAGTATCCCTATATGAGATGTTCTTTTTTTTTCTTGATTTTTTTTTTTTTGTTGAGGTGAAGTGTACATTTTGGATTTGGTTGTTTTTGGGGCGCGAAACCTTAGAACCTCATTCACTTGCTACCCAATTATAATTAACCGCAATTACTGCGGACATAAAAACCGATAAAAAAACAAAACCGTCCAACAATCCATCAAGTGTGCACATTTTACAGTAGTTCAAGTCGGGTGTAGGTTCATGTATATCCTCCAAAGGGACGCGCCATCGTCATCATCATCGCCATCGCCATTACTGTCTGCACTTCAACAGCTTCTCATTATTCACCGTCGTTGTCGAGAGTGCTGAGCGTTTTCCAGCCAAACACCTACTCTCTATCTCTCTCGCTCTCAGGTTAAAGTTAAAGGGAAAGAAAAGTAATAAAATAATAAGCAGGGAGTCGCGCTTAATTAGAAAATTACTAATAAATCATAAGCACGGACGGAATTAATATTAATGAGACTTAGAAAGTTTTTTTTTTTTTTTGTTGGCATGGGGCCTTACGTGGAAACAAGATTTCCGTGGTAGGGATAGAAGTGTCGTTGATGTAGGGTGAACTATGAGATGGGAAGGTGTGTAGGTGGTCTTTTGTTTTGAACACTTTTTAGATGGCGTAAAGGTTATACACTTTTGTTTTGCTGCCATTGACTTGGGTCTGTGTTGGGTGTACTAAAGAGGGCGGTTTATTAGGTGATTGTCAGCTTTACTATGGAAGTGTGACGAGAAAGCATATTCATGACTTTCAATCGGATAAAAGACTCATGATTTTTTAGTTGTAAATCTTTATCCGAAATAATATAATTTTTATCCGGCTTATCCGAAATCTATACTGTAGATTTTAATAATATGTGAAGCTGAAATAACCTTTGATTGAGTTTAGTCAGCAATCTATTCTTACATATTGGATGGTTGAATGAAACAACAACTTATTATTGCCACCACGAACAATCATGGGCTGGAATTACAACTTGCCATGGCCGATCATCAGATTCCTTTGAGTGGTGCTGGTCTATATGTTGGTCATTTTATTCGAAAAAACACTTTCCCCCATCAAGAATCGAACCTTCACTTAGACCAGCGATCTCGTCAAGCAAGCGCACACACTATACACAACGCCATCGAAGCCACAAATTCAGATCGGTCTGGGTAGGATTTTTGTTGTTTGTCGATTTCAATGGAAAGACCAGCATTTTTCTAAGCGCCGACAAGTTCATTGGGGTTCTTTCATTAGCCAACAATTCGTTGTACTGATTCTTACAATTTCTTATATCCCTTAACTTATCCGATATTTTTCGGTTTCTGATCTGTTTTTTCTTACAAAATATAACTTATTTTATGATCGGTTATAAGTTTGGGGGAAGAGTACATTGGATATTCTTATATGTTAAAGAAATATCATCAATTAAATTATTTACAAAAAATTCGGATAAAGCTTTTCCTGCAATTCACTTCAGCGAAAAGTCCAACCACAAAAATCAGTTAGTTTTTTTTCGCAAAAGTTAAACAATTTATTAGACCCATACAGCTGCGTAATACTTACTTTACTTACGGGGCTCCCGACCCGTGAAGAGTCCCTGCCTGAGATACGGCAGCCTTCCACCCTCTACGATCCCGAGCACGCTGCTTCCAGTTGTCCAAACCAAGCGTTCTGGCATCCGCGATGGCTTGGTCTTTAAAACGTAGGTTCGGTCTTCCTTGTCGTCTCGAACCTGGGGGCTGGGATTCGAAGATCCTCTTGGCTGGAGCATTGTTGGTCATTCGCTTGATCGACTTTTTTGGCCTTTTGGACTACATCCACATCTTGGTAAAGTTCATAGAGTTTGCGGTTGGATCTTCTCCTCCATTCGCCCTCCTCGCACACAGAACCAAATATCCGTGGAAGGATTTTTCTTTCAAAGGATCCCAGTATTAACTCTCCTTTCCTGCTTATCGTCCAGCACTTGGCGCCGTATAGCAGAACTGGCGGGATAAGGGTTCTGTAAAGCATGCACCTTGTCCTTCGAGTTAGGAGTTTTGAACCCATTTGTTTTGCCAAACCGAAGTAGCAGCGGTTTCCGAGGGTAATTCTTTGACGGATCTCCACCAAGATGTCATTTGTGGAGTTGATGTCTACCCCGAGGTAGATGAACTCCTTAGCTACCTCGAAGTTGCTGCTATCAACAGTGACATTTTATCCTAGTCGGTGGACAGATGATTGTTTGTTTGTTGATAGCATATATTTGGTCCTGTCCTCATTCACTTCAAGCCCAACTAAAGGGTGATTTTTTAGCTGGTTTGGTTTTGGCAACACTGGTTTTGACAGCTGACGTGTGTTTAGTACCTTGTGTCACTGTCAAACAGCTTCAGTTTGGTTTGCAATTTAACCATGGATCGTCTTACAAATGAACAACGCTTGCAAATTATTGAATTTTACTATCAAAATTCGTGCTCGGTTCGAAATGTTCATCGCGCGCTGCTTCCATTTTATGATCGGCATTCTCGACCTTCTGAGCAGTCTATTCGGAAGATTGTGACCAAATTTCGCACCAAATTTACTTTGTTGGACATTAAACCACCAACACGTTTACGTACTGTGCGTATTGAAGAAAATATTGCGGCCGTATCAGCTAGTGTGACAGAAGACCGCGAAATGTCGATTCGGCGCCGTTCCCAGCAGTTAGGCCTTTGTTACAGCACTACGTGGAAAATTTTGCGGAAGGATTTGGGCGTAAAGCCTTTTAAGATACAGCTGGTGCAAGAACTAAAGCCAGCCGACCTACCACAACGCCGAATTTTTGTTGAATGGGCTCTTGGAAAGCTGGCCGAGGATCCGCTTTTTTATCGAAAAATTGTGTTCAGCGATGAGGCTCATTTTTGGTTGAATGGGTACGTAAATAAGCAAAATTGCCGCATTTGGAGTGAAGATCAGCCAGAAGCATTGCAACAGCTACCAATGCATCCCGAAAAAGCCTCTGTTTGGTGCGGTTTATGGGCCGGCGGCATTATTGGGCCATATTTCTTCAAAGATGATACGAATCGCAGCGTTACTGTCAATGGTGAACGCTACCGAGCGATGATAACAAACTTTTTTTTGCCCGAAATGGAAGTTCTTGACTTGCATGATATGTGGTTTCAACAAGACGGTGCCACATGCCACACAGCACGCGAAACAATGGCGCAATTGCGAGGCGAGTTTGGTGAACAGTTAATTTCACGTTTCGGGCCGGTCAATTGGCCGCCTAGATCTTGCGATTTGACACCATTAGATTATTTTTTGTGGGGGTATGCCAAGGCTAATGTGTATAGGGACAAGCCCGCTTCGATTGACGCACTGGAAGCCAACATCCATGCATTCATTCGTGAGATACCGGCCGATATGTGTGAAAGAGTATGCCAAAATTGGACTCAGCGGATGGGCTACCTGAGACGCAGCCGCGGTCAACATTTGCATGAAATTATCTTTAAACATTAAATTGCAAGGTTCAAACTATCGATTCAAATAAATATTTCATTAATTTTTTCGAATTTTTTGTGTTTTTTTTTTTAAAAAAGTTCTAAACCTCTTAAAAAATCACCCGGTAGTTTCGCCTGTTCTTCAATAGCCGTGAAAGCCTCTATCACGGCACTCTGAGATCGACCGATGATATCTGTGTCGTCCGCATATCCTAGCAGTTGGACTGATCTGTTGAAGATAGTGCCTTCCGTGTTGACACCTGCCCTGCGCACTATCTGCTGCTCAAGAACAAGATTAAAGAAATCACACGAAAGCGCGTAATTCTCTTGGTTAATAAAGAAGTACATTTCGAAATATTTCATTCTCTATGGACAGTGAAATGTATATGATTTCTGAGAAGTCGGTGTTGGTAGTAAAGCCTTTGATATCATGAGACAAACGAAGCAACTTTAATTTTACCCTTCAACCTACATGAAATCTGGTCCAATGAAAAATGGCATCAAACTAAAAATGAAATATGGCCCCAAAAATTTATATTGAAAAAAACAACACGAAAATTTCTGTGACTTTGGGCCATATCATATTTTTGGGGCCATATTTTATTTTACTTGGGCTCATTATTTAATTTTTTAATTTGGGTTAAATTCTATTATAAAAAAGTTTGGGGTCAAACTTTCAAAATAAAAAATGGCCCAAAAAATGTGTCACTCTGCCCCAAAATTTTATATGATAAGCAACAACATGAAATGGCCATTTTTCATTTCAATAATAAATCGAATTTTTAGGGCCATTTTTCTTTTTTGGTTTGGGGTCATTTTTCGTGGATCCATATTTCATGTAGCCCCCTTCAACTTTATAAGTGAAAATATTCTTTATTTCACCTTTGACAGCGCATAGGGTGGGTATTGTAACCTTGTTTGATCCCCGCATTTCTATCCGTTTTTTTTCAGTTCATATGCGAACTCATTAATCTCTTTTTTTTTTAGTGTCCCGACCTGACACCTAACAAAGTCTAAAACAGTTCTATACGAATAGAATCCAGAACTATAAGTAATTACCGCCAGTTTACAGATTTTCATCTGAAATCAGTTGATAACATTCAGAATGTTAAAACTAGAATTTGACCGAGACCAAAACAAAGTTTACCTTTAGATTTATATAAGACCATGTTCTGCCACAAAAAAATGAAGGAAAAATAAATCGGAAATACAGGTGAAAGCAAACAACTGGACCAAGCTTCACCGAAACACTTTTGGGCAATTGCCTGCGAATCTGAACTCAATAAACAACAGCGACATCTATTTTGTAATATTCTCTTTTTGGTGCTAAATCAACATGGAAATAAGTCAATAAATATAGAATTTGTTAAGAATTTGACTACAATGCCACCTATCGCCCGCTGAAACAATGCCATGCATTTCGATCCTCTTTATGGAAGGCTGCCTCCAGCTAAAAACAGAAATGTTGAAGAAGAGCCAAGTTCTTTTAAACAAAAACAGTAGGATGTCAGCTATTAAAAGTACTGCAAATTAGTACAAATTTCATGATCCTGTGATGAATGGAAGAGATCCATAGTTTTACAGATCTGTAGCTCATGAACTACTCGTGTTAAGTAGATAAAATTTGAACGTTGCTATGCGTCCCAATATATGATGCAAAGTTTATGTTTTAGGTTTAAATTCGCCTAAGTTCGATGCTGTTAAAAGTAGTAGAATGCCAAAGTAGCTTGAGAACTTGTCTGGGCATGACCGTCTTAAGGGACACAAAGAAACCAAAAAATATTTCCCGTAAACGGCCCATACTCTGAAGCCCTGCTTCTCCAACCATTGACTGTGCGAAGACATATTTTTTGACACGAATGGAAGGGTCGGTTTTTGGTCCGTCATGAAAAGGTGTCGCAAATTTTTTTAATTTCAAAATCTCATAGCTTGCCTTGTTGCAGTAATGGTTTCGCAAAATCCATTTTATTTTATTTAAAACTGATCACGAATCAATTGGCACTGCTCTAGACCTCATGTACTAAGACAAGTTCATGTGAAAGCTGCCAAATTCATTGAAAAGGTATAAAAATGACAAAAAATAAAAAAAACTTAGAATTATACAGTTCGTTAGATTCATTGAAGAAGATCATTCTCGTTATGAATCTCTTCTTCGTTAATGAAGCTCTTCAGCTCACTCAATGTTCCTATGGTCAGTGTTTTCCCATATTTCGAATTGAATCATCATTCGAGGCCTGTCTATCAGCGAAAATAGTTTTGGATGTTGAGTGATTAAGAAGTAGGATGGCGGATAGGTTTTGTACTGGCGACAAGATATCCGCTCATAATCCACTTTTTATTTTAGAACCATCTGTGAAGACACAGCCTTAGCCTCTAGTCTGGACGGAGAAACACTGAGATTTTGTCTTAATATTTATGACAGTTTGAATGGAGGGTTGCAATTGAGATTCCCACCCAGCGTTGATCACATGACCTAAATCCTTCCTAACAACATCCAATAAAAACCTGCAATATTTTTTTGCAGTCCATAAATTGTTTAGCAGAGAAAATATTCTCATTATCCAAAAATCACTCAACCAATTTCCCTAACACCAGCGTTCTTTCCGCTGGGCTACCCATAACATCCCTTTGTCCCAAAGGTCCAATCGGGTTTTTCTTTTTCTCAAGCATTTTATGAGACAAGAAATAAAAAATCTCATGTAGGACACCATTGATTACGTGTGTCTGTTGTAAATTAAAATTCTTTACGACTTTATGTCAAGCATTATCGGCAAACTTCGTTGTTTCGACAACAAGTCAAGAAAAAAAAAAACACATCAGAAAAACAATGAAGTACAAGAAGACATGTAGCAAGTCGGAAGCCCCATCAAACTTCAAAGCTGATGACCCAACATCACCATAATCTGGGCTATAACCCATAAAACTCACCATCGCTGCAGTGCATCTGGTACAAGGCTACTATTTTCAACTGCCACTGGACACCGACGCGACTATGGCGATGACGATGATGATGATGATGATGATGATGATGACGACGAATCTTGCACATAAGCGGACCCTTAAAGAGGTTGTTGGTGGTGGTGGTGGTGGGTCAGGTAAATGCTTCCGCAACAACTATGGGCTTTGTTTATGACAAACTTCACTTTGGCTAATGGGTTCATTAAAAGTCGACGTACAACCCAGGAGTCATGTCCGCCTGGTAGAATCGAACCTTCGATGGTCAATAAAAATGAAAGCTACAAGCAAAGTCCGCTCTTTCAAGTCGACAGCACATACATACAAATGTGCTACTGCACTGTTGTACCTCATTTAACGATCTTGCATGTTCGATTGCAGTTAAAAGAGAGTAAGACAGAGCAAAAGAGAAGGAAGCTGACTTTTGTTAATAATAATAAAACGCAATCTTAATTATAATTGAAATTAATTGTTTTTTAAGTTGGAGGCACTGTGCGCTGCACTGCACCGCACTGCACTCGAATTTTTTGTTTTGTCTGGAAATTGAAAAGTTCCCTGGGCGCGCAGCAATGGTTAACCGCCCCTGAATATATTAATGTTTGTCCAAACGAAGAGGACATCTATGTGCAGCAGTCGCTAGCCAGGGGTCCACTTCGAATGGATTAATTAAAACGAAAGGTGAGTTTATAGCCCGCGGAGGCATGTTTTGCTCGAAGAGAACTTATTTAAGTGTTTGCTGTAAAAATGTGTAACCAAATCTTATATGGATAGTGGATCGTTCACTGGGGGAGTGCATCTTTGTGGGATTTATGGGACTTGATATGAAGCTGCGAGTCTCCTATCGGTTTGTCAAAATTATGTCAGTTTTAGTCTCATTGTATGTCAAAGCAGTGATTCGTCCAAGAAGTTGAAGTTTAATTATTTTTTTTTTATCTCGAAGATAGCTATGCCTCCGTGGACATCACTTATTCTGATATAGCCATGGGGAAGAGTTAGCCCGTAGGTTCCCAGCCACTCCAGAGAAAAATTGAGTGGTATGAAAATAGGTGACAGAAAAAGGCACGCTGCTGCGAAAAAAAGACATCAAGACAAGGGTACTGATCCAGAAGAACTGTTTAGAAAGAAAATACAGTTCGTAGTCTCCCAGCTGAAGGCTTAAGAGGTTTTTTTTTAAGAAAGCCAACCCACTTGCCAAGGGTACTGATTCAGAAGAACTGTTTAGAAAGAGAGGACAGTTCGTAGTCTCCCAGCTGAAGGCTTAAGAGTTTTTTTTTAAGAAAGCCAACCCACTTGCCAAACTGACTTTAAGAGCGAAGACAAGAAGAAGAAGAGAAACAGCAAAGACAACGTAGTTACCGAAGCGCAGGGCAGTAGTCACCAGTGTTGCCGCTGAAAAATTTCATAAAGGGGCTTAAAAAGGGGCCCGAGGTTAATAAAAGGGGCTTTCAGCAAAAAAAAAAAAAAAAAACAGCTGCAAAAACGTATAACTAATCATTTAATAATATAAAACAAAGTTGAAATTCCTTTGACTGGACCTACGGAACGAATGAATGAATGTTTTGTAGTATTTTTATGATTAGATACTCACAAGAAGCAGGTTCGGGCATTTAAAAATATTTAATTTTGAGTTTGAAAGACCAAGTAATAATTAGAATTTGAACAGAAAAAACTTCTTCTTCGCCTAGTTCCATAAAATAGTTCCATATAATAAGAGTCCTTAAGGCTTTGAAATACGCATATTTCAAGTCCAACACAATACTTCTACATGCTCTAAATAGTTAGCAATTTTAGTAACATCTTTGGAAAACTACTCTTTTTTTTTTAGTAATATGTTAATTGACCAAGATTTGCAAATCGATCTCAGTGATGTAACGCGGGTGCGTTTATCCACTCTAAAAGAAAACGGGCAGCGCTCAGTAAATTTTATTTTTTGTAGATATTTATTAGTGTTTCGTACTTTTTTCATTTTTCGTGCAATAAAGAATAAGATCTGAAAAAGGGCCCATTTTGATAATATTTGAAAGAGTGGTGGGCCAGGGGCCCCGAGCCTTAAAAACGGGCCAAACGGCAACGCTGGTAGTCACCCTATTCAATCAACATTTCCAGCAGCTGCTTAACGGTCATTTTGTAGAGGGAGTATAGTAGAGAAGAGATTCAGTGCAAAACTAGCCCGTTACGCGGTCTAAAAAAAGTGTTTGATGGTCTTAATGGCCCACCAGCAGAGCTCTGCGAATATGTTTCGATAGGGTGCATGCACCAAATCATCTACCGAGTATGGATGGAAGAAACCGTACCCTATGACCGTACTATGAGCTCCATATACCTCGTCTACAAGAAAAGTGATAATATGTCTTTCAAGAACTATCGAAGCACATTCCACCTAAATTTCACCTAAAAAATCGAACAGAGAGCAGGTCTCCATACTTTCCAACCCTCAGATTCGGGATGGAAATGAAAAGCAAACCTTCATTTTAAAGAACAAGCTATTACGGTTAGTAAGGATTCTTGTCTTTACGGGCCGAGAACACATAAGAGAAAGTAGATCACTAGATTTGATCGACAATACGCCAATTTGTTGATGGCCCATTGGAGATAATATGTTGCTGAGCTTAATGCTAGTTTCAATAAGATCGGCTAGCTAAATAAGACTTAATCACCCTTGATATGGGTGCCTCGTAATAGAAAAATATTTACGAATCCTGAAAAATTTATAACAAATTCCCTTCGTAGTGAAAGAACTGCTGCGAAATTCGAACTTCGTAGAATTTGCTTTCACCCTCGCCGAAAAAACTGGAACCATTTTGTTATTCTTCTCTGCGACACGTTTTTTCTTTTTTTTCTGTCGTAGACTTTAAGTACGTTCTTTTAAAAATAATGTTTTCATTTATAAAGTATAAGAATACATGTTTTACATTTCTCAAATTCATGAAGAACATTAATTGCGCTATACTTATTTTGAAATCATAGCCTTCAGCTATAAGTCTCAGCGCCGCTCTCAATCGACAGGTTGGGGTTATAACGGGTGATTTTTTAAGCGTAGTTTTTTTTTTAAATCGAATAAAACACTCAAATTTGCATAAAATATTCAAAATTTTGATTGCAATCGATAAGTAGGCCTTTGCCATTTACGTTTTCAAGATAACTTCATGTAAATTTTGTCTGCGGCTCAGTTTCAAATGGTCCATTCGGTAGGTCCAATTTTGCGTCATCTTTTCGATCATTTCGGCCTGTATTCCACGAATTACGCGTGTTATGTAATCCTGTAAGGCTTCAATCGTGTTCAGCTTGTCCACACAGACTAACGACTTTACATAACCTCACAAGAAGTAATCAAGAGGCGTTAAATCACATGATCTTGGCGGCCAACTTACAGGGCCATATCGAGAGATAAGCTGCTCACTAAATTCATCCATCAACATTTCCATTGTTTCACGAGCTGTGTGGCATGTAACACCGTCTTGATAAAACTACATGTCAACCAAGTTCAACTCAGCCAACTGGGGCAAAAAAAAGTCGCTTATGATGGCTCGATATCGTTCGCCGTTGACGGTAATGCTTCTTCCACGGTTATCTTTGAAGAAAAATTTACCGATGATGACACCAGCCCATTAACCACACCAAACTGTAGTTTTTTCAGGATGCATCGGTAATTCTTGCATGGATGTGGCTGTTCATCACTCCAGATGCGACAGTTTTGCTTATTTACGTATCCGTGGAGCCAGAAATGAGCCTCATCGCTGAACACAATTTTTCGATAAAACAGCGAATTTTCACATTTTTCACAGAGCACGAATTTTGATAATAAAATTCAATAATTTGCAATCGTTGCTCGTTTGTAAGATTAAAGGGCAGGACTTTTCCCTTTGATAGATGACGTTTGGACGCCATTACGAACCAGTGCTGCCAACCTTAACTCTTAAAAAATCACCCGCTTCAAACGAACTTTTGAAGTTTTTGAATTTGAATTTGACAGATGGTACAGTACTCAGTGACCAGGAAAAAAAATTTGGGGGAATTTTTAATATTTTTCTTAAATTCGACTGTCAAATTGCTCATTACATATACATTTTAAATTTAGTCAATGCCACAAGTCTATAAGAAAACATTTAGGTCAGAATTCAATTTTTACCAGAAAATAAAAACAAATTGTTTTGGGAAAATTAAGGGAATTTTTTATTACGTTCATCAGCTGATTTTTCTTTCGATTGTTTGAGTATTTATTTTGACGCATAAATCAGGAAATGATTTTTTCGAATCTTTTGATTGTTTTTTTTTCGGGATTCGTAGCGGAATTTTCCATTCGGGAATTGGCCTGATAGGCCTGAATGATCATATATATGTATATAATCACTTCGACAAGGCTAATTAAATCCTATGCTACAATCGAATACTAGAAAGACGTCTTTAGGGCCTTCAATGGAGTTCCTGATTTTGAACCCGAATTAGTGGTCATGTCCTCGAGAATTGAATGTCATCTCTTCAGTAAATGTTTCTCAAATACCT
Organism: Ferdinandea cuprea; assembly: GCA_963576555.1. NCBI lineage: Eukaryota > Metazoa > Arthropoda > Insecta > Diptera > Syrphidae > Ferdinandea > Ferdinandea cuprea. Next base: position 138,013,718 of record OY754958.1, read on the forward strand.
TTGACATTGTTGGTGATTGATGTATTCGACATGTTTGCATACCTATTGCACGGTTAGATGCCTGCTTCATAAAAATGTGCCGCGGATACTTGGCTTCTGAATTTTTAACAGCTTAGTTCCAATTTATTTGGTTGGTGGAGGAGTTTGACTGCGCTTTTTTTTCTAAGAATTTAAGTCTTTATCTCAGATAAAATGTTCTTGGTCTTTCTGAGGTGCAATTTTATTATTTTCAGTTGTCCTATTAGTTAGTGTTTTTGTGTATGTGAAAACATTAAATCTTTTCGGATAAGATAGACATATATTGCGCCCCGTGAAGGGACGGGAAGTAAGAATATCCCTGCAGCACCCGCGAGTGCTTGTTGTAAAATTCGACTAAAGGCGAGTAATCACTTCTAGGCAATTTAAACATCCAGGTGAGCCTAGCAACATATTTAACACCTTTAAATTGCCCAACACGACTGGAGATCACCGGTGTCATAAAAGTAAGATCAATCAAGAACTTATATCAGGAGCATGCACTTGTTGAACAAACAAACTCGCTTAACCTAGCATTATGGAAATCTTCAAGAAAACACTACCCCGCCAGGCACTTCTAATGCTACGCATGGTTGTGATCCTGGGACGAGCAGAAATTCACGGGACAGAGCTATTCGGTTACCGGGGGATAGCAAAATAATGCAAAGACTTAGGCGAAACCTGAGGGTCGCGAGTTGGAACGTGGGAAGTATGAGTGGTCGCAGCTACGAGACGTCAAAGAGCCCATCTCGAAAAAATACGATCTCCGTCAAAAAGGCAATGCCAATTAATGATTCCTTGCAATCGCGTAAGAGAAAATATTAGGCGTAAACGGCCCATACAGGACCTACAGCCCAGCTTCTCCAACCACTGTGTGTGCCAAGTTATATTTTTGACACGAATGGCGGGACCTACAGTTTAATGCCGATTCCGAACGGCAATTTATTTTTGAGAAGCTTCTCATGACATTTCTTACTCTTGGATGTTTGTCAGACGTTCGCAAGAGGTTGGGCAGGGAATAAAAACTTTCAGGTTGGGATTTGAACCGGCGACCTCTCGCTTAGTGGTCCAACGCACTTAACCACTAAGCCACTGCACCCACAATCGCGTAAGAGAGGCAGGCCTAAAAAATCCTGGACCGCACAAATGCAGCATGATTGGCCTCAATGCCAAGGGCTATCAAAGCCCTAATATTTGTTATGTATGCCTGAGTTGTTTGAGGTCTTTTTTTGTTCTCGTCGTTTAAAACCTAAGATTTTACTGTATTTGATGTCCTTTTTAGTTATGAATAAGTCCATGTCTTACACGTCACATTTTTCCAGACTTCACTTGACTGTTATCCAAAACCGCATTTAACATTTATCCTGGACTTAAGATCTCAAATTTCAGTAGTTAAAGAATATATCCCAAAGTTTTATAAATATTTGAACTCGCATAGGTACTAAGGAAATACTTGTAAAGATATAATTTTTAATTGTTTTTCGGGTCTGTTATCCAAGACCAATTATCCAAGACTTGACATTTATACTAGGATAACAAATGCATTGCTCGAATTTAGACTGTGTCAGAGTGATGATAGCTCTTATCTGCGACATAAGGTCCTTTCGAAAAAAAATTAAATTAAATTTGTTTAGATGGCAACATCTTCAAATAAAAATAATTTTTTCATAATTCTTCAAATCGGGACAATATTGGGTTACTCTTACTAACCTCCTTCAAACCAGTCGATTTGAACTCTACTTGCACTAATAAAATAATATCCGCGCAATTCGGAAAAACCTTCTTTGCTTTAAAAATCATTAATATTTTAACGAGTCAATCTTGAATGAATGAAGTATATATACACAGTCAAGCTGATCGGTCGGCTTTCCAAACGGTTCCACCTTCCATTTATAAGTTACACCCATCTGCATGTATCTCATAACCGAAAACACATTTCCATTTGCATAAATAAGTTAGAAATATCTCAAAATGACTTGCAATTCCGTGTTCAATGTTTCTTCATACTTCTTCTGCAACAATTCGGAATCATTGCCCGACGACGACGCAGTAACTAACTCTTCTTTCAATACCCGGCGTGCTGGCCGCCCTCGTTCGGTGAAATGGAAATTCGAAACCGCTTCCTCGTGCAATCATCCCGACACGCATTTACACAATAATTAAAACGATCAAATTGCGCTCGCGTACACGCTTAATTACCGTCGACTGCACATGCGCGCGCATGTGCGTCTTTCATCCCGATGCGGCGCTGCGGCGCACTGCAGAGCTACACGTATGTTACGTAGGCTGCCCCATGTATGTGGGATCGTATTTGCATCGTATGTAGCATGCAGCGGTGTCTAAATACGCGCCCTGAATATTGATTTGGCAGTGAACATCGAACATGAGCGTTGTATAATTAAATGCACCTAATGAACGCATGCAGTGGCGAACTTCAATCCTTTTTTTTTCGTTTGTCTAATTAAAATAAAAATAAAAAAAATGAATATATATATTTTCTCTTTTTTCTTTGCAGCAGCGTAAGCTGTCACCGACATGGGCAGTGAGCACTACTGCTTGAGGTGGAACAATCATCAATCCAACCTGTTAGGGGTGTTTAGTCAATTATTACAGGACGAGAGTCTGGTGGACGTCACGTTAGCTTGTTCTGAGGGCGCCCCCATCAGAGCCCATAAGGTAAGTTTTTTTCTTTTATTCTAATTTAATTGCTTAAGTTATGATCTTCGACAATGGGAGGGAATTCCCAGTCTCCATTTGTCAAACAAAATGTATATAACTGTCATCAAAAGAGGGCGCCACCAATAAAGCTGTCAACGGTGGTGTGACAACTAACGAAACAATAATCGTGCGAGTAGGCTCAGACATCTCATCGTCATTTTTATTGAGATGTCAATGCACATCCACATACATTAGAGCGACGCATGGCGGCATGCAGCCACAATGCGATAATTTATGTTCAGAATCCATTACACCCAATGTCAGTCATCATCATCGTCATCGGGGGTGACTCCCAACTCCCACCCACACCCTTCTTCCTCTTCTTCTTCTTCTTAGTCTCCTTCTGCCACTCTGCAGCCCCACACATCCCACAAAACAGAGTGCACACAACAATCAACCATACCACACAGCACGCCACACTGACTGCACTACTTCGGCTTCAGTCTCTCAACGTCAGAGAGTGCGTCAAATCGAGAAAGGGTATTCTCGATGTGTCACAAGTTGTTGTCGGAAATTGTCGACGATTAATGCATCATGGGGAGAAGAAGTTGCAGCAAAAAGTTTGGTTGGTTTCTTTTTTTTTCTTCTAACCTTTGACCAACTTCCATTAGAGTTGACATTGAGATGACGTTTGATCAACCAATTTTCCAATTATCCACGCTGCCACAGACGAGAGCAAAATTGATTACCAGCGAGGAAGACAGGTGTTCAATATGAGGCCGACGACGCCCGCCGCCGCTGGGTGAAAATCTGTCCAAATTATCGAAGGAGCCCGAGCCACTGACTTCATAGATCAAAGAGATTCCAAAACAGCATATCCAATCCACACTTGGTTTTTGTTTTTTTTTTATTTTTGCTATATGTGCAGTCGCAGTCCGGTGGACCGGTTAGAGAGGAGCATCCCAAAACACATATTTCGTTTTTTTTATTTTGTTCCTTGCTCCAAACTCAATTTGTGGACGGCGCTGATGCTGGTGTGCTGCTGGAGATTGGAGAATATTGAATCCTCTCACTTGGGCCGACAACGACTGGGAAGACACTTGTCTGTGTGTTTCTACGTCTTGTTCCCTTTTGCGGATGTTGCGACGGGTGATGATGGTCTGGTGATGCTGATGATACCGATGGTGATGATGATGCCAATCTGCCCAGAAGATACAATGATGGAATGCATCCAATGGTCATTGAAGTGTGGCGATAGGGAAGCGATTTTTTTGTAACACTCGGAGAAACATTTTTTTTTGCTTTGTTTTGTTATTTTTGGTCCGAGAATACCTACCTGTGGAGTCTGCTTAAATTGTGTCCAGTGTCAACCGAAAGGGGAGCATTGTCGTCGATGATTTAGTGGATGTAGATACATATGCGCTTCTGGGCCTGTTTTTTTTTTTTGTGTATTTTTTCTCCGAATTTAATTTATGCTTGCAACTGCGTGTTCCGGATTTTGGTACTTTCCTCGACTTGTTGTGTTGGTGTATCTTGTGCGGTACAATGAAGGATGTGGGTGTTGAAATTTGTAAGTGGACTAACGCATTCATGCATAGAGTGCCTGTCGGGATGACAAGTCTAAGTGTATCACTTTATCGATTCAGTGTGCATCGATGGAAGAGATAGTGGATTTTTGTGTTTTTTTAAGGTTTGATTGCAGGTTGTCGAACTTAAGTGGGTGTAATGGAGAAGGAACGTTGCCAATTTAGAAAGATCTGAAGTGAAATTATGTTCAATTGACACTGGATGTGGAAAATGTAAACAGTATTGAAGTGTTGTTGTTGATATTTTTTTCCTTTTTTCAGTTTTCCAATTTTCCTAATTCACTTCAAAGTTACAGCCGCTTAGCCCTCGTGTTTTTCAATTTGCAGGAAACCTAAAATCTTAGACCGCAGTTAGCTGGGTAGCCCAATTAGCCCAATTATTTTTGTGACTTTCATTTTGACGGGCAAAATCAGCAACTTGTCCCAACGACACGTTGAAGGTCTTATCCTGAGACAATAAGAATGGAGTCACCCAATGAAGCTTCAATATTACTTTGTTTGATATCGCAGTCAAAGTCCAAATTTTGTCTGTTATCCAGATCTTCTACCAGATACGTTTTGGGTCTTATTAGTGAGAAGATATAAATTGGATGACCCAATGAAGCTCCAATACTATTTTGTTCCACACAAACAGTCAAAGTCCAAATTTTGTCTGTTATCCTAATCTTCTACGGAGCACATTCTTATTCGTTCTTATTCGTGAGAAGATATGAATTGGATGACCCAATGTAGCCCCAGTATTGTTTTGCTTGACATCGCCAGTCAAAGTATACATTTTGTCTGTTATCCAGGTTTCTACGAGATACGTTTTGGGTCTCATTCGTGAGAGAATAAGAATGGAGTGACTCAATGTAGCTCCAGTATTATTTTGCTTGACGTAGCCAGTCAAAGTCCAAATTTTGTCTGTTATCCAGGTCTTCTACGAGATACGTTTTCGGTGTTATTCGTGAGAGGATAAGAATGGAGTGATCCAATGTAAGTCCAGTATTATTTTGCTTGACATTGCCAGTCAAAGTCCAAATTTTGTCTGTTATCCTGATTTCCTATGAGACACGTTTTGAGTTTTATTCGTGAGAAGATATGAATTGGATGACCCAATAAAGCTCCAATATTACTTTGTTTGACATCGCCAGACAAAGTCCACATTTTGTCTGTTATCCTGATCTTCTACGAGACACATTTTGAGTCTTATTCGTGAGAAGATATGAATTGGATGACCTAATAAAGCTCCAATATTACTTTGTTTGACATCGCCAGACAAAGTCCACATTTTGTCTGTTATCCTGATATTCTACGAGATACGTTTTGAGTCTTATACGTGAGACGATAAGAATGGAGTGACTCAATGAAGCTCCAGTATTATTTTATTCGACACCGCCAGTCAAAGTCCAAATGTTGTCTGTTATCCTGATTTTCTACGAGACATGTTTTAGGTCTTATACGTGAGACGATAAGAATGGAGTGACCCAATGTAGCTCCAGTATTATTTTGCTTGACATCGCCAGTCGAAGTCCAAATTTTGTCTGTTATCCTGATCTTCTACGAGATACGTTTTGAGTCTTATTCGTGAGGGGATAAGAATGGAGTGACCCAATGAAGCTCCAGTATTATTTTATTCGACACCGCCAGTCAAAGTCCAAATTTAGTCTGTTATCCTGATTTCCTATGAGACACTTTTTGGGTCTTATTCGTGGGACTATAAGAATGGAGTCACCCTGAAATTTTACTTTGGTCGAAATCCCCTTTTATAATTTAAAACTCGTCTATTATCCGAGACTTTTATCAGATATACTTTTCCTCTTATCCGCGATAAAATCGGCAACGAAAGTGAGATTTCTTTGACATAATCAGTCCAAATACAAAATGAATTTGTTATCCGGAACTATACGGTCTTATCCGCGATAAAACCTCAAAACGGAGTCGCGCAAAATTTTGTTTTGTTCGAAATTCAGGTAAAAATTAAAAGCTTGTCTGTTATCTGAGACTTCGAAGACATATATTTTGACTCTTATCGGCAACTAAAAGGAGTTTGGATAAAACCAAATATAGGGGCAATTTTACTTGAATTTCGATTTGTTGTCCAAACTTGAATTTTTTTCTGGTTTAGCTGTTGAAATTCGAATTTGTGGATCTAAGTATCAATCATTCTAGCAAGTATATTGCATTCTAGCTCATATTGGGCTCGGAAGCAACCTTTCCAGTTCGCGTAGTACAATTTAAGTCATAATAGTTGCTCATCCAACTATGCAGCTATCAACCTCTTGCCGTCACAAAAGCATGCCTTATGCATGTCTATAAGAAATCAAAACCCAAAATCATCTCACAACTCACAACTACTAAGGCCGATGACGTATGCTTTAGAAATAAACCGTTTTCATCTTCGAAGTTATAGAATATACCTGAACAATCAGCAAAGACAAATTAGTGTCAGCATTTTAAACCGGTTGCAATTGTCAAATTTTTTCTTTTCGCATTAACAACTGCAAAATTAATGTATTTAAGCAGCGACGACGCACAACAGCTCTCAGCTCTCACACGAACCCTAAAAGTCAACCTCAAGGCCTTCTTGTTAATTTTTTCGGCGGACATATTTTATTTTTCGTTGAACTTTTCGCAATCCGACATTGATAGATTGCAGCAACCGGAAAGAAAATAAAAAGAATAAAATTCTTTGTTACGAGTTCAAATCCATGCAGGTAATTGCAGTCCACAACGTCGGCTTTAATAATCACGCAGTGTGGGTAGTCGTCCTTGTTCAGGGGTGTCTAGCATAATTCATTTATATTTTCGTTGAATAGTTCCAACTCGACTCTCACCTATTTGACTAATCCCAAGCTCAAGCTTAATTTTGTGCGGTTAGCAACGTTTTTCAAAAAAAATAAAACCAACTACGAGCAAATTAAGAGAATCAACAAAAAAAAACAAAAACAATTTGAATCATTATTTCGGCTGTTGGCCTTGGATTTTTATTACACATCATTCTGTCTGTTTGGATGTCTGCTTTGTTGTTGTATTTCTCTTATAATTTCTAGTGCGATGGCTAATTCAAACGCATTTTTTTATGCTTTGAAGGCCAGACGCTTTAAACAAAAAAAAAAACTAATGACAATGTGAACCGTGAAGTGTGGAGTTTATTTTTTATTTTTTTATTCTCTCTCTATTTATGTGTTGTCGCGTGATGGAGGAGTGGCATTTAAATTTGCTATGCTTGTCCGCAAATGTTTAAAAATAATTCGGGAAACAATGACGGAGTTGTGCTGATTGAAGAAGTTGTCAAACGCGTAAAAATAAATAGACTGTTTTTTTTTTATAAAACGGTAAATTTGGTAGAGTGTGCAGTGGATCAAAGGATTTTATGACCATGACGGGAGCTTGATTGTTGTATTTAGATTTGAAGTTGGAATTAGAAAATCAGGCTTTTCTTTCGGATTAGATTAAGAATTTAGATAGTTAGTAGGTAAGTAAAGTGGTTGCTCCCTAATGCTCAGTAAAAGGGGAGCGTTTTGCTCTCACCACTCATGGGACCCGTGAGAAAGGAATGTAGATTGGAAGTATAACTTAAAACCAACCTGTGGAATTTAATTATGTTGTTAAAGTTTATATTCGATGTCTTAGATGTCCGCGAGGTCTTCTGTCCAGATGGTATTTCCCCCATCGTTCTGAAAAGTTTTTCTTCCACGCTGGCAAAACCACTGCGTAAGCTTTTCTATCTGTCCTATTCTCAGGGCTCTTTCCGAGAAGATGGAAAACAGCATTTGTCCAGCCTGTTCCAGAAAAAGGCGAATCTTCCTCCCCCTCTTCCTACCGACCAATTTCACTTACGTCCCTTCTGGCCAAGGTTACCGTCAACGCCGTTAAACCGTCAGCTAACAAAATATCTTGAATCCCGAAAACTTCTTAATGATCGGCAGTACGGTTTTCGCAGCACTAGATCCAGACATATCTAACCGAAAAGTGGAACCAATCCATTCACCATGGTGATGAGAGTTAGGTCGTTGCGCTTCATATTTCAAAGGAATTTGATAGAGTTTGGCATTAAGCTCTCTTGTCGAAAAACGCGTGCATTTGGGATGGTTGTTACCCTTCTTCAATAGATTAGAAATTACCTTTCGGACACCAATAAATGCTGGTGTTCCCCAAGGCTCCGTTTTATTTCTGACTCTCTTTCTCATTTTCATCAATGATCTCCTCTCTGTCACTTCTAATCCAATCCATTCCTTCGCTGATGACAGTACCCTTAGCTTCGCATATTCGTTTTGGGATTTACGTCCCTCGTCTTCGGGCGTAGAGCTGGAACGGCAACGCATGTTAAGCTCATTAAATTCTGACCCTGACAGCATTCTTAAGTGGAGTAAAGCCAATAGAGTAGAGTTTAATGCTTCCAAAACACAATGGTGTCTACTGTCACTAAAGCGAAACCGCAATACTATTGTTATTACTCTTATTATCCTTGAATGACACTTGCATCGCTGAAACCGAACGACTTTCCATTCTCTGTATGTGTGTTAATGACAACTCTCGTTGGAATGACCACATATTCGATGTCGCCAAGAACGCTGCGAATGTTAGAAATATTTCACCCCTTCTGATCTGCCTATAATTTATAAGGCGTTCATTCGCCTTGAGTATAACTCTTATATCTGGTCCGGTGCTCCAATTACATATTTAAAGTTACTTCACAGGTTTCAAAAACGTGCGGTAAGACTTGTTGGCGAACGAACTCTCTCAGTCATCGTCGTAATGTCTCCTGCCTGCCCCTTGAACAATTCAACCGCAATACCCGCTAAGCCAGGAATGCTCATCAGTTCACCCTTAAGCCAATATACGGACGCATGCTCTTCCAAGCTCCGTTTTTCCTGCACATTTCAGTTTACAGACGTTCAACGCCAATGTGCATCGGCATATCCTTCTTTTCTCTAATCCCTAAATTTCCTTAATGCCCGCACTGTGTTTATTCATAATAAGGGTACCAAAAATCCCTTTAGAAAATAAAAAAAAATCAAAGAAATGCTTGCCCAGTGTACGATATCTGCTTTCGTTAAAGCCGGACATTTACAAAGAAGATGAGAACTGTCCAGAGGGTATTATGGGGAATTCCAAGTTTGGCCTGTACATAAGGCCACCAGCCTAGCGGCGTCCACACGCGTTCTTCGTCTAAGGTTCTACGTTCTTAATGACACAGTTTGTAAACTCGACCACCCAGCTAGTGAGGAAAATTGCAGGAATATATCTCTCTTCACGCATCCTAAAGGCTTCATGCGCCAGTGATACATTGAGAGCAAATCCACGTCTGGTCAGCTCGTCGGCCCTCTAATTCCCCTCTATGTGCCTGTGGCCCGGAACACGTACTCAAGTGATGATGAGCCGTATTTCTCTACAGTCCCGAACAAGCTTGGATGTAGTCACGCTTGAATCCAGAGCCTTAATCGCAGCCGCTTTTTTCATGGTTGTTGATGAATTTAAAAGTACCTTTCCAGCATCCCTAATAGCAATGGCTTTTGCCTGGAAGACGTTAGAAAAGGGAGGGGAGGCAGACAAATTTGTATATGTTTAGTTGAGTTGAGAATACGCCGGCACCAACTCTACAGTCGAATTTAGAATCGTCAGTAAAGATAGATACTTTTGTATTCTTTTGTTTTCCCATTCTAACCTGGATGGGAAGCTAACAGAAAAAGATTAAGAATTTATTTTGATATTGAGTCAGCCGCTTCGTTACCAGCAAAACACGTGCACAGATAGCCAAGGAGGTTTCCAAAACAAGCTTTGATTTTATGACAGAGGGGCAAGAGCTTTGATGGCTGCTTGGCTATCTGAAAATTCTACTATATGGATGGGTTCTTACCTAGGCTTACTGAAAAGTTCACTTGAGACGACCCTCCATAGATTTCAGATCCAGTCCCTGACTCCATCTTGGATCCGTCCGCATACCAGACGACATCATTTTGTGATGGTTTAGGTTTAAATGTTTCCCAGACGCCGATAGAGAAGTTTTAAGAGAAGCCGTATTTCGGTAGCATGTCGTCTAGAAGCATGCTGAATGCGCTTTCAGGCTCCATAGAGTCTACCAAAGACAGATGACCTCCACGGTAGGAGTAAGGGTCAATGTTACAGAACAGTCGATAAATACTCAGTCTTCTTCGCGGGTCGAACAACGAGCGAGTACAGCAAGTAAATCATCTTGGGTCTTAGACCCCAGTTACTGTAGATAGTGCGTATTGCAGCACTTCTGCAACGGTCCTTTCAGATTTACCACTGACAACGATTGCTACGTCATGGGCGTAACCTATGACTTTCCGAGGACTGAAGTAGGTCGTCTATAACCAGGGACCATAGGAGTGGCGAGAGGACGCCCCCTTGTGTACACCCCGAGTTGTTAGTGCCGAGATTTCGACATCTTTTATGTGGGTCTGGATTATTCTCCCATTAAGCATCGACTTTAGGGGATGATCAGGAAACTAATATTTAAGTCTGAAACTTGTACTACGTACTCGAAAATAGAAATAATGTCATACCTTGAGCGTCGCACAAAATTCGCAACAAAAGGCGATTGATTCCAATATCTAAATGCATCTACATATTTCTATCTCATACGTTTGAAGCATTTAACGTAGCAGTGGCAGCCCGTATTATTTCAAATTCAATTTCATTATTTTCTTAGAATAATTCCGATATCTCAAATAAATTAGTTTCTTCTTTCTTACATTATATACTTATTTTGTCGCTTTGGAACATAGAACTACTATTAACGTTTTTTTTCTAACTATTCTCTATTGACAGATAGTTCTATCACTCTATTTCGCATAAAATAGAAGAACCGCTGAATATGCAATTTAAATTTACGTAATTTCGTGATGAAATTCTATGTTTTGCAAAGCCAAGGTCATTGTGACGCATGAAACTATAAAATGAAACCAAAAATAAATATAAAAAATAATTTTAAAAGCCAGTTGGTAGACCAGAATTTGTAATTTGTTAACTACCACATTTTTTTCGCGTGTATTGAATCCGTCTAGACGTTGATTTTACGAAGCGGAACACATTTAAATGGTCTTTGCTCTTTCAATTGGTTTTGTTTTTTCCCATATTTTTTTATATTTTTTTTTTGCATTTGACAAAGGCTAATCTGATGTTTATTTGTGGGTCATAGAATAGGTAGATTAAAACAGTAATGCCATGATTGCTGTTAACCTATATTTTGTTTGTATAATTTTTTTAGGAGAGAGAATATTGCATTGCTGGAATAAATTTGTACGAAATTTTATAAATTTGTTCTAAGATAAAATATTTACATTGACTGAGATGGCTTCAATATAAACGGAAGATTTTGGGAGGTATAGCAAAACTAGTACTTAATTGCTTTGTATACAGTGGCCGGCATAAAGATACGTATCTTTAAAGATACTTCGAATTGAAATGAAACACAAGAAAATCGTCTTAATGTCCATCAATTTGGCTTTGTTGGAAGGATAATTTTATGCCATTAATGTTTAAATATGATTTTGGGCATGTGACCGCCGCGGCTGTTTCAAATAAAGACAAGATCTAGACTTGGCCAACTTTCAACCACTTTTTCGAGCATTTCGAGCTGTTTGTCGGCAATAACGCCACGAATGTTGGCTTCCAAGTCGCCTAACGTTTTTGGTTTGTTGGCGTAGGCGACCGACTTCACATATCCCTAAAGAAAATAATCCAATGGTGTTAAATCACACGATCTTGGTGGCCAATTGACAGGTCCATTCCGCGAAATTATGCGCTCATCGAATGTTTCCTTCAATAAATCGATTGTGACGTGCGCTGTTTGGCATGTAGCGTTGCCTTGTTGGAACCACATCTTATCCACATTCATGCCATCCAATTCGGGAAGAAATAGTCCGTCTCCATTAACGGTAACTGACTTTTCAGCATCATTTCGAAAGAAGTATGGCCCAATGACTCCATCAGCCCATAGAGCACACCAAAGAGTCAGTTTTTGTAGATGTACTGGCGTTTTCAGAGTCTCATGTGGATTCTCTTCACTCCAAATGCGGCAATTTTGCTTGTTGACGTAGCCATTCAACCCAAAATGAGCTTGCGGTAAACTTCGCGAACTGAACCATTATTTTCGAAATAAATTTGCACGATTTGCAAGCGTTGTTTATTTGTCAACCTGTTCATTATGAAATGGCAAACCAAACTGAACATAAATGACATTAGAGTTGCCAGATTTGACCACAAAATGTCAGTTTTTTCTCTATTCGAAAAACCAACCTCTAAAAAAAAACACCCTTTAGATATACCAATATCATGAGAAACCGCCAGCTGGTTCCATTCCCTGAAGGGATAAGCATCAGTTCTTAATAGATTTGTGACAATTGATTTATGAAGACTATTTTCAGTTCTTTTCATCACTCTTATTAAGTGGTTTGAAAGCGCTTTTAAATTATAGGAGTATATTGGAGGTAAGCCAGGTTATATAGGTTAGGTAGCATGGATCGAAGTAGTATTCGGTAGCTGGAATAAGCGCTTGAAGAAATATCTTTGGACAGCTTCGAATTCGTCAAAGAGGGTATCGTCAAAAGCCTGAACTCCATAGGTCAAACAGGTGTTGACTGTAGCGTTAAATACTCGATACTTTGAGGCAAGATCAATGTTTTGCTTAGCAAAAAACATAGGCTTAGCGTCTCTGCTTTTTTCCTTTCCATGTTTGCCGAAGTTCAGGTTGGCTGTTAATAGCACACCAAGATACTTTAATTCACGCAATCTATCAAAAATCGCGATTTGCGTTTTCAAAACGTTGATGTGTAAATCCCATGTTTCGCAGTAGGTTTGGAGTTTATTTATCTGTAGTTGAAACTTAGAAGGATTATCAGCCAGCGGCACTAAATCGTCAGCATATAAAAGAACATTTAAAAGCTTTCCGCCAAAGATTACGCCACCAGGGAGACTATCAGATATATCGTCGATAAGCAATGCAATAAGGATGGGACTTAAAATACCACTTGCTGATGTGTTGAACCACTCAGTTAGAGCCATCCCACATAGTTGCACTAGAATATGACAATAGTTTCAGATATAAAAGCAAAAACTTTGTTGTTAATCCGAGTGATGCGAGCTTGTAGGTCAAAGCGTAGTCCACGAAGTACATGAAGATTCTCTTCCGCTGACAATACAATATTCGAATATTGTATATTCAAGCAAGTGCTTTGCAGGGAGCAGTTACACTATGCGATAAAACTGGAAAGTACTCACTGCGAACAACTTTTTGCTTGCCTACAAGCTATTCGGGTAGTCACACTATGTAAGCGCTTGCCGCAAGTGTTTCCCGCAAGTGATTTGTGACTGTGAGTGGACAGGTGACGTATTTGCAATTTTCAGTACTCATTCGTTTATTGTTTCAACGAAAATATATGGAAAGTGAGAAATTTTCTGGCGATATCATTATATTTGAAGAAGAAGCGGAATTATTGGAAAAAAATGTATTCTTGTGGAGATATCGACACTAAAATTGAAGCATTTGAGGCAAAAAAATGCGGCTTATCGAAGAGCAGTTTAGGCGCCACTGTATTGAGGCCGTGGTGCTTAAAATCTGTATTCAGATACCTTACTGTTATGTACATACTTAATTTGCCCTTATTTCGAAAAGATGTTAAGGAGCTTCAGTGATGAAGAGCTATGAAGTTTGGCACTTCAGCAAGACTCCCTGTGTTTAGCCTTTCGAACAAGTTCAGAGAAAGCTAGAGTTCGAGCGGTATCTTTAACGACGTAGGAGGAGCGCTGAGCAACGCTTTTAGTGCGAAACATAAAAGTTTGTTTCCCTAGCCATGTTGCACACATCTGTGAATATCTCCGGCGTGGAAAACGGGCGCATGTTTACCTAAGAGGTAGTGGACTATCACATTTCACAGGGAATCGATATAACAGGTAGCTCGGTCGAATATCTCTTCATGAAAGCAAGCAAGCGTTTTACCTGCTGCGAGCAATTTCCTCGCATAGTGTGTCGGCACCTTTCTATGGTAGATTGCTCAAATGATACTGAGTTAACATTTATCAGATAAACATTCTCCCGACAAAATCTTGGAAATCTTGGATGGTGTATGCTTTGCAATAAATTATCCTGCGCCGCTTTGAATAGTTCGAAAGGGAAGATCGTCAAGTCCAGCACCCTTATTGAATTTTAGTTATGTTATCTGCCTTATCGATGTATAAGAACCTCTGTCGTCCTTTTGTGCAGCACCGCTTTGAATTTGTGTGTTTTCCGACTCTATCTCCTCAGAAGTTTATGCTAGTTCAACTGCCGATTTTTATTCTTCTTTTTGTTACTGTTCGAGCTGCTGCTTGTGTTATCGTGACACATGTACGCAGCTCGAAGCACCAATTCAATGAATAGTGTCAGGTGAGCAGTTACATTACAAACTATCAATTACGCAATCTAGCTTTCAGCTAATAGTTCTTAACAAGCGTACGTTCTATCAAGCAAAAGGGCCACAACAAACAACGTAGGTATAAAGTGTCGGCACAAGAAAGAAAAGAAAACTCCTACTCTCCAAGCAAACACAGGTGCATTAATTATCTCCCACCAGCCACCAGCCACCCCCCGCGCCTGTACCGGTTCAGTATGACAGAATCTCATTAATACCACCAACAATAACTACATCACCACACATCATCAATATGTAAGAACAGAAAGCGTATCTATAGCATCAGCACCAGCGACGTAGCAGCAACAGGCAAACAATTCTATCATCGCTCACTCACTATGTGGCAATAATGCGATTACATTTACCAATTATTATAAAGTTTTTTTCGTTATTACTGTTGTTGTAGCCATTTTTTTGTTTTCTCCTCCTCGTCCTCCTGATCGGTGGCTGCATTCAATTGCCGCCACGGAACACAGCAGCCTGCGGCCTATGGGCTTAGCCATCGGGGAAGTAAAAGGCAAAAGCAGCACTGAAACAGCCATGCGACAACAGTTCCAGCTTCCAGTCAAATGGAAGGTACAACACTATATAGTACTCGTATTATGCATGCGGAAAGACATCAAGAATGGGGTTGTAGAATGCCACAGCACAGCAGCAGAGTGAGAGTTATAAATGCCAGCGGAGGGCTGTATAAATGAAGGCGGAGAGGGTGCAAGGAATAATCGTGCCAATTGCGACCTTGGATTAGCACAGAGTAAACACAATCATTTCTACACACATACAAGCAACATGTGTGCATGTAAACGAAGGCGGGCTGCCTCTTGTTGGATCTGTGGATCGACGAAAGAACCACAGAATGTTAATAAAAAAAAAACCAGCAAACCGACCAAAACACGTTACGAATGAATGAATGACATTACACGATTTTGTTTGTAGATATATCTACTTTGCAACAGCAGATAGATAGATACTATGTATCTGTGTATAAATTACACAATTATCGTTATTATCATTATCATGACGATTTTATTGAATTTTAATCTCTTTATGTTTATGTTGTGCGAGATACGCATTAACAAATATATACATATATTCATACTGGATGCTGAGCTATATAGAGTTATAGAGTGGAAAAGAAGTTTGACACGAGCGAGTGTGCGAAGCAAACGATTTGTCGGCCAACAGAGAACGAGAAGTATAATGATGATGCTTCTTTAATTGTTTTATGTCGCGCGACATTTTGTTTTGACAGCACAACCATATTTATGTCGCACATATAATTGTCGTGCGATATATGTTCGTATCTGTCGTCAGTAAGTGATGACATTTTAACACAATTTTAATTTTGAGGGAAAACAAAACAAGTTGATAGGTAGCACGTTTTTATGTTGAATGTCAAATTGTGCACACAACACACTCGAATCGAAATGGGCAGAGCTGAGCTGGTATGGAAGTTAATAATTTTTGAATAGAATTTTGTTTTCTGATGGCCCTGCATAGGGTAAGTGTACCAGTACCCGGCGGGGCTGCCACACTACTCCTATTGGCCTAAAAATCTACCAAATCTACTCTTTTTTTTTGAATTTTTAGAAACGAACAATTTCTTCATAACTTGGCGAGTGCTTTTTCCAAAGTTTACTTTGAACACATCCACCCAGGATTTCAAACGCACATCTATAGTTGACTTTGAATGCACCCACTATCAGCAGGAAAACATCAAACTGACACTAGATACCGTGAAACTGTTTTGTTCTAATTGTTTTCTTTTAAATAAATTTGTTGTGCCTAATTTTTTTAAAATGTTTAAATATGTTAGTAGGTCTAAGCCAAGGTATTATTGAGGCTTAAATGTATTCTATGGTTAGTTTCTAATATATTTGTGTGTATCAGCTTCAGCTTCATTCGGAAAGAAAGGATTGGCAACGAAATGCAATAATCAGATCGAACGAAATTTCGATTTTTGCAGATGGTTCGAAAACAGCAGAAGATCTTCGAAAACAGATCTTCTCAGAAGATCCAAAACTACGAGTTTCTATACGACTACCGGATACAAGTAGAGTTTTCCAAGATCGGTATCCGGAAGAGATATTGCCATCTCTATCGATAGCCAGATCGCACTCAAGGCAATAGAATCAACCAACATCAATTCTGATACAGTCTGAAGCTGTCGAACCATGCATTTAGAACGGAGTGAGACTGTGCTGGGTATCAGAACATTGCTTTATTGAGAGAAATGAGCAGGCGGATGAGTATAGGAACACTACTCATTAATAGCGACGTTGCAGACTTCAAACCTCCCCTCTGCATGATAAGAGGCACTATTAAGGAAAAAAATCCGTAAGTCTGTCAGTCTACGTTGGTCAAATCTTGAGGGACACAGGATAGCTAAGACCACTTTTCGTCAGTGAAGGATCTATGGAGTTATAATAAAGCATGGATAAGCATCTCCTGCGTAAACACGCAAAGAGGCTCGGATTATCGGATGCGGATTCTGCGGAGATCTGCACGCTGCTGAGGACTGAGAACATAATGCATATATGCACCATTTAATGCGAGGCAAAAGCTCGTAGTCGAAGAATTTTTCTTAGAAAAACCTTAGAGAAAATAGATGGCATAGACTTCAAGGGCTTTTTAGATTTTTGGAATTAATGATGACCTAGTGCCTACTGTTCTGTGATAATTTCATTTTTACAATACCTCTGTTTAACCTAACCAAGCGCAAGCGAGAAACAGGACCGGGGCCAAGCAAAAGATTGTTAGTCAGTACTTTAATTATGATCGTAATAATTACTATAAAGAAAAGTGCTACACATTCCACGCCATTATATCTAATATCATTCATTTCTTAGTTTTAAAAAGCATTCGTATTCATAAATGAACTGCGCTCAAGCATCCGAAGGCTGGTAACACTGGTACCCGGCCTCTTTGCATTAAATGCCTAGACATACCAAAACAAAATGTTGTATTCAGACGACAAAATTCGTGGCTATTATTTCAGGCCTATGGAAAGCGTTGGTAAAATTTGGTTGCTTTAAATATTATACCAACCGGGCATTCTACGAACCTCGGTAAAATATCAAAAAATTCATTTTAGAGTTTTCAAAAATTAGTTGGACTAAACTTAAATCTTACTCATATTTTTTTTTTAATATTATGTTAATTAATAGAACGCTGTTTATTAATCATAAAATGTGAAGAAATCGTTGAATTTTAATATTTTAAAGTGGCGGGTTATTAGAACCCATTTTTTGTGGGGCATACAAGTGTCCGTCCAGAGTGGCCGGATACCAGCTTTATGTTTAAGATTCAATTTTCAGTACACGGCCATAAAAGATATTTGCTTGAAACTCAATGAAACAACTAAAAAAATTAGCTCACAGTTATTATAGCTAACTAATAAAGGGTGATTTTTTAAGAGGTTTAGAACTTTTTTTAAAAAAAAAACACAAAAAATTCGAAAAAATGAATGAAATATTTATTTGAATCGATAGTTTGAACCTTGCAATTTAATGTTTAAAGATAATTTCATGCAAATGTTGACCGCGGCTGCGTCTCAGGTAGCCCATCCGCTGAGTCCAATTTTGGCATACTCTTTCACACATATCGGCCGGTATCTCACGAATGAATGCATGGATGTTGGCTTCCAGTGCGTCAATCGAAGCGGGCTTGTCCCTATACACATTAGCCTTGGCATACCCCCACAAAAAATAATCTAATGGTGTCAAATCGCACGATCTAGGCGGCCAATTGACCGGCCCGAAACGTGAAATTAACTGTTCACCAAACTCGCCTCGCAATTGCGCCATTGTTTCGCGTGCTGTGTGGCATGTGGCACCACATATCATGCAAGTCAAGAACTTCCATTTCGGGCAAAAAAAAGTTTGTTATCATCGCTCGGTAGCGTTCACCATTGACAGTAACGCTGCGATTCGCATCATCTTTGAAGAAATATGGCCCAATAATGCCGCCGGCAATAAACCGCACCAAACAGTGGCTTTTTCGGGATGCATTGGTAGCTGTTGCAATGCTTCTGGCTGATCTTCACTCCATATGCGGCAATTTTGCTTATTTACGTACCCATTCAACCAAAAATGAGCCTCATCGCTGAACACAATTTTTCGATAAAAAAGCGGATCCTCGGCCAGCTTTCCAAGAGCCCATTCATCAAAAATTCGGCGTTGTGGTAGGTCGGCTGGCTTTAGTTCTTGCACCAGCTGTATCTTAAAAGGCTTTACGCCCAAATCCTTCCGCAAAATTTTCCACGTAGTGCTGTAACAAAGGCCTAACTGCTGGGAACGGCGCCGAGTCGACATTTCGCGGTCTTCTGTCACACTAGCTGATACGACCGCAATATTTTCTTCAATACGCACAGTACGTAAACGTGTTGGTGGTTTAATGTCCAACAAAGTAAATTTGGTGCGAAATTTGGTCACAATCTTCCGAATAGACTGCTCAGAAGGTCGAGAATGCCGATCATAAAATGGAAGCAGCGCGCGATGAACATTTCGAACCGAGCACGAATTTTGATAGTAAAATTCAATAATTTGCAAGCGTTGTTCATTTGTAAGACCGTCCATGGTTAAATTGCAAACCAAACTGAAGCTGTTTGACAGTGACACAAGGTACTAAACACACGTCAGCTGTCAAAACCAGTGTTGCCAAAACCAAACCAGCTAAAAAATCACCCTTTACAATCGAACTTTCTTTAGAAGATTTTTGGCAGCATAAATTAAGCCTTTAAAAAGCTGATTTCAAGTGTAAAATACCTAGATAAACTTTTGCAGATAGATTCTACAAACAGGTTGTTAATCTCCTAATGACGAAAACACCATTAAAGAC
This sequence comes from Ferdinandea cuprea, assembly GCA_963576555.1. NCBI lineage: Eukaryota > Metazoa > Arthropoda > Insecta > Diptera > Syrphidae > Ferdinandea > Ferdinandea cuprea. Next base: position 138,033,213 of record OY754958.1, read on the forward strand.
TAACAGCCTTATTGACAAAGCCGATTTAACTGATTGATAACTCTAACACACTGTTAACTGATTAGTTAAACTCAATTTCTTATTAATAATCTTTTTTTTTTCGGATTTATCCGCTGCATAAAAACTGTCAAAAACGGGCTCACTGATGTAGGTTGTTTAACAAGTTGATAAATTTGAAATAATAAAAGGTTTCTGTGCAACTTATTGTTAATTACAGTGTTCAAAAAAGTATTTCTTAAGTAATCAAAGAAATGCCTTATGCCTTTATAAACTTTCTTAATAATATTAACATGTTTGAAGATGATATTAGCCGTTTTTTTATTATCAGAAATGATCTATATGGACCTTGAATTGGTATGCACTACAACAAATACACATGATCTTACTATTTATTGAGATCACGATTTGTGATCTGGAAACTTGTTTTACTATTTACCACTAGGTGCCTTCAGCGTTAATAAGAAAACAATTTTCTGTTACGATCCATGTTGCCATACTTAAATTGTAAAATCATTGATAATCGCAAAAGAAATGAGACATTTTTATAGGCAAATAAATAACGATACAGCTTCTATTTTTATTGATTGATATGGCTTGTATACTGAAATAATAGAACAAGATTCGCAGTCAAAGTGAGTTAATCGAATGTGCTTTTCAGAATTCATTAATTTAATTTTTGATGCTATTTTTTTAAAGTATGATGACGCTGCAACAGATCTTAAAATTAATATTCAACCATGTGTTCAATATTATGCTATCTAACTGCAGCTAATGATTGACATAACTGAGTTTGCAGAAATATTTTTGTTAGCTGAAATTAAAGAAGCACAGTGAGATATACTGGCTGCAGTATAGTCGTTCACAGCTAGGTTAGGCTGCGCAAGGCTGCCAGTGTTTGAAGATCCAGATCTATTCCGTTTTATTGTCATTGGCTGATCTATATAGATCATTTCCGATAATAAAAAACGGCTAGTATATGTACCTGCATACATCACGCCAAAGAAAAGTGTATAAAGCAAGAATAAATCCTTTTACAAATTCGGAAAATGCTGGAAAATGTTACGAATTACATGCCTTATCGCTTGAGCACCAATTTTCAGTACGATTCCTCTTATTTTGTTTTGATTCCATTTTGTTAGCTTTCATTTTTCCACAATACTTTTTTATAATTTTTCTCAATTTGTAGAAATTTGGAAATTTGTTGTTTGGATATGTCAGATGTCAGGCGTAATGTAATAGATTTTAGTACAATTTATGTCAGTGATGCCATTTTCAAGCTCATTTTTCATGAAAACAGTCAGTTAGTTATTTTATGGAGAACCATTCATTATTAATAAGAAAAGTTAACAAACAGATAAGTATTTTAGCAGTGTGCTATCTAACACATGAGTTTACGAGCGAGGAGGGGTTTTATTATTAATAAGGCTGTAAGGATCATATTTTACATTTATTACACATCATATTTGACATCTTAACGCACTCTTAAAGATCCTTAGAACATATCAAAAGACTGGAACGACAGAGAAACCATTAAGAATATATCTTAATTTGTCTTGCTATCAATAGGTTATCTTGCGTCCTAAGAGGGGTTATTCCGATATTTCAAAATTCCATTATCCTGATATCGATGGGACTAAGTGTGAGCTTATGAGTTGTACCGCGCAATCTTGCAGCTTACCCTTAAATGGTTGCTTTCTATTCGATCGCACTTACTGTTTAAGTAGAGTATGTTGAATGTCTTGTATCTAACCAAAGTTAAACTATATTCTTTATTACACATACTGGAGCTCTCGTTTTGAGAATATTTACCAGAAAGGGGAGGGTTTACGTAAAGCCTTATTTTGGCCTACCCATTTTTTCAATGTTTTAAATATAGTTTCTCTAAGCAAATGGGGTGTGGCCGGATACTGGTGCAAGTCGATATTTTTTAATAAATTTATAATAACTGGAAGTGCATATAAACAAACATGCAAACCCGTTTTTCTTTTGAACTTAAAATGCAAAAGTTTTGAAAATAAAATGAAAAAGAGTCCGGTGGCCGGGTACTGGTAAAATTACCCTACGTGTTTCAGTTCAATAGTTTCAATCGAATCTTCTCAGATCCAGCAAATCTATTCATTCATTCATTATGAAGTCATAAATATCATAAGCTTGGTTCAATTCAATTCACTGAAGTCATTTAAAACATTTGAATTGCTGACAAAGAATTAAAAGATTTAAGACGACTTCAACCAAGCTAAATGCTTTCGAAGGAACTAAAGCAAATGTTATAAGTCATTAAAGGCAAAGAATGCATCCAATTTTAAAAAATTCGCAGTAAGTCTTCTAAGTCAGTTAACAAATTAATCTGGTGTAACTGTTTTTAAGTATCTTAAAATCACTGAAAGCTTTCAATTAACTTTAGTCACGATTTTCGACGGCACAAGCCAGGTGTCTAACCAGCTATCGTTGAGAACAGCGACGAAGGTTGGAGTCTTGGAGCAGGTAGACTGCGAGATTGGTCACAAGTGTCACAATGTGAAGCTTTACTTACTTTACTATCAGCTTGATGTTTTGTGTCCAATATCGGGGCCGGTTAAAATTGGAAATATGCTTCTTTTAATATAGCTCAGGGACAATAAAGCTTGACTATGCGGATTTATTTATGAATTTAAGGTCACCGTATTTGAAGCTTCTCCATGGCCTTGATAACCGCTTGTTTGTCAAAGTATATGATAAAGCTTTGCCGAAAGCTGCGTCTCTTTTATTCCTTAGGGTTATAGCTGCTAGACTTATAGAAGCTATCTAGGATTGCATGACTCTGCAGTTGTCACTGATCCTAAGAGAGTTCCTTGAACCCACAAATGGATTGATCCTAAATTGGAAACTCGCTGGGACTACATCACTTGTCCTATTATTCCCTTTAAAGACAAATGTTGAGGGAAAATAATCTGTGTTAGATAACTCTTTTGATGAGATCGTTCTGAGCGTTATTGCTGTTTTGACCACCTTGTTCCTGCAGCATATGTCCAGAGGAATGTAGTTCAGCATTTCCAATTTGAATTTGCAAGATTATTTTACTCCCCATGGTAGGTAGTTTGAAAGCGGGATTTGCTTCCTGTCATGCTGTTAATACCTCATTAACTATTTTATCTTTATGGAACTGCCCTCCATTCCCAGTCTCATGTCCGGAAATAATCTAATGTAATCTCATTCCGCGGCCACTGCAGTACAGCCCAGATATTGTGTAAGAGCAGCATAGGAGCTACCATCGACGTTCCTTAGTGAAGATATCCGAATCGGTGCTTAAGATAAAACTGTCCACAGCCTAGAGGATTTATGACCTTCCCTTATCTATTTTTTAATGAGTTTAACGCTCTACCTGTAGGATGGGAGAGCGAATTTGCCTAACCTTTCAGTACGATGACAGGTGAAATCTATGAGGAATGCTGGATAATGGTTTTTCATCAAATTAGTGCAAAGAGCAAGATTGTACAGCGGAGCTTCAAACCGTGCTCCACATTCACAGACATCATGAGTACGCAAATGTCTGATGCGAGCTCAGTATTAAAACTGACATAATCTCAACAAAATATTAATCATCTGCCAACATACTCGTGATGCATCTAGATAGAGGGCTTTAACGAATCGCTGTCAATATTCCCGGATGGATCCAAGACCCAAGATGGAGTTGGTATCTTTATTAGAAGTCCTGCTTTATACCCGTGTTGCAATTCCACTATTAAAGTCCTTCCGAATTCATTTATTGAGGCAATTTCTTTTTTATTCCAATTAGTCGACCTTTTCCAATTATGTATATTGAATTTTCAAGCTCTAAACAAGCAGACCTCATTCCAAAATTCTTACACATCATATCTATCTATAGATGAAGACTTCATGAGCAAAAAAAAAATCATTCTTCAAAAAGGTAAGAAAAATAATAAAAGGAAAAGACTGACCAACAAAGGACTGTCTAACACATTTCCGGGTGCATTGAAACATGCAAAAAAGGGCAATCCGAATCCCTTTGAAAGGACAAACTCAATTAGTATTGCCTGCTGGAGTATTCAGTGTCCAATGTCCATTCTCAATCTAAGATGAGGAAGAGGAGGATGAATTAAATTAAACATTTTCTAAACACCTCAGGTAGGAGTTCTGCTGCTGCTGCTGCTACTTCTCTGCTTTCATTCTCATTATTATCCAAATTTTTATTTTACAAGGTCAAAGCTGGACATAGACTGGATACAATACGAATACACATTATTCCAAATAAAACCCAAAAAATAAAGTGGTCAAACTATAAAGAACAGAAAAATCCCAAAAGATGACCATTCAAAAAGGCAAAACTGACCCATATGGTTGCAGATTCTTTATTATCCCTACCTGGATACGTTCAACGAAAAAACAACTCCATCTTTGCATAGCTCCATTGTCATCATGCTCATCTAATCATGAAGAGAAGAGATTTTTTTTTCATTGCGGCGACCAATGGTCGATTATCCCACGCATTTTTAAATTGTTGTCTGGTTTTAGATGGAGGAGAAAAAAAACAATGTTAGAATCCTGTTTGAAGAATTTTTATTTTTTCGTTCAAAAAGAGATTCCCCCTTTTACCAAGGTCAACGAGATGTTTAATTTTTTTTTTTGAATATTTGCACTCAGAAAGTGCAAATAACATGTTTTCTTATGCAAAAATGAAGAGAAACGAAGTTAAAAATATTTCTTGGGAATGTATCTAAGTGTGGGGGCATTGGAATTTATTTATTCAAATGATCTGTTGGGAATAATGTTTAACTTCATGCTGCACGAGTTCCGGCAGGAGTCAGGATGGTTAATTATTTTATCTTAAGAAAATTTTTTATGGCAACAGTTAGATCCTGCTATGGTCATCTCTAAATGGTCATAAAGTTAGAGAACTGCTACATCGATTATGAAGAAAATAATAGGTTTGACTTTATTTTAGAGTAAATTGAGTTGAGGTTAGGTGAAGTAGGTTCGAGAATCAGTCAATACTCTCAAGAATGACGACATTTGTAGAGGCTGCGGCGATTAAGATCTCCAAGAGGATAGTGAGGGGTCTCACTATCTCTGTCACTGCCCGGGCCTGTCACTTGAGGAGTTGAACCCTTCGAAGTTTCTTCTTTGAAGACATTGAGGTATTGCCAGGTGTCTCACTCTCTAATCTTTGCAGGTTCCTGGAGACATCGGCATGGCTTGATGTAATTGAGTAATCACGAGCGGAAAGAAAGAACCTTATAAAAGGCCACAATACTGGCGTATCCCCCCTTTTAAGGGCATCACAATGGGTCCACAATGACCCATCTAACTTAATCTAACCATCAGTCAACACGGTCGACTTACTTAGGCCAGTGCAGTATAAGGACGTGAGTCTATAAGACACCCACCCATGTTGAAGCACATAGAGTATTTTAGGTAGCGAAAAAACTTGATAAAACTTCAAGATCATAAGAAAGATGCAAACACCTTTTCATCACATGATCATTAAGTCATCGTCCTATGATAAACGCAATGGAAGACAACACATCAGAGACGTCTAGGTATATGACCGGTTGTTGTCGGAACACTCTATCACCTAGAGAGTGTGGAACGTTGACTGTATGCAGGAAGGCTGTACGGATCATTTCATTGAATGCACTGATAGGATAAAAAATAATAATGAATATTAGGCGTAAACGGACCATACAGGACCCAAAGCCTAGCTTCTCCAACCACTGTGTAATGGCGATTCCGAACGGCAATTAATTTTTGAGAAGCTTCTCATGACAGTTTTTACTCTTCGATGTTTGTCAGATGTTCGCAAGAGGTGGGGCAGAGAATGAAAACTTTCAGGTGGTACAGGTCGAGATTTGAACCAGCGACCTCTCGCTTAGTGGTCCAACGCACTTAACCACTAAGCCATTGCACCCACTGTAAGGACATGTCGATTAAAGTTACCTCGAAGGGCTTCAATTTCAATGGACTTGAGTGAATATTTTAGTGCAAAGTCCAAACCTATGAAGCATTGATGCCAACGTCATTCAAAACAATCAATTTGGGTTTTAAAAGGAAAACTCTACAGAACATGCTCTGCTTATATTCCAGAATAAGGTTATTCAAAATTTACGAAACAAGATATGTATAGTTAGCCTGGATATCTACCTTGAAAAGGTTATTCAATATTTACGAAACAAGATATGTACAATTAGCCTAGATGTCGACCTTGAAATGGCTTTCGATTCGCCTTGGCATTATGGCCTTCTATTCAAGCTCATACGACTACGCTTTCTTAATTGGCTCATTAGCTATCTGCTCATAGTTTCCTGTCAGATAGAACAACTTAAATTTTATTGGATCCGATTATACCGATTTTTTCCCTATGTACTGGTGTTCCACAAGGATCGACTTTAGTTCCACTCTTGTTTAAAATAAAGGGTGCTTTTTTTAGAGGTATAGAACTTTGAAATGGAGTAAAACAAAGATGATTTTTTTAAATTGACATGAAAGTTACTTTATTTGAAAGATAATCTTGTGGAATTATAATATAAATATGATTTCTGGCATCTGACCGCCACGGCTGGCTCGCACGTAATCTAATCTGGAGGTCCAATTTTCGATGAATTTTTTCAACATTGATGGCTGAATATCGGGAATAACGCGACGAATGTTGTCCTCCAAGTGGTCAGTCGTTTCGGCGTAGACTAGCGACTTCACATATCGCCACAGAAAATAGTCAAGCGTCGTTAAATCGCACCGACATGGAGGCCAATTCACGGGGACGTAACGTGAAACTATCATTTGTGGCATGAGCTGTGTGACATGTTGCGCCGTCTTGTTGAAACTGAAACCTGCTCCTGCACATCATGGTTATGTGTACACTTGTGTGATCCAGGAGTTTTTAGGCCTGCCTCTCTTACGCGATTGTAAGGGAACGTTGATTGCCATTGCCTTTTTGATGGGGTTCGTAGGATCCCTCCTTTGAAAATGACAATACACACTTGAGGATTATCATCACTCCAAATATGACAGTTTTTTTTATTGACGTATCCATTTAACCAAAAGTGAGCTTCAACGCCAAACAAAATTCGATACGTATTTCGAACAGACCTATGATTTTCAAAATAAATTTGCACAATTTGGAAGCGTTGTTCAAGCGTCAGTCTATTCATGTTGAAATGTCAAACCAAACTAAAAATAAGGCAGCTGACTTGACTTGACAGCTGACAAAATGGCTGCCAGTTAAAATAGTGTGGCCAACATAAAGTTCTATACGATAAACCGACCTTCTAAATGTTGGTCTTTTGTGCAATAGTATTATCCGCGAGCAAAATAACTCCACTTCTGTTTTATACTACGAGGAAGTTTCATAAGAAGGCTATTAGGTTTCAAAATTGGGCTGAAACATAAACTACCAAACTAAATGCAATAATCAAAGGCCACAACAATCAATTAACAATTCAGAAACACATAAGTCACAATTATCTTCCCACAAAGTAAACTAGCTAAGCGAACTCCACCTAGACAGCAGTGTTTTGCATCAAACGTTAAGCCCTACCTAAGCATTCACTATCACAAAACTATTCATTTGCTTGCTCATTTTGCACACAAATGACTACTATTTGCCTACTTTAAGTACAAGTTATTTCATTTGAAAGTATGTATCTAAAATCTAATCCGCAGGAAAACCTCCCACAAAAAATTGTACTAAAATGTCAAGGAATCATCAATCAAATCAACTCCACCCAATTTGAATACTTATTATCCATATCCACTCGTCCAGTCCGGAGTAGTACGAGACTGCATATGCTCCCGGCAAACAATTCCATTCGCAAAGATTACCATCTATTATTTTATTCATGTCCAAAACTAATATCTAATTTGTATCTAAGAAAATGTTTTGCACATGCGCGCACAACATGTGCATTTATGTTGCAACATATTTTTTGATTCGTTTCGTTTCGTTTCGTTTGGTTTTTTTTTCTAATTAAAATGTTAATCCCCATATCGGTGATCTCGAACTCTTTCGCGCTCTCCTCTACAATAAGAGTGAAGTATATTATGCAGCAAAAGGTATTTTAGCCAAAAGGAATAAGAGACTTAAGTTAGGCACCACCAACAACAAATGTATCTATGCAAGAACAACAAAAATATTATTATTAACCAAAAAACCAACCCATAGCCCAGCCAACGCCTTGCACTGTTGTTGTATGTATATGGGGAATGGGTGTACATGTCATGTTGGTACCTGTGATAGCGCAACAAAACAGAAGTAAACGCCAAATCCACCACCACTACGCGCAACAAATTCACCGCCTCCCTCCGTCACAATTTGTCTGAAATAAATCAGATTACGAGTCGAGTAAACGAACATAAAAGAAATAAAACCAAAAAATTAACATTCGCCTGCCCAGATACATAGATACACCAGCAAGATTCCAGATCCTTTTGAATTCATCGAGGAGTGGGTTTTATCCAAAAAATACGAAGAAAAGAAAAACAAAACAAAAGCAACTGCCACCACTACCACCTCCTCGGGCGGTTTAAGTGTGAAATTTGTTTAAATAAATTGAGCGAGTCGTTTTATTTCGATTTTTGTTATGCGATTGCGTTCAAATGATATGAACCCGCCGCACATTTTGAAAATGCGAGTTAAAGGTGCACGCGTGGTGTTACTGGTGCCAGCTACTAAACGCTGTCATGTAGCTTTGTTGGCAAATTGTTACACAATGCGAATTAGTGTCCGGATATATTAGCGTTAACAAACGAGTGACGCCGACTAACAATATTAACGCGCGCGCGCGCGCAGATCCAAACGGCATTGGCGTCTTAATGCGCGATGACGACGGCGACAGCGACAGCGACGTGTATGTGCGCTAAGAAGGTGCGGCTATGGTGCTGCTGCTTTCATGTAAAGACTTGAGTAGAGTATTATCCTTGTTGTGAGTTTGTACAAAAGATAGGGATTAATTCGGACGCGGCTGTCAATCATTGCATTTGGGACAAAGTAACTGCAATACTGTTAGCTTGAAGCTAAATTTAATCACTAATCCGACGAAATTATAGAAAATTGCTCTGAAGGACATACTGTTACTGTTACTGTCACTTCAGACTAATGTTGATCGCTAGTGTGCGAGGACCGAATGGAATGGAAGTATTTGTTTTCGATTCAAAATACAATGACTTGACTGAGTAATTGCCTGAAAATATTTCCCCACCTAAAAAAAACCTTCCACCCACCATATAACACCCCTGGCCACGACTGTCAAAGTCAAACACTGCCTAACACTCCGTTTGCATTGTTCAAAACTCACACAAAATAAAAATAAAAACAAAAAAACTGTGTTGGCTTCATTTACTTCGGCAAACATTTCCCGGCGACAACAAACTGTAGGCGCACATTTTCGCCACTCAAGCACAAAGCACAACAACTATCTATTTACAAAAGTTTTATGCAAATATTGGCGCCAAAAACATAGCTCTAAACTGACAGCAACCGTCATATTCAATTTGTTGATTCACAAAGACTCTGTTTGTTTGGCCAAATAGACGCCCTACATCTTTCTCGTCATCCAATCACAGTCTATTGAATTGAACTAATTTAATTTCGAATGTTCTATAAACTCAATCACGGATGTGAGGGCGCGACGGCGACGGGACACAAATAATGTCCAATAATTCGCTCAAAATTGTCAAAACTGTCATATTGAATTCTCTTCGCTTTCGAATCGATAAAATACACACAAAAAAAAAGGAAGTGTACTCCGAGCACATAGTGAACACACACCTCTTTTTAAAACAAACCAAAAGCAACAATCGAACAGTGCAACGATGACAGCAAAAATGACAGCTAACAACGTGCAAAAGGAGGTGTGCTGCTAGTCGTTGGATTGGATGTGTAGGAAATAAGGTTCATGGACAGTGTTGTTTTTTGTCAAATAAAAAAATAAGCACATTCAATGCCTTAAGGGCAGCATAATCATATCATGCATCGAAGGACAGTGAAAAGAAGGGGAGCAGTAAGTTTTTGCATAAAGCGCTCATTGACAGAAGCAACAATGTCATGCAAATGAGTTTAGAACCAAAGCAGGGATGCTCTTCTTCTCTCTCACGCTGTTCTTCGAAAGGTAACCGTTCGATATGGGTATAAGCATGCGAGTGCAACATAGATAGTGTGGCAAGTGTCTGACACCTAGTTTATTTTCTACAGCCTTTTGCTTGGTGTTGGACTATTAATTAAAATGACGCCCGCCCTGAAAAGATGAGTACTGATTCTATGCGCGGGTGGATTGGATTAAGGAGAAGTAAGACAGTCGATAGTTTTACAAATCATCTGCACCCACTTTTGCTGATGACTGGTTTAGTCAATAATTATCATTAATGAACCATAGCAGGGGAGGACATGTACATGTTTGACCTGACTGAAGGGTTTTGGTGATGAGGTGTGGTGGATGTGGTTATCGGCAAGTGACTATCTAATTTGAGGGTAACCTTGGGTCCGATATTTACTGAAGATTATTCGAAAATAAAATCGGTTATTGGCAGAATATGGGAGCAACATTTTTTGGCATTTTTTAAAAGCATGGGCCCTAGAGCACACTCTTGTGGTACCTCGTTACATTTAAATTCGAGCTAGAAGGTTAGCAAACATTTTCCAAATCCGTCCATCGTCATCGCCGATGCCTAGGCAGCTAAATGATGCAATAAATCCGCTTAGAGTGGGAAGCGCAAAGCTTGGGAGACTTACTAATAATGCGGATAACGTACTGTGTGAACGAGTTTAAACACACTAGTCCGGCAAATCTACAATAGATCAATTTTTTACACTAAAAAACATTACTGATAGAAGACCAATGAATATCAAGCCAAGACTCACAGTCTTTTCATCGACTTCAAAACCGCATATGGCTTCACTGAATTTGGAATCTTGTGACTATCATGTGACTTCTCCAATTTTGCTTTGGAACAGGAAGTCAGCAGGAAGAGTGTAAACTTGGAACGCACTTTCTTCAACAGATCCGTACAGCTTCTGCGGTATGTGGTCAATATCGACATCATAGGCCACTCTAGGAAGTTAACGAGGGCAAAGCTAAGTTCATGGATTCAACTAACAAGCAAACATTTGTCTGTTGCAACCAAAAACTTTGAGGTGGGCATCACCAACTTAGTGGAGATTCAACGATGGTTTACCCTAGGGGTGCAGATACTTAACTCTTTTGAGGGAAAAATTCTTGAAATGGAGGTGAAGATATATCGCCAAGATGTATATGTAGTCCAAAAAACCAAAACACGTCGACCACATTGGATCGGCCATATTCGAGACGACGAGGAAGACCGAACCGCAGTTTAAAAGACCAAGCCATAGCGCCTTCAATCGGTCTTCCAACAAAAAACCTTTTCATTATGCAGCAAAATCTGACATGAATCTTTAAAACTCATCTTGCTACTTTAGTTTATTTTAACAAATCAAAAACCAAAAGATGTTTCATACATATACACATGGCAGGTGGCAGACAGGTCGATGAAAAACCATGAATCCACTTGGAACAATTGGCATTTTGCCAAAAACTACGTGCTGTACCGCAATCAGAAATAAAATACAACATGAATAGGAAACAAGGTATTTTCAGACTATTTATAAACACGTCAAAGATTATTGTGTTCAAATAATTCTCCAATTAATCACCACCAGCATCACTTATTTCTAATTATTGCTGTGAAATAATATAAAAAAAAATATTATTAATTTATTCAATGGAAAAAAATATAATATATGTATTTATTTTCAGAAGAAAAAAAAAATTGCACACAATTTGTTATTGATCTATCTCTAAGATGATTGAGTTGGGTAATCGCTAATTGGATGGGAAGTCAGTAATTTATTTAAAAGCATGATGTAGCTGATCCCTATTGATTTCTTAATTGATATTAATAAAAGAAAACTTATTATAAATTTGAAGCATATTTGACATACGCAATTCATGTGTGTGCGACGTGTCGTCGAGATTCCCTTGACTTGTTTCAACGAATTGTCGTAGAAGACTTAATTTTGTGGCCGCTTTGATGAAAAATTATTTATGTGTGTTTCTGTGCTCTGCACTGAGTTCCTGTAGGACCCAAAATTACTAGAGAACTGGCTTAGAAAGCTAAAATTTGCACATAAAACGGTGCAGGGATATATCTATTTTTTCTTAGTTTCAAGGCCGAGGCGGCTAATAAGCACTTTAAGCTTACAGCGCCATCTATATTGGCGTATTTATGGATACCACAACAATAGTAACCTCTGTTTTCTATGTGATTAATATGCGGTTGGTATATCCGCTAAAAATAGATATACAGCCCGATTCTAAATGAGAACTCCCGGAGAATTTTTTATCTTTTTCCCTTTCTCAAATCCTTAATAAAAACTCACGGGGAAATTCATTATTTTTCCCTTCTCTCTTATTCCAAACGATGTTCAAAAATGGGAAAAAATACTCCGGGAAAAAAGTAGGCATTTCAAATGTCAAAAAAAGAGAGATGGAATATTTATTTGGCACGAATTTCTTCCCCACACATTTGCTCGGAAGTTTAATGAAAAAATGTAAGTTTTTCTTTTTTGGCGATTAAATTATTTAAAAGTAAAATAATTTTATAATCTGCAAGCTGAAACAGCGAACAATTTTCAGCTTTAAATTCTCCTGAAACAGGGAAGTAAGGAAGAAGTCGCCACGAAAATCTATTTCTGAGTGGACTATTCTAAGACTTCTAGGACCTCTAAGGTACTCTTACTAAAGCTGGATTGGGCCTGACAAATATTAAGGTCTATTCGAACTCCTGTTTGGTAACATGCGCTCAGTTTTACAATTGGGGGGATTGCAAATCGCTTTCAAGCCGGCAGTCGGGAAGTAATAAATACTTTTAGCAACTATTTCAATGCTTCTTAGTTGACCCTATAATATTTGTGTTCAAAATGTCAAATGCTGCTAAACAGCTGTTTCGAACATGCCTATTTCACACTCCCGCTTTCGAAGGGAAACATTGTTTTTCGGGGTATTCGGAATGGGGGAATTTTAGTCTCGGGAGGAAGCATCTCAAACAACCAGCTTATGATCAGAATTATACCTCCCACTTCACTGCATTCCTACTGGTCCGTCTGTGGGGTTCGCCGGTTCGACTTCAAAAAATTTCTGCAGGCCTCCCGATTTTGAATCACTTCATCATTGAGGCCAAACGTTGATTGACATTTTTTTTTTTGACGGGGTTCGTAGGATCCCTCCTTTGAACCTGACAATACCAACTGAGCCGGCCGTCGTCCAATTTTTTTTCGAAATGGGTCTTTTATCGCGAATGCTTCCTCAGATTTTGGAACGATCAAGCTTACTGTTACTGTGTTACGCCTGATGTCATGCGAAGTATCTTCATCTCAGCTGCTGTCAATTTGCCCTCATACATTGTCCAGCATTGTGAACCGTATGTGAGCGTCGGACGCACATTTGCTGTGTAGAGCCTTCCTTTCAGCTTAGGGGACATTTTTCGTTCACAGAAGATGGCAGAGCTTTCCTGCCACTTTATTCACCCTATGCTTAACTATTACTCGTGAGCCAAAGATACACATGAACATTTATGTTTTCTACATTTTACTGTGGTGAGTTCTTTGGTAACGAGTACGCTTAGATCCTTGTTATAGCATCGATTTCCACCAATATCCCGAGTACAGCCATTTTTACGAAAAAACATTGAATATTGAGAGTAACTCTCTGTGAGGAAGCAGTCTTGTTTCCATTTGAGAGCCGCATCCCTGTAAAATGTCCAGTCTCAAAGATCAAAACGTTGAATAGATTTCAAACCCTTGCGAACAAATTACATGAAATTTTTTGATGAGTTAGCTGGATGAACTGTATTTTTAAATGATGAAGAAAAAAATGGCATTGCATCGGCCGGGAATCGAACCCGGGCCGCCCGCGTGGCAGGCGAGCATTCTACCACTGAACCACCGATGCGTCTATTTAAATATTGCTAACTTCCAAAACGTCTAATGAATGTCACTATCTCCTCAATGGCGCAAGCCAAATAGCTTATCTAAATCTAAATTTAACCCACATTTAATTTTTTTCTTTTATTTTTTGTGTGTCTAGATACTAGGGCTAGCTGAGGCACTATAATTAGAACACATTTATCTCATAGATACGCATGAACTCACACATGGCGTACGTATTTGGGTTTTATAGTCGAAATTATATTGAAAATTCTGTGAAATTCTGCGTTCGAATGGTTTTTGAAAATACTTTGTTCACTGTCAATGTCAAGGTTAACCATGGAAATACACCGAGATATTGTGTACGTTTGTTAAGCAAACAGTGATTGGGTGTACTTGGGTCTTACCTTTCCATATGATTAAATATTATGTCACACTATAGTGCATATGTGTAGATTTCTGATAAGGGGTTCCAATCTTATCACACAAATTGACCTTGTGTGTCACAGAGTTTTAACCGATTGCGTTATCAGCGATCGATAGTAACCCATTGCTGTAGTTTGGAATGATTTCGTTGTGTTCGATGGGTCAAAATGTTGATTTTTTTTTGCTGGGGTCTCTATTCAATATTTAACCGATTGAAATGAGTCGTAAGAGTTTATGAAATTTGAAAATAGTTTGAATTTATTATAAAATTTTTAACTCCGCGGTTCTATTTAGGAGGTAGTTTTACATTCTTGAGGTCAGTAAACGAAGTGGTTGGTGAGACAAACTGCAAGCGGTGGTAAAGGTCTTAAAAAGAGTTTCAAATAGTTCATAGGACCGTTTATAACTATTTTTTATTTTTTTAGGCTAGTTCAGGGCCTGATAGATTGGACTAAACTATAGAATAGCAGCTTTCTTACTATTCTATAGTACAGATCCTTATGATTTCTCAGGGCCAAGGAAACTATGAAAATGGTTAAAAAATCACGTCTACACAAAGTCCAGTTTGACACGATTTATAGCTTATTTAGGTGGCACTATAGTCCTTGGCGCAGTGGCTTAGTGGTTAAGTGCGAGTGGTCGATGGTTTAAATCCCGACTTGTACCACTTGAAAGGTTTTATTCGCTGCCTCACCTCTTGCGACCGTCTGACAAACATCAAAGAGTAAGAACTGTCATGAGAAGCTTCTCAAAAATTAATTGCCGCTCGGAATCGGCATTAAAAGTGTAGGAAAAATGTGATGGGTACCCAGCTAATTTTTCTAATAAAAATTGTACAACTTCTGACTCTGTACCTACAAGTAATTTATTTGCAGTCTATTTTAGTAAGTCATTTAGTGACTCATCTCTACACATTGATAAACATAATTTTAGTTACTTAAATAATAATTGTATCCAAATATCTTCTTGTAATTTTTCATTTCATTTGGATACAATTTCAAGATTTGTCTCCTCTTTAAATAACGACTACTCGTCCGGTCCCGGTCTTAAAAAATGTAGTCAAGTCCACATCTAAAAAACTTGTTTGATCTGTCCATAAGTACAGGCAAATTTCCCAATTTCTGGAAAAAATGCGTATGTCACACCTGTATTTAGAAAGGGTGTAAGGGGTGATATTTCCTTCGAAAATAATAATAAAGTCGATTACATATACACAGACTTCTCTAAGGCTTTTGACCAGTTATCCCATGAAATATTCGAATTTAAGCTCAGTGGTTTTCAACAGCTTTTTGTCAATAGGATTAACTCATAACTCACTGCTCAGTCGGGTGTTCCCCAAGGCAGTCATTTGGGACCCATATTGTTTATTCTATAGCTATTAATGATGTTAAATCATGTATTAAACATAGCGATATTTTAATATATGCCGATGATATGAAAATGTTTAAATCTGTCAACAACCAGGTCGACAGCAATCTTCTCCAGAATGACATTAATAGTTTCGCTACTTGGTGTGCTCTGAATGGTTTGATCCTTAACCCATCTAAATGTCAACACATGGCATTTTCAAGAAAGCGCATTCCTTCCAGCTTTCATTATTCTTTATCTCATCATATGCTTTCCAATGTCGATAGTTTTAAGGATCTTGGAGTTTATTTTGACCCAAAACCGATAAGTCAAATTCCATGCTAGGCTTTATAAAGAGGTGTTCCAAAGAATTTGATGACCCTACATTGTACAATTCCTTCGTCCGTCCGCATCTTGAGTATGCTTTACAAGTTTGGACTCCGTTCTACAACATTCACTCAAATCGAATTGAAGCCATTCAAAGTAGCTTTATTCGATTTGCTCTCAGAGGTCTTCCATGGGAAGATCCATATAACCTTCACCCCTACAGTCAACGTATCAAACTCTTACAAATGATACCCCTTTCTCAACGTAGAAACCATAGTGATATGGTTTTCTTACAGCAGCTTATATATGGTAATATTGATGCACCTGGCGCTCACAACTTACGCCGTGTGAATTTATTTATTTAGTCCTTATCATAGGACGAATTTTGGCAGGAATAAAGCTATTAATCGCATGAGTAGAATTTATAATTTAAATGATCATGTGATTGATCTGCATGTTAGTAAGTTGAAACTTAAAAATATTCGTCGTACTCATGTTCTATTGGCTTAGTTAATTTTGCGTCCGTTGTGTTTGTGTTAGCTCTTTATACTTATATGTCTGCTCAATCGGGTGTTTCCCAAGGCAGTCATTTGGGGCCCATATTGTTTATACTATACCTATTAACGATGTTAAATCATGTATTATGATGATATGAAAATGTTTAAATCTGTCAACAGAATGACATTAATAGTTTCGCTACTTGGTGTGCTATGAATAGTTTAATCCTAAACCCATCTAAATGTGGGTGCACTTTTTGTGCCGGCAAATTTCTGCTCGTGATAGTTGCTTGCACTAAGCACTCCACGACACAGATATGATAGTGTTAAAAAAAAAGTCCCTTTCATTCGTGTCAAAAAATTTATCTTTGCACACACAGTCGTTGGAGAAGCTAGGCTTTGGGTACTGTATGGGGCCGTTAACGCATAATAATTATTTTTTTTAATAGGCCTTGGTAGAAATGGGACTCGACCAATAGGCTTCGTCAATCAGTGCAGTCTTTGGCATTACTGCAATCGCAAGCTGGATGAGGTGTCCTTCCATTTGTGCGCGCCACTGCTATTTCTCTCCGTATTAAGGTCGAATATTCTGCGGCCTGGAGTGTTCGGCTCTACATTTCCAACTCAAACCATTCTTACGAAGAATTTTTCTCTTCAAAAAAATCCATTCTTCAGATTCATAGAGCAGGACTAAGACGGTCAAGGTTTTACATAGAGTTTCCTTATTTGTAAAGGAGACATTCTTGAATGACATTGATGCAGCAGTAAGCTCCCCTTATAAGAACGGCATGTCTCGGCTGCACAGGGGCCTTCCCTAGCACCCCGGGCTCTGCTCTAGATGCTTTGATGAGTCTTCCCCCTCTCGATATGTATAACATGGGGTGTACGGTAAAAAACCATCTTTCGCTCTAAGAGAGGTGGATTTTGACCCATGTCTTATGGATATGCCAGAATGTCTGAAGGAATGACACCAGAAATCTTTCTGCGAAAAACTATCACGTCGACTTTTCGTAGGTAACGGAATGGCTTCGGCTCAGACTCTGAACCAAGGATTGAATGCCATGGTATTTTCACGGATAGCTCCAAAACCGGACAGGTGTCTGGTGCTGGATCTTTGTTGAACGCTATGACATACGACTTTACATGCACCTGTTTTCCAAGCGGAGATTTTTACCATTCTAATGGCTATGCGCTATATTGTGAACAACAGGTGGAGGACTAGAGGCATTTGCATTTACAGTGATAGCCAAGCTGCATTAAAAGCTCTGCTAAACCCTCTTACCTCGTCCAAGTTAGTATTTGAACTCAAGCTTTCTCTGAATTTGGTCGGAACACTGAACACAGTGAATCCTGTCTGGGTCCCAGGTCACACTGGCATCCAGGGAAATGAGGCTTGGATGAGCTCAGAAGAAGTTTTCTCAGGACCCGAACCTGTGTTGGGTCTGCCTACATCTTTGGTCATGTCTTCTATTGATTCTTGGGTTTCTCGTGAACACAAGATTCGGTGGCGCGATTGCAGTGGATATAGACAGGCCAAACTAGCGCGCCCAGACATTTGCAAAGGTCAGCATCTTTTCTTCTATTTCTGAGGGCCAGCAAGCTTTTGCTAAACACTTAAGTGTGTTGGGCTTAAGCGACACCACTACCTGTCCTGCTCGCGGTGAGGAGGATGACACAGCAGAACACTTTCTCTGCAGTTGTTCGGCCTATGCTCGGATTAGGGGCGGATTTTCGGAGCTGACGTGGTGAGTGCCGATCATCTAAGCTCTTCATCACTGAAGCTAATTCTCATCTTTCTTTGGAAGACGGGAAAACTCAGTACATTAACGTAAGGTGTCTGAATGGTAGTACAATGGACCTGTTGTTGTGTCTGAGCGCTCCATCGGATAGTATCAACCTTCTGAAAAAAAAGCACCCCCTATCATCATCCTCCATAAATGGACAACTTAGACAGGGAAGTTTAACCCAGGCATGTCTTTGTATTGCTTATTTTTGTAGATACCGTCATATTTCAGACTAAAAATCGATAAATCGATGCTGAAAAGCGATCTGAGTTTTCGTCGGTATCTCCAGTCGTGTGTATTTTTGGTCAACCGTGGATTATTGGGCCTTAAACCGCACTGATATTTAAAGCCGAAAAAAGCCGCCAATTTGCATAATCGCTGGAATAAATTATTCTAAATAATTATGTGTTTTCGATCTCGTCATCACGTACTTAGCTCACAGCTTCACCAACTTCATCAGACTTATTATCAGATAATTATTCATTGCGCATTTTAATTTCATTATTTTCCATCTCCAAAGAACAATAGTAACAATCGCATCGCCCTTTCATAGAGAAAATGGAGAGGAAAAAAAAA
The DNA here is from genome assembly GCA_963576555.1 of Ferdinandea cuprea. Lineage (NCBI taxonomy): Eukaryota > Metazoa > Arthropoda > Insecta > Diptera > Syrphidae > Ferdinandea > Ferdinandea cuprea. The sequence goes on from OY754958.1 coordinate 138,052,100, forward strand.
GGAATATAATTTCCATTAAATCACCAGCAACTTACATTTTTTTTTATTACCACGATCACGACTCTATCTCAATCCCTATATCATCGATGCATATTTCCCTCAGACACACAAGTTTCCAAGTTTCCAAGTTTCCCCGCACTAAACAACTCAGGTGAGAGACGTCGACAGCGACGACAAAGACGACGATGACGGGACGACTGTGACTGTGAAAACAAAGTTAGCTGATATAATAATTGCTAACAACCGCCAGACAAGACAAGTGGAAATTACCACGCTCAGCGACCACAACCAAAGTCGTGATGATTACTTATTCATGATCATAGATTCGTAGCGCATTAATATTTAACATCCATTCCATTCCACTTGAATGCATTGCGCCACTCCACCAACCGTCAAACCACCACACAACTACCAGTGAAGTGACCAGATCCACAACACAATTTTGCATTGCTTGTTTAAGTGACAATAAAGTGTCCATTCGCCAATCGCTATAACCATCTGTGACACCATCATCCAGGAACAGGCCGATCGAGATACTATAAAAATATCAATTTCAGAGATACAAAATGCAGTCTTGCTGCACACTAAACGGCCGCCCTCATAAAATACCCAATTACAAATTTATCCATAAAGATAAAAATCCCATTTCTAGCATTTAAGATGCGAAATAAACTTTCAACGCATCCCCGTCGCATCGTCGCGTTGTATTGTGGTCTGGTCAAAAGATGGCAAGGCGTGTGCTCAGTGCGCTCCAAGAACAGGATTGCTATCGGCAGATTGGAAATTCTTCACCTACTGAGACGCGTACGGGGCGATGATTTTAATGTCTTCAAATTTGCCATTTAATCGGCGATAAAATTTCAAATGATATCCAAAGAATATATACGATGTATAAATATTTTTAGTGGCGCACGCAATGAGGCGCTTAAACGCAACAGCAAATGGGATCACCTACCTTGAGAGTGCTTGCTTGCTTGCTGGAGGATGTGGACTCAGACTCAGACTCAGGCTCAGGCTTAGCCTATGTTTGGAAAACAATTTCATTTGTAACAAACAACGTACACAGTCGTTAATTTTTATTTAAACAGAAAGAACATACGAGTACCTACGCGTCTTATATTTGAAAATAAATAAGAATTATGGCAAAGAATAATATATAGAAGTCGAGCGGGTTTTGAAACTGCGTCGTTGTGTATCTACTGCGAGGAATGGTGATGATTCTATTTGAATTGTGATTTTATTCACAGGCGCATTTCGATGTGGGAGAAGTTATATATTACTAAAATTAAACACACTTTAAGAAAACCGGATTCAACTCTGTTGAAACCTGCAGTACTTAAATTTGTTTCTCATTGACTGCCCTATGGTAATTGGGGCTTTGAAAAACGCGCATTTAGATATGTCTTTTCTTAAATCCACGGTAAATAGGGGGAAACAATTTGAAACAGGCCGTTAGTTTATAACGATTTAAGGTCGGTAACACCCTGTCAAGGCGCTTCACCCAAATGTGGTGGTTTAGGATCATCAGTGGACTGTCTATTTGGACACATCTAATTTGTCTCGGTTTCTTGTCGAGTATACAATATTTCGTACCGTATGAAACTAGGGCCTCTTACGGTCAATCTCTCAATGTGTTTTCAAAAATTGTTGGCACGAATAAACGAAGGGTTTAGCGGCATATTTGGAAAGCCGCTCATGGCAACTTATACTCTTGGCTGTTTTAGGTTAGATTTTCGCGAAAAACGTAAGGAGGTGGGAATGGGAAGGATTCAAACCTAGAATATCCCCGCTCATTAGCCCAATACAGTCACTAATGAGCAACATTTCCTATGCTATTGGTTAAGGTCTCCAAAATTGTGACGAACAGATTAGAGGGGTCGAGGTATATGTGTCTGTGATAAAATCCAGGCTGAATTTAATCCTTTTACCATTTCTAAATTAATGCATGAACTCAAAAACTCTTGGGAGGAATAAACACCTTGAGTCTTGTTTGGGTTCCGTCCCAAACTGGAATCTGTGTTGGGTTTGCCGGCGTCCCTTGTAAGAGCCTCCATTGATGACTTGTTGCAAATATTTCAAAAGAATATCCGCGGGAAGTACTCGCCAGGCCCCTTGACATTTTGACGAGCCACCGTGATTTGCAAATAACCTGAACATTTTGGACTTAAGTGATACAACTATCTGCTATGCTTGTGGAAAATGTGATGGCGCGGCAAAGCATTTTCTCTGTGAATTTCCCGTGTTTGCTCGAACCAGGTTCCAAGTTTGAGGTGTAGATGGTGCTGTGTGGTGAGTGCTGAACATCACCCTTTACCACGAATGTGCAAACGTAATGCCTATCCGTGCAACATAAAAACTATCATGAGAGTGTGGCGATATTCGCAAGACAGACGAATTAGCTTCCGTGCCGGACAGTATCGTTAAACCAGCATCAGTCCTAAACCTACATCTTTAAAACAACGCTGAAATTGACCGAAAGGAATCCTTTAAAACAATTTGAAAAAATATCACCTAAGAGAAGGAAGCTACAACTAGTTACTGCCTTCTAGGTTGACACTCATCAGAGGAACAAGAGTAATCTTTTACGATTTCTGTAAAAGCTGCAGAGAGTCCGAGGAGGAGAGAATTGATAGCTGACCTCTGCCACACTTTTTCGTATAAAGAAAACGTATAGATACTTGCTCAGTTGACAGATGCAAAACCAAGTTCAAGCGATGAATTCGGAAATTCGAGAATAGGATTCACACCTTCCATTGGTTTGACTGTGTCAGTCACCTCAACCTGTTCTTCTTTTCGTCCAACGAGTGGAAAGCATCAATCATTTTAAGTCGCAGGTATCACTGACTCCTTTAATCAAGAGTCATGTTTTTCGTAATTTAGTTTACTAAGATTTTGAAAAGACTTTAAAGCATTGTGTCACCATCATGGTGACAACACCAGACAGCTTTTTACATTTTTATTTTTAATTTTTTAGAATATTATATTTCAATTTTTCTCACCTCTGGTGGGGTGCTGATATTTGGGTGATCATTTTGTTCTGAAAATGCTTTTACCTCCGCATTGGCTCCCTTAGATATTATGGTCACTATTAGCCCTTGATGATAAGTAAAAGTTACGAAGAGCGTGTCTGGAGTCATCTGCCGGCTTAAATGCTTTTGCTTACTGGATAAAGGTACCTCAAGTGACTGGTATCTTCTTTCCAAAAGATTAAGGAATGTCTCCAACTTAGGCATCTTGTTTGGTTGTTGAAGTCCCTGCTCAAACGGTGTTCTGCTTTCTTGGAGTTCAGATGTACTATTATTGGGACCCATGACGAAGTATCTACCCCCATGTTGTTGAGAGCCGTAAATCCTTCTTTGGTGGCATCAAGCATTGCCTTTACTTGTGCCCCAGGCTGATAACGTCCTTTCAGCATTTTTGCCATGTGTATAGACATGATCTTACGCTCGTTGGCATACCTATCATTTAAGGTTCCCCATGCTGTTTGAAAGTTTGTGGTGGTTGTGTGAACCTTCCGAATAGGTTTTCAAGTATTCCATTTTTTCTATTTCACACAATTTTGGTAGCAAGATCTTGAAGACTAAGCTTAGTGCTCTAATACATCACTTTTATTTTATTTTATATAGGATTTACCAAAGTTAGTCGCCTTCGCCTTGGTAACGTTATTCGAAGGGCCACCAATGTCAATTTCAGAAAGTAAGAGGCCGTCCATAGGTCGCTGGGTCATATGCGGCTTGAAGGACCAATGTCAATTTAAGAAAGTCACTTAAAGACTTAGTTTCTCTGTTGGGGGGGAAGTCTGAATAATAACTCTGAATTAGCTTTTACGAATGAAAAGATTAGATCTTGAATACGTCACAAATATATTGCTTACGTCACAAATATATACAAACATATATTACGAAGTATTCACTGGGAGCAGTCACTTTGATTCTGTTCGATAGGGTTACTTTCGAGGTTTTGTCAGAATTTCTAGTTTGAAATTAACTCACTCCTATTTATTATTGGCTAAAACTTTCCCTGAAAATACAAAGCTTCTGACTAGATATTTGATTACCCAAAGCATCAGGTATTACAGTTCATGACAAACTTTTTTGTAAATTCAATAAAGTTCCGCAACCTACAAAGACTACAAATTTGTTATTGTCCTCTGTGATAAACCCCTTCGAGCTCTGATTACCCCATATATTCATGTGCCTCTGTCCAAGCAACACCTCCACCATCGAATTATCATGAAAAATGATCAAACTCCCGATACTTCCCAATCCCAATATATGTATATCCAAATAGAGAATCTTTCCGCTCCTCCTAATGCCACACAAGAGGCCCTGATTGTTATGGTTCATCTTCCTAGAAGCCGCCGTTTATATTCCTTATCTGCGTCTATACGAACTTGAAGTTACTCCCCGCACTCGTATAGATACAATAATGTATCCAGCTTCACAATATGCGGCGGCAATCCTTATCTGCTGAAAACTGCTGAACCCGAGCAAACAAAAAAGCCAAGTCAAGCCAAGCGAGAGAAACTTAGAAACTCGCCGCTTGCGTCTTGTCCCAAATTCCGCCTAGAGTATCGTCGAAAGTACCCATTGTGAGGATGAAATGCGCGCACTCACAACTTTCAATCGTCGATATCTGTGCAGCACTCGGTACCGCTGCTGACCACACGCAAATTTTTACGTTGGCGTTGAAAGTGATGCCGTACGTTTTTCTACGTAATGCCACACATAAGCGCCGCCATCGCCGCCGCTGGATTTTTTCCCTGTCCTCGTATCCTCTTCGTTCACTGCAAATAGAATATTGTCAGTAGGATGTATCTAAGCAAGGCATCATCATCATCATCATCATCTGCCACAGACAATGTTACAACGATGTTGCACAGTACCGTTTGGACAAACGTTAAATTGTAATAGTTTTCAGTCTTTTATATATATATGAGAGAAAATTCTAAATAAGAAGAACGACATCGAAGAGGTGAGGGTTAAGGCGAATGGCAAAGAGGATCATTAATTTGCGCTCTCTTTAAAGAAGTGCGCAGCCGCGCATTTAAATTTAATCGATGCCATGTTCCATGGAACTTTATATACTCGTATTAAATGTGTTTGGTAAGTGCGCACAATCTCTTTTGGTATGTTTCTTTAAGTACCGCGCTCGTCTTCTGCTTGCTTTATCGTGAGATGTTGCCGTGCCGATAACATACCTGTTGTGCTCTTGTTTCTTACTGATGTCTTTGTCAATCTGATATCGATTGCACTCGGGTATGGATAATTGAGTAATTATGCGAAATATAGATGAAGACTGAATGCAAAGTGATTGTATCGTCACTTGACGGTGATAGTGACATGATGAACTATTTTTAAAGCAGATGCCGTAGCGTAGTCTTATATGTGAGCCTTCAAAGTTTTGAATGTAAAGTGATGTGCATTTTAATGCTGCAAGTAGTTTAGACCTTCTCTTTAACTTATAAAGCTCAGTTATCGAGTGTAGAAGTTATTGAAATATAATACTTCCCAAGAGACTTTCTTCTCACATCTTCCCCAAAGTCTGGAAGGAGATAAAGTGTGCTATAAGCTAAGGTTCTTGTGAAATTCCTGTTTAGATTCACTCGAGCTTTAAACTTATTTTCTACAAAAAAAATTAACCATCTGACAAGTTTTGCAAACTAGAAAGTCCACCTGGCAAGTGTAGTTTTCAATCTCGCAATATCATTCCATTTCCATTTCCGTAAAAAATTCAAATAAATCTCCAAACACTATCGGAACTAGACTAAGGGATTCAAAACAGAGCTACAACAGTGTCGTTGTTTTTGTAGACAACAACAAAATTGAATTCCACAACGCATCCAACTCCAACGAAGCCATGGAGCATCCTCCTTACTCGTTGCGCGTCAACTCTTGTGGTGCGCGCAATAGATCCCAAAAATTCCCATGCCTCAATGAGTCAGGCTTCGGGAAACGGAGAAGATCTTCATCATTACCCAGCGAAGGGAAAATTACATAGGAAGGCGCACATTGGACTTGTCACGATCGGCCATAAATTTTCGCTACGCTACACGTTGCGGTAAGATGCGGTAAGAGTGCATCTGCCGCACCGCACCACCTTGCCATCGTCATCTCTTTGTGTGTGCTGTGTTTTTTTGTTTCTCCTGTGGTAAGGTAATCTCTCTTTCGAAATTGCCAAGGAATCAAAGAGCTCTGTGCGCATCGTCTACAGCGTAGTCGTCGTCGTCGTCGTTGGTAACCATAGAGTACGCGCGCACTTGCACAACAAAAAAAAATGTACCCTCAAAGTGAAGGAAAATAGTATGCCACAAGAAGAAGAACAACAACAGGTACAATGGGGGAATTGTAAAAGAAGACTTAGCCCCACAAAATAAGGATGATGATGATGATGATGTTGTTGTCACACACAAAGTTCCCAGAGATCAGCAGCACATCCAAATGGGAACATACGAACACAGAGAAAGAGAGAGAGGGAGAAGCAGACGCAGACGGTAAAGGGAGCCGGAACTCAACTATTTTGGCGGACAAATCGAATTGAAACGACAGAAAAATGTAATAATTTTTCCGGCGCGCGGAGGTGAAATTTATGGAAATGACTCGTCCATCGTCCGGTCGCGCTCTTTTGTGATAGGAGGACTTCGGCGAGCGAAATTTTCACGTTTTGCAATTTCGAAATTGATGGAGAGGATACTGTGGAAAATATTTGAAAGAACAACTAAGTTAAATGATCACCGGCTGACATTTCTTGAGTTCATGCTGGGCTACATTGCGCGACGATGATGATTTGGGTCATGTTCGATGATGATGACGTTTAATTGCGTTTCGGCAACGTTCACTCTGCCGTTTCCGTGTGCTCTGACCAGGGACATTGGATTATTGTTGGAAATTAATGGACGAATTGGATTCTGGGAAAGAGTGATTGATGATCATCGCGTTATTGCGAAGGGTGACCAAGAGGGAGAGTGGAGAACGAGAAATATTGAAATTGGATATTGAAATCGCGCTGAGTAAACTGTAACGGAATTCAGGAAGAAATACGAGTAATGATCTTGGAAATTGAATTCGCGTTTCCTTGTGTTTGGCTAAGTGATTCTCAGGAGGTGGTATAGGAAGTAGATTGAAAATATTTGTGAGTGTTGTGGTGAGGCTAAGTGAGGGGATATTTTTTTTTCAATTCAATCAATTTGGGGCATTAATACAATTAAAGAATTGTGTCACAAACACAAGGTAAACCTAAACAAATTGAGGCTTGCGAAGCAGAGGAAACCCTACTTTGCCACATTTAGGTCCATGTGATACCCTTTCTTGTGGGATAGCCATAAATTCAAATTCTTGACTCAAAAAGTTACCAAATGTGCGCAACGTCCTACTGTAGGCCACCACATTTGAATCAGCAATTCCGAAATAAGCAATTGGTCAATTGGCATAATGCGGGCCAAAACGTAGCTATACTGGTAGTTATAATTGTGTCGCCCACTTAACGTGCGCAACCGACATAGCTCAGTTTACTATCGCATATGCAATTACGCCGGTATCGCACACTAAATGTGCGCAACTGATGTAGCTCAATCAACGATTCTATTCAAAATATTTAAATGTGCACAACCGTCACAGCTAAAGTCCACTAAAAATTCGGTTGCAGTTACGAATGCAGAAAATTTACTCATTTCACACACCATATGTGCGCAACTGGTATAACTCGCTTCATAGTATTATTCAAAATATTTCCCAAAATGCAACTGCAATTATGAATCCAGCTAATTTACTAGTATAACATTGAAGTGCGTTTCCCTTACCTATTTATCCGGTTTGAATATAAATAGTGAATTGGCAACACCTATTCACTTTTCTGCAAGTTTGTTTCACTAAGGATATGTCCTCGAGATGTGTGCATTAATTGCTGTATTTCGAAGAATTATTCCAATGAAACTGCACAACCCATCGTTTAATTTACAATCATCATCTACTCCATGCGACTGTTAAGTCATTTTCAAATCAAAATCGAATAGTTTTGAAAATTGCTCGCCTTGAGCTGCCAATTAAACTCTCAACGCACATTTTTTGTTTGTATCTATCTTTTGCAAAGCAAACCAATAGAATTCCACTAGCGTTCGCATAATTACAATTAATGTCCTCGTTAACAAGCGCAATTTTAATTTTAAAACAATTTGCATGCACTCATAGTCCAGTTTATTTTTTTTTTTCGTTTATCGTTCCATCTGCTGCTGCGACTCGCCACAGTGCAGTGCGGAACTGCACAACAGCAGTTCCATTCAAATAGTCAATGCTCACTCAAAGGCTTTTAACATTTTTCACAATTATCATCGTGTGGTTTAGAAAATTGTCTTCGAGTGTATTGAAATTGAAACTCACTAATTTGCCGCGAACGTGATTCTCGCAAACATTTACCCTCGTCCGCTCACACTCGTGAGCTACACACACACACACGCCCATATCGTGAAAAGAGTCGTTAACAGGATGAGGAAATTCAACCAGGAAATCGACATCGTCATGTTTCCACTGCGTGGATACCTCCCCATTTCAGTTACTGTAGAACTGAAAACTTCCTTCGGGCGCTATGCAAAACTTTAATTTGAAATAACGTTCGCACATACGATCAAGCGGGTTGCCGCGGCCGTTGCTGCGCCTCGGCCGTTTGTTCATTTTTTATTTCGGATGCCCGAAAGCGGTTTATTTTTGTGTGGTGATGTGGAAATTGGAGCGCCGGAGAAGAGAAGGAGGGTCCACACCTTCGCACTGAGAACGCGCTAATTCGTGATCGTAAATCATCGATAAACAACGAAATTGGGTTGTTTCTCTTCTTTCCTTTTTGTTTTATTTTGTTTTGGTTATGATTGGATGCTCTGGGAGATATCGTAAATTTTGTCCATTAACACGCCCAAGTCGAAGATCTAGTTTGTTTTTTTTTATTGAAATGAGTTGTAATATTTTTTTTTTTTTTCGTTTTTTTTCAGGTGGTCCTCTCGGCCTGTTCGTCATATTTCCAGAGCCTATTTCTGGACCACCCCGAACGACATCCAATTGTGATATTGAAGGACGTCCGTTTCACCGAATTGCAAACGTTAGTTGAATTCATGTATAAGGGCGAGGTGAACGTGCAATATTGTCAGCTATCTGCATTGCTGAAGACTGCTGAATCGTTGAAGGTGAGTGTGAAACGCGCAAAAGGAGATCTATGGTGACAAGTGTCTGTGACAGCAAATGGCAGCTGTCAAATAGATTATTGACAGTGGTATTGCGTGTGGACAGTAAATAATTATTCTTGGTGTTACAATGAAGAAAGCACGTGACTGACTTATGTTATGGGAATGAAGAGGATGAACACGGTTTCACAGAGTTTATGATCACTTTACGCACCTGCGTGACAGTTGGAAATATGTGACACATACATACGGGTTAGGTGCTCGCTTGATCTTTCGGTGCATTATAATCACGTACATAGAAGGATGTGAGAAATACCGATTTGCTGTTGCAGTTGTCAAAGTTTATTTGATGAGCTAGCTTTTGACATGACATATTTGAAGTCACTACTCATCTAACTGTGAAATGCCAATAGGTGTATGTAGTTATTTTTCTTTCATAGACAAGCCCACACAGGTGACATGATATTGATCAATTGTCACTGTGAATGACTTCCTAGATTCTATGGATGCAAAGTCACGCAAGACATGCGCATTATTTTTTTCTGTCAAATCTACTTTTTTCCAAATCCATCTTTAGATATAAACGAAATTTTATTTGCTTTTTTTAGGTGAAGGGCCTAGCAGAGATGACAAATCAAAACACAGCCCTGCGAGAACCTGAACGGGAACCGGACCGCTTGCGGCCACACTCACAGCCTAAACCTTCAACCTGCGACAGTCCGCTGGACGGTTCGGCGTCAGCACATTCGGCTGCTAATTCAACATCATCGTTGCATCATAATTCGTCGCTGTCGTTGAAACGCGAGGCATGCAGCGCCGCCGAGCGATGTAGTCCATCGCCGCCGAAGCGAATGCAACAATCCTCCCCTGTACCGTTGGACCTCTATCAGAGACGTTGCCCCAGCAGTGGTGGTGGCGTCGGTGGTGTTGTAGGTGGTGACATGTCGGCCACCTCAACATCAGTAAGCGGTGGTGGTGCAGCGCGAACATCAAGCAATATTAGCAACAATAATAACCTTAGTAGTAATAGTAACAACAATAATAACGATGATCCTCCACACCATCATTTACTCCACCACCACCATCATCATCACCAGCAGCAGCAGCAGCAGCAACAGCAACAACAACAACAACATCATTTGGCCACCTCGCCCCGTGACGAACATGATCGTGATAGACCAGGCTCCGCTAACGATGACACTTCTTCGAATGACCAGCACTCGATTGGCATCAATATGAGTTTAAATGCGAGTTCCGCTGCAGCGGCAGCGGCAGCAGCTTCAGCATCAAATAGTAGTCAACAATCGTCAACCTCACAATCGGTGGTTGTTCCTCCTGTCAACTCGTCCAGTACGTCAACTGCGCCGTCAGCATCTGCAGCTGCTGCCGCCGCCTCAACCTCTACTTCAGCGGCAGCAATACCATCAGACCTCACGAATCGACCATCATCCCGCAGCGGTGGCGGTGGCGTTGGGATTGATCGCCCCAGTAGTAGTGGCAACATACCGCCATTGCCCAGCTCCGCACTAACGCACACGCACACGCACACGGCCACGTCATCGTCCAGCGGTTTGGCTAGCCCAATACTAGCTGGCGGGAGCGGTGTTGGTGGTGGTGGCGGTGGTGGTGGTGTTGCCAGCACTGCAGAATCTGTTGCCGGACCATCAGGCCTAGGACCGGTGCAATCGGTTCCACTGGTAAGCGTTCAAAAAATGAGATATCTGTTTCGGGCTTCTTGAATGGATTTAGCCATCTTACACTTAGCATTTCTTGTTTCAGTCACTGAAAAAGGAAATCGATTGGGACCGCGATGAAAAGACCTCATCTGTTGGTGGCAGTGGCGGTGGCGGTGGTGGTGATCTCGATTACCGCACGTCACATGATTCGGTAAGTGATTGATATAATTTCTTAAAAGAAAAAAATTCACTAAATATTTATATAAAAAAATTGTTTCTTAAATCTTTTTCGTTTTCCGAAAGAAAATCGCTTTAAATGTCCTTAGAACGTTTATATATTTTTTTTATCAATTTTTTTTTGTGACTTCTTCCTATGCCTATAAATAAACAAAAAAAAATGTTACCTACATATTTTTTTTTTTATTTAAATAAAAATTTTAAACCTTTTTATGATTGTCTAAACTATATTCGTGCACAAGATAAATACATTACTTATACCTTTGTATATATTTTTTTGTCCTTTATTTTTGCATGACGGTAAAAAGGATGAATTTGCAAATGTGCTCAAAATGTCCTTTGTTTTGAGTCCTTGCGGTAGCATGCTTTCATGTTTAGTATGCATGTAGGCGTGTAGTTTTTTTTTTTTTTTTAAATATAAACATAATTGATAAAATTATTTTACCCAACGCTATTTTTTTTTTAATATATAAATATATAATATATAAAATTTAGGAAAAAAAAAATATAAAATTAAAAAAAAAAAACATTGCGAAACTCTGAGGTTAGGACTAAGAAAAAAATATTTAAGTATATTAAATTATTTCTGTAGCTAAATATATTTTAACTTAAATTTGTCACATAAAATAGAACTTCAATTTCATATTTTGCAATAACTTACTAACTGGGCGGGACTAACTGGGTTTGGGTACTCTCAATTGTTTTTTTAACTGTGATATTCTCTGTGTTTGAGCGAAAAAGTGAAAGTCTCTTGGTATATACTTCCGGTTTTCTTCAATTCTTATATCTAGCTTTGTAATTTCTTTGCGTCTCGGCGGCAGTATGTATTTTTAGGCATCAAAAATAAGTTTCACTTGAAATATCATTAAAACACCTTAACAGGTTTCCTAAAGAAAAGAAAAAACATTTGATCTTTCCGAAAGGTATGATTACACGACCATTTTTTCGGGTCATTTAAATGACGCTCGCGTCACAAGGCTGGGCCATTTTAATGTCGTTCTGTGTGATCGCCATTTTTGGGATAACATTTTCTGCTTCATTTAAATGACTGGGAAAGTGGTGGACCAAATGACATGAATTTTGTGTCATTAAAATTACGGAAAAATGGCCGTGTGATCGCTCTTTAATGACGCCTAGGACAAATGACTGAACTTTTCAGCTGTTGCATCATTTAAATGGCAGCCTAAAACAAATGACTATTCAGTTGTAAATGTGAGTGTTGTGAATTTGAATAGTACACAAGGTGCAACGAAGCCGAAAAAATTACCCAAAATGCAGAAAGCAGTAGTGAGTCGGGATAGAAAAATTAGCCTTTCGTGGAGCGACGAAGAGGAGCTTTCTATTCGGCTTTGTTTTCGGATAATCGACAAAATTTCTATTGGACATTTTTTATAATAATGTTTTTCTCATTTCTCTGCTATTTAATTTAATTAAAAAATTGGCACGTGTGCCTCTTCGCCGAGAGAAAAACACTAACTGACAGTAGAAATCGAAACATTAGGAAAGGTGACATTTTTCATTTTGATGAGGCAAGTCACTGACATTTGATCGTAATTTTTTCGCTCGTCATTTAACGGCATCCCGAGGAAATTCGAAATGAGTCGCAGTATCCGTCATTTGATTTTGACGATAACAGTCGTTTCGTGTGATCGCCATTTTTTCGCAAATGACCAATCGCATCTTGGATGTTACTCTTGTGCGACATTTTTTCTGACGTGACAGCGTCATTTAACTGACTCGAAAAAATGGCTGTGAACTGTACCTTAAGAATTAGTAATAAAAATATTGGTGCCATAAAATAATCAACATTCAATTTATTTAATTACAAAAATAATTAAAGACAGCTCACATATACTAGTCTCTAATGATTAGGAGGCTTTCGAGTTAAATATACGGTCCTAGGGATACAAGGGTTGAGCGAAGAGGATTTAAAGAAGCTGCATTGCACTAGCTTTAAAATCATATTCCTACTGGAGGTAATAATGAGGCGTCCGTCCAGGTAACACGAAGGGCGAAACTATTGAACTTACGTTGGCCTGGCTGTGGTTCCTTGAGGATAAATTTGATAATGAAAAAAGACCAAACTTGCCTGGCATACTCATGGAAAGGTTGTACAAAAGTAATGTAAAGAGTCTTGGCAATATACAAAGGGGTCAGATATTTGTTTAGACAACTGTTTTTTTAGAGTGAAGTTAAACACATTGAAAATTAAATTCTCTACCACAAAAGACACCTAGACCTGAGCTGTTTGCAGAATCACTTTATTGGCTGAAAATTTGCTGATATTAAGGTCAAGAAGGCCAGCAAAGGGTATAAGAGGTCAGTTACGCATCACGGAGTGGCGTTCCAGTAAGATGTTGCTTGTCGTCAGGCCTGTGAAATGTGATACTGCGCCTTCCATGGCAGTTAACCTGCTCTTTTATTCGCTTTATAACCTGTAACCCTTATAGAGTTCGGAAATTCCAGGCAAGGTTAGAGTTAAATTTGTATGAAATAGGTGTATTTATTGCTGCTCGACTGTCATTGGAATTGGATTGTTGGAGCTTCGGTGGTTTTTTTAAGCATTCTCAAATTTTGTCTTGTAACCAACATTTATCTTGTCGTAAAAAATCATTTATGCCGGCGCCTACATTCGTTGTTGACATTTTATAATCGTTAGTATGCCAATTTAAGGGGAAGCCGTGTAGTTAAGGGCCGGCAGTGCTCCACCTAGATCGAACCGAGCTGGTTACTTTATATTGTTTATAGGAGTAAATGTTAGTTGGGGTCCTCGCTTCTTAAGGAGCGGAGAATTTGAAATTTGCAACACTGTTTTCTCAATTTTCTTGAGACCAGTTTGGTATGACCATTCATCGTGAATGGACTCACGCCCAAGCAACGTATGCGATGATTCAATTCGGGAAACTCATATAAATTTTGTACACATTTGGCAATTCGTCCATTTTATAGTGCTCATTATCGTCAATCAGAGCAATGCGTTTATTAAAAACGATAATACGCATCGCTGACAGCGACATAGCTGCTTACTTGTTCGTGTCCCAATTGGAAAGCTTTGTGGTGCAGAAATATGGCACCACATGCAACACAGCGCGCGATACAATAAATTTACTGAATGTATTTGCCGACTCTCTCAAAATTCGCAATTAAACCAAGTTGTGATCTTGGAGGATAGCTAAGCAACATAAGATAAATGTACAGGCAATTGGGTTCTTCTTCTTTCCTTTTTATCGACGAGGTTATGGGTAGAATTAAAGGGATCATAGCATCACATCATAGGTGACGAGAATTTCGTCGAAACTTGATAATGACTGACATGACTTATACAAATTCCTTAGAAACACGTATTTAGTTGCAGTATTTCTTTTTTTTTTAATCCGAAACGTAACCTTAAACCTCTCAAAATGTATTTTAAGTCTCAGAGTCAGTTGTTCATGAGGTTAAAAACATCTCTGACACTAATTCCATCCTCAAAATAGATCCCTTTCTACTTAAAATCCTGCCGACAAAAAATTTCGAACCCTCGATATTTAAACACGTTCTTGAATGGAGTTTCTATATAAATAAAAATGTATAATCGTGAGCTCTATAGAGCCCATATATATTGTAAGCAAGCTTTCTCCAACGGCAAAGTTGAAAGACCGAGCTTCCCCAAAACTATCATCTTGCTTATTTTTCTAAAGAACATGCCATCATCAACATCATCCCATCAATTTCTTTCGCAAAATAAAAACAAAATCCTTTTGGGGACCTCTCCCTATTCATGCGAGATACACTTAATAATATACAAAACTAAATAAATATATGATCTCTCCCCATTTTGAAATCTCCTATCTTGGACACAATCACATGTGTATGGTCTTATACTTTTGTTAAATTGTTTTCACTCATTTTCATTTATTTTCACTTTTATTTTTTCAGAGTTTTTGTTTTGTTTCTCTTATTCCCTTCTGCACATTGACTTTCGTTCTTTTATTTTTTTAAGTATTTTTCTCGTTCATTCCGCGTTCATCAGCGCTGTTTCAGAGCTCGAAGCGATTTCTCGTACACATTGAATCAAAGCCATCAACCTGCACAAAAAAAAAACGGAACACCTTTTACCCACTCACCAACGAATATACTCACATTCATGTTTCACCCTTATTCTCATCCTAAAATTGCTTGTGCTGACATTCATCGCTTGTGGAAAATATATTATTTTCTTTACTTTTTGTCTTTTTTTTTTTGAGCGAAATTCTACCCCGAAAATGAAAAGTAACTCTACACGCGAGAAACAAAAAACGAATAAAGTTGCACCTCGCGCCACGTACGCATACATGAAAATCACCGTATGTGCTGCCCTACCCCAAAATTTACCCATACAAACAGCAAAATCATCCACACATAATATTAAGGGAAGAACACGTTTTTTTTTAAGAAAAAGACGCATTTTTTGTTAAATTTTGCACGTATTTCGTATGTTTTTTTTGGCGGGAAATTAAAAAAAAAACAAATTCATTGCATACATTGATGATGATGATGCGATGATGGCTTCTGTTATCCTTTTCTCGGCGTTTGTATGTGTGATTTTACTAAATACATGTGCACATACACAAATCTATTGCACATACATACGTTTTTAACAACAGCAAGGAAGAAAAAAAAATAAATATTTTACAAAATAAGACACAAAAATACGTGGAAGAGAGCGCATTTTTGATGGTTGACGTCTAGGCACGTTTCCTACCCGTTATCGTCGTCGTAGAGTCGGTTTGGAGCCTGTACATTCGTTTAACATTTGGTGTGAGTGTGCTCTGAGCTATGTGTGTTTGTGTTTAGGCGTTCTGCCGATTCTTATGGAATGGGTGAAGGCCCAGCTCAATAGGATTTCCATCAACGTAGTCATGTTAAAAATACTTAAATTTACTCTTGTTTTCCTTTGTGTGGCTTTTTTTTTTTTTTTGTTTTTTTTTTTTTTTTTTTTGCAAGGAGTTGACGAACTGTATGTGGGCGTTTAAAGGATGAGAGGAAGGGTATATGAGGCATCCCTAGGCTACTGAATGGGGCTACCAGTGCCTGCAGGTTCGTTTTTCAAAAAAATCTAGTGGTTAGGGGCCGAACGGAAATGACAAAAAATTAAAAAAAAAACATAAAAATTCGAAAAAAATAATTGCAAGGAATTTAAAGGGATGTAGTATGTTTCGATTTACAAGGAGTTTATTGAAATGTAAGTATCTAATGAACAGGACCGATTATGGTAGGAATAAGTTAAAAATTAATGAATGGCTAAAAGCTTCAATACACCTCTCTTATAGAAGCGTAGCTGAATGTACCATAAAAGGTTAAAAAAAATGAACGCCAGTATGTAAGGGAAGGAATGCGCTTCAAATTAAGATAACTTCATAAGATAAAGTGGAAAGCTTTCATACATTTGTTGTTGATATATCGTAAATTATTGCGGAAAAAGTTTTTTTAAGGCTTCCTTCTACAAATCTAACATAACTGTACAGATCTATATATGACAACAAAATATTGCGTATAAAGTCGAACCTCAGGCAGGTCACGTACAGTCACCATTTGTCCTCGTCCTCTTTAAAAGCGCATACAAGTCGGGTCTGGTTGAACATCAAGAGTATACAAATGAATTGAAGACTATTGAATATAATCGGACCAATAATTGAACCTTGTGGTACACCTTGCTAAAGGCGCAAAAACGGATACGGAAACGGAAACTTATTTGTTCCCAAATCTATCTATCAAAGGCTTTAGGCTAAAAATATATTAGACCTGCAAGGATAGTGGCGAAGCTAGGGCCAAAACAAAAAACACATGTTCGCTAGCATACTGAAGGGTAAAGCGATTGTCGTAAAAAATAACATATCTCTTAGCTGTCCTCTGAGTCCTTAATGGGTCTTAAAGAAATCAAGCAGCAAAAGAGGAGGTTATGATCAGGAATAAAGGAGCATAACTTTCCCATTCTTACTGCTTACTGGTCCACCGCGGGGTAAGTCGCCAACAAAATGTTGTCAGATCCATTATCAGACCTGCCACTCTTGCGCTATATATAAATATATTCACCGGTGAAATTAGGACTCATATGAACACTTGCGAGTTAGCATTAAGATATATCAATGTGTTGCTTGGCTCATCTGGGTGTTAAGATTGCCTAGTTTATCGGGGCCGGGCTGCGAGGACATTCTCTATTATCTTTCTATCCCATTCATTTTGCCTAATGTCTTTAAATATGTTGACTAAAGCTGTGAAAGAATTTTAATTAGCTTTAAAACTGGCTCCTTATAAAGCAAGAAGTATGACAGGACAGGTGGTGGAAACCCTGTTTTACTATAATTTGTTCTTAAATCTTTGACAAGCATGGTGAAATGCTAATTGGCTATATTTCCTAGGCCGTCGCACAAATAGGTGCTTTGCGTGGCTGCAGTGTTTTCTATCTTCCGATCGATTTCAAAGAGTCCTTGAATTAAAACCCTATGTTAGAAGTGTTAAATGAATTTAGTAAGACCTTAAACGCACCTTCGCTGGCATAAAAGATTTATATATTTCGACAACTCCACCTGTTACTTAGAATTCAACGCATAGCTATTGAAATAGCACATACTTTCGCTTGGTTCGCTGTTTGACATCAAAATATGCTTTATATATGTGAGCGGCGGACGAACAACGGTAGGCCCTTGTAGAGAGGTGTAGACCCTTGCCCTTGACAGTGCTTGGAGAGCCACTTGACTATTTGATAAAATATAAATTTTAGCGCCGTTGATACCTTTATCAAGGTTTTATTTAGTGTAGACCTCAATAGAATGGATTTCAGCTTGAAATACTGTGGGAAACTGTGGTCTCCAGTAACCATTTTTGATCCATCGGTGTACCAAACCAGATTTTTTACGTTCGGGACACCATTGAGCCAGTTTTCAGCGTTCAATGTTTCTATATGAACATATCTGTTTTCGGAATTCTCTTCTGAGTATTTTCAGATGTCCCACAAGGTCATCTTGCTTAAACTTTATTAAGAGTTTGAGTGCAATTCTAGACGGTGTTATTCTAATAAAGATGTGTAACGGCGACAGCCCAACAATAGCTTCAAGTGCTGCAGTTGGGCAGGTATTCATAGACAGGAAATTCTTTGAAGCTTCTGTAGATTCGTTGCCGTTGCCCGTTCAAGAACCTTCGGCCACCATACTATGGCCGCGTACTTGATTATTGGTCTGACCATCATAACATACAACCAGTGTATCATTTTTGGACTAAGACCTGCCGTACATTCGTCTGTAAACTGGCCTTCATGGCCAGTACACTAGGGAAGTATATCTAATAAAAATAGGACTTAGATTGGCAAGCCTCTTCCTTGTAAAGGGTACGGTTTTGGAAAGGTTGATGTGTTGATTCAGTGTTGCACCATTCTATAACTTGAAGTAGAGCACATTGCCAGGTCATCGGCGTATCCAACGGCAATGTAGCCTAATCTGTGTAGATTGAATCATCAGATAGCTTTATAATGTAAAAGAAGGGTAATTTAGTTTCCGCAGCTCCCATCCTTGTACAGAGGAAGAAGATTACTTTCGAACAATTTAAGCCATTTAAGCATTGGAAAGATTTCATAGGTATTGATGTAAGACTTATGAGGTAACTGCATCTAAAGATGAGGGCGTATCTCGTTCTACCTAACCGCTTTTCGCTTTTTGAAGTACATGACCACTTTCCCTACTTCTTGCTTTGTAATGTGCTCCTAGGGTAATGTGTCTGTTTAAAAACCCCACACAATACTAACTACCGCCACCTGTGTAGAATTTATTCGTCATCCGCAAGGTGGTAGTCTTGATGAAACTTCGGCAAACAAATTTCCTTAGCAGCTACCTAAAGCGGCTCTCTTTAACATATTTGAGTAGTTTTGTTGCAGCGCGTGATCCAGTTTCAAAATAGAGACGCACTTTAAAAAAAGCTTCTATTAACTTAATAAGAATGTTGCTTAACCTATCCTCCGTCCACCAGCATCATGTTTCTTGCCATAGTGGTAATGCCTTTTTGAAGCTCCAAGCAGTGGTTTGGCTCTGTCTAAGCAAGGTCGTTGTCGGCAATCTCACATATCTTATAGGGGGAACCCGTCATCCTTAATTTCGTCGAATTTGAGTCTCTTCTTCTTCTTTATGAATATTTCTGTCAGCAAAAGGCTGTGTTGCCAGATAAAGGGTTTAAGGATTAACTCTAGGTTTTATGAAACTGGCAACCACTGCCAAAATGCGTTGCATTATCGCCACTGCTATAAATGACTAGATGCCCGCTTTGTTTGACGGGCCTAGGATGTCTAGGATGTCAGAAGAATTCCTGTCCGCTTAAAATAACCTTCTGTAGGATAATCTGCTCATTATGGATTTTGGGAAGGACAATCGAGGTAAGAACCCTGAGCAAAATTCTTCCCACAACTAACTTGTATCTCCCTCCATGGTCGGCTTCGCTAATCCCTTTGCAATTGATGTTCTGAAATGGACTTCGCTCTTATATTTTGAGGATACATTACTTAATAATTACTCCAATGTTGAAACGTCCTTCGGCAATGAATCCGCGACGGACAAGTCTCTGGTAGATACCATTTCAATGTGGTGTCCACGTACAACTAATTTTTTTTAATAAAATCTTCGTTTCCCTATTGTAGGTATAAAATACGATCCTAGACTTTTTCATTTAGCGAGGGTCCTTTAACACAAAACGAAAAAACCTGAATCCAACATAATATTAAATGCGAGCGCGCCCATTAACATGGTGTGCTGTGCCTGCGGTTTTTCTTTGTCGTGCTCTATCATGTCTGACTGTCTGTCTGTTAGAAGTTGCGTTCCCAATCCCCCAAACTAGTATGTGGTACACATGTGAAAAACACACCGAAATTCGCCTCATCTGGCAGTGCGGTGTCCTCTTCAGAATCATCCCGACAGTCTGTGATGGATTTTTCTATTCATACACACTTTTCCCGCTATAACTGCTGCCAAACTCTGCTGAGCCTTTTCAAAGAATTAACTGAAAGCGGAGAATATTTTTTTGTGTGTGATTTATTCTGATTTTTATTTTTTAGTTCTTTTTTTTCGCTGACGACGACGATGCGCCGCCGTTTCTTTTTTTGTGTTAATTTTTTTTTTTTTTTTGGTTTTTTCATTTTTCGTACGCGTCGATGTTTCGTATCCGTTCCGTAGCCTGTGTGTTGGGTGCGCGCCTCCTGTAAACGCACCCGGTGAAGTACATGCACAAAGCTTGAGTACACACATTAACATAGAGAGGGGGTGTAGATTTAATTTTTTTTTTGCGTATTCTGAAGCTGGATCCTTTATTCGACGAAAAAAAAAAAATTAAATAAGTACAAAAATAGGAAATAAAAAATTACAATTTTATTTTTCATACTGCAAGACCTGGAAAGCAAAGGAAACAAAATGATTTGATACACGAAATTAAGGGACAAATTCCGAAATGAATTGCATGCAGTTTCTGATCCTTGGCAATAAGAACTATGGAAATGTAGGAATATTTATGCTATGTGTTTGGTAGGGGTAGGCAGGAACATGTATTTATGTAAAAACATTTGTCGATAAACTAGGCGAATAGGTACTTAAAACAGTGAAGGCGTCTTCAAAGTGAACTTGTGCCAAATTTTAGACTTTCTATGGCGATACTTAGTCATTTATCTTAAACTGCTAGTTTTTTGCCATGAACAATTTAGTGGATTCTATTTTGAATAGGTCATCTGAGTACAATAAAGGTTCAGCTACTTACTTCTACTTATCCGGCACCCGACCCGTGAAGGGTCGCTGCCTGAAACACTCCTACCTTCCATCCTCTGCGATCCTGAGCACGCTTCTTTCAGTTGTCTTGGTCTTTAAAATGGAGGTTCGGTCTTCCTTGTCATCTCGAACCTTGGGGCTGGGATTCGAAGATCCTCTTGGCCGGAGCATTGTTGTCGATTCGCTCGATGTGGCCAAGCCAGTGTAGTAGACGGTTTTTTGGCTTTTCGGACTACATCCACATCTTGGTAGAGCTCATAGAGTTCGCGATTATATCGTTTCCTCCGTTCGCCCTCCATCAAATTCTTCGACGCATCGAAGAATTTTCCTTTCGAAGGAGCTCAGTATTACCTCCCATTTCCTGATTGTCAGTCCGTTGGAAAGGATCTTATATGCGAAATGAAGCAATGCCTCGACAAGGAATGCCTTTCGTGTAGATGGGGCATATGGAGCTGATGTTCCAGTCATCGGCCATGCTTTCATCCACCGAAACTTGGTTCTTCGTTGACTGGACGTGGGTTCTCTTCTGCCCCATCACTCTCTTACCCGTTTAGCAGCTGCTGAAAATTCCGCTTAAATACATCTACTACTTTTAGTCATTTCCATCGCGGTTTTGAAAAGCCTGCGTTCCGGTTTTAAAGCCAGCAGCTTGCTTGGCTTTCTTATAACGCCTGTGGATGTTGTTTCGATCTGTTTGAGCTGGAAGGATCTTCTCATCCTGGCTAGATACTCTTCCCTTGCTGGCCTTGTTTTCGGCTGCAGCGTTCTAATGTAGGCATCTTCTGTCACCTTTTTCCGGTTTACGCATTCATCATCCTATAGTGGTTGCGGCTACCTCTTTGATAATTTCGCGATACTGGAACCACTGGTTGTTGGCGTCTGTGGTATGTGAATGCACAATGGAAAGTTTCTCATTCAGGCGCTCTTTGTAGGCTCTAGCAACTCCAGATGTGCTAAGCCGTCCAACGTTCTTCTGCACAGTTTGCGGCTTTTTTAACAGTCGAGCTCTGAATCTAGCCGCTACAAGAAAGTGGTCAGAGTCGACATTTGCCCCTCGGTAAGTGTGCACGTCATTCGGCTGATGGATGGTGCCGTTCCGGTAAGTTTTAAGGAGCTAAATTTAGATCTCAGCTTGTCTAACTTGGAATCATACATTATTTGCTTTCCGGGCATACCTTTGTCAGCTGATCGAGGCGTAGCATCTGTTACCTCTTGTTTATCCAAGAAACATTTAGCTTATTAATCCAACTAAAATGTCCACTGTAGTTGAGAAGACCTTTTCAAACCTTCCATTTCGATGCGCTTCTGTCCCTTTTCGCGGGAAAAAACAGAAATGGCTCAGAATCATCAGCGAAATTTGAGTTAGCAAACTATCTTTCGCGTTGCAGTGGCTGTGGTACTTTACCGATTTACTTATTGTCGTTTGTACCAATCATTTTGCATAAATTTGGATGAAAACTGAAGTAGATTTTTAGGTTAGGTTACATTTTTATTTTTTATCTGCCAATGAAATGATGTATATCCTGCCTTTCTGCAGTCACACAAACTGCATAATTGACATAGATCTTCCCTATGTGGTACATTATTGAATTAAAGAAGTTCGTCCCGCAGCCTCAAGATCATCGCTAGTTAAACAATGCTGTATTCATCTATAAAATAATTTGTCAACTACAAATTTTGGTTCAAGCGGCTATAGATGGTTCTGTTATCGATCTTGTAGCTTCCTCTATGGTTCGTGACCTATGCCATTCAATTACCTTATAAAGCTGATTCGTCATACACCTTACATCATCGTGGTTAATATAGATACTACAACTTTGAGCAAGTGCCAACCACTTTTATACCATCCAGTTCTACTTTGTATAGCTTGTAAAGCTGCTATTTTAGGAAATCTGTAATCCGGCATGCTAAGTACATTTACTACATGGAGTTTCAGCGTCTTCATTAAAAGAGGTGCTAGACGTGTTTCCAGCATTAACATATAGTTTGGTGTGTTGGGCGGGAGATGAAAGATTGACCTTTGAGGTAAAATCTCAGCAATATCTTGACAGTTTCATATTTTTTACACCCCTACACTTGTGCTGCATAAAACAGAATGGACTCTGACACGGCCTCAAAAACTTTAAATTAAGCACACTATTGGCAATTTATTTATTTGCTAAATAGATAGCGGTTTTTGATTTTACGAGGTTTTCTTCCAGATGAGCATTAATACTAAAATTGCTGGTAACGTATTTATTGCTTCAACTCTAAAACACAATTTCTCATTAGCACTGGATCTGCCACCCCCACAATTAATTTCCATAACCTACAATAATCACTAAGGCGGTTTATCATAAGCTGTAAGGCTTCTAGAGAGTAGGCCAGTAACATTCCTCCGGGCAAGAAGTCCATGAAGTCCGCAATGAAAAGCGCGAAAAGACTTGGACTTAAAAAGCAACCCTGTCTTATTCCGGAGCACGATTCAAACCATTGCGATAATATGTCCCCGTTCCAAACAGCTGCTTTGGTATCACTTTACAGGTTCTGAATAACACGTCCACATTTCAAAGACATACCCATGCTGTGCAGTTTGTAAAACAAGGAGTTGCGGTCTACCGTGTCAAAGACTGCTTTGAAATCCACAAGGAATGCGTACATTTTTTTACTCTTCAACGATGCTTTTTAAAACGAACATGTGATCAACAGTCTAATGCTGGTCTAAACCCGGCTTGAAAATCCTTCAGCAACTTGTTTTCTCTTATCCACTAATTAAGTCGGCTTTGCATTATTGCTGTGAATATTTTAATTGCCCGCATCTAGGAAACAAATTCCCCTATAGTTTGCTGCATCTGTAATCGAAATTTTTTCATGAATAGGGAAAATGAGTGATTCCTTAAATCGTTGCGGGGCTACTGCTGACTCTAAGATGGTGTTAAATAAGGATATAACCCTAAGGTGCAGCTCATTGGTAGCATGCTTATAAAATCCAGACGGTATACCGTCCGAGCCTGCAGCTTTATCACCCTTTAAAGTGCGTAGTACCTGAAAAAGTTCATGAAGAGAGATGGGTGCGTCCAAAAATTTCATTCTGGTGCCCTGGTATGGCAATGGTGTATTGAAAGGGAAAGGGTTTAATAGACTTTTAAAATAATCTGAGAGGCTATTCGGATATAGATTATTGCACAAAATATACTTTCCACCATTGAGTTTTTTTGCTATTTTCCAAAAGTCCGCCGATAAAGCTCTCGAAGTAAATTGCATGAAAGAAGTTAGCACAAAAGAGTTGGTACTTTTGTCGCTGGGTATCGCCTTTGATCAGTGCTTTCATCGATGCTGTCATAAAGCCAAACAATGAACGATAATTGTTACGATATCAAAATAACATTTAACTTTAACACTGAAAGCATGTTAACAGCTGGGAAACAGTCTCCTTGTCAGGACAAAGACGGTTCTATAGATTAAGACAGTATCTCAGACGACTTTCTTCAAAGTGGAGCATCCAATCAATCTGTGTGCTAGTAAAACATGTCTGAGGAAACATACCAGGTCACTTTTGTAGTGGTGTAGTGTGTAGCCGTTATTAATGCCAAAGCTTCTTCTCGAAGTCGACTCTTTTATTTTCCCCACTTTTAACTTTTAATGCTTATTTCCTGTCTTATGCGCGCCTTCACTGTAGCTATTTTTTAAAATTCCAATTCAACATTTGGGCAAATAGCAGATATCCATAGATTTGATGGAATTCAAACCCCCAATAGCATTCGTTCCTATTCACCATTATGTCATATTGTTCTGACGCGCCAAAATTCGCTCCTACTCCTCACAAAAAACACTGCACACATCACAACAATCAGAACGCGCGTATCCTATACTCAATCTCCGATGCATTTCTGTTTTTTTTTTTATTATTATTATTATTTTGTTCTGACATATACACACTCGAATTTAAGGATGAATGTTTTAAATTGCAAACAAAAAAAAACGCACACTTTTTAAAAAATAGAAATATTTTTAATCAAAACGTCAGGATGAAGTTTTTATTTTGATTATTTTTCGTTGCTGTCGCGGAGACTGTGTATAAGCCTCCCTTAACAATATATACGTATATATATTATTTTTGTTGGTCCTGTTATTATGTGTATTCCGACGTTATCCTTTTGTTTTGTGCGGGTTTCGTTTTGTAGTTTGGTTTTATTATTTGTTTTTTTTTTTTTTTTTGTATATTTATTTGTTGCGCCTTTTTCGTTTGTTGTCGTCGTTATTTTTCGCAGGATTTTCTCTGTTTCGGGGTGTGTGTGTGTGTGTTTGTGTTTTAATTTTTTTGGCTGAGTTACCATTGAGTGAGTACGATATGCGCGCTACTACCAAAGGCATCACTTTGGCGCGTTGCTACCTAGAAGTGGGCAAGGGTGGTGCGTTTTTTGATCTACTAGAGATAGATGTACCACCACCAGAGTACTCTTCCTCATACATATCTATATATTGTAAAAAAACAAAAAGTTTTGTTTGCCATTCTACAAATAATAAGAATCTATCGTGTCTGTCCATCATCAACATCAGCAGAATTCGGAGTGATGCACCAGTTAAGAGGAGATGATGTCAGTTGATGGGTGGGTGGAGGAAGGATTTTTTTTTTGTGATAAAAAATTGTATTGGAACGCGCAAGCAAATATATACGTATCGCTATATATAAAAAATGTGAAAATAAAAGGACACTTGAAACAGTCAGCAGTCAGACAGATTGCATTTTGCTATTTTTTATTTATTTTTATTTTTGTGTGTATTTTTATAAAACACTGAAAAAGATGTGAAAGTAAAAAAACAAACAAAAAAAAAACCTTTTAGTTGATTTTTTTTTTTTTTTTGGTTGCAGTGAAAAATCGTGATAGGCTCGACCGGATATTAAAATATTACTCGAAAGACAGAATTTAATATTTGAAATATTTTTGATGGCGCTGACGATTTGAAATTCTTTAAAAAGCCTCACAGAAGTGCACTATGAAATAGTTATGAAAGGTATCGGCAACCACCAGCCGCCCTGTTAAGGGAGAGCGAAATATTTAACAAGATCAAAGAGCTACTTTGAAGGGACTAATATTCGAGATGCGACTATGTATCTGAATCTGTTACCAGGTTGCTTTTGTTTTAATGTGGGTCCTACAGGTTGTTTAAAATTAAGCCATTTTTTATGAAAAAAAAGTACGGGACTACGAAAATAATTGGGCTTTATAGAAATTCATTGCAGACATTTTACCGAGCGGAGTAAATTTTTGTAATAATGCAAAAGCATTGAACACTCTTAGTTGGTTGAGGTCCACTTATATTCCATTAAAATTAATGGCTCCAATAATAGGTTCTATTCACACCACAATAGCCTAAATTGTGGATATCACTATGGATCCACCCTTCCTTGGCCTTTTTTTCTTCTAGTGGTAAACTGTTAAGATTGCATAGGAAAACATACAAAATTTGCCCTGTTGCCCACATTTTTGGGACTCGGTAACTTTGTGAATATTTTCGTCATCGAAGCCTTTTTAAAAATTAAAAAAAAAATTACTCACGAACCGTTTAAAACTTTGCGTTTTGTTGAGACTTGCTTAAAGCTGCTTCCAGTTCGATCGGTGGCTTGGTCTTTAGAAATGAAGGGGGCTTGAATTCAAGGATATACTGGGATGAAAAACTATTGTCCAATGACTACTTCCATATCTTGGCACAGCTCATAAAGTTCGCAGTTAGTTACACTTCTTCTTCATTCGGCCCCTCACGCACAGAGACATATAAAACCTTTGAAGCATTTTTCTATCAAAAGAGAGTTCTGTTTCCCTTTCCTGTTTATCACCTAGCACTCAGCACGATACAACAGAACTGTAATTTGTAATGGTTTTTAGAGCTTAAACTTTGTCTCACGAGTTAGAAGTATTGGACCCATTCAATAAGCTGTCGTCTATGGAGTTGATGCTAACGAACTTCTTAACCCCCCGAAGTTTCGACCTCGCCTCTGCCTTTGAAGAGGTCTTCCATCAGAGCTGTCACTGGTTTTTTTATAGGTAAGACAACTTATTCTATAGTAAGTGACAATACTGGTTATTCATTTACTGAACTTGTTCTCTGCCGGCTTTGCAACTGCTGATCCTCTGATGCTGATCCATCTACTATATTTCGAAGAGCCTGAGTTACAGTCTTAGGGGTTGCAGCCAGCTAATCGGTTGTCTTGTATTGTGACGAAAGAGGCACCTCTTTCGACGCATGCGGGACCCAAAGCCTAGCTTCTCCAACCATTGTGTGTGGGACGATAATATTTTTTGACATTAATGGAAGGGATCTACAGTTTATTGCCGATTCCGAAGGGCAATGTTTATTTTGAGAAGCTTCTCATGACAGTTATTACTCTTGGATGTTTGTCAGACGTTCGCAAAAGGTGAGGCAGCGAATAAAAACTTTCAGGTGGTACGGGTCGGGTTTTGAACGCGACCCCTCGCTTGGTGGTCCAACGCACTTAATTACTAAGTCACTGCACCCACATCCTAGCCAACATTTACCCCTCAAAAATAGGTACGATTATGTTTGCGGTTCGACCGTCTGGAGAGCACTACTTTTATGTGTGGATACCTAGCTTTGAAAACCTTGTTTTAACTTATTCAAACCCTGACTTTGACCATAGGGCAACAGACCGATATTTCCACTCTCTGTAATCCACTTCGGGGATCTAAGATGGCTCATCCGCCACTTACTATTTTTCAAAACCCTAATTAGTCCTGAAAACTTCTTACTGCCTTCAGGTCCGAATATGTAGCTCACGTAAGCCATCGCTGATCCAGTCTACTAAATTGATCGCCTCTTTCTGATGTGCTCTTATTAATTTCGGAAACTAATTTAGCTAGTCTCTCAGAGCTTTTAGTCTTACTATTTGCTCTCAACTCGATACTCGCGCTTATAAGTTTAGCATGCCAAGTCCGATCTAATGAGACCAGTATCCGGATTCGTAGCATCTAAGGCTAAAAATACTTTTGCTTTTGTCATCTCTCAAATATTAAGTTTGGTTTGGCGTATAAGACTTAAAGAGGTGTATATAATATATATGATGATTGTGAGAGGGTTATTTTTATCTCGAAACCTGGAGGCAATTTTACAAATCGGCCCTACAAGTGGTAGATACGCGTAAATACCAATGGCGTTGCCACTACAATATGTGTTCCTTTCCTTGCATTGTCTGTGGCTTGCTTCGATACTATACCTACAGCCGAACTACTACCGTAGACACTCACATAATAATTTCCACCGACGATTTCATGCATTGAATGTCAGCCACAGCTTTTATTTTAGCACTCACGAAGCTACAACTCTCTACAACTAATCTCACTTCGTCCCCATGGTCATAAGCTTCTTGAATATTTGCAATGGAGAATAGTCTCGATTTCTTTGTTTGTTTTATTACTCCTACCTAAATATCAATTAAGTCCTTAACGACCTCTGGGATATTTCTTTCTTTATTATTTTTTTTTTTTTTTTATTTTATAAGTTTACCTATGCGTGTCCACTAAGCCCACTTTCATATGACAGGGACCTACTCACTACCAACCAGCGATAGAGTTTCAAAAGCGCACAAATAAAAAAGGAAAAACTTAAAATAAGAGAAAAAGAATTCTAATCGCATCCCCAATGTCCCATTGCATTAATGCAGCAGCACCTCATGCATATCAAGGATTTTACAGGATAGCGGATAAAACGAAGCGAAAAAAATAACACACACACACTACATACATTTTTATAAAGGAATGTGAACGAGTAAAAAAGACGCGAAGATAAAATAAAGGATTATGGGGACTACTACGGACCGGGTGCAGTGTATAGAAATAATCTGGCATTGTCATGGGAGGTGTATGTATAGTATACGCAGGCAGAATGATATTAAATATATGGCACAGGCAAGCAACTAACACCCAAAAGGGATTACTGATGGAAACATTTTTTTAAAAATTAAAAAAAAAAACTTATAAAGCACACGATCTCTTCTTCGTATATCGCTGTTTCCGAATCAATGGGATAGACAATGCATCAGCCATACGTAAAAAGTTCATTCGATATTTTTGACCTCACTCACTACAACAATACAGATGGTGCTGTGTTGCTGTTTGTTTTTTGCACGTGAATCTCGGTGCGAATGAATAGGTTTTTGAGATATGTTTTTTGTATCTGGTTGTAAGTGAGCCTTGAAAAAATTGCGATACATCGTTTGGAGTATCTGACAGAGTATACCGAACTGAACACAACACTGGAAAAGAACTACTCTTTTGGAAATCTATAAACGTTCTCATGATTCAACAAATAAAAAGTGACCACGTAAGTAGCGCAATGGGTCAGCTAAGTATGTGCGGTGAGGCAGTGGTTTTGCTCCTTTACCAAACCAAAAAGCTTACCTTGCAAAATTATTTTCAAAGTGGTGGAATTGGTTTAGTAATTGCTTCGCAGAACAAAGAAGTCATTATGTGATTCAAAAATGTCATAATACCGTTGGAGCCCAATTCACGGTAGCATGTAATACTCGAGAGACAGACATTTGGGTCTGAAAATTCAAATTGGTTAAATGGCATGAAATGTAATAGAGAGAAGAGTGGTTGGGTGTAGGCGCACATTGAACACGGATGATTTGTAGACATGTTGAGTGATCACGAACACGATCCTTTGAGAATAAAAGAGCAATATTTGTATATTTTTTGCTGCCATCATTAGTTTTTAAATACAACAATAACCTTTGAATCTAATTTGTTCCAAACTTAACTTCTGTCTGCATTCAAAGGGCCAATCACGAAGCAGTGTTTGTAATGATTATCTATCGTACGTGGTGAAATACGGGAAATAATCATCTATAAACACGCTATAGTCCTATTGGATTACATTATATATTTCTGCAGTAAACGGATTTCAAACTCAAAACGAGCAGAAGTACTGTGGTTTTTGTTAAGAACCAGGACCACTGTCATCTCCATCGTAATTTGGTTTTTGGAAAAACCAACACACAGGTTTGACAAACCTATACACGTGTTTCCTACTGACTTGTTTGTGGCTAAATCAAGTTCACAAATATGTACTAAATATGTAATTTTTTGACACATTTTTGTTGCAAAATTCATTTTGTAGTTTTCTTTGTTGGTGGCTCCTCTCCATTTTCTATTTCAGGAAAATACTAAAATTGTTTTTATTTAACACTTGAGCGAGCATTTTGAGCTATCACTCAGTTCTCTGCCTTAGGCAGAAGTTATGCTATAGTAAAATCCAAACATATGGAAAGTATAGATTCATTGCGTAAAGCTCTGTTCCAAAACTGACATTCTGTTTTTTTTTAAAGCAAAACTGTTTAACAGGCACGTGAAGTGCGAATTTAAGCCCCCGCCAAAAAGAGCGAAGCCCACAGATTGCTTTATTTTCGAAATAATATCCGGATAATTTTCTTGCCATCTGGATGTGGAAATCCATTTCCTTTCCTTGTTTCCAACATACATTATCAGTATCTATGCGTCGGGGCATGGATTTTAGCTAGGTATTTAGCTGATCCGAAACGCAATTTTGGCAAGTGATTCTCTCAAGTATAGATCCAGGGGTAGCAAATTTGGCTTGATGTTAATATTATTTGAGCATGGATTGGACATTCAAGAATTTATTTTGGGGTAGTGGGGTCATCCGAGGATGACAAGCACTTAGGCCTAACGGTCCATTGTACTCCAGGAAGGCTACCCAAAATGACAACAGACCAACTAGTACACATCGGGATTTGAGGTATCTACTTAACCTCCCATTGGTTTTGGCGAAGTGAAGGAGGTCAGAAAGTGTTTGCCGAGAGTAGCCAGTCTGGTTCTGGCAAATGCGGGGCAGTCGCAGATGAAGTGAGATGTCGTCGAGCTTCTAATTCTGATCCTTTTTAGATGCTCGTTGAGAGGACTGAAACCAAGGACAAGGCCAATTAGTACTTTCAAGACATATCTTCTCAGTCCAAGCAGATATTTTGATCTGCTCAGTTTGGGACCATCAACTAACGAATGCTTGCATGATGACAAAATCATGCCAATACTCGGTGTGCTGTAGGCGTAAGCGGTCAGTAATTTCACTTTTGTGAACAGATGGCCACCATCCTACAGTATAGACTCGTTTCTCCGGGTACCCAGGTTAGGTTTACAGAGTAACATCTGCTCAGCCTCCTCTATGCATGCCACAAGACTTGGTGCACAGAATGCATTATTTGCTTTCCACTCACTGCCAACCCTTCAATGAAGATCTCCTCAAAGAATAACAAAACATAATTAATATACGCTACCTAAAATGGCCATTAAAGAAGCCTAATCTTGGTTAAAGAGAAACGTGATGAAAACGGATCTGACCTAAGCTGGATTTGAAACGCTCTAAAAATATTATCTCTCTAAGCAGACGGAACTTTAGCACTACTATAGGTGTCATCACTGGACTCGTGTCTTATAGGTAGATTGTTCTCCTACGAAGACAGTGAGTTTACAAACATTGACATCAAAGGTCTACTTCGCTTCGTCAGAAGCTCCAATTGGTTCAGCGAGTAGGACGAAGCTTTATCCCAGATCCCTGTGGTATCACAACGGACCAATACTGGTCTAAGTGTGTCGGTTCTTATGCTGACATCCACTTCAACTTAACCTAACCCAACCTGTGACCGGTACCATGCGAAGGAACAATGTTGGAAGGGTAGCTACAGACGATCATGCGACTCTTTTTTGTGTTTTCTTTTTCTTGTTCATTGTTTTCAAAAACAGTTTTTCACACCGTGACTCGATTCACTGCGACAACATCCTCTTACGCAAGCACAGCGGCCAAAAGTGGGCCTCTTGTGATGTCCTCCATTTGTGACAAATTATTAAGGTTTTCTTAAAAAGCATGTAAAATGTTGGCATGCATAGTCTAACAGGGTGGCTGGGCTGAACGGATTATGCGCGGAACTGTTTGTGACAACAGGAGATGACTCGAAAAAGAGCGTGCACCAACTCAGTTCCCGATGAATGATGAACCTAAATGAACCTTAGCATCGTTTGTTCATTTTACAAGAAAGGCGTCCGTCTAAACTGCGACATCTATTAGGTATCGGTCTCCTAAATATCGCATATTAGATCATGTCAACCGTATTGTGCGAGTAGATCCTGAAGAAAACCCAAATACTTCAGATTGATACTCACCACTTTTTATCGATTTTAAAGCCGCATACTGTTCTGTCAGTAAGGAACTTTGTCTACCTCTTCTCTGCTAATACGACATCTCTTTAACATCAAACGAAGAATAACGCCCAATCGCTGCATAGTTGCCTTCTATATTGTCTCCTTAATAAATAAGGAAACTAATAATCCAAGACCCAGATAACACCCTTATAATGCCAGTCCTTTGAGACAGTTTATTTGTATGAAATTTGGTCCCGAATGCATCGACAGGTTCTGGACATTGCGACACTGACCTGCTCAAAAAAACTACTACAAATTCTTAAGTTTTTATATATGAAATTTTCCATTTCAGACAAAAAGACAGGAATTTAAACTTTCCAGGTAAGGGCCCTTACAGGCCCTCAAAAAGGCCCCCCATATTTTCAGTTTCAGAGTTATTCGAGCGTGACTATCTCATTACACCTCATCTCATCTGTGCACATGATATACGCACACATCTCCCTGCTCCTCTGCAGCTGCACCATTTAAATATTAGCTTAAGAGGCTTTGTATCAAACGAGCTAGTATGGCATATAACTTTTGGTAGAGTAGATTGGATAGGCAACCACACATAACCTTAACGTTTGAGCATTTTGTACGCCTTCTCATTCGATATCGAGATTCGGTTCAATTGTCTGATTGAAAACAGAAAAGAAGATAAATATTTCGCACTTGCTTTTGTATTTATTACTCAGGTCACGCCCTGTGCCCACGCAGTATTTGTATACCGCACAGGATTTGTAAGTATGTGCTCTTAAAAAATCACGAACAGACGTTAAAAGCAAATTATAAAAAGTCAACATCAATGAGATCGATTTGAAAATCTTGGTCAATTAAAGGCTTAACTACATTCGGCAAAAAGTGAAAAAAGTGACTTTTTCGAAGCTCACATACACACGCTGCTGTCACCTCGTATTCAGAAACTGGACTAAGAATCTCTTTTGACCTAATTGTTCGAAATACAAAAAATTATCAAAATCCTTAGATCCGTTTTTGAGAAATCGAATTTAATTAAAATTTACGAAAATTATGTCAAAAATCGAAGTATGCAAATTTGTTCGTCTTTATAGTATAAAAAACTGTAAATGTTTTTTTAAGTTCCCTTTATTATTTTTCGAGATATTGCCGGTTTTATTTATTACCGTTAATTGATTTTTTTTTCCAAAAAATTAGTACACAGAATTTTTTACCCCATCCCAAATATCCTAAGTACAAAAAAAAAACCGAAATTCTTGAAACAACTTTCGAGTAAAATAGTGATAAGTGATTTTCACAAAAAAAAAAATTTATGGCAGGAAGATAAAGCAAAAATTAAAAAGATGCGCCGAGATGTAACCCCATAAACCTTATATACGAACTTTGAAGCAAATCCGTCCAACCGTTTCGCCATACGGCGCCCGGACAGACCGACGGACGGCATTGGCGGACCCACTTTTTTGGACTTCTCTATAGTCGCAATATCATCCCTCATACTCAGTTTTAGTTCGAAATTTCCGCACGATCGCAATAACTTTCTTTTTAGTATACTAATGTATACGAGAAAGTTAAAAAGAAGTTTTGCAAAGATTTTACTGAAATTGCTAAGCTCTTAGAGCACTTAGGAATATAAAGTTTTGGTTGAAATATGCGTAATTCAAAGCTCTAAAGACTGAAATTTATTTCATTAAATTAGGCGGAGGATGAGTGCGTATTTTTTTAGTTCAAAGTCTAAAACTTGGTTTTTCAAACACAAAACTAAATATTTTTAAATGCACCTGCACCTGCTCCTTGTAGTAATATACCTAATTATTGCGAAAATACCGTTTAGCCGTTCGCTGTGTAGATCCAGTCAGCTTTGTTTTATATTATTAGTGATAGTGATGATATCAAAATGACTACCAATCTTCCCTAAACTAAAGATGCCAATCAAGATTTCAATGCTCCTTGAAGTTTAGATCAGAGCACATCAAAGTAACCCATAAGGATGTTATTTCTAGTTCCGAGTGCTTAACTTTAGATTTTAAACCCATGATGTAAAGTCACCTGAAAAGACAAGAAATTCGTACTTACAAATGTGATCATCATTAATTATCCTCTGTGAACTTTAAAAAATGCAACCAAGTTGTCTTCCTTAAAAATAGAAAAACAAAATATTACGTATACGCCCTCGAGACGCAACGACACAACACAACTTAATTTGCATTCAATTAAACGCAGTAAAAATCAATATTTATTCAATAAATCCAATCTAATCAGAAAATCCATCGGAAATTGAAAATTCAAGTTGCAATTTTCTTTTTCTATTGCTAAAAATTTGCGAAACTCAAACTCAATCTCTGTGACAGAATTTTGCATTGACCTAAATTTTGGGGTGTTGCAAATGTTCTCTCTTCAATTTCCCAGGGTTTTTTTTTTTTTTTGTATTTTTACCAGCAAAAATCAATGTTAGGAATGTACTAGGGAAACATACTATATGCGTAGTTTACACAAATCTATAGAGAGAAGCGGTAAGGACCTACATACTACCAGTACCTACTGCAATCTAAAATATTCAACTAATCAATTTGCGGGAGAGCACAGAGAGGCCCGAGGGGCTGTGCCGAAAAATCCACTGCGTCGAAATTTTGATGCAATTGTGTCACATAGGCAGAACAATCTCTGAAAGGATATATGCAGACAATAAATGTTGGCACGAATTTGTCAGTTGTTTTTGGTTTTTTTTTTTTCTGCGCCTCTAACTGGGATGAGGAGCATGTGTCTGCTGTTGAATGAAGTGGTATCATCATCATTGGAGGAGTGACCCCATTAAATGAATCGCAAAATGACCCATCAGCGTCAGTCTAATATTGCACATGATGATGTGCAGTGCATCCATCCACCACTGTGGAACGAAATTGTAGAGGACAAAGTATCTACGTAGAAGCAAATGTCATGAAGTCATACGACCACCACTCGTCATGGCATTGTAGTGACTAATCTGCATTTCTAGTCTGACCATGGAAAATCGCAAAACACCAGACAACGACAACGACAACGACGACAAAGTCCAAGTCCAAAACAACAATGACTTCTCGATGTGGGATAGTCAGATGGCAACCGAGAAAAGCGTATGCTTAACATGTGTGTGTTTGTGTGTGCCATGCAGGATGCGCATTCATGAGATTGAAAGCAATTTTTTCAGCTATGACAACTCTTACTTCATCGCCGCCACCGGCGTCACCGCTGCCACGGTCGACGATGACGGCTAGAATTTTGTGGTCAATTTGGAAATGTAGATCAACATATTTTTTTTTTATTTATATATTTTTATTTCAGGGTGGATTAAGACCAAATATAATCATGATGTATCCATGCGATGGGGGTGGATGATGATGATGCCCATCCGTAAGTCAATTTATGGATTTCATTTCGAAGCAGCACACATTAAGTTCGCATCTCATCTACATAATGGATCACTGCAGTTGTTATTCACTGCATTTTGAGGGAGTTGAGTGTGGTCGGCTTGCGGATTTTATTTGCCAAAAGAGAAATGCAACCACACAGGAGTGCATTTGAAAATGATGCAGTTATGCAGTCAGAGGTTATGTTCTGTCTATTGAATTAAATTTTCGTTTTAACTGACCTAGAAATGATTTGGTGATGAACTAAAGTGATAGAAGAAATGCAGGCCACCGGCATTGATTGAATAGAGGAAAATTTAAACAAAAAAAGTGTTAGAGTGTTATGCATACGTGTGAAGGTTTCCCATTGACAGTATCGTTATTTCAAAACAATTTGAGTAAATTAATTAATCGTTTGAATGTAGTGTCAAGGTTTCGATGAGGGTGACACGTGTGTGAAAGTTATAACTCAGTCCAAAATAAGGTCCATTTTAGTTTCAATAGTCTTCAAAACATACAACGGATTTCGGCGGGGTGATGCGCTACCAAGCCACCTCTAGGTCACGTAGGTAGGTAGGTTGGTAGTTAGTTTGGTTGATGCCCCTGTGACTTCAGCCACAACTTACGTAGACCAGCAATTGTCTCCATCTGGGTACCTTTTCTCGAACTTAGGTTAGGTTAGGTTAGGTTGAAGTGGCAGTCAGATAGAAGTCTGACTCACTTAGACCAATATAGGTCCATTGTGATACCACGTGGATCTGAAGTTTCTGCCTACACGTTGAACCATTTTGAGGAGCTAATAAACCGTGAGAGACATTTTGGGTCGGTTGAGTTTAGATCATTAAGATCATTATAGAAGAAGGCCCCCATATGGAGGTTTCGCTTTCGAGAGAGAGCAGGGCATGCGCAGAGAAGGTGTAGAGTAGTCTCCTCCTCTTCCTCATCCAAACAGCTCCTACAGAAGTCGTTGTAATAGGCACCAAGCCTTGCATGCCTGCCTAACAAACAGTGTCCAGTTATGACACCAATTGTAGCACCAATGTGCGATCGATTAAGGGTAATCAAGCTCCTTGAGCGTCTTGGATCTCGAACTTAAATACACCTGAAAATATACCAAAAGAGAGACCGCTGGCATGTGCATAAAGTGTCGCTCTCTTAGAACCAACCCGATTTGTACATAAATCTGAGAAGGTCTTTAAGCTTGACTTTGCCCACTTCCTGCAGCTCATCATAGAAGTAACCGTTCCGCATTTAACGCGGTTTAACCCGATCATGAATTTTGATCTCCTTTTGTTGGCAGCTGGCCATAGCTCTTTCGTGTCGAGTTGTGTTTAACGTAGGTAAGGTGTCGATTTTACGTGCGATAGTACTAAGCGGCGTTCTTACTAATTCAAGTTCCGGTGATGCATTCATTTCTGACACCGATCTTCCAAGCTGGTGCACTTCTTCGTTTCCCGGGACCCAGCACAGGGCTACTCCGTTGACAGCTGATAGCACGTCTGATGAAAGCCATTGATCGACTTGTTGGCAAGGCCGTGCCTTCTCAGTTCAGCTACAGCCTGGATAATGGCAGCTATCTCCGCCTGAAAAACGCTACAGTCGTCGTTTATTCTCAAGGATTTGCTTTATTCTAGGGATTCGCAGAAGATGCCGGCGCCTGTGCCGATATCCATTTTGGAACTGTCGGTGTCGATGGCGATCTTTTCCTTTTCCCTTTTTCCGGTATTCCTGTATTTAGTCCCCTGCTGAAGGTGAATGGCGAGGGTAGATAGTCTGTTATTGATGTGCTTGCTGAGGCCCACCATTTAAGTTCTACAGAAGCGTGTTCGTAAGGTCTCTGGGATCAGAGTCCACACTTTCTAAGCCTGACGGCCGTTTTAGCCGCCTCGCCGCTGTAGTATATGTCCTATGGCGCGAGATCGAGTAATATTTCCAGAGCTGCAGTGGGTGTCATTAGGGAGCCTATTATGCACATTTAAGCCGCCCTTTGGACTTTGGTGAGGTTGGAGAGAAGGTATTTATTTGCCAGGGCCTTCCACCAAACAATAAATGTACCATATGTGGTTTAAATCCGTATTTGCTGCCAAGTGTTTTGCGACAGGCATATAATGCCGAACGTATGCCCATTTAACGCGGTCGTCTACATTCTCTCTCCAGTTAAGTTTGGAGTCTAAAATGAAGCCCAGGTATCTTGCTGAATAGGACTGAATGTTGGAATCACCCTTTTCCTAGTAAACAGCAGGACTTTTGTCTTGGATACCGACATTGTGGTAAGGATTGAGGATTGAGGGAAATCTGCCTTGGACCACGATTGCTCCGTCTTCCGCGTATGCATTAACGATGAAGCGTTCCTTCTCCAGTAGCTTTAGAAGCTCATCAATTACCAGGATTCAAGAATGAGGATAAGCTTAGCGTCGTTTATTTATTTGCTGTAGTGCGGCTTGCTTCCTCCACTTTCGGAATGAAAATCACACGGACTTCTCTCCACGCTTTGGCAACATAGCAGAGCCAAAGACATAATCGTCTTAGGTGATCCTCAGCCATGGAATTATAATTTCGAAGGCTTTTTGGATAATTATTGGCCGTATATTATCCATCCCTGGTGCTTTGAGGCGAGCGAAGAAGTTGATCGGCCAGTCCAGTCTCTTGTCGTTCCTCGTCTATTGGTGTCTGGGGAATAGGTCATTGTACCGTAATCCGCGTGGACCCGCCCGTGCATTCTGGAAAGTGAGTCGCCGTCAGTGTCCCCAGCGTGTCCCCTTCATGAGCCTCGGTCCAACTACCGTCGCATTTCCTAAGCGAGGATACCGGTGTTGGTACCTTGGATAGGACTTTCCTGAGCCTCGACGATCCTGTTTTTATCTCGAGCGATTCGCTGCAACTTCTCCACGAGTTCCTTTTAGCGTATCTGATCGCGTATCGTCCCTCTTCTGCAAGGTTCCATCTAGATCTTGACCTTTTGATGAGCTCCGCGATTTTGGAGTTCCACCAGGGTGGGCGTGGTTTCATTTCATTACTGACAATTAGTCAGGATTTTTCCAAGGATCCATCTAGATCTCTGGTCGACAAAGTCTTAAGATTTCAAATGATTGCAAAATTTTACAACTCTGTCCCGCAAATCTTCGTCGCAACAACTTATAAGATTCGATTTAATTTCTGTGGTACACATCGCTTGGCTCTTTTAAAGTTAACGCAAGGTCTTACCCTGTGCACAGTTTTATGTCCGTACCCATATTTTGCTAGAATCCATGCGAAGATAACTTTCCCATCGAAGACCAGTCTCAAGAAAGTACTTAGTAAAGAAAAACCCTCAGATTATAAATCATATTTGTTCAATTCCTTAACTAAAAACAGGCAACAAGGGAAGTATCTATACATTCCGTTCCAAATCCAACCCGTTTCCACTTCCTTCTATGTCTATAAAAAATTACCTTCCTAATAATTCCATTTCTTCCGCTCGGAAAAGTCTCTCCATCAAATCGAATCAAACCCTCTTCACCTTTATCCCTTTTTCTTTTTCTATTTTGTTTCACTCTTACTTCCAACGAATATTATTGCCAACTATCTCCTGCTGTAACAAATCAAAATGTTTACGAAAATTCTATCATATCCCCAAAAGTCCTTTTCCTATGGCAGAGCAAAAAACAAGAAGCTAACCGCTGCCGTCGTCCACCTTGTCGTATACGTACTTTATTTTGCTTATTCGTTCGTTCGTTTTTTTTTTTTGTCTAAGGCAAATAACTCGATTAAGAACAACGACTTCCAAGTACAGATTTAAACGTCCCGAGGAATAGATGGGAAAAATTGAAAAATTCACTCACAGCATTTATCCGGTGAAAAAAAAAACTTCTCGCATCAGCTCCGTACAGAGATCAAATGGCAAATAGCTAGGAAAAGAGAATTAAAAAAAAAAATTTAAATCCTTCCTGACTCGCTCGCTCTCTCTGGCAGTGGCTAGTAAAATCGAAGAAAAACAAAAAACCAAGTTAAACTACCTGGAAGGGAAGAAGCGTACAGAGACTCCTCCTTGATCTGTTCTCGTTGGAATATTCCTTTTTTTTTCTCTTGTGCTGTTGTTGCTCCGGCATAGTGTTGATGGTAATGATGATGGGGGGGGAAATTGAAGTTATACATCATCATAGTCGTCATTTTCGTTCGTCGTCATTGTACAGATCGAATTTTTGTGGTATCGAGGTTCCATTTATGTACTTGCTATTCAAACTGGCTTAGGGGTAGATTCAAATTCATAAGGACTAAGGCTAACGAAAGGGAAATATTTTGATGGGCAAGGTTTTCATCAGTTTAAAGTTTTTTTTGTGGATTCAGTAGGAAATAATTGAGATTTAAGATTTATTGATTTTTCCCAAACCTAAGCTTTTTTACGGGCTTCTGTGATGTGGGACTCAACATCCTTATCACTTTGTGAAATTGTTAATTTTTTTGGGCAAAATAAAAATTATGTCAACCGTCTCAAGGTTAGGTCTACCTAAGTAATATTGACGTGTTCGTGCTAATCATTTGCAATGACATAAGATATGTATGATCTGCCATTGCTTGCCCACACGGACTTAATGGTTACCGACAACTTGACGACGACGACACCTGACTTGCATAAAGATGTCCAAATCTTTGATAAATACTTGACAAAATCATCCTTTTCTGTTTTTATTCAAATAATAGACAGTCAATCAATTAACCACCTCCATCGCAACTCCCCGAAACTTTTCGTGCACACTCTGTGACAACGTCTCCATTACTTTTCGTCTTCTTATCTTCCCCCTCAAGAGCATCCATATCCGTATCCATATCCATTCGCTTTCTCCAGCATCTTTTGCAGTGGATTCTGTACAGAAACTTTAGTTAAAGTTCATTGTTGTCCAACAGGATTTTCTGTCTCTTATTGCGAAAAAGCGCACACACTAAAAACAACCCCCCACCGACCCAAACACAACAATGTGTACGCATATTTCCAAAAGCACACTACCACATGCATATCTGCACTTAGATAAAGTTCAATGAATTCAAGACTATATGTTTTCTTGTCTCAAATCGGGTACAAATTTAATTTCTACCAAAAAGTGAAGACTAGACATTTTCTCGATTACTCATACCAGGAGAGCCAAAAAAAGAGAAAAAACCGAGAAAACACATCTCCCTGCTGAACGTTGGTTATGAATTTTTGTGACTATATACTATGTACTTCCTTGGCGAGGAGTCTAAAGAAAACCAGTGGAAAACAAATAATAAGGAGAATAAGGCTGAGGACAAAGAAAATGGATGGAGTTTTACTCCCTGAACTGCTCTGTTCGCTTAGGGATGAACTTCGGAATGGTTTGTTTTGGATTGGAAATTCTATGTACTACTGATGCAGTCGTTGTATTTTCTTGTGCTAGCCCCTCTTAAAGGTTGTCTTCGTCTTAGGACTAGGACGCAGCAGACAAAATCGATAACACTTTCAAGTGTATTGTAGTTGCATATTTCTTGTCAAGTTTTGCATTCATTTGGGTGCAACTTTTGAAGGGTTGGGTGACTATTACGGAAAGCTATGTCCAAGAGATGGGAAGTTAAGTTTTGCTATTCTCTGGGGCATGATATTGGGAGTGATATCATACCTCAAATGTTCTCGGATTCGTTTTGGGAATAATGGGAAATGCCAATCATAATCACTCGGAAAAAATTTGTTTAGATCTCAAATTTGAGATGAAAGCCAATAGGATTTTGTTCTATCGCCAAAACGGGCACTTTTTTTTGTCCAACAATGAACTTTTATTATATTAACAAATGTTTGTTAGTTTCACGTAGTACCAAAAACTTTTTATTGCAATGACAAACATTTTTTTTAAACAAAATTATTCAAATCAACGAACAGCTTAGGTAACATTTCCTATTGCTGTTCGTTGAGCTGACAAAATAAATTGTTCGTGTAACAAAAGTAATCTGTCAGCCATGCCTTTAAGTTGTTTAAAAGATACAAACCAAAATTATACAGAAATATATAAAGATTTCTAGTCGTACAAGTAAAAAACCATAAATCAATTGGGTAGTAACAAATCAAAACCCATCATTAAGGGGAACTTTGCCACTGTATATTACTTTGCTTACAACAAAGTTATATTACATTCTTCCTAATTTTTTGGGACGCACAGCAGTAGGCTCTATTCAACAAATTTAATTTTTCAACATGATTTCTATTTTATTTTTCCGTCTCTGCTCATATGGCTGACACTGCGACCTCAAAGGTCTATTGTATCAAAAAGGCGATGTT
Organism: Ferdinandea cuprea; assembly: GCA_963576555.1. NCBI lineage: Eukaryota > Metazoa > Arthropoda > Insecta > Diptera > Syrphidae > Ferdinandea > Ferdinandea cuprea. Next base: position 138,093,747 of record OY754958.1, read on the forward strand.
AGCCTAAGAGACGAGTGACTTCACTAGTAAATGTCACAACGTCTTTAGGGGCAGAGTTTCTGAAGTCTGCTGATTTACGGAAGTCTTTATTGAATATTCATCGTCTTAACCAATTAAGGGACGGACAATCACAGGAGATATGTTCAGAAGTTTCATCATTCTCTAGACAGAACGGACATTCAGACTCAGGCCTTAATTAATAGTAGAATTTCTTGAAGGAGTAGGGCTTAATTAATCTTTTAGATTGCTTTAAGCCCAGGACACTTTCCCAGTGGTTCAGACGGAGTTTTAGTTCCCAATCGTTGATTAGCCTTAAAGCAGCAGCTAAAATGACTCTGCAGTAGGGTTCTACTCCCAAGAACACAAATTCTAATCCAGCTGTAGCCAATCTGCAGTTTCGTTGCCTGCGATACCTCAGGTACCCATCCAAGTTTTACTTTGTTGTATTTGGCTAGGTTTTGCAAGGCATTGTAGCAGCACATTACTGTTACAGAATTAACAGTGTTAGATGATAGCGCATATAGTGTTGCTTGACTGTGCGAGAAGATGTGAATTCTGTCACCTACAAATCCTTTTTGGGCAATCCAATATGCACAGATTTCAATGGCATGGATGTCCGCCTGAAGTACCCTGTGTCCACATTCCCATGAGTAACGAGACTTTGGTGTTGGGTCCAAAGACACCAGTTCCAAACCCAGTTTTCATTTAAGAACCGTCGTTGTAGCAGATCAGACTTCTCAGTTCTAATGTCGGAACACCATTTACCCACTTAGATCGGTCTAATATTTCTAATATTTCCATTCAAGGGCCATCAATAGAATATTTCTAATATTTCCATACTTGTACTCCCTAACCATAATATCAGGGATGCAGTAAAACATGTCCTCATAGGGGGTTTCTCTAAGTATTTCCAGCTGACCCACAACGTGTACCGGATTAAACTTGCATTCAAGTTGCAGCTTAATAGCTCTTCTATGCCGAGAAGCTACAGCTTCGAGATGCGAGCAATTTCGGTAATAACCAGTAATCAGAGAAAAGAGGAGAAGTTACTCTTACGACGATGTCTCCTAGTCAAATATTTGGTGTATGGATTAACCCATGAAGACGTTGGATTCGGATCTTTTTTGGTCGTTTTTTTGATTTTTTTTTCCTTGGATTGTGAGGACAGCCCCGGAGACGGTGCTATTTCTGTCTGCGCCGATTTTTAAGTTTTCTTATTAAACATTTTAAATAATCAAATTGGTTGCAGGATAACTGACGCTCTGCGAAGAAATAAAAATCGTTAAGCAACTTACTTATCCATTTTAGCCAGACACAACCATTGCCCATTCCAAATTCAAACGTCATGAACCGTGTTTGACATTGACAATGGATTAGGGAAGTGCATTTTATACTCGAAATAGAGTTGTGCAAATTATGTATGCAACGAATATTTGTTATCAAGTTGTAATAGAAGGCAATTGTTAGTTTTGGCATTAGGCACTAAAATTTACCTACTTTTGTTTTGTATAAATTCAACATTTTAAAAATTTGGGGAGCCATTTCGATATTTAGGGAGCCCAAAGCTCCTAAGGGAACTATTCCGGCAGCGCTGTCCCGGAACGCAGCTCGAGTATGTACATTCTTTGATTTCCAATTACCTCTCTCGGTTTCCACTTCAATTGGTTAAACGAAAAGGGGTCAAGTATGTTATAATTGATCTAAGTGTATTGGTTTTTGAACTGTCGCGGGCTTAGTAAATTAAAAGAATTACTTTGCATTTCTTACAGTGTACCTGCTTTGTGGCGACAATTCATGTTTTAAAGTGCGAGACTCTGGAAATACTCGCGTTTGAACAGTTATTCTATACAAAATGTTAAATTTCATCATTTCATTGGCAAAATGCGATGTATGGCCGTGCACATAGAGAATTTTGCCAATGTCGCAGGCCCATCAAAATCCCCCTCCATGCCACAAGAGATAAAACATTTTCTAAGCACAATGCCATGAATGTCATTCGTAGGTACGAATATCCTGCCTAAAATATCCAAACAAAGTGCATTTTCGTGTCATCCAATAACTAAAATACATTTAAACTGCAACCATCTATATTTCTCTTCCTGTGCGATGTGTGTTTTGTTCATCTGTCGAATTCTACTAACTTGCCTCCATTCCTTTCAAAAAAAAAAAAAAACAGAAACAATGACCCGGCAATCCACTCTCTGTTTATTTTTCTATTACGTTCATGCAAATTGTATGAAAACCATTTGTTGTTTCTGTTTTTTTTTGCTTTTTAAATACATACATATGTATATATGGATTTAGTTTCAATTTTTTTTTATTATTTACTCAATTTTTACCTAGCACTAGTGTATAGCCGCACCTTGACAGGCCAAAAGAAGAGCCCGAGAGTAGATTCGCTTAGTTTAGGTTAGAACTTTATTGTTCCATGAGTGGGATAGAAGGCGGGTGCGGATGGAAATATATGTGTATATTTGTTGGTTAACTATATGTGCAATATCAATGTAGTTAACTGCAACTCTTGCATCGTGCAGTCATCGTCGTTCTCGTCGTATGTCGAGAATGTCATGTTCAATTGGATTGAAGGGTCGCTGCTGTAGTTTCGAATTTTTTTTTTTTTTTGTGAATTTTATTTTTTCAATCAACCCTTAAACCCATCATCCCATTCCCGATGTATGGGTATGCAAGTGTGGAATATTTGGAGTAGGACTATTTATTTTTTACTCTAACTGATTTCTTTTTGAGTTTTATTTTTTGTACTTTTTTCTGCGCTGTCAGTGATGTGTTGTGTATCTAGTATTGACTTTGTACGTTTTGAAGAATGGATTAGACAAAATGGGGAATAGATACCCGTTTTTTTTATTACATATAGAACGCAATCTGTCAGGTGCAGGTGCTGGTGATGGTGAAGTTAGCTATATATAGAATTTGAAACATTTGATTTTAGAGAAGTGAAAAAGAAAAAAAAGTACTAGAACTAAATGTTTGGGATCACTGTAGTAACTACTACTGGTGCTCGGTTATTCTTCTATTGATGGCCCTTGAATGGGTATTTCTAAAATTTGATTTTCAATGTTTATTCTTTGTATAGAGAGAAATCACGAGCAGATGGGTAATCCTATTAAATTTGGAGGATTGGATAGTGTAGTTGTAGACACTAACAATTTTGGCTCAAATATTGGGAAATCGTGGCGTGGCATTGACGAGGAATCATTCCAACGATAACACCTGTGGTCACAGATGTCAAATTGTAACTTTTTGTTTACAATTCTGTTACAAAAAGTTAAAGCTTAGCATGTTTGACAGAGTGAAGACAGCCTAACTTCCATAGGGAGTCGAATACGATTACTGGGACCGTCATCTACGTCAATCAATATCATCATAAACCATTTTCATGGCTGGATGAGTAAAGAAGTAATTGCCAAGTTCTTCCTTCTGCATTTTATTTTAATATCCGCTACTACGTTGAAGAGTTCCGGATAAGAGTCAAAGCGTTGCATTGGTGTACAGCTACAAGTTCCTGCCACTTGACTAACTTTCATAATGGGCTCCCGACCCGTGAAGAGTCTCTGCCTGAGACACGGCAGCCTTTGCGATCCCGGGCACGCTGCTTCCAGTTATCCAAACCAAGCTGGCATCCGCGAGGGCTTGGTCTTTAAGACGACAAAGAAGAGTTTCGGTCTTCCTTGTCGTCTCGAACCTGGGGCAGGGATTCAAAGATCCCCTTAGCTGGATCAGTTCATTCGCCCGATGTGGCCGAGTACATCCAAATCTTGGTACAGCTCATAGAGTTCGCGATTGTATCTTCTCCTCCATTCGCCCTCCTCACACAAAGAAGCCAAGTATTAACACTCCTTTCCTCCTCCTTACCGTCCAGCAGTCGGCGCAGTACAGCAGAACTGGCAGAATAAGGGTTCTATAGATCACACACTTTGGGTCTTACCACCTAGTTGTCGTTTCAGCGACTAGTAAGCCTTATTATCGTTTTCAGATGTAATTGCAAACAAGTCGCATGACAGAGCAAAGCCCTACATAATTCCTTTTTAGACAGGAAGAGCTTAGTTGTTACTGACCTTAAAGCATCCTACACAAATAGGCAAGTTTCGCAGGGATGCTCTACCTCTATATAGCTCGTCTCTGTAGATATTTCATATGCGTTTCAAATTTAAAAAAATATGGTGAGCTCTGCCGTATTGCGAATATTTCGTCAATTGTGGACTAAAATCGCACTGATATTGTCCAATCGTTGACAAATGGTCCTGAAGGCTCGCAAAATGCGGCAGACAATATCTTATACGCAATGTTCAGGAGTCTGATACCTAGTCCCATCCTTCCTTGTAACGATGCTAAGGTGTCATTAAGGGACACGGTAATGCCCGGCCAAGTTCCCTAGTAACTTTGGCATTACACCCTTATTTACAGGAACCAACTCAGGCCGTTTAGGACCTGATAGAGTTCTTAGGATTTATATGTACGCACAGCAGCAGGCTCCATAGTAAATTTCAATTGTTTAACATGAGTCAAAGGGGCCCCCCATATTAGCAAAAATAGTAACTCACAGAATCACTGGCTAACTGACAGATCTTCAAAACTATGGATCAATTCCGTAGAACTTTGAAATTTGGCATGATCATGGAATTTGCGGAGTTAACACAGGGAAAAATATAACATTTTTGATTTTCCACAGTCATGTTGCATTTCTAAAGAAAAATGTGTATTGTAGACCATGTATCTAAATATGCAGAAGTTTTGCTTTTGAACTTCATAAAATTCTTTAAAGGGTGCTTTATAAAGTGTTAAATAATTCTAAATTATATTAGCTGGTTTATAATCCTCAGTCAACCGTCTCTCATTCATCACGTATTACAGAATGAAATAGGTATGTCATCCATTGGATACTTACATCAGAGTCATTAATCTTAAATACTTCTAAAATAAGCCTCCTATATTATACCAACTCAGAGTTTCGCAAAAACCTCGCTTTATATAATAAATTTTATTTTAATTTTTCACAAATTTGCTATCACCATTTTTTTTTATTTAAAAATAAAAAACTTCCATGCAATATCCAATAAAAAATTATTTTAAACTACAAAAGCTTACCCCTGCGAATAAATTTATGCAAAAAATAATTAATTTTGTAAATATAAATTTTTACAATCATTTGGTCTATTCTTTTGTTTCCCTGTTCCGGAGGTCTCAGGTCTTCATATTTTTTCCCCCCCTCCCACACAAACCATGACAATAAATTTTTTTGTTTATAATTTAATTTTATTCAACTAATATTAAACCGCAAAAGAAAATATTAATTTTTTTGTGGAAATTAAATATTTTTATTTCGATTGCACAAAATAAATATAGAATATTATTATTTTATATAATAAACAGAGTTTAAAAGAGAAAAAAAAAACTCAAATGCAACAAATAAAACAAGAGGGGTAAAGTTTACAAAGCGAACTAAAAATAAATATATATAAGAACAAAAAATATTCTAAAAATGCTGAAAAAAAAAAAACAAAAACATTTAATTTTACTCGACTCGATTTTTCTTTACAACAGAGCTTTCGGTGTTTTACAACTTATATGTCAGATTATTTACTATACATGGAAGAATCTCTCAAATTAGTTATTAAAACAAAAAAAAATATTATCAGATTTTGCTCTTTATATGTGGATCGCTTTTCAAATTTATATTACTATAAGTGTATTTTTATTTATAAATATTTACTATATGTTTATATGTGTTTTCTTTTCTTTCTGTTAAGAAAATTCAACAAATTTTTTTTATCTATCTATATGTGTATTTATTTTTTTTTTTTTTTTTTATTTTTGAAATTTTATTAAATTTAAGAAAAGAAAAACAAAAATATCGATGTACTTTGTTGGTGTATTTATTTATTTTATTTTTTTTTTGTATTTGTATGGATAACGCAATATGAATATTTGATGTGATTTTGAATTGAATTTATAAAGAATATATAATAAATATATTTTTTTTTTGTTAATTAATAATCAACGTAAATGTGGATATACAGTGTTTGTTGGACTTTATCTTTGTTTTAGTCTCATAAAGAATTTTAAAAAATTATTACATAAACAAATTACTGCGTGGACTATAGAAACTTAGCCATTTCCTTAGGATAATTTTTGTTATTGTTTTAAGTAAAAATTTTGCAAAGGATCGATTTTTTATAAACAATTGAGATAAGTTCGAATTGTGCTGCAAAAAAAAGGACATGCAAATAGCATTTGTGATCAAATCTTATACAGCTAGCCTATCGGAGACCTCTGATAAGTTTACCTTTACCGCTTGGAAATAGACGCATTATAATATAATCTCCTTAAAATTTTTCACTTACTCGTTTTTTGCCATAGTTTGACAGACATCCTGTCATTAAAATATTCTCGAATTTGCCATCGAGAATCGCCATAAAAATGTAGGTAACTTTAAATTTTGGTCAAAAATATTGCTCGAGCGCGTACAATATAGTACGGGACCTATTCATTTTCGCAAGAGTACCTCATGATCTTAAAATACACAAACCCGCTGGTCCAGATGGTATTTCCCCTATCGTTATGAAGAGGTGGTCTTCTACCCTGGCAAGCTTTTCTATCTGTCCTATTTTTCAGGGCTCTTTTCGAGAAGATGAAAAACAGCATTTGTCCAGCAAGTCCCAATAAAAGAGGCGAATCTGCCTCCCCCTCATCCTACCGACCAATTACACTTACGTCCCTTCTTAAAAAGGTCATCGAAACGCTGATAAATCGTCAGCTTATGAAATATCTTGAATCCCGAAAACTTCTAAATGACCGGCCGTACGGTTTTCCCGGCAACAGATCCACCGGTGATTTGATGACATATCTTACCGAAAAGTGGAACCAATCCATTCACCATGGTGGTGAAAGTAAGGTCGTTGCGCTTGATATTTCAAAGGCATTTGACACAGTTTTGCATCAAGCCCTCTTTTCGAAAATCAATAGATTATAAATTAGCTTTCGGAACGTTCAACTCAAGTTGTTTTGGACGGTTTCGAGTCTGCTTCCAACCAAATAAATGATGGTGTTTCTCAAGGCTCCGTTTTGTCTCTGACTCTCTTTCTCATATTCATAAATGGTCTCCTGTCTGTTACTTCTAATCCTATTCACTTCTTTGCTGATGACAGTACCCTCAGCTTTTTATATTCGTTTTCTGGCCAACGCCCCTCATCTGCATTCCGAGCTCACTGAATTCCGATCTTGACACGGAAATGGGGTAAAACCATCAGAGTGGAATTTAATGATTCCAAATCACAATGCTGTCTGCTGTTATTGAAGCGAAACCCTAATTCGCCGCCATTATCCATGAATGGCACTTGCATCGCTAAAACCGAAAGACTTTCTATTCTCGGTATGTGTGTTAATGACAACCTTACTTGTCCGCATATTCGAAGTCGCCAAGAACGCTGCGAAATGTCTAAGCTTCCTAAAGCGATGCAAGAAATATTTTACCCCTTCTGATCTGGCTAGAATTTATACGGCATTTATTCGCCCCAACTTTGAGTACAACGCTCATATGTGGTCTGGTGCACCAATAACATATTTGGAGCTACTTGACAGTATTCAAAAATGTGCAGTAAAACTTATTGGCGATCGAGACATCGCGAAATCACTTGAATCTCTTAGTCATCGTCGTTATGTCTTCTGCCTCTCGTTGGTTTATCAATACTACTATCACAAGTGCTCAAACTAAATAGCCAGCTGCATTCCTCCCCTTCAACACTTGAACCGTAATACCCGCCCTACCAGAAGCGCTCATCAGTTCACCCTAAAGCCTGTATTCGGATGTACTGTGAAATATATAAGGATTGGTTTCTCTGCCATACAACACGAATGTGGAATGCTCTACCTCACTCTGTTTTTCCTGACCTCTACAATTTGCAAACATTTAAGATCAATGTGCATCGGTTTCTCATTCCGTCGTCTATATATGCTTAAAGAATATTTGGATTTCATGCGTAGACCACTTGTTCAACTGAGGCATGTAGCGATAAATTCAGGTGCAGTGGCTTAAAGGTTAAGTAGGTTGAGTTAAGTAGCTTGAACTTTTTATTCGAATCCCATGACAAACATCCAAGAGTAAGAAATGTCATGAGAAGTTTTTCAAGAATAAAATATCCTTTCGGTTTCGGAGTTAAACTGTGGGGACCTACATTCGTGGCAAATAAACATATCTTTGAACACACACACAATGGCTGGTGTAGCTAAGCTTTAGGTATTTATTTTATTTTATACTTTTACAGTATAGGTTAGGAAAAGTAAGGCTAGGTTTAACCATCAATTTACCCTGCCTCCACTGTTTATGAATTGCTATCGTAATCGTTAAACTTTTAAGAGCTCTTAATTTAGTGAAAGAGAAAGAGATGTGCAGAAGAACTGCAGGATAATCATTTCCATCTCCTCGTCCATGCAGCTTTGACAAAATTCATACGCCAAGCCTTGTTGCATGCGAAATAGTGCAAGGTGATGACACCAGTTCCAGAGATTTAAAGTTCAGTTAACGGCAAATGTTGATGTTTGCATCATCATCCAATTGTATTTGCATTCATCAGTCTTGCAGTTCCGTATGTTAGCCAGTTTTGGTAAGTCTTGAAATACTTCGACACATTCTTAAGAGATGATTGGCATTCTAGAGCGTCTATCAGGCTCCATGGACCTACCAAGTAATGATCTGTATTAGAAGTTTCACCCACTTAAATCTGTTATGCCTATATATGATTATTCCATTCGAATAATCCATTTGGTCGAACCTTTGCAGCCACATGTAGTTAGCCTCTTGATACTACTTCATTTCTAATTCACGGACACAAAACATCCTTTTGTTTTTGGCGAGTCATAGAAGAACTTTCGTATATATTAACATACACCTTGTCCTTCGCGTTAGGAGTTTTAAAGCGATTAGGCGGAAATAGCACTCCTATCATGAATCTTTGCCGGATCCCCACTAGTTGCACTTCGTAGAGTTGATGTGACACCGCAGTAGTTGAACTCCTTAACTTTCTCGTAGTTGACATTTTGTCTTCAGCGGAGGATACATAATCATTAACTTCAAGGCTAACTAATTTCGCCTGTTTCTGTAAAAGTTAGCTGGGAGCAAGCGATAACATCATTCTTGTTTGTATATTCCAATACCTCCTTTCCGTGTTGACCCCTGCTCAGCGTATTATCTTTTAAGACCAAATTTGAGCTTAGATGTGGTGGTGTTGCTTTCAGGGTAACAAAGCTAGAAGAGTTCTTACTTGGGCCATCGCCATGTGGCGCTCCTGCCGATGAATGCTATGTATCATATGCAGCTTTAAGGTCAATGAAATGGTATTGGGTCTAGATTTGAAATTGCGTTGCCTGAACTTTAGTTCAGTTTATTAGATTAGGGTTCAAAACTATCTTGGGATAGATTTTCGTCAACAAATCATATTAGAATAATTTTAGGCTAAAAGTTTACTTATCAGACTACATAAAGTATACCCCTATTACGGCTCCTAAACCCAACTTAAATTCAAATATGAAATGTCGAAAGGAAGTTAAATAATAAAAGAGAGAACCTAGAAATGCAATGAAAATTTTTCTTGTCTAACATGGAAGATGGTTGGTTTCCACCAGTTCGTATTTTACTATTTTAAGGTCGCTACTCAAGGCAAATATTAACTCCGACCAGATAAAGCTTTGTTTAGTCTGAAATATCCAGCCAATCACAAAAAAAAAACATAATTGCATCTCGTTTGTACTTGCGAAACTACGGCAGTTGGTATTATAGGCAGGTATTGTTGTGGTTAAATAGTCCTAAAAATGACGTATTTACGTGGAGTGCTTAGTCACTTTTGTCTAACAGGCACCAGTAATATGCATTTTAAAAAAGTTGTTAACACCTCATTGTGAGGTTGTAAGATCTGTATATTTACGAAAATAAAATAGACTGTGTGTCATTTCTCCTATGCCCAAATTCGATAGATAAAAAGTTAAGAATATGAGGTGTTTACAGACCACAAAGGCATAAAACTAATATCCCTAATCGTTTTTTTTATGCAAAGCTATATCTGTGGCACAAATTGACAAAAGCACTAAGTACCTAAATTACTTCGGAATGTTTGTTAGACTTTTGAAAGAGATGAGGCCTTAAAAAATATGTTTAACGTTGTAGGTATGTAAATTTTAAACTAAGATTAAACCACTGTGCGTGCTTAAAAGAAAAGCATATAAGATAGCTATGTACGCACGTTTGAAATTGGCAGTGCAGGTAGTGCCGTGGCTTAGTGATTAAGTGCTTTGGACCAAGCTGGTTCAAATCCCGCCCCGTTTTTTACTTGCTGACCCACCTCTCGCGAAAATCTGAAAAATTTCTCAGAAATATCATGAGAAGCTTCTGAAAAATAAAACTGTAGGTCCCTGCATTCCTCCCAAAAAATAAATCTTGGCACACTCAATGGTTGGAGAAGCTAGGCTTCATGTTCTCGATGGTCTGATTACGACAAAAAATAGTATTTCTTCGCCTTTCCACTCGCAACACATTTAAGAACCAAACAAAGTAAAGTGTTCTAAGAACTAAATGGCACTCCCTTTCACATTTTGGATTAATATAATTTTTTTATATTTATTGCCAGTATTCTTTAACTAGCATGGCTGAGCTGTTTACTGAATCGCAACTTCAGAAACGCTATGGAAGTATGGTTAAAACTGATAAATTGTAAGAACAGTAACTGTAATAATATTGAACGTTGATTTTAAAATCGATGGCTTAGAGCTTGGTAGTGTAGCCTAATAAGCTAATCTCTGTTCATATTACCTTCATAACACATTTTGTTGGTCTTCCAAGTTAAGCGTGTCTGAGTTGTAACTATTACAGGGCCTCAACTAAAAAGCCTCTAGAGACATCTTGACCAGACTTGACCTAGTAGTTTAAGTACCTAACTACTGCTACTTCTGCATACAATCGAATGGCGTAGTTCAAAAAATCACAGTGCTTAAATTGCTGTGAAAGTTGAAGTTGAAAGTTTAGGGATTACGAATACAAGTGACGTTTAAAGCCAAATTTATTACAATTAACTACGTTAACTACATTTGTAACATCTTCTACGTAGAAGACATAACAAACGTAGTTTTGATCGAGTTTGTTACCATAAGCCAAACCTGATCTTGACCCATAGCTACCTGGTTTTAGGTTTGTCGCTGAGTTCGATAGCCTTCCAATTGTGAACGCCTACATAAGCCTTCCTCTTTCACTTTAAATTTTCTTACTTTGGGTTAATAGGCAGATCAGCTTCTACAAACCTCGTTGAGTTCGTCTCCTTTTCCCATTTCTGCCTTAGATAATGGAAACGAAGTCAATGTAATTGCAACCGATTTGAGACAATTACTAAGTCTTCAAATTGTCTGCCTTAGGTTTCGAACCTGTATTGTTAAAATCGCTATCCTCTTACCTAGAAAACTGTTCTTATAGCGTTCGCTTCAAATCCTTCCGCTCGACTACTTTCATGGCAACCTCTAGTGTCCCTCAAGGTAGCCACCTAGGTCCGCTTCTCTTTATCCTTACAATAAATGATCTGGAACTGGTCATTAAACATTCCTCCCTCTTCCTCTACGCTGACGATACCAACTTTTTGAAAACAATTTTCTAACCGCAAGACTCTTGTCTCCTGCAGCAAGACCTTGATAATTTTTCGATAACGGTCGATAACGGTGGTCCAAAGTATTCTCCAACCATTATGTAACAAGACCTTTTTAAATTTCCTTTGTTCGCCTCCTTCTCAAATACGCCAGTCAAGTTCAGCGAGTTAATGTATCCAGAATCGAGAGCATTTAACGTCGTTTTCTTTGATTTGCTCTTCGAGGTTTATCCTGGAACGACCCTATTATCCTGCCTCCCTATCAAGACCGCCTTAAACTCATAAACTTGAACACCCTTAAGGAACGCTGGGACGTAGCAGACCATAAATTAGTCATTCCAATATGTATATAAGTATATATTAATTTTATTCTCTACAGAGGAAGGAAAAGCTTTAGTTTAAAATATTTATCACGTATAATTTTTTTAAAGTATTATTTTGTGCATTTATTATTCATAAAAATCCTAGGCAGGTCTAAGTCAATTCACACTGTATATCTACGCGAAAACTTTTCGATTTCAATATATTCAAAGCGAAATCATATAAAAACAATAAGAGCAACCAATTAATTAGATATTTTAAATGCAAAAAAAAATCCAAAATTTAAGCATTATAATGCAAAAAAGAAAAAAAAAACCAAAATATTATCAAAATAATATTATTGTCAAGAAGTTGATCTACGTTTTTTGGAAATGGCTGTGCTATATTACTATAATATTTAAATACAATTTATTTCTTTTTACATTATTGCATATATTTTAAAATAAATATATACCTATTAAAAAAAAATAAAATTCTTAAACAAAAAAAAATTAAAAAGAAAAAAGAGTGAATGCAAACTCCATTTGGAAATAAATAACAAAAAAATCCTAAAACAATTGTGGAAAAACTTCTTGAAAATATACACAAAAAATTAAAAAAAAAAAATACCAAAATTTAATTTTATAAAGTTAGTTTAAATTATTTAAAAAGCTAAAAAAAATTTAAATAATTAAACCACACGCTCTTTTTTCACTCGGATTTTTTCGCTAAAAAAATAATTTATTTATAACATCTGAAAGTTAATACAAACTCTATAAAAGCTCTAATGACGTTTTCCCAGCGCCCAAACAAAAATCGAACCTCAACTTCTTGCAAAAAAATAAATAATTATATTAGCATTGTCTTAAATATAAATAAAAATAAATTTGATGGATAGCATACTACAAATAGTATCCACAAACTTTTAACACTACTATATCGCTAGAAAAATGTAAATTATAAATATTTAAAGAAAAAAAAAACATATATACATACTCTGCCCCTCTTGTTTTGGCATCGTTTTTTGACAAAAAAAAAAAGTAAATGAAAAAAATTACATTTTTAATTTATTTTGAAAAACTAATATTTCCTTTTTTATTATTTTTGTTTATTTTTGTTCTTTTAACTATAGAAAATAGTTTTCAAAACTTTGATGCTATCGATGAATCATAAGAAAAAGTCACAAAATATTTAAAGAAAAAAAATAAAAAATTTAACAAACAATTTTTATATATAAAAAGCAAAAAAACAAATGAGAGAAAAAAGAAGTTGATGTGGATTTTTGTTTGGTTGTTGCAGGAAACGTCCGAATCGCCACACGGGGGCGGCGGCGGCGGTGGTGGTTGTGGTAGTGGTGGTGGTGGCGGTGGCAGCGTCCCATCCCTAGAGGGCGCACCCGCTCCCGTATACCCCTGTATATATTGTGGCGCCACTTTCCCCCATCAAAGCAAACTAACACGACACATTTTGTCACACTCACTGGAAACACTTAAGTATCGCGAAGGTGTATCCCACCTGTTGCATCCCGGTCATATGATGCCGCATGAGTTGACACCCTTGTCGCAACACTTTCCGCGGCAAGTGCTGCCCACACTGGAAGGTTGCCTCGATCCTCAGGACGGTTCACCGACTACAATTGACATGGAGTTTGCTGCCGCGGCGGCAGCCGCAATGAGCGGTGTCGGTGGCAGCTCATCGCTGAGTATAGCGGGTGGTGGCTGTAGCAGCGGAAACGGTGGACTCGGTGGCAGCAGTAGTGGGTTAGCGATGGGTAGTGGGGGTGCCTGTTCGTCGTCATCGTCGACGTCGAACGACCCAAATAGTGTTGTTCTGTGTAAGTTCTGTGGTAAAAGTTTTCCCGATGTTGCCTCACTCATCACACATTTGCCGGTACATACAGGTGATCGACCATTCAAGTGTGAATTTTGTGGAAAAGCGTTCAAGTTGCGACATCACATGAAGGATCATTGTCGCGTGCATACGGGTAAGTCATGTTTTATTATTTTTCCTATTTAAATGCATAAACTCCCAAAGGGAACAATTGTTAAAAAAAAGATTTTAAAAAAGAAGGTGCTCAGAGCAAGAGCAAGTTGGTTTGATCATTTTATTTTGGGATATATTTCATCACTAACAACTGTTTTGGAAATAAACCTCGCACATCCCTTCACTTAAAATTCCGACGACATAATTTTATTCAATCTGGTTCGATAGGTGTTTTTTTATAATACCTATTTCTGTGTTGTTAAAACGCATTTCCATTCATTAATGATGAGTCTGTACTTCTTTCTCATGACAGTAAATTGTTTGACAGAAGTTGAACATTTAGACTTCTCCGGTTATTCTGTGACGTGAAAACTTTCTCAGATACTTGAAATTCAAATTTTTGGAAGTTTTAGTTCATTTTTTTTTGTTTTTTTTGCCAAGGGTAGGTGAAAATCTTCCACAGACCCTATGAGGATAGCGAGCGCGTGCTCATAGTAGTGTCAGATTTTTACTGACTAAAAACACCACCTTCTATAGAATGTTAGATACTGCAACTAAGATATAACTTATCAAGCAATTTTTCTATCACGAAATAAAAAAGAAATTTTTGACAGGTTACTTTCCACTGAAAGATCCTGCATGTTCCGCAATGAGGACGCGGTTAATCATTATCTTGCCAAGTCAAAAGGTTTCGTTCTTTGTAGTCGGTGCAATAAATTATTCTCATCCAAAATTTGTCGGACTGTACTGTTGATATGTTCGATTAGTCGGTTTCTATGCTTTCGCGCGAAGCTTCTAGTTTCAGCTTCGATTGTAGGAATTCCGAGATCCCTGTGGATATCGTCGTTTCTAGTATACCACGGAGCTTGGGCAATTTCTCTAATCACTTTATTTTGAAAAGTTTGTAAAATATTAGCATTTGTTTTCTTGGTACAACCCCAAAATTGTATACCGTAGGTCCACACCGGCTTTAGCAATTGCTTGTATAAAAGCAGTTTGTTCTCGGTACTGAGCTGGGAATGTTTTCCGAGTAACCAGTACATTTCTCTATATTTGATATCGATATATTCGATATCGATTCTTTACGTTTCATTTTCACGTGCGAATTCCTTTTCAGCTTTGCGTTGAGTGTCAGGTATTTGGCCTCGTTTGCAAAGGGTATTCGGGCCAAGTTTAGAAAAATTGGCAAGTCATTAGTTTTCTTATACGTGAAATTCACGTGAACAGATTTAGTTTCGTTGAGGGCGATCCGCCAGTCCCTCGTCCATTAATTTACTTCATTCAGTGCGGTTTGCAGTTTTGCAGTAGTTTCTTCGATCGTATTACCTGCTGCAAGGATAGCGGTGTCGTCGGCAAACGTAGCGAGGGTAGTGCCATCTTCTCTTGGTATTTTGCGAGTATATAACAGATAGAGAAGCGGCCCAAGGACGCTCCTTGCGGTACGCCAGCTGAAATTAACTCATGTTTTACACCATCTTAATTCCAATATCTTATTTCTTTAGTTTTAAGGGACTCGCCTTACACTTTTGGATAGCTTAAGAGGAGACTTAAAATAAATATACTCAAAAAATAATTTACAATGGCCCGAATTTAAATGAAATAAATTATTAAAGGACCTAAAGCCTAGCTTCTCCAACCATTGTGTGTGCGAAGATATATTTTTTTTGATACGATTGGAAGGACCTGCAGTTTAAAGCCTATTCCGAACGGCAGGGGTACTTGCCTGGATTTGAACCCACTGCACTTTGAAGCCACTGCACCCATCTATCAAGTTTAGTGATATTTTAAACCTGCTCATTTCCACACCCAAAATTTTGAGAAAACTGTTTAAACGCTTAAATTGGGAGAATTTAGTATTACGGTCTTCGAAATATATAGAGATATAGATATGCTCACTTTTGACTCACATAAGTAATCTAAGGACGTAGTAAAAAAACGTTTAATGCTTTATGGTAGTCGGCCGAAGTAAAGGGTGTCTTTAGAGGTATCGAACTTTGAAATGGAATAAAACAAAAATGATTTTTTTAAATTGACATGAAATTTATTTTATTCGAAAGATAATCTTCTGGGATTATAATTTCTGGCATATGACCGCCACTGCTGGCTCGGGCGTAGTCTAATCAGGAGGTCTAATTTTCGATGACTTTTCCCAACATTTGAGGCCGCGATAGCGGCAATAACGCGGCGAATGTTGTCCTCAATGTTGTTGTCAATCGTTTCGGGCTTATCAGCATAGACTAGCGACGTCACATATCCCCACAAAAAATAGTCAAGTGGCTTTAAATCTCACGATCTTGGAGGCCAGTTCATGGGTCCGGTCCGTAACGTGAAACTATGCGTTTACCAAACGTTTGCTTCAATAAATCAATTGTGGCATGAGCTGTGTGACATATTGCCCCGTCTTGTTGAAATCACAGCCTGTACTTGAAGTACGGACCAATTATAGTTTTGGGCCCATTCACCGAATCTTCGCATTGCTACAAGATCACCTGGCTTCAATTCTTGCACGAGCTGGGTTTTGTATGCATGCAAACAGAGATCTTTTCGCCAAATCTTCCGTAAAGTGGATGGACACATATCCAATTCTTGTGCTCTGATGGGCGATTATGTTGACCGTAAAATGGACGTAGTGCGAAGTGATTTTCAAAATAAATTTGCACAATTTGGAGGCTTTGTTCAGGCTTCAATCTATTGTATCATTTGGTTCCATGCCATGTTGAATTTTTCATGACTTTAAATTTATTTTAGGTTATTTAAGGTTATATTTAGTTAGCTTTAGCAATATATAGCACTGTGGCTAAACATTTTCTTAAGCTTCTCAAGCTTCAAATTATAGGAGCCTTCCATTTGTACTAAATATATAACTTCACACACACAATAGTTAAAAACGTATATTGAATAATTACAATATTAGAGTAAAACGATTTAAAGCTGTTAGAAGACTTCAACCAGTTGAAGCATTTCAATGCAGTAATAAGACTACAAACAGTCTAACCATATGAGAGAAGTAAAATCACTCAAAAGACTTAAGGGATTCAAAGAATTAAAACATATTTTATTTGACTTATTAAACGTCAAATTCATGTAAGAATCCCTAGAGCGTTTATTGGATATTCATATTAGGGCAAAATGTAGCAATAATTTTTGACCGAGTCGCAACAGGCATACATGATGGGGCAAAACTGTGGAAACCGCCCTGCACGAGGTGGTGGGAAAAATAGAAAAGACTCTAAACTTCGGTGAGTTTGCGATAATAACTAAAGCTATAGCCATTTACAAATCGATAAACTAGCTGGCAATAGTGCAATACGACTCACTTTTTTGAGTCGCAATGAAGCTGCGGACATGGTACGGTTCTTTCGGACACTGCGGTATTGAAGCCAATGAGCAGGCGGCTGAGTTTGCAAGAATAGGAGGGCGACTCAATAGTGATGAGGTTTCTGACATAAAACCTCCCCTCTGCATAATAAGGGGTTAAATCGAGGAAAGGACTGCCAAACTAAGACGGCCAAGAGGTAAGAGTTCCAGGAAGTTTATAAAACTCACCAGGGATACGTTTAAAATATAAGTAGGAATCCTGACAGGGCATTGCTTCGATGTTAGATAAAGATATCTGATGATAAATGCGTGGCAATCTCACTTAGTTGTAGGAAATTCTTAGGAAGATACTTCTCCGAAGCTTTGGAGGAAATAGACGGTACAAATTTCAAAGGCCTTCTTGGCTTTTTTAGGGTAATTGGATGCTTTAAAAGGCAAGTGTTTAGGTTTTTTTTTGTCTACCGTTTGAGTACAAATTCCCCCGGAAAACATATTACGACAAAATATTTTCCGCTACTTTCCCTGTTTTCATGACTAGACTATTCAAAAGGCTTCTTACTTACTTTTATTTAACAGTCTACGGACTGGCAGTTACTCTGTCTGATACATAGCAGTCTTCCCATACTCTACGGTCCCGGGCACTATGCTTCTAGTTATCCATACCAAGAGGTCTGCAGCCAAACTGCACATTGCACCGCGTATTCTCCAGGGTCAGGCGAAGCAATTGGATCAGTTTTTTTGGGATCCCATATTCAGCCATCGCCATGTATAGCTCCTCACGATTAATGCTACCATATGCGGCTTTAGAGTCGATCAAAATATAGTGTGTCTCGACTTGGAAATTGTTGATCTTTTCAAGGATTTGTCATAGTGTGTAAATTTCGGGAAGCCACACTGGTACGTGCCGATTAGTGTGTTACAGAATGGTTTTAGACGTTCACACAGAACGCTAGATAGGATATTATATGCGACGTTTAGCAGGGATATGCCGACTTTCTTGTAAATGAGGCGTATGGAGCTGATAGTCCAGATGGTCCGGACCTGGTTTCTTTCACCTACACTAGGTTAATGATTTGGTACATGCATCCTGTCAAAACATCATATAGAGTTCCGCTGGCAGGCCATTAGATCCAGCGGACTTGTTATTTTCAGTTTTTAAAAAACTTCTTGACTGTGAGGTTCTCTTTTTTCCCTACCACTCCCTCGACATGATGCCCATTTGTAAATTCAGCTTAAACACCTCTATAATTCCCTGTGTTTCAGGCTTGAAGCCAATTGCTTGGCTTTCTTGTAAAACCGGGCTTCGCTGGGAAGAATTAACATAGTTAAGTAACCTGTGATGTTTTTTTTGTGTATATCTGCTGAGTAGTTCGAGAAAGCAAATAGACAAAATTGGCTAACTACCTGCATTAAAAAGGGTCCATACTTCGAATCCATAGAGCAGAACTGAGATTATAAGGCCCATAAGTTGTTCGGGAGAGGGCCTTACTACATAGTAGCCTTTTCACACCAAATAAACAGCGATTGGAAAGCGTTTTTTATCATATGGTTTCGGAGAAGATGTCGTTTCTGTTTCAGATATCAGAGCCAAGGAAGACAAAGTCCCTTACTACCTCAAAGTTACAGTTTTCGATTGTGACATACTGCTCGATTCGTCGATGATGGGTGTCCATTCTTGTCGACAGCAATTAATTTACCCAGGCTTACCGGTACATCCATTAATTCTGCGTCCTATACGCTTCTATTCCCATGCTCGCAAACGCATCAGTGAAAGCTTGGTGCAATCTACCACTATCATCAGTATGTAAGTAATGGAACAGACTTTTGAATCAATTGTGGGTTTTCGGCAGGATCCTCCGTAGTATGAATATTTGGTAAATTTTGGATTCCTGGGTCTTAAACAACACTAGGCTCTAAATCGTAAAATGAAAACCATTCGAAGGCATCGTTTTAACGGGTTTCCCTCGTCGAAACGGTCTCATCTGGCCCCCGATAGGGTTCAATCAGATCCTTGAAAAATGGATTCAGGAGCTTGCGCAATGCGGAAGAGCAAATCTTTTATGCGAGACACTTGCTACTTCTATCGTTGGCGCAGTTTAGATTGTCCCATTTCTTTAGATGGATCAGGTTCACGATACTGAAGTTCCATACATTCTTCTTAGAAATAACCAGCTAACACCTAGTTATCTACATAGTTTGTATATATATTTGCGATCAGTGTCAAAACCATGTCCATCTGCTACTAAGCTTTGAAACTGAAATTTAGAACATATACTCCCTGGGGTCCCAAAATTGTAGAGCGTGCTAAAATTCTCGCCCTTTTTTCCCCTATAACGCAGCATGCGTAAACAATTTAAAATTGACACTATATCCACCACAAAATCATATAGATATTAACTTAACGAACTTTAAAGCCTTACAAACTTGCACAGAAATCAATATTGCCCAATATCTTCTCCAATTCGCATTTCATCCATAGCACAATTGTTCCCTTTGATCTTGTAAATTTGATGACTCAAAAGCTAAAATATATTTTAAAATTCGTTTAATATTCATCATCATTAACATTTTTAACAGGTGAACGACCCTTTCGATGTCACATGTGCGGGAAGACGTTTTCCCGATCGACAATATTAAAAGCGCACGAGAAAACTCATTTTCCAAAGTATGTGCGAAAATTTCTGTCACCAAGTCCTGTCGACACAAAGGATGAACTACCGCAATAGTGAAAAGATTTTAGTTTATTATTAAATTATTATTACTACTATTATTATTATAATTACAGCATACAGGATAATAATTAATAAAACAAACAAAAAATTATGTTTTGCATAATTTGCAAAAAAATATAAAATTATTTTTATGTAAAGCAAAACCACAAACAAAACAACTACATTGATATAAACAAATATATATATATATATACATATATGTATGTATTGTATAACCCTCAAGAAAAAAAAAACAAAATGCAAACAAAAACACTATAAAATATTTTTTAACAAACAAACACAAACACCATATTCAAAACACAATATATTTTTTTTTCTTTTTCCCAAAAGAAAAAAAAAACAAAACAAATAGTTAAACTTAAACATTAAAGAAAAAAAAACAAAAAACAAAAGTTATGTTTATGTTTATGTATTTGCAAATTTAGTTAGACTCCATTTTAGTTTTCTTTTTCTCTGTGTTGCAATCATTAAATTAAACAGAATATTATTCCGTGTAAAAGAAAATAATAACAAAAATAACAAATATTTTTGTAGTGTTTAAAAGAAAACTAAAGTGAAGAACATTTTTTTAGGGCAAACAATTAAATATTAATTATAAAAAAAAAATCAATTAAATAAAAATTAATGATAAATTACAAAAATAATAAGTTTTCTCTTAAGCAATATTATTATAATTATCATAAACTAAAATAACAATACAAACAAAAAAAAACAAAAACAAAAACATTAACTGAGATCTCATGTGATCCGCAAAAATCGGTTGTTGAATTTAATTCAGATATTTAAGCTTATTTTGTTTTACTTTATTTTTAATTTTAATTTTATTTCTTATTTTTAACTCTTTGCAAAATATAGTTATAAGAGATATCAATCATAAAACAAACAAAAAACAAAAAAATAATAATAATATTAATTGGTGCTACACAATATACACAGAAAATTGATTTTTTTTTTGTTTCTCTCTTAAACTCACAATCTGTTTTCTTTTTTGTTATTTTATTTGTTTGTTTAAATACAATAATTATAAAATAAATGTTTATTAATTCTTATTGTTTTCCATAAATACAAAATAGATAAACTATATATTTACATAATTAAATAAAAATATTAAATATAAAAAAAAAATAAAACAAACCATACAACTACAATAGACTTGATGAAAATATTTACACTCAAATAGCAATAGTAAATTTTTTTAGTAAAAAAAAAATACAATAAAACAAACAAATAATTAACAATAATTGCAAAGCGATAAAGAAACAATACAAACAAAAGTAAGTTTTTGTAAATGAATTTAATTCAACATTTTTTTTTTTTTTTTGATTATTTGATTATTTATCAAGTTTTTTTTACTTTTTGTTGTGAAATTTTCGAAATTTAAAAAAACAAAATGCAATTGCCATGGGACTGTGGTTTTGATGGAGGTTCATATGGCTCGTATCGTTTCGTTCAATACCACGTGACACAAGTTTACGTACTTATTAATACGGCGACCCCTGCGGTCCCTGCCTGAGATACGGTTCCCTTCCATCCTCTGCGATCCCGGGCACGCTGCTTCCAGTTGTCCAGACCAAACGCTCTGGCATCCACGATGGCTTGGTCATTACAACGAAAGTTCGTTCTTCCTTGTCGTCTTGAACCTGGGGGCAGGGATTCGAAGATCCTCTTGGCTGGAGCGTTGTTGTCGATGTGGCCGAGCCAATGTAGTCGACGAGTTTTGGCTTTTCGGACTACATCCACATCTTGGCGCACATAGAGTTCGCGGTTATATCGTCTCCTCCATTCGCGCTCCTCGCACGCAGGACCAAATATCCGTCGAAGAAATTTCCTTTCCAAGGAGTCCAGTATTAGCTCTCCTTTCCTGCTTAATGTCCAGCACTCGTCGCCGTATATCAGAACTGGCAGAATAAGGGTTCTGTAGCGCATCCACTTTGTCCTTCGAGTAAGGAGTCTTGGACCCATTTGTTTGGCCAAACCGAACTAGTAGCGGTTTCCTATAGTAATTCTTTGCAGGTTCTAAACTCTCGTGGAGTTGAAATGTCCATCGAGGTAGATGAACTCCTTAACTATATCGCAGTTTCTGGCGTAAATGCCTCCACCACGGCACGCTAGGACCGTCCGATGATGTCTACATCGTCCGCATGTCCCAGCAGCTGGACTGATCGGTTGAAGACAGTGCCCCCCGTATTAACACCTGCTCTGTGCACTATCTGTTCGAGAACAAGATTGAGAAATCACACGACAGCGCATCCCCTTGCCGAAATCCGGTGCATGATTGAAAGTGTTTAGATGCTGCCACACTGCACATTGATCAAGTTTGCTGCTTAGAATCGGCCTAGAACTGAAGGGCCTTTCCTTTCGTGTATTGAATATAACTTTGGTTTAGATCCTGTTAAGGGTTCTTAACGCTTTGTATTTGTTTAGTTTCGATTCGGTTGTCGTTCTTAAAAGAATTGTTTAAAATAAAATTTGTTTGTTAATCAGAACTGTCAAAGTCAGAAATACGCCGTTCTCTCTAAATTATATGTTTCGAAATTGTCTAGCAAACGAATGGCGTTTCGCAAGCAAGTATATGTCGCGCTTTTCTTAAAATTAAAATGCAATTTTTGGAAGAGCCCCTTTAACCACGAATTCGTCGTAACATTTTGCTTAGCCAGCTGAAGCACTTGAAACCCTAAAACCCCTTTAAAGAGGCCATTTTCTATTTTCTTTAGACATTCAACATTTAAAACTTGTAAGTGTGGATATATTTCAAATCCGCTTACTGACATGCCTTTTTCTTAATCGATAGAGTTGACCGAAATTTTGCTTACAAAATCTTAACATAAATAAATATAAATTTGAACTGGGCTCACTGATAACCAAAATGTACTCTCAATCAACTTCATTTAGGGTGGAACTTCATTTTATTTGGACGTCGCACATGTGTCATCCCCAAGAAGTTTTACATTGATCTTGGGTCTTTGTTTTACATGTTCTCATAAAGTCAGACTGCGCTGGTAGCAATGTTTTAGAAACCCAAGCATACCGGCTTTTTTCACTTTCATTTTTAATATGCTTATTTTCGCCAGCTCCTATTTGTTGTGAAAGAGGGCCAAGCCACACGTCGACTATGACAGCAAAACATTTCAGCAAATTTTTTTTGTAAATTTATGCCACCACAATTTCCAAAATCACCACTTTCCCATCGCAATACACACAATACTAATATATTCTTTATGAACACCAACAAAAATTAAAAACAACACGTTCAATTATTACCAAATTCAATAAACAAAAAAAAAATTATACATATTACTAGAATATAAAAACTTAACAAAAATAATAAAATAAAAAACATTTGTAAAATGCATAATACAACAAAAGTATAAGTATAAAAATAATTAAAACAAAAAAAAAATAAAAATATAGATATCTGTGATCTTAACGATATTTAAATTTAAAAATGCTAGTTGACTATAATTTGTTTGGATTTTTTGTTTAGCGTTTTCTTAAAACAAAACACAAGAAATTCGTTAAAATAACAAATTGTCAAAGCAAGAAAAATTAGAAACTAGTTATTAATGCAAAAAAAAAGATAACAATTTTTATCTTAACACTTATAATTACAAAATATTGCTATTACTATTATTATTTTTGTAAAATTCTATTCGGTTATTCGGTTGAGTATGAAGGCGCATACCTTACGTATATGAACATTTCGTAATGAGTTTGAGTTTGAAATTGGAAGAAAATGCAATTTGTATTTTGTAATCAAGAAAGAGCGAGCGAAAAAGAGGAATAGTGTGAACGACGGAATGAACTTAAAAACAAACTATATTTTTTTCTTATTTTGTAATTTTTTCTTCTTTAGAATTTATTTTTTTTTGCAAGATTAAAAAAGAAGTGAAAAACTTAATTGGTTACGCTCATGGAAAGTCCTTTGATATTTTATTTCGTTAATTATAAATAAAAACTATATATGTTATTAATTTTTAAGCGTTTTTTTTTTTATTATTATTATTATTTTTGGTTTTCTTAGCATATTTTTAACAAAATTTAAAATATATTAAAAACAAATAAAAAAAATGTTTTTATGCCATTATGAAAATAAAAGAGAAGAACATAGATTTTAAGTTAATTTAATACCAACGATCGATAATGTGAAATTGAATAGTTTATTATTGTATTATGTTTTTAACTAAAAAATAATAAAAACAAACCCGAGAGCACTTTGTGGGCGTTATTATTACGATTAAGGATTTACTTAAATACAATTTAGATTTTAAACAACTCATTGCAACAAAATTCGATCTCAAAATTTATTTTTTCCACAAAGTGTTGCTGGTGAAAAATTTTAGTTAAAAATAAAACAAATATGAAAATGGATTTATTTTGAAAAATAATTGTTTTTTGCGAAATTATCATCATCGACGGGTATCGTTTTCTTTATAAAAGATATGTGGAAACTTTAAAAGCGAATTGTTTTTATATACTTTTTTTTTTGTTCCTTAGGTATTAACAATGAATATTATTATTTTTACTTTAAAATAAAAGAACATGACAATGAAACTTTAGAGATTTTTTTTTATCTATCAAAATTCTAAATTAAAACAAAAAAAGAAAACAAAATTTAAAATTAAAAAAACATACACGATCTTTATGAAAAAAAATTTTGGAGAAAAATTTGGCTGTGATAGATTAGATTATAAAACAAAATTTATGCAAAATTTATTAATTCTTATTTATGAGTGTTGTAAACAAAAAAAAACAAAAAAAATAATATATTTAATGTGTCAGTATTAAACTGTCGATAAATAAAAACAAAAAGAAAAACTATAATAAATTAAATAAATTTAGAGAAAAAAAATTAACAAAATTGTGATTCCTTTCGGCCTTTTATAGTAAAAAAAAAAAAAAACTAAAACTAAATCATAAATCATAAAATTGAAATTAAAATATAAAAAGAAAAACAAGCCTTATAAATTTTTTTAATGTTTTTGTTTTTATTTTATGCAATCTTATACGATCTCAAAAAAGAAATGTGATCAAGAAAAAAAATTTTTTTTGTTTTCTGATGATTCAAAAACTGTGTTAAAATGTTTTTAAAGTTTCCCCATACGTTTTTTTTTTTTCGGTTTCATTTAAATTATTTTGTTTTTTTTTTATTTCCTCAACATTCCATTTGCTTTTGTAAAATTATAAAAGGAAATTATGTAATGAAATCAAAAAATTAAATCCTTTTTCATACAAAATAAAAACGTCGATCTTTGGTATTTATTGATATTATTATAATTTTTTTTTTTTTAAAAAAATATTTTGTTTTATTAATTTTTTTTTGTGTATGCAAAATATGTTTTTGTAAATTTTACTTTTAGTTCCATGTTGATGAATTTAATATGTTTTGTTTATTATTACTTAAAATGAAAACTACAATTTAATTATATGCATAATACACACGATGGACAAACAAACAAACAAACAAAACAAAAATCATTGTTTAGACAATATAGGTATAAACAAATTAAAATGAATAAAAAAGAAAATGTTACATTAAAAAATATATGATTTTGACTCTTTTATTTTTGTTTTTCTTTTTCATTTCGACAATCGCTTCCATTCAAAATTCATATAAAAACAAAATAAAAATCATTCTCATTTTAATATTTATAAATATTCATTACATCATTAAATTCATCAGCTCCATTTCATTTATTATTATACATTATATACTTTTAAGTTCCTATTAATTTTAAATGACGTAAATATTATTAAATCCATTTGCATTTGTATTGATTGATTGCAAACAAAGGCAACTGTAGGACTTAAAGTCAACCGAAACCATGTTGGGCAGTCCAGTCTAACATATTGGAACTTACCTGTGCAGAAATTAATTAAAATCTCATAATACGCTGTCATTGGTATATATAGAATGTTTTTTTTAGTCTCCAATAGAATAATATTTTGGTAGACCACAAGATGAAATTTCGGCCTGAAGATGTCTGCACAATTCAGGCTGCTTACGCTCTATTATATAATATTCATTAAGGAAGCGCTTTCCTAGATATTAGAATAGCCAGTGTGGTTCTTTCTCAAGCCATTCAGACATTAAGTGCGATGCCATGTCAATCTCAAACTTAATCTGGGCCCCAGCTTCTAATCCTTATACATAGTATTGACGCTGATACAATTTAAACCAGGGACGATAAACGCCAAGGATCGTTTTAAATCAATCCAAGTGGAATTTTTTCTTATCCCCCTATCATGGTATATGTTCGGAGAGGGATTTTCTCCGCAACGCAAATACATTCGCAGTATTCATTTTCCGAACGTACTTGAACGCATTAATTTGACATTTGTCAGATTCATATCTTAAACATATGTTAGATTTTTTCAATTAGGTAAATAAAAATATAATTTTCATACTGCACTAGACGAGCACTAGTCTTGTCATAAGCTTTTTGCCTAAAGAACTAATCCTAGTCGTATTACATGCTAGAGACGAGCGTCACTCAGTGGGACATGTTTGTGGGACAGTAAAGCCTGACAATTAAACTTGCCCCTCCAGTTCCTTCAAAAAAGTTGGCAAAAGTTCCAAAAGTCAGATGATTAAGGTGAGACTATAAGCTTTTGGCCTCCAGACAGGCGTTCCTTTAAAGATACAAGTAAAACAAATTTTAACAGCTGCTAATGGAACTCTTTGTCAATATAGTCTTTTTCGCAGACGTATCGCTTTTGATTTGAAGACCAAATAGCGTACTAGGCTATACTAAATACTTTTAACTTTCATGCAAACGTTATTGATACGTCCATAGCATCCTCATTTGAAATGGATGCACGAGGTTTTGTAAATATCGTTTAAAAGTGAATTAAATGTTCGGTGTAAAGAAGTTATAAGACAAAGTAGAAACAACCAAGTCTTCCGTGTAGGTCTATGTATGTTGGTTTATCGAAGCAATTGTGCTGACCGAGACAGCTGCGATACAACATATACATGAACTGTCAAACTAGTGTACCTGTGCGGATTTGATAATTTAACACTGCTGTAGAAAATTGTTTTCCTCGATCTTATGTACCTACTAAGATACGTAAAGGGGATCGAAACTAAGGTACATGTTGAGACTTTATCTTCGCTTTAGTTAGTAGATTTTCTACCTTGAACTTTTTGAACCTCAGTTAACCCCTAAAGATCTACGCATCAAACGTTACAACGATTTAGCAATGTTCGCCCGTCAGTCACTGGTTTTAAGAACTTAAATATATAGTACGGAAGCTGAATTTTGAACATATACTCGTACTTCCAAGAGTTCCGAAATGATTAAGTGCAAACATTTATTTGATACGTCCCCGATTGAGGAAAATTCGTTTTATTGACTTTTTATGATTTCATCGAAAATTAAACAAAATATCGTCCATCTATGTAGTTTTTAACGTTTTTTAGGGATAGGGATAAGGTATGAACACTACCTTGCGTTTAAGTTCCTTTTATGGCTTCTACATCCAGTCAGTCTTAATGCGTGAGATCTCAGAAGAAATATAATATCCTTAAGGAGTGAACACTCCTCACACACTAGTTTTACAGCGTTTACAAAGTTCTTAAGTAATAATTTCTCTCCTGGAAAGAAGAGAAATTACCTTCTGACTTTGAATTCAGAATCAAAATCAGATGCACTAATACAACCAAAGCTTTACAAACGTCAAAATCGATAAATGTAATTTTTGTTGCTGATCCTATAATAATTGTTCAGTTTTGACTAGATTAACCGAAATTTAATTAAACAAATAAAAAAATTATATTATGTAAAATTAACAATTTCATTATAGCTAATATTGTTTTTCTATCAACCCCTTTCATCGTCATCAAATTGGCAGTGATTCAGTTGGAAATGCATATGCACAGATAAAACAACAAATACACTTCAAATTCAAAATTAATTTATTTTCTTGTTCGATTAACATCCCTGATCGGAGAACTCTTTCGGACGAAAACGACATAAGACAGTATTATTGGTCTCAGTTTAAAAAAAAATATATAAATTGAAATCAGGAATGATGAAATAAAGGAATGCTACTGACAATTTAATAATTAAATTCTCATTGTGAAAAGAAGATATCTGGAACAACCCAGGGGTAGACAAAACAAATATGATATTTGCGTGCCAACTTAATCTGATGTTGTTTGGGCATTATCTCGTTAATTTTGAACGAATGTCTTTGAATATTTATGAATTTAACTAAGATAAAAACTGTCATGTATACAAAAAGTAGGGCCAACGCGGTCACATACTGCATTGATTGATAAAAAATTTTGAAATGCATTAACTGTACAGCCTCCAAAGCTGATTTATCCATAGAAATATATGTATTTTTTTATTTGCTTTTATAAGATGCTGTAGGTTTTCTTTGTAATGATTCCACGATGCACACGTAGTACATATGATCTGTCCGGCCCTGTAGCCACCCTTAATGCAATCAGCTGATCTATGAATGCTCCGACTATTTGTAACTTGTCTATCCATACACACCCATACGTGCAGTAAAAAATCGTTAGTTTGTTTTCGTTGACCGTCTTGTTGTAATATTATAACTTGAACTATCAGACAACACGATTTGGTCTGACACGCCAAGCTCTTAAGGTTTTAAGGACTTCACTTTCAGAACATTCATTTAATTTACGGTAATTAATTAAATGAAGATTTTCGGCCTATATGTCCGTAGCTGTTAACACACAAACTTATCAGACTAAACAGCTAGTGCCAAGCTGCCAAGCTTAAAATGGTTGCTACACTCGTATTTAAGTTAGCTAGAAGATCGAAAATTCAGAATGGACAACTTTCAAACATTCAATATTGAATACAAAAATTGTGCTAGAAAAATGTTATGCATATGGTGGGCCTGTACGTGGATGAGAAAAACAGATCTTTTTCATTCGAAATTTGTTGAAATTTGAATTGAAAATTTCTATTTGTTCTACCACAAAAGAATTACATTTAGTTGATCTAACATCTTATCTAAAAAAAAATGCGTCTAAATGGATTTAAATAGCTAAATTTACCGCCAATGGAAAAATTCTTGCCGCGAACTGTCACACTTTATTCACAATCCACATAATACAATCGCGATCCACAAATCCAAGAATGAAAAATTCGTTCAAGCATAACCTTAAAATTGACACATTTTTGCTGCTAACATTTAGAAATCTTACAAAATATCTGCGGCCAAAACAGTTGTCATGTGAATGAAATGTCAGAATTTACCCCTCATATGAATAGTCCTTTGTTTATTTTTGCTCAGCAGACAACATTTAGGGCTGATGAAAAGGTCTATCGTTTTTTAAATTAAAAAGTTCATAATGTTAAACTTCAAAATGTTTGCTGTCAAGCATTTGTTATTTATTTATTGGTAACCCTAAACCCAATAGGCCAAGAGCCCAAAGTTTATCTTTACACACAAAATTTGCTGTGGGCTCTTAGACTACAAAAGATAGACTATAGAAACTTGTTTTGAGCTGTCAGATCTATAACAAACAAATATTACAAAATGCAAATGGACTTATATAATTGTCCAATATAATAACGCATAATTATTATTTTTTATTTTAATTACCATCAACTAACATTTTAATTCATTAAAATCATTCGAAAGTTCCTTAAATTCAGTTCCCCATTATTTTATACATCAATGAAAAATATATATTATTATTATTTGTTTACTTCATTTGAGCCATGTTTAAGTTTTTAAACGTTTATTTGTGTTCCTGAAGGAAGGATTTTCCACATGAGAAAAAAAAAATGCATACAAGCACCTATCAACCGATTGAGTTTTGATTTCTTAGTCAAGTGAGTAAAAGAAAGATGCATTAACAGTAAAACCCACAACTCAATGGAAACTTATCGCCGCCTATGGTATTTAAAAAGAAAGATAAACAAATAAAAATAAAATCGTTATATACACACCATTTTTCCTAAGGAAAAATTTTATTAAAGCAAAAAAAAAAACAAAAAAGAACTAAATTAAATTTTGGTATTTAAATGAAATTTTTGGAAAATATTTATATATATACACACACGTAAATTGAATTAAAAGAAAAAAAAAACATTTAGAGCAATAACTGAAGTAAATTAGTAATTTTGGTAATTTAAGGTCAAAATAAAATACAAAATCCCATTAAAAATATAAATATAAAATTAAATCTTTAGGGCTATAATAATTTCTAGAACACATATTTATACTATATAACGAGTATTATTAATTTTTTGTCTGAATTATTTTTCTCCCTTTCTGTTCATTATTATGTTTATGTTTCACTTTCATTGTAGAATCTTAGTTCATATAATTCTTAGGTGAGGACAGCATAGCATTAGAGGGCAAAATAAAATACAAAAACCTACACACAATATCATTAGAATACAAAAACAAAACAAAAAACTATAAATTAATAACAAAACTATTAATATAAAAATAAAAACTGGCATTTTACTAAAAACAAACAAAAAAAATTAACAAAAAAGTACCACACAACAAAGTGAATTATAGAAGTTAAATGGAAAAAAAATGGACTTACACGCAACGTCAATGATAAATGGGGCAGAGGCTATTGAGAGAAATTTATAGAAAAAAAATTAAAACAAACAATTAAGACATATTAAGAAAATACGAAATCAATATCACACATGCATTACACATTTATTTAGATACAAAAAAGGACAAAACAAAACTTTTTTGCGTATTATATATATATAAAACAAAAATTATATATATATATACATATATATTATATACTTATAATAACACAAACAACAAATTATATATATTTAAATATGTAATTTAATAAAATGAAGAAAAAACAAAATAAAACAAAAAATATTTCCCAAACAATGGTCGTTAATGAAAATTTATTTTCATTTTTTTCAAAAAATGGTAAAATTTACAAGATTAAAATAAATTCTCGTTACGACTTATTGTAGCTTAGAGTGCCTCTATTATATAAAAAAAAAATATATATTTAACATGAAGGAAAACAAATACCATTAAAAGTATATATATTATCAGAAAAATTAACAAACAAAAAAAAACATATTTATAAACAAAAGTATAAACCAAAACATTTTAATGGACAAAAAAAAAGTATTTCTAAGGTAAATATAATTAAAAAACTAAATTAACAAAATATGTAACAAAAAAAAAATCAGCATGAAGACTTGAACATTTAATGGAAACCATAAAAAACAGTTAAAAACAAATTTAATTAAGCATTTAGTGAAGGAGATGTAGTTTATTTTTTGTTTAACCTTCTGATTTGCCGATTCGATAGGAAATTTACCTCGAACTGAAAGATGATAAATGTCAGTAGCTGATGACACTATCAGTGCTTATTCCGTGTAGGGCCGGGCACTCACATATGATGTCCTCTGCTGATTCGTCTTCTTCAAGATAAAGTCGGCACTCCGGTGAGTCGAATTTTTTTAGTTTATGGACGAAATATCTCAATCTGTGATGACCTGTTAGGTATCCAATAAGATTTTTAATATCATGCCTGGGTAGATTATGTATCTTGTTGGCATCGTTTCTGCAGAGCTGTGTAATTTGTTTGTGTCTTTCTAAGACCTGGGACTCTTTCCCAATATGAGATGCAAATTTTGTGCCACAATGACTCGGGTTCTAAGGGCGTCTCCGAAGACTTTTCTAGCCATTTTGTCAGCTTTTTTATTTCCCTCTTGTGGTCTAGGTCGTTTCTGCAAATTTGGTAATATTACGAGATCCATTATAAACCTAGAAACAAGAATGTGAAGAACAAAAATGTTGGAAAATCACGTTTAAACGTTAATTTCAATCGTAAAACTCTTGGTATGTTTGGTATGTGAAAAATTGTAATATATAATGTTTTCTTTATCAAACCAACCAATTAAGTCAAACTCAATATGGTTTGGCTTCAGATTTTTACAGAATATCCAACTTTCAAAAAAAAAACATTTTCAAAATATGACATTTATCATATTTTCGTAATATGTTCCCCGCGCCAACGTCTGTTTTTGCAGCAATGTCAGTTTTCCGAGTAGACCTCAATGACTACATAGTGACTTCTTTCTCGACAGCCTTCTGAAAGGGCTCCGCTCACAATGCTGTAGTTTTGAAAATCAACATCTACCGAATTCAGTGCCATGTGGATTGACGCAGGAATCAATGCATGAGGCGACTTACAGCTTCTTCGGTGTCGGTTAGTTGCTGTTCTGTGTCAAATTACAAAATACTCACATTTTCTAAAGGAATTTATTAACGAAATAAAGGAAAAGGAATATGCAAAAGTAACACTTACCAAGAAAAAATAATTTAATAATAATAAATAACAATTCCAAAATTCAAACGTCAAACGTAATAGACACCCATTCACAATGACTTTCTTAAACACCATTCAGAATAGAAGTAAAATTTATCAATTGACACGCACATCAAATTTCGTATATCAAATTTCATATTTGACATCCGTAATAAGGGTGAAAGTCTTTGCTAGTTCGAAGACATTGACATGCACTGCTCTCTTAAAACTGAAGATCCTATTCAACATCTGAAGGTATGAAGACCACATTTTCTTCCACTCTCATACACCGTGAATTGATAATAATTTAAATTATATTTAGAATTACCTGACATGTGAATCATCTTAAATGTGTAAATCTAAACTACTGCAATGATGCCACAGAAAATGAAAGAACAAGCCTATTTGAGAGCAAGTTGGTTATAAATTAATTTTTAAATATTGGCAATGGCGCAACTTTTAACTAGTCGCAATTCCACGATCCCAAGCCAATGAACGAACTCAAAACTCTGTTTCTAGCTTTGCGCAATGTTTGGCGTAAACTGTCACAATTGGCTCGTGTATGGCCCCAATTTTGGATTGTCCCCCTGATATTGACGTCCCATGTTGATATTTAAAAAAAAACTTTTAATAAGATGTTTTTATGCTAGCTATGTGTGCTGCTTGGAAAAGACTATTATTTT
Source organism: Ferdinandea cuprea (assembly GCA_963576555.1). Taxonomy (NCBI): domain Eukaryota; kingdom Metazoa; phylum Arthropoda; class Insecta; order Diptera; family Syrphidae; genus Ferdinandea; species Ferdinandea cuprea. The sequence goes on from OY754958.1 coordinate 138,126,694, forward strand.
GAAAAGCAATTTTTTCAGATTTTTCTATCGAACAATTGTTCGACTTTTTAAAAAAAAACTTAATATAAATTCAAACTCTAGTTTCAAAAAATATTTATTGGGTGGATTAGTTCAGTAATCTATTAATTTTCAACTAAAATTAAGACCCACAATCTCAAATTATTTTATTTTGGATCTGCCTCCAAATAGTTTTTTTCCCAGTCAAAACCATCACTGAATGCTTAGGAAGAGATGTTTTAAGAAAAAAAACTATATTCGAAAAACATTAACATAAACAAAGTAACTAAAACATATTAGCGAGCAGTTAAAAAAAAACGATGAACACATTAATTATAATTATCTTAAAAAATTAAAAAAAAAATCATTTTAGAAATGCTTTTATCCACAATTTATTTAAAAATTTAACAAAAAAAAAGTACTTATATCAAAACAAAAAATAAAGCGTTGGCACATAACAAAAACAAACCATTTTGAAGAATAAATAAAATTATATACTTTCAATGAGATTTTTAAGTATTTAAAACGAGGATCACTTAATTAAAAATAAATAAAAACTAAAACAAAAACTACGAGTTTCGGCAGACGAAAATTTAATTTCTGGACAAACACAAACTTCAATTTTAACTTTCTTTCTTTTTCATGCAAAATATAACAAAACATATATATGTATAATATATTCCACTTCAAACAAACAATAGACAAATAATAACTTTTGATTTGATATCAATTTGATTTACTGAATTAATCATATGAAATATAAAAAAATACATTTAAAAAAAAAATTATAAAAAGAACAAATGGCTCAGGGCAACTCAAATTCTTCCACAATTATACAATATACAGAACAAATAACAAACCAAAATGCAATAGAACCATATTTTATTACATTTAAAAAACAAACAAACAAAAAAATCTAATACAATAAAAATAAAAGTGAATATTTTTTTTATTTCAAAATAGGAATGCAAACAAGAAACAAAATATTTACACCAAAAAGAAAAAAACAAAAACAAATGTTAAAGCTTGACAACAACAAAATAGAGAAAACAAAAGAAAAAAAAAATATTTAAACTAATTGAAATGCGAAAAGTTTTGTTGAATATTTTTTCATTTGTTCGTACCTTATTTCTGCAATAAACAACAACAAAACAATAAAATATATATATATTTTAATTCAAAATAATACAAATAATTATTGCTAACAACAAAACAAAACAAGTAATAAAACATAACAAAAAAAAAAACAGAAAACAAGAAATGCCTCAGAACTCAATAGTGAAAATTTTTTTTAAAACAAATTTTAATTTTCCGTTAAATAAATAAATACAATGTCAGCTTGTTTTGTTGGTTTCATTTTTCCGTAGCAGATTTTTACAGAATAAACAAAAAAAAACAAAACAAATAGAAGAAAATATTTTTAAACTTAAAATACAAAACGTAATAGAATTGAAAGAAATAAAACCATAGTGAAAATAGTATTTTTTAAAACAAGAAAATAATACAATACAAAACAAAATATATTTATATTTACTCAACTCAACCACAGAACTGCTGTTGATATAAACTATAAACAATCGTTCACCGAAACAAAATAGTGTTATATGAAATAAACAAAACAAAAAAAAAATAATTTATTTTGTTTTATTTTTGTTGTTTACAATAATAATAATTATTTATGTTTCTAATTTTTGTACAAGAACTTAAATAATTATATCAATACAAAACAAACAAAAAAAAATATATCAAACACAAACAATTCGCTGCAAACTACAAGTAACTGAAAACTGCAATAGTGTTTTTCTTTTATATAATTTTAAAATCAAAAGACTATTATACATTATACAACTAAAGAAAAACAAACAATAGAACTAATTTTATCGAAATACTAGTGTGATTTATTTTTTTCTCAGTCTTGTATTTTGTTTTCTTCTTCAAATCCATAATAATATTTTTGAGTGCCAAGCTAAAGTTATGTATAAAAAAAAATTAACTGAAAATAAAACCAAATATGTAACAAAAACGAAAACAAAAACGATGCAATTTAAAAAAGCATTATTGGGAAAATGATTAAATTTTTGACAAAAAAAAACAAACAAAATCAAACATAAAATCGTTGCTGAAGCAGATTATTTTCGAAGTAATTTTCTTTAAAAAAAAAAACAAAACTGTTCATGAAAATAAAAATTATTTTTTATCACTTAGGGGTAACTTGGGTACGATTACGAAGGGGTATAACATAAATATAAGTGGATTACTTTGGCTTCACACAACTATTTTAACGTCCGCTCGCATACGGAGGTGAATAAAGCATTTGCAATCGTGCTGAAATTTCGAACGAAAAAATTATGTCTGTCGAATCGGTTCGACGTTCAGTTTTTGTATTTAAGATACTTATGCCTAAAATATATGTGCTGAGTTTTCCTTGCAGTAGAAATAGAACACACACATTGAGGGAGGGATCACATGTAAATTTAGTATGCTTTGTAGTACTGCAAGTTGCCACCACAACATAAAAACAAAATTATATAAATTTTAACGATTTGTCACCACTGACTTCTGAAGTTAATCTGAAATCCCTTTTGATCTTATAACAACAACGACATCGGCTGAAGGCCAAGGAATGACGTTTAGGTAAACTACACTGCATTGAAGTCAAACAGAAGTGCTGCTTTTGTGTCTGGCTTGCTGTACTGCGCGCTTCACTGCATCCAGAAATTCTGCATATGGGTTTTGGGCATTAGAAGGGGACCAAGAATTCTGCATGCCGAGCAAGTAGTGCATAATGGTCACGCTGGTCGATTCCTCGCCGTGCACAAGATCTTGACCTTCTGCAGTGGCTCAAAACAAATCCAAAATGACGTTTGTTCGGTGACGACGCATTCGTAGCGCTTGGAAGATATCCCTAATTTTGGCCGAACAATCAAGGCAATGATGCCAACAGGGTTTACCAGGTGGCAATGCATTCACAACAAGTAACTGTTTCGTGTGTGTTTGGGGCCGGAAGCCTAATTTTTCCGTTGGTGACCCCTACAGATCGATGATAACCAATTTCTCTTGGATCAAATTCAACGCCATGTGGTTCTAGAAGGATGTGGCTAAGTACCATACTGCGAACGCCATAATAGGTATGACCGATTTGAGAGAAGGGTTATCTCTCTTGGAGGTGACGTGCTTTCTCCATTGTGTGATTAGACCCCGTTAGACTTTTTCTTGCACGGTTTTCGATGGTCGCAGGTCTATGTACACTGAAACCCGCCAATAATGAAATCCCTTGGCGTCAGAACACAAAAAAACTATCAAAATGTACTATCATTATTTAATAAAAAAATGTCCTAGTTACATTTCCCCATCAGAGTCGTATTCAACGGCCCCTAAAACGACAAACAAAATTAACTTAATAAATTATCTAAATAAAAACCAAAAGTAAAATCCAGAAAAAAATCTCAATCTGCTGACTGCACACACAAAACACAACTAAATATTAATCAATTAAATAAATCTCGGCGAAACTAAAAACCAAACAAAAGAAACTAAAACAAAAAATAATTGCAATATGTATATACTATAAAAAATTTGAATAAAATAATAATTATAAAAAATTTACCATTTAAGAAGAGAGAAATGAAAAAAGAAACACAAACATATAGAACCAATTTTGTAGTTAATTTTTGTATAATAAAAAAAGAATTAAACATAAATCCAAAAAAAAACAAACCACAAAAAATGTATAACAAAAAAAACACAACACGGAAACATATTATTAGATTGTAAAGTAATTATTAAACAAACAAATAAAAATAATGAAAAGAAAACATATTGCAAGCATATTTTTATCCCGATTTCAAAGAAAACAAAAAAAAAGCAAATTAAAAATATAAACGAAACAAAAAGAAACCAAAAAAAAATAAAATAAATAAAAAGTAGAACATGGCTTGAATCAACAACAATTATTCTTTCTTTTGTAAAAAAGAAATATTAATTTATATTTTACATTAATAATGTAACTTAAATGCTCAAAATAGATTTATTAATAATATTTAAATAATCCTTCTTTCCATGTGTTGATTTTTGTTTCTCCATTTTTTTTTATACAATTACTTAAGAAAATAAAAATGCAATTCTTTCGTTCTTTATTATAATATATATTTAAATCATTGTCAATTTTATGTATATTCAAATTTGTTTGTCTAATTTTTGATTTTCCGTAGATATTAGCTTATACACCACATTATGTATTAAAAAAAAAAAAAAACATATAAAAAGAAAAAAAAAATACACTGTAGTGCCTAATCCCCTTGAATATTAAAAATATTATTTAAACGAAAAAAAAATGAAAAAAACATAAAAGGTTACAAGAAAATTAACATAAACAAATGACAGCAATTATAGAATAGACTCGACGACCATTTGATGAGAAAACGCAAGTGAGTGAAAACTAACAAAACAGAAAAACAGAAAACTGATAAAATTTAAACAATGTTTCTAAGTAAACATTTAATTTTAATGGAAACAAAAAAAATATAAGAAAACTTTTACCTTCCAGCAAGTAGTTATTCATTTTAATTTTATACTTCAACAAATGACAAATGAAATGACAGTTACATTTTATTTCCTTTTTTAATACATTTAACTTAGTTCAATTTTATTTTTCCTTGTTTTTTTTTTTGTTTTTTTAATAATTAAATTAGAAATACATTCATAAGCAAGCATTAAATAGTAAGAGTAATTAATTGTTCCTTTTTAAATTATCGATTTATTGCCGTATTACACAACACAGTAGTATTCCATTGTTTATTTTTTTTATATACATTTTATTTTAATTTTAAGTTAAAAAAAAATATTAAATTAAAAGAAAATAGTACCTACGGTTGAAATTTTAAGTTTCCTATGAGGCTCTTTTTATTACAAATACAAAAACAAAAGACAACAAAAACAAATAATAAATAAAAATAGTTACAATATGAAATAAAAACTAAATGCTTATTAAATTAAAACAAAAAACAAAAACATACAATTTTTTTATATTAGTTTGTTTATTTACGATTTTCGGAACAAATGAAATTTTTAAGAATTCTATTTGGGTTGCTGGGTAAGTTTGACAAGAAATTTTTTTGCCAATCTACTTAGGCCTTTTTTTTAATTATTATAAAAGTAAATGGGGAATACTGAGCAAAAATATTGCTTTTAATCAATAGATCCCTCCTGACACGCTCGGACAGTAGTGCATCGGTAATCGCACTGGTGCAATGCGTTATATCCACTTGAGATAAATTAAGAACGTCAAACAACATTTGTTCATGTTTGCAGCATTGACAGCTTTAATAGAAACGAAAGTACATACCGCATATATATCGGCATACACCATCGGGAAAAAAGCGATTACAATGTTTGGTTAAGTTGGCAGACTTATAACATTTTGCCAAACAATCAGACTAATTAAAATTCCGAGATTTTTTTTGACGTTTCAATCAGCTGAAAGATTTCAGAATACGAGACAATAATTTCAATTATTATTTCCTTTACAAAAATAAAAACTTACCTTACGAGTAAATACATTTTTGGAACGTGTTGTGAGAAAAATACCACACGCAAAACAGAGATTTCGAAACGTTGACGTTTCCGTCAGACTTCAACATGTTAAAGGTAATGCGTTCAAGTTGCAAGTCCACTCTCTGATATTTTCGAATAATTTACGTGATCATCGTTCTGCTAATCGTCGACTTTAAGGGTACTCGTACTAGACAACCTTAAGTTTGCCAGCCAATTTTTTAGGAGGTTTCAAATAAAACCTCAGGATATCTTGAAATGTTATCAACACATGCCTAAAGAAAGAGAAAGCCGCGTTAATAGGAATATCAATATCTTATACCGGTTTCTTCATATTTTTGTTAGTTTCAGTATTTTTGGTAATTCCAAAATCTTTTACAACGACCTCTCGTTTGACAACTGTTTTTTTTTTTTTGTTTATTTGTGGTCATCCAAAGCCAATAAACACTGTGACCTTATGATCCATTGGAGCATTGCTTTAGCCTAAAATAAAGGTTGTGGGCCCAAAAATTGGTCTGGCCATTCACGTTCATATAAACTCAAGAAATATATATTTCGCAGATACGTATTTCGATCATTCCCTTCTATTTTCATATCTATATTTGGATTCCCTTCTTCGGCATGAAATAAATCTTCGCTGTTTCATTGATAACCTATAGCCAAAATTCGATCAATAGTAAAGGCATTTGGCCTGAAGCCCAATCACTTGTGTTAAATCAATGAAAGGCAAACTGTATATTCGATACTTTAGTCGCCTTGCTTTCTAATCGGCCAACATTTTAATTCCTTGTCACTCAACGCAACAACTCCTCCATCGGATTCAGTTTTAATTTAAGTTTTTTTGCAAAATTTAACTACAATTTACAAAAAACACACATTAATTTACAGAGCAACAACAAAACAAAACAAAAATAAAAAAAAATATACATAAATACCACAAAGTAAAATAAAGAAATAGCTGCAATACGTTATTGTCATATGTTCCTACAAAATATATATTTATATTTATTATTACATAAAAAAACAACAGAAAACTAAAAAAAAAATATTAAAAAAAACATAACAATTAAAATAGACAGATTAAGTAAAAACAAAATATTTGTATTTTATATAAATATATATAAATGTTTAAACCGCGATAGACCATTAAACAGAAAATGAAAACAAACAAAAACATAATACAATTAATTCTTAGTTTACTATATAACTTTTAATTTATTTACGATATTTAATTTAAAAGCAAACAAAAAAAAAACAAACGTATGTATTAAAATATTAATTGTAATAAAATACATTCTCTCTCTATATATATATATATATATACCTTTAAAAAAGAAGACAGGATTTTACATATTATATATATAAATATATATATATAGATATATATTTAATTTATTACCATTATTAAACTATTATACAGAATAAAAACAAATAAAAAATGTCTATATATATATATTATTATTGAATACAAATATTTAAATGTATTTTTGTTAAATAAAATGAAAACCACAATACAACAACTATGTTACCAGACAAGAAACAACAAAACATGAAGAAATTAAATTTAAATTTATTTAATGCGTTTGTTTCTTCTTATTTATTTATTTTCTTTCTGCAGAATATAAATTCTATTTAATCCTTGGGTCTGTTTTTTATTATTACTACTTTTTTATTTCATTACCTTACCTTATATTATTTATTTAAGTTAACAATAAAACCAATAAATAAAACACTGAAAATAACAGCATTTTACAGTTGCGACAGGGGACAGTTTTAAAAAAAAAAACAAAAAAAATTTTGGTTTAAATACTTCTGGAAGTTAAAAATTTTAAAACAACAAAAAAAAAAAATTAGAAAACAAAACTCATTTTAGAGTTTTTGCTGATCTCAAATGAAAATATTAAAACAAACTGACATTATTGCGTTTTGTCGAATACGATGAAAATTAAAATCTAAAAAATTATTATTAAAATTACAAAAAACAACATAATAACTCACCAAAGAAGTAATAAAAAACAAAAAAAAAAAACATTTCTAAAATATGCACGTTCAAGAGAAAAACAAAAAATTTACAAATACAAAATGTCAGTTTTATTTAAAAATAAAAACAAGAAAAAAAATGCAAACATAAAATTATATAACAAATCGGAAATAAAAACAAAAAAATTGTAATAAACAAATGAATGCATATCATAGTTGTAAAAAAAAAAATACAAACAGAAAATAAAAATCATACAATTTTCAAGAACAAATAATGAAATGGGAAATTTGACAAAAATATGAAAAAAATGCTGTATAAAAATTTGAAAATATATTATAAAAAAATATAAAATAAAAAAAAAAATTGCTTAGAGTTTTATTTGTTGTGCGAGCGCAATATTTTAACTTCACTCTAAATGTTGCTTGTGCATGCGATCGATGTATTTTCTTCTTAACTACTCTTCTTTCTCTCCTTCTTCTTCTTCTTCATTTTCTGTTCACGTTTCTTGTGAAGAAGTGAGAAACACTATTTTTATTTTTTTTTTGATTGTTTTTTTTTTGAAAAAAAATTATTAAAAATAATTTCGTTTCCCCCAAAACAGATTGACACGGAGCATATTATACCAAATTTTGTTCGTTCGATAACAACACATCCAACCAGCAGATGTCCGACTCCGTTTGCTTTTCCATTTACGCCACTTGGGTTAAGTCTATTTGATACAGATCCGTCCAGAATACTAAGCATGCTACATCATCAGACGCTGTTAGCGGAGGAAGCTTTGAGGTAAGTTTTTGACAGCATTTAATATAGACTCTAGCTCGATTATAGCACTACTATAGCACTTACTATAAAGGAAACAACCAAAACCAGCGACATTGTTTTCATATGGCAAGTAGGCCTCAATATTGGCTTTACAAGTATAAGCTAGCTTTACATCAAATTCCACGAGATTTTCAGCTTGCTTCCCCACAAAATGGCGGAGGACATTCTAAGAGGATTCTTACATCTGGATTACGATGAAATTTGTTCTTCCCTTAGAATCTTTCTCTTAAATTATAATACCAGCACTGAACAACTCCTTTCGTTTTGCATCGATCTCACGCTCTTCCATACGATATTCATGTCCTAACTAAAAGCGATCGAACCCACAAAATTACTAGGAGTTATATCCTCTAAATTTAATGTGTTGTGAGATGCAAATCTTGAAAGCTCCAAAGACGTCTCCCCCTTTAGGGCCAACCACAATAACTGCACCTCAACTCTTGTTTCTATTTCTTCTTGGCCTTAGCTCGACTTCGTTGCGATAAAAATAAAACCTGCACCTTATGCGTCTTTTATGTTTCGAGTACAACCTTTTGATTGCTTTCATCTAGCTATAGATGTGATTTACCTTAGTTTTGACTCCTATAAATCCATATATGATATCCTTATATTTGTCGACTTTAATCTTCCTCAGTTGCAATAGTCTCTTTCAGATGATAAGTCCTTTTTCATATTTTTAAATACTAACCCGACATAAAGAATGCCTCTTCTGGGATCGGTTAATGGACTCATCCCTTCGCCAAATTTGTGGTTTCCAAAACTTCATCGGTAGGCAGAATCACGAGGGATCATTTTGTGGAGTATTCCTTTCATCAGCTTAGTTTTATCAACTATAGATAACTACCTATTTCCGCTTCTTCTTTGATTCTTGCATAATTCTCCAATCCGTCTCACACTTTTTGCAGTTTCCTCCTCTTCGACTTCCTCGAAGCAAATTTGGCGAAATTAATTAATTGTTGTTGTTTCAAACATTAAAGCAAAAAAAAAACGCCATAAAATGTAACCCCAAAAACCTTATATATGAACTTTTAAGCCAATCCATCGAACCCTTTCGCCATTAGAGCTGTGTCAATCGTTCAAATTTAAAGATCGAATCATTCAACTATTGGTTGAAAAAATGAATCGTTCATTTCAATCAATCATTCAATGACAGATACAAGTCTTGTATTGCTCCATTCATGCTCCAGCATTCCTCATTGAGTTTAGACATTAGATAGAGACAGACAGATTCAGGTGGATTGTAAGAGTGAATACAGTCAAATACATGCATATATTTGGAACACATTTTTTTGCAGAACTATACTTGTTTCGCTCTTTCTCATATTAAGATACATAAACCAGTCAGTTGCGCGAGAAAAGTATTGCCTCTGTGAATGAATGATATGAAGTTGTGTTGTTCCGTTCTTTCTTAACCGGCTAATTGAGATAAATAAACAAGCCAGATGCGTAATAAAAGTGTGATGGCAATAACCAATACATTATTGTGATCGGTTCAAAAAGATCGAATCAATCACGATTGTCACAGTTCTATTCGCCATACGGCGTGCGGACAGACCGACGCACGCCATTGGCGAACCCACTTTTTTGCACTTCTCTATAGTCGTAATATAATCCCTCATACTCATTTTGAGTTCGAAATTTCCGCACGATCGCAATAACTTTCTCTTTAGTATACTAATAAGAACTCATTACTTCGCCTTAGGACTATTGCGCGATTAGAATTCAGAAAGCACGGGGTGCTCACTTTTAACAAGCACCCTATAAGAGTGAATAGCATATGTAGAGTCATGATGTTTGCCCTATAAATTTTGGTGCCGCACGTCACGGATCAACATGGCTTCCTCAAAGGTAGATTAACTGCCTAAAATCTCGTTAAGTTCGTTTATTTTATACTCTCGGCCTTGGATAATGTCAATGGAATCAATGTTATTACGCCTACCTTAAGCAAAGCTTTTTACAAAAAATCTCAAAAATTAATTCTTTTCTTATTGTTTTCTCTCGATTTTAAAACCACTTTAACCCTTACAATGGCGTTCGCTTTAAGTCCTTTCTCTCGGCCCCCTCTTTTGACCACTTCCGGTTTTTCCTAAAGCAGCTTTTTGATTTCCCTTTTCTTCTTCCTTACTAAAGACCTTTATCTTGAAAGGGTAATTAAGCACACCTCACTGTCCCGGGATGCTTTCGAAACTGTTTAAAGTCATCAAAACTCGATTTTTTGAGCTGAACATCGACTATGTTCAACTCTATTAAGAGTTTTACGAGTTTTACCCTGTAGCGAAAAATTATTAACGTGAATACCGTTAAATAACCCAAATGCTCAGTTATATTCATTCATGCATTCATCCACTTGTATCAATATTTTTAATACCAACCATGTCCATGTCGTTTCTTCCTCCTCTTCATCCATACAACTTCTACAAAAGTCGTTTGAGAATGCACCAAGTCTTGTTGCATGTTTACCTATAAGACAGCGTCCAGTGATGACAACTATAGTAGGGATAATTTTCCGTCTGCTTAGAGGTATCAAATTTTTAGTGCGTTTCAGATCCAGCTTAGGCCAGATCCGTTTTGTCGCTAGCCATGTGATACCACTTGTCCACCTGCAGCAGCCAGCGATAATTTACAAGTAGCGAGTGGTATACCAATCTCTCCTTTATCAGGAAAGAGAAGTGACGTGGTTCGTAGTTTGGCGAGTTCATTAGCCTTACAGTTCCCAGGACCCCAGCAGAGGGGAATAGTGAACTGCGGACGAAGCCTTTTTGGAATGTTGGAGGTTAATCTGTGCTAATTGCAGCATTTTTGCTACAATCACGCACCTCCACCACGGTGTTATTCAAGTCCTCCGAATCAGAAGCCGACTCAAGAAGTTCGTCCTCGATGAGACAGTTCAGACAGTCATCTGTTTCCATTTCTGACATGTTGTCATTGATGGGGACAGATGACGAAGCATGGGCCACTGTCAGCTTATCGTCTTCCATAGAGGGAAATTAAATTGTAGAGCCGGGTTCAGTGTATAGGAGTCAGGAATCACCTGCTTTGTACATGCCCTACTCTCTCCAGAGAGAGAGTGGATCCAAATCGGAGCCTACTTCTATGAAGACACATGCGATCTCACAAACATTGACATGTACTTCGCTTCTTCAGAAGCTCCAATTGGTTCAACGAGTATGGGGAAGCTTTATCTCAGATCCCTGTGGTATTACAAAAGACCAATACTTTTCTAAGTGTGTCGGCTCTTATGTCGGCAGCCACTTCAACCTAACCTAACCTAAATGTCCCTGTCTCTAATATACACAATTTGATATTTCTTATAGACTTAATTAACATATTTTTGTAATATATTTAGATACCGAGGTCTTCTGTTCGCGCCCAAAGATCATCCGCTCCGTTTCAACTCAATAAGTGATATACTCCCAAAAGACCACCAGGAACTAATGTCCAAACGTTCACCAGCAACAATGTACAAACAAACGAATATTAATAGTAATAATCGCTATCCGTCGGCTATAAGCATTTACCAACACCACCAGCATCACCACCATCACCAACAGCAACAGTTTCATCACCAGAAACATCATCAACAACAGCGTGACGCATCACCAATGGCAACTACCACAACGGCAACACCATCGCCCAAACATCAGTACACCAAGGACACGCTGCTCGAAGAGCTAAAACGCAAGTCCGAAGAAACCGTCCAAAGGGAAGAGGAAGAAATCGAAATGCTGGAGAATGGTGGCGGCACCAGCAGCGGCTTAAGCAGCACCCCTGGCTTGCTGAGCGGACTTGGTGGCGTTGGCGGTCTTACGTCCAAAGAAACTCTCGGTCAATATTTATGCCGTCGTTCGAGTTCATCGCTGGTCGATGGACTGCGCTACAGTGTCGGCCATTTGTCGAGTACCGAAACGTCCAGTTGCAAGGAGAAAAGTTCCTCATCATCTACCTCGTCGACACCGCCGCCCCTACTACAGCCACCGCCATCAACGTCCTCGTCTTCGTCCACGTCCACGTCCACCTCTTCGTCAGCCGCACACATTAAGTCTTTGGCTGATGCTGCACTCTTCTCTGAACCCATCGAGGAGGAGACTCGCTGTGTGGTATGCAATGCTAATTTTCCAAATGTTTGGCTGCTGGAACAACACGCGGCCTTACAACACGCCAATATGGGTCCCAACGATGAGAAACCTTTTATATGCGAGCAATGTGGACAGTCGTATCGGTATCGGTCAGCCTATGCCAAGCACAAGGAGCAAAACCATAGGGCACGACTGCCAGCCGATAAGCTGTTCACTTGCGATGTCTGTGGCATGCAATTTCGCTACTTGAAATCTTTCAAGAAGCATCGTTTGAATCACGCCCTGGAAAGGTTGCATGGCAAGAAGGATCGCAAGAATGTTGACAGTAGCCAGGATGTGGTGACCAGCTCGAATGAAAACTTACCCGATGAAGGATGTGACCTAAGAATCAACATAAAACGTGAGAACGAAGAAGAAGAACAGGATAATACGATTGACTCAGCAGGAGGACTCTTCCACGACACGGCTGGAGGTCACATCTTGGAGCAGAATATTACCAGCTCCGAAGGAATTCATAGTACAAATAAAAGGGTAAGTTTGTTGACTGAATACTTGAAATTCTTAAGCGATTGCATCTTGTATTTTGTTTTTCAGCCTCGACTTATTTCGCCCATTGAATCGGAACCCACCCACCCAACGACATCGATCAATAGCCTCATCAATGCCGAGCGTATTCCCAGTGAGCAATTCCTTGGCCTCAATCCACAAGAAGCATCAATTTTGAATTTCTTACGTGTGGATGCAGCCGAAAGACAGCGTGACAAACGGTAAGTAGAACTCAATCATCCTGATGCCACTTGAGCTCTGATTCCATTTATTCTCTCTCTTCTCTGCACACAAACAGTCCACAATCGTCTCGTTTCGCCTGTCCCTTTTGTGGCAAGTGTGTTCGCTCGAAGGAGAATCTTAAGCTACACGTTCGCAAACACACCGGCGAACGGCCATTTGTCTGCCTGTTTTGTGGTCGAGCATTTGGTGGAAAGTCCGACTTGACACGACATCTTCGAATTCATACCGGTGAACGACCGTACCACTGTGAGTCGTGTGGTAAGTGCTTCGCTCGAGCTGACTACCTCTCAAAGCATCTAACCACGCACATTCATAATGCGCCGCGCTGAGATGAGGCGCGAAGGAGACGACTCCTTCGCAGATAATAAAATAAAATAAAATAAAACGAAATATATAAGTAAAGAGAAAACTCAAATGAAATATGTATTTTTAAAAGTTTTGTTTGGTTTGAAAAAAAATACTCTACTGTTGAGATGAATAAAAAAAAAATATTCAAAAAAAAAAAACACTTTAATTTAAAATCAATGTATATTTTTTTTTTTCTTAATTAATTGAGAATTGCACAAACTTTATTGTAGATTTAGGTTTGAAAAATTAAAAAGCAAAAAAAAAAAATGTTATATACATTTCTATGGATTAAAATCCTTTCGATAAGATTTAAATATGATTTTCTAAATTAAGTGATTTATTTTTTATTCAACATTTCGGATATGTTACAAAAAGAAATAACTTTAGGCTAAGAGTGAACATTTAATTAGGAAATTTTTTTTGTCGATTTCATTGTGGAATGAAGGGAGTTTTTATTTTTATTTTTTATTATTATAACATCTCCTTTTTTTGTTGTTGAAGTTTGAAAATATATTTTTAAAATTGAATACATTGGCTGTCACTTAAGGACCATAGTTATCCAGTTTGCGTATGACTCACTGAATCTCAAATGGAACTCTAGTTGACGATTAGTTATATTTTTGAGGACTTGATAAATTTTTTTTATGAATAAAAACATTCTTCCTTAAAAGAAAAAACATTTTACCGAAAGTCTTGTTACCTCAAATCCTTTTAGGATCTCAAAGACTCTCGGTTTTCCGATAAAACTTCCCTTACAAACATTTTTTATTTAGTCACCTGTCTGATCAGAACGGCTTAACGTTTGCCATGCTGAAAATATCAGATTCTTAAAACGTATTTTCAAGATGCAGCGATCAATAGTGACTTGATAATTTTTTGTCCTCAAGACCAACTAGCTTCATCTGTTCTTCAATATCCGTGAAAGTTTTTACCACGGCACGCTGGGAGCGTTCGTAGATGTAGCTGGACGGTACATGTTTAGATGTGTTCAGATGAGGTGCTACCGAACTGCACATTGCACCGCGTGTTTTCATTGTGTGACGCAACAGGATGCTAGGATGCCGAATTTGAATGAATGGTATCAAAAACTTGAATTTTTAATTCAAATTTAAAATATTTTGAAGAAGCTATTATGAAATCTGAACAAGGTACAAGGCGAAGATTAAGCCTCTATAGCAGCAAACCGTATATAAATGAAAGGCCGTGCAGCCCATGGCCGTATGCTCCCCTGATGAAAATCCTGCGTATGTCCTTGGTGCAGACATAATCCTTCTGTCATTTTTGTACATTACAGCTACATGGTCAGAATATAACCATCATATTTGAGTTTTCTGCGATCCAAAAGAACAATTTAGTCATCTTGCGATTTGTGGCATCATTAAGGCCAACATTATTCACAGACAAGTATTTAGACACAGCCAAGTCTAACGTAGCAGAAGTAAAATAGGCCTTTGCTATTCTCTGGTTACAAAACTGCCATATTTTTATTTTCCCTTACACTTTTTTTTTTAGATGCTTAATCTCAATCTCTTCAAAATTCAACAAGCTTTTAAAACTAAATTTAAATAAACTTCCCCTTTATACACCATCAATGATAAGAACGAACAAATTTCCGCAATTACATATTTCATTAATAAAAATTAAACAACAAAAACATAAAGGTGTAGGTTCTAATTGAAATTTCTAAATTTAGTTTATTTTAATTGTTTCTTTTTCTTTTTTCAATTAAGTGCATAAAATTTTAGTTTAAAAATAATAATACAACTCAAAAATGTGTTCCTACAAAACATGGATAGCATAGCAAGCAAACATGAGTATAAAACTGTTTGAAACTTACATCACGGTTGAGAGTTTGTTTTCAATATAAAAAAAAAAAATAAAAAATTATATCCTAAATCAATCAAAAACAAAAAAAAATTAACAATTAACATACAACAAGAAAAAAAAAACGATAAACAAGTCCAAACAATCTTTGGTTTCAAATGTGTAATAATCACAATTTTTGTAGCAATAGTTAAAACAAAACAAAACAACAAAAACTAAAAAATAAATTATTTCTATTTTATATTTATTTACAAAGAAAAAACCCTATAGCCAAACAAAAAAATAGCAACTAAACAAAAAAATAATATATATATATTATATTACAATTTTTTATTGTTATATTAAATGAAACTATTTACAAAGCAAACAAAACAAAAAAACAACATAACGCGCCAACAAAACAAATCACAATAGCTAAACGATTTTTCATATAAACAAAAAACAAATATATTTATATTAAATCAATAGACCAAACGGTTTTTTTTTCCTTTTTTTTTTTTTATTTGAAACGAAACAAATAAACTTAAATAATATAAATTTGAAGAAAAAGCAAATCAAAATATTAATTTTACTAATTTTTCAAATTGTTTTTTGTTAAAGAAAAACAAATTTATATTTATACCATGTACATGCAATAGTTAATGAAAATAGTTTTTGTTATTGTAAAATATTTGTTTCGAATATGAGTGTACTTTTTTGAAAGATAAAACTTTAACTATTTTAAACAGAAATATGTATAAAACTGTGATTTCTACACTGCAATAGAACTATAACTAAGAAACTATAAGTTACTATTACTAATACATACGCATTAAATAAAAACAAAAACAATAAATAGCTAAGCATAACTTCCTATTGAAGAGATATGTTGGTAAGTTGTGTAGTGGTCTAGTAAATTTAGGGCGCGTAATAGGGATATTTTTTATTATGTATCTATAAATGACGATGTTTGAAAACAACTACTTTAAGAAAGGATATTGGTTGGCTTTTAGTTACTATTGTAATTTATTTATGCGAATGTGACCGAATTCTGTTCTTTGGAATTGGTTAGGCTAGGTTAATGCGCCGTCAGCTTAGCTTTTTGCTGCCTTTTAGTCCCTTTTGGACACATAACGGATAAGACGATTTCGTGTGATTCTTCTTATAGTCACCCAATGATGTCCAGCCATTCCTACGTCTTCAGAAATCCATCAATATCAAGATTTGATATTCAAAAATCGGAAGGGTGTTCAAAATCTTGGAAGTAGTTATACCGGTCGTCCACTACGTGCCCTTCTCATTCAACCAAATTTGTCAAATTCTTTATTTAACTCAAATATATTTATGGCCTTGTACACTAGCGCATAAACTCACGTTGCTCTCGTTGAACAACGCTATTCTGCTAAAATTCCGCCAACGCGTTGCAAGCGCGTACATCTAGTTCTTCCATTGGTGCATAACTCATTACACCTAGTTGATCAACTGTTTTAATTTTGCAAGAAACTCAGTGTTTAACCACATTTTCGATGAGGGTGCGAATTGAGTTGATGAACGCGCTCGTACACTTGACTAATGTCGATTTTCATTCACCCAATTCGCCATGTTGGAACAGTACTCGCAAAACAGCTAGAACAGCACTGACAGCAGTTGGAACAGTACTTGACAGAAGTTGGAACAGTTCTTGACAGCATTTGGGACAGTTCCAACATGGCGAATGGATGAATGAAAATCGACATAAGAATCGCACGTTGAGCAACGTTCAACACACTCAGCACAGCAACTAACATAGGCAACTGAAGCTCACCTTTGATTGACAGATTTAATTTTAATTTATTTTGATTCATTCGGCAAAGTCTATTTTAAAAGAAAAGAAACGTGGCCGATAAAAAAACGAAAACTTGGTTAATTGTAATTGTTTCAAGCGAGATGTGGCGTCCACATCAAGATCCAATTGACCAACTCGGATGTGTGATATATATATATGTGTGTGTGTGAGTTTGTCAATGGCGGCTCTTCAAATTATTCCTGCACGTAATTTTACCGCACTCAACCAACGAAGCATTAAAAAAGTTGAACAGAATGCGTTGCACATTGTTTGGAATTCGTTGCTCAACCCGATGCGCAACTGTCTCGAACGATCAACACGATCAACAGCTCGTCCACTACCCATAATCTTGTTGAACAACGCGTTGAGCAACCATAATAAACCATCTCGAACGCATTGGTTGATCAAAGTTGAGAGCCTCGTACATTAGAATTGAATGAGTTGAACATGTAGTGGACGACCACCATTAATCACTTTCAAGTGCTCAAGTGTCGCCATTCTTGAGACTAGATATCAATTTACAAGTACATGGCTTCTTAGAAGGCTTAGTCCAGTGATGGCGCCCCTACTTACCTAGACAGAATTGTTTTGTCACACCGTAGACGTTTTTCGGTTCTGCTTTTACCAATGCTTTTCATCTGGTATTAATCTTCATTTGGAACTTGTATTTCACTCGTTCCCTTAGGTTACAAAGTGGTGGTTGGTTCGATAGAATTGCTTGTTCTTGGCATTTGCAGACCCTTTTCGTTGACGGTCCGCCAGCCCTGCTGGTTAAGAGAGTTGAGAACTTTAACCTTAATTCTAAGGCAAATATTGGTGTTATTGTCGTCTGGCTATGAATTAAAATGGTAATGTCATTCGTTGCTATTGCCATTGCCATTGAAACCGTGTTTTCTACTTCCGCAACTGTCAGGACTTCACACGTGATCGAATTGTGAGTGTTTAGTTGTTTTCTGAGAACAATTCAGTACCTCCTCCACAGCCTATCTAAGATCCATCTGAATATACTTTTCGTTTATTTACTTAACACAAACTTTACATCAAGAACAGCTTGCCTTAATTTGGTAAATTTAACTCCAAACTACTGTGGACGGAAGTCCGATTTCTTTTTTATAAAAACATATTTTTGTGAAACGTCTTGGTATCGCGTCAAGGCTGTCGAAGTGGATTTTAAATGCAGGCTCCAAATGACGTCAATATCGTAAAAAAATCGAACGGTCCCTAGATTTTCGATTGGTAATTTGAGTTGGCTTTAATGGCTACATGGTCAATATGGTCTTTACGCACTCTTGAAAAATAATTCGCAAGCGTTTTACCAATTTGGAAACAAATTAAGGTCTGATAGCCATAGTTATGCCATCAATGCGAATTAAAAACACCAATGGGCAGAAATGGAGACCATGGGGACCGCTAGATTTGATTGAGTTCCCTGACATATTACTGATACGAACTTTTTGGGTTCTTCAATAACCTAAAAGTTTAATCTCTTCAGTAAGGCCAGTGATTAACAGAATGAAGGGCTTTCCTAAACTTTGCATCAAACTAGAAATTATTCTCAATCGCGTTGAAAGCTTACGAATGAAATTGGGTTTAGCGTCTTTAGCGCCAAAATAACTTCCTCAAAGCTTTATTGCAATGTGCCAACCTTATATGTTATTTTGTCTATCGAATTGGCAACTTAGTCAAAGTAAACTGCTTTAAAAAATCTAGTAAACAAATCTGACGTAAAGTCCAAATCAGATGATTCAGTATCCTTAAAGAACATAGGACATAATATTATGGAATACCCACCGACAACGTTTAGAATAACGTATACAGGATCAGAACGATTTAATTAAACTACTTTTTATTAACTTTTTACTTACATTTACTTACGGACAAGACAAAAATAATAAATCGAACTTCTACTTGTAGTAGCTTACTGGGCCTTGTGTGGACGCTCTAGCCTTAACTCTATAATTTTTTCTATTGCAATCAATTCAATGTTCATGCCCTTCATAGAAATTACTCCTTAACACAGTGAAAGCGCGTTAACCAAGTTTAAATGCTTATGCTCGAAAAATGATCATGTTTCACTAAGTGCACATCCAACTTGAGCAACTGTTTTCAATTCTTTACCCGAGTCAAACATATAATAGCAGCACAATTCGACTAAAAATGTGAAACTGTACAATACAGCATTATGCCAGCACTATAAGAGCTCTCCGGTTTTTAATTTTTTATAAAAAACAAAGCATCAGGTCTTGGTTAAATAGCCGAAAGCTTCCGTTCTGTTTACTATCACCCATGGGATAATTCAGAATCTATACCACCGGCACCAAGCCTAGTGTTGGCGCGCATAAGAAATGCTGCGCTTCTATCATTTTAAAGATTCATTGTTTCATAGACATCTGCTCGTCCGAAAAACAACATCACTGCACAACAATCCAATTTAATCTTCAACCGCCTAAAATTTATATACAATAAATAACTTAACTACAACAACAGCAAAATATAATCTTGTTTAAATTACTTCATTTTTTTTATATAATAAATACGCAAATACACACACATACACACATACAGACAAAAAACGTTATGTTAAACAGGATAAACAAAAAATAAATTATATAAATATTACCTATATAGAAAACACGATATAAATAATAAAATACCCTGAACCAAGAACATCGAATAATACCATGTAGTTTCAATATTATAAACTAAACTTAACAATTGCCGTACCAATTACGAACAAAAAAAAATAAAACATGAGTTCACAAAAGAAAAACTAAATTAAATACTGTATTTAATATTAATAAAAGTAAAATAAAAAATAAAAGCAAAAGAAGAACAAAACTTTCACTGTGCCAAAATATGATGTACCTCATAAAAATAGTAATTTAAAAACTAAACAAGAAAAAAAAATGTGTAAAATGTAAATGTGAACAACCATAGTTTAAATGTAAAATAGAATTAAAGAAAAAAAAAACAAAACCACAGCGCAACAGGTGATTACACAAAATAATTATTTTAACACAATAGATACATAACAATATATAAATATTTTAATTTATTATTTTTTATTAAATGAATTTATTATTATTATTTTTTTAATTAAAAATTAAACAATTAAAACGAGAATTGAAATAGAATTTATGCAAAATGGAAGAAAAACAAAAGGAATGCATTGAAATATGGATAATTGCTTTAATCCCTTAATAGGCTATATCATATCTTTTTTTTTTTTGTTTTAATGTTAAATAAAAAATGTATTCTCAAATTTTAATATATAAAAATAATTCTTTCTTTTATTAATTGTTTCTGTTATTTTTTAAGATTCTGTTTTTTTGCGTTTAATTTTGAATAATTTTCTTTATTAGTTTTTGTTAAGATGCTGTGAATTTTATTTAAAGAAAAATACTTATAAATATTAATGTTTTTTTCTTAAAGTTATATAATATATACTATTTTAAATAAAATTATTTGATTTTATTTCGATATTTTGAATTTTTTTTTATTTTTTTCAGTTTTGGTTTATTCTGTTTGATAATATTTATTATAACCATCTTTTCGTATACACCAGATTTCGATTGGAGCTTTCTTACCTATGCATGTTCCTTCGTACAATAAAAGCCTGCACTTTCTGCGATTAATTTCGTCTGCTGGAAATTGAAAATTATAGTTGTGACATAGAGTATTTGTTCCATTTTGTTATTAGAGCAGATCCATATAGATTATCCATATTTGTGATCCAGAATAAGATTCAAAAAGATTATTCACGTATCTGTATGCATCTCGTTAATGTATACATTTTTGCGGGGCCACTTTCCTAAGGGTAAGCAGGCTTTGAAAGTTAATTTTTTCTAAGAGGAAGGTAGTGGCTTTAGTAGAACATATTCAAAAAGAGGTAGTCATGAAACTCCTCTAAATAGTAAAAAAAAATTTAAATTTTTTGTATTAACCCCACTTTTTCAACCTATGTAACATTTTTTTTTGGAAAAACTTAAATTTTAAATAAATAGATGAATACAATATGCCAAACCTGGTGGGCCGGCTTGACGGGTTTAAGGGATTTCAACCCTCTTTCCGCAGGCGGCAAGTACCACTCACACAACTTCGTTGCTCCGCTCGGGGTATGTGCTTTACATCAGGCGTCTATGGCAACAGTGTGTGTGGCAACACTCATTGCAAAATAATGAATAACAAGATGATTTTAAAACTTCCTCGGGTTTAATCAAAAATTCAACAGAAATAGTGAAATTGCTTACAAAAATCCAAAAATAAACCTAGCTATGGTATCCCTGAAACTAAGAGAAGTGTAAGATATCCCAGCACAAACCAAAGTAAAAGTAGCTGCATTCCGATGAACGCAACCGTACATCCATATTTTTCTGTCATTTCAGTGCAAAAAGTGTACTTTTTAAATAAATTATTTTATTATAAATAAATATCTGTGTCCTCACATTCAGATTTTGAATTTATTATTATTTTGAACAGTTCTTTTATCGAATAAATGTATTTGTATGTGCAAATTCCTGCTGCCATTTAGAAAAGTTGAGCCATTTTTGCAGTTCCTCAGTAATTTCATAGCGTAAATTGCGTAAATCGACGGTTAAGTCGAATTTCAAACAGTTTACAATCTTTCTCAAGATTGGTCTTTCTCAAAAAATATGAAGGTAAATTATCACAAAATTGTCTTTCAAGATTTGATATCACAATTTGCCACCGCTACAAAATTTAGTTATTAAAGAAAGAGTCGACGAATCTTTGCCGTTTATGTTGCCATTACAGTTGTAAGTCGACATTAAAACACCTCAGGTGTGTCGTTTCCTTAACAGTACCCTTAAATATATTTCCAAACACAGAAATACATTTTACTTACATACTTTTATGAGATATAAAATGTACCTACGTGTTTAAAACACACCGAGTGCTATATAAATAGATCAACGATTGTTCCGATTGACTGCGACTGAAATTAATGTTTGCCAGGCTCCATTTTGTATTTTGTATCATTGAATCCGGTGGATTGACGCCGGAGGGACCGGTTTTTGACCTTCTTCCTATCATACAAAGCGTCAGATAGTTATGTAGTTTTCGTTTGGTATTCCGGGAGAGCAAGCAAACATAAATTTCATTTGAATTTGAAGTGTAAGTGACCCTGCATTTTTGCATATGTATTTCCAACTGGCTCACAGCCAATCTGATGAAGCGGAAAGGAATGGAAGACAAATTGTAATATTTTTATATTACACCCAATATTATTTCATTGTTTGTTTAATTTAATTTGGTAATGACTTTAAGCTAATCTCGGCAAAGTTGAAGAATTATTAAATGCATCCGCGACAAATATTTATGCCATTTCTCGATTATGACGTTTATGGTGTTAGTGTAATGTGTTGATTCTGAATTCAAAGCCAGAAGCAAATTTTTCTTCTTTCCAGGAGAGGTACTGTCATTTAAGTACCAAACGAACACTTTCTGAAGAGTCGATTATGAGAGAGAAGATTATCAACAGAAAACATAGGTGTGCAGATGTCGGTAAGATAGTGTTCTACTGAGGACCTAACACATATACTGTGTGAATATGAGGCAAAAGCGCGTGGCCGAAGTAAATGCTTAAGAAAATACCTTTTGAAAACATAAGTCTTTCTGCCTTTTGAATTGTGAATTCAGCTGGTTCCCCAGGGATGTTATGGGCCCGTTTTGGTACTTAGTATTGTGTGACTTCATGATATCAATTTCACTACACCCCTGTTAAACCTCATAAATTAAATTGGGAGATGTATTTACATAGTTACGGTGTTAAATGTTCTTTCAAGGATTGCAATGTCTCCCAGGTTGTTCGAAGGTATGTATAGGTGATTTCGCTCAGCAGCATTCAATATTGCTCTGAAAGCGATAGTTCTTGCACAATAAATATCAAAAACGATTTGTTACGCGTTTACATTCAATACTCTGCTAATTGTTCTCAAATTGTAAACTTCTTCAAAACAACTTTAGTCATTTTAAAATGACGAGTCACTAAAAATGTAATTTCGAACAAGTTGTTGCAGTTGCTAACAGGGGCCTTGTACATATGTACTTCAGTATTTAACAACGCGGATGTAAAACGTGGAGTTAAAACGCGTTCTGTGTACCAAAGCATTAAGTTTGTATGAAAAATATATCGTCGCACTGTATTTAATCCAAAACTTTAGAAATAGATTCATTGAAAAATATTCACCAATCTTACGTTAGATTTGTTGTTTAATATTAGAAAAGAAACACGTGTATATGAAGTGAATTGGTTGTTTTATAAAAGACCATACCAAGTATGATCAAATTTTTAAGGTTCTATCTATAAACAAAATCTTTATACATGAAAAAAAAAATACTTCGTCATCAATAAATAAATAAAATGGATTTTTACCAATCAGAGAAAAACAATACAAAACAATAAATATGTATATTCACGGAAATGACAAACACGTCCAATGGCAACACCAACCTAGAAACTTTCTCGAAAATTGATCAGATTCTTCCCTGGCTACACGTTCATGGGAATGATTGTCATGTCGCACGAGACAGGTAGACTTTGTGTGAGTCAGAAAGGAAAGGGTAGATTGCACCAAGAATCCGCCGAAAATCCACTTTCAAGTTGAATTCTCGGTGTGGGCATGAACGTTTCGGTTCCAAATCATATCACTTTTGACAGAAATCCTCATTTGAGATTGTTTCAGATTTCAGCGTTCCCCGTCATTCAAATTGCTTTCATTCTTATGAGACTTTTTGTGTGTGTAGCCACGACGTTCATGGGAATGACTTTCATTCATTTATCTCTTCAAGTACAGATTTAAAACGGTCTTTTGCTTAATTGGGGTCGTGGCAGTAGGTTTATTCAAACAAATTTAACACTTTACCATTTCGGGACCCTAGGGAATGTTCCAAATTTCAGTTTCCTAGCTTAAACATTCAAATTACAAATCGTCCTAGGTTTTGATCCCAAAATAAACTTTTGGGCTCTACGACGCATATGGGTGTAACAAACTATGTGTCAAAATGAATATACCCTTTGGATAGGGTATAAAAACGGTCGAATGCGTTACTTTAAGATGAACAGACTACCATTTCCGACATGGTGGGTTTGCCAACAAGTTCTCGAGTTCATTTAGGCAAGATCAGTTGGGGTGTAGTATTTTTTGATAAAAAACCTTTTCAGCGGTGCATTTATTGTTTGTAGTTTATTGGCAATACATATGGTTTCACTTTAATGGTATTACTTAGCTTGGAACAATCAAATTTCACTCTATTGGCTTAAGCCAAATAACAATGATTTTAATATACTTTTTCTTTCCAGTTCTCTAGACTAATAGCTTTGGCTTGGTCTTTAAAGTGTAGACAGATAGTTCGGTCCCCCTTATCACTTTGAACCTTAAGACTGCCGTTCGAAGACTCTCTACATGTGGCCGATCCAATGTAGCTTTTTAGAAAAAGAACAGTCCATAAAATTAGTTGCGCTTGATCTCAGTTTTTTCGTTAAAAAAACTATTTAAAGTCAGTTTCTGCGATTTAGTTTTACTCCTAAATGCATTTATTAATTTAAATCAATTTTAATTATTTAACATTTTAATACCCTTCATTCTTAATGCACAATTTGATTTTACTTCAGTTTGAAATTATATTTATATATATTAAAAAAAAGTCAATTGACACATGTTTATAAATATTTTATTAAATGCAACAAGTTGTACAAAGAAACAAAATTTAAAGAAAAAAAAACACGTTAGAGAATTAGGTAAAATAATTAAAATTTAAAAAAAAGTAAAGCAATATATACATTTTGCATTAAATCGGTGTCCAATTTCTATAAATACTTATAGTATATATATATTATATACATTAACATTTATAAAATAAAATAATTGGTGTCTGGAATAAAACAAAAACAAAAAAAAAAAAAACAATTGAAAATACTTAATTATCTAAATTTTTGGATTTAAACAAAATTAGTATATTAACCATTTTTGGAGGGGTCATAGACTTTGGTAGTTAAATAAAATTTTCGATGTTGTTTTTTCTCGTTTCAAAAATAAATACAAAAAAATAATTTCGTAGAAAAATAAAAATACAAAAAAAAAAGAAATATTACACAATTTCGATCAACGAACTTTTTTAAAAGGAAAAATTTTAAAAATAAAAATATAGGTATATATTTAAATAAAATTATAAATGTATATCCAACGTATTTTGTGTCTAGATTTTATCCACATAACAAAAAAAAACAACATTTAAATTTCAAAACAAAAGAAAAAACTTTCGTAAATATATTGTTTTTATCTTTATCCCTCTGCAAGAAAAAAAAAGAACTTAAAAATAAATAAGGTTTCAGGAACGAAAAGGCAAAGATTTCATAATTATTTCCTTTTGTTTTACTTCAACCAAACTATATAATATTTAAATCACTTTAATCAAAATTATTCTTGAACATTTTCAACAATTTTAGAAGAATAAAAATTCTTTAAATCAAAATTTTAACAAGTAAACAACATAATGTACTTAAGCAAATATTTTTCGGTGTTTAGACGTCTTTTTGCAAAACATAAAAAAAATTTGCAAATACCAAAAAAAAAATAAAAATTAAATATATTTAAACCAAAAATAATTAAAAAAAAAAAATATTCACGTTGATGTTGTGAGCAATATTTTTCTCTCTTTTTACTAATTTACATAAGTGTCTACAAAATACCAACAAAATCATATATATATATAATAACTATATAATATTTATTTGATTTTGTCTCCCTTAGATAATTAAGTATTCGAAAAAGAAAATAATTTTAACAAAAAAAAAACTCTGTGTTAAAAATTAAAAAGAAAACCATTTAATTAATGAAAGAACTTAGCAATAATTCTAAAATGACCTCAATCAAATATTTGAACAAAATATTTATATATTAAACAAAACAAAACATTTATATAAAAAGCAAATAAGATATATTATATATTTTTCACAATTAACCATTTTTGTATATAAAAAGAAATAAAAACAAACATAATTTATTTATACTTAAAATATTCAATTCAATATTTGAATACTTTTCATTTTATTTACGAAAAAATAAAAAAAAAAACAAAGCAAAAGCTTTTCAACAGCAAAATGATTTCAAAACAAAAACATGTATGGCAATTAATATTTAAAGAAAAAAAATTATTAAATTATATAAATGTCTCTCGATCGAACGAAGAAAGAATGTGATATTTTTCTAGAGCACACAAAACAAAAAAAAAATAAAGAAAATAAGAAAACATAAATCTAATAAAGTAAAATAAAATAATTCCCATGAATTGAAAAGTCACAAACAACGCAAAAATAAAACCCCCAAAAAGTAAAACAAATTAAAATAAATGTGTTTTTTTACAATCTAACCAAAAAAAAAACCAAACAACATGAAATTGAAATGTCAAAAAAAAACTATATGAATACAGTTAAAATAGCCAGAACATTTTTTATATATGAATACAATTTTGCAATAGAGACTGATTTTAATCTAACATAAAGAAGAACTAAACAAAAATAATCACTGGTTTTTACAAAAAGCAAAAGAAAATCATAAAATATAAAACATAAAACTAACGAAATAGTAGAGGAAACAAATTATTAGCAATATAAACAAAAATGGAATTAGTTACTACATATTTCAGATTTTTTTGTTTTTTTTTTTCAAATTGTAGATTTAGTTACAGGAATAAACAATAACAATAGTTTTCAGTCCAGTTTCCTTTTTTGGGAAACATTCGTATGCCACAGCTTTTATTGGGCACACCTTAGGTATTTGAATAGTTTGATATTCAATTTACTTGTCAAAGAAGGAAGGTTTTCCGAGGTAAACATTTTTTTTTCTCTTCGCATAGCAAATTGATGGTCCTCTTCATATATGAACAGAATTTAATGGCATCCAAAGCTCGTTTGATATACTAAATATGTTGTCCTATTCTTAAATTGAAAAGGTTTCCGGGGGTAATATGCATAAAACATGTGTTTATAGTTAGCCTTTTAAACTCAAGCTTAACTAACTTTATATTAAATTAACCACTATTTGGAAATTTCAATATTAATTCAATTCAAAAAGGAGATTCATGAGAATGCTAACAGATTTTAAGCTTACATTATGACTGAATTAAGACATCGCATTCAATAAATACAAATTAATTAAAAATTTTCTGAAATGGATGGGTATGGGTTTAACTCTTTTTTATATTTTAACATATCCCTAAATATTCATTCTGTTCGGTGTTTTTCGATTATTTCAAAACTTAGTGCTGGAATGCATCTACCACAAGAAATAATTCAAGTGGGGTGATTTGGGAGCGCTCTTAGAAAGTTTGCACTCAGATTTGTAGCAAAACCCATCGATAGTCATATAATAAAGAGAATTAACCTTCGAAAGCATTCCAAACTCTTAACTCTCAACACCATAATAGAACAATTTTTTTTCTTTCTTACAATTATAAACTAGGCTATGCCCGCGGCTCCGCTCGCAAAGTATCCTTCAGGAATCTCTACTGATTTAGAGCGTGTTTTCAACACTTCTTTAAGATCGGCCTAATAGTTCCACCCATTACGTCTTCGGAAGTTAAATTCACAGACAAGTAATTATACAGACAGTGGATCTATTTATCCCGTGCCCCCCTAAATACCCAAACAAAATTTAAAAAACCGCCGGCAAAATTCTCTCTTGAATATCAAATCTGTGAATACGTGTGAACCACAGAGGGTGCTGTTGACTTTACCATATCGTGTGAAGCCTAGTTTGACATTATCAATACCTACATGACATTTTTTCCAAAATGGATTCCATGGCAATTCCACCGCAATTGGGCGCGTGAGCTGTCTCAATTTGATTTGCATGCAAAAACTTACACACATACAGTTCTATGCTTCTTTCAAGCAAATAAAAAGGGAAAGCGAGAGAGCCACAATTCCTCTTAGTTGTTGTGTAATTACAACGATAAAATAATTTTTAGAATTTTTGGAATCGGCCGAGCGGTTCCAGATTAAGCATTCGCCACTATCTTAATCACCCGCAGAAAATATAGTTACCAAGAAGTATTTTCTGCCTTTAAGAACGAACTCGAACACTGAAAGCTCATTCTCATTACAATCAGCAATGTCGTCTTGTAGTCGCTCCTCATCATCGCTGATCAAAAAACAGGTTATAAAAGGTGAACGTGTGAACCACTTTTATGGCTGGTTTACATGGCCGCACATGTATTTTTGCACGAGATTAGAGAGAGATCTCTGCCGTCTATGATTTTAAAGATGTAAGAGTGAGATCAGAGATCAAACAGTCTACATTCAGCTGCTACCACGCAAATTAACATTACCGACCAAAATACGTGTCACGTATTTTTGCATATTTAATAGTGCTGTCCCTTCCTTGCAGTAGACATTTTAGTATTGTGCATCCCACTTATCCTGCGTGATAGACTTGTGTGGCCAT
Source organism: Ferdinandea cuprea (assembly GCA_963576555.1). NCBI lineage: Eukaryota > Metazoa > Arthropoda > Insecta > Diptera > Syrphidae > Ferdinandea > Ferdinandea cuprea. The sequence continues at coordinate 138,155,350 of OY754958.1, forward strand.
GTAAACCAGCTATTATTTCACATAGAACGACAACACATGCCTTTCTTTTTAAAAAATTTGTATCTTTGTTACAATTTTTTCTTTCCATTATAAATAGTTCCATTGCCAAATTAGGTACGGTTTTGTCTTTAGATAAATCGAATACATATTGCCCAGTATCAATAACAAATCTTAATCAATGTAAACTCTACATTTTTCTACCCTATTCACACCGCACTAAAATCTAGGGTCTCCACAAAAAGATTTCGGCTTACATATGGCATACATCTGGTTAAAGCACCTGGGTCTGTTTGACGTTTCAGTCGGCCATCAAAAAATATAAGCAAATAAACAAATATTGTGTTCAAGTTGCAGGTCCACCATAAGCGAAGAATGCCTATATCCTCATATAATTCGCGTGAACATCGTTCACGAAATCGGTAAGCTGACTTGAAGTTGACTTGTGACACAGTTGAAAATTTGATTTGTCAATGCTTTGTGGATCTTGTAGAATGTGTTAAAATGTTCGTTTGCTTCGGCAACCTCACCAATGAAAACTGATTCTGAGGAGGTTTCATCGAGTTCAGAAGTTTTTGCGAAACCTCAGCTTTCAATGTGTTGAGAAAATGGTTAACACACTTAAACAAAAGACTTAAACTAACAAGAAGGGGACCGGGAATTTAATCTTTGCATTTAATTTGTTATTGGTAGGGCCCATCGTTTTTGTTTTGTGTTGTCATTGACCCCTTTTCAAATTCGTGGCCATTTCTTTGGGACACTTTTTCATTTCTTCTCGGTAACGCTGGTTGAAACCCGCAATACAAAAATGTTCAGTTACAAAAATTTGTATGCCATGCGTCTTCTTGGAAATTATACAGTTTTTGCTTATATAGAGGGCATTAGCATTACAATGTTGAAAGAATTTTTAAAATTACATCATGATAATCTTAAGTGCAGTTTTGACATTGACAGATCATAAAAATTAAGTAAAAGAATGCTCCACAGGATTGCGTATCTGAACTTTTGACCCCCAATCTTGATTCAGAATCTAAGAGAGCCTTAGTGCTAGAAATCATTTTTTGTTTAGGATTTCAGCGTTCCCCGTCGTTCAAATTGCTTTCATTCTTATGACGCTTTTTTGTGTGTGTAGCCACGACGTTCACAAGGGAACGACTTTCATTCTCAAAAAATATTATATCTGAATGAGTTTCAATTTTAACTTAATGTAACATCTCTGTTTTGATTAGGGTAAAACAGCTAGTCAAAAGCGAGTTAAATAAATTTATTTCCTTACCCAGCTCATGATGTTTCAAGAACAATTTGGGTTGGGTTGTCCTATAGTTCAACTTAATCTATATTCTATATAGATTTACATTTTATTTTTGCTTAAAAATTTGATTGCTCCAATGAAAACTGTTCACTTTGACAAGTATTTTTTTGTATCAAGTGTTGTAGGGCTTGAGTGAGATAAGGGTAATGAAAAGTAAAATAAAGATGTCGAAAAGATAGATAAATATATTTTTGTGATAGTGTAAAAAGATGTTAAATAATAATTTTTTTTAAAATAAAAAAAAAATTATTATTTTTATTACGATAGGCTAGGAATGAATGAAGTTGTATGATATTGACAGGTAGGTAATGTTTTGCTATCGAATGAGCGAATGTAATCAGCGAGGTGCTAAAACAAAAAAGTAACATTGTGATAAAAAAAAAATATTGTAAAGTATAAGGCAACACATACACACACACTTTATTTTCATTCTATTATTTTTTGTCTCTGGAAAAATTAAACACCACTCAAACGAAAACATATAAAACATATAAAGATCTTAAAATTTCTTATAAGCCCATAATTTTATGTTTTATACATTTTTATTTCTACTGAAAGTGAAAAGAATGAAGATTGTAAAGGAAATGAACATAAAAAACAAAATAATAAACAAAAAAGTATGTAAAAATCTTTAGAAACAAAATTAACTTTAAGCTTTTGGTGTTTAAAATTAAAAAAAAAAACCAACTTAGATTAAAAATTAAAAAGAAAAGTTTCGATTTAAACAAAAACAAAAAAATAAATCTCGGTGTTTTTAAAAATTATATAAAAAATTGAAATTTTGAAAACAAAAAAAAAATCCTAAAATTAAGTACATGAAATGATAAGCGTTAAAGAAAAAAAAAACTTTAGGAAACAAGAAAAAAAGCTCTTTCACTTTCGTGTCTTTTATGCAAAGTAAAACAACAACAAAAAAAATCGGTATTTCTAGCACAAACCAAAATAAAATAATATTTTTAAATTATGATCTCTATATATTTAAATTAAGTAAAATAGCAAAAACACAAGAACATTTTTAAATTAAACAAAACAAAAAAAAAACATACATTTAAGAAAAATTATAATAAACAAAATATTGATGTGAATTATATGTGTTGTATCACTATCGAATCTCTTTTATCTTTAATCCTTTAAGAAACAAAACAAAACAAAACCAAAAAAAATTGCTATCTATATAAATAGAATTTACCTTCCCATTTAATTGTAAAGTTTTTGTTTATTTTATTGCGTTTGCGTTTTTTTACTTCGTCCATGAAAGTTATTAGTCGCATTGTAGTTTGTAGATTGATATTGAAAGAAAGAAATATTGAAATAAAATATAATTTTTCTTTCCACAAAAAAAAAAACAATAATTATTTTAAATTGGTTTCTTATTTTAATTACTTTCGTTTGGTATATACAATTGAAAAAACAAAACATACATAAATTTCGTTCAAAGAAGAAGGCCGATATTAATTTCTTCTTACTGTGGAGGAGCTGTGTAAGTAGAGTTGATCTCTCAACTTCAGGAAGTTCATATTTCTTTACCATTTCTTTCTTTCTTCCCCTGCTTAACGATGGTGTAGTTTTTTCTGAGAAAGTGTACAACCTAGCTACATTTTAATAATTACGTAAGTCAAAAATCTCTTTTTAGGTTTTGACACATTGGATTTTCTAAAAAAACACATTGGACACTTTAAACACAATTATTCAAAATAAAAAATTAAAATCGTTATATGCAAAAAAAATTATTTCAAAAATATAATATTTTTTCAACCTCACATCATAAATAATATAGTAAAATTATTGACAGTTTTATAATTACCGTTATTCGAATTTTTAGCAAAAATTCAGTATGCAGCATACTCAGTTTGGCCGTATCCCAAGTATCCAAAGACAAACCAGACTGTATTGGCGAACCCACTTTTTTTACCATCGCAATAACTTTCTATTTAGTATTCTAATGTTTACGAAAAATTTTGAACATAAAGCCAGCTACAAGATAGCACTAAGATATTTGGTGGTATCTACTTTTTCCTTTTATTTGATAAAGTTATGATTGCAATTATAGAGACCATAACCAGAGTGACCGTAGTGGAATATAATATTCCACTTAAGGAATAAGTTTAGAGTTTATGTCATAACCTATTTCTAAAACGCAAAACTCTTAAATTGGTATCTTACAACTGAAGTACGTGAAGAACGTGACGCATAGAATAAATGGTGTGCGTTCCGATGACGGTTTTACTGAGTTCAGAAAAACCGCACGAGAAAAGTACATACTTCCATCGTCATCGAACATGTTTTTTGTGTTTTTTCAAAGTGTAGTGCGGCATAGAAATTCTTCAAAGAATATATTAAACTCAAGCAACTCTATGGTGCACTTTCTTCCTTCAACGTCAACATTTCACGCGACTCAATGCACACAACGGATTCTACGGGTCGGGGCCCTAACAAGATTTTATTTTCGTAGTGCAATGTTAGTTTTGAACCAATTGCGCTGCGCAAATATTAACGAAGATTCAAATATTCATTTGAATTAAAATATACCTACACATATTTGATAAAGAAATAGATTTGTATTCTCAAACTATTAACTTTTATAAACAAACTTTTTATAAACTTTTTGAACAAGAATATTATTTCTATTACGAAGTGAAATAAAAAAGTACTAAAGTGGAATATATGTATTAAGGTATTTCACTTGTCGGAGAAAGTGTGTTGTTGCTTTTATTAAAAAGTTAATTGACATTTTGACTTGGCAAAAATTCGCACTCTCTGCTCAAGAATAATAATTCAGATTAGCTGTTGCCAAATTTTATATTGGACCGCAATTTGTCTAGGGTCACGGATTAGTTTTTGCACATATATGTCAATTCTGTCATCAACAAATATGTGGAACTCCTGACAATAAATACAATCATACGCTGCTTTGAAGTCGACAGAAAGATGGGTCTCGACTTGAAATTCGTACTCTTTCGTTACTTAGCTTTCTTACAAACCCCCGGATCGCGGCACTCTTCGACCATTTAAGCTGGGAGACAAAGAACTTGCCTTTATTGCTTTTGCTCCTCCCTTCTCTTGGCTTGATACTCTTAACAGATTTTCCGTTACAGTCACAACGTTTTTATGTCTGCATCTCTTTTTCTGGGAGAAAACGAAAAGTTAATGTTATTATATGTTAATCTTTTCAAAAATGTATGTTATAGTAAATTACTTAAGAGCGTCTCTACTTACCTCTATCCTGTTTTGACATGACCGTCCTCGGTTAGGTTATCAGTTGTCACCGTCCTTAACACAGCAATGAGTCAACAGAGCAGAGATCGGTAAGTAGCACGAGACGTACATGTACTCAATGTTTTATTTAAAAAAGTGTCGGTCTTCTTCTTAAATATTTAAATTTCTTTAATTCCCCTTTGAAATAATAAATTTAATAAAATTTTATGTTTTTGCCATTAATCATAGAGCCTGCCATAAAATCATATGAAGCCGTACCATTCAACAAAATCAAGTTCAAATATCATTTGAAAATTTTTTTGTTTGTATTACTATTTTACTTGAAACAAAGAGAAAGTAAGTCAAACACAATAAAGCTTTATTTTCAATTCGTTGTAATATTAAATTTAAAAAAAAATAATTATAATGAAGAAAACAAAAAACATTGTAAACACCAAAAAAAAAAACTAATAAAATCAATTCTTGTTGTATAAATGTTATAAAATAAAATATACATGGAGTTTATATATGTATATATTTTTTTTGTATGGCTAAAGATGGTGAGTATCTAGTTTCGTTTTAAAAACGCTGTAGCTCACGGATTGCTTGGATGATACTGGCCTTAAGTGCTTGAAGCGTTTCCGGTTTTTTGGTATAAAATCGGTCCTTCCCGGTTCTCAATATTGAGAAGACCTCGCCATTATTGTTTAAGACCTAGGCAGAGCTTTAAAATACCTCAAAATGGAAATAAAAACAAAGTAGTAGAGTGTTCCGTGATTTTATGATGACTCGGAAAATATAAAGCTGAATATAAACCTGAGAGATGGCAGTCTTCATCCTATTCGACCCCGGGTACGCTGCTTTCAGTTTTCCAAACCCAAGCGCTCTGTCATCCGTGATGCATTGGTCTCAGAAATGTAGGCTTGGAGTTCCTTTTCGTCTCGAACTTAAGAACTGGGACTCGAAAAACTTCTTGGCTGGACGATTGTCAAAAAAGTGCCAGAAATAAAAATTTGTGTTTTCAAAATCAACAAGAACAAAAAATGGATATAGCAGCTTTATTTTTGGAAGCAGAATCAAAAGAATTAAGGGCGCAAAATAAAGATAAATAAAGGATATTGAGAAATGATCTATCTGATGCGGCGTAGGTTATTTTATTACAGATCTTAATATCTTGTAAAACTTAACAATTTAAAGATTTAAAAATAACTTTCCCCTTAACAAACCACATATGTATGTATATGAAAGAGATGACTAGCCTCCTTGTCGTAACTTTAAATAAATACATAAAATATAGAAAAAAGATTCAAAGCAATTAGTTGCTAAAACAATATTTACGTATCTCCATGTTCGCAGGTAGCTACCCAAAAAAAAGAAAACGATCAATCGCGATGTTTAACAAATCTAAAAATAATCGTGTCATCCGCATGCACATCTTTACCCAACGATATGTAAATGCATGCTGACTTTCCTCGTCAAACAACTTCAATTATCATCCCTTCTTTGACCCTTCCTCAATTGTTTTTAAAGGGTGATCCATTTCGAGGTTCCCTACTTTTTTAAAGAAAAAAAAACACAGAAAAATCAATTTTAATGGAGAATGTTTATTATCATTTGAAAGAACATTCTTTGGCATTTATTTTTTGAAGATTATGTCTATCAAATGTTGGCCGTTGCTACGTCGCAGATGGTCCATCCGTTGAGTACAATTTTCGATCACTCGTTCGAGCATTTCGACTGGTAACTGGCGAATGACACGCGTGATGTTTTCCTCCAAGGCCTGAATCGAAGCGGGTTTGTCGGCATAAGCTTTTGACTTTACATATCCCCACAGGAAAAAGTCTAACGGTGTGATATCACACGATCTTGGTGGCCAATCGACCGGCCCAAAACGTGAAATTATGTGCTCACCGAAATGTTCTCTCAATAAGTCCATTGATTGATGCGATGTGTGGGAAGTGGCGCCGTCTTGCTGAAACCAAATGTCGCCGAGATCAGGAGCTTCAATTTCAGGCATCAAATAGTCGGTTATCACGGTTACATTCGCACCGGCATAATTTTTAAAGAAATATGGACCGATGATTCCACCGGCCCACACCGTTGTTTTTTCTGGATGAAGTGGCAGTTCTTCAATCTCTTCAGGTTGCTCTCCGTCCCAAATGCGGCAATTTTGTTTGTTTACATACCCATTGAGCCAGAAATGGGCCTCATCGCTAAACAAAATTTGCCTCGAAAACGTCGGATCTTCTTGGAACTTTTCAAGAGCCCATAGAGCGAAGCGAAGTCGCTTGGGAAGGTCGAGCGGCTTCAGTTGTTGCACAAGCTGTATTTTGTACGCCTTCAATTTAAGATCTTGACGTAAAATGCGCCAAGTCGTTCCATACGTCAGTCCGAGTTGCTGCGAACGGCGCCGAATCGACTCTCTACGGTCTTCGTGTACACTCTCAGCTACGGCCGCTATATTTTCTTCACAGCGTGCTGGACGTGGTCTATTCGGTCGAATATTATCCAATAATGAATGCTGGGTCTCAAAATGGGTGATGGTGTTGCGAATAGTACGCTCAGTAGGCCGATTATGTTGACCATAAGTTGAGCGAAGTGCACGAAACACATTCCTCACAGAACGTGAATTTTCATAATAAAGTTGAACAATTTGTAAACGTTGTTCACGCGTAAGTCTTTCCATTATGAAATGCCAAACAATACTAAACAAAAATAACATGACAGCATGACACGACTCACACGTGATCTGTCAAAAAAGGCTTTTGAAAAAGTATCTCTACTTGGATCACCCGTTAGATACTTTTTTTCGTTTTTTCTTCGATTAGATACGTTTTTAAATTTTCACCAAAAGTCTGAAAATTCTATCTTTTGCCAATATTTTTAATTTTTTTAAATAAATTTTTAAATCTGACAGTATTAATTGTTCGTTTTCATAACGCTCAGAATATTTCACGTATTGTACCTGTACGACCTGACTAAAGTTGCCCTGTATGTTACTATTAACAAGTTGTCATAGATTGGTGGTGGTTTAAGTGTTCCTATTTTAAAATTCTTGTACAATTTTAAGAATGAGTTGGTATGTTACTATAATTTTTAAAATTATAAAACCACAAAAATAAGGCCTCAAGAAATAAAGCCCCAAAATAAAAATGAAATAAGGCCCCAAAAATATAAACGCGAAACAACATTTTTTTTTAAAATTGGGGTCTTATTTCATTTTTTTGGGGACTTATTTCGTTCTTTTGGGGTCTTATTTCATTTTTGTATTTCAATATTTTTTTTATTTGAGTTCATTTCTATGAAATACTTTGGCAACGTATTTCATAGAGTATCAATGACTACTGCAAAATAAAGGCCGCCGGACTTTATTTCGTTTTTAAAACTCTTAATGATTTCGTAGTTGATTTAATAGTTACGGAATGGAATATGTAACCCCCCTGTTTAGTTTCCCTGTTAGATTTGAAGTACGCGCACGGTTGGCGATATGCAAACTTTGTTTATACCCAACATCGCACCAATCGGAATCTAACAGTGAAAACAAGCAGTGCGGTTGCAGGGGGGCAGCATTCCCCCCCCCCCTCCATTTTCCATTGGACGATTTTTAATAATTGTAATAATATAAATAACTTTATGTCATTATGAAATTTTTGAGACTTTATTTCATTTTTATATTGGGATTTTTTTCATAATGAAATAAAGACACAATTTTGGGTGCTTATTTTAGTTTTATTTTGGGGCCTTATTTCCTAGAGCCATTCAATAAAAGTAAATTGGTGGATTTGTCATATCCGCAAATTTTTAATTGCAATTTTTAAAGATGGCTCGAAAACAACAGAAGGAACAGGGGCTGGGATCTTCTCAAAAGATCCAGAACTAAGAGTGTCTTTAAGACTACCGGGCACAAGCAGCGTCTTTCAATCAGAGGTTCTGGCTGTCCTCAAGGCGGCTGAGCAAATGCAGACTAAATCGATATCCGGAAGAGATATTGCCATCTACATCGACAGCCAGGTCGCACTTAAGGCAATGGAATCAACAAACATCAATTCTGATATAGTTAGAAAATGCAATCAGAACCGAGTGAGACTGTGCTGGGTGCCAGGACACTGCGGTATTGAAAGCAATGAACAGGCGGATGAACTTGCAACAATACGAGGGCTACTCATGTGACTGTCAGATACCGATATCTGCAGATTCTGTGGTGATCTGCAGGCTGTTAAGGATATACCGCACGTATTGTGTGAGTGCGATGCAATTTCTCGTAGTCGTAGAAAATTCTTAGGGAATTTTTGGAGGAAATAGACGGTAAAAACTTCAAAGTCCTTAAAAGAGAAAGTGTTTACGTTTTTTGTCTACCGTTTAAGTTCAAATTTAACCGGTGCCCCCGGAATCGCAATAGGTCTGCTTCGGTGCCTAGTGTTGTGTATGATGACTCTTACATCACAACCCTGTAAAGCGTTAGTGCGTTATTATATTTCAAAACAAATAATTGGATTAAAGTGGGTGGGGGTTTCAAGAACCCTTTTGTATTCACTGCAAGAAACTCTAGTAAACCTTATTATCCATCTTAAGCGCCACGAGACATCAGCCTTCATATAAAAAAAAACGATTTATCTGTTTTGATACAGTTGAGACATTTAACAAGTCAGCGGCAACGCTGCTAGCACATGATGACTTTTATTTAAGCTCCCATTAACACAATTAACAATAAAACTGAAATCTAGCCGAAATATAGCCTTCCAGACATTTTTCTAATACCGGAAGTATCGACATCGGTCTGTAGTTGCTCAGCTGACTTTTAGCTCCACATTTATAGATCGGTCTTCCAACAGCAGTCTCCAATGCTAGAGGTATTTTTGATTGTGGCTTGGTTGGTTGGTTGATAAGAGAAGGAAAGGAGGAAAGAATTACCTACACTCGGCTCTTGGAGTTTTCAAAAAAAGTTTTTCCTTGCAAAAAAAAAAAAAATAAGAATAAATGACACCACCAAAGTTTAATAAAATACTTTATTAACTAACGTTATACCTAGTTAATATTACATTACGTTTTGTCTCCTTCATTAACAGCATGTATTCATTTATACTCGTTTAGTCTATCTTAAGCGTCTGGGGGATGTGTGTGTGTGTGCTTGTGTTAACATATTCTTAACAAATAAATACTTAATTTTACATTTACACAAATGTACATTATCTATACAAATTTTCATTCGATATTATAATAAATATTGTTTTCTATTCGACTTCGAAGACAAAAATAATTTAAAGCGTTCTTCGATTTAAAAAAAAAATGAAAACTTAAAAATATGCGAAAGTGTTTGATTTGGATTTGAATGAATAGGTAAGACGCTTTGACTATTTACCATGCAAATGCGATAGTATTGCGTCGATATCAATTGGAAGTTCATCTGTTGAGCTGGAGGCTGCCGATGTTGTTGCGGGAGTAGTTGATGATACGACCGTGGGAGCTGATTTTAAATCGCTCATTTCAGCTTCTTTACTATGAGAAGTTTTATTCGCTATTTTGATGTCATTTTCTTGTGATCGATTCGCAGACGATGATGAAGATGATGAGGGCGAAGCTTTGGACTCTTTGCTGGTGGATCTCGACGATGAGACTGGTTGGATTGTTTTTGAATTTTTATCATCTGTGGAACGTGGTGTGATGGTACCACTTCTACTGGGACCAATGCTGCAATGAAATCAAATGAAAACATCAATAAAGCTTACAATGGAAATAAAATATAAAAATTTGCGCTAGCTAGCAGGGCTTTTTTTTCCATCAACTGACCGATCACTTTGCGGCTAAGAAAGCAGCACAGACAATCCTATCGATGGGACTACCAGCAATGGAAATAACTATCTGCGTGGACAGTCAAGCAGCACTTAAAGCAATCGGCTCTAATCTTGAAAACGCGAAGTGGGTAACAGATTGCACTAAGGGCTATACGTCATCACTCGGTTCTACATTGCTGGGTCCCAGGACACGTTGCTGTTGAATGAAATGAAAAAGCGGATGAACTGGCCAGATACGGCTCTGATCTGAACCCACTACTAGCGGACGGAGAGGTGCTTCCACCTTTGAACACCGCTAAGACTTTTATCGACGACGTCATCCTACAGCTGGCTAAGGAACAATGGAGCAAGACCAGCAGTTGCGTCATAACCCGAAGCCTGTGGCCTGTTGTCGACATCAAAAGATCAAAATCCCTAGTCTCTCTTAACAGCGGTCAAATTCGAATGCTCGTCGGGGTATTAACCGGACACTGCATTATCGGAAACATGGCTAAAAAGCTAGGGTTCTTTGCAAATGCTGAGACGAGGAGGAGATAGAGTCCGTGGAACATCTCCTATGCCTCCGCCCAGCTCTACAAGAACGCCGCTTATACTGCATGGGAGCACGGTTCTTCGAAAGCTTAGACGACGTGGCTAGGGTACCTCTATCAGACCTAAAACTTTCCCTCAACAGATCTAAGTAGTTTTGTTAGTTGCATTTCCTTGCATGTAGAAACAGGGTATTCGCAATGGGCCTTTACGGCCTCCGAGTGAAATTTGCTTCTGGTGCTAAACAGCCCTCCTAACCTAACAGAGCATTCGGCTTAACATTTAAAAATAAGGAGGACAAGTGTTTATAAAAATGTACACACGGGTGTATAGACATACACTTATTTGCTTTCTCTTAACGGGTGCAATACTTTAGTGTACTCTTTGCATTGAATCATACAGGCAAATACATTGTTCCAATGAGTCCGTATATCTAAAGAGACAGTACCTGTACACTACTCGATAACCTGATACCAAAATGAGTACACTGTTTGGTTTCATACACTCAAGTGTGTGCTTGCCTTGAACAAGACTTGTACCGTAAAAACACATTGAGTACACAGAGTCCCATTTGAATTAGTGCAACCACTTTAAAGAATGCAATCGGTTATTGGTGTTTAGTTTTCATGAAGTGAATAGAATAAAAGTTGCTAATCGCTGCTAATTTACATGCAAGTTAATTTTTGATCCGAAATAATTGCATATGCATATGTTTGGCGAAATATATAATGAAAATGATGATAAAATTCAAAATTTAGTGGCCTGCAGGAAGTGTTTTAGTGTTTTTAAATATAGTATCAAAAGTAGCTCAAATTTAGTCAAACACAGTGGGCCTTCTAGAATTGTGGAGGATTCAGGCTTTTTAATATCAATAGGAGCAAAATATGGGGAAAATGTGGATATTGATAAGATGTAACCACACCCCACGACAATTCCACGAAACATTCAAAATTGAAGTTATAAATATTTCAGAATTATAAAAAATGATATAAGGTCCATACAAAATATTGGCTATGGATTAACTTCAGACATTTGGACGGATAACTACTTGAGGACTTCATACATTTCACTATACAAAAGAAGGAAAATTAATTACCAGACTTCTAGGCCTAAAATCAATGAAGGGAGAATTGTGTACAGGCAGCGTATACACATTTTTTTTTTGAGTACATTTTCAAATCGTTCTTCTTCGTGCTAACGAACTTTTTTATTAAATTTCAAGTTTCGTTCACTCAACCAAGTTTTCTGCATAAACCACCTTATACATAACGCTATAGAAAAAGCAATCAAAGAAGTAAATGAAATAGCTGAGTTACGTATTATGTGCACCAAACTCGTAAATTTTTTTAAGAAATCTAGCATTAACTGTAATCTACCTCTTTAAAAAGTTACTCTTGCACACGGTGGATCACAATTTTTTATTTATTTGCATGCTTTTATTCGCTGCCCCACCTCTTGCGAACGTCTGACAAACATCCAAAAGTAAGAAATGTCATGAGAAGCTTCTCGAAAATAAATTGCCGTTCGGAACTATAGGTCCCTCCATTCGTGTCAAATATATAACTTCGCACACACAATGGTTGGAGAAGCTAGGCTTTAGGTCCTCTATAGGCCGTTTACGCCTAATAGTTATTAATTTATTTTAAGTGCTATAAACAGAATTTAAATAAAGTGCACGACTGCGTCATACGAAACTTTCTCGGTAAATGAAATGCGTTTTTGAACCGCAAAATGAATCAAAAATGTATTTAAATCACTTTTTTAGGTTTTGGAAAATTAGATTTCCTCAAAAACGGCACCTACGATTTTGATGTAATTTCGCACATTGGACACTTTGAACATAATTGTTCGAAATACAAAAAATTATCAAAATCGTTAGAGCCGTTTTTGAGAAAACTAATTTAATTTAAATTTAACAAAATCGTTATATAAAAAAAGGAAGTATTCAAATTTATTCATCTTTATAGTAAAAAAAAATGGAAATTTTTTTTAAATTCCCTTTATTAGTTTTCGAGATATTGCCAGTTTTATAAATTTTATGAATTCGTTAATCGATTTTTTTTTTTAAAAAACGGAGTATGCAGAATTTTGGACCCCATCCTAAAAATCCTTAGTACAAAACAAGACCGAAATCCTTGGAACCACTTTTGAGAAATATAGTGATAAGTGATTTTCACCAAAAAATTTGTATGGCAGCTACCGTTATTTCAAAAGATAAAGCAAAAAATAAAAAGATGCCTCGAGATGTAACCCCAAGAACCTTATATACGAGCTTTGAAGCAAATCCGTCGAAATGTTTCGCCATAAGACGCCCGGACAGACGGACAGACCGACGGACGGCATTGGCGGACCCACTTTTTTGGACTTCTCTATAGTCGTAATATATCCCTCATACTCAGTTTGAGTTCGAAATTTCCGCGTAATAAAAAACCCTTTGAAGAAACATCAAAAATATTAGAAGTTGAAGATTATGCAACCCTTCATTTAACAATCGTACATATTCATCGGTGTCATTAATTTGGAAGACTTAGATTTCATTAAAAATTGCAAATCAAAATTAAATTCTTTTTTGGATTCAACCGTGTTACAAAACTTAGAAATAATTCATAAAATATCCCTTTTTTTGTTTCCTCCCGCAAATAAATTAATTCAATTTAACGACATAATAGTATTCCTATTCTTAAAGGATGATTGATTTGTATAAATATAAAAAAAATGTATTAAAGACGAAATACCAGAACAGGAAGATCAAGAACGACTGTTAAAGGAAGAGTTGCATAGTTTTTTATCAGATGATAAAAATTAGTTTGAAGATTTTATTCAACCTGTGGAAGTGGTAAATTCTACTGCTAAGGTGAATAAGAAAATACATATGTAGTTTCCCATGAAGATTTTAATGTTTTGCAATGGTGGCACTTGCATCAAGCAGAATTTCCACTTCTATTTAAAGTTAGCAGCAAAATTGTATCTACTCCAGCAAGTAGTGCGTGCAGCTTTAGAACGAATATTTTCCTCAGCCAGGCAACTTTTTTTTTTTTTTATAATGTACGCGCACTAAGGATTTTGGATACCCTTATAATGAAGTAACACAGTGCGGGCATTAGGGAACTGAAGGATTAGGAAAAGGGAGATACCGATGCACGTTGTCTGTAAACTGTAATGTGAGGGAAAAACAGAGCGGGGTAGAGCATTCCACATTCGTATTGTACGATTAAAAAACGAATCCTTGTATTTCACTGTACGTCCGAATACAGGCTTGAGGGTAAACTGATATGCATTCCTAGCATGGCGAGTATTGCGGTTGAATTGCTGTAGGGGTGGAATGCAACTGGCAATTTCATTTGAGCACTTGTGGTGGAAATACCGATAAAACAATGACAAGCAGGAGACATTACGACGATGACTAAGAGAGTCAAGTGATTTCGCGATGTGTCGATCGCCAATAAATTTTACCGCACGTTTTTGGATCCTGTCAAGTAGCTTTCCGAAAAACGTAGTTTGATTGGTTCTGACCCAGATCTAGTAAACCAAATTATGTTTTTGAATTCAAATATTGACAAAACTGATATTTAAAAAAAAAAAAAGTGATTCATACTTCTTTGACGTTAGGCAAAAAGGTCTTAAGTCAAAAAATTGCATTTTGGGTTTTTGATTGGGTTTTACTCAATTTTTTTTTTCTCTTTCGTTTGGTATAAACGACTTAAGTCTAGCACAACTGCTTCCCATCGTAATAATTTAGTCTTTAGGCAACAAGTCAGAAAAATACATATGTGGTTTGGTATTAACGTCTCTGAAACATTAAAGATTCTTCTAAGGACTTAAGTCAACTTAAGTCTTTTATACCGAACGGAATAATCAAATAGGTGAATAGCGTAGATATACTTATGTATATTTTTATTTTTTTTCGTTGCAACGCATTTAGAAAAACATTCAAAAAACGAAATGAAAGAGAAGAAATATAAACGGTTTTTGCATCACCTATCTAATCTAGTTAGTTACCCAGCGCTTTTGTTTTGTGAATGAGTTTTAATTGAATATTATCTCAGTGTGTACTAACTCTTTGGTTCTCTGAATTCGATTGACATTATTATTCGATTATTATAACAATAATAATAATTAAGTGTTGTGGATTATAATGAGTGAAAGGAGTAAATATATATTGAATTTAGCTTTAGCGAATTCTGGAAAGCGTAGTAAGTGTGTTATAACGGGTGATCCAAGTAGAGATACTTTTTTCAATAGCCTTTTTTGACAGATCACGTGTGAGTCGTGTCATGCTGGCATATCATTTTTGTTTAGTATTGTTTGGCATTTCATAATGGAAAGACTTACGCGTGAACAACG
Organism: Ferdinandea cuprea; assembly: GCA_963576555.1. NCBI lineage: Eukaryota > Metazoa > Arthropoda > Insecta > Diptera > Syrphidae > Ferdinandea > Ferdinandea cuprea. The sequence goes on from OY754958.1 coordinate 138,170,518, forward strand.
TTTACAAATTGTTCAACTTTATTATGAAAATTCACGTTCTGTGAGGAATGTGTTTCGTGCACTTCGCTCAACTTATGGTCAACATAATCGGCGTACTGAGCGTACTATTCGCAACACCATCACCCATTTTGAGACCCAGCATTCATTATTGGATAATATTGGACCGAATAGACCACGTCCAGCACGCTGTGAAGAAAATATAGCGGCCGTAGCTGAGAGTGTACACGAAGACCGTAGAGAGTCGATTCGGCGCCGTTCGCAGCAACTCGGACTGACGTATGGAACGACTTGGCGCATTTTACGTCAAGATCTTAAATTGAAAGCTTACAAAATGCAGCTTGTGCAACAACTGAAGCCGCTCGACCTTCCCAAGCGACATCGCTTCGCTCTATGGGCTCTTGAAAAGTTCCAAGAAGATCCGACGTTTTCGAGGCAAATTTTGTTTAGCGATGAGGCCCATTTCTGGCTCAATGGGTATGTAAACAAACAAAATTGCCGCATTTGGGACGAAGAGCAACCTGAAGAGATTGAAGAACTGCCACTTCATCCAGAAAAAACAACGGTTTGGTGTGGTTTGTGGGCCGGTGGAATCATCGGTCCATATTTCTTTAAAAATTATGCCGGTGCGAACGTAACGACAAAAGGGTAACCTTCATAGCAAATCTTGTAAATGTTAAAGAAAAACAGGTTTCTCGCAAAAGAAAATCTGGCAGTTCAAAAAGCAGGGAAGTAACTTATGAATACTTTCTTGAAGTAAACGGTGCAAGAGTTTCTGTATGCAAGGGTTGCTTCAGCAGAACTTTAGATGAAAAAGAAAGGTTCATGTCAAACGCCATCAAAAATAAGATGCTTAACACATCCGGCATTACAGTGGACGACCATAGAGGTAAAAAATCTTCGAAAAACAAAAAGTCTGAAGAGGAGCTTAATGAAGTTCTGGCTCACATAAAATCTTTTCCAAGCTATGAAAGTCATTACACCAGACGTACGAATGAGAAACAGTTTTTACCTTCCTATTTAAACTTGCGCATTATGTACGACTTATACAAAGAAGGACGAGGAAGTTTTGTTGGTCGTTCAATTTATGAGAGAGAATTTCATAAATTGAAACTCGCCTTTAAAAAGCCCAAAGTGGACACCTGCTACAAGGGCGACACCCTTCACATGCGCGTTCAAGTTGCTGCTAATCAGGAAGAAAAACAGGAAGCAGAAAACGATCTCCAAATCCACCAGGAGCAGGCTAATGCAGCATATGATGCCAAAAAAGCTGATAAGTTAGCAGCACAAGACAGCGCGCAAAAGAAATGCTTTAGCTTCGATCTTCAGCAATGCTTGCCAACAACGTTTGTTGGATCTTCGGTAGCATTTTATAAAAGGCAGCTATGGACCTATAACCTCACTGTTCACGATAATGCTACCGGAGATTCAACGCATTACATGTGGCATGAAGCTCTAGCTGCTAGAGGGGGAAATGAAATTGCATTTCTGAGGTGACATTTTATTCAGACACATGCGGGGGACAAAATAAAAACAGTCATGTGGCGGCAATGTTTTTAATGGCTCAAGTTAAGTTCCCCAATTTAACCATAAACCACAAGTTCCTTGTTCCAGGTCATACACATATGGAATGTGACGTGGATCATTCCATGATTGAAAAACAAAAAACCCCTGTTTACCACCCCCACGATTGGTACCAGCTAGTACGAACAACAGGCTTAAAAAATAAGTTCCAGGTACACGAAATGCAGCAAGAAGAATTCTTCGATTTTGCCGCTTTGTTGAAGACAGTGTTGGTGTGCAGAAAAAAAAATACTAGAAATGAGCAGTTTTCTTGGCATGGTGTGCAATGGCTCCAATACCAGCAAAACAATTTAAATCACTCCGAAGAGTTCAAGATTTTAAGCTTTCTTAGACTTTTGATTAATTAAACAATTTCCTATTTTATAACATAATGAAACTGTTTTATTTCCTGACTTAAGTCTTACAAAAAAACAAAATGAGAGGATCCTAAGGACTTAACCCTCTAATACTCAAGAGTGCCTCAAGGCACTCTTTATATAATTTGTATTATCTAGAAAACGAGAAGCTTTTAAGTCATTTGAATTTTTGATGCGTGTTGGAAAAAACCATGTGAATTTATGAGTCGAAGCTTTGAAAGCTCTCCGAAGCTTTATAAGGGGATTTTTTTCGTAATGTTCATAAGCATCATGCTTTTGCGCGCAAAAATTTAGATACTGTTTCGTGTAGTGTTTTGGTTTAATAATAAAAGTTAAATAAATACAAAATCAGCCAAATAAAAATTTTTGTTACTGAAGGTAAGATATTAAAAATCCAAATCAAGTTGCTTATATGCAAATTTATAAACATAGTGGGTGATGAGTGCCATGAGGCACTCTTGGGACTCCACGCAACCTTTTACTAGCAGCGCCTATTTCACAACTGCATGCAATTTTCGTGTTTGTTTCTGTTTAATATATTCTTTAGACATATTGAAATAAAATCGAAATGGCAGACCGAATGCGTAAACGTTTTAAATTGTCCGAGTTGACCGATGAAGAGTTGCTGGATTTGTTCAATGAAGTTGAGTCGGACGATGAACTCTTGAGTAACTCTATTGATGACGATGAAGGCAGCTTGGATTTGCTAGAAGCACTGAACACAGCATTGGAGGACGCCGAAACTATTTCATTTGTAGACAATACCGCTGAAAATGTCAAAGATAAGGTCCAGGAGCTGGAACCTCGTTCACCACTGCCAACAATTGAATATTCAGCGTGTATGTCTGAGCCTTCTTCTGGTGGTTTCAATTGTGCCGGTAAGAAAACCAAATTATAGAATGGTATTCAAATAACTAATTAATTTATGAATAGGTGTTGAATCCATAAACAAGGTGCCGACTAAGGTAATATGGCGGCAGCAATCGATGCAGTTGCATGTCAACGACGTAGCTTTTCGGGGAGATTCTTCACTACCAGGTTGTATAAAGGAACTTGAAACACCGTTGGAGATTTTCTGTTACTTCTTCGATTCAGAGATTATGAATATGATTGTTGAAGAAACCATTCGGTCATCACTAAAGGAAAACATCGCCAGTCAGTTCAAATTCAGCATTGACGATATCCATCACTATATTGGAATTTTGATCTACATGTCAATTTATCGGTACCCGAATATAAAAAGCTACTGGGGTATAAATGCATTTGGACCTGTAAAACACTCCATGTCGCGAAACAAGTTTGAAGAAATCAAAAAATACTTCTCATTGCGGGATGAGAGTAAGCGAATCAAGAAGGGTGAACCAGGATACGATTCACTGTATCGCACGCGTACATTTTTAGATCATCTTAACCATAGATTTGATTCCGTACCAAAGCAAGCACGACTCTGTGTCGATGAACAAATGTGCAGCACGAAAATGCGACACCACCTTCGGCAGTATATGCCCAATAAGCCTCATAAGTGGGGCATTAAGCTGTTTGTGTTGTGCAATTCATTTGGTTATGCCTACCGGTTTGAAATCTATAGTGGTGCAGGTGACAACGTGATCTTGCCTGATTATCCAGATTTTGGAGCTGCGGCCAACATTGTTGTACGCCTGACAAAAACGGTACAAAGTTTCAAAAACCACATTTATTTCGACAACTTTTATACGCCTTTACCTTTGATGGTTTATTTGCGTGCTAAGGGGATATATAGCCTTGGTACAGTGCGTGTTAATCGCATTCCAAATTGCAAGCTACCGAATGACATTACGATCAGGAAAAAGCCTAGCAAATGTATTATGGAAAGACAATAAAGCCGTTTGCTTGCTGTCCACTTATGTGGGTGTTAAGCCGTCTTTGAAATTAAATGCAAATGAAGGAATAGCAAAGATAGCTCGTTACGACAGGAAATCTAAAAGACACATAGAGGTTGATTGTCCCCAAATTATTCGGGAATATAATGCCCACATGGGCGGTGTAGACCTCATGGATGGACTTATGGATCGTTATCATATTCGAACAAAAACAAGGGATGCCATGACTCCAATTTTTTACCATTTAGTTGATATGGCAACGACAAATGCCTATGTTTTATACAGGCGCATAAAAAAGGAAAAAAAGAGCACAGACAAATTGTTGAACCTTCCGGAGTTTCGCGAATCAATTGCTGCTGGTTTGGTGACATTTCAAAGCAAGCATAAACGCGGTCGCCCATTCCGTGATTATGATCGGAAAATTCCGTCACCATCATCACAACGAACTGCACAACCCGGTTGGACAATGCAATCTCCATCCACGCCGAGATCTTCAAAGCCATCGCTCACAGTTGGTGATTTCAGATATACGGTTTGATGGAGTCAACCATTTTCCTGTTTGGATGAGTCGAGATAGTGGCAAGAGATGGTGCAAGCACTGTAAGAAATCGCAAACACAATGTATGTGCACAAAATGTAATCTGCACTTATGCTGTACGGCAAATAAAAATTGTTTCTTTGAGTATCATAATCAAAAATAAAAAAAACTCAGATATGTAAAAATTCACTTAAAACCCCAAGAGTGCCTTGAGGCACTTATTTACTTTTTCCCCCTTTACAGGTAAACTAAAATTAGTACACACTTTTTGAGGTCATTTTTGAACTTAGGAGCTACAATTTACCCCAAAAAATATTATAAAACTTTGTTTCTGCTAATATTCTTCAATTGGGTCTTAGAGGGTTAATTAATCGAAAAAACGGTAAATACTAATGAATTTGGAAAAATGTATTAACATTATTATAAGGTCTTCATTTCAGAGATTTTATACCATAATTTTTTCTTCAAATAAATGTATTCCCGATTTGCAAATAATTAAACTATTTCCAATTTGGTTTAACGAAAAACTGCAGTTTCTGACTTAAGACCTTTTTGCCTAACGTCAAAGTCTTTATGTATGTATTAACAAAATACATATAAAACTGTGTTTCACTTTAAAACACTGCCGCCATCTTACAATATTACTCCCCGTAAATCAAGTAATGAGTGGACTCAAAGTATTCGGTGTACTCTGGGTAGTCTATCCATTCCATGTGAGTACACTAACTAAATGGTTTGTTGCAAATGGGTGAGAGTATTTCATTCAGTAATCAAATATCTGGTTATTCATTCATTTACTTTTTGAAGATGTGAGTTCAGTGAATGAGGTACCCGAAAAGTACCGAATGGCTTGAAAATGGTTTGGCCGGCTGCGTTCCGACTGCGTGGTAAGATTTTATTTTTACATTTTTTATTTCCCTTACAAAAGTGACACGCAAAAAATTGACAAGCAAAATGAATATCAAATGTAAAACCGTACTCACTCATGTTTCTTCTTCTTCTGACTTTCGTCCCGGGCGGCCGCAGCTGTCTTCTGAATGTGCGAAAGCTTTGGGACAAGGGGGGTAGATGTCGAGGCAGGTGGTAAATTCAATCGTGATTCGGTGCTCGATCGCACTGGAGATGAAAAGCTGACAGATTTTTGAAGCACCGAGGGCGGCACTGCCACTTCAACGCAACTGGTTGTTGTCGTAACTGTATAGGAATCTTTTTCGGAAGTGGAAAGCTTGACTTGTCGCTTCTTTGGAATATTTCGAATAGCTGTGTGCTTTTGGATGGAAGTCTGCCGGGGTGAACATGAGAATAGGATAATCTCGTCGGACGCCTTGACGCAGTGCCTCTCGTCTTGATTCATGAAAATGTTCAATTCGAATGACTTCACTGAGGTGGCTGGAACTGCTGGTGGTCCATCAGGACCATTGAAAGTAACTGACTGAAACCGCTTTGCGTCCGTTTCGTCGATAAGAACCAACTCACAATGGTCATAGGGATCGTCTTCTTCGTCGTCCTCATCGTCCTCGGCATCCGCTTCGTCACTGGAATGATGAGGAGACGAAGGTGGTGGCGGATCCAATGGCGGTGGCGTTTGCGGAGCTAATATAACTTTGGTTGGAGGTGAAAGCTCTTCTTCTTTTATGGGAAAGGGAGTTAGTGGATGAAGGGGCTGCAGAATAACTATAGGCTCAAGGTCCACTGCCAATTTCGGCTTTGGTTTCTGCGCAGTCGTTGCTGTCTTCTTTTTTGCAACGGCTTTTGGCTTATTTACACCGTTGGTTTTTTTCGCCACCGTTGTTGAGAAGCCGTCGTAAGTTTTCGGTGATCGCGTGGAACGTTGCGAATGACGTATGGGCGTCGGGATCACTGTAACTTCTTTTGCCAATTTTGCCAGTGTTTTCTTAGCCGCAGGCTTGACAGCTTTCACTTTGGCCTTGCTGGGACAAGGGCCAGCTGCCGTTAGTTTTGTCTTCTTTTGCATGACTTTCGCCTTGCTATTGGGAGTCGATTGACTCTCCGGTGGCTGTTTTCTGGCGGAAAGATTCAAAGCAGCTAGGACATCCATTTGCTCGGCACATGGCGACTTCTCCAATGGCACCAACATGTTAGCGACAGGCGTTGTGACGACCTTAATGATCTTTTTCTCCATTGTTGTCACCGTTGATGTAACATACTTTTTGCGGATTTTCGTTTCCTTCAATTTGACCTGCGTCGTTGCTTTTTCAGTCGCGCGATTTTTGCTTGTGCTCGGAGACGTTTTCTTCTTATTCAAATCAGACGTTAGTTTCGCCTTTATTCGCTGCTTTTTCTGTTCCAAATCGGATATTTGTTTCCGTTTGGCTTCGCTGTCTTCTGCGGGGAGTGTGGCGCTCTCGGGGGTATCTGATTTTTTCGGTGTCAACCAACTCCGGACTGGGTAGCGTACCTCCCACTCATTGCTGACCAGCTGATTATTGTCCGCCGATGGCATATCACTGGTAGCAGGGCCTTCTCTTTTCCAATCGTCATCCTCGGTGCTACTGATCTCCGACAGATCCTCTATCGCGTTGGATGTGTTTAATTTTGACTTGGTCGGTGATGCTGATGCGGCTGATGGGGAGGATGACGAGGATGACGAAGAAGAAGACGACGACGATGAAGAAGACGACGATGATGATGAACTTGATGTAGACACGTTCGAAGTGGCCATTTCTTCCTCGTCGTCAGTTAGTTCGGGCAATCCAGCCGCGAGATTGTAATGCAAATCAACTTGTGGCGGCAGTGCGTCGTCCTCGGCAAAAGACTTGACCCTGCTAAGAACTGTCGCCTCACAGGGGATTTTCTCCTCGACGAATTCTGCGGATTTGTTTGGCGTGGCCAATTGAGCCGCATCCACCTTTCGCTTCTGCGCAGACTCTCGCAGCTGTTGTTCGATTTTCTTATCTAAATCATCGGACTCATCGGGCCTGTAGTACGAACCTCCGGACGAATAGTCCGTTTCTTTTACAAACGGCGTCAGACTGCATCCGGGAGTGATGGCGAACTGTGGCGTTGAAATGTTCGAGTTCTTCGCCTCCGAGATGTTTCGCAACGAGTCCATCATCTTGAAAATCGGGGTATCCAATGTTGACGCAACGATACCCGGCGTTGCGGGAACCCCTAAAAGAGGATCTTCTGAAGTCTTGAACGGCGTATCCAGCAGACAAGCAATGTTGGCTGTTCTTTTCTCGCGTTCTTCTTCCAATTTAATCGAAGGAACCATGGCTGGCTGCGCGAAAACTGTTTCCTCTGGAACTTTTTCTACGAGTTCTTTGCTGGAGTTTCCCTTGGAGGAGTTCCTTTTGACGGTGGCCGCAGCCGCATCAGTCTTATGCGGTGTTGGTATTTTGATGTTAAAAATTGACTTTGAAGGCGTCTCTTTCTTTTTCTTCACCGCAGGTTTGGGACTTTTCTCTTTGGCCGCTTTCTGGCGTGCTTTTACGCGTGCCCGCCTCGATGCGGGCGCCAGTTTGCCTGGCGTCATTGTCTTTCGTCTCTTCCGCCTCGGATGTGCAACCTTGCTTGGATCCTTGGCATTGACCTCGCGCAGATAGTAGTCGAAATTACTTTGAGTGGTCTCTCGCATTCGCTGCCATTTCTTCAGTTCCACTGCGGATATTTCCAACTTTTTTGGCTGCAAAATAGAATTGTCATTCAGTTCTTGCTTTTCCACGATCTCGTTAAGCTCAGACTTCTGGGTGGATTTGTCCTCCTCGGACTTGGACAGCACACGCTTTACGGTTCGTGAATTTGATTTTCTCTTGGGCGTGTCGACCAATTCTCGGACAATCACGGTTTGGTTGATAGCGTTGTCCACGCTGTTGGAATTCTCCGAATCGCCAACTGCTTCAGCCGCGATTTCGATCATAGGCAGAATCTCTACGTTTTTTATTACGGGTCCCTCCTCAGCGCACTCCACCGGAACAGGCTTTTTCATCGCCTTCCTGTACGCGGGCAGAGGAGAAAAGTTGAGCGTCCTAACGTGGGACCTTTTTCTTGGCGTCGAAAGACTCTTGAAGCTTCTCGAAAGCAAGGTGCCTGTTGATGGCGTCGTCCCATCTTGAACTATTCTCGACTCTAATGCATTTCCACTTGGAAGCGGCTTCGTCTGCTTAGCCGCCGGTTTCTGCGCATCTTCCGTCTTTTCAATTTTCTGCGTACTGTTGGTTAAGATAATCTTATTTGGTTGCAGTTGATCGGCCGAGACGATGATCGGCTCCGGCAATGGAATTTCGATGCGCGACACATCAAGGTTTATGTCGCCTTGCAGCTGCTGTATCATCTCGTTATTAATGAAGAAGGGTAAGTTTAGGAGACCCTCACTAGTAAGAAGGAGAGGACACGTAAGCTGGCCTGTGCTAGCGTCAAAGAACATTTGATTGTCCAGAGTCGCGTTGACAATTTGGCCATTTTCAGTCGTCATGCTGATCACCTGATCGCCCGTGGATTGTGGTGGACACTTTTGTGCGCTTTCGTTTGAGTTCAATACGAGCAGCTTGGATACTGAGAAATTTGGATCGATCAACGAGCCAAAAGTGGAGTTACTGCTGGTAGGAGCGGTATTCACGCAGTCGGCATCATTTACTTGGGCTGTGACCTTCTGTGATCCCTCCTCATTTTCAATTGACGAGATGTTGCTCAAGGTGTCGGAAGGATTTGCTTGAGCTGCTAGACATTTGAAATGAAAACATAAGCAAAGCTAATTCATGACTACACGTTGAATACTTACAAACGACGCCTTGAAGAAACTCATCAAACATGGGATCCACTTCAGTGGCTTTTGTGGCGTTTTTCACCACAGCTTCTAGCCGATCCAACTCATCCATCAGACTGAATTCGACTTTTTCATCGGTAGCAGGCGGTGCAGTTTGGCATGTTGATGTCTTCAGCGCTCTGTTGATGTTCTTAACAAGCTTCTCTTGGAATTCTTCATGACTGAGCAATGCCAATGATATATCCTATGAGAGAGAGATTTTATTTTCGGTCCCTGTTAAGCCTTCTTAACACTTTGAACTTACCGGAATCGACGGTAAAAGCATTTCCTCTTCGTGATTTGTTGCTCTGGGAGTCGATGTTGATTGCTTTGTGGGATCAGATGTGTCAGGCTCATCGTCGCCAGAATCTAAATCGCAAGCTTCCGACTGGCTAAGTATTTCGTAGTCCTTTGAGTTCGATCCTTCAGAGTCATGCATATAGTTGATGGCTCGCGATGTTCTCAAGCGCTTTGTGGCAGATTTTGGTGGTTGTATTTCTTCGTGGCGGGCAGAATCTAAGCTATCTGTGGACACTCTGTTGAGGAAGATTGATTGATAGAGATCTATGGAATTTATACAAAAATTGACGATTACAAACCTTTTTCGTTTGCTGGCATTGGAAGCGTTGTCTTTGCTTTCAGTTACTGTTGCTGAAGTACTGTAATTAATCAGGGAGCTTACTTTTGTTGATAGATTCTTTTGCTGTAGGGTTTCACGAATGGATAGCGGCATTGTTTCAATTACCTTGTCCACTGAATGCGATATAGAATAACGAGAAAAGAAATTAATTAAAATGCTTTATTAGTTGAGAAAATGGCAATGGGTTCGGGCTCAATTACGATTTTAGCGGAGTGTGATCTTGCGAAATATGTGTAGCTCCGACAAAATATTTGGGACAAAGTTTATTAAGTTTTAAAAACTTAATTCACTTTGATTTTATATAAAGGGTGTTTTTTTTAGAGGTTGGTTTTTCGAATAGAGATAAAATTGACAATTTGTGGTCAAATCTGGCAACTCTAATGTCATTTATGTTCAGTTTGCTTTGCCATTTCATCATGAACAGGTTGACAAATGAACAACGCTTCCAAATCGTGCAAATTTATTTCGAAAATAATGGTTCAAAATTTTTTTCTTTCTTTCAAAATTTTCAAAATTTTGTTCAGTGATGAGGCTCATTTTGGATTGAATGGCTACGTCGACAAGCAAAATTGCCGCATTTGGAGTGAAGAGAATCCACATGAGACCCTTGAAACGCCATTACATCCATAAAAACTGACTATTTGGTGTGCTCTATGGGCTGGTGGAGTCATTGGGCCATACTTCTTCCGAAATGATGCTGGAGAGTGCCAAATTTTCTTAGTTTAGTTGTAAGAGTTATTTTTATTTAATTTTAAATACTAAATGTAAGTTAGGTTAAGTTGAAAGGCAATGTTCATTAATTTTGTTTATCTTAGAGCGCCCGCATAGGGCCGTAAGTTTAAATTTAAATAATAACATAGTTACGTTAGTTAAGCTAGTTTTAAGCATTTTTGTTTAGCATCTAAGAATCAATGAATTACTCAATAAAAAGCATTAAAACTGAACTGATAATGCTGGAGAGTCAGTTACCGTTAATGGAGACCAGTACACAGCCATGATAACAGACTATTTTGTTCCCGAATTGGTTGGCATGAATGTGGATGAGATGTGGTTCCAACAAGACGGCGCTACATGCCACACAGCGCACGTCACAATCGATTTATTGAAGGAAACATTCAATGAGCGCATAATTTCGCGGAATGGACCCGTCAATTGGCCACCAAGATCGTGTGATTTGACATCATTGGATTATTTTCTTTGGGGATATGTGAAGTCGCTCGCCTACGCCAACAAATCAGAAACTTTAGGGGACTTGGAAGCCAACATTTGTGGCGTTATTGCCGTCATACAGCCCCACATGCTTGAAAAAGTAGTTGAAAATTGGACCTCTAGACTTGTCTTTATTCGAACCAGCCTTCCAATAAGGCCAAATTGATGAACATTAAAACGATTTTTTTGTGTTTTATTTCAATTCGAAATTATATGCCTCTAAAAAAAACACCCTGTACATGTGCATACATTTGAACGTACTTAGTAACCACTAATTTTTAAAAAAAAATATTCAATTCTGCTCTGGGGATGATTTCAAACCCCTACTCCCGCTGACTCATAGTGAAATCAGAGAACAGACCTCAACTGCATTGCCTTCACAAGCGTTGACGGTCTTTTGGTAGGAAAATTAATCCATGTCAATATCTGCTTCTGGTCCATCTATATCCTCGCATAGTTTAGTTTAGTTTGGCTAAGTTTATTAGTATTAATTCAATACTTTACAAATCCATTCATACTAAAGGGTGAATTTTTAATAGTTAAGCAGTGGTTAGTAAGGCGTCCAAACGTCATCTGTCAAAGTGAAAAGTTTTCAGTATATTTCTTGTGGGGTTATGTAAAGTCGTTAGTCTATGTGGACAAGCCGAAGCAAAATTGGACCTTCCAAATGGACCATTTCAAACGGAGCCGCGGACAACATTTACATGAAGTTGTCTTTAAAACGTAAAAGGCAAAGGTCTATTTATCGATAACAATAAAAAAAATTAATATTTGATCCAAATTTGAGTGTTTTATTCGATTTTTTAAAAAAATACACATTTACAAAATTTACAAATTTATTTAATTCAGACTTCTAATCACATTTGTATTTCTTTTTACAAAATCTAGACATTTACTTTTAAAAATTCTAAAACTTTGTTCAATTTTTATTTCGTTAGGTAGACTATTAAACCATGTACAACTTTTATAATTGATTGTGTTTTAAGCAGATAAGAAGGATTGATTGCATAATCTAAAGTCGTTATAACTGGTACGGCTGTGCATCTCCAACCTGCCTGACCTCCCTTGTTAAGTACATAGGCGCGGCTCCATATATAATTTTAAAAACAGCTAGCAGCGTGTTGTATTTTAACCTTTGCCTTACATTCAGCCATTTAAGCGCGTTCAGCATACAAGTTATTGGCGTAAAATGATTGCACTTCAGGATACTCCTCATAGCCTTGTTTTGGAGCTTTTGGAGCCTTTCTATAGGGTCCGCCATATAACGTTTTTTTTTTCAACTCGTGCTTATTTCGCGAATGGTAACACTTAGCTCATGTCTGATTTGACAGATAATTAGTTTTAACCTTCCGCTGAACGAATATGGTTGCGTATACGCTTAAACAACGCTGGGAAACGCTGGCCTGCGACCGGCTTAGAGAAGATGCCGATTTTGCCAAAAAAAAAATCATCTTTTCAGATGAAGCTCAATTTGATCTTGGCGGGTATGTAAACAAGCAAAATTGTCGCATTTGGGGCACAGAAAACCAGCACGCAGACATTGAAAAGCCGATATACCCAAACGAGTAACTGTTTGGTGCGGATTTTGGTCCAGAGGCATAATTGGGCCATTTTTCTTCGAAAATAAGCAAGGAGTGGCCGTTACAGTCAATGACAATAGTTATCGGGCAATGTTGAACGAATTTTTGTTCACAGAAATTGAAGAGGAGGATATTGGCAACATTTGGCTATGAAGCTACACTCGATGTTTTGCGCCCTGTTTTTGAAGATCGCATTATCAGCCGCAGAGCTGATGTCGTTTGGCCACCGCGGAGATGCGATTTGACACCGTTGGACTATTATTTGTGGGGTGCCGTAAAAGATAAGTGTTACGCCGACATGCCAGACACAATTGACGCTTTAAAGGACAATATTCGTGAAGCCATTGGTGAAATACAGCTGCACACAATCGATAATGTGCTTAAAAATTGGACCGATCGTGTAGGCTACTGCATGGCCAGCCGAGGCAGTCATTTGAATGAAATTATTTTCCATTATTAACCGGAAGGATTGTACTTTCAAATAAGAAGAGAAATTTGAGAAAATATTCAGCAGTTTTGTTTTATAGCATTTTCAAAAAAAAAAAAGTTATTTGGTGGACACTATATATGACCTTGATTGCAGCATGAAAAAATGTATTGTAGCGCAAAACTCAAAATGAGGTTTCACTACAGTATTATTAACCATTATAGCTGTCATATCATTCATTTGCTTCTTGATTCTTTTAAAGAAACCAATTTCTTTACCTATTTTTTTTTATTACCATTCCCAGATATTTTATGCTGTTTACGTTTTCAATAATTTTACCATTTATCTTAGTTTTAGTTTATTATTATTTTAGTTTTTTTTTTCGTTCAATTTTAATTTGTTAATTTTTAACCATTCATTTAATTTAGCTATATATCCCCAAGTCAATATCCCCAAATCCAAAATCAACAATCACAAAATCCTTAAACATAGATTTCCAATATTTCGAGTTTGGCGCCAAACATGAATTCTTAAATACACTCGAAATATTGGAAATCTATGTTCAAGGATTTTGTGATTGGGAATCTATGTTTAAGGATTTTATAAATTAAAATTGCAACTCATTTTTCAATTGCATATATTCAAGATAATAACATATATAATATTACAACTTAAATTCAAAAAATATAATAAAAAGGACTTCAAGAAAGAAAAACTAACGAAAAATAAGAACTTCTTAACATAATGATATGTTATGTGATATAAATTGTAAATATTCCATTTTGCCGATATTCGGTCGTTTTGAAATAATTTTTTTTAATTTTTTGTAACGTTTAATGCGAGATTTTTTTTTGCACTGGTTCTTCGCCACTATTTAATTTTTGTAGTGTTGTTTTCACGACAATCATTTATTTCGAAAGATCTGCAATTAAATCGTACAAGCCAGATCTTTTTCTGTCAACTATGCTTTTGAGGCGGCGGTGCCAGGCTTCCACACAGTTCTGTGTTCGAGGAAAATTTGTCTTAACACAATCGGCAACTGACCAAAACTTAGGTTCATATTTTCTTTTATTACCGACGACATAGTTCTTTTTAAACCAAGAACAAAGTTTTCTGAAACTATTGTCATCAAAACTTCTGCTTAGCTCAGAAAAGTAAGTTGGTATTTCTTCTGGCGGTACAAATGCCAAGCTTTTCAGCATCCTGACGTATAAACTGAATGTCTCATTATTGCCATATATCCTTTGAAGCCTCTGTTTTTGTACCCTCCTCCAAATTATTTGCCCGAAATGAAACAAACATCCTTGGAAATGGGCAGAAGGGAAATAAGGTTTTGCTGTCAAATAGATGGTACTTTCAAAATCAGAAATGATTCTTAAAGGATTTAAGTTTATATTTCTTTCAAGCGCCAATCGAAATAATTCATAAAAGAACTCATTATAAGCCTGCGAAGTTTTTTTGCTCATAAGGCAAAAAACCAGAGGCACAACCTGTCCATCTATAAGTCCTTGTATACTAAATAATTGACGCATAATAGATGGAACAACATAGAATGTTCCATCCATTAGCCAACACTGACTCTTTCCCAAAGCTTTTAGTGAGGTTGTAGTTCCCAGAATTATATTTTTTTCGCCATTTAATAATTTCTCGCTTAGAACAAAGAGTTCGCCTTCTAAAGTTAGTAGCTCTTCAGGAATATTAATAGATGTTAAATCGGCCAGTTCAGCACGAGTTTTATTTATGTGACGAGTTCGACCTACCTTCCTTTTTTGAGCGCCTTTACTTGGTAAGTACACACGACATTCCGGTTCGCATCCGACAATACTTTCCCGAATTATTTGCGACGGTTGCAAAGATGTTGAACTTGCCATGTGCTTTAAGTTGTTATCAGCAATGGAAATATTCAATTTATGTACTATAGGGTCATGATTGTGGGTCGACGGAGATTTCTGAAGTACGTGCTTTTCATTATTTTTTTTTGTGACCACAACACTTTTGCAAAAATATTCCTTCCGTTTCGCACAAGACCATCTAAATTGTTTTTTTTTTGTTTTTGAATGCAAATGGTAGTCATATCCATCAATAAACAATTTTTCTTTGCCCTTCTGTGATTTTATAACGTTAATTTCCATAGCTGCCGATTTAATGTTTCTCCGCCAAATGCCAATGTAGAAATGACGCGACAAGCGGTAAAACTTGTTTGTTAATTAATCGATAAGCGGTACATGTGCAATCATCGTCTATGTACAATCGGTATGTACAATCATCGTCATCTACTGTGGGGATTTTGCATTTGCAAAACATTTGGGGATTTTTCATTTGGGGAATTTGTACTTGGGGATAGTCAATTCGGGTATTTTTCCAAAGGTGGGGATTTTGCATTTGTGTATTATGTAGGTATCCCAAAAAGTAACGCTCCTAGAATCGAGCCTTGCGGAACTCCTTGTTCAACCTCAACACAATCCGAAACGTAATTTTTAACTTTTGTTCTTTGCACCCTCCTTGTCAAAAACTATCTGAATCATTCCAGTTCTTTATTTCGAACTCCGTACTTAGACAATTTTCTCAAAAGTGTGTCCCTATCAATTTGTTTCAAAAGTACGTTTCAAATCTAAGAAGAGTGCTAGTATTTTCTTTTTCTATCCGCCACCCTTCCATTCGTTTACAATGTGGTTAACTGCTGCTTCACATGAATAATTTTTTCTATATCCAGACTGATATATCGAAACTCTCAATTAACTGTTGCTTTATCATAGTCTCGATCATTTTTTCGGTTGGTAGCTACTGAAATATGTTTATACTTTTTTAGACGACTGGCATTAGTATAGAGACATATACACAAACCACGGAAAAACCACATGGTTACGAAGCAACCAAAAGCCTCGGATACGGACGGATTCACTGTTGACGACCCTGCAAAACAGAAAAAGGACAATGATTTTCGGATCTGCACGTGGATTGTTCGAACCCTGAATAGACCACGTGCAGCCGAACAATTAGCGGAGGCCCTAGCCTGCTACAATGCAGATATCACCGCCATCCAGGAAGTGCGATGGGATGGACCGGGCAAAAGAAGGATAAAAAAACTGTGACATCTACTAAGGTGATTGCTATAGGGAACAGAAGCAGCGTCTATTTGGATGTGGATTCGTTGTAAGCGGCAGACTAAGGCAAGAAGTGTTGAGCTTTCAACACGTTAGTGAACGCCTTACAACCATTCGCATCAAGGCTAAATTCGCCAACATCAGCCTTTTATGCGCTCACGGCCCCACAGAAGAGAAAGATGATGCTACCAAAGAATGTTTCTACGAGCTCCTCGAGAAAACATATGAGCAATGTCCTAAATACGACGTTAAAATTGTCCTAGGTGATTTTAACGCCAAAATAGGAAAGGAGGACATCTTTGGTAGCACAATCGGAAAGCATAGCCTACACGACACCACGTCTGGAAACGGACTTAGGCTAATTGACTTTGCTGCGGGACGTAATGTTGCTATAGCTAGCACACGGTGTCCTCACCTCAATATCCACAAAAGAACATGGCGGTCACCAGATCACCAAACCGTCAATCAAATTGATCAAATTGACCATGTTGCGATCGACGCAAGGCACTCCTCCAGTATCCTAGATGTCCGAACTTTCCGAGCGGCCAACATAGACTCGGATCACAACCTTGTTGTAACCAAGGTATGTATGCGGATATCCCAGACACAACAACAACGAGGAAATACTGTGAGGAGATTCAACGTTGAACGGCTACAAGCGCAACAAACCGCCAGAACTTTTGCCGATCGCGTATCCCTCAACCTCTCGAGAAGTCCTGTGCTGCCAGCATCAAGTGCTGAAGACCAGTGGCATCGATTGCAAGAAGCCATTAGAAGCGCCGCAACTGATGTGCTTTGTTTCACCAAACCACCCCACGAAATCCCTGGTTCGATGAAGAGTGCCGGCAAGCGCATGCAGCAAAACAACGTGCCTACGAAGCGGCGCTGCACAGAAGGACGAGAGCGGCTCGTGAGCTCTACGAGCAAAAAAGGAGGGAAGAACACCGGCTTCTCCGGAAGAAAAAGAAAGAGCATGAGAAGCGCGCGATCGAGGAAAAAGAGAGGTGGTACTCCAGGAACAATGTTCGGAAGTTTTACCAAAAGGTAAAAAGAACGTGTCAGCGCAACTATACCCGAGCAGATACCTGTAGAGACGAACAAGGAAACCTAGTAGTGGAAACACAGTCGGTGCTGAGGATATGGAAAAACCATTTCTGCAGACTGTAAAACGGCGATGACGACACAAATTCCGATGTCAGGCAGAATGAACCATTCAACATGGGAACCTCAGCATTGTTTGCCCGATCCACAAGAAAGGGGACCCTCTTAACTGCGCCAACTATAGAAGTATAAGTCTCCTCAACATCGCATATAAGATCCTGTCTGCCGTGCTGTGTGAAACACCCTATCAGTGATTGGACCCTATCAGTGCGGTTTTAGGCCCAGTAAGTCCACAACTGACCAGATTTTCACACTTGGGTAGATCCTGGAAAAAACCCAAGAAGTCCAGATCGATACTCAGCATCTTTTTATCGATTTTAAGGCCGCATATGACAGCATTTATAGAGACGAGCTATACAGAGCCATGTCTAGTTTTGGCATCCCTGCCAAACTCGTCAGATTGTGCAGGATGACGATGGAGAACTTCCGCTGCTCCATTGAGGTCGGAAACAATCTCACCGAGACCTTTGATGTCAAAAAAGGATTTAGACAAGGCGATGCGCTGAACGTCACGATAGACAGCTATTACTTTGAGGTAGTTCGGGACTTTATCTACCTCGGCTCCGCTATTAACTCTGACAACGATATATGGTCAGAAATCAAGCGAAGAATTACACTTGCCAACCGCTGTTAGTTTGGCCTAAGGTGGCAATTGATTAACTCATTGACTCTATATAAGACCCTCATCATCCCAGTCCTGCTGTATGACTCAGAAGCATGGACGTTATCAAAGGCGGATGAAGATCTCCTTGGTCGTTTCGAGTGATTTTCGGTCCCGTATGCGTTGACGGGCTTTGGAGGAGGAGATTTAACAGCGAACTCTACGAACTGTACAGCGACATCGACCCGTTCAGAAAAATATGGATTAGTCGTCTAAGATGGCTGGGACATGTAGAGCGAATGGACACAAACGCTGCGGCCCGAAGAGTCTTCGAATCTAACCCGGAGGGACAACGCAGTAGAGGAAGACCTCGCCTAAGGTGGCGCGCGCAAGTGGAAGGGGACCTCAACCAACTTGGAGTGCGCAACTGGAGGCAGTCAGCCAAAGATCGTGCTAACTAGAGAGGCGTATTGGTTGAGGCCCAGGTCCACCCCGGACTGTAGCGCCACCTAAGTAAGTAAGTATATACACAAATACTTCGCTTCGTTTGATTAGAAAAGTTGAGTGCCTAAGAAATCAGGCCACCTTGTTTTTCGCATAAGTGAATTGGCTATTAACAGCATCATCTCCGTGTTGTTCGGGTTAATTGACAGAGCTTGTTTTACAGCACAACATTCGATGGAAGGGTATTCGGCTCCATTGAGTTTTCTCAACAAAGAGTCTCCCAACAGATTCAACGAGGTGGGGAAGAGCACAACCCTGACCAAAACCATTGAAAGCTTACACAGTTCTAATGCAGCTGCCAAAAGCAGTTTCCATTCTACCACTTTGAAGCTGGACTTATTTCCGAAAATTCGGATTAATTCTGAGTGGTCATATCGACATAGACCGACTATGAGCGCAATATTTAATAATATGCGTGCATCTTGTCATTAAATGAACGCTTGAAGTTGTATATACAAGTGAATGTACGAGCTGATAAGGACGACTAGATCGGCTGAGACTCAAAACATTGTTTATAGGCCTTGTGGGAAAACACACTAAAAGCGATTCCACAAAGGAGGGCACTATCGCCGTTAATGTGCAATGGAGACACTTGGATAACTTTGATCAATGAGTTTTTTAAACAAGTATATGAGAAGTTTTCAAAAAAGTGAGTAACTTTGATCAATGAGTTTTTTAAACAAGTTTATGGGAAGTTTTCAAAAAAAGTGCGATGAAATGGAGAACCGAGGGAAATTATATTTTTTACATGAATGCAAGGTACCTGCAGTTAAATGCCGATTCATGACAGTTCTTACTCTTAGATGTTGTATCAGTTTTTCGCAAGATGTGGGATTGAGAATAAAATATGAGGTGGTAGGCACTGAGGTGGATTAAAACCTAAGATCACTCGCTTAGCAGTCCAACGCACTAACCACTGCACTCATCTGATGATATTAGTTGTAAAAGTTCTGAAGGAATTTACGTAAACTACAGTCGGACTTATTCGTTTTTTTGCTAATAAGTTTTTGGTACAAACCTTAACTGGGAAATAAAATCGATTACATGTTTTTGACTTATGGAGTTTGCTGTACTACAATAGATGATAAAATCTTTCAAATAAGATTTCAAATAACGTGACTCCAGACTACTAAACAGCTAAGACGACACCATTTCCGCAGTCAGGCAGAGCGAACCATTAAGTCTTGACGATGCAAGAAGAGATATACAGTGTCACGTCTTTTTGATGGAGAAAGATTGGTGCTGCATCAAGGCAAGGCGACGCGCTGTCATGCGACTTTTTTTTAGCATTATAGGCTTATCTTACTCAGACCTACTGTATGGAACCGATGCATGGACCCTTTCTAAAGTGCATTAGGATATTCTTGGTTGTTTTGAAAGACAAATTCTTCGTCAGGTGCCGTATGCTTTGAAGGAACCTAAAGAAGACCATTCAACAACTCTAAGAGCCGTACAGCGAAATCGACCTAGATTAAAAAAAACCAGCACTTTAAGATGGCTGGGACATGTAGATCAAATTAATCCCAACGCTTCAGCCTGCAGGATCTTCGGCAGGAGTGTAGGGGTGGCGCGCACAAGTGGAAGGGTACCTCAACTAACTTGGAGTGGGCCACTGAAGGCAGTAGGCCGCGCTAATTGAAGAGAACCAGGTTCACCTAAACTGCAGCGCCGCCTAAGTAAGAAACCATACACGTTGACCATTTGCAACCGATTAAGAGTGACATTCTGACTAAATTTTAAAATTGTTTTATTTTTCAATCAAACAGTCAGGCACAGTTCCACCACCAACATCCACCTGATACCTATCGTTTTCTTGTTCCCATTACTTTTGGAAAGGATTTAGCGTCCATTCAAATGATCTGTCTCAAATATTTTCAATTGATTGATGCTTGCAATATTTGAGTAGCTCTGACAGCAGTAATGTAGTTTGACAGCAGTGGATATGAAAATAAAAATGCACGTAACATTGTTTTGCTTATAAAAAAGAACAGCTTGGAAAGAATTATAATGCCAACAATTGAATTCACTTGAATTCACGCACCGCACATGGTATAAGTAACGAAAACAAGTTTTAATGTGGCAAAAAAGATCCGAATAAGATGCATCTTCTTACAAAATCAAACGATTAAACAGAGACCTCATTAACAATGCCTAAAGAATTATCAAAGCAGACTGTTGCAGATTTGTTGACAAGCGAAATAGTTGTCCAAATAAGATCTTTATTGCTATAATTCGTTGATTGACGTTTCATGCAATACTTGTATCCGCGTCTAAGAACATACATTTATGGCTTAGAGCTACTTCTAATCATGCCGTCAGAATTTCTTCATGTGGAATGAATTGTCGAATTGCCAAAATAAATTTTAAAAAGGGCGGGGATTGTTTATATTTTGGACTAGACGCGTTATAACATGTTGATTGCGATTTTTTGTTAAAGAAAGCCGCCTTTATTTACCGAGACAACTTTTCCCCACTTAAAAGCAAACGCCTAGTCGAATATCTTGACAGTCACACACATTCTCCTTGCACATTCCAATAAGGAATATTTTGTGTTTCTCCAATTACTGCAAATCCCTCCAAAAGAGCAATTGAATTGAGAATTCCAAACTACCACAGCTATAAAAAAGACTGTACCTACCTTTAGTTGTTATTTTACAGTATTCCTTGATAATATTCTCGAGTATGTCTTCCAATTCTCTAAAGCTAAACAGACGATAGCCCTGCTTGAGGATTTTGTATTCCTTTTGAAGGAATGGGCTAGTTTTGAGGAACATTTCAGCGGCTTTATCGAGACGTTGTTTACGTAAATAGCCTAAAAACGAAAAAAAGGACGATGCTAAAAAGATGCATTTGTTTTACGACAAACATACTAACCAAGCACCATTCGAGCAATGTCCGAATTAAGGAATACTGTTTCCATTTTAAATGTTTTGTTGTTTTCTATGAACTTCACTAGTTTTTATTTGTTTGCAAATGATTGATTAGTATTCTTTATTTTAATCCTATTGGTATTTATTAAATTTTGTTTTGATGCAAAAATGGAATCACTGCATCGGCACGGCATTCCGTTTATTTTTCTTTCACTTTGTTGGAATTTTTTTTTTTTTTGGCGTTTAACTATTTTGGCAGATGTGGTGAATTTAATGGCGGCAAAACGAGACACAAACATTACATGTCGGTAGGGTAGTTTGCCGGTTTGCCTAATTTTAATAGGGTGATCAAAATAAATAAATAACATTTTTATTTTCAAATTTCAAAAAACTAAACCCGAACCCAGTTAGGCCGATCTCTCATTTGTTGGTGCGATATTTAAAAGTTGCTGTTTGTGTATTTTCATCGCCGTTACTCAAATCCAACAGATCTTCATGATCTTCACATTCAAATAACAAGATTAAATATAAAAAAAACTGACTATCTACGGAAATGCAAAGTTAATAAACAGAAAAGCTACATTAAACCTTCATTACCGCTAAAAATCCCTCATACGAGGTGGATTTTGAAGTTTTACTTAACAGCGATTTTTAATTTAATGCAGCCTCCATTGAACTCTCTAGTGTAGGGTGAACAAATAAAATTTTATTAAAATCTCAAAATGCCCATTTTTAATGAAAATTTTAATTTTAATTTTAATGGAAAGTTAATTTATTGAGCCTTAGTGAAATTAAGAATGTTTTGTCGTTTCGGTAACTTTATTTTTCTTACGTCTAATTTAATCAGGTAGGCATGAAGTTTTAGCTGTTTGTTTTAATGACACAAGCCGTTTGTGGTGAAATCCACAATTAGATTCGCAATTTAGAATTGTGCGTCAGCCCCCCGAAGAATTGATATATTGTAGCCATTAATACTTTGGTCTCCATTCTTCCCGCTGAGCTGATCCAATTGGATATTGGAAAAAAATGCATCGTGTAAAGCGACAGTCTTAAGATCATTTGGCATTTCAAGAGGAGTTGACACTGACAATTGTGCTTTCATCAACCATTTGTTATGTCAGTAACTATACAGCATTTACAAAATTTATTCTTACACCCGTATTAAAAAAACCGAGTTAACTGTGAGTTACCATTAAGTCATGAGTTATATGTAAAATGTTCGTGAGTTAGAAGTGATTTTTATTAATAGGGCTGCTAATAAATGAGAGATAACCTCTCAACTTTCCTTGCTTCCTTCATTTTTTTTAACAGCACTTCTGAACAATATAAAAATAGTTCAACCGATTTTTTTAACTGCTCTCTAAACATAACATAACAGTGATTTTTTATTTAAATCATTTTTGCCTTTGGAGACAAAACGAAATTGTAGAAACTTTTATATTAAATTTATTCAGCACAAACGTGTGATGCGCAACGATTCTGTCATAGACAAAGCACGCCAACAACACGAACTACCCCGCGCGTGTTAATTCAAAATTCTGTTGAAGGAAATGAGGTCGCAACAATGATTGTCGGCATTACGCATGCGAGGTAGGTAAACCGAAAATTAAATGTAATAGAATCGAAGTAAAATTCATTTTATATTGTCTATTACAAAATTGATTGAATTATTGAAGACGTATTGTCATTTCCTAAATTCTAAAGGCTTAACTACATTCGGCAAAAAGTGAAGTACACTCACGAAAATGTTTTTTCTCTTTCCACACCGTTTGCAAATTGTATTTTGCTCTCAACTTTTCACAAAGTGACTTTCTTGAAAGTTAGACATACCTCTAACTTCCAAGTGGCACACTTTGGGAAAGTTCGAAAAAAACTAATACATTTACACAAAAAAGCTGTCACTAGTTACTGATCTTACGCTTAGATGACTCTGGATGCAAATGTTTCCTTCTTTCGTTGGCAAATTCTTCCTGTTTTTGCTTATTCTTATTTAGAGCTTTTAAAAGTCAAAAGAGATACTTAGTCCAGTTTCTGAATACGAGAGGCAGCAGCGTGTGTATGTGAGCTTTGAAAAAGTCACTTTTTCCACTTTTTGCCGAATGTAGTTAAGCCTTAAAGGGAAGCTCCGATTGGCGAGGGATAGATCCTATTGTCCCAAGAGGAACCAGCTTGGTAAGAAATAATTTCTCTGGCCAGATCGTTTTTCGTACTTTCAAAATTTGATATAAATAGTTTTCCCCGTATGGAATAAAACTTACGTATCTTATAAGTAAAGTTTTGTGGTAAATGTAAATGTACGAGAATCGGTTGGTTCTGGTTTTATAATTTTTACTCGCGCAGAGGCGAAGGATTTTTCTTTCCAGCATTGAAATTTCTAAGGCCACTGCCGAGGATAGAATTCAATATTGGCCTAGTTAATGTTTTGAAAATAGAAGCTGGTTTTTGAATTCGAACAAGTTATTGAAATTGATTCCCAGATATGTTCATATGTAGGTATTTAATATTATTTCTAACCTGGATGACAGAGCTATTGATTCTCAGGGATAGCTGTATGCTTTCATAGCAGTCCAACCAGAGATAAGAGAGAAACTTAATGCGGAGACAGATAGTTTTTTAAGTGCCAAAATAAATGTTCCGACAGGAGCAGTCGCTTTTGGTTCCGACAGGAGCAGTTGCTTTTGGTTCCGATACGGTAAATAATGCAAGACACATCTTTTAAATCTGTAAATGGTGTTGTTTCAACTGGGCGTGAAGTGGAAAACGTGTTCAGGTTGGGTTGACTTATGGTTCTTGTTGAAGTTTTACGTTTTCAGTTAAAAGACTATTACAGTGGAGGATGATTATCTGATTAAGAAGGTCCAACATAAGAGGAGTGTCTGTCAAGGGTTCCACCGTGAGTGTCATTAAAATGTACATTATAATTCTATATTTGGGAGTTGACAGTATGGATATGTCAAGACTCTCCCTAAATGGCTCCCAGTCTTAAATGTCTTAGTGATGGCTGGTACCTGTAGGCATAAATTGATTTCTTAAATGGGAATGGTAATCAGAAGGTTGAAGTGGTCATGTTGGGATTGCCGGGGCAGAGAAGGTTCTGGTCAATACAGTTCAACAGATGGTTGGAAACCAGAATCGAGATCGCCATCTGAAAATTTTCTTGAATGATTTTTAAAGCTCCCGACATTTCATGTTTTCCGGTACGCCTGTCTGTCTATTTTCGTCGAAGTTAGTAAATGAAAATAATCTTTGCCCTGCCGCAAGCAAAACTCAACAGCCTAACAAAACAGTCGTTCTATTTAAAACGGCCGACAAATTCGAGTTTTATCAAAAGTTTTAAGATAATGCCAAAGGGCAAAAGATTAAGAGAGAGGATAGAGGGTGATGAACGAAGCAATGGTGGATCGATCGCGCAATGGATGGACGATAGCAGCTATTCTCAACGGCCTAAAAGAACATCGCACATCTTCACAGGATTTAAAGAATTCTACGTTGGACAGCCAAAGAGATCTTGAGAAATTGAACCACAAAAGGGAGCCGAGCGGTGAAAGGTGTGAGATTACTACTCCAAAAATGTCGCCATCGCCGTGAACATTACTCATGCTCAGTTTGCCGAGTGAGCCACAAATAGTCGCTTGTGGATTCAATGAATGTTGGGGTCTCTAGAATTCAAGCTACTGCCGTGGTATGACCACATGAATGCAGCATCATACGTGTTTGTAGTCAATGCGAGGGTGATCAATATTTTGTGATCTCTCCAGATCTCTGATTCGCACACATGACTCTTTTTAGTGCTGCAAATAGAAGTAAATTTTCAATGCAAGGATCTCTGCATGTGAAAATTGCACTTCAAATTGTACTAACAATCGTAAATTCCAATGTGAAATGTCTTAGAGGAGCATTCGATATTTAAATGCGTCCCTTCCCGCTACATTTTGCTTATTTATTATTCTTATTATTATATTATTTAAAAAAAATATAAAAATAAAATGACTTAATGATATTTTATTTTAATATTTTGAGCTGTTTCAAATGGTGCCCGAAGAAATTTCTTGGGCAGAATTAAGCATGTTTCTCATTGCAGGGGAAAGTTAT
Source organism: Ferdinandea cuprea (assembly GCA_963576555.1). Lineage (NCBI taxonomy): Eukaryota > Metazoa > Arthropoda > Insecta > Diptera > Syrphidae > Ferdinandea > Ferdinandea cuprea. The sequence goes on from OY754958.1 coordinate 138,195,805, forward strand.
TTACCCTCTCGTTGCCTCTCATTTTTATTATATTTATGAGTTATGGAACTTTAAGCAGTTTTAAGTAACTTTGAGTAGATTTAAGTTACTTGAAAAAGTAAAGCAACAGAGCTACTATTTATTTAGTTATACGTTTTAAAAAAAATATAAAAGAAAGCAAAGTTGATGATTTTTAAAGCTGATGATATTACAGAAAGAAAAGGTTCTCGAAAAGGCAGCTTTTTAAGAAGTGATGTTATAATGATTTGTGTTTGAAGCCTAAAGTCATGGAGCTTCCCCACTTGAAGACTTTATGATGGCTTCTAAGTTGGAGGGTTTTGAGGAATTTAACCCTGCGTAAGTGGAAAATTATGCAAGAAAGGATTAATTGCATTATTTGTCACATAAAATTAACTAGTGCTGGTAAGATAATTTATCAAGGTTACCCACAAAGTTTTCTATTTCTATTTTACAAATCCACCCAACATTTTGTAATCAACCAATCAACCCAACTTCCAACTTCCCCAAAGACTTTCCTCATTGCTTACGAACAACTGTGCAGTTTCCTAGGACAATGCAGGTCGACATTTTTATTGTTTAGTTACGTGGACTTTACAATTTTTTAAGTTAGGCATAGGGATAACAGGGAATTAAAGGGCGAGTTAATTTATGAAATTTGCGGGGTTGAAGGTAATTTAATTTAATTTTCACTCGATATGGATTTAAATTAAAAATTTGTGTTCTGCATTTCACTTCTATCGATATCGATTTCATTTAGTTAAATTGATTTTTAAGTGATATTAAATCGATCATTGATATCATTGAAAAGCACAAAGCCCGCACCGAAGAATTTTTTGAAGGAGATGGACTTTTTTTGAACCACTTCTTAATACTAGCAGGGTGTCAAAAAGAATGTCTAATCCAATAATTCCCCAAATGCAAGGATCATCACTCGCACAACACATTAACTTATTCTTTAAAGACAGTTTAGTACAACAGCGTATATTGCCATTTGTATTTTTTCCTTGTATGTAATGTCTTTAGAACAAGAAAATTTTTTGTAACGGGTGATCCAAGTAGAGATACTTTTTTCAATAGCCTTTTTTGACAGATCACGTGTGAGTCGTGTCATGCTGTCATGTTATTTTTGTTTAGTATTGTTTGGCATTTCATAATGGAAAGACTTACGCGTGAACAACGTTTACAAATTGTTCAACTTTATTATGAAAATTCACGTTCTGTGAGGAATGTGTTTCGTGCACTTCGCTCAACTTATGGTCAACATAATCGGCCTACTGAGCGTACTATTCGGAACACCATCACCCATTTTGAGACCCAGCATTCATTATTGGATAATATTCGACCGAATAGACCACGTCCAGCACGCTGTGAAGAAAATATAGCGGCCGTAGCTGAGAGTGTACACGAAGACCGTAGAGAGTCGATTCGGCGCCGTTCGCAGCAACTCGGACTGACGTATGGAACGACTTGGCGCATTTTACGTCAAGATCTTAAATTGAAAGCGTACAAAATACAGCTTGTGCAACAACTGAAGCCGCTCGACCTTCCCAAGCGACATCGCTTCGCTCTATGGGCTCTTGAAAAGTTCCAAGAAGATCCGACGTTTTCGAGGCAAATTTTGTTTAGCGATGAGGCCCATTTCTGGCTCAATGGGTATGTAAACAAACAAAATTGCCGCATTTGGGACGAAGAGCAACCTGAAGAGATTGAAGAACTGCCACTTCATCCAGAAAAAACAACGGTTTGGTGTGGTTTGTGGGCCGGTGGAATCATCGGTCCATATTTCTTTAAAAATTATGCCGGTGCGAACGTAACCGTCAATGGCGACCGTTATCGTGCCATGATAACCGACTATTTGATGCCTGAAATTGAAGCTCGTGATCTCGGCCACTTCCCACACATCGCATCAATCAATGGACTTATTGAGAGAACATTTCGGTGAGCACATAATTTCACGTTTTGGGCCGGTCGATTGGCCACCAAGATCGTGTGATATCACACCGTTAGACTTTTTCCTGTGGGGATATGTAAAGTCAAAAGCTTATGCCGACAAACCCGCTTCGATTCAGGCCTTGGAGGAAAACATCACGCGTGTCATTCGCCAGTTACCAGTCGAAATGCTCGAACGAGTGATCGAAAATTGGACTCAACGGATGGACCATCTGCGACGTAGCAACGGCCAACATTTGATAGACATAATCTTCAAAAAATAAATGCCAAAGAATGTTCTTTCAAATGATAATAAACATTCTCCATTAAATTTGAATTTTCTGTGTTTTTTTCGTTAAAAAAGTAGGGAACCTCGAAATGGATCACCCTTTATCTACTACAATCATTACATTTAAGCAGAAGTTTCTGTTGCCACTGATAATCATCCGTCAAAACTAATTCATAAGGGTCAAATTCTCCAACATTTTAGAACTGTGCTTCGGTCCAAAGCAATAATTAAAATATTTTCCAAATCGTATATTAAGGAATCGAAGATTAAATAAGAAGCGGCTAACAATTCGCAGGACCATATTAAGTCGGTAATATGACATGAGTCCTACCAAATATTTGCACTTAATATGCAGCACCTGCAATCTTTTATTACTGCCTGCGTATGCCTATATCCTTTTCTCTATTTTGTATGACCACAGTTATTAAAACAACACTAATTATTGTTTAAAACGCGAAAGCAATATGAAGCATATAAAAACCAAAACAATTTTCCTTAAAATAATTTTGCAACGTCTTAAACGGCGGATATCAGCTGATTTCAATTTCACGAGAAGTGACTTTGAAAAATTTTTGATATTAGTACAACGATGAAACGAATTCACTCGGTTTGCAAGTTTCGATTTTAAATTTATTTCACTCGTTGTTCTGCTCTTTAATCCGAATTAGAGCTAACGCCCACACTAGGTTGCTTAAGAATTAATGTTCCAAAAACCGTTTTAATACGAGCGAATTTAAAAAAAAAGGAAGTAGTGCTGAACTACTTGAGATTAACTGGTACTGGCCCTATCTGGAGATTCTTATTGATTTATTTCCCTTCTAAAAATCTGATCATGCCGCGATAATAAATTTCTTACAAAAAATACTTTCGGACGATATCGCTCATTTTGTGTTTTTTTCCTGCATTTGAGATTTGAAATTGCTGCTCCTCTTGTAATTTATAACAGTTTCGCATAGGTGTTGTTGCCACCATGAATTCCAGATGACTTATCTCTCAATCTTTGTGCCACAATTGTATGTCGATTCCAGACGACAAATTTTAAGAGCTTCTCATGAAAGCTTTTAACTTTCTCGTAAACAATAAGTATACTAAGGAGATATTAATGTGGATCCTCCGGTCTGTCTGATTTGCTTTAAAATTCGTCTATAAAGGTTTTGGGGTAATATATCGCTGCGTTTTTTTATTTTTCTTTATCCTTTAAATAACGATACCTGCAATAGAATCACGAGTTTTCTTAAAAACGGTTCCAATGATTTTGGCCTGTTCTTGTATATTGGACACTTGGAGTGGGGCCGATAATTATGCATGCATTCAAAAAAAATCGAACAACGGTATATTGTAAAATTGAATCCACAAGCGACTATTTGTGGCTCTATGCCCGACTCACTCGGCAAACTGTGCATGAGTAATGTTCACGGATGGTCCTTTTTTTTTGAAGAGATTCATAACTCGCATCCCATTAAAGTTTCGTATGATGCAGTCGTGCACTTTTTTAAACTTTATTGCCACTTTTCGAAGTGGCAGCAGGCTGAAAGTTAGTTTTTTTAAGAGGTAGTTATTGACTTCAGTAGAACATATTCAAAATGTGAAAGTGAGGAGACCCCCTAAATTAGTAAAAAAAAAGTTAATTTTTTGTTTTAACCTCACTTTTTCAACCTAAAAATTTTGATTTTCAATCAGCTGGCATAAATATTGATGATTCCAATATGACAACAGTACCTGGGAGGCACGCGTCGCGGGTCTAAGGGATTTCAACCCTCTTTTCGCAGGCGACCCTCTACGCTTGGCGTATGCGCTTTTCTGTCAGGCAAGCACCTGTGGCAACATAGCTGCATTTCGATGAACGCAACCATATATTCATATTTTCCGAGAGAGACGAGTGAGGGGGGGGGGGGGGGAGGAGTGCCAGCTCACTAAGGCACTTCTCCTGTTTCCGGACGGCGGCGGACGAATTCTACGGATGGATCAACGGTGGCGTCCACAGTTCCAGTTAGGTGGAACAAGTGATCTCCCTATATGCGCTGCTTCGAACTATTTGAAGCCCAGGTCTATAGGGATATCCAACACTAAGCCAGGGTGTTGGAAAAGAGCTGGTGGCGGATGAGCCCTTGATGGGTCAACGGCAGCACTTACATCCCCGAAGTGGGTTACTGGCACCTGAATTACCGGCCTACTGTCCTAGGGTCAAGAACAGGGCCTGGCCCTCCTGGTTGGGGACCCCGTCGGGGTCGGGGTAACTATGGCAGGTAACTTTGGCAGCCTCGGATATCAATATACCTCAAAGGCAAACTGGACCCGGAACGTTGCGACATATAAAGGGTGATCCATTTCGAGGTTCCCTACTTTTTTAAAGAAAAAAACACAGAAAATTCAAATTTAATGGAGAATGTTTATTATCATTTGAAAGAACATTCTTTGGCATTTATTTTTTGAAGATTATGTCTATCAAATGTTGGCCGTTGCTACGTCGCAGATGGTCCATCCGTTGAGTCCAATTTTTGATCACTCGTTCGAGCATTTCGCCTGGTAACTGGCGAATGACACGCAAGGCCTGAATCGAAGCGGGTTTGTCGGCATAAGCTTTTGACTTTACATATCCCCACAGGAAAAAGTCTAACAGTGTGATATCACACGATCTTGGTGGCCAATCGACCGGCCCAAAACGTGAAATTATGTGCTCACCGAAATGTTCTCTCAATAAGTCCATTTGACCGAAACAACATCCGGAAGTTCTATAAGAAAGCCAAGCAACTGGGTGCTGGCTTTAAGACCGGAACACAGGCTCTTCGTAACAGCGATGGAAACCTAGTCACCGACGCGCAGGGAATAGTAGATGTATTTAAGCAGCATTTCCAGCAGCTGCTAAACGGACAAAATGTAGAGAGAGTGATGGGGCAAGAAGAGAACCCGCGTCCAGTCAATGAAGAAGCAGTCCCTCCGCCCAGTATAGAAGAGGTTGGCTTAGCTACCTCGGGGTAAACATCAACTCCACAAATGACATCTTAGTGAAGATCCGTCGAAGAATTACCCTAGGAAACCGCTGCTACTTCGGTTTGGCAAAACAAATGGGTTCAAAACTCCTAACTCGAAGGACAAAGTGCATGCTCTACAGAACGCTTATCCTGCCAGTTCTGCTAAACGGCGCTGAGTGCTGGACGATAAGCAGGAAAGGAGAGTTAATACTGGGATCCTTTGAAACAAAAATTCTTCGACGGATATTTGGTCCTGTGTGCGAGGAGGGCGAATGAAGGAGAAGATACAGCCGCGAACTCTATGAGCTGTACCAAGATGTGGATGTAGTCCGAAAAGCTAAAACTCGTCGACTACATTGGCTCGGCCACATCTAGCGAACGGACAACAACGCTCCAGCCAAGAGGGTCTTCGAATCCCAGCCCCCAGGTTCGAGACGACAAGGAAGACCGAACCTCCGTTTTAAAGACCAAGCCATCGCGGATTGCAGAGCGCTCGATCTGGACAACTGGAAGCAGCGTATCTCAGGCAGGGACTCTTCACGGGTCGGGAGCCCATTAAGTAAGTAAAGTAAGTAAAGTCAGGACTGCGGCTATTAATGACCGTTTTTAAGGCGACTATATTCAAAAGTCATTATTTACTTGTCTTGTGATCAAAACCCGTTCGTAAATGAAAATCTTTCTTCTTTGTTTTTCAGTTTTTATTTGTAAATTTTTCATTTTGTTGTTTTTTTTCCTGTTTGTTTTGTTTAAATTTTTTTTTAATTACACAATTTATATATAATTTAAAATTGTTTAATTAATTTAAAATTTTCCTAACACTCTGTTTACTAAATACTTAATAATAAAATCAATAATAATAATTATAAAATTCTTATGGTGATCCATTAAAAACTATCTGTTCCATTGTTTTATTTATTTAAATTGTTTTTTTTTGTTAAATTTTAATATATATATATATGTATATATATTGGATTTACCAAAGTTTTACAAAGTTTTTTTTTTGTGTTTTTTACAATTTTTTTTTTTTTTTTAATTATCTTTACAAATATGCTTCTGGTTTGTTTGTTTCATTTTTTAATGGTCTCATTCAATTACATTTTAATTTAAAGTGTATTAAAATTGTTTTGTTTTTATATTTTAATTAACATTATATAATTACCTAAAACAAAATAATAATAATAATAGTTTAAAACAGGAAATACAAAATAGAACTTTTAAATTACAAAATTTTCATTTAAATATTTCGTTTATTTTATTTACAATTATGTTTCAGGTTTGTTTTTTATTAAAATTCTATTTGCTAAGTTAAATATTTTTTGTTATTATACAATCATGCAATTAATTTATATAAAAATAAAAACAAAAAAATAAAACAATTTTTTTTTTTAAATTGCAATAGATAAGAGTTGTAGAGAATTTGGATAGAGATACATACGTAATTCATTTTCACTTGCAATGTCGATTATAACCTCCAAATTGAGATTCAAAATTAGTTGTTTTTTTTAACAACGAGAATTTGAGTTGCCCATAATAATTTTATTAATATCACGAAAATTCATTTCATTTCGTCCGTCCGTCTTTCTTTACAAAAAAAAATTGTATATAAATATATTCTAAGAATTTAAATAAGATGCCATTGAGAGAAGAACAAAGTCGAGATTCATAGTTTAAATTTAAAATTTAAAAATTAAGAGGTGTAATTAGTTTTCAATTTTCACCCTGAGACTGTCACTTCAAGCCACATATTTACACACACGTTACGAGTACATTTAAGATTCAGGGTTATTTTGTTTTTCATTTTATAAATTTTTTGTAACCATTTTGAGAACACAATTGCGGGCTAAAAGCACGCAAATTATTATTATTTTTTATGTTTTGTTTTTTTGGTTGTTGAATATTTTTTTCTTGCAACATTATTAGAGAACGCTGACGACGATGACGAAAAAAGAACGCAATAATTGAAAATTTTAAATTGTCATCGCCGCTTAAAGATGCATAAATAATTGAATAAATGGACCTAATTTGTAAATTACAACTAATGGAGAATTGCCTTAAGGTGTATTCGACGAAGGCACTGACGACGATGTTGTTGCCATGCGGTAGTAGATGTTGGCACCTTTAATGGGCAGAGGATGCGCCTCTGTGTTGAATACCCATTCGTCCAGGGGTAACAGTGAGTCATCTGAGAATAGCAGGTACAGGTACTGTGAACGAGAGAGAGAGGTGGCAATGAATTAATTAATTTATACTTAATTTTTTGATTACCTTGCAAGAGGGAGAGAAAATGTTGTTAAATTGAAATCGAGATGCGGAAATGGGAAAATGTAAAAATGTAGTTGGGTAAAGCGAATATTTATGATGTAACAACTTGTTGCGTTAATGAAACTCATGAAGTTATGAAGAATCTTCTTTTTATCTGATCGTTGATTAAATGTAAAAGTGTATTTTATTCTAACCATGGATAAAGCAAAACTCAAGAAACCAAGTGCGGACTTGGTCAAGAACAATCCACAAGCTGAGCAGACAGAACGATTGGAGTAGGACTTAAATTCGTAAGTTCTGTAATGAAACCAGCTGCGGCAAAAGCAAAATGGAGACTACTTTTATCTCGGTTCAGAGCTTCCGGCAGTTGTTTTAGTTAAGGATGCGTCCAAACCTGAAAGAGCTCTGTGATTTCTCAAAAAAAGCCGACAGGGCGACTAGATCACTTCTATGTAGTCAGGTTAAAAAGCGAAAGTTCATATTGAGGAAGAACAATATGAAGACTATGAAACTCCAAAGCGGCGACAAAGAACACTCTAGAGTGTTTGAAGAATTTCGTCATCAAATAGAAACCCACTTGTTGATTGAAAGGAGGAGTAGTAGGATTGGACCGAAAAAAACGTGTTTTTTCAAGTCTTAACACCGATTAATAACTGCATCGGCAGTTCCGATAATCTAAGCAAGAAACAGCTTCTATCCCTTGGATTTTCAATTATTCTTAGAAGACAATCTTGATCTGATTGATCTATCTTCTGAGCCCAGAGACAAACCATTTACATTCTTACGAACTCTACTACACCTAGCTCGATGACACATTCTTAGATAGGTTCAATATGGACATTATTCAAAGCACTTTTGTAGCTTAAGTATAATTCCGGTAATGGAATAACCACGGATGAGTAATTATACAACTCTACATGCCTAGTCCTGTACACTTGAACACGCAAAACATTTTTGATAATGGCGGCCAAAACCTCTCTCAGTAAATACGTGTAAGTTTGATTTTTGACGTTTGTTTTGTGGTACGTACGAAAATGGAGGAGATTAGTATTGAAAATGAAATTTCATGCATTATATGCGTGCAAACTTCCCGTTTAATTTGCATGTCAAAGCCCTTGTCAGTGCATATTATTTGGCTAAAACATCTGAGTTTAGATTTGATGTTTTGATTGAATGGAGGGACTCTCGCAGAGTTGTTTCCCAATGGTACGAAACGGTGACGTGATATAACGCCAAACAAAATAAAGACAAATTCCAAATTTAGACCAATTTGGCAGTATTTCTCTATGCAAAAGGAAATAAAGCCAACAAAATTGTAATCTAAAATTTTTCATTACTTATTATTTCCCCAGCAAGAGTTGATTATAACCTCCGAAGGTCACTTTTTCAAATTTTTAGAATTTGACTTTATTTTGTTTGGCGTTATTTCACGTCACCGTTCGAAACTACTTTGTTTTCTCGTGAAGAGCTGTATCCGTAATAAGAATTGCACAAGCAAAAAATGTATGTACGACCTAATTGAAACGGTCAAGTGTATTGGGGAAACCCAATGAGGATCTAATTGGTCAAAGTCCTTGACGACTCGTGTCCACTTTTGCCAACTTTTGGTATAAAAACTAAAGAGTGCACTTTTTAGAGGTATAGAACTTTAAGTTGGCAACACTATTTAACTGGCAGCCACTTTATCAGCTGTCAAGTGATTTATTTTTAGGTTTGGCATTTCAACATGAATAGACTGACGCCTGAGCAAGGCTTCCAAATTGTGCAAATTTATTTTGAATATCATGGTCCTGTTCGAAATACGTACCGCGCACAACGTCCATTTTACGGTCAACATAATCGTCCTCCAGAGCAATCAATTCGATTAACTATAGGACGTTTTCGCACCACGACTCTAAATAATAATACGTGCGTACAGAAGAAGTCATTGCTGCTGTAAAGCGTAGGATAGAAAGAGTCCCGAATCAGTCTATCCGCCATTTTGCACAGGAATTGCATATGTGTCCATCCAGTTTATGGCAGATTTTGCTAAAAGATCTTGGTTTGCCTGCTTACAAAAAATTAATGAATTGAAGCCACAGGATCACCTAGAATGGGCCGGGCCCTAAACAAGATTGCCATTGATCCCAATTTTCGTAACCTAATTTTGTTTAGCGATGAAGCTAAGCTCAATTTTGATTGAATGGATACGTAAATAAACTAAACTACCGTATTTGGAGTGATAATCATCCTCAAGTGTATGTTGAGACGCCGTTACATCCACAAAAACTGACAAATCGACAGTTTGGTGTGCTTTGTGGGTTGGTGGCTTAATGAGTTGGTCGGTAGTTCTTTATAACGGTGGTGGCCAGAATGTTACAGTCAAAGGTGTTAACTGCTATAGAGCCATGATTACTGACTTTTTCGTTTATCAATTGAACAACCATGATGTGCAGGAGCTGTGGTTTCAACAAGACGGCGCAGCATGTCATGTCACACATATCGTGCTACAATTGATTTATTAAAGGAAACGTTTGGTAACCGCATAGTGTCTCGTTACGGACCCGTGAATTGGTCTCCAAGAACGTGCGATTTCACGCCGCTTGACTATTTTCTGTGGGGAAATGTAAAGTCGCTAGTCTACGCCGATAAGCCCGAAACGATTGACCACTTGGAGGACAACATTCGCCGTGTTATTGCCGATATAAGGTCACAAATGTTGGAAAAAGTCATAGAAAATTAGACCTCCAGATTACACTACGTCCAAGCCAGCCGTTGCGGTCATATGCCAGAAATTATTTAAATTAAAATGACAGAAGACTATCTTTCGAATAAAGTAAAAAAATCACCTCTGTTTTATTTTATTTCAAAGTTCTATACCTCTAAAAAAACACCCTAAACTAGAACAAGACTCCACTAGTAGTTTTTAGATGACGACTAGCCAAGGTATTACTGCAACTCGAAGTTCTGCAATATTATAGGCATTTATCCTTCAATAATTGTTTTTATTTATTCCCAGCATTTAAATTACGCACTCTGCATTTTGCCAAGTTGACGAATTGTTTCCTATTGCCCGGGAAGTGAGGGTTCATGAGAAGCTGGATTCCGTCCATGTTTCATCTTTTTTTTATGAAACTGACAGATTGGAGCGTACTTTGGACAGATTCTTCCAGGTGAGGAGAACCTCTCAGAGGTTCGCCAAATCTTATTGATTTATTGTAGGCAATCTTAGGAAATCTGTCAATCTCTTGTCAATTCAATTAGGATGTCGAGGTCTGGGAACTAGAAACGATCCTTTAAATGCCATTTTCATAGCCCTATCTAATTTAAAAAGGTGTATTTGAGGAAGTTCAAATTTCACCATTTCACTGGGGCTTGCCACATTTAAATTAAAAATAATCTCATCCCCAACTTTAAAAAACAAAAAAAAAAATCAGCAACAACTTTTACCTTTAATGTTTCAGCAAGGAAGAAACTCTGCTGGACATCATCCTTCTGCGGTACCTCTTGGTATACATTTTTCAAACCGGAATAACCATGCGGGGTACGACAGTGCTTTTCTAGAGCTTCCACCGCCTCCCATCCCCAGTCACGATATTTCTGATCGTGTGTCAGCCGCCATAGAATAAAGTAACTTTCAAAAGTTTCTGGTCGTAGTATATAATACTTTTCTTGGGATTTTAAAGCGCGAGCTTCTGCTGCTTCTCCAAAGCTGAAAAGTAAAAAAAAAATCATTGAGTTATTGAAAGTAAAGTTTTGTTGAATATTTGTTTTGTTTTTTACCGAAATGCTTCTGGTCCAAGTTTGGTCGGAGTCCTTGCGTAACTCTCGTGACATGTATTCGTCAATCCCTTTCCAACTTCCATGAATTTTTCCGTATGCTCATTTTGTCTAGTATTCGCGCCAAGGGCATAAAGGCCACCTATCAGAAAAAAAATTATCAGAAACTTAAAACATGAATCCCATCCCATTGTACTTACCCGCAAAACATGCCAAATGGTCCATTTTATTCTCAGGGCGATCAAATTTCAAATCAGTGACATACGTCAAACCACCGGGGCTGGTCATTACCATGCGTTGCGTGATTGCCGCCATGGCTTCGTCAAACATTTGTCTACCTTCCTCGTCGGTTTGTCCCGATTGCAGCCAAGCTTTAAGCAGATACTCATAGAAACTATCGCCCAGCGCACCAAGCGACATATGAACTATTAAGTACAAGGAAATATTTCAATTTAAACTTGTTTTACACTTTTCACCAGAACTTACGTTGTCCCCACTTTCCGGTCTTGGGATTCAAATAATTCGGATAAAGTCCCTTGGGCTTCTCAATTTCCTTCAAAACTTGTCGAATAGTTTGAACTCGTTCTCTGTATAGCGGATTACCCGTAATATCACTTAAGTAGGAAAATTCCAAATGCAATGTTCCGAATTCGGACAAAATTGAGCTGCCACCCGATGCCCAGCCGTAGTTTTTACTCATTCCTGTTTTAACATTCACCAGCGCATAAGGAATACCAGTTGGAGTCTGGAAGGCGGGCAGCAGCTTATCGGCGATATGTTGAGCTTTCTCTTTGTACATTGGATCTCCGGTGAAGGCGTACAGTGTCAAAAGACCACCAACAAACCGAATATTCGTCTCAAAAACAGACAAATCCGCTGAGATATTGTCCAGTGATAGTTTTCTCTCTATCCAATCACGTCCCTCGCGGTATTCTTTATCCATACCCATCAGGTACAGAGTGTCCAAGCCGTCGACGATTGTCGCTCCAAAGTCATAACTGCCAAATATACTGCCAGAATGCGCTCGCTGGCTAAGTGGTCGCAACTCATTTTTGCCCCAGGCATAGAGTTTGTAATTTTGCCAAGCCAGCAGCATCATCTGTAATAAAAAGGAAAATTTTTTTTAATAAAATTTTTAAATAAGTTGACATTTTTTTTGGAATTTTGAATTTTTTCGAAAACCAAAAAGATTGAAATCAGTTGGTAGCACTGTTTTAGATGTCGCCACACTCAAATCAATGTAGATCCTTTATGCTTTCTTGGGGGATTAGGACCATAATAGGCACCTTAGGATGTGAGCAAAGGACATACTCATAGTTACGAGGTTTTACCTATTAATTCGAAATCCAGCCTCAAGAGTTAACAAAGCAAGCCGATGCATTTATGGATTTCAGCATTTCAGATCTAAAAATGATCGGTCATCAAGTTCTTCTTAAGCCGGGAAGAAGGGATCCGGTTAATTCACGGATTTAATTGCTAATATGGCAGAGTGCTGGGCAATGATATGGACATCGTCATTAACGCAACCTCTGCACCGAGTCTCATTGTATGTGGAGGAAAAAAAAAGTGAGTACACAGTCTTCCAGCTCACGGGGATTGAAGAGTCACACGATTGAAACAGCACCTTTAGCTTGTCTCTTCGAACCAGCGATAGAAGATGCGTTTAAGAAGCACTTTTATGGCAGCTGCTAAACGGGCATTATTTAGGTGAGTAAGTAAACTCCCGGAAGTCTTGCAATACCGTTTACACTATCATATGAATTCAGGTCTTCTGCAATAAATATCTTGCAAGAAGCTCGCGCATTATATTGTCGCAGTTTATAGCGGAGGTATTTACACAGGAGAGCCATTAATGTCGCAAGAAATTTTGTGATTTACTTATAATTGGAGTATGGCAGTATAGTCTGGTGGCAAGCCGCAGACAAATCAACCAATCTTAAGTTATCGACGAAAATAGTGAGACTAGCATGCATAGGATCAGAGCGCCTTGAAGATCAAATCGTCAGCTTGAACCCAGGTCTCTTAGGGCACGCAAAGATTCTGATAATGTATGTAGGAGACAACGTTAGCTCCGACTACATGAAACCCTACATGGACTTTGACAGACCATTCTCCTGCTTCTTTCCCAGCAGAGAAGAATGAAAAACGAATGAACCCACGAAAATTAAATCTATATCCATATACACAGACGGATCGAAGATGGATTGTAGAACAGGTGCAGGTCTATACTCAGAGAGGAATTAAATATACACCACCCCATCAGACTCCTTGAGGTTCTAGCAATCGCGAAAGCGGCCCGTGCTGTATCAATGTCGGCAATACCACGGAATGATATTACCATTTTCATTGACAGTCAAGCGGCCATTAAGGCAGTTAATTCTATTTAAATCAAATCCAAGCTGGTTCACCTCTGTCGCTTAAGAGAGCTTAAGGCTCTTGGCTCATAGCACAAGGTTTGTCTTTGCTGGGTTCCTAGACACAGGGACGTGACCGACAATAAGATGGCCGATGAGCCAGCAAGAAAAGGATCCGAAATGGATCATGACCGAGAATATTAGTTAACGACAGTATGCATGCAGCAGGTTGACTGTTTGATAAATCACCAACTATTTTGTGACTCATTAAAAACAAAGACGTCAACCAGCCGCGAGCGGAATATATACGAAACTATTTCGATAAGCAGCAAGAACTGTCACGAATCAATGTGACCTGTTTAAAACTGCAACTAATTGCACACGCAAATGCTCGCAAGAAGTTATGCAAGAACTGTGGCGATCGAACTTGATTCGCAGTTTCCACTTGCAAGTCACTGTCGGACAGACTGTCAGACATTTCTTGCAGAAACGCGGCCTAATAAAGAGTGATAATGCAACAAGAAGAAAGCCCACCTCTTGTCAACAAAGAACTGGGTTTTGGCATTGCCAACCCAGCGTAGCAGAAGTTAACTTAGCTATAAAATGGTTTCAGAACAACAAAACCGGCTCCTCTTAATAGTACTACGCCTGCATCAAATCATCAAACAAGTATGGGTGAAAAAACACCTCAAACAGAACTATCTTAGCAAGTCAGACTGTCTTCACGAAATCCCTTTTCCTACTTCCGTTATTCCAATTTAAATAAAAATAATAAAGCTACAATTCCTAGTGTAGTAATAACCTCTAATTAACACGATTTGAGCAATAAGTTAAATATTACTCAGTTATTTCATGATGCATCGCACTCTGAGAGGACTGTTCGTTCGATAGTGCGATATGCGAAAGTAGAAAGCATCACCGACAGCGTTGCATCCTTCAAGATTGTTGACAATGTCTTCAGGGTTATGTTTAAACAAAAATGGGTTTAAAATAATAAGTTTCGTCTGTTAGTTTGAACTTAGTTTAAAGTCTTTGGCGATAGTTGAACTCTACTAAGATGTACTTCTTTGAGGTTAGAAAATGCTATCTGTCAAATTTGATCGTAATTTTCAGTTTTCGAAAAATCGCTAAACCCTATTTGCAATTATTAGGCTATTAATGCAAAAACACCTATCAAACCGTTTAGCACTTCATTTGCACAGTTGGCAGTTGACAGTTCGATTTTCAAACAAAATTCTTTACTTCCGAAATATTTAAAAATAACATTGCATTTTACAAATCCTATTCTTTATCTACGACAGGACAGAATGAAAAGAATTTATTTCAAATATTCTTAGCTTTCAAAAGATGACAGCATGTCCAAATTTTGTCAACAAAGTGACGTTTTCAACTTCAAAAGACTGACAGAAAACTACTTTCAATGATATTGCATTGCAATTCGCACAAAATGTAGAAGCAAAAATGTAAAAGATATAATCCAAAGGACACTGCTTTACAAAGAGGACCAAAGTTTCAGTCATATACTATACAAAAAAAAAGGACCTAAATATTAGAAAAGTAATCAACCGTGTTTTAGGGTTTTGTTTTTTTGTGCATAACGAAAAAATCCTTCTTCATTATCTACATGACGAATGAAACAAATAAAAAAAGAAGATATATTTTTTTTCGCCATTTCAAGGACAATGTTGAAGGATTTTTTTCTTTTTGGATCATCTTGTCTTTTTTTCTAGGTTAAAATACATCTGCACTCACTCACTTGTTTGCTTGCTTGCTTTCTTTCTCTGCTCGCATTTCCGTAGTACATTTTGAAATGCAATTTTTACAAAGAAAAATACCGTAAAATGAGAAGCCTTTGATGTGCTGCAAGTGTGTGTGTGTGTGGTAAAAACCCACAGACGTTGATGTAACCAAAGGGAAGGCGTGAAGGAAAGAAGGTGTTTAAGTTTTCAATTAGTTGCGAGGTTAGGAAAACTTGGTTTGTTAAGTGTAAGCCCAGCGAATGGATGGTGTTGTAATTAATTTTAATTATAAGTTTTAATTAATGCACAATAGCAACTATGTTAAGTGAGTGGATTTCATTTCACTCTTTATTCTGTTCGTTTTGTTTTCGCGATTTCTTGTCAGGTAAATCCGCATAAATATGTAATACTTTTCTACCTGCCATGCTCGTGTGAATTGTAACAAAACTATGGATTATAAAAATTATAAATAAAAAAATCATAAAATATTTGGCATACAGTTTTAGGTGTTATGGATTCCGATTCCAAAATTAACTTGGGCTATGGGTTCTGGAATTGTCATAAATAGAGAAAAGTGCTGCCCCTACCCTTAGCCCTAGATTATCTTAGCATTTTGACAGATGACATTTTCATTCTGAATGACATTTATGAAAATTTTTTTAAAAAAAAGTGCATCAAAATATATTTTCAACATGCAGTAAGTCTCCTTTAGATGCCATTTAGGTTTGTCATTCGAGAATATTTAAGATCAAGGGCTTTAAAGCAGCATGTAAACGTATAGGATTTATCTTTTCACCTTTTACGTCTAAAATTTACTGCGGGGGCTTGCTTGCATTAGGGATTCGTATTTGTTTAGCTTTAGCCTGCTGCTTTCATTGGTTTGTTGTATTTTTTTCTTTTTTTTTTTGCGATGCTCCATTTTACTTGTTCAAATTTTAGAAACCACTGATTTAGGTGTAACATATGTGACCAGGGTGACCAGGGCGACCAGGTAGGTTTTTTAACTGTTATGTTTTAGCAGCTGCCAATTACAGCTTGCCGAACATGCATTCAACTTATCAAAATTTCAGCTTCAGTGCGCAGGCAATCTGTCGTGAAAACGTTTGAACGTAGACACATTCTTATGGATGTTAGTTTTATAACGCTTGGAGAAAACCGGACAACAATAGACAACGCCGTGAGTTCGTTAATTGGGCACTGAAAACGTTGACCGGAGATTCAGATTTTGGCCAAAAATTCGAAATGAAGTCGCTGGTATAGAGCTAGGTTAACCGATTTTCTGTGGCCATAGTTCGACAACATCGACATATCCAAGCGGTGGTTCCAATTGTGTCTTAATTCTGCGCCGCTCTCAGGACGGCTACATGAATTTTGGCCCAAATATTTAAAAAAATAATAAAGCTTGGCGGCCTTTATTTTGCAGTAGTTAGTCAGATAAGAATTTTCATTGGGGCCATTTTTTATTGGAACGTGACACATTTTTGGGGCCATTTTTCATTTTGAAAAAGTATTTTAATTTTTGGGGTCATTGTTAACTTTTGGTTTGGGGCCATTTTTCACTTTTTTTCCTAAGTTTCTTTGCTATCCAACATTCGACACGATTTTGATGGTATAACGCCGCAAATATTGGACTGACCTAACTGACAGAATCAATTTCTTTTCCTATCGTCCTTACAAGGGCGAGAGTACTCGCATAAGAATATTATTCCGTCCTCAACAATTTTCCAACATTTACTGGAATCTAAAAGAATTATTTCTTTTAATGAGTTTTACAAAATTTTGTTGGCTTATGAGTCGGAAATAGTCCTAGAAATTGATAATAAGAGGGTCACATATGCACACATAAAATAGAGTCACTGTTCCCCAGTGTAACTGTTGACAGTTTTTT
Organism: Ferdinandea cuprea; assembly: GCA_963576555.1. NCBI lineage: Eukaryota > Metazoa > Arthropoda > Insecta > Diptera > Syrphidae > Ferdinandea > Ferdinandea cuprea. Next base: position 138,212,997 of record OY754958.1, read on the forward strand.
TTATTTTTTGTAATACATCTTTCTTTTTTTTGTATTTTCACTTATATAAGATACAAACAAAAAGTATCACTTCCTAGAGTAATTTTATTCGACCGGGAGAATCGCGTAACGCGCGTGTAGTGGTACAAACATGTATCTCTTTCTAGCTTCACTGCACTTATCCGTATATCAATCATCGTCCGTAAATTAAACCGTTTTCAATGTTTTTTGTATCTTCAGTGGCAGCATGATAAGGGTGTATTTTAAATGTCGAAAGTTTTGCGTAGTGGTCGCGGATGAAAAAGCTGATTCGTGTAAAGATATCAACTTCATTTTCGCACTACTATGATTCTGTCAGAGTAAAAAGTTTATATTTGACAACTATGTAAATGTTTGACGGGCTATTTAAGAACTTTAGCAAGAATTACGTTGAAATGTAGTGAAGAATTTGTCTTAACGGCAAGAATAAAGTTCAGTTTTTTGCGGGTTAAAACTCTTTTGTAGAACTTTTGTACCCAACTGCGCGCAATGTGTCAAAAAATCGTGTAAAAGTCTCCTGTTTTCACATACAATCTCTTGTTAGCCGTAGTCGTATTGTGCGAAAATGCCCAAACATTTAGGATCAGATAGTCTGGCCCACCAACTAATTAAAAACAGTATATACAAAAATCTGTTTGGTTTTCCGAATGGACCAATATATTTCAAGATAAGATAGAACTGGTACCTATATTTGAACGATATACCATTGGATGCTCCCAGCGATCTTGCTATGAAATTTTAGATTTTTTCATACCACTTTTAGATTTCAAAACTTCGTTGTAGATTCGACGAAACCCCATCAAATGTTGCGTAATCGTAAATTCAAAGGTTTTAGAAGCAAACGCACATTATTAAATATTTTACAAGTTCTACGAAACTATGTTAAACTGTGTTACAAGTCTACTGCGAGTCCCTTAAAATCATCTTTTCTATTTCTTTAATCCTTTTGATACCTGTGCGAGATAAGTTCTTCAAAAAATAACACTATGAGAGGTAATGGAAAATAAATTTGTACTGCAGAAAGGAACATATGCAAAACATATGGAGAAATTTAAAAAATTGTTGGTAGAGCTCACTCGTCCCTGCAGAGAGTAGTGGCTAACTATAGAACAACTGGTTCCTTTTTATCGAAGCCCAACTCTTTTACCACAACGAAAAAAAAAGCGAATAGTCCAATCAGTGTCCCTCAATCCAGCTAAAAACTTGAGGTAGAGGAAAGGTTCTCTTAAATCTCAAAAGAATTTGGTTACCATAGCCCATGGCCCGTAAGAAGCCATACACTTCAGATGTCAAGAAACAGAAGCGCATGGTTTTTTTCAAATGTTTCCAAGCCCTCTGAGTTTTGGAATAAGTTAATTTTTTTCCGATGAGAGCAATTTTTGCGTATTCGGCTTAAAGAAAGAGGGTAACAGCATTTGAAAAGGAGAATTTAGTTCCAACAGTTAAACATGGTGGATGTAGAATAATGGTTTGGGGTTGCATGGCAGCCAACGGTGTAAGAAAGCTAACATTTAAAGAGTCAATAATGAACCCAATGGAATATACATATATACGAGTCTTAAAAGATAATTTGCTACAAAGTAACCTAAAGCATACCGAGCAAAATGTAAAGCTTTGGCTGCTGTACAACGTCAAGAATCAGATCCGAACACCTCCTCAATCCCCGGACTTAATCCTATAGAACATTTGTGGGACTTACTTAAACGCAGGATTCGGCAACATAACATAACCTCTAAAAGTATGCTTAAGGGCTCAATAGTGGAGGAACAGGGCAAAATTACATCCGATGATACAAAAAAAACTTGGAAATTCGATGCCTAGACTATTGTTAAGTTATAAAGAGAAATAATGAACAAATTAAATAAAGTTTAGCTCTACATGTTTGAATTTGATGTTTCCCATTTATTTCGCGTTGTACGCAGACTTATGCGGCTAAGTGTAAATGTACCCACCCTCATTGTTAGTTTACATTAGACTTGAAGTGGAATTGCAACTTGATCGCACTAATTATTAATTTGCTTTAATTTTTCGAAAGCTAACTGAAACGTTAAACAAAACCCAGGAAAACAGTGTAGATTGATTGCGCAAATGGCGGCAGTTGCTGAAAGAAAATGCTTACTGGAATGGCCAAACATGCATAAAATACTCAAAAACAAATAACACATAATAAACCGGGAAACTTCCGTAATTTTACCATCTCAACGCCATTTTGTAACAAATGCGAATATAAACACTAAAGGGTGTTTTTTTAGAGATCAGTTTTTCGAATAGAGATAAAACTGACATTTTGTGGTCAAATCTGGCAACTCTAATGTCATTTTTGTTCAGTTTGGTTTGCCATTTCATCATGAAGAGGTTGACAAACGAACAACGCCTGTAAATTGTGCAAATCTATTTCGAAAATAATGGTTCAGCTCGCGAAGTTTACCGCACAATTTTGTTCAGTGATGAGGCTCAATTTGGGTTAAATGGCTACGTCAACAAGCAAAATTGCCACATTGTGAAGAGAGGGAGAATCGACATGAGACCCTTGAAACGCCATTACATCCAAAAAAAACTGACTATTTGGTGTGCTCTATGGGCTGGTGGAGTCATTGGGTCATACTTCTTACGAAGTGATGCGGAGAGTCAGTTACCGTTATAGAGCCATGATAACCGACTATTTTGTTCCCGAATTGGATGACATGAATGCAAATGAGATGTGGTTCCAACAAGACGGCGCTACATGCCACACAGCGCACGTCACAATCGATTTATTGAAGGAAACATTCGATGAGCGCATAATTTCGCGGAATGGACCTGTCAATTGGCCACCAAGATCGTATGATTTGACACCATTGGATTATTTTCTTTGGGGATATGTGAAGTCGCTCGCCTACGCCAACAAACCAGAAACGTTAGGGGACTTGGAAGCCAACATTCGTGGCGTTATTGCCGACATACAGCGACTGCCCCAAATGCTTGAAAAAGTGGTTGAAAAGTGGACCTCTAGACTTGTCTTTATTCGAACCAGCCGCGACGGCCAAATGCCCGTAATCATATTTAAAATCATTCTTCCATTAAAGCCAAATTAAAACGATATTCTTGTGTTCTATTTCAATTCGAAGTTCTATACCTCTAAAAAAACACCCTTTTTATGTATATAAAAACCACCAGAATGAAATTTATTTGATCTCTCTCGTAAATCGCCGAGGAAAATCGACCCAAAACGCTCCATTTATTTAAATCAAATTCCTCAAAACAAATAACCCTTGACACAGTTAACTTGCCACAATGCAAACCTCAACAGCATACCCTTACTATATCATGCATCATTGGTCACACAATTGTTCGTAACACGTGACAAGTGAATTCCGGTTATAGATACATTTATGTATGTAAGAATTTCTAACGAACGCAAAGCTAAATAAGCACAGCAGCAGCAGCAACACCGTCGACCGTTCTGTCCTGTCGACATGGAACAGCAGTGCCAGTGCCAGACCGTGCTAAAATCGCCCATTGTTGTTTCGTCGACTTTTAGTGTTTTTGTGTTCTCGCTTTTCAGCCAGCATCCATTCGCCTTCCCCTGTTGTTGGCAGAACAAAAATCGTGCTTCATATTTCAATAAGAAAATGGAGGGTGGCGGCTCTATCTATGTTTGGACTAGTGACGGTGGTTTTATTTCGTAATCGATTTCAATACTCCATCTCTGATACTCACAGATGCTGCAGATGCTGATGGCGGATGGACGGACGGCTTCATCATTTCTCGAATTACATAAACGCAGTGCGGGACCAGTCTCGGCTTGACAATCATTCGCACAAATTCATTGTCGCATTGTATTACTGATTGCTACTGAAAAGCGACCTTTGAAATGCGAACCCAGGACATCCGACGAGAAACCGAAATTGTTTTAATTACACTGTGACAGAGTTTTGATATTAGATAACTGCCGACAAAAAGCAAATGGTGACCACAAATGAACTTGCCTCGATTGAGTTTTGATATTCGATAAGTAGTGAGTGCCGCCGACAAATAAGAACTTCCCTCGATTGTTTTAAAATGTATCAGCATGAACATGAGTGAGTATCTCAACGGCAGTATTGATAATTTGCTGGGTTTTTTTTTATTCATTTCATCCGCATGTGTCTGGTAGCAATTAAAAATGATACTTCTAAACACGTCATGCCAGTCATAATAAATGTTTTTCACTGTTTCATAAATTGCTTTCGATATTGTACTCGTTCGTGTTCGTGTCGCTGGGAAGAAGATGTTGGAACTGGACAATAGATTGATACAATTAAGATTTACTTGACACTCTTGACGATGCAGTTTTTTATTTATATGACAGACGGAGTGGAGTGCATTGCTGTATGGGTGATCCCAGAACAGAACTGACATCGTGATCGTTCTATAGGGTTAATGGTTGATCAAACGTTAATGTGATTTAATCGAACGGTTTTAAAACGATTGTCCCTCTCTCGCATAAATCAATTCTTGGAAGAGGAACAACTTACAGATGTATATGGTTTGAACATGGTCTTTGGATTGGATTTTTTCTTGGAATGCGCATTATAAACAATTATTCGGATTAAACTGGTTTAAATATGGCGAAGAGAGTGGACTGGAGTACGTGACGGATTGAATAAATTGGCATATTAAAGGCTACAGATACAGAGCTTTTTTTCATTTATTTCATCAATTTATTACAATGATCTGCTGACTACATAAATACAACTTAATAGTAATACAAGAACTATTTTTGATCGAAACTTTCTCATATCATACAAATGTCAACTTCATTGCAAACTGAGTTAAATAGTTTCAAAGAGCGGGTTATAGGTTCAATTAGTTCTTTGTACAGGAACATAGAGCAGTTCGGTACGTTTCAACAAACTCCTTTCAGGAACATAAGAGAAAGCAAGTCATCAGCATTTATTCGAGCATCAAAAATTTTTTTAACAAATAGAACGCATTTAGGCGTTTTTAAACCAATTAGAGCGCACCTTGAAGGTTAATTTGGCAAATCTTTTATGCATCCTTTCTATTCTTAATTTACTGTTTTCATAGAAAGGAGACCCAACTACGCAACAATATTCTAAGACATGCAAAACCAACGACAGAAACCATTTATGAAGGGTAGACAAGTCGTCGTTTTATTACGGTTGAAGTTCGCTTTAAGACACCTAACATGGAGTTACCTTTTTCAACAACAAAGTCAATGTGTTTCATGTCAAAAAATAGACCAAGGTCTCAATTCGCGGGTATATTTCATTTTTAATCAAATGTAATACTTTAATGAATGGTGATCTCGAAGCACTGAATATTTAACATTTTCTAAAATTCAATTCGAGCTGATTATACTTACACCAATTCAAATTCAAAATTTCAATATCCAATTGCAGATGGAAACAATCCAACTGAGAGTATACATCTAGATTGATTTTCACATCATCTGCGTACATTTATAAAAAATAATAAAAAAAAATTGGTCTATAATTTTAAATAAGTGGTAAACGGTAGCGATTCCCATTCACAGTAACGTGCCGGTCTTGATCATCACGGAAGAAGTACGGCCCAATGATGCCGCCGGCCCATAAACCACACCAAACCGTAATTTTTTCGGGAGGCAATGATGACTCATGGAGAGAACAAGGCATTTAAGGTTACGCACACGCAAAGTTGTTCAAGTTCCTCTGAGTCTTTCACCAGACTGAATTGCTTGCTTGCTATTTAAAGTTGATTTAACTGCAATCATAACTCCACCACCAAAATCCACTCCAGATAAAATGGATCTATCGGTGCGGTACAACGCTCATATCCTGGTCTTTGGTATGACCTGACAGGATTCAAAAACGTGCGGTAAACTTATTACCGACCGAGATATTGCGAAATCGCTCGACCCTCTTAGTTTCCACAACAAGTGCTCAAACGAAATAGCCAGTTGCAGTCCACCCCTTAAACAATTCAACCGCGATACTCCCAATGCTAGGAATGCTCATCAGTTCACACTTAAGCCAATATTGGGACGGTCAGTGAAATGTACAGTTTCGTTCATCAGCCTTTCTACACGTATGTGGAATGCTCTCCAAGCTTCGTTTTTCCTGCACATTACAGTTTACCGACATTCAAAACCAATGTGCATCGGCATCTCTTTCTAATTCCTAAGTTTCCTTAATGCCCGCACTGTGTTTATTCATAATAAAGGTACCAAAAATCCCTTTAGTGCGTGCCGAACGGCAGGATATTGTCAAATCATTGGCCTCACCAAAGACCTAGGATTGTCGCCACACAAAATCACATATTAGCAGTGATCGCAGTGCTAATCAGCCTACATATAATATAAAAAAAAAACTCTATTCCTCGAGTTGCTCAACCTCATTTATAGTTTTAATACATTCGGCAAGGTGGCTTGAAAAAACCTCGGGCGATTGAAAAAAAAAGAAAAAACGGTTATGAGTCGATGTATTTTTTTAAGCGGTAGGGCATCATTGACCTCTTCAAAACGATATGGGAAATACCATCTGGACCAGCGCATTTGTCTATATTAAGATCTGTGTTGAATCGATTCTTCAGCAAACTTAAAGATAAATGTCTTAACTAAATATTAAACTTAAACCGCACCTCTTCTTTACCCTACCGATCCGTAATTGTGTCGCCCTTCACACCTACTCAAATGTAAATAATAAAAGTAAACGAATAACTGTATTATGTACTTAGGAATTATCCTTCAACCGCAGTCATTATATAACTTACAAAAAAAAAACATAACCAAACAGCATTCTTAAATATAAATAAGAAATACAAAAACAAACAGAAGTGTAATTAAGAGAATCTAGTTAATCTGCAATCTCGTAGTTAACAATGAGTATAAAGAAGTTACGAGAACTTCAACCTTAATTGTCGGAATAAATCTGCGGCATAAAATAACCTTGACATTGCGAGTGCACAAAACATGGGCTGATGCTGAAAAGGGAAATTATACGCACAGACTACCAACCAAGCGAGTAACTAACTACGGTGTATGCCACAATAAATCATTCCGACATAAGGTGGGTAACTTACAATAAAACACACACACAGACGCGCAAACATATGAAGTACACATTTTTTAAGAAGACTTTTGAGGAAGTATTTTCAGTTTTCTGTCGAAAAATAATTTTCACAGCAAATCATAACATAAAGTCAAGGCAATTATGTTTACGTAGTGACGAACAATCATAAAAGGGTTACGAGTTACGATATGAGGAATTGGCGCCCAATTAAATACCTCCAAGTAAGTGTAACTAATCGATGAACACAAATTGACATGAAATTAATTTACGTTCCATTTGAATTGATTGATTAATTTAATAGATAGTAAAGTGGGGAAGGTGCGTATATACGGCGACGTCATTAATGAAATTTTGGTGCGCAAAAACAGCAACCTTGTGGACAATAATCATTGTCAGTTATCTGTCAATGATTTCATGGTTCTTGATTAGCTCCGATGTGGACTGTGGTATTGAATTTTTGACTCAGGGGGGTTTTCAGAAAGATTTATTTTTATCAGTGTTTACTACGTAAGACTACCATTCCGACCAAACTATTTATTTTTTACAAAAGTTGGAGAAGCTAGCTTTAGGGTCGTTGCTGAATAATACGAGTAATTTTACATTCTTATTGAGATTCTAAAATGGCAAATTCTTTCTATTGCTAAATAGTTTGTGAATAATGAAATTCGGTTTATAGGTTAAGGGTTGGAGCGGGTAGATGAGGTAGCTTGCGGCAACAACGGGATTCTGCAGTTTTAGAGCCGCTTATTGATATCCCAGAAATAAAAGCTCTGACTTGATAGCCACAGAGGGGTTCAGTGCCTATAAAGTGAATTGTAGAGCTCATTAGCGGTTTCATTTCCTTCGAAACTATCATGACCCTATACGAGCATCATGTTGTGAGCAGCTATAGACTGTTCAGACACTTTCTGATTAGTTGAGAACAGCTTTGGATTTCTGAGGCTTTTTGAGACTATATTAATGTTTGATCTTTCGACATACCGCCTCAAAATTTTTCTTGGACAGACTTTAGCTTGGAAAAAAGATTTTGTGAAAGAACCATCAGCTTTTTTTTAAGGAGACCTCTGTTATAGCCAACGGATACTGCGGAGATCTGCGTGCTGATGCTGCGGACATAACACATATACTGTGTCAATGTGAGGCAATAGCACGTAGTCTAAGAACAATTTTTGGGGAAATACTTCTTTGAAAACTTAGAGGAAATAGATGACATGGACTTCCAGGGCCTTTTTGGTTTTTTTTTTGCCTTTTGAATTGTAAATTCAGCTGATTCCCCCAGGGATCGCGATGGACCCGTCTTGGTGCCTATTGTTGTGTGGTGGATTTCATTTTCACCACACCCCACACCTAACCTAACCTTGTTATAGTCACTGAATAAGGCATTTTGCACTCTGGTGGAACGAAGTTAGATGATCTTTAATGCTTTCGTATAGCTCACTTGTAATTCGTGAGGATGACGACTTATTGATAATAAGCCTGATTGAATAAAGAGCTTTCGAGCTTTTTTTATTGCTGTTTTGAAATGGGAGCTCATGCATCGACTAGACGGAGTCAGTATTTGTGCAGAGTTCTGTTTCAGTAGCTCTGTGCATCGGATTCTACAATCTGCGTGTCTCGAAACTATATACAGGGTGTCCGCCCGGAAGGTACATTGCTATGTTTGTTTATATGTTTAGATTAAATGAAAGAGAATGGATATTGATAAATGTCGGCAAGTATGTATGGAATATAATATCAGGTAAATGTCCGCCTCTGTTAGTCTCACAAATGCGAGCCCTTTTAAGCACATTTTTCATTATATTCTCACACATTTCACGCGGTATTTCATTAATTTCATCACCAATATTTTGTTTGAGTTGCGCAAGCGTTTCTGTTTCTTTTTTGCATAAACCTTCCTTTTTAGATATCCCCCACAAAAAGAAGTCCGGAACAGTCAAATCAGGCGACCGTGGAGGCCAATCAACATCACCATTTCTTGAAATAACTTGTTGTGGAAAGAGGTCTCGAAGTAATTCCATTGTAATCCTGGCTGTATGCGATGTGGCACCGTCATGTGTCACGTTAATCAAGCCCAAAACATGAAGTTGTGGCGTTAAAAAGTTTTCAATCATATCACGATATCGGCTTCCCATTCACAGTTACCGTTACGCCGTTTTCATTTTCATAGAAGTAAGGTCCAATGATTCCTCCTGACCAAATTCCACACTGTAATTTTTAATGGATGCAAAGGTGACTCATGAATAATTTTAGGGTTTTCCATTGCCCAGAACCAACTATTCTCTTCATTCACATATCTATTCAAATGAAAATGTGCCTCGTCACTCATTATGATTTGTTAATGAAATAATCCTATTGGCATATGTACGGCGGCGTAAATGGTCTTGTGGAAGAAGCTCTTGTCTCAACTGAATCTTTAATGGAAACAAATGCAAATCCTTGCGCAAAATTGTTGCCAAAGTTGTTCTTTGAAGACCAAACTCCTGAGCACGGCGTCAAATGTGTCTGCTTCACGACTGCCAAATATAAACTGTCAAGACTAATGTTTACCAAAATGGCGGCAAAACAAAGTAGTACACCTTCCCGGCGGACACCCTGTAGATGTTGAAATTGTGGAGTGGGGTTTATTTTTTGCGTTGGAAGGCTGAAACCTTGCATAGGCACGTGGTCCGCGTTTTCAGAGACGGTTTTGCAATGTGTTCAGTTTGGGCTGATTTCACGGCCGCGTTTAAGGAGATATTCTCTGTAACAGCCAAGACCCGTTAAGAACTGTGTCAGATAGAAGTTTATTTCGCCATGCTTCTGTTTAATTTATACAGCGACCACTGGTATGAGCCTGTGGCTCCATCTTTCCTTAATCGATTCGCTCCATTGTTGTTGCCAGGTTGCTGTACTACGATTCCTTTCGTAGTTTTTTTTGTCGTTATCTACCTGACCATTGCGGACTCGCTCGCTTTTTAATCTAACCATTTCATTTAGCAAGTATTATGATAGGTACCACAGAGGAAACAACGAGTATAGCATCGTTCGAAACTGGTCGAAACGCACACAACACCCTTAGAGCGACAGGACGATGGACGGATTTGACTCCCCGAATATGAGATTTAACTTTCGCTGCACTCGACCATACTTCGAATATTTCTGCAAGAAGAAGTCTCTTGGTTTGTTTCGAGCCCCCGATGTAACTGATCAGCTTTGAAAGCGCGCTTTCAGTATTTAAAGACTTTTTGGCAAACATACTCGAGATGTGTTTTAAAGCTTAGACGAGCGTCAATAATTACTCCAAGGTTGGGAAACTACTTCGTGCTTTCCTACTCTAAGCGTAACCATGGAGTCCGTGTATAGGATATGGGAGCCTTTTTTTTTGGATACATGCCTGTTTTTGCTTCTCGTGACTTTCAATATTTCCTGCATTAATGAATGTTTAGGTAAAAAGGTAGCAATAATCCTGAGATAGGGACACATTGTACTTTTTAAGGATTTACCAATACCCAGCCCATATTATTCTGTCAACTCGTTCATGCTTTTAGGGCGTTTTCAATTCTTTCACTATTTATAGGTAGGATTGAAATTTTACGTTTTTCTTAAGTCTGATTTCAGTGAAGTGTGAATAGGGTATAAGGTAGTCCTGGCAACTAATTAAAGCCGACTACTTTTTATTCGAGACTTTTTATTCAATTTACCAAATACTTTGTATTTGCAAATATTTTATAGCTTGCGCAAGAAGGAATATATTCAAAAGAAATATTCAATACAAAAAAGAAAAGCGAACCTCCGCTTTAATGTCTTAATTTAAGACTTGGGCGCTCGGGTTTTTAAACAATCAGAAGTTATAATTTAAAGTTTACGCCACTTAACTTGATCCTTAAAGCGACTGTCACCTTAAATACCAGACGTAACCCAATTACATACATAGTTCATTCGATGGTTTGCTTCTCGATTAAATTAACATTTTCTAGTAGGAATAATTCAACTTCGTGTCGCCTTCAGTTTGCCATTTTAACCATCAGATTACGCAAAGTCAATTATATATAACAAATTGCTGGCACAGCTGCTGCTGTAACACATAATACCCTGATGCTAAAAACGTACATATCTCTACGTTGCTTTCATTCGCGGCGCGCAAACTTGACAGTTCTGCAATTGAATTCAATAGTTCTCGGTCGCTATTCTCATTTGACATCAGAGATGAAAACTGACACCTCTTTCGACGCCAACCCCTTTGGCACAGCAGTATTCAGTTGACTCTCTTACACATTATACTATATACGATCGAACATGCGACACCAATGGACATCAATTGGCATTCCGAAATTGAAATCGATATTGACGCATCCAGCCACCCCATCTACCTCCTCGTTCGTGCACTACACCTATGGATAGGAGCTGAACGCGAACGCGAACGCGAACACTTAATCGGTTTGGAGTGCCCCATTCAGCGGTTGCGGTCATGTTTGTGTGTAAATAAAAATATAATTACTGCGGGAGATGTCGCGTTGTCTTATTTAATCTACAAGCTATAACAACTCTTTTTCGGTTTATTCCGGCGGACGGGTGTCAACAACGACCTCCTACTTCGGTCGCAGCGCAATATACCCGCCAGCCAGCCAAATCGGTCGACCCATGCTGCTCTCTGACAATTACCGTTGTTATAAATGCTTTTTATTATTATTTACGTACATACTATGTCTGTGTCACAGGCACTAGTCGTGTCGCGACGCGTCGTGTTTGGTTTTTAATTTTTCATTACTTTGGGGAGTGGCGGGGTGGCGCAGGCAACACAAGATACACACACACACATTTTACCCGTCGTCGCATATCGATGAAGGCTTTGACATTAAATTGGCCAGGCAATGACACTAAGTGTCATCTTGCCTCAGCTTGTGGTGCACCCAAAATGGGGGCCAATTGATGATGGGGCGAACAGGCATAGCGTAATGCAATAACAAATCGCTGTCTTGTTTATTTTTATGTTTATAACTGGAAATATAAACACAAATGACACACCAGGGCTCATATGCTCAGCTCACCAAGTTGACTCTCCAGTTTCTGTGTGAGGGCGAAGAACAAAGCGAGAGCGGTTGCTTGCTATTTGCAATTTATGTGACGTTGTTGGGGGATTGGACGGAGGACAACGCACATACAGGATGACCTACAACCACTTTACGAGACAGATTTATACGCTCCATACTGGTGTGTAAGCAGTTTAGTGTTGTTGTCCCGCATAACATAAGAGCCAGGAGGACGAAGAGAGTACATTAGGCCTGTTCGTTTAGATTGTGTCATTATAATGTAGACCATTGTACTTACTGCTCTATGCGGTGGATGCATTCAGGGTCAAGTATTATGTAAGATGATGAGCTCTAGGCACAGGAAGATGATACTACTGCCTTCTGTCGGAAGGAAAATACTATATGTACTATGTGAAAACACTTTGTCGGCAGTCCGATGGCAGAGTGGAATGAAATAAAGAGAAATGGAGCATTTTTGTGAGCACAGAGTTAATGGCGATGGCACGCAGCGGGAGCCGCAAGGAATATTGTATGCATTTGGTTGAGTTTGGTTTTTTTTGTATCTGCAGCCGAGTGGAAAGCACTATAGTTATGAAAATGAATGATGGTAAGGACATGGTTTTTATTATCAGTCGTAGCTTTAAATGGGTTTTCTTTTTTGTGAATTGGTTGGACAGATTTTTATTTAGAACTGAACTCTGGATTTTTTTTATTGTAATAGCTTTGAATGGCCTTTGAGAATTGTCATAACCGTCAGCATGTGATTTTATTTCTTGATTTATCTAACCGAAAAAAAATTGGAGTTAAGCAGTGTTTTTTTTATCATAGAGTTTTTTAAAGTTTCATTGTCGGATGAAGTATTGTTTTGCAATTTAACCTTCGAAAAAGTATTGAAATATTTTTGTTACAACAGCTTTTTCAGGGAAAAAAAATTATGTTCCCTATTAGCCCAGTCAGAAGCTGGTTTTCAACACAATAATCGGCACGAATTCCGGCCTGGCAAGTCGACAAACTGTTAAGAGACTAGGGACTTTGATCTTTTGTGTCAACATCAGGCTTCTTGTTGTTCCACTTTTCCTTTACCAGTTGTGTGGTCACGCCTTCTATAAAAGTCTTAGCAGAGCAGAACTGATTAATGACGTATAGCCCTGAGTGCCAATAGGCAATCTGTGACGCAGTTCGCATTTACAAGGTTTGGTGCCGATTCCTTTAAGTGCTGCTTGACTGTTCACATACATAGATAGTTATTTTATTTCCATTACTGGTAGTCCCATCGATAGGATAGTCTGTGGTGCTTTCTTAACCGTGTAGATCTCAGCTTGAAAGACACTTCAGTGATAAGTCAGTCGAAACGACTGGTTAATAGCATGTGTTTCTGAGAAGACACAAGCTCATTCGTATTGACGGATATACCTTAAATGATGGTACTGGGTGAGTCTCAGTCCTGTCCTTCGGGTATAGTAATTCTGCAATTTCTCTCGAAGTCAAACCTGGGTTTCTCGTAATCAGTAAGTGGCACGAGTCCCTTCCGATCAAAGATTTCATGAATGTCCACATTTTGTTCTATCTTAATCTGAGAGCGGCTTTGGCTGCCACGTTCTTATAAGTGAATAGCCCAATGGGTTGCAGGTTCAATAGCGTTTCCAGACCTAGTTGCGTCTGTTATGCCCAGGCAAAAAATTCTCTGCGCCTTTTTCAGGTTTTTAAGATAGAATTTTTAACTGCCTCCCACCAGCCAACTGAACCATAGGTAAGAAAGGGTCTCGCAATTGCACAATGTTCGGTTTTAAGCCCAATTCTGAAGGAAACATACCAACAATCCCTTCAATATGAGAAAAAGAATATAATTGTAAGTCCACCAATCCACATTTATGTGTCTATAGATTTTATTTTATCTGATGGCTGATGATGAGAATGATTAGTAAGGCCCAAAATATCTAATTATTTCCCTTAAATAATTAAACAAAAATCTCCTCGTTCTAAAATTGCGACGCGAATGTACTCCATGACGACCGGCTTGCAAATATGCCAAAGTCTATGCATTGTCAAAACAAACTTGTGAGTTTAGATAATACCAAACTAAATATCTAGATATTATAAATCACATGCCATAACAATTTAAGAAACCTAAACACCAAACTAGCGTACTAGTAAATTTGAAAGAAAAGTCCCTCGAACTTAGAACTTTAAAACTTTTTGTAAAACTCTGCTCCAATTTGTTGATTGGAATTAGAAATGCATAGGTAGATATATAAAATACTGAACAACTACAGTTTAATGTTATTCCGAACGGCAATTAGTGAATAAATCGAATTTTTAAATTCTGCTCGCGATAAGCAAAAATCAATTTTGCTGCAAGATTCGTTGAATGTGCTTAGTAATTGGCTCATTATTGGTTCTATGCCTATCTGTATAAAAAAAGCTTATAACCCGCAGTTATATTTGGGGAGCAGATATGTATAAATTTAAAAGAAAAATCAATTTTGGTGGATTAATATGATAATTAGGAATATCGCGAATAAACATGACGTAAGTTGCATTGCGTCTAAAACCTAAGGTTTGGAGATCAACTAATTTGCAATCTCTGCCATAAGAAGGAAGCTCATCAAACATATTTAATTACGAACCGTGTACCTCGTGAAGTTATTGGGCTCTTTCGAATCAAAGTTCGTGAGCTGCATATGGCGAATCTCAAGTTACAGAACAATACTCTAAATAAGGTCCGACGAACGAGCAATAAATAATTTTAAGGCTATTGATGCCTCGAAAGTCTTAACTATAACGTTAAAAGAAGCCTAGCAATGTGTTAGACTTCGCAATGACATAATCATAACACAAAAAGAAACTTCAATTCTTGTCAAAGATGAGACCCAGATCTTACACTTCAACAAAACGTTGAATTCTAAGATCATTTATGAAATAATTATGGAAACTGAAGTACTAATACGATATGCTGAAAAAAGTTTACATTTATAAATGCGAAGTTCCAAAGCATTGGGATTGCACCCTTTCGACAATCTATTAATATCGGATTGAAAACGAATGCAAACGTTATTTAACAGAGAAGAAAATTTCAACTCATCTGTGAAAGTCAAAACCGTACAGAATTGAAAGATTTCTTGAACGTCATTAAAAAAATAATATAAATAGCACCGGTCCCAAATGACTGCCCTGTGGAACACCCGAAGTAACTTTTATAACGCGAGAAGTCATACCATCGACTTTAACCATTTAGTCAGGTTAAAAAAAAAAACACAATTTTTGGCATAGAAGAATAAAAACCCTAAAACCCAAAGCTTTGCCAAAAGTTGGGTGTGATGCACTCTCCCAAACGCTTTTTTTAGGTCACTGTATTCGTAATCGTTCATCAAAACTATTAAATATATAATTAATTAACAAAGGCAAATTAGTAGCACATGATCTGGCATGAACAAAGCCATGCTGACTATCTAAAATGACTTCATTTACCGAGGAAAAGAGTTCGTCCTTACCAATACTTTCAAACAATTTTCGTATTACAAATATCTTTCCTATACGCCGATAGTTTTCTACTTTTTGCCTTAAACCGCTTTTAAAATAGGTGTTAGAGTATGATTACGCGGTCATTTTTTCGAGGCGTTTAAATGACGCTGTGGCGTAAGAATCGCGTCACAAAGCAGTCATTTTAATGTCGTTCTGTGTGATCGCCATTTTTGGGATAACATTTTCGGCGTCATTTAAATGACTAGGAAAACGACAAACCAAATGATATGAATTTTGTACCATTAAAATGACGAAAAAAAATGGCCGTGTGTTCGCACTTGAATAACGCCTAGGACAAATGACTAAAATTTTGGCTGTTGTGTCATTGGTACGCAGGGCAGGGCACGCGCTTCCAGCCATGCCATTTTTCAACGCAAATGACAAATGAGGCAGCATTTGATACGATATCTGTGCTTTCATTTGGATTTTTGTCTCCTGTCGAAGGGACATAATAACTGTTTTCTACTTTTTTTTTGTGGTTGCGTTGTTCGGTACGTATTGAAAGAAATGGAATACGAACCGTCGCCGTCAAGTGCCGACAATTTGGAGACTATTCAGTTGTGAATGTGAGTGTTGTGAATTTGAAAAGTACACAAGGTGCAACGAAGCAAACTTGCACACACCCTAATAAACTCACCGATAAGAACCGCACAATATCGTTGGGTGAAAAACGCGGAAAAGGAATCGCAGCGATCGAAAACGCTCACCAGAGGGCAGGTAGCGCAGCGTGATTACTAGTCGTACTTCTGCTGAAACGCTCTATCGCATAGTTGTGTTCTGTTTTTCGATGGTTAGCTTCACCAACCTCAACAAATAATCGAATTGATTGTCTGACATACGAAGGACATTGCGCTATAGTTCAGGTTCCATAAGCAATCCAGCACATAATCCACTCTTCTCGCGATGGCTCAACCACTTCCTTTGCCAAATACTCCGCATTCGTCGCGTTGGCTCGTAATCAAGATTGTCTTCATTGCTTTTCGGCACACACCCTAGTCATTTCGTGTGATCGCCATGACGAACCGTAGATTGAATGTCACTCCAATACGACATTTTTTCCTGACGTCTCAGCGTCATTTAAATGACTGGGAAAAAGTTTTCAAGAATATTTCCATTCATTTCGGAATTTCCCACTTGCAAGGATTCTACATGGAAAGATATATTGCCTGTATAAAAACCGATTTAAAATCATTTATTAAATTTATTTTAAACGTTATCCGCTTGGATGTTTGTTAGACTTTCGTAAGAAATAAAATCTGTTAGGTGGTACGGTTTGGATTTGAGCCGGGAACCGACGCCTCACTTATCAGATAAACGCATTTAACCATTAAGACACTTTGTATAGCATTGCAACCGAAATCGTAAGAGACGTTTTTGAAAATTTCGTGATGAGATAAGAAATAGCGCAAATACTAGGTACTGAACCATTTAAGATTTGAGTATACACATTTTTATAGTGCTAGTCGACACTCTAGATGAATGTATCTGACTATCCTCAGAAAGCAGTAAGCAGTGAACTTTTGCTAGAACAAAACTATTCATCTACTATTCACTTACTAAGGAAACACATCTGTCACCAAATTACAAACGTTACTCTGAATTCATATTCGCTCCTTAATTACAGTTTTCCGAAATCGGATTCAAACAAGAATGACATAGCCAGTGGCAGAAAACCCTTCCTGTGCATCACAAATACAATTTTATCCCATTCAAATCTCATTATCCGCAGAAAACGGAAATGCCATGTTCGAATCAAGCCCAAGATAAATCTAATATTCCCATAACTGTAATCCCAGTAATTAGCCAGAATTAAATCGTGCTGAAACGACATTCTGCTGTATTGCCCCTTTAGTTAGTGATTGTATCTCTCCCAGCAACTGTCGTATCTTCAACAACCATTCGTTTTATCGATCGACAAATTTACGCCTCTGGAAAGCATGTCAGTGTCTAACGATTGCTCGCAACCATGGAACCAATTTACGCTGAATCCATCTTTCACTTCCTCAATTGATCAGCACAGAAGGACAGAGGGAAAGAGTGAGAAAAAAAAAAATAAATAAATACAAAACTCAACATTGTGTACGGCAACATGACCATTCAATGACAAAACATTCATTGTCAACATCAAGGCATCAAGCTACGATATAGAGTGTTGCATGCATGTTTTGCTTTGTGCACTTCAGTGGCCAAGAGTGCGCCAGGCGTACTTAACCCACTTCTTATGGCTGACCAGCTTTTCGATGGACAATTATCCACTGCATTTGGCGGCACATTGCGACACACGTCACCTCCACCCTCGCACAGCAGCGTAATCCGAAAATGCGGAGCAGAAGCAGCAAAGCAGTGACACTGGTGGACAAGGAAATCCCCAGAATCTACGTAATGCTAATGCCCTTGAATGCGGGTTTCTATACAGCTATACTCGACAGACATATGGATTTGTTTTTTTTTTCTTTGTTTTGTTCGTCGTCGTTATGTTTTTTTTTTTTGTCTTTCGCTGCACATATTCAATACCATCGCTGGTGACAAAGAAAAAAAAAACATTGGAAAAATTAAACTGGGCTATGGCTGTGCGGCGAAGGCTGACCATGAGGGATGGTCAAGTCAAGAATGGTGCGCCGTTTTCTATTTTCCACATTTTTTTTCTTTTCTGCTTTTGCCTCCCTTCTTGACTCTGTCAAGGGTAAGTGGGGAGTGCCAGGGTTAGATATCCACCCGTTCAGCAAAAATCCGGAGAAGTGCTGTGAATTTTTTTTTTGCTTTTAACAAGTTGATTTATTGCGGTGTCTCGTACATATACTGTGAATGGGTGTTCTCGCTTTGCCACATGGCCATCGGCAAACGGAGATAAGCCATGCGAAGCTAAATGGACCTTTTTGTGGAATTGAAACTGAACGGGCGGAAAGGGAATCTGCGCTGATGGTGCGCTGGAGCTTTATGTTGCAGCATGCTGCTCAGATGGCACTACACTACACGTACACCGTTCGTGGTTCGTGAATATCCTTTCTTTATGATTTATTATTTTGGGCCAATAAATTGGAGTTGAAAAAAATCACAATATTCTGCTACCTATGGAATGAATTTCAATAGAAAATATTTTCTTATTCGCTTTTTTCTCTCTCAGGAGGATAGGGTGTTGTTTGATCTGGACAAGAGGAAATGATTTGTAAAAAGCAAAAAAAAAAAAAAAACCGACACACTCACATGAATCTGACTCCTATTACATAAAACACATTAAATTAATGAATATTGGTTTCAGGATAAAGCGATTTATGTGCATATGTTGACGGATAACGGTGATGAAAGCCGGTTGAAGAATGTTGATGGAGGGGCCTCTTTCAAACACCCACATCTCTCCACTTTTTTTCACTCCCCACGCAACACATCAATGCCTACGTTTTAGACGTTTTAGACGTAGGCATTGATGTGTAGCGTGGGGAGTGAAAAAAAGTGGTTACTAAGGAGAGATTCGGTTGTTTGAAAGAGGAAAAGATGTCTAGACATAAAGGGTTGCATAGAGACAGATGTATTAGCTGCTACAAACTTTGTCCTCAGACAAGTTCTACTCCATATCGCCAAAATTATAAAAAGGCAATAAGGCCCAAAAAATTTTAATTGTGATTAGAAAGACCAGAAAGGAAGTGTCTAAGCTGCCGAGAGAAAGACATTTAAAAGAAAATTCTTCGACTCCCGAACCGAAGGCTAAGGAAATCTTCAAACGGCCGAGAGAATAGAAGCTGAAGCGGCGTGCGTTCCAAGCTAATCAGAAATTTGATACAGCATCAGAAAGTCGTTAGTAGAGATGTCAACTCAGTAACCCTGTGCTGGGTGCCAGGGCACACGGATATCCCGGAAAACGAGGAAGCGGACAAGCTTGCAAGATCAGGGCCAGAAATGACTGCATAACTGGCACTTGAATCAGGAAGAACGCAGCTTAGTACTTTCGACATCGACTTCACTGAGTCTGCGCTGATTCGTGTAAACAAATATACAGTGCGACCTAAATAAAAGCAACCGTCTATACGTGCAACTCCTCGATAAAAGCACCTTAAATCTTTAAATCCATTGTTGACTTAGTAATTGCAACTTCTCAAAAGAAAGGTGAATCGACATGAACTCTTATTTCTTCGCTATTTGTATATTTTTCTATGCCTTCAAGGGCTGATAAAAAATTAAGCTTCAAAATTATGATAGCTTTGGAAAAGAATTCTCAGTTTTATTCTGTTTGCAAGAGCAAGACCGTTTTTTTCTACTATTCTGAGGTGTTTAACTTTTTGTCTCATTTTTGACACCTGAAATTTTTTGGATCGATTATTCCAACAAACTCAATAAAAGCAACTGCACAAATTTTTTTTAGTTACTTTTTTGAGGTCGCACTGTATTTTATTTTTAGCGCGAGTAACTACGAAATTCAATAAGATTGCTTCAACCCGATTCAAATTAAATTCGATTACATCCATTATATTAAAAGGAACGTACATTCATAATCTACGTTTAATGTGAGCTTGTCAATATTGAGTTTGAGTTAGTTTGTTGTTAGCGGGATTATTATACACTTTTTATTTAACCTATATTGCACAGTTTATAGAGACTTGTTATAAATCTACCTTACTACCACCTTTATTTTTCCGGTAATTGCAAGGCTGACGAACTCGTCAAACTTGGAACTACACTCTCAATCTTGCATAAAAAAAGGCTCCTTAGCTATACCAGTTTCCACATACAAACTCTTGTTAAAACTGGATGCAATAGAAAAAACAAACCACAAGTTGAAGTAGTACCTACCAAGTCTGACAACGAAGGAGATTTTAGCCTAAGCTAGATCTAAGACGGTAAAAGAGTTTAATTACCCTCAATGGATCGCACATCAGCGCATCAGGCTTTGGCGCCTATTCAAACGACTTTCTTAAGGAGCTGTGTGGATGCCCGAAATCTCCATCTAGGAGTCTACTTCTACAATGATTTTACCGATCTAAACTCGATCGACCCAAAATGTCTGTTACGTTTTATAATCAGCTCAAAATGTTCAAAATGTTTAACGACTAGGCAGAAGCTTCAGATCCACGTGGTATCACAATGGTCCGTCTAATTAGTCGGTCTACTCACCGACTGCCACTTCAACCTAACAAACTACTTAAAATCTACTTACTACTAAAAAATCTATAACAATCATTTTTAATGTCACAGTCTTTAATACATTAATGTTAGAACAAAAGCTACGAGGAAAACCTTCTTCATTTGATCTTACCAAAAACATTAAAGGGCTCTCTTGTACAAAAACTGCATTTTCCCAAGCCTAGCCATAAATGTTTTGTCGATCAGTGGTTTGTGCGTTGGTCGAGGGGTCCCAGGTTCAAATCTCTCCCTAAAACTGAATGTCTGCGTTTCTGCATACAAAAGGTAGTATTTTAATTCTATTAATTCTGTATGGGATGTTAACACCTTTTATAGGGTGTTTTTTTTTAGAGGTATAGAACTTCGAATTGAAATAAAACACAAGAAAATCGTTTTAATGTCCATCAATTTGGCTTTATTGGAAGGATAATTTTATGCCATTAATGTTTAAATATGATTTCGGGCATGAGGTCCGAGTTTAGAGGTCTAGAGGTCCAATTTTCAACCACTTTTTCAAGCATTTGGGGCTGTATGTCGGCAATAACGCCACGAATGTTGGCTTCCAAGTCCCCTAGCGTTTCTGGTTTGTTGGCGTAGGCGAGCGACTTCACATATCCCCGAAGAAAATAATCCAATGATGTCAAATCACACGACCTTGGTGGCCAATTGACAGGTCCATTCCGCGAAATTATGCGTTCATCGAATGTTTTCTTCAATAAATCGATTATGACGTGCGCTGCGTGGCATGTATCGCCGTCTTGTTGGAACCATATCTCATCCACATTCATGCCATCCAATTCGGGAACAAAATAGTCGGTTATCATGGCTCCATGATAACTGACTCTCCAGCATCATATCGGAAGAAGTATGGCCCAATGACTACACCTGCCCATAGAGCACACCAAACAGTCAGTTTTTGTGGATGTAATGGCGTTTCAAGGGTCTCATATGGATTCTCTTCCCTCCTAATGCGGCAATTTTGGTTGTTGACGTAGCCATTCAACCCAAAATGAGCCTCATCACTAAACAAAATTTTCGCGGTAAACTTCGCGAACTGAACCATTGTTTTCGAAATAAATTTGCACGATTTGCAAGCGTTTTTCATTTGTCAACCTGTTCATGATGAAATCGCAAACCAAACTGAACATAAATGACATTAGAGTTGCCAGATTTGACCACAAAATGTCAGTTTTATCTCTAAAAAAAAAACCTTATACAAACTAAATTCACTTTTTGCCTGGTGGACATTCTGTATGTAGAATGTTTTTTAAGCCGGCTTTATGCATGTCAAGTTCACTTGAGGTCCAAAAACATAGCAAAAATGTACACATGGACAATTATCTTAAATTCTCAAATCCTTTTTTCTCAAGCTGTAATTTGAAAACAATTCAATTTAATTCGGGGGTGGGCCAGAGAAGTTCTGAGGGGCCTGGCCAACTCCGGCCAACCCTGGCCCCCTACCATTGTCGAAAAGGTAAATTTTGGAAAAAAAAATTTAAATTAATAAATACCACATCGACTTTTGGCAAAAGCACATCTGATCTATTCCAAGCATGCTCCGGATTTCGGCAAGGAATCGCGCCATCATCAGTCTTGGAGCAGATTTTGGTAGAGCATATAGTATACAGCACAGGTCTAAACAAGAAAGGTGGTAATATCTTCAATAGAAATGGGGGTGAAGATACAACCGCTTACTCTGCGAGCTGTTCCAAATGTGGATGCAGTTCAAAAGCCTAAACATTGATTAGCATTGCCAAAGGAATATGGATATGGATAGTCCTCGGATTCCGTCCAAAACAGATCACGTTGTTTCAAGACTTTTGGCTATGCACTCTTGTAGCACAACAAAATTGTTTCCCCGAATTTTGTCGATGTAAGGCTGAAAAAGGATGTAGACGACTTTGACTAAGAGACCTGACTAAGAACTAAATGATATGCTAACGAAATCTCTGAGTGAACATACCAAATCAATAATGTGTAGATTGGTTAAGGCTAGGTTAAATTGGTGCAGGCAGACACGTTTAGACCAAAATAAGGACTTAAGTGATACCACGCTACTAGAAAGGTAGCTAGGGCGACTTTTACTATGAATATTTAAAAAACTTTAAGTTTACCTTGGAAGAAAGCTTGGATAGAATTCTCGCTGAAAAGAAAGAGTAGGGCAGTTGCCAGAGGTGGGGGTATCCTCCTCTTCCGTATCAAGGTCCGTATCAAGGTCTAGCGTAAACATTTCATAAATCTATCATTATGGTGGACAAACACATAAAACAAATTTCAAGCAACGCCCAGCGCATTAATGCAACATCATGCGCCACGCCCAATCTCTAAACACATTTTACATTAATTACATTCGCATTCCAAATAAGAATTCAACCGCACCAATAATAATCACTATCCATTTGCAATAACCGCAGATCCTTTGCCTAATTAAATTTTATCAATGCATCATTTGAACCAGTGTCAGAAGCCGATGTTGTCCCGCGCCAGTTCCACTTTCAACTTTCCATAGGGGCAGCGATACTCCGTCCATCTGGCTGGCTGTGTTTGTGTGTGTGTGTGTGCAGCATCCATGAGATATTGCAGCTAGTTATTGAAAATCCACAGTTGAAACTAATTTACAATTAACATTTCACCCGACGTCGGATAATTAGGAGCAATTACCCGCCTCGCGATGGGGAGGCAAGTGCTGACGGAGGAGGATAACAGCGCCAGAACACTATTTATGGCACAATAGCAATTAGCTTATTTTGTGTGACACTATATGAAGCGATGCATATGCAGTGTGCATTGAATTGTGCTCCCACTGACAGTGCTGCGCGTTGATACAGGCTCAATCCGTCAACCATCCGTGCTGGTGCTAATGGCAAATTGATAGATTGCTGTTGGGTATGTTAAATTAAATTTCTCTTAAAATTTGTATCGGGTGAATGATTAATTTTCCACGACCAGCAGCAGTTTCCCCTTGAGGTGTGAAGCGCGGTTGAGTTGGCAGAAGCGAAACGTGTGATTGCGGTCGGAGGACGTGCATCACACGAGAGTGCTAACAACTTCACCACCTCTTCGCAGTAAAGTGCTGATTGCAAATGCAATAATTGTTTATAAATGGCATAATATGTATGTGCGGTACGTGTTATTTCGCCGCAGATACTTGCACTGGACGTTATATTTCTGCCCGGAGCTTAGTGGAGAAGCTGAAGTAGGGTGGACGTAATTCGGGTAGTGTCACAAGGAATTACCATATAACACTTGTTAGATTGTTCAATTCTGCCAAGAGCAGTTGCCAGTTGTTTGATGTTCGAAATAAATTCGATGTAACAAAATAAACCATTTTCCAAGGTTCCAAACACAATGTGTTGTTTGAGCGTAGTACGTAGTTTTCTTATGAAAATAAGTGGACAACCTTATTTTACATTTTAAGAGAATGTAAATTACGTTACGTTACGTATCTATTGGTCGAGCTGAATTTTAACAAGTGTAATTGCAGCTTACTGTCATGACTCAGTGCTACTTCAGGTCGTTAGGATAGCATAAGGACGCAAATAAGATCATATCCAGCGTACGTATGACTCAAGTCGTGTTGCAACACATTCATCGGCATTAGACCAAATGTCCGCACTAAGTCAAATCCTGGAAAAGACCAACGAATTCCAAGTCAAGACACACCATCTTTTTGTCGACTTCAAAGCCGCATATGATAGCATTCATCGTCACGTCATGAGCTGTACATTTCCATCAAGACCGGCTCACGCTGGAGAATACGCAGTGCATCGTGCAGTTTGACAACCGCTCATCCGAACTGTTCCAAACATGTACCGGAATTTTTAATCTAATTCTGGAACACATAGTGCAAAGGGCAGGTATAAACACGAAAGGCACTATCTTCAACAGATCCGTACAACTACTTGGGTATGCGGACTATATCGACTGCTCCCAGCGTGCCATGATAGAAGTTTTTACAGCAATTGAAGAATAGGTGAATTAAGCTGGTCTTGCAGTTAGCGAGAATAAAACCAAATACAAGCTTTTAACGAACAAGCAAACAGCGTCTAACCAAAACGCAACCGTTTAAAGCAAACACTTCGAGGAAGTTCAAGAGTTTACTTACCTCGAGGTTAAAATCAACTCCCCAAACAACAGCTTAATGATGATTCTGCTGCTACTTTGGTTTGGCAAACAAATGGGATCAAAGCTCCTAACTCGAAAGACGAAGTTTAAGCTCTATAAGTGAGCAGATACTAAACTGTCTAAGTGCAACTAGTAGGCTTGTTAAAGTCCTCCAAAGGAACAGACCAAGTAAACTGGATGCAATCCTTAAACCTGATGGCACGTACACTGAGACAAAGGCGGAGACTTTCAGTCTTCTACTTGAGACTCACTTTCCGGGAAATCAGGTTACTACGTGTTCTTCAGCCCTTCAAACGACTGTGGCTACATTTGAACCGACTAATACTGATGATGCTATCAAATATGCGATTGCATCTTTTGAGAGTTTCAAGACACCTGGTCCGGATGGAATTTATCCAGTTTTGCTGAAACAAGGTTTAAGTCAGGTTTTGCCAATGTTGAAAAGAATTTTCACCGCGAGCTTGGCCTTGGCCTATATACCTTCCCCATGGCGAATGGTTAAAGTGGTTTTCATACCAAAAATTGGTAAGTCTGACTATACTCTAGCCAAAAGCTTTAGACCCAAAAGTCTGTCTTCCTTCTTACTGAAAAGTTTGGAAATATTGGTTGAGCTGCATGTGCGCAAAGTTGCTCTTCAATCACACCCTCTCTCTGAGATGCAACATGCCTATCAGCGCGGAAAATCCTGCGAGACTGCGCTTCAAAACCTTGTTGGTAGGATTGATAGTGCCCTTGACCGGAAGGAGTACGCGTTGGGCATTTTCCTCGATATTGAGGGTGCTTTTGATAATGCGACCTTTGACAGTATGTGTAACTTAGCCAGACAGCATGGTGTAGATGAAACTTTGGTGTTGTGGATTAAAGCAATGCTAATGTACAGGACGTTGGTAGCGGATGCAGATTGTGGCAAGTGCGTCATAACAGGGGCTGCCCTCAAGGTGGTGTTCTGTCTCCCCTCCTATGGTATATGGTGGTAGACTCTCTGCTTACGGCTCTCAATTTT
This sequence comes from Ferdinandea cuprea, assembly GCA_963576555.1. Taxonomy (NCBI): domain Eukaryota; kingdom Metazoa; phylum Arthropoda; class Insecta; order Diptera; family Syrphidae; genus Ferdinandea; species Ferdinandea cuprea. The sequence goes on from OY754958.1 coordinate 138,238,823, forward strand.
CCTGGAAACTACACTCAAGCTTATGCGGATGATGTCGCCGTTCTTTCTGTCGGTTCAAATCTAGGGGCTGTCTGCTCTCAAGCGCAGAGATCCCTGGATTTGATCGATGTCTGGTGCACTAGTAATGGGCTTTCAGTGAATCCTCTTAAAACCACGGTTGTTCTCTTTACGAGAAGGAGAATCATTACTGGCCTGTCCCATCTCGTGCTTAAAGGTGTCACCATCCCTATATCCGATGAAGTCAAATATCTGGGTGCAATCCTTGATAAAAAACTTCTATGGTCCAAACATGTCGAATCGAAAACCGATAACGCGCTATCGACCTTCTGGCAGTGCAAAGGCGCTTTTGGTAAGACATGGGGCTTGTCTCCAAAACGGGTCCTTTGGATCTATACGGCCATGATTAGACCGCTACTCTCATACGCATCAGTTGTTTGGTGGAACAGGCTTTCGCGGAAACGTGTTACTGCTTCTTTTGCCAAACTCCAAAGAACGGCTTGTCTCGGCTGCACAGGGGCCTTCCCTAGCACCCCGGGCTCTGCTCTAGATGCTTTGATGAATCTTCCTCCCCTTGACTTATATATCATGGGATGTACGCAAAAAACCATCTTTCGCTAAAGAGAGGTGGTTTTTGGTACCATGCGCACTGGAATTTTGAAGAACTTGCTCGAGAATTATCCTTTGACCCCTGTCTTATGGATATGCCGTCTGATGCAATGACACCAGAAATCCTTCTGCGAAAAAACTACCACGTCAACTTTCCACAGGTAACGGAATGGCTTCGGTCAGACTCTGAACCACGGATTGAATGCCATCGTATTTTCACGGATGGCATTTGCATCTGCAGTGACAGCCTAGCTGCATTAAAAGTGCTTCTAAACCCTCTTACCTCGTCCAAGTTAGTGCTAGAACTCACGCTTTCTCTGAATTTGGTCGGAAGACTGAACACAGTGAATCTTGTCTGGGTACCAGGTCACACTGGCATCCAGGGGAATGAGATCTCGGATGAGCTTGCTAGGCAAGGTTCAGAAGAAGTTTTCTCAGGACCCGAACCTGTGTTGGGTCTGCCTGACTGAAGCTTCTTCTCGTTTTTCTTCGAAAGACGGGAAAACTAAGTACATTAATGTAAGGTGTCTGAATGGTAGTACAATGGACCTGTAGTTGTGTCTTAGCAGCAACCTCCGACAAAAAAAAAAAAAAAGAATGTTTTGTGAAAAAATATTCTTCGAAGAATATATGGCTTTTTATGTAGTTCAAAAAGCCAAAACACTTCGACTCCATTGACTCGGTTATATCGAGCGAATAGGCAATAGTGCTCCAGCCAAGAGAATTCTTAGAATCCCAGCCACCAGGTTTGAAACGACAAGAAATACCAAACCTCCATTTCAAAGACCAAGCCATCGCAGATGCCAGAGCGCTAGGTCTAGATAACTGCAAGCAGCGTGCCCTCCACCGTGTTGTGTCCGGCATAGACTCCCCACGAGTCGGGAACCGTTTAATAGCGGAATATGATAAGAATAAACAACATAAGAAAAGAATAACATTTGCATATTCATGAAAATAAATATGTGCTACAAAAACCACACCGAAAGGATGAACAAATTAAGATGCTCACCAAATGACAGACAATCCGGCGACAAAATATATCTCGATTTACGTTGTCGTTTCCTTTACTGTATTTCTCGTCGACAATGCTCCTGGTTACCCGAGTTCGCTACAAAAAAGTGTTCTTCAGTGAAATAATTCTTAGTTGCGTGTATTTCGTGGTTACGTGGTAACCCTGTCAAACTCAGCCGTCATTTGAATTGTCATAATATTAGTTGAATGTCTGCCATTCACGATTAGGGATAGCTTAACAATCGAGCAACGCGTTTAATGTATTAAAACTTACTACAGTGGTGATTCAAACGCAGCCACTTTTCGCGTGTTACGCGATGATTATGGTCGGCATAATCGGTAATATTGGGAATAAATTTGAAGAGAATGGAAGCGTTACTGATGTCGTAAGGCCTGTGCATCATCGTTATGCACGCTCAATCGATGATCCGAATTTATCGATTTTCCGGCGTTCGCAGCAATTGAACGTGTCGTACACATGTTCAATGTCGTGCATTTGAATTCGCATCTCCATCCTTATAAAGTTCAAATGATAGGCAACAAGCCACACAATACGACCAATTATGGCTTTATTGCGTGAGAAGTTTCCTGGTCGCGTAATTTCACGTTTTGGCGATGTCAATTAGCCACCAAGACCATGCGATTTGACACCTTTCGATTTTTTTCTGTGGGGCTACGCAAAAGACCGTGTTTACGCGAATAATTCCCGAACTATAGACCGATTATAAACCAACATTACTCAAGTTATGGCCGATATATCGCCCGAAATGTGCTAAAAAGTGGTTAAAAATTACCTTAAAAAAATCGCATGCTACGAATCTTTCCGAGGCGCCCATTTGAATATTGTTTTTCACACTTAATGGCAAAGTCCAAATTTTATAATGAAATAAAATGTTAATCAAAAATGTATCCCTTAATGAATGACCCTATAATTGACTGGTATTAACTTTTCAGTCCAACAAATTGCTGGCCAATGAATCTGATGGGAGAAAAAAAAAACCCCGAATGAATAATATGTACTAAGAAAAGGGATAGTCTGTCCATTATAACTCTCAGGCCAAACAGAACTTCATCAGTTCAAGAGGAGCCAAAGAAAAGATTCTCTCGTTTTAAATAAATAAAAAAAGTTAAATTGGTTGCAGCATAACTAACGCTCTACGAAGACATAAAAATCATTTTTTTTTTATAATATACGCGCACTAAAGGGATTTTGGATACCTTTATAATGAAGTAACACAGTGCGGGCATTAGGAGATACCGATGCACGTTGGTTTTAAAGGTCTGTAAACTGTAATGTGAGGGAAAAACAGAGCGTGGTAGAGCATTCCACATTCGCGTTGTACAGTTAAGAAAGGATTCCTTGTATTTCACTGTACGTCCGAATACAGGCTTAAGGGTAAACTGATGTACATTCCTAGCATGGCGAGTATTGCGGTTGAATTGCTGTAGAGGTGGAATGCAACTGGCAATTTCATTTGAGCACTTGTGGTGGAAATACCGATAAAACAATGACAAGCAGGAGACATTACGACGATGACTAAGAGAGTCAAGTGATTTCGCGATGTCTCGATCGCCAATAAGTTTTACCGCACGTTTTTGGATCCTGTCAAGTAGTTCCAAATATGTAATTGCAGCACCGGACCAGATGTGAGCGTTATACTCAAGTTTGGGGCGAATAAACGCCCTATAAATGTTTGCCAGCCCAGAAGGAGTGAAATATTTCTTGCATCGCTTAAGGAAGCCTAGACATTTCGCAGCGTTCTGGGCGACATCGAATATGTGGTCATTCCAACGAAGGTTGTCATTAACACACATACAGAGAATAGAAAGTCGTTCGGTTTCAGCGATGCAAGTGCCATCCATGGATAATGGCAGAGAATTAGGGTTTCGCTTCAATGACAGCAGACAGCATTGCGTTTTGGAAGCATTTAATTCCAGTCTGTTGGTTTTACCCCATTTAAGTATGCTGTCGAGATCGGAATTTAATGAGCTTAATATACGTTGCCGTTCCAGTTCAACGCCCGAAGATGAGGGGCGTTGCCCAAGAAACGAATAAAGCTGAGGGTACTGTCATCGGCGAAGGAATGAATAGGATTAGAAGTAACAGAGAGGAGATCATTTATAAAAATGAGAAAGAGAGTTGGAGACAAAACGGAGCCTTGGGGAACACCAGCATTTATGTGGTAAGTTGCAGACTTGAAACCGTGCAAAACGACTTGAATTGAACGGTCAAGGGAAAGGTAATTTCGAATCTATTGAAGAAAGGTATCATCGATCCCAAATGCACGCATTTTCGACAAGAGAGTTTGATGCCAAACTCTGTCAAATGCCTTTGAAATATCAAGTAGAAAAGCTTACGCAGTGGTTTTGCCAGCATGGAAGAACACCTCTTCAGAACGATAGGGGAAATACCATTAAGCAACTTACTTATCCATTTTAGCCAGACACAAATTAATTGTTCCATATTTGAAGGCATAGGCACCCTAAATTCAAACCTATTTGTAGATGTTCAAAAATAGTTAGCAGAGGCATTATAGTTTCCATTTTATTTAAAATCAAATTACTTCAGTAAATAAAGACAGTACCATATTATAGTGTTTTTATTTAGAAGAACTGAGATCACAGATCAAAATTTGGCTGCTACCACGCGAATTAACATTACCAACCAAAATACGTATCTCGCATTTTTGCAAGTTTGGTAGCTCTGTCCCTTCCTTCCAGTGGACTATTCCGCATCCTACTCATTATGCGTGGTAGGTTAGTATGACCATCTAAACCAACCACAATGGTTTTTGCAAATGCATTTTATACTCGAAATAGAAATGTGCAAATTATGTATGCAACGAATATCTGTTATTAATTTTGTACTAACCCTTAATAGCCAGATTTTTTTTTAAGCTGAAAAAAGTTAACGTTATAAAACTCGCGTTTATGAACAACTTTTGTTCTACGACTTTGTAATTTCGCAAAAGTTTTTTTTTCGAGGTTGTGACACCTTATTGAACATACACGTGTCAAATTATTTGGTTTCAAGTGCGCAAATGGTGGCGCAACGATGCAAACGGTGGCGCTTGTATCAAGAAATATTTTTTAAGTGGCGACGGGAAGTTTGAAAAAATTCGTTTAACAAAGTTTTAATTATTTATGGTTGGTTCCTGGCGGTACCAATGGGATATTAAGGGTTAAGGTAGCCCTAAACGGGGAAACATGCTCGCCGAACTTGTTCGGGCTCGCTATATTTTTGTCGTGTAGGGACTTGTTGTCGAAAATTTAGATTTTGTCGTGTTCGTTGGCTTCGATTTTCGCCATGTAGGGCCATGTTCGCGAACAAACCTAATTTTTGCAGAGAAATAACCACGAACGCAACCACTTGTGCTTATTTTTCGCAAATGTTTTCTCTTTGAAGACTCAGCACGAAATGAATGTTCGTCGTTTAAGGCTACCTTTATGTGATAAAATTAACTTTACTTCTTACTTCCTCGATATGTATTTATTTTTAAAATTTTCTGTACAATAAGAAAATAAATTCTTTAAGAGTGCACAGTTTAAATAAAGTTTTTAAAATAATTAAAAGTTAAATAGTAAAAATAAAAATAATAATAAAACATTCAGAAGGGAAAAAAATAGGATAATTAAAGTTAAAGTAACAGCAAAGAAAAATTAAAAACACGATTAAATTAAGTTTTGTAAACTCTTAATTATAAAAAAATTAAAAGTAAAATTGGGCTAACATTAATGACGTGTACTAAAATGGGAAAAAACTAACGACAAAAAACGTCTGTGCTCGACCATAGTTCTTATACTGAGGGAAGTTGGTTATAAAGGCGAATGACAAAAATGAAAAATTGGCTACGTGATACCGTACAAGTGTATACGAAGGGTCTGATACCGTAAGAACGAAGCGAGTGTGAAAAAACTATTTTACTATAAAGATAAGCAGGTTGTTTACCGCTTAAAATTTTGGAAAATAAAGCGAAAGCTCTATTAGTCCAGACTGCATCCTAGTATTTGGCGAGAATAGCTCGAAACATGATCATATCTACGCAAGTTAAACACAAATCTAGCCACAAAATTGAATGTAACGTTTAGTTTACGCCTTGAGATAGCAGGCAAATAACTCACAGCCATACATTATTAAGGGTACGATCAGAGCCTTTGCCAATTTTAGTTTAACGGCAATTGGTAAAGTGTCTTGGCATACTGAAAGACCCCGCAAAGCTCCATAGATTTTGGAAACCACCGCATTAATGTGAACGCTCCAAGTGAGGTTACTATTAATAGCAATACCAAGATTTTTTATTTTAGAAACCATTTCAACTTCAACTCCACGTAATAAAATAGGAGGCAGACGGGACATTAATAAATGTTTATAGATTGTAATTGATTTAGTCTTAGAAGGATTTAAAAGAAGCTGGTTGTCTGACGACCATTTAACTATTGAAGTTAGATCCTCGTTCATTTTTTCAACAGCATCGTCCATCAATCCAACAGGAAAGTTAAAATAAATTTGTACATCGTCAGCATAAACATGAAAAAGACAATCATGTATAACAAGTGGTAAATCATTAATGAACATAGAGAATAACAAAGGACCAATTATTGAACCTTGAGGCACACCACAATTAACATTTAAGAGCGACGAATATGATTGATTGCAAAAGACAGACTGAGCTCTATTTGTAAGATAAGATAACTTCACGGAAAGATGAGAAAAATTCAAGTAAGTTACAAGCTTGTTACAGAGAATATCAGGACGAACAGAGTTGAAAGCCTTAGAAAAATCCAATAATGTAACCAAAGTGACTTCATCTCTGTCAATAGCTACCCGTATGTCATCCGTGACTTTAATCAGGGCAGTTATGCAACTGTGACCTAAACGAAAGCCTGACTGCATTGGAGTTAGCAAATTATTAAACTCAATGTATTGCTTAATTTGAGCGCTTATAATTAACTCGAAAGCCTTAGAAAGAAAAGGTAGGATGGCGATGGGTCGATATTCCGTGAGTTTTCTATTTTTTGGAATATGTATAAATTTTGATTGTTTCCACTGATTCGGATAGTTCGAGGACATTAGGATGGTATTGAAAATATATGTAACATATTTTAGTATATACGGTAAAATCATTTTTAAAAACTTCGGGTGAATATTGTCCATACCCATACTTTCAGATTTTATAGACAAAATAGTTTTCGCAACAGAAAAGGAGTCTACTCTCAAAAAGAAAAGCATTGTCAGCGGTATTAATTATTACAGTGTCAGATAAAGGGTAAGACACATCAGATACCAACGGCTCCCTAACAAACGTTCTGTTCAATTCTTCAATATCTATATCATCATTGGAATGCATGTTATTTTTATTGCACAATCCGATCTTTTTAATTTCCCTCCATAGAAAAGTTGAAGAGCGGCTGGTATTGAATTTGTTTGTAAAATGCAATGACTTAGCTCTTTCAATCATTAAGTTAACTGAGTTTCTCAATCTTTTGAATTCAGTTTCTGGAATTTGAAATCTTCGCCACCGTCGATAGAGTTGATCTCTTGTACTTATGGCAGATTTAATCTCATTACAAAGCCAAGGACATGGTCCATGCTTAACAACGAAAGTCTTTTTTGGGACATATTTAAAAAACAAATATTTTATTAATCCATTAAGTACCTCGACTTGATCATTAACATCTGGGGTAATTAAAATATAATCCCATTCTAGAGAAACACATTCACTTATTAGATTCACTGTATCAACCCTCTTAAAATCGTAATATTGTATGGTTTGTGAGCAAATAGAGGTGTAAATTGGTATATCAAGCGTTGCAAAAACAAGATCATGATGGGAAAAAACGGGAAAAGACAGCTAAGAGTAGTGTTTAAGCATGTTAGAATCACTTGGCAGGATAACATCTATCAACGAGGGTATCTTATTTGGCATATAGTGGGTTGGATGCAATATATTGGCAAAAGACATATCAAACGAAGTAACCACTTCTATCACTTAAAGTGTTTATGATGAGTTTAGGCGCTAGTTGACAAATGTCTTCCAGTACTTCACTAACAATTCTGTGGTGGGTAAAATTTGGAGGTATATAAATTTGTATATGCTTGCTTGACGAGATTTTTGGTCAAAGTATAGGTTCGATGGAGGAAAGTGCTTTTAAATTAAGTGTTGACGTCTTCAGAAAATATGTATGCACTGATTAATTTTAGAAGTATTTTATATGAAGATTTTGCCACGCCTTTTGTATCAAAAAATTCGACTGTTTCATTGACGTTATGTTTTTTTCGTAATTTTTAACTTTCTCGTATACATTATTTTACTGTCTGTTTGTTTGGCGAAACGGTTCGACGGATTTGCTTGAAACTTCGTATATAAGGTTTTTGGGGTTACATCTCGGGGCATCTTTTTATTTTTTACTTTATCGTTTGAAATAACGGTACCTGCCATACAATTTTTTTGTAAAAATCACTTATCACTTTTTTTTCTAGAAAATGGTTCCAAGGATTTTGGTCCTTTTTTTGTACTAAGGATAATTGGGATGGGGAAAAAAATACTGCATACTCCGTTTTGGGGAAAAAAAAAACCGCCAATATCTCGAAAACTAATAAAGGGAACTCCAAACAAATTTACTGTTTCTTTTTATACTATAAAGTCGAACAAATTTGCATACATAGATTTTTGAAATAATTATTTAAAAATTTTGTTTTCTTAAAATTTAATTAAATTCGATTTCTCAAAAACGGCTCTAACGATTTCATTTTTTATTTTGAACAATTATGTTAAAAGTGTCGTATATGCGAAATTGCATCAAAATCGCAGGTGCCGTTTTTGAGAAAATCTAATTTTTCAAAACCTAAAAAGTGAATTAAAAAAAAAATTTGTCACCATTCATTTTCGATTAATTTTGCGATTCGAAAACGCATTTCATTTACAGAGAAAGTCTCGTATGACGCAGTCGTGCACTTTATTTAAAAAGTGGATTAGACGCAAGTCATTTCAACTCTTAAACTCTTGATATGTTGACTACGGAGCAATAAACAAAGTCTTGAATCATAAACCAGCAAATGAAAAAAGTCTAATCCCACAGCATGTTTACTTGTACAGACTTGTGACCCGCCATTTTTCTCCGTTCTGGATTACTCTGAGACAGATGTCAATTGTACCCATTGAAGCAACGTGCGTTCGGCGCCCCACAAAGAATCGAGTAAAATGTTGACAAAATAAAGTAATTTATTCTTCGTTTTTCCTTATTCGTTTGTTTAAATTTGAAGTTTAAGTTTAAAAATTGAGGTAGCGTTGCGCAAATTCATGTTTTGCTTGCATTTTAATTCAATTGATTCCGAATTTAAAAAGCCATTCTGGATGTGTTCACCTATTCGGATTAATAGCTCTTTTCAATGCTATTTTTAAACGTGCCAATTATTTCCATATTAGGAAAGTTGCTGAGTAAATATATAATTATAGATTCGTGTCTTAAAACGTTCCTGCAAGTTTCATGTAAACTCAGATGTCTTTTGTGAATTTTATTTTCATGCTTGGCAGCGACGCTTTGCAAGCTTTATATTTGTGCAGTTCTAGATTTCCCCCGTCGATGTGTATGCCATTGTTTGTCAACTCATGGCGTAAAAATGCTTTATAACTTGCGCAACTAGTATGCAAATTTCCTCTCGACACAAACGCATTCTGAATTCTTTTCAAAAGAACACGTTTTTCCGCATTAAACACGATGCGTGGCGCGAATTATAATTTTATAATATACGTTCCCCTAAGATTACTTTGCTCAACCTTCACACTTGTTGAACTGAATCGCCTTCACATAGGTATGACATGAATTGATTTTCCTACTTTGTCCTTCTTAAACAACCACATCGCATCACATGGACAGCACTCATGTACTCTTTTGTATTTAAATTCCGACGCTTGTTGTCGTAATCATCCATTAACGATACACCCGGCCGTCAGCATCGGAATATGTACCCTCAATGCCTACGCGATGTACGGCACAACCGATTCATTCAATTTGATATCCCAAATCCATTAAAAGAGTTAGAAAAACACGATGAATTTTTCGCTTGAAAGGATAATTCAAAATGTCAATTTGGGTGTTTATCCCCAGCAGATGGGCGGCCATGTTATGACTGGTATATCAGTAAAAACCTATCAGAAGTCTGGGTCTAATTTCATATTTTAACTCAATTGATGCCCTACTTAAAATATCATCCTTTGCGGTGTTCATGCATCACGTGCACTGCACCATCGTCCTCCCTTAGATTGTAGTATACCCAGGAAAAGAGTGGAAGGCTGAACTGAGTGGAAATGTCCTACCAGCAAATGGCCTAGCTTTTAGATGTAGGTACCAGTGTTGCTGAAAAAGGGGCTTTAAAAGGGGACCGATCGAAAAAGGGGCGTCCATAAAAAATATTAATAAGGCAGAAAAAACAAAAAACTACTTTAAAAGGGAGAGTTTTTCCGTTAATTCGAGGACGATAATCGCAGAGGCTGCCGTTTATATCCAAACAAAGTTTGAGAGCTTTAAGTATCGAAAATAAATCCCCAAATAGTGACTGTCAAACAATACATGCATGCAACATGGTCTCGAAATAATCGACTTACAAAATGAGTTCCGATTTCTATTCCATTTCTAAAAAAATGGGGGCCAAGGTTTAGTTTGCCGTCTATAGGGACCAAACGGCAACGCTGGTAGGTACCAATCTGGTACAGTACGGAAAAAAACAAAAATACAAAGTAAAAGAAAGTTCAAATTTATTTCTATTTCTTGCAGTCTCTTTTTTCTTTTGAAGATATTGAAACGGAAGGGGAAACTACCTCCACCGCTTCGTGGTGGTATAAAAGTGATTCCTGCCAAATAAGGGGTGATTTCTTTTTTTTTTTGTAAGGCTTGCCTTATTGTCATACTTGCCCGCTGAGTCAATAAGTATTCAAAAAGTTGTTAACTTCTGCTGCGAGTTGCAAGTAAAATTGAAGATTTATACTTTCGTGAATTGAGGTGATGAAGAGAAACTTTCTTGTGATACTTTTGACGATTGCGATGTGTGCAGAAGTTTTATTTGGTTAAAGAGTTTCTTGGTGACCTAAATAGACTGAGACAAGGCTGAGCATTGTAGAGAAGGTCCTTTTTTGCCTATTTATGTATTTATTTTTTGAATCCATAAACAAAAGCGAGAAAGTAAAATCTGTTATTTTTTATTTATGATTTTGCAACTTTTATTTGCTTACTCGTGAGACAAAGAGCAAATTTTAACGTCGAGTTTATTTGAACTTTTAGCGAAAGACAAACTTTTATATTCCTTAAATCGTGTTGTCAGCGGCGATAGAAATTCACTACTCGAAACAGAATAAATTAACGCCTTTTGTCGTCAGCAAAGGGGATGGTTATAGTGTTAGCGGATTGTTATTATTATTTTGTGGTGGTGCAGACTTAAGTACTTGTAATTTAATTAACACTTTTAAGTGTATAGACTTAATGAATATGCCAGAAAATGTTGACCCATATTTAATTTAAGTTATTCTCATTTGTATTTTGTAGTGTAGGAAATGGTTGGAAGGTACACCGACTGCACCTTTACCAAAGACCTCTTAGCATTAAGAAAATTACCTAGATATTAGCTTTTGAACGATACAACCAGTCGAGTCCAAGTGGTTCAGACAAATGAGAAAGATTTTACCAAAACATTGTGTTTAGTGAATGATATCACAAGGGGGTGCGAAGGTCATCACCATATCGGAAGATATGCAAACGGCGGCAAATGTCAATTATACTTTGACATTTGTGAATTAAACGGATACAAAATTCACGTCAAAAAGACATGAATTACAATACTCCTAATGAACTCCTAAAATCATCATTAGCGGCGAGGCTAACGTCTCGTTTTGCGGATTTGCTCTGGCCGACAAGATTGCCCAATTTAATCGTTCCAGAGTTCTTTTTGCGGATTTTTTTGTTCTGAAGTCATGAGTGTATATCAACAAGTCTTAGACTCTTGAAGCTCTCAAAACTAATATCCGTCAAGAATCCAAGGAGCTGTCAGCGAAAGTTTCTCGTCTTCTGTTTTCTGTCGACGGCAACTTAGCCAATAACATTTTCTCGACTTAAAAAAAAAATTACAGCCAAAGGAACAACGGGTGACAACTTTTGCGCTACTTTTATTTGTTTTATCGGTTCCAGTTCCAAATTTGTGCCGAATTTATTGACCGCCAGCCTCACAACTTGTGCAGTGATATGAATCTAGTCATAAAAGATGATGACTTTTGTGCAGTAGGGACGAAGCCTATATTTATTGAACGGTTTACCGATGAAGATGATGTTCTTATTCTAGATAGAAAGCTAAGGTTGTCTGTCTTTTAACGCAATATATGGAGATTAACTGCAGTAGCAGCTCCAGTGCCAAATTCAAGAAACATTATCTCCACCATTCCCAACTTCATATCATTTTGGGAGTAGAGCGCATTCGTGGAAGACAAGTAGAACTATGAAAATTAGGGCGGCACGTCAATCGCAGAGGGTTTAGAGAAAACTGACATGTTATATTATCGGCTACATTATTACATGTTGGTTTAAATGCGGAATGTTTTATACAATGTACAAACATTTTGTTAAAATACTTAGCTACCTGGTATTAGCCCGAAACCATTCTCACAATAAACTGTCAACTCGTAATTGTCCGTCAATTTCTTGTTAGATAGTCTAAATGGTTTTTTAAGTGATTACGTAAGGTCAACTTACTTTTAACCTACGTAAGTGCTTCTTACCGTAAGTTCATCTAAATTCCTCTAAGTTACTTCTGTAAGTCTTATATAAATCTTAAGCAAAACTTACATGTGTAATGCTTGGCTTAGAGGTACTGAGCTGAAAGATATTTAAATATTATGTTTGAAAACCAGTTTTGCTTCTTTTAGACAAGATTTAGGTCACAAGAAATAGGTGAAACCGTTTAACGATTTTAAAGCCTTTTTTAAGTAGAATTACTTGAAAGTCTCAAAGCCTACTGAAGAAATTTTGGAATAAACGATCAATTTCTAACCAGGCAGAAGATCTGCCTCAGATCCCAAGTCATTTAGGCCAATAAGCCTAACTTTTTTTGAAAGTTATGCAAAAGGTAGTAGACCACCGTATACGAAATTCCGTTCTTGTAGAACATCCTCTCTAAAAAAACAAATATTAATCTGGTAAATCTATGATAACTGCCCTACTTCATCTAGTCAAAAAGATCGAAGGCTCGCTAGACTCCAAAGAAATTGCTCTCTGTTCCTTCCTAGATATCGCTGGAGCCTTCGACAACGTATCGTATTCCTCCATTGAAAGGGCCGCCAATAACACAGGAATAGACAAACTAACTAACCCCTCTAAAACAAAAAAATTGTTCTCTTCTAAGCCCTAAACTCTTCGGTAAGCAATGGGGGTCTTCGTCCAAAAATTATACATTGGACCTACCAAACAATAAACCTACCAATCATCACTTATTCAGCTCTTGTGTGGTGGGAAAAGGTAAACCAAATATCTGCCCAGAAAGCACTAGCATGTATAGGAATCACCGAGTGCCATGCGCTCCTGTCCTTCTGCTTCTATGGAGGAACTCCTTGACCTCCCACAGTTACACGCACGAATTAAGAAGTGCAGTAAAACTTGTGAAAAAATTAAAAACAGCGCGATCTCAAAGGACACTCAAGCATCTTAAACTCCTCAAAAATTATACACAGCCTTTCAATTCAAGTCACGGACCTCTTGCCCACAAAAATAAATTTCATCGACAATTTAACATCACCATACCTGAACGTTCGGTGTGGGAAACTGGAGGCCCTAGGCTAGACAGGTTCCACTCAGTCTGGTTTACGGATGGTTTAAAAATGTCAACGGGTGTAGGAGCAAGCATCAGCGGACCTAACCTATGACACACAACATCAATCTGCTTAAGGCGTAATCTCAAAAGATCAAATGTCTTCATTCTCTCAGACAGTCAAGCAGCACTCCTAGCTCTTAACCCCTACAAGTTCAGCTCTCTACCTGCTTGGAACTGTCTAACTATTCTAAAATAACTCAAATCCCATAGTCACTCTGTCTCTTTACTGGGTCCTAGGACACAAAGGAATTTTTGGTAATAAAGCGGCACACAAGCTAGCACTAAAAGGCTCTGCATCCCATTTCATTGGCCCAGAGCCGTTCTGTGGACTCTACCCACCATTAATAAACCCAATTTGGAACTCAATACATGGGAACACCAAATGCGCATATCCCAATGGAACTCTATCCAAGGATAACGCCATGCTAAAAAATGAATTGGTTTTGCCAACAAAAAAAAAAACGCGCTCTTCAGATCCCCTCTATAAGCAAGCGTGATGTCAAGATCGTAACTGACTCAGGACGCAGTGACCTGGCGCCCTGAACTATCATCTCATGAAAATGGGAAGAAGCTCAACGGATCTGTGCAGACTCAGCCTCGAACAACCAGAAACGGCAAAATTAAAATTGGCTTAAATGCTTCAACAAAGGACTCACCGAACCTCAGGATATAACACCCCCGCTGGATACATCGACAGCGTATTTTTGCATTAAAACAAATTCCAAAGAAGAAAGCATAGTCCCATAATGATTTTATTATCTTCCCACACCAGCCCCGTTTCCATTGAGTTAATGATCACTCCTCATCCTCGCACCCGTCTATTTTTGTATTTTATGAAAATATTTGGCAAAGAAAACTTTTCGCAACTCATATGTTGATGTGGTGAATTATCACCTAGGAATTTGTGTTCACATCAAATTTTTCTTTATTGTTTTTTTTTTTAAAAAAAGAAATAAAAAGAAAAACCGTCTGCGTCCACCACATTTGAATAGAAGCAACAATGCAGACTGACACAATAAAATAAAATTTTCTCTTGTTGATTCACCACCTCAGAGCAAAGAAGCATAGAACTATCATAGAAATTTATTACAAATTTATGCCACCACATTATGACAGAACAACGAACAAAAAAAAAATATCCATATTCAACAACACAATTCCACTCTATTCCAGACGTCGCACAGTGGGACTCACTGTATGGGAGAGATGGCCAAAACTCAATTTTCAAATTATAACTGTTATTACTTGCTCTTTATTATTATGTCAGGTTATGCTCTCCGGCTTCTTCTTATGATTTTTCATGCTCATAATGCTAAAGTTTTTCACAGGTTAAAGCTATAAAGATGTGAAACCAAGAGTGTCAAGAGCATTTACCTTGCTTCCATTTTTTATCAACTTATTTAGTGGTTTTTACTTCTTTAAAAATTTGATCAAACATAATCAACTATGGATCAATGTAAGATTAATTGATAAAAGTTATTTTTTACCGAAAGCTTGCACAATTTTAGTACAGTAGAGTATCCTTAACATAAAACTGAAGTCAAAAGTGAAAGCGAGTTGGCCTTTTTTAAAAAAAAAAAATTTTTTTTAAAGGTAAGACTTCGATTTCCTTTCAGAAATTGATTCAAAAATAATTATTAAACGGCAAAAAATATTTTTGAAATATTCAATAATAGTAGTAAGAAGGTTTTCGAAGACAAATTTGAAGAAATTATGGAATATGTAGATAGCTGCCAAAACAAATTGTCACATTCAAGAAAAATCAAACTTGTCCAAGTTCGAAGTTTTAAAAGTCAATTAAAAGCAAAATGGGCGAAGAATGATGGATATCAAGCTAAATTTATAAAGAATTAAAGTAATTGTTTAAATGGATGTTGGGAGTTGCTCTCCACACTTCCCAGATTCTGTAGACCTATAAGCCTTCAGTATAAAAAAGAAACAACTGCACTTGCTATTTCAAAAAAGGAGAATAATGACCGTCAAATTTATTTGCTCACTCCTACAAAAGTCTTATTAGATGGCCACAAAATGTTCGCTACTCACCAACAAATGTCAACAATGATAGATGTTCTGGCACTAAATCTTCATTAAAATGCTATTAATGTAATGCCACTTAAAAAGACTTTAACAACACCGAATATTATTTTGGAATCTCCGTTTAACATGCGTGGAAACTATCATTCGTGTCATTGCTGTGTGTCATTTGAGCTATAAGCTACAAACCCTTTCTGGCGCTCATCGAATAAAAATAAAAAGTTTTGGTGGAACAAACTAAAAATACTATCCAAGTGCAATTCAAAACAGAGCTGGTCTTATAAAGGGTGATCCATTTCGAGTTTGCCTACTTTTTTAAAGAAAAAAACACAGAAAATTCAAATTTAATGGAGAATGTTTATTATCATTTGAAAGAACATTCTTTGGCATTTATTTTTTGAAGATTATGTCTATCAAATGTTGGCCGTTGCTACGTCGCAGATGGTCCATCCGTTGAGTCCAATTTTCGATCACTCGTTCGAGCATTTCGACTGGTAACTGGCGAATGACACGCGTGATGTTTTCCTCCAAGGCTTGAATCGAAGCGGGTTTGTCGGCGTAAGCTTTTGACTTTACATAGCCCCACAGGAAAAAGTCTAAAGGTGTGATATCACACGATCTTGGTGGCCAATCGACCGGCCCAAAACGTGAAATTATGTGCTCACCGAAATGTCCTCTCAACAAGTCCATTGATTGATGCGATGTGTGGGAAGTGGCGCCGTCTTGCTGAAACCAAATGTCGCCGAGATCACGAGCTTCAATTTCAGGCATCAAATAGTCGGTTATCATGGCACGATAACGGTCGCCATTGACGGTTACGTTCGCACCGGCATAATTTTTAAAGAAATATGGACCGATGATTCCACCGGCCCACAAACCACACCAAACCGTTGTTTTTTCTGGATGAAGTGGCAGTTCTTCAATCTCTTCAGGTTGCTCTTCGTCCCAAATGCGGCAATTTTGTTTGTTTACATACCCATTGAGCCAGAAATGGGCCTCATCGAAACAAAATTTGCCTCGAAAACGTCGGATCTTCTTGGAACTTTTCAAGAGCCCATAGAGCGAAGCGATGTCGCTTGGGAAGGTCGAGCGGCTTCAGTTGTTGCACAAGCTGTATTTTGTACGCTTTCAATTTAAGATCTTGACGTAAAATGCGCCAAGTCGTTCCATACGTCAGTCCGAGTTGCTGCGAACGGCGCCGAATCGACTCTCTACGGTCTTTGTGTACACTCTCAGTGCTGGACGTGGTCTATTCGGTCGAATATTATCCAATAATGAATGCTGGGTCTCAAAATGGGTGATGGTGTTGCGAATAGTACGCTCAGTAGGCCGATTATGTTGACCATAAGTTGAGCGAAGTGCACGAAACACATTCCTCACAGAACGTGAATTTTCATAATAAAGTTGAACAATTTGTAAACGTTGTTCACGCGTAAGTCTTTCCATTATGAAATGCCAAACAATACTAAACAAAAATAACATGACAGCATGACACGACTCACACGTGATCTGTCAAAAAAGGCTATTGAAAAAAGTATCTCTACTTGGATCACCCTTTAGTTGACAAGCCTAAACCGGTTTTTGGCAATTCAAATGATGGTAATGTAGAAATTCTTCCAAAATCATATAACTTCTGCAAACATTACCAATGAACAAGCAATATCCAGTGGAATTCGAAAAGATACAGAAAAGTTTGAAAAATATTGTTTGGAGACGGCTTCCAATGGTTTTATCCTTCCGCTGAACGAATATGGTTGTGTATACGCTTGAACAACGAACAACAGCAACAACAACAACAACTTGAACAACAACAAGGAGTGGCCGTTACAGTCAATCGCAATCGTTATCGGGCCATGTTGAACGAATTTTTGTTCACAAAAATTGAAGAGGAGGATATTGGCAACATTTGGTTTCAACAGGACGGCGCTACGTGCCACACAGCCGAAGTTACACTCGACGTTTTGCGCCCTGTTTCAATATACGCATTTTCGAATTGATTTATAAAAAGAACCTTAATAAATTATATTTGCGCATCGCTTTCCTTATCTTGGCCCCAGTGTGCGTCGTCGTCGGTCGATTGTTGCTGGCAGTAAGGTGAACAAAAAAAAAACAACGAGAAAATTTTCCATTCATTTGTCCTGCATCTTTGGTTTTGTTTTATTTTGTTTTCTTTTTTTATTGAATGAAAATGCAGAATTTGTTCTCCTGATTTGGACAAATGAATAGGAAGCGCTCCAAATTAATCAACCTTCAACCCTACAAAAACGACAGACAAACAGACTGGCTGATAATAATTCTCCAGCTATTGGGAAAAGGGTTGATTATCTCAGCAGGCTAAAACAATACACTGCCTGTGAGAAATTGGTACGTATTGGTCTATAGATGAAAGAGGGGGGGAAGAACAATACAATTTTTGAATTGCAAATGTAAATTTTCCCTAATGGCAAAAAGAGAATGAGAGAGAAAACACATCCTCATCATCGGCATCAGCTCAGCACCATTGGATTGGATGCTGAAATGACTGCCTGCCTGCCTGCCGCCTTGAATGTGCGTGTGTGTGTGTGTGTGTTTTACAAAAATTTGTGTTTCAATCAACTCGACGCCTATTGTTGTCATAATCATCATCATCATCATTATTGCGCACTAGGTTTGGGGTAGAGGTGCGGTAGCTTGCAGGCCTTAGATTACGCCATGTGCAGACAAGACAACACTGTTGTTACCATTTTAGAATTAAATGCTTATTTCGAAAATAAGCCTTTTGTGTGCGGGAATCATATTCTTTTGGTTGCAATTTTCTATTCAACCGGATTGTTGTCATCGGGGCGATGCAGACAATAAAACGTATTGTTAGCTTGGAATATTTATTCAAATCAACTGTGACTGGCTGCCAAATGAGGGTAAGCATTGCTATTTTTCAAAATTGTTGAATTGAAATACATGTTAGGCATTATGTTTAGTATCCGTCGTACTTTGATTGTAGTGAAAAGCACTTAATTGAATATTTACCAGAAAATGTCATCACAGTGTATTCGTACCTGAAAGAGAAAAAAAAATGGTTAGTTGTTATTAATTTAAAAATGTATTGTAGCTTGAGAGAAATATGAAATATGATCGCAGAAATTTGGCAAAATTTGGTATACATATTTTATATGGGTGCCGTGTCTTAGGGGCCAGTTATAGCTATCATTAAAAATTATGTTTTTGGTATTTTAAGACGACTAAGCAAACAATATTGGCTTGAAGCTAGGTTTGAAGAAATTAGGTTTTATTATATATTTCACTGATTGGGGTGGTCAAAAGGACGGTGAAACGTTCTCACTTTAGCCCCTCACCATCAACTCCTACTACTCACCTCCACGTGGTGATTACTGGGTGCCTAGTACCTCTACTGGAGATGGGGTAACCAGTCCCTGTGGAAGATCGTTGGTGGCAGCTGTCGAAAGAGGGGGGAGGAGTGCCATCAAACTAATGCACTCTCTCCTGTTTCCGGATGGCGGCGGACGAATTCGGCCTCCACAGTTCCAGTTGGGTGGAATAAGTGATCTCCCTAAATGACCGGCTTCGACTTATTTGAAGCCCAAATCTATCTACCTCCGACACTACGCTGGGATGTTGGAAAAAAATTGGTGGCATATGCTGGCGGTTACGGGCACCGGAATTGCCGGCCTACTGTTCTAGGGTCCAAAACCAGGGCCTGGCCCTCCAGGCTGGGGGTTATGCCGTCGGGGTAACTTTCCGACCATGTGAAAAAATATAGTTATGAGACAGACAGGTAGCCTCGTATAACAATTTCCCTTAAACGGCAACCTGCAAAGTGCGGACACTCTACACTCGAGGTGCCACTCAAAAACTTGAGTCTGTCCTCTCGCGGTACAAGGCTGACATTACCGCGATTCAGGAGATACGATAGATAAGATCAGGAATAATGGAAAGACAGAATTACGATATTTATTACAGCTGAAACTAAAGGCTGCATGTGTTAGGATGTGAAAAGTTAGGCTTGGGTCAAAAGTTATTGACTTCAAGCCGATAAGTGATCGCTTGGCTTTAAGCCGCATCAGAACTACATTCTAAAATATTAGCCAAATATGTGCACACGCCTCCATGGACGAGGCTGAATACCCTATCAAGGAGGAATTGGCTTGTCCGGAGTACGATGTCAAAATTGTACTCGGGGACTTCAATGCTAAAGTCGGAAAGGAAAACATCTTTGGCGGGTTAGTTGGTAAGCACAGCCTCCACGAAACGACAACAGATAACGGCTACAGAGTAATCGACTTTGCTGCAGGTTCTAATACAGTGATAAGTAGCACTATGTTTCCACGGCTCAGAATCCACACAGCTACCTGGCGCTCTCCAGACGGTCGAACCGCCAACCCAATTGACCATGCGCTCATCGGTGCGAGGCACGCATCTAACACCAAACACCATGAACGTGCACACTTACCGAGGGGCAAGATTTTTCTGAGATTTAATTTCATCATGTGGGTCCTTAGGAAGTTGTAGCCAGTTAGGACACCTATCAGCTTAGAAAGTGATGCTCTATCATACTGGAAGAGCTTGTTAGTTCGGCTCTTATTATACTCTGGCCATTGTTTCCGTGATATATCACAAGTGGTTATAGATTTCCACCTATTATTGGCCTTCATTCTGATTTTGTATTCCACTCCCTCTCTAAGATTGCAGAGTGGGCGCAGGGATATAAGTCCCAACCTTTTCTTTATAATTTGGGACTTATGTGTCGCTTAAGTGGCGATATGGATCCATTGCCATCACATTAAAAAAAACTAGGTGTAAACGGCCCATACAGGACCTAAAGCCTAGCTTCTCCAACTATTGTGTGTACGAAGTTATATTTTTGACACGAATGGCGGGACCTACAGTTTAATTCCGATTCCGAACGGCAATTTATTTTTGAGAAGCTTCTCATGACATTTCTTACTGTTGGATGTTTGTCAGACGTTCGCAAGAGCCAATAAAATCTTTTAGGTGTTACAAGTCGGGATTTGAAACAGCGACCTCTCGCTTAGTGGTCCAACGCACTGAACCACTAAGCCACTGCACCAACACATACCATCACATTACCGTCATTGAAATAAGACCACATAACTCATGAGGTCTTATTTTCACTTAAAAATGGAGCCAAAACCTTGTTTGACTGGCTATACATTCTTGTTTCGTGCTCTTCATTGAAAATTATCTAATCTTATCCCACTTAGGTGGGACATAAGTCCCAAAAGAAAAAGGTGCGACTTATGTCGCCGGCAGAGTAGTGGTTTGATCGACTGAAGTGCCTGGTCGCGATCCATTTCAGGTCCTTTTCTTGGTAGCTCATTGGTCATTTCACTGCCAGGCACGTCCCTTTGTCCAGGAACCCAGCAAACACATACCTCGTGCTCTATGCGACAGCGGTGAACTAGCTTGGATTTGATTTCGAAGTATTAACTGCCTTAATGAACTCTTGACTCTCAATGAAAATGGTAATATCATTCCGTGGTATTGACCACATTAATACAATACGGGCGCCTTCAGCGATTGCCGGTACCTCGGCCTGGAAAACACTACTTTGATCAGGGAGTCTGATGGAATGGAGTGTATTTAATTCCCCTGAGAATAGACCGGCCCCTGTTCCACAATCCATCTTTGATCCGTCTGTGTATATGGTATATATAAATGAATATATGGAATGAACTGACTATCGAAGCGATGTGCGATTGATGAAGGAGAACACTAAGCCATATAAAGGGTGTTTTTTTTAGAGGTTGGTTTTTCGAATAGAGATAAAACTGACATTTTGTGGTGAAATCTGGCAACTCTAATGTCATTTATGTTCAGTTTGGTTTGCCATTTCATCATGAACAGGTTGACAAATGAATAACGCTTGCAAATCGTGCAAATTTATTTCGAAAATAATGTTTCAGTTCGCGAAGTTTACCGCAAAATTTTGTTCAGTGATGATGTTCATTTTGGATTGAATGGCTACGTCAACAAGCAAAATTGCCACATTGTGAAGAGAAGAGAATCCACATGAGACCCTTGAAACGCCATTACATCCACAAAAACTGACTGTTTGGTGTGCTCTATGGGCTGGTGGAGTCATTGGGTCATACTTCTTACGAAATGATGCTGGAGAGTCGCTACATGCCACACAGCGCACGTCACAATCGATTTATTGAAGGAAACATTCGATGAGCGCATAATTTCGTGGAATTGACCTGTCAATGTGCCACTAATATCGTGTGTTTTGACATATCGTGTGAGGAAATGTGAAGTCGGTCGTCTACGCCAACAAACCAGAAACGTTAGGGGACTTGGAAGCCAACATTCGTGGCGTTATTGCCGACATACAGCCCCAAATGCTTGAAAAAGTGGTTTGACCTATTGTACCTCTAGACTTGTCTTTATTCGAACCAGCCGCGGCGGCCACATGCCCGAAATCATATTTAAACATTAATGGCATAAAATTATCCTTCCAATAAAGCCAAATTGATGGACATTAAAACGATTTTCTTGTGTTTACTTCAATTCGAAGTTCTATACCTCTAAAAAAACACCCTTTACATACAGAGCAAGAGAACGAGTGATGCGTTAATTTTTTGAAAATATTTTGTATGAAGATTTTTGGTACCTTGGTGCGCTGATGTAAGGAGAACATACAAATGGGTAATATGTTTGAAATTATTATTGAAAATGAACTTTTCGGTTGGGTTCGGCTCGGTGGTATGGTGGTGCACTTGACGAAGTTAAAGCCATATAAGAGATGTTTTTTCCAAAACATTTTGTATGACGATTATCTTATTCTTCGTGCGTTAAAGTGAGTCGAACATCATAGGGTGATTGGTTGGATATAAGCCATTTTTCTTTTCACTTTAATATTAAAACAAATTGATGGGGTGTGCGGCGAACACCTGTGCACCTTTGAATGATTGTCACTGACTTATAGGTATTTTATATGCTTGGGAGTTGTGATTATAGAAAGAGTTTTGTAAAAGAAAGTCCATAAAAACGAGAAGGAGTGAATTTCCTTCATCGGTGCCTTTTCGGTCTGGAGCTGTTTATTCAAACCATATTTTCGATAACAAACCGTTGAAATAAAATAAAGAGATTGAAACCTCTCTTTAATAAAACAAAGAAAAAACCTTATTCAAATGGCAAAGCCCTGAATTAATAGTACCACACGACATTTGCGAACATTCCTGTTACCGTCACCAGGGATATAATAGCAACGTTTAACGTTTAAAAAATTTACAAGATCAGAGAGGCAGAAAAAGCAACCGCTCCCACGAGAATATTTTCTCCTTAAACTGGACAAAACTGTCAGTAAAAGCACCAAAAGCCATTTTGAAATTAATTTCAATTCCGGGATATTTCTGTGCGATACCTTTCAACTGCAATAAAAACAAACTTTCTTGTTCCCACAACGGGGAATCGGAATACAAATGAATCTAAAGGAGGGCAGCTATGATGTCTGCTCTCACTGCTCCTGCTGCTGCCTTCTACCTACTACCTTCTACCTTCCCGCACTTGAATTCGTTCGAATAATTAAAAAGTTTTTAAATTAGTGAAGAAAAAAGGAGGTAAAAACGTCCCTCAACGCGGGCATCAGTTCCCAGCCCTGTTGTTCGCTCCCAGGCAGGGCAGATGAGTTTCAATCGTTGTCATACATCAAACCCTAGAGAAACTCTTGAAAGCAATAAATTTTCCACTCCTATTCGTTCGTTCGAATGCTGTCAGGTTCAATCACCTTCAAGTCTATGTTGGCACCGCTGCTGCTGCGTGTTCAAATGTCAATACAATATCCCTATCCAGCTTCCATTCCAACCGCAAACTTACTTTTAATTAAACACATCTCGGCGCAGACATTTGTTCGAACTAGTTGAACAACAAATAATCGGCCGCCATTGCATGTTCAGCAAACATTAAACAACACTTTAGTGTACTCATTAAATTGAATATTATCCGCCAAAACAGATACAATAAACAACAAGCAAAGTCGAACTCTACTACTTTGTATTGACGGCCCCTTCTTGTCAGTGCGTACGCATAGTACGTACGCCAAAGTCGAACAAAATTTACCAAAAATTTACATATTTTGACAGTGAATAAGCATCTGCGACAGAAATGTATCTTTTTCTATGAACACGAGTACGGGTAGATATAAATTAAACACGAGTACGGGTAGATATAAATTACCCGGCCGGCTCGGCGGTTTACTTATATATGTATATTCTCCCAGTGGCAACGTGGAGAGATTTACTATGGGAAATCCCTAGATATAAAGCAGCATACGTTTGGTTCGAGTCGATGGTTTTAGAATAAATTTAGACACTTTGTCATTTTGTTGTGGAAGCTTTCGTCGCGTAACGTTTTTCGCACAAGGTCGAGGGAAACATTCAGATGAAATACTTCCGCGCGTCATAAATTTTGGAAAATCTACAATTTCTCAAAGGATAGGGGTTTTTTTTGTTTGAAAAATTTAGAAGCGACTCCTGGTTGTTTGCTGTCATTGAAGGATGATGAGAAGTTTCCTTCATCCTGAGATGGAAGCGACAAAATGACGCAATTTCTGGATCTTCATATTTATGTAAACGCTTCTCAGAGGATTTTTCTTCTCTGACAGTCACCATTTCCACCTACGAATACCATAATGGTCGCAATTTGCTATTTTCGACTGCAAACTTGCGCGGCCAAGGAAATTATATACGTACCTATGAGACAAAGGAAAACGTATTTTGGATCTGTACGTAGTAGGTATGTTCGGTCCCTGAACAGGACGCGTTGGGATGGGTCAGGCCACAGAAAAATAAAAAAACTGCAGTGGGACAAACTGTAATAGGAACAAAAGCAGCGTCTATCTTTGTTAGCGGCAGACTTAGCTTAAAAATCTGCTTCGCTAACAGGCGAAGCCTTATAATAATCCGCACCAAGGATTAATTAGTCAACACACACGACATATCGTGTGCAAAAAGACTTAGGCTTAGCGATTCCATGGCTTATCAAACCCTTCACTAAATTCACCATGTTCTGATCGACGAAGGCCATTGTCCAGTATTTTAGATGTCAGAACGTTCCGAGCGGCCAACATGGACTCGGATCAATCCCTACATGCAACTAAGGTACGTCTGAGGATATCTCAGATGTTAGAACCACGGCGAAATATGATGAAGTCGACTTAGCATTCAACGGTTGCAATCAAAACAAGCCACCAGAACCTTTCCGCATTACGTATCCCTCAACCCCATAAAATACTGAAAACCATTGGCATAGATACCGAGAAGCACTAATCAGAAGCACCGCAAATCATATAATGAGTTCCGACAAGCACATGCCTACAAAGTGGCGCTGCACAAAAGAACGAGTGTGGTTTGTGGGTTCTACCTTAATTTTTTGGTTGTTTTTTAAGCATAACATCCGGATCCCGTGATCGATAAAATAGAGAGGTCCCGCTCCAAGAACAATGTTCGGAAGATTTACCAAGAGGTAAACAGAACGTTTCAGGAAAACAAGATCGGAACAGAGACTTGTAGAGGTGAACAAGGAAAGTCGGTGATGACGACTGCTCAACGGCGAAGATTACATAAATTCCGTTGTCAGGCAGAGCGAACCTTTCAATATTGGCGATAAAAGTCAAGAATTCCGTACACTCATCCAAAATGAAGCAACATCTAAACTTACATCGGAAAAGGCTGCTGAGCCGGATTGTCAGCAGAAGATCACTTGGTAGAGAGCATCAGCTTCTTTCTAAAAATTGAAGAATGTATGCCGGATGATTGGAACCTCGGCCTGGTTCACATGAATGGGGATCTTCTAAACACCGTGTGAGGTGTTGATAATCTTAGTCCTTAACTATGAATCTAAAGCATAGACTCTTTCGAAAGTGAATGGCCGTTTGGAGAAAAGCATTCCTCTATGGCGGACGATTTGACGACGAACTACACGAGGTTTATAGTGAGATCGGTAAAACTGTACTTTCTAAATTAAAAAACAAAGATTCAAACCAGCAAATTCAATGGTTGGAAAAGCTAGGCTTAAAGCCCTCCACGGGCTCTTGACATCTTATATTTTTTCTGTTTATATTATACTCCTACTGAGCCTAAAGAGTTAACAACTATATTCTGTCAAACATAAATTGGCAGTACAGGGAAAGTAGGGATCTTTATCTCTCATTCGAACTCTTTAGTTTTCCCGTAAGGTGCTATTCTAACAAAAGCCCTTACAGGGCTACCTACGGTTAAAAAAATTATGAATGCTTTTAAATGATTGACTGAATTAATGACTAACAATCTTTAGCTTGGCCCAGGTTCTGTAACGCGCTTGCAAATGGCTGCAGCTTGGTTAGGTCAAACAGAGGGGTGGTAAAAACGAAATCATCACAGAACTCTAGGCACTAAAACGCCCATCGTGATCGTTCAAAATGCGGAAAAACCTAAGCAATTTCCCCTTTGCAAAACCTAAAGGGCCGATGAAGTCCATGCCATCTATTTAATTTAAAGTTTTCCTAAACAAATTTCTACGACTTCACGCTTTTGCCTCGCGTTAACTAGGTACATACGTGTATGATGTCCTCAGCAGCCTCTAGATCTCCGCAGAATACGTATCCGATAATCCGAGCCTCTTTGCGTTTTTCCGCAGGAGAAGAAGGAAGAACGGAAGACGGAGGAGGCTGACTCCATTGATCTTTCACTGACGAAAATTGGCATAAGCTAACCTGTGTCCCTCAAGACTTGACCAACTTAGACTGGCAGGCCTACCGCTTTTTTTCATTAATAGTGCCCCCTATCATGCAGAGGGGAGGTTTTATGTCTGCAACCTCGCTATTAATGAGCAGCACTCTTGCAAGCTCATCCGCCAGTTCATTTCTCTCAATACACCCAGCACAGTCTCACTCGGTTGTGACTGTATAATGCTTGAAGCATGGTTTGAAAGCTTCAGACGGGATCAGAATTGGTTGATTTGATTGCCTTGAGTGCCTTGGGTATGATACCGATCTCATCGCCAATAGCTCAGCCGTTCTAAAGAAAGCCCTACTTGGAAGACAATACTTGAGTTCGGTAGTCGTATTGACACTCAGTTTTGTATATTTTGAGAAGATACCAGAACATGTTCCTTCCGATGTTTTCAACCATCTGTAAAAATCGCAATTTCGTTCGATCTTATTATTGCATTTCTGATGAAGCTGGAGCTGCTACACATAAATATATTAGAAACTAATCATAAAATACATTTAAGCCTCAATATTACCTTGGCTTTTCATATCTACTTACATCCATTTTGTCCATTTTAAAAACAAATTAAGCACAACAAATTTATTTAAAAGAAAACAATTAGATCAAAACAGGTTCACGGTATCTGGTGTCAGTTTGATGTTTTCCAGCCGATAGCTACCGACTAGCGAATGTAATTTGATATGTTCGGTGCGTGCATTCAAAGTCAACTATAGATGTGTGTTTGAAATCCTGGGTGGATGTTTTCAAAGCAAACTTTCGATAAAGGACTCGTCAAGTTATGAAGAAATTTTTCGTTTTTTAATATTCAAAAAAGAGGAGTAGATTTGGTTTGCTGCGCAGTAGATTTTCATTTGGGCCAAAACGCAATAGATCTACTGTTATAGGAGTACGGTGTCAACCTTGGAATAGCAGCAGCCACTCAAATGTGCGCTGACTAAGACGTGTTGGATCTACGTCAGATCCAATTGGAAATCCACTGGCGGGTAAACACTTTTTATGAGGGGTTTCTTTCAATTGGTATGGTGTAAAAATATAGCACGCCACTGATTTTAAAAAAGCTTCCTCATCAAACGTGTATGTTGGACAGAATATAGAGGTCAATGACGAAAGTTTTTTAAAATCATACAAAGCCTGTACAAAAATAACAGAGCTGGGGTATGGAGTGGGAAGCAACTATCCAACTGGTTTAAATCAGAAATGGAGGTAAAGCAAGGCTGTCTCCTGAGCCCACTACTTTTTTCAATCTTTCTTGACGAACTTACAACATTCCTACAGGGCGGAATCGAATTTAATGGAATTCGATATTGTCTGAGACTCCAACAATGATGCAAATGATGATGAATAGACTGCAACAATACTGCACCATGTGGAACCTCCAAGTCAACGTTGGAAAATCGAAACTAATGGTGATCCGAAATGTATCTGGGAGGTACTCAAGGCAGGAAAAATGGTTTTGACAAATGAGGAAGTTGAGATTGTTAAGACTTACAAGTACCTTGGAGTAACCTGAACATCTACGATGTCATTCAAGTACCATCTTCAAGAAAAACTTAATGAATCGAAAAGGGCAATCAATTGCAATTGGATTGAGATACTAGGCAAAAAAAAAACGTTCCATCGATTACAAAAGTTAAAGTTTTTGAAGCGGCCGTCAGTTCAGTTACGTGTTAC
Source organism: Ferdinandea cuprea (assembly GCA_963576555.1). Lineage (NCBI taxonomy): Eukaryota > Metazoa > Arthropoda > Insecta > Diptera > Syrphidae > Ferdinandea > Ferdinandea cuprea. The sequence goes on from OY754958.1 coordinate 138,266,723, forward strand.
GCTGCAGAAGTTTGGGGTATCTATTGGTATGATGAAGTAGAAAAACTCTTAAGATTCAGACTTCCAGTAAACACCCCAAATTATATGTTGCATCTAGAAACAGGTCTGTTTCCTTTGTACATCTTTACAATGAGGTTGCATATGCAGTATATATTGAAAGCAATGGCGCTACCAAGCCACCGACTTTCGCATATAGTGGCGAAACACGCAATATATAGACAGCGTCAATTTTTCGAACAATGGTGCTGATTGAGCGCAGAACACAATGTCCCGTTAACAGAGTACAACGCAGATTTGTGGAAAGGATGTATACAGGAACTATTAAGGAAAATTGATGAAGCTCATCGGGTGGAGTGTAGGACAAAAGCGCAGCAGAGTGTACCTATCGAATACTAAACATTGATCTTATGGAACAAAACTATTTCCATCATCAAAACAGTGTCTGCGACGGAAAGACGAGGATGCAAATTCTTTGTTGATACCGTCTCTTGATTGATGTCATCTGCTGCAATCTCCTTCTTATTGCCATGTGCTTGGTATCTGCAGGGATTTAAAGTTCACGCTTGGTCAAAAAACTAATCACCAGCACACAATATTGTAAAGGGGACGCTACAAAAGTAGAGCGACAGGGACAGCAAACGATGCAATATTTCTTGCCGCTCTTTTGACATTTCTCTTCAGTAAGGTTTGTCATTTCATGATGGAAAGATATACGAGCCAACGAGTTGAAATTTTTAAAATTTACTACCGAAATTCGGAGTCAGTGCCCTCAACGTTAAGAGCGCTGCGTCCAATTTATGGTCGTCATAATCGTCCTAGCAGATCAACAATTGAGCGTCTAGTGGAAAAATGTGCGTGCCAGTGAGACAAAGAAGTTCCCGTAGTGTCGAGAATATTGCTGCCGCTGAGGCTTCAGTTGAAGAAAGCCCAAATGTGTCTCTCACACGTCGTTCTCAAGCATTGGGCATCTCTGTGACGTCGTTGTGGCGAATTTTGCGAAAAGATCTTGGCCTACATCCTTACAAGATTAAATTGACGCAAGAACTGAAGCCGCTTGACCACCAGAAGCGTCGTATGTTCGTGAATTGGGCTGAGCAACAACTTGAAAATGTTTCCGATTTTCATCGAAAAATCATCTTCAGCGATGAGGCTCATTTCTGGCGGAATGGCTTCGTCAATAAACAAAATATGCGGTATTGGTCAGGCAGCAATCAACACGTACTCCATGAGTCATCATTGCATGCCGAAAAAATTATGGTTTGTTGTGGTTTATGGGCCGGCGGCGTCTTGGGCCGTACTTCTTCCGTGATGATCAAGACCGGCACGTTACTGTGAATGGGAATCGCTTCGTACCGAATATTTTTGGCCCCGATTGGATGATATGGACTTGGAGGACATGTGGTTCCAACAGGACGGCGCCACAAGCCAAACAGCGAATGTCACAATCAATTTATTGGAAACCAGGTTTGAAGAACGTGTTATCTCACGAAATGGTCCAGTCGCTTGGTCGCCTCGGGCTACGTCAAGTCTATGGTCTATGCCAACAAGCCAGCGACGATTGATGAACTTCGTACGAATATCGAACGTGAAATTGCAGCAGTATCGGCCGATTTATGCTTGAAAACCGTCGAAAATTGGGTTCAGCGTCTGGACTTCTGCAAGCGTGCCCGTGGTGGCCATGCAAAAGAAATCGAGTTCAATACATAATGGCATCGAACGTACCTTCACGTTAATAAAGAATTTCATTTATATCCAAAACCGTTTTTGTTTCATTTTAAAAAACTTTTGTAGCGCTCTTATTGAAAAACCCGATATATCGCATCCCCCATGGTTTAGCCACAGTCTAATTGAAATTTTCTATTCCCAGGCACTGAACCGAAATGAAATCTCCATTAAAATATTTTTGGCCAATAAGTTACACATTACCTGCATCACCCAGTCGGCCTAATCTCTTTACAAATCCCTAAAATGCAGGCATATTCGTTTTTTTATTAGCTCCCAAAGCGCAAACACAATCCCCATTCAGCCGCATTTTCCCATTTAATTCTGTGTCTGTGTCTAAAACCAGCAATAAAATACCAATTTCCATTGAAACGCGCAAACAAGGATATTTTCAGTTTTAATTCAACCAACCAGGAATAAAATGGAATTATTTTTGAATATTCTTTCCTCTGTTTTCTTTTTTTCTAAAATATTTAGGTACCTACCATAAGGCCGGAAATGTGAAAGCAATACCCGTGCGCGTATCGGATTTAAAGCAATCCTCAAATAGAACCAATAAAAAATGTATGTACGTATAATGAATAATTTAACAATGCAAATATTGAATATTGAATTATTCATATTAAATTTCACAAGGATTCTCTGTATTTGGCAGCACTTAAACATGCAATCTGTCATTATATAAAAATGTGCCTAAATACATGTCAACGGATGAAATATTTTATAAAAATAATTTTCTGTCTCTCCGTTAAGAGCAGAGAATACCCGTGGGTAGTTTGTTTTTTTTTTTATCTCAGTTTTTAGTTTTTATTGTTGTTGCTTGTTGTGTCCTTCTTGTGTTTGGCTTTAGTTTGCATTCATTCGAGAATTATTTTCCGGCTTTATAGAGATAGAATTTCACCAATTGCTATATTGCACAAAAAAGAACAGCAGTAGAGTTATCGAAGGACTTCTTCCAACCTTTTCAAAACCCCCACTGTATCCTTCTTTATCTTGTTTTGGGACTGTGAGGAAATATTTCCTTTTTTTTTCGACTATAAACTTGCAAAGTTTTAAGGCATTTTTTGCGGGTAGATAACAAGAAGCAAAAAAAAGAGAAACACTTTTTCAAGCTATTGCTGTGTGAGTACATATTATTTACTTTTCCTGTCAGAAAAGGAGAGAAAATTTGTTGCATTGGGTTTGCGAAATAGAGGGAGAAGCAGGAAAAAGAGCAGCAGTTCTGTTTTTTTTTGGGGGGGGGGGAGGCACTTAATGAAATGCAAGTGCAAAATTATTATTTTATTGGAGATCTGCTTAGTTGGGGGGAAGGATGCAATTCTTAGTTGATGATGAGGAGTTTTTTTCTTTTTTTTCTTTGATGCGCAACTGGGAGAAGTGTAATTGAAATTTCCACGAAGCCCTTGAGAGGGGCTTGATTTGGAGCTTAAAAGACTTCGGAGGAAGCGAGTCAATTGAAAGTGCCTATGAGCACTAAGGGAACTTTAATTCCATATAACAAAATTGTCGTGATATATTGAAAAATTATGTTGGGTCAGATTGGGTAAGGTAAGGAGGGTTGCTTGCAGTTTCGTCGTCCATGCAATATCACTCAGATGCCAAGAGAAGTCTATCGAGAATGATAGGACATATGACCAAAAATACATTTAATTAAGTTCCGATACAGATGTCTTTTCTGAGTTGCTTAAGCTGTCAATGAACCGTTATCCCATGTAGAAAAAGTGCCATAAAAGATTCCACTGATTCAATTTCTTCTTCTTCTTTGCGATTTCTGCAGAAGTCATAGGTAAAAACTGTTAACCATTTAACCATGATTCCATTGGTGTAGCGTCCTGAGTGATGACCAAGAGGTACTTCTTGACGCCTTTAAAATTGCAGTTAATCGCTTTAAGTGCTATTTGACTGTTCAGATGGATGGTAAATTCCAAAGCTGTTACTCTGTCCTTTTAGCTAGATTTCAGGTTGGAATACACTGCAGTTATCAGTCAGTCGCTAGGACTGGTTAATACCTAAGGCTTCTGAGAATAATCCTGCGCCACTTGTTGTTGGGGAACGTATGTATCTACGATTTTTTATAATGAACGCTCACTGAAGGGATTTTGGATACCCTTATAATGAAGTAACACAGTGCGGGCATTAGGGAAGTGAAGGATTAGGAAAAAGGAGATACCGATGCACGTTCGTTTTAAATGTCTGTAAACTATAATGTGCAATTCAACATACGTGTAGAAAGGCTGATGAACGAATCTTTATATTTCACTGTCCGTCCCAATATAGGCTTAAGGGTGAACTGATGTGCATTCCTGGCATTGCGAGTATTGCGGTTGAACTACTGTTGGGGTGCAATACAATAGGCAATTTTGTTTGAGCACTTATGGTGGAAGTACCGATAAAACAATGACATCGCGACGATGACTATCGCCAAAAAGTTTAATCGCACTTTTTTGAATCCTGTCCAGTAGCGTTAAATATGTTATTGGTACACCTGACCAAATATGTGCGTTGTACCCCAAATTTGGGCGAATAAACGCCTTATTAATTCCAGCCAGATCAGACGCGACGGGGTGAATAGGATTAGAAGTAACAGACAGGAGATCATTGATAAAAAATAAAAAAGAGTGTCGGAGATAGAAGGGAACCTTGAGGAACACTAGCATTTATTTATTGAGTTGCAAACTTTAAACCGTCCAAAACAACTTAAATTGAACGTTCCGAAACGGATTTTCTAATCCATTGAAGAAGGGTATCGTCCATCCCAAGTGCACGCATTTTCGACAAAAGAGCTTGATGCCACACTCTGTCAAATGCCTTTGAAATATCAAGCGCAACGACCTTACTTTCACCACCACGATGAATAGATTGGTTCCACTTTTCGGTTAGTTATGTCATCAAATCACCAGAGGATCTGTTGCTGCGAAAGCCATACTACTGGTCATTAAGAAGTTTTCGGTATTCAAGTTGACGATTTATCAGCGTTTCCATGACCTTAGAAAGAAGATACGTACACTTACGTGGTCAGTAGGAGGAGGGGGAGGAAGATTCTCTTTTTTTGGGACAGGCTGGACAAATGCTGTTTTCCATCTTCTAGGAAAGAGCCCTCAAGAATACGACAGATAGAAAAGCTTACGCAATGGTTTTGCCAGCGTGGAAGAACACCTCTGCTGCAGAACGATAGGAGAAATACCATCTGGGCCAGCGGATTTATGTATGTTGAGATCTTGATAAACGATTGATGCACACTGCCCGAACAACAATCACCAATTTTTTGAAGCATTGTGAAGGTATAAAAGAACCAGTCTAAAGATTGTTCATTGTCCGAAAAAGTTCTTCCTACAAGTCAGAAAACCGTTATATTTTTAAGCGGTCCGAAGAAATAATTTGAAAAATATTATCTGCTGGCAATTTTGCGATGCATCGCTGAGGGAGGATGAATTCAAAGTTCAAATTTGCACATTTGAGTTGCGTTGCGGTGGGAAATCGTTGCACACAATTTTGTGTGTTAAAGTATTGAACTTTTTGGTTCCCTTTCGAACGTTAAAATTGTTTAAAAGGTTTCTATTAAAGCTAGAGGATGTCTCGTCTTTGATGCAGTGCCATGCATCGAAGTCAAGGATCGCCCGTTCGTTGTGACTTAATAAAATAAAAAAAATAAAAAAAAGTGCTGAAAGGAAGGCTCTACACCGCCTCACATACGGTTCACAATGCCGGACAATGTATAAAACGTATGAGGGCAAATTGACAGCAGCTAAGATGAAGATGCTTCGCATGACAGCAGGAGTAACAAAGTTTGATCGAATAAGAAGTTCCAGAATCCGAGGAAGCCTTCACGTCAAAGAACCCATCTCGAAAAAATTGGAGCACGACCGACTCAGTTGGTATTGTCATATTCAAAGGAGGTATCCTTCGAACCACGTCAAAAACGCAATGGATCTAAAAACTTCTGAATCACACAAATGCAGAGACACCAGCATTTGATTGGCCTCAATGATGAAGTGATCCAAAATTGGGATGCCTGCAGATATTTTTTGAGGTCGAACCGGCGAACCCCACAGGCGGACCAGTAGGAATGCAGTGAAGTGGAAGGGTTATGATCCCTGTAATCCTGATAATAATCTCGTCGTTAAATGGAGAGAGAGAAGAAGACTGAAAGTGCATCTTTAATAAAAAAAACTTAAAAGTCACGATTTACCAATTTCTGAATGGCTACTTTTGTATATGACATTCAAGAAAAAATAAACTTTCCCAAAGGTTAAAAGCCAAGCCAGGCAGATTTGTTTGTTTAATTACATTAAAACGATTTGCATCCTTGCTGTGCTATGCCGCCCAACTCAATTAAAACGCACAAAGCCACCTTTGAGTGGATTTTTACTTTCCTTTTGCACAACAAATAAGTTCAACAAATAAGTTCTTATTTAAAATTCCTCCCTTTATAAACGTTATTTCAACTTGCTTTCGAGTCCAGATATTGCCCACGCAATTAATGTCAATTATCAGTAAAAACATATTTGGCCGCAGTGTGTACACTTTTATCCGACCCAAGACCCAAGCCGATAGCCTCAAGGATCATTTTTGCATTTACCTACATCTCAACCAGAATCAGGCAGTGCATAAAAATCCTTGAACCTTTTAAATTATAAATTATTTCTCAAATAATATGGAATTTGTAATTGAAAAAGGGAAAGATCCCAGAACCAAACCATAAATTGAGGCTAATTGAAGTTAATTAAACTTAAATCACATCCTTTTTGCAGTCGCACACATCAGGATAGTACCTACTATGTATAAGTTGATAAGAGAAATTCACATAGATACATATACGCTGAACACTTGGGAGCTGAAAGCTGAGCCCCAAAAGGACAAATGTTTATGTCTCTATCGAGGGTAGTCATCTGCTGTCTTGTTAGATTTCTGTTTCTCTGCAAAATGAGGATATGAGCTTAAATATCAAAGTTGATTCTAGATAATTGATTTGTTCGTGTCTGTGTGTGTTTTTTCTGTGTGCTCTGTTCTTCCGGTCCGGGAACACAGCGGAGAATATTAAATGAATTAAAACCCTATGGTAACTATGATAAATATTCTTCGGAATGACAGTGAACTTTATCATTTTAATTGGTGTTCAGTAGGAAATGTTTTTATCGGCTAAGAAGGTCGAAAGGGTGCAACAACTTCACTTCACAACATCATCCACAACAACAGTCTCAGTCAGCAACTGGTGGAGGTCAAGGACTATTTTTTATTTTTTATTATTTGAAATGCCTCTTGTGATGATTCGAACCATAGTTATAAATATGAACGTGACTTTACATTTTATGGGACTTTTTCAGTTTTCAATGGGCAGTGGCTTTTTCTAATTTATTTTCAGACTAAATGCAGCACAGTGGACTCGTTAAATTATTTTTTTTTTTTTTTGCTGCCACAATGGATTAAATATTTTTGTTATCAGCATTGCTTGGGGAATAGCCTACAATGATAAGGGTAGGTTTGGGAATGAGAGAAATTGGTACTAATGTCTATTGTTCCCAAAGAGTACTTCTGTGGCCAGTGTGAAAGTTGGCAGTCTTTATATATATAAAAAAAAATGTATTAGACATGTACGCAGATTCACTGTTTATTGTTGAGGTTAAATGCGCCCAAGTAAATCAAAATAAAATGACTTACTTTAGTCCCGGTTTGGGTATAAATTTTTAATAAGATTTGCAACTTTCTAAGTGGAGAATGAGAGTGAATCGCCTGTAGCAGGACATTTGTTTTGTTTTTTAGCTTCTTATTGGGGTCGATTTAAATATGATGTTGGTGCGACACTGTTTATGACTTTTATGGTAAACCTCTGTAATTGGTTCCAAGTGTTAGGTTCGTCATTGTTAGGGATACCAACAGAAGTATTTTGGCTGAAATTTCTCCGGGCCGCAGTTTAACATTTTTAGTTTTACAGAATTCGGTTTACATACTTTTAATGGTGGGATAGAAAGTCGAGATTTCCAAATATAGTCAACAAATATATCCGACGTTATTTGAAAGCACGGTAAATGACGTAAAGTAAGGACTTGTTCCGGCCCTGGATTGCAAATGCGGAGAAAATGCTACTCGATAGCTCAGTCTAAGGGTAAGATTAGACTGCAAGCAAAGTGGACGCATATATTACATTTGTTGCCCTCAAAACTTGAAAGTGAATGGTCAATATTTTACCACTTTTTACTTTTAGGAATACTTTCATTTCTTCATGACACGGCATACAAGATTATTTGCTGTAGCAAGGCGAATGAATATCCCCGAGGCAATTCACTGACTTCAGTCTTCAACTTTGTTGCTAACAAATCTAGAAAAATTCAAATTTGCACACCAAAAGGCACACAACTGAGTCACTAAAATATCATCAAAGCTATGGAGTTAGATAGAATCTTAAAGTCCGGCAACACAAACAAATTGGTGCTACAATTAAAATGTTTAACATTTCTGCGAAGACTAAGAACTTGACGTTATTTTTTTAAACTTCACTCAATTTTATGCTAAAAATAAAAAAACGAATGGTCATTGTCGCAATGCTTCCCCATCCATCTTTATTTTATTAATATTTCCACTAAAATGCTCAAAACGAAATAGGCAAAACCCATACCAGGATAACAAATAACAAAACATAAGAAAAAATATCAGACTAACTTCCACAAAATCCAATCTCTCATTCCACATACATTCCAATCGCCATGGTATAACAAATCGTAAAGTCAAAAGACCGCAAAACGAATAAAGTTTCGTTAAATAGCTTCAATTCGACTTGAGTGAATATTATTATTATTATTTATTAATATATTACAAAGACTGAGTAACGTAGGCAGCGTCAAATTCTTTAGACTACCTCTTAATTTTTATACATGCTTTAACATCATTTGTAGCAAGTATGAACAAAATAGGGCCTAAGTGACTCCCCTGAGGAACTCCAGACTGAACAGAAAAAAGATTAAGATAAATTTGACACGATAATCCCTACCCATAAGGTATTAATTAATCCACTTTATAAGACCAGGTGGGAAACCATACGCCCTGAGTTTAAATCGGATTATCTAATGGGACAGCTGGTCGAAAGCTTTAGAGAAGTCGGTGTATATGCAGTCGACTTCATCATCGAAAACAAATTTGTAACTGTTGACCTGTTCGTTACAAATGACATTACAACATGGAAATATTAATTTTTCACAGACTATTTGCTCAAAAAGCTTGGGAATACACTTAGAAATTGGTCTGTAATTCGTGATATCACCACGTTCACCCTTTAAGCATTACGCAGCCGAGTAAGACTGTACTGGTTGCCAGGACACTGCGGTATTGACGAAATGTGCAGGCGGATCAGATTGCAAGAATAGGAGGGCTACTTGTTGATAGTGAGGTAGCCGACATCAAACCTCCCCTCTGCATAATAAAGGGTATGATTGAGTAAAAAAAACCATTAGGGCCGCCAATCTTAGGTGGAAAAGTCTGGACGCACACAGGATATGTAAGGCTCTATGACCACTATTCGATACTAAAAGACCTGTAGAGTTTATAAAACTGAGCAGGGTTAAGCTTAGAACATTAACAGGAATTCTGACAGGGCACTATCTATGTAAAGAGGCTCGGATCTGCATGATGATAAGGACATAAGCAAATACTTCTTTGAAAACTTAGAGGAAATAGATGGCATGAACTTCAAGGGCCTTTTAGGTCTCTGCAGAGAAATTTTTTGGTGTACCAGGGAAATTGTTTAGGTTTTTGTGCCTAGTGTTGTGTGGTGGATTTCGTTTTCACCACACCCCTGTGCGCTAAATTAACCTAACCTACTCTCTATCATTACGTTTTATTTAATTTAACCTTTCAACCCTTTGAAGGGGAGAAAAAAAAACACAAAGCTATAATTTTGCTCCTCATTAAGAAATTGGTTGAAGGAAAATAAGTTTCTAACCCCAAACCAAAGCTGCATTAATCAACTTCAATTTCTCCCTCTCTTTTACTTAAAAAAAAAAAAACACCTCCTAAGCTCCAAACAAAGAATATAAATGAATAAAACCTCATAAGATTTGTATGGCTTACAAGGAATTAACTACATCTATACCAAACCATCCCAGGAATAAACCTGCCAGAGCACTCAATGAACTTGAACAGCCAACAAATAAACTAAGGGTTGACAGCTAAATAAATACACGCTTCCCATGTAGTGTTGTGCTCCTTAACAAGTGGGTTTGCATTAATTACAAAGATAAATAATGCATGATCTACTACAATTTTGTTTTCTTTTTCGTACACATTGGCAGCACTCAAACCAAACACTCAACCGCAACCGAGTACGCTAAAATAACAAAATGATGGCATTCTTTGATGTGACAAGATTAAAGATTCAAACGCTTTTTACTTTTGACACTTGCAAAATGTGAAAATAACTTATAAATCATCGACCGCTAACAGCTTTGAAGTTCATAATGTTTGTTGTTAGGATACCAACAAATTGAACATGTGTAAAATAATTTATTGTCTCTCAGTTCTAAGGCTGCTGCAATTAACACTTTAAACTAATAACTGTCCTCCGTGATGCATGAGCTTAGCATAGAGCGATATTCATTCATTTTTTCGCATAGACATATATATACATATGTATATATGAAAACTGCCACATTCCATGTCGTCGTCAACATTCCAAGGTTTAACAAGCAAAATGGCAGACATTAAATTTTATCATCATTTCACCTCATTTTATTAGTTTAGTTGTTTTAATCTGTCAGAATTTGTTACGGTTTTGCTTTTGAGTGTCAAATTTATGACCACAAAATCAAATCTTCATGTCAAATTAAACAAATCACAATAAACCTTTCAACTGACAGCAGATCATTTCTCATGATTGACACACACATTTATGTAAAATAAAAATCTGTCATAGAAATTCACCATCAGGTGCGAAATAGAAAACTACAACTGTCCTCTTTGTGGCTCTCTGTGTAATGATTTCTGAAGCGTGCTGCCTCTATTAAGAAACTTGTCACCAAAAATAATATGTACTTCGGAGAACATCATCATCACAATCATCGTCGTCGTCGTCGTCGTTGTCTACTTTCGAGTAATCTTTGTGTCAAGTGCAAAAATATAGGAAAAGAAAAGAAAAAAATCTGTTTTGACACCATTCGTCGCATTCCATTCGATGAGAAGCTATTGGAATGGTTTCGGTTGCTGTTTTGAGTTTCCTTGTTGTATGTGGATTGGAAACTGAAATCACGTTTTTGGCAAAATACCTAAAAACTTTTTCATTTCATTTCAAACGTTTAAGTGATGCCAACATGTAGATTCATCTGCGAAATAAATAATGAGTAATGACTTGTGTTCAAGTTTCGTTTGTTATTAGATTCCCCAAATTTTTGTCAAGGGCGTCTCGCATTTCTTTTAAGAAATATTTGTAGTTATTTTTAAAACAAAAATTATTATACATTTTTTAAAAAAAAAAAAAAAAAAAAAAAAAGACAGAACAGTCATCGCATTAATTTGAAACACTCTCGAGTGAAATAATGGAATTTGTGCGGATAATTCGACGACGCCGCCGTCGTGCTGCGATGATGGTTTTATCTGTTCCAGAGATTTATTTATAATTTCGAGGCCATTCTGTTGTTGATGTGGCGAGAGAAAATTTGTTTATTTTTTTCTCAAGAATTTCCAGAATTTGTGTGCTTTTAAATAAGAATTTATTTCTACCCCGCACAGATAATAATTGCCATCTTTTTTGGCATGTCAATGGGACTGTCTGAGAGCATAAAGTGCTCATAATGGGAGAGCAAACGTAAAGTAGCATTTCCGTTTTTGCAGTTAAGATAATTTGAAAATTAATTTGGCGATATGCGAGAGTCCTTGAAACAGTGATGAATCAGAACAGAACAGTATGAATTGGGTATGTCAAGGTATGTAACGTAGCGTAATGAAACGTGAATGTCTGGTTTTGTCAAATCAGTGATAGGAAATCCAAGTTAAGGGATTGTAGCCTGAAATATTTCCTGCAAATTTAGAAAAGTGAGGTTCAGTCATCCCAACCATAAAAAGCTGACCTGCCTGCAGAATTCGATGGAAAAGAACATTCCATAGAATTTTAAGTCGAATATAATGACATCTGTCGGGGTTTCAACGAAATTGATACAGTTAGCTACTTGCGGAACTACAATTCTAAGAACACTACCAAATACTTAAATACAGGATTTCTACCAGGAATTGCAATACACTTCAATCGATAGACGGTTAGGATAGGCATTCGACATTGAAAACCCTTAGAGGAAAATGCGCTCCATGACCACTGGATATGTTTCCAATCGCTCAGAATGATTATTCGGTGAAGGTAAGGTTGGGTCAATGGGTTGACAGGACTAGAGAAACTTCGCAGCCGTCACGTTTGGATGAATTTCCAACTAACATTTAAGGCTTCGGTAAAGCTTTTAGCAGATGCAAACTCTTTACGAATGTTTTAACTTACATTTTTACTTAAGAAAAATAAAATTAGCTTTAAAGAGTACTTAAGTTCAGAGCCCCGTTATGCGTACTTAACGAAACACGATGATGTAGTTTCCATTCTGCTTTGATTAAATATTCATATTCAAGTTTTTATGAGTTAACTTGGAAAGAGACTTCAAATAGTCATTAATTTAAGATTGTTACTAGAGAAGATCTTTCATTCGAAGCATAATGAACAGTTCTTTCGATTGCCGTGATGTTTGCGTGAAGGTGAACTTCTTCTTCTATCGTTTTATCAGCGATGTTATGATCCTACCACAGTACTACATCCTTATACCGATCCATTAGTTTATATAGGAACGATAGGATTGTTGCGGAATATTTTCGCTTAACAAGGGCCACCTTCCGTTTTATTTTTTTCCTACCCAACCCAATAGGAAAGTAGAGGGAAACCAGGGACCAATCTTAGGGCCCACTTAGGGCCACTTCCTTAGGGCCACTTCCCACGAACCTTGAGGGTACCCCCCCACAGGTACGCACCCAGGCGGAGAGCCACCCGGACGAAGATTCCGCTCTACCTACATCGGCAGACGGAAAATCCGTTAAAAGCCACCCGAGCAAAGGTTCTGCTCTAACCCAGTCCGAAGCCCACAACAACAGGGCCGTACAACAGTGTGCGTTCAGGGCATAGGCGGATGGCCGAAAATTAATAAAACTCTTCAGTACTTCAGACACCGCTCGCAAAACATTTGCGCCCAGGGGCAGGTGTCCAGCAAGTAAAAGTCAAATAATTGTTTTATAATTTAGCAGTGAAATTGTGTGGCGCCCCATTTTATTTTCAGTTTTCTTCGTCAGATATCGCTTGGCATTGCAAATTCTGCAAAATTCTTCATCAGTAAAAAAATGTTCAACCGTTTCTCATCCACCCAAATATAAGAGAAGTTTGATCCCGTCTTACGATGACTTCAAGGTGCCTCGAAGCAAAGAATAACTGATGTACTTAAAGATCCATCACTTTTCCAACGAGGATAGCAATAAAAAGCAAAGGATTTAAGATGCTTCGTTGATACACAACGACTTTGGTTGGGAACTGCTCGATGACCTCAGAGGGTAATTTATGCCTCCTACATGTCCATGATCATCTATAGGTAGGTTTTAGGAACTCCTTGGAGTGTTAGTGACTTAGAGCAACCCTTATCATAACTCTTGGTTATCGATCAAATGCCTTTTTACAGTCCACCAACACCTCATGCAAATTCTTTAAAAGGAATCACGAAGATTTTGATTAAAGTACACCTGTGGTTGATTTACCCTCACTAGGTATGGGCTATCCTTCTTATTTGTGGTAATCGGCCGTCTAATACACGCTAAGCAATATTTATGGTATAGAACTTTCCTCCTTTGATTAGAATCATGATTCTTCCATCGATCTCAAACTAACATTTTCGTCTGGGCCTAAACGCTTTTCTCCTTTTTGGAGTATTTAAAAGCTTTTCTTACTCCTTCGGCTGAAATGCCGGTTACTACTCTTTAGGTTAGGAGTGGCTTATGGAAAGCTTTTCAATTCCCTCACAATACTACAGCCACGATGTTTTGTCAACCACATGGAGTAGGCCCTAGCATTGTTAATGAACTTCGACGAACGATTTTCCACCATGTTGACCAAGGTTCTTTTTTGTTTCGAGTTCTTTTGTCGCTACACGATGGTAGCCTGATTCATATTTTTGGTACCTGCTCGGCAGTCGAATAATACATTTGTTTCAGCTTAAGATTGGTCTTTCTTATTCTCCATGAATATGTCTACCAGATGAAGGCGGTGTGATCGGCCGTTTGATCGTCCCAAGATCACTTTGACCCCAAGATTCACGAAACAATGTTCTTTGTTTAGTCCTGCAAATCTAGCCAGAATGCATCTCTTTCCCTTTTCTCACACCCAATCTGGGCCAACCTGGGGAGCCTATGCATTGACAATATTACACACATCACCGTCCTCATAGGTCCAACCGTCTTCTAGCCAACATCACTTTCAGCTCGTAGCAAATTATACAGTCCAGAAAACCCAATAGCTTTGACAGGAGCATTCCATGCACAGCAATAGTAGAGTTTCTATTTCGTGAGTATATTTCCATAATGCTTAGTTGAGGTGACGTGAAATAGCGCCCTGCGAAATAAGACCCCATATGGCCTTATTTCCATTTCTAAGTGGAAATAACACCTCATGAGTCATGTGGTCTTATTACAATGACTACTGGGGAATGAGACCCGCCGGGTTTTATTTCGTTTTTTCGCGATGTGAATGGAATATCCGGGGGGCATGCTGCCTGCTTTTTGTTGCGAATCAGGGTCGAGCCACAGGGGCAACTTTGGTATAGATGAGGCGAACGCGGCACTGTGGTTGCTCGGCTCAGCTCGTCCTGCTAAACAAAGTTTTATCCATGCCATTAATAAAAAGATAGGACAGTGAAAGAGAGAAAAGCAAGCAATAGAGTTGAAAATGAAAATGTCTACGGACTTAGGCCAATACCCAAGAAAGAGAAGGGAAAGACATCACGAAGCTTACCTAACTAGCCTAAGCTTATTCTAAGCTAATCTCAATAGTAAACCCCTAGCTATACCTATTCTAACTTAATTCCATACTTAAACTATCTTACCCTAAACAAAATGTTCTTTCACTAAATCAGTCTTAGATACCGGTTCGTTATGAACCTTAGACATGCTTGATGTTGTTGGCAAGGGTTAGCCAGCCCAACCTTATGTCTGTCGAAACACCAAGCCCCTGCTTGGTTTCACTGTTATATTTGGAGTAGGCACGACGTTAGGTATATGTAAAATTCGTTTATACCCAATATTTACCTAATTATTTGAAATAGCAGATGAGTAATTAACCGGATAGTCATCTCCCCTGGAACCCGCAAAAAATTTAAAAAATGGCCATAAAATCGTCTCTTAAATTTTCTGTCCTAGAATACGTGTGAACCACAGATGGTGGTGTTGATTGTCAAAAATATAGTGTTTGAAAATAAATTCCTTGGCGCAGTACTGCAATTGTGTCAATTTGATTTGCATGCAAAAACTTATACAGCCACAGTTCTACGCCTTTTTGAAGCAAATACAAAATGGATGGCGAGAGAGCCAAAAATCCTCTCAGTTGAAAATCTGAAATCATCCCCAAAAAAACAATGGCAACTGTCATTAATTACGATTAAATCAAAATCAAAATTAGGACCAATAAAATTCCACTCAAATGACAGTCGTGTCCCCCTGACCAAATATTGTCTCAGGGGGACATTTTAATTTATATCTTTTAGTATTTCAAATCTTAATAAAAAGCGATTCAAGAAGAACAATAAAAAAACCGACGAGATTAAATTCATTAGCAGGAAAATTAATTCCCCCCCCCCCCCCCCCTCGTGCAAAATATAACATGAAGACAGTGAAGTCGCACTTCTTGTTTATCTATGGGTTCCACATTCTATCTTAGGGCTACTTTAAATCTGAGAAATCATCTTCATCTTCACTTTTCATCTTAATTCTGCCTCGTGTCCTAAATACTCGATTCACATCACTTTCGTTCGACATCACTATTTGTCGTCGTTACATCCTTGTTGTTGTTGGAATTGCAAAGGATGCCGTGCCGTGGCGTGTCATGTCAGCGATGAACTTGAGTGCTTTTTCAGTTGCAATTAGTCTTCGTGTGTTCTATATGACAGAGATGAAGGGTCGGGTCGTAAGGATGTATGTATGTGTGTGTGTATATTATGCAACCAAGAATATTTTTTTCTTCTTCAATTTAATTAAGTTTGTACTTTAGCACCTACTCACCGAACATACCCATACGTCACTTGTGTGAAATTGTAAATATCACTGGCATGCATCCACCTATCTAGCGTGTAAAGTTCGTTCAGTGCTGCCAAGTGATAAATTGTGGTTAGAGGTTAAGGTTCGTTCGGTTTTCGTTTTTTTTTCCTGTTTTATTTATTTCGTCTTAAAGGGACGACTGCATGCAGTGTGGTG
Organism: Ferdinandea cuprea; assembly: GCA_963576555.1. Taxonomy (NCBI): domain Eukaryota; kingdom Metazoa; phylum Arthropoda; class Insecta; order Diptera; family Syrphidae; genus Ferdinandea; species Ferdinandea cuprea. The sequence goes on from OY754958.1 coordinate 138,282,908, forward strand.
GTTTTAGTGATGAAGATGGAGAAGATGACAGGATTAAATGCGGTTTATTTAATGTGGTAATATGCCACATCAAGGCGTCGGCGTCGTTGTCGTTGTCGTTGTCGTCGTTATTGCAAAAAGTAATAAAGTTAATTGAATCTGCATTTGAATGCAAAAAAAAAAAAAACAAAAAAACACTTTGAGCGGTTGTTAATCAATTAAAGAGATTGTAAAACGCATGGGTAGAGTAGCGATACTTTATTGCTTGAGGAAGTATAAGAAAGAGATTTATCTGCAAGGACAACCACATCCTGAAGGCATTGCGTTCATTGATGCTTGAACTGAACTGTCGCTACCACATTTTCCCCATCAACTAAGCGCACAAATATATATGTACGGCCCTGCTTCCGGCAATCTTGGCTTCAAAATGAAAACTTTCCCACAATCTGGAATGGGTTTGGTGGAGAGTTCGCAAATATTCAAAGATGGACCATAAACACCATCACTTTGAGCAATTACCCCGAGATATTCGTCGCACATTTAGTATTTCAAACATTTGCAGCACATTCTCAGTGCCTCCTTGTTTTAAATTGTCCTAATCGTATTTTGTTGAAATTCTTTCTTATACGCAGCAGGAATTTTCTCCGTCATGGCATCCTTAAATTTTAAGAATCGGTTTGTGTTAAATCACAGGCATCTGGTTTCAGAAGCATTTTGCACGGACATACATATGTGGAACGAATTTTCGATCTCAAGAAATAAAACAAATGGGTGGTTCGCTAATGTCAAACATCATCAATTGGAAGGGTGGATTCAATGGGATGGTATTTTTTTTTTTTTTACAAATTATAATGATCGGGATGACAAATTGTCTCATGTTCGGATTGAACAACACACATTTATGATTTTTCATCTTTTTCGTTTTTCGGTCCATTGATTCGTATTTTGGTTTCTGTTTTGGCAGATGAAACGGTTCGTTGGGGATTCGATAGCATGCATAGAATTTAAAGTTTTTTTTTTTCAATCGATTTGTTTTTCTGCTTGAGGTGGTGCGGTGCGGTGAGGCGGCTGGATTGGTTGCGGTTCAACAGACAGGGATCAAGGAATATGAGAAATTATTATTTGTATTAATTATTAAATATTTTACTGGCTGCGGGAGTTATTAAGAGCGAAAATTCAACATGAAAGATAATTGTTTTGGGAGAGAATTTTTGTTGGAAATCACTCAAGGCGCAGACAAACTGATGGTTGTTGATTTGATTGATGTTTTCAATGACAGCTAAAGGGTTATTAAATATTTTCATTGCTTAGGGTAGCAATTAAGAAAATTTTGAAAGAAGGATTATTTTGTTGGTACAGTTACGTGACTCCGAGAAGTCATCATTCGATTTGGAGAAGAGAGGTCTATGGTAGTAATAAATACATAATTGCTTTTGAATTATTAATCTTTTAGGGAAAAAAGAGCTTTATGCACAATATGAACTAGATGACGACTTAATTCAGAGGAAAATTAGTTTTTGCCAAATTAGGTATCTTTGTGGAGGTATGTAGTTGAAATGTATGAAAACAAAGCTTAACGATGACAAGGTAAACCAACCTGATGCAAATGACAACACAAAGTAACAGTGTTGTCATATATTCACATTTCTATTTATTTACTGTGCGAGTGGCGAAACTTAAAGAATTTTGTGATTCACTCGCTACCGCGATGGTAAATAGTTTTCATAAATAATAAAAAAATTTCCATCGAATTCAATAACATGCAGTTAAATTTATTATAAGCGACTCCGTCTCGGAAAACTTAATATTTTCGTAGAAACGCTTGAATCGCGACAGAAAAAATATATGTTTTTATGCACTTCCGGTTATCATTCATTTATTGGAAAATATCTTTTTGGACTTTCTTTTGCATTTAATACAATGCCGGGTACTAGTGACTGGCCGGTAACTGTTGCACTCACCCTACTTTGATTGTTTGGCTACGATTTGATATTTTTGCGGTTAAATATTTCGGGAAACTAAAATAAAGGTACAGTGAGAAGCTTTCAAATTTTCAAGGTTAACATTTGAAAGTTTTTTTTAGTAAATTTACCGTTAATTAACATATATTAATGGCATGTGGGTTTAATAAAAATCTGACAGAGAATATTAATTTTGTATACCCTATCCTAAGGCAATTTTGACACATAGTTTGTAACACCCGTTAATTTTCGTCGTAGACCCCTAAAAGTATATACATCTATTTATGATCAGGACCAAAACCTAAACACCTTGTCACTGCCCGTCCGTCCGTACGCAATATTTAAGCTAGGAAGCTGAAATTTGGACCTTGGGTTCCGAACTGGTTAAGTGTAATTCCAAAGGGATACAAACAGACACACACATTGTCTATCTATATTCTCCAACTCTATACGCCCAATCAAGAGAGACAAAGCGTTAGAGCAATGCAAAGAAACCCGAAATATGACGAATTATAAAATTTCTCGCTGGATAGAACAAATTTGTTTTCTATCCTTTTTTTCCTTTAAACATAATTCACTGTGATTGCAGTAAACGCTTTCTTATGAAAAAAATAACCCATAGTCTGAAAGCTTTAACTGTGTTTTTTTATACCCTATCCTAAGGGTATATTAAGTTTGACACATAGTTTGTAACACCCCTTAATATTCGTCGTAGACCCATAAAAGTATATATATTTATGATCAGGCCCAAATCCTAAGACTATCTAGCAATGTCCGTCCGTCCGTATGCAATTTTTAGGCCTTTAAAATTAAGCTAGGAAGCTGAAATTTGGACCACATATTCCCTAGGGCTCCGAAATGGTTAAGTGTAAATTTTTGAATACGCCCACTGCCACGCCCACAATTTAGAAAAAACCGTTTTAAAGCTAAAGTTAGAGAGATAGAGTGTTACATCTTTCACAAGATATGTAGGCACTGGCCTTGTACTGGCCCCCTTTATAAGTTTGTCATATAAAGTTTTTTGCCACGCCTACTTTTTGTGGGCGTTTTTTTACTAAAATGCTGTTTTCTTCGAAAATTTTCATAGAAAGCGAAAAAAAATGTTTAACAAAATATTTACCCTATATTTTTTCCAACATATCGCCCATACAAAGTTTTTGGATATGCCCACTTTTTGGGGGCGTTTTTTTCCAAAAAAACTTTTTTTTTTTTTTTTTAATTAATGGAACGAAATAAAATACCCTTAATGCTTTTTTTCTTTGGGACATATAGGGATATGGATAGGGTATCATACTGTTCGCCCCCAGCGGACTGTAGCCTTTCCTTATGTTTTTTTTTTAATTACAGCTAATAAATTTCAAATTAGTATTAGCTGGAAATGATATTATTAAATTATTTTCTTTTGGTAGAAGAGAACGCCTTGAGTAGGTGAGCTGAAAAAAAATGTATGTACCTACGTAATATACCCAATTACATGCCCGATAGGTCGATACTCCTCAAGTTCTGATGAATAAAATACTTTTACCCAACGGGATATATTGCACAATACTGTGCTTAGAGATGTTGAACTACTGCGAATTTGAGAAGAAATAGGCCAATTGAAAATACTGCATCGGTCTCAATGGCCAATGAATTTTGACGTCTTTTTACAAAGCTCATTTAATTCCATCGTCTAACCAACCATTTAAGCCCATTAAATTCAATCTATCCTGGAATCTATAAAAAAATCCAAAAAGGGTGCGAAATATTATAAAATGTTCTTGCATTCCTTTCTCTTTACATTTTTTTCGTTCTTTTTATTTTTGAAATATTTAATTTTTATGACTTTATGGGGCTGGAGAATTATTATGAAAACTGCTCTAATCAAGGTTCGCCCATTGGCTAGAGAGTGTGCAGCATTGGCGTCAACCCGAGCAAAATATTCAATAGTAAGGTGTCATGCTATATGATAAAACTATAAAACAATAAGGTTGAACCGGCGAGTGTTTCCACCACAGACACTCCACGTTCAACACTATTCCGATGATCTCACATACCTTTTGCATCTTGTACATTTAGACCAGAATCAGAGTTTATTAGTGTTAAACTGAGAGAGAGTCCTTAGATGCCTATTTACTATATATAAATTACTATATTACTCCCAAAATGTGTTTCTCTACAAAACCTTCTCAAGTTTAATTACTTAATTACTCAAGTTAAAATTTCAAGATGGACTTGGGACTAAGAATTGTTTTCTGAAATTTCAGTAAGCTGTACCTAATCGCCATTTTGTAACTTCCCCGTATTAGTATGAAAGATGATACAGCGACTATAGAGAAGTCCGAAAAAATTGGGTCCGCCAATGCTGTGTGTGTCTTTCCGGGAACCGTATGGCCAAACGATTTGCTTCAAAGTTGGTTCATATAGTTTTTAGGGTAACATCTCGCGGTTTTTTTATATTTTGCTTTATCGTTTTAAATAACGGTACCTGTCATACAAATATTTTTTTTGTCAAAATCACTTATTTTCTCAAAAATGGTTACAAGGATTTTAGTCTTTTTTTGTAATTTTGATACATTTTTGGGATGGGGCCAAAATGTTGCATATAATTTATAAAACCTCTAACATCTCAAAAAGGAATAAAGGGAATTTCCAAAATTTTTCCTTTTTTTTTAGAGATGTTATGTCGAACAAATCTTCGATTTTTGAAATAATTTTAAATTTTTTTTTTTTTGTTTACAATTATGTGGAGTGTCCAATATGCGAAAAAATCTAATTTTTGAGAAAATCGAATTGTTTGAGGCGATTCAAAAATGCGAGAAAGTTTCGTATGACGCAGTAGTCGTGTACTTTATTTATTTAGGTTTCTGCGTATATTAATGTTTTCAGCTATTTACTGCTAATTTTCTCGCCATTCTTCTCCATTTAAAGAAAAGTCTTAAAGTATTTGAAGTAGTTGTCTGAATATAAGACCTCAACATTTAGGTCAAATTATTTGATATAAATTAAAAAACGTCACGACTTGGATTTCAGAATATCTAGCAATCACTTCACATGTCTTCATATCTCGTTCTGAAATTATGATTATGATTATGATTAGCAGGTGTTTTAGCCTTCTTGTGCTCTTCCTGCTAGTGATTACCCAATGTTGTCAATATATCCTTATAAACCAGTAAATATTAGAAAATAAGATAATCGGATTCAAGTGACAGAGGTTTAGTTTCACTTGAATTCATTTTGTGTACTGTCTGTGACGCCATTCATCCCATCGAATAAATATTCGTCTGTAGTCTGTCAGTTTATTAACCTTTCATTGTTACATGCAATTGAATAATAATGCAGCCAATCGCTGCCACAATTATCCCACAAATTGCTTCAATCATCATCAGACAAAATACAAATATAGAATGTACACGTAGTTCCATGAAAGTACACCAAATTATTACCATTTATCGTTTCTTAAACTGTCCCCTTTTTGTCCCGATAATTAACCTCACGTACACCAAAAAAAAAACTCTCACTATCACCCTCCTCTAACTAAACATTATCAATAAATCGATATAAGTATAAGTAGACCAATAAAAAACAACAACCATCTTACTCTCTATACATAATATAAATCAATTTAACACGCAATGGTGTTTACATACCTTTTTAACTGTATTCCGTTTCTCATAATCGATCATACTTGTATCCTTATCGGTAAAATTGACAGAACCCGGTTTCGCTACTTCGCTAATATCATTATTCGCTGACAATTCACCATGCCACATGACAGCTGCCACTCGTTCTGTCACTGTCTCCATTGGTGAATTCCCCTCCGAAACAAAGGATGTCACAGATGTTGTTCCCTCCTCGACATCGACCCCATCCTGATCCTGATGCGTTGTCATATTATATTTGAAAATATTCTTCGGATGATTGTTCACGTAATTTAATTCATTCATTTGATTTTCATGTGCGCCAACCGAATCGCTTGCAACTTTCTCATTCAATCGAATTATGTTTGACAGATTTATATTATTTATTAGCGTAATGCCAGTTATCGATACCAAAACGATAACAAAACATACACCGCCGACCAACAGCAAGGGGATTTTCTGTGTTTTTTGACACATTTTCTATTATTATTTTTTTTTCCTGATTTGACAGCAACTCAACTTGATTCACAAACTATTTTTTTCAAAATAAACCACCTAATCACTTTCTTTACTGTTTACATTTCAACAAAAAAAACCGAAAAAACCTTACAAAATCTGGAACACAGCAGGAGCACTTGAACTGTTTTAACACATTTTCAATAAAAAAAAACACATAAATTAGACATGAAAAAAAAAGTTATATAAACAAAAAACAAGAGAAATACACAATGTGCGGTGATTTAAATAATAACTTATGTGTGCCTCTGCTGTATGTATGCATCTGTGTGGTTGAATCCTTATTGGTATCCTTGCATGTGTCAACAGTGCAGAAGGCGCTTAAGAGCACCAACGGTTCTTCTGTTGGTTGGATGCTCGCTGAATACACTTACAATTCAGTGAGGGAGTAGCAGCACGCTGTTAACACTCTCACAGCGTGTTGTCCTCATTTAATTTTTATATCTCCCTCTCTGGTTTGCTGGGTGGTACTTAATTTTGCTATTTGTGTTGTGTGTCCCTACATGTGGTAGAAAGAGACGCCGCAAGTGTACGGTTTTCGTGGCGGAAAGCTAATTAAAATGCTAACTTCCGGCTGTACAGTTCGGGTTTCCGGAATAAATTTTTCATCGCCCAGAGAATAATTCCATGCATGATTTCTGACAGAAAAGTATAGTTATGGGAGACGGATTGACACATTAATTTATTTGTCATCTGGAAACACATGATCGATGACTAATTGAATGGAGCACGAGAGTGTGTCAAGCAATATTGCGAACTTAAAAGGGTTCTTCGGTGTCAGCGGAGTTTGTGTTGTAATAGTTTTTTTTTGTTTTTGTTTTTTTTACGTAAATGTCACAACAGCAAAGGGTAATTTATTATCATTGACAGCGAGGGGACATTTAACTGTCTCAATGGCAATTCGTTCTTAATTGCAAAATGTGGTGAAACGCCTGATGATGAAAATTCATTATATAAATAATTTTTTTTTTGAATCCATAGTGTTAGCGAAACAAAATTGATTAACAAACTTTGTAAACAACAATGGTGTATGATTTTAATGCGTTTTCTTTTCTAAATTTAACTTAAGGTGCTAGCAACAGAAATACAGAGTTCCAACAGAAGAACCACAGAAAAAAATTCAGCCGTTTGTGGTCACAAACACTGACAGTTCGTATAATGTCATTTTTTTTGTTAAACAACACTTTAGTTGTCAAACTGTCTCCGGGTGGCTGAACACTTCGGGAATAGCGTTTATAACCATAAATGACAATTTTAATGTACAAAAAAAATGAAAGCTTTACGTCGGAATTGAAATAGAACTGTCATTTTTTCGGATTTGGGTAGAAAATGTTTATTAAAAAAGGCGAATAGAACCCCTACGGTTTGTTTTTGTGTTGCACTCTGATCCAATTTATATGAAGAATCGACTGTTCGTATAAACATGAAGATGATTGATAATAAATCAAATCAAGCAATGTGTCACTGTTAGCAGCTAATGTCATAATCATAACATAACATAAGTTTAGCTCTCAGTCAAGGGCTTCGCTCTTAGGTATATATGGGTGACCGGTTATTTCAAAGAAGACTTGTGCATTTCGTCTAATTTTTTGCCGGTTTTATGTCAACAACAAATGACATGTGACAGATGACATGCTAAGAGGTTTGATTGGTAACTTGAAAATTCGTAAAAAACAAAAATTATACGATAGGTTAAGATGGCTGCCCTCTAAGCTGCCACAAGTTTACCAAAGAAATCAATTGGAATTCAGTGTGCAATAGTGCCCAGTGGAACAGTCACTGTGGACGTTATTGCCCATGTGATGCATATGCAATCTGATCTTTGGATGCGATCCATGGCATTGGCGTTGCACTACGCGAGCCACCAAGCCCCTAATTTATCAATTAAACTAATTCTATTAAAATCGGACAGAGCAACAACTTTATATAAAGACAGAACTCTTGAAGTCCAACGTCAAAGTACACAGACCTTGCCCATATAGCTGTAGAGAACGTAAACTTAATTTGACCTTTATGCACATTATTATTATGACACCGAATCACACTCGTGCATCAGAAACTCAGCGTAAACTTATGTAAAAAAAACCATATTCAATGGATTCGATGTCTATCCAAAACAAGTCGCTGGCAGTTTTAAAAATATCCGGCAAAAAATAGAAGGAATGTGCACAATCAGTTAATGAATCTTATACGGACTACTTTTCTTCATTAAGATACAGTTTTGTTCTTATTTGATCGGTACGAAAGGATGAATGACAAAAATGTCCAACGGTCTTGTAGGTTAAAGGGTTATAGGTCAGTCAGTCAGTGATCTTTAGAAAAGCTGGCAAAAGAAAAACCCAAACGAGTTTTCTAAAGTGTAAATGGGAAAAAAGATTTGGTGAATTTTAAGTCGACCAGATGCAAATAAACAGCTTAAGCCTAGAAGTACATGCTTCGGCCCGACTCTGAACAATGGATAGACTGCCATCGTATTTGTACGGATGGCTCCAAAACCGGACAGGGGTCTGTTGCTGGAGCGATAACATACAAATTTACTACTTCTTGGGTTAACATGCGTCTGTTTTCCATCGTGATGGCTATGCGCTATATTGTGAACCACAGATGGAGGGCTAGAGGCATTTGCATTTGCAGTGACAGCCAAGCTGCATTAAAAGCGCTGCTAAACACTCTTTAGTGGGAAGGCTGAACACAGTGAATCTTGTCTAGGTCCCAGGTCACACTGTCATCCAGGGAAATGAGATCTCGGATGAGCTTGCTAGGCAAGGTTCAAAAGAAGTTTTCTAAGGACCCGAACCTGTCTTGGGTCTACCTACATCTTTAGTCACGTCTTCCATTGATGCTTGGGTTTCTCGTGAACACAAGATTCGGTAGCGCGATTGCAGTGAATGTATACAGACCAAACTATTGCTCCCGGACATTTGGGGAAAAGGTCTGAAATCTTTTCTTCTATCTGTTGGGAGAATCGACTGTAGGCTGCTTGTAGGAGTCCTTTTGGGCCACCAAGCTTTTGCTAAACACTTAAATTTGTTGGGCTCCGGCGACACCACCACCTGTCCTTCTTGCGGTGAGGAGGATGACACAGCAGAACAGTTTTCTGTAGTTGTCCGGCCTATGCTCACATCAGGTGCCGGATTTTCGAAGCTGACGTGGTGAGTGTCGAACATTTAAGCTCTTCTCATCTTTCTTCGAAAGGCGGGAGAACATAAGTACTAAAGGTGACTGAATGGTAGTACAATGGACCTGTTTTGTGGCCAACTGTGAAAAGTGCAGTCGTCGATTCGACGAAGCATGTCCTTTACGTACAAAAAAATAAGCAAGTACTTTCAGGGTTAAAGAAATTTATCAAAGATGCGGATAGTTGACATTACATAAATCAATCTGTGCGATACTAAGATGGTCTTTGCATTTGTAAATGTTTTGTGATTCTAACTTTTTATGAAATCTTAACTTCCAGTACGAATGTAGAGAGCTAATAGCCGTATAAAGGACAACGACACCTTAGTGGAGATTCAACGAACGCCAAGGATGAAGTGTAAGCTATACAAAACTTGGATTCTGCCAGTTCTGCTCGATGATGCCGAGTGCTGGACGATATGCAAGAAAGGAGAGCAGATACTTAACTCTTTTGAGAGAAAAATTCTTCGAAGAAGTTATGGCCCTGTGTGCGAGGAGGGCGAATGGAGGAGACGATACAACTTATGAGCTGTACCAAGATGTGGATGTAGTCAAGAAAACCAAAAGACGTCGACTACATTGGCTCGGCCACATCGAGCGAATGGACAATAATGTTTCCGCCAAGAGGATCGTAGAATCCCAGCCCCCCAGGTTCGAGACGACAAGCAAGACCGAACTTCTATTTCAAAGACCAAGCCATCGCGGATGCCAGAGCGCCTGGTCTGGATAACTGGAATCAGCGTGCCCGGGACTATAGAGGATGGAAGGCTGCTCTGTTTCAGGCAAATTTATACTTATGTAAGTAAAGTATAAAGACAAAAATTAAAACCCATTTAACATGAAAGGAAATTAACCTATAGTAAGTCGAAACATTCAAAACTATTGCAATTTGTATTCAAAGACTTAATATACAATCTTTAACTGGTCGAGACATACAATGTCAAGGTTACTTGACCAGTTACAGGACTTATAATGACAACGCCTATGTGTCAGATATTTATAGGCAATCATAAGCTCCGGTCTAGTCTGAAGTACTCCCCCAATTTCATTTTAAACTCTCCATAGATACCTACATACGTGCTGAATCGTTTGCACAGAAACACATCAAATCAGAACAAACATGCAATAAACCTCACAATCATAATGTACGACTATCATTTACCAGGCCATTATTATTTAGTGCAATGCAAACATGTTCCAAAACGCATTCGTATGATGACAGCAATGTACCTTAAAGTTTACACATAAATGAACAAGCAAACCTTAAGGGGTGCATTCATTACAATCAACATGCGATTTATACCCAAAGGGTAGGCAAACCCTTGCCTAACTACAGTCTATGACAATAAGCACAAATAGCGGTTCATGTTGGGTATACTGGAATATACACCTTAAGTGTATACCGAACAGCGAAAGGCACTTTCACAAAACACACACATTGGCTTAGTACTCAGGCCCGAATCCAGGGAATATGTCTGCCTCTTCCTATTTAAACGCAAATTTTTGCAACAAATTGAATTTCTTGATCCTTCAAAACTTCATTTCACATGGATATGAGTATCCTGATGGTTTTGTTTTCTGTTCTGTTCAAGAAAAGTCAAGATACAACGAGCATGCATATAGTACATACGTACACAAACACACACAGATTCATGCAGGGTGGTAGCCGTGCAAATCAAAAGATGAATCTTAAAGTGCAATTATAGGGAAGAAAGCGAGAAGCACCAACAAAACGTATACCCGTGTGTGCAAAGATTGCACGAAGGATAAACTTAAGGTACTCGCACAGCTTAGGGGCTCGAAATGAAAACTCGATTCGCATGCACAGCTAACTATGCATTCAGAGAGTGCAGCTGTGTATGTGTGTGCTTAAGTTCGGCCTCCCTACATGCATGTTTGTGTGTGTGTACAACAGGTAAAGTGCACCAATGTACGCAGACTGACGTAGTTTGCTGGAGCTTGAAGTAGGCTTTCGTATGCCCTAATTTTTTATAAATTTTTTTTTGTTGATTGTATTTGGATGGAGTGATAGAGCATTGCAGGAAGGTAAAGGAGGAGAAAAAAATAGAACCGGCGAAAAATTGCATGAGGCAATTTTTATATTTCATACATATATGGTGGTTCCGTGGATAGAACAACTACGAGGGTATTTCTGTAACACACCCCGTGATGTATGTGGAATGAGAAGAACATTCAAAATGAGCGGAACAACAAAGTGAAGGCAAAAAAAAAGTGTCCTTTCTGGGCTGGTTCTGTAATAGCTATTGGAGCGAAAGACACGTGTGTGTTTTTGGGCTTTTGGTAAACAAACAAAACGTGCAAATTGTCGAAAACACTGCGGATATAACTACTGTCGTGTTAGGTTAGGGTTTTTTTTTTTTTGGTTCTATTTTTGTTCAAATAGGACGAAACTTGGTTTAATGAAAATTCAACAGAGCTATGTCCTTTTGTATGTAAATAAATTTTGTTTTCGGATAATTTATCGGAAATCATTGCAACTAAAGGAAATATTCCAAGTTCGTATCGTATTCGAATGACATACGTTCGAATGTACATTCGAATGTACATAGTTGTACAAATTTGAGGCGCCAATCGATAGTGTGGAAGATTTTTGTGTCTACCTAGGTGAGTGTTTAAGTTTATAAATGAGCTATGAAGGGTGTAGTCAACTATATTCACGTGTATTTAATGAGTCTTTGAGGTAGCGCGCACACATAATGTACGTTTTTAATTTGTTGTTGTGCGGTAAGGTAAGGAGTAAAGAAATTTTAGGACTCTAAGTGAATTTAAGTGATCAATTTTTGCACAACTCACATATAATGAGCTGTATTTTAATTTCGAGTGCGATCAGCGGTTTCTTTGGTTATAAGAATGGATAAATTAGGTTTGGTCTCCCATATATAAGGAGAGTCTTTAGTACAAGGTGGCGCAAAAGTAATCCTCCTATCAGAAAATGCTATAAATTTTGCGATTGGCCCCTAATGTCAGTTCTGTTTTGACATTTGCGTAGTAAACACATGCGAAATACACGTTAATAAACAATGTTACGCTACACTGCTTCAGAACGCGGAATATTGGTGACTATTTATTTGAGCAATAATCGGTCGGTGACTTCGGCACAACGTGAATTTCATCGCAGATTTCCTAGCCGTCCAACGCCTACTGGTGAAACACTGCGACGTTTAGCCGCTCGCCTCGAAGAGACTGGCACAACACGAGATGCTGCCAGGCGTGGCAGACCCGGGAGTAGCCGTTCTGCAGAGAATATTGCTGCTGTAGCCGAAGATATCATGGAAGCGCCGTCGACATCGACCAGACGACGTGCCACGCAAATGGGTATCAGTCGACGGTCTTTACAGCGAATTTTGGTACAAGATTTGAAGATGTTTCCGTACAAAGTCCAGACGGTGCATCAGCTGTAAGCTGCTGACCGCCAATCGCGTCTAACATACGCTCAAGCCATCCTTAATCACCACCAAGAGGAAGATGATTTTTCATCAAAAATAATCATGAGTGATGAGGAACATTTCCATCTTAGCGGGTACGTAAATAAGCAAAATTTACGCTTCTGGGGCACTGAAAATCCGCGTGTAACCCACGAAGAGCCATTACACCCGCTCAAAGTCACTGTATGGTATGCTGTTTTCGCTGGAGGAGTCATCGGACCTTTTTTCTTCGAAGACGTCGTGGGCCAAACGGTTACTGTGAATGGTAAGCGCTACAGAGCAATGATCAACGAGTTCATTTTGCCGCAACTTAATGAATTGGGATTGGAAAACATGTGGTTCCAACAGGACGGTGCAACGGCACACACTGCACGTGCCACAACCGATATGCTGAAGGATGCATTTCCCGGGCGCCTAATCTCCCGTTTTGGCGATTTGCACTGGCCAGCAAGATCGCCTGATTTGACCGCTCCAGACTTCTTTTTGTGGGGCTTTTTGAAGTCGCGGGTTTATGTCAACAAGCCTCAGACTCTTGTAGCTCTTAAAGACAATATCCGTCAAGAATGTGAGGACCTATCGCCGGAAGTTTTGGCCAAAGTGATGGAAAATGCCATAAAAAGGGCTCAAATGACAATCAACTGTGGCGGCGGCCATTTACATGACATCATATTCTCGACTTGATGTAAAAAAAATTAAAAGACCAAATAAAAATATTCCACAAGAAGAATCAAAGTTTTTCATTTTTTTTTTAAATTACAGCCAAAAAACATCGGAAGGTTATTTTTGCGCCACCTTGTAGTATGTGCGCTTTAAATGTTTCTGGTGCTGGTAAGATATTGAAGTTGGTCAATAAACTGTAGACTTGCCTCTATGTACATTTAAGGGATAATTTTTTTTGTGTGCTTTAAGAGACTATTATCCTAAGTTATGTTTTCCGTGATCCGCCCCCAACAATGAAGAAGTGACCGACATAACAGTCGAAGAAGTTGCTCCAAGATACCCAGTGAGTTCTGGAAAAAGATAGGAGACATCGGGCTCAGTTGGCTCATGATTACTATCTCCAACTAATAAGAGGTGATCCAATGCCTACTTAGAGGAGGGAAAGTTATTTGGAGATACGTGTATCTGTGATAATTACCGTTCAATTAAGTTAACGTCACACACCATGAAGATCGTTGAGCGGGTATGAGATGGCCGCCTAAGACAAATAATACGGCTGTCTGATGACCAGTGCATAAATCAACCACAGATGCAGTCCAAAGTTTAAGGATCATAACAGAAAAGTGTGATTCCATAAAGGATCTGTTATGAACCAGGGTCGAGCCACAGGGGCAACTTCGATATAGATGAGGGGAACGCGGCATGCCTGCGGTTGCTCGGCTCAGCTCGTCGGACGGGGGTGATTCTTGTCCCCTCATCTATACCGAAGTTGCCCCTGTGGCTCGTCCACAACGAAAATGGCGCCCAACGTGGGGCACGAACCCACGACCCTGAGATTAAGAGTATCATGATCTACCGACTGAGCTAGCCGGGCTACCGCAAGCATGCCGCGTTCCCCTCATCCATACCGAAGTTGCCCTGTGGCTCGACCCTGGTTCACAACAGATCTGCATATGACTCTATTCGATTGACAACCAAGAGATCTGATATGGGCAGCGCTAAGACAACGTGGAGTTCAGTTCCTGAAACCTACGTACAGATGATCATGGACATGTAGGTACGAGGGAGCGAAGACAAAAGTCAGATATCCCTCAGGAATCACCGATGAATTTCCAATAAAACCGGTGTTCACCAGGGTAGTGTCTTAAGTCCAATTCCTGCTCTTTATTACGGTCCTAGATTATCTGCTTGAGGGAAAAGTGTCGGTCCCTAAAGTGCATCAGTTCAGTTATTCTTTGCTGACGGTGGAGCCATCATAAGTAATGATCAGACTTCCCTGCAACTAGCACTTGATGTTTGGGTAGATGTTTTAGAAAGGAATGGGTTTCGTATTAGTCAAAAAATAGACAGAGTATCTGTACTGCCCATTCTCTGACCAAAGTCAACCCATTCCGGACATTTATTTGAATGGGGTGGTGGTTCCCAAGTGAAAGTGAAAAGTGAAAATATCTGGGATCAACGATTAAAAACGAAACGAAGTAATGCTGGAGAATGTACAAAAAGTATGAGGCCAAGTTGACAGCAGCTGAGATGAAGATACTTCGCATGACAGCAGGAGTAACAAAGCTTGATCGAAGTAGAAGTTCCAAAATCCGAGGAAGCCTTTAAGTCAAAGAACACATAAAATTGGAACACGAACGACTCAGTTGGTATTGTCAAGTTCAAAGGAGGGATCCTACGAACCCCGTCAAAAAGGCAATGGCAATCAACGTTTCCTTACAATCGGGTAAAAGAGGCAGGCCTTAAAACTCCTGAAAACACAAATGCAAACAAAGCAGCATAGTACCATTGATTGGCCTCAATGATGAAGTGAGGCCTGTTGATATTTTTTTAGGTCGAACCGGCGAACCCCAGAGGCGGACCATTAGGAATGCAGTGAAATGGAAGGGTTATGGTCCCTATAATCCTGATCGTAACCTCGTCGAACGCATTTATAAAAATATGCGTGCACAAAGAAGGAAATAGAATGCACGTTTTTGTAAGCAAGAACAGAACAAGGGGGCAGTTGGCACAATTAAACCCCTCATTCTGCCAGCGAATGAATGCATAGAGATATAATGCTGAGGATAGTAGAAAACCACTTCACCAGCAGAAAACTGAGCTATGAAACTGATGAAGGGTTGAAATACTACAGCGTTTCAGGTGGGGTTCCACAAGGATCAGTACTCGGTCCACTCCTATGGAACATTATGTATGACGGAATGCTAGGGCTTATGCTGCAGCGAGGTACTAAAGTAATCGAATTTTCAGACGAAATCGCCGTCGTTACTGTGGCAGAAGAAATAAAAGAGATAGAGTCAGCCACAAATGAAGCATTTACCCGCATCAAAGACTGGCTAGTATCCGCCGGTCTTGATTTATCGGACCACAAAACGGAAGCCGTCTTAATTACAAGTAGAAACATTGTGAAATACGCCAATATACGGGTGGGACATTAAATAGTCCGATCGAATACCTGGGAGTAATACTTGATAATAGATTACACTCCAGTAACAAGGCATTACTGCTGCAAGCAGCACTTTCTCGAATACTACCAAACACTGGTAGACCTGGATATGCTGGGAGGATTCTCCTCCTTTTATACGCTGCTCCGGTTTGGGCGGGGACACTCGTCACAAAAGAAACCAAGAGAAAAATGTCGTCCACATACAGACTCAGTGCGTTAAGAGCTATCTGTAGATTTCGAACAATCTCGGACGAAGCAGAAATGTTTCCGATCGACATTCTCGCGGACGAGATGTTGAGAATTTATAATAGAAGAACCCCGGGGCGACAAGATGCATGCGATATTGCAAGAAGAAAAGGAGAAGAACGAGCGGTTTCAGGAGCCCTCTGGCAAGCCAGGTGGTATAATAGTATAAGAGGCAGATGGACCTACAAGTTGATCCCGAACATCGAAACCTGGATAAAACTAGCACATGGGAATAACAACTACCACCTTACGCAGTTCCTGTACTAGTCACGGTGGCTATCGCAAATAGAATGTAATGTCCAAAATGTTCAAACGAGGTACGGAACGAGATAAGGAACACCCCATATTTCATTGTCGGCGTTTTTCACAGTTCACAATTGGATGGAAATCGGCATACTTCTGATAATTTTGCAAAACGAGCTAAGAAGAATTAAAAAAATTAGACGATCTGCTAAATTGTTAACCAGCGCCGCGAAGTAATACCTAACGGCAGTCCCGCGGGGAGAGTGCTTGAAGGACGTAGTGCTGTACATTAGTATGTAGGCGCACTCCTGTCATCAAATATTCGGGTGTTGCGAATCGTGCATGTTGGTGGCACGGGCTACAGCATCTTTAGAAGATTACCACATCCATTGGCGACTCCTTACGCATGGACAAGCACATTTAAAAGGAATCCACTCTGCGCATAATGTTTGCTTTTCACATGGGCTCACTTTACACGTACCAATTAAAGGATAACATTCAGGATAGTAAACACTTATATTGTTTTTCCAAACAATGTTTTTCAAACCAACGATCTTTCTGTCACAAATGACATTGAGTTTAACGGATATTCATTATTAACACTTTTCCCATTCATAACCTAATTATATTTGATTAGGCAAATACACTTTTGATTATTAAACAAAATAAATGGAATATTTATTTTATGCATACACAACCACTATTGTCAAATACCGAACTACACTCGAGAACTAATCACAAATTAATGAGCCACAATGTATCAATGAATAACTTTCAAATGAAATACAATCGACAGAACACTCAATGTTAGCATGAAACTCATCAGGCTTTAAATTCGGAAACGGAATACCGCTCTGATCATATGATTCACATTTGTTAATCAACAAAAGAGAAACAGTTAAAAAAATATTAATTGTTCGAAAAAAAAAACATATCCACATGACACGATATGTTTTCGAAGAAAACTTTGTATTTTCGAAGAATCAAAATAAAAAAAAATAAACCGCTATATTTACAGCAAACACAAGGAGGCTTGGAAGAAAAATAATTGCGAACAAGTGCTATGCGCAATGACGCGACGACGACGACGCAGTCTAAGTAGTTTCAACTGCTTTGTAGTTGTTGTTGTTGTTGTTGAATGAATGAATGAATGAATGAATGCCGCTTAATGATGGTAAGGGAAAAAATTCTGATCATCACGTGCTGTGTCTGTTTAAATAAATTAAGCGGAAAATTTTGTTTTTAATTCGGAATCTCGCCAAGTCAACTCAAGTCGGTTCGAGGCGTCTAGAGCAAAGTGGAACTAGCTAACTGATGGTAATTTGTCGTTGGAAGGAATTTCCTTCGCCAAGGTTGATGTCTATGATAAATTGGATGTGGGGCCTGCTAATTAAGAAAAAGTGTAATTACCATATTATGTAGTTTGTAACGTTACGTAGACGTAATTAAATCAATTAAGGTGCGATCAGACGGTCATCGAAACTTGTCATCGGGCTGACGTCACTATGGTGTAGAATTTGTACTGGATGACAACTTTTGGGTAGCTACGTATCACTCGATGGTGGAACGGATCTGGATGTCGGAAATAGACTGAACAAAGCTGGCAGTGCAATTGGCATCCTAAATCCAGTGGGGAACTCAAGCAAAATATCGCTTCGCATTAAGTTAAAACTGTTTGAATCCAACGTTAAAAAAATAAGCTTTACGCATGTGAAACGTGGAAGTGCTCCGCGAACATCTCGAGTCTGCGTTACATCCTAAAGATCCGGTGGCCACAAACAATTTCCAACAATAAATTGTGGCTTAGGACTGGACAAACAATTTTCAACCAGAGAAAATGGCGCTTGATTGGCCAAACACTGAGGAAACCAGCCGACAATATAGCATAGAGAAGCAGTGCCTCCAATGGAACCCTCAAGGGGTAAGGCGAGTTGGCAGGTTGGCGTTCGGAAAATCTGCGATCTACTGATGTATCGAACTGGAAACAGAGAGAGATGGAAGGACGTGGTCGTTACCCTATGCTCCAGAAGGTGTTAAAGTGTTGCTGCAACAGTATAGCTCCCGGAGCAAAAGAAGAACAAGACAACTTTAGTACAAATCCTACGTCAATGTGACGTCAGTATGTCATCCTATCTATTCACCGTGGTGGTGAAAGTAAGGTCGTTGCGCTTGCTATTTCAAAGTCATTTGACAGAGTTTGACACAAAGCTCTTTTGTCGAAAAAAACTTCCAGATATCCATCCCCCCTAGATCCTTTTGGGAGGATGCCTTGCCGGAAGAAGAATCAATCCATTTTTACACGGACGGTTCAAAAACAAATGATGGAGTGGGTGGAGGTGTCTTTTCAGACAGGCTCAATCTCAGTCTCTCCTTCCGTCTTCCTAATCATTGTAGTGTTTTCCAGGCGAAAGTTATGGCGATAAAGGAAGTCTTGTCCTGGCTAAGAAAGAATGTGGTATCCGTAAAGGATATTCGAATCTTTTCGGACAGTCAGGCCGCCATCAAGTGTCTGGACTCTGTCTCTATTAACTCTTTAGTAGCCCTAGATTGCCGTTCATCTCTAAAGGAGATGGCTGAGCAGTTCAACATTCACCTTTGTTGGGTGCCGGGGCATAGGGACATTCCGGGTAACTGCAAGGCCGACGAACTCGCCAAACTTGGAACTACCCTCTCAATCTTGCCTGAAAAGGGCTCCTTAGGCACACCAGTTTCCACGTGCAAGCTCTGGTTTAAACTGGATGCATTAGAAAAAACTAATCACAGATGGACAAATGGTACTACTTGTCTGACAACGAAGCAGATTTGGCCTAGGCTGGATCTAAGACGCTCAAGGAGCTTGATTACCCTTAATCGATCGCACATTGGTGCTACAATTGGTGTCATAACTGGTCACTGTTTGTTAGGCAGGCATGCAGCAAGGCTAGGTGCCTATTACAACGACTTCTGTAGGAGCTGTTTGGACGAGGAAGAGGAGGAGACTACTCTACACCTTCTCTGCGCATGCCCTGCTCTCTCTCGAAAGCGAAACCTCCATATGGGGGCCTTCTTCTATAATGATCTTAATGATCTAAACTCAACCGACCCAAAATGTCTCTCACGCTTTATTAGCTCCTCAAAATGGTTCAACGTGTAGGCAGAAACTTCAGATCCACGTGGTATCACAATGGACCTATATTGGTCTAAGTGAGTCAGACTTCTATCTGACTGCCACTTCAACCTAACCTAACCTAACCTCTTTTGTCGAAAATGCGTGCATTTGGAATCGATGATACCATTATTCAATGGATTAGAAATTACCTTTCGGACCGTTCCATTCAAGTTGTTTTGGACGGTTTCAAGTCTGCAACTAACCGCTGGTGTTCCCCAAGGCTCCGTTTTGTCTCCGACTCCCTTTCTCATTTTTATAAATGATCTACTCTATGTTACTTCTAATCCTATTTATTCCTTCGCCGACGACAGTACGCTCAGCTTTACATATTCGATTCCTAGGCAACGCCCCTCATCTTCGGGCGTCGAACTGGAACGGCAACGTATGTTAAGCCCATTAAATTCCGATCATGACAGCATTCTTGAGTGCGGTAAAACCAATAGAGTGGAATTTAATGCTTCCAAAACACAATGCTGTCTTCTGTCACTAAAGCGAAACCTCAACACTTTGCCATTATCCATGAATGGCACTTGCATCGCTGAATCCGAAAGACTTTCCATTCTCGATATGTGTGTTAATGACAACCTTCGTTGAAATGAACACATATTCGACGTCGCCTAGGCTTCCTAAAGCGATGCAAGAAATATTTTACCCCTTCTGATCTGGCTAGAATCTACAAGGCGTTTATTCCGGTGCACCAATCACATATTTGGAGCCACTTAAAAGAACTCAAAAATGGTCGTTAAAACTTATTGGCGACCGAGATATTGCGAATTCGCTTGACCCTCTTAGTCATCGTCGTAATGTCTCCTGCCTATCGTTGTTGCATTCCTCCCCTTCAACATTTCAACCGTAATACTCGCCACGCCAGGAATGCTCATCAGTTCACCCTAAAGCCTATATTCGGTCGAACTGTGAAATTTAAGGATTCGTTCCTCTGCCTAACAACACGAATGTGGAATGCTCTACCTAACTCTGTTTTTCCTGACCATTACAATTTACAAACATTTAAAATCAATGTGCATCGGTTTCTCATCCTTTCTTCTAATCCCTCATTTCCTTAACGCCCGTGCTGTCTTACTATAACATTATAAGGGTACTAACAATCCCTTTTGCACGTTTAAATTATATAAAAAAAAAATCCGGTTGACAAGTTTGGATGACGCACTGATCGCACCTTTAGTTACAACAGCCTTATTTATTAACAGCCATAAAAAATAAGGCACGATTCCTAGTCGGAGGAAATAAGAAGCATCCGAAGGTTCTAATCGTTCTTAAGCCGCATGTAATGGCGTTCATTGAACTCTTGCCACATCCCGCTGGAACACAATCTGGACAATGTGCAAAAACTGTAGAGCTGAAATCAGAGCAATACCGAGCTTAAAGTCGAGAATAGAGCACTAAGAGAATTTCAGAAGTTGCCTTCTAAGCAGGGATAAGGAATCAGACAGGCGCCTTTGAGCCACTACGTTTCTAAGATTGTACAATTATGGCTCAGAATATTATGGACTTACTGGGTCAGTTGGGTTTAGATAATAAACAACTGATTCGTGGACTCTTAGCCCAGCCAACGTCGACTTTGGGCCTTTGGACTTCTGACCGTACATTGTGTGATGAACCAATTAGCATAAATTGTTTAGAAGTAAGGTGTTTTTAGTAAACATGAATCTTACACTAATGTTAGCACATGCACCCGGTTCCCTCGGAAACAAAAATAATAAAGTGTGGTACACTTTTGTGTAACAATTTAGACAGTGAGTGACTTTCTTGCACTTCCAGACACAACTTGGAATACTAAACTTGTTAAAAGTAGAAAATAAGAGAATTGGTACATTTCAGTTATGCTCTCAACGTAAGGCCTGGCCATTGGCAGTATAGGGAATGCTCAATATGATTTTCCTTTCCAAAACTAAAAAGACCTTTTCCGTGAATCCTAAAAGGATGCAAATTATTTACATTCATTTGAATACTTAACCTAACCAAAAAAATGTAACTGAGGTACACCGAACCCAGAGAATCCGTTGACAGAATCAACTGAGAATGAAACACCATCAAAAAAGATTAACGTTGCCGGTTGTCAACACGCTACATTTATGACAAACTGTTTTTGTCATTTTGAACGTTACTGTGTTCTTGTCCAAACAAACACATTTCATTTAAACGCGTTCATAGCTTTTTCATATTCTATAGTTGAGAACTTAAATCTAAGAATGTACATGTTCCTTAAGTTGGCAACCATTATTGAAGTTTAAAATGTTCTTCGAAGCAAATTTTCTAATGATCGACTTCCCAAATCGAAATCATTACATAAAGCTTTTTGGAGGTAGACACAGATCAACACAGCAATACTAATATCGTCCTTGACAGGAGCGAACAGGAGAAATAAGAAAAATTGTGAAGAGATAAATTGCTCAAATTATAGACATTAGAATGTTGGTAAACCTGAAAGAGTTGTCGCAAATCAAATCTACATCAAATTAAAGGTCTTGAAGTCATCATCATCATCAAAGAACTATTAGTTTTGAGCATACGGCGTAGCTGTCAATGTCGATGTGTTAAAACAACTGAGACTTTGGCTTAAAATCAAAGTCAATGATCGGTGGAATACTCTATCATTTGAATTGCCTTGCATTCATTGAAGTCACCAGGAAGTCACTGAATGATTTTAATTTGTTTTAGTTTTTTGCAAAAAACACATACAGCTGTGTTCAAAATAATAGTTGCGCGACGTTGAAATCGCTTTAACTACTTCCCTGGCAAAAAACTTTTTCGCGTAGACTGTAAAAAACACTTTGGTAAATATTGTTACGGTACTTTGCAAGCAAAATCAGTAAAAATGTGCACATCTGCGCTTGCGTGTTCGCCGATTTTATCCAAGAAAGTGAGTGCGAACAAAAGAATGCTGTTCAACATAATATTAGTATTTTGCAGAAAAGAGTTTAATTTAAGTTTAATTGGTCAAAAACTAAGAAAACAAACAGCTTTTGTCATTGAAACATTATTTTAGGTTTTTTTTTTAAATTGGTCGTAGTGGAGCGTGGAAGGCACACAAATCTCGAAAAGCGAGAGCCCACCTGCAGGTTGCGTCAAATGGGAAAATCATATAAGGATCATTCAGGAAACACTTGGGTGCGGTGTCCCCACGCAATTGCCAATGTTTTACGCTATGTCGAAAAGTAAGTAAGAAAACACAAAACGTCCAAAGCTGATGATTGGTTTTGGATAGTACGCCTAACACAAAACAACCCAGCGGCATCTTCTGAGGTCATACCAGACAAGATTCAGCCCCCTATTAGTGGTGTAACCATTTTCGCTCGAAGCCCACGCAATGTCCAACTCGTGACAAATAAGCAAATCATACCGATTGGCCTGCGGCGACGAAATGGCTTAATACTCTTTGGACGGATGAAAGCAAAATTATCCTACTTGGAGGAACTGTTTCCCGACAATACGTCCGTCTTCAGCCCAACACAGAATATTCACCCCAGTACACGGTAAAAACCTTTAAACATGGTGGTCATCATTTGGGCATGTTTTTCGTATAACGGTGTGGGTCCGAACAACATGTTTATGTTGTTGTCCTTGAAGGGGTTATGCTCCCCTATGCCGAGTACGAAATGCCACTAAAATGGATGTTTCAGCAGGATAACGACCCAAAGCACACAAGTAAAATGGCGAAAAAGAGTGGTTTCGGGTCAGAGGTATTGAGGGTATGGAGTGGCCCCCAACAATCCCCCGACCCGAATCCTATTGAAAACTTGTAGTGCGATATTAAAAAATATGTTACTGATGCCAAACCAACAAAATTACTCCTGCTCGTTGTCAAAGTCTTGTGGAATCTATGCCACGTCGGTGTCAAGCTGTCCTGAAAAATAAAGGCTTTCCTACGAAGTACTTAACAATATTTTGAAGTAACTAAGTAAATTTTGTAAAATTTTTATGTTTTTTTATGAACTTCAAGTACACCTTAATTATGTTTTATCTAGTGTTTGAGTTCTACATTTCGCTCCTATTGTTTTGAACACAGCTGTACACTGAATCGTTTGAAGTCATTGAAGTCACTAAATTCAATCAATTATGTAAAATCTTTTAATGCATCAGATACATTCGTTGAAGTCATTTGAAGTGAAATTCATCGTCCTTCAACGAATGGAATCTATGCAGTGACTTCGAAGTCTTTAAACAAATTAAATGCATTTTATTGAATGCTAGTGACTTCGAAGTGACTTCAATGAGTGTAGAACATTCTTTCAAAATTTATTTCTTCAATCATGACCTTTCCACCTCTCCTGACATGAACATTAGATTTTGCCATTAGATATCTACTAACGAGTAGAAGGCGAATGTTTTCCCTTGATTCACATAATATCACCACACCAAAGTCCTTACACTAAGTCTAAGTCTAAGTGTGTCAGCTTTCTGTTGCCATTCACTTCATAAAGGTATCCTTTCAGTAGATTGCATTTTAATGGACACCACATCTTTTGCGACAGTTAAATTTAAGTTGAAGCAATAAGAAAACATAAACAAGGCCTCTTGCTGTTTCAAAAAAAAATGAAACAAAAACAGAAACAGCGCCACATTAATATCACTTTTACTGCGAATCACCTGTGTCGTTCTCAGTCGGCTTTATTACTTATTTACAAACATTATTACCATAATGTGGCTCATCTCTTTTTTTTTTTATTTTTGCAATTTATATGTCAACTAAATCTTTAAATAAGAAAAAGGAAAAAAAAAATACTCTGAAACACCCTATCTAAGCATACACACAAAAAAAAAATCCTAATATATTATTATCCTCCACGCAAGGACCAAAAGAAAAAAAAAAAAACCCCAACACACATACACATAAGGCACACTCTGAATCGGTGAAATTACATCTCTGATAAAATGTTAATATATTTTTTTATTCGATTTGTTTTTTTGTTTAAAACAAGTTAATTGATATGACCACCTTCTCATTCCAAGTACATATAAGGGATGAGGGAGGAAAATGTAAACAAGGCACCCCGACCACCCCGAACTTTACTCAGACTTTTTCTTTTACGTTTTTAGGTTTTGTTTTTATTTATTTTATTTTATTTTATTTTATAAAATTTGCACCGAAAATTTCTCTATGTATTTCCTTATCACAAACGTTTATCACACGAAATTAAATTTAATAAAAAACAAATAATTCCAAAATAGATAAAATATGTTCCCGTTAAAGTATGTAGACAAGATATTTGTTGTTTTTTTTTGTTTTTTTTTTAGCAAAACCGCTTGTAGAGAAGAAAAATGCAACCACTAGACCGAGGACGACACCAAAGTTGAACGCGTATGTACACCACCAACCTGTTCATGGTTGCTGCGCGATGTCGACTAACGTTGTTGCCGCGCTGTTGCAAGTGGAACAAAATGGAATCATCCAGTGCTTCGTCTTTGCGTGTGTACTGCTTTTTTATGCGATTTGTTGGTGTTTTTTTTGTGTTTTTTTTTTCTTTTACTTTTTATTTGTGTGATTTTGTGCTCTCCCCTAGTTAGATGAGAAGAAGATTTTTGTGATGATGCACACACATCCATCCATCGGCGAAATCGAGCCCCCAGAACAGCAGAAGCACCAGCGTACCACATGCTTGAAGCACCGCTCAAGCTCCCTTGCGTTAATAAACAAATGCCATGCCAATGGAGATTGGAGAGATTGTACCACTAGTACCAGTTCCAGATGGGGATGATTGGGTAGCTCTAGATTCATTTGCACAAATATGCACAAGTGGTCTCATATTCTCTTGGAGCAGGCGCACTGAACGCTGTCGATTTTAGCTTTTTAGTTAGTACCGAAAGAAAGCACATACAAAAGAAGCTTTATTTTTTGGTTGGGGAGGGTTCGACTAAAGTTTCCATAATCTTATTGTTCCATTGCCTATCGGCTGCTTGACGGCAAATGAATGCATGCGTTCGAAAAGGGTTCCTTCTTGCAAATGGAAAGCTCCACCGTCAGCACCTTGTCCTGGTAGCACTCACGTGATTAAATATAGAAAAAAAAAAACAATTCACATGATGTGTTCATCTATATGGTGATGCTTGCTTCCGAAGACATGCAGCATGCCATGTGAGATGTCAACGTGAACCAAAAGAACGCTCAGTAGTACTTGAACTATTTTTCGTGACCATAATACTTGGTGCAATCGTGCAGAAGAATACAACTCAACCACTCAAATACAGAGCTTGTTGACCTGGCGTGCTGCAGAAAAAAACAAGAAAAAATGCATGACGCCTTCATGCATGTCATGTTCCCATTGCCTGTGAGTACGCAATTACTCTTGCTCATTGTTTCTGTATGGTTTAATTGGTTTGCAGATGGGTTACTTGGCACCGTGAATTCGTTTTCTCTTTTCATTGTTCCTGCAGCAGAAGCGCTAAGAATATTGTTGTTTTATTTGGGGAAAATTTCAGTTCTTGCACGCAATTTGAGGAATTTTCCAATTGTTTTATTTTGGCAATATCTAAACGGATAAGGGTACTGTCAGACGATGTGCACATTAATTGCTTGCATTGGATGATGCAGAAAGTTAGAGATTCACTTTGTCCTTTAAATTGTGTAACCACATCCTTTATAATTTGAAAACTTATGGGGTAACTGTCGTCATAACTGACCCAGGACGAAAGTTTCTGTTCAACACGACTATTATTATGAGCTATTTAGTTCCTATATAGTTTTGTGTATATTAAGCAAAATTTATGTAAATTTACCAGGCGGCGCCAGCCTGGCGAAGATGATTTGAGTCCAACGAATTAGCGTGAGCGATACCTAAAGAGAGTTAATGTCGCTGTCGCTGATGTCGCAACGCTACCAGAACGTGTTGGCAGGTCGTGTCATGTCAGATTTTATCCATGTTTTTTATGGACTTTGGTGTGATTTTAACAAAATTGATTAGAATTGTGGCCCCAAACCAAAAATTAAAACTGGTCCGAAAAATTGCAATATATTACAAAAAACAACAAGAAAGTTTCTGTGATTTGGGGCGCCATTTTTCATATTTAAGTCAAATTCAAAATTGTGGCCCCAGAAGTATGAAAAAAATGGCCTCAAAGATGTGTCACATTTCAATGAAAAGTGGTCCAAATTAAATATAAAAAATGACCCCAAAAATAAATATGAAAAACAAAACGGGATGACATAAGGGCTATGGACAGTGTGTGTGCTTTAAACGGACATTATGTTTACGTCTATTTAGTATATGGTCCATGGATCCATAGTAGAAATCCCTTAATCCCGCGTGTCACCCTGGTACCGTTGCTCCGCTCGGAGTATATCCTTTTCGTCAAGCAGGCGCCTTTGGCAACGGTACCTGGGCGGCACGGTACGCCGGATTAAGGGATTAAAACCTTCTTTACGCAGTCGGCAGGTACCGATGACGCAACTTCTTTGCTCCGATTTTGAGGCCATTTTTCAATTATCTTCTCAAAGTTTGGGGTCATTTTTCATAAGCTTTGATCAAAAAACTCGAACAAGGGCATAACCATCTTCAAAATAGCCTTCACAGAGAAGAAGAAATTCTCAGCGAATATGTTGGATGAAATTCATCTGTGCACAGCGTTGCCGTTTGGCACCTTTGGGGGAAAAATGACCCTTTTTTAAGGCTCAGGACACCTGGCCGCAACTTTCTCAAATATTATCAAAATGGGCCCTTTATCAGTTTAAGTCAGATTTTATTTTTTATTAAACGATAAATGAAAAAGTACGAAACACTAATAAATATAAACAAAAATTATATGTAATGAACGCTGCAGTTTTATTTTAGATTTGATAAACGTATCGCGTTACTTCACTGAAATCAATTTGAAAATCTTGGTCAATTAAAGTAGCCCTAAACGAGAAACATGCTCGCCGAACTTGTTCGTTTGCGTTATCCCCTACAAGGCGAATACATTTAGCGAACATTCATTTCGTGTTGATTCTTCAAAGAATAAATATGTACGATAAAGATGCGCGAGTGGTTGCGCTTATGGTTCTTTCACAGCAAAAATGAGTTTTGCTCGCGAACATGGCCCTACATGGCGAACATAGAATTTCAAACGAACACGACAAAATTGAAATTTTTCGCCAACAGCGAAGCGTTCGCGAACGAAATTCCCTACACGACAATATAAACTTGGACTAGAAATATGCGTAGGACTGAAATTAACTATTTATTAAATTAGGCGAAGAAAAAGTTCACATTTTTTTGGGATAAAGTCTAATTGTTGAATTACTTGGTCTTTCATACTCAAAATCAAACCTGCTATCTGCAACTTTGTTTTATATTATTAAATCATTAGTGATACGTTTTAGCTGCTGTTTATTATTTATTTTTATTTTTTGCTTTAATAATATTTTATGTAGACGCCCCTTTTTTTAAACCAGATTTGACCAGAATTAATCAATGTTTCCGACCTTATGGCTTATCAAAACGTTGCACTTCTTTTTTAAGAACGGCATTGTGCCAGAGCAAAATGAAAAAAAAATTTAGTCGTAAACGGCTCCTATAGGACCTAAAGCCTGGCTTCTGCAACCAAATTGTGTGTTCGAAGATATATTTTTTCGACACAATTTGTTGACCTTTGATACGATTGTTGTTTTAGGTGGCCTCAGCGTCAAAGATAAAACTCTTTTTAAAGGGGGATCCAACCATAACGCACGATGTTACTTGTGAGTCACACCTTAACGTTTAGTTTTTTGGCCAGCTTAATTTGACATTTCTTTGTTTCAGTGCTTGCAAAATTCAACCAAGGAGAGGTACACAATTGAGCAGCGCGTTAAGATTGTTGAAGCCTTTTACGAAAATAGGCGTTCAATTCAAAATGCTTTTTGTGCACTATGTAATTTTTTTTGGTCAGCATAATCGAGCAAATGTGTCCACCATCGGTAGAATTAAGCCCAAATTTCAGCAAACTGGGTCTGTATAGGAAATGCGAAAACACATGTGCATGCTCGCCCACATAGTGGGAAATAAAACCACTTTCGCGAAGTAGACTTAGTAAAGTGAGAAATAAATTCCGAAAACTCTGAGTGGTTTTAGTTCCCTTTTAATGTGAAGTAATTTCTCACTGTCGACTAAGAACAAAATCAAATTAGAGAGTCAAGTAGGTCCTTTGCAATTTTTATTAACAAGAATCGTCGAATTCAATATGCAACCCCCCGCTTGGTATCACTGTTAAATTTGGAGTAGGGGCAAGGTTGGATATAAGTAAAGATTTATTGGATATAAACAAAGTTTGCAAATCCCGGCGGGCCTTATTTCGCAGTAGTCATTGAAAAAAAGACCACATAACTCATGAGGTCTTATTTCCACTTAAAAACGTCCCTGCGCCGTTTTCGTCAACTAACCTGTTTTCAGTTTCTTCATTTTCAATTCAATGTCAATCCTTGTATTAGAAAAAAAATCATTACTATCACTTTACAGTTTTTTGTCTAATAAGATCCCATAAGAAAGTGGACTTAGTTCCCACATTACATGGGAACTAAGTACGCTTCGCAAAAGTGGTTTTATTTCCCACTATGTGGGAACTTATTCCCTCAGTGGACTTAGTGCCCGGGGACTTATTTCCCTGCACCGTTCGCGATTGTGTGGCAAAAGAGCCGTCAACCTCGACCCGTCGTCGTGCCCAACAATTGAACACCTCATGAACATCACTAATGCGAATTTTAAATAAAGATTTGAATTTACACGCTTGCAAGGTTCAATTGACTCAAGAGCTGAAGCCTACTGACTGATCATTTCAAGCGTCGTCAATATGCAATTCGCTTACTCTTCAGCGACTTGACACACTTTGACCTCAGTGGATTCGTAAACAAGCAGAATTGCCGCATTTGGGCAGATGAGAATCCACGAGTGATTGTTGAAAAGCTGATGCATCCACAAAGAGTGACTGTTTGGCAGCGTTGCCAAAAAGTGTCCGAGAGTGCCATTTGGCCCACTGTTGTGCGTGCTGGCCCTTGCTCCTGGGCTACTTGCAAATGGACCTCAAATCTCGAAATTCTACTAGATATGGATTTACATGGCCCCCAGTAAACCCTTATTGTAGCAAATTCTTAAGGTTTTCTAATAAAACATAAACCTACGATGTTGCATAGTTAGTTCAGTTTGTTGAATTCCGTCCACTCGACGAAAATTAAGTGAGGACAGCAATAATATAAACTGAAGTTCAACAAGGCGGTTGAGCCGGACGGTCTATCCGCCGAACTATTTGAGGTAACAGGAGATGGCTCGAAATAGAGCATTCACAAACTCACTTCCAAGATTAGGTCAAAAGCATGTATGCCTGATGAATGGAACATAATCATCGTTAGTCTGTTTCACAAGAAAAAAGTTCTTCTAAAATGCGACTACTATTAGGCATCAGTCTCCTAAACATCGCATAAAAAAGTCTGTCAAAGATCTGATCCGGCAAGTCCGCAGTTGACCAAATATTCACACTAGCAGACTCTGAAGAAAACCCAAGAACGTCAGATGGATCCTCACGTTGCTAAACGTTTTTATCGATTTAAAAGTCACATATGTATAACGGCAGGGTAAGAGACTTTGGTACCTCTTCTCTGCTATTACATCTGTAAACAATTTATTTTAAGACATCTTCTCTCCATTTAACGACGAGATTATAATCAGGATTACAGGGATCATAACCCTCTCACTTCACTGCATTCCTACTGGTCCGCCTGTGGGGTACACCGGTTCGACCTCAAAAAATATCTACAGGCATCCCGATTTTGAATCACTTCATCATTGAGGCCAATCAAATGCTGGTGTTTCTGCATTTGAGTGATCCAGGAGTTTTTAGACCTGTCTCTCCTACGCGATTCCAAGGGAACATTGATTGCCATTTCCTTTTTGACTCCTCGTCAAATCCTCGTAGGATCCCCCCTTTGAACGTGACAGTACCAACTGAGTCGGTCGTGCTCCAATTTTTTTGAGATTGATTCTTTGAAGTGAAGGCTTCTTCGGATTCTGGAACTTCTAATTCGATCAAGCCTTGTTACTCCTGCTGTCATGCGAAGCATCTTCATCTCAACTGCTGTCAACTTGCCCTCATAAGTACTTTTTGTACATTGTGAACCGTATGTGAGCATCGGACGCACAACTGCGGTGTTGACCCTTCCTTTCAGCTTAGGGGACATTTGCCATCGGTCACATTAGATGGCAAAGTTTTTCATTCACCCTACGATTACACGATGATTGACGTCGACATCAACGGTTGCTTCGCTGTTGATCATTGATCCCAGATATTTGAACTTTTCACACTTGGCAACCATCACTTTCGGCTATCAAATATTCACTGAAGTAACTTTATGATTAACTTTGGACCCGATATCTTTCATCCTGTACCAAAACTCAGAGAATATCTCTTCCGGCCAATCTACACTTTTTGGAGTTTGTAACTGATTTCCAAACTTTTTCGACTGATCATATAAAACTGTCGTTGATTTAGTTTTTAACTTGATTAAGTAGTTTTACTTAAGGCGTAAAATTTTGTTGATCGTAGACGTGCTTAAAACCTAAGGGGACTAAGGAAGAGCTATGAAATTTATTTTAGACAATTTAAACATCGAGGTGGGACATATTAATGCTACTCCACAAGTGTTCATGCGATTTCTTGACTGAAGATCACCGGTGTCGTAGATGGAAGATCAAACAAAAACAACAGGTTCATACGCCTGTTGAATGACGTGGCAAATGTAACAGCACCAGTATTTCATTGGCATCAGTGATTTATTTGAAACTGGAAAGGCTTCGGAAACATTTTTTTTAAGTCGACCTGGCGAACCCCACAGGCGAACCAGTACTGATTCAGTTGAAATGGGAAGGTTATGATCCCTCATTCTTGATCATTTAAGGCTACTTTCCCATGATTGTAAAGACCGGGTATTACAAGAGGCTTGCGCACCAAACTCATAACCTAAATTTCAAGCTACGTATGACAGTTTTCTATGGCTTTGGCATTGTCCTGATTCTATAGACGCACTTATTTTACTATAAAATTTAAAAGGCACACAGGAATTCCATATCCTCCTATTTAAGAGCTATTAGACGCGCATTTGTATTTCCTGAAATGAGCATCGCCTAAAAAAAACATTGCATGTCTCTGAGGACATCAGTAAGATTCCATAAGGCGAAGATTGTTCCGCTCCATCAACTAATAGCATACACTTCTATTTGAAGAAAAAAAATGAATCGCCTCCATTTTTGGTTGAACAAAGCCGTACTTATGTCAAACATGGATGAAGTAATTGCCGGCCTCAAAAAGTATTTGTACACTCATCTGTAGCAACCTCGAGAATAATCTCTCGACAACCTATATCCGTTGTATATGGCTTTGCTACAAACGGTTCATTCTTTGATAAAATGTCTATTTGCTTTTTTTCTTTTTCACTCGCAAATTGATAGGCTAGATAGAATCTAACCTAAATAAATTGCCATTATAGTCAAAAAAAAAACAAAAAATACCAACAGTTCATTCATTCATTCCGCCGCCCCTATATAAATAATCAATTAACGCAAGCACTGTTGCATGACATTAATTGCAGAATAACGAAATTGTTTTTTCCGATCTCTGATCTTAGAAAACTTTGCTCACTTGTTTTTTTTGTTCTTTGTTTTTTTTTTTTGCAATAAATCTCAATATGATTGCAACAACCCCCTGCCCCTTCCCCATCCTTCAACAACCAACAAATCAACTGCAAAGCGTATAATTTATGATAAAAGTCTCACTCAAAGATAACACGAAGGCCGGATCACCGGATAACAAGTCTGTATTTTGTCTTAACATGATGCATGTACATACATAGATTGTTCAAAGCCTTCAAAGCAATCTTGCAACGTAGTAGAACGTCAAAACACAATAATCTTTTCAAATGAGATGCATGCCAGAAAAATCAGCATAGTTACGACGACAAGTCGTACATGCACTCGGTTCAATATGCGTGCATGTAGAAAATTATAAAAAAAAACTAACCAACTTTACATGTACCTAATGTTGCATTACTGCAATAGAGATTGTAATTTTCTTTAATTACGGCGTTCGAAGGGCACTGTTTTGCTGGGAAATGCAACAATAACGAAAAAAACAAGATAAAAACGTCGACAAGAAAACATCTAAAGTCAGTTTAAAAAGAAAATCTATAAAAAAATATACAATTTACCGGATGTGAGGTAAATTGCAAGACAATGACAAGTATTGTGCAAAACAGATGTAGCAACTAATATAGGAGACAACTGTTGTATAGATGAATACAAATTCAGGAATTGTTTATGAAGTTTTGGTAAAAGAATGCTTTCAATTTGAAAAACATTCTTTAAGGAAACTAAAGGGTGATTTCTTAAAATTAGTTCTTTTAAAAATCGAATATAACACTCAAATTTGCATCAAATATTCAAATTTTTTTATTGTAATCGATAAGTAGGCCTTTGTCATTTAAGTCCGTCATTAAGCTCCGTTTCAAATGGTCCATTCATCATTCAACATTTTCATTGTTTCACGAGCTGTGTGGCATGTGGCACCGTCTTGACGAAACCACATGTCAACCTAATTCAACTCGCGCATCACGGCTCGATATCGTTCGCCGTTTACGGTAACGTTTCTTCCACGGTCGTCTTTGAAGAAAAATGGACCGATGATGCCAATAGCCCATAAACCACACCAAACTGTCGTTTTTTCACGATTCATCGGTAATTCTTGTATGGCATGTGGCTGTTCATCACTCCAGATGCGACAGTTTTGCTTATTTACGTATCCGTTGAGCCAGAAATGAGCCTCATCGCTGAACACAATTTTTCGACAGCGGATTTTCACATTTTTCATAGAGCACGAATTTTGATAATAAATTTCAATAATTTGCAATCGTTGCTTGTTTGTAAGTCTTTCCATGATTAAATGACAGAGTATACTGAAAACTTTTCACTTTGACAGATGACGTTTGGAAGCAATTACTAACCAGTGCTACAAACCTGCAAAACTTAACTCTTAAAAAATCACCCTTTATCTTTGTGGTTAGACTGTACTCCTTTCTTAGGGAAAAGGAGCAGTTGACCTCTTAATTAAGCAATCCAATCATTTATTAATTCATAATTTACCAAAAGGTAATGTATATTTTATTTTTAGTTGAATTCTTAATGAAAAATTGTTGAAACTAAACTCAATGAGTAGCAAACAAAAAACTAAATTCATTGAACGTTTTTTTCACAATGAAACTTAAAATTAGAAAAACCCTCAGTTTATAGATTTGCATTTTTATCACCTTTCAGACCAGATCGTAATTTACGACGATATCTTATTCTCTTTCTCTTGTGAGTTTGCGAGTGTATTGTATGGACTTGAAGGAAATGTGGAATAAAAAAAAACAAATTATAAGATTATTTATTTCGTACACTTTAAAAATCATTACAAAATAATGTTAACAAAATAAATTAGACTGCACGGCATTGCCGCCTGAGTGATTGGCAATATACAGTGAGCGTCAAAAGTTAGTAATTGTTTTGCATTTATCTATTTGTGTTAAATAATTGCTATAAGCTTACTTAACACAAATTTTTTAAGAAAAATGCACTTGAAATAAAAGCTGAAAAACTTAGATTTTTAATTTTTGCTTCAGGCGTCATAACTTTTTTCTGGGCGCACAAAATCACACGATGCGCCTTACATTTTTTGCGTAATTAAATTAAGTCTACAAAATATGTTAAGTGGTTTTTCGAGCTATATCAAATATTTCTGAAGTTACATCTTTTAGAGTAGTTATACCTCAAAATAGTAGTTATTCATTTTAACTTGATGTAACTTGAGTTGGGGTGATGATAGAACCCTCTACTGTACCACATTTTTCTCGCCTGAGCTTCAGGAATAACTATCTATGAGTATTTTTTTAATAAATCAATCAAAAATATTTTTCAAATTGTTATAAGCTTACTTAACACAAATTGATAAATGGAAAACGTTAACTCAATTTTGATGCTCACTGTATTTATATAAAGGGTGTTTGTTTTTAGAGGTATAGAACTTTGAAATGGAATAAAGCAAAGATTGATATGAAATTTACTTTATTCGAAAGATAATCTTCTGGGATTGTAATTTAAATATAATTTCTGACGTAGTCTAATCTGGATAATATCGGCAATAACGCGGCGAATGTTGTCCTCCAAGTGGTCAATCGTTTCGGACTTATCAGCGTAGACTAGCGACTTCACATTTCCCCACAGAAAATAGTCAAGCGGCGTGAAATCGCACGATC
Organism: Ferdinandea cuprea; assembly: GCA_963576555.1. Lineage (NCBI taxonomy): Eukaryota > Metazoa > Arthropoda > Insecta > Diptera > Syrphidae > Ferdinandea > Ferdinandea cuprea. Next base: position 138,317,594 of record OY754958.1, read on the forward strand.
TTGGAAACCAAATCACAGGTCCGTAACGTGAAACTATGCGGTCACCAAACGTGTCCTTCAATAAATCAATTGTGACACGAGCTGTGTGACATGTCGCGCCGTCTTGATGAAACTGAAACCTGCTCCTGCACATCATGGTTGTTTAATTGATGAACGAAATAGCAGTTAATACCATTAACTGTAACGTTCTAACGTTATAAAAAACTGCCGATCAACCCACAAAGCACACCAATCACGCAGTTTTTTGTGGATGTAGCGCTGTAACGCTGTCTAACTTGAGGATTATCATCACTCCAAATACGGCAGTTTTATTTATTGACGTATCTATTCAACCAAAACTGAGCTTCAGCGCTAAACAAAATTCGCTGATACGTATTTCGAACAGAACTATGATTTTTAAAATAATTTTACAATTTGGGCGTTGTTCAGGCGTCAGTCTATTCATGTTGAAATGCCAAACCAAATTAAAAATAAATCCCTTGACAGCTGACAAAATGGCCGCCAGTTAAAATAGTGTTGCCTACTTAAAGTTGTTTACCTCTAAAAAACACACCCTTTACTTCCATACACGTTTCTTATTTATTTCTTTATTTATAGTAGTCGAATTCCTGAGCTACAATTGTTCCTATCGCGAGAAAACCAAACCCGTCAATTCTGTCAGATTTAAGGCCAATTAGCTTATCTATTTTCCAGCTAAAGTTCTTGAAAAGAATATGGCTAACCAAATACAAAGGCATTTAGACGAGAGTGATAAACTGTCCAAGTGGCAATCGGGATTTCGTAATAAACATAGCTGCGAATTTGCAGTTATTAGTTTCTACAGATCTGCGTATATCACTCGACGCAAACAAAATCGGAATAATGGTCCTTCTTGAATATTCCTATACTACTTTGGTTTTCACTTTGCTCAGACTTCTTGCACAGTATCTTGCACAGTGGTCGTTGACAGGTAGTTAAAACGAATGAGGGAACATCGGGACCTTCTGTTAACTCCGGCGTACCGCAAGGCTCTGTACTGGGCCCGTTGCTATTTTCCATGTTCATAAATGGTCTGCCAGTTTCAATTGTTAATCGTCAAGCGCATATGTACGCGAATGATGTCCTTATCTATCTTTGCCAGTCTGTGGGCTGAATAGAAGATTGTGTCGCTTGCATAAATGAGGACCTTGAAAATACCAACTGTGGTAAATTTTTAACAAGCTCGGGCTCAATATTTTAAAGAGTATGGGAATGATTTGCTCATGGCGGAGAGTTGACTCCACCGACTATTCAATACGTCGACAAGGTTAGGTATCTGGGATATCAAATTAACAGCACCTTAACTTGCTGGGCAATTGCCGTAAGAAGGATATAATTTGGCTTACGCGTGCTGAGAGCTTCACCGCCTTCACTGCTTATATCAATCAAATGCTGTTGAGGTAAAAGCTTGTTACTCCCCCTTTTGTTGTATAACTGTTCTGTTTAATCTTGTCTCTATTATGTTTGTAAACGTAAAATGAATGTTGCTTTCAATGACTGTGTTCGATTTATTTATAATATACCTAGGTATAGAAGTGTTTCCCATCTGAATGAGTCCCTGTTAACTTATGAAATATTGCAGATTTTTTTATACATGGAAATTTTGCAAAATTTTAAAGTTGTAGGGATTTCGACGGAACGTAAGTGCCCTATTTCGAGGAAAATACAATTTGTTTTATAACTTCCCTTGTTTGCCTTTAAAAGAATTACTGAAATGTAAGATTTCATAACTATAGCATGAGTTCGATATATGGGCGGTTGGCAAGCCTCTTTTTTTGGAATAAACACAAACTTTGTGTCTGTTCTTCAAATCCTTCCTTCATGTATAATTTCATAGCTCTAAGTCGTTTGGGAGCAAAGTTAAAGAAAAGGGGCTTGTGCGCTCGTAATGGAAAATAAACAATATTTTGTTTTTTTGTCGAGTTTGTTCTTAATTGCCGACCCTCCTCTAAAAAATCATAATTCTTTTGGGGACTGAGTTAAGAGAAATGGGCGGATGCCACGCCCCCCGGATGGAAAATCACATATGTTAGATTTTTCCCTGTGGTTTCTCCGCAAACCCTATTACCGAGCCAAATTTCAAGGTTCTACGATGATTGGAAATGCTCCATAGTTTTGATGATCTGTCAGTGAGGCAGTGGCTACTATTTTTGCTAATTTTGGGGCCTTATAACTCAGGAACCGTTCATGTTAAACATTTAAAATTTGGTATGGAGCATGCTGCTGTACGTCCCTATAAATCCCACGTATTTTATGTCTCTAGCTTTGTTGAAAGCGAAGTTAGAGGGGGGTCAAAATGGTCTAAAAACGGGTGTAGTGAAAAAGTTGCTAAAGCAGGGCTCTACCCTGCCTCCTGATATGACAAAAAATAGTTTTCCACACACAAATGATAGGAGTTTTCTTTGGTTTTTTTTTGTTTTGTGAACCGCATTAATAGCTATTAATTACAATCTTAAAGCAAATAAATAATAGCAACTGTCAGAATTTACAGCAGCTGAGCTTCCTATCTTACATATATGTGACATTTGTAATTTTGGGAATAGTAAGAAGACGCGTTCCACTTTATTTCGCGTGGTTATGGTATTCTTCATGTTGCGACAGATTTGCGTGATTTGTTTAGAGAGGTTTTCCACTAGTACTGCCTTCGAATTTCCCAAGATGCCACTCGACAGATACAATTAATCATAACACAGACGGAACCAAACCACATTCCTCTTGTCAAATTCCCCCTCTATCCTTGCAGTTAGAGAAAATTATAATTTTCTTGATATAATCCCCCAATTCAATAACAACGCGCATATTTCTATCCGAAAAGTCAAAACGTGGTGGCCTTCCTTCCATATTGTGATGACTTCACAAGTCCGCTCCCCGCTCTTGTACAGAACCATATCACATTTATCACTTTGATTTTGGGAAAATTAGCCGCCTTTCTTGTGGCTAATCTCATTTCACTGCTCGATGATCTCCCAATCGCCCCCCCAAAATAAAGGCATAATCTCTTCATCATGTCCCACGAATTACACACTGTTTTTCGCCACCCTGTCTGGTGCGCGGCATTCCATAGAAAACAGAATTTATAACACAATGGCTACATCGGAAAAGTGTCAACAAAAATAAGGAAGACGCAACCAAAATGATATACGACTCCCTGTTGCTGATAATTTATAACCTTTCACGCAGAAAAAAAAAAAAAAACCCCGAAAACGAAAACGAAACTTTTAAAGGCAATCGTTAATCATGAAGGAGATTTTCCTCACCGATAAAATGAGTAAACTGAGACAAGAACCTTAGCTATGCGTAAAATGACACTTCTCGAGCGTCAAATTAAAAAAAGACTACGAACCACCATCTTTTTCTAGAGAAAGGTATTTTTGAAAAAAAAAAATTCAAAGACATTTACTGTCGAAAATAAGAAAACGGGACGAGGACGCAAAATAGAAACGCACACAACGCTGACAAATGAACGAACATTAACGCTAAAGTCATCCTTTCGCTGGAGATGTAACCAAACCCAAACCAAACACCCCGCCCCCAAAAACACAACATTAAACCAAAAAGTACAAGTTAACTTAAATTTTCACTTAACTCTGAACCCCCGCAGAGACATTGTACATTGTACATTGTGCGCGCTCGAAATTCCTTCACACATAAAACATAAATTGAAATTCAGTTTTTTTTTTTTTTTGCGTTCATGGAAGGGGTTCGTGACTCTCTCCCTCACCCCGCCCTCAAAATAGTCTTAAAACACAAATAAAAATGTTTTGTTTTTTCCTATACTCTCACTCGTAATGTTGTACACAAGTTGCCACTCGAACTGTTGAGGACTGGTTGGTGGGGAGGGGGTTGGTTTTCGACAGCACACCGCACAACAAGCACATTTTCATTTCGAGTGTTTTTTTTTCTGGTACGCCTCTACTTCCAAACTCGCATTACTCAGGATGAGGGTTGGGGACGGGGTGTTCTAAATTAGACGATATGCCTGTGGGGGTATTGAAAGGGGTTTTCTGTATTTTTTTTTTTTTTTTGCGAAAGAGCTAGAAACTCATTTACTAGGATTTTTTGTTTGCAATTTTCCTAGGACTGCGTTCGTAAATCATTACTGTTTACGGCAACAATTTATTACAATTTGTCATAAAGGATAACTTCAAGTTTATTGGAGCGAAATCAATTGGAATTATTTTCCGAGTTTTCTGTGTGAAGGTATGGCGATGGCAACGGCGATATGTTCAGCAAGTAGACCGTAAAACTGGCCCCCAAAGGAGTTTCATTTTCGAAGACCGGCGTGACAATTTCGCAATTCATTTCGGGCAGAGCGAAAACAATTAAAATGGCCAGAGAATTGCTGCGGTATGGGACGTCTAGTAAAGTGGTCACAATGGTGGAGAATATTATTTTCCTATCAAGGATTCGACGAGGAATCATAAATTATTGGCTAACAAGTCGGTTGAATGTTGAGTGGTTGACTGATTTTTAAGGTCAAAATGTGCGACGATAAGAAATTGATGGCGATTCTTAACTTAAATTGTTGCTTAAAGTTCTTGGAATTTTCGTATTGTGTGTTTTGATTTTTCGGTTAAAATTGAGATGGAAGAGGGATTGAAGAGGTTTTTGAAAAAGGAAGGAAGATAACAAATAGTTGATGTTGGGGATGAAAAAGCGTTGATTGTTTTAGGAAAACAACAGCAATTGGCAATCAGGCGATTTTTATGATAATCATTTCGTAGAAAATATGAAATGGAAATATGTGTTTTATAAACCCCCGATATTGTTTAAAGTATACAACGAAAGTCAATACAAAAGATAAAGGGTGATTTTTTAAGAGTTAAGTTTTTCAGGTTGGCAGCACTGGTTAGTAATGGCGTCCAAACGTCATCTGTCAAAGTGAAAACTTTTCAGTATACTTTGCCATTTAATCATGGAAAGACTTACAAACAAAATTAGTGCTCTCTGAAAAATGTGAAAATCCGCTGTTTTATCGAAATATTGTGTTCAGCGATGAGGCTCCTTTCTGGCTCAACGGATACGTAAATAAACAAAACTGTCGCATCTGGAGTGATGAACAGCCACATGCCATACAAGAATTACCGATGCAACCCGAAAACCGACAGTTTAGTGTGGTTTATGGGCTGGTGGCATCATCGGTCCATTTTTCTTCAAAGACGACCGTGGAAGAAACGTTACCGTAACGGCGAACGATATCGAGCTTTGATGCGCGAGTTGAACTTGGCTGTGGTTTCATATAAACGGTGCCACATGCCACACAGCTCGTGAAACAATGAAAATGTTGAAGGATAAATTTGGTGAGTAGCTTATCTCTCGAAATGGCCCTCTTGATTATTTCTTGTGGGGTTATGTAAAGTCGTTAGTCTATGTGGACAAGCAGAACACGAATGAAGCCTTAAAGGATAACATAACACGTGTAATTCTTGGAATACAGGCCGAAATGCTCGAAAAAGTGACGCAAAATTGGACCTGCCGAATGGCCCATATGAAACGGAGCCGCGGAATCTTTAAAACGTAAATGGCAAAGGCCTATTTTTCGATTAAAATAAAAAAATTGAATACGCTTAAAAAATCACCCTTTATAAAAGATGGGTTGATGTATATATAGAAGATGGTGAAACGTTTTGGGATCGACAGCAACCTGCCACTATTTAGATCAGAGGAACACATCAAACATCTTGAATACAAAAGTTGGCTCATTTAGAAGATGCTACGAACCGAAAAAAGAAATTCTACTTCTAACTCTTCGCTCACCTGCGTTCAGGGACCTCATGATCATCAGAGACCTAGCCGCCGGTACCACAACATGTAAGTAGTCACCCCAAAGAAAAATCCCGCTTTATGACTAAGTTTTGAAAAAAGGTATGAGTATCGCGGCATGAAAATAAAGCCGAAGACGATGCTGCATACACAGGCTCTCAGATCTAATATATCAAAGTTTTGTAAAAAAATGCAAGCTATTGTAACTGCTGTCTTAAAAGTCGGTATAAGGACTCTTGTTTTGAAAGAGAACTCATTACAGAAGTTCCAGTTTCCTAAGCTAAGGGAAGATGTTTTAGAACAGCATTTCTAACAGCTGCAGAATGGCTTACGTATAAAAACGGGTGACAGGCCAAGGAGAAAACCATGCCATAAAAATATTCGTGAGGAATATCAACTACGAAGATACCAAATACCTCCCTTAAAAATTGCACAGTTGGGGTCGAGCTGGCCCTAATCAAGAATACAATACAATAAATGGCAGGTAATATTTTATAACACAGGAAAGAATCATCAAGGCCAATAACGCACATTTTGCGTGTAAGAGAATAATATTGAAGAAGTGGGATCTAAACCCAGTAATACTACTTTGATGACAGAGTGCCTGATGAAGAGCCGTAAATACAAGGAATATTGCCTGCCAAAGCTTCTAAATCTTCCAACTTATTTCTTTTTATCAATGATCAGAACTCTAGGGATCATATTGTCTCCCTCATTACAGAAGCAGAAATAGCGTATTTTCAAATTTTGAGATGGTCCAGTCCAGTCTCCATTGTCCAGTTGAACTGTCGGTATTTAGAGGTTGGTCCTGAAACCACTGACGGTACCGAATCAGAAAACAAAAACATACAATAAGCGCTAGAACGCCGTTCTCGATAACCAAAACTAATAACCCAACTCACGTGACCTAAGAGAGAGAGAGAGAGAAAAGAATGAATGAGTTAGAGCTCAAAACCACCCAGTGGTCAAAACAATAATGCTTCCGAGATCGATGCCTGAGATCTGAGAGAGGTCGTCAAAGAATGATTTACCTAGTATGCCTTGTCTAGTTTTAGCTAAAGCCGAGCAACCACATAGTAGATGGAACACAGTTTACTTTTTTCTAATGTCCCCACAGCTGCGGAAGTGAGTGTTATGGGGACTGTCAAGCTTGGCAGCATGCTGTCCGATAGGCCAGAGACCGGTAGCAATGGCCACCATCCCCATATGTTTCTGTTGCAGTTTCCGCCTTCGAGGTGAAGTGCAGGAAAATATTTCTCTTTACGAAGCCCAGCGGTGGATAAACTTCTTCCGCGGATGATTGGCCCAGAGAAGTGCCACGTCTATACAGTTCGCTTGCCCTGTGGAGAGTGATATTGAATCGACAACCGTCCCGAGCCAATTTCCCCCCTGCAGTCCCCAACTAACTTTGACGTAATCTGTTGGTTGAATCAAGAGCGCGATTCGCAGCCTGGCTGTGTACAAAAATTACAATGTTTTGTTTCAATATTGAGTTGATCGTAAGTATCCTACCTGCATCCATAGTTGCCAGCACCTCCGCCTGGAAGATACTGGACGTAACCTCAGTTGAGTATTTTTAAATTACATGAAATAGCAGCGAAAAGAACAAAAAATTATTATACTAAATAAAAAAATGTCAAAAAGAATGATGCAATGATGGTAAAAATTGCGAAAACGGCGTATTTAGCAGCGTGTCTGCTGGAAAGAAGTGAAGACAATCTTGATTACGAGCCAACGCGATAACGCCTTGTCATTTTTTGGAGGCTGTCATTTAAATGACGCAACAACCAAGGAGTTTATTCATTTGTCCAAGGCGTCATTAATGGCACAAAACTAATGTTATTTGGTCCACCATTTTCCTAGTCATTTAATTGACGCCAAAAATGTTATCCCAATAATGGCGATCACACTGAATGACATTAAAATGACTGCTTTGTGACGTGATTTTTACGTCACAGTTCAATTAAAAATATTGAATCGCTTATAATATTCTAAAAATGAAAATAATCTATTTCTTTAGTCAAAAATGAAAATATTTTCTCCCAGGATCTGTGTGAATTCTCTGCGTCGAATTTTTTGTTCATCCATTGTTGGTTATATGTATTTTATACTGCCATCGTTGTAGTATCTAGCAGAGTTGCGCCTAGGAGATGTTCGCTTTATATGTTATATTGGTGTGTGTTTTATAACGAACACATCTGAATCTCGATACATGGCTAATGGAGTAGTAGTACTAGTTGTATAGCAGTAGTACTAGTTAAAAACAAGCAAATGGTTTTTTTTACCAAGTTATGAATTCGTGTAGCGACCAGCCCTGTATTTCAAATCCGCAGGCCTTGGTTAACGTTTCTCGCATACTCTTGATTGCACTATTCAGCCCAAAATTTGTTTAGGTAGCGCAAATGCAACAGATTATTATCTACACCATATTTTGAACTGAGTAAACTTTATGTGGCCACTATGACAATTTGTTATACTCCAACCAAGAGATCTTCAAATTAAAACCCTCAGATTTAAGCCTAGATAACTGTATGCAGAAGGATCGCAGACGACCAAAGACCGTCGCGTTTCACTCACAAAAAATTTCTTTCCGGGGTAGGGAGCTTTTTTTATTTCATTACATAATCGATTCGAACACAGCCTGAAAAGTCCACTAAATATGTAGGGGAAGACGGGGCAAAATGGACTCCCGCTATATTTCTCTATTAAGTAAGGTGAGAACTCTGAAAGTAGGCTGTCTGCGTTAATGTATCGGTGGCAATAAGGGGAAAACCCTTTTTTGAACAAAAGTGACAGGTGTATTGTGTTTTGGCTAAGAAAAGCTTTTTTATTGAGTTGAAGTTATTTTGAAGCAATATTAAGTGTTTGAAACCTAACCCGCAAGCATGGAGCGTAAACAATATGCGACGAGCTGTTGAAGACGTCAAACCAAAAACAAAATGGGCTGAAAGGCAGCTGCCCCGAACAATGAAATTCCTCGAACTACTTTATAGAGATTCATAAAAAAATCAAATCAAAACCCCAACCTTCCACTTGTTATAAAACGGACATGCCAAATGAGAATGCCCTTACGCATATTCGCAACCAGAAGTGCTGTCACTAGGCCAATCAACACCCACTGATTCATAGATGTTATCTGCACACCCTGTTTCGAAAATTAATAATTCATCCGCAATGTCCCAATACTATCCTGTTTAACTAAGAGCAACTGATGCACTGATATTATCCCCAAAGCCCGTTTAGACAGATAACGATGCGCCAGCGTCTTCAACTTTTTTCCAAAAGTTTTTTTCCATCTCATATTTCACCAGTTCAGGTTCAAGGTGAATCCAACAATTCCAAGCCCCTCAACATAAAAAAGAAAAAGAACAGGAAGGAAGAATCTTTCGAAAGCGAGCAAGATAAAGAGTGTCTATATTGTGGATACCTATACTCTCAGTCTAAAGAAGGATGGGTTTTCTGCAAAGCCTGTGGAAAGTGGGCGCATTGTTCTTGTGCTGGGGAGGATGATGTTAACGATGAATCCAGCTACATTTGCTCGCGTTGCAACCGAGTTTACCCCTTTGCCCCACCCATGTTCATTGTGCCCCAGGACCGGGGCAAAATGGGCAAAATCAATCATTTATTTAAATCCATAACACATGCTGAATTATTAATATTTATTTCTCCTTCTTTTGTTTAGTAATGTATTAATAAATCCTTTCCCTAATAAAATTATTTTTATTTAAAAAAATCCTTAAGAGGCCCGTTATGCCCCGGTTTCCCCTATGTATTTTTCTCTATAAACAACTAAATGCTAATGATTTTTTGTTAAAGCTACACGTTTTCCACCTGGATTTGATTGTCAGCTAACCTTTTAAAAATACATTCCCGTTGATTGTATCTTTCCATAGAATCGCTAACATTTCTATTGTAAATTATTTTATTCAAATATTTTTGCAACGCTTTCCCACATGACAGTATTATTATTATTTTTTGTTTGTGACAAACCTTAACCTCTTTTTGTTTTGTAAAAATAATATCTACCCCCCAAGTTGTTAACACCGCATTCACACCTTTTTCAATATTGTTTGAATCTAAAAATAACCATCTCAACCGCATTCTACAACAATATTGTATGTTTATAAATAAACTCAGGAAATAAATTTTACCTCCATTTCACAATAAAATCCGAAACTCATCATACAAGTCGCTGCTGCTGGTACATCCGATCCATAGTAAAATTCCATTAACACTCCTTCATACCCGTCGATGGACGTCTTTCATCAGATACAATACCTTAACCAATGCTACAGCTATGAGTACCTACTTCTCATAATACTGTTACAACAATCACATTTTATTATTTTGAAAGTAACTAGAACATCATCATGTCAAAAGCCAGTAATAATCTTGACATCAACATGACAGCGAGTAGGTCAGTCGAGCGTCATCTTTTGTTGGGAGGGTTTCTCCTTTCTATTTTTTTTTTCTTGTTAAATTTTTATTAAGGACACTTATATTGGGTTCGTAGATAATTTGATTAAAGTTGAGGAAATTTTTTTAGACACCGTAAAGTTTGGCTGTTATGTTTTTACTTTTATATGACCAAACAAATTATAAGCATTCAATCATTTCGTGTTTGCCAAAAAGGTAGTTTAAAATAAAATTGATTTTTTTTTTCAATAATTATTTGTCAATTAGGCAAACAGTAGAGATTCGGGGTTAGAAACCTGGGAATTTGATTCTAAATGCGACAAATCACAAAATTCAAATAAGATATTTGAACTACGCACATTTCAAACTCACAATCATATTTCTACGTTTTCTGAAACCTGAGCATTATTAGACATATATTTACTAAATTTCCAATAAACTCGATTATTTCACAAATCTAGAGGTACTTAATGTAAAATTTGAAGTCGTTCAAATGATGATATGAAAGATAGAATGTCAGTTAATAACGAAAAAAAAAAAATTTCAACGGTTTTTACCGTTCACTAACATCACGAACAGAAGCTTAAGTTGAGCAAAATTAATGTTATAAGTTCGTGTCGAAATGATCATTCAGTATTTAGGGAAATAATAAAGTTAGCTCACGTGAATTTTTCTTTTATTATTTTTTAGTACATTCTTAGTTTTCAAGGTGAGTAAGAATAATTTATGAAATTAAAAATATGAAGAAATCTTCGTTTTGTTTGGAGGTCTTACGTCTGGTGATATTTTTTTCCGTTTGGTGACTTTGTGAAGTCTTTTAAAAATGTATCTTTTGTGTACTAGCGCTTAAAAAATTCTCCTAAGCGTTCTTTGTGGGAATCCATTTGCACTTTTTGCTCTTGATTGCTCGCTTTTTCAACTTTTTATATTTTGCATATTTAAGTAATTTTTGATGTCTGTAAAAATTCAAAAAAAGAGCACCATAATTAGGATATTGCCGTTTTTTTAATGAAGAGCTTGGATCTTGTGGACACAGACAATTCCTAGAGTACTAAAAATTTATGTAATCCCTCTTAATTGCAAAATTTCAGAAATTGTAGAGGATCGTAGTGTCCGAAATATAATAACCGAAAAATGGATTCAATGCCCGGATGAGCTCTACGATCAAGTTCCAACATCGAGTACGAAACCAAATTGTGGACGACCTTCAAAATTGTCCGACGATTGTGCACCCAACGTTGCTATTGCCTGAAAAGAACTCCTACAAAATGCTCTTAACAAGCTAATAAGATGGGCTGACAATTGTGGTCTAGGCACGTCAACCCCCACAAAACCGAACTTGTCCTCTTTACTAGGAAATACAAAATCTCACGAGTCGACCCCCCTTCAATCAGAGGTACCAGCTTAGTCTTCTCTGACGAGGCCAAATACCTAGGTCTCATCCTGGATAGGAAGCTCAGCTGGAAAGAAAGAGTCCAGAAAGCTACGGTGGCACTCTTTTCTTGCAAAAAAGCTATTGGTAACTAGTGGGGACTACAACCCCGAATTACTTACTGGCTACATATCTCGGTTGTAAGACGGATACTAACATATGGAGCGATTTTCTGGTGGACTGTCTTAGAGAAGGCGATAAATCGCGACAAACTTTGGCAAGGTCTAGATATCAGCATGTTTCTGCATAAGTGGAGCACTTCGAACCACTCCTTCAGCTCCTTCAGCACTAGACATTTTGTTCCTTTAAATACCCCTAGATATTTTTATTTATACAGAGATAGCTGCTATCGCAACCTCTCAATTGACCGAAAATAAAATCGGCCACTATGCAATTCTGAACATACTGAACATAAAAAATGTAGACTACACCATACCAAAAAAAAAACAATTGATAAAAACTTCCAGAAAACCATTCCGCCCAGATCCTTTTGGGAGGACGGTGCCTTGCTAGGGAAAGAATCGATCCATTTCTATACGAACTGGTCAAAAACAAATGATGGGGTTGGTGGAGGTGTCTTCTCAGACAGACTCATTGTAGTGTTTTCCAGGCGGAAATTATGGCTATAAAGGAAGTCTTGTCCTGGCTAAAAAAGAAGGTGGTATCCGTAAAGGATATTCGAATCTTTTCGGACAGTCACACCACCATCAAGTGTCTGGACTCTGTCTCTATTAACTCTTTAGTAGCCCTAGATTGCCGATCATTCATAGAGACATTTCGAATAACTGCAAGGCTGACAAACTCACCAAACTGGCAACAACCCTTTCAATCTAGCCTGAAAAAGGCTCCTGAGGCATACCAGTTTCCACATGCAAACAACTGTTAAAATTAAATGCCAAAGAAAAAACAGACCACAGATCGACAAGTGGTACTGCTTGTCTGACAATGAAGCAGATTTGGCCTAAACTAGATCTAAGACGCTCAAAGAGTTTGATTACCCTCAATAGATCGCACATCAGAGCTACAACTTGTGTCATAACTGGACACTGTCTGTTAGGCAGGCATGCAACAAGGCTTGGCGCCTATTCAAATGACTTCTGTATGAGCTGTATGCATGAGGAGGAGGAGGAGACTACTCTACACCTTCTTTGCGCATGCTCTGCTCTCTACCGAAAGCGAAATCTCCATATAGGGGCTTACTTCTATAATGATCTTAATGATCTGAACTCAACCGACCCAAAATGTCTCTCACGCTTTATAAGCACCTCAAAATGGTTTAGACACGAACCAAAGAGTATTTTGGTATTTCTTGGATAAGAGCATTTGAGTGTTGATTACATATCGCTTACAAATTAGATATAAAGAAGTCGCAAGCCAGATCGGAAAAAAAAATAGTTTTAGATAGGAACAAGATTATGCAACCCAAATCTCGGGAACAATTTGGACTTTTGGTAGACATGCCAAAACAATACCAAAGATGGTAACACAACTCGAAAGTTTTTTCGAGACGATAAAATATGCGCAGAAATAACGGTTCTTATTATTGATCTAATCAAACGTTTCCGAATTTTACTAGAGGTAATATCAAGTGATGTTCAAATTGATGCCGACAAGTTTGGAACTTATGCCAACGAAACAAAAAACTTGTATCTTCAAAATTATGCCTGGTACCACATTCCCGCAAGCATACATAAGCTTCTTATGTGTTCAAAGGAAGAGGCCCAAGAAGCCAGCAATAAATAATATATTCCATTCCGGGAGCACTTCAGTAGGAAGTCTTTAAAAATAAATTCAAATAGAGATTTTCTCAATAGATTTTTACTTTCCTCGGACCTCGATCTATCGAGCCGAAGTACACTGCTGTATAGAAAGAGTAATCCACTTCCACCGGATAGTATTTACCTGTCGAACAACTTTTAAATATAGGCAATTCAGATGAAGAACAATTGGAATCTGATTAATTTATGGATAAGAATTAAAATATCAGCAATTACATAATTTTGAATAAAAAAAACTAGAATGTTTCAAAAAACTTAAAAAGTTTAAGTTTAATTGTTTTGCCCAAAGCTTTTTATAGAAATATTTGAAAATAGTAAAGATAAAAGAACATATAAAAATTCGTGAAAATTTGAGCGTAATCATTACATAACCCCTTTGAAATAATGGACCCAAGTGTCATATTATAAAGGGTCCAAGTAGAGATACTTTTTTCAATAGCCTTTTTTGACAGATCACGTGTGAGTCGTGTCATGCTGTCATGTTATTTTTGTTTAGTATTGTTTGGCATCTCATAATGGAAAGACTTACGCGTGAACAACGTTTACAAATTGTTCAACTTTATTATGAAAATTCACGTTCTGTGAGGAAGGTGTTTCGTGCACTTCGCTCAACTTATGGTCAATATAATCTGCCTATTGAGCGTACTATTCGCAACACCATCACCCAATTTGAGACCCAGCATTCATTATTGGATAACATTCGACCGAATAGACCACGTCGAGCACGCTGTGAAGAAAATATAGCGGCCGTAGCTGAGAGTGTACACGAAGACCGTAGAGAGTCGATTCGGCGCCGTTCGCAGCAACTCGGACTGACGTATGGAACGACTTGGCGCATTTTACGTCAAGATCTTAAATTGAAAGCGTACAAAATACAGCTTGTGCAACAACTGAAGCCGCTCGACCTTCCCAAGCGATATCGCTTCGCTGGGCTCTTGAAAAGTTCCAAGAAGATCCGACGTTTTCGAGGCAAATTTTGTTTAGCGATGAGGCCCATTTCTGGCTCAATGGGTATGTAAACAAACAAAATTGCCGCATTTGGGACGAAGAGCAAGGCCTTGGAGGAAAACATCACGCGTGTCATTCGCCAGTTACCAGTCGAAATGCTCGAACGAGTGATCGAAAATTGGACTCAACGGATGGGCCATCTGCGACGTAGCAACGGCCAACATTTGATAGACATAATCTTCAAAAAATAAATGCCAAAGAATGTTCTTTCAAATGATAATAAACATTCTCCATTAAATTTGAATTTTCTGTATTTTTTTCTTTAAAAAAGTAGGGAACCTCGACATGGATCACCCTTTATTTCAAATTATTAAATAAATAATAAAGAAAATTGCAAAAACCTATATATATATATACATATATGCAAAACTGAACAGATAAAAATAAAAAAATTAATTTTCAAGCGTGAAACGAAACACACTATATAGTGTTCTTGGGCGAAGGTTTGTCGGCACTCCAGTGAGCGGCGGAGTAACGATCAGCTGAATAAACCGCCGATGTGTGTGTGTGAATATTGGTTTTCTGTAAAAATACATATTGAGGAAACTAGTCGACAATAAATGATTTATTTTATTATAGATAAATAGAATACGCTTCTTTGTCAGCATGTGCAACCCTAATTACATGGCCACCTTTACGATAGAGCCTTAAAGTTCCATACAAATACTTGCTAAAGCTCAGAGTATACAAAGTCTCAATAAATTGGGCAAGAATCTCTAGCGAGACAATGGGCGGCAGCACCCTTCATAGGACCTGAACCATTCTGTGGTATAGGGGAACACACCCTACACAAAGCATTTAGGGCCACTGCGCCATTGTTGACAGATAACATAGAAATTAGTTTCAGCGAATATGCGGTTTTCCAATCAAGTGTTTGAACAGTTGTCACGTTTCCCTTAAATGTATATGAATAGTCGTTGTTAATAAACATAAATAAACAGTAAATAATTATTCGTATTGACTTTAGAGTTTAAGACCATATTGGGACACTTGAGACTTAATTTTTGAAATTTGGAACATAAACTCCCTAGGATCCCAAAACGGCTAAGTGTTAAATTTGTTTATTTTTTTAATGAACTAGTCTGTCCACTTTAGTGGGTGAAATTAAGTACGTTGGACCACTTAGCGAGAGGTCGCTGGTTCAAATCCCGACTTGTACAATCTGAAAGTTTTTATTTTTAGAGCTTTCATGAGAATCTTCTCAAAAATTAATTTTTGATCGGAATCGGCATTAAATTATAGGTCCCTTTCCATTCGCGTCAAAAAATATATCTTCGCACACACAATGGTTGGAGAAGCTCGGCTTTAGGATGGGCTATATGGGCCGTTTATGACTAATATTTATTTATTTTTATTTTAGTCTCTCCTCCGCAGGAAAGGACATAAAAGGTTGGGTTAGCTATACAAAAGCTTAAGAACAACTCGATTTCGCAGTAGCGCTTTCCAACGAACTGTGTTAACGATTCCCTTTATGGGATTTGACATAAGTGCAGCACAAGGATCAGGTTCGTCAGGGCAAAGAGAATTGTCAGGAAACCAGCGACAATTGTTTAATGTATTTGCACACTTTTGGTTCCAGTGAAAAACATATGATCCCTTAATTCTAGGCATTACCTCCTCGTGGAAATTGGATAAAAGCCTTTTGTTAAAATAAGATAAAGAAACCTTTCCTATATCTTAATTGCCGAAAACCTAATTTCCTAAAATTAAAGGAGTATACGGAATATTCAGACCTATCACAAGTTCCCTTCGGAGAAATTCCCGAATGAAAAATTCCGCTACGAATCCCGAAAAAAAACAATCCGAAGATCCGAAGGGTTTCGAAAAGATTAGTTTCCATTTTCGAAGTCAGCTGATTTATGTCAAAATTAATACTCGAAGAATAGAAAGAAATATCCCTTAACTTGAAAAAAATCCCTTAATTTTCCCAGGACATTTTTTTTCCCAAGTTTTATTTTCTATAGATTATAGATTTGGGACATTGACTAAATTGTAAATATAAATATATGTAATGAATAATTTAACTGACGAATATAAAAAAATATTTTTGCTTTTCAAGTTAAAAATTCCCAAAAAAAAAATGTTTGTTACCTGGTAACCGAGTACTGCCCCTGTTGTCAAATTCAATCGCGTACATATATATCGTGTTTATTTTGGTTTTTTAAGGGAATAGTTTATAACAATAGAATCAATTGCAATTGCTATCGCTGCAATTCATAAAGAGTGTAAAATTTGGACGAAACTCTGCAAGTTGTTAACAAATTTTAAATAACTGTTATTGTTAGTCTACGACAGAAAAAACTTGTAGAGAAGAACCAACCTAATTCGGTTGATACCAGTTGCTACGAATTTCCAATTTCGTAGCAGTTTTTCCACTACGAAGGGAACTTGTAATAGATTTTTCCGGATTCGTAGAAATTTGTCTATTTCGACGTAGCTTGTGATAGGGGTGATTAAATCCTCATACAACACAAGGCAACAAGTAATGGCCGATTCTCGTTCGCGCGAACTCTGGAGAAATACTTTAACTTAAAATAGAATAGGAAAAAACTCTTCACTTTCCCTCTATGTTGTAAGCCAAAAGTTGAGAGAAGTATTTTCCCATAAACTTCTTGCGGTAGCCCCTCACAAGGCTCGTATGTCTCCGCAGGACCCAGTCTTTTGGCGATTTTTTCTTCAAATGTCCCAGTAGAACGCAGTCGCTCTTAATTCCTTGACTTACAGATTCCTCTAGATCTTTTCAGATCGAAATATGGCCAAAGCGATTTGTATACTCTATGACCGCCAGGAGGAATAAGATCTCACAATCAGATCAACCACCTGTATGATTTTTAATTTTATAATAATCCTGACTACTCAGAGGTCAACCCCCCTTCTTGTCAACTCGCTCATATCCCCCAATGCCGCCGTCCCCTGGCAACCAACTCCTCAGCCTCACTCGTTTCTATCTGCATAATAGAGAAACTTGATTGCAGCAAAAGAAAACATATTATAAGTAGCTTACATTTTTTTGACAAACATTCAAAGTAGGTCATTCTGTCAGTTTATCCCACTTTAGTCTGGGTTCACCTTTTCAAATAATAAAGCAAAATAACCTTTACATTCCCGCTTATATCTACTTTAAACTATCAAAAGATATTACACAAGTGTCGCCATCACTCGAAGAGACTTATTTTTTTAAAAAACAAAAAACACTCACCACAAGATAAATTTTTTACAATTTAAGTGTCATCTTACCTGAAAAGAAAAGAAAAACAAAAAGAAAACATAAATAACTATCAGTCCAAAATGTAAAATGTATATACGAATTCAATTAAAAATTTTAATTCAAGTTAAATACAAATAAACCCCCAACTCACATGATCTGAAACCGAATTTTAATTCAATTAGTGCAGCGGAAATACACATACGTGCATTAATATATACGTATACCCTTGAAGCCAACAGAGGCACGCAATACAAACAGAACCCTGATGCGAATCCTTTCGTCGTCGTTCGCCATAAATATGTTGTATCACCAGCGAAATATAAATTAAATTTGTTTTTGTTTTTTTTTTTTTGTTTTTATGTTAAATACATAACAAAAACCAAACAAAAAGTAGAGAATAAAAACTCAACGTAAGAGGAAAACCTTCAACATTTTGCCCATAATAATAATTGCATTCAAAATCACATGATGGTGAAATAAACAAAACGAAAGTAAGGAATTATGCCACGGATACATATGACACAGGGTACGACAACGATGATTGCAATGTTGCAATGGACAGGACCGTGTACTGATTATCAGAGAATTCTTGGTAGGCAGATTTATTTTATTTTGACATTGACAATTGTGACATTTACTTAATGTCAGAATGTTAGAAAGTCAGAAAAATATATATGAAATATTACAAAAGAAAAGTAATATATCTGAAATATTACAAAAGATGTAATTTTATTATTAAATTTTCACAAAGTCAAATAAGGCTTCATGCCAAATATACTGTGAATCCATCGCAGGAACAGACGGGTCTTCGAGGTTACGCAAATTGCTCTCAAAGAAAGCGGGCGTTCCTAGCAAACTCAAAAAAAAAAAAAAAAACGACGGAAACTGGGCTGAGGTTCTGGAAAGTTTAGTGGAAATCCACGTTCCTTGATCCACTTTATTAGATGACTCTGCAACGCTACGGCACATCGGGAACACCAACTTCTCTCTTTTGGAAGATGAGATAGGTGTTCCTATAAATAGGGAAAAAGTACCGTGACAAATCCGGTTTTTTAAGCCGTACAAATCTACCGGTCATGCTTCAAAAGCCACCGGAAGTAGTAATCCGGCATAAAATGGAAAATTTTAAACAACAGCTAGGTTCGAAATAAAATCGAAATCGATCGATAAAAGTGATTTCAAATCAATCTGTGAGATTCATGAGAAATTGTGAAAACAAAGTAAGAAATTAAATTTTACACAAGTCTGAGAAATCTGAAGATCATCTAAGGTTTTAGGAAAAGAGATCGATTGTTACAGAAGTTTTGTGAACAGTCATTGTCCGCCACTGAGAACACGAGTGGATGGAAAAATAATAATTTTCCAAAATAAAACACTTTGAAAAATGTGGCAAATGACAGATATCAGCTGTTTTCAATTTCACGCAAAGTGATTTCGAAAAAAAATTCGAAGTTACCAAATCGATCGAAATATGGAACACTGAAAATGATTTCACTCGATTTGCAATATCGATTTCAGGAACCTAGCTGATAGTCTAAATTGCGTATATACCGTTAGCTTGGAGAGAAGTTAAAGTGGTCTTTATACCCAAAGCTGGAAAACGTGGACATAGACAAAAGACTTCAGAACAATAAGTCTGTCATTATTCATGCTGCCAGCCGTAGAACGTTTATTGGATATTTATATTAGGGCAAAATGTAACAATGGTTTCTTGACCGAGTCCCACCATGCATACATGAGGGGCAAATCTGTTGAAACCGCCCTACACGAGGTGGTGGAAAAAATATAAAACAGTTTACACTTCGGTGAGCTTGCGATGGCGGCCTTTCTTGACATAGAAGGAGCCTTCAATAACGTGGAGCGCAGCGCCATTATAAGCGCTCTAGTGGAAGGAAACATTGAACATGCTTGTAAGTAGGAAAATAAACTGTTCCCGTGACCAGAGGAACCTCCCAGAGAGAAGTCATATCACCACTCTTGTAGGTGCTTGTTATAAATAACGTCCTCAAAAAGCTTAGGACAATGTGTATTACTGTCACGGCATATGCAGATGACCTGAGGACGATCAGGGAAAGCCTCGGTCTGAGTGCAAATCCTTCAAATACGGAACTAGTTCTTTTTACCAGAAAATACAAAATACCGCAATTCAAGCTCCAAAAACTCAACGGAGTAGAATTGTCCCTTTCGGATAGTGTGAAGTATGTGATCGTAATTTTAGATAGAAAATTGAATTGGAATCTTAATGTTGGAATTGGAATCTATTTGCAAAAGAACAGTTGGAAGAACCTGGGGCTTAAGACCTACTATGGTGCACTGGCTGTATGGAGTGGTGGTGAGACCCATACTAACATATGGCGCACAAGTATGGTGGAAAGCAACCGAGAAGAAAACGATATGCGGCAAGTTAGCGGCCGTTTAAAGAGCGGCTTTTATAGCCATTACGGCGTCATTTAACACCTTTCTGAACCTAACACCGCTTGACTTGCATATCAAAAAACTGGCTGGCAACAGTGCAATACGACTCACTTTATTGGATGACTTTAAGAGAAATGGCTTCGGACATAGTACGGTCCTTTCGACGCTACTGCCAGGAAATCCAATCATAACGGATGAAATCCCCCCCTTAATTGACTTCGACATTCCGTTCGATGTAATATATCCGGAAAGGGAGGATTAGCAAAGACCTACAATTATCAAATCAAACGAAATTGCGATTTTTACAGAAGGCTCGAAAACGACAGAGGGAACATGGTCTGGGATCGGTTCTTCTCAAAAGATCCAGAACGAAGAGAGTCTATAAGACTATCGGGAACAAGCAGCGTCTTTAAATTAGAGGTTCTGGTTGTCTTATCTTAGCAAATGCATCGACAGCCAGGTCGCTCTTAGGGCAATAGAATCAACTAACATCAACTAACTAACTGTCGCACAATGCTCAAGGCATTATCCAATCAGAACCGAGTGAGACTGTGCAGAGTGCCAGGACACTGCGGTATTGAAGGCAATGAGCATGCGGATGAGCTTGCAAGACACGGTGTCAAAAGGTCTATGGCCACTTCTCGGCTATCACGGAAATTTATAAAACTTAGTAGGGATAAGTTAAGAATATTAGTAGGAATCTTGAGAGGGCATTGCCCCTTGCGAAAACATGCAAAGTGACACAGACTGTCAGATGCAGACATCTGTAGATTCTGTGGTGATCTGCACGCTGTTAAGCATATATAGCCATAGAAAATTCTTAGGAAGTTACTTCTTCGAAGCATTTGGGGAAATAGACGGTATACAAACTTTAAAGGCCTGTTTGGCTTTTGTAGGGAATTGGTTGCTTCAAAAGGGAAAATGTTAAGGATCTTTGTCTACCGTTTTGAATAAAAATTCAGCCGGTTCCCCAGGGATCGCGATGGGCCCACTTCGTTGCCTAGTGTTGTGTGATGACTTTTGTATTGCACCTCTGGATTAACCTAACCCAACCTTATCTTTGTCACCTGTATGTGTACAAACCTACAGTTAAGGTGTTTCAGCATAAATTGAAAATGAAGCATAAAATGAATTCAAAGACTTCAAAAGACTTCAAAAGACTTCAAAGAATTCAAAGACTTCAAATGAATTCAAAGACTTTAAAAGGCTTCAAAGAATTCAAAGACTTCAAATGCTTCAAAGACTTCAATTGCTTCAAAGACTTCAAAAGACTTCAAAAGGCTTCAAACAATTCAAAGACTTCAAAAGACTTCAATTGCTTCAAAGAATTCAAAGACTTCAAAAGGTTTTAAAGAATTCAAAGACTTGAAATACTTCAAAGACTTCAAAAGACTTCAATTGCTTCAAAGACTTCAAAAGACTTCAAAAGACTTCAAAAGGCTTCAAAGAAATCAAATACTTAAAATGCTTCAAAGACTTCAAAAGACTTCAATTGCTTCAAAGACTTAAAATGAATTCAAAGCCTTCAAAAGGCTTCAAAGAATTCAAAGACTTCAAAAGACTTCAATTGCTTCAAAAACTTCAAATGAATTCAAAGACTTAAAATGCTTCAAAGACTTCAAAAGACATCAATTGCTTCAAAGACTTCAAAAGGCTTCAAAGAATTCAAAGACTTCGATTGCTTCAAAGACTTCAAATGAATTCAATGACTTCAAATGCTTCAAAGACTTCAAAAGACTTCAATTGCTTCAAAGACTTCAAATGAATTCAAAGACTTCAAAGCTTCAAAGACTTCAATTGCTTCAAAAGAATTCAAAGAATTCAAAGACTTCAAAAGAATTCAATTGCTTCAAAAACTTCAAATGAATTCAAAGACTTAAAATGCTTCAAAGACTTCAAAAGACATCAATTGCTTCAAAGACTTCAAAAGGCTTCAAAGAATTCAAAGACTTCAATTGCTTCAAAGACTTCAAATGAATTCAAAGACTTCAAATGCTTCAAAGACTTCAATTGCTTCAAAAGAATTCAAAGAATTCAAAGACTTCAAAAGAATTCAATTGCTTCAAAAACTTCAAATGAATTCAAAGACTTAAAATGCTTCAAAGACTTCAAAAGACATCAATTGCTTCAAAGACTTCAAAAGGCTTCAAAGAATTCAAAGACTTCGATTGCTTCAAAGACTTCAAAAGGCTTCAAAGACTTCAATTGCTTCAAAAGACTTCAAAGACTTCAAAAGGCTTCAAAGAAATCAAATACTTAAAATGCTTGAAAGACTGCAAAAGACTTCAAATGCTTCAAAGACTTCAAAAGACTTCAATTGCTTCAAAGACTTCAAAAGACTTCAAAGACTTGAAAAGGCTTCAAAGAAATCAAATACTTAAAATGCTTGAAAGACTTCAAAAGACTTCAAATACTTCCAAGACTTCAAAAGACTTCAATTGCTTCAAAGACTTCAAAAGACTTCAAAAGACTTCAAAAGGCTTCAAAGAAATCAAATACTTAAAATGCTTCAAAGACTTCAAAAGACTTCAATTGCTTCAAAGACTTAAAATGAATTCAAAGCCTTCAAAAGGCTCCGAAGAATTCAAAGACTTCAAAGGACTTCAATGGCTTCAAAGACTTTAAAGAATGCAAAACTGATTTAAAAAGTAGAGTGAAATCTTAAAAGAATGCACTCATATGGTTGAATTCTATTGAATGCTCCACAAAGAATGGTAATTCATTGACTTCAAAATAAATGGTGATTCCATTTTTCAATCTGAAGTCTTTCTTTGAAGTCAATGAATTAAATCATATTTAAGATAATTCAAAAGAATAAAATGTAAAATCTTTTACAACTCTGGCAGTAGCATCGAGGAAAAATATTAATGTTATCTTGCAATACTAACTCCGTTTATAGTGTGTCTCAAACTTTTTTGGAATGACAGCAGCATGTCTCAAATTTATATCTTCAGTCAAGTACTATTCGAATGGTCTTATCGATGAAATCTGTGATTCGCTGCCTGGTTGAGCACCTTATTATTACAATTAAGGCCGAGGATTTCAAAATGATGCTAACTATATTACTCAGATTAATAAAATTCTACGTAACACCAAGGACAGCCTTGATGCATCTACATATATATTTCAGTCAAAATCGAAAGGACAGAATTGCATAATCAAAAACTAACATGAAGCAACATTTTCTACAAAATTCTCTGATTCACTGCAATGAAAAACACTCGCCTTTCTCTGAAACAACCCTCATCTAGCCATGTTCTCTTGAAATCCATGTTGGACAATATGGAAATTTAATAATACCACACACGAGGACTATAAATTATATAAAAAAAAAAAAAAACCTTCCGTCGTGTATGTGGGCTCTTTTCATACCCATCTTTCCGCCCCCATCGATAGCAACCAGCAACCACGAAATGTGCTGCTCTTGACATCCTGCTAATGTCAAACTGCTGGTAACACAATCGTGTCCTTGCCAGAGAGAAAACAAAAAAAAACAAAAAACATACAGACACAAGCAACAGCATAAGGTTGTGCCATGTGACATCATCTGACATTCCTCTTCCAGCGCAACAGACAATTTATCTTGAAAAAATGTGTCTCAACAAAAGTGCAACAGGTACAGACACTAATACTATCAAATCAAAAAAAAAAAAACTTTTACCCTCGCAATTCATCTAATATAGGTGAGTGAGTCTACCACCACTAAAACCTTGCCACACCGCGTTTCGTTGGATAATTAGTTTTAATGAACAACGACAGCGTGAACTGTGAACTGTCAGACTACATAATATAAATCCGGGATCTGAATTCGATTTTATTCTGCAGTGATTTTCATTGGACAATTTATTGGCACAAAAGTTGGGTTTGGGTGGGGAAGACATGAGCGACGAAATATCGATCGACCGCCACATGCCCAAGACGTGACGTGCATAGCGGTAATTAAAATTGAAAATTGCCGTACAGAGGTGAATTCAATTTACCACTTGGCTTTGGGTATCAATTGAGTGGAAATCAAAGTACGCGACAATGACTTGATGAGCATGGGTGA
Organism: Ferdinandea cuprea; assembly: GCA_963576555.1. Lineage (NCBI taxonomy): Eukaryota > Metazoa > Arthropoda > Insecta > Diptera > Syrphidae > Ferdinandea > Ferdinandea cuprea. Next base: position 138,341,680 of record OY754958.1, read on the forward strand.
CCGGGTATGCGGTTAGAAGATGGGACTGAAGCAGCTACTCTCCGCCATGATACATGGCGAACACGGGACTCCATTCTATTCTGCGACGTAATTGAAAATAATGAAAATCAAATCTGAGAATGAAGATTGATTATTTGACGGACACTATCGACGAATAATTTGTGGTCACTTGGAACAGAATGGGACAAATTTGTTGAGCTATTTGATGTTAGTCATCAGCGAATATACGTTTTGAAGATATCTTTCAGCTTTCTCGTCAATTATTATATGTAGGAGTGAAGTCGACTATCGAAACTGGAGTCTGTCTAAGCGTTCATGTTTTTCCAGTTGGTTACGGCATCTAAAAGTGGTGTCTCAAGCCTAATCTAGATCTATGGCTCTCACAGTTTTCCCCGTAAAAATCGAGTTACGATGGTTCTTTAATCTGATTGAAGGCTCACTGCAAGGAGCTACAACGTTTAAAGGTTGCCCACATGCACGTTTCCGAGGGTAGCTGAATAATCTTCCATGAGACATTGTGAGGACCGATCGTACATGCTCATAATAGTGTGAGATTCTTACTCACTACACTTTATTACTTTATACAACGAGGTATAAATGACCTTTATGACCACGAAGCCGAGTATGTTGCTTACGGGAAAATGTTTTAATCTCGCCTTCGTCTTGGTGGATATCACAGTTTCGGATATGCCACGAGGCGTTAACAATTCTTCTTAGTGCTTCATTTTGAAAAGCTCTCTTAGAACCAACCCGATTTGTACACAAATCTGAGAAGGTCTTTTAGATCGACTTTGACCACATTCCCCAGCTCATCATAGAAGTATTTGCCGAGGGTCGTAAGCCTTATGCTATTTAAAGGTGGGCATTCGCAACGCAAGTGATGAACAGACTCAATTTCTTCAACGTCCCTGCAGCTTCTGAAGTAGTCGTTGTGCAGTATGCCCAACCGTTCCGCATGAAGACCCACAGCGCAGTGGGTCTCCCGTAAGTACTCGGATATCCTTGCGGTTTAACCCAATCATAAGTTTTGATCGACTTTAGTTAACAGCTGGTCATAGCTCTTTTGTATGTCTGCAAGTGTCGAGTTGTGTCCAACGTCGGTTAGTTCAACTCAAGGACCTGGTGTCGAATGCACGTGCGATAGTACTAAGCGGCGTTCTTACTGATTCAAGTGCCAGTGATGCACTTGCACTTGCCCTGATCTTGAAAGCTTGTCCGCTTCCTCGTTTCATGGGATATAAGTGTGCACTGGCACCCAGCACAGGGTTAATGCGTTGACCGCTGATAGCGCGTCTAACGACTTTCTACATTTTCTCACCGCCCTTGACTTCACCACATCTATCCCTCCATCATGGCTTTTATGGCTTGACTATCAGAGTGATCGTCCTGTTGGCATGACCGTGCCTACCTAGTTCGGCTACAGCCTGGATATTGGCAGCTCGCTCCGCCTGAAAAACGCTACAGTGGTCGTTTATTCTGAAAGATTTGCTTAAACCTAGCGATTCGCAGAAGATGCCTGCGCCTTTGCCGATATCCATCTTGGAACCTTCGGTGTAGATGGCGATCTCTTCCTTCTCCCTAACTTCACTCTCATCCCATTCACTTCTTTCTGGTATTCAACCGCATTACTCACGTAAAGGTTATAAAAAGAATCACACTCAGGACGCTTCCTTGTGGAACTCCTGCCGCGATTTCTTTGAATTCGGAATATTCGTTTCCGTGCTTAATATCTCATATATTTCATTGGGAAAAGCTAGTTTTAGCTTATGTTTCAATTCAGTATGCCGTACTTTATCAGAAGCCTGGGAGACGTCAAGAAAAACGGTAGAAAATATTTTTTTATTCCTCAAGGGTTTTTTCTTTTGTATTAGTTTAATTCTGAACCCGAATTGGTGATCAATTAATTAATTATTAATAGTTGCTCCTCGATAATAGGATGTTAAGAATGTTAAAAATTCGGCCTCTTCATCTATCCCGACACTCATTTGCAATGATACTCCAGCTGTCAGCTCTTCGGATAAAGCCAATCTGCTTGCTGCTCATTTTGCAGCTAGCTCAACGCTCCCAGATTGTGCTTTATCTCCCACAGTACTCGAGCGCGTAGAACACTCCATGGGACAAATCCACTTCCGCACCCGTACTGTGACAAGAGTACTTCAAGATTTCAACATTCACAAATCCGCTGGCCCAGATGTTATTTCGCCTATCGTTCTGAAGAGGTGTTCTTCCACGCTGGCAAAACCACTGCGTAAGCTTTTCTATCTGTCCTATTCTTCAGGGCTCTTTCCGAGAAGATGGAAAACAGCATTTGTCAGCCCGTCCCAAAAAAAGGCGAATCTGCCTCTCCCTCCTCCTACCGACCAATTGCACTTACGTCCCTTCTTTCCAAGGTCATGGAAACGCTGATAAACCGTCAGCTTATGAAATATCTCGAATCCCGAAAACTTCATAATGACCGGCAGTACGGTTTTCGCAGCAACAGGTCCACTGGTGATTTGATGACATATCTAACCGAAAAGTGGAACCAATCTTTTCACCACGGTGGTGAAAGCAAGGTCGTTGCGCTTGATATTTCAAAGGCATTTGACAGAGTTTGGCATCAAGCTCTCTTGTCGAAAATGCGTGCATTTGGGATCGATGTTACCTTTATTCAATGGATTAGAAATTCCGTTTCGGAACGTTCAATTCAAATTCTTTTAAACGGATTAAAGTTTGCAATTCAATAAATAAATGCTGGTATTCCTCAAGGTCTCCTTTTGTCTCCGACTCTCTTTTTCATTTTTTATCAATGATCCAATGATCCTCAAGTCTTTTACTTCTAATCCAATCCATTCCTTTGCTGATGACAGTACCCTCAGCTTTACATATTCGTTTTCTGGGCAACGCCCCTCATCTTCGGGCGTTGAACTGGAACGGCAACGTATGTTAAGCTCATTAAATTCCAATCTCGACAGCATACTTAAATGGGGTAAAACCAACAGAGTGGAATTTAATGCTTCCAAAACGCAATGCTGTCTGCTGTCATTGAACCGAAACCCTAATTCTCTGCCATTATCCATGGATGGCACTTGCATCGCTGAAACCGAACGACTTTCCATTCTCGGTATGTGTGTTAATGACAACCTTCGTTGGAATGACCACATATTCGATGTCGCCAAGAACGCTGCGAAATGTCTAGGCTTCCTTAAGCGATGTAAGAAATATTCCCTTCTGATCTGGAAAAAATTTATTAGGCGTTTATTCGCCCTTGAGTATACTCCAATTACATATTTGGAGCTTCTTGACAGGATTCAAAACCGTGCGGTAAAACTTATTGGCGATCGCGAAATCACTTGACTCTCTTAGTCATCGTCGTAATGTCTCCTGCTTGTCATTGTTTTATCGGTATTTCCACCACCAACTGTTCAAATGAAATTGCCAGCTGCATTCCACCCCTACAGCAATTCAACCGCAATACTCGCCATGCTAGGAATGCACATTAGTTTACCCTTAAGCCTGTTTTCGGACGTACTGTGAAATACAAAGAATACAATACGAATGTGGAACGCTCTACCACGCTCTGTTTTTCCTGCACATTATAATTTACAAACATCAACGTGAATCGGTATCTCCTTTTTTCTAATCCTTCACTTCCCTAATGCCCGCACTGTGTTAAAAAAAATCATTATAAGGGTATCCAAATTCCTTTAGTGCACGTACATTATAAAAAAAAATGTAACCGATTTCAAATACTTTTAAAATACATAATTGGTAAAAATATATTGGCCTATACGATTTCTTGTCATATGGAGATTTTCCCGACTTTGGGACCATTATGACATCAGCTACTTTCCATTGTCGTGAAAGATATAATAACCTAAACGATGAGATAATCAAACATAGTAAGTGCTTTCCTAGGCAACTTTTTTAGGACCTGTCCCGTAATTAGATCGTATTCAGGAGCTTTGTTTAGTTTCAATTTTTGCATTTCATAACACAGTTCAAAAAGTGATACATTTTAATTTTAAAATTGTCAGGTATCCCGGCTAAGACCGTATATTCGAATAGCTCTTGACCGTCAAAGGGCTTAAAAGTTTCTTCTAAGTGCTCGGCAAAAATGCCGGCGCTTGCGATTTTGAATTTTTAATACTTTTCATAGCTTTCCAGAGCGAGTAGTTCGATCTCTTACTAGCGGTGAGACCGAAGATGAAGAAGTTTCGCGATTTTTAAAGTCCTGAATCTTGTTTTTTAAGAGTGCTACCAAGACTACCGGATGTAGTTTTACGTTGCGGAGCGCGAGATTGTTTGTTGCCAGTTTTTACGCGCTTTTCTTTTCTCCTTTAACAATTTGGTTATCCTCCAAAGGTTTTTTTATTTCGCCTTTGTTATTTTGTTTGTAAGGAGTATTATTTTGATTAATTGATCGACGTGGACTTCGACTTCAAGTTCACATGACAGTCTTTTAGTTGATACGCTAGTAAGTCTAGGTTGGCCCTCCTTTTCAATAAGCAGCCGCTAATTGTCAAAATGGCAGGCGAGTGATGAAAAACAATGAAACGAAATAGAATTTATAGGTGCACATTTATATGCGTTTCCCAAGAAAAATGGGTCCGAGTTCGAGGGATCCGAGTTACCCAGACAAGCTCCTATTTTCGACCGATTCGACTTTGAACTTGTAATTGCAACATATTCGCGCAACATTTTGTCTACAGCCTCTTATCCTCTTCTCAAATTTGATATTCGGAATTGATTTACAAATTTTAGCGTGTGTCAAAAATAGCCTGGTTTCAGGCCTTTGATTGGTCCCGTTTTACAGTTCTTCGTAGTATTTTACCATCAAACGAAAAAGAAATTTGCTTTTAACCATCCAACCAACAACATAAGTCCCTGATATTTAGTTTGCTAATTTGTTCCGAGGATATGGAACAGTTCACGTTTGTGGTGTAATACACGAGTTGGCTGACAGTTTGACCTAGTGTTGGAACAAACCTATATAGCACCGACCTATACCACCGACAGCAACAAAGCCTTCCCTCAATTAATTTTCGAACCACCACTAAATCCTTGCAATAAAGTAGACCCACATGCGCACATTTAATACTGATCCCGAGGAGTGATATAAGAATGTTAATTAGCATAAGTGTTACCAGGTCTTTTGATTACTCAAATTTCTAATTAAGCAAATTAATGCTTAAAATCGATTTAACACATCATGGGTGTTCTCCGGCGGCATCGTAAAAAGCAGCAACTTTATCGCCCAAGAAGCTAAGACTTATCTCCTGTTTTAACCTCTTCGAATAAATTAGAAGCAAACACACTTTAAACTTATTCCTGCACAGTCCCGCAACCCTTCTCTTGCCTCTTGCCGCGCAAACGATAAATAAAAAGCAGCAACAACAACAAAAAAAAAAAAAAAAGATGTTACCAATTTATTTATAGCTGAAGCTTCCCAAAGGTCCTTGCACACGCCTCAACTGACGACGCACTGAAACTCCACTCCCCTCCTACCCATTCTACGCATGTACATATAACATCATAAACAAAGCATCTAATAAACTTTACAACTTTATTAAGGACATCATATCACCAGGCACACATCGTTGCCGTATCGTTGTCGTAGTAGTATCAGCCAGCAAAAGCGAGAGAAACCCAATTAATTTCTTGTCCCTAAAAATAGCTCCATTGTACAACACCGCACGAAGATAATAAATGAAGTGAAAACGGTTTGAGTGTGTGTGTGTGTGTGTGAGTGAAAGTATACGCGTATGCCGCAGTGACTGACAGATATTGGATTTTAGGTTTAGGTTGGTTATTTAAATAGAAATCACTAAATCAATTAACGCTGTCCGGTGCTTAAAAGTCTATCGATTTGATTTTGTGATCTCGTTTTTGGAACGTGTACCCTTATGTTTTTGAAACAAGATAAATTTTGTCAGAAATAGAAGAGAACTTTATCATGGGCTACTGGGGAATAAATGTGAATAGAAAATCAGAAGGGGGAGGAAAACATAGGATTAGTACATGAGCTTAACTGGGTGTTAAGACCTTTGCAAACAAAGTTACCAAGTTTAAATGTCAGGGACGTAATTTGTACCTATAGGAATTACAGAGGAGGATAGTTTTAGCATTTCCAAGCTCATCATCATCATCGGAAAAGGAAGAAATTGCAAATATGTAGAAAGCTTCAGATTTTGTCATCGTCCAGATTACAATTATTTTCAATTGGAATTGACAAGCAAGTATCTTATCGTTATCACATGTAATCGCATAACATACAGTTCATGAGGTTAAAATGTTTGAATAGAAAATAATAAAATGTAACCGTTCGATTTATTTGTGGCTGAAGATCCATAACACCTATCGACGTACTGAGCTCTCGTTCACCATCATTTGAAAATACTTTTCTCTCACTTCACGGACGCGTCGAGAGACCACGGCTGGAACTTTGGTCATATATTTTTTACTTGGTCACATTGTCATTTTTTAATTTCATTTGGTCATTTTTTCTACGAAAGGAAAAAAAACAAAGTAAAACTCGATTTTACATTTTATGTTCGCAAAAATGAAATAAGTAAAATCCGACATTTTAAATTTAATGGGATATAACTTGCGTTGGGGTGATAGTAGACCCCACTACCATACCATACCGTCGGATTTCCATTAAATTTCATTTGATGTGACTTAAGGTACGAAGGTACCCTGCCATTAAATGACGCTGTGACGTAAAAATCGCGTCACAAAGCAGTCATTTTAATGTCGTTCTGTGTGATCGCCATTTTTGGGGTAACATTTTTGCCAATATCAAGAATTTGGCATATTGCAAGAAATGGAATACGAACCGTTGCCGCCATGTGCCTACTATTTGGGGACTATTCAGTTGTGAATGAGAGTGTTGTGAATTTAAATGCAACGATGGCGAAAAAATTACTAAAAAGGCAGAGAGCAGTAGTGAATCGGGTTAGGGAAATAAGCCATTCGTGGAGCGTGTTTGATTGTGGCGGTGCAACAGCAATGGGCGCTTTGGGATAGCTCAGTTCTAGAATACAAACTTCAGCATGTCAAAACCGATTCTTGAGAAATTGTTGTACTATAGCTGGCCAACGATGCAGTTGATTAAGCAGAAGCCAGAAAGAAGTGGAATACCATGCGCAGCAACTTTAAGATATTCGTGACGAAACTGCGCAAGACAATGTCCGGTCAAGGTGCAGTCGATGCAAGTGAAGGAAAATATTCACATCAATGAACTGACCGAAGTGGAACAATCGAAGGAGTCGGTGTCAACCATGGAACTGGGGAAATCTGGGAATTAATACCATCATCGCAAGAAGTTCTTTTTGACTTTTTTTTTTATTTTTTTTTTTTTTCATTTCATTTAATTAAAAAAGTCGCACGTATGCGTCTTCACTGAGAGAAAAACACTAAATGCCAGAAGCTATATTTTACTCATTAGCCATTACCTTCTGATTGCAAAACAGATAATCGGACATCCCAACGGAAAATTCCAAATAACTCGCAGTGTCCGTCGTATCATTTTGGGACAAAAATGACGATGAAAGTTATTTCGTGTGATCGCCATTTTTTGGAAAATGACCACCGACGAATTGTAGCTTGAATATCACTCTAATGCGACATTTTTCCTGACGTCACAGTATCATTTAAATGATTCGAACAAATGGCCGTATAATCGTAAATTTATACGTAAATATAAGAAAGAACACTTCAATGTAAAGTGAGTGTATGATAGATTTATGTCGGCCAAAGTATACTCAAATGAATGTGATGAATTTATTGTTCTGTGTTTTCAACTCTGAATTTCGGACTTCTATTTTGGCCATTTTTGGCTGAAGTCGGTCATTTTTTGCAAGTGGCAACCGAGTCTGAGACACGACAGCCTTGCATCCTCTGCGATCTCAAGCATGTAGCTTTCAGGTAAAGTGCCTGGCATCCACAAGAATTGGTTTCAAAAACGAAGAATTTAATGTAGATCTTAAATTGCAAAGAACGACCGCATACTCCAATATTTGCATCTACAGGGTGTTTTTTTTAGAGGTATAGAACTTAGAATTGAAATAAAACACAAGAAAATCGTTTTAATGTCCATCAATTTGGCTTTATTGGAAGGATAATTGAATGCCATTAATGTTTAAATATGAATCCGGGCTGGCTGGTTCGAATAAAGACAAGCTCTAGACTTGTCCAACTTTCAACCACTTTTTCAAGCATTTGGGGCTGTCGCCGACATATATGCAATAACGCCACGAATGTTGTCTTCCAAGTCCCCTAACGTTTCTGGTTTGTTGTCGTAGGCGAGCGGCTTCACATATCCCCAAAGAAAATGATCCAATGGTGTAAAATCAAACGATATCTTGGTGGCCAATTGGCAGGTCCATTCCGCGAAATTATGCGCTCATCGAATGTTTCCTTTAATAAATTGATTGTGACGTGCGCTGTGTGGCATGTAGCGCCGTCTTGTTGTAACCACATCTCACCCACATTCATGCCATTCAATTCGGAAACAAAATAGTCGGTCACCATTAACGGTAACTGACTCCCCATCAGCATTTCGGAAGAAGTATGGCCCAATGACTCCACCCATAGAGCACACCAAACAGTCAGTTTTTTGTGGATGTAATGGTCTCATGTGGATTCTCTTCACTCCAAATGCGGCAATTTCTTCCACAAAGTTGACGGATAAAGCTTCAATTGCTGCGCACGGTAGCGAATCGATTCATTCGGGTCCTCTTCAAAACTTTGCTCTACAGCGGCAATTATTTCTTCGGTACACACTGTTCGACGTCTCTGCGGATGCGTGTTATTACATAGAGTAAACGTAGTGCGAAAACGATCCATGGTTAACCGAATTAATTGCTCTGATGGACGATTATGCCGACTATAAAATGAACGGAGCTTGCGGTAAACTTTGCGAACTGAACCATTATTTTCGAAATAAATTTGCACGATTTGCAAGCGTTGTTCATTTGTCAACCTGTTCATGGTGAAATGGCAAACCAAATAAATGACATAATGACATTAGAGTTGCCAGATTTGACCACAAAATGTCAGTTTTATCTCGATTCGAAAAACCAACCTCTAAAAAAAACCCTTTACATCCTTATGTCATCCGCTTTTACAGATTACGTTAGTATCGTTACGTTTGACGTCAGACATCATTCTCATTTTAAGATTCTGGAGTTGTTCATTAGAGGAGGTTACATGGAGAGTTCTTAAACAGGTGCGCATGGCACTTAGGAGCAATCAAGTGTTAAAATTCCTGCCTCATGCTTAGGAACTTATACTCCATTTGAATACGCTGGTTCAATACGAACCTTATAACTTTATTTCAAGAAAAAGCAAATATTACAAAATGGTTGATTTGAAACACCCCAAGAGGTTGACCGCCATCTATGTTCTAAAACTAATAATTTTGCGTAGGGCTTAGTGTACATTCTTTTTTTTTCGTTCCTGCAAAATTGGTGCCACTTTTTAATGCAATCATTCGATTAAAATGAAGAGATACTTCCATAAGGGAGTAACTTCATCACTTTTATATTTCAAAGTTTCGAAACAACTTTCGTTACATATTTGCATTCGCGGCGTGATGCGAATAAATTTTATTCACAGATTGACTGATGCAATCCCAACTAAATGTCAAAGTCCACGGACTGCGCACACATCCGCCATTTGGAATAGCAAACCCAAGTGCAATCACTCTAAATGTAACCAATTGTTTGTCCATTTTATTGATCACATCACATGCAAAATATCGTACAAAAAAGAACAAATTTTCAAAAAAAAAAAAATTCACTCCCCATTGAAGTGTCGGATTAGCAAAATACCAACAAATATAAACCCTCTCCGCAGAAAATATACGCCAAATACAAATACACGTATAAATGTATAAAGTATACACAACTAAATGATACCATAATTGAGATGGCATTCACGCGTACACCAGACAGTTGGTATGCCCTCGTTGCTTGCTGTATGTAGCTTCAGTGGGTATCCTTTTTGCGGTTTATGCCGATCTCATCATCATTGACTACATCTCAGTTGCTGGTTGGTTGGATGGTGTCTTCCGAAAGTCATCATTAAAAAAGAATGTCTCCATAAATATCAAGCTTATGTCAATAGAGGAAGAGCTATCCTGTACACAAACAAACACGCACACAGTCACAACATGTAAAAAAGAGATATCCCTTTGGCCTTTCAAAAACGAAAAAAAAAAAAAAAAACATCCAGCAGCAGTAGCAGCCGCAGCAGCACCCATAAATGGTCACAAACAGTGATGATGTACCCCAGTACTATAGTAAGCAGTTCCAGTTCCACCCATCAATAATAGTTCACTTAAGGGGATGAATTAAGGACCCACTCACGCCCATATCCTGGAACAGAAGGATATGATGGCAAACCACTTCAACAAATATTCATTGTGTATGGCATACATGCTTGGGGCTAGCGAAATATTTATTGCTTGAGCATAAAAGTCAGCCATTTAGTTTGTCCGGACAGACAGCACACACAAGTGTCCTTTTAAGCCATGCTATCCCAAGGAATATCCACCCGCCACCCCATCTTCCTACCCGCCCAGCATTTATTTCGGCCTATCAATCTCCCCCAGAGCCTATCTTTTCTCGCATATTCCCTCGTTGGTGTAATTTAATAGAAAATAAAAGAAAATGCTCTCCCCTTTTTTCACTTTGGGATTTTTATTCAAAATTTTGTTCCGGAACAGGAACACACTCTGAATGAACATACGAGTATATAGAGAGGATGCACAATAAACGGAAAAAAGGATCTTGAAGAAAAGTTTTCTTCAGCATTTTCTTACGTTCCTATCCATTGTGAATGGAATTTGTTTCAAAAGTTCGGCGAATGAACTTGTTCCAACTATCGTCCTTTTAAAGTGAAGGACCGTCACCGACATCGTGCCAACGAAGGATTTCCTATGCCGTTTAGTAGGGGGTTTAACTCTCCAACATGGACAACAAAGCCAAACAGCATATGGAATGGAATTTCTATTTCAAGGATGTCGGTGTTGTATCCACACTCTAGCTAGAACAATGGGAGGTGCGAGTTGGGGGTAAGTTTTATTAGTAAATTGAAATCAAATCCTGCCTTAGGAATGGAATGGTTTTTTATAAAGATATTTCTATGTCGTCCTTAATTTTCATTCTCTAATAATGAGCAAGAAGGAGTGGCAGGAATATAGGGTTGATGCTATGACAAAAAAAAAAAAAAAAAACAAAAAAACACCCACAAAGATCTAAAGAAATGTGTTGCTAAGATTTCCCACAAGATTCTCAATGCACACGCAATCAAAACTTTTGCGGAACACACAAAGGAATTGTTGGGATGATTGTGTTGTTAGCAAGAAGCCAAAGTTGACCCTATTTAAAAGTGGAATAATTGTTCTAAGCTTTATCGCCAGAGAATGGGAGGGAGAGAGGGAGGAAATGCAGAGAGGCAGAGAGGGCCACAAGAAAGAGAGTATTATTGGCGTAAAGGAATGTGGAAAACTTTCTGAGCGAAAGGATTATTTTCGAATGACGTAGGTCTGTGAAACAATTGCAAGCCAGAAGATAATAGCATTAAGCATTAGAGCATTGTTGTTATCAGTTTTGAGAATGCCTGCAATGCAGCTATCTCTTCGGCTCATAAGATTAATTCTTTGTTTGACCTAATTGGTTTGGTTATCGTTAATCTATCTAATAAATAATGTAAACAATGCCACAGTTTAGTGATGAATTGTTTAGGGGGGGGGGGGGGTATGCTTTTGGGGGATAACTGGGATTATCCAAATAATGCGGTCATTTGTCATACATTTGGTTTTGACATTCTATGGGGTTATTGGTTTTAAATGGGGACACTAGTTATGGCAGGGTTGCTAAAACTTTTAGAGTTCAACGTAGACAGTTCTACACTCGGGAGATAATTTTGGCAGCAATTCAAGGAGTTTAATTTTATTTTTATAAAGAGTTTGTCCTGACTCGCTTCTGGCTTGAAGACGGATTCAGCGGCTCATAGCCCAACGGGTGTTATGGGGTTTTGTTGGGATACGACTCATCTTTAAAGGATGGATAGATAGAAACCTGTTTTAGAGGTCGAACGCTACGGAGCGTTAAACATTTTCAGGAAACATATTTTTTTCTACAAAAAAAGAACACTCCATCAAGAAAGATTTAGGCCACTCCGCTACCCTTAATTATCTATGGGTCCTTTCAAGAAATATTGACGCACATCGACAGCAGTTAGGTTAGGTTAGGTTGAAGTGGCAGTCGGATAGAGATCCGACTCACTTAGACCTATGTAAGGTGCATTGCGATACCACGTGAACCTGAAGTTCCGGCCTACTCGTTGAACCATTTTGAGCTGCTTATAAAGCGTGAGAGACATTTTGGGGACGGTAGAGTTTAGAGCGTTAAGATCTTTATAGAAGTAAGCTCCTATATGCAGATTTCAATTCCGGGAGAGAGCAGGACATCCGCAAAGAAGGTGTAGAGTAGTCTCTTCCTCCTCCTCATTCATACAGCTCCTACAGAAGTCTTTTGAACAAGCGCCAAGCCTTGTTGCGTGCCTGCCTATCAGACAGTGTCCAGTTATGACACAAGTTGTAGCACTGATGTGCGTTCTATTAAGGGTAATCAAACTCTTTGAGCGTCTTAGTTCTAGTTTAGGCCAAATCTGCTTCGTTGTCAGACAAGCAGTACCACTTGTCGATCTGTGGTTGGTTTTTTCTTTGGCATCCAGTTTTAAAAGGTGTTTGCATGTGGAAACTGGTATGCCTCGGGAGCCTTTTTAGGCTAGATTGAGAGGGTAGTTCGAAGCTTGGCGAGTTCGTCAGCCTTGCAGATTTTCGGAATTCTCTATGAATGATCGGCAATCTAGGGCTACTAAAGAGTTAATAGAGACAGAGTCCAGACACTTAATTGTCGACTGCTGTCCGAAAAGATTCGAATAATGGATATCACGTATTTTTTAGCCAGGACAAGACTTCCTTTATCGTCATAATTTCCGCCTGGAAAACACTAAAAGAGATGTGTAGTCTATATTTTTTGGAAGGATTCTGAGTGTGTTCAGAATTGCAGAGTGGCCGATTTCATTTTCGGTCCAATGAGAGGTTGCTTTGAGGCGAATGGCCGCGATAGCTGCTGACTCTGTCTGCTAAAAATATCTAGGGGTATTTAATGGAACAAAATGTCCACTGCAGCTGGAGTTCGAAGTGGTTCGAAGTGCTCCACTTATGCAGAAACATGCTGATCTCTGTACCTTGCCTAGTTTTTCGCGATTTATCGGCTTCTCTAAGGTAGTCCACCAGACAATCGCTCCATATGTTAGTTTTCGTCTTACAACCGAGATATGTAGCCAGTAAGTAATTCGGGGTTGTAGTCCCCACTAGTTACCAGTAGATTTTTTGCAAGAAAATAGGGCTATCGTAAGTTTCCGGACCCTGTCTTATGCATATTCGATTTCCAACTGAGCTTCATAGCGACCCAAGTACTTGGCTTTATCAGAAAATACCAAGCTGGTACCCCTGATTAAAGGGCGGGTCGACAAGTGTGATTTTTTATTTCCTAGTAAAGAGGACAAGTTCAGTTTTGTGGGGGTTAACGCCTAGACCACAACAGCAGTTAGATAGTTCAGAGAAAGGTGTTTCGCTGCATGAGGAAGTACCTAGTCCACTTTTACACTGATGGATCTAAGAGTGAAGAAATTTTTTTCGACAGTCTTTAACTTTATCCCTCTTTTTGTCTACCCAATCATTGCAGTGTGGTTTCAGACGGAGATAATAGCGCAATAGTTGGTTTAAAAGAAATGCTTCTAACTTTTGAGTATAAGTCAAGCATCGTCCTTGCGTCTATCGCAAATTGTGCGACAGTGAAAAAAACTAGGGGACCCCCCCTAGGAGCATGCACCAACTCATCTGTAAAATATGGTCGAAGGAAAGTATGCCCAATGAATGGAACCTCAACATTGTTTGCCCGATCCTAAAGAAAGGAGACCCTCTGTACTGCGCCAACTACAGAGGTATCAGTCTTCTTAACATCGAACGCCTGAAGCCTTTCGTCAATAACCTGATTGATCCTTATCAGTGTGGCTTCAGGCCAAAAAAGTCTACCATCGACCAAATATTAACACTACGGCAGATCTTGGAGACAGCCCAGGAACTCCAAATCGATACCCATCAACTTTTCATTGATTTTAAGGCTGCCTATGACATTATCGGCCGAACGCAACGGGATGTCACTGGCGCGTTCGTAAGTATTGAGACGGAAGCGGAGCGAAGATGGACTTGGCGGTCAATGAGGGCAAGACAAAGAAATGACACCCGCCACACCGACGTCTCGGACATTAAGATTAAACGATTAAACTGACATTAAACGAAGAATTACTCATGCCAATCGTTGTTTCTTTGGGCTAAGAAAGCAATTGAGTAGCATAGCCCTCGCTCGAACAACAAAAGTGACCCTTTATGAGACGCTAATATTGCCAGTCCTTCTCTATAGCTCAGAGGCATGGACTCCATCAAAAGCGGATGAGGCCACTCTTGGTTATTTTGAGAGGAAAATTGTTTGAGTAATTTTTGGTCCCGCCCGCATACACGGTGAATGTAGGACGCGATACAACGATGAACAGCGACATCGACTTGGCCAGAAGAGTGAAGGTCGAACGACTGACGGGGCTGGGTCATGTAGAGCGAATAGACGTGAATGATCCGGCCCGGAAGATCTTCCAATACACACCCGAGGAACGGCGCAGTAGAGGAAGACCGCAACTCAGGTGGCGCACCCTTAACCAACTTAGACAGCTGGCCAAAGATCGTACTGGCTGAAGACGTTGCTTGAGGCCTAGGTCCACCTTACTTACAAGGTAAGTTAGAACTCTTCAACATACTCTTAGCGCCACATTCCAAGCAACCATCGATTTGTAAAGTCGATTATAGGTAAGAATTCTAGCAATGTTGTTTAAAGGCAACATCAACGGCCTGGTGAACTGTGATGAGGACATAGATCAAAGCAGGGTGTCTCTGCTATGAGACCGTAACCAACACTTGTCCTCAAACAGTATGAAAGACTCTACAAGTTCGCAATTCGCATGAGAGCAAGTGCAACAAGGCTTCAAGATCCGGTGAAGAACTACAAACTCCCTCAAAAGGCAATTTTCAACAACGTTCCTATACAACTGAGGTAAAGAGGGAGGATTTAAAACCACTGGATAACACTGCATTGCTTCAAAACGTGCATTTGATTGGTCTCGGTGACGAAGTGATTCAAAACTGGGAGGTCAGTCGATATTTTTTGAGGTTAAACCGAACAGGCGAACGAATGAGGATGGGACTGATCATGTTATGAACAAATTGAAATAATTAATTTTGTTCTTGTACAAAATAACCGTAGAAAATTCTATGATTTATGTTAAGTTAAAGTTTTATTCATTCAGATTAGCGCTGCACTACAAATAATTTTGCCAAAGTGACAGACAATTTGCTAGCGCATGATCGGTAGCAAAATTCAACAAAAACGCTTCGCAGCGCAATATGAACTTAATTCGCAAAAGTCGCATGCGTTCTAAAACCGCATCAACTCAAGGTTCGATGCAATTTGCATGCAACTTGCACACTTGCAGCAAAAAATTAATTAACCCGACATACTTGAGTCAGCGCTGCGAAAGACATTTACAAGCGTGTGACAGCCGAATGATTTGATGTAATGACTACGGTAAATTTACTGTTTCTTTATTCCATAGATGGTCAGAAAAATTCAAAAAAACCTACCACAACTGATTTAGGAATATAATCGACAACACCCACATCAACTATGTAAATCATCAGCTTGTTGTTTGGTGGCGTTTTAAAAGTTGGTTGCAAAAGCCTACATTAGAATCGCTAACAATAAATAGTTACTTGCTACACCAAGACTGAGTAACATTTAAACAAGTGTGTTTTAATTTATTTTTTGTCGTGAATCGTGATCGATGGAGTTCTAATAGATGGCTATCTGAAAAAAAGCTAAAAATATGTTTTTATTTTTCTACTAACAAAGCAGCACCACATGTCGACGTTTAAATACATAATAATTTTATTTTCATTCTCTACTCGTAGGAATTGTTGTTTTTTTTTACTTACCTAAGGCACGTATATTTATTTTTATAAAAAAAAAGAAGAACAAACACACGAAATCCATAACCCCCTTATTTGGCAATGTTAGTTAGTACATTTTGCCAGCGACAGACGCAGTTAAATATGCAATGATGTCAACAAAAAAAAAAACTTTTGTGAAACCGCTTGGACAAATATTTTTGTTGTTTTTGTAATAAATATTCAAAGATACATAACGTAAAATATAAGGATCTGTAATAAAATAAATACGTTGTATGATAAAAAAAGTTTCTATTTGTTCAGAGACGGAAAAGAATGCATACGTTGAAGTCATATTTAAAAAAAAAATGGAGATATGATTCAACGCAGTGACTTCAGGTAGTGACTTCAATAGGGAACAGATTATTGAAACAATTATTTTAAGTAATCAGCTTGTACAAATTTTTAACATTATAATTGCTGCTAATTGGTAGGTATATAATTTAAAGTTGGCAACACTATTTTAACTGGCGGCCATTTTTTCAGCTGTCAAGTGATTTTTTTTTAGTTTGGTTTGGCATTTCAACATGAATAGACCGACGCCTTACGAAGGCTTTCAAATTATGAAAATTTATTTTGAAAATCATGATTCTGTTCGAAATACGTCCACCAGAGCAATCAATTTCGCACCACGTTTAGATATATATATATTAGGCGTAAACGGCCCATACAGGACCTAAACCCTACGTTCTCCAACCATTGTTTGTGCGAAGTTATATTTTTGACACGAATGGCGGGACCTACAGTTCGAAATATCCATAACCCTCGGTCGAGTCCGACGGAAGCGCTCAATGTGATTGTAGACATGCTTTCAATCGCTTCATGGAGCGCAGTAAGATTTCAAGTAGCCGGCTGTTGGTTCGAAAGACCCTACGGGCACTGCAATATCCTCGATTTAATACCTACCACGACAGGACTACGTCTAAGCTCGTCGAGGAGTGTGGGAAGATACTGTCTAGAGCGGGCCGTCTGTTTAGAATCTCTCTTATCTGACTTCCCGGGCACAGCAACATAGAGGGGAATGAAAAAGCCGACGAGGTGGCCAGAATTGGCTAATACCTTCCGGAACCGGAATCCTGCGCGGTGGAAGTTTTCCCCCTTTGGCCAAGACTAGGCGTAAGGCGTTTGGTAAACCATTCATTGACAACCTCTCAGATATCTCGGACAAGGGTCTCAATGATATCAAAACCTTTCTCAATTCCACCGTGTGGATCTCAGCACACACACCCATTACCCTTTACTCTAAGGTCATCATGAGTGGTAGCATCAGAACGGCGCTTTAGCTCTTATTGCCTAGGTGCTGGTCTATTCTCAGAGGAATTAAATATACACCACTCCATCAGACTCGCTGATCATAGAAGTATTTTTCAAGCTGAGGTTTTGTAAATCGTGGACTCGGCCCGTACTGTATCAATGTCG
The DNA here is from genome assembly GCA_963576555.1 of Ferdinandea cuprea. Classification (NCBI taxonomy): domain Eukaryota; kingdom Metazoa; phylum Arthropoda; class Insecta; order Diptera; family Syrphidae; genus Ferdinandea; species Ferdinandea cuprea. The sequence continues at coordinate 138,359,213 of OY754958.1, forward strand.
GCAATACCACGGAATCATATTACCATTTTCATTAACAGTTAAGCGGCCATTAAGGCAGTTAATGCTATTGAAATCAAATCCGCTTTCGCATAGAGCTTAAGGCTCAAGGTATGTCTTTGTTGGGTTCCTGGGTAACAGGGCCATAACCGGTAATGAGATGGATAGTGAAAATAAGACCTCATGAGTTATATGGTCTTATTTCAATGACTACCCCGAAATAAGGTCTGCCGCGTTTTTTTTTCTAAAAACCTTAATGATTTTGTGATGGTAATGGAACCATGTCACCACTTAAGTGAGGCATAAGTCCCAAATCAAATTTGTAAGTGGGACATAAGTCCCAACTTTTTCTGTTGGGACTTATGTCCCACTGCGCCCACTCTGCAATCCAGAGCCCAATAACAGGTGGAAATCTATAACCACTTGTGACATATCACGGAAACTATGGCCAGAACATAATAAAAACCGAACAAAAAAGCTTCTACAGTACGAAAGAACATCAGCGTCCAAGCTGGTTGGTGCTTTAACTGGTCATAATTTTTTTAAGAAACCACATGATGAAACTAAATCTAAAGAATGACGACATTTGTAGCGGCTGCGGCGATGAAGAGCTCCACGAGAACACTCCTCACTATCTCTGTCACTTGAGGAACAGAACATTTGAAAGTTTCTTATACTAAGAATTTGAGGAATTGTCATATCACCTAACCTAACCTATCGTTTCACCTATCGTAGCTTTAGATTTAGTTTTAAAGCCTTAGTTATTAAGTTGGTTTTATGTATTGGAAACAAATTTATTTGCTTCGATTTACTTCTAACTCAATGCAAGAAGAAACGAAGAACCGAATTAAACGACGAGATTATGATCAGGATTATAGGGATCATAACCCTTCCACTTCACTGCATTCCTACTGGTCCGCCTGTGGGGTTCGCCGGTTCGACCTCAAAAAATATCTGCAGGCATCCCGATTTTGGATCACTTCATCATTGAGGCAAATCAAATGCTGGTGTTTCCGCATTTGTGTGATCCAGGAGTTTTTAGGCCTGCCTCTCTTACGCGATTGTAAGGGAACATTTATTGCCATTGCCTTTTTGACTGGGTTCGTATGATCCCGCCTTTGAACGTGACAATACCAACTGAGTCGGTCGTGCTCCAATTTTTTCGAGATGGGTTCTTTGACGTGAAGGCTTCCTCGGATTCGGGAACTTCTAAAACGAAGAACTCAATTACAGAGCAAAAAAGCAAACAAAGCTATTTTTTGGACGTTCGTTCCTTTTCGAATTTTAGACAATTTTTTATTTCAACTTTTCAGTGACAGTTCATTTTTTTTTGAGCGATTGTAACAGTAATGGGCTTAAGTTATTTTTTTCCGATTGTAACGGGGGCGATTGTTCACATCAGTCAGTCTACTACGACCCAATTTAAGCAACGAAATATGTATCAAAGTCAATATCTTTAGAACAGGGTTTTATTGCTCGTAATCCGTAGTTTATTTTAAGTTAAGGTTCAATTACAACAGAAATAAATACTTCCAACCTTCGAGCGAATTCGTCAAATGAATACATGTGCATCAACCTCATATCGACCTTCAATTTTGTGCACCACAACAACAAGTCCGTTAATTTGTGAATTTTCTAATTGAATTTACACCTCAGGCGAACAAACTTCCAATGACATACAAAAAAAAAAACTCGTTCCATGCCCGTCAAAGTTTACACCTACATCTGAATCTGCAAACAAATAAAAAAGAGAGACCAAAAAAAAATTTACCTTTTTAACAACTTCTCGCTTCTCAAAGTCAATCATTGCCGGATTACGATCGGATATATCCAACTGTGAGTCCCAATTCCTCTTGGGATCAAACTTGACAGCGGCTACCTCCACCATTTCGTCTTCATCTAGTTTCGTTGAGTCACCACTCGTCGTCGATGTCGTCCGCATATCAGAAGCTGCCACCGTTGCGCCAGCTACCGTAGTAGCAGCAGCAGCACCGGCCGCCAAAATTACACCATTCGAACTGAATACAATCGAGTCGACATTTCCGTCGACAATTGCCGCCGCATTTATCGGCCCGTCACCCGATTCACTGTAATTCCTTAAACCGATTTCGATTACGATTTTATTGCGATTTAAATTCTTTGGATGATTTGATGCGAGCAGATTGTAGTCCCTACCCTGATGATGATGGGCACTCGCACTCACCGAATCACTGGCGACCTTTTCACGGAGTTTGATTATATTCGATATGTTAAGACTGTTTGTCAGCGTGATGCCGGTAATAAAGACTAGGACTATCGTTATCGTGATGCCAATGACAAGCAGTGTTGGCATACGAAAACATTTTGAATTGCACATCGTTGACGTTTTTTGGCGACGGTGGCGACAGTAGTGGCTGTGTGGTGTAGACGCGGCAGGGAAGACAAACAATATTTATAGTCGTCGTTGCGTTTTTTTTTTTTTTTGCTTTTTTTTTATCTCTTCACTAAATCCCAACAAAATGGAAGGCACTTTTTATATTTTGTTTGCGAATAAATCTTAAGCACTGCTCGGAGGCGCGGCGCACATCATACGTTGTGTTAGTGTCAGTGTGCAGAGTGAGTGAGTTGTGTCACATGACAGAGCCCAGATGAAACCGAAACGATATGAATGTCAGTTGATTGCGCGTTGTGTTTTTTTTTCCCCCTTTTAGGTTACCTGTATAGTGGGAGGAGGAGGACGAGTATAGGGGATGAATTTTTGTTTTAAAAAAAAAAAAAAGAACAAGGGAGCTACGTTGTGGATTGATTGTAAAAGTGACAGCGTTGAATGCGTAATTTTAAAACCAGAAACACGTAGTTCTCGTAGCGTATGGTTTTGTGCTCTGTCACAAGTGCTTTTTTTAAGGCAAATTCTTTGCAATTTATATCTGTGTTACTACATTCGGGGGCTTACGCTAGGACTCTTCTCTGTTTGTAGTTTAAGTTTCCCCCCATTTACAAGTGCTGAAATTGGGTCAGAAGGATTTGACTACCTGACAAAATACAACTGACTACCTATAGAAGTTTCCGCATTGCATAGGCGGAAGGTAGTTCTTTGTTTTCGTAATTTAACAACTCAAACACGAATGTCACACTGATCTACTTTAAATGTCATAAAAGCAGAGATTGTTATTGTCAACACTTTATTTAGCTGATAAATGGGATGAATTATTTACCTGTCAACTGCAAACTTCTGATGTCAATGTGCATCGCTCAAATGCATGAACAAAAGAAAAACCGCAAATTATGGCGTGCAAGTTGTTTTAATTTTTTATTTTTTTTTGTGTGTGTTTGTGTGATTAAAATTGAAATGCATGGCGACGCAGTAATGGCACTTAGCTGACAGTTGATTAAAAAGTAGGTCGATTTTATTTAATTATTTATAATCGACTCGGCAAAAGAATTTACATGTTAATTCCAACGCATGTTTCAAACTTGAACGAAAAGTTAATTAAAATTTATTTTACGCTGCTTTATGTAGCTGGACATGGGCATTCTTTTATTGTTGTTGTTGTTGTTTTTTTCGAATACAACAATAACATCACTATGGTACAGGTACAAGTAGATACAGACTTTATGTTTTATTATTACGAACAAACACGGCGGGTATGAAAAGTAGGCGCGTTCGTTTGCGAAATGTATTCGAATTCACCCGCTGCGACACGCAAAACCAATAGCTTTATTGATATTTACCTGACACAGTGAAGTGAATTTCAGTTTGTTTAGAGCCTAAATGAGTTTTCGAAAAACACAAATGTCAAAAGTTACTTTTCGGTGGAACAACGATGAACTATGTTTTATGGTGGAATTGTAAAATTGTTTTTTGAATATTTCTTTCATCGGTTTCGAAATATTGAAGAAGATAGCCTCACGTAACTAAATGAAGTAATTTAGTGTTTATAGGTGGTTTTTTTTCGACGTATAGAACTTCGAATTGAAATAAAACACAAGAAAATCATTTTAATGGCCATCAATTTGGCATTATTGGAAGGATAATTATGCCATTAATGTTTAAATATGATTTCGGGCATGTGGCTGGTTCGAATAAAGACAAGTCTAGAGGTCCAATTTTCAACCATTTTCAAGCATTTGGGGCTGTCGCTATATGTCGGCAATAACGCCACGAATGTTGGCTTCCAAGTCCCCTAACGTTTCTGGTTTGTTGCCGTAGGCGCACGACTTCACATATCACCAAAGAAAATAATCCAATGGTGTCAAATCACACGATCTTGGTGACCAATTGCAAGGTCCATTCCGCGAAATTATGCGCTCATCGAATGTTTCCTTCAATAAATCGATTGTGACGTGCGCTGTGTGGCATGTAGTGCAGTCTTGTTGGAACCACATATCATCCACATTCATGCCATCCAATTTGGGAACAAAATAGTCAGTTATCATGGCTCTGTACCGGTCTCCATTAACGGTAACTGTCTCTCCAGCATCATTTCGGAAGAAGTATGACCCAATGACTCCACCAGCCCATAGAGCACACCAAACAGTCGGTTTTTGTGGATGTAATGGCGTTTCAAAGATCTCGTGTGGATTCTCTTCACTCCAAATGCGGCAATTTTGCTTGTTGACGTAGCCATTCAACCCAAAATGAGCCTCATCACTGAACAAAATTTTTGCGATGAAAATCAGCATCGATATCAATCTCATTTTCGGCCAAAATCACGACGCATTGTATGGTCTCTCGCAGCTTTAATTCTTGCACAAGCTGGATCTTGTAAGGTCGTAAGAAGAGATCTTTGCGCAAAATCTTCCATAAAGTTGATGGGCAAAGCTCCAATTGCTGTGCACGGTGGCGATTCGAGTTCGAATCGATTCATTAGGGTCCTCTTTAACCGTTTGCTCTACAGCGGCAATTGTTTCTTCGGTGCGCACTGTTTGACGTCTCTGGGGATGCGTATTATCACATAGAGTAAACGTAGTGCGAAAACGATCCATGGTTAACCGAATTAATTGTTTTGATGGAATTAATTATTTTATTATCTTAGTTAGTGAAGTAGTTTGCAAACCTATTAGTAAACTATTGTAACTTAATACCCATTCCGTTATATAACGGATATTTAAGTATATCAAAAGACGGAAGTTGTGTTAACCACATGTTTGGTTTGCTGAAAGCTACTAAGTCTAAAGCGTAACATTTCACTCATGTGATGAACATATATCTGTAAGTAGAAGATGTGTTCTTTTGCAAAGACATCTAAATTTCTATATTTACTGTTGATACAGCAATAGTTTTTTGTTAAAAATTCGATAATCCTTAGAGTAATATTGCTTTGAAAGTTTCCGAAAACAAATCTCACACATACTCCCGCCAAAAGATTTACAACCAAATGGAGCTTAAGAAACTCATACACGAGCCTATAAAACTAAGTCCGGAGGGGGAAAATGGCAGGAAGATTTATATTTTTAGACCAAGAACTCAATAAAAACCAACATTTGCTCGCAGAAGGAGCAAAAATGTGTATTCCTCTGCATATCTAGTGTCCACCTGATCCCTAACACCAACCTAACTTCTGCGGAAAACACTTTAACACATAGTGTAACATTTCGACGTGATATGTGATATGACCATGACCATTTATACATGCTACCCAGGCATATATATCCCTACCCATATTCCCCTAGCTCATCACACATTACCGTCGTAATGAGGCTTATCATCGACGGTTCCTCCGCCTCGCCCTATTTAGACTTCGATGGACAGATCAATTTGACTTACAACCAGCGCTGCAGAAACAGGCACTTAAAAATATTTTTGGTACGGTGGCACTCTTTGGCCTCCTCAGATTCTGCTAGACTCAGCAAGTTTCTATCCAAAGCACACTCCAGCCCGTCTTTCATTAAGAAAGAAATGATACTTGAAAGGAGTATACTGAGGAATCGTTAGAGCTCCTTCTAAACACCCACTTCCATGGATGCAAAGATCACCACGACAGCTCAGCTAATTTGCAAGTGACGCAACGCATGCATGCACACGAAGAGGTTAAAGCCGTTATTAGCGAGGATAAGATTTCCTGAGCTATAAACAGCTAAGCCCCGTACAAATCACCGGTATGTTGCAAAAACCTCGTACCATGGCTTCTCGCCTTGTACAGCGGTTGTATCCAGCTTTGCCATGGCCCCCAGTCATGGGGACATGCACGAGTTATTTTTACACCAAAAGTAGGCAAGCACAGTCATGAGTCCGCTAAGGACTTCAGACCAATTAGTTGGACATATTTCGTTCTCAAAAACCATGAACGTGTCCTAGACCTAGACCTAGACCATAAGGCCAGGCTTTTTCAGGTCGCCTTTATGCAGTTCTCAACATGCATAGCTAGATATAAAATGTGCTTTTATTAATGTCCATACTAAAGCAATCCGAAAATCTCTCACCGATTCAGGTGTGTAAGGAGTTCATCAATCAATAAATCGTCTTTTTGCTATAAGAACAAGAATTATTCAGGCTAAACTAGGAAACAGCTTCTTAATCAAATCCGTTAGCAGAGGCACACCCCAGGGTGGGGTAATTTCGCTATGATTTAATAAATGAGCTAGAAAAACTAAATTTAAATAGCAACCCTGGCAAATGGTCAAAGTCGATGGTTTGACTTCTCGTGTTATAGAAGTTACTTGGGGTGTTCCACAGGGCAGTCATTTAGGCCCGTTGCTATTTTTATTATTTTTTAATGACGTTCATGAAATCTGTCAATTTTAAGTTAGATTTTGACTTCCGCGGATGATTTGAAACGATTTTCTCGGATAAATACTGTTACTGATTGTATTCGTTTTCAATCAGATATTAGATAGATTGTCCGAGTGGTAGAATCGCAATGCTTCGGGATTTAGTATTTCGAAACGTTAAAATGATCTTAGAAACATTTTGATGAAGTGAAAGATCTTGGTGTCATATTTGACAATAAGTTAAGTTTCTTTTTGCTTTATGATTATGTCATTGCCAAGTCTAAGCCATTGTTAAGCTTCCTTAAACGTAATAGTAAAGACTTTCGAGACATAAATAGCCTTAAAATTATTTATTGCTCGTTAGTCAGACCTTATTTAGAATAATTTTGGATATATGCAGTTCACGAACTTAGATTCGACAGAGTCCAAAATAACTTCACGAGGTTCGCAGTTCATAAATTAATTATGTCTGATGAGCTTCCTACTTATGGCAGTAGGTGAAATTTAGTTGGTCTGCAAACTCTAAGATGCGTACGTACGAACGCTTAAAAAGTTCCGTGAGGTGACCTCTCTCTCTCTCTCTCTTTATTCAACAACTGTTTAAAGGAAATATATAGGATATCTAACCCTGCTGAAGCTAGGTCTTGAACCTATTTCTAGAATGATGCGCTTACCAACTCATTCAATCAACAACATATCTCGTAGCAATAGCTTCAAGTTTAGTTTTTAAGAATTTCGATACATTAGCTTAAGTTCGGCTTGTATTAAGCTGAATACCAATAAGTCACATGTAAGTCGTTTGTCGTTCTATTGAAAAGGTGAGTGGAATCAAATTGTCTGTTCGAAAGGAATCAATCTTTATACATTCTTTCAAATTTGGATTGTGTCTTGTCAAAGAGACAAGCTCCATGTTTTAGTATTTCCAGTTCTTTATGTGACAAATACTTACGTCTAAAAGTTGATCGTAAATGTCAACAACTGATTTGTTAATTTAAATTTAACGCCGCAAATAAAAAGTCGTTAAAAATACTAATTATACCTCCCTGATGCTCACCGTATAAGCTATTCTATTGTATTCGAATAAATCTAATTAGTATGCGCTTTTGTCTGGCCTACAGTGATAACGTAAATATCGCAAATTAATGTCGTACAGTTAGTGTGATACTTATTGCCTTTTCGAGCAAATTTTTATCGTTTTTAATGACACATGTCGTAATAGTTAATTAAATAAATTTATTCACTATCGACATAGCACTGAAAAGATGCACAGAGTTATGACTGTTTTTTTTTATTGATATCGTGCGTTTAAATGATTTCATAGAGCGCATTTAGCAGATTATTATTTACCGACTATGGAATTAGGACATGCGCGATAGTTGAGTTTACCATTCATAACGCTATCTATAGGCAATCCGTTGTCTTGCTAGATCTTTTAGTTAATTTTTTAAGAGTTAAATTTTTAACGTTGGCAGCATTGGTTAGTAATGGCGTCCAAACGTCATCTGTCAAAGTGAAACGTTTTCAGTATACTCTGCCATGTAATCATGGAAAGACTTACAAACAAAATTCGTGCTCTGTGAAAAATGTGAAAATCTGCTGTTTCCGCTGTGATGAACAGCCACATCCCAAAAAAAACGACAGTTTGGTGTGGATTATGGGCTGGTGGCATCATCGGCCCATTTTTCTTCAAAGACGACCGTGGAAGAAACGTTACCGTGAACGCCGAACGATATCGAGCCATGATACGCGAGTTAAACTTGGTTGTCATGTGGATTCATTAAGATGGTGCCACATGCCACACAGCTCGTGAAACAATATAAATGTTGAAGGATGAATTTGGTCAGCAGATCATGCGATTTAACGCCTCTTGATTATTTCCTGTGGGGTTGTGTAAAGTCGTTAGTCTATGTAGACAAGCCGAACACGATTGAAGCCTTACAGGATAACATAACACGCGTAATTCGTGGAATACAGCCTGAAATGCTAGAAAAAGTGAAGCAAAATTGGACCTTCTGGATGGACCATTTGAAACGGAGCCGCGGACAACATTTACATGAAGTTGTCTTTAAGACTTAAATGACAAACGCCTACTTATCGATTACAATAATTTTTTTTGGAATATTTCATGCAAATTTGAGTGTTTCATTCGATTTTTAAAAAAGTGCGCCTTTAGATCCGCAAAGCCCATGCCTCAAGCGTGTAGTTTCCGTCACGGGAAATGGTGAAGTTTCAATACCTGGAAACTATTGTGTTTCCGGGTTGTATTCCATGCAAATCAAAGTAAAAATAAAAATATATAGATTCCTCTGTTATTTTTTTACTGTTCTCCAACCGGCGAACTGGAAAATGCAGGCAACGGATCTGTGGATTAGTAAGAACTGGTTCAGAATTCGCTTTCTTAACATCAGCACCATATTGCATTGCTAATTGGACAGCTGTTTAAAACCTGATCAACGATTGGGAATGGTGCAGAGGCTTGGACCCTATCAGAAGCGAATGGAGTCACGCTTGGTTGTTTTGAGAGGAAAATTCTTAGAGTAACTTTTGGTCCCGTCTGCATAGAATAGATAGGTGAAGGGAAGAAATGAATGTACAGCGATATCGACTTAGCCAGAAGAGTGAAGGTCCAACGACTGAGGTGACTGGGTCATGTCGAGCGAATGAACGTAAATCCTCCGGCCCGGAAGATCTTTGAATCCCACCCGAGGGACGGCGCAGTAGAGGAAGACCGCGACTCAGGTGGCGCACGCAAATAGAAAGGGACCTTGACCAACTTAGCGTACGAAACTGGAGATCGCTGGCTGGAGATGGCGTGTTCGTTGGTTCCCAGGTCCACCCCGGACTGTAGCACCACCTTAAGTAAGTAAGTAACGATTGGGAATACCAACTTTTTCTAACCAACTGGGAAATGCTAAGACAGACAATCGAAGATACTAGTCAAGCTCAACCACAAGAAACTCTTATGATAAGGAAAGTACCTATAAGATACTTAGTTATTTAGTTTGTACCTTGGGAATGTAGTTTCTGTATGAAAGAGGAGAAATCCTTCGAAGGTATATTCAGTCAATGTCCAGCCAGCAGTGTGGATTGGTTAAGAAGACGTATGAATTCGTAAGGACGTATCGATCCAGACAGCCATTAAGTGACTGGAATCAGTCAAAGGAGATGGCGAAGCAGTTCAACATTCACCTATTTTGGGTACCGGGACAACTCGCCAAACTTAAAACTACTCTCTCAATGTTGCCTGAAAAGGGCTCATTGGTCATATCAGTTTCAACATGCAAACGCAACAAAATTATGCTCATGAAAGATAAATACCAACTTCTAAAATTTTAACATTACCAATCACAATAATCCCTAAAATCTGCCATTTCAGTTATACGAAAAAAAAAATCAATGTATGTGCACACAACACCCATATGCATACATAAATAAATTTTATCTGGAGACAATTTTTGCTGTCGGAAATTGATGGCACAAGCGATTGTTCCGAACGAATTACTAAAATAAACCTTTTAAGCTCAACGGAAATATTTCGATAAATCAATTCCAAACACAAAATTGATATTCTCTGGCGAACAGAGCAATTAAGTTTTGCATGAATAATATTGTGAAAGTATATATTTCCAACAGCGCAAAATGCAGATACATATTTATTCAAAAGTGTGCGAGTGCTAATGCGAATGTAACTTCCCAATTTGGAAGAAGCAATTATTATTATAATTTTTAACCAAATCGATTTTTTCATATTTGTGTGACAAATTGTTGTAATTTATTTAGAAATTGCTAAAATTTCATTTCTATTGTGAATGAGTTTTAAGGAAAAAAAAAACAAAACGTCTTTATTACAGGATGTGACCAATAACAATTAAAAAAAAAACAACCAAAGATAATTTTAAACAGCAGACTATAAATCTGAAAATAATGATGGCAAAATGATATCACAACGGACTATGTGTGTACATAATTTATATATAAATCGAAAAAAACGACGATAATTGTTGTTTAAATGAGTTTTGCTTTTCTGAGCACCCTATTAAATCTGACAGTTTGGACACAAAAATTCGTGTATTAATATTCAAATCATGAATGAATGAAGTCCATTAAATTCTTAACTATATCTATCTATCTATAATTTTTGAATACCAAGTTCGAATTAAACAACTTAGGATGTTTTTGTTTATTGTTCTCGTTTGTTTCAACAGGAGCTCAAACTATCAGCAAACTGTCAGAAGCATGCGCAGTCTAGTTTTGCCGTTCCAAAACGACACAAACGCAAACTCAAACTATCATAAGGTTGTTCTAACACGATTTCAAACAATCAGCAAACTTGTTTCTGATAGTCAGAACAGTCAGAGGATTTTTTGCGGACTAAAAATCAGAGCCATGCGCAATTCATAAAATTCTCTCTCAGTCTCAGTTGCCTTGCCTTTGCCTTGTCGTTTTCAGTTCAGCTTAGACTTTAGTTCGTGCCTTCGTTCGGTGGAGGCGGGTGCTTATAAATAGGAAATAAACAAAAATGAAAGGATTGTATATGTAATAATTTTAAACATTTTGTTTACTATAAACGTTTTTGCCGCAAGGATATAACTCCCAATTTGTGTGTTTTGGGACTTATATGTAAAGGGTCCGCCATCTAACGTTTTTTATTTTCAACTAGTGCTTATTTCGCGAATGGTAACACTTAGCTCATGTCTGATTTGACAGATAATTAGTTGTATCCTTCCGCTGAACGAATATGGTTGTGTACACGCTTGAACAACGCTGGGAAATATTGCGACATTACTTTGAAAATCATGGTAATGTTGCAGAATGTGTGCAAATATTGCGTACGGGTTTTGGAAGAAGAGAAGCACCGTCAGCTCCGTATGTTTGTTATCTTGTGAAAAAAGTGAAAGAAACTGACATCCTCATCGATAAACCAAAGCGTGAAAAGCCAAAAACAGTGCGTACACCCGAGAAAATTGCTGCTGTGGCAGAAAGTGTGCGTGAAGCGCCATCAACATCAATTCACCGTCGTTCTCAACAATTGAACATTTCGGAGATATCATTGAGACGAATTTGGCATAAAGACCTTGGTATGACGCCATACAAAGTCCAATTGGTTCAGGAGTTGAAGCCAACTGACCATCCAATGCGTTTTCGCTTCGCTAAGTAGGCCTGCGATCGACTTAGAGAAGATGCCGATTTTGCCAAAAAAATCCTCTTTTCAGATGAAGCTCATTTTGATCTTGGCGGGTATGTAAACAAGCAAAATTGTCGCGTTTGGGGCACAGAAAACCCGCACGCATACATTGCAAAGCCGATATAGCCAAAACGAGTCACTGTTTGGTGCGGATTTTACTCCAGAGGAATAATTGGGCCAGTTTTCTTCGAAAATGAGCAAGGAGTGGCCGTTACAGTCAATGGCGATCGTTATCGGGCCATGTTCAACGAATTTTTGTTCACAAAAATTGAAGAGGAGGATATTGGCAACATTTGGTTTCAACAGGACGGCGATAGGTGCCACACAGCCGAAGCGCCCTGTTTTTAAAGATCCCATTATCAGCCGTAGAGCTGATGTGGTTTGGCCACCGCGGAGCCGCGATTTGACACCGTTGGACTATTATTTGTGGGATGCCGTAAAAGATAAGTGTTACGCCGACATGCCAGAGACAATTGAAGCTTTAAAGGATAATATTCGTGAAGCCATTGGTGAAATACATAATTTGCTTAAAAATTGGACCGATCGTGTAGGCTACTGCATGGCCAGCCGAGGCCGCCATTTGAATGAAGTTATTTTCCATTATTAACCGGAAGGATTGTACTTTCAAATAAAAAAAGAAATTTGATAAAATATTCAGTTGTTTTTTTATAGCATTTTCAAAAAAAAAGAAGTTATTTGGCGGACCCTATTTTATTTGTTTTTCTACTTCGCTTGACCATTTAATTGAGGGAATTTAAACTTATGTTGAAGCATTCACTAACGTCTCTCAGACTATAGACATATACTACAATTTAGGGACATATGCTACAAAAAAAATTATTCTAGAGTAGGGTCCACCTTCTCTAATACCTTCAGTATTGTATTTTTTGATGTCTCCTTTAAGGTGGCTAAGAGATTTCCTTAATATGTTACTGGAACTTTGAAAAAGGTCATTGAAACCTTACTAAAGGACTAGGTAATAAAAATTCCTTTGATTCGTTACGTTTCGAATATTCCAAATCTATATCCATTTTCAGGACTTCAGCGTACAACTACACATGCTTAAGTTGTAAATAATACTAAGCTTTCAACGTGAGTAACACTCACTTAGTAGTCGGAGAACTGTAAAAGGCGTTCCAACACGCAAACAAATTTGTGATTAGGTAATGCACCGAGTATGCGCAGTAAAAAGCCACAAACTAGTCAGAAACTAGTTTGTGATTCGGTGTTGGAACAAACCTTATAGTTTGATAAATTTAGGCCCGTCTAAATGGGACGTCCACATTGTTTACTTTACTCCAACATGTCATTCATTACGTAACAATTCGATGGACCGATTTGAGAAAGGGAAGCTGGATTGGGCGCAAAAAAACCTTGTGGTGAATTGACGGATGTCAGTGGGGTTTTTAGACTTCAGATATAGTTTTCTCTGATGATCGATCCTAAATTAGATGCTATTCAGAAATCTGATCCAAGCAAGAGATACTTTAATTATTGACGAAACCCCTGGTTGCGATGATGTCACTAATAGTAGTGTGTACATTAAAGGTGCGATCAGACGGTAACCCAGATGACATGCTGACTTCAAAGAGCTTGTGTAATTCGGTTGTCATATGCGAGCGTGTCATCTCCTAGATAATATTTTTTGGAAAAAAAGCCAAAAATTAAAAAGGAAAATACGGCTTAAAGTTCGAAAAATACGCCAAAATTTTAGGAAAAAGAGCCAAAAAGTAAAATGAAAAAGCTCTTGTTTTTGGCATAATTTCCAAACTTACTATGGAAACTTTGTATGAAGTTTTTTGGGCGTTTTTAACATACACATTTTTTTGGCTTAATTTCCTCAGGCGAAATTTCAGGGAGCCCTAAATAATGAGTCAAAAAATTCAACTTTCTAGAGCTGTTTTCTTTTCGATTAAACTTTTTGGCGTTTTTTACTTTTTAATTTGGAAAAGTATTTTGGGCGTTTTTTCCCCAAAATTTTTTTTGGGTTTTTCAATTTTCTTAAATAAAATAAACGCTTAACAAATTTTGGAAAAAAGGCCAAATTCTTTCTCCTAGGAAAAGATGCCATAATTTTGTATGAAGATTTCTGAGCTGATTTTCCATTTTAATTCTTGGGCGTAATTTCAGGGAACCCACCCGATCACACAGTGTCATCCGATAGGTCACCTGAGTGTTTTCACATCCACTTTTAAAGATGCAAACGTGTCATCCGATGTCAGATGACACTGTGGAAAATCGAGTGACGACATCCATGCGACCTTGCAATTCGGATTGAACGTGTCAATGATATGCCAGATGACAGGCTATCACACTGGATGACAATTTTAGTACAAATTCTAAATCATAGTGACGTCGGTATATCACCCGCGTGAAAAGTTTGGATGACCTTCTGATCGCACCTTAACACTAGAAGAGCTTCTAGCGAACTGTGGGGGACTACTACTGCGCTAAAAAGGGAAAGACCTAGAGCAATTAATTAACCGTGGTTCCCAAGGTTGATTGACATTATATGGGATAATGAAAGGGGTTATGCCTTTGTTGGCCTGCAACAAAAAGTATTCGACGATATACGTAACCGAATACTGGCAGGAAGCTGTTGGATGATAGTCCAAAATTCAGTAGATTTCAATATGGTCCTACTGAAAATACTTAATACTTTATGCTTAATTGTCCTAGCCACTGATTTTAGTCTTCTCAACTAGAATCCAAAAATCATTACGTGTTGGAATCTCGGGTCTTTGTGAGGTGGAAGCTGTCTGGAAGCCAAACTTCTTTGGTTTTGTAGAAGCCCTGGCAGGTTCAACAATTTAGGCGCACATGTAAACTAATAGTTTTGTGGCTTAAGTACAATAGAGCACTAAGTCTAAAAGTTTGTAAAAAATACAAAGACCCTCAATAATGCTAATGTCACTACTTAAAAATGTCGCACACCTTAACCACATCAACTGAATAGCTGAATCATTTCCCAAGTGTTTTCGTGTGGCTTTCCATCTCACGTCACCACTTCGATATTCAGTCACAAGGATACCTTTGGCAATCTCGTTGCTTTCTACCTACGTCCTTAATTTTTAAATCTTGACAATATGTAATATTAGCGGAATACAGGGTGCTCAAGTAGGATGTAATCAATGCACCACACATCACCAGCATAGATACATGCATTCCAGTTACATCGACTCTATTAACTAGAATCAACCCGACCCCGACCTATCATTGTCTCAATTCTTTTTGCTTTTTCCCTACAAATAGTGCCGCCCAACCGACACAATTGTGGCCCGACGAAAGTAAATTTTTATTTCCGGCTTTCACATCACGTCCCCGTAGGTAGGTACTGTCATTATCATGCGGTTGGTACGTTGCGCAGCTGCTGCCTATGTCATCGCAATGCAACGGTCCAGCAACCACGAAACACCGTTCGTCGTATGAGATGAGTCTGTGTGTCGGCAGCAATTTGCAATTTGTCAAATTCATACGCGATAATCATGTGAATCATGCAATTGCAATTGCAGCTGCAATTTGCAATAGTTCACCGGGCACAGTCTTTGAGCGAATTCCAAGTTCCGCATAAAATGAGTCAACTAGAAGCCGTCGAACGTGTCAAGATTATCTGATTAGTTATACTGGATGCTCTGGAGATGCATCTCTTTATTAAAAAAAAAGAAAAAACAAAAATAATATAATTCCGGTGAGTGAGTGAGTGAGAAAGAAAAAATGTCAAGTACTCGTTGTATCGATGGTGCAAGGTCAGCTTGTAGGTAAAGTTAAAAAGGAAAACCCCCTCCCAGCAAGGATATCTTGGTTTCATAATTAAGTCTAAATAAAGGAAAACACAGATCTCTTTTTTTATTTTTTATTATTATTTAGCTCTCCTGCTGGGGCCTTTACTACTACCATGCATCCATCCTAATTAAAGAAGAATAGGCTGCTGCTACTACGTGCTGGTACCTGCGTAAATGATGCTTTGTGGGGATTTACAACTCTGAATCCATGTTGTCGTCGTCGTCGTCATCGTAGTAGAGTTAATGAGGAAAAAATACTACTACGCTGGGTAAGGAAAACTTTATGATTATTCATCATCATGAGAAAAAAAAAATAAAGGAAAATATATTCCGCAAAACACAATTTTAAGGATATTTTAATGAGCATGATATCAACTGGACATCGGACGGGTTTAGACAGTCTTTAAAAGGTATAAAAGCTATAAAAACGGACACAAGGGGGTTATCGCTAGGTTTACCATGACCATAATTACATTATTTTTTTTTTTACTTTTTTTATATATAAAAAGGAACTTTGTGAAATAATTAAAAATTAATGCTTATCTCTGTTTCAAGATTAGACGTTTTTTGTTTTCTTCAATTATACAATCGCGTTAATTGATGCATTTATCAATGATTACAATCACTGAGAAATTTTCAATTCGTTCAATTAAAACACACGTGTGATTGTAAATTAAACAAAAAAAATAACAATCATATGACAGAAGAAAACAACAATGAACTGAAAATTTTTATAAGCGGATATCCCGCAAGTCATGTGAGAATGGAATGCAAAAAAAGAAATAATAATATTATGCAAGTTTCCATTGAACTTTTGAATGAAACATTTTTTTAATGAATCGAATGTTAAATAATTTTTTTTGTTTGCCACTATCCCTTTTTTATAGTCAAATGGATATACAGTATTATATGATGGAATGGTCATTAGCGAACGAAATGTGCAAAGGTTGGAAAGGGTACCCTACAGCAGCCCTCGATCCCTTTCTTTTCCCTACTCTCCTCTATTTACTGGTTCGCGCGCTCAAGTCCTTAAGAAGTGGGGCAGCCATTACAGGTTAACCGGGGAGTAAGGGGGAAGGCATAATATAGGCGGACGGTCTACTAACCAATGAAGATGTGCAGGCTATCAGAAGGTGAGCTGGGCGGACGGCCTGGAGACTCCCAACGGATAAGCGAGTCCAATCGGACGGACGGTCCGCAACAAGTGAAAAAATAGACGGACGGTCTGAAGCAGCAGACTTAACATAAAAGGTGTGGGCGGAGAGCTCTTGTCATTAAAACTGCCTAATATATTTTATAATGCCCGAGAGACAGACATCGGCAATTGTGGAGCACTGGCGGACGGCACAGAGTAAATAAGCCCCAACGACAATTGCGCAAGAACTACCACCAACATCCATCATGGGGAGAGGACGGCAGAAACATTGCGCACCCTCATAACACTCAAAACTGCACTGGGTGACGTTTTAACCAACCACCGGACCCAGCTGTCATACGCCAATGACCGTTTTTCAATGTCGGTTTTCAACGAACCGAAATTTCAACACGGATGGCCAGTCAAGTGGACACCATTCCAACAACAAAGAGATCCAGCAAGGCCGAGAGCCTAACTTACATTTCTATTCCTAAATGTGAGGTATGACACGCAATCGGCAATTCCCCATTCCCCAAATCAGCGCAAAACTCCACCAAATCTTAGGTTACGCGTTTTATTTTATTAAACTTTGATTTCAGGGAGTAGTTGTCCTCTTCTGACTTTTCCTTAGTTTTTTCTCACACTTTGGCCTCCACTTAGTGGATGGTTTCGTCCAGTGGGGACATTAGCGCGAAGCTATGTTAGGTTAGGTTAGGTTAGGAGGGCTGTTTTGCACCAGAAGCAAATTTCACTCGGAGGCCGTAAAGGCCCATTGTGAGTACCCTGTTTGTGCATGCAAGGAAATGCAACTTACACAACCACTTGAGGAAAAGTTTTAGGTCTGATAGAGGTACCCTACCCACGTCGTCCAAGCTTACGAAGAACCGTGCTCCCATGCAGGATAAGCGGCGTTCTTGTAGAGCTGGGCAGTGGCATAGGAGATGTTCAACGGACTCTATTTCCTCCTCGTCTCCGCAGCTTCTTACGCACTTCGCGTTTACACGGTTAGAGCCAATTGCTTTAAGTGCTGCAGATGGTTATTTCCATTGCTGGTAGTCCCATCGATAGGATAGTCTGTGCTGCTTTCTTAACCGCAAAGATCTCAGCTTGAAAGACACAGTGATCGCTCAGTCGAAACGACTCGTTGATGGCAAGTGCCTCCGACAAGATCCCGGCTCCTGTACCTTTATCTGTTTTAGAACCATCCGTGTAGACGGGTATACCTTTAATAATGGTACTGGGTGAGTCCCAGTCCTGGCCTTTGGGTATAGTGATTCTGAAATATTCCTCGAAGACATATCTGGGTTTCTCGGAATCAGTACATGAGCGCGAAGCTAACTTTTCAGGAATATTTCTTCTTTAGCGTTTTTTGTCACAAATCGGGAAACCAATCAGAATGGATTGGAAAGGTTGTAACAGGTTGGTCGGAGAATTCACTGCTGCAACCTGACTGTCCAGTTGCGGTGAATGGTAATATAAGAGACAGAGGAAGTTGAAAGAGAAGGGGTAACGGGGAGCATTGGCACACCAATCGCTAGTCTGAATGTGTGGGTAGTGGAATATATGGCAGACAACCACCCACACAGAGGTGGAAGTCCTGAGATTCCACTGGCAATATATGTATGTGAGCGTGAATGTCCAAGTCTTTGGACAAAGGAACTTGGACAACCACTTCTTGGTTGACCAGCGTATTAGCCAGTGGGATTTTTTTGTGTACAGAAATTTCTTGAAAAGTTTTTATGAAATATCCTTCAGACATTTTTTTAAAGGAAAAAAAAAAGAATTATACAGAATTGAAGTGGGATCAATAATACAACGAGGAAAAATAAAGGAAATGGAGGGACGATTGAAGGACGAGGAGGAAAAGGATAAGGGAACAAGGCCATAAAAAGGAAAGGAAATAGAGTGAATTAAATCGTTTTTATAAAGAATTGCAAAGGGAATTGTTTGGTAGGGTTTCACTTTCGTTTTGTTAACTGTCCCGAGAAAAAACGGGACACGCGACCTGATTAGTTTTTTTTCCTATTTTTTAATTTCAAGATAAGTGATATCAGGTCACCCCAACAGTGTCTGTGAATTGTTTTTTTTTTTTTGTTATACCCAAATAGTGAACTTTAAGAGGCTTCCCTACAAAAAACGTAGAAATCTAACGTGCTAAGACTGTTGTTTTAAATTTCCATTTTTTTCTTTTCGAGTTTCAATTTTTTATACATTTTCAGATTTCAACATCATTTTAAGAATTGGTAGTTTCAAGCATTCACAATTCTCCATAAAATTGTGGGCCCATTTATGTGCATGGAAATCTAGACCTTCAACTCAGCTGCCGGGAATCAGCAAGATCTTGGCTTTCGCTGCACCTGATCTGTGCACACAACGAGTTTTTCTTTAGGGCTGTGGTCTGTAATTTTTTCTTTTGTTCCGCCAGTAGTATATAGTATTAATTCAGTAGGTGCAATAAAGGTTTACAATGAAACTAGCAGTACAGAAAACCCCAAGAAAAAAAGCGGGCCAAGAAACAACCGCTAAAGACTGATTTGTCTTTGTAATGACAGTAATGACATTCTGTCAAATGTATGTAGGATGAGATTAGACGAACAGTTGCAGAATGCATGCACCAAAGTGTATTAGGCAGTGTGCATGGGAGACGAACGACGACCCCAAAGGGATGCACCAATATGTAGCAATGGGACATATAAACCAGAACGTAGACAGTAGATGGTAAACGACAACGAACAACAATTGAACCGGAACGTAAACAACCTGGACGAACATATCCACAAGTGGGTAGCCAACGACGATCGAACCGGAACGTAAATAGACTGTACATAAGCAAGACAGGGCTTATATACTTTTACATATAGATGACGACGAAGGGGTATACGCGCGATTGCAAGTCTAACTTTGAAATAGATCAGTTGCAGTTTGTATCTCGAGGAGTAAAGCCACTAAGCTTGTTTTATTTATCATTCGCAAATAAAATAGATAAAATAATACCGGAGTTGTGTTTTTCTTGGAAGTATCAATTCCTACAAATTGGAGGCTTAACCGGAGCGATGAATCCGAATTTAATATGTTTGGATGTGATGGGGAAAAATATGTAAGGCGGCCAAATAATAAAAAACTCAACCCAAAGTACACAATTAAAACAATTAAGCATGGTGGTGGTAATGTAATGGTTTGGGGAACCTGGGGCGGTATTGCTCTAATTTGGCGAGTTGATGTTTTTATGGACCAGTATAAGGACATTCTGGCAAATGTTATGGAACCTTATGCTTTTGACCACTTGCCAGTGTCTTATATTTTCCAACCAGATAATGATCCTAAACACACTTCACGGCTAATGAAGAGTTGGTTTTGAGTTGGGCAGCTCAAAGTCCCAACCTGAATTCCATTGAGAACTGATGGGCTGATGTGGCAAGAAGTTTGAGATAGAAAGCATAAAAAAATTCCAGCGAATTGTTTAATAACATTGAACAAGCATGGACAAATATCCCTTTTCAGCGATGTCAAAAGATGGTGGCCAGTATGGCGAAACGGTATGAATATAACTGAAAACTTTTTTTTGTATTCCAAGTAGTTGACATCTCGTGAAATTCGTTGGAGTTTTAATGGCCAAACCCAAGTTCTGTATTGCATATCTTGTAAACTTATGCTGGGTCATTTCGATTCCATTTGAACGAATGTTGTAAAATAGGTTCTATATTACACAACAATAAATGGATCCCTAAAGTCCTTCGAATTTCGTTTAATAATACCCAACATTGAATTAGCTTTCGATACCAATTAACGTGTTTAATAAAATTAAGTTTAGGATCAAAAATAACACCAAGATATTTTTTTATTTAAAAAAAAAGATACTCTTTCAAGCTTTTGGTTGTCAATATTGTAATCGAAAAAAATTGGTGAGAAGTTGAGATAAAAAGAAAGACATTGACATTTAGAAACGTTTGACGATAGTTTGTTAACAGTACACCATTCAGTTAGTTTTAAAATTGAAGAAAATATCAGGCATATCATTTAAAGAATATAAATAATAGAAGGAGGACCAATATGGGTTCCTTGGGGGACACCGGATGTCACCATAAGTCGACTTGATAGGACTTGGTCAATGGATACAAGTTTTAAACACTTTTCAGTCAGGATATCAAACATTTCAACAATTTCATCGAATGGAGTGGTTAACTCAATCGAAGACTTTGGCAAAATCAGTGTTAACAACATCAATTTGTTTTCTTTTTAAAAGATTGCAAGGTAAGTGGTTCTTGACCTTCCGGTGATAAAGCCATGTTGAAACGGCGAGTTATGTTCTTTTATTATAAAAGTCAGCTTATTATAAACAATTTTTTCACAGTTAGTAATTTCCTGCTTGGGACTGGTTTTATGAATAGGAGTTAGGAATGATTTTTTCCACTAAGAGAACTATTCAAAATATAAAGAAGGGGCTGAGAAAAGGGCTGCCTTACAATTTTAAAGAATGATTGGTGGAATTTCGTCAGGGCCAGGGTAAGTATCGCTATTTTATTTCAACAACCCTTCTTTGACTTCAAAAAGTTTTAATACGAAATGACCGATATGAACCTTACAATGAGAATGTGATTTTGATATATTTAAAAGATCACCACTATATTCTGAAAAATTAGAATAGAAATTGTCGGCAAACGAATTAAAAATAGACGAAATATCAGAAAAGGTCAAATAACTCCGTTAATAGTTGCGTCAGATACTTCATGTAGGGCTTTATTTTTAGAAGAAATAATGTTCATTATAAGTGCGTTTAGATTTTGTTATCTTACCCATGCACATTTTTGAGTTGATGATCATTTTCTCAAAAAAAAAATTTTTAAGGAAAATACGTTGTGTGACTTGAGCTGTAAAAAAGCTATCAGGGCTAAAGATGTAAGTGTTCGGTCATTTAATGCCAACTCAAATGAGTTAAAAAAATACTACAAAATCTTACCCGTAGTAAACAATTTTGGTCGTTTGTGAAAAACATTAAAAACTCGGCCTCTTCATCTGTTCCGACACTTATTTACAATGACATTCCAGCTGTCAGCTCTTCACACAAACCCAATCCGCTTGCTGCTCATTTTGCGGCTAGCTCAACGCTCCCAGTTTATGTTGCTCATTAATTTCTGACTTTGACAGCATTCTTAAGTGGGACAAGACCAACAGAGTAGAATTTAATGGATGGCACTTGCATCGCCGAAACCGAAAGGCTTTTCATCCTCGGTATGTGCGTTAATGACAAACTTGGGTAGAACGATCGCATATTCGACGTCGCCAAAAACGCTGCGAAATGTCTAGGCTTCCTAAGGCGATGCAATAAAGTGTTTATTCGGCCAAAACTCGAGTACAATGCTCATATCTGATCTGGTGCATCAATAACATATTTGACGCTACTACACAGGATTCAAAAACGTGCGATTAAACTTATTGGCAATCGAGATATTACCAAGCCGCTTGACTCTCCTAGTCTCCTGCCTATCATTGTTTTATCGCTCCTTCTACCATAAGTGGTCAATAGAAATAGCCAGTTGCATTCCACCCCTACAGCAGTTCAACCGCAATACTCGCTATGCTAGGAATGCACACTTAATCAGTTAATTCTGACGTGCAGTGATATACAAGGATTCGTTTCTTAATATGGAATCCCCTACCACGCTCCGTTTTTCCTTCATTGTTATAATTTGCAGACATTTAAAACCAACGTGCATCGGTATCTCCCCAAATGAAAAATATTAAACCACTGCTTAGTTAGTTATATATTAAATAAAAATATAAGTTAGTGATGTTGAATTCGTGTTTCAATTTAAATAAAGCAACAAACTTTAAGAAAATATTTCACGGCCGATACGCTGTTGTGTTCAAAATAATCGAAAAGTACGAGCACAGTGACAATTGGATCTACCTACATATTGCATATTCATCCAACAGTCACTCCCCAACGACGACCTTATTTCTTATTTCATTTACAAATGTTTGAAGTGTGATAAAACCCATTTTCCCATTTCAGTAAATTTTCAATGCAGATAATCATAAAGCAAAGTGTTGCAAGGACATTTAAATTGTCGCAGCATCATTAGAAGTGATAAAATAATACACCGCAAACCGATAACATATAGAGTTGAGCTTAATTTGTGTGTAATTTAATATAGGTAGTCACATTTGTAATATTGTGTATTTGCTTTTGGATTGGATTGTAAAGTATTACTTTCCCACAGAGAAAATATATATTTCACCCTGACTGAGAGAAAAACGATACGATTGCGAAATGCTCTAACGAAACCTACAAACCTCTATTGCTTTTGAAACTTAAATTAAATGCTTGCGTTTTCGATTACATTTTACTTCACAACTGCATTGCTACACATCTGTTATTAGATACATCAACCAAGTGCATGTTTAGTTTGGATAAAATGTAATTTGAAATGCTTTGCGGATATTGTTTGATTCTGTCACATGGTGTGTGTGTGTGCGTGTTTAACAAAAAAATCACATTAACTGTCAAAAACTAAGCGTAGAATCAACATCTAAAGACTCATGATTTCACACGAGAAAGATAAACTAATTTGCGCACTAAAAGCGTTGGGTAGGTACCCGCGCGCAAAAACAAATCTCGTGACTTTATGAATCTATTTCAGAAATCTTTTATCTAATTTGAACTCGCGCTAAGTGCAGGATAAACAGATAGGTATGTATATAACATGTTTACCCTCTTCTCTATCTTTAGGATATCTACGTGTTTTTTAGACCGTTTGCACTAAAAGCGTACCAAAGTGCCATCGCAAATTTAATTTACTGCTCACATGTGAACACGAAAAAAAAACACGAAAAATGTATAAATAGAATTTAAAAAAAGAATACAAATAATTACCTCACAAAAAATGCAGAAGAAAAGGAAAAAAAAAATAAACGTTAAGTACCAGTTAATTTACTGCATTCTGTTTCTGACTCACTTCATGATTATCCAACCTAAACGTGCAAAAAACAACAAACAGCAAGTCAAAGAACCCCAAGGCACTCACTCTTTGGGTAAAGACACGACGAAACAGCCGCCAACTTTGCTTGCAGTTATTGTAAGCGAAAGAACACGAAAAAAAAAATAACAACCAATACAAGTGTCACAGAGTGAATTTCCGATTTGTATGCAAACAAAGACTGCAAAAACGATACACAAGAAGTTGTGTTAAAAATGTTAACAAAAAAAAATTTGAACAAAAAAAACCGTTTAAGTGAACAACACCGAAACGACAAAACAAACAAAACTAGTAGCGCCCAGAGTAATGCGTATAGTTTAAAACTCCTTATTGCATTGGTGCAGGACACGTAGGATCTACCGCACATGGATACAATAAACCAAGGAGCTATGCAGCTCCATGTGCCCTGAATAATTAAAATGTAAAAAGGGTGAATATAGCAAACAGAAACAAAAAAAAAACATTGCTGCACCAAACACACTCTCAAAGAGGAGCCATTTTCAAATAGAGTGAGACCGAATGTGTAAATACAAACTACAAGAGAAAATGTTATCCTTCATCCAACAAAGTTTACACACTGCGTTGTTGAAAGCGAAAAAATCCACGTAGTCCGTCACACAGCACAAAGTGCAGGGCAGGCAGCAGTGCCCGTCTTCTACTCATCGTACGTACTTATTTTTTGTTGGTTTTATAAAAGGGAATATAAAGGAGCATGAGACACACTTGTCGATTTTCAATGGAAGGCAAAATCCTGCGGCTTTATTTTTCCTTCTCTCTCTCTTTATTCCGCTTCTGAGTAGGTATTTGGTGCAATCTGCATTGCATTAAACTGCAGAAGGATGTGTTCCCAATTCGAAGTTTGTATTCATGTACACTTAACCCCGTCTGCACTCTTGTTAAAATAGGCGGCGTGACACGCAACACAGATACAAATTTATTGCAAAGAACTAAATTCATTTTTTTCTTTTTTACTTTTCTTGATCCTGATTGACACGAAAACTTGATTTTCTTATTTTATCCCGTCGTCTTCAAGCACTGACACTTCCGGTTTCGAAATAAATAGAGAAACTAAAGACTTAAAAAAAAAACAACAACAATAGGAAAACAACCGTTCGCTGTCGATCCAATGTGTCAACTACAACAAGAACTGTCACGGTTACTTCCTTTGGCCGTCAAATTGATCAAAGTGCATTTCTTCATTGATCCTTGTTCGGTTTCTTTGTCTTCACATCTTCTCTTCGAAATTATCGCGATTTATTTCGTAATAATACAATTTTTTTTTATTTATTTAGCGAACAACAGAGAGAAAAGAAACTTAAAAACGAGCAAAAAGGCGAAGCAGTGAATAAACGAAAAAAGAAACGGAAACAGCTCTTTACATCCCGTCGACCAAACGCGCTCTTTTTTTCGGGTTTATTATTTTTTATTTTTTTTTTTTTTTATGAAAAAAACAAAACAAACAAAATGCGTGTTTTGGGGGAAAACCGCAGACAGAAATCCCGACGAGTAACAGTAAACAACTGAGTGGTGATTTCGCAGAACAAAACTCAAGAGCAAAAGCAGCAGCCAGCAGCCAGCAGCACCATGGTGGAGCGCTGCTGCTGCTGCTGTGCTGTGCTGTGCTATTCCCCCCTTTTTCAGATTTTCCTGTATCGTTCGCTATTGTTGTTGTTGTTGGAAATATGTCTCGCTACTGAAACTTTACCCTTTGTGGAGCTCAGCACAGTACGACAACGGCAACGGCAACGGCATCAGTTTGGCTGGCTCACCCTGTCGATTTTAAATTGAACAGAGAGCCAGCTACTGACAACAGCAGAGAGCGAGAGAGGATAAAATTTCGATATGAACATGTAGAATGGAGAAAAGTGAAAAGCCTTCTTATCGTACGAATTTACTTCACAATCAGTTTGTTTGGTTTTTGGGAGGATATCAGCCAGCGGCAGCGAACCAATGTACGATAGGTAGGTATCTATCTACTCTATGGGCCCATTTGTGTGGTAGTAAAAACGCTTTCCAGTGAAGCTGTATTGTGCATAGTAGATATTGGAATTGGAAAGCAAAACGTAAACAGAGAACAATGCGAGAAAAGCAATAACACACAAAGCGGGGGTAGATCATAGCGAGCTCCATTCCAAAACGCGCAATCCCAATGATAAAAGCTTTGAGCGAAAGCTCCAGATGTTCTCTTATTTTGTTTATATTGGCAGTGTTTACTTGGTGTAGATTGGTTTGCTACTTTAGTATTCAAAAATAAGGGGAGTAAGGAAAGATTCATGCAATTGGAATCCCTAGTGCGAATCAGATCGTTGTCAATTCTTTAATAACAAAAGCTTTACAGATAGTTGATCGTTGAGGCTTTTAGTCAAATCCTAAGTTAAATTTAGTTGAAGCTATGTTGCACAATGGACTACAGGCTAAATACAGTTATTTACAGTGTTGAACCAGAACAGTCAAGAAATCCTGTCACAAATCCACATATAAAATTTAGCTTTTTTAGGATATTTTAAACTAAAAATACTCCTGATAATTCGAAACAAAACGCAAACACCGAAAATGCTTAGAATAATTTTTAGGTTGGAATGAGGAAATCATACTCAGAGCACATTATCCAGTTCTGTTTCGTTTTTAAATCTGAGAATGAGCAGTGGATCCGTGGTTGGTTAATGAATAGAATTTGGTGTTTTTCCAAATATTTAAACCCTTTTTGGGTCAGTGCCCCACAGGATTCCAGTGCGTATGTTCCGGAGTTTCTGTGGACTCATTGCAGAAACCTTCATATGAAAGCCCTATCTTCCTTAGGTTTTCCTGAGTTTACAATTCCCCATTGGGAAAAAGGTTTGGATGCGTTAGTTATGTTTTGGCTTGACTCAGACCTTGGAAATCTCGAAAGGTTCTAGCCCTTTTCTCCTTTTCCGATTTCCTGAATTCATCGCGTAGAGGGTGTTCCCCTAGCAGGTCCTATGGTTCAGGTCCTATGAAGGGTGCTGCTGCCCCTTTTTAAGCTAGAGAGTTCGCCGCCGATTCGTTGCCAATAATGCCCACATGGCCTTGTATCCAGCATACAGATGATCTATTTTTATTTCCCAATTTGTTGAGACTTTGTAGGTATTCCAATACAAGTTTGGATTTAATGACAAAGGAGTCTAGTGCTTCGATAGCTGTTTGACTATCTGACATTATGGCTATGTAACTATAGAACGCATCTTTCTATGGCTTATATCTGCTTCAAAAATGTTGGTACTTTTGCCAATGAATTCATAGTGTTTCCGTCTTGGCCCAAACACTCCTGTACCAGTACGTTTATCAATTCTGGAGCCTTCATCTCTTGGAAAAGCCAAGAGTGGAAGTTTTTTGAGTAGTGGCATTTCCCCTTTCCAGTTCCTTCTTTTGATATTCTTAGAATAGTTTTGTCCGCCACCTCTGAGACAATGAGGTTAGGGGACTTAATTCCGATAGCACCTCAATTGCATCGGTTGGGCATGTACGCATTACGCTGGTGATGCATAGGGACGCCAGTCTATGCACTTTATTGAAAGATACTCTCGTTGTGACGAGACTTGTTCGTTTTTCCCATGCCACTGCAGCGTATGAGATCATTGGTCTCACAATGGCATCCATACATCCATCAGCTTACTCATGCTCAGTATAACAAAGACAAGACTAGAGGTCCAATTTTCAACCACTTTTTCAAGCATTTGTGGCTGTATGTCGGCAATAACGCCACGAATGTTGGCTTCCAAGTCCCCTAACGTTTCTGGTTTGTTGGCGTAGGCGAGCGACTTCACATATCCCCAAAGAAAATAATCCAATGGTGTCAAATCACACGATCTTGGTGGCCAATTGACAGGTCCATTCCGCGAAATTATGCGCTCATAGAATGTTTCCTTCAATAAATCGATTGTGACGTGCGCTGTGTGGCATGTAGCGCCGTCTTGTTGGAACCACATCTCATCCACATTCATGCTATCCAATTCGGGAACAAAATAGTCGGTCTCCATTAACGGTAACTGACTCTCCAGCATCATTTCGGAAGAAGTATGGCCCAATGACTCCACCAGCCCATAGAGCACACCAAACAGTCAGTTTTTGTGGATGTAATGGCGTTTCAAGGGTCTCATATGGATTCTCTTTCCTCCAAATGCGGCAATTTTGCTTGTTGACGTGACCCAAAATGAACCTCACCACTGAACAAAATTTTGCGATGAAAATCATCATCGATATCAATCTCATTTTCGGCCCATACACCAAAATCACGACGCATTGCATGGTCTCGCGGATTTAATTCTTGCACAAGCTGGATCTTTTAAGGTCGTAAGAGAGTAAACTTAGTGCAAAAACGATCCATGGTTAACCGAATTAATTGCTCTGATGGACGATTATGTCGTCCGAGCTTGCTCCGTTCATTTTTTCAAAACAAATAAAATTGCACGATTTGCAAGCGTTGTTCATTTGTCAACCTGTTCATGATGAAATGGCAAACCAAACTGAACATAAATGACATTAGAGTTGCCAGATTCAACCACAAAATGTCGGATTTATCTCTACTCGAAAAACCAACCTCTAAAAAAACACCCTTTATATGGTCAAACGATTTTCTTACAAAACACTGCGGCAAACAGCACTTAACAGCGACATTTCACAATTAATCAACCGAAAATAGTAGCCTCAATAAGTAGCCAGTTGCCGCTTTGTTTTCTAAAACTTGCCGCTCAATGCGTGGCCTTTGAACTAAAGCAAATGTTATCAACATTAAGAATTTATTTATTTTATTTAGTTTAAAGACAAATTAACGTCACACCACAAGTTGCTGTTATTGTTGGATCTTTTACAATTTTGCTGCATTTTACCATTATTTTTGCAGAGATCAAAAAATGCCCCCAGACCACTGCTCCCAAGTCATCAATGACATTTAAAAAAAAGTTAATTAAGTTTACCTATCTACACAATGGCAACACCCATCAAACATCATTAGCTAAAGCTTTTGCTTAACTCTCCATCTCTTTCATATTTCCCCAGCTGCTGGCTTAATTTACCATTCTCATTCTCATTACCACCACCACCACCACCACGGTCCACCATGGAATTGGCTTACATGCAATTGCCTTCTCTTTCCAAGCTCTGACTATGTAATAAATATGTTCGTCGGTAGGTAGCTTAGTTCTATCTATGGAATTACAATTCGTGCAGCACAGATGAGAATAATAGAGAGATGCATTCATTTTTATGATAATCACATGACGTGGTAAATGTTATCAGAAATTGTAAAGAACAACGGACATACTAAACACGTTATGTATGAATTCTCGTTGTAATTGAAATCCGCATGTCAGTCAGTCAGCTTCGATGGTTCAGTTTTGTGGGTGTGTTCACCGACAAATGCGTTCAGGCAAGAAATAACTGCTGCAAATAACAGTCATTGAAATTAAAAGCAAAATAAAAAGAAAAAAAACGAAAATTTAATGCACTTGTAGGAAATTGCAAAACCGGAAGAAGCCATGTCTGCTACTGACACATCCGTATTGATTTATAAGCAGCGGAAATACAAGAAACCATTTTCATCGTAGGTAGGTACGGATGGTTATAATGGGTTTTCCTACAGTTCTTCTTGAAATGATTTACGGCTTCTCCTCTCTGGCCGTGTGAATAAGCACACGTGAACTCAAGGTTTACATGCAACAATTATTATCGCGCACACTTCATGGACCCATAGGGCAATTAATTTATTCAAATCTCAGGAAATGAGAGATCTATAGATGTCAAAAAAAAAACCACTACATTCCCACAGCTTGAGTGGGTTAATCTGGAGTAATGACGGCGCAATAAAAACATTGTAATCGTACTTTAGCTTGGTTTAGCACACTAATGACCAACCACTTCAGCCAGTGAAAGTCGACTATGATTTGCAACTATTGAGGACGGTTACTTAACATTGGAGACACAAAGAATGCACAATAATTGAGACATTATATCCAGCAACGAAATGCTATCGGAAACTTTTGTCTAGACAAGGTCTCTGCAATTTACCATATGGGAATGATTCCACGGTCATTGTTAGAAAAGTAAGAAGACAAAAAAAAACTCATGCTGAAACCGATATCGACGACGGTGGTGATGGTGGTTTACCGCGCAATCAACCTACCATCAAGCTGGCCAATATAACCCAGCCCAACCAACCATTACGACCAGCGACAGCTAGATTACAAAGCAAATACCTATCTGCCATTTGAAGGGAAAGTATATGTAGTTATCGCGTAGTGTCAAATAAAAAAAAAGGAACGGCATTGGTATAGAGACCACGGCCAAGGGTTGAATTGATTCGCACAAAATGACAAAGCAGTCATAGTGTAACGTCAGCCAGTTGGTCGGGCGGGTCGTTTCGTTTCGTTTTATGTGCATTTGTGGTATTTGTATTCGAATTGATTGGAAATGTAATAGAATTAAAAATACAAACAGAGACAGAGAAAAGTGTTTGCGAAAGCATAGCGAAGCTGATGTAGTAAACTTGCGGTTTGGCAGTTACCCTAGAATGGATTAAAGAGTAGCAGTTTTCTTTTCTATTGGAGGAGAAAATTATAATTGCTATTGGTTGCGGTCGTAGATATTTAGATAATATTTTTCCATATGTGAAATCATTTAGAAGCTATCTTAGCTGCTATTCGTTATGGCGCAAGACGCGTCTTGAAGGTTGAAAATTAAGTGCATTTTTGCATGGTAAACTGGTAAACTGGTGAACGGAGTTCGAGCAAAACTCAATTTTATCTGCTATGCAACTTTTTTTCTTCAAACGTTAGCCAAAGGCTTTGACATTAGAGTGTGTTTGTGGATCGTATTTCACTCAAGAGGGCCTTTACTTACTGACTTAGGTGGCGCTACAGTCCGGGGTGGACCTGGGCCTCAACCAATACGCCTCTCCAGTTAGCACGTTCTTTGGCTAACTGCCTCCAGTTGCGCACTCCAAGTTGGATGAAGTCCCCTTCCACTTGCGCGCGCCACCTTAGGCGAGGTCTTCCTCTACTGCGTTGTCCCTCCGGGTTGGATTCGAAGACTCTTCGGGCCGGAGCGTTGGTGTTCATTCGCTCTACATGAGCCATCTTAGACGACTAATCCGTATTTTTCTGACCAGGTCGATGTCGCTGTACAGCTCGTAGAGTTCGCTGTTAAATCTCCTCCTCCAAAGCCCGTCAACGCAAACGGGACCGAAAATCACTCGAAGAATTTTGCGTTCGAAACGACCAAGGAGATCTTCATCCGCCTTTGATAACGTCCATGCTTCTGCGCCATACAGCAGGACTGGGATGATTAGGGTCTTATATAGAGTCTCCTTGGTGTTTCTCGACAAGGCCTTACTAATCAATTGCCTCCTTAGGCCAAAGTAACAGCGGTTGGCAAGTGTAATTCTTCGCTTGATTTCTGACGATATATCGTTGTCAGAGTTAATAGCGGAGCCGAGGTAGATAAAGTCCCGAACTACCTCAAAGTTATTGCTGTCTATCGTGACGTTCTATCCGATTCGTCGATGTTGTGTGTCTCTTCTTGTTGGCAGCATATATTTCGTTTTGCCTTCATTCACTTCTAAACCTATTTTTGCCGCCTCTGTACTGATACTTGCAAACGCACCAGTGACAGCTCGCTGTGTTCTGCCAATGATGTCGATGTCGTCGGCGTAAGCAAGTAGTTGCACAGACTTTTGGAAAATTGTGCCCCTGGTGTGGGCACAATGCTGAGGTTCCATTCATCAGGCATACTTTCCTCTGACCAAATCTTGGAGACGAGTTGGTGTATGCTCTCTACCAAATCATCTCCCGCTGCCTTGAAAAGTTCGGCAGTTAAGCCGTCCGGTCCAGCAGCCTTGTTGGATTTCAGTTTGGATATTGCTATCCTCACTTCATTTTGGTCAGATGGGCGGGAGTCTTGGCTTTCATCACCCATGTTGAATGGTTCATTCTGCCTGACAGCGGAATTTGTATCGTCATCGCCGTTTAACGGTCTGCAGAAATGGGTTTTTCCATATCCTTAGGGCCTCAGGGCAAGAGGGCCTTTACATACAGAAATTAGTTTCAGTGCACCCTATGTACCTATGTGCCAATATAACTGTCAACATTTTTATAATTATTTTTTTAAGCTTAACTCGCCAATGCGATAGAGACTGCACCTCGACCTAAAAGATCTTTTGAAACTAATGATACGATCAGCAGAAGAATTCTCAACAGCGTCAGTGCTAATTACTTCTTTGAGAAAAGTTGTCCTTCTTATTCCGTATAGGGCAGGGCACTAGTACTATCGACTAACTTTAGTTTGTGGAGGTTATATCTTGATCTGTGATGACCTGTTCAGTATCCAAAGAGATTTTTAATATCATGCCTGGGTAGATTAGGTATCTTCTTTGCATCGTTTCTGAAGGGCTGTAACCTTTTTGGTCTGTCTAAGACCTGGGATGCTATCCCAATATGAGATGCACATTTTGTGATCCCAGTTGAAAGCAGCGTAGTACTGATTTGAAGTCAATAATTCGCGAGCTTTTATAGCTGCTTGACTATCCGTGAATATATGGATGTTAGCGCCTTTAATTCCTGAGATGAGAATAAGGTTTGCGGACTGCTTAATGACATGGAGCTCTACCTCAAATACACTGGGACTTTTTCTCAGAGACATTATAGAGACATTTTTGTTTGGTTAGTAGCTACCAGCTCCCAGCCCAGAGTCCATTATTGAACCACCCGTATACCACTTAAGGCCGTTTTGGCAATTTGGTGGATTGTTGCCAACCCATGCTTCTCTGTTTGAGATTTCAGTGGAGAAACTTTATAACTTTATAGTCTTTTTGTTGTTCGATCTATGACCGCGCAGATCAGGTCGAGTTGTTTTTTTTATGTACTCAGTTTTCCCGTCTTTCTCAAAAAAAAAGGAGAAGGAGCTTCAGTGATAAAGAGCTTAGATGTTCGGCACTCACCACGTCAGCCCCGAAAATCGTCCACCTGACGCGAGCATAGGCCGGACAACTACAGAAAAACTGTTCTGCTGTCATCCTCCTCACCGCAAGCAGGACAGATGGTGGTGTCGCCAGAGCCAAACAAATTTAAGTGTTTAGCAAAAGCTTGGTGGCCCGAAAGGACGCCTACAAGCAGCCACCGTGCCACCGAATCTTGTGTTCACGAGAAACCCAAGTATTAATGGAAGACATGACTAAAGATGTAGGTAGACCCAACACAGGTTCTTGTCCTGAGAAAACTTCTTTTGAACCTTGTCTAGCAAGCTCATCCGAGATCTCATTTCCCTGGATGCCAGTGTGACCTGGGACAGGATTCACTGCGGTCAGCCTTCTGACCAAATTCAGAGAAAGCTTGAGTTCTAGTACTAACTTGGACGAGGTAAGAGGGCTTAGCAGCGCTTTTAACGTCGAGGTGTTTACTAATGGTTTGGTTTTTAAGAAAGCTTAATTTTGACAAAATCAATCTGACTTCTGATCATACTGAATCGATACTTTTATCAAGCTAGGCAGAATGTGTGTACCAATCAGCTTTAATAATAAAGGGTGATTTTTTAGCTGGTTTGGTTTTGGCAACACTGGTTTTGACAGCTGACGTGTGTTTAGTACCTTGTGTCACTGTCAAACAGCTTCAGTTTGGTTTGCAATTTAACCATGGATCGTCTTACAAATGAACAACGCTTGCAAATTATTGAATTTTACTATCAAAATTCGTGCTCGGTTCGAAATGTTCATCGCGCGGTGCTTCCATTTTATGATCGGCATTCTCGACCTTCTGAGCAGTCTATTCGGAAGATTGTGACCAAATTTCGCACCAAATTTACTTTGTTGGACATTAAACCACCAACACGTTTACGTACTGTGCGTATTGAAGAAAATATTGCGGCCGTATCAGCTAGTGTGACAGAAGACCGCGAAATGTCGATTCGGCGCCGTTCCCAGCAGTTAGGCCTTTGTTACAGCACTACGTGGAAAATTTTGCGGAAGGATTTGGGCGTAAAGCCTTTTAAGATACAGCTGGTGCAAGAACTAAAGCCAGGCGACCTACCACAACGCCGAATTTTTGGTGAATGGGCTCTTGGAAAGCTGGCCGAGGATCCGCTTTTTTATCGAAAAATTGTGTTCAGCGATGAGGCTCATTTTTGGTTGAATGGGTACGTAAATAAGCAAAATTGCCGCATTTGGAGTGAAGATCAGCCAGAAGCATTGCAACAGCTACCAATGCATTCCGAAAAAGCCACTGTTTGGGGCGGTTTATGGGCCGGCGGCATTATTGGGCCATATTTCTTCAAAGATGATGCGAATCGCAGCGTTACTGTCAATGGTGAACGCTACCGAGCGATGATAACAAACTTTTTTTTGCCCGAAATGGAAGTTCTTGACTTGCATGATATGTGGTTTCAACAAGACGGTGCCACATGCCACACAGCACGCGAAACAATGGCGCAATTGCGAGGCGAGTTTGGTGAACAGTTAATTTCACGTTTCGGGCCCGTCAATTGGCCGCCTAGATCGTGCGATTTGACACCATTAGATTATTTTTTGTGGGGGTATGCCAAGGCTAATGTGTATAGGGACAAGCCCGCTTCGATTGACGCACTGGAAGCCAACATCCATGCATTCATTCGTGAGATACCGGCCGATATGTGTGAAAGAGTATGCCAAAATTGGACTCAGCGGATGGGCTACCTGAGACGCAGCCGCGGTCAACATTTGCATGAAATTATCTTTAAACATTAAATTGCAAGGTTCAAACTATCGATTCAAATAAGTATTTCATTCATTTTTTCGAATTTTTTGTGTTTTTTTTTTTTAAAAAAAAGTTCTAAACCTCTTAAAAAATCACCCTTTATAAAGCCTCTAATGCTTCTCAACTTTTCAACCTCACTGGGTTTGCCGACATTTCCCCGAAGCGCAAATCGTGTGCCTTATATTAAATTATCTATTATTAAATAGTTCGTACTTCAACTAAAGAACTCTTTAAACTGAATTGGATGACTGAGCATCATGAGTCTTGTTCGAGTTACGGGTCATGCTGGAATCAGGCGAAATAATATCTCCGACGAACTACCGCGTCACGCTTGGGATGAAGTTTTTACACAACCTAAACCTTTATTAGGTCCTTTATTAGGCAACCCTAATCAGGGCTTTCATTGATAACTGGCTCTCTTCTGGCGTGAAACGCTTTTTCAAAGCACCTAATTGTGCTTGGTCCAAGTGATACAACAATCTGCGTGGGACGCTTGTAGACAAGACAAAGACATCGCAGAGGATATCCTACACGCTCCAGATGGTAGGTGCTGGACAGCCTTAAGCTATGATTGGCCTTATTAAGGCCACGTTACATATGACTCAAACTGACGGTTGCGAAACAAATGCGGACCGAGGGCTGAGAGTCAACCCATCCAAGACAGAAGCCCTGCTGTTTACTAG
This sequence comes from Ferdinandea cuprea, assembly GCA_963576555.1. NCBI lineage: Eukaryota > Metazoa > Arthropoda > Insecta > Diptera > Syrphidae > Ferdinandea > Ferdinandea cuprea. The sequence continues at coordinate 138,394,398 of OY754958.1, forward strand.
GAAAAGGATCATTCCAACATTCAAGGCACCAATAATGGGAGGTAATGACCTAAGGATGTCCAGCTCAGGAAGATACCTGCGTTAAACAGGCATATGTGCGGCATTATATGCCTGTCGGTGGTAAGACCCATCCTGACATTTCCTGCCCTTCTTTGGTGGAAGGCCCGGGAATAGAAATATCTTCTCTCCAACTTCACCAAAGTCCAAAGGGCGGTGGTGCGGCTTGCACGGGCATAACAGGGTCCCTAAGAACGACAACCACTGCAGCTCTGGACATTTGACATTCACATTTCCTGCAGCAGCAATGTGGCTAAAATTTCGGCACAGGCGCAGGCATCTTCTGAATAAACGAGGACTGTAGCGTCTTACAGGCGGAGATAGCTGCCATTATCCAGGCTGTAGTCGAACTGAGAGGGCACGAACTTGCCAACAGGACGATCACCATTTACTCTGATAGTCAAGCGGCCATAAAAGCCATGAAATCAGATGTGGTGATGTCAAAACTTGTGAGCAAATGCAGAAAGTCGTTAGACGATATATCAACTGTCAACACAGTAACCCGGAAATCTAGGTGCCAGGGCACACTGATTTCCCGGGAAACGAGAAAGTAGACAATCTTACAAGATCAGGGTCAAAAAAAATTCATCACTGACACTTGAATCAGGAAGAACGCCGCTTATTACTATAGCACGTAAATTCGACACCGAGTCCTTGAGTAGAAATTACCTACGTTCGACACAACTCGACACGTGCAGACATACAAAAGAGCTATCAACAAACCAGCTGTCAACAAAAGAATATCAAAATTCATGATGAGAAAAATGTAAGCTGAAAAACTTAGTTTTTTAACTTTAGCTTAAGGCGTCATAACTTTTTTCTGGGGTTATAAAAACATTATGCTACTTACATTTTTGGCGTAGTTAAATTAGGTCTTCAAAATATGTTAAGTGGTTTTTCGAGCTATATCTTTTATTTCCGAAGTTACATCTTTTACGGTAGTTATACCTCAAAGTACTTATTTATTTTAACTTGATGTAACTTGAGTTGGGGTTATGATAGAACCCTCTACTGTACCACATTTTTCTCGCCTGAGCTTCAGGAATAACTATCTAGGAGTATTTTTTGCATAATCCAATCAAAAATATTTGTCAAATTGCTATAAGCTAACTAAACACAAATTGATAAATGCAAAACTTTTACTCACTTTTGACACTCACTGTATGTGTATGTTTATGGCTATATTTTTTTAAGAAATATTGCTTGCCATTTTAAAGTCTTTCAACAAAGTAACGAACAAAGTTTCTCCAGTTCCTGCAGCTCCATCAATAACAATACCTGCTTTGCGTGGATAAACACCCACCGATCTGTTTACTCTAACTGTCTTCTGTCTTTAATCAATCAAAATCAGTTGAATACAGGGATAGGTATAGTATGTACATATGATACATTTTATACGTGAAAAAAGGTTTCTAATTGCGAATCATGGTAAGGCCCCCCACCATTGTCACACTGTGAATAAAGACAACATAAAGGTAGTGTCGTTTGTAAACAAAGAAGCTTTATCGTAAAACCTTCATCATAAATTCTAATTGACTTAATGGCTGCGAAAAATACGTTGGCGGCGAGCATACAATGGCGACACCAAAAGACTTGTGAAGAAAATGTTAAAGGCTGTTCTAGATATACATCACGCTATAAATCATACGATACGATAGAAATATACCTACCTATATATTTAGAGGACAAATGACACTGATTGCTGTTTTGTTTTTGAATCAATTTTAAGAGATAAACATATTCCATACATACCACCTGCTTCTGCGGACCTTAAGCGATATAAACGTACCTGGAAAACAGGAAAAAAAATGAAATTATTAGTTATTTTATTATTCACAAACATCTGGTTTTAAGTATTTACTATGAACATTTTTAAGTAGAAATAAAAAGAGAAAAATAATATGAATGAAGTGAATAGTCCATTAAATCAGCTGTAACGGTACCTACTATTCAAGCTTAAACCATAACCTGCTTAACGTTTTAAATGTATTTTTCTGTCGAATTTTGGTCCAAATACAAATTGTGATGCCATTTCCCACTACATACAGTAACACAAACGGATTAGGCGCCCTTCAAACTATTTGTCACACAGGCGCTGTCCACATTATTACTTGATAAAAACATTTTGGCCTGATGATACCTATTCTTGTTCATGAATTCGTTTATAAGAGGCATTTGTCACGAAATCGAGTTTCGAAGGAGTTTGACAGGCCAAACAAATCGTTGCCATCACTTGACATCTTTTACCAGAATGTAAGAGGATTACGGACGATAACTAAAGGTACGATTAGACGGTCATCTGGATGACATCCTGACGTCACTATGACGTATAATTTTTCCCAAAGTGGTTATTCCGTCTGAGATAAACAAGTTTTCTGACGTCATCATGTCATCCGGATGACAAGTTTGGATGACCGTCTGAAAAAAATTGTACTTTAATATTTCAAACTGTTCCCACGACGTCATATCTTTGACGTAAACTTTGCTTTTCAAAAACATTAAGAACTCAGAGTTTTTTTTAACTCGCCGTTTCAAGTCTTCAGTCCTGACAGATACACTGACCCAAGTGTTACTACTGTTGGTGGAGGTGTGCTCACAATGTACATCGTAAATGATAGTCCCATTGGAGTCAACTTGGACGCATTCCAATACTTAAATTATATTAATGACCTGTTAAATTGTTCAGATAAAATAAGGTGAAGTGAAGGATTAGAAAAAAGGAGATACCGATGCACGTTGGTTTTAAATGTCTGTAAACTATAATGCGTAGGAAAAACAGAGCGGGGTAGAGCATTCCACATTCGTATTGTACAGTTAAGAAACGAATCCTTGTATTTCACAGTACGTCCGAATACAGGCTTGAGGGTAAACTGATGTGCATTCCTCGCAAGGCGAGTATTGCGGTTGAATTGCTGTAGATGTGGAATGCAACTGGCTATTTCATTTGAGCACTTGTGGTGGAAATACCGATAAAACAATGACAGGCAGGAGACATTACGACGATGACTAAGAGAGTCAAGTGATTTCGCGATGTCTCGATCGCCAATAAGTTTTACCGCACGTTTTTGGATCCTGTCAAGTAGCTCCAAATATGTTATTGGTGCACCAGACCAGATATGAGCGTTGCACTCAAGTTTTGGGCGAATAAACGCCTTGTATATTCTAGCCAGATCTGACAGAGTGAAATATATCTTGTAAGAAGCCTAGACATTTCGCAGCGTTCTTGGCGACATCGAATATGTGGTCATTCCAACGAAGTTTGTCGTTAACGCACATACCGAGGATGGAAAGTCTTTCGGTTTCGGCGATGCAAGTGTCATCCATTGATAATGGCAGAGAATTAGGGGTTCGCTTCAATGACTGCAGACAACATTGCGTTTCGGAAGCATTCAATTCCACTCTGTTGGTTTTACCCCATTTAAGTATGCTGTAAAGACGATGCCGTTCCAGTTCAACGCCCGAAAATGAGGGGCGTTGCCCAGAAAACGCATATGTAGAAATGAAAGGTACTGTCATCAGCAAAGGAATGGATTGGATTAGAAGTGACAGACAGGAGGTCAATGATAAAAATGAGAAAGAGAGTCGGAGACAAAACGGAGCCTTGGGGAACACCAGCATTTATTTGGTAAGTTGCAGACTTGAAACCGTCCAAAACAACTTGAACTGAACGTTCCGAAAGGAAATGTTTTTTTGATTGTTTTCTAAAGTCGGTTCCATTTATTTCAAAAAAATTAAACATTCTTATCCCCAATATGGTATGACCGTGAGTTAAGGAATTTAAAAAATCAAAGAAACGAAATATTGTCGATCTATTGGAAAACACGAATCGGATTTATCTGATTATATTCATAAAAGAAATGATTTTATAATAGCTTCTGATTTTAAGTCTTAAAGTACATTCAAAAGTTACAACAAAATCTAAAAATTAATGCATAACATTTTATACAAAAAAAAACACCGCAAATGTTATCAGTCTGTTCTGAAATATTAGGGTATAAAGCCGACTTCTTTCAAGCTGCATATCTGAACTGTGATAATTTTGACGAAAATGACAAACTCTTTGATCATTTGAATTATTTTACTTAGCATCGAAACTATATTAATGTTTATATCTAACCTTGATGACAATCATGTATCAGGGCGAAATGGTACCAGTAATTGTGTTGAAAAAATATGTTGATAACTTGTCGTTTCCGTTTTATATTTTGTTTACACATTCTCTGTCTACATGTAAATTTCCTGAGGCTTGGAAGATGTCTTTTATTATTCCACTTTTAAAGAAATGTAAAAAAGATGATATTGAAAACTACCGTCCAATCGCAAGGCTTTCGGCAATTCCAAAATTATTTGAAGCATTCGTATTTCAATTCTTACATTTTTATATAAAATCAATCGTCGCAAGGGTCGTTCTACGACCACCCTATTGCTTGAACAATACAATGTGTTCGGGCAGACTTCAACAAAGAGTTTGATAAACAATCCCATCGGGTCTTACTTTTTGAGAAAAAAATGGGGTTTAGGTTAAGTCTATTACATTGGCTTGAGTCATATATATTAAACAGATCTTATGCAAGTATTTATGTAGGAAGGTATATTCCAAGAGAGAATATATTATTTTACTATCAATTTTTAACTTATAATACAAGCTTAGCTTAGTGACTTTGAACTTGTCTTCTCTTGATGCAAACTGCAACTGATAAATTTGAAAACTATATTTGCAAGAATATCGCGCGTGTACAGTCTATTTACGTTCCGGCTCGATCGTCGCTGGCTACCCACTTGTGTATGTGTTCGTCCTGGTTGTTTACGTTCCGGTTCAATTGAAATTCGTCCAGGTTGTTTATGTCGCCTGTTGATATCTCCCGTTGATGAATGTATCCTATCGTTTGTGTCGTGTCGTATATACTGGAATGCATTCTGCAGCTGTCCACATTTAATTGTGGAGTTCCATAAGGCAGTCATTTGGGACCGATATTATTTAGTTTATTTATAAACGATTTAGTGTCTTATCTTAAAACATTCGAGTTGTTTAATGTATGCCGACGACGTTACTATTTTTAAGACTGTTGCAAACTATGATGATTGTTACAATTTGCAGCGTGATCTTGAGATGTTCTATATATTTGTGGTTTGTGAATATTTATTTGTACTTAAAAATAGTTCAATAGTGCCATATGGTTACAACTTGCTTTCTAACGTTGACAATGTGTCCATCTTCGGTGCCTTATAAGATCGTAGGCTCGAGTTTAAAATGCATATAAACTCATTTTGTAATAAAATTAATTCCATACTTGGGTTGAAAGGGTGTCCAAGCAATTTAACGACCCTTATGTTGTAAAGCAGGCATTTACAACATTTGTAATGCCAATAATTGAATATGCATGTCAAGTATAGTCACTACACTACAAATGTAACATTGGTCGCTTTAAACAAGTTCAAGAAAGATTTTTATTTAGAAGATTGGCAACACCCCTATGCCCCTTCCTCCTTATATAATCGAGCTTGAGCTTAGTGATTTACCTAACCTTTAGATTAAACGGTTTTATCTTTGTTTCAGCTTTGTATTTAAATTAATTGAATTTAATAATAATAATATTCCAATATTTTATTGCGGCAATAACAGCCGCATTAATCTTCTCTCCATTTAACGACGAGATTATGATCAGGATTACAGGGATCGTAACCCTCCCACTTCACTGCATTCCTACTGGTGCGCCTGTGGGGTTCGCCGGTTCGACCTCAGAAAATATCTACAGGCATCCCGATTTTTAATCACTTCATCATTAAGGCCAACTTTTTTTTGAATTTGTGTGACTCAGGAGTTTTTAGGCCTGCCTCTCTTACGCGATTGTAAGGAACGTTGATTGCCATTACCTTTTTGAACATGACAATACCAACTGAGTCGGTCGTGTTCAGATTTTTTCGAGATGGGTTCTTTGACGTGAAGGCTTCCTCGGATTCTGGAACTTCTAATTCGATCAAGCTTTAATTCGATCAGCCGCATTAATAAAAATCCCATAACTCACCTCTAACTCACGAGCTAACTAAGCGACTTAACTCACGATTTAAAATTTCTTATTAATAAAAATGTTGACGTTCAGTAATATCATTTACGTAAATCTATTACTTTTCTATTACAATCAATCAAATTTTCTTTGTCTTTAGAGCATTTTTCAAATTTAATGCAAACAAATAAATGTTTTCAAGTTTAAAAGTGCAATGTGGACAATAAAAATGGAGAATCGTACAAAACAAACGAAAGAGAAGTGAGAAATTTTTCGTTTGCCTGTTAAACCATCGCTAAACTCACCTTCGAGGGTGAGTTAAGTTGAAAACATCAGTTAGTCTCAAAATGGTTTTATTAATAACATTTTACACATAACTTATGACTTACGGGTAACTCACCGTTAACTCGTGATTATTAATACACGAGTTAATATTTTTGGTAAACCTTTTAAGGTACAGTTTTAGTATTTGAAATAAATAAATAAATAAACTAAGTCCCACATGCCTTGTCTACGAAACAAACTCACTACCCATACAATTAATGAAAACGCCTACAATTACTGTCCGTATTTGACTAAGGCAAGTTCAATAACCCCTTAAGAAAAGAAAAATCGATTCACTGAGACAAACCGGCATCGTAATTAGAATCGATGCAACATCGCCATCAACTTCATCACCACACGAACAAGCAGCATCCCTCTCGAGATGGATGGCTGTATGTACGTTTGAAGTCAGTAAACGAACTGTCAGAAATACCGAATCAGATTATTGCTTATTCCAAGGCCATCGAACGCAGCGCCGGCTATAGCCAAAGAGTAACAAAGACGGCAGCAGCACACTGCCGTCTCGATGACAGGAACTTCACCACTTGGAATCTGACTGAGTGAAAATCAATTGTAAAGCTCTTCGAAGTGATTTTGTTACATGTATTTTTTTTTGTGCCATTTGAGATTGGCATTGGAACCCTCTTCAAACACAATATATTAGTATATACAGGCGGAGATCGTGCCTTTCGATATCACATGTCATTCCTTTGATGACTGATTAAAATATTTTTGAATCATAAAATTTATCAATGTTCATCAATGAGCTTGTTTCTAAGCCGCCTGCCTCTTAAATAGAATTAATGATATTTTTATTGAAAAAATGTCTAAAAGTACGAGTGGATGTGGATACATTTTTTTTATTGTTCATAGGACAAACGCGATTTGGCAGTTAATTGAAAAATTGTGTGCAAAGCTGTTCCGTTAGCTATAAAAAAAAAACTATTGCCGACCTAAATTACATAAATGACGTCGACGATTATTAACAAGGGAAGTGACTAATAGGTAATAGGTGGTGGCACCCTATGACAATGTTAAAAAAGATGTTAACATTTTAAAACAACTGACTGATGATATTCTTGGATGGCTAGAAAATTAGGGATTATTGAAAATTAAAGACAAGAGGTAAACTCTTAGTGAAACGTTTTTATTGCACTACCAAATAAATGCTGGGATTCCCCAAGGCTCCGTTTTGTCTCCGACCCTCTTTCTCATTTTTATAAATGATCTACTCTCTGTTATTTCTAATCCTATTCATTCCTTCGCCGATGACAGTACCCTCAACTTTAAATATTCATTTCCTGGGCAACACCCTTCATCTTCGGGCGTTGAACTGGAACGGCAACGTATTTTAAGCTCATTAAATTCCGATCTTGAAAGGATTCTTGTGTGGAGTAAAACCAATAGAGTGGAATTTAATGCTTCCAAAACACAATGCTGTCTTCTGTCACTAAAGCGAACCCCTAATTCTCTGCCAATATCCATGAATGGCACTTGCATCACTGAATTCGAAAGACTTTCCATTCTCGTTATGTGTGTTATTGACAACCTTCGTTGGAATGCCCACATATTCGACGTCGCCAAGAACGCTGCGAAGTGCCTAGGCTTCCTAAAGCAATGCAAGAAATATTTTACCCCTTCTGATCTGGCTAGAATCTACAAGGCGTTTATTCGCCCAAAACTTTAGTGCAACGCTCATATGTGGGCCGGTGCACCAATAACATATTTGGAGAATTCGAAAACGTGCAATAAAACTTATTGGCGACCGAGATATTGCGAATTCGCTTGACCCTCATAGTCATCGTCGTAATGTCGCCTGCCTATCGTTGGTCTAACGATACTACCATCACTAGTGCTCAAACGAAATAGCCAGTTGCATTCCTCCCCGTCAACACTCTTCAACCATAATACTCGCCATGACAGGAATGCTCATAAGTTCACCATAAAGCCTATATTCGGTCGAACTGTGAAATTTAAGGATTCGTTCCTCTGTCTTACAACACGAATGTGGAATGCTCTACCTCACTCTGTTTTTCCCGACCATTACAATTTACAAACATTTAAAATCAATGTGCATCGGTTTCTCAACCTTTCGTCAAATCCCTCATTTCCTTAACGCCCGTGCTGTGTCGACTATAACATTATAAGGTTGCTAATAATCTCTTTCGCACGTGCAAAATAAATAAAAAAACCAAAAAAAAAAGAGAGTGACCTGTCATTTTCGTTTTTTCCATTCCTTCTTGAACTGGAGCCGGTTCGGTCGAAAGCATGTCGCCTTGATAGATGGTGACCCGATAAATTTTAACTATCTTATACTTGGATCGTGGGGTCTTGTGAATGTTAATGGTGACGTCGGTTATGGCTTCCATGACACGGTATGGTACATCTCAGTCCAATTGAAGTTTTGGACAAAATCGAACTTTCCTTCGGGCGTTGTGGAACCACACAAAACTACCAACATGAACTACCTTGAGGAACATTAACTTTTAAGTCATACCTACTTTTCATTTTTTGAGCCGAGTGTTGTAGTTCAGATCCTGCTCGGTCATGAATCTCTCGTAGTTGATCCCGTAGCTGTTGGGCAAATCCCCGGTAGGTCTTGGGATTCAAATCGGGAGGGATTTCAAAAACTTCGACCATACATCATTTCGAAATGTGTTTCTTTGGTGGACTCCTGAATTCACGAACGGTAAGCCATTGCAAATAGGGGCAGCACTAATGGCCGCTCCACTAGACCATCGGACCGATGGTAAAGTGATGTTGTTTGAGTCTTTCGTGTTCCCATGATTTCCATAACGCTAATTTTACATAACCTCGGACTCAAATTTTCGTCCCTGATCCGAATGGCTAAGGTTTTTGCTACAGAGTCTGTCTCTTGATCAAGAAGGGGATATAGTTTCAGCCACTTTGAAAAATAGTCCATTCTCACTAACACATATTTATTGAATCCCATGGTTGCAGGTAATGATCCCAGAATATCCATGGCAACCCATTGGAATGGTTCACCCGTCAGATAAATTTGCAGATGTCCTTCATTTATTCTTTGAAAGCTGCACTGCGTTGCACAAATATCGCATTCTTTGCAATAACACTCTCGCTTTGTCTTGCAATAAAAACTAACCCCGTGTCCTTAATTTTCAATAATCCCTAAGTACGTTAGACCACTCAGCGAGAGGTCGCCGGTTCAAATCCCGACTTGTACCACCTGAAAGTTTTATTCGCTGCCTCACCTCTTGCGAACGTCTGACAAACATCCAAGAGTAAGAACTGTCATGAGAAGCTTCTCGAAAATTAATTGCCGTTCGGAATCGGCATTAAACTGTAGGTCCCTTCCATTCGTGTCAAAAAATATATCTTCGCACACATAGTGGTTGGAGAAGCTAGACTTTAGGTCCTGTATGGGCCGTTTACGCCTAATATTTATTTTTATTTTACTTATTTTTAATTCCTAATTTTGTAGCCATCCCTTTGCTCGAGTAGACTAAATTAAATTAGTTAAATTTAGCACCAAGAGTTATTTTTTAAAGTGAAGATAATTCTCGATATAGTGTCGAATGAGGACTTTATGGGCCAACGGCAGCTCTCCCATCACCGAAATTGGTTAAATCTAGCAACAGAATTACCAGTCCTGCTGACACAGAATCAAAGATAAAGTATCCCGACCACTACAAAAGCAAATAGTTCTGAGAAACCCAAGATAGTAATTTCCTTCAAATTGCAACATGCAGCTCTTTAGACAGTCGAACCGCCTACCAAATCGACATCTAACATACTGAATGTCGGCACTGACCATTTTCTTGTTGCAGCTAAATTTAAAGTTCGACGAGAAAAAGCAGCGAACCGCTCAAAAAAATAAATTCGACGTTGGACGACTTACCACATCAGGAGTAGCGCCCAAGTGAGGTATGTACCTACTACGAATTCCAAAATTCAGTAGTCTTGGTAATGCGACATCATCAAAGAAGTGACCAAAATCACCTTAGGTTATCAGGAAGCCTATATAAAAAAGCCCGCTGTAAGATGATGCATGCGTAGATATACCCCAAAAATGTGACAGCGCATGAATACGCTGATATGGAAAATAAGACAACGAGAGATGAATATCAAACCAAGTCAAGGCAAGAGAAGATCACCCTGCAATCTTGCATAGAAAAACTCAGCTCAAGGAGATGTCTAATCAAAGAAACAGTATCTTTTCATTAACTTCCAAGTCGCATTCATCGTCAGGAGCTTACATAGAGAAGTCCCAATTTGGAATCCCTGTGTGCACGCTCCCAACTCTGGTAGTTCATCTGCTTCGGTGTTTTAAATTTAATCTACGAATGACATCTTGGTGGAGATCCGACGAAAAATTACCCCAGAAAACTATGTTTGTCAGAACAAATGCGTTCAAAACTCTCAAATCGAATGCTAAAATGTATGCTTCACAGTTCTGCTATACGACGAAAGAAAAATTCTTCAACGGCAATTTGTTGCTGTATGCGAGTAGGCCAAATGTAGGAGATGATACAACTGCGAAATCTTAGCTATACCAAAATTTGTATGTAGTTCAAAATACATCTCATTGCCTCGGGAGCATCGATCGAATGAACATTGGTGATTTTAAATATTTTTTTAAATTTGTAAAATATTTCCAAAAATTTAAAATTCTTAGGGAAACTGCTTCTTTTTTGTGACAGTTTTTATGGTTTGGTATTTATCGAGCGGGAAGTCGCCAAAGAAAATAATAAAATGGTGTCAAATCACACGATATTGGAGGCCAATTGACAGGTCCATTCCGCGAAATTATGCGTTCATCGAATGTTTCCTTCAATAAATCGATGTGACGTGCGCTGTGTGGCATGTAGCGCCGTCTTGTTGGAACCAAATCCCATCCACATTCATGCCATCCAATTCGGGAACAAAATAGTCGGTTATCATGGCTCTATACTGGTTTCCATTAACGGTTAACTGACTCTCCAGCATCATTTCGGAAGAAGTATGGCTCTATGACTCCACCAGCCCATAGAGCACACCAAACAGTCAGATTTTGTGGATGTAATATCGTTTCAAGGGTCTTATGTGGATTCTCTTCACTCCAAATGCGTCAATTTTGCCTGAGTTGCCAGATATGACCACAAAACGTCAGTTTTATCTCTATTCGAAAAACTGACATCTAAAAAAAACACTCTTTATTTTGGCTTGCTGAGGACAAAACAGCTTTAAAACATAAGGAAAGGCTACAGTGCGCTGGGGGCGAACAGTATGATACCCTATCCATATCCCTATATGCCCCAAAGAAAAAAGCATTAAGAAGATGATGGATAGCATTTTATTTCATTCTATTAATTAAAAAAAAAAAAATTAAAAAAAACGCCCCCAAAAAGTGGGCGTGGCCAAAAAATTTGTATGGGCGATATGTTGGAAAAAATATTGGGTAAATATCTTGTTAAACATTTTTTTTCGCTTTCTATGAAAATTTTCGAAGAAAACAGCATTTTAGTAAAAAACGCCCTCAAAAAGTAGGCGTGACAAAAAACTTTATATGACAAACTTATAAAGGAGGGCAGTCCCTACATATCTTGTGAAGGTTGTAACACACTATCTCTAAAATTTTACACTTAACCATTTCGGAGCCCTAGGGAATATGTGGTCCAAATTTCAGCTTCCTAGCTTAATTTTAAAGGCCTAAAAATTGCGTACGGACGGACGGACATTGCTAGATAGTCTTAGGATTAGGTCCTGATCATAAATATATATACTTTTATGGGTCTACGACGAATATTAAGGGGTGTTACAAACTATGTGTCAAAATTAATATACCCTTAGGATAGGGTATAAAAACATCCGTGCGATTCGAACAATTCGAAACATACTAAATCAGTCACTTAGATATCTCTAAATAATTTCTATATAATATCGGTGTTGGTGCCGCTTTTAAAGTATACAAATTTTATGAAGTAATTCACCCTAAAAGAAGAGCGATTGTATGAGTGTAATTGAAGGAGTCACCTTATGAATATCTTATTTTTAAATGTCAACATTCAAATTGCGTTTCGAAAAGTTGTATCGGGGAATGTTTCAATTGTCTGGCATTTTTAATGAGTTGCTTTAAGTTGACTGCGGATCGATAAACTTTCTTGGCCTACTTGACGGTTTCTATGGAATTTATCCGGAGTACGACGTCACAATCGCTTTTTCGGTAATTTAATATTAAAGTCGGTAACGTAAACATCTTTGGCGGATTAGTCGATAAGCACAGCCTCCACGATACAACAGACATTGGCTTTCGGCTAATAGCCTTTGCAGCAGTTCGTAATACGATGGCAAGCGGCACTCGGTTTTGAGGAAATTTAGCATTGGACGGCTCAGCGCAATTGGAGTAGGTAAAGTCATAATCACGGAAGTCCGTATGTTACCTAACACCAGAGAAAATTAATCCGTATTATGATCATGAGTTGTAAAAAAGGTGCACATTTACTGTGAATAGACCACGCGTCCAGTCAATGAAGAAGAAATTCCAACTCACAGTTTAGAAGACGTAGTTACGGCTATTAAAATGCTGAGAAAGAACAAGTCCGCTGGATCTGATGGTCGGCCATGGGAACTCGTTAAGCATGGTGGTGATGTGTTGATAGGGTTCATGCACCAAAACAACTAACCTAGTATAAGTGGAAGCGATGGACTATCAGCTCCATATACCTTATCTACAAGAATGGCGATCCTATGTCCTGTAAGAACTATCGAAGCCCCCTGTGTGAACGCTTCAAGCCGTTTTGCAACATCATCGGCACGTATTGGCCCGACAAGTCAACAATAGACCAAATTTTCACACCAAACAAATCGCATCATTTCATCGACTTCAAGCCGCATATGAGATTCCAACAAAACTGATCCGACTGTGTCGCATGACGCTGGAGAATACGCGGTGGGATGTATTGTATGGCAGCAGCTCATCCGTACTTTACCAAACATGTACCGGATTCTGGCAAGGAGACGGACTATCATGTGACTTCTTTAATCTAATTTCGAAACGTATAATGGCCAGGGCAGGTAAAAACTGGGATGGCACTATATTCTACCGATCCGTACAGCTACTTGAGTATGCGGACGATATTGACACAATCGGCCGCTCTCAACGTGCCCCAATAGAGCAAACAGGTGAGTTTATATGGTGACGATAGTAAAAATAAGCCTAATGATCAACAAATAAGCAAACATGTGTCTACCGGCTAGGACTAAACGTAACTGTTGAAAGCAGAAACTTCGAGGTGGTTAATGAGTTTTCTTACCCCGAGGTTAACACGACCTCCAAAAAATTCACCGAAGAATTACCCTAGGAAACAGCTGCTACTGGGTTTTGGCAAAACAAATGGGTTCAAAGCCCCTTATTCGAAGGAAGAAGTGTAAGCTCTTTAAAACACTGATTTGACCAGTTCTGCTCTATGGTGCTGAGTGTTGGACGATAAGTAAACTCTTTTGAGGGAAAAATTGGTCGAAAAATATATGAAGGATAATGGAGAACCAAGATCTGGATGTAGTTCAAAACACGTCCACTGCATTGGGTCGGACACATCGAGCGAATGGACAATATTCTCCATCCAAGAGAATTTTCGAAACCCAAGCTCGTCCCGAACCAAGCAAGACCGAACCTCCTTCTCCAAGACACCAAGCTATCGCGGATGCCAGAGTGCTTGGTCTTAATAACTGGAAGCAGCGTACTCGGGACCGTAGAGGATGAAAAGCAGCTGTGCCTCAGTCAGGGATTCTCCACGGGTCGCGGGCCCGTTAAGTAAAGTAAGTCGCCACGAAAAAATTGCTGCATTGGCAGATTTTTGTTAAACCATCGAGATCAATCACGAATTTAGTTTAAATTTAAGAAAATCGCTGTGTGAAACAAAAATTAAAAACAATTATATTATTAGTTCAACTGAACAGTATTTTATTGAACTGCAAATTTTATGGAATTTCCTGTATTAATTTTTGAGATATTGGCATTTTATATAAATAACCGTTATTCGAATTTTTTTCAAAATAACTGATTATGCAGGATTCTTGGCCCCACTCTAAGTATCCAAAATACAAACACAGGGCAAAATCCCTAGATTATAGGGCAGGTACTGTTATTTAAAAACAAACCCTTGAGATGTAACCGCAGAGACTTCATATATGAACTTTGAAGCAAATCCGTCGAACCGTTTCGCCATACGGGACCCGGACAGACAGACAGACCAATGGACGGTATTGGCGGACCCACTTTTTTCGACATCTTAATAGTCGTAACATCATCCCTCATACTCAGTTTGAGTTCGCAATAAATTTGTTTTTAGTATACTAATTTATACGAGAAAGTTAAAAATTCTAAACGACATCCTGCTGCGCAATTCATCTAAGATGTCAAAAGAAAAAAAAAAGTCACAAAAATTATAATTGACATTCCATTCATGGCATCAGTCTGTGTTGACTGTTGTTACTCCAAAGAAAGGTGAATACATACATACAGTTTTCGTTAAGATTTTTTTTATGTACAAGTAGCACTCACATATCCTTTCACAGGAAAATTAAAGTTGACTAAAACGTACGAAGGAAAAACGAAATGTTATAGCACAATTTCTTTTGCATGGCTTTCCTCTTCACAAATTGAGATAAGACGTCATCGTTTCGGTGCTTTAGATTGATGATGAAGGACAACTCTCTTGAGGGCATGATTTAAGAAAAAAAAAACACAGTTACCCATACACAAACACACACAGTTTTAATACATCTACACCGATGGCCATGATAATGCAGGATGTATTTTGTAGTTCCAGTCATGGAGGGAAGACGCTATTTCATGATGCAAAAAATAAAAAGAAAGGCATTGACATAGACGAAAAAGCATCATCATGACGGTGTTAGATGAGATGAATGTGCATTGGGCTGGAACACTTGGAACAGAGTAAATCCATGAGAGATGCATTTTTAATAATCATGAAAGGAATACGACGACAATGATGACAAATGCCGAAAGATGCTTTTTTTGTACACAATTTTGTTTTGCTTTTATCAACTATAAGCTGTAGATGTTATGTATTCATTAGTTTGGAACTATAGGAATTGATTTCTTATGGGAAAAGCCAGATAGATGCATTCGCCGAAGGTCAGTCTACACAACAAAAAAAATGTAAATAAATTGTTGACACTGAAATATTGAAATTAAGGTCAAAGGTTAGTAATAAGATGCCTATCAGTGAGTATCCAAAGTTTGGAAAGCGCGAAGAAAGTAATAGATTTAATGACTTCTTAAAAATTCGGGTGATCGATAGAGCTTATTATGCTGTTAACATAAATGAAGACTTTTTTAGGGTTCCGCATTTTGTCTGGTGAATGTAAACATCAGGGTTATTAAAGATTTGGGATGTGACTATTCCAAGCCGTTCAAGTTGTCAAAGATCTGTGGCGGAAGTACTGAGAAGTGACATAAGAGATGTTTTCACTAGTTCAACCTTCTTTTTAATTCTTTTTAAAGCTAGAACGACAGGTATGACAGGTTGTATTCGTTCCACCCCAACCATAGCACTTAATGTCATATCGGGTCTAACACCCATACAAACACACATTCAAATGGAAGCAAGTCTGAGTATTCATCGACTGTTCCGTTCGAATAACATTAACCCCTACTCCTAACGCGGAGCTCATCTGTCTTTACTAGACTCTATAGAGCCGGAAAACTCATTCAGCATGCTTCCATAAAAACTTCTTTATCGTGGCCCTCCAAGGGAGGACTGGGAAAAATATAAACCTAAACCATCACAACACGATCTCGTCTGGTATACGGACGGATCCAAGATGAAGTCAGGGACTGGATCTGGAATCTATGGAGAGTCACCTCAAACCTTGGCAAGAACTCATCATTCCAAGCAGAAGTCTCTGCCATTAACGAGTTCCCTAGAATTAACTTAAGTTCTAACACACGAGGTAAAACTATATTTATCTTTTCAGATAGCCAAGCAGCCAGCAAAACTCTTGACTCATCTGTCATTAAAATCGAAGCTTGTTCTGGAAACCTTAATGGCCATCTATGAACTTGCTACAAAAAACATACTCATTCTTCACTGGATACCAGCCCACAGGGGTTTTGCTGGCAACGAAGCGGATGACTGGCTAAAGTCAACAACACCACTTGTCGGTCCTAAACCATTTTATGGTGTTAGCAAAAATCCCTTCAGGAACTATGTTAAAAGCATATCCCTGACCGAATAAAATGAAGTCTTTTAAACCATCAACCTGGACAGGAATTCATTGTCATTGTGTCCAGAAAAAACACCTTCACCGCATTGGCCTCTCATCGGACTCTACATGAAGACTTTGTTTAGAGAGTGACGAATCCTCTCTTCACATACTGATGGGTTGCCCGGCTCTCTTTCGTCTCAGGAAGGACATCCTCGGTGAGGAAATCATCTCACCAACAAACCTTGCTACTCTGCATCTAGAGAAGATTCTTGTCTTCCTGACTTCCTCCAGAGGTAAACATTTGCTCTAGGACCTATAAGGAGCCGCAGTGCCAGAGCCACATGTAGGCTCTCCCGACTTTGTATCTATCTGTCTATCTTCTTAATTCACCATCAAATGCTGGACAAGTACCCGGATGTAGCTCCTATCAAAGAAAACTCCGCTCTTTGATCTATTACTATCGATAGCTACGGGTTATAGTGCATCTACTATTGTTGCTCTATTGTTTCCTAACGGAAATCACAGCGACTCCGTCAATTAGAGAACTGCGTAGTGCATATTTAGAGAACATAAGCCAGTGACTTTTGCGTTTAAACGAAAACGAGAGAAGGCCTCTCCGCGACAACGCAAGCAGCTCAGCTTCATCAGCCAGTTTACTACGGCCGTGAGGTATATTACAGGGACAGATCAACGAATGGAATTCGATCTTTTATTACCAGGGATCTAAGGCGGATGGCCCGATTTGTTTGGCTAGGTATTAAGAAAAACTGTCGTCGATGGACAAAAAAGTGTGTGTCGTGCCAAAGATGTAAGACTCAAGCACAAATCCACCCCCGATGTGCAGATAAAGGTATTGCTAGGACTCTGTCCCAAAAGAGCTGAAATTCTCTACGGGATGATGAACCTTTATTTACCAGGGAGACATATCGCCCAGGAAGAACACAGCCTTGAAGCCGATATCGTCAGGTTATTGAGAGATTCAATGGCTACCATTCGTTTTACGCATATGTCATGCGACATTCAAGCAAACAATTTTTTATGCAGAAATGACACGGGCAGAGAAATACCTACAGGCTTGTTCGTATAAACCAGAGATCGGTAATAAAATTTATTAGAAAACCCATTATATAACATCGAACCCTGAATCTATGTTTAGCAGGTACAAAAGCCTTCTATAAATTACATAAAAAAGAAATAGGTTATTATTGCTATTATTGAGGTATCCATAACTAATCCAATATAGATGGCGCTGTAAGCTTTTAGGTCGCCTAGCCCTCGAAATTAAGAAAAGCAAATATATTTCTGCACCTTTTGACGCCAAAATCTACCTTTATTACAAATTTTAGCTTCGTAGGCTTTCCAGTTTCCGAATAATTTTGGGTCCGACTGAAACTTAGTGCAGAGGACAGAAAATTGACTTCGCCATTATCATATGGAGGATTACTGACAATTTTGTTGATCGAGTTGCTCCATATGAGGGGAAAGGACTCCCTCCTAAGGTGTTCTTTGAATTTCAAATAGCAAGATATAACTTTTTTTTTCGGCGTAAAATATAAATCAAATTGAACGGACGAAGGTCCGAAATCCCAGAAAATATGTTGCGGTTTTAGTTTTTCGGCTTTTCAAGACTTATTAAGTTAAATTTTACTAAATATGTATGTATTTAATAAATAGGTATGTATTTCTTACAATGAACAAGAATAACCTTGATAGATCCTTAACAATCTCATTGAAACCATAAAAAAAGGTCATTAAATAACTTATCGAATGCAGTCATATCCTCACACACTATATGTCGCTTTAGTGACAGCAAAGAATATCACATTCGCTGCCTCACCTCTTGCGAACGTCTGACAACCAAGAGTAAGAAATGTCATGAGAAGCTTCTCAAATATAAATTGCCTTTCGGAATCCGGCATCCCCTTCCATTTGTGTCAAAAATATAACTTCTCACACACAATGGTTGGATAAACTAGGCTTTAGGTCCTGTATGGGCCGTTTACATCTAATATTTATTTACTAAAGAAAATCACAAAATCTGAACTCTACAGTTGACGCATGATACAGGGTGTTTTGTTTAGAGGTATAGAACTTCAAATTGAAATAAAACACAAGAAAATCGTTTGTCCATCAATTTGGCTTTATTGGAAGGATAATTTTATGCCATTAATGTTTAAATATGATTTCACACATCCCCAAAGAAAATAATCCAATGGTGTCAAATCACACGATCTTGGTGGGCAATTGACAGGTCAATTCCGCGAAATTATGCGCTCATCGAATGTTTCCTTCAATAAATCGATTGTGACGTGCGCTGTGTGGCATGTAGCGCCGTCTTGTTGGAACCACATCTCATCCACATTCATGCCATCCAATTTGGGAACAAAATAGTCGGTTATCATGGCTCTATACCGGTCTCAATCAACGGTAACTGACTCTCCAGCATCATATCGGAAGAAGTACGGCCCAATGACTCCACCAGCCCATAAAGCACACAAAACAGTCAGTTTTTGTGGATGTAATAGCGTTTTAAGGGTCTCATGAGGATTCTCTTCACTCCAAATGCGGTAGTTTTGCTTGTTGACGTAGCCATTCAACCCAAAATGAGCTTGCGGTAAACTTCGCGATTTTCGAAATAAATTTGCACGATTTGCAAGCGCTGTTCATTTATCAACCTGTTCAGAATGAAATGGCAAACCAAACTGAACATAAATGACATTAGAGTTTCCAGATTTGACCACAAAATGTCAATTTATTCGGGAGAATAAATGTTTTATCTCTATTCGAAAACCGAACCTCTAAAAAACACCCTTTATATATTGTCCGGAGCCTTGTTTGGCTAGTTCATCCGCTCTGTAGTTGCCTGGAATATCACTTTGTAAGGGGGATTTTCAACTGTCCGCAATCTCATTGAGGAATTCTCTGCATTGCTTGACCTGCTTGAATCATAATATTAGCCATGACAGGGCTTTGGTTGCTGATCGACTTTCTATAAAAATTACTCTAATAGCCATAACGTCTGCCTGAATTACACAATAGTGTTCCGCGACAGGATGACCGTATAAGCTCGGAGGAGGTTGTTAAAACGCCCGCTCAAGCCCTCCGTAAATACCTCTGTAGAGGAATTGTTAAAATCAAACCTGATTCATACCAATTGTCTTATATTTTATCCCGAAGTTAACAGATGGAACTAAGAAGTCCGCATTGGATATTGTTACCTGAAATCTAAACAACTTATACGATTCTCTGAGCCTCTCTGCGTCTTAAGATGTTACAAGTTTTCTAAATATATCAATTGGAATGAAGTGTAGAATTGTACCCGGTGTAGTTGTCAGTGTGGACTTAAAGGCGTCTGTGATGCAAATAAGAGCTGATATTCGGGCGCGTAGGATGCCACTGGCGTATCGATGCTTAATTAGGGCAACCAACCAAACCACAATGAACTACCTAAGACTGAAGGCCCACCTGGAGAATTTCAGTTGGAGAATTTCAAATTGTCTTCCCAAATAAGCGCACCCTTTTATGGGTATGGTGAACATAATGAAGTAACAGTAATTCGATTCCATATTTAAATTCAAGTTTTGGATGAAATAAACCAAAAATACAAATTAAATTTACCAACTTATTCTCTCCCTCTCTCTCTCTCTGTGGAGATCAGGACATAAGAAAAAGCCTAATATGCATCATAACTCCCCAGTAATCCTTTTTTAATGTTTTGCAACCAGACCAGTATCTATAGCCAACTGAAATTGCACCGCTTACAGCCAACATGAATAACTACTCCTGTCATCATCAGGAAAATTGCAAAACTAAAACAGAAAGTAGAGGAATGCAATCATAATCATCAGTTATTTATTTCCACCGGATTTCTATAAAAAAAAAAATCTTTTATAGATAAATAAAGAAATCCCGTTAAGCGTTTTCTTTAACATTGCCACCATCTTTGGAAAGTTTTCATTTGTTTTTTTTTTGTAGCCCCTTTTCATAACAGTGTTCGGTCATCGCACTTCCACTTATAGTTATCAACAATCGCTTCCGTCAACGTTGGAATGTATTATAAAGTCAAAGGTGTTTTTTTTTTATTTAATTTTAATTACCACTGCGGTATATTTGGCATCCACAGGGGACAAATGTCAGTGTTAAAAGCTTTTCACATTTAGATGACTGAAATATTAATTAAATGCGATTAACTGCACTTGCATTGCAGTCATAAAATGAAAAGAGATGTCACTTTAGTGAATGAACTCATTCACACACTGTGAATAGGAAACGTCATAATTTCACTTAACTACTGACAATCTCCCCTCGAGAGCGGTCTCCGCAAATGTAATTCTTAACGTAATTAACGTCTGACAGGTCTCTTAGCTTGTTTCGTTGTAGTTATATAGTTTTTCAGATGATTTACAGATGTGTGTCGCTTGCAATATTTTTTTCGATGATGTGATGTGTGCTCGAAGCAAAACTGAGAATGACAAGAAGGCGCCATTATTTGATTTGCTCTAGTTAAGCAATTTTAAACGTTAAAAATAGTTTTAGTAATTATTGTGCTTTGGTCTATTTTCTCATGGCGACGAATTGTTTAAACAATGGACAGTGTACGGTGCATTTGAAATGAATTGAGATTTTGCAAGGGGGAAAATTAAATGGCTCGGTTGCCATTGGGATGTGCAGCAATATCCTTGGTCGGGTAGTATACTAAATCATCTATGGATGTGACTGGATGTGACATCATTTGAATTTATTTCCATTGCTAAATATTGTCCCTGTAGACTAAACATTTTTATGTTTTTCCTTGATTATAAGGGCATAGCAAAGGAAAAAGGATATTAAATTATACAGGAAGTTAGTGTGAAAATAAAAATGCAAAGTTAGTACGTTTTAAGTTGGATTAGTAGAGCTTAAGAAAAATATATTGGAATTTTTTTATGGTGGCGTGGCTGTGGAAGAGTTTAAGAAATAGAAATTCACTCGAAGTTTAAACCCTCTACCGCATACAAGCCCATATATGGTTCGCTAAACGATGCACAGCAAAATATGGTTTACAGCACAACTTTGTAACTTTCATGATACAATAATGAAATTTTGTCTGGCAGTTAACTTAAAGTCTGTACACTTTCTTAAATCCCTGTTCCAATAAACAAATTCAGTTGTCGGATAATCGTTAACTGTAGGGTTAAATGTTAATGGTCAGAAAGCCATGTTTATGTCTAACATTAACTCTAATATTCATTCTGTCATAATTCATTTTGCAAAGGAATGTTGCCGTGCATTCATTTATTTTTGTATCAAATAAACGTATAGTAATATATTTTGGAGTAAATAGTGTTATTCGGAGCAATTAGGTACGATTTTTGTTGTTCGGATTTATCAACTAAAACTGTATATGAAAAATACAAAGCATGAAGAAATAGTCCAATTAGAAAAGGATACAAATTGTAAATTTTCGCAACAAAATCAAACAGTTTCCTTTTGTGCAAATTAGTGTTTAACTGAACGTATATCGAAGTAATTCGAAGTGTGTACATTTTCCGTTCCGAATGGGTTTCCAAATTTTCCAAAATATTTCTTAACATACTTAATGCGATCAGAACTACTGCTAGGCCTTCCGCACAAAACCAAGCATAGTGTCGCATATATTTAGAAAAAATTAAAACCACTAAAAGGTATGAAAAAAATTATTTCACTTAAAGCACAATGGCAACACAAGTCACATTGACAGAACTCAAATTCTGTCACACAGAACCGATTTGTTGCTTCATTTGTTTTCGTCTGTTGTGTTTTTGTTTGTATTTGAATTTAAACAAAACAATTGACATATGTTACCTTTTTATTAGTAAATTGTGTATGCTTACCAACATCGCTTTGATAAGATCCTTTCCCTAAGTATAGTATTGCAACGAATACTATGGTTTCCCCGATTCGTACGTGGAGCAAGTGCTTCTCGAACGATTTCTACAATATAGCGGACTGTCGGTTTGTTAAATCTATTAATTACTTATAGATTACTATACAACAACAACAATAAACAAACCTATAGTGCCCAAAGAACTGATCGTCATAATTTAAAAATGGGTCAATTGGTTTTTTATAATTGTTCCCTTTTCAAGAGTATGCCGATTCGTCAACTAGCTTCAGATCTTAATTTCTTCACCTTATTTTCAAAGCACCTTCAACAATATCAGATGTTTTGACAAATAGATTTGACAGCAAATGTAATAGATTCAAAAAAAAGTCCTCGCACTAGTAAAGGTGGAGGTCAAATTATTTATTGGTACCATTTCAAATATGCTGTACATTTTAATTTAAACTGGCAGTCAACCAATAGTTGACATTAGTGTTTGATTATTAGTAGGGCCGATTGACATAGCGCAAATTCATTCACTAATAACATAATTGTTCCAAGTGCCGGTGTGAAGTTCATATCATTGGG
Source organism: Ferdinandea cuprea (assembly GCA_963576555.1). Lineage (NCBI taxonomy): Eukaryota > Metazoa > Arthropoda > Insecta > Diptera > Syrphidae > Ferdinandea > Ferdinandea cuprea. The sequence goes on from OY754958.1 coordinate 138,417,405, forward strand.
TTTTACGAGGAAAAGATTCGGTTTACCCAGTAAAATTTTACATCGTATGTTTTTATTTCACTAGCCCTTCACAAGTGTAAACTTCATCTCTTGTTTTTGTGAAAATATAATGCATTTTTTCTGTCTTTTTGTACGAGACCGTATATGGTTCTTGTATACATTGGTGGGCATACCTGGTAAATTCTATACCTTTCAAAAAGTGATGACGAACTATCGCCCGATTGTAATAGTTAATAAATTCCCCCTAGCCAATATCAACATCATAGACGATCTGAAGTCGTTAATCCAGAGATAGATAGCGATTCCTCCGACGACGGTAAAGGAAAATTTAGACGCCTTTGCTACGGAAATAATTTTTAAATTTAGAGGAGTAACACCGCTACCGGAGTTTATTGAAAAACTTAAATCACCAGCTGATTTTTTCTTGTTACCATTTTCTAAAGACCTTATTGAAGACGTAGATGAACAATCCAATCTAAAAGCTGCACAAGATTATATAAACAACCCGGCTAACATAAATAAGCAGAAAATGGAGCAGTTTATTGGGATGGTGACTTATATGTCTATAGTAAAATTACCTGCATCAAGACTTTATTGGAACCCAGATATACGACATAATGACATTGAATAGATTTGAAACTTTAAAAACTATAAACAATTTCATTCCGAATGGCAATCCAGGACATGATAAGATTTTTAAAGTGTGCCCGCTTCTGGAGGGGATTAGCCAGCTGCTTTTGCCTGTGCCAAAAAAACGATTTTTTCGCAGTCGATGAACAAATAAAATCAGCGCTACGAGCTGAAACAAAATAACCCCGTATAACCTCATAAGGGGGGGATACAAAAATTAAGTTCTGAGTGGAGTATCGGGATTTAGCTAGGATTTTGATATTTTTGCTGGCAAACAGATAGTACTCGTCCTGAAGGCACACCCGACTTGGGAGTTAGCCACAAGATTTTGTTTAAAAAGTTGGTTTAACAGTCCCAAACTCCAGGTACATCTCCCAAAAGTTGGACTTTTACCATTGGGTATTGTGCGTCTAAACCGTATCCCTAATGTTGAAATGTCTCCAGAAAAAGTGTGAAAAATACATGGACGTGCATTTTGGATAGAAAAAGTTGGTAAAATAGATGGAGTTCGGGTTAGTGCCGTCACTTGGTTTGACAACAAGCTATGCAGGGAGCGAACCGATAACTACAAAACAGAGATACTTCCGGAAAGGAAAAACAATATAAGAACATAACGTGTCCACAAGCTGTTGAAATTTCTAATAAACATATGAGATGCGTTGATTTAATAGATTCTATGCTTGATCTATATAGAATTCATTGGGGACGTGAAATAACGCCAAACGAAATAAAGTCAAATTCCAAAAATTTTGCATTATTTCCATTCCAAAATCGAACAGCCTGCAGAAAGAAGATTGAAATATTAGAACTGGATTCTCCAATATCTCTCACGGAATTGAAAGCGTCTCTACTGGTTATGAAGAACAACAAAGCTCCGGGTAAAGATGGAATCCAAGGCTGCATTTTTTAAAAACGGTACCCAAGTCCTTAAAAAACTACATTGTGGATTTTTTAACCCTCTCTATAATAATTCTTGTGTACTTACACAAAAGCTCTTATATTTGCGATGCTCGAGATAGGAGATGTAAATCGTGCCGAGATTTATAGGTGGATCTCTTTTATTAATTCCCTTAGAATGATTTTCGCTACAATAATATATGGAAGGCTTAGCAAGTGGATAGAAAGTAGCGATAGTCTCGGTATATTTCGTTCAGGATTTTCAACTAAAGATCACATTTTTGCGTTGCCAAGTTTTGGCAGAAAATTCATCAAAAAAAATAAAAAGCTGTATGTATGTTTCGTGGACCTTAAGGCGGCATTTGATACAGTCAACAGGAACGCTTTGAGCTATAAGCTCGCATCACTCGGATTATAGAGAAAGTTTTTGCTTTTATATCTGAAACTATCATCTTCTAGTGCAACTGTGTGGGATGGCTCTAAGTTTGTCAGAATGGTTCACCACGACAGCAGGTGTTCCTCAGGGATGTACTTTAAGTCCCATCATTTTTGCATTGTTTATCGACGATATATCTGATATTCCCCTTGGTGGCGTAATCTTTGGCGGAAAGCTTATAAGGGGTCGCTTATATGCTGACGATTTGGTGTTGCTAGCTGACAATCCTTCTACGCTTCAACTACAGATATATAGACTCCAAACGTCCTGTGCGTATCTTGGTGTGCTATTAACATTCAACTTGAACTTCGGCAAACATGTAAAGGAAAAAAGCAAAAGACTAAACCTGGCACTAAATATAATATGACTTATGGTTTTCGCTAACCAAAACATTGACCCTGCCTTTAAGTATCGAGTATTTAACGCTACAGTCAACACCTGTATGACTTATTGAGTTGAGGCCGTTGGCGTTACCCCCTTTGACGAATTCGAAGCTGTCCGAAGATATTTCTTTAAGCGCTTATTCCGGCTACCGAATACTACTCCGACCTATGCTACATATGTATGTGGAATCTGGCTAACCTCCAATAAACTCCCATAATTTTAAAGCTCATTCAGGCTTATTAATAAGAGTGATGAAAAGAACTGAAAATAGTCTTCATAAATCAATTGTCACAAATCTATTACAAACTGATGCTTATCCGTTCAAAGAATGGAACCAAACAATGGATCTTCTCGCGGCCATCTAGGAATATCTATCATATTAAGTTTTTTTTTTTGTAACTGGAAAGCCCAGACCACCTGTACGTCTTATATTAAGGAGTTACATGAATTTCACTATTTCAAAAAATCGATTTTTTTTTGTCTTGGGAAGATGCGCACTCAATTGAATCACGACGTTTATTTGAGGTTATCCAAACTTTAAACGCGTTTTTGTCGAAACAGTGTTTCCAAAGTCGGTTGTCAAAAGTTCTCGAAAACGACTCAACCGATCTTGATGAAATTTTACACAGGTCTTCGAGATACAATTCACGAGGACTTGGACGACGGATTTTTTTTGTTCAATCACAACATTTTACCAAAATTTGCCTTTTTTTTTGTAAAAAGGTCTGCCAAAAATCCAATTTTTTTTGCCCCTCTTCGCCCCTGGACACAACTTTTTTCCGAGGGGTCTACGTAAATGACGCCACAATGGCAGAGTTTTGAATATTTTCCTTTGAAAATTTCAGAAATTCTTTTCCAAATGTACAGTGAGTCAAAAAAGTATTGGCACACTAGTATTTTCAAAGTTAATTTCAACATAACTTTTCATCAGATCAAGTAATCGGAAAAATAATGATACCAATTTTTTAAGGACCATTTTATAATATACTCAAACAAAAAAAATTCATTTCATATTTGGTTAGGTTATAATATTAATTTAACCAAAAGAAAGCACAAATTCATATCAAAAAAGTATTGGCACGCTTTTGAAAGAAGTATCTGATTTTCCAAAAATAAAATCAATTATGAGCCCCTAATATGTGGTTGGGCCTCTCTTAACTTTTATGACTGCTTCTAAGCGTCGACGCATACTTCCCACTATGTTGGAGGCTTCCTGAGTGGTAATATTTTCCCATTTTGTGCATCAGGCGTCTATTAATGATACTTTTGAGGTTATATTGTATTTCCTTACTTGTTGTCCAACAAGTGCCAAATATGCTCAGTGGGATTCAAATCTGGTGACTGTGGCGGTGTTTTTATTTGCTTGCAATGGTAAATAAGCCACTCTTGGACCAGATATGAAGCGTGTTTCGGGTCATTATCCTGTTAAAACAACCATTGCTGATCTTTTAATCCCAACTTCTCAACACTTGGGAATAGGTTTTCTTTTAAAATGTTCATGTAGGCCAAGTTGTTAATTTTGGTCGTCTATAAAAACTAAATTGCCAATCTCCACACCATAACATTACCACCACCGTGTATAATTATTTTAGTGATGGGCTTTCGCCATATTTATTGTGAGTTATCTAAATCAAAAAGGTTGGATTTTGACTCATCGCTTATTACGACATAACTCTTAAATGTCTCCGGCCTTTTTAGGTGGAGCTTAGCGAAAGCATGCCCGATGACTGGACCATCAGCTCCATATGTCCCATCTACAAGAAAGGCGATCCTATGTCTTGCAAGACCTATCGAGGCATATCCCTGCTTAATGTCGCATATAAGATCCTATCCAACGTACTGTGTGAACGTCTCAAGCCTTTCTGCAACACACTAATCGGCATGTACCAGTGTGGCTTCCGGCCCGGCAGTTCAACTGTAGACCACATCTTCACACTAAGGCAAATCCTGGAAAAGACCAACGAGTTTCAAGTCGAGACACACCATCTCTTCATCGACTTTAAAGCCACATGTGACAGCATTCATCGTCAGGAGCTTTTTGTGGCGATGGCCGAATTCGGGATTCCGTCAAAACTGATCCAGATGTGTTACATGACACTAGATGACACTGCAGTTTGGCAGCAGCTCATCTGAACTCTTTCAAACATGCACCGGATTTCGTCAAGCAGATGCGCTGTCGTGTGATTTCTTCAATCTTGTTCTTGAGCAGATAGTGCGGAGGGCAGGTGTCAACACGGAAGGCACTATCTTCAACAGATCTAAATATATGCTATCAACAAACAAACAATCATCTGTCCACCGACTAAGACAAAATGTCACTGTTGATAGCAGCAACTTCGAGGTAGTTAAGGAGTTCATCTACCTCGGGGTAAACATCAACTCCACAAATGACATCTTAGTGGAGATCCGTCAAAGAATTACCCTGGGAAACCGCTTCTACTTCAGTTTGTTTAAAACTCCTAACTCGAAGGACAAAGTGCATGCTCTACGGCGCCGAGTGCTGGACGTTAAGCAGGAAAGGAGAGTTGATACTGGGATCCTTTGAAAGAAAAATCCTTCGACGGATATTTGGTCCTGTGTGCGAGGAGAGCGAATGGAGGAGAAGATACAACCGCGAACTCTATGAGCTGTACCAAGATGTGGATGTAGTCCGAAAAGCTAAAACTCGTCAACAACATTGGCTCGGCCACATCGAGCGAATGGACAGCAACGCTCCAGCCCCCAGCTTCGAGGTGACAAGGAAGACCGAACCTCCGTTTTAAAGACCAAGCCATCGCGGATGCCAGAGCGCTTGGTCTGGACAACTGGAAGCAGCGTGCTCGGGATCGCAGAGGGTGGAAGGCTGCCGTATCTCAGGCAGGGACTCTTCACGGGTCTGGAGCCCGTTAAGTAAAGTAAGTTAGCGAACTCCTACCTCTTCTTTTTATTTACCACCGAAATAAACTTTCTTCAAGAATAATCCGTGTGCCAATACTTTTTTGACTCACTGTATATCTTTAAGACAGTAAAAAGACGGATAAAATATTTTATTTTTTATATAAAAAAAAATATGTTGAAAATAGACCTTTTTTCCCCCAAATAAACCCATGTAACCCCTTAAGGAATATGACACAGGAAAAGAAGAGTTATGGCTATTATATTCCACACTACTGTGAAGTACGGTTTGTGCTGCATCGCCACCCGCTAACACATAACCTAATAACCACTCAATAGACCAGGCGTTGCAAGTACTGAAACAAAGTCGGAATTCGTTAGCGATAGCCTTCAACTTAGAAATGCTACTTACATCTACAATTAAGAGGGAACAATCCCGAAGACAATTGTCGGATTATAAACATTTAAAAAAAAAACACAGATTAACCCAAAACTGTCTGTAAAATTATTTTCAAAAATTAATGATATTAAGAGCTCATCCAACAAAAAAGCATACAAACGTTGTACATACAAAAATGATTGCTTAACTTCTCCAAATGTGTGTGTTTACTTGTCCCCATTACTCGTCCAGCTGAAAATAGTTTCACAACCAAGTCATAATAAACCAAATAAGCACAATTGCATGGCGTGTAGCTTATTTTTTTTTGTTCTTATTTTTTTGTAGAACACCAAACTAACCTAATTATCAGCTTAGCTGACTTCCAAATGAATGCCTTTGGATCGTGATATACAAATCCAAGTGAGTGCATGAGTTGTTTATTAGCTATTTTCGTTAAGAAGACTTTGACGATAGTCAGTGTATCTGTCAAAAAAAAACACCGACAGCGGTAAGTAATTGATGGGTGCTATGCACATGGTGATACCTTTCGAAGTTTATTGCCAGCAATTAGTTGTGACAGTATTCAATAGGAGAAGGTATTAAACATTAGATAATATTAATGTGGTAGCATGATGTTTATTATATAATCAATTTTGGGCAGTGTTATCGTAAGAAGATAATATCTACCAACTAACTACGAATTTGAAAAAAAAAATGTATGTGTGAATTTTTTTTTGCATTTCTCGTTGTATAAAAATAGCTTTAAGATTACGTAGTCGTTGAAAACAGACAACAAACTTTAAGTTATATGCTTCGTAGTTATTGAACAAATAATGAAGATATTTATTACACAAGCTTAGATCTCCTGGTTAAGTGCGTTGTACTACTGACAAACATCCTTATTTAACTGTAGGTCCCTTCCATTTGTGTCAAACCACAATGGTTGGAGAAGCTAGGCTTAAGGTTATGATTAGAATTATATGGATCATAATCCTCCCACTTCAGTGCATTTCTACTGGTCCGCCTGTGGGGTTCGCCGGTTTGACCTCAAAGCATATCTGCCGGCCACATGCTTTCGTATCGCTTCGTCACCGAGGCCAGTTATTGTATTTGTGTGATCCAGGAGTCTTTATGCCTGCCTCTCTCCTTCCCGCTTATATAGAAACGGTGATTGGCACTGCCCTTTTGATGGGGTTCGTAGGGTCGCAATATCAACTGAGCTGACCGTGCTCCGATTTCTTCGAAACGTGAAGGCATCTTCGGATTTTGGAACTTCTAATTAGAGCGTGCTTCATTACTCTTGCAAAGCATCTTCATCTCAGCTGCCGTCAATTTGCCTCATTCTCTTTGTACATTTTCCAACATTGCGTACCGTAAGTGAGCGAGCTTTATATATATGAGTCCTTCAATCCCGGGTGGGGCATAGGATGGCGACAAACTTCCTCCATCCTTTTCGATCTGCGGCCAGATACTTCAGCTGTGGCCACGTTTTACGCTGTGTTGCTGCTTCGGCCAATACGGTTGATTTCCATGTTGTTCTTGGTCTACCAACTCGGCGTGTACCTTGAAGATTTCATTCGAATGTGGCCAATCCAGCCCAGGGCTTATAACCTACCTATTTGAAAAGATTCTTATAGCATTCTCTTCTTCTTGGAACCTTGTCAGACTTTCGGAAAAGGTTGGGCAATGAAAAAACCTTTCTTCGTACTGCGGCATCTGTGTCTAAAGAACTCATTTAATCTCTATGATAATATGAGCTTAAATCGGATCCCAAAAAATCTAACGGGTCAATAGTTCGCACAACAGAAATTCATAAATAGAAAGTGAAAATTGAAATACAAATCTACAAATATGTTTCCGCTCAAGTGACACACACAAAAATGGAGAAAGTAGGTTATATAGAAAACACTAGGAATTGAGGATTTACTACATTTTTTAATTTAATTTGTGTGGGGTATACCAGCATTGCGATCTAAAAAATATCTCGTGTGCTCCTCGACCCTTCAATCTAGCGAGAGATTCAGGTCTCGAAAGAATTAAAGGGTCACAGTTACAGATGAAGTGTCTGTCCACTAGTAAGTCTGGGTAAAAATATTTTAGCCTCCTTTGGGCACTGGCCGGACATTCACATGTGTTGTGGTCACTATTCAGCCGTTTCTTGATCTTTGGGGTTGATCCTTTTGTTGATAATATGGTAATTTATAGAGTAGTGACAGTGTCAAGTGAGAAAGTCAGTTAGGATCTTTATGTCAGTTTTGCTCAAGGAAAGTAATTGAAGGCATAATTTTTCGAGTTTTCGAGTTTGGTGTGAGCAGCTAGTTGATTATTGCTGCTCTGACAAGTTTGAAGTTAAATTTAAAGAAGTCAAGAGCTTTTAACGTTTGATCTTCTAAGTTTCGGCTCAAGCATTCCCTACCACAGAGTTCAAGTGCATAAACTTCGGTTTGGAAGAAGATGTCTTTTGACAAAGGGGACTGAGATTTTGCAGTTAGGACCGCCAGTGAAGGCCCCTACGAAAGTGGAAATGTAGAGATATCCATAAACCATTCTGAGCCGGTACCAGCTAGTCTTGAACTAGCCGTGTCCGACACAGATAGAAGGGAAACTAGTCATGAAATCATAAGTTGAATCGAGAGGCTGGGCATGAGTTGCATATAGATGAGTATTTTTATTTTCCCTTAAAGACCGCCCGCAGTCTTGAAATATGTAACAGTGGAAAGTTAAAATATACCTTTAAGCCTACAGTTATGCAAGAACGCACGGCTTCGGTGATTCCAATATTCTTTGTCTTCTCTAAAGTGCTATTCGGCGGCTAAGGTTTGATAAGTTCTTTTTCGCAAGAATAGGTAAAAATTGGCATGACTGTAGTGAGGTCAATTCTGCTAAATCAAGCACGACAGAGGCTTCTTTTTTATTAGAGGAGAGAAGGAGATTCCGATGCACATTGGTTTGGAATGTCTGTAAACTGTAATGTGTTGGGAAAACGAAGTGTGGGAGAGCATTCCACATACGTGTAGAAAGGCTGATGAACGAATCTTTATATTTCACTGTGCGTCCGAACATTGGCTTTATGGTGAACTGATGAGCATTCCTGACATAGCAGGTATTGCGGTTGAATTGTTCAAGGGGTGGAATGCAACTGGCTATTTCGTTTGTTGTGGAAATACCGATAAAACAACGATACGCAGGACACATTGCGACGACGACTGAGAGAGTCAAGCGAATTTGCGATGTCTCTTTCGCCAATTAGTTTAATCGTACGTTTTTGAATCCCGTCAAAGAGCTCCAAATATGTAATTGGAGCACCGGACCAGATATGAGCGTTGTACTTATAAATTTTAGCCAGATCAGAGCCTAGACATTTCGCAGCGTTCTTGGCGACATCGAGTATGTGGTCATTCCAACAAAATTTGCCGTTAAAGCACATACCGAGGATGGAAAGTCTTTCGGTTTTGGCGATGAAAGTGCAATCCATGGATAATGGCAGAGTAGTGGGGTTTCGCTTTAATGACAGAAGACACCATTGAGTTTTGGAAGAATTAAATTCTACTCTGTTAGTTGTAGAATTGAGCAGATTGGCTTTGTCTGAAGAGCTGACAGCTGCATTAATAACTGCTGCGGCGTATTTAAATCGCGTTATATACTATACTATCTCCAAAACTTAGCAAAGGCGTTGGAAACAAATTTGTGGCAGAGGTACCCTTAATGAGACAACTACAGCACTCACATCCCCGAAGTGGGTTACTGGCTACGGAATATTCGGCTCATTTTTAAGAGGTCTAAGAAAGTGTCTGGCTTCTTAGGTTTAAATGTTCGGACCCTGAACAGGCCGCGTACAGCCGAATAATAAACGAAGTTCAGACAGCAGTTCAGATACCGCTCCCTGAAGGTTCTTAAAATTTCAAAATTCAGATAAATTCACATTATTTTCAATTTTTATTTAAAAGAAAATCAAATTTATTTTACGTTAAACACTCATTAGAAACGCATCATTACTTAAATGCTCTACTGTTTATTATTAAAATGCATCTAATGGTAAAGCAACAAGACTGTGTGAGTGTTTAAAAAGTGTACACAGTTGTGCCACTGAATGTAACTTAGAAAAACCCCAAATGAATATCAAATTAGTTAAGCAAATATAACTTATCAACGAGTGTAAACGAATAGGTAGTCACTAATGGGAATTTCACTTCAAATAAAAACACAAAGAACAGTCTCATATCTCATGTTTTTGTTGTGTATTGTTACCAAAGGTTGGCAAGTACCCCCACTTGAAAGGTGAGAACCACAAGCATTACAATTACGATAACTATCTCGTATATGTTATCGTAGTCGAACGCATGTATCGTTCTGTTATCTACAGCAACTTGTAGGTCGAATTTTTGCGGAGACATCAAGAGCATATTTCATTCATGGAAACCAATTCAATACTTCAAATGATAAGATAACTGGAATTTTTATCGGACAAAGCCCGAGAGACAGGCCCATTCAAATGATACTAACAGGTGTGAGCAATGTCAAGGTCGTCCATCGTCATATCAAGTGCTCCTGAGCAGATAAGATTGTCGATAACTTTAAGGATTTGCAAACAAAGATTGAACGGCATACCAAGTGGCAGGCAATCTCTCAGACGGCCTTAAAATGTAACATGTGAGCTTCATGTTTAAGATAAGTTCAACAAACCAGATTAAACACAAAACGCTGCACACGTTTCATTTAATGACCATATTTAGCCGGTAAGTTTAAACTTGTTTGCACTTCATAATACACCAATGTGATTGTCTCCGACATAGCTTCTGGGAATTTGTTGTTGTCTTTGGGAAAATGTCCATTTTAGTGTAAAGTAAACGACCTTTCAGCAGTCAAGCAGCTAGAATTCAAGTTGATACGCAAGTTGTGTTCCAAAATCAGTTACCGCACGTGAAAGAATTTATTAAAAGGAATAAAAGCAAAAAATAACCGTTGGTTAATAATAAAATAGAATTGATTTTTTTTATTCCAGAAACTAGTTGTTGGACTGCTCGCAAGCAGTTATGTAAATTAAAGTGAACGTGGTGCATAATTTTGTTCTAAGCAATGTGATCTATCTTGAGCAGCAGTAATGCCAATTTCGAATAATAATTCTGATAGAGAAAAAACATTCGTACAAGTGTGTGCTTGTTGTGAAGCCACATATGTAGTATATAACCCGATCTGGGTGGTACACTTACGTACACACGTTTTCTTAGTTTCTGTAAACTCATTATAAGTCAAGTGTAAAACCTACAGTTTCACTTGGTTACTAGATGAGATGCAGACGCAGGCAAAATGAGTAAAAAGTGAAAGATACATCGAAGAAAATGTTTTGGGATTTACGAGTATCTGCGAATGAACAAAATTTGACAAAACTCGTTCCGTTTTAATAAGCCAACTTTCGGCACTGATTTTCTAAAATTTTTTTTTGGAAATACAAATTTGTCCAGTTTAGATTTATTTGTGTTTGTCAAACTTTCTGTGTGGTAGCATAACTGCGATAAGGGGATAATCATGTTCAGTATTTTTTATGTTGAACAAAGCGTTTGCCGCTAGACGATAAATAACCAGATTTCAATCCGATTGGCTCTATCCTTAGAAGCATATCCTATCTAAAGGTCAACGAAACGAGTTTATTTCCTAAGTCCTATGTTTTTTGAGACGACATCTGCCCTAAAGGATGCCAATAATCGTCTCAATTCTTGGATACTAAGTTTAGATAATGTATTAGAACCTCAGCCCAAAGGATCGAGACGACAAGGAATACCGAACCTTCGTTTTGAAGACCATCGCCATCACGGATACCGGAGCGCTTGGTCTGGACAACTGAGGATGGAACGCAGCCGCATCTCAGGTAGCCGTACCACGGGTCGGGAGCCGCATAAGTGAAAGTAAGTGAGCTTTTCAGTTTATTACCCTTATCTACGAATGAAAGTGGAATAAGAAGTGCTTCCGCGGCCTTAAGTGCAGTTGGAAAACCCCGACTGGATGAAACTTCAGTTAACTTGATGTTTGAATTCAGCTATTTAGTGTGGATTAGGTTCCGTATCACATTTTACCTTCTAGTAATGACATCTATCGGTACGTCATATAGTACCGAAACCCTGTTCAATGTAGCCTCATACATTTGATCAATTGAAACGCTCTCAAAAAGGAGGCCCGTTTGTTCAAAAATGTGTATAGGTGAACTATTGAAGAGAATATTGTATTAATATATTGCTGTTTGTTAAAACTTTTCTCTCGTTTTTAAAGGACTTTTTTTAAAAATAAAAAATAAATTTTGTTTAACAAAAGAATCACAAAAAAAATATGAACATTTACCCAAAACTTAAAATGAAAAATTGCCCAAATATTTGGATCAATTATCAAGACGGAATCGCCAAAAACCATTTTTGAGAATTTCAACTATGGCGTCACTCTGGCTCTAAATAAAGCATTGTCTTCCTCGTGTCCTCTCACTTGACCAAGAAGCAAGCGTAAACCACATTGGTGGACGTCTGAGCTAGGACCACTTCGAAATGACTGCAGAAAATCGTTCAATAATTCAAAGGCCACACGTACAGATTCCGACTGGGATGCCTTTAAAGTATCCCTCAAATCCTGAAAAAAAAATCCAAAGAGTATCGTGGCGACTTTTCTGCAGCATAATAGAAGACAAATCCGAAGCGTCTAGGCAAAATCCTCTCAACAAATTCTACGATGCACAGTTTCTCGATATAGAGGGCGCTTTAAACAACTTCAACACATCTGTGATTTCAACTGTACTGTTGTATCTCAAGGTAGATGGCTAACTTAGCGAGTTTATTGACCTACTACTAACCAGTAGAATTTTAAACTCAAAGCTGAGTGTGACCTCCGCCAGAAGATCTGTCGGCAGGAGAACCCCGCAAGCAGGAGTCCTATCCCCACTTCTATGGAATCTAATGGTGAACAAACTGCATATTGATAACGTTGCTATTGATATATCGGGGAAGCACCTAGATACCTTAAAAGAACTCCTACAAAACGCTCTTTACAAGCTAACTAGATAGGCTGATAGCTGTGGTCAAGGCGTCAACCCCACAAAACTGAACTTTTCCTCTCTACTCTAGCCCTCTTTTCCAGCAAAAAAAAAACAATTGGCATAATGGGGACTACAACCCCGATTCACTCACTGGCTATCAATTTCTCGGTTGTAAGACCGATACTTACATACGGAACGATTGTCTGGTGGACTGCCTTAGAGAAAGCGTCTGATTGCGACTAACTAAGATCAGCATGTTGAGGCATAAGGAGAGCACTCCTTACCACCACTTCCTCAGCTGCGTTGGGCATTCTGTTCAATGTAATAACCCTGGATATTCTTACCAGACAGACAGCTGCTACCACGACCATTCGCCTCAAAGCAACCTCTCAATGGACCGAAAATGTAATCGGCCACTCTGCAATTCTGAACACAATCAGAATCCTGAGAATGTAGACAGCACCATACCCCAACAGCATACCCCAACGGCACAAAATTCATGTCATTTGGTCCGCCATTTTCGTAGGCGATCACACAGAACGACATTAAAATGACTGCTTGACGTGACGGGATTTCCCGCATTCCGCGCAGAAACTGTCATCCAACCTTGTGCAAACGCGGAAGTATGAAATGATGATGGTGATTGCAATAAAGCAGAATTGTTCATGGTTGATACAGCATCCAGATTTCTATGCATAGCAGCAACTTTGTACGGACGTAGCAGCAGTTGTTGGTAGAGGACGCGATATTTGGCTATGCATATTGGCAAATCTCACAGCAGTCGCGCAATCTGCTCCTGAAAGGCTAGGTAGCAGAATAGTTACCCACACTTACCAGACGCGCAAAATGGTTCACTCCCGTGAAGCCCGTAGAGATTAGCGACATCGTCGTGGTAGTTGATCCGAACAATGCCAGAAACTGCTGGCCTAAGGGGCAGATAGTTGATGTCAAGCTGTCGAAGAATGGTCAAGTACAAGGTCTACGAAAGGCCCGTAGTTAAGCTGGCGATTCTCGATGTTTACACTCTAGATGATATCAGTCCAAAGACGAAACTACCAAGGGAGAGTGTGAGGAAAAGTGCTGACGTCGCACCGTGTGTAGGAGCTTCCCGGTGGAGTCACCTACTGCAATGCCAAATGTCACAATTTTCTGGAACAACAGTTTTTTCTTAAAACTCCCACTAGGAGCTAAGTGTGCGCAATATTTTGACTCTATAAGTAATTGTGTAATTAAAGGCGACTAAGTATTCAGTTGCAGCCGAAATTGCTGCAACAGTAATCGTATCTTTATACAAAGCCTTAGTTTCACGTAAAAACTTTGCTGAAAATAGCTCATTAGAACTGATTGGTTGCTGATTCAATCTCATTACTCATCGCTTGCATTGCTCTAGCGCTCGCAAATATGGGTAAAATGATGCCTTTCTATTGTAGAATATAGAAATAAAATGAATGATGAATTAGAAATAAAATAGACAAAAAAGTGTCACTCGATTTCAATAGTAAAAAGATGACTATCGCAGCGTAGAGCAAAAACGAACAAGATGACTATCAACCCCTTCATCGTTTTCACACCATTTCCGTCATTCAAAAATCATTGCATCAGATTGTAATAAGAAAAACAATCACCTAACTATGATATAGATGTATAAATTCAGTTACTTTCGCAATAAGAATAAAATGATCTCTGACTACTATTATGTGTTGAACGTAAAAGTTCACTAACATGGAGTATATACAAGGTTAGAAAACCCATAGATCTGTGAGGTTTATCTTGCAACATTTTGCAAATTCCATAGACCACAACTTTAATTTATCGTCAAGGAAAAAAAAATTACATTCAAACAGTTATACAGGGTGTTTGTTTTTAGAGGTATAGAACTTCGAATTGAAATAAAACACAAGAAAATCGTTTAAATGTTCATCAAATTGGCTTTATTGGAAGGATAATTTTATGCCATTAATGTTTAAATATGATTTCGGACATGTGGCTCCCGCGGCTGGTTCGAATAAAGACAAGTCTAGAGGTCTGGTTTTCAACCACGCCACGAATGTTGGCTTCCAAGTCCCCTAACGTTTCTGGTTTGTTGGCGTAGGCGAGCGACTTCACATATCCCCAAAGAAAATAATCCAATGGTGTCAAATCACACGATCTTGGTGACCAATTGACAGGTCCATTCCGCGAAATTATGCGCTCATCGAATGTTTTATTCAATAAATCGATTGTGACGTGCGCTGTGTGGCATGTAGCGCAGTCTTGTTGGAACCACATGTTATCCACATTCATGCCATCCAATTCGGGAACAAAATAGTCGGTTATCATGGCTCTATACCGGTCTCCATTAACGGTAACTGACTCTCCAGCATCATTTCAGAAGAAGTATGACCCAATGACTCCACCAGCCCATAGAGTACACCAAACAGTCAGTTTTTGTGGATGTAATGGCGTTTCAAGGGTCTCATGTGGATTCTCTTCACTCCAAATGCGGCAATTTTGCTTGTTGACGTAGCCATTCAACCCAAAATGAGCTTCATCACTGAACAAAATTTTGCGATGAAAATCAGCATCGATATCAATCTCATTTTCAGCCCATGTCTCGCAGCTTTAATTCTTGCAAAAGCTGGATCTTGTAAGGTCGTAAGAAGAGATCTTTGCCCAAAATCTTACATAAAGTTGATGGACAAATTGATGGATTCATTCGGGTTCTCTTCAACACTTTGCTCTACAGCGGCAATTGTTTTTTCGGTGCGCACTGTTCGACGGATGCGTATTATCACATAGAGTAAACGTAGTGCCAAAAAGCAATCCATGGTTAACCGAATTAATTGCTCTGATGGACGATTATGTCGATCATAAAATGAACGGAGCTTGCGGTAGACTTCGCGAACTGAACCATTAGTTTCGAAATAAATTTGCACGATTTGCAAGCGTTGTTCATTTGTCAACCTGTTCATGATGAAATGGCAAACCAAACTGAACATAAATGACATTAGAGTTGCCAGATTTGACCACAAAATGTCAGTTGTATCTCTATTCAAAAAACCAACCTCTAAAAAAACACCCTTCATAATACTATTAATTTTAAATAAATAAGGTTTTCATGTTTAATAGCGTTACTCATGCCATACAGAAATAAAACCAGCCACTTAGAGTAAAGCGCAACAATTTGTTTACTTTTGAACTCACCGAAGTACTTGTACTAGTGATGTATGTATGTAACAACCGCCTAACGAGTGTTTTATTTGCACATTCCTTATCATTACAGTACAAATGAATGAATGTACGAGCGCTGCTATACGTTTATTGACAAAGATGAACTATTGCCAATATAGATGAGCTCGCGCGATTATTGTCTGTGGTCATTCATTTTATTGTGAGCGCTTATTAGCGATATGAGACAATCAATTAAGTAATGTAAAGGCGACAAACAAAAGTGGTAGATATATTTTAATATCTATTTTCATTGAGTTTTTGTAGAAATCGTTTCGAACCGTAAAACGACTTCAATTATTAGAATGTTCTACAAACACTTCAATGGAGTGTAGACAAATTATTATCTTATTAATTTCGACAACATCTCGAGAATATTATACTAAATTTTCAAGTCATTCCGAATAAAAGTTTCGGAGATACAGCCTTGAACTCAATTGAATCACGACGTTTATTTGAGGTTATCCAAACTTTAAACGCGTTTTTCTCGAAACTGTGTTTTCAAAGTCGGTTGTCAAAAGTTCTCGAAAACCACTCAACCGATCTTGATGAAATTTTACACAGGCCTTCGAGATACAATTCACGATGACTTGAACGAAGGATTTTTTTTTAGCAAATTTTACCAAAATTAGCATTTTTTTGTAAAAAGTTCTGCCAAAAATCCAATTTTCACTATTTTTTCTCCTTCGTCCAAATTCTAGTTTATGGCCTTCACTTAAACAAATTTTTTTTTTCACTTCTGATGATCCTGTCACGAGTTCTACTGTCAACGCGGACTCACCCTTTTTCCGAGGGTTGACCGGAAATGTCTTCACAATGACGGAGTTTTGAATATTTTCCTTTGAAAATTTCAGAAATTCTTTTTCAAATGTATATCTTTAAGATATTTTATTATATATATAAAAAAAGGTTGAAAATAAAACTTTTTCTCCCCGAATAAACCCATGTCACCCCTTAATTCAATACAGTTAAAAGACTATAATAAACTCGGCTACATGAATTTTGGCCCCAATGAACAATGGTCCCAAAAGTTAAAAATATTTTCAAAATGAAAAAAAACCCCAATGTAAAACTAAAAATGGCCCATTTTTCATAATTTTGGGGCCATTTTTCATTTGTTAGTTTGGGGCCAAAATTCATAATGAAAAATTACCCCAAACTTTGGGACAAAAACGCCACTTTTTCCCATTGAAAGTTATTTTAATTATAAAGAATCGTCGAATGGAATATGCGAGGCCATGCTGCCCTCCTGCTCGGGTTCTCTGTTAGATTAGGAGTATTAGGAGTTTGTGTCAGGTTGGGTATATGCAAAGATTTATTAGGTATAAAAAAAGTTATCATATACCCAACCTCGCGTCTACTCCAAATCTAACAATGAAACCAAACGGTCACTACCATCACGAAATTATTAAGAATTTTAAAAAAATAATAAAGCTTGGCAGCCATTATTTTGCATTAGTCAAATAAGAATTTTCATTGGGGTTATTTTCATTGGAACGTGACACATTTTTGGGGCCATTTTTCATTTTAAAAAGGAATTTTAATTTTTGTGGCCATTTTTCATTTATGGGTTGGGGTCATTTTTCACTTTTTCGCGTTGTTGTTTCCCATATAAATTTTTGGGGCCATTGTTCATTGGGGCCAAAATTCATGTAGCCAATAAGTTCAATGCATTCAAAACAGGAAGAAATTGCGATTGAAACTAAAACAAAACTTCAAAAAATGCAAGCATTCATGAATTATTGCATCTTTGACAACTTTCAATGATAAAAAAAACAATAATAAACTAGTCAAACGGGCCAAATCGCTGGACTTGTTTTGTTAAGCCTACTGTAGAGGCTTAGTGGTCCAACCCGTTTGTAAGTAAACACTAGTTGCGATTGTTCATGTGCATGTTTATCCATTGAAATTTACTCACCCAGATAACGAAAAAATTATCGCATTAAACGTATATCGTTTGGCAAAAGTATAATTTAGAACACTCATCTGTACGTTTCAGCCTTCATGTCAGATATGAGTACGTCACAGCTGTTCGGTAACTTCGAAGTGCTTTTAAGTCTGGAAATTTTCCATGAGCACACAAGTTCTAAGTATGTACCTACCTACTGTATGTAACTAGCTACCTACACATTTATTTGTTTTTTTTTTTTTATTTTATTTTATGATCCAACTTCCACGGCAGTCTCACCCAAATCACGCACACACAAATACCGCACAAAAGTGGGTATCCAAAATTTAACGCGCCGCCACACATAATAGTATTCGTTGTTCATGTGCCCTCATCTGACTGAATTGCTGCTTCATTGGTAATTCAACACCACTTGTAGATGACATAAAACAAAACAAGCAACAGTTAAATGTGGAAACGCATGTCACCACGAATGCATTTATGGTCAACGCACTTATTCACGAGCAATCAAATGTCAATATGCGTCCATTAAACTCTCCAAAATAGAAACAGGTTCAAGACCACACATTTTCTTCCAAAGCAAAACACATTTCTAATCGAAATTTGTCGCCGATGATGTTGCCAACAGAAGCTTAGGCAGTTGACACATTTCAAAAACGTGACAGTGTCCCTATGTGTGTATGGGGTGGTAAAGTGTATACGGATGTGTATAATTAAATTAATGCAAAAATATCATAAATGTAATTCCATTGAATAGTTTTCAAAGCCAATGCCGGGCATTTTAGAAGAATTAAAAAGACTCTGTTTCTGTTGTTTTTTTTGCAAACCTTTAGCGTGCGTTCCACTTGGCCAGTGGCCAATGTCAAAATGTTCACTGACACCAGTTCGAAATTACGAATGTTTGTTCGTTTTATTTCGAACTTGAATTGGGGGCGTGAATAGTTTTTTTTTTTTCGTTGTTATATTTTGTCTCTGTTTTTTCTTTTTTGTAATTTCGCTTGGAATTCGAATGGAAACTTTCGTAAACACTGACACCGGCTAAATAATTTCCGGTCGATTAGGCAATGAACAATGAAGCCGGCAGATAAAGTTTTGAATATGTATAAATATTGAAATATACATATATATAATATTCAAAGCAATTTACTGGTTTTGTGGTGTGTAACACAAATGAGGCGATTTTTTCAAGCGATATATGAGTTAATGTTCATTCTTGAGATAATTGCAGATTGTTGAAAATTGATTTCACCACGGTTTGTATGTCACTGGGGTAATTTGAATTTAAGACGGGTTGCACGGATATATGTATTTATATTTTATTTTTTAATTGGTGTAGTGTTCGTTTACGGAATTGAGATAATGGGATTTCTGATATTCATGCAAAAAACTAAAAAGCCATCGAGAGATCGAAATCATTTCGGTCATGTCGGAAATTGTAACGTATGTATTGAGTTATAGTTTGTTTGGTGTTTAGGCAATTTAAAACAAAATTTTCGGCTTCTAATTGACTAATGTTTTGTCACCAAAGATTTAAATGAATCAGTGATTGTTTAAGCAACATAAGTTGCATTTCTCATTTTTTGCAAGGAAGGCAAAAAGCCAAATAGTTTTCGCTACGTTCAAATACGAAATAGTGAATTTGTGACCGAATTTCTGTGTGTCAGCTGTCAAATCAATTTGGTTTTGCGCACACAGGAAGATCTCTAAATGAAATTCTGTACAATCAGAAGTAATTCTTAACAATCATCGATTCAAATAAAACAATCGCAAATAGATTTGGACTTGAAAATTCGGAACTGGAAACCACTGATTATATAGAAGTTCTTCAGGAACTCAAGTCCCCTATTACTTTAAGAATTGAAGAAAAAGTGAAAAAAAAAAACATTTCCATTTTTATGAAGATTAAGTTTAAGAGTGGAAACCTAGATCCTTTAATTTTTTAAAAATTATGAATAATCGCCCCAAAAAACCGCTTAATGGATCATTCCTAAAATGTATATGGTTAATTGGGGGCACACTGAGGTGTGACAAATCTTAAGCTTTGCATCTCTATTTATTAGAACAAGAGAAAAGGTCGCTTTTTTCTTACTTTTTTTCAAACCGAAATTGCAAATGAAAAAAAATATCTTGACCGATTTTTTTAGGAAATTTACTCCGGTTTCCAAAACTGCCCTTGAATTTTCCGTACGTTTACCGGTTCCTGAGATATCGATGGATAAAGGCAAAAGATTGGGAAAAAAGATCTCCCAAGCCCGTGGGGCCGTAAAACCCAGAAACCAGAATCCTGAAGTTTACATATGCAGTTTTTAGATTGTTATTCGAGAAACAATTAACACTCACAAAAACTCACAAGTAGTGTATTTTTCAGTGTACGCAGTCAATAAGCGCACAGTAAATCTAAAGTCCGTTTTAGAAACTAGGAATTTTAAAAAAATTGTTTAAAAAAAAAAGATTTCTTTTTGTTAATTTGATAATACGTTCAATGGGTTTAAAGTGAATTTAACGGTGCTTAGCTAATTACGAATCCAAAGGGTAAAATGTAATTCAGAGTAGATCAGGATTTTAAATATTGTGCCAACATTTGTCTTACCATCAATAACTGCTGAAACGTATGTCTTTTGTACATTTATCAAATGAATGTCAGGGTTTAAAACAAAATCCTTAAACCTTTGTTACAAAGCAACAACGCTTTAAGAAATCCATGTTAAACTATAAATGCTTGTTCCTTTAATTGTTTCAACAAATTGTGAAATCCATGACAGCCGGATGATAGCTTAAAATTTAAATTTAATTAGAAACTTCTCATGAATGTTTAAACTTTTGGATTGTCCTTAAACTTTAGAAAGAAATGAAGTAGTGAAGAAGTAATAAAGTAGCAGTACTAGGGAAAGGGCAAAGATTAGAGTTGGAGAGCAAGAGCACGATGTAGTTACCCAACCGTTTATAAATTACAAACGATTAATTATTGATACTCGGCTAAGGTTCTCGAATATGTTGCAAAAAATTTTAAGAAAAATTTTAAAACTGACGAGTAGCATGTGATCCGTCAAGAGGGTCATGGTTGGCATGAAACCAGTCCAAATTGCCCACATTGCAAGACCGTTCCTAAAAACATGGAACAAATGTTCTTTCGCTGCATTTGGAGAGTGACCCACTCCCGTTAATATCATAACCTACATGCTTCAGAACGGCGAAAATTGGATCATTTTATGAAACGCGGCGGTGCCTATTGCTCAGCAATCCTAGACGCTAAGAACGCCAATGGAAATGTAATAGTTCTAATTGCAGGAACACCAGCATTTGATTGGCCTCAATGATGAAGTGATCCAAAATCGGGATGCGTGCAGATATCTTTTAAGGTCGAACCGGCGAACCCCACAGGCGGACCAGTAGGAATGCAGTGAAGTGGGAGGATTATGATCCCTGAAATCCTGATCATACTCTCGTTGTTAAATGGAGGGAAGAAGAAGTATCGGGCCCAAGACAGAGCCCTGAGGAACGCCAATATTGAAATAGTTTTGGGAACTAAAAACCGCTGTCGAAGTCGAAGGCGTTTCAAAATCATTTAAACATTTATATATTTCGCCTGATATTTTTAATAAAACACTTTCAGTAGATATACCACTTCTTAATCCAAACTGAAATTCACTAAAGAAATGGGTCCTATCACCCATTACTATAGGGTCCGTCATGTAACGTTTTTTTTCAACTAGTGCTTATTTCGCGAATGGTAACACTTAGCTCATGTCCGATTTGACAGATAATTAGTTTTATCCTTCCGCTGAACGAATTTGGTTGTGTATAC
Source organism: Ferdinandea cuprea (assembly GCA_963576555.1). NCBI lineage: Eukaryota > Metazoa > Arthropoda > Insecta > Diptera > Syrphidae > Ferdinandea > Ferdinandea cuprea. The sequence goes on from OY754958.1 coordinate 138,438,941, forward strand.
GCTTGAACAACGCTGGGAAATATTGCGACATTACTTTGAAAATCATGGTAATGTTGCAGAATGTGTGCGAAAATTGCGTACGGATTTTGGAAGAAGAGAAGCACCGTCAGTTCCGTATGTTCGTTATCTTGTGAAAAAAGTGAAAGAAACTGGCATCCTCATCGATAAACCAAAGCGAGAAAATTGCTGCTGTGGCAGAAAGTGTGCGTGAAGCGCCATCAACATCAATTCACCGTCGTTCTCAACAATTGAACATTTCGGAGACATCATTGAGACGAGTTTTGCATAAGGACCTTGGTATCACGCCATACAAAGTCCAATTGGTTCACGAGTTGAAGCCAACTGACCATCCAATGCGTTTTCGCTTCGCTAAATGAAGCGAATGTTTGTTCACAAAAATTGAAAAGGAGGATATTGGAAACATTTGGTTTCAACAGGACGGCGCTACGTGCCACACAGCCGAAGCTACACCCGATGTTTTGCGCCCTGTTTTTGAAGATCGCATTATCAGCCGCAGAGCTGATGTCGTTTGGCCACCGCGGAGCTGCGATTTGACACCGTTGGACCATTATTTGTGGGGTGCCGTAAAAGATAAGAGTTACGCCGACATGCCAGAGACAATTGAAGCTTTAAAGGATAATATTCGTGAAGCCATTGGTGAAATACATAATTTGCTTAAAAATTGGACCGATCGTGTAGGCTACTGCATGGCCAGCCGAGGCAGCCATTTGAATGAAATTGTTTTCCATTATTAATCGGAAGGATTGTACTTTCAAATAAAAAAAGAAATTTGAGAAAATATTCAGTAGTTTTTTTTATAGCATTTTAAAAAAAAAAAAGTTATTTGCGGACCCTATACATAAAAATATGTATTATGTAGCTGACTCACAATTTTGGTCTGTTTTTGCACATTGGACCAAGTCCAAATTCTGCGTTTATTACTTTTTATTTTAGACATAAATATGCAAAAAATAATTTCGAACAAACAAATGTGTCACGTCACCCTGGTACTGTTTCCTCTCGTAATAGACTTATGCATACCGAAGTTACAGTGTCGGCCAACACTACAGAAACATGTTAGTATTTGATATCTCTAATCAGCAAATCAGTTAAATGAAGTATGGTCTATTTTTACTATTTTGACTAAAGTTATAGTCCTTCGAAGTAAAACTATTCGATTTGAGGAAATAACTTCTATATAAAACCGCAGAATCTTCACTTTAAAATATTTAAACTTAGTGCACAACGCCCTGATAGATATGCACTAGAACCTGTTAAGTGATCGTACGGTAAGTGATGAGATTAAAATTTACAAAATGAACCTATACATATAACTTAAGAATTAAGCAATGCGTATCGCTTCAGGGAATGAAATCAGCTGGCGTTATCTCACCACAAAATATTTACCACTTTATTGCGGTTTGCGAATAACTTACCAAGGAATTTTGTTTTATCTAAAAATAGTCTCCACAGTGAATTAAATGGTTGATTTAGTTTGAAAAATGTTGCAAACATGCAGTGACTTATCGTAAAAGCTTTATAAAACAAAACTCGGTCACCGATATTGACACCATCGGACGCTCATAAAGTGCCGCGAAGTAAGTTGGTCTTGAAGTAGATGATGACAACACTAAATGCATGCAAACAAACATCTGTACATCGACTAGAACAAAATGCCTCTATTGATAGCAGCAACTTCAAGGTAGTTAAGAAGTTCCTCTACCTCAACGTAACCATAAATTCCACAAATGGAATGACTACGATCCGACGAAGAATTACCCTGCTACTTCGGTTTGACGAAACAGATGGGTTCAAAAACAATTGAACCATTCACCTGTCGGCAAAGTGAATGCGTTTCACACCATCGTAGAAAATGTACTAGGGAATACTCCTCATACAATCTTTGACATTTCAGAAACGCAGCTAATTCATTGCGTATTTGGTGCTTGTTGGCTGCAATTTCAATTTGATTTGTCTAAAATGTAAGTAATTTATGCATTTATTTTCATAAAATATTTTATTAAGCAGTCCTGGTTGGAGCCTGAATTCGTTGCATGCACACAGTAGTTTTTAGAAGATGAAATTTCCCTTAAATTATTATTGTATAGATAAAATATGTCATAAAAATATCTTTGACTTGTGGTTTGTCAACATCACTTATTTGCAACGAAAGCCATTTGTGCCACTTCTGAAAACGTGGACTGTGCTATGCGCGTTTTTTTGTTAAATACTATACATTTTTCTACTGATTTTACTTATTTAATTTAAATTTAAAATTATTTTCCAACTTCCATTGCTGTCATTTACTACAAAAAAGCTCTTTACCGACCAACCTCAAACTCGAAATTCACATCGATAAGGAAGTTTGCCCGGCGGGTTGCACGATGCATACAACAAGTGAAAGTGAATCGAGTAAGTGAAGGGAATCTCAAATACGGCGTTTTCCACGACATGGGTGAATAATATTCCAGCTGAGAGGATCTCTGCATCCCCCAGCCCTCAGGTTCGAAACGACAAGGAAGACCGAACGCTCGTTTTAAAGAACAAGCGCGGGATCATCAGCGGATCATCTTCGTTCACCTTTGTGTTTGCTCTTCTCGTGTCTCGTGAATAGTTCACTTAAAGTGGTTCCTAATAGCCTTTTTAACCTACTTACTGACCAAAGCACACAACTCGCAGCAAAACGGAACATGTGACAGAAAACATTACCCCAACATATCATTCTTTGAAATTAGAAAGTAATATTCTCTAATCTGCTCAATATAATATCTCATAAATGCAAATTTAAATAGTTTACATTTTACATAAGATATAGGTCAACCTCTACCTACTCATCAATTGCTTTTGCTTTTCGTAAAAACTAAAAAATAAAAAAGATGGATTAAGAATAATCCCACACTATGACATTTTATGCAAAAAAAAAAAATCTCTCGGTTGTCAGCCATCAACCTGTTTTAGAATCACACAACCGTTGATAAACCCGAAATCACGGAAAGTAAAATCGTCATTTCTTTGGACGATTTTTTTTTTTGTTCGTTTTGGCAAATTTACATAATTAACTGAATAAGTCAAGTATTCGCGGTTTTCTCCTCCAGTCATCATCAATGTCAAGCCACGTTCCACGACCATAAGCTTACCACAAAATGCGTTTTTGTTAATTTTAATGCTTTGCTATTCGTTGACACGAAGCACGACAACCAACGGTGAATAATTTGTTTTATCTTTCTTTTATGATTTTTGAATTGAAAGGTGAAAAAAAAAATCTTCTTCGTCAGCGATGAAAAAAACAAACTAGTTCAACATTATGCTGAATGAGAATATAATAAGGGAAAGTGAAACAAAAGATAAGACGAGACGAAAGAAATGTGCTTGACTTTATTATTAAAAAATTGTTTGACCCTCAACAGGTGGGTAGGGTAGTTAGCGGAAATTAAACTTTAAAAAACAAAACCTTTAGCGGTAAAATTAATTTCGCATGTACCGGATGTAGACCACATTCGATCTTTGTCTGTTAGATAAAGAAAACAAGAAAAACGGAGGAAACGACAAACAAAAACAAGAAAAGGAAACGAGTTTTGAGAAAATCTATGTCAAGTGGGTGAATAGAAAGAATTAAGGTACACTTGACACGTCAAGTGAAATGTTTATTGCTTCTCTTTGTGTGTTACTGTCTTAATTGTTAGCAGTTGGTAAATAGTTTGTGTTTATCGGCAAACAGTATCTGTTGTTTTTCAGAACAATTAATTCGAAATGTCAATATTAAATATTAAATGAGATGTTCGAATCCGATTTGATGCCCAAATAAAGCGATTCTTTCAAAGTTTAAAAAAAAAAAAAATTAAAATTAGTGGGAAGATTGATCATTCCGGAGGTCTTAGTTGTAGTGAAAATGGTATGTGTAAGGACATGTGCCATATGTCCTATGTAATAAGAGAAATCGAGTTAACTGACTAAATACTAGGTCAACACGAGGCATCTAACATTTCCGGCTTAACATTTAAGTTCTCTTAACCAATTTTCTTGGATGGAGTAGAGGGAATTATCAGTCCATGGCTAAGGATCATCTACAATGGCTGTCAAAGGCTCTGCTATGTTTCCAAAGCTTGGAGAGAAGTCCATGTGATTTTCATTCTGAAAGCGGGGAAAGCAAGTCACCCTACAGAAAAGGACTATAGGCCGATTAGCTTACCGGAAAAGGAAGAGATCGCCATCTATACCGACGGTTCCAAAGTGGATAACGGCACAGGCGCAGACATCTTCTGCGAGTCCCTAGGATTAAGCAAATCTTTTAGAATAAACGACGACTGCAGTTTTTTTAGGCATTGATAGCTGTCATAACGCAGGCTGTAGGCGAACTGAGAAAGCACGGTTTTGATAACAGGACGATCACCATTTACTCTGATTGTCCAGCGGGCGCATTAAATCAGATGTGGTGAAGTCAAGAGCTGTGAGCCAATGCAGAAAGTTGTTAAACGAGCTTTCAGCTGTCAACACAGTAATCCTGTGCTGGGTGCCAAGGCACACTTATATCCCCGGAAACGAGGAAACGGACAATCTTGCCAGATCAGGGTCAGAAATGAATGCACCAGTGGCACTTTAATCAGTAAGAACGTCGCTTAGTACTAATCGATACCGAGTCCTTGAGTAGAACTAACCTACGTTGGGCACAGCTTTACACGTGCAGACATACAAAAGAGCTATGGCCAGCTATCAACAAAAGGAGATAAAAACTCATGATCGGAATCCGAATACTCACGAGAGTCCTTACGGTTGGACATACTGCATAACGTTGAAGAAATTGAGTCTGTTCGTCAGCTTTAAATAGAAAAGCTTACGACCCTCGGCAGATACTTCTATGATGAGCTGGAGGGCAAAGTCGAGCTAAAAGACCTTCTCAGATTTGTGTACAAATCCCCAGAGAAAATATTCCAAAGGTGTCATATCCCACGATATAGACGACCAATTTGTAAACGAAAACGAAAAACGTAAAATTAAGTGCTAACCTAAATGATGTCTCAAGACGTCCATTGTTTCACGCGCTGTATGGCTCGTAACGCCGTCTTTTTGAAACCAAAGCTCACCGAGACCATGGGCTTGAATTTCGGGAAGCACATAGTCCGACAACATGGCGCGATAACGGTTACCATTGACGGTAACATTGTCTGATTTGCCTCATTTTAGAAGAAATATTGACCAATGAATCCACCAACGATGCCTCCAAAAAACGAAGATTAGTGATGAAACAATCAAAACCATTCACAAAAAGTGGATATTGGTGCGGTGTCTGGATAAGCAGTGACACTGGCCCATATTATTTCGATTCGATTTCGATTCTAATGCAGGTACGACCGATGTTTCTACAACTTTTCGATGCCAAGCTATGGTAGATGCCTACACGCTCATCACAGAAGATGAAACTAATTCCAATCTAGTCCATCCTGCAATCTTACAGGAACTTAAAAAACACAAACTACTTGGAATACATGTAACGGATAAATGCTTGCCACGTTACAACTTCCAACACAACTTCAAAGTTACATTCTCAGAACGCTTAAACTAGGAACAGAACAAACCAACATTACATTTGCCAAGGATTCCTACGTTTGGACACGGACGGATCCAAAAAAAATGACAGAGTTGGAGCGGGAGTATACGGTCCTCGCACTAATTCTATCCTATACGCTAATATGGATATAAACTGTTCGGTATTTCAGGCAGAAATCCATGCATCCGAGAGAGTCTAAACAGATTCATTACATATAAATTCATTTACATTCTCTCTGACAGCAGGACAGCTCTACTTGCAATTGCCGCGATTGTCTTCAACTCCTCCTAATACTGGCTACCACTAACAAAGTACACTTGATTTGGGTGCCAGGTCAAAGTGGACATGAAGGCTATGAAAAAGCAGACGAATTAGCAAGAACAGGATCCTCATCCCAATTCACGGTGCCGAGACTATTCGGGGGGCTACCTATAAACGCTATAAAAAGCTGTATCAAAACCTGGCTAAATAAGAAAAGGTACATTTCTAGAGCGAAACCGAAGGAAACAGACAAGCAAAAAACTTCATGCCAAACAGCTCCCGCAAAATAAAAACGAAACAACTACTACAACTCAGTTAAAGTCAGATTCAGGTAGCCTCCTTACGGGACACTGCCGTGTCAAAAAACACCTAATGACCTAATGGGAAGAGCACAAAACAATACCTATAGATTGTGCAACGAGGACGAGAAAACAGCAGAACACATATTATGTGATTGCAACTGCCTTATACAAATCCTTCAACGCTACTTAGGTAGGTTCTACCTTGAAGCACGGGATATAGCTGCCAGCTCACTCAAAAAGATAGTCGCCTATCATTGATGAACTCTAAATAAAGAGCATCACATCAACAGGCCCACATGAGGCCGCAGTAATCTTGGATATAAAACGACAGTTTGGTGTGGTTTATGGGCTGGTGGCATCATCCGTCCATTTTTCTTCAAAGACGACCGTGGAAGAAGCGTTACTGTCGACGGCGAACGATATCGAGCCATGATAAGCGAGTTGAACTTGGTTGACATGTGGTTTGATCAAGACGGTGCCACATGCCACACAGCTCGTGAAACAATGGAAATAATGAAGGATACATTTGGTGAGCAGCTTATCTCTCGAAATGGCCCTGTGAGTTGACCGCCAAGATCATGCGATTTAACGCATCTTCATTATTTCCTGTGGGGTTATGTAAAGTCGTTATGTGGACAAGCCGAACACGATTAAAGCTTTACAGGATAACATAACACGCGTAATTCGTGGAATACAGGCCGAAATGACCATTTAAACAAACATTTACATGAAGTTGTCCTTAAAACGTAAGTGACAAGGGCCTGCTTATCGATTACAATAAAAGTTTCGAATATTTGATGCAAATTTGAGTGTTTTAAAAAATCACCCTTTATTATACCACCTCCAACACTCAATCTAATCTTATCTAATTCCTAAAGGAAAATCTCCAATCTAGTTGAAGAACTAGAACACCAAATTCGGCAAATCAAATAACGTGAGTGTAGATTCTTAATTTATTTGTTTTCGTTTCATTAAGTGTGGGCTTAGCCTTAGAAAACAATCGCAAGCCATGTCTTCTGTTTTAAAAACAAAAATATTGCAAAGCAATTGGTTTTTTCTTCTAACACTTTTAAAGATTATTTTTTATCGCAAGCTGCACAGGAACTTTAATTTGCACTTTTGAAGTCTTTTGACAGCAGAATCAAAGATGGATCTTCACTCAGCTCAAGTCTCGTTTTAATACTACTTCGTTGACACAATTTGAGGATGAATAGAAAATGCTTATCTTAAAAAAAAAAAACAAAGTTCAGTGATAGTAATTTAACCCCCTGAGTCAAACGTTGTTGCGGCGTAAATATATTAAAGCAGATAAGAGGCGGCGACATATCACCACAAATAAATTAGCGATATTCCACTCGATCAAATCTCTTTGAATTAACTTAATTGACTTTGATTGTATCGGCGGTAAATGCTAGAAACTTTATTTCAAGTGTTAATGGCCGATTACTGTTTGTGGGGGATGAGATAGCGACCATACTAATTGAGGTATGATGTAAAAATGTGTAACTTGTAGACTTTGAATTAATGAGATCTAAATGTCTGTGGTTGGAAATAATTGGTTATACACTGTCAAAACTACAGATTGCGGATTCTTTTGACAAGCGAATCAAATATAAAATATTTGTCATCGTTGTCTGCGTAATGATGGACGTGATTACATATTATATATATTTATATTGAGTATTTCGAAATATAAAATTTATTTCTATTGTATACAACATTCGAATACCGCTTGAATGCCTTAGATGTTAAATAAGAGTGGATTTTGGAAGACAAGTGCGACAAGAGGGTTCCAAGCTAATTTTTTTTTCATTTGCTTGCTTTAACAGTTCCTTAAAAAATCTTAATAAATGTCTACAAAAAATAAAATTTAATTAAGTAGGCACCCTCAGGGTACTCATGCCGCAAGTCGATTACTGTCAAACCATAGTGCCAAGTTTGAATCTCCCGTCACAAAATAAACAATAAAAATATTTTTGCGAGAATGTATTTTTTGACAGTTTATTGTTTGGGAATTTCTGACAAATACGAAAGTTTTCAAATTTTGCTTAAAATGATAGATGAGACGATAGCGACGGAGTTACGTCTTAAAGCAGACTATTTGAAAATTTTGCGGAGCTATCTTAGTGAAAGATGAGCCACAGAAAAATTATCCCATGAAGATGTTGGATTCGGATCTTTTTTAGTCGGTGGTGTTATTTCCTCAGTTTTCTTATTAAAAAATTTTGAACAAAAAATCTATAAAACTAACGCTCTACGAAGAAATAAAAATCGATAAGCAACTTTCTTATCCATTTTAACCAGATACAAAGAAATTGCTCTTAGAAAAACTGTATTACCCATGTCCATTCGAAATTTAAACGGCATAAAGGTTACGAGACTAGAGAGCGCCCGTTTTTTATGCCGTTTGTAAAGACGTTAGAGTGATGTTGGAACCCAGCATTTTTGGTCGTACTTACCTACAGGCACCTTAAATTCTAGCTGTCAAACTTATTTCCGGATGTTCCAGAATAGATAGCAGGGATGTTATAGTTTTCATTTTATTTAAAATTCAATTAAAGGGTGATTTTTTAGCTGGTTTGGTTTTGGCAACACTGGTTTTGACAGCTGACGTGTGTTTAGTACCTTGTGTCACTGTCAAACAGCTTCAGTTTGGTTTGCAATTTAACCATGGATCGTCTTACAAATGAACAACGCTTGCAAATTATTGAATTTTACTATCAAAATTCGTGCTCGGTTCGAAATGTTCATCGCGCGCTGCTTCCATTTTATGATCGGCATTCTCGACCTTCTGAGCAGTCTATTCGGAAGATTGTGACCAAATTTCGCACCAAATTTACTTTGTTGGACATTAAACCACCAACACGTTTACGTACTGTGCGTATTGAAGAAAATATTGCGGCCGTATCAGCTAGTGTGACAGAAGACCGCGAAATGTCGATTCGGCGCCGTTCCCAGCAGTTAGGCCTTTGTTACAGCACTACGTGGAAAATTTTGCGGAAGGATTTGGGCGTAAAGCCTTTTAAGATACAGCTGGTGCAAGAACTAAAGCCAGCCGACCTACCACAACGCCGAATTTTTGGTGAATGGGCTCTTGGAAAGCTGGCAGAGGATCCGCTTTTTTATCGAAAAATTGTGTTCAGCGATGAGGCTCATTTTTGGTTGAATGGGTACGTAAATAAGCAAAATTGCCACATTTGGAGTGAAGATCAGCCAGAAGCATTGCAACAGCTACCAATGCATCCCGAAAATGCCACTGTTTGGTGCGGTTTATGGGCCGGCGGCATTATTGGGCCATATTTCTTCAAAGATGATGCGAATCGCAGCGTTACTGTAACAAACTTTTTTTTGCCCGAAATGGAAGTTCTTGACTTGCATGATATGTGGTTTCAACAAGACGGTGCCACATGCCACACAGCACGCGAAACAATGGCGCAATTGCGAGGCGAGTTTGGTGAACAGTTAATTTCACGTTTCGGGCCGGTCAATTGGCCGCCTAGATCGTGCGATTTGACACCATTAGATTATTTTTTGTGGGGGTATGCCAAGGCTAATGTGTATGGGGACAAGCCCGCTTCGATTGACGCACTGGAAGCCAACATCCATGCATTCATTCGTGAGATACCGGCCGATATGTGTGAAAGAGTATGCCAAAATTGGACTCAGCGGATGGGCTACCTGAGACGCAGCCGCGGTCAACATTTGCATGAAATTATCTTTAAACATTAAATTGCAAGGTTCAAACTATCGATTCAAATAAATATTTCATTCATTTTTTCGAATTTTTTGTGTTTTTTTTTTAAAAAAAAGTTCTAAACCTCTTAAAAAATCACCCTTTACATCAGTTAATAAAGACAGACATATTATCGTGAGATCACAGATCAAACTGTCTGCATTTGGCTGCTACCACGCAAATTAACATTACCGACCAAAATACGTGTCTCGCATTTTTGCATATTTGGTAGTGTTGTCCCTTCTTTCCAGTCGACTTTGTGCTTCCTACTCACCTGCGCGGTACATTGGCATTAAAATTAACTTTATTATACTTTTGTGCTTTATAAATTCAAACATTTTTAAGAATTTGGGGAGCCATTTTGATTTTTAGGGAGCCTAGTGACCAGCAAAGGAGCCAAAAGCTCAATTCCGACAGCGTGCTACTGAAACGTGAAACAAATTGAAAAATAAAAGACTTCCTTTTAAATTCTGTTTGTTGTGCGAAGTTACTTTTATTGACATTATAAAGGGTGATTTTTTAAGAGGTTTAGAACTTTTTTTTAAAAAAAAAACACAAAAAATTCGAAAAAATGAATGAAATATTTATTTGAATCGATAGTTTGAACCTTGCAATTTAATGTTTAAAGATAATTTCATGCAAATGTTGACCGCGGCTGCGTCTCAGGTAGCCCATCCGCTGAGTCCAATTTTGGCATACTCTTTCACACATATCGGCCGGTATCTCACGAATGAATGCATGGATGTTGGCTTCCAGTGCGTCAATCGAAGCGGGCTTGTCCCCATACACATTAGCCTTGGCATACCCCCACAAAAAATAATCTAATGGTGTCAAATCGCACGATCTAGGCGGCCAATTGACCGGCCCGAAACGTGAAATTAACTGTTCACCAAACTCGCCTCGCAATTGCGCCATTGTTTCGCGTGCTGTGTGGCATGTGGCACCGTCTTGTTGAAACCACATATCATGCAAGTCAAGAACTTCCATTTCGGGCAAAAAAAAGTTTGTTATCATCGCTCGGTAGCGTTCACCATTGACAGTAACGCTGCGATTCGCATCATCTTTGAAGAAATATGGCCCAATAATGCCGCCGGCCCATAAACCGCACCAAACAGTGGCTTTTTCGGGATGCATTGGTAGCTGTTGCAATGCTTCTGGCTGATCTTCACTCCAAATGCGGCAATTTTGCTTATTTACGTACCCATTCAACCAAAAATGAGCCTCATCGCTGAACACAATTTTTCGATAAAAAAGCGGATCCTCGGCCAGCTTTCCAAGAGCCCATTCACCAAAAATTCGGCGTTGTGGTAGGTCGGCTGGCTTTAGTTCTTGCACCAGCTGTATCTTAAAAGGCTTTACGCCCAAATCCTTCCGCAAAATTTTCCACGTAGTGCTGTAACAAAGGCCTAACTGCTGGGAACGGCGCCGAATCGACATTTCGCGGTCTTCTGTCACACTAGCTGATACGGCCGCAATATTTTCTTCAATACGCACAGTACGTAAACGTGTTGGTGGTTTAATGTCCAACAAAGTAAATTTGGTGCGAAATTTGGTCACAATCTTCCGAATAGACTGCTCAGAAGGTCGAGAATGCCGATCATAAAATGGAAGCAGCGCGCGATGAACATTTCGAACCGAGCACGAATTTTGATAGTAAAATTCAATAATTTGCAAGCGTTGTTCATTTGTAAGACGATCCATGGTTAAATTGCAAACCAAACTGAAGCTGTTTGACAGTGACACAAGGTACTAAACACACGTCAGCTGTCAAAACCAGTGTTGCCAAAACCAAACCAGCTAAAAAATCACCCTTTAATACGTTTTTGCTGCTGTTTTTGTTTTTTTTTGCTTCATATATTTTGTGTTGATGGCCCCCTTTTTTCGCTCGGGACCCTTTTTAAGCCCTTTTTTTAAATTTTTAAGCGTCAACACTGGGTTTTAAATTAAAAAAATATATACCTTCCACACACAATTGCCGTTTACGCCTAATATTTATATTTTAGACTTGGTTAACATCGAGCAATCAAGTGATTAAAACTAGGATCACTAATAACAATTCTTTGTTACTACTTCCACTTAAATAGCATAATCAAACATACAAAGTTAATAATATATACCTACACCCGTATAAATAAACACGAGTTAGCGGTGAGTTACCCTTAAGTCATGATTTATTTGGAAAATGTTAAATTTGAAACTAACTGACGTTTTTCAACTGTGAGTTAACTTAACTCACCGTCGAAGGTGGTTTAACGATGGTTGAGCAGGCAAACGAAAACATTTTTTTTTTGTTATTCCTAGAGAAATTTCTCACTTCTCTTTCGTCTTTTTTGTACGATTTTTCATTTTTATTGTCCACATTGCAAGATTTAAACTTGAAAAAATTTATTTGTTTGCATTAAGTTTTAAAAATGCTCTACAGACAAAGAAAATTTGATTGATTGTAATAGAAAAGTAATAGATTTGCGTAAATGATGTTACTGAACGTTAGAATTTTTATTAATAAGAAATTTTAACTCGTGAGTTAAGTCTTATTCCATAGCTTAGTTAGCTCGGGAGTTAGAGGTGAGTTAGGAGATTTTTATTAATAGGGCTGCTAATGTGTTCAGCAATTTCTTTTTTATTCAAATTCTTGTTTGTGTTTAATCCTTTAACGCCTGAATTACGCAATTTTGACATCTAAGTTAAAAGTGTTGCCATGTGTCATAGGATACATTTTAACAAAAAAGTAACCAAATACAAATTTGTAGTTCAGATATCGAGGACGCGATTTCGATTCATTTTAGAGATGCAGAAAAAAAAAATAACAGGTAACGAGGGTTAAAACACAACACTCCAGCTACCAATTTGTACAACAGCAACTTTTCGTCCTAAAGCCATAGTATTCAGGGGCCGAATTACCCAATCAATTTACGAGCAATATGTCGCTAAATTATCTCAGCTATGAATGCAAAACTGAGATAATTCAGTGACGTATTGTTTGTTAACTGATGCCGTAATTCGACCCCAGATCCGGCTCCCAAAAAAATTTTGGATTATTGATTTGAATTTTTTGCGAGATGTTGGGTTGGAATATTAAATTCTGACCCAATTTTTTGAGAATTTTGTGATAAGTATATCCGTATAACCAGTTTTGAAAAATTTTCTTTTTAAATTCAGTAATATCTTTGATAATGCAAAAAAAATACCCCACCAGGTTTCATTAAACCGCCTTTTTTTTTATTAAATCTGACAATTGGTTTGACAGATAAAACTTTTAGAAAAAGGTTGTAGTCACGTACTAACAAAATATGTATATTTAATATTTATATTCCAAAACGTTGCGGTTTCATTTGTCATATTTTGATTTAAGTTCAGCTAAAAAATTAAACATTTTCTTCAGACTGTACATAATAGTATTTGTCATTATAAAGCTTCTCTTTGCTAGATACATTTTGACAGATCAGGTTTATGTTTCTTATTGTTCTTGTAGCGAAAGGTGAAAAATAAAATAGAACATATTTATTAGAGTTACTTAAAATTGTTTTAAAAAAGAGATATACGATTTTTCATTAAAAAAAAAAATTTTTTTTTGAGAATTATGGCAACACTGATTGCCGACATCTTTGTTCATTCTGACTTTTATCATAAAAGACAGCAGACGTGTTGAAGCAAATATAAATTTAAAATCAGCAGACATTAAATAACTAAAAAGTTTTTGTCATCTAGCCGATGATTAGCAAAATTATAATCATTTGTTTAAACAAGCCAGTAAAGCTGATTTAATAGTAAGTTTGAACAGCAAACCACATCGGCGCAACCATACACCGTTGATATTAAATGACGGGGCAACAGAGTTCAGTGTCCCCTAAACAACGGACAATAGACCATCACCCCAACAGAAGCTACCACCTGCACATCATAAAAAAGTAGGTACAACTTAAACCAAAAGAAACTCACCTCTTTAACTTTCAACCGCTTCTCCTCCACGGAAGGGTTTGGGTCCGGATGCCCGTCCATTGGCATTTGTAGCTGCGTAACATCGCCTACCGGCAACATATCCTGTACATCTTCGTTTAATGAATTCTTCAGCGCTGGCGGTGGCAATGCCCCTACCACTTGATGCTGTTGCTGCTGCTGCAACACCTGCATCTGCTGCTGCTGTTGCAAATCATTGTCAATGACTGGTGCCGCACCCACATTTTCGCCTTGCGCCGCCTCCTCGTCACTTTCGCGCCGCAGAATATCGGGTTTGACGAAAATATCGCCCAATTCCTCCTTAACCTTGGCCTGCAATTTTTCCCGATCACCCAAAACATGGGGATCAATGTCCTTGCCGCTGCCATGTCCGTGCCCGGCTAATGGCGGCGCCGGTATAAATATCTCAGGCCCGGCTTTCTGAAAATGCTTGTACACCTTGAGCACTCGCTCGCCGCCAAAGTTGTCCGGAAGCAGAAAAATTCCAGCGAAGCACAAGAGGCACAAGGTCGCCAGCACAAGGCCAATTAGGCATTTCTCACGCGAGTGGAAGTTCGGTTTCCTGCCGATTGGACCGATTCGATACATGACTTCACACAATTTGGGTTGGTGCGCAGTTGGGCTGGATTTTAACTCGTGTTTTTTTTCCCGATTTTTTTTTTTTTAAATTATATTTCTGCAATTTCCCGAAATCCAATAACAGTTGGAAGGCAAGTAGCAAAAGTTCGTCCGCACTCGACTGACGTTTGGGTGAAACTTTTTCGCATAAACAAATTTCCCACTTGGAAAACCAATTATTGACAGAGCATGCGAGCGGGTGGTGTGGGTCAACGAAAAGAAGGTGAAAACGGGGCGGGTGTGTATGGATTTTTCCTTGCGTTACGCTTACATCAACTCAACACAACACACGGTAGAACAGGAAGCAATCGACACCACTTTCGAATGGAATTTCACTTTATTTGAATATTCAAAAGCCACAAAACATTTTCTATTTCTTCGCACGAGATTCCGATTCCGATTCCAGATGCGAATCACACAGGGAACCACAGAAATGGACAATGAAGGAAAAAAAATATACAAAAACTGCACACACAAAGAGAAAGGGCGAATCGCGAGGAGGAAACCGATAACCGAAGTCGACGACAACGACAACGACGATACGAAGGTGAAACGCACACAAATCGGGTTCGGGATTCGAAACTGATGATTCTTTTTTATTAAATTTTTGCGAAAATTTTCCACTTTTTAGAATTTTTTAGAGATGGCGAGAAGGAATTTCTATTCCACAGCTGATTGACATTTACCTCGTCGGCCTTTTACAATTATTCGCACACACGACGCAGGATGAGAGAGGAATACAGAAAAACAAAAAGAATTCGCCGAATATTCCGTCCGCCCGTCTTTGACTGAATCGTTTTCGTTTTCGACTTTACGTCGTCGTGTGTGTAGCTAGTTTCTTTTTAATTTTTTTTCCAGATTTGCTCTTTCGTTTTATGATGGATTTATTTCTCTCGCTCACACATCTGCTGTAGGATGCGTAATGGAATGTGTGGGTAAGAGAAAAGGGTATTGTGTTCTCTTTTGTTCTACTTATTTATGACAATTTGACAGTTACATTTTTGAAGTTTAGTTGTTTAGCAGTTTCGAAAAGGAGAATTAAAGAGGTACGATGACAGTTCGGCGAGTGGTAAGGTAGGTTTATATACATGAACCGCTGTACTCTATGCATGGTAATATGGTGCAATCACAATGTTAAGTACGTTTTAATATTTTAGTAACATAAATATATAAAATTCAAATAAAACGTGCTGCTCTAAAGGATTTCAAGTCGAGAATATTGTTTATGACGATTTATAATTAAATGGAAACTTGACGAAAAATATATGAGATATGAAATAAACAAATAAACATCTCATGCAGAGCAACTTCCAATAAATAGCGCTTGTCGTAAAAGGCGACTAAAAGGTAATATCACATGAAGAAAGTTGGAGTAGAATGCTAATAATTGTTCTGAACGAAAAAATAAAAAAAAATTAAGTAATTTATCAATCAGTGTCGCGGATTGTTCTAAGGAAATATAAAAAAATTTGTAAAATTCACGTTAAGAATTGTGTCGGCAAGTTGGTTTTTGTATGTTTTGTTTAATAATATATAGCATGAATTGAGAAAAGGTTTACTAGCCAATATGAAGTAAACAGTTGCTTTAAATATAGCTATTTGCAAAAAAAAAAAAACAAGTGATATTCTTCATACATTCATTCAACTTTTTATTGAAAAGAATTTTAATATCGATGTTGCTTTTTTTATTATTTGAGTGAAAATAGTGCACATTTAACTTAGTACTCAACTTCTTAAACATGATTCCAAATATTTTCCTAAATCGGATGTGTGGTTCAGATATTACATGATTTGTAGTTAAAGGTTCAATATTCAGCCTTGAACTTAAACTCATCTAACTTCTGAACCACTTATTCGATTAAGGAAAATCTTTCACTCTTCCAATTCTCAATCAGTTAACTCAAAATTAGAAAATCTGCAAATCCATCCTTCTAGCTCGATATATTTTTTCTTAATAATTCACCTGTACGTCAAGAGTCCAATTGGAAATTAAAAGTTATTTATTTCAATTAATAAAGATTTTGAATAGAAAAATCAAATCAATGGAATTTATGAATAGTCAGGATAATTCAACCCTAATAGAACACAATTTTGACATTTCATAAGAATGCAGATACCAATCCGTATTGACGTCGACATCCGTATTCATTTTTTCAAATATTTTCTTCCGGCTTCTATTTTTACTTTCGAGTACTTATTTAAATACCTCTTAATTTCAAAAGAAAATTAAAATTATTCAAAACAACGGAACTATATATATCTATAATATCTGTCAACTGGGTCTGGGATTTCTTTTACATAAAGAAAAAAAGGTGCAAGGCAAAATTGCTGGATATTGTTACAGCTTTCTATTAAATCTTTAAACAAAAGTCTAAACAAAATTAGTTATTTTAACTTTGTCAATCATAATAATCAATCACTTAACACAAGCTTCGTTAAGAGCTTCCATACAAATGACAGCGGATGCGAACTCGCTTTCATATCAAAATACATTGAAATGAAAATGCATATAATAATAATACATTTTTAGAAGAATCAGAACTCTTTCTCCCTATTCTCATGGATAGATTGCATGCGTGGTCATGTTAACCAGCCAAAGAACATTTTTTAACAGTAACAAAATTTCTTATCAGACAACAGATACAAAAATTGTTGATTTGAATCAGAGCAGTCATATGTGCATACTGGTCTCGATACAACTTATTGACTGAATGCAGTCATCAACAAACCAAAAAACATTAAGCAGATTTAACAGCTGTCCGTAGTCCGTATGTATTTGATGACGTTTATTCAACTTTTCGACTGAACGCAATCAACAAAACAATTCTCCTCTGCTGTTGGCGCTGAAACTGAAATCCAATTGAATTTCACAAGTTTTTAAAATGGAAAAATGGATTCAAGATCGTCTATCAGTCTGCCTAGACTTCGAAGTTCCCGACGATATGATCAAGTAAACCCTTAGCGTATACACTTTCAGCTAAACACTCAGAATATCCATTCATTTCTTCCTCAGATTTATCATGTCGATGAAAAATTCGGAGGAACTCGACGACTACTTTGCGAGTCTCCTAAATCCGGACTATGAGGAACACAGAACATTCATGGTCGACTGCAAGCAGAGACTGTTCAGTAAGTCTTGGAGCTTTTATAGACTCCATTTTATTCTATATTGTCTCCTTTAATCAAGGCAAAGCAATACCCAATAAAAAGGCTACAAATCAGCCCCTACAGAACAAGAATCAGCAATCCACCAAAAAACAGGATAAATTATCAGCTACTTCGCTGTCTAATGAAGGTAAAAAGAAAAACAAATACGTCAACCTATTCTCGAGCGATGGCAAGGTGCCTCATACAATTATGCTGAAAGGAAGACGCGCCTGTGAATGCGAAGCCTCGCAACATAAACTGATAAATAACTGTCTGGGATGTGGCCGAATTGTCTGCGAGCAAGAAGGAAGCGGGCCCTGCCTGTTTTGTGGCGATCTGGTGTGCTCAGCCGAGGAGATGCAACTCATCAAGTCGTCGACAAAGAAGGGTGATCACTTAAAGAAGAGTTTACAGGAAAAAGGTGGCGGTGAAGCACTGCGAAAGGCAATGGCGCAAAGAGATCGCCTTTTGGAGTACGACCGCAATGGTGAGAAGCGAACGGAGGTCATAGACGACGAGTCTGACTATTTTCAAGTAAGTGAACGTTGGATTTTGTGCATTCTCTAACTGTTAGTAATTTTTTTTATAGGAAAACAGCGTCTGGCTGTCAGATATGGAGCGTCAAAAATTCGAACGTCTCAAGCAGGAGATGCACGAGAAAAAGCACGCTAACCGATCATCACGTAGAGTCAAAATGGATTTGTTTGGACGGGAAATTGAAGAGGATCCCATTCCCGAGGAGTATGAAAAGCAAGTCCGTAAGGAAATCGCCGATTCCATGTCCAAGACGGACAACTGGTCCAATCGCAAGCACGAGAAGTCGAACGATGATTTCAGCGACCCCAGAAACGATACTGTCAAACCATATTACACGCGAGTCGGGCCCAATACCAAAAGCACTCACGGAATCGACGGGGTGGAAAAGACCTACAATCGTGTTCAGGACAAAGAACTGATGGAAATGCAAGACATGCGTCATTGCATATCGATGCACCAGCCTTATGCTTCGCTGCTGGTTGCCGGAATTAAGAAGTTTACGCAATTTTAAATCATTTTTTTAATTTTCTAATTGTTTTGTTTTTTAGGCACGAAGGACGGGTTTGGTATTCCAGCCATCGTGGCCGTATGTGGATAGCGTCGACCGTTAAAGAGCCCCATCGGGAGGAAATCAATGAATTGGAGGAGTTCTATAAGAAGCACTACGAAGGTTCGGTCTTTGAATTCTGGTTTATGGGTAGTTTTGTATATAATGTGTGTTTCCAGATGATTCCATTAAGTTCCCATCTCAGTATCAAACTGGATGCCTCTTGGGCTGTGTTATTATTCAGGATGTCCTGACCCAAGAAGAGTATCGCAAGAAGTACCCTAATGGCGAATCGGACAGTCCGTACGTGTTTATTTGCTCCAATCCCCAGGTGCTACCTGTTGTCTTTCCTATCAAGGGATCGCACAAAATCTGTAAGTCCGAGTTGAAAGCCCGTTTAGTTTCATTGTTGACATTTTATTTTATTTTTTTCTTTCGAAGATCAAATCGATCCGAAGATCCATAGGACAGCTTCATTGGCTCTCCTGCGCCAAACAAGCTCGGCGGCTTAAAGGGGACTCAGTTTTGGGATGGGTTTTGAAATAAACGAGTTTATTAATTATACAAGCTATGCATTGCGTTTTCTGTGTGTGTTTTTGGATGAGGTCGAGTAAGGTCCTGATAACTTGGTTCGGTAAATCGGTAAATAAGTTTGATCGACAACAGATATTAGCGACAAGGTTTCGGGCACAAAGATATAACTTGTAAGAAAATATAATCTGACAGTGTTGCCTCTCCAGAACGACAACTCATTTTTTTTTGGTTGGAAAGAAAAATGTTGTTTTAGAATTTCCTTTCTTTATTACACGAATCAAGGTGATGGCGAAGACGAAGTGGAACTGAATGAATTTAATAATTTATAAAACTTTGCATTTTATTTGTTTAAACAAAAGTTTTCATTTCGCAAACGAAGTTAACTGTTAACAGTTAACACTTAACAAAGCCACTACAACCATATTTAGTGGTTTGCCCGATTAGAAACAAACACACAGTTGTCACCTAGAATGAATGTTTTTGGGGCGCAAATGGTAAATCTTTCTAAAAATCTGATTTTTGACAAAGGGAAAATAAAAACATAATACAGTCCGCTTGGAGCGAACAGTATGATACCCTATCCCTATCCATATATGCCCCAAAAAAAAACCTTAAGAAGATGATGGATAACATTTTATTTCATTTTATAAAATTTAGAAAAAAAAAAAACATTTTTTGAAAAAACGCCCCCAAAAAGTGGGCATGGTCAAAAACTTTGTATGGGCGATATATTGGAAAAAATATTGGCTAAATATCTTGTTAAACATTTTTTTTCGGTTTCTATGAAAATTATCGAAGAAAACAGCATTTTAGTGAAAAACGCCCACAAAAAGTAGGCGTGGCAAAAAACTTTATATGACAAACTTATAAAGGAGGGCATTGCCTACATATCTTGTGAAGGTCGTAACACTCTATCTCTCTAACTTTAGCTTTAAAACGGTTTTTTCTAAATTGTGGGCGTGGCAGTGGGCGTATTCAAAAAAATTTTACACTTAACCATTTCGGAGCCCGAAAGCTTAATTTTAAAGGCCTAAAAATTGCGTACGGACGGACGGACGGACGGACGGACATTGCTAGATAGTCTTAGGATTTGGTCCTGATCATAAATATATATACTTTTATGGGTCTACGGCGAATATTAAGGGGTGTTACAAACTATGTGTCAAAATTAATATACCCTTAGGATAGGGTATAAAGAAGATTGCCACAGTCTGCTTCGTTTCTGAAATTTGGTACACTGCTGATTTATGCGTAGGGGAGAAGGAGGCGCATTAGCACATTTTTCATATTTGGACTCTTTAAAAATCAACTGTTAAGAGAAATTAAAAATACATATTTTTCTTAGTTTACTTGCTCCTTTGATAATATAAAAATGATAAAGTATTGGAATTTGTTGAAAACGTTAACGAGAAAAATTATTTTTTTTCTAATGCTCAAATTTGTTCAAATCTGCCTCCCCATGGGGCACTTTTGAGAAATGGCTTAAAACCAGAAAAAAGAGGGGATAAAGTAGTGATTTTTATATATTGTAACCAGCGTTGCCACAAAGATACAAGTGTATCAATTTGGATACATTTTTGCTTTCGTGATAACATTTGATACGTAGATACTTTTTTTTTCTATTTTTCTTCAATTTGATACGTTTTTAAATTTTCATCAAAAATCTGCAAATTCTATCTTTTGTCATATATTTTTAATTTTTTTCAAATAAATTTTTAAAACTGATAGAATCAATTATTCGTTTACATAACATTCAAAATATTTCACGTATATACGACCTGACTAAAGTTTGTGTTTTGCTATTTTAAAATTATTTTACAATTTTAAGAATAAATACTAACTTATTTTTAAAATTCTAATATGGACTATAAGATAAAAGTCATTTGGTGGATTTGTCATATCCATAACTTGACCCGGATAATATCCGGATCTTCCACCCACCAAGAAAACTATAGTTTCAAAAGTGATGGTTCTTACGATGCTTATGACAAATCAAAAGAAATTGCCATTTTTACAGATGGCTCGAAAACAACAGAGGAAACAGAGGCTGGGATCTTCTCAAAAGATTCAGAACTAAGACGGTCTATAAGACAACCGGGCACATGCAGCGTCTTTCAATCAGAGTTTCTGGCTGTCCTCAAGGCGGTTGAGCAAGTGCAGATGAAATCGATATCCGGAAGAAATTTTGCCATCTACATCGACAGCCAGGTCGCACTTAAGGCAATGGTATCAACAAACATAAATTCTGATATAGTCAGGAAATGCAATCAGAACCGAGTGATACTATGCTGGGTGCCAGGACATTCCGGTATTGAAGGCAATGAGCGGGCGGATGAGCTTGCAACAATAGGAGGGCTACTCAATAGTCGTGAGGTTTTTGGCATACAACATCTGCATAATGAGGAGAAATAACTGTAAGTACTGTCAACCTAAGGTGGTCAAGTCTTGGGGTACACACGGAGTCAAAAGCTCTATGGCTACTTCTCGACTCTAAGAGCTCCAGGAAGTTTATAAAACTTAGGTATAAGCTCAAAATATTAGTAGGAATCCTGATAGGGCATATATTGCGAAAACATGCAAAGAGACTCAGACTGTGTTCTGCAGATTCTGCGGTGATCTGCAGGCTGTTAAGGATATACCGCACATATTGTGTGAGTGCGAGGCAATTTCACGTGTCGTAGGAAATTCTTAGGGAGACACTTTTTCGAATCTTTGGAGGAAATAGGCGGTAAAAACTTCAAAGGCCTTAAAAGGGAAAGTGTTAAGGTTTTTTGTCTACAGATTGAGTACAAATTTAACTGGTTCCCCAGGGATCGGAATAGGTCCGCTTCGGTGCCTAGTTTTGTGTGTGATGACTCTTACACACCCCGGTGAAGCGTGAGTGCTTTATTATATTTTAAAACAAATAATTGGATTAAAATGGTGGTTTCCCTTTTGAAATTTATATCCATATTAAGTGCCGTGAGACGTCTGACTTCATACAAAAAACTACAAAATTAAAAAAGTCAACTAAAAAATTAAAATAAGTTGATTTATCTGTTTTGATACAGCTGATACATTTACCAATCTGAAATAAAGATACATTTGATACATTTTTCAAAAACTCAGCGGCAACGCTTCATGGTCACTTGGAAGATGAAATATTACAAAAAAAAATAATGTGCAATAACTGGCAAGCAAAAATTACAAGGTCGATTGAAAACTAATAAGTACTGCACAATTTTGTGAAGGAATTAGTTGGAAACCTTTACTCATGTGATTGTAAGTCCCTTACAACATTTATTTTTATTTTTTACTTCGCCGGTACAAATACGACGACAGGTTATACAGGTGCGATTGACCGTCTCGTCCGAACTTGTCATCCGGATGACATGCTGGCGTCAGAAAACTTGTTTATTTCAGACTGGATGACCACTCTACGATATATTCTACGTCATAGTGACGTCAGGATGTCATCCGGATGACAAGCTTGGACGACCTTCTGATCGCACCTTAACTCTTTTTGACTGAGAAATACGCGCACTTTGTGACTTAACATTTTTCACAGCCAGTGTTGCCAATATTAAAATGGAGTTGCGGCATAGATTAACATGAAGCTGCGTTTAGAAATCAACATGTCCAAATCTGCCTCTGTGCTAAGTTGCCTACTTCTCCCCTATATGAATGTATAATATTTTAAAAAATGTCAATCTGTGGAGACATTGTACAATATTGTGCATCATGAATTAGAAAATGACGAATGCAAAAACCTAAAATAGGATGAACCTAGGGAGAAATTGCAGGTGTGTGTGTATTTTGGTATATTTCGATAAATGTTTATGGGTGATGTAGGTATATTTTTTCTAGAATTGCAAGAACTTCTTAGCAAGAAACGTAAATCAATCTACGATATATCGATTATTTCTCGTCAATTTTGCATCCATTTAGCGACGAGATGTCGCTCTGAACGAAGAGAAAATGTATTTCTATAAAATAAATTGTTTATTGTTTTTAATATAACAAAACGTTAAGTCTCTACATAATCACTTAGTCACTCGTTGCTCAGTGCGTGGTCTTAGCTTTAACCCTAGAAAGATAAACTAAAAAAATAAGGTTAAGCCGTTTTTAACGCCGTTGAAAGAGCTATATACATAGTAACGTCTAGATTTAGCATGTCTGCCGAACTTGTCCGTTGGAGAAGGATGACAATAGAAAGAACTTGCTGATGCATCAAGGTCAGTAACGGCTTACCTACCCCTTTTATGTCACAATGGGGAATTTCGGCAATTCGGCATCATTGATTATCATAGAGGGGAGCTAATAGAAGAATCGATGGAGTGCAGCATGCATGTGGTTTTCTAGGGTAATTCTGCACCTGATCTCCACTAAGATGATATTCGTGGAGTTAATGTTTACACCGAGGTAAATGAACTCCTTAACTACCTCGAAGTTGCTGCTATCAATAGTAACATTTTGTCCTAGTTGGCGGACTAGCTCGTTTGTTTGTCAAGTTGTTGAGTAGCACCTGCGGTGTAGAGTGTCCACACATTTCAGGTACATACTCTGATGTCCGTTGACTTTCCGGGTCTGGTTGCCAATTGATGGAAGTTCGTATGCGAAGCTCGTCTTGTCTTAAAACAACAAAAAAAACGGATCTACACTTAAAGACATCTTGCCACTGTTTGGACAGTTGGTGAAGGTCTTGTAAACTTGGAGTGAAGATTAAATGAATATGCAGGACAACTTCAGTAAACTTTACCTGGGGTCGTTTATTTTGTCACTTAACTTAAATTTGTACTATATTATGTTATGGACTTCTTGGTCGGTAGACTATAAATGCCCTGCATTTGTACAGCATACTCATATTATCGCCCCACTTTTCTTCGTGTCCCTTCTATTTACATTAAAATATTATTTACATTTAGCGCTACGAAAAATTGTCGGCTCTTTTCTATTATTACTCTTCATTTTTTTTATTCCCTTTCATACTATACTTTGAAATCACCCTCTTAGCCTAGACACCAACCAGAAAGCTTTTGTCGCATTTAAATTTGGTGGATGCTAATGTGACATTCCCCAAACAACAGCAAGAAACAAAATGCTAAGAGGATGACTACAGGCAATCAGAAGGTTTGTCTGTCATTTGCAGTGTTCTGTTTTCCATAGTGTGATTCTAACAAAAGCTCCTACAGGGTTACCGTACTAAGGATTTCAAATCAGCAAAAATCTAAATGAAGGGTTACCGTTCTTTTTTTATTTATAAAAAATAAAACAATTTCATCTTTTTATCACACCACCAAGAGCTAAGATAAAAGGCTCGTTTTTTAATGATATCCCCAGTATGCCTAATCCCTTCTAAATAAAAAAATATCCATTAAGGGAAATAAAGCAAACAAAAAATAAATCTTAATTCATCTATTAAATAGTAATATTAACAAAATATTTTGCCTTCCGAAAAAAAAACTCCATTTCCCACATTTTTCGCTAAACCACCTGCCATTTTTAGCACTTAAGTCCTTGGATGATTTTGAAGCCCACTAAGATTAAGCACAAAATACACGACTTAAAAATACAAAATCATTAAGAACTCATCAAAAGCTCCCCAACAGAAACCAAATGAAAAAAAAACTGAACGTGTTACCAAACGGAGGCTTATATCTCTGCACATCAATTTAATGGTGGTCGAATTGGAGCAACCGCAGGCCACAGCCAATCAGCGCAGCACTCAGATGACAGATGAGTAATTAACCAGATAGGTAACCCTACATACCTCTGTCCCCTTGAACCATCAAACATTTTTAAATAATAGCCGCCAAATCATCTCCCAAGGACGATAGGGATATACCTCCCTGCAGTGGCATCCCTAATATATAGCACTTGTCGTAAAAGGCAACCATCGGGAAGAACTCACCCCCAAGTGAACACAACAGTTCGCAACGTATTTGATATCTTAATGCATCTGCTGTTCTTGCGAATCAGTCTGTTGATGACACGAGTGCCGGCGGTTACCATTTACGTAAAAGGAAAACCGACAAGCATAATAATAGTTTGGAAGAGTCGTGTGTTTTTGAGTCAAAAAGGGCAACGGAAATATATATAAAATTAAATTTCAAACTTCCCCGAACATCGGTGAACTTTACAGTTCCAAACAACATTCCTCGAACAAAGAATTGAAACACCGTACGTCTTCCTCCATGGAATATTTATTTGTTCAAATCTTTACCAATCCAATATCATTCACTCAGCATCATCATCGCCGAAACGAACATGTTTCGATATGACCTTCTTTATTTTCACGCGACCACGCTTCTTTGGAATTTTCACCTTCTTGTTCAACTTCGCCTCCCTGTCCAGTTTGATCTTCTCCCAGTATTCGGACTCGGCTTCGCCAGATAATACCTTGCAATTGTATTCAGCGCACGAGACCTGCTTTACGAAATCCAGCGCGGTTTGGTCTGTTTCTAGTCGCAGAAACGCCTGCATGGCTCCCTCCTTGATATCGACGTACTTGACTGTGTCATACTGCCGCATGTCCGCCTTGAATTCTTTCAGGGTGACGCACGGCTCCAGAAAGCCCACCTCCACTATGAGGCCCGGTTCGTAGGAGAACAATGGTGCCTTTTCTTCAGCCGGGTTCAGTTTGGGTGAATCGGTGGAACGGTCATTGAATTTGGCTACCTGGTTTTCATCGTTCTCATTGCCAGCACCGTAGAAGTTCATGTTCATCTTTTCCAGCCGCTTGGTCGGCTTTTCAATAGTCTTCTTGCTTTGACCTTCGTCATTGTGCGCATTCTTCCACGCTAAGCGCTTTAATTCGGCAGTCTTCTCCCTCTGCAGGTTGAGGTACTTGTTTCGCAGCCGTTTCCAATCCTTCTTCGGCAAAATTCGAATTTCTAAAAAGTCTGCATCTGGATTTGCTGCCGTTTCAGTATTTTGCTTACGCTTTTTCTTCTTGCGTCGACGTTTCCGTTTGTTACCTTCGGCATCGGTTTCGGTTTTCTCGTCCGTTTCAGCGGCCGTGGAAGTGGCCTCTTCGTCGGCTGTATCCACTTTGGATCGCTTCGAGTCTGGTTGGGAATCACTTGATTCACTGTGGCGTCGCTTCTTCGTTTCCTCCAGCTCTTCCTCGTTATTTTGCTCTCGAATAAATGATTTGACACTGATTAGATCGGCGGGATTAGCTGTTTCCATAGACAAAACGCCATTGAATTCGCGAAAATTCTTCACCGCTTTTTCCACACTCGACTCGTTGTCAAACTCAATGAAACCGAACTCTTTGATTTTCTTCGATTTAATGTACCTCGGAAGAGATACGTAAGTAATCGGCCCGAAGCGGGAGAACATTGCTTTCACCGATTCGTGGTCCGCTGTTGGAGGCAGCGATTCCACATATAAAGTTTTGTGATCGACGTTGCGCTCGGTGGGGAGCTTGGTCTTACGACGGACTTTCTGCTGGTCCGAGTCGAGTTCTAGGAGCTGCGAATTGGACAACGACTTAGCAATATCTGCCGTGCAAGTGGTGAGGCGCTTCATTTTGTTGAACGTCAGGAAAACATCGAGAGGAACAACTAAAAGAAATCTTATGTGTTAAAGCAAATAGGAATTTGTTTAATACTTACACGGATCCTGTCCGATTAACTGCATCAAAAAGCGATCCTTGGACAGGTTCGCATCGCCAAAATAGAACTCCATTTGCTCACGGATTGAATTCAAGTACTTTCTTTTTCGTTTGCGATGAGTCTTCTGCGGACTGACGTCCGTTTTCTTGGACTTTTGGCCAGTTGATGAGATGGGTGCATCATCTTTTGAGTCCTCCTCACCTACAATTGGCTTTTCCATGTGGACTGTGAGTACTGAGTTTATTATTTGTTTTAATTTATCACTGGAAACGTTTGCGAATTGCAAGAAACAAATCAAAAAATGACACTTCTCAATTATGGCACTGATCCAGGGCTACTCAAACGGTGAGCAGTACACTAATAAGCAAAACTTTATTTTGCTGAAGTAAACGTCACTTTCTTTCAGAGATAATTGAGTGGCCATGTAATTTGGTCACCCATCTCTAAAATTACAAAGATTTAATTGTACTTAGATTGCACTTACACGAAGTTGTGAAATGGATGAATTTAAAGGAGAATTTACTGCTGCAGAAATTCAGAAGATTTCTAGTGAATTCCAACGTCTAGGAGGTGAGAATCTTTAGGACAAACAACACACTTTGCTTTGTTTACAATTTAACATCGTCAGGAAATACATACCTCGACCATGCCGGCACGACATTGTATTCGGAAATGCAGATTGAAGCGGCCGAAAAGTTGTTAAAGGAGAACCTGTTCTGTAATCCGCACACTTGCAAAGTGACAGGCGATTTGGTGGATCAAGTCAGATATAGGTACATTTCGGCAAATCTTAAAATCCTTTACGGAATTTTATCTTTTTTAGAATCCTCAATCACTTCAATACGGATGCCAACGAGTATGCTGTTGTCTTTACGTCCAATGCTTCGGCGGCCTTAAAGATGGTCGGAGAATGCTTTGATTTCGGCGAAGGGGGCCGGTTTTACTATTGCCAGGAGAACCACACTTCGGTACTGGGCATGCGGGAAGTTGTGAGAACCGGCGACATACATGTACTTACGAAGGCAGAACTTCTAAAGAACTTGGAAGGGGAAAAATTGCAGCAGGAAGCAGGCGCAAACTCGCTGGTTACATTTTCCGCTCAATGCAACTTTAGTGGATACAAACTACCTCTGCAGCTGATTGCTGCCATTCAGCAACAGGGCCTTTCCCATTCGGGTACTCAAATTCGCGGAAACACTCCACATCCAGACAACAGTAGCTTTTACGTGTGCCTCGATGCGGCATCCTTTGTGGCGACGAATTTATTAGATTTAAGTCAGTTCCCGGCCGACTTTGTTTGCGTATCGTTCTACAAGATCTTTGGGTAAGTAGAGTTGGCTTTCTTTTTGTATGTACATAATTTAATTGGTAT
Organism: Ferdinandea cuprea; assembly: GCA_963576555.1. Taxonomy (NCBI): domain Eukaryota; kingdom Metazoa; phylum Arthropoda; class Insecta; order Diptera; family Syrphidae; genus Ferdinandea; species Ferdinandea cuprea. Next base: position 138,467,092 of record OY754958.1, read on the forward strand.
ATTTGCGGCAGGTATCCAACTGGGGTAGGCGCGCTGATAGTCAGCAGAAGAGGTCAATATGTTTTGAAGAAGCGCTACTACGGGGGAGGGACAGTAAATATCTCGATGACCCTTGAAGATTTCCACGAGAAGCGAGATGGATTCACAAACCGCTTTGAGGATGGCACCCTCTCCTTCCTTGGAATCGCTCAGACGCTTGAAGGTTTTCGCACCCACGAGCGGCTGATTCCACGGCGTGGCGACCTCAAACCGATTCAGAGGATTTCCAATCACGTCTACCAACTGGCGAAGTACTGCTACGAGTTTCTGCGCCGGCTAAAGCACTCTAATGGTCGACCGCTGGTGCGATTCTACAACCACACGAGCTACAACAGCGTCCAGGAGCAAGGTGGCATAATCACCTTCAACATACTCCACGACGATGGAAGCTTCGTGGGTTTCGCCGAAGTTGCCTGCATTGCGGCGATTTTCAATGTTCAGCTGCGCACAGGATGCTTCTGCAATCCAGGAGCATGCCAGAGTCTCCTTGGGCTCTCCAATGACGACATACGAAAGCAATACGAAGCGGGACATATATGCAGCGACTACAATGACTTGGTGAACGGTATTCCTACTGGCGCAGTACGAATGTCCTTCGGTTACATGACCCGCAAAGAAGACGTGGACAAGGCGCTGAACATGATTAAGGACTGCTACTTGGAGACCACAACCCGACATCGCATCGAACTGATGGAGAAGTGCGAATCTCTTCCAAAAGTGCTCCAACACATTCCCGGTCGTTTGGCAGGGCCCACCCTTATTAAGATCTGTATTTTCCCTGTGAAGAGCTGTGGCTCCTTTGAGATACACGACAGGTGGGAGTTGACGCAAAAAGGATTCAAGTACGATCGAAATTGGATGATTATCGATGCCAATGGTATGGCGGTCACGCAAAAATCCCACACCAGAATGTGTCTGATAAAGCCTCAAATCGATCTGGAGACCGGCATTCTGCTGCTCACGTTCCCTCAAATGAAGTCCATTTCTGTTCCACTCGACACCGACAAGCAGGCGACCGTCATTCAATCTGCTTTCTGCCAGAGTAAAGTCTGCGGCGACTTGGTCGAGGGCGCAGACTGTGGTGACGAAGTAGCCGAATGGATCAACGACTGTTTGGAGGGCGTCGGCTTCCGTCTTATTTCCCAAAATGCCGATAGAAAAACGAAAACCGGGGAGTCGAAGGAGATCTCGCTTGCCAATCAGGGACAATTCCTGCTGCTAAACAAAACTTCCGTCAAGTGGCTCGCCTCGAAGGTGGAAACCGAACAGGAGGACCTCAATCGCACCATTGATCGATTTAGGGCGAATTTAATCATTAAAACTGGCACACCTCTAGAAGAGAACAACTTCGAGAACTTCTCGATCGGAGGAGTTTGCTTTAAAGTTGACGGATTTTGTACGCGCTGCCAGATGATATGCATCGACCAGCATTCGGGTCAGAAGACAACTGAACCGCTGAAGACTATTGCGAGGCAGTTTAAGGGAAAAATTCGCTTTGGAATTTACGTATCATTGGCCGATTTTAGAAAAAATGCATTCATCTCATGCCGGAGCGAAGTTAGAGTGAATAAAATGAAAGAAACTTAAAAAAAATGATGTTATGTATTTTGAAATTCAGTTACATTAGTGCGCAATTTTCTATTGGTTGCTCTTTTACTTTTGTAACAGGAATACCTTGATCAGCTTTGCGGACGTTCTCTAATACACTTTGATGGTCAGGAAAGGCCAATGTTTGGAGCTTGGAGTGCACCAGGGTGTTGTCGATTTTCACTTCGAACGATCCCTGTCGTCCGATGTGGCAGGTTACTTCCGTATCCGGTTGTTTTTCCTGCAGAAAAACTGACAGCATCTTGCAATGCCATTCGAAGTTGCATCGTCCGCTAGGGAATGAAATAAAATGAAAATACACTTTTAGCGGGACTTTCGGCTGGAGATTCTTACCAATATTCGACGTCTACTTTAACCATCTAAGCAAGTAGCGTTATGTTGATTGTTTCATAACAAAACTTTGAAATTGCATAAAAAATGTCAAAAGCAGCTGATTTTGTATGGTACAGTTAGAACAGAGATAAAAAAATGTTTTGTCTGTGTACAGTGCTGTAGAAAAGCAATGAGATGCCTATGTCTCCACCGAACACTAAACCAAATTAAGCACAAAAGATTAAAAATTAGTCTTTTAGTGTCTCCACCGATAAAAAGAAGATAACATAGGGGTTTTCTCCCAACCCGTTCTCTGGCTCTCAAATTTGCGCTCAAAATGTCCAACATCTGGTTGTCAAATTGGTTCCTCACTCTCAATTCTCAGCAACCAACGTCACTTTTGACATATTCAGGTATGGTAAATTGGTATTTAGTGTGTTCACAAAACAAATCTTACATGAAAACCTAGTTTCTTTCAAGATTATTTTTTAATCTTGTATTTAGCAGATTAAAATTTCTTGGTGGTAAATCTTAAGATTTAAGGTGAATTAAGGGCGGATTAATCTTAATCTCGCTTTAGTGTTCGGTGGAGACGTAGCATTACGAAGTTTCTTGCACAAATACGAGATTTGTGGCCCGCCAATATCAGGCTCGTTCAATTATGTACGAGATTTTAAAATTTTGTAGCATGATTCTTATTTTGGCTTATATTCATTTCATAGCATAGTTTACACTTTGGCTGCATTGTGTGTGCTAAATTAATACGAGTCACATTGGGAATGTTCGCGGACCTCTTTTTAATGAAGATTTTTTCTCATTTAAATAATTTTGCAATACATACATAGTAAATTGTAATGGCAATTGTTGTAAATGTTTTTTTTCTGTTTGTTTTTAGAGGTTAGTTTTTCGAATAGAGATACAACTAACATTTTATTGTCAAATCTGGCATCTCTAATGTCATTTATGTTCAGTTTGGTTTGCCATTTCATCATGAACAGGATGACAAATGAACAACGCTTGCACATCGTGCAAATTTATTTCGAAAATAATGGTTTCGCGAAGTTTAACGCAAGTTCATTTTGGGTTGAATGGGTACGTCAACAAGCAAAATTGTCGCGTTTGGAGTGAAGAGAATCCACATGAGAACCTTGAAACGCCATTACATCCACAAAAACTGAATGTTTGCGGCTGTACTTTATGGGCTGGTGGAGTCATTGGGCCATACTTCTTCCGAAATGATGCTGGAGAGTCAGTTACTGTTAATGGAGACTGGTATAGAGCCATGATAACCGACTATTTTGTTCCCGAATTGGATGGCATGAATGTGGATGAGATGTGCTTCTAACAAGACCGCGCTACATACCACACATCGCACGTCACTATCGATTTATTGAAGGAAACAATCGATGAGCTCATAATTTCGTGGAATGGACCTGTCAATTGGCCACCAAGATTGTGTGAAATGACACCATTGGATTATTTTCTTTGGGGATATGTCAAGTCGCTCGCCTACGCCAACAAACCAGAAGCGTTAGGGGACTTGGAAGCCAACATACAGCCCCAATTGCTTTAAAAAGTGGCTGAAAATTGGACCTCTAGACTTGTTTTCATTTGAACCAGCCGCAGCGGCCGCATGCCCGAAATTATATTTAAACATTAATGGCATAAAATTATCCTTCCAATAAAGCCAAATTGATGGACTTTTAAAAGATTTTCTTGTGTTTGATTTCAATTCGAAGTCCTATACCTCTAAAAAAAACATCCGTACTTATCAAAATAACATTATGATGTTAATATTTGTTATAATGGAATTCAACCACGTAACAATTGACGTACCTAACATTGACAGTTGGAAGTCTTATCTAGCCTAAGTATGCAAATAAAAAAAAATAAAAATTAAAAAAAGGCTGCGGTCAGCTTGTATGATACCCTATCGATATCCCTATATGCCCCAAAGAAAAAAGAGTTATGGTAAGATGAGACTGCATGCCAAATGGTCATATATTTGACATTTCTGACAGTTTTCGCTTCCCCAATAAGATGATTTGACAGCGAAATGGTAATTTTTTGACCAAATGGCATGCAATCTAATCCTACCTTAAGCAACATGTTGGATGGCATTTTTTTCATTCTATGAAATTTGTAAATAAAAAATATTTATTTTAAAAAACGCACCAGAAAAGTGGTTACGGCCAAAAACTTAACTTATTGGCTAAATATTTTGGTTAATTTTTTTTTCCTTTTTTATAGAAATTTTCGTTGAAAACAACATATTTTTAAAAAAACCTAAACAAAAAGTAGGCATGGCAAAAAAAAAAAAAGAATTAATACGGCAAACTTGTAAATGACTTCAGTTTCTATATATTTTGTTATTGTTCTCACCATTTATCTATTAACGGTTTTTTTAAACTGTGCTCGTATTCCTAGGGAGTATATGTCCCTAATTTAAGCGAGGAAGCTGACTCATTAGGGACTCAAAAATTTATATGGACACACGAACATTGTTTAATTTGCTGAGGTTTTGATCCTGAGTATAAATATGTATGCATACTTTTAGGGGTCTACGACAAATATTAAGAAGTGTTACAAACGATTTGTCAAAATTATTACACCATTAGAATAGCGTATAAAATACGCACACCCATACTGATATTTTAATTTTGGTTTTATTTGTCTTTTATTAACAAATGTCTGCTTTATTTACACTCATTTAATATTATTATTATTTTATTTTTGTGTATGCATGCAACATTTAAAATGTTTGATAAATGCACGAGGTTTGAACGACAATGTATGAGCAAAAAAGTTATACGGTTGGCAACGTTGCTTCATTTTCTAAAAAATTGCATGACTAATTAATTTTTAAAACAGCTAAAGCTATTGAGACTATTGTTTTCACTGCTAATGCAAAAATTTAATTTTCTTATTTTAGTTAAGAAATGAATTATACAATTATAAAAAAAATGTAAAACAATGTTTTCGATATCACCATCATTCAGAAGAAGATGGCTGTCGCCCATCAACGTAATATTGAAAAACAAACAATGGGGAAGGTTCCATCATCAAATATTCTTGCTTCCACGGAGAAGATTCCGTTGCTTTTTTTGACAGATGTCTTTATTAACATGAACGTTGTATCTCCAGTACATATTACCGAGTAATATTTAAATTTATCTTTTTAAATCCTCGTCAGCTAACATCAAAATTGCGGAACAGACCACAATCTGCGACGAACAAGTCATCATCATCCGTTTATCAATCACCCAATTATTTTTTAGCGCAGGATCTGACAATAATAATACAAATTAGATGTACAACAACCTAATAATAAAATTTGAAAAATCGTTACAATATTCTGAATGTTTCTGCGTAGTACTTGTGTCGTTTTGATCAAACACCATCGAATTAATATTCAGAATCAAGATTATAGGGGCGTTCCCTTACTTTTTCAAGTAATTTCAAGATAGTGAAAATTACAAAAACCGCTAAAGGCAGTTCCATAATTTAAAAACTTAGTAAAAGAGACAAACTAGTCTGAAAATTCATATTTTTCAGCACCAAAAAATAGCTGTAACAAGATTTAAAAAATATTAATACTACCACCAAAGCGTATGACATTTCTCGCGTTCCTTTAGCCAGCATTTCGAAGTGTTGCTGTTTGGCTTTGATGAATTTTCCAAAATATAACTCTTTATGGCAATATAAAATATTTATTAGTGAATGGAAAGATAAATAACTCACTTCGTCGTCTTAATTCCGGACTTTATTTTCCAAACAATATTTCACTTTGGTTTTTTTTTGAGACAGATTTTACTACTCAAAGTAGAGCAGACATCGAAATTCCATTGCGAATCATCTCTTTTCGGACCCCCTATTTTCAATTTTAAGTGTCTGCGTTTATAGAAAATAAAGTAACAAACTCCCCTTTCCCTGTTGATGGAAACATTTTCCAACAATGTAGAATAGGTTAAATGTTATTAAACAACAGGTGTGCATAAACTCTTACCTATGCTAAAATAAACTCACAAACATGAACGACATCATTTCCTAGTGGTGTTGACCTTTTTCCAGGTCATTGTATTCTGAATGCGGGTGGCGATGAAATCGAAACCTTCACATACCCGATCGCATTACCAAACTGTCAAGCTCTGATAATAACGAAGTGAAAAGCACAAACCCATATGTATGTGCATCTTCTTGAATGAATCCACTGCCATAGGCAATAGGCTGGAACAAAAAAAACCAACAGCAATTAAAAAAAAATTAAGTCAAATAGTGTTTAACATTATTTTAATAATTTAAATCATGACGCCTTGTGGAGAAGGGCGGCGATATGATTTTTATGACAGCCACTTCGAGCTTAAGTATATGAGGGTGCTTTCAGAAAAAAATTTGTGTGTTATCAGTTTGTCAGCTTCTAGACAAGTTTTACCAGCGCAGTGCAATGCTTCCACATAAGAAATAATTTCAAACCAAGTGCGATATAAGATCACATCATTTTTATGTCAAGTTTATTTTATTAATTATTATTTCCCACCAATAAGACGTTATAATAAAAAAACTATTTTCGTCTTCGAAAATTAGACGTCAGCCAAAAAAAGCACCTAGGTACCACGAACTGAACAAAGAAGTTCGATACAAATAGAGTAAACTGAATAAATTTAGTTGACAGATGACAGGTGATACATAAGATGACATGAATAGTCGGTATTGCAGTTTTCTAATGAATTAACTTTTGGTGTGAATTCTATTAATTCGCAAATTTATGTGACGGGACCAAAATTGTTTATTATGCGAATTGATTATAAATGTCGAATTTTCAAAATATGGTATGGAGTAAAACTACAAAACCATTTTGTTTAAAATACAATTTGCAAAATTTTGTGGGAAAATATGATTCACAATAAATTGTCGATTTTTTCTTATATTTCCGACAATTTCAACATGGTTTTACTCATTGTCCAATCATTTCTAAAATAGTACCTCTTGTTTTCCTATTCGCGATTTTTAAATATGAATTTTTAATTGGCATGCAATTTAGTCTAAGCGTTAGTCAGTGGGTTCTTAAAACTCTTTTTTGCATAAAAACATTTTTTGAGTTTTTGGCGCCACTCTATTGTCCACACACTTAGATAACATTCACATAATAATTTTTTCATGGAAAACAAATGCACGTGTACCTATATATGCTTGTATTTTGGATATACGAGTATGTACATTATATATTCGATGTAACTGACACTTAGCCAAATATGTAGAAACAAATCATCATGGTCATAATGGCTAATAAAATGTGGGTGAGACTTGTTTCCAAGCCCACCGTTGATGCGAATTGCAAGTCAATTCTCGTCCTATCATGTACCAATTTAATAGTTCTCAGAATCATTCATATCATATTTCCGGTCTCACAGGAAATATGTATTCGTATGAAAAAAAAAAAATACTGAACAGAAATCCTTGTCATCATCTCAATCATTTGAAACTTCTTTTATTTTGTACGTATCTATTGTGGTTTCATGAGAATATGACATCTGTTGAAATTTTTTGTGCAAGATTTGATTTATATCGCATTACGTCATGTCCTAAGCCATGACTTGGGGTTAGGTACCGAAATTATCCTGCAGAAAAGCAGAGAGTCGACAGAAATTAAAAGTTCTTCTGGAATGTTTGGAGAAATGTTCTCTTTCTGGTTTGAATTACTTTGTGTTTTTTTTGGTGGCGGGACTCTTTTGTAATCGTCTTTTGTTGTATCGCCCTCAGGCCTATTGGAATGATGTTTTATGGTAAAATAATGTCCAGAATTAATTACTGTGCGATTGACTAGGTTGTTAGATGGGATGGGATGGAGGTTAACTTCAAAGGAACACTCCGCATAGTTTAAATTCCACGAGTTTCAGAGGACTAATTTCGTGAGTTTTAATCCTATATGGATATATCTGCATAATTTTATTAGGTGGCTAAGCATCTAGAACAATTCGTTAGAAATTTTGCTAATTTAAAGGATGCTTGTGTTGTTAAACCTTCGGATTAATTACGATTTATTTTTGGTTTATTCAGGTTTTAAGGTTTCAGCAATTAATTTACAGACATTCGCCTACTCATTTTGAAGGATATAAATATATTATTTCTGTATCGATTTTAATTTCCATGTACCTACATAAATCATTAATTTTTTTAATTAAACACTGTACTGTACATTGAGATATAATCTTGTTTAGTTTTAAGGATTTTAGATTAAAGAGTAAATTGTTACATATAATAAAATGTCTTAGAACTAAATTCCAAAAAATTCCTCATCTGAGTTGTAAAGGAGACGAGCAGAAGTGTCGGGGTAAAAGTGGGAGAGAAGTTGGTAAGGTGAGGGAAAAAGTGATTGATTGTATGGGTTTAGCGTTGATGTGTAAAGTTAAAATTACGTGAAGTGTTTCACTTTTGAAATTAAAAAGATTAGTAAGAAATTTGACAAGGAGTTCCAAGGGTAAGGAGTTCCAAAGGTCATCTGGTCGTATCTACAAATGCCGTAAATATAAAGCACAGCATCATTAAAAGCAACTTACAACCTACGTTGTTATAACGACTCAAGACTACCGTATACAACCTCAGTATAGGTTATGCGAGGCAGGACAAATGTTATTAAAGCTTTCGTAGAAATTCTAGTGAAGTTAAATTAGCACTAAGTCACAATTTACGAAGATATCCGAAGATACGGCCAATTACCACGTTGGTGTGATCATAACCCGACATATTCCTATAAAGCGACAGGTGCCTGATTTTTCAGTTCAAATTTTATTATTTTCTAAAATTTTGAAGACCGACAAAAGACACTTAAAACAAAATTGACCTGAGAAATGGAATTACTAACTAATTTTGTTGGATTAAGAAGTAGTCCATCAGAAACTGACCAAGTTTGAATCTGATTTTATCTCTCGTTTATAAAAAGAACATGTTCATTAAGACTGAGTGATATTGAACATCATCTGCATATAAAAATGTACTGTGCATGATTACAAACATTTGGAAGGTTATTTACAAAATACAAAATAGTATCGGTCCCAACGTTGAGTCATGTGGCACAGCTTGTTTAGTTTCATTCAATCAATAGTAATTTTGACTTTAAACCAGATTGCTGAGTCTATATCAAATTATAGAAGGTAGAATGGAACTATTAGGGTCTTATAAAGGGTCACTTTAGTTGTTCCAGAGAGGGCTTTGCTAGTTAAAGCTTTCTTAGCCCAAAGAAACCGAGATTGGCATAAGTAATTCTTCGTTTAATCTCAACGCTGGCGTTGGTTTCATTGCCTGAGCTTATTGCGGAGCCTAGGTAGACAAAGTCCTTGATCACCTTAAAGTAATATCTGTCTATAGTGACATTCTGTCTGAGACTTCGGTATTAAGTATCTTTTCTTGATGACAGTATATACATAATAGTTCTCTTAGCAGTTACGAATGCTCTGCGTTGCGATTAACTATAAAATTTGTTCCTATTTTCTTAGATGTAAACCAGGGAAATGCTTTGCGTCTTCTACTAAAGTTGATTGTAGCAATCCCACATCTTCACTCAGGTAAAAATTTCGTTTGCCTCTAACGTTATTCATGGTTTCTTGACTTGATTTCTGGGTTCAACTGCATCCTATACGATTAGAGTCTTAAGTTAGTCCGTGATGATTACTCTACACTTCACTCAAATTTTGTGATTAACATGGAATATTTGTGTCTAAAAGATGTTCAATAACGGAAAAAAAACCTATTTGAATTATTATTATGTAAAAAGCACGTGTATTATTGCACAATGTAAATTAGTCGGTGATTATTTAGGAAACTTTACAGGGCAAGGCCTAGGCTAAGTAAGCTAGAGGTTGACACTTTATTGTTCATGCAATAGCTTTTTTGAACTCCATTGTAGCTAAGCTCGTCTTGGAATATTTAACAAAATATAAACCTGCAAAGATTAATTTTTGGAAAAGGAGCCTACTATGGTAGCTTATATTCTTCGATGTTTATCGTAATGAAATATGTATTTCAAAAATAAATATGCACTCAACATTAAAGAACTAACAAAAACAACAGAATGAATGAATATTGGCGCACTTAAGCGAATTTGAATACTCTTATGACAATGCTGGTTATGAAATGTGAACAAGCTGTACCACGCTATCCACATTTTTTGGCTAACGTATTTCAATATTTTGGTTTTTAAATTTTTTTTAAATAAATAAATATAAGGCGTATACGGCCTATACAGAACCTGAAGCTTAGTTTCTCCGACCATTGTGTGCGGGATCTACAGTTTAATGCCCATTCCTAATGACAATTTTATTTTTGAGAAGCTTTTCATGTCAGTTTATACTTTAATATGTTCGGCAGCGAATCACAATGGAAGTGGATTTGAACCTGCGAACAATCAATTTTTAAGTTATTTGCCTTTTTTTGTAAAATGGTAAAAATATTGAAGTGCATAAATTTACAGTTAAAACTTGTGCATGAATTAATATAAAATAATGTGCACCCAACCAGAAAGTGTTGCAACACAAATTTTCAAAATTAGCTCGAATTTTTAAATTGTTAGCCCAAAAATAGTGCGTATACGCCCTAGTGCAGTTTGTGTTGCCTTTTATCCGTTTGTATTTCAGTACTTTAAAAGAGGATACGTTAAGTTTAAAATAAACGTAAAGTAAAAACATTTGCCCGTCCTTAAAAATATTAAGAGTTTCACCCAGAAAAAAAATCACTAAAACTTACCTTTTTTTTTTTTTTTATGATATACGCTCACTAAAGGGATTTTGGATACCCTTACAATGTAGTAACACAGTGCGGGCATTAGGAAAGTGAAAGATTAGGAAAAGGGAGATACCGATGCACGTTGGTTTTAAATGTCTGTAAGATTAAGAAACGAATCCTTGTATTTCACTGGACGTCCGAATACAGGCTTAAGGGTAAACTGATGTGCATTCCTAGCATGGCGAGTATTGCGGTTGAATTGCTGTAGGGGTGGAATGCAACTGGCTATTTCATTTGAGCACTTGTGGTGGAAGTACCGATAAAACAATGACAGGCAGGAGACATTACGACGATGACTAAGAGAGTCAAGTTATTTCGCGATGTCTCGATTGCCAATAAGTTTTACCGCACGTTTTTGGATCCTGTCAAGTAGCTCCAAATATGTTATTGGTGCACCAGACCAGATATGAGCGTTGTACACAAGTTTTGGGGCGAATAAACGCCTTGTAGATTCTAGCCAGATCAGAAGGGGTGAAATATTTCTTGCATCGCTTTAGGAAGCCTAGACATTTCGCAGCGTTCTTGGCGACATCAAATATGTGGTCATTCCAACGAAGGTTGTAATTAACACACATACCGACATGGAAATTCGTTCGGTTTCAGCGATGCAAGTGTCATCCATGGATAATGGCAGAGAATTAGGGGTTCGCTTCAATGACAGCAGACAGCATTGCATTTTGGAAGCATCAATTCCACTCTGTTGGTTTTACCCCATTTAAGTATGCTGTCGAGATTGGAATTTAATGAGCTTAACATACGTTGCCGTTCCAGTTCAACGCCCGAAGATAAGGGGCGTTGCCCAGGAAACGAATATGTAAAGCTGAGGGTACTGTCATCAGCAAAGGAATGGATTGGATTAGAAGTAACAGAGAGGAGATCATTTATAAAAATGAGAAAGAGAGTCGGAGACAAAACGAAGCCTTGGGGAACACCAGCATTTATGTGGTAAGTTGCAGACTTGAAACCGTCCAAAACGACTTGGATTGAACGGTCCGAAAGGTAATATCTAATCCATTGAAGAAAGGTATCATAGATCCCAAATGCACGCATTTTCGACAAGAGAGCTTGATGCCAAACTCTGTACCGTACTGCCGGTCATTAAGAAGTTTCCGGGATTCAAAATATTTCATAAGCTGACGATTTATCAGCGTTTCCATGACCTTGGAAAGAAGGAACGTAAGTGCAATTGGTCGGTAAGAGGAGGGAGAGGAAGATTCGCCTTTTTTTGGGACGGGCTGGACAAATGCTGCTTTCCACCTTCTCGGAAAGAGCCCTGAAGAATAGGACAGATAGAAAAGCTTACGCAGTGGTTTTGCCAGCGTGGAAGAACACCTCTTCAGAACTATAGGGGAAATACCATCTGGACCAGCGGATTTATATATGTTGAGATCCTGAAGAACTCTTGCCACTGTGCGAAAATGAATGGGTCCCATAGAATATTCTACGCGCTCGAGTACAGGGGGAGATAAAGCACAATCTGGCAGCGTTGAGCTAGCTGAAAAATGAGCAGCAAGCAGATTGGCTTTATCCGAAGAGCTGACAGCTGGGATGTCATTGCAAATGAGTGTCGGGATAGATGTCGAGGCCGAATTTTTATTATTCTTGACAAACGACCAAACGTTTTTACTACCGGAGGGACTTTGTAGTATTTTTTGCCTCAACTTTTGGTCGTAGGAGAATTTGACACGATTAATGTGGGCATTGCAGTCATTTCTGGCTCGTTTGAACTTTTTTCGATTTTCCTCAGTTGGATTGGCCTTAAATGACCAAAAACTTACCTCTTTAGCCCTGATAGCTTCTTAACAGCTCAAGTCACACCACGCGTTTTCCTTAGGTCTGATACACTTTATTCGTTTCATACCCAGGTGAATTAACGTCGTTGTTGAGGAAGCACAACGACCAGTTAAAACTCCTAAAGAAACCGTTTAAAGCTTCCCAATTGGCTTTCTCGTATTGTCATACGGTTCTTGTAGGAGCTTTTTCTTTAACTGTGTGGCTGAAGTACGAGAAATTCGCTGATATGATACAATGGTCTGACGAACCTAGAGGCGATAATACATTTAAAGTGTATTTATCAGGGTGAGAGGTAAGAAACAAGTCCAGAGTGTTGGCGTTTTGACCGCTAATGTCCGGTATCCGTGTCGGCTCATTTACAATCTGGGTTAAATTATTAACCTCAGCAAAGATCTCTGCATACCTTCCTTCGGGTGTTGTCTGTCCAGAATGTCGAAGCCAACTTGAATTGTTTATATTGAAATCGCCCGCAATGACGATTTCAGTATGAGGATAAAGGGTAACAATTCTGGTTATGGAATCAGACAGTGCATCAAACTCATTATAAGTTGAATGGCTGTCCTGGTTAGGGCTTCTGTAAATAAAACAGTAGTGAATTAATTGCCTACGGACATGGAATTTTAGCCAAATAAAATTAAATTCCGGATTGGAACATTGGCCGTATTGAGGTAAAAGTTGGTAGGCTACATCACTACGTATATAAACGGCGATACCACGATGGGAAAAGAATAAAGGCACCAAGTTATATGCAGGCAGACTAAACTCCGTTAAATCGGAATCTATGCTGACCTGTGTTTCACTTAGTGCCTAAACAGCTGGTTTATTGTGAATCGCATAGGCGTACAATGAAAAAAATTTTGATCTCAACCCACGAATATTGCTCACGTCTACCCTGAAATTCCTATATATAATTTGTATTCTTGACAAACGTGCAAGTTGATTCAATAACTGATGGATTTTTTAATATCATGCACGGATCGTGAGCTATCGTTTTTTCCAAAACTACACACAAAAGCCGCCTAAATGTTTTGTCATGACTTTTGTTGGCCAGTTAAAACTAGGAGGTTATTGAATATGCTTCGATATATGTACGTTCTCACAATCTATTGAAACAGTGAACATTCGCTACAAAAAGGGTGGTAATGTAATGGAAACGTTTCATTGAGGTTGTAGTATAGCTATCATCAGGCGGCATTTTAAACTGTATTTTGCATTTGGGACTCAAAAAAGAGTGGAATAACCTCAGCGATTTTTGAGTTGGTGCTGTCATTTGTCAATATTATTTACAAAATGCACTAGTGCAACCGTCACAATCTGATGTTCGACATTATTACGAACAACATGAATTTAATTGAAAATATGTTTATAGAGTTGTTTGGGGTACAAGTGCGTATTTTCGACTTTAGGCTCAAATTATAAAATAGTCATAAGAGATACAAACAAAAAGCGAATATTATTTAGTAGCCCCATATTTTAGGAACGAAGTCATACAAACATTTTATATATCTGTTTCTTAATATTTTTATTAAAAAAAACCCAAAGCTAGTCAAATGGTCCTTTGACTTGAGTGAGCAGGCATTTTTATGTAAGATTTTAATAATTTGAAGTTGTAAATTCAAATTTGATACTTCACGAAACATCAACAAGTAGAAAATAATCCAAATGCTATGCTTAAGTAATATGTCATCAAGGAGTAATCAAGTTATATAAAATCAAATCAAACCCTTTGACACATAGTTTGTAATACTCCTTAATATTAGCCGTAGACTCCGTATATACATACAGTAACCTCTCGTTAATTAAAACCTGCGTTAACTCGAACTTCTCCATAATTCGAAGTAATCACGAGTTCCCTAGAAAATCTCTTTATATTTCGAACATAATCTATACATACAAAAAAATCACAGCTACGTAAAAAAACGACGTGTTAATTCAAAGGCATCAAACACTCGACGGTTTATTGCATTATCAGATTGCATTTGCTGAGGTACATTTTGAGACACGTTCAAACTTGTAACTTGTATATTGTTTGACACGAATTAACAAGAGTTGATTGTATGTATATTTATGATCAGCATCAAAATCTAAAACTATTTAGTAATGTCCGTCCGTCGCCAATTATTAGGCCTTTAAATCGAAGCTAGGAACCTGAAATATGGAACATATACTCCCTAGGGTCCCGGAATGGTAGATACGCAATAAAGAAAAAACCGTTTAAAGCCTAAAGTTAATGGAATAAAGCACTAAGACCTTCACAAAATTTGTAGACCTATTTGCCACACAAATTTTCTGTCACGCCTACTTTTTGGGGGCGTTTTTTAACAAAAGGTTTTTTTTGTAATGAAATTAATTGAACCTAATTTGTTTGACATAATATTTAGAGAATATTTTCCTCAACAACGTTTACAACGTTTTGGTCATGCCCACTTTTTGAGGGCTTTTTTTCAAAAAATCTTTTTAAATGATAATATCATCCAAAGTGTTTTCTATGCCTTTTTCATGGGAACGGATAAGGATAGGATACTGAAAGAGTTCCAGGAAGGTTATAAAAATTAGCAGGGATAAGCTTAGTGTATTAGTAGGAATACTAACAGGGTATTGTCTGTTGTGAAAACATGCAAAGATATTTGGACTGTCAGATACAGACATCAGCAGATTCTGTGGTGATCTTTTGAGGATATACCACAGATATTGTGTGAATGCGAGGTAATCTCACGTAGTCGTAGGAAATTCTTACTTCTACGAAGATTTGGCGGAAATAGAAGGTACAAACTTCAAAGGCCTTCTTGGCTTTTGTAGGGTAATTGGAAAGTGTTTAGATGTTTGTCTACCGTTTGAGTACAAATTCAACCGGTTCCCCGGGGATCGTGATGGTGCCAAGTTTTGTGGTATATCACACCCCTGTCTTAACCTAACCTAACATAAGTTCGTAAAACCAAAAATGTTAACCCCATGAATACAGGGTTGTGTGTTGTTTATTTTTTGTTGTTCCACTTAATCCGACAAGTTCCTATTTTTTTTAGGAAACATATGGTTGGGTTGAGTTTGTGTTTTAGTAAATGTGTTACAGTCACGCAGACATCGCCCGATACATGTCTTTCTTGGCGAGGGTACACAACAAATTAAAATAAGGGCCGCCTGATGATCGCTCAACTAAAAACGAATGTGTGACAATGATTATTTTCTTTCAGCATAAATGGATTATCTTTAGGTCAATAGGTGACAGCAATAACTAAGATTTTCTTGTTAATTGTGTGCTATTTCCATAGGTCTGTCTCAGAAAGCCTGTAGCAAATACAAATTTATAAACAATATAAATCGTACGTAATTTACATCTTCAAGGAGGCAGTTTTCGAAAACAACATCTATATCTGTGTTATCATGTATTTACTCTCGTACTTCTACAGTTGCAAAACTTCATAAAAATGCGGCAAAATGCAAAAAACCGCAACACAGCACATGCTTATAAATTTACTGGCAGTGAATTTCATCTAAATCTGCATGTATGTTTAAACTTTAACACACTGCTTTGAGTAATTTTTATTTATAACGCACTCAATTTGCGTTGTTTTTTTCCGCACCTTAACATTAAAATATTTCACCCCACGTTTGCTTTCATCAGGAATTCGTATTATCCTTGGTAAAGTTTCATTGATGAATACGTTTGCAATTAGGAACGATGAATTTTTTTTACAGCATTTTGTAACCTTTTAAGGATACTCATATGTACATACCACGAGTAGCATTCATTTTTTGTCGGTTCTTTATAGTGTCTAAAAGCATAAGGCAATCGCTTCCGATTTCCGTCTCTCATGACTGACTGGACATTGGCATCCTTTTTAAGTTATTTTTTTTTATTTATATTCACACTCCCCCTAGAGCACATTCACATTGGTCATGCGAACAATTTTTAACGACAATTCGTTGCCTTGGCTACGAGTAAAAGCTTTCCACCCCAACCCAACCCAACCCAACCGAAGTCTGGCTGGTTGGTGCCAAACAGTCTCTTCTGCTAGGTAAATAAAAGCTCTACCGAGCGCCATACCAGTTGCTGGCTGTTCTGTTCTCGGCTTTGGTTTGCATTTTCAGTTGTTTCCGTAACCGCAACAAGTTAGATAGTATCTGTTGCTGGCGTCTTGAAGCATATTTCAATTCGTGTTAATCCTATCAAGTGAAGTAGTTATTTTCATTTACGCGCGGTTGCTGTTTGTAAATCTATTCAAGTTGTATGCTGGTGTTGTTCTTATTCTTTTGCATTATCGTGGTACTGGTGCAAGATCCTGAAAGACCTTGCTCACAGCCTATTATCCAGAAAAAACAAAAAGGGAACACATAAAAGTGTACATCCAGGATATTGTTTCATAAATTCCCCCCTTTATTTTTTCATTGAAAATACATACTTGTGTCGTAAAAAAGGTGCTTTTATGAGTGGCGTCCTTAATTCTATGATAACAAGGATCGAATAACGTCACACTTAATGGCAAATAAATGCGAAACTTTCTTACCAATGTTGCTGCTGCGGTTGTGGTAAAATGCATTTATCTGATTAGAACGCACGAAACGTGTCCTTTAATCATGTTTTATATGCGGTGTAAGACAGTGCGAGTATAAAGTGTGGCTATTTTTATAAACAATTTCCGAGGTGGAATTCTATGTGATATTTCTGCAACAGGCTGTAAGTAATTCGATTGAGTGTGTGTTTTTTTTACATAATATGCGCGTACTTTGAAACAAGGAGCGTCCAATGTGTCCTTTAGACGATTAAAAATAAACCAATCAAGCATTCTACGATACATTTCCATTGTTGATTGACGTGTTGACATCGAATATAGGCTCGATTGCTTTGTGAGTGAGGAAAGTCATCAGAGATATACATATGCATATTGTGCGTTGCTATGGTCCTTTAAAGGCATACTATTTGCAGGGGTTGCTAATTATATGAGTCATATATGGTTATTTTTACTTTGCAAAATGTGCTCCAGTAAACCAACAATTTTATTTGTAATGTGATTATTATTATTTTGTGAATATAAATCCTTTTTTGACTATTGAACTCATCCAATCTTAACAAATAAAGTGTCAGATGAAATAATTTTTCTTGGAGGAGCGGTGTTGAATCATACTTTTACTCAATAAGTTGACCTATTTGCCTAGGCGTAAACGGTCCACACAGGACATAAAGCCTAGCTTCTCCAACCACTGTGTGTTCGAAGAAATATTTTTTGACACGAATGGCTGGGGCCTACAGTTTAATGCCGATTCCGAACGGCAAATATTTTTTTTGAGAAGTTTCTAATGACGGCTCTTACTCTTGGATGTTTGTTAGACGTTCGCAAGAGATGGGGCGGCGAATAAAAACAGGTGGTACAGGTCGGGATTTGAATGAACGCACTTAACCACTGCATCGACCTAGGCATACGTAAACATTTATGCCGTTTTCTATAAACAAAAAAAATGCAAGGAAAAAATTACCATGATCGAGTAGTAAATTTTCTGTCCTCTGCACTGTGTTTTTCTCAAACCCAAAATTACGGGCAAACTGTAAGGCATAAGCTGAAATTGGAATATATGTAGTTCATTGCGTAAAAAGGTGCAGAAATAAATTGTTTTTTCTTAATTTCAAGGCCGAGGCGCCTTATAAGCACTTTAAGCTTACAGCGCCATCTATATTGGAGTAGTTATCGATACCTCAACAATAATAACCTATGGATGGTGTATGTAGGATCCATTCTTATATATTATATAATGGGATTATTTTAAAATAGCGCCATCTAGACTCAAGTACTGATAACATTATTATAATAATACAGAATCGATGCTAAATGTAGCGCGAATAAAATCACCTGAAAAGCGGCACGACATTATTGATTTTCAGGGCGGGCATTCAGCTGTTATTTACAATAGATGCTATAAAAATTGTTGGTATGCGAATTCGTTGTGGGAAATCGGTTTAGGATCAAGCTAATAAAGTGATCCGCATTAGAGATACATTCCAAAATATTAGGCTAATATCCGCCACGGCCCTACCGCTGAGGCTGAGGACCCCATCAAGGACATGTTTTACTATCTCCTGAACAGAGCCTATCCAGGGTACTACATCATAATTGTAATACTAAAGTCGGAAAAAAGCCTCAATGAAATGACAATAGATGAGGGCTACCGACTAATTGACCTTGCAGTAGCCTGACATAAGGTGATATGTAGCAATTGAATTCACACCGCAACGTTCGAACTGCTCTGCAATGCGAGGCACGGATCAAACATATTGAACGTGCGCCCTTCGACTCTGGGCACATAATTGTTTTTCCTAAATTCAGACCTCGACTATCCAACGTAGAAAAAAAGAGAGTACACTGTCTCTCTGAGTCTCACAAATGAAACGACATTCGGAGATTTAAGAATTTTAAGGCAAGCCAAGTAACTGACAACTAGCCTTAAGACCAGAGAACACGAAATGCAATGTGCAAGCCGGCAGTAGCTAACCTAGCTTCTTCCAAACATGTCCCGCAATTCGGCAAGGTGATTCCCTATCATGTGACGTCTTCAAAATTGTTCTTAAGCAGATACTGTGTAGGGCACTCACTATCTTTAACAGATCCGCTCAGATGATATTGACATCATCGTAGTATAGTCTTACTATGCTATTGAAAAGCAGGTGAAACTTGCTGGCCTTGAAGTAAAGAAGCAACCCGTAAAGTAAAGAAGTAAGTTGGAGCACTCACTACTACCAGCCAAAAGTTCAAACATAACCCCCCTTTATATAGTACACTGTACGCTAGCCGGCGACTCATAACATCTATAATTTGTCATCTGTCACATATTTTCCGTCAACATATGTCATTAGTAGAATTTTGCGTATTTTTTTAGTAAAACCTACAAAAAATGCAATCAAAACCCTCCATATACCAAGATATCTAGGACCTAATATCCCTATGCTAGCAATGAACGTGCGTGTGTTTAGAAGATACAAAATAATTGCTTCCTATATCCATAACGCAATCCCATGCAAATCAAGTCGCTTCCCTTCAAAGCAATCAATCAAAATGTTTTTTTCTTTATGCATTTTTTTTTTCGTGAGTACATATTTCATGTTTAGATAAAAATATATCTTGGCAAATCAATACAACAAATAAGCTGTGTCAATCATAGAAAGTTTTATACTTTCAAGTAGGTATCCTTGTGCTTGTTGCGTTACACCCGCTTTTTTTCATAGTAAAAAAAACCCCAATGACTAGAATATATTTTGGAACCACTTCCATAAATTGGTTACAGTTAATCATGATAAACAATTTTTTATCAGATCCGAATTTGAATTAATCAAGTACATCAAGACGAAAAAAAAGGAAGAAAATCACTTAAGGTACATAATGTGAGGCAATTACAATGAAA
Source organism: Ferdinandea cuprea (assembly GCA_963576555.1). Lineage (NCBI taxonomy): Eukaryota > Metazoa > Arthropoda > Insecta > Diptera > Syrphidae > Ferdinandea > Ferdinandea cuprea. The sequence continues at coordinate 138,487,012 of OY754958.1, forward strand.
TATGTACTTTTAATTTACCTACGTATCAGCTGAAAAGAAAACGGAAACTAATTGCTAGATTAGCAAAATTGGCAAAATAATTAGTAGATCATACGTATTGTTTCTTGAGTTAGGAGTTTTGAACTTATCTGTTTTGCCAAGATGAAGTAGGACAATTATTTATCGCATCTCCACTTTGAAGCTATTGGTAGATTAATAGCCTTATTTATTAGAATTCACCAAAAAGCCTCTAAACTGTTGCATAATTATACGAGGTCGAAGTATTTAAGCGTCCTCTATACAAAGTTGCTTAAATCCGTATTTAATAAACATTCAAAAAGGCGAAATCTATTACAATTAGTTGTCCGAAACAACTCAGCTGTTTTAAGAAAATCAAATTGAATGTATTGAGGTGAGACTCGAAAATGTCGTATTAAAACGAGATAAACGTTTTTTAATACAATTTAAGTGCTTGTGCATATTTTTTAACAACATATAATTCAATCCGTCCCCAAATTCCTACCGCAACTTTAACTTCGAACTGCACACGAATGATTCCTACACTGTCGTATCCCTGCCACATTAATTATTTTTCAGACTATTCATTATCGGTTGCATATATGTACACTTTAAAATCCTCATTGAAAATTGAATAGAACATTTGAAATAATTTTTAAATTGGAAAACATTTCGTCGAACACAAATTTGATCAAGGGGGTAGGAAGAAACCACAAAACCACACTTATACGGGCGCTAAACAACCTCCAAACGCGTTTAAGTTAGACAACTTCTATGCAACATTGCATAAGTGTTGAATTACTTTGTACACTCTTTAAAACACGTTTATAAATGAGGCTGTAAATGGTTACTCGGAGATAGATTAAGTCCTTAGCGCCCTCGAAGTTCCTCCTATTAACTAGTTGTTTGTCCTAGGCGGAGGACAGATATGTGTTTGTTCGTTGCATGTATTAAGGCTAGCTCCCTGAGAGCATTCGATGATGTCAATACCGTCTGCGTATCCCGGTTAATATAGACACCGGGTACACTATCTGCTCAAGAATAAAATTGAAGAAAATACATGATAGCGCATCGCCTTGCCGAATCTGCATATTTAGAGATGAGCTGTTGCGGAATCATGCACCTCAGTCGGAGGACTTTGCTGTTTCGAAGTTGCTTTAATTCGGAGAATCTGGAAGACTGCATACTCTCTTTTATTTCTACTCAGGACTTTCTTCTCCTTTTTCCTTTTCCTCCTGGATTTTTTTTTCCGATGTAGCGATCTTAGGTCACCTTTTTTCGGTATACGCAACGCATACAGCATCATACCACTGGCTCTTTTCTTGGATACGTGGCTACATCTATGATGATATACACTGGAACCAAGTGTTGATGGCGTCAGTTCTTTGGCGCTCTTTTTAGTTTTGCTGCTTCGTCTCTTTGACTCTTCTAGCTCTGAATCTAGCCGCACAAAAAGTGGTCCAAGTAGACGTTTGTTTCATTGTAATTATACTAGGCTAAAAGCGCGGCTCCACTGGCATACCTAAGTAATCAATACGTTAATATCCATAACAAACCAATACTTATCCAGATGGAACTACTAAAGCACTGAAAGAATTTTCTCAAATTGGAACAGTGGGAATGGTAAAATCCTTTACCATTCTCTCTTCTATAACTCTCTTCTCCCCTCTTAAACAAACAAAAATTGTTGTCTACTTGTGGAAGGAGACAGACAGACAGACTAACAAACAGAGTTTACATCAAGACAAATTTTATGACGTTCTATTTAAAAATCAATTTGTTAAAAAAATCGGTGTAGAACTCTGTCTATATCATGAAGTCTAAATACTTACAATTTGCGGTTAGACCAGACGACAAAGCCAACTAATTGCTATACAACCTGAATTCCAGTCTCTAAATAACCCATTTAAAGGAATCAGGTATTCTGCACCATTTCTCTCTAGTTCAGTTTCCCATAAGCCAAGCGGAATTCCCTTAACACTAATTGAACTTTTCCACTTATTAGTTGGAGTCAGGTGAAAATGTGACACAGGACTCCTGTCGTCTTTGAACTTATATTAAAGGCAAACATCGGGGTTTTTCATAACATTTAGTTGTTGGATAATTGGTAGATCCATCCCTGTACGTCTCTTGCTTCTACTTTGAATTTTGTCCTTTAAGTTTAAGTTCTTTTTTATTTATAAACTTGGAACGCAGTTGCTCTGGTGCAAGGGATAAAGTCGTTCTCCATCGTCCGTTTGTCTAGCCTGAGCTCTGCATTTAACTCTAATAATTTAAGACCAAGTTCAATTTCCAAGGACCTGAACACCGAGCGGCGGAACGAACTCTAGGTTCGTCCAGTTAAGATTTTGAGTAAGAGAAACTACGAAATGCAATAATTCGTCTTTATAACCCAAATAAAGTCAACTTCGCTCAGGTCTTTCCATATAAAATAGTAGAATAAATAGAGCCGAGCAATACTGGAAATTATTAAGCTAGGACTTGTCTTTTAACGTAAGCAATGAACACCCCTTAATGGTGTGTTTAAACTTTCTGTCTCCTCCTCCTTTACGTTTCATCCGTATTTTCTGGTTTCGATTATGTGTTGGAGGAAATGCGTGTTGAAAATGTTTTAAATGTTTGTTACAATTTTCGATGCTAAACTTACACTTTAACAACGAAAAATTTAAGAACAAAAACAATAGTTTAATACAAAATTTAAGGCAAATCTATGCAATTATCTTAGCTGTTAGTTATATTAAAGAGACGGCACTAAGGCAGCCTTGCGCATCGCCATTTACGGATTTGCGAATTGAGCTCGAAAAATTTCTCCAACCAATACTTCCACTTAAGACGAAAAAGAAAATAGAAAGAAAGCAAAAAAGTACCTAAGTACTACTGAATGAAAAATTATTCAATGCCACCACTTATTTTCAAAGTTAATCTGATCGTTTGTTTCCAAAGAAAATACTTTCAAGATACCATTAGTTGCTTCACGATTCCACATGGACGTGATTAATTCAACATTTTACTTTTGGTGCTATCTGCGAGTACATATCTGAGCATGTGCTTGTCATCAACTTGATTTCACAATTTAATTTCACCACGTGACATCCTCAAATCAAGAATACTCAAGGGAATTTCATTTGAAATCGTATAACTTTATGAATGGTCTCGTTTTTGTCATGTGTTATCGGGGCATAGTTTGGCACCACTGAAACAGGAAATTTATTTTCGAACATAATTGAATGAATGAAACCCTTGGTGAATTTATTTACCTTAAAGTGAAGTCATAATAATGCTTTATATATAAAGATGGATAAATTCGGATTAGAGCTATTGTAAGTTAATCCCTTGACAATGTCTAGATGCAATAACAACACAAGTTTTTATGATATTTTTTTTTTGGCTAATGGCATTTGACAGATGATGAGATGGGATAAAGCTATTATTTCGGAAAGAAAATTTTAGATCTTCTCCTCAGTGTTACCTCCCAACTTATTTTTTTTAATGTACGCGCACTAAAGGGATTTTGGATACACTTATAATGAAGTGACATTGTACGAGCATTAGGGAATTGGGGGACTAGAAAAAAAGAAGATATCAATGCACGTTGATTTTAAATGTCTGTAAACTATTATGTGAAGGAAAGACAGAGCATTCCAAGTTCTTACTCCCGCTGGAACTTTGTAGAATTTTTTGCTTCAACTTTTGGTCGTAGGAGAATTTGACATGGTTAATGTGGGCATTGCAGTCATTTCTGGCTTGTTTGTACTTTTTTTCGGTTTTCCTCAGTTGGATTGGCCTTAAATGACCGAAAACCTACCTCTTTAGCCCTGATGGCTTCTTGACGACTTAGTAATGAATACAATGATCTGACGAACCTAGAGGCAATAATACATATAAAGTGAATTTATCAGGGTGAGAGGTAAGAAACAAGTCCCGAGTGTTAACCGCTAATGTCTGGTATCCGTGTCGGTTCATTTGCAAGCTGGGCGAATATTGTTTGTCTCAGCGAAGATCTCGACATACCCTTCTTCGGGTGTTGTCTGCCCAGGATGATGAAGCCAACTTAAATTGTATATATTGAAATCGCCCGCAATGGTGATTTCAGTACGAGGATAATGGGTAACAATTCTGGTGATGGAATCAGACAGTCCATCGAACTAATTATAGATCCCAAATAAAGCAGTAATGAATTAATTGCCTACGGACATGGAGTTTTAGGCAAATAAAATTAAATTCTGGATTGGAACATTGGCCGTATAAAGGTAGAAGTTGGTAGGCTACATGACTACGTTTGTAAATAGCAAAAGGGAAAAGAATAATGGCACTAAGTTAAACCCAGGCAGACTAAACTCCGTTAAATCGGAATCAGTGTTTACCTGTGTTTCACTAAGTGCCAAATCAGCTGGCTCAACAAATGAGATTCTCGTGGCCGTACAATTAGAAAAGATTCGCCCTTAGACCGCGAATGTTGCTCAAGTCACGAAAACAAACACAAAGCACACAACTAAGCTCGGCCGTAACGTGTAGTTCCTGCATTATCTTTGCAAAACAAATCACCAAAGATGTTAAGGTGCGATCAGACGGTCATCCAAACTTGTCATCCGGATGACATCCTGGCGTCACTATGACTGTAAAATTTCTCCTAAAGTGGTTAACCCGCTAGAAATAAACAAGTTTTCTGACGTCAGCTTGTCATCCGGATGACAAGTTTGGATGACCGTCTGATCGCACCTTTATGCCTATACCGACACATGCGAGACGCTGTTCGCCAGATGATGCTTTACGCAACCATAGCAAGTGACTGCATAAATACACGACAGTTGTATAAGCAAAGCATCAGGAAACGATGCGTAGTGAGTCTAGATGGATTGCACTAACACAATATTATTGGTTTTTTTTTTACAGAGCGCGCACGATAAGTGTTTATACCCTATCCTAAGGGTATATTAATTATGACACATAGTTTGTAACACGCCTTAATATTCGTCGTAGACCCATAAAAGTATATGTATTTATCATCAGGACCAAATCCTAAGACTATCTAGCAATGTCCGTCCGTCCGTCCGTACGCAATTTTTAGGCCTTTAAAATTAAGGTAGGAAGCTGAAATTTGGACCACATATTCCATAGGGCTCCGAAATGGTTAAGTGTAAAAATTTGTTGAATACGCCCACTGCCACGCCCACAATTTAGAAAAACCCGTTTTAAAGCTAAAGTTAGAGAGATAGAGTGTTACAACCTTCACAAGATATGTAGGCACTGCCTTTTTTCAAAAATTTTCATAGAAATCGAAAAAAAAATGTTTTACAAGATATTTACCCAATATTTTTTCCATACAACATATCGCCCATACAAAGTTTGTGAAATAAAATGCTATCCATCATCTTCTTAATGCTTTTTTCTTTGGGGCATATAGGGATATGGATAGGGTATCATACTGTTCGCCCCCAGCGGACTGGTGCGTTTTGGTGTGTTTTTTTTTATCTTTGTTATGCAATAGCCGCGGAGCGATTGAAGAGGTGCGCGTTTATGCGGCGGTAGTTAGATCAGTACTTTCAACTGGTTAAAAATGTAGCGAAGAGAATTTAAAAATATATGAAATTGTAGTTTACTTTATTGAAAACGCGGAAAATCCCATAATTAGTTGTTTAAAAAAGAAAAGCATCAAATAACTAAAATTTTAACTCAAAACCGTTTTAACAAAACTAAATAAATTGAATAATAATAATGGTTGTAATAATAAAAATCAGATGTAAAAATATTCCAAATTTTTCATCAATCTTTACATATTAATTGTAATTGTAAGTATTTGCCCTTGTTTTTTTCGTAAGTATTGTAAAGTCTATCAAAATGGCAGTGGTGGGGATAAATTTTCCCACGAAGAGAGAAACTTACAAATAAGTTAGGAAACGGTTTTGTGTGGAACAATATTCTATTACTATGTAGTTTAATTTTAATAAAGCTTATTAGCCAAGCATGGATCAAGACAAAATTGTAACCACCCGCTTAAGAAAGTTTAAATTTGAAATTAATAGCCTGTAACCTCCAACTTTACAGTTTTCCCATTCTTATTACATGAAATTTGTTATGTAAAAACTCATTAGTTTCTCAGTGGAGGCGGGTTTAATATCTTACACTCTCGATGCCGCTCACTTTTATGAATTTTTTCGAGTTAATGAATTTATTAAAAATTTATAAGAAATCTCAAAAATTATTACGAATTTTTAAGGTAAAGGAACCACCTTAAAATGCTTTGAATTATTAAATGACACGGGTGGGTCAAAAATCCTATTTTTATGGAACTTAAAGGGCTAAGCACAAAGTTCGATATCACTACATTCGTCTACATTTTTGTTTTTTGAAATTATAAAATTGTAGTGTTTTAGGAATATTTTGCGATTGAACGTAGTAATTTTGTTCGAATACGACCTTGAGCGAGAACGTGGGGGCTTAAGAAATCTTTCTTGTGCTGCGAATTTTAGCCCAAAAAACTTCTTCCCAAACTGTCATACTTATGTGAATTGATTTTTATTTGTAGTCCAGGTCGTTTCCTTGGTTTTATTTTCTCTGTTCCCTCGATTGGGCATTTATTGAATTGCTGACATTGGGTATCTACCCTTTCTTGATCCGGTGGGCAGAAGCACTTTGTTCGAATGTTCGTAAGTATTCAGTTGAATGATCAATTTAACACCTCCAAACTGCGTATCTAGAATTGAAAAAAAACATCGGTTAATCAATTGAACAAGAACAGTTTCAAGAAAATCACTCACTTATCCCAACCTCTATTTAGTTGTTGTTCTATTGAAGGTAATTTTTAGTTTTTAAAGATTTCTAAAAAATGCCGGTTAGGATTAAAAAGCGAACAATTGTCGATATTTTTATTTATTATTTTATTATTTATTCTCGTGCGATCGCTATCAGCTGGTTCGAATGTATTTATGACAGATCGAGGAAGTAGTAAAGTTAACAACATGCGTGATAAAAGTAGGTGCTTATTGAATTGGATAGCAACTTTTTTCTGCATAAGAATAATAAGTAATATAAATATAATTAATTATAGGAAGAGATTTCATAATTTTTCTCAAAAATAAAAATTTAAATTTTAAAATATGAAGTCATATTTTACTTCCTATAGCTTAGCTTTATAATGTTATGTGGGAAAAGTTTAATTCGTACAACGACAACACTGATATAACGGTATGATGTATATAGACAGGGAAACCCCTCTTTGAATGTCCTACACCACTCCTTTGAGTGTAGTGGATATGTCGGGCATATTGAGTGGAGGTTTTGATTTTTAACAAAAGAAAGTTCTTATGATTTGTATACTTTTATTAATCTTCAAAACATACATATATAACATCTGAACGACTTCGTTAGTAAAATTATGCAAGCCAAAACCAAGTCTTCCATAAGGTTTTAATTAATCACCCCGATTACGGTTGTCGTTTTGGACTCAAAAACATACGGCTCTTCAAAACTCCTATTATGCTTGTAGTTTTCAGCCGACAAAGGTCAGATAAAGAATGCAAATGTATTTTTGTACTAGATTCTTAGTCGCCTCCCGTCTTTGACTTTATTATCCATGAAAATGGGTCGGTCCGACAGCCGACAACGTTAATCCGCGGTGAATGTTTATTGAATGTTTTATCTAGGATAACTCTGTGAAAATTGAATACTCGTATCAAAATGTTAAATGCAACTTCTTCATTCGATAATAAAACCTAACGAAGCAATTATTTTAATTACATTTAAGATTAAGTAAGATCTCCTTGGTTGTTGGTTCTATGATAGAGGGCTTTACTTCAGAAATGACTTCTTAGCTTGAAGAAACAGCGATTGGCAAGAGTGATTCTTCGCTTGATCTCTGCGCCGATGTCATTTTGCGAAATGATAGTGGAGCGCTACTTCGAAGTTGTATCTGTCATAGTGACGTTTTGTCCAAGTCGCCGATGTTGACAGTCCTTTCTCGTTGACAGGATATACTTTGTTTTGTCTTTATTAACAACCAGACCGATCTTCGCCGCCTCCGTTTCGATGCCTGCAAATACGCCACTCACATCTCGCCGCTTTCGCCCAATGATGTCAATATCGTATTTTTAAAAAATTGTACCTCTGGTGATGGCTTGGGTGTTTCGTACAATTGCTTAAATAACGATGTTAAAGAAAGTACATGATAGCTCGTCGCCTTTTCTCAAACCTTTTTCGACATCAAATGGCTCGGTGGTGTTCTTGCCGATTTTGACGGAGCAGCGAGATTTCTCCATCGTCATCACAGACGGATGAGTTTGGCGGGGATGCCAAAAATTGACATGGCTTTGTATAATTCGTCTCTATATACGCTATCATAGGCAACCTTAAAGTCGATAAGTAGATGGTGTGTATCGATCTGAGTACTGGGTCTTTTTCCAAGATCTGTCAGATTGTAAAAATTTGGTCCTAGCAAAACCACACTAATATGCGGCGATCAGGTTGTTGGCGAAAGATTTTAGGCGTTCACACAATACAGCTGACAAGATCTTATACGCGACACTTAGGAGACTTATTCCTCTGTAGTTGGCGCAGTTCAGAGTATCTCCTTTCTTGTGGATGGGGCACACGATGCTGAGGTTTCATGTGTCGGGTATGGTTTTATCCGACAAAATTACTTACTAAGCCATCTCCCGCTGCTTTGAAAATCTCGACCGAAAGGCCATCCGCTCCAGCAGCTTACTTTCTTTTTCCTTTTGAGAAGTCGGTTTTCATCCCTTCTTTTTTGCACGTAGAGCTCGAGAGCCGCTCTGGTTCTTCTTTGCAGCTTTAATTGATAAGCTTTGTCTTGGCTGCATGTGCCTGGTGGCATTATATATACGTATTAGGTCATGTAAGGTAAAGGGGTCTAAAACTTTCATCAATACCATGATTACATTATTTTAAATATAGCAACTTTTTGTTGTGCTCTTTCCTCCAGGACAATACCATTGGCGTCAAGTAGACAACACTCTCGCAAAATCCAACCAGCATCCAGCCATGTTGAAGAAACCCAAACCAGTACCAATTGCAATCGATTATGATTATCTAATAAAGTTCCTTGCACTCGGTGATTCTGGAGTAGGTAAAACCAGCTTCCTTTACCAATACACCGATGGAGTGTTCCATTCGCGATTCATATCAACTGTTGGCATAGATTTTCGTGAGAAACGTGTGGTAAGTTCAAAGAAAAAGAAAGAAAAAAATCCGTAATTTCATTAGAATCTTCTTTCCTTTCAGATGTACACTTCACGGGGACGAAGTCATCGAATCCATCTCCAGCTGTGGGATACCGCGGGTCAGGAGCGGTTTCGTAGTCTGACAACCGCATTTTATCGGGACGCAATGGGCTTCCTATTGATATTTGACTTGACCAACGAGAAATCCTTCCTCGAAGTGACAAATTGGTTGGAGCAACTACGGATGCATGCGTACTGCGAGGATCCGGATGTCGTATTGTGTGGCAATAAGTGCGATTTAGACAATCATAGAGTAGTGACCGAGGAACAGATACAACAGGTAGCAAATCGTTACAAATTACCATATGTAGAGACTAGCGCTTGTACTGGACTAAATATAAGACATGCGGTCGATATATTACTGGAGAGGGTAATGAATCGCATGGAGCTGCTAATGAGTAAAACGGACGTACCGATTCATCAGCGAGGAATACCAAATCATTTTTATTCCACCGATACGGTTAGACTGGGCGTGAATGAAGTAAATTCAGGATGTGATGTAGGTGGAACGAAAAGAAAGTGTTATTGTTAGTAGACTAGTACCTACTTCGTTTGATGTGTTCCAATCAAAAGGATTTAAGTGTGACGTATAATAAAGTTGTGTATATTGAAAAAGTTATCTTTTTTTTGAACATAGCAGTTTCAAGATGCCTTGAAATACTGGAACTTCTTAATATATTTTTTTAGTAAAGAATTAAAAAAAAAAAAAATTAACTACAAACTTAAATCTAAACGTAAGACTAATCGATGGTTTTAGTTTCTAAACCGTGTGTTACTGTTACTGTAAGTCATTTAAAGATGATTTTTTGCTGGTGGTGTAGTTTTTTTTTTTCAAAAGTATTTTTGCACCGTTAGTGCCATTGCAATACCTGTCGCCATAAATGCAACCCATCTTGAACTTAGTTTTCCACTTGCAGTATTGGCCTTATTTATCCAGTCATTGTAGTATTTAACATCAGCATAAACGCCAGGATATAAAGCCTGAGCACATCCATTGCCCCAAGAAACCACTCCAACAAGAGTGTTATTGCAAACCAAAGGACCACCGGAATCTCCTTGACAAGCATCCGTACCGCCGGAAAAATTTCCAGCACAAAGCATTCCAGTCTTAACTGCACCAGTATAACTTATGGTACAACGAGTTCTGTCAACAAGCGGAACACTTGCAATTCTCAAATCTGCAGGAAGTTGCTGAAATTATAAAATAAGAAAATTATTAAACTAAGCTAGTTAAACTTGAGTTTATATCCAAAGAAAAAAACATGTGTGTTATAGTAGTCAATATCGTAATAAATATAAAAATAACGTAACGTAAAAACCCATTCTATATGAAATGCTTAAACTCGAAACAACACGACCTTCTTAAAGTATCCTGTGGTATTAAATTAAGTCTCCAAAATATATTAAGAAATTTTTAAAGCTATATCTTACAGTTCTATCGAGCAGTTAAAAAAAATTTCACTAATATGGTAGCAGCAACTTTGTGGTAGTTACGGAACTCACCTGCTGCGGTGTAAATATCAACTCCGTAAAAAAAAGTAAGAAAACGACAACGTAGTTGGGATACAAAATACGTGATCTACAGAACCGCGACGGATATTTGAGCGCGAGATATAATGGATGTAGCTCGGCCACATCTTCAGAAGATATTCAAATCCTAACCCCCGGGTTTGAAAAGTCAAGGAAAACCGAACCTCCATTTGGAAGATCAAGCCTTCTCGGTTGTCACAGCTCTTATTGTTAGTCTGGATAACTGGAAGCAGCGTTCCTGCAAGTATTGTGTGAATATGAATCGTCGTTATATGGTGGGTGCAGTGGCTAAGTGGTTAAGTGCGTTGGACTACTAAGCGAGAGGTCGCCGGTTCAAATCCCGACCTGTACCACCTAAAAGTTTTTATTCGCTGCCCCACCTCTTGCGAAAGTCTGACAAACATCCAAGACTAAGAAATGAAATGAGAAGCTTCTCAAAAATAATTTGCCGTTCGGAATTGGCATTAAACTGAAGGTCCCGCCATTCCTGTCAAAAATATAACTTCGCACACACAATGGTTGGAGAAGCTAGGCTTTAAGTCCTGTATGGGCCGTTTACGACTAATATTTTTTTTTATGAATCGTTATGATTTTTCTACCGACCGCCACTTGTTCCTGTTCTCATTGAACACAAATCTGTTGTTTAAGCGAATTCTTGGCGGACTGTGACGGTGTTTTCAAATTTGTCTACCCAAGGAAGTTGTTCGCCCACGAAGAACTGTTTTGTTTAGTAAATTATTTAAATTTTAAGGAGTAGGGTAGTGCCCAGCTTAGTTCTCTAACAACTTGGACAATGCACTTTCATTTACAGGAACCAACTGAGCCCACTTTTAACCCCTCCATTCCTTTTCTTACAACAAAGCTGAAGTCATAAGATTAAGGATTTATTGAGACATACAGTAGCAGGTTTCATAGTAAATTTCAATTGTTTAACTCTTAACTGAATAGTTCTTGGGTAAGCAAAAATAGTAACTCACTGACTGACAGATCATCAAAACTATGGAGCACTTGCAATCATCGTAGAATCTTAAAATTTGAAACAGTAATAGGATTTGCGGAGTAAACACAGGGAAAAATCCATCAACTCCACGGGTAGCCTAGGTAGCCGCCCACTTTTCTCAACTGAGCACCGTCTTTTGGGTATTTTATTTTATATTTGGCAAGCTTTCAAAATCGCGAAAATTTGGGGCTTTATACACAACTTTAAATTAGAAAACTTCTCAGGTATAAATATATAAATACTCTCTGTGCGATTGCGAAGGCGTTCTTTTTCAGATTTTACTATTACTACATTTACTTAACGGGATCGTAAAGGGTATCTGCCTGAGACACGGCAGCCTTCCATCCTCTGCGATCCCGGGTACGCTGATTCCAGTAAAATCCCGCCCAAGCGCTCTGGCATTCACGATGGCTTAGTCTTTAAAACGCAGGCTCAGTCTTCCTTGTCGTCTCGAACCTGGGGGCTGGGTTTCAAAGATCCTTTTAGCTAGAGCATTATTGTCCATTCGCTCGATGTGGCCGAGCCAATGTAGTCGACGAGTTTTGACTTTTTGGACTACATCCAAATCTTGGTACAGAGTAAGCGGTTGTACCCGCTCCTCCATTCACTCTCAGTCTTGTCATCTACTCATCTACTTCTCATCTACTTCAAGACCAACTAACTTCGCCTGTTCTTCAATAGCCGTGAAAGCCTCTTCCACGGAACGATAGAAGCGTCCGATGATGTCAATATCGTCCGCATATCCCAGTAGCTGCACGGATCTGTTGAAGATAGTGCCTTCCGTGTTTCCACCTGAGTTGTTGCCAAACTGCAAATTGCACCGCGTGCTCTCCAGCTTCACGCGACACAGTTGGATAAGTTTGGCCGGAATCCCGAATTCGTAGATCTCCTGACGATGAACAATATCATATGCGGCTTTAAAGTCGACTTGAAATTCGTTTGTCTTTTCCAGGATTCGCTTTGGTGTGAAAATTTTGTCTTTGTTCGATCTGCCGGGCCGGAAGCAACACTGGTACGTTCCGATTAGTGTGTTGCAGAAGGGTTTGAGACGTTCTCACAGTAAGTTGGATACGATCTTATGTGACACATTTAGTATGGATATGCCTCGATAGTTCTCGTAAGACATACGATCGCTATGACAATACGTATGCCCTATCCGAAGGGTATATTGAAATTAAATTCAAGCTAGAATGCTTCCCTATGTTTTGGAAATGGTTAAATGTAAAAAAATAGTACGCCTACCGCCACGCCCACAGGGAATAATAGACTTAGACTTAGAAAAGGAATAATGTAGTGATTCTTAACAGAGTATGTAGCAATGTTTTTTGCCACGCCTACTTTGTATGAGCGTTTTTTTTAAACCAAAATTTTCTTTGGCTAATTCCATAAAAAGTGAAAAAATAAGTACAACAAGATATTTAGCCCACTTTTTGAGGGCGTTTTTTTCACAATTTTATAATTTTTTTAGAATTTCATAGAAAATGATATAAAATGTCATCCATCATGTTCTTAATGCGTTTTTCTTGGATAAATTATCATACTGTTAGCCCCAAGCGGGCTGTAGCCTTTCTTTATGTTCAAATCAATGTTTATACCAACAACGCCATATGTCCAGCCACAGTTATAGCCCTTCCAAACGAAAATAATAAACTTGCCGCCGTTGAAGATGGATATGAACATTCCAAATATCAGAGTTATGACATAAAATTACATTTTCTGTAGACTGACGTTTGTTTTTAGTCAGAACGGTTTTCTTTTCATTGTCCGAGATGCAGAATTGGTGATTTGTTTTCATAATTAGAAGGCATGTAACATGTTTTCTAAAAGTTGAGAATCACATGTACCTGCGAGTTTTTTTTTTTTTTTTTATTTATTTTTAGAGTTTGCTGCTATTCGATGGAGTGCTCGGATATAACTATTGATCCATTGTACTACCATATAGATACTTTACATTAATGTTCTTAGTTTTCCTGTCTTTCGAAGAAATATGAGAAGGAGCTTCAGTGATGGAAGAGCTTAGATGGTTGGCACTCACCACTTCAGCCCCGCAAATCCCCCTCCAAATGCAAGCAAAAGTAGGACAACTTCGGAAGAAGTGTTCAGTTTTTTTATCCTACTCAAAACAAGCAAGACAGGTGGTGGTGTTGCTCAAGCCAATAAATATTGAAGTATTCAGCAAAAGCTTGGTGGCCCGAAAGGCAAGCTCGTCGGAGGTCTCATTTTCCTGTATGCCAGTGTGGCCTTCCAACAAAGTTCAGAGTTCGAACACAATCTTGGACGTGGTAAGAGGGTTGAACAGAGGTTTTAATGCAGTTTGGCTATCACCGAGATGCAAATGCCTTTTCCCTTCTACCCGTTGTTCAAAACATAATGCATTGTCATTACTTACTTCACGGGCGCCCGACCCGTCAAGGGTCTTTGGCGGAGACAGAGCAGCCTTCCATTCCTACGGTCCCGGGCATGCTGCTTCCAGTTATCCAGAACAAGCGCTCTGGTATCCGCGATGTGGCCGATCCAATGTAGTCGGCGTGTTTTGGTTTTCTGGACTACATCCACATCTTGGTACAGCTTATAGAGTTGGCGGTTGTATCTTCTCCTCCATTGGCCCTTCTCGCACACAGGGCCATAAAATCTTCGAAGAATTTTTCTTTAAAAAAAAAGAGTTAAGCATATGCTCTCCTTTCCTGCTTTTCGCCCAGCACTCAGCACCATAGAGCAGAACTATAAGGATCAGAGTTTTGTACAGCTTACACTTTGTCCTTCGAGTTAGGAGTTTTGAACCCATTTGTTTTGCCGAACCGAAGGATCTTATATGCGACATTAAGTAAGGATATGCCTCGATAGTTGTTGCAAGACATATGATCGCCTTTTTTGTAGATGGGGCACATGGAGCTGCAGTCGTCGGGCATGGTTTCTTCCACCCATGCTTGGTTGATGATTTGGTGCATGCACCCTACCAAAGCATCACCACCATGTTTGAAGAGTTCCGATGGCAGGCCATCAGAGCGACCAGACTTGCTGTTTTTCAGCTTTTTAATAGCCATAGCAACTTCCTCTAAGCTGGGAAGTGGAATTTGTTCTACATTGACTGGACGCCCTACCACTCTCTCATTATTATGTCGGTGACAAGGTTTCCATTGACATTTCGAAGAGCCTGCATTTCGGGCTTGAAGCCAGCCGCCAGTTGCTTGGCTTTCTTGTAGAACATCCGGATGTTGTTTCGATCGCTGGACTTAGCGATTTCCTTGAGCTGGGAGACTACGTATGTCCTTTTCTTTCTATGCAGGGTTTTCTTCTCCTCCCTTCTACTGGCTCGATACTCTTCCCAGGATGCTATTGTTTTGCGCTGCAGCGCATGTGCACGTTCTGTCACCATTTTTTGCCCCTCGGTATGTGTGCACTTTGCATAGCCATTAGGATGGCGAATACCAGTATGACTGAATTACATGAATTCGATGTGCATAACACATCCACAAATTCAAATAATAATAATTACGAATCTGTGCGCATATTTAATTATTACCAGTTTTCAATATTTGGCAACGATACATCATAAATTTGATTTTACATGAGTAAAACGTCAAACAGATAAGACAAATGTTATTTGAACAGTATATGTAGATATGTCAACTGTTAAATATAATAGCTTATCAGTTAGATAATAATTAAGTAGATTTTTTTGACGGAATATAAATTTGCTTAAAGATTTTGATGTGTCAATAATATTTGAAACTTACTGTATTGCTAGCAATCAGCTTACCCCAACCGGAAACCTGACACATTTGTCCTGTTGGAAATGTGATATTACTTAGAGCAATCGGCTCAATGGTTAAATGTGTTTGATTCTCGGGTAGTCCGGTTCTTAAAAATAATACAGCTACGTCATCAATCATTGTCTTAATGTCAAATTTGCCAGTTACAGCTATCGATGTAACATCTGACACAATTGTACCATTTGGCCTTTCAAAACGATTTAAAGTACCCATAACGACAGTGAAATCTTTTGCAGAGCGGTACTTATTTTTCGTGGTGCTGAAAATATAGAACGAATTTACCGAGTTTGTAAAAAAAACAAATAACTTATTAAAATATCAAACTCACTCGTAAACACAATGTGCTGCTGTTAAAACTTTTCTTCGACCAATCAGTGAACCACCACAAATGTGACCACTTCCAAATGAAGAGTCTCGAGCTTTCAGTCGTATTGAAACTTGATGTTTTGTATTATTGAAGGTTGCAATTTGGCCATTGATTATTCTAGGTTCAGGATCAGCATTGACGAGAGAACCTAAAAATAAAAGTGAAAATACGAATTAAGGCTTCAATATAATTTTTATTATTAAAAAAGTTTTATAATTAAAAAAGCTTAGACATAAGTGTTTTAATTTGTCCATCAATGTGCTATTTTTGACGAAAATCGAATTTGTTTGAAATCAGTTCCTTCTTCTGAGATATTGGTGGTTTTCTAAAATTGAGTATTATGTACATTTTCACACATCAAGGACAACAAGAAACCACTGCTCTTTCCTTTTGACAAAAATTAAGGGTAAACTTGGTATAAACTATGTATATGAAATTAAAAGAACAGTGAATTGGTTCTTGGGAAAGTCTAGCGCGCGATTATAAAGGTTGGTCCAACCATAAGACGCGATGTTAATTGTAAGTGACACCTTAACGTCTAGTGTTTTGCCCAACCTAATTTGACATTTCTTTGTTTCAGTTTCTGACAAATTCAACCAGTACAGGGGCCTTTTACGAAAATGGGCGTTCAAATCAGAAGTGAATGGTGACTTTACAAAGAATATCATTTTCAGCGACGAATCACACCTCAAGTGCCTCAGTGGATTCGTTAACAAGAGAATCCACGAGTGATTGCTGAAAAGCCGATGCATCCACAAAGAGTGACTGTTTGGTGCGGTTTATGTGCTGACAGCGTCATCGGGCACTTCTATTCTTCGAAAATGCGGTCGGCCAAACAGTTACGTTAACGTCTTGTGGCCAGAAATTGAGGATATGGACCTGGACGATATGTGCTTCCAACAGAATGGTGCCACTTGCAACGAAACAATGACTCTTTTGCGAAAGAAATTCAATGGCCGTGTTATCTCACGCCGTGGCGATGTTAATTGGCCGCCACGATCATGTGATCTGACACCGTTGGACTTCCTTATTTGGGGATATTTAAAAGAAAAAGTGTACGTCAATAAGCCAAAAATAATTCAAGAGCTAAAGGATGAGATAATTCGGCACATTAATTTGGAAATTAACCTCAATTATGTCTCAGAGTCATTGAAAATATGGACAATTGGATAGAGGTATGCCGCCGAACCCGTGGCGAGCATTTGGCCCATAATTTCTGTCACACAATTGTCATAGGAAAGTTACAACACACACGATCAACATGCTCTAGCATGTAGCAACTATTTAATAAGCCACTTTGATCTCTTAGTATTTGGCTATCTTAAACTATCGAGAGCTTAATACCTACTCATTGCCACTTCAATTCAATGTCAACTTGTGTAGATATCGAAATCAATAAAATCTAAAAAAATATTCCAAAGAATTAAGGAACTAGAAGCACAAGTAAACAATGAATCATGGCGAGTAGATAAAGTTTAACTTAATACACCCACGTCACTTTAGCCGATTATTCGAACATATGATTGCGAAATCATTTTTTTTAAACTTGCACCACAAATTTTATTGAATTTTAATAAAAAAAATTGATTCTTACAATTCAAAAACAATAACACATTTAATAACGCTAAACACAACTTATGCATATTTAAAATAAAAATTTAAAAAAAAAATATCACACAAATCAATCAGTAGGTAATTTAATAAATTTAATTTGGTAGTCAAAGTCGAGACCTAGTCGTTGAAAGACAATTTATCAACTTGTTTATGAACAATGAAAAATCGTTTCATTTACGAATGAAATCGTCCACCTAGGTAATCTAATCATTTTTCTATGTGTTTTTGTCTCTTTTTTTCATCGTTAACAAGTAATCGATTGGTACCTGGTATTTTGATAAGAGTTTTAAACGCTAAAAGTATTTTTTTTTTTTCGTCCGGTAGAATTTCTTATTGGGGGTGATAGATACAATATTGCCTCAATAATACTGATGCATGCTGCGAAACGATAACAGGTGTTCGTGCTCGTACTATAAATACAGTACTGGACATAAAATCAGCACACACTTTCAGGCAAACAATAAACGTTATATCGTTGGAGGGACTTTGCATTTTTTTTCAATTAAATCCAAATTATTAAACAAATAGTTAGACAAATGTTAGTGTACTTGGGCATTGTATGCCACACAAAACAAAATATCTTTCTTGCCTGTCATAGACCAATATGCATGTTAAGAAAAGGAAATTTAAGTTTCAAATCAAGGAACACTTTAGCAAAGTATCCCCAAATGCACAAAAAAATAACTATTTATTAAGATGCACGCGATGAATATCTACATACAGCAGGAAACCAAATGCAACTACGAAATGAGGATCACTGTCCAATAACAATTATTGAAAATGTTTCAGCATACAAATACATCGGGGGCCAACACTTGCAGGCCCTGACAATGAAACTTTGGCAATCTGCATATGCCCTATTCCATCTTAGTTACCTTTGTACAGCAGATGTTCTCAGACAATGCTGTTTCGGACTTGTTGAATCGCACCTGTGGTACGGAAAATTAGCGTGGGGAGATGCACCACAACAACAAAATTCAAAATCAACGGTAGCAAGGCTAAAGAAATTGGTGTATCGATCAAAATTACGTCCACATAATATTGATTGGCATCAAATTGACAGCAGCACGAGACTTTTAGACATACAAAACCTACACAAGCTTGAGATATTATCACAATTCGAAGATGACACCTCTTACAAGCAGTGATGGGACTTCGAGTACTTAAGTGGTATTTCCACCACTTTATACACTTTCGGAAACTCTACCAACCTGAACTCGAAATGAAACCGCTTTTTACTCATCGCTATTAGCTAATAATATTGTAATAGATGTAAGTAATTCTGAAAACTATTTTCCATTGTCTCAAAAGTATTTTGGTTTATACTTTGAAGCATATTTACTAGAGATTGCAATTCATGAAAGTAAACAAATGAAATTACGTAAAGTTTTGTGTAGCTATCCAAATCAAAGAAAGATTCGTTGTTGTTTACTTCATAGTGGCGCAGCTGCTGAACTTCTTCTTCTCTCCATTTAACGACGAGATTATGATCAGGATTACAGGGATCATAACCCTCCCACTTCACTGCATTCCTACTGGTCCGCCTGTGGGGTTCGCCGGTTCGCCCTCAAAAGAAATCTGCAGGCATGCCGATTTTGGATCACTTTATCATTGAGGCCAAACATATGCTGGTGTTTCTTATTCGATCAAGCTTTGTTACTCCTGCTGTCATGCGAAGCATCTTCTTCTCAGCTGCTATCAACTTGCCCTCATACTTTTTCTACATTGTCCAGCATTGTGAACCGTATGTAAGCGCCGGACGCACGACTGCGGTGTGGATCCATCCTTTCAGCTTAGGGGACATTTTTCGGTTACAGAAGATGGCAGAGTTTTCCTGCCACTTCATTCATCCTACGCTTACGCGATGATTGATGTCGTCATTAACTGTTGCTTCGGTGTTGATCCTTGATCCCAGATATTTGAACTTTTCTTGGGAACCACCACACCATTCAAATAAATGTCTGGAATGGGGTGACTTGAGTCAGCGAATGGGCAGTACAGATACTCTGTCTTTTTTTTTGGCCAGAATCACGCTTTTCCATTATGATCCTTAAACTTTGGATTGCATAAATGGTTGATTTTCGCACTGGTCATCAGACTGTCGTATTATTTGTCTTAGGCGGCCATCTCATACCCGCTCAACGATCTTCAAAGTTTGTGACATCAACTTAATTGAATGGTAATTATCACAGTTTCGCGTATCTCCTTTTCTTTTGTGCAAAGGAAGAAGATTACTTTCCGTTCACTGATTGGGCATTAGATCACCTCTCATGAGTTTGGAGATAAGACATATGAATCAATTGGGCTCCGATGGTCTCCTATCTTTTTCCAGAACTCACTGGGTATCTCATCCGGTCCAACCGTTTTTCTCTTCTTGGAGTTCTTGACCGCTTTCCCAACTTCTTTGACTGTTATGTCGGTCACTTCTTCATTGTTGGGGGCGGCTCCTGGAAAATATAGCCTGGGAAACTGTTCATTTAGGAGTTGCTCGCAATACTCAACTTCGTTGCTGTTATTACGGAGGATATTGTTCATGCTGATAATAAATTATTCGCCTTTTTCTTTGTCCAGATTGTACCAATTGATTTTCGCAGAAACCTTTGTTTGTTTATTTTTGTTACTCTTCTCCATGAATATTTTTGTCAGGAGGAGATGGTGTTGCCGGGTGTTGCCTCTCCCAAGATCACTTTGCAATCTTTAACTCTAGACTTCATGAAACTGCGCCCGATTTCCGGTGTTTTGCAGTTCTTGTTCAGTTTCTTGGACACACAAGAAGTCCAATCGCCTTTTTACCATCATCTCTTCCAGCTCGTAGCTGCGACCACTCATACTTCCATCGTTCCAGCTCGCGACCCTTAGGTTTCGGTCTTATTTCAATTTTGAAAACGAAATAATGCCAAGTTTCAAATTTGGCATTATTTCGTTTGGCATTATATCACGTCACCATTGTGAACGACACAGAATATTTACAGAACACTTGGAAGCACTCACTTACACTTAAATACTCTATAACAACCACTGAAAGTTCTAGACCCACAAGCCAGATTCAACGTTTTCGTTTTACAACCAACATGTGTTCTCAAAAATTTCTGATCACTGTGTTTTGTTTTTAGGTGTTGAATATGCTCACGCGGCTGCAAATACTAGTAAATCTTTAATTGTACTAATTTTTTTGTACATGATTAAAATCCATTTTTTTTTTTTTTTTGTAACTAGATCTCGAGCCAAGAATTATCAATGGGTATCCGGCAATATTCAACGATGCAAGACATCAACTGTTTATCCATATTTAATTGTCTAAAATTGGACGTAAACTCTCGTGTGGGGGCAGTCTCATTTCCTCGAATAACATAAAATTGAATGACGTTTGTTTTTAGTTATGAGATGGTTCATTGGCGAGATGCAGAGTTGGGTAGGGTCAGTGCTTGCGACTTTGTGTATTTTCCGCAGATTTAGACATCTATTGGCATTTTTGTTGAAGGGCTCTATGCACAGAGTCAAGCCTGCAATTTAAAAAATTAAAAATGGCCGCGAAATTCTCTCTCAAATTTCCTATCTTTGAATACGTGCGAACGAGGGAGAAGAAAGGCGTTGGTGTGTCAAAAATATGACATTAGCGCGGTGAGTCTTGCAACCTTTCCATATGACAACAAAAAACATCTGGTCACGGCGCGGATGTGTTGGAAAGCGTTGAGTATACTTTTATAACTATATTAATGTAAATTTTATTTATATTCCAAGGATTTCGGTCTTTTTTTGTACCATGAATACTTGGGATGGGGCCAAAAAATCGAATTACGGTTATTTATAAAAAAAATTGTAAGTTTAACAAATATGCTTACTTAGATCTTTGAAATAAATTTTTTTTTCATATAACGATTTTCTTAAATGTAAACGAATTTAATGATTTTTCAAAAATGGCTATTTTATTTTGAATAATTATGTTAAAAGTGTTCAATGTGCGAAATTGCATCAAAATCGTTGGTGCTGTTCTTGAGAAAATCAAATTTTTCAAAACCTTAAAAGTGATTTATATATAAATTTGGTATATGATCAAATGTTAGTAATCTTTTAGAGACCATTCAAAAACGCACCTCATGTACCGAGAAAGTTTCGTATGCCACAGTCGTGTACTTTATTGAATTATGTAGGCGTGATGATTTTGCAATGACACTATTATATCATCAGGTGCCCCAGCTACTAACAAATGGATTTGTTAGAAGACTTCAAGGTGCTCTGGTAGAAGGGTACCCTGAAATACGAAAATCTAAAGCGCTAGGCAGAGTATACACAGTCCATCGCAATAATTCAGAATGCTACTACCTGAGAATGCTCCTAACTACAGTTCATGGACCTGAATAATTTAATACTTTAAAAACATTTAAAGCAATTTCAAGCAACATGCCGGGCCATGGGATTGCTTGAAGATGTTCAGCGTCTGGGACAAAACATTAGGGGAAGCTTTACTAAGACAAAGTCCATCAAAAATACGCGAACTATTTGTAGTAATTTTAATATTTTGTTTCCCATCGCAGCCGGTCTTACTAAGGGAAAAATACAAAAATGAACTCTCCGAAGACTATTATTTTTTTTTTGTGGAAAAAAAACCTATTGCCAGCTGTTGAAGCAAGTTATGATTTAACGATTTACAATGAAGCCTAAAGTCAAGTGGCAAAACTTTTTCACTTCTGGGGCTACCGTCTCCTAACCGGGAGAATTGTACTAATGATCGTGAATATGTCCAAAAGACTTCCTACAATACGTTGCACTTAGAACAATATGTCAATGAAAAGAAACATTTATTAGTTGATGATCAACAACGTGCATATAACATCATATTAGAAAGTGTACATAGTAAAACTGGAGAAATGTTTTTTATTTTGATGCACCTGCGCGCACAGAAAAAATGTTCTTTATAAACGTTCTGTTAGCAAAATTTAGAGCTGAATAAATAAAATGGGCCTTGCTGTTGTGTCACCAGGAATAGCTTCAACGTATATTACTCAATGTTGAACAGCTCCTGCAGCATTTAAGCTGCAACTTAATTTATGCCAAAGTGCCAATCCTGTTTGTAACATATCGAGATAAAGTGCAACAGGAAAACCGCTTAAAGATTGTAAGTTAATAGTATGGGATGAGTGCACAATGACGCACTCACAGAACACCTAAAGACTTGCGGGCCAAAGATTTAACTATGGGTGGAATAACTGTTCTATTTGCCGGCCAAACTTTGCCAGTAGTACCTAGAGGGACAAGAGCAGACGAAATAAATGCAAGGCTCAAGGCCCCGACCCATAAAATCCGTCCCTGCCTTGCATGCGTTAAAACTTTCAAATTCGCGAAATATGAGCATCGCACCCAAACTAGGTAATGTATGGTTACCAGTACGGAAGACTTAATCAATAAAATCTATCCGGAAATATTGGACACAGCGAATAAACATCCTCTTGACTGAAAGAACGTGTCATTCTCGCTCCAAGAAACGATATAGTTGCATTCATCAACAACTTGATCCTCTCAAAGTTTGATGCGGAATCATCGAAATACAATGATGAAAAGCGTGAATTGTCCGTGAGTTCTTAAACTAGCTCGAATGACCAGGCGTTCCTCCGCTTCAACTTAAGATTGGTTCACCAAAACTTTGCAATGGAACGAGGCTGCAGGTTAAGTCTCCTCAACCAAATTTAATTAAAGCGGAAATAATAACTGGATGTGCAGCAGGAGAAACTGTATGCATGCCTCGGATTCCAATGATACCTTCAGACTATCCAAACTTTTTTTCGCTATGACTATTAACAATTCCCCGGGGACAGACTCTTCATATTGCGGGTAAGGAATGGATCTTGAGAATCTGTTTTTAGGAAAAGAAAAAAATTTTCATATATGCGCCTGAGAGTACGACTAATAAATTTTGTGTACAGGGAAGCCCTACAATAAAGGACAAGTAAATAAAAAATCTATCTCATAAATGTGCAAGTCGATGATGTAATTTTGTTTAAAGAAAACCGTCTCATCCCAGAATCGTTTGCCTGAGTATGACGAATGGATATCATATGAATTCTAAAAACGGCAGACTTAAATCGTTTTAAATGGGAAAAAAATGCTTCCAAGTCCACGGTACGCTAAACACGTAGTTAATTTTCGAACTCAGTCAGAAAAAGATAATAACGGGTAATCCAAGTAAAGATACTTTTTTCAATAGCCTTTTTTGACAGATCACGTGTGAGTCGTGTCATGCTGTCATGTTATTTTTCTTTAGTATTGTTTGACATTTCATAATGGAAAGACTTACGCGTGAACAACGTTTACAACTTGTTCAACTTTATTATGAAAATTCACGTTCTGTGAGGAATGTGTTTCGTGCACTTCGCTCAACTTATGGTCAACATAATCGGCCAACTGAGCGTACTATTCGCAACACCATCACCCATTTTGAGACCCAGCATTCATTATTGGATAATATTCGACCGAATAGACCACGTCCAGCACGCTGTGAAGAAAATATAGCGGCCGTAGCTGAGAGTGTACACGAAGACCGTAGAGAGTCGATTCGGCGCCGTTCGCAGCAACTTGGACTGACGTATGGAACAACTTGGCGCATTTTACGTCAAGATCTTAAATTGAAAGCGTACAAAATACAGCTTGTGCAACAACTGAAGCCGCTCGACCTTCCCAAGCGACATCGCTTCGCTCTATGGGCCCTTGAAAAGTTCCAAGAAGATCCGACGTTTTCGAGGCAAATTTTGTTTAGCGATGAGGCCCATTTCTGGCTCATTGGGTATGTTAACAAACAAAATTGCCGCATTTGGGACGAAGAGCAACCTGAAGAGATTGAAAAACTGCCACTTCATCCAGAAAAAACAACGCTTTGGTGTGGTTTGTTGGCCGGTGGAATCATCGGTCCATATTTCTTTAAAAATTATGCCGGTGCGAACGTAACCGTCAATGGCGATCGTTATCGTGCCATGATAACCGACTATTTGATGCCTGAAATTGAAGCTCGTGATCTCGGCGACATTTGGTTTCAGCAAGACGGCGCCACTTCCCACACATCGCATCAATCAATGGACTTATTGAGAGAACATTTCGGTGAACACATAATTTCACGTTTTGGGCCGGTCGATTGGCCACCAAGATAGTGTGATATCACACCGTTAGACTTTTTCCTGTGGGGATATGTAAAGTCAAAAGCTTATGCCGACAAACCCGCTTCGATTCAGGCCTTGGAGGGAAACGTCACGCATGTCATTCGCCAGTTACCAGTCGAAATGCTCGAACGAGTGATCGAAAATTGGACTCAACGGATGGACCATCTGCGACGTAGCAACGGCCAACATTTGATAGACATAATCTTCAAAAAATAAATGCCAAAGAATGTTCTTTCAAATGATAATAAACATTCTCCATTAAATTTGAATTTTCTGTGTTTTTTTCTTTAAAAAAGTAGGGAACCTCGAAATGGATCACCCTTTACTTTCAAAAATACGAAAATTTGTCGATTTCGCAAAATGTATTCTCTATTTTTTATTTCACCTTAATTGACTGAACTCACCGTTACTGTGAATGACACAGAATATTTACAGAACACTTGGATGCACTTACCCTTGCACTGCACTTGTCGGAAATAAGATACTCGAACATTATCAGCACTCAAAGTTCTAGAACTTCAAGCTCATTGTCAGTCATTCATTTTCTATTTTACATTTTGCATTTAACATGAGTTTTCAAAAGTTTCTGATCGCTGCAGTGGTTTTTTTAGGTGTTGAATATGCTCACGCGGCTGCAAATACTAGTAAATCTTTAATTGTACTAATTTTAGTTGTACATGTTTAAAATCCTTTTTTTTTTTGTTTTGTTTTTTTTTGTAACTAGATCTCGAGCCAAGAATTATCAATGGATATTCCGCAAAATTAAACGATACAAGACATCAAGTGTCCATCCGCCATAAATTGTTGGATTCATTTATATTTGGACTTGGACACTTGTGTGGGGGCAGTCTCATTTCCTCGAATATTGTTCTGACAGCCGCTCATTGCTTAAGAGAGTAAGAGTTCAAAATACTTACATATATTATTTAGTTATTTTTACAATTTTATACTTAGTTCTGAAAATGAGCCAGTAAATGAAACTGAATTTATTGTGGTAATGGGGACACTATGGCGTAATATTTCGGATAACAATACTTTGGTGTACAATGTAAAAAAATATATGTCACATCCGGCATACAATCGTTCACTAATAGCCAATGACATTGGATACATTGTTTTGGATGGTAAGGTCCCCGACAACCATCCGATTGTCAAGCCAATCCAATTAGCGGATTCTAAAGTAGCAGTGGAAAATATTTGTCAAGTGACAGGCTGGGGCTTAACAGAGGAGGTGACTTAAACAAAATGGATGCCGATTGTTTTACATATACTGACTTATGTTTCCTTTTTTTTTTCATCCAAGAATATTGCTTCTGATCAGCTCTTAGCTGTTGACGTTCCAACAATTGACATATTAGAATGCAATCAAGCCTATGGGGGGACATTGTTTGTAAAAGGACAATTATGCGCTGGCTATATGGAAGGCGGTAAAGATGCATGCGTGGGGGATTCGGGAGGGCCATTGGTGTGCAATGGAAAACTAACGGGAATTGTTTCATTTGGCGAAGGTTGTGGGGAGAAAAATAAGCCAGGAGTGTATACGGATGTTTTTTATTTCAAAGATTGGATTCCAAGGAGCGTTGGCACTAATAACAAGCAATCAATTTTTGCGCCAGCAGTAGTTGTGGCCTTAATAGTTTTTTACTTGATGTAATTAATTAATATTAGTTTATTTTCTTATTTAGAAGATGTAAACATATTTTGATAAAATAAAACTTAAATTGGGTCTTTGTGGCTTATACATTTGAATGAATTTAAAAAAAAAAGAAACACGTGGGATGCAATGGCTCTTAGCCGTAGGGATATCCAGTCACAGGTAGGGTGATAGCACTCCTCCCTGTGAAAAGCCCCTTACGACTGAGGCTAAAGTTAGCCGTAATATAGTTGCAATTATCTGACTTTTGAGCATTAATATGACTATGCCTGACTATGGAGCAAAGCATTTTTTATTTATTTAGTCATATCCAGTATTGTCGAAATCGTCCTCTATGCCAAGAAAGACCCAGAGTGCAGCCTCCTTGCAGCAGAAGGTGCTTCTGAGTCTACCTACAGTAAAGTACGCTTATACACACAGGAATACATGCAGCTTATAGCCATTGTAGCGTTCAATATGTGCTACCACCAAGTCGCTAGTTGTGAAGCCTGTAATGAAAAGAATGTATACATCTTATTTACACCTATACTTACTTACTTACTTAAATTTAAGACCTATCAAGATCTGGCAATGCTGGTTGCTCAGAAAGAAAGGGACAGAGTAATATAGTAAGGTTAAATGACCTCTTATTTATAAACATATTTTAAAGCCAGCGTAACTTTACACAATAATTAAACAACCTTTACGCAGCAAAACATTATTTATAAAACTTAAGCAACGTTGCTTAAGCGATGCGTAACCTAAAAGCCAAAACCACCTTTCGTTGGAAGAACGTTGCCCCCTTGCTACAATTGTAGCGTTTTCGCTACATTTCTTTTCCAAAAATTAGTCACTACGTACAATCGCAAAAGATTCGCAAAACACAATTTTATATGCCATAAAAATGGGATTTTTGACCCATCCGCATCATTAATAGCCTACACTGTGATATAATCGTACCATAATCCAACCTATTTTAAGGCCCATTCCTTTACTTTAAAAAATCGTAATAATTTATGACAATTCTTTAATTTTTGTACTCTTTTCGTTAACTCAAAAAAATTCATAAAAGTGAAAGGCATCGAGAGTTACGAAACTTACGAGTATTACATAAGAAATTTCTGGATAAAGGATGGTCCAACGAAAAGGTACGGTGTTATTTGTAAAAAAAAACAAAAGGATTTCAGATCATTGATTATCTTAATATATTTTTTATGATAGAAGGATATATGACAATAATGTGCCAAATGCTCGCCACGGCTTCGGTGGCATACCTCTATCCAATGATCCATATTTTCAATGACTCTGATACATAATTGATGTTCTATGTCGTTAATGTGCTGAATTATCTCATCATTTAGTTCTTGAATTGTTCTTGGTTTATTGACGTGCACTTTTGCTTTTAAATATCCCCAAAGAAAGACCTCCAACAGTGTCAAATCACATGATCGTGGCGGCCAATTAACATCGCCATTGAATTTTTTTCGAAAAAGAGCTATTGTTTCCACACAACCAGGCAAGTGGCGCCATCCTGTTGGAAGCATATATCGTCCAGGTCTGGCCACAAGAAGTCCGTTATCATCTCGCGATGGCGAACACCATTCACGGTACCTGCTTGGCCGAACTCATTTTCGAAGAAGTACGGCCCGCCGATGACTCTGCCAGCCCATAAACCGCAGCAAACAGTCACTCTTTGTGGATGCTTCGGCTTTTCAATAATCAGTCGTGGATTCTCTTTTGCCCAAATGCCACAATTCTGCTTGTTAACGAATCCACTGAAGATGATTTTCTTTGTAAAGTCACCATTCACTTCTGATTTGATCGCCCATATTCGTAAAAGGCTTCAACAATCTTAAATGCGCTACTCAATTGTGTACCTCTCAATGGTTAAATTTGTCAAACACTTCAACAAAGAAATGTCAAATTAAGTAGAGAAAAAAAAACTAGACGTTAAGTTGTGACTCACAATTAAAATTCGACATTATGGTTGGACCACGCTTCAGTAAGAATTTGAAAACTGTTAAATATGTAGTAAGCTGTTGATTTGTAATTTACATCCTTTTCACACCGCATTAAAATCTGAGGTTTCGCAAAAACTCCTGAAACCTCCATCGAAATCAAGTTATTTCCCCTTAACTAGGCTGGATACTACAATCAGGGTTGGCCAAACTACATATGTTTCGTCTGCTACGTAATTTATGTACTTTATGTAGTTTAAAGTAGTTAAATGTAATTAATGTAGCAGATGTAGTTTGAACTGTGAAATGATCTTACAGCTGTCAGTTTTGAGTTAAATTTTGAAATCAATTGTGCGGTTATTTAATTAATATTTCATTTCAGATTGCAACAAGACGTATATTTCAGTTGCTTAGAGTTCTACTTAATATTTGACAGAAAAAAGCAAAATAAAAATGGATAACTGGAGAATTGATGCATAACGCTTCGATGATAAGAAAGACAAAAATTCTTGAATTTCGTTGTTTGTTGGCTTGAAGTTTGTATGTAGAAAATGTAATAAATTGTAGTAAGTACAGTGTGTAGTTTATTAATTAAATACGCGTTGTTAATGATTTACAAAATGAAGGGTAGTTAATTCGGCCAACACTGACTACAATTAATGAACTCACTAGAAATGTTATATTGCGAAATAATAATTAAAAAAAAATCGAAGTGGATTTAAGCAAGGGAAGAGAGTATATTATGAAAACTGTTGTCATAATCGCCTGCCTGCCGAAGAGCGCTGACTCCGAGCCGAGCAACGAAATTGCTTAGAGCTTGCGGAATGAGAGTTTGAATTGATTAATATTTATAATGTTGCAGAGTTGAATAGAATTCAAATTAAGATATTAACGGGTGATCCAAGTAGAGATACTTTTTTCAATAGCCTTTTTTGACAGATCACGTGTGAGTCGTGTCATGCTGTCATTTTAGTTTTGTTTAGTATTGTTTGGCATTTCATAATGGAAAGACTTACGCGTGAACAACGTTTACAAATTGTTCAACTTTATTATGAAAATTCACGTTCTGTGAGGAATGTGTTTCGTGCACTTCGCTCAACTTATGGTCAACATAATCGGCCAACTGAGCGTACTATTCGCAACACCATCACCCATTTTGAGACCCAGCATTCATTATTGGATAATATTCGACCGAATAGACCACGTCCAGCACGCTGTGAAGAAAATATAGCGGCCGTAGCTGAGAGTGTACACGAAGACCGTAGAGAGTCGATTCGGCGCCCTTCGCAGCAACTTGGACTGACGTATGGAACGACTTGGCGCATTTTACGTCAAGATCTTAAATTGAAAGCGTACAAAATACAGCTTGTGCAACAACTGAAGCCGTTCGACCTTCCCAAGCGACATCGCTTCGCTCTATGGGCTCTTGAAAAGTTCCAAGAGGATCCGACGTTTTCGAGGCAAATTTTGTTTAGCGATGAGGCCCATTTCTGGCTCATTGGGTATGTAAACAAACAAAATTGCCGCATTTGGGACGAAGAGCAACCTGAAGAGATTGAAGAACTGCCACTTCATCCAGAAAAAACAACGGTTTGGTGTGGTTTGTGGGCCGGTGGAATCATCGGTCCATATTTCTTTAAAAATTATGCCGGTGCAAACGTAACCGTCAATGGCGATCGTTATCGTGCCATGATAACCGACTATTTGATGCCTGAAATTGAAGCTCGTGATCTCGGGGACATTTGGTTTCAGCAAGACGGCGCCACTTCCAACACATCGCATCAATCAATGGACTTATTGAGAGAACATTTCGGTAAGCACATAATTTCACGTTTTGTGCCGGTCGATTGGCCACCAAGATCGTGTGATATCACATCGTTAGACTTTTTCCTGTGGGGATATGTAAAGTCAAAAGCTTATGCCGACAACGGATGGACCATCTGCGACGTAGCAACGGCGAACATTTGATAGACATAATCTTCAAAAAATAAATGCCAAAGAATGTTCTTTCAAATGATAATAAACATTCTCCATTAAATTTGAATTTTCTGTGTTTTTTTCTTTAAAAAAGTAGGGAACCTCGAAATGGATCACCCTTTATTTCTCATAATATGTTATAACATACTATAATTTGTCGTATTTCAAAAACGTATTTTAAGTCCTTTCAAACGAAATCAAATATTACACATTAGGTAGTGAAACTGGTCTGAATCCAAATAAAAATCATTTTTGTGGATAAATGGAAACACAAAACTGGTCTGACAGAAGCAAATATTGTTCTACATATTCTCTGTAGAAAACGCATATAAACATCGTAAGCAACAACTTCAAATATGCTGCCTAGCAAAAATTTCACTTATGTATATAATTTGCATCTACTTGATTCCAAAATGGGTCTTCTACCCGTACTCTTTGCACACTGCCTTATTGTTTTAGATAGGAATCCCTATTGCTGTACCTATCTGGTGTTCTCATTTCATTGTTTTCGTATGCATTTTTGCACGAGATTAAAGAGAGATCTCTGTCGCCAATGATTTTAAAGATGTAAGTGTGAGATCAGAGACCAAGCAGTCTATATTCGGCCGCTACCACTCAAATTAACATTGCCGACCAAAATTTGTGTCACGTATTTTTGCATGTTTGGTAGTGTCCCTTCTTTGCAGTAGACTTTTTAGTATTGCTAACCAGTCATTATCTTCCACTCTTTCTATCCCCCTTTTTTATTTGTAAGGTAAAGTTAAGCAAATTCAAAAAAAAAACAAAAATTGATTCAATCTTAAACTTTTAATGTTCTTTGTTTCATAATAATACAATACCTATATATTTTTTACTTGTGTTTACTGACCAATTCTAAGTCGGCAAACTAAACTATCTCTAAGTGAAAAAGACTATGTATGCATAGATTTAAAAAAAAATGTCTATTGAAGAGAAAACAAATCTCAATAAAACTAACTACTAACTTAGCAATAAAATAAAAACTAATAAATATAATGAATATGGGAATAATGGGATCTACATATAAAACTTGTACAAGGCATGTAAAAAAAAATACCCCAAAACTATTAAGAACTGAACTGTCGTGGAAAAAAGTTTGAGCTTTTGACCTATACTAATCCACAATTTAAGCGTAATATCTGTACAGCAGAGTTAAATTTTTATTTGGGTTGCTGTTTTACATATACGTGCGTCTTTAAACTTTTGTTTTATCAAAATGGCATCACTAGTTCTCAGTAGTAGATGTCTTAGCGATGCGTTGAAGTAATTTATTGTTCTGTTGTGGTTTTTGTACGAGGTACAAAGCTGATTGGAGACATATGTGAACTGTAGATGGCACTCCAATCTAGCGGACGGAGACTGACCAACTGTTTAAATTTAAAAATTTTGTATATCGTTCGTTTTCTAATATTTAGCTATAAACATTTTGTATCTTCACTGTGATTATAGTGCAAGTTAAATATACTGTTTTTAAAGACCATATAGGTTGGACAGTTTATTTGTTTTTCAAAATTATTCTTATACATACAATTGTTTTTCACTTACCGATAATTTTATCTTATCAGAATTTAAACAACCTCTAGGGGGTCTTATATATTTTAATTAATTATCTGATAATGGAAACCAGATAGCTTTTTTGAACTGTAACAGATAAACCTGTAGAAAACCGAAAACTACGTAAGCAAAGAGAATTTTATTTTTAAATTCTTCAAACGAGGCATGTGATGATGAGTGATTTTCGTTGTTTATTATCAAGACAGGAAAGCTCCACGTCAAAAGAGCTGATGAATGAAATTATTAGTCGCGATAGAAACAATAAGCTTAGCTTTCGTTTTTTGTTCTTAAAATAGAATTGTGGGTTAGTTTTTTTTTTGTTGTGGTAGCTAATGGCAACAATGATAATTAGTTTAGTGAAGCTGCAGAAGCGATTCATTTAGAATGGGATTGTCTATACATATACTGAAGATTAAAAAACATCGAACACTGAATAACTAACTTTAGGGAGTAATAGGGTGCCAAATTGAATAGTTACTGAATAAATGTTTGGGGAATAAGTTATTCTTCATTTTATAGAATTGGACCCAACAAGTTTGCTAAGGAGACTTCGAGCTGTGGAAATGGTGAAGTTAACGTTTTTTGTCATCCCTTTCCATGTTTGTATAATAATACTATATATTAAAAACAACAACATTTGTACCAGTTGTCTCACGTTTGAACTGATCCAATTCCATTCCCTGTCCGTTTCTCTAAATCTAAGAAGCATTATTTGTCCTTGTTGTAACCACTATTTATTTGAACTTATTGTTTAAGTTGGTTGAAAAGGGATCCAGATTCCAGATCGAACACAATGTTATTAGTTCTTTATGAAGAGCTCACCTAGAGCTCGCTGTGTGGTCGTAGCAAGTGCGCCTTGAACGAGCGATTACCAGCGGGCTCTTTAAAATAGATGTGGACAACTAAAATAAACTATGGTGAACTTTATAGAACATGATCAAGCAATAATAAAAGTCCAGGAATCGCAAAAACATTAAAAACTTAATTAGTAAAGCGATTCAGAACCTTTTTCAACGAGATTGCAGATATGTATGTGCAAAATCTGCCTGCAGCGGATTCTATCTGTAATCTAGGCCTTACTAATAAGCAAAGGTCTAAGCTCACTATTAGTAAGTAGCCAACTAAAATTTTATTGCAAATATTAATATAAAAAAACCGACCAATAACAGATTTAACCCTCTGTATTGTTTTGTAGCTTTTCAATTCTTTCTGTCATATATAAAAGTCAACAATAAATTATACCTACTTAAAATATATGTATTTTTTTTTTTGAATTGTACCTTTTTTTTTGGAAGCAGCTACTGCCAGAAAACTAAAGGTTTACAAAAAAAATGGTAAGTTAGGATAAGCAGCAACCAAACTGACAAATCGCGGTCCCTGAGGAACCAGTTGAATTTACAGAAAAAACGTAAACAATTTTCATATATCTGTACCCAAAAATTCAAGCCTTTTTGCGTGTTTCCGCAGAAGGCAGTGGCCTGTTAGAATTCCTATTATTGTTCTAAGCTTATCCCTGCTTAATTTTATTAACTCTCTAGATCTTTTACCATGGAATAGTGGCCATAGAGTGGCCTCAATAGTGCCCCTTACTCAATAACGCATTATCCTGGCACTCTCACTCGGTTCTGACTGCAAGATTCAAGAGCAATAATATTGTGAAGAAATACCCACTGCTACTACCACACGGTAGTATCAACTGATATCCGAAGGAACTAATAGCATTTTGACAGATGTGTATTATTACGTTTAAAAATAATTAAACAATAATGGAATTTCAAAATAATGATTCAGATTGATTAAATATTTCCAAATCAGCAAATAAACATTCGTCGCTCGAACTCATTTAAATATTAAATTTTGACATTTATGGCTGGTTAACATGGCCAATTATGCTGCAAGGAAGGTACAGGACTACCAAACATGCAGAAATATGTAACACGAATTTTGGTCGGTAATGTTAATTTGTTTGGTAGCAGCCGAATGTTAACTGTTTGATCTCTGATCTTACATCTTACATCTTTAAAATCATTGATAAAAAGTAGATGAATGTCCAGAAGAATCTTTACAACCAAACATGTTCAATCCTTAGCAGTCTGGCACTTAGAAAAATGATAGTCTGTCCATTAGACTGTGAACGGATAAAAATCCCACTCACCCCGAGCTGAATTTATGCACAGTATGTGTGCTTGCCTATGACGAGTTCTCTGGTCTAAGCTTGAACATCTTAGAAGTTGTTTTGCCTTGTACCAATTCATGTATCATGGACAGTAATAACGGGGAAAAATCCCTACACATAGGGATTTTCGATTTGAAAATAAATGCGTTGGGGAAATTAGAATAGATTCAATTCCAAAAAATCCATTTTTGCAGTTCTCTTTTCATTTTAAATGTATATATTTTGTTTGTATTTACTGCCAAAAAAAATTAACATTAAAAAAATAAAAGGAAAATTAATCACCGTTTTCATAATAAAGTAATCAAAATAAGAAAAATAATTCAGTCTTCAAGTTTTGTTTTGAAATCTAAGCGCAAAAGTTCCACACAAAATCTTCATCTTGAGCCTCATTAAATGTCATTGTACAAAGTTTGGTGCACGCCTATGTTTTTGAGGCCATCATCTTCGTCATCTGTGTCGAGCCATTTTCGAATATTTTCTTCAATTACAACTGCTCTGGCCTTACGTAAAGATTTAGATACCCGCAGACTTAGCAGATTGTAGTACCAGTTCTTGCCAGGTCTATCATCCCTAACAATTTTTTAACCACATCTAATAGCGCAGGTATTTTTTGGGGGAAGTCGCATTAGGCAATATTAATAAGCCAATCTACGACCATGAGTTCCTTATTTTCTGTAAGCACTGTAGATCCATACGCTTAAGACCGTCTGTACCAAACAGCACACCAAACTTCCTACTCGCTGCTCGAAAGCTCAAACCCTGGCGCCGAATTACCGCATCAGTTAACGAGTGAGTAACTTCTATACGTTACTGAATTATCGAATAAGCACATTGGGATTATGTCATACGAAGCATCACGTATCGAGCGCAGTTTGTGATTGTATTTACTAGGAAAACTCTAGTATATTCAATTTTGTACCAGTATACTGTCATTTTGTGTTCTCATTCGCTTTTTTATGCGAAATTGTGAGTTGAGCTTTGAATAAAAACGGTTAAAAACTTTATAAATTTTATTTACTGGATATGTTATTATTATTTTTGTCGTCCGATTCTTCTGGGAAATTCTTCCCATAATCTGTTGCATGTTGCTTTTCCTTGAGCACAGTTTGGCAATACGTTTTTGTCCAAATCGGGGTACACCGCCATAAAATCAGCCATAACACTTTTCTGGCTAGCATTTATTTTATTTAAATTTATTCTGTAATAATTTAAATTTGTATTTTTAGAACATTTTTACAAAAAATAATTAAACTTACACTTTTTCTGCCATTTTACCACCATACGACACCTCCAGAGCTGACGTATGAAAAAACACACGATAACTGACTAGGAAATGTCAAACAATAAAACTCGAAACTCGATACCATGTTCGATAACTGAAGCAGTAATGCCAAATCGATATAATTCAGTCACGTATAGAAGTTACTCACTCGTTAACTGATGCGGTAATTCGGCCCCTGCTCACGAATAGCTTTTAAGGCGTTTGCTAACGAGACTTCACTATATGCCTGATACCTTCGTTTCATTGTGACTGGAATAATTCAGTTTTCAAATTGAAGGCAAGAGTAAGACAGTTCCTACCCTACATGAAATTGTAAGAACTGTTCGGACAAAGGAAACTAAAAATAAACAGTTTCCTTAATTCGAACACGGAGAAAAAAGGTGTTCGAATACTGGCGCCAAAGTTTTTGTTATTTTTATTGATTAAAGAATGTAAAAATTATTGAATTTCTTTTAACATCTAAAGCCTGAGTGGTAAAAACCATTTTGCCAAAGGTGCCTATATTCGAACACTAGTGTTCGTAAAGATTTAGTTTCCTTTATACGAACAGTAAAAATACAATAAAATTATTCATTTTTAAGATCAAATTTTAACTTTAATGAACTCTAATAGACACTACATAGAGAAACAAGTTTTAAAAATATGTATTCACCTCTATTTTCACCCAAAACACGCAGTTTCTCACGACACTCGCAACAGTTTTTTTTTTATCTACCGCAACCAATAAACACCGCACTCTTTGGAATCGCAACACAAACTAACATTTTTTATAACGTTGACATTGATTGTACTACTTGTCCTTATTGTACTAAAAAATTTAAATAAGAACCTCCCACTGGTTCTTTGATATCAAACGCAAGATTCTTTAATTCAAATTCGCATTTATTCTTGATGAGTGCCAAATTAAGACTAACTCAATTAAATCAAAATTATTCACATTAAAATTTACTTAAAGCTATAAAAAATGCTGATCTGCAGTTCCAATTCCCATGAAGATCCACCATACTTCATGCGCCTCGGATCGGGTTTCCCGGTGGGAATGACTTCCAGGTGTTAAGCGGATGCGCATTTTTGTAGGTTTGGTGAAGACTCAATCGTGATAACTGGACTAGTTGAAATTTTTCCAGGATAACGGGGAATAACACATTCAGAATTTCGTATTCACAGAATTTAAAAATCTGAGATGTAACACAGTTTAAACGGTTTTTATCAAAAAGTGTTCGATTACTGGGAGTGTTCGAATTTAGGCAACTCTACCCTACTATCATTGATCATGGACCATGGTTCTAAAACGGAGGAACATATGCACCTACATACCACCGTACACAAATAGGTACTAATTGTACTGACAAGTTCTCATATTTGAAACGTCCGCATTTTTGGTCATTTCAATTCTGGCAGATATATTAATACTTTTTTTCTTTTTCCATTGCAAAAAAGAAAAATAACAAAATATATGGTCCACATCACCTTGCTATCATCCTTCAACAGATGAACAAACAACCTGCTTTCGTTCGGTCGACGTCACTTTGTCAAAATGAAAATACAAAAATAAAATAACATCAAACATTTTCTCACAAAGAGATTTGCGAAGACCAGAACAGCATTTTTGCTCACCTCCATCGATACAATAACCATAATTTGGCATCGCAATTAGATGTATGTATGTGACGCATACTAATGTAGGCGAGTTATCTACTGCAAAAAGAAAAAAAAACGGCAACGCATGTGCTGGGCGAACAAGTTGTTATTTGTACAACATTCTACGGATCGCTAGAGAGTTTCAAGGCCTTCGAGTGAAACTCAACGTTGATTGGTTAATTTAGTTGGGCTCGTCGCTGAACGGTTCTCTTGTTTGTCATATCGGTTGAATTTTTCACATGTTGTTGGTAGTTGAGATCGTCAATATTGTAGCGAGGAGGCCCGAATGAACCCCGCAGGCACCTTCAACTCTTGGGGGGCTTATAATACATGTGACACAAGTACTACCATAGGTACGTATCTATATAAATATATATAGATATCTTCTTTTACGTCTGTGAGTTAATATAAATTCTACTTGAATACGAAAAAAAAGGCTCGTGCGCTACGCAAATATTCATAAGCGTACGAAGAATATGTAATATCGGGATGAAATTCAATAGAAAAGATAAACGATAGATACAATACATGGACATTGTTTTTTGTGTTAAGCTTTGGAAATTGTGGCGTGATTTGGTTGTTGTTTTATAAATGACTACGAAGAGTAAATAAAATTTTATTTATACACTAATGCGAACACCACTGTGGATACCATGTTCATACTTTTGATTTCTGACACGAAGAAGATAAAATTTTTGGCAATCTAGCCAGACAGTTCAAATGGAATTCACGTAAGTGAATTGTTGACTATGTGTCAGGTTTTTATATACATAGGTAAAAGAACTAGTTTGGCTTCTTTGTCTTGTGCAATAGAAACGAGTGATAGCTAGGTATAGTATGTAAGAATTAGATGAAGTCAAAATACGTTTATTATGTATTTACCACTAAAGATCCTCGACACAGGAATTAATAGCCGTTTTTTATTATCAGAAATGATCTAGATGGATCTTAAATTTGTATGCACTGCAACAAATATACATGATCTTACTATTTATCGAGATCACGATTTGTGATCTGCAAACTTGTTCTACTATTTACCACAAGGTGCCTCCAGCGTTAATAGGAACGATCCATGTTGCCATACTTAAATTGTAAAATCATTGACAATCGCAAAAGAAATGAGACATTTTTATAGCCGAATAAATAACGATACAGCTTCTATTTTTATTGATTAATATAGCTATATATTATACTGAAATAATAGAAGAAGATTCGCAGTCAAAGTGAGTTTTCAAAATTGGTTGTTAATAAAACCCGCAATTAATTTTATTTTTAGATGCTATTTTTTTAAGTATGATAACGCTGCAACAGATCTAAAAATGAATATTCAACCATGTGTTCAATATTATGCTTAACATAACTAAGTTTGCAGAAATATTTTTGTTAGCTGAAATTAAAGAAGCACGGTGAGATATACTGGCTGCAGTATAGTCGTTCACAGCTGGGTTAGGCTGGTCAAAGCTATTAGAATGCTGCCAGTGTTTGAAGATCCAGAGTGTTCTATTTTTTGTTGGCTGATCTATATAGATCATTTCCGATAATGAAAAGCGGCTAATATCCACCAAAGAGTTTTTCTTCCCAAAAAAAAACCCCAAGAGTAACTCTCCTTTGGTGTTTAGCGTTTAGCATCTGACAGGTTCTAAAATGAAATGTGGACAAGCGGATTGATAATCATAAATGAAAAATCAATCGTCATTACTTCTTCTTGGTGATTTTGCTCAGAGCATTTCATACCCTCGACCAGTGTTACCTATGCAAAATTTGTAAAAAGTATCCAGAAATAGGAGCCGGAATTAGTCCAAGATTTTAATTATTTATACTTAAGACAAAAGAAAAAACAACAATCTTTCAGCGCACACGCTTCTATGGGACAATGCTAAGATTTTAATGATGAAATTGTATAAATCTGGAAACATTTATATGTTGCCATATTAATTACATTTGAAGCTTAATACTTAAGCACTGTAATCTTACTATCGTTGGCTTTAATGCGCGAAACAATTTGGTCTCAGATTGTTTTATGAAATAGCACTAACACTATACTCTGCCCAACATAAATTGGGAGTACACGTCTTATGGGGAAGCTTTTTTTAAATCAGTAGCGTGTCATATTTTTACGCCATACTAAATTGAAAGAAACCCCCCATAAAATGTGTTTACCCGCCACTGGGCAAACTCATTCATGTGCCAATACAAAGGCTGAATTCCTAAATGCCCATGAAAACAAGTTTATCACGTCATATTGATTCAAGACTTTAAATATTACGCAGTAACAATATTGCAGCAGCAGAGAGTAATAATTTTGAAAGTTTTTTAGATTGTCCCGATGACAGAGTTCCATGCATTCAAGACAATTTGAGGGAATGTATCAAGTTTCACAACCTCTTTTCCACGCTGAGGCGAGCGGGAATTTAATATTGAGACTTCGGATATGTGAATTTACAAAGCCAAGAATTGGTTGTCAAGTTAGGCAAACTCGAACAAAAGAAAAAAAAAATCAAAAAAGAAGAACTTAACCTTAGGTTTAAATATTCCACTTTATTGACTGGTGAATTGATTAAGAGGCTAAAACACTCTTTATTTTTCCTTCCTTGAAGCTTCTGCTAGCTTATGTAATATAAATACAACAGATTTTGTTGGCATCTCAGCTTATGTTAAGTTTATGTGTAAATCATAATTTTAGTTTGTAACTTTTTTTTTCAAATGTTAAATTCTATTTCGTCCATAAAAAGTAGGCAAGAAGGAGGTAAAACATATTTTGCTAAGTTTCTCTATAGATCTTGCAGTTTTCTTTGAGAAATTGATAAATAGGTGTTTCGATGATGTTTCGACTGCACGTCATCTACATACATTTGGATTTTGCAGTGGCTCAGAACGGATGGAACACTGCTAAATAAGGTAAAGAACAGTGGTTCCATTATGGACCCTTGTGGGACACCAGCTTTGGTTTCAAGAAAGGCAGACTTACTGCGCAGCTTGGTTGCGGTCTTTTGAGTGGTTTAGAGCCGTTGAGTCGAAATAGAAGAATGTATAAGTAAGAGTATTTTTTGTGATACTGTTACAATAGCTTTCGGAAAACCCAAGAGTACAAGTATTGAGTTGATGTGGTGATAAAAGACTAACTAAGACTAAGAAAAGCTAACTCATGAGTTTTTTGAAAGTTTTTGAAATAAAAGATAGAATAGATACTGAACGGTATGTTTAACTGCGATTTCCTGAGCTCTTAGCGATGGGTAAGAGCACTAATGCGGCTTATTCGATTAGTGACAAAAACATATTTTTTGTTTTATTTTTTATAATTTGCAAGAATCCCTTTTTGCACTATTCTTAGCACCAATGTTGAAAGTAGCACAGCACGGGCATTAGGGAAATAAGGAATTAGACAAAAGGGTGAGAAACCGATGCCTAGTATCTATAAAACAACGAAACGCTGGAGACGTTACGTCGATGACTATGAGGGTCCAGCGCTTTCGCAATATCTCGGTCGTCAATAAGTCTTATCGCACGTTTTTAAATTCTCACGCACCAGACCAGATATGAGCGTTGTACTCACGGTTTGGGGCGAATAAACGCCTTTTAAATTCTAGCCATATCAGAAGGGGTAAAATATTCCTGGCATAGTTTGGAGAAACCTAAAATTGTCAATACCGATGATAAAAACCCTTTCGGTTTCAGCGATGCAAGTGCCATTCATGGATAATGGCAGAGTTTTGGGATTTTGCTTCAATGACAGAAGGCATTAAATTCTACTCTGTTGGTTTTACTCCACTTAAGAATGATGTCAAGGTTAGAATTTAATGAGCTTAACAATCGTTGCCCTTCCAGTTCCACGTCCGAAGATCATCGTATCCCAGAACGAATATGCGAAGCTATGGGTACTGTCATCAGCGAAGAAATGGATTGGATTAGAAGTGACAGGCAGGAGGTCATTGATAAAAATGAAAAACAGAATCGGAGAAAAAACAGAGCCCTGAGGGACACTAGCATTTATTTGGTGAGTTGCAGACTTGAAGCCGCCCAATACAACTTTGATAAGAATGGTCCGAAAGATAAATTGTAATCCATTGAAGAAAGGTATCATCAATTCATTTTCGATGACAAACTCTGTCAATGCCTTTGACCTTACTTTCAGCATCACGGTGAATAGTTTGGTTCCACTTTTCGGTTAGATATGCCATCAAATCACCAGTGGATCTGTTGCTGCAAAACCGTACTGCCGGTCATTCGGGTCTTAAGATATTTCATGAACTGACGATTTATTAGCGTTTCCATGAACTTGGAAAGGAGGGACGTTAGTGCAATTGGTCTGTAGGAGGAGACTTGTTTTGACGGGCTTGGCAAATGCTATTTTCCATCTTCTCGGCAAGATCCCTGAATAATAGGACATATAGAAAAGCTAAAGCAGTGGTTTTGCCACCGCGAAAAACACCTCATCAGAACGATAGGGGAAATGGGGAAATACCATCTGGACCAGCGGATTTATGTATGTTGCGATCTCTAAGAACTCTAGCCGTCTAGCCATCTAGCCGATCTCTTTTGAAACCCGTGTTCACGTGATACGTATACAAGTGTAAACAAAATAGAACGCCCCAAAACGAGAGCACCACATCATAACTGCAGTGTTATTATACCTATAATAAAATTTTGAAATAGTTTTCTTTAACTGAAAATATTTTTCGGTGCTCTGACATACTGTTTCTTCTTTGGGAAAAGATAAGAACTATTGCAAAGTCGACTGATAATTTTGGAAATTCCACAAAAATATTTTGACGTCAAAGTGTCACATATTTATAGCAAAAAAAACAAAACAACTTAGTCACTGACTCATTTCGTCTTTATTAAGGAGTTACTTAATAATATGCGTCTGATATTTTATTAGATCTTTTTTTTTCGCAATGCAAGAAATATCTCGCGTATTGCTATATATATTAATAAGAAAAAAACTTCTATAATTATATATTTTGCAACAAAAATTCACGGCATAAACGCATTAAGAAATTAATTTAAAAAAATCGGGATCTTCTATGTTGTATGTACATTCAAAATTTTAGGCACGTGTCGGACTTAAACCATGCAAATACGTATGTTTCTACTTATGTATACTTACACCAAATACAGGCGATTTTCAACAGAGGTATACGCTTTTTGGAAATCATTACAGTAGTGTGGTATATATTTTAAGTAGAGTATATTTTTACGTGTTTCTAAAAGCGTTTTTAGCTGACGTACAAAACTTTTGAGATAAATTAAAGCCAACGCATATCTTTTTGCATAAACAACGTGAAGATTCGTGGAAATATATTTTTTTTATACAAGTTCAATTTTTGGAGGCCACAAGGATCGCGTGATATTTTGCTTATTTTTATGTTGGATATTTTAATAAACAAAAAAAAATTGAACATAAATATGCTTTGGACATTGTGAAAACATTGAGAATTTAAA
Source organism: Ferdinandea cuprea (assembly GCA_963576555.1). Taxonomy (NCBI): domain Eukaryota; kingdom Metazoa; phylum Arthropoda; class Insecta; order Diptera; family Syrphidae; genus Ferdinandea; species Ferdinandea cuprea. The sequence goes on from OY754958.1 coordinate 138,529,358, forward strand.
ATAAAAAACAACATAATATATGTTTATTTGTGTACTAATTAAAAATAAATAAGAGTTCAAGAATTATAAGAAAATATTGAATATGAAAAATTGAACTTCATATTTATTAGATGTTTTTTGAAAGGTCAAGTCGAATATGGTCGAATATGTGTACACGTCCCTCTCGGCGATGCTGAAGATCCTATCAAGGAGCTTTTGTAAGAAAGCCAAGCTACTGGCTGCTGGCGTTAAGACCGAAATGCTGGCTGTTCGAAACAGCAAAGGTCCCAAGGCTGTAAAGGTGCGGCTGTAATGACGGTAGTGATGTTTGGGTAGGGCGCATCAATCAATCAAGAATTTCAACTCGATACATCGTCATTAGCTCTACATGGCTTATGCACCTTAATCTTGTTCTAGGGCAGAAAGTGCGCAGGACAGGTGTCAATTCAACAGATCCTTCCAACTACTGGGAAATGCGGATGATATTGATATTATTGGACGCAGCAACTTCGAGGTAGTTAAGGAGTTCATCTACCTCGGTGTGAATATCAACTCCCTGGTGGAGATCCGACGAAGAATTTCCCTAGGAAACCGATGCTACTTCGGCTTGCGAATCAAATGGATTCAAGACTGCTGACTCGAAGGACACGGTACTCAACAGTTCTGTCATACCGAACTGAGTGCTTGACGATATGTGGGAAATGAGAGTTAGTACTGGACTTCTCCGAAAAAACAATTCTTCGACTTATATTTGGTCCTGTGCGAGAAGGGCGAATGGAGAAAAAAGACTGTGCGACCGACTAATCGAGCAAGTTACGATCGGCCGAAACTAAATTTGGGGCAGTTATTCATAGTGAACGATCGCAAAAAAAAAAAACGAATAAAGTTTCAATTTGACACATAATTCGTGGAATCATGTCCAATTAGTAAATAGACGTAAGCTCCATGGACACAGAGGTACCTGGCGTCTCCTTTGATTCTGCCCAGTAACAGTACGTGGGTGGCCAATCAAAAATATTCATACTACAACTAGGTTAATGTCTATCGAGCAGTTTTAATTTAAATTATTTAATAACGTTTGGCAGAAAACATCCCAGCGGAATCACCTGCTTATACCGACCTTTCCCCATTTCGCAAATATAAATAGCGATTGGCTAACATTAATCTTCGTTTGATGTCATTAAAATCGATAAAAGGTGGTGACTATCTATCTGAAGTTCTTCAGGATCTGCCTGACTGTAGACTTAACTGGCCTAAAATCCTACTGATAGGATCCAATCAGATCATTAACAATTGGTTTCAGGCGCTCGAACCATACGGCAGACAAGATCTTATATGCGATGCTTAGCAGACTGATACCTAATAGTTGTCGCAGTTTAGAACGACTTCTTTCTTGTGAAATGGCCAAACGATGCTTAGATTCCTTCTTCTGACCAAATCTTGGAAGTGAGTGGTGAATGCTCTTTTCGAAGTCTTCTCCTATTGCCTCAAATAGTCCAGCCGCCTTGTGGGACTTCGGTTTATATTATTGCTGTCCTCACTTTATTTTCATCGGAATTCAACAAACCAAACGCCTTGACCAAAAAGCTAAACTATGCAGATATATGACTTTGTAGGAGGCAATGTAAATTCATATCTAGTAGAATTTCGAGATTTGAAGGCCATTTCCCAGTGGCTTGGGAGCTTTTTTTTTAGTTTATAATTTAATCCCGTATTCCATACCTTATAGAAAGCCTGAGAGATGCCAAGAATAACACTGGAACAAATTTTTTCCATGACGAGAGAGGAGGGAGGAGTTCCAGCTCACTAATGCACTTCTGCTGTTTCCGGACGACGGCGGACGAATTCTACGGATGGATCAACGGCGGCGTCCACAGTTCCAGTTAGGTGATTTCCCTATATGAGCTGCTTCGACTTATTTAAAGCCCAGGTCTACAGGGATATCCAACAATAAGCTAGGGTGTTGAAAAAGAGATGGTGGCGGATGAGCGTGGGTCAACGGCAGCACTCACATCCCCGAAGTGGGTTACCGGTACAGGAATTAACGGCCTACTGTCCTAGGGTCAAGAACAGGGTTGGCCCTTCAGGTTGGGGGTTGTGCCGTCGGGGTAATTTCCCGACCACGTCAAAAACATCTAGTTATGGGAGAGACTATGGCAAACTCGGATATAAATGTACCTCAAAGGCAAAATAGACCCGGAACGTTAATGGACATGCGAGTGTGTACCTGGAATGTGCGGAAAGTCTACACTCCAGGTGCTACTCAAAAACTTAAGTCTCGCGGTACAAGGCCGACATTACCGCGATCCAGGAGATACGATAGGAACTAAGAAAATACAAAATTGCGACATTTGTAACAGTTGTAACAAAAGATTGCACGTGTTAGGATGCGGATTCGTCGTGGGAAATCGGTTTGGATCCAAAGTATTGGACCTCCAGCCGATAAATAAATCGCCTGGCTGTGATCCGCATCAGAGCTACATTCCAAAACATTAGCCTAATATGTGCACACGCCCCTACCGACGAGGTTGAGGACCCTATCAAGGAGGAATTCTATGGACGGAGCCTACGGAGCTTGTCCCGAGTATGATGTCAAAATTGTACTCGGGGACTTCAATGCTAAATTCGGCAAGGAAAACATCTTCGGCGGATTAGTTAGAAAGCACGGCCTCCACGAAACGACAACAGATAACAGCTACCGACTGATTGACTTTGCAGCAGCTTGTAATACGGTGATAAGTAGCACTAGGTTTTCTCGTCTAAGGATCCACACAGCAACCTGGCGCTCTCGAGACGGTCGAACCGCCAACCCAATTGACCATGTGCTCATCTATAAGAGGAACGCATAAACCATTATGAACGTGCACACTTACCGAGGGGCAAACGTCGACTCTGACCATTTTCTTGTTGCAGCTAGATTCAGAGCTCGACTGTCCAACGACAAGAAGCTGCGAACTGCCTAAGAGAAGAAATTCGACGTTGGACGCCTTAGCACACCTGAAGTAGCCAGATACAAGTGGCAAAGAGCGCCTACCACAAACGCCAACAACCAGTGATCCCCATTTTCGCGACATCATTCAAGAGTAGATGTATTTAAGCAGCATTTCCAGCTGCTGCTAAACGGGCATAATGAAGAGAGAGTGATGGGGCAAGAAGAGAACCCACGTTCAGTCAATGAAGAACCAGTACTACCGCCCAGTATAGAAGAGGTTGGCTTAGCTATAAAAAAGCTAAAGAACAATAAGGCCGCCGGTTCTGATGGCCTACCTGCAGAGCTGTTTAAATACGGAGGTGATGTTTTGGTAGGTCGCATGCACCAAATCGTCAAATTTTGGATGGAGGAAAGCATACCCGATGACTGCACCATCAGCTCCATATGTCCCATCTACAAAAAAGGCGATACTATGTCTTGCAAGAACTATCGCGGAGTCAGAGCGCTTGGTCTGGACAACTGGAAGCAGCGTGCTCGGGATCGCAGAGGGTGGAACGCTGCCGTATCTCAGGCAGGGACTCTTCACGGGTCGGGAGCCTGTAAGTAAGTAATGTATTCATGTAATTTTAATAGGTTTTTTTTAAAAATGAACAGTCGTCTAAAACTCAATTTTGGGCAAATATCCGTTTCTATTTTCTGAGTGATTTTCCATTAGGACCAATTGCAGAGCGAACAATAGCAGTGTAAACAGTCGCCCAAAGTAAAAAATGAACAATTGTTGATGAACATCGACGCTGTTAATGTGGCACGCCAAAAAATTGCGGAGTTGTTCAATTTTATCCAATTAGTTTGCGTATTTCTTACCACACTAACTGATATTATATTAATAATCAATAAGATGGATGACGACTTTCCAAAGTTCACATAATTAAAATTTCCCAAGTTGTGTACTAGATAGCTACATACTTATCACAATTAATTTAAGCAAATTTGTTCGTTCTGGTTCTGCGATCGACGTTTCCGTCGGTGTCGAAATTTAATAAGTACATATTCCCGTTAAGTAACGTAGAACAAGCATGCTTTGGTAGGTATGTACGGTTGTTTTTCTATACAAATTGATAGATAGCAGTGAACTCTTCGGATTTTTTTTTAATTATCCAAAGAGTACCTATATTCACTTTCGCAAAAATTCAAAATCTATGGACGATATAAATCGAATGATAAACGGATTAATTGAATATTATGTATATATTATATCTTTCTTCCGAAATTTGAAGTTGAACAAAGTCCATAGTGCCCATTTAGTTCAAAGTCTAATTCATGACGTCTGTTCTTCAATAATGATTCGATATTCTTTAAATAATAGGTACTAGATTCATGCCTAGAGATGAGAACAATTTTTTGTTTTAATAAAAGAAAATTGTTGTTGTTGGTTTCTCTTTATCAAATCGTTGCGTGCATTATTGTTCTCCGTTACACTATATTGAGCTTACATCTCCCGCGTCACAAGCAAACAAACTAAACTATACACTGTCGCCACACACCACCGTTATTAAAAAGTTCAGTATAACAGGAACTACTTTTCCTTTTCACGATTGTGCTGACTTCAGTGCAATATTAATGCCTAAATTGAATGCAAAAGCCATTGAGGTGAACGCCATAACGGATTTAAATTAACCTTGCAATTTATAGGTTATCATTAGCATGGCATTATGAATGTACTGAATATTTCGGCGTTTAAGAAAATTAATAAAACTAAATTAATTTATTAGTATCTGTCTGCACTAAATCGCACAAAATCTTTTTAGGTGTCTTAAATCAGAACGTCAAGTAAAATATTATATCTGTGCTTAGAAGGTAAAACATCTTAAGCCGATTTAAGTTTTTTATGCTGTTTAACGTTATTTGAAATGTGTTCGCCTTGTTTTATTTCGTAAGAAAATCTAGGTGGAAACTTTTTTAAAAAAAAATGGGGAATGAGAGATAGAGAGTTGGTTTTATTCATTTCATACTTAAAATACTTAACAATATAAAAGAATTAAATAGAATAATCATCATCATTCTTTGACTTAAAAGTTAGCATTGAACTAATGATCAGTTTGTGTGCAGTAAACCATAACCTTAAAGTTTCAAGATCTTCATTAATATCATTAATATCAAATACAGACATGAAATTATAAACACAAATTATATCGTCTGCAAATGTAGTTGAAATTCCATTTAATTTGAGCTTAAAGAAGGAGTTTACGTAGATTATGAGTTGACGACAAGTGGGCCAAGTACAGAACCCTGAGGAATGCCATTTTTCAGAAGTCGAGACTCACTTAAGATTCAATTGACATTAACTCTCTGTTTTCTTAATTTTAAAAATGACTGCCTCCACTTAAAAGAGTTTCCTCGAAAACCAGCACCATAAAGTTTGTTTAGTAACATATCAAGGTCCACCATATCGAATGCTTTTGTCATGTCTACAAATAAACCCATGGTAGAACTTTTGTAGTTTAAACTTTTAAACAGTAGACTACATACTCTCAAAGAAGCTTACTCTGTTAATAGAAAAGAAATTAAACTTATCCCGAAACGACAAAATGATAACTTTAATCAGTTTTTCAAAGATCTTAGAAAAAACAGAGCGAAGAAAAAAAAGCCTATAAAGATAGAAAGATGTACAACTTCAGCACATTTCAAATGTTCATCACTCGTAAATTTCTCTTGAAGTTTTTGGCTCAAAAATAAAACTGTTAGGTTGTACATATATTTTCGACAGGTATACTTGAAGAAATAAAGCAATCGCAGTTTGCATATGATTTAAAAACTCGTTTTATTTTTTCTGAAATTTCTGAGAAAATATCGTTGAATTTGTCCGATGTGCTGCAGAACTTTCACTTTCAATTTTCCCTGTAACTTCAAAACTATCAATTACAACTCGATTTCTATTCTTCTCTAAAATTCAGCCAAAAAACATTTAGCAAAAGCTTGGTGGCTCGATAAGGATGTCTTAAGAAATAAAAGAAAATACGCAGACCTCTTGCGTATTTGCGTATAATTTTCCAACATATGTGGCTGTATATCGGAAATAACGCGGCGAATGTTGTCCTCCAAGTAGTCAATCGTTTCGGTCTTATCGGCGTAGACTTCACATATCCACACAGAAAATAGTCAAGCGGCGTGAAATCGCACGATCTTGGAGGCCAATTCACGTGTCTGTTAACGTGAAACTATTCGGTTACCAAACGTTTCGTTCAATAAATCAATTGTGGCACGAGCTGTGTAACATGTTGCGCCGTCTAGCTGAAACCACAGCTCCTGCACATCATGGTTGTTAATTTGATGAACGAAAAAGTCAGTAATCATAGCTCTATAGCGGTCACCATTGACTGTAACGTTCTGGCCAGCATAGTTTTTAAAGAACTGCGGACCAATTATTCCACCAACCCATACGGCACACCAAACTGTCAGTTTGTCGGTTTTTGTGGTTGTAACGGTGTCTCAACACACACAGGCTTATCATCACTCCAAATATGGCAGTTTTGTTTATTGACGTTTTCATTCAATCAAAAGTTAGCTTCATCGCAAAACAAAATTCGCGTATGAATATTGGGATCAACGGAAATCTTGTTTTGGGCCCATTTAAACAATCTAAGCCTTGCTAGGTGATCCTGTGGCTTCAATTCTTGAACGAGTTGGATTTTGTAAGCACGCAAACCAAGATCTTTCCGCAAAATCTTCCACAAAGTGAATGGACACATATCCAATTCCTGTGCAAAATTGCGGATAGACTGATACGGGTCTACCTCTACACTACGCTCTACAGCAGCAATGACATCTTCTGTACGCACTTTACGACGTCTCTGTGGATGCGTATTATCATTTAGAGTAAATGTGGTGCGAAAACGTTCCAAGGTTTATCGAATTAATTGCTCTGATGGACGATTATGTTGACAGTAAAATGGACGTAGTTTCAAAATAAATTTAAGCAATTTGGAAGCGTTGTTCAGGCGTCAGTCTATATAAGTTGAAATGCCAAACCAAACTAAAAATAAATCACTTGACAGCTGACAAATTGGCCGCCAATTAAAATAGTGTTGCCAAATTTCTATACCTCTAAATGGTATTAGGAAAAATAATAACATCCAATTGACGCCAATTCGGGTTCAGAATTAAGCCCTTCACGTTCGACCAGGTTTATATGTAGATTAATTAGACCATTCAGACAGTTGTCGTTTCGCATTCCAGTTACGATTTTCTTCCCGAATCTTTATTTATATGGTTTTTATGTTCATTGGTAGCAGCATTAGGCCTTTGATTTGGGTACTATCTATGATCCGGGGGATCACAGACAGCCAGGTTAAGTGATCACCTTAGCTTTATGTCAATAATTTTTGACAAATTTGAGAAGTAAAACTTCGATAAATGTTTGCTCAAAGTAATTGCTTTGCATGTATTTTTATATGTCGTTCGGACATTCGCGATCCAGTATTTCATAATTATCATCGTATACTTTATTCCAGCAGTAGAGTTCCTTTTTGTGGCACGACATCAGCGGCTACTAGCTATTTATTATTTAAAATTGAAACAAAAAAATGTCTCAAAATTTGTTTCTCAAGAATGCAATCAAGGTACCAACCGATATATTATAAACATACAAATATTAAAATGCATTAAATATATACCTATATATATGCAAAATATGTAGGTCTTACCACCTAGCGGCATGAAGTGCTTAAATACTTTTTTTATACAAATCTGTAGTGCCAAACTCACAACCTATAATTATATGAACATATTCCTTCACAACTCAAGGCTTACCGATAATAAAGCTTACACCTGTTTTCAGATTATAGTTTATAGGTTTACCAAGTTTTATGCATTTTAGCTATCACTATATGTAGGAGCTGCCCCAATAATAAACTCGTTCCAAGCCAGCGCCAAGTCAGCTGGCCATCTGTGCATAGGAAAAAGAAGTCTATTATAAAAATTGCTTTACTGCGAAAGACATATGTATTAAAACAGGGTATCCGCAAATGATATGAACCACCAATACCGATAAACTCCCAACATATAAGATATGCAACACACTAACACTCCTTCTCTCTTTGCAACTGCAATGTATTGTCGGTCGTACATTATTTAAGCGAGTTTATCGACGAAAGAGCATATGTACCTCTACGTATTGATCGGATGTTGTATTAAATTACACACCTATGGCGAGCGACGACGCCGCGCTGACGACGTCACAGTACAAGCCCCCAATCTGAAAACCATATCAGAGTAATGATTTCAAGGGTTCATAAACAGGCCCCTCAAGATATTGCGGGTATTAAAAGCTCCCATGATCAAACGCGTTCGTGTGCCACATTGTGAGGCCATATGAATAAACATGCGATGGAACGCGTCAACTTCGCAATGAATTTGTTTACGCCAAAGCAAAGCGGCAAATTGAATCATAGAAATAATAATTGTTGAGAGCGGAGTGCTGCGGGTTATTTTATTTTTACATTTCATTAACGTCATGTAGAAGAAAATGTGTGTGTGGAATTGTTTTTTTCTTTACAAAACTTTATGCGTTATAGTTGTTATTTTCAATCGTAGTTCTACTACGATCTATTTACGTGATGACTTGATGAAAAGTGGGCGCACACTGTAATACGCCTATCAGTAAGTTAGTTACTCGTAAACATAGTGCGATTCTGTGGAATAGAAAATATTTTGTATGAGAAAAGTCAAGTGAATTGTTTACCATTTACGCTAGGAGAGGGACATTTATTTTGCGAATTTTTTTGAACCAACTTGTAAACATACCTAGTCAATAGTGCCAGTGCCAGTGACGTTTTATTGTTTTATGAAAATTTACAAAGCGATTAGAAAACAAAATTTACTACCTATCTACGTTTAGGTACATATTATGGGGTTTTTCTGCAAATATTGTTGAACATAAACAAGGAAATGGGCCTTCATAAATAGGTAAATTGTTAGTATTCGGTATCTATAAATGTTATTGATCAAAATAGTAATAAATAAATAAATAAATATTAGACCGTAAACGGCCCATGCAGTGGTACCGGAGACAAATGCTTTAAAGTAGTACTACTTTTCTTACTTAACGGGCTCCCGATCCGTGAAGAATCCCTGCCTGAGATACGGCAGCCTTCCACCCTCTGCGATACCGAGCACGCTGCTTCTAGTTGCCCAGACCAAGCGCTCTGGCATTAGCGAAGGATCCCAGTATTAACTCTTCTTTCCTGCTTATCGTCTAGCATTCGGCGCCGTATAGCAGAACTGGCAGGATAAGGGTTCTGTAGAGCATGCACTTTGTCCTTCGAGTTAGGAGTTTTGAACCCATTTGTTTTGCCAAACCGAAGTAGCAGCGGTTCCCTGGGGTAATTCTTCGACGGATCTCCACTAAGATGTCATTTGTGGAGTTGATGTTTACCCCGAGGTAGATGAACTCCTTAACCTCGAAGTTGCTGCTATCAACAGTGACATTTTGTCCTAGTCGGTGGACAGATGATTCTTTGTTTGTTGATAGCATACATTTAGTCTTGTCCTCATTCACTTCAAGGCCAACTAGTTTCGCCTGTTCTTCAATAGGCGTGAAAGCCTCTATCACGACACGATGGGATCTACCAATGATATATATATCGTCCGCATACCCCAGCAGTTCACACAGTACGTTAGATAGGATTATATGCGACATTAAGCAGGGATATGCCTCAATAGTTCTTGCAAGACATAGGATCGCCTTTCTTGTAGATGGGACATATGGAGCTGATGGTCCAGTCATCGGGCATGCTTTCCTCCACCCAAACTTGGTTGATGATTTGGTGCATGCGCCCTACCATAACATCACCTCCGTATTTGAAAAGCTCTGCAGGTAAGCCATCAGAGCCGGCGGCCTTGTTATTAGCTTTTTTAATAGCTAAGTCAACCTCTTCTGTACGGGCGGAGGGACTGGTTCTTCATTGCCTTTAAAGTAGTACACAACTCAAAAAAAATAGTAGTATTTCCATAAAAATAGTAATACATAAGTTTTTAAGGCTTCAAAAATAAGTGCGTATGTACAGAAATTATATAAGGAAAGGCAACATAATGGACGTCATTTAATTTCGTTTTATATGAAATTCATAAAATAAAATAGCAATTTTTGAAAAAACACCTCCAAAAAGTAGACTTTGTATCGTTAATTTACTTTTCTCCAACCATTGTGAGTGCGAAGTCATATTTTTGGATACGAATGGAAGCAACCTGCAGTTTATTGCCTATTCCGAACGGCAACTTATTTTTGAGGAGCTTGGCGTGACAGTTATTACGTTTGTTAGAAAAGGTGAGGTAGCGACTAAAAACTTTAAGGTGATACGGGTCGGATAGTAGTCCAACGTGCTTAACCACTTACTAACTGCACCCACAAAATAGTAACGAACATTTAAACAATTAAATGCGTACCTACTTACTCAGCGAATTGCACTTCGAATTGACATATGAACTGGCGTAAGCTACATGTTTAAATGCACGAAAATTGAACATGAAATCAATTTTCGGAATTTTAAAGAAAAACGGATATTAGAGGTCGCTTATGCGGATGACATAGTTGTACTAATAACAGGAAAGTACCTTTCCACCACTAGAGACATAATGGAATCTGCGTTATAAAGCATACTCAAGCCACTCAAGCATACTTGAAATCTTGATCGGAAGGGACTCATGTCACGTACTGATTACGGGAAACCCAGGTATGACTTCGAGAAAAATTTCAGAATCATTATACCCAAAAGACAGGACTGGGACTCATTATTATAGGTATATCCGGCTATACGGATGGTTCAAAAACAGAAAAAGGAACGGAATCTGGCGTCTTCTCGGAAACACACAAACTGCGGTGTCTTCCAAGAAACCAGCATAGACTAACCTATCGATGAGAGCAATGGAAATATCCACCTGTATGGACAGTAAATGCACTTTGAGCAATCGGCTCCAAACTTGTAAATGCGAAGTGCGTTACAGATAGCCTCTTGGCACTCAGTTCTACTCTGCTGGGTTCCTGGAGTGAAGGGGAACGAAAACGCGGACGTATTGTAAGGATATGCCTCTGATATGAATCCACTACTAGGGAACGGAGAGGTGCTACAGCCCTTCAACACTTTTATAGACGGCGTCACCACACAACTGTATAAGTAAAATGGGTGGACCAGCGGTTGCGTTTCAACCCGAAGTCTGTGGCCTGATGTTGACACCAAAAGATCAAAGTCTCTAGTCTTTCTTAACACATTGTCGGACAGGAAGTCGAGAAAGTTGACAACAACCAACGTGCATCGGTATCTCCCTTTTCTCATTTTACTAATGCCCGCACTGTGTTACTTCATAATAATGGTATCTGAAATCCCTTCAGTGCGCGTATATTAAAAAAAAAATAAAAAACTTTCTTTATCTAGGAAATGTGGTCTCGGCTAACCGCGGTGGCACCGAACTAGATGTGTGCAGTAGAATCGTGAATGCTATCCAAAATCTGGAGAAGCTATGTTATCAGCTTAAGAACCAAGCTGCGACTGTTCGACCAACGTACAATCGGTGCGCTTTATGTAGCTGGAAGCAGTGCTTTAGTTTTTCAGTTTCAAAGAGGAGCCCATTTGAAGATTTTGAGGAGCCATTTTAGTCAAAGAGGAGCCACCAAAAAAGTATCAAATATTTGGTGTGTGGATTAACCCATGAAGATGTTGGTTTCTTTGGTCGTTTTATTGATAATTTTCCTTGGATTATGAGGATAGTGCCTGCAAAGGAGTTATTTCTGTCTGCGCAGATTCCTTCGGTTTTCTTATTACAAATTTTAAATGAAGAAATGAAAATCGTTTAGCAACTTAATTATAAATTTTAGCCAGACACATACAAATTGTTCTAAGAAAACTTTATAACCTATGCCCATTCGAAATTTAAACGTCATGAACCGTGTTTGACATTAACAATGGATTAGGGAAGTGCGCTTAATACTCAAAATAGAGATGTGCAAATTATGTATACAACGAATATTTGTTATCAAGTTGTAATAGAAGCCAATTGTTTTTTGGCATTATGCATTAAAATGTGCTTAAGCCATTACTTTTGTTCTTTATAAATGCAATATTTTAAAAACCACCTGTAACCACTAACACCCGCAAACTGCAAGTATTCGTAAACGAATAAACGCACCCTCAAACTTTTTTTTATAATCTTTCAATGTCAAAACTTATATCAGAACTTCAGTCAAAACTTAACTAAAAATTAATAATGAAATTCTGAATCAGCTGTCGCAACTTTAAGAGTTTTGAATGGTTGAATGAAACAACAACAACTTGTGAAATATTTTGCGAAAGTTCTATAAATAAAAACGACTGTGGTCTAAAAAGGCGGATCATTCAAATTTTCGCCGACTGCTTCAAAAAGTACAACTTTTAATTGCATAAGCTTGCACTATGAAAAAAATTCACCAACATTGGGAAGCAGTTTGTTGCAAAACAATATGTAGGTATACCACCTGCACAAAAGTCGTTGTGTTGGTTAAATTTTATTTGGCACAACTCAATAGTATTACTTTAACCACTTCGGCAGAAGTACATATTACCATAAAGTCATTCAGAAAGTGTTCTATTTGAAAATTTGATTCAGTCAAAAACTGGATATTGTGTTGTTGTTGCTATAATACAAGTTTTTTTGAAACGCAAATTCAACCCGGATTAGATCTGACCAAAAATAAAAAATAAAAGCTAAACAAGTAGTAAATTGCGCATGTTCTTTCATAATGGGACGTCACGTGTAGTGTAACTTTGATTTCTGAGTTAAAAAATGTTATGTCATTCGTTAATTATTAATTTAATACTGTACTACTGGCTACCCTGCTCGGTATGAGACGAGTGTAAATAAAATAGCTGGGTGCCTTATTATTTATTAATAATCAGAATCATTGACCAAATATCGTATGGATCAGAAAAAAAATGTGTATCCTTAAATAATATATAATCGTTCATTGACTCGCCTGGAATCAGGTATCCAGAAGACGCTTTCTTCTACCAATCGCCACTTGACCTTAATTGTATGTTATTATTTTCAATTAAATAAAATGGAAATGTTTCTTGTCAAATAAAATGGTTTGTACTTCAAAGGTTTATAATTTGAAGTCCAGAGGGACACATTTTCTCAATCGCAACATACATGCTATGACATGGTGTAGCTACCGCATATATAAAAATAAAATTAATCTTATAGAAATATATTTAAATACTTAAAATCTTCGCGAACTATATGACAAAATTAAATAAGCATAATTTTAAAATTTTTTTTCGTGTCAATATAAGCGGCTATTATATGCTGCCAAACAATTAATTAAACAAGTCCTTGTTGGAATGCCACCTAAAAGTACTTGTAGGCATATAAGGCTGAAATTTGGAATATAGGTAGATCATGGCCTAAACATTGTTTTTTTTCTTAGTTTTAAGGTCGAGGCTACTTATAAGCACTTTAGTTTACAACGCCATCTAGATATCATAAGAATTGTGAGATAAAAACCAAGTTTAACATAACAAGTGGGAACAACGCTTAGGTCAACGTTGGGCGTTACAGAGCCATGTTAACTGACTTTTTTTTACTAAAATTAAAGACATGGTCATGGCCGACCTCTGGTTCATGCAGGATGGCGCGACATGCCACACAGCCCATGTCACAATCGATCTTTTGCACATGAAATTCCCAAGTCATGTTTTCGCTTATAACGACATTCTCTACTACCTTTGGTTTATACGACCAAGGTCGTAGGTCTCGACTGAGCTAATATCGATTAGAGTAATACTAACTTCTAAACGGGCTCGGGGCTAGGCCGGGCATTCAGCTAGCATGAATTTAATTCTGTTTAGGATAGAAGAGAAAATTGATTTATATCTTTAAATACTGAGAGGTGTTTTGGCTAAGATAGGCTATACATTTTGTTTGTATCTATTGGCTGAATGGTAGGTGCGTTCGACTATTAAATGAGGGTTCACTGCTCAAATCCACCCTATTACCAACTAACGTTTTTTATTCGCTGTTTTACCTCATCTGAAAGTCTGACAAACATCCAATAGTAAAAACTGTCGTGAGCCGCTTCTCCAATTTTCCGTTCGGAATCTACATTCGTCACATACATATCTTTGCACACAATATGGTTGCAGGAGCTAGGTCTTAGGTCGTTAACGCCTAAAATGTCTTTTACCTTAAAAAGTGGCTAAATAAATTCAATGACGCATACCGAGTACGTGTTCATTCAATTAGAGTCATTTACAGTTTGCATCGCAAGTTTGAATAACATATTTCACATTATATAGTCGCGTCACGGTTCAAAGGTATAAAATTTGAAGTACAAAATTTGTAAAAATGATTTCTTTGGGAAAATATATACAATGAATTTATTTTTGAGAAGCATCTTACTCTTCGAAGTTTGTCAGACTTTCGAAATTCAATTCAATTCAATCAAATTTCAAATTTGCTTAGTAGTCCAACGCTCTTAAACTAAGTCTATATGCATTTACGTAAACTCCTTTCGAAGTGAAAATTAAATGGTAAAAACAGCTGAGTTTCAGGGCAAATTCAGAGCCTGCCTCGTAGTTGGCTATCTGGTTAATACGGACGAGTACGTAGTTTTTGAGCGCATCGCCTACACGTTCTGTTTCTACAATCCGCAATAAGTTAATTTGATGAAGAGCCGACCCCGATTTCCGAAAATTGCTCCATGTACTTATAGTCCCAGAAGAAAGGGATACATGAAAACGCTATGCTGTGACTGCAAAAATAGTTCGGTCGACGATCTATGATTATATTATTCAGTAATGAAAATTTATTTTTTTCTTTTTTCCAATTTGTCCTATGGCCACACTCGAGCAACAGACAGACAACGGACAGAACTGTTATATTTTGCAATACGGTTTAGGTTCCACCACACAACACTAGCCACCGAAACGGTCCCATCGCGATCCCTGGGGGAACCAGCTGAATTCACAATTCAAAAAGCAGAAAAACCTTAACAATTTCCCTGGTTAAGCAACAAATTCCCCTACAGTGACCTTAAAGGCCCTTGAAGTCCATGTCATCTATTTGCTCTAAGTTTTCAAAGAAGTATTTCAGAGGGGAGGTTTGATGTCTGCAAACTCATAATCAACAAGTAGCCCTCTTATTCTTGCAAGGTCATCCGCCTGTTCATTTCCTTCAATAGCGTTGTGTCCTGGCACCCAGCACAGTCTCACTCGGTTGCGACTATCGTTTGATCTGATTATTGCGTTTCTTTTCCAATCCTTCCCCCCCGGATATATTATGTCATATGGAATATCAAAGTCGACAAACGAAGGGATTTCATCAGTGATAATTGGATTGCCTGGGAGTAGCTCCGCTGGGATCATACCATATCCAAAACTATTAGTCCTGAAGAGTCCCAAATTAGTGAGTCGTATAGCACTGTTACCAGCAAGTTCTTTGGTCTGGAGATCAAGCGGTGTTAGGTGCAAAAGGATGTCCATGTCTAGTGCTGTATTAGGGGTGGTTCAAAGCGCATCCGTAATGGCCGTTCTCTGAACCGCCGCTAATTTTCCGTTTATCGTTTTATTTTTGGTTGTTTTCCACCATACTAGAGAGCCGTATGTAAGTACGGGCCTTATACGACCACTGGATACAGCCAGTGCACCATTGTCGCTCCTTAAGCCCCAAGTTCTTCCCACTGTTCTTTTGCGGATAAAAAGAGTATTACACGTTTTTTTTTATTCTTTCCGCAACATTAGGAATTCCAGTTCAATTTTCTATCCAGAATTAGGCCTAGATAATTCGCACTGTCCGAAAGGAACAATTCCACTCCATGGAGTTCTGGGAGCTTAAATTGGGGTATCTTGTATTTTGGGGTAAAAAGAACAAGTTCCGTTTTAGAAGGGTTTGCATTGAGACACACGGCTTTTTGCCCAATTGCTGATCATCTTCAATATGGTTTAAGAAAGCAATATTCAAATATCTCAGCTACAATTTAAATATCACATTATCATCGTTCACGTACATAATACATTGTTCAAGACTTTTGGATATATGTACTTAACAAACGCGATTTTCTAGATTGATTGACATTTTTTGACTCACTTCTTTAGAGTCCTTCCATAGAACTGGTTGAATAATTCGTTTGAAATATTAGCCAAAATCATCGAACTAATTCCAACTCGTTTTTTTTAAATCATCTATGCAAATTTATAAAATAAAACGTCAAACAAAACGTCACCTACACAATGGTAACCTACACAATTATTTGTATTTAAATAGTCTCTTCTTACAGACGTACTCAGAGGAACTACACATTATTCTAACATTCTTTTTTACGACTCCAAAACTATCTGCTATAATTTCCTGGTACCTAAATCTCTAATAACGACAACAATACTCAGCTTAGGCAATCCGATTCGATTATGATGACGTCGAATAAGGTCATTGCATCATCCTAATGCTTATAAACAAACATCTCACCCTTGAATTCATGGACAAGATGAGATGCATTATTGAATGTTTATTGTACTAGATACTAGCAACACGTGTTAAACAGAGATTATCTATGTACGTACATATGTATGTCTAAAAAGTATCTTCTAAATTCAACATGTTCGTCATGCGTTCGTTATGTGAGCAGCTAAAAGTTACACAGTTGCGGATTTTTATTGGAATTGTGTGCCAAAAAAGAAAAAAATCTAAAAAACACATGGAAACAACACTTGAACGAATAGAAAAAAAACCCATCCAACTATAGTAGTGTAAACGGTCTCTGTTAGTTTGATAGAGAATTCTGTATCGGAACGCACTACTGTTGTAGATAAGAGGATTTTTTTTTTTTTAGTACACTCTGTTTAGTACACATCCATATGGGATAGTGTGGATCAACAATTCTGTTCTGGCCACCGCAAAGCGCACACAATAAATAAAGATACTCGTTCGGGTTTTTTTCTTAGATGTGTTATCGAAGTGTTGGTTAACTATTGAAAGAGAGGCAAATCGCGCAATTCTCTCCAAAAACAAAAAATTCTTATTCTATTTTTCTAACCCGCAAAACAAGTGATAAGGTAAGAGCGTGCGTTCATAACACAACAAGTCTTCTTGGTATATTTACTAATGTATCTATCTATATTGGTGTGGAGCAGTGTGGTTCTGTGGTAGCGCGATCGGCCGGCTATAGATAGAGGTGTTTCGGACGCAATTGACTTCAGTTTTTAAATAGTCTTTGAACGGTTCGGATGTTTTTTCATTGGGAAAAAAAGAAACTACATATATCAATTTATATTGAGCTAAGCATAAAAAGGAAACTATATCAATTTATATCGATCTAAGCATAAAAGATATCTACAGATTTTTGGATACGTACTAAATTGAAGTGAAATATCGGACATTATAACGTGAAAATTAAAGTGTTGAAGTGAACCAGAAAATAAGGACTGTATAATAATTTAGTGAAAAATAATAATATCTAGGTATAAATATATAAAAAATCCAATCAAAAATGGCAGTTAGTGCAAAGGTAAGTTATAATTTAATTTAAGCATTTTAATTGTCTTTAAATATCAACTTTTTCTGCCGACATAAAAAGAGAGCGGTTTTTTTTAATTCTATTTTTAAATCTTTTTTTTGTTTTTTTTGTGGCGTGTGCGACAACAACTTTTGAGAGACTAAATTTATGAGTAAAAAAAGAAAAAGAAAAAGAATTGTTCTCTTTTGAAGTTTAAGGCCAACTAATTATGTATGGACAGAGATACAACAGATAGAGGCGCAAAGCCTATATTCTTTGCGAAATATTTTATATCTTTTTTTTTGCGGCCAACAATCTAACGCGTCATCAAATATTAGCATAAGGGAATTTAATTTTACGGCCAAAACGCTTCTTCGTTTTTTTAGCAGTATTTTCTCGACTCAGTATTTTTATAATGACTGACTCGAGACAGTTGAAAGTTGCATCAGCTAATCTTTGCGCTAAGAAAGCCTACATTTTGTGGCTTATTTTAAAAGCCTCTATGGCATAGGTACGTGAAGACAGTTTTGTATGATCTAAAGTAGGTAAGGTACCTATTAAAGTCTGGAATATGTAGACACTCAGAAGGCAGAACTATGCTTTCTGAAGCAAACATTAGCTAATGTTTCAATTAAGCGAAAGTTACGTTCGCTGCTATTGATGTCATAATGTAACTAGCCGTAAAAGCAGTTTTAAAAATATTACATCTCAGCTCTTTACAAAAATTTTCCTCTCAGTGTGCTGTTATATAACCATTTTTTAGGAACAAACACGCCTAAAGTTATGCAATGCTTAGTTGATAGTGCTCCAGAATTACGATTGTTAAGAGGACTTTCCACTTTGGAAGATTGTGAGCCTGCGAATTACAATCAAAAAATTTTGTTTCTAACCAAAAATTAGGTCAAATAACGGTGTAAATGATTTTTAATAAATAATCTCTATTCGATTTTCGTATAGTAAATGTTTAAAATTCAACATTTTTACCCTAAAAAGGTGACGGATGAGCATAACTAGATACACATAGCTTAAGTTGATGATTTCAAAAAGACTTAGATATACAAAATTGGTCAATGTGAACAAGAGTATGGGTCCTTAGATTAGATTGAAAAATTCCAACTCAAAAAGAACTGACTTCTGAGAAACTACCTTTAACCAGCATGGAAACGGCTCTAAATCAGTGTAATAAAAATTGATTTAATTTTTGCTGTTCGGCTTATGAACATTTTATAAAAGTATTTGGATGCATATTGGCGTTTGACAACTTTGGCAGCTATTTGATGAGTGGTTTAGGGACACCACAAAAGTTCTAATATGTCAACATTCCAGGCAACAAAAATTGCATGTAATTCCTTCAACCGCAGAATCGTATTGAAAGCAGACCTCGTCTTAGGTGCCGTGATAAAGGAACCTCAAAGAATTTGTAGTAAGCAACTGAAGGGAGCCAAACTCCATGCTAAGTAGCACTACTGTAGTGCCAACTAAGTTTATTTCTTATTGAAATGTGTAGACTTGCCACTGTGACCGACAAATTCCCTTATCCTCAAATAAAGAAGTGGTACTTCTCTCATAATAATCGACGAAGTATGGCGATAATTACTACACCAGTTTAAGGGTTTGAGCTAAAAAATATCACTTTTTTTTGTCTCACTTTATCACAATTGCTAGTTGTTTACATTTGTGTGATCCAGGAGCTTTTAACGGTGTTCGTACGAATATCGCTATACCAACTGAGCCGTTCGTGCTACAATTTGTGCCTCGATGAGTTCTTGATCTATGAACTTCTAATTCGATTAGCTGTCATACCTAAGCATCTTCAGCTCAGTTGCCATCAATTTGCCCAAAACTTTATGCGAGTGCCGAGCGATCAACTGCCACAGCCTTATTTTCAGCATAGGTTGCATTTTCCACAGTCACAGAAGATAACAGAGTTTTTTCTTGACGAATACACGATTATAGATGTCGTCTCTCACTGTTTCGCTATTGATTTTTAGATCACATTATCAATGACCTTAGACTTGTGCATTCTAGTTAAGTTTAAAGGGACATTAATCTAGTTGAACTCTACATACCGAACTAGTTGGTATTCATCTAGTATCAACTAGTTTATTTAAGCTAAGTTTAAAGAGCGTTAGTTCATTTAGTTCACGACTCAAACTATGTAGGTAATTTTGTCTTGCTGATTACAGAATCAACAATCAAGGATTTTTGTATTTGATAATCAACACAAACTGTGCAAATGGAGACAGATAAAACTCGTCCCATTCGCTCACCGACAAAAGTATAAAATTTAGTTCAGTTGTGGTTGTCCTTAATGCCAAAGTATGACGTTACATTTAGTTCAAGTTACATCAGCAATCTAATCAGTGCAGTGTATATATTAACTATTAACCTAAAATAAAATGTATTCGTCTCCTTTCCGAACCTTTTTCAAAATGTAGTCTCATTGTTAACTTCACAAAAATAAAGTTTTAACTTGACCCGAAAATCATTTGGTAGTTCAAAATATCGCATCAAAAATAGACTCCACAACTACATGAACACTATGATTAGTTTTGCTTAACATAACATTTTTAATCTAACACCACAAACACACAGCCCCAAGCTAAAGGCTTTAGTTGATCTAGCTTAGTGTATTTTTAAAATAAATAATTTGCTCCCATTGACCAAGTTAAACAGATTTCGATTAAGGGTTAAAATATAGTCAAATGATTTATTGAATTAAATAAATATTTTCAACATATTTCCAAACTGAATGTTTAAAACACCACTTCTTGTGTTCGACACATGCTTGTATCCCGTGCTTGTAGTAGGAACAAGAAACCACCCTTCATCGTTGCATTATCGAAGTCGAGAGTTAACGCATTGCATATTCCACAACGAATCTGAAGAAGAATATAGGCAACGAACTCTGCATGCTTGGAATAAGGGATGTTTTGCCGTTGAGGACTTTGTTGATATCTATTTTTGTCATTCTAATACATTTTTCATTCGTATTTATAATTCACACTCTCTTTGTGTAGCAAATAATTGAAGTAATTTTAGAAAATTTGTAGTCGTCAGCTTTGCGCAGAGGCGATATCGTAACCAATGAGGTCCTACCGAGGTGCGATTATTGCTAGTTGAAAACTTTAACCAATACCCCGCCATGAGGACGTGAAATACCGTCCGCTACGGCAATTTTTGCAAGCTCGAGAGAGCTACTTAATAATTAAAAAAAACGAATAGTAATATTTTTCCTGAAAAAGTAATAGTTTAGTACGATTTGACTTTGAGGGGTGGAATGGAAATAGAAACGAATCAGTTTTGACCGTCGTTTTTCACCAAACAATTACTATTCCTGGCTATTTATGTGTAATGAATGCAAGGGTGATAGAAACAATTTGTGTAGCACTTATTATTTCAGTATTTCGGTATTTTTAATCAAATTTCTGTAAATTTTGTATGTTTTTAATTAAATTAAAGCATTTGCCTGCTTGTCTTTGGTGACAACTACCACCAAAAAGCATATCAATTAAATTTTTTGTATTGCTAAAAACAATTCGAATAACTATACACACTTTAAGTGAAATTTACAAAGGAAATTGTACATAACTTCATTGTTTTAACATTAAAAACATTTGTATACTTAATATTTCCACAGTTATACAAATGAATGAAAATAACACATTAATAGCTTAGCTGTCACATCAAACTCAATATTATATCCTTACTTGGAAAAAGGGATCATTTTGATTGTCAACTATGAGCAGATTCCACTCACCTCAGAAATAAGATAGAAAATACAACATAACCTTAAATACTATGGTTTGAATCCATTTTTGCTCAATGCCATGCATGTGTAGGTGACGAGCCTGATGATTTGTCGTGTTTTGTTCAGAAATACCCCACCTAATAACTGAATAAATAAATAAAGTTCACAGAAAATGGATATTATATACACATAAACGGTGAGGGGTTGATCATATATTCGATACATCGAATCAATCCGATGCATCGTATACCTTCGATGTTTAACGATGCATCGATGTATCAAATGAAAGCATGCTCTGTACCAGGGATGGAAAATTCGGAACAATTGTATCGAGGTCGAAACAATTTAGTCTGATCAAGTACAAAAGTATTTAAATTTTTTTTCTATAGTACATCGTTCAAAGTGCTGGTTTTTTTGTACGTTTTTCAATTTCTTACTTTTTTTTATAAAGTAGTCATTCCTTTGACGATATTGTAAAACCATTTCTGCATACGACACATATTCCGCTGTCAAGCAGAGCGAACCATTCAATATTGACGATGAAATACAAGAGTTCCGTTCAGCCAACCAACATGAAGTGAGGATAGCAATACCCAAACTAAAGTCGAACAGAGCTTCCGGGCTGGACCATCCCCTATTTAAGGCAACATGAGATCACTTTGTAGAGAGCATGCACCAACTTATTTCTATGATTTGGTCGGATGAATATATATGTCTCATGAATGGAACTTCAGCAACGCTTGCCCGGTTCACAAAAAAGGAGACTGCGCCAACTATAAAGATGTCAGCCTCCTAAACATCGCATATAAGATCCATTCTGCCGCATTGTGCTAGCGCCTGCAGTCGTTTCTCAATGCCCTGATTGGTGATTGGTGCGGTGCGGTTTTCGGTCCAAATCGATAGCCACCATCTCTTTATCAATTTTAAACATCTATAGAGACGAGCCATGTCTAGTTATGGCATGCCTGCCAAACTCACTCGTCTGTGCAGTATTACGATGGAGAAAGCTCGCTCCCACAATAAGGTCGGTAAAGGCCTAATCGAGACTTTCGATGTCAAAAAAGGATTCAGGCAAGGCGACGCGCTGTCATGTGCAAATGAGAAGAAACAAAATAGTTTCCAATAACGATGAGCATCCCAAAGGTGTCCGTGAATGAATTGGAACTATTCTCTTCTCACTGCAGATAAAGTAAAGTTCATAGTCACTATTGTATGTTTTATGTAGATACACTCTAGTTCTATATTGCATAAATGGTAATTGGACATATATCTTTCATATTTTCATGTTATAAATCTTTGTCAGCATTTATTTTTGACCAACGTTGCTTTCGCACCTTATAGTAAAATTCTTTGGAATTAAGACAATTTTTTAAAAAAATCTTCTACCTTCACTTTGTAAAAACTGTTGACGCTGTTAGAAAACATTTCTTTCTTCCCTGAGTCCTAGGGGTTACATTTTAATTTACTTTAAACTAAAAAAAAATTATCAAATCACAGTGTATGATTTTTTCAAAAAAAAAAAAATAATAATATGTCTAAAATAGTTTATACATTTTTATCGAGCAAATTATAAAATCGTACGATCTATCATCTACGCTCCTATGCATTTTCTCTCTCCTTGAAATATTTAGAACTTGGACATGTCATGTTTTTAAAATAATTAATTCAATTATACTAGCAATCTTGATTACGTATCATATTGATAAGTAAATAATACTGTTTTTTAGTTTAAAAAAAAACATATATAAAATGCAACTGTTATTAGTTTGACCTATCTGCTTAGCTACTAATTCATGATCAAACCAGCTACAGAGTTTCAACCCAAGTAGGTGTGTTGAAACTTCTTAACATCTGGACAACATTGATAAGAAATTGCTTTCTATCAAAGGTAATCAATCGAGTTCATCGAAAGAGATAAGTTCATTGACGTACCATGTTTATTTTCGCGTATGTTCACTGTTTTTTTAAGCTTGATTAAAGGAGAAAAAGTTGGTTAGAAACAGTTGAAGTTATATTTGCATGTCCCTCAAATTTTACAGATTTAAGAACAAATTTTTGATTTTCCATTTCGCTTGCGCGCAGTATCAAAGGTATCCACTGTCAGATCCCTGCTTTTACATTCGTTCGTGAGTGCGGCTTTTTAATACATTTTTTGCACGAGTAACAGTAGCTAGGTAGTACATTCGCTAAGGTCACTGTGTTTTATTTTTAATAAAATTATTGTAAAATGACAAACAAAAATTTGTTTTGATATTTTCAATATTTGATTAAATAAGTAGGTTCCTACTTACGATTTCAATGAACAAGAGGATAAGATGATCAACAAGTGGGTCAGAGTTCCTTTAACTGTCAAAATAAGTTCAAAATAATCACTTGTACTTTTGTTATATGTATGATGAAATACATCCATTAAAAGGGATCAGTCAACAATCTTTTGGCTTTTCTAATGAATTTTAAAAGCGAAAATATATTTTTCTGCATAAACAAAAACTGATGTAATATTTTTTGGGAATTACTTTTGATTATGTGATTTTTTTTTTGTTTGCTTCCGGGACATACAAAAATACAAGTTTACTTTTAAAAAATGCGATCAGCGAAACTTTAGATTATCTCTAGATATTCTAACAAAATTATAGCCCATGATGAAGTAGAAAATATTAGTGGCAATGTCAAGCATAAAAGATCAGTCATCAGTTGACACTTAATTTGATAGTTGTATTTGGAGTGGGGTCAAGCACTTAGACCTAACGTTCCATTGTACTCCTGCAAGGCAGCCCAAAATGGCTAAAGAACAACTAGTACACATCGGGATTCGAGGAAACTTAACCTTCCACCGGTTTTGGTGAAGCAAAGGAGCTCAGCTAGTTCGATTTTATTTAGATCGTCTGCATACAGGAAGTGTTTGCCGAGGGTAGCCAGTCTGGTTTTGGCAAAGGCGGGTCACAGAGCCACAGATGAAGTGAGACGTCGTTTCCGAGCTTCTAACTCTGATCCTTTTTAAATGCTCGTTGAGAGGACTGAAAGCAGTGACAAGTCCAATTAGGGCTTTCAAGTCACTTCTTCTCAGTCAAAGCTGATATTTTGATCTGCTCAGTTTGGAAGCGTCAAATAACAGTTTCTAATACCTGCATGAAGACAAATTATGCCAGTAATCGGTGTGCTGTAGACGTAAGCGCTCAGTAATTTTACTTTTGTGAAGAGATAATCAGCACCCTATGGTCGGTTAAGGGCCGACAAAGACAGGCAAGCCTCGTTATCAGATAGCAACTCCGTTCTCTGTATCTTTTACGAATGTCTTGGAAAATATATTCACAATATCGATGAACCGTTGAATGACTTTAGTTGATCATCAAACAACTACTCCTAGTTGGTAGATTACGCAAATAATGGAAAATATATTTATATATTTCCTAGACGGGTGGGTGAGATAATTGTTGTCCATGTTTTCTTTATCAACGCTTGATTTTTCTTTGACTACTACTACTACTATTATGTAAGATTTTATAATTCCCTTTTTCCTTTAATGGTTCTGTCCACCTTTGTCTCGATAAAGTCCGATTTATTTAGAATATTCCAAGCTGTAGGAGTGTTTTATATCCGAACGAGTCTTTGTTTAGTTAAAAACTAGATGTACGCTATAGCTTCAGAAATTGTTTAACAATTTTTAACATTATCCACGTTAAATGTACTAATTTTTTAAATAATTAATTCCATTTACCTACAACAGTGTGAACACTTTCGCGTAAACAATTTTAGACAGTTTGTTTTTTGTAGAACTTGTCTCAAATTCTATTCAATAGCTTGGTAATACCATTCATTTATAGAAAGTGCAATACAAAAAGCACTTTCACACATACATTTGTCAAATTCAATGGTAAAAAAAATAATTTCATGAACAGGTACCTATGCCTTACATAATTATTTGTCGTTCTAGTTTATAGCAAAAGTTTCCATCAATTCATTCAATTTGTTTCAAAATGCAAGTAATAAATATGTATCAAATGCATTCAGCATTAAGAACGCACCCGATTCTAGTGCACCTCTGACATAAATTAGGCAAAAATGCAATTGAGTTTAAGCACTAAGGGTTATTGCGAGCCGACGACGCTTAAATAAAGTCCGTGTAGGTACTGTATTACCTATCTTGCGTGAAAATGAATTCAATTAACTTAAGACAACAATAACATTTAATTAAAATTATTCACGCACGCGGCAATTTAATGGAATTTTTTTAAAATCTGCATTTACATACAATCAGCGTAGACTATCGCTCGAGTGTTTTTGTGATTATTCTTATTTTTTTTTGTACAAGAGTGTCAATGTCCCAGTCACGAATTATGCAATTAAATGTCAATGCCATTTAACTGTCATAGCGATTAGTGGCTATGTGCCAGCTAATATTATGTAGGGTCCGTTCGCGTACTCATTAGCAGACGTAAATTTAGATGAACTTTTGCTAAAAAATTACGAAAAATATAAATATATAACAGTAAAATGTACCATTTCTGGTTGTCTGGTGACAATCACGTGTTGAACTTTGACATTTCTAATTTATTCTCGCGAAAGTATAAGTTAAACTTTCGTTTAATGTGAAGAACACTCTCGTTTTTAGATAAATGATACATTTCAAAACAATTCAAACAGCACAGCGCTTTTTGCGCCTGAAAAAAAAAACGCGTTTCCATGTTAGTTAATTTGAAGTTAAACGAATTTCCTAGTGAAAACGCCTAATATGTATTTTGTTTTCTTTTATTCTTCCAGGAACTGTTCCGAAATCAACACAGATTAATCGGTTTCATCCAACAAAACATACGATTGTGTAGTAATCAAAAATTAAAAACCGCCCAATCACAAAAAGTCGACGAGGATGATCTTTATCAAATGACAACAATATCTGCACAATATCAAACAATTCCCGCACCAATCACCCACGACGATGATGTTGGGCAACTGTTTTCGGTATGACATGATTATTTTAACTCTTGAAACATCACAACTGACATTTTTGTATTTGGTTTTGTTATAGGCAAATGACTTAAGTGTTAGATTGGCAACACCACAGCAACTTCACGCAAAACCAGATGCTGATGATTTGGGTTTTGGCAAACATTTCACAGATCATATGTTGAAATGCTATTATCACCGCGCGTTGGGAGGTTGGCAAAAACCAGAGATAACACCATTGGAAAATCTAGTTATGCATCCAGCGGCAAAGGTTTTGCATTATGCTGTTGAGGTGAGTCATGATATTTTATAGGATTGTTAATTGCTAATTTAATATAATTATGTACATATATACGGTTTATTTCATTTTAAATGTACACACAGTATGTACACAGTTTGCTCTTGCTGTGATTTTACTATGTCTCACAAGATGGCTACACTTAGGTTTGTTTGTTTGTACTTTTGCACGTATAAAAAGAAGAGAAAATTCCTTTGTTTTAATACAGACATTCGACTGTTATACGGGTCCTTTTTATATAATGAAAGAACAATGTCTTAAACTAGTTAAAGGACTATTCATATGAGAGCGAATTGCAAAGGAATATTCGTTAAATCTGACATTTCATTCACATGACAACTTTTTTTGGTCGCCGAAACCCCGTGAATCTGAATTGTAAATGTTACCAGCAAGATGTGGCAATTTTTAGGTTAAGGACTGTTCACATGAGAGCGAACTGCGAATAGGCGAATCGCGAACAAATCAATTTTAATGTATTTATGAATTTATGAATAGTGAATAGTCCTTAACAGGCTGACTAATTGGAACTACTTTGGACAGGAGCTATATAAACTGTCTTAGCAATCTGGCAAATTATGTTTGTACCGAATACGCGTTATTGAAGGTAGCAAAGAAAATTAACACGCCAATAGTTTACATTACTACAGCAGAAACCGAAGGAGGAACCAATATGCGAAGACGAAGAGCCTATAAGGTCTGTCACTGTTAAAAAAAATATTCTAATAATCGCTTAATTTAATTATGGGCATACTCTTAAATAATTTTCGATAAAAGGTTTATTCATGTGGAAAGTCGCAGAGATTAATATGAATAGCCAAAGCCGGGCAAATCACCCAGCGAGGTAACCTCATATCGCCTAATATTGATACATCCAATGTCGTCCAAGTTAAAAGACTACAAAGAATAATTAAAAAAAAAATCACTAGTGCCAACTTCAACTTCAGCTTCAGAGATAAGCACTCGACAATTGATCAGATGCATTGAATCAAATACATACTCGAAGAAAAGAGTTTGGAGGGAAAAAGATACATATGTACTGACCCACATAATGTTCTTTTACATTGAGAACGTTATCACAAACAGTATGAACTTCTCACTGCGAATTAGATTTGGTAGCCGACCTGTCTTATCTGTGCTCTCCAGCAGCCAGACATTAATTAAAAATCACCAGCTTATCAGCGTCAAATAATATTTCAGATAATTCTAGTCGCTGCCTCCTAAATAGAAACTGTCAAAATTGTACCATGAAACCGTAATTAATTTGATAATGAACTTGAGTGAGGTGCCCCTTGACATGTCTCACAATTGGCCACGAATTGTGTTTTTTTTCTGATTTGTGACGTATGTGATCACGTGAATAATTTTAGACCAACTACATATGTCCTATTATGTGAAAAAATTGTTTTAAAATTAATGTTTCTTTTTATTTCAGCTTTTTGAAGGCATGAAAGCCTATCGTGGGGTCGATGGTAAAATTCGACTTTTCCGCCCTGAAATGAACATGAATCGCATGAATTTGACTGCTAAACGCTCTGGTCTTCCATCATTTGAAGGTGAAGAGTTTGTTAAGTGCTTGGCTCGATTGATTTCAATCGATCAGGAATGGGTTCCACATACAGAGGCCGCCAGTTTGTACATTCGTCCCACATTTATTGGAATTGATGTAAGTTTTTATAAAAATAAAAATATATTTTCTTAAATTAATCATCTTGTTATTATTTTTTTCTTATAGCCAACATTGGGAGTTGCATCTTCAGACTCTGCGCTACTGTACTCAATATTGTGTCCTGTAGGAAGCTATTTCAAATCCGAATCTAATGGCTCGGTGTCATTATTAGCCGATCCCAGATATACAAGGTAAGCATTTAATTTTTGTGTTTTTCTATTATATTTTTTTTGTGTATAATTTTATAATTTTAATTTACGATTCGATTTTTCGTAATGTAAAAACTATCTGTAAATTAAATCAAAGCAAATGAAGACTGTTCCATAATTTCTCAAATATCCTGGGGTCTCTGTGCAAACTATTTCCAATTACTTAAGTAGCTAAACAGGGCTATAACCGATCTATAAAAGCCCATAAGTAAAAGAAACTGATCCAGACTATTTGCAAGAAATGGGGTCTTCGTCCTAAATTAATCTACTTTTTACTGGGACGCTTGCCTATTATTATGCATTCCTCATTAATCTGGTGAAAAAAGACTAGTCAAGCGACGATGCAAAAATCACGAGTATCATTGAAGTAGTAGTTAACTGCAGCTCTAAAGGAAATTTTCTTAACCTCTCCACTGCATATTGGAATAAAGCCAGCCAGCCAGCTTCACATTTTGAACAAATTTTAGTCTGACGATCTCAGAGGTCATACCACCAACTCACGTCCAATCCATCGAACCTAAAGTCAACTATACAAAGTAACATACGCATTCGATCTCTGTGAAAAACTGGTAGCCCGCTTTACACTCGGATTGGTACGCGGACGGTTCTAAAATGTCATCAGGCCTTGGCTTGCATGCGCCAAGAACGATCTTCAAAACCTACCTTGCATTTGAATTCCAGAGAATGCTTAAGAACAAACCTTGAAAATTGACTCCTACAAATCCAACACTCAACAATTTTCATGATTTGTGTAGACTATACGTGGAAGGTCTAGAAACTGTAATGTTTAGCTCAATAAGGACAACTTCAACAGAGACCCATTTGAGTCTCACTCATTACAACATTTTTCCGGCATCTTCTATTCTAAGGTTTCTCCGAGACCTCTACCTTTTGCACCTTTATCTATTCTAAGCACAAAAGATCTTCTAAGACTAACTCAAGCCTACACCCCTCCCTCCCTCAAGTTTTTTCAAGTACACAATTTTTTCTCCTCTTTGTAAATTTAACTTACCAATCTTTTTTTAATTTGCAGGGCTTGGCCAGGTGGCGTTGGCGATCGCAAAATGGGCTCTAATTACGCTCCCACAATAAATGTACAAAAGGAGGCAGCTTCCAAGGGATTACAACAAGTCCTATGGCTTTATGGTGAAGATCATCAGCTGACTGAAGTCGGAACCATGAACATATTCATGTCATACATTAACGACGAAGGAGGTAAGTTCTGGACTGGTTTTTGTTGCCAAGAGCATGTAAAAAACGTTGTTGTTTTTTTAGAAAAGGAACTAGTCACACCGCCGCTTAATGGTCTCATTCTGCCAGGCATCATTCGAGACTCAGTTCTAGCGCTTGGCCGCCAATGGGGTAAATTTAAAGTTAGCGAGAGAAGCTTCACGATGCCCATGGTCTTGAACCTGCTTAACGAAGGACGAGTAAGTTATAAAAGAAAAACGAAAGCTATGT
Organism: Ferdinandea cuprea; assembly: GCA_963576555.1. Classification (NCBI taxonomy): domain Eukaryota; kingdom Metazoa; phylum Arthropoda; class Insecta; order Diptera; family Syrphidae; genus Ferdinandea; species Ferdinandea cuprea. The sequence goes on from OY754958.1 coordinate 138,559,116, forward strand.
TACGAAAACTAACTTTTATAATTGCTTTCCAATTACAGTTGCTTGAACTTTTTGGAACAGGTACAGCTTGCGTTGTTAGTCCAATTAGTCGAATTAATTACCTTAATCAGGATTACTACATTCCGACCATGGAACAAGAGAAGCCCATCTTTGATAAAATACGTGAAACACTATCAGACATTCAGTATGGCAAAGTCAAAAATCATCCATGGGCGGTTGCGATTGACTAATGCATTATGTATTTTATTTTTGCATAAATCAAATCAATAAATTAGTGAAATACCGATCAGTACACTTCTGCAGGCTGCAAACATAAAGCTATAAAAAAAAATCGGGCGCCTTGTGGTAACTGTATCCGCTTGCGTACCCAGAATGTGGACAATTATTTAAACCTCGAATTGAAAAAGCAATTGGAATCGCATTTATTAATTTTAGGTAATGGATGGACAAACAACTTTTTTTTTTGTTTATTGTATGCACTGAGATAGAATCTTTCTTTAGATATATGAATATTTTTCCTATTTATTTTAGTAGTTATAAATTTTAATTTTTAAGATCGGATTCTGCTGCGCACTGCAAAGTGAATACAATTTTTGTTTATTTTTTTTATAGTCGGTAATAGATGATGTTTGTAGATCCATCCATTTTGTAAAATTTATTTAAAAAAATTTCTTTTAAGCTAGAAAATATATATACAAAGAAAAAAAGAATTTACGGATCCATAGAGTGAAAAGTAGCTCAATGTTTCCTACAATAATTATTAAATATATATAGTTTCGGCAATTAGTGCCTAGTTCATTTCAACTAGAACAATTATTGACAAATATGGTTGTGAATTCTAAAATATAGAAAAAATAAAAAATAAGCATTTTCTATGTACCTCCAAAGAAAATGCAAAATTAAAACAAAATGGTTTCCATAAAATTTATGGTAAATGGTAGAATGTGTTTATGTTGTTTCTTGAGAATTTTTCTTCTTTAATTTGTTAAATTTGTTGACATTAATAATTCTCAGGGGATAAATGAATACAAAACGTACCAGAGATATGTGCATTTATTAAGTTAGTTTTACGTATTTTTGTGGCAGCAGTTTTTAAAAGTAAAGAAAAATCAATTGTATAATGATAGAATAATTTTCCTACACAAATATTTTTTAAGTGATTTTATGAAAAATTTGATGAAATAAAAACCTATTATATTTTTACAAAAGAAAATATATTTTATGTGTTTGTTTTTCTTTTTTTTAATTTAAATATAACAGTGGCAAATATGCAAGACATTTTCACATTTTGCTTAATATTTGCACAAACCTTAGCGAGGTATCCGTCGAAACGGAAAATGCTCCGATTTCCTACGATTCGAAGTTTCGACAGAAAATAAAGCACGATGAAGTGCATTTTCAATGAAATTTGTGACAGTTTGAAATCAATTTTTTCAGTTCAATGTCAGCTTATATGGTATGCACAATCCAAAAGCATTTTGTTTGTTTTGTATGTTTTAAACAACACAAGTGATAATATCCGAAATATTTGTACATAGTATAGGGTCCGCCATCTAACGTATTTTTTTTTCAACTAGTGCTTATTTCCGAATGGTAACACTTAGCTCATGTCTGATTTGATAGATAATTAGTTTTATCCTTCCGCTGAACCAATATGGCTGTGTATATGCTTGAACAACGCCGGGAAATATTGCGACATAATTGGGCCATTTTTCTTCGAAAATGAGCAAGGAGTGGCCGTTGCAGTCAATGGCGATCGTTATCGGGCCATGTTGACGGAGTTTTTGTTCACAAAAATTGAAGAGGAAGATATTGGCAACAGGACGGCGCTACGTGCCACACAGCCGAAGCTACACGCGATGTTTTGCGCCCTGTTTTTGAAGATCGCATTATCAGCCGCAGAGCTGATGTCGTTTGGCCACCGCGGAGCTGCGATTTGACACCGTTGGACTATTATTTGTGGGGTGCCGTAAAATATAAGTGTTACGCCGACATGCCAGAGACAATTGATGCTTTAAAGGACAATATTCGTGAAGCCATTGGTGAAATACAGCTGCACACAATCGATAATGTGCTTAAAAATTGGACCGATCGTGTAGGCTACTGCATGGCCAGCCGAGGCAGCCATTTGAATGAAATTATTTTCCATTATTAACCGGAAGGATTATACTTTCAAATAAAAAAAGAAATTTGAGAAAATATTCAGCAGTTTTTGTTTTATAGCATTTTCAAAAAAAAAAAAATTTATTTGGCGGACCCAGTTAGTACACCGCAGTTTTGCGTCCGGCGTTCACATACGGTTCACAAAGCTGGACAATGTACAAAAAGTATGAGGGCAAGTTGACAGCAGCTGAGATGAAGATGATTCGCATGACGGCAGGAGTAACAAAGCTTGATCGAATTAGAGGTTCCGGAATCCGAGGAAGCCTTCACGTCAAGGAACCCATCTCGAAAAAATTAAAGCACGACTGACTCAGTTGGTATTGCCAAGTTCAAAAGAGGGATCCTACGAACCCCGTCAAAAGGGCAATGGCAGTCAACGTTCCCTTATAATCGCGTAAGAGAGGCAGGCCTAAAAACTCATGGATCACACAAATGCAGAAACATCACCATTGGATTGGCCTCAATGATGAAGTGATTTAAAATAGGGATGCCTGCAGGTATTTTTTGAGGTCGAACCAGCGAACCCCACAGGCTGACCTTAGGAATGGAGTGAAGTGGGGGGGTTATGATCCCTATATTCCTGATCATAACCTCGTCGTTAAATGGAGAGAAGAAGAAGAAGTAGTTAGTATATTATTTGCATTATAAGAACTGAACATTTATTTCATTTATGTTCAAAGCTCACTGTACAAATGATAAGTAGTAAATGTAAAACGCTTTCATTTAAAATGTGGATCCAGCCATTTTGTAAAGCATTTATTTTACGCATAGTAACCATTTTTACAGCTTTCAATCGGATACTCGAATACAAACACTTCGCTATGTGCTACCAGCAAATTGGCAGCGTCTGCAGCACAAAAAAAATTAATTAAATTCCTTTACAAAGCTTATGGAGAACATAAACGGCAACAATGGGCGTTCCCGAGAAATTAGCGAATTAACTGCTCGCAGTAGGAAAAGTGCACATAGGATGGGTTACTGGTAAACTGCCGCATAAAATAGAAACTTCCTCAGATGACGTTGTATTTAAAAATGCTGCACAGTTATAAAGTCATTTATGATGAACGAAAACAATTGCCTCGACCTTTGTATTACTTCTCAAGGGATGCAAAAAGAATCCTCCAGGAGACCCCGTCGTCATATAGACCTCTTTTTCATTTGGGAAATATCAGGAAAAAATGCACTTGAATGCATCATCCGCATCAGTCTTGATGCAGCCATTGAACATGAATTAGAACAAAAAAACAGATTTTGGGAGGTACATATTATTAATGTGCATGGGGTATCACAAGGCACGGTGCTTGACACTTTTATATTGTACGTGATTTATGATGGCATTTTTAGATTGGCGGATTATCGGAAAGAACGAAGGTTTTTCTTGATGATATAGCGAAATACATCTTTACTCTTTATACCCTTATAATAAAGAGACACAGTGCGGGCATTAAGGAAATATTACAGAAAAGGAAGATAGGAAGGTTGTCGTTAAGCCTTTCGGTTTCAGCGATGCAAATGCCATATATAGATAATGGCAGAGTATAGGGGTATCGCTTTAATGACAGAAGATAGCATTTTTTTGGTCTTTGGAAGCATTAAATTCCACTCTACTGGTATTACCCCACTCAAGAATGCAGTCAAGATCGAAATTTAATGAGCTTGACATACGTTGCCGCTCCAGCTCCACGCCCGAAGATGAGCGACGTAGGCCCGGAAGTGAATATGAGAAGCTAGGGGTAAGAATGGATTGTATTAGAAGTAACCGAAAGGAGATCATTGATGAAAATGAGAAAGAGAGTCGGAGACGGAACGGAGCCTTATTTGGTGATTTGCAGACTTGAAACCTTCCACAACAACTTGTATCGAACGATCCGAAGGTAATTTCGAATTTATTGGAGAAAGGTATCATCGATTCCAAATGCACGCATTTTCGGTAAAAGAGCCTGATGCCTGTCAAATGCCTTTGAAACATCAAGCGCAACGACCTTACTTTCACCATCACGGTGAATAAATTGGTTCCACAGTGGATCTGTTGCTGCGAAAACCGTACTGCCGACCATTAAGATATTTCATAAGCTGACGATTTATCAGCGTTTCCATGACCATGGAAAGAAGGGACGTAAGTGCAATTGCTCGGTAAAAGGGCGAAGAGCAATATGGGCTGGACAAATGCTGTTTTCCATTTTCTCGGAAAGAGCCCTGAAGAATAGGACAGGTAGAAAAGCCTATACAGTGGTTTTGCCAGCCATTTCAGAACGATAGGGGATGTACCATCTGGACCAGCGGATTTGTGTATATTAAGATCTTGAAGTACTCTTGCCACTGTACGAAGGCGAAAATGGATTGGTCCCATAGAGAATTCTACGCACTCGAGTATAGGAGGATTTAAAGTACAATCTGGGAGCGATGAGCTAGCCGCAAAATGAGCAGCAAGCGGATTGGCTTTATCTGTAGAGCTGACAGCAGGATTGCCATTGTAAATGATTGTCGGGACAGATAACGAGGCTGAGTTTTTAACAATTTTCACAAATGATCAAAAGTTTCTACTACCGGTGGGGCTTTGAAGTATTGTTTGCCTCAACTTTTGGTCATAAGAGAATTTGACGCGATTAATGTAGCCATTGTAGTCATTTCTGGAGCGTTTAAACTTTTTTCTGATCTCCTCAGTTGGGTTGGCCTTAAATGGCTGAAAACTTACCTTTTTAGCCCTGATAGCTTCTTTACGTCTCAAGTCACACCACGAGTCGCAAGATTACTGGTACAAAATGTACAAAATCTGTTTCAATTAACTGAAACGTTTTATTTTAATTTGTACGAATAGCCCTAGATCTTCTTTTTTTCGATATCAATTTTAAAGTGTACAAGCTTCTGTAAATAAAACTATTCGTCTTTTATTTTCATAGACTGATATATTTGAAATTAAAAACCAACAAAACGAAAAACAATAAACAACTAAAAAAATACTATACACATTGTACGATCCGACTAAAAATATGAATAATATTGAAACCTTAAAGATACAAAAGAAAACGAATAACACAAACCGACGTATACAATACATAATTGGTTTTTATGAATAAAAATTAAATAACAATTATGTCGTCAAATATTTTATTTTACTTACTAAGGTCTAATCTAAAATATATTCTTAAAACTCTATAAACCTATCTATCAAGAATTTATGTGCAGTTGAGTGCGGATTTTTTTTTATTCTCTTTTAATATCATTTTTGTTTTCATTCTTTCTTTGTTTGTTAATTCTTTTCTTTGAATTTCTTAAATAAATAAAATTTTTTTTTTTTAAATATTACCCTTAATTACAAAGTATTAATTGTTTTCGATAAATTCATTTTGATTTAAAAAACAAAAAACGTATCTAGTTTTTTGTTTGTTTCATTATAGTTTTTGAAAAGACTTTTTAGTGATTTTTTTTATATTGTGTTTTTGTTTTTTTATTTAGAATTTAATTTTGTGTGTTTGAAATTTTAAAAATTTCCACCGGTTTCAATTTAACAATTTATTAGAAATCTATTTGATTGTGTTTGTAACATTCTCACATATATTTATAGATTATATAGTCAAATTTAACATTTTTTTCGTTTAAGTTTATGAATACATAGTTTTGATTATTTCTTATTAATTTTAATTTTATTTTAAATTTATGGCAAATCCTTGGAATATTTGTTTTTTTTTTTCTTAGAAAAACATTTTATTAAAAAAAGGATACATGTTCTAGAACTATACTTTTTGTCATGTATTATTATTAATTTTTTGTTCAAAAAAGTTTGTGAAAAAAGTGTAAATTTCTTTTGAATTATTTTTTGTCATGAATGATAATATTTTTTTTTTTTTTTGTTGTTGACCGAATGTTAGAAGTGAATTAATGGCGAAAATGTGATGTTTTTAAGACAATTCGGAAAGCTTAATAGAAAGTTACCAACCCGCTGGTTTATAGTGAAACTGTTATGTAGGTTGTCTTTTATGGTTTAAGTCCGTGTTATAATCATTGGCTACAATTTAAGAACCCTTAAAAACATACATCGAGTTTTCCTTAAATTCTCCGTTTTTATCCGATACTGTAGATTGAATCTTTTTTATGTACCACTATGAACCACTATGAATGAACAGACGAAAGATACTAAGCCGCAGTTGTGCCTATATATTTAAGGTACAATGTTTGACGACAAATTTACTACATGCAGTACTACATTTAAGGTACTTTGCATGTCAGCTTGGTCGAAAAATATGTTTTAACGTTCTCACGTCAAAAAACGTGTATATTGCTAAATTTTTTTTCGTCAGTCCTAAAAAGTCGCAAAAGAAAGGCAGGGATCGGGATAGATGCATCACGGAGAGCAACAGCATTTTATTGTTCTCAGCGACATATTTATCCGTAATCGGAGCCTCTGACAATACTTTATTTGAAATTATTGAGAATATATTTTTTTTTTCAAATTCTAATATTAACCATACAATATTTTACACCCTGTAATTATAATATTTTGGAATAAAATCGTCTTCTAACATCGAAACAGACAGTGTTTTTATTTTCTTCGAAGCGAAGACTCGTAAGTCTATTTCAAAAATCAAATTTATTCACTTCACTCATTTTTAGTTCTTCTCGAGGAAAAAAGCAAAGAAACAAAAGTTTTGGAAAACGTATTGCGATTTAGGTAATAAAACGGTGATATTCCTAAATCTAATATAAATATTGAAAGTACATATAAATCATCCATCAGCAAATAAAGAATTACGTCCTAGATCACGAAAATTAGTTAAAGTGAATGAATAAATAGTCACTAAAAAAAGAGTGGCAAATAATATGAAAGACAAAATGAATCCGAGGGAAATAATTAAAATAATTCACATTTCAATAGTTATGCTATAAAGCCTCATAGTTCACACAATGGTGTGAAATCTTAATAAGATGAAGAAGCACTTTACGAAGAAAATTCCGTCAAATCGAAAATTTCGAGTATCGAAAGAGATATGCTTAATGCATTATCTCTGTATTAAAAAAAAGAGAAATACATAGCTTCTCTCATATGTTAACAGAAAATACAAGTTATGGTTATCCGGACTGTATCATGTCCAAACACCTATTGTCACGGACGCCGCAAAATATTTCTTGGTTTTTTTTAGAATTATTGACAGTTTAGTTTTAATTTTGTTAAATTTGTTTTATTTTAATTGGCGCCCAACTTTACTAAGCCCACCGGTACAAAGCCCTCATATGAAAGGGGAACAACTCAAAAAACAATATGTTTGACAATAGGTTTGACCCACCGAACCAATCTAACTAGTTACGAGAACATGGCTTTCAGATGTTGACTCAGGCAGAAGTCTCACTTATTCTATCCACACGTCGAATTCACCACCGCCATTCTCAAAGCATACATTTTTTGGGAACTTTGATGACTTCAACGAAGTAAAGACAAAGGAGGAAGGTCTAATTGAAGCCAATAAGACAAATAGTAATTAACACAAACAGTTAACGTATTATTAATAGCTGTTTGTGTTTGTGTTGATTCCGATGACATATTTGCACTCATTGTAAACCTCAGTCACTTTAGAAAAACCTTATAAACTAAGAAATTGAAGATGTGTTGCAACACTTCAAAAATATGAAGAAAAATAGTTCAGATTCGATGAAACCACGAAGGTAAGAATAAGATATTTCAATACATTGATAATGTTCAATAATTTCAGAACTATTTGTAATGAAGTTTTATCTGAGGTTTCATTAGTCTCAAATGATAATAGATCCGCATCTTTTGTAGATATGAGTCAAATCTCATCTATGGATCCTCTTGAAACGACTTCTTCTTCAACTCCAACAAAAAAGAAAAATTATACCACCGTTAGAACGTCTGTGTAATAAGTTTGGAGAGACCTTAAAAAAATTAAAGATAGCCTATTTAGGCCCCATTTATTCAGATATTGTAGTTTTAGCTAAAACCGTCCATTAAACGCATATTTATTTTCTAATCATTCACTCTCCATAACTTGAATGGCGCCTTTAAATTTAAATGAGTTTTAAAATAGTCGCAGGGATTTTTTAATCATTTTGACAGATTAAATTTTAAATAATAGAAAGTTTTGAATAAAACCAAATTTAAAAGAAAAAAAAAATGTCGAATAGAATGTCGAAGGAAAATGTTCTTATTCAGAGCGTTTCAACAATTATTCAAAATAAGAAAACAGATGCATATACTATAAAATAAAAACAACGCGTTTGGGACATAATCGAATATGAATTCAACTCGTTATATCCGAATGTTGTAAGTGCTGTATAATGTTTTCTGCTTGCAATATTTCTTTTTTAAAAACAGGTGTATATTCATTTGTTGCAGACTCGACCGAGCAAAACTCTAAAGGACAAATATACAAACATCAAAACAACACTGCAAACAACTTGCAGCTGAAAAAACGAGCCGCAAAGTAACTGATGAATTTAAAAAAAAATTGCAGAATCGCGTCCAAGAAGTGAAGCAATGACTGAATTGGCTTATCTGATATGAGTTTCAATACATGGTACGCCGGCAACTTTTGATGATGATGAATCTTGATAATTCTGCAACTGTTGAAAATGTTATAATTGTGGATACGAATTTATCATCAACATTATCTGAACCATCGACAAGCAAATCTTGGTCGAAATGTACACCTACGATGCTACGTAAACCCAACAGTGCTCAACTAAGGCGACCTACATCAATTATATCATCATCAAGAAGCAATAAGAAAGATGTTTTAAAAAAAACTTGATTGAGAGGGAGTTGCAAATGCGTGAAATTGACCACCAAGAACGGATGAGCCAACAGCAGAAAGAACACCAAGTACGAGTTACATGGTAACCCTATAAACCTACGGCACCCAATACTGATATCGATGCCAACACACAGATATCCGCTGCTATACCACTGTGTGTGATTAATAACAGCACACATAACAACAGGCATTATCTCTATTCCCCAAAACAACCAAATAACATCCACCCAAAATCACCTGACATGAGTTATGTAACAGCAGCAGCCTATTGGCATGTTCTACCGACCTGCTGCATCGGCTTGGCCTTGAGTATGCGAGTACTATGGAAGTTATTTTTTCGGCTAGAAGTACAGTCAGTCTGGATTCATTTTTATAAGACAAAGATATAAAAAATAAAGACAAATTTGTGAATAATAAAAATAACCTAGTTCATGTATGCTGAATCAGGTGATTTCAAGACCAAAATCGAGTTGCGCAATTTAAAAATAGCAAAGCTTAGAAAAGTCACGCGACAATATTTGTAATTTTCATGTTGGCCGAACACACTGCTTGTATGTTACAAGAGTACCGCATACCCTTCCGATTGCGATAGTTTTCTGCATCCTCGGCACCAGGAGATTGGATTTTTAAATAAGTGTGCAATTAATTGCATCAAATGTGCATCAGCTGTTAGCTGCTGACCGCCAATCGCGTCTAACATACGCTCAAGTCATCCTTAATCACCACCAAGAGGAAGATGATTTTTCATCAAAAATAATCATGAGTGATGAGGCCCATTTCCATCTTAGCAGGAACGTAAATAAGCAAAATTTACGCTTCTGGGGCACTGAAAATACGCGTGTAACCCACGAAGAGCCATTACACCCGCTCAAAGTCACTGTATGGTGTGCTGTTTTCGCTGGAGGAGTCATCGGACCTTTTTTCTTCGAAGACGTCGCGGGCCAAATGGTTACTGTGAATGGTGAGCGCTACAGAGCAATGATCAACGAGTTCTTTTTGCCGCAACTTGATGAATTGGGATTGGAAAACATGTGGTTCCAACCGATATACTGAAGGATGCATTTCCCGGGCGCTTAATCTCCCGTTTTGGCGATTTGCACTGGCCAGCAAGATCGCCTGATTTGACCGCTCCAGACTTCTTTTTGTGGGACTTTTTGAAGTCGGGGGTTTATGTCAACAAGCCTCAGACTCTTGCAGCTCTTAAAGACAATATCCGTCAAGAAGTTTTGGCCGGAAGTTTTGGCCAAAGTGATGGAAAATGTCATAAAAAGGGCTCAAATGACAATCAACTGTGGCGGCGGCCATTTACATGACATCATATTCTCGACTTGATGTAAAAAAAATTAAAAGACCAAATAAAAATAATCCACAAGAAGAATCAAAGTTTTTCATATTTTTTTAAATTACAGCCAAAAAACATCGAAAGGTTATTTTTGCGCCACTTTGTATTAGATGATGTGACTGATGGTCATAACCCACCATTTATTTCCCCGTTCCGAATCCTCCCAATCCATATAGTAGCTAGGACAGGAAGATGATACCATCATCTTTATTAAATATGTAGCGGCCATCCTAAAAATATATATATGTGAACAGTATTTACCTAATTTGCCCTATGTATCATTCACATTTCATTTTTCTTTTCATTCATTGTTGTACCTTAAATTGCACTTCCTAGAATTATTAAATTTCTGAAAGTACTTTAAAAATGAATTACATAAATTAATTAATAATAATCAATTGCATAAATTTGACAATTACCTTAAATTAATTAATACATTTCATTTAACATTTTATATTTACTAAGTATTCACTTCATTCCCTTATGTTAAATAAAAAGTGCTATGCACCATACCCATAAGGTATATTCACATATGTAACACGAAGTCATTTCATACACAGAATTGTTAAGGTTGATTGATTTACCTTGTTTCATATACTTCACTTTGTCTTCGAACAATTCTGGGTATAAAAGGGCGGCGTGAACCAGCATAAATCGCAGTCTGTTGAATGATCTAGCAAGGTTTGCACACAACGAATAGTTGGAGCCGCCTTTAGTAATTCATACGATTGTATCAGTAGGGTGTTCAGTGGACAGGTTGAATAAGGAATTGGTCGCCTGGCCCTGAGTTAATATTTTTGCGACGAATAAAAGAAAATTAAAATTTAACTACGTCTACTTTTTTATTAATAACGGATATAACATTCGGTCCGCTTCAAATATAATAAAATTGTGTATCGCTACACAAGCCAAGATAATTTTTTTTTTTCCAAATCGCGTGCTTTGGTTAAGATATTTATCCCTTCCAGATGCAATATCTTTAATTTGTTTAATGTTTTGAATTTATTTTCCATTAAATGTAGTTATTTTTTACGTATTGAACAAACCGTTTCGAGGATAACTTCAATTGCAAACTTTAAATATAAATTGTCCTGTGAATGCACTCATTAAAACCAAAAACCCCGTTTCTTTGCCTGAGTACTGCATTTCACTTCGAAACCATTTTTTATTTAACTTCGAAAGTGTCTATTCGAATATTGGCACCGTTACTTTACCGTACAAGCGAGGAGTATTTTTAAAATTCATAAGAAAATAAAGCGAAGAAAAGAAAAGACTGTAATTTTAAGCACCCGAAAGTGGGTTTAATAAAGAAATTTAAAGTAAAGCTTAAAACCAGTAATCTTTAATTATTAAGTGTTGATAAAATTTATAGTCATAAAAAGGAGGTAGTGACAAACAGAATGTAAACAATTTGTTTGATTTATTTCCTTAATTTTGCTTAAGTTCATTATGGGTAACTAGAACTTTTGAGAGAAATTCGGTTAAGGTTAATCGCCCTTTATTCCTCACATCCATAATTCTCAGCTTAGTTGAGTTTAATCTAACCTTGACGTGTATAGAAGAGAATAAAGTTCATATTGAAAAGGTGAAAGCGGTGCTTTCATTGCGATAATACAAAGTGTCAAGACGGGACATTCAAGGGCCGTGAAAACTATAAACGCATTATAATGTACACCCCTTGTCAAAAAAAGCGCCCTACCGAACATTTTTATTACTTCCTAGGTTCTATTGCAGTGCGCAAAGTGCTATTAGATTAGTTAAGGAATTTTACAATGGTTTTAAGTGAAAGAGATAAAGGACCGATTCTCGCTCCAATAGAAAAATCGCAGACAGTGTGGGCTGCCACGAAAGCACTGTGAGACCGCTTTTAAGGAAATTAAGCTCGACGGGCAGTTTTTCATTTTCTTTAGATGAAGAATTTTGCAAGCAAGTCTTTGAGCAATCGTTCAGCGGCGTGTTGGAGAATAAAGATTTCGTGCAAATAGCTTCAACTTCTCAACAGGCACAGGAAGAGAAGCAGAAAGCGGTGTGGTTAGAAAAAGACTGCCAACTGCTCATAACTGTCTAAATAGATGTGCACCCGAAATTGGGCAAAAATGTAGAGGTGAAGACGAAGCGTAGGCTGTGGGAGTTGATAGCAAAAAAAATGTAGCAGCATGGATACTCCTACTCTCGGAAGCAATTCTGTAAGATGCGGGAATTAACTCCTTTACAGGAAGATTGAACAGAAAGCATAAAATGTTACTTTCTCATATTTATTTACTTAGAAATATTAACAGTTGAATCCAGTGTAAGCGAGACTGCTGCTGTAGAATAAGACTCCTATTTGCCCAAAAAAGAACACCACCGTGGCAGCAGAACTGAGGAAGTGGAGGAAGGAATTTGCTGAAAACAGGAGTTTAAGTGGAATAAAGAGCGGACTCTCGAAATGAAAAAAACAAAGAGAGCAAAAGCAAAAGTTGTAAACAATAAGGCCATATTAATGCTCTCTCAAAATTCTGCCCGAAACCGTTTTTAAATAGAGCAGCAAAACAATGTTATTGTAATACATAAAATATCGTAATCAAAAAATAAATGTAAAGAAGTCTTTTAATTGGAAGCAAAAGCGTTTCTAAATCAAAACATTGGTGACCCGACGTGATAGCAGATATTACGCGTAGATTTGCTTGCCCCATTCAGCGTCTCATAACCATCGTAGTTGGATTGACTTAATTCCACTCTCGATAACGCAGAGAACATATAATATTAAATATATAAGTTAACGCCCAGAAGATTGACCGAAGCATAAGTCAATCAGCTTCCACTAAATCATAGTACTCGTGCACCTACGGGATCGCATTGCACTTCATTTTCCCCGAAACCTAAATCAGCAATTCCCACAGCTCTCAACCGAGCACATTCAAATTCCGTGGAAACCACCGACTCAGCGTCTGCATTCACCTGCGATACCTTTGTTTGCCTTAGCCTATAAATACTTGCAACGAATAGATTAAGTTTGAGACACAATAAAGAGCTCTTGCTCCGAAAAAAATATTTTTTTTTTAAAGCGTTTGAATTTAAAAAACCATAATTTATAGGCCAGGAAAGATTGCTAAATGTATAAAGGATCTTAGTTTTCTTGAGTGCGGAATCTGTGTACAAGTGCTGGAAAAAAAGGGTTTTTTAAACAAAATTGGAGTCAACTTGATCCCAATCAGGCACTACCTTAGTGAGAATCGCCACGGATTATATCGACTTATCATTAAGTTCAGATGAAAACGACGTCACTCGCAACGAAACGCAACTGAAGGTTCATCTACTGTAAGTTCGGTCACGGGTATGGGATATCATCGGCAGGGTCCATACTTTAATTCATTGGGGACAAGAATAAGGATAAATACAGTTACTTGGGACAAAACAGGGTACCTGTGACCAATGATGAACATAGAAAACTGCACCATATTGGGGAGAAAGGTACAGTTCTCAGATAAAACAATAATACAATACATTCTCACGGAATTAAATGACTCTTTGATGAGTTCAAGTTCTAGCCGCTGGTATTTTCAAAGATAGTGTGGAGCTTTTAAACAAAATAAAAATATTTGATACCACTCGGGGTAATTTATGGCAAAGTTGAGTTAAGTGGTTAAGGATTACAAGACATCAGAAAAGAAATATAGGGTCCATGGTACTTATGACTGTTATCATAAGACAATTTTTATTAAAAAGATTAACCCTGTGGGTCAAAAATTTGCCTAAAACATTTTGTGTGTAGTAATTCTAATATATTAATTGGCAAGTTCCAGAATCTGAAGAAGCCTCGACGTCAAAAATTTATCTCAAACTCAGTTGGTATTTCCATGTTCGAAGGAATGACTCTACGAACCCGTCAAAAAGGCAATGTCAACCATCGTTCGTATAAGTTAACGCTGAACACCATTATTTCCCACACATTCCACCGCAATAGACGTTCCCACATATTCCGGACATCCTACACCTGCACGCGCAACATAATTCCGTTGGGCACTTGAACATGCTCCAACGACATGATGCTGACTCGCCGTCTACCTAACTCCATTCGACACCAAATTCCAATTGCTGCACACGGCAACCATCAACAATAGAGCAAATAGAAGGTTTCTTTCGAGTATGTTTGGAAAATGTAAATTAGTCTTAAGTTTAGTTCTAATAAATAAAGAGGCTTCTCCTCAAACAAAAAAAATATTTTTTTAAGTTTTTTTAACTAGTAATATTTTAATTTATACAAGCCCGAAAAATTAGCTATCCCTTACAGGACGAAAACACCCAGCAAAAGTAGCCCAATATAGGAGATTGTCTAGAATCGACATTTTATCTGCGCAACTGATGTGCATACGAGCATACTACAGAGCAGTTAACAACAGATGGCCAGATGGTGCGTAATAAAATCGATAGCAAAAGACCTAAGTCAATACCATCACGGCGCAACAAAGAAGCAGAGAAAGAGGAGCTGCCGATAACCCGATCGCTTGCGAGACGATGCCATGCGACCTGCGACCGAAATTCGATGCAGGCAAACGGCAGCATTATACGTTAACGTCAATCATGTTACGAACAGCAACACACGCGAGTAACATATGCAAGCACAACGCCACCAATTACGGTCAGTCCCCCGAAGCCACCAAGAATTGGGTCACCAACAGCAACGGTCATTTCCATGACATCAGCAGCCGATACTGAAACTAATAAAGCTGACTCTACAACATCAACCTATAAAAGGGGAGAACCAATAAACACCAATAGACCAGTATTTCGATTATAACCATTGTTGACTGCAGCGACGCTAAGGACAGCGGGTCAGCATTGGTTCGGTTTAGTAGTTAAGCTAAAGAAATAAATAAGGTCCCTGTTGACCAAAAGATATAAAAAAGTTTGTTTTTTTTATCTCGCGGCGCAACGTAAAACGTTACTCGCGCAACCCAACACCGACCAGCGACACGCGAGTTACATCCGGCAAATAACCCCCTCTCACCACACCTGTTCCAGAACCCCAGCACGTGTAACAGTTGACCGCTGTTACCCTTTAGTAATAAGTGATGACTTTGTAAATTATGTATTTACCTAGAACTGTAATTGCACAAGTGACCCCAAGAATTGCAACGCAAGCGTCTGGAATTTACCCAACGGATGTTCCAATTCTTGGAAATCACTGGTGCAAGTTAAGTATCGAATATTGATAATTTTGTAATCAAATTATTGTTTGTTAATCTTCAGAACCGAAAGGTTCAATTTGTCTGAATAAATATTTTTTTAAGTAAACTGCTAAATTAATATTTTAACTCGCGCAACGATAACATTCATCGGTAGACATGTCGTCAGCAAATTAGGCGAACACAAATACCTGCAATAACAAGAAGTGTATCGTGGGAACAAAGCCGACGTCAGCATTATGCTGACATACTTAAGTTTAGATGTAAGGTATTGAAATTATTGTTAGTTTAGTTTTTAAGTAACCACAGAAGCGGACGGAAGTTGAATAAATATATTTTTTTTAAGAAAAAAACTTTAAAGAGTTTAATTTATATAAGTTAACACAACAGATACGAAAACCAAACGCAGATGAGAAAGGCACAGCATTCCATTCCCAGCTAACACCACCTCAATGCACCTGCACCTGGACTAAATTTTTAAATCAGTTCAATTGTAAGCTTCTTCAAATAGAGATATTTTTTTTAATAAAAACCTAGATATAGTTTTTAACTTACGTTACGTTGACCCCTCGTCCGGTCTGCAATCAAACTGAACACATTAACCCATAACTCTTAAATTCTAAGAATAAATATTATTGCCTAAGTATAAAATATAACTTAACAACTCAGCAAACAATCAAATTAATTCCAAGAATTATTATAACTGTAAAACACTGTAATAAACACCTTAGTCAGCAGTAGCTTCAAAATCAATTTGTAAATCTAAAGCAGAAATAAAAATTCAGTATCAAGTTGACATTACACCTAAAACGTTTGTTTTTTTTTTCACTAACTCCGTCTCCCACGACGATATTCGCGCGAGTTACGACGCCCACCTGATCCTCCGTCGCCCCCTAAGCCTACAAACACTACACACGCCGATGTTATCTTGCAATCCAAGGACATTCACCTGTTCTTCCGTCACCTGTAAACCATCGAAAAGTACACCTACCGATTAAATTTCTGCAATCACAGTAACAACATCAGAACCTTGAACAGGTCAGCCGCAGCCAAACACCATCAATGACCAACAAGGTCTGCAGAAATCGGAAGTACAACATGACCCACACCTGCTGCTTCCTGAGTTTTTCTTATTCAACAAAAATTATTAATTGTAAATTGCTTAGTTTGTAAGATTAGACTAAAAATAATTGTAAAATCAAAATTCAGAATCAATTAAAGTTTGTACGTGAAATTAGAAAAATTGTTTTTTCTTTCGATCTCAGTGGTTCCGCAATTATAATTCGCGCGCCGACCAGGAACACGCGCAACAATTATTACCAATCATCTGTAGAGGGCGTAGACATGTCGTCAGCACATTAATTTGAATGTGCAATACCTGAGATCGTGCTCCGTGGGAATAGTGCCGACGTCGTCATTAATGCAGAACAACGGTGGCTTAGGTTTCAAGTAGTACAATTATGTTATTTCGTTAAAAAAAAACTAAAAATAGTTTAATTTATACCAGAGCAAAAATGACGAGCCACACTTTATGTGTAAAACCTGTGCAGTGCAGTTCAACCACCCTTTTTTAGAGAAAATTAAATATCATTTACTTTTTTTTAGATTTAACAGTACGTTTTTCTTTTTGAAAAAAAAAACGCAATTGTAAGACTGACTTAAAGCTATTGATTAAAAAAATACGATGAAAGGGTTACTTTACTGCAGCAATCAAGAAAATTTAATGCAAGCTATACAAATCTTACATTAGACGACTGTCAGCATGATCAGATATCGTTCCCATTTATCATCGATGCACACATACAGGTGCGGTCCTCTCACATTATAAAATTATTCCCGCAGAATAAGTTGCTGACTGATCTTTTTAGTTAGTAAATTATAAGTGTTAATAGACATATGATTACGTTCAAGTTAATCACGTAATCATTTAATTTGCTACCACCCACCAGAGGGGGTAAGGAGCATTTAATGAAAACTCAACTCTGGAAACAGGAGGTTCCAGGTCTAAATAACTGTAATCATAGATACAACAATAGGTTGTAACAATCCATTAAGGACAATAATATATTTAGAAGTTAGAGCAATAACTCGGAGCCATTAAGAAAGAGCATTAATTATTCTGGTATAATAACAATTCTTGTGTTTACAATATCACGGTATTTCAGTAAATTTTAGGATATACCAACATAATTGCATAGCGGAACCTATAGACGTCTATCTCCATTTTTATGATATTTGAGATAAGGTAGAACACCGTTGAAAGTTAAAAGCCCACAACGGATTACCACTTAATAAAATTTAAGAGCCACTACCATGACGGAATTCAAAAAAAAAATTAAAGTTGTAGCGGCCATCCTAAATATATATAAGGTGGCGCAAAAGTAATCCTCGTATCAGAAAAAAGGCACAACGTGAATTTCGTCGCAGATTTCCTAGCCGTCCAACGCCTACTGGTGAAACACTGCGACGTTTAGCCGCTCGCCTTGAAGAGACTGGCACAACACGAGATGCTGCCAGGCGTGGCAGACCCCGGAGTAGCCGTTCTGCAAAGAATATTGCTGCTGTAGCCGAAGATGTCATGGAAGCGCCGTCGACATCGACCAGACGACGTGCCACGCAAATGGGTATCAGTCGACGGTCTTTACAGCGAATTTTAGTACAAGATTTGAAGATGTTTCCGTACAAAGTCCAGACGGTGCATCAGCTTTTATTTGCTGACCGCCAATCGCGTCTAACATACGCTCAAGCCATCCTTAATCACCACCAAGAGGAAGATGATTTTTCATCAAAAATAATCATGAGTGATGAGGCCCATTTCCATCTTAGCGGGTACGCAAATAAGCAAAATTTACGCTTCTGGGGCACTGAAAATCCGCGTGTAACCCACGAAGAGCCATTACACCCGCTCAAAGTCACTGTATGGTGTGCTGTTTTCGCTGGAGGAGTCATCGGACCTTTTTTCTTCGAAGACGTCGCGGGCCAAACGGTTACTGTGAATGGTGAGCGCTACAGAGCAATGATCAACGAGTTCTTTTTGCCGCAACTTGATGAATTGGGATTGGAAAACATGTGGTTCCAACCGATATGCTGGCGATTTGCACTGGCCAGCAAGATCGCCTGATTTGACCGCTCCAGACTTCTTTTTGTGGGGCTTTTTGAAGTCGCGGGTTTATATTAACAAGCCTCAGACTCTTGCAGCTCTTAAAGACAATATCCGTCAAGATGTGAGGACCTATCGCCGGAAGTTTTGGCCAAAGTGATGGAAAATGCCATAAAAAGGGCTCAAATGACAATCAACTGTGGCGGCGGCCATTTACGTGACATCATATTCTCGACGTGATGTAAAAAAAAATTAAAAGACCAAATAAAAATAATCCACAAGAAGAATCAAAGTTTTTAATTTTTTTTTAAATTACAGCCAAAAAACATCGGAAGGCTTTTTTTGCGCCACCTTGTATAAACTATCAAGTTCGTATCGTAATTGACTATCGAAAGTTGAACGAAATAACTCAATATTAGACAAACTTGGAAAGTCACAATACTTCACCCCATTAGACCCTGCTAATAGCCTTTGCCAGATCTTGATCAAAGAAGAAGATCGTAAAAAGACAGCTTTTGTCACCCCCGACGGATTATATGTATTTATATGCCATTCAGTTTAAAGAATACCCCGATGTACAGACTGATGAATAGAATATAAGACGTGTGTTATGTATTTGGATGACATCCTCATCTTTAGCACGTCAAAGCTATAATAAACATTTACTCTGACAACAGATGCATCCAATTATGCGATTGGCGCAGTAATCTCGCAAAGAGGACACCCTATATGCTACACATCGCGTACTCTCAATAAGCACGAAATCAATTACTCCGCTACGGACAAGGGATTCGTAGCAATAATGTGGTCTTATTATATTACTTTAGACCTTAACTCTAGAGTAATAAGATTAGGATTTCTACAGACCACCAGCCATTTAAGTATCTTCCTGCTAAAAAGGAAAAGATCTGTCGCCTAGACATCAACGGTGGCTTCAAAAACTTAGAGAATATCAATTTGAAATAGAGTACATTAAAGGTAAAGAAAACACGGTAGCACAATTATTCTTTAACTTAACCCTGTCCTCCTCTCTCTTAGAGGACGCCCTGTCCTCTCTACGAGGACAGGTTGGACAAGCAATTGGCCACCAGGACCTGAGTTATTTTCTTACTATTATTGTCAAGCGTTTAATATTTTTTTCGAATCGAGAATAAAGAAAAAATCATTCAAGCTAACACTACGCTTTTCTTTTTCATCCATCATAACATCAAATCGCTTCAGAAATAGAATTTAAGAAAGACGTATCATATAAAATAAATGTAATTTTAATTGTAATAATGTTTTCAATATGGTCATGCCTTTGTTGTATACAACAAAAAAGGATACGAGTTAACATAAATAATAAAATTCAGTAAAATTTCAGAGAGAAGTTACATACATATATGTATGCAAACGCCAGCAACATTGCCAGCACCGGACGATAACTATGATACCTTTATCCGGTCAATAACTTTAAGTTGATCAGGTATTTCATCATTTCCTAGAATTAATAATTATTGCAATACTGTCGATTCCACAGAAAATAAGTGTGCTTGTAAAATCCCTGGCATTACGTCTGCCGAATAATAATGTGCACAAAATGTGTGTAGTATCCCGAATTATTGCTTGTAAGACAGTACCTCTTTGAATAAACTCTTCCTTGCCAAAATAGTGATTGTGTTTTTTTTTATTATAACCCAGCAATTGCCTACGGCAACTAGAGTGTACCGCAACCCACCGCAACCCACCCCACATACTCCGATAACCTCAAGAATTGAAGAAGATCTGAATGATATCAGGAAACTTTCAGACTGCGTCAAGAACTTGCAAGTGTTCGACGGTAACGCAGTCCAATATATTTCATGAGTCCACAATGTGGAGTCCATACTTAAAGACTATGATATAGTAAAGCACAAGCCCATTTATAGAGCCATTTTACAACACATACGCCAAAAGGTACGAGGGCCGGCCAATCCCGCTCTCATATCATACAATATTTTTGACGAAAATTGGCTCACAAAAAGAAATGCTTATCGCTTAATTATACAGACAAGCGAGATGTTAACCATAGAAACAGAGCATTGGATACCTTCATTAGATGTCTCAACGGAGACGCCTCTAGAACGCTTGTAATACAGGTTACGTAGCCAATATCGGCGCATGTTCGCTAGCCGAGTCTCTCAACTTTAGATTCATAATTCTAGATAGGTAAAGGGACACACCGTCGTCCAAGGTCAAGAGCATAGAATAATACAGCCAATTATATGGGATTGCCGGTTCATAAAATGTGTAAAAGTGCTGCAAAGAAGCATTTTCATTGCAGGAGTTCGGCAGCACTTGTGTTCATCAAAGAAAATTGACAGTCAGCATTCTGTCAATTCGGCATGTGTTTCTGTTTTGTTGCCCAAATATAGCAAGGGAGATTGGACTTTGAAGCGAGCGAACCTTGGACAAGAAAGAAAAATTTTGCAATAACGGAAAATTAAAGTGAATTAATTAAATAAAACCAAATTCAAAAGTTAAAGAATATTAAAAAAATTTACTCACAAGTGAATGCTCATAAAGCAGTGGATTAAAAAGCAAAATAAAAACAAAACCACGTGTAATGCTAATTGCGCACTTTACCACAGCCCCTTATGGGGGGCATTACAAAAAACACAGTTCTCCTCTGGGAGTGCTTCTGCACATTCCTCAATAAAATGAGACATTAAAGCAGCACGCTTGCTGCTATTTCTGAAATATAACAGAAAGGAAATGGACATCTCTAACCTCAAAACTTGGCCCAACGTCCGCCAAGAGAACAAAGAAGCATGGCTCGCCATCACCACCAACCGGCGTTTCGGTTCACTCATCAATGTAAAGCACGGACCAAACAGACGAAAACCCATATGCAATTTTGGGTGAAATAAACATCGTTTGCAACTTAAGTCACGGCGCAAGAAGGAGAACGCAGCTCAAAATTCCAGACCAGCCCACAGTCGACTGGTCGACGCCAGCACAATCTATTAGAGACACAGGAAGAGACGCAGCAACACCACAACATGAAAGTCCACGTACGACTGCAGGATACCACACCGCCACAACCAACAATAGAGCAACCAGACCCAACTTCCACACCAACGGCAGCAGTTTCACGGACAGCAACAATAGCAGCAGAGGCATCATCGGCAGCAGTATCATCCACCAATATTTATGTTTGACGCGGATACAAAAAAACTCGCGGCGGATTTACACGATTAGTCCAAAGTAGTACCATTCAATTTTAAATTAATTTCCTGTAACAGAAATAAGACTAAGCTTTTGGTAGATGAACCAGGGGTCCACCGGGAGATTATGTAATCTCTCAGAAAGCGTTTTCATTCACTTTAAAGGAAAACAAAACAGTGGACTTAATTCTCAATATCAAATATCTTCTGATTTCCTTATTGACGAGGTGTTTAACTAGATCGATAAGTAGAAAAAGATTTTAATTTTGAAACTATTAGGTCGAAGAAAGAAGTAATAAATTATAACCTTTTTGTTGTCAAATTCATCCCGGGTAAATCGGCAGACGAGGTCTTAAAGATACGACCACTTTTTCATTTCCAGGTCTTTTTCGTGTTCAGTAACATGAACACTTCAAGCTCACATATGTATTTTAAAGATAAGCAGAAGCAATGTCCCATCATAAAACTTTGCTACAGTGACTGTATTTGGTCTCAGATAAAGTTATTAAAAAGTGTCGATAAAGACGTATGTAGGATTCGCTGTTTGGAATTGGAAGAGCGAGGTTGTGCCTTCCTGTTTTTTTTTTTCAAGTGCTAAACGTTTGAATGGTAATTGTAAATCAATGTAGAAAGTGTTATAAAAAAGAAATTAAATAAGAAAAAGTACTTGCTGCTGTTCAGAACGAACTTCTATGGCAACCCTAGCCGACCAATGGCAACAGCTAACAAACAGAAGCAAACGATCGCTTTCTCCGCATGAACGATCACGATGGAGAAAAACCATCACCAACATAACGGGGGTTGCGACCGAAAAGAAGAAATCCACCGATATATTGATAAGCGAGCAAAGGAGCAACATCATCACTCGTATTTGAGCAGCCGTCCAGAGCAGTCGTGCATTAATTTCAGTCCAATATTTATAAAATTATAAAATATATTGTGATACTTAAGTTTCGCATTTTTCTTCAACAAGTTATAAAACTGCTGCAGTCAGTTACAAATAATACAAATAAAGCAAAGATTATCAAGCAACAGTGGAAATTTACCACGTGAGTTTCCATTTTTTTTTGTCCCCATCCGGTTTGAAATGGGACCGCACAAGCGAGGGTCTTTAAATAAAATCAAACAAGAATCTATCTGGACCAAAAAATTACAAGAATATTGGCGCGCTTTCCACCATTTACGGCGTAAAATATTTCGTGGAGAGTTTCGGCGCTTAAACATGCAAAAACAAAGACAAAAATCCCTTAGTGGGGAAACAAATTCTACAGTAAGCCACATTAGTAGCCCAAAAAAAATGGATGCAGCATTACAGCTGCTAATACATAAAAACACAAAGCTACACACACCAAAGCTGAACGTCTCAGCACCAACTACAGCTGGCATAATCAATGAACCCCAACCTCAACGATGGAGTCGGGATGGCGAGAAGAAGGGTACAAACGCTCGCGCACAATATCTGCAAGCAGCAACGAGTCCACGGACAAATATACCAGAAAGGTAGGCAATCGTTTTACAATCCTTAACAATCTACATATCAAAGCCAGCCATCAACTATAACCTTTTGTTAAGCACTAAAAAACTAGAATGTGGCGAGAATGAACCATGAACCCTGAATCATTGAACCGTTTTTCTTCGCAAATGAGGCGAACGGTTGGCGTTACAGAGCCATGTTAACAAACTTTTTTTACCCATCCCGTGACCTGGATATTACAAATATCATTCACGACGACGGACGACATGCATGAGTGAACCTCGACTTGACAAAAATAAACAAACCTTCACAGGTGCAATCAGACAAGAATGAACATGTAAAACGAAGACTAAGATGCACGTTTATAGTGACCAACCGTCTTTTGGAAGTGTCTTTTCTTCTTTTTTCTTATTTTTTTTGTAGAAATAAATGTCAGTGTCTATCCGGTAACGAGACGGTGAATTAATTAAAAAAAACCAAATTCAAAAGTTAAAGAATATTAAAAAAATTTACTCACAAGTGAATGCTTATAAAGCAGTGGATTAAAAAGCAAAATAAAAACAAAACCACGTGTAATGCTAATTGTGCACTTTCCAACAGCCCCTTATGGGGGGCATTAAAAAAAACACAGTTCTCCTCTGGGAGTGCTTCTGCACATTCCTCAATAAAATGAGACATTAAAGCAGCACGCTTGCTGCTATTTCTGAAATATAACAGAAAGGAAATGGACATCTCTAACCTCAAAACTTGGCCCAACGTCCGCCAAGAGAACAAAGAAGCATGGCTCGCCATCACCACCAACCGGCGTTTCGGTTCACTCATCAATGTAAAGCACGGACCAAACAGACGAAAACCCATATGCAATTTTGGGTGAAATAAACATCGTTTGCAACTTAAGTCACGGCGCAAGAAGGAGAACGCAGCTCAAAATTCCAGACCAGCCCACAGTCGACTGGTCGACGCCAGCACAATCTATTAGAGACACAGGAAGAGACGCAGCAACACCACAACATGAAAGTCCACGTACGACTGCAGGATATCACACCGCCACAACCAACAATAGAGCAACCAGACCCAACTTCCACACCAACGGCAGCAGTTTCACGAACAGCAACAATAGCAGCAAAGGCATCATCGGCAGCAGTATCATCCACCAATATTTATGTTTGACGCGGATACAAAAAAACTCGCGGCGGATTTACACGATTAGTCCAAAGTAGTACCATTCAATTTTAAATTAATTTCCTGTAACAGAAATAAGACTAAGCTTTTGGTAGATGAACCAGGGGTCCACCGGGAGATTATGTAATCTCTCAGAAAGCGTTTTCATTCACTTTAAAGGAAAACAAAACAGTGGACTTAATTCTCAATATCAAATATCTTCTGATTTCCTTATTGACGAGGTGTTTAACTAGATCGATAAGTAGAAAAAGATTTTAATTTTGAAACTATTAGGTCGAAGAAAGAAGTAATAAATTATAACCTTTTTGTTGTCAAATTCATCCCGGGTAAATCGGCAGACGAGGTCTTAAAGATACGACCACTTTTTCATTTCCAGGTCTTTTTCGTGTTCAGTAACATGAACACTTCAAGCTCACATATGTATTTTAAAGATAAGCAGAAGCAATGTCCCATCATAAAACTTTGCTACAGTGACTGTATTTGGTCTCAGATAAAGTTATTAAAAAGTGTCGATAAAGACGTATGTAGGATTCGCTGTTTGGATAGGAAGAGCGAGGTTGTGCCTTCCTGTTTTTTTTTTCAAGTGCTAAACGTTTGAATGGTAATTGTAAATCAACGTAGAAAGTGTTATAAAAAAGAAATTAAATAAGAAAAAGTACTTGCTGCTGTTCAGAACGAACTTCTATGGCAACCCTAGCCGACCAATGGCAACAGCTAACAAACAGAAGCAAACGATCGCTTTCTCCGCATGAACGATCACGATGGAGAAAAACCATCACCAACATAACGGGGGTTGCGACCGAAAAGAAGAAATCCACCGATATATTGATAAGCGAGCAAAGGAGCAACATCATCACTCGTATTTGAGCAGCCGTCCAGAGCAGTCGTGCATTAATTTCAGTCCAATATTTATAAAATTATAAAATATATTGTGATACTTAAGTTTCGCATTTTTCTTCAACAAGTTATAAAACTGCTGCAGTCAGTTACAAATAATACAAATAAAGCAAAGATTATCAAGCAACAGTGGAAATTTACCACGTGAGTTTCCATTTTTTTTTGTCCCCATCCGGTTTGAAATGGGACCGCACAAGCGAGGGTCTTTAAATAAAATCAAACAAGAATCTATCTGGACCAAAAAATTACAAGAATATTGGCGCGCTTTCCACCATTTACGGCGTAAAATATTTCGTGGAGAGTTTCGGCGCTTAAACATGCAAAAACAAAGACAAAAATCCCTTAGTGGGGAAACAAATTCTACAGTAAGCCACATTAGTAGCCCAAAAAAAATGGATGCAGCATTACAGCTGCTAATACATAAAAACACAAAGCTACACACACCAAAGCTGAACGTCTCAGCACCAACTACAGCTGGCATAATCAATGAACCCCAACCTCAACGATGGAGTCGGGATGGCGAGAAGAAGGGTACAAACGCTCGCGCACAATATCTGCAAGCAGCAACGAGTCCACGGACAAATATACCAGAAAGGTAGGCAATCGTTTTACAATCCTTAACGATCTACATATCAAAGCCTGCCATCAACTATAACCTTTTGTTAAGCACTAAAAAAACTAGAATGTGGCGAGAGTGAACCATGAACCGGGAATCATTGAACCGTTTTTCTTTACAAATGAGGCTGTCAACAACGTTTCGGTGAACGGTTGGCGTTACAGAGCCATCTTAACAGACTTTTTTTTACTTAAATTAAAGATATGGATTTGTGCAACCTCTGGTTCATGTAGGACCACCCTAAAGGACCAACAATGCGGAAACGATTCAAGCACTTTAGTCCAATATCTAGCTTCACCATGAAATTATCAACAAGGTCTTGGAAAATTCTTGGAGTGAAAGAATGAGCTACTGCGAAGCCCGCTGAGGCAGCTATTTTAACGACGTCATAATTAATGGGAATGTTTGCTCTTACTAATAAACCCATAATACATGGAAAAATTTTAATTTTGTTCATTTTATTACATTCATACAAAAAAAAAACTCGTATTTGGCCCATAGATATCGAACTTGCCCATCCCGTGACCTGGATATGACAAATATCATTCACGACGACGAACGACATGCATGAGTGAACCTCGACTTGACAAAAATAAACAAGAATTCACAGGTGCAATCAGACAAGAATGAACATGTAAAAGGAAGCCTAAGATGCAAAGTTATAGTGACCAACCGTCCGGCATTGTGCGGGACATTCCCGCATTTCACATGGCTGTCCCGCAAAATTAAAATAAAAAAATTAACTGAAAAGTTCACATGTGAACTCTTCCTTACAAGTGCCTTTTTAATAGTGCACATGTAAACTATGTTTAAAAAATTATAATTGTCATATTTTCATTTGCAGTGTTTTCTGTACTTAAGAGCTCAAGTAAGTATTTTTTTTTGCCAAAATGAGGAGATGAGGCACCAATTATTAAAAAAAAAATAAACAATTCTATTTTGTTTATTTAGAATGGTGTCAACATCAGGTGCAAGTAAAACAGAGATTCTTTAGTTACATGCAATATTTGTGGCAGCGAATTTTCCATTGCTTCTGGAGGAAAAAATGACATTACCCGGCATATAAAATCCGACAAACATAAGCTAAAAGCCAACGGATTGATAGGAACAACAAAGCTCCAATACTTTTTTTCGGAATGCCGAATTTAGTGAAAGTGAAAAAAATTAGCATTTCCTGAAGCCTTTCACACCATTTGCCACAATCAAAGCTTTAGGTCCATGGATTGTACTTCTAAGATTTTGCAAAAACTTTTTGATTCAAAATTTGCTTGTGCCCGAACCAAATGCGATAACGCTAAAACTAAAGTGGAAGCAACAACTCAAAAACTCTCGTTTTTATATATTTACTGTTAGAGTAGAAAAATTGAAAGGATTTTGTTGTGATGAGCAGGTCGAATGCAATAGATTACTCGGGTTTGGAAAACAAGATTGTTAGCCTTGCTTCCCGCTATTATTTGAAGCGTTGACGTCCTATTTCTTATCCCTTGACACAAAAGATTTTTTTGAAAATCCGAAATTGGAATTGTGGCTAATGTTTTTACATAACCAGCCGTCTTGGTTTCATAATTCCATTTTACAAGTCGAGGGGGATAAGAAAACTATAATGGAAATTCACAGCCAAATTTCAAGTTTGAAATTTAAACTACTACTAAGAACGAATGGACGCACAATTCATTTCAATCTCTATCAGACAAACTTTAAATAATTTAGAAGAATGCGGTGCCATAAATAAAACATGGTTCACTTCACTCATTCAATGCTTTTATTAAAACTGCTTGCAAATACCTTGAGAAGTAGACAATTTTAGTATGCTGCGTATTAATGGGCATGTCTTAAAAAAGGAATTGAGTGGAAAGAATTACAGCCCGCGTTTGCATTTATAACGAGTGATTTTTTCAGAGCTAAGTTTTTCAGGTTGGCAGCACTGGTTGGTAATGGCGTCCAAACGTCATCTGTCCAAGTGAATAGTTTTTAGTATACTCCGCCATTTAATCATGGAAAGACTTACAAACGAGCAAAGATTGCAGATTATTGATATTTACTATCAAAATTCGTGCTCTGTGTAAAATGTGAAAATCCGCTGTTTTATCGAAAAATTGTGTTCAGCGATGAGGCTCATTTCTGGCTCAACGGATACGTAAATACGCAAAACTGTCGCATCTGGAGTGATGAACAGCCACATGCCATACAAGAATCACCGATGCATTCCGAAAAAACGACAGTTTGGTGTGGTTTATGGACTGGTGGCATCATCGGTCCATTTTCCTTCAAAGACGACCGTGAAAGAAACGTTACCGTCAACGGCGAACGATATCGAGCCATGATACGCGATTTTTTTTTTGCCCCAGTTGGCTGAGTTGAACTTGGTTGACAAGTGGTTTCATCAAGACGATGTCATTAAGGATAAATTTGGTAAGCAGCTTATCTCTCGAAATGGCCCTATTTAACGCCTCTTGATTATTTCTTGTGGCGTCATGTAAAGTCTTTAGTCAAGTGGACAAGCCGAACACGATTGAAGACTTACAGTATAAAATAACACGCGTAATTCGTGTAATACAGGTTGAAATGCTCGAAAAAGTGACGAAGTGAATTCGACCTTCCGAATGGACCATTTGAAACGGAGCCGCGGACAACATTTACATGAAGTTGGCAAGGCAAGGGCCTTTTTATCGGTTACAATAAAAAATTTGAATATTTGATGCAAACTTCAGTTATTAGAAAATACAAAAGGTGCCATTGATGAGAGAGTTTTTTTTTTTTTATGAAATTTCATATTTCCAAAAAATATGTTAGCCCTGAAAAAATTGAGCAATGGAACTACGTTGATAGCCCAATTAATATCAGGTGGGTGGAAATATTTAAATATTTCTCTTCAAATGATGTACCTCACAAAAAACTTCTGTTGATTGTGGAGTATATTATCTTTTCAATATAAGTATTATTGTATATCACACACCCTATAAACAATGATACTTAAATTGAATAAAATTATAAATAAATAAATAGTCTTAAAAAAAAGTATGGTCTTTTAAAAAAGTATGGTCACTATATACATACTGCAAGACGAATTGTTATACATTTTAATTATTCGGGCTTGGGTCAAGAAAAACTGATCACGATACAAAAGGAACTAAATTCACCATTACATCAACTAATTCAAGATGTCAGAATAAGTACACGTTTGAATTCCACCTATTATTTGCTGTAACGATTACTGGAGCAGAAACGTGCAATTTCTCTCTACATCGCCAATCATGACATTGCAAATAATTTGACAGCCTATCAATGGGATCTATTAGAACACTGTATAGGACTTCTTAAACCTTTCGAAGAAGTTACTAAAATAACCAGTTCTGGTCTCTCTTGAATTAAGAAACATCTCGGAAAACAATCAAATTATAAAAAATGGAGTTAAGAATCGTTTCGGCAACTTAACGAGAATCAAAATTACCTTATCGCTACTCTTCTAGACCCGAGGTTTAAGGTAAACTTCCTGGGAGTTCAGGTTGAGAAACGAATTTTGTTAGAAAGTTTAAAGATGACTTGTAAAGAAGAAAATGAATTTGTGGACAGCGAAGAAGTGGGAGATTCTCCAGTTAGCAAAACGAAAAAAATAGGTGAAGACGATACTCATGATACCTTTTTGAGACTGTTTCAACGAAGTGCGCGGAAGACAATAATCGAAATGAAGGTTGCATCAAATGCAGTACTGCCTATGAGCTGGACTTTTATTTTAAAACCATTCGGATTTAACGGAATAGTGATGTTGGTGTATAAATAATAAAAAATAAAAAATTCCCAATTTTATCCAAATTTGTTAAGATTGATCTGTCTGTATCAGCGTATAAAGCGAGAGACTTTTTTCGGAAGCAGGCGTAGTTTGCGAAAAGAAACATAATCGCTTTAATCCTAAAATGCAGAAAAACTTGTTTTCATCCATCATAATTTGCCTTTAGTATACTTTAAGTATTAAATGACTCCCTTTTTTAGAAAAAAAATAAAATGTTTAAACTATGTTTTTGGAAGTGTCTTTTCTTCTTTTTCTTATTTTTTTTTCGTCCGGTAACGAGACAGATACCACGAGACTATCCGGATACCGGATTCTTACCGGATATCCGTTACATCTCTAGTAAGTATTTTGACATTTCTCTTGATCAAAGTAAACAATTGTTTCAGTTTTTTTTGTGTTCTCAGTATTTTTTGTGTAAAATGTTTTTTCTTTAAATTTAACTTATTTTGCAAATCAAATAACATTTTTTCTTCTAGAAAAAAATTGTGCTTTTGTCAAATCGTCTGAGTTATGATACAGACTTACAAAGACTACAATGAAGACACTATTGTGACTAGGTAACCTGCCACCTAGCCCTGTCAGTTGCTATCAATTTGTATTGAATTTTGTAGATTTCTTAAACTTTCTGAATTAAAATTCAAATTGTTAAAAAACTAAACTAAAAAACAAAAATTAGTTAGTGGAGAACAACCAGCAAATATGTAAGTTCTTTTGACGAAAAGAAATTTATAATAAATCAACCAGTACCGACTATAATTTGTTCAAAATTGTAATATGTGAAAAAATTATAGCTTTACATTTGTTTGTTTACGTTAATAAATGCATTTCTTTATACATTTATATGTTTTTATAGTTGGAATACAACGCCAGCCTTACATGAGCACACACATTTCCATTCGCTCGGATCTAATGCCAGATGCTTCAGTTTAACTTCATGTGGCCTCTCATTTTTTTTGTCGTTTGAACAACGTAGGAAATAGTTTTGTCTTTGTGGGACAAAGTAGTGCCAATGGAGAATACCCAAAGAGCATCCACCAAATTTTCGCCTTCTCGCAATGGTCGAACAGTGTCCTTAAAACATGTTACAATTTTGTCCATATAAATTTGTATCGTCTTTGTCGTCGCTATTGCTGTTGTTGTTTGATGTTCTTGTTGTAATTATGTTTCTAATAAAATATTATATTAATATCAAACATCGAAATTTGAAATTTTCACTACTCTCACTGTTTTTATACACTTACACTTTTTTCAAAGACATTCCGCAAAAAAAAATACCACGTTTCAAAATTGTGTTTAAAATGTGAATTTATTTTAATACCGATTATTTGTTTTCATATGCAAAATACATTGGGCCGACAGCTGTCAAAAGCATGTAGACACTTTATTGTTTCAAAAAATGGCCAGCAGATGAAGCGCAAAGCAGTTTACCAGGTCCCAATAGCAACAAACTACAATCACAGAACATTAATAGCACTGAGCTGCAGCAATGAAATAATAAAAAAAACAAAAATGTTCATATTTAAACAATTAAGACGCAGACCCACAAATCAGACATCAAAACAAACAGCAAATGTGCGATGATGCAATAGAACCACTCAACAGCAGCAACTATGATTTGATACAACAGAAGAGAACGCAGTTCTTCGTTTAGAGTTCAAAGCGAACGGTTGTTCAACCCTATATTTATTGTAATAAAAAGTATTGTTTTAAAAATTAGTATTTGCATTTTTATTTATGCAAAACTAAGAATAACTTTTATTTGGCGTAGGATCCTGTTAAAAATATACAAGTACAATATATGTCCCTGCAAGGATTCAGTGATCGAACATAAGTTTCCGTATAATTAAATCATTCATTGACGCCCAACATTGTGGCCTGGATTTTACAACTCGACGCGAATAACGGAATGTTGGAACTACAGCAGGGCCAATAAAAGGTGGATCACGCTTGATTTTTTGTTTGTCTTCGACGGTGAACACACATACACGGCGAATATTTTCTAGGCTGATAGAAACTGACGGTAAACAAGTCGAACGGAGTTACTGGTCGCTTGGCTGCTGAATTTACGTCGCAAAAATAACAGAAAGCAAGTCGAACAGAGTTTCTGGTCGCTTGGCTCCTGAATTTTCATCGAAAGCTACGGAACGTGTGATTGGCTATAAAACTGGGAACAGAGGTCATCTAATTGAAATACGCAAAATTTTTTTTAAAAATGTTTATGCCAAGGAAAAGTGAACGAATTGCGTCACAAACGGCCGCAAAACATTTCTATGGAGGAGCCTATTTCAGAACGAGAAATGCCGAACACGCTAAATACTTCGGCAAACGCAAGTCTAGTTTCCTCAACGAGCGCAGCGGCATTAACGGCGCCATCAGAAGATCAGCTACAACGGAGAGTCAGCGCTATCCATGTAAAGAAGAATCATGGGAATTTCAGCCGATGCACCGCTCGATTTGATGGAGAGAGGAATGCGTCAAAAATTAATGATTTTATTGCAACGATTACTGTTTACAAAGATTCCGAAAACATCACCGACAGTAACGCACTCATTGGTATACCGCTATTATTGGAAGGTTTCGCAGCAACATGGTGGCAAGGGGTAAAGAAGGAAGCTAAAACGTTTAATGGCGCCGTAAAATTACTTCGTGCAGCTTTCTCGCCAGCAAAACCATCATGGCGAATTTACACGGAATTGTTTGATGAAAAACAGAGAACGAATGAATCCATTGATCAATTGATCAATTCATATGCAGCAAACGGTCATAGCTTTCACAGCTAACCGATGAGATATCGGAAACCATCATGTTAAACATGGTTTATGGACAGGTTCTTCCTAATATAAGAGAGAAAATCTCTAGGAATACAATTAAAAGTTTTCAGGATCTATTGGAACAAGCCAGAGAAGTAGAGGTATTCAATGAGGAGAACCAGCCTGCAAATCTTGCGGAGGGAAATGATAACAAGCGTTGTACATTCTGTAGAAAGAAAGGACACATAGCTGAGGTGTGTTTTAAAAAGTCAAAGTCACAGAGTTTGGCAAAGCGGTTGCAGAAAATAAAGCAAAGAAGCCAGCTCTAAATTGCTATGGTTGCGGAGCCGCTGGCTATTACCGAACCAATTGTCCTAACTGCAGCAATAAAAATGCAAATAGTCCGAATTTACTTCATTTTAATCTCGTAGACTCCGTAATTATTGGAGGAAACGTCCCAACAGTAGAAGTCAACATTAATGGCCTTCGTGGTGAGGCATACCTAGACACAGCAGCTAGAACTACTAGTGTAGCAGGAGATCGTCTTTATCAGCAGCTATTGAAGAAAGGATGTATATTTAAGCCTGTCAATGCAGAGATCACTTTCGCCGACGGTATCCCTAGAATTATTATTGGGAAGAGGTTTCGCAAAATTCGCTTTATTGCGTTGCCAAAAGCTAAAGGAAATCGAACCTTGCTTGGCATAGATTTCATGGAACAATGTGGAATTGTGTTGAATATTGCGCAAAGATCATTAAGCTTCATAGATGATCCCACAAAGACATTTGATTTTAAATTGGTCAATAGTAATGTTTTGAAACCAATAAACAAACAGGAGAGAAGTTCTCCAAAGATGAAACAGATCTCCTCAACACCTGGAAAGAATTTCTTAGAAAAAGTATCTGCATATCTTGCTGGGTAGAAGAGCGAGGAACCAAAACGAAAGAGACCAAACGATTATTCTTCACATGGTGTACAATCCATTTTTTCTGACGCTGTGCCTGACGATATAAAAACTCCAGAGAGAATCAGTACCTTATTTAGCGAACCAAAGAGAGTCGAACCTTCAGACGCTGAAACATGGTTTTAGCTTAATAGCATCGACATTAAGCTACGTCCAGAAGAAGCTAAACACTTGAACTCCAAGGAGAAGGAAAAGATCGAATCATTGTTAAACAAGCAGAGCGAATTATTTGGAGAGATAAAAACATAAATAGAGTTGAACATAAAATCAAAACTGGAACGGCAGAACCTATTGCTTTTGCTCCATATAGAATCTCACCGGCCAGAAAAGTTCAGATTCAGTTCAGAAGATCGAGATAGACAAAATGCTACAAAGAGGCATAATTGAAGAGAAGGCATCTCCATGGGCTTTTTTGGTATTTTTTTCCAGTGGTTTTGGTACCGAAAAGTATAAAAGTGGTATACGATTTTGCGTCGACTACAGAGCCCTTAACTCAGTGACACTACCCGATCGTTACCCGCTACCCCGCTTCGACGACCTACTTCATGAAGCCAAAAGCACTCCCTATATGTCAACATTGGATTTACGGTCAGGATACTGGCAGATTATGGTATCTGAGGAAGACCAGTTGAAAACCGCTTTTACAACGACATTTGGTACATACATATTTAAGCGTATGCCGTTTGGATTACGCAATGCGCCAGCAACTTTTCAGCGCATTGTCGATAAATTAAGAAGAAGTCTAGCAGACGTTTTGTTATAAATGCTAGTACATTTATAGATGATTTAATTATATGTTCCGAAAATTTTCAAAATCATCTACAAGACTTAAGAAAAGTTTTTGATTGCTTGAAGGAATTTGGATTTCGTCTCAACCGAGATAAATGTAGATTTTGCTGTTCCGAGGTTAAGGGATGGATTTAAAGTAGACCCGGGAAAGACAGAAGCAATTCTCAAAAGGGCAAGTCCAAAGAATCCAAAGCAAGTGTTATCATTTTTACAAACCTGCTCATGGTATAGAAGATTCATTCCGAACTTTGCCGATGTATCTAAGCCGCTTTCTGATCTCACACGGAAGAATGTATCCTGGAAGTGGGAAGAGGCAGAGCAGAGATCTTTTGATATTTTGAAACAACTTTTAACAACCGCACCGGTTTTGCAGCAAGTCGAAGGTATTCCATTTATATTAAAGACCGACGCAAGCAGTTACGCGCTCGGGGCTGTATTACTCCAGGGGGAGAGAGAGATGGAACATCCTGTTGAATATGCCAGCCGCTTATTATTACCCGCAGAACGAAATTACTCAACGACGGAAAGGGAAGCACTCGCCATAGTATGGGCAGTACAGAAATTTCGAGGATATATAGAGGGATCTGAGGTAAAGATCTTAACGGACTATCAGCCTTTGAAATGGTTAATGTCGCTTAAGTCACCCACCGGACGACTTGCCAGATGGGCGCTCCAGTTGCAGCCATATAACCTTGAAATCGGATACAATCCCGGAAGAACTAACGCAGTAGCTGACACACTGTCAAGACCACCCTGTCCAGATTTACATGAAGATGACAATTGCGAAATTTGCGACGAGGTTCCAAGGAAATAAGAGAAGAACAACTAGGAGATTCCGACCTTAAACTTATCATTGACGTATTCGAAGAAAATAACGAGAACTTGCTTCGATGGACCAATCGAGGCTACGTTTTGATAGATGGCGTCCTGTACCGTTTCTGTGCAGAAGAGGACTCGGAAAATAGGCAACTTGTTATCCCAAAAACGATGAAGTCCCTCGTGTTGCAGAAGTATCACGATGATTCAACAGCTGGTCATTATGGCATGGATAGAACGTAAGCCCGTATCTCCAGCCGTTACATCTTGTCTTCGAACAATTCTGGGTATAAAAGGGCGGCGTGAACCAACATACTTTGCAGTCTGCGAATATTGTCGACAAGGTATGAACACAGCGTATAGTTGGAGCCGCCGAAAGCATATTCAAAGATTGGTTAGGGTGTTCAGAGGACAGGTTGGACAAGCAATTGGCCACCAGGACCTGAGTATTTTTTTTTGTGTGTAGAGATTATTTTGGGTCGAAGAAAATAAAGCATTATTAAAGCCTGTCTACGGTGTTCTTTATCGATCAAACACCGGATCGCTTCAAAAGTAAATTTAAGGTAAAAAAATGTGTCATTCGATAGT
Source organism: Ferdinandea cuprea (assembly GCA_963576555.1). Lineage (NCBI taxonomy): Eukaryota > Metazoa > Arthropoda > Insecta > Diptera > Syrphidae > Ferdinandea > Ferdinandea cuprea. The sequence goes on from OY754958.1 coordinate 138,594,707, forward strand.
CATACATAGGTGTAAGTTATTTTGTCGCCACATACAAAATTAAAATTTAATTATTCTCTACTCTTAGATTATTTACGCCATCTATTTGCCAATTACAGCATAGCACGCCAACCATCGTGAATATATGGTATTCATGGAATTCGTTAAAAACCGCTGTAAAACTTTAGACTTTTCGTTATCACATCAATTGCTTCTAATGGCTGCTTTTAGTTTATCGCATCCGAGGATTCAAATCATGATAGGAAAAATTTCCTCAACTACACTACGGCGGCATAAGAGTCTTGTACTTTTTTACGCCATGGCAAATGTCCCACATTATGCTGGCGGCGTATAAAAAGTTTAATTTGGTTTTGCTTATATTTCACGGCAAGGTTAGTATGTGAATGTGCAATATTAGTAAAGAACAAATTATAAAAATCTTGTTTTGATCTTTACAGATTGTTACAATTCCAACGTGCGAGCATCAAAAGTGGAAGTTATATCAATATTAAAGAAACCATGAAGACACACTATAACGAGCAAGTTGCGGCATACGTTTCATAATGCAGTGATTCACTTCGAACTGTTTTTATTAAATATAGTAAAGTGTTTGTGGGACGTTAGTCTAGTTAATTATTTTAAAATTTAAAAACAACTATGTTTATTTATTCAGCGACAAATACAAATAAGTCGACTATTTATCTGATTCTGGTTGTGGTTGGTGGCCGACTAAGGTGTAGAGAGTAGTAGATTGCTGGTAAATAAATGGACAAAACCAGTAAAATGTGCCCATGATATATTTGAAGCAGCTTCTTATTGAAATTTACAGAAGGTACAAATGAAAAGCAGCAAAGTCTTGATTAGGTTTAAATATTCACCTCGATATTTAAGCAGCTGTTGCATACGTAAATATGCTTACCTTTACTCAAATCCAAAAATTCCTAATCGTATTTCCCACAAAAAAAAATAGAAAAAATATTAGCCCTAAACGGCCCATATAGGACCCAAAGCCTAGCTTCTCCAACCACTGTGTGTGCGAAGATATATTTTTTGACACGGAAGGGACCTTCAGTTTAATGCCGATTCCTTTTTAGGTGGTACAGGTCGGGATTTGAACCAGCGACCTCTCGCTTAGTGGTCCAACGCACTTAACCACTAAGCCACTGCACCCACAATACCACGACCATAATGGTGTTTTATGACAATTGCATTCCCATATTTCTTTCTCACGATTACGTGGAAACAACACCAAAGGTGTCGCAAATCCTCTTCAAGGAAACGCGACTATTTCCAAAAAAAATACGCGCTCAGAGGCAGGGCAGACAAATTTATAATTAATCAAGTTAACACATCCATTGAGAGAACAACGCGAAGCAAGAAAAATATCATTAAGATTTATTGAATACAATTACTTGAAATAAAATTGAGAAATAAGTTTACAACTAAAAGTGTGTGGTGTATTCACTAAAAAATATAATATAACACAGCTGTTGATAGATGGATTCAGTTAGGCTTAGCAAAACTGAATAATAATATTTTGCAGATAAATGAAATTGAACCTGTTCAGCCCTGTTTGTAGCAATTAAAATCCTATTAAGAACAAAACAACATCTCTAAATAATAAAAAATTGTCCTTATTGTCCACGCTGAAACAATCAATATTTTTGCAGTATTTCACGAGCCCGAAATGAAGACGCCTAAGGTATTCCGCATTTGATTTTAATTCCGCATCTTTCGTTTTTGTTGATTGACGACGAAATCGTGGTGAATTGACAAATTTAACCACACTTGTTTGAAAATGTGGTAGTATGAGTAAATTCGTCAATTTTTTCGAATTTTTCTGGAATTTTGCTTGTAGGCAGAGTGTTTTCCACTGAATAGTTTGGTATCACTTTGCTTCTATAATCTTTGGCTGGTACTCGTATAGTAAGCAGTTATATCAATAATCGAATTGGAAGCTATAAACTACCTCCCTACGGTTGACATAAAACAAATAGAATATAAACCCATTGTTACGTCGGAGACTTCATTTCCTTTCGCCACACCCACTACTCTCCAAGCCCCTCATTTACAACCATTTTCCCCTTCCACCCCCTCTTTCCAAAAATCAATTCCACATGTCCCGTTATGAACACGCGCAACCCACATGTGCAGTTATGTACACGCGCAGCCATTTATTCGCAGACCTAAGCATTTTTGCGCTACACGCGCAGACATAATTTTAAACACCCGATACCTGCATTTCCTTTCCCACAGGTTAGTGGCTTGGTGCAGCGTCATCAAAAATAATACAATAAGAGACACCCACAGAATGATTCAGATAAAATTAATAATTCAGTTTCAATTTAGATCCAGTTAAGTTCAGTCGGTTTTTAGTTAGTTCTTACATGTACTTATATATAGATATATATATATGTTTATAATAAAGTGAATTAATCAAAAAAGAAAAAAATATTTTTTTTTTATTCCCACCGCTCGGGAACCACGTAATTCCATGTACCATGTTCCGAAATGTGGTAAATTTGCCTTAAAAACATCACATTAAACTGACTTAAAGACGTGTCGATTTGTTAAATATTATATAAAGAAGTGACAAACATTTGGCATTATTATCAAAAAATGCGACGATATAACGAATTTAGTTAAATTTATATTATTATTATTATTATTTTTTAATTAATCCGAAGTGGTTTTATTTTGTTGTTTTTCTATTATAATCTCTATATTTATGTTTATTTTAATCTATTTCATTTAGTTTGTTATGGAATTTTTATAATTTTTGTTGTATATGAATATGCTTTGTTTTTTATATATTTGTTTTTCTAAAAAAATTAAAGCAATTGATCAAATACATATATATTTCTATGTCGTATATATCAATAAAATAAATAAGATCTCTGACTTGTCTTCTGTTGAACAAGAATTAATTTTATATTATTATTTTTGTTTTATTTTAGAAGAAATGCAATAATATTTTATATTTTTCTTTTTTTTTTTGTAAGATTTACTTTGGCACTATTGAGAAATATTGAATAATTTTTTTTATTTTATCTAACTCTATTTTGGGAAATTTGGTATATTGTAGTATGTTTGTATTGGTGTTGTGAGTACTCTGTAACATAAAATAAAATAAAAATATAATCAGAAAAAAAAACAAAGGTGGAAAGGAATATTTTATGAAGCGATTCATTTTGTAAACGCATGCAGATTTTTGCGAGGTATGCTAACCAATAAAAATTAGGCGAATATTATTTTTGGACTGCATTTAGGAAATTGGCATTTCAATTATATTTTTGAATGCCAGTCGACCAAATTGCAAAATGGGAGATTCCAACTGACGTAAATAAACTTTTTGGCAAATAACTATGTATGTTTTCGCTGCTATATGCAAAACCGACAAAAGTTTTACACTATTTGGTGCAGTTGCCAAAGTCAACCCTAACGAGGTATCCTACGATCTGTGATGAAGTGCATTTTCAATTATATTTGTGACAGCTTCACCAAATCTTTTGTCCGATAACCTCGGACAACAAGTTGTCGCGTATGTTTGTTATCCGATTTCAGCTTCAGATTAGTAATAAAATTTAAAAAAGTAGTTTTTGGCTTTTATTGCTTTTAAATTTTACGTACAAACCAAAAAATAAGCACAAAGCAATATAAACTGCTGGTGAATTTGATGCAGGAGGAACCGTATATAGCACAAAACTACATCACAAGGAAACTGTTACATTTAAGTTACGCCAAGGAGGCTATAAAGGTGCGATATCCATTTTTGTTTTTGTTGATTTTGAAAACACAAATTTGTATTTCTCGCCATTTTTTGACAACTCGGTTATCTAAAACATATGTCCATAGAGATGGCTATTTCGAAAATATATCGATATGTATCGATTCAATATATTTTTAATGTGAATATCGGTAACTCGAAAACTGGCTTTTAACCTACTAGAAGAACAGGGGTAAGATTCTTTACTGTAAGTCCTTGAATGAAATATAGGGTCACTCCTTAGTAAGGGCGTTGTGTGTGTGGTGTGCATCTTTACAGCTTAATGTTTTCTCCTTGCATATTAGATTAGGTGTCGGCTAAGCTATTTCTATTGTGAAATTTAGGCTTGCAGTGGTGTGCATATTTTTCAGATACGTTTATTATTCCTTCATCCCTCCATCATCGTAAAATATAGAGTCCGCCATTTAACGGTTTTTTTTCAACAAGTGCTTATTTCGCGAATGGTAACACTTAGCTCATGTCTGATTTGACAAATAATTAGTTTTATCCTTCCGCTGAACGAATATGGTTGTGTATACGCTTGAACAACGCTGAGAAATATTGCGACCTAGCGACATAGAGAAGATGCCGATTTTGCCAAATAAATCATCATTTCAGATGAAGCTCATTTTGATCTTGGCGGGTATGTAAACTAGCAAAATTGTCGCATTTGGGGCACAGAAAACCCGCACGCATACATTGCAAAGCCGATATAGCCAAAACGAGTCACTGTTTGGTGCGGATTTTGGTCCAGAGGCATAATTGGGCCATTTTTCTTCGAAAATGAGCAAGGAGTGGCCGTTACAGTCAATGGCGATCGTTATCGGGCCATGTTGAACGAATTTTTGTTCACAAAAATTGAAGAGGAGGATATTGGCAACATTTGGTTTCAACAGGACGGCGCCACACAGCCGAAGCTACACTCGATGTTTTGCGCCCTGTTTTTGAAGATCGCATTATCAGCCGCAGAGCTGATGTCGTTTGGCCACCGCGGAGCTGCGATTTGACACCGTTGGACTATTATTTGTGGGGTAAAGTGTAAAGTGTTACACCGACATGCCAGAGACAATTGACGCGAAATACAGCTGCACACAATCGATAATGTGCTTAAAAATTGGACCGATCGTGTAGACTACTGCATGGCCAGCCGAGACAGCCACTTGAATGAAATTATTTTCCATTATTAACCGGAAGGATTGTACTTTCAAATAAAAAAAGAAATTTGAGAAAATATTCAGTAGTTTTTTTTTTATAGCATTTTCAAAAAAAAAAAATATTTGGCGGACCCTATATTTGAATGTTTATAAAGGGTGTTTTTTTAGAGGTTGGTTTTTCGAATAGAGATAAAACTGAAATTTTGTGGTCAACCTGGCAACTCTAATGTCATTTATGTTCAGTTTGGTTTGCCATTTCATCATGAACAGGTTGACAAATGAACAAAGCTGGCAAATTTATTTCGGAAATAATGGTTCAGTTCGAGAAGTTTACCGCAAGCTCCGTTCATTTTATGGTCGACATAATCGTCCATCAGAGCAATTAATTAGGTTAACCATGGATCGTTTTCGCACTAAGTTTACTCTATGTGATAATACGCATCCGCAGAGACGTCGAACAGTGCGCACCGTAGAAACAATTGCTGCTATAGAGCAAAGTGTTGATGAGGACCCGAATGAATCGATTCGCCACCGTGCACAGCAATTGGAGCTTTGTCCATCAACTTTATGGAAGATATTGCGCAAAGATCTCTTGCTTGTGCAAGAATTAAAGCCACATTCGATGAGCGCAAAATTTCGCGGAATGGACCTGTCAATTGGCCACCAAGATCGTGTGATTTGACACCATTGGAATATTTTCTTTGGGGATATGTGAAGTCGCTCGCCTACGCCAACAAACCAGAAATGTAAGTGGACTTGGAAGTCAACATTCGTGGCGTTATTGCCGAAATACAGCCCCAAATGCTTGAAAAAGTGGTTGAAAATTGGACTTGTCTTTATTCGAACCAGCCGCGACAGCCACATGCCCGAAATCATATATAAACATTAATGGCATACAATTATCCTTCCCATAAAGCCAAATTGATGGGCATTAAATAATTTTTTTTTTTTTATTTTCACATTCAAAATCAATTATGTTGCTTTGCAGCGAATTTAAAAGGCAGTTCAACGGTTTTGAATTATTTCTGCCAAAAACGGGTCCTAATTAACGATCTAAAATTCATTGGTCAAATAAAATATTGGTTGATTTACATAACGTAAAAAGGAAAGTTTGCTGTGGAAGCGCGTTATCTATCTAATAAAACTAATTCTAACCGTGAACTTTTTTTGAAATTCAGTAAAGAATCCGAGTTTTCGTCGAGTCAGTGTACAATAAGTCGCATGTGCAGTCATTACGTTGTGATTCCTGAAGTTTTAGACAACGGTGTTTTGCAATTCTCGGATGATGATTTAATAAAGGCGCTAGAAAAACTAAATTTAAGTAGCAACCCTGGCAAATGGCTAAAGTCGATGGTTTGACTTCTCGTGTTATAGAAGTTACTTCGGGTGTTCCACAGGGCAGTCACTTAGGCCCGTTGCTATTTACATTATTTATAAATGACGTTAATGAAATCAATTTCAACTTTGTAAGATTTTGACTTTCGCGGATGATTTGCAATTTTTTTCTGATTTTCTTGGATAAATCTGATTCGTTTTCAATCAAATATTAATAGATTGTCCGAGTGGTGCAATCACAATGCTTTGGAACTTAACATTTCTAAATGTAAATTTTGTTCAGCATATCGTATTAGTACTTCAATTTGCATAATTATTTTATAAATGATCTTAGATTTCAACGTTTTGATGAAATCATATCTTGGTGTCATATTTGACAAAAAAAGTTTCTTTTTGAGTTATGATTATGACATTGCCAAGTCAAACTCATTGTTAGGCTTCCTTAAACGTAATAGTAAAGACTTTCGACACATAAATAGCCTTAAAATTATTTATTGCTCGTTAGTCAAACCTTATTTAGAATATTGTCCTGTAATCTGGGATTCACCAAGTTTGTGAACTAAGATTCGAAAGAGTTCAAAAAAAACTTCACGAGGTACGCGGTTCGTAAATTAAATATTTTCGAAGAGCTTTCTAATTATTGCACAATTTAGTTAGCCTGCAAAGCCTAAATTTCAGACGCGATGCGATAAATTTTGCGATAACCTTTGTTATCATATTATTTCACCAGAATTACTTTCTTTTTAATATACATATGTGCTCCCCAAAGGTCACTGCGGGTTAGAAGCTCATTTTATACAAATATGCACAAAACCAGTTATGGTAATAATGAGCCAATTACAAGGTGCATAAGCACATTTGAATTTGCAACGATTTTTGATTGATTTTTGCTTGCGTGCAGATTTTATCCATTTATTTGAAATAGTCTATAAAATGAAGATCGGTATATGAAGCTTAGTCGCGCAACAAACAACCGTTGCGTAAAGCGATACTGGAGCTTACACTTAGAGAGCGTAGTGTTTTGCTCTGTTCTCAATTTTTCCTTCGAAACCACTAAACAAAGAGTCAGAGTCATGCACAAGAAAATTTAATTTTTAAGGAGTAGGATATGAAGTCATATATGTATGTATGGACAAAAATGAATTTTAATTACGAGGATATCTCGATTTACGTAATGACCGGTACTTCCATGATGTTGTTTTAAGTGTCAATTGAGTATTTTTTTTTTTAAGCTTCTGACTCTGCGATGGGACTTCACGTCTGCACCTCGATCTAAAAGATATTTTATGCTAAATGTCAGAAATATTGCTTCGGAGAGTAGCGCCTCTACTTTCTACGACGATGCGATCAGCTGAAAGATTCTCAATAGCATCAGTGCTTATAACTTCTCTGAGAAAAGTTGTCCTTCTTTTTCCATATAGGGCCGGGCATTCACATATGATGTGCACTATGGTTTTGTCTTCTTCAAGACAAAGTCGGCATTCTGGTGAGTCGACTATTTTTAGTTTATGCAGGTGATATCTTAATCTGTGCTGGGTGGTAAGGTATCCGAAAAGATTTTTTATATCATTTTATATCAGATTAAGTACCTTCTTGGCATCGTTTCTGCAGGGCTGTATAACCTTTTTGGTCTGTCTAAGACCTGAGATGCACATGTTGTGCTCCCAGCTTTTTAATTTCAAATGAATAGCTGATTTGTTTATTGGACAGAAGGGCTCGGCTTCTATAAAGGGCGTCTCCAAACCTTTTCCAGCCAATTCGTCAGCTATTTCATTTCCCTTAATTTCCTTGTGTCCGGGTGCCCACCAGATTTGGGTCTTGTTCCTGGTACTGAGTGCCTAAAAGGTTTGAAAACAATGTAGTACTGAATTGGAGTCAACTAAAGCTGCTTGAGTGTCCGTAAATATATGGATGTTAGCGACTTTAATACCTGAGGTGTGAATTAGGTTTGCTCATTCTTTAATGGCATGGAGCTTTGCCCGAAATACACTGAGATTTTTTTCCCATGAGTACCGAGACATTTTTGTTTGGACCGTAGATACCAGCTCCCACCCCAGAGTCCATTTTTGAACCATCCGTATACCACATTAGGCCGTTCTGGCAATTAGGTGGGTAGTTTCCAACCCATGCTTCTCTGTTTGTGATTTGAGTAGAGAAACCTTTATTAAAACATAGCGTTTTTTCTGTTCGATCTATTATCGCACAGATCATGTCTAGTTCGGGGATTTCTTATAGCAGTTGCATTAGTTCGATGTGTTTACCAATGGTTTGCTCTTTAGTTTGTTTCAACCTAGCAGTGTTGTAAATTGCCATTTTTTATGAAAATGTGAAGTGGTGTTAGTCCTATTAGAACTTCTATGTCCGCTGTGGGACAGGTTCTCATGGCACCTGAGGTAGCAATGCATGCTTGCCGTTGTACCTTATTTAGTTTGCTTATCGCGGATTTTTGGGCGGTTTTATTCCACCATATAATAGAAGCGTAGTCAATTGAGTAATCTACAATATATAATCGATTGACTCAATAGTAATATTGTTCATCTGACATTTTAACTAAAGGGCTGTTTCCTGGAGAAATTTTGTCTAAAAAGATTTGGAACAAATGCATATGGTTCTGTTTTAATTTGGAAATTGTCAGTGGAAGACTTAAACAATTCCGAGTTTCAATGTTCAAATTGTTTTTTTTTTGTTTGGAATGCGGTTGTGGGATTGTGGGATTATGGGCCAACAGCCAGATAATTGTAGTCGGTTGCACAGTGACTGTTACAGCCTTAACGCTTGAAGGCTTACCTCTAACATTCGTCAAGTGCAATGAAGAAAAAACCAGTCCCATTTAATACATCTAGCTTCGGAATTTCTACGACCTTTACACTTCGAAAAACGACATAAAATAACTTAGAAGATAATGGTACTTCTTCCGTCCCGCTGAGTATAAAAGAGCAATAATCAATGTTTCGACACTTTACGCTATTGAACGGCCTTTAGACTGCACTAAGGACCTGTGTCGCCTTTCATCAGTAGCAGTACGCACCACATGCCTGAAAGTATACATTGGTGGATCCCATGGTGACGAAAGAACATTATCGTGCTTAAGTTTTGTTAATCTGCGGAACAACTACGCTATGACGCGTGTACACTCAGCCACTAATTGCAATTAATGCGCTTCCTAATGCGCTGTAATTTTGAATAGTGTTTTAATTATGTTCGAATTAATTTGTCGTTGTACTGGCCTATAAATTGTTAATTGCTCGTTGCACTCTGTTAAAAATAATGCTGTATTAATACACACTTACACAACCCGACCTTATATTTGCAGAAAACGTTGAATGCACCAACTCAACTAGGTATTGATATTGTTTATGTATGAATCACAGGAATACATTCTTTGGAATTGCATTAAATTTAAAAAGGAACTAGGTACACAGTTTAATAATAACAAAAGTTAAATTAAAGAAATCAATTTGAGTATTCACAACGCGATGCAATAACAACCAAACCTCTGTTATAAAGAATCTAGTCAAAAAAATTGAGATCGATTGCAATGTGTTTGTTAAGTAATTGCAGTTTTGGTCATTGCGATTAGTACTGTTCCCAATCAATAACTAATTTTACTCCAAATACAATTACTCAGACAAGCACTTTGCTGTTTTAAAGCTATACAAAAATGAAAAAAATGAAAAAAACTGAACGCCTACCCTCCATTCATTTACCAGTCAACTTACGTCTTAAATATATGAGGAAACTCATTTGCTATTGCACGAACTAGTTTCTGATCAATGGCACTGCATTCGGTTTCCTCACAGAAAATGCGAGTAAATATTTTCATAAGTTCTTGTTTGCGGTATTGGTTCTTCTCATAGTTGGTACTGCGCACCATACAACGGCATAAGTTCAAATACTTTCCACGCATCTGCAAAATCAATTAAATTTTTATTTAATTATTAAATTTAAAACAAAAAAAAAACAATCTTTAATTAATCTTACCGGATTTCCTGCACACAAATCCGATAGTTGTCGCACAACAATATCGAATACAACTATCCGGTCGTTTGTGTATACCAACATAGCTGTTTCAGGAATTGTAAAGATATCGGTGATCATTTTGAGTATGGAGTTTGTTTCCAAAGCGTGCCTAAATGATTTCAATGGATCCTCTGGAATGGAAGTTTTTTGTTTAATACAAATAAAAATATTGCATTGCAAATGATTTTTTTGCTCACCTTCTCTATTCAAAAGGAGTAGAATCTTCTCCGTAAACACTTTTACGGTTCGAAGTTTTTGCATGGCTTCCAGAACGAAATTCTGGTAGTACAGTTCAAATTGCAGATTATACGACAGGAGAAGATAGATCACTAAGTCCACTAGTGGTTCTGGATGATTGCCTTCAACAATTTCCAGGAGGAATGTGCAGAAATCAACTCCAAGGAATGCTGCAAAATGAAACATCCTACATGTGATTGTTGAAAGTCTGATTTAGGAAACTTACCATCATGTGCCACAGGCATTCGTTCTCCCTGAGAGAAAATAGTTGTTAACATTTTGACCAGTTCCTTGAACTTTGGAACATTCGAGAAATGAGTTTTCATGTCTTCCACCTGTGAATTAAATTAAATTAAAATTGTAATTAGGTATATTCTAAATTAAATAGACTTTTTGAGCTCGGAAAGCTATTTTAATGAAAAGAAGAGTACAATGAATAGTTCTATCCCCTCTTCTCATCGCATAAACAATGCCTCTTCCTCGCCTGTCAATGACTTTTATGTTTTTTTTGTTTACATCAAAATGTTTGTACCTTAAGAAAAAATGTTCATTCCTTGTTAGCACACATCGAGTCTCTACTTAATTTACCCATAATCGTTGTTTTAAGTGAGATTTTCACTCTATTCACCAAATGGGTGACGTGAAATAACGCCAAACGAAATAAGGCCAAATTTTAAATAAGTCGGCTGTGGCAACAGTGCCTGGGTGGACCGCTACGCGGGATTAGGGGATTTCAACTCTCTTTCTGCAGGCGGCAGGTACCGCTCACGCAACTTCGTTTCTCCGCTCGGGGTATGTGATTTTCGTCAGGCAGGCGCCTATGGTAACAGTACCTGAGTGAGCCGCTACGCTGAATTAAGAGATTTCAATCCTCTTTCCGCAGGCGGTTCGATTTTGGAATGGACATAATGCTAAATTTTTAGAATTTGGCTTTATTTCGTTTAGCGTTATTTCAAGTCACCCACCAAATGTAATGAATCCTACGCAGCACGTGGTGTTGCAGTGTATGCCAGAAGTGGTTTTATGTGTGATTGTTCCGTACTTAATGTTCCTAGTGCCGATATAGTAAAGTTAGCTCCTCCTTATGGTATATAATGAAATACAATCACAGGTTAGGTAAAGATGTTGATAAAGACGTAATTGGTTCGCGCAATAATTATTATACCCAAAAGATGCTTAATGCGAAAGGTGATAGCAACAAAAAAATGGAGAATTGTTGATGAAATTTTAGGTAACAATCGAGAGTTGAAATCAATAGATGTTTTGGAAGTTCATAAATGGAGTTATGGCGGTCTCAACTCATCAATTTTGGAGATGGTTTTTTATCGTTGCTCAACGCGTTGTTCAACAAGTTTACAAGTAGTGTACGAGCTCTTGTTGCTCGTTGCACATGGTTGCGCAACGTGTTGATCAACGAATTCCAAATAATGTGCAAACATTATCTGTTCAACGCGTCCAGGCCTATTTTTATTAAAAGCATTATCAACACGGCAGCCAAGAATGAATCAAAATAATCAAAATAAATTAAAATTAAATATGACAGTCAAAGGTGTGCTACAGCTGTCTACCTCAGTTGCTGAGTGTGTTGAACAACGTTGCTCAACTTGCGATTCTAGGTCTAGTGCACCCTCTGATACCCTCAACGCGTGCGTCAACCCAATACGCAACCTCATCGGAAAACTAGGTGTACGATGAGTTGATGAACTAGTAGTACGGGGCTTACAACGCGTTGAACACAAACATATGCAATTTTAACCGAATTGCGTTACTCAACGCGAGCAACGTGAGTTTATGCACTGTACGAGGCTACAAATATATTTGAGTTGAATAAAGAATTGGACATAGTTTGTTGAATGAGTTGGAACCGGAATTACCTAATTTGCCTAAGCCCCTCCACAGAGTGGAATAATACCTGTAACTGCAGTTCTTATTCAGTGATTGCAGATTTGGTACAACCAAACACCATCGTTTTTTGTTCCTATTGAAGAAGTCTTCAAGCTAATAATGTCACCAAAAAAATAGAATATCATGCACAAGTGATGGTATTACCAACATACTCTTACAAAAAATAGTTTTTACTATAGCTGACATTCTATGCTGTTTCTTTTGGTTAAGCCGGCAATTGAGTAGTAAGGCCCCCTCCCGAAACACCTAGATAACCCTATTAAAGACCTTTATCATCCCAGTCCTGCTGTACGCCGCTGAGGCATGGACCCTGTCGCAGCCGCAAGGTCGTTTCGAGCGTAAAATCCTTCGCAAAACATTCAACCCTGTTTGTGTTGATGGGTTTTGGAGAAGGAGATTCAACGACAAACTATACGAGCTGTACAGCGACATCGACCTAGTGAAAAAAAACTGCGCATTAAACGCCTAAGATGGCTAGGACATGTTGAGCGGGACTACAACGCTCCGGCCCACAGAGTCATCGACTCCACCCCAGTCGAGGAAGATCTCGCCTTAGTTGGCGTGCACAAGTAGAACACGACCTCAATTAACTTGGAGTGCGGAACTGCAGGCAGCTAGCTAAGGACCGGGCTAGTTAGAGAGGCATGTTGATTGAGGTCCAGGTACACCCCGAACTGTAGCGCCACCTAAGTAATTAAGTAAGTATATAAAGGATTTTTTCCACCATCTTTAAAGTGTGCAGAAGTTCTACCTCTTTTCAAAAAAGGAGATCATAGAGATATAAATTTCGTCCCATTTCTTTCTACTTTTTCCAAACTGTTTTCCAAACTTTTGAAAGCTCGCATGATTTCTTTTTTAGAACATCAACAATTTTTCTAGACCAATCTGTTTGGTATAAGATCAAAGAAATCCACTGAAGATGCGATTTTAATGTTGTGTTCTAAATTGTATGATGGTTTCAATTGTTCCAAACTATGGCAATGTTAATCGATATGTCCAAAGCTGGTTTGATTTTAGATAAATTATATGCATCAGGTTTTAGAGAAGTTTAGAAAAGTGGTTCTTGTTATTTTAAACACCGATATCCGCACACTTACTATCCGACGGTTTGTATGACAGGGAGAAGGTAAAACGTCAGTGCAACTCCCTACACAGTCAATCCGCCGGATTCAATGATTGATCTGATTATCTAATTATTAAAAATGGTGTCCCTCAGGGCTCTGTCCTTGAACCAATGCTGTTTTTAATTTTTATAAATTCACTTTTTCAACAATCATTTAATGGCCATCCAACCGCAAGTAGACCTTTAATGGTGTTGGAAGTATAAATGAAGATATCCAGAAGTTAAGGCAATAGTTTGCTTTGCACAAGCTAGTGGTCAGTATTAAAACTAAACTTATGATTTTTAAAATGACAGACAGGCATTAATAATTTTGACCTTAACACGCTCACATGCTATTTCGCTCTCATGACTGCAAAATGTTTGGTTTACCAGTTCATAGTTTTGGGCTGCACTTCCATGTTCAGAAAAGTGTTTTCAAATTGAATCCGTTAGTGAATACAGGTATTTGGGTGTTTTAATTGATTCAAACTTAAATTCTAAAGCACATACACAAGCTACAAAATAGAATTTGATGGAGGTAATACGAAAATTGTATCTCTTAAAACCCTAGGCACTGTTGTAAACAAATACTAACTATGATAAATTTATTATGCACTGGCTAACTCAAAACTGCAATATAGTATTACAAGTTGGGAAGGGTGAGAGAACTCCTCCCTGAGGACAGCCTTTAACGGCTATTACTGATACTGAGGTCGGTGCGAATGTTGCAGTTATTTTCCGACTCTCTAGCATCGCGTTGATCCATCCATCGGTTCGTCTATTCGTCTATGAATCAAGGTGTTTGATATAGAATTAAATCCAGTATTATCGAAAACACCCTCTTTAGATTTGCTCTGTTAGATTCAACAGTGCTCCTTCTGTGGACTGGCTTGTCTGGTATGCATATTGGAAAGGGTGCAGAGGTAAGCATTCTCTGATATGAACGTCTATTATTCTGTCCATCGGTTTTAGGAAAAACGACGTCAAGCTAATTGGATGGTATGGTTTAGGTAGTTCGCTGGGTTTTTCCTGGTTTGAGGATAAATACCACGTTTACCGCCCGCCAGGCTTGTGGTATGTATCCCCAGTTAAAACTGAACCCAAATAAGGTAATAATGGTAGGCAGAAGGTGCTCAAAAGATTGGTCACTCAAATCATTAGGCATACACTTACAATTTCTAGAGGTAGAACCGAAGTGAGTAGAATATCAATAATAGTCCTATCCAAATGGCAAGCGGCAGCAAATGCCCGCAACAGCAGCTTCTTGATCGGCCAACTAGTCTCCATTTGATAGAATTGTACCATGTTGATTAGGCTCTCGTATTGATCACATGACATTTCGTAGCAGCAAATATTTTCATCGGCATTCTCCTTCAAATTAAAAATTAACACAACATAAAGCAATATGAAGGACAATTTAAAAAAAAAAATAAAAACTAAACCCACCAATATATCCACTAACTCCTCCAAGAACTGTATTATGTCATCCTCGTCCTCGTACAGCATCCATGTACGCTGCTCCGAGTCATTTTTACAGTCAGCCAATTGACAAAAGATATCCTGCAATCGTTTCGAATCGTGAGTTTCGCCCAGAAGTTCCTTGGGCGTTTCTACTTTTTCGGTTACATGCACAGCTACAGCTTCAAGGTATGGATTAATAGCACCATTATACAATTGTTCCAAGCTGGTTAGAACCACGCGCAATGCCTCACACGATAAATCAAAGCTTAAATTCGTACTTCGTCGAATGACTTCGACAATTTGATAAACATCTGCCGAATCGACTTTGACATCACTACCGGCTGCCGCAGCAGCCGAGGCTGCAATTATAGCTGCAGCTGCTGCACTATCGTCATTCTCACTGTCCGTCTGTTGTGGATGATTATGGTGATGCTGAAAATGTGGATGTTGATGATTGTTTGTGCTGCTATTAGTTTCTTTCTCGCTCTGTTCGTCGCTGGCAACGTCCTCTTTGGGCTTGGAATCGGCTGCAGTGTTTTCTGTGATCTCGCTGGCATCTGTGCCGGCTCCATTTGTCTGCGCTATTGAAGATGACTCCTTGTAAATGGTGATCACATCTTCGCTGGTCGTTGTAGTAGTCGTTGTTGTTTCGGATGGCTCAGATGTTACACTGTTGTCTCGATTGTCCTGTACGGGCTCGCTTACGATCGCACTTGATTTTGAATTGAGCACTCCCATACTGGGACTTTCCTGAATCATTTGTGTAGGAATTGCTACCCCCACGGCCGGACTTGACATGGATTTCTTTGCCGAATCCAATCGTTTCGACTGTGGAGGACTTTGAAGGTCAAGTTGCTCCTCCTGCTGTGTTGGATTAAAGTGCGGCGATAAGGGGTGGCTTTGTTCTTTTTCCGATTGTTCATCGTTCTCTTTGTCAACGTGGTTACCCTAAAAAAGAAATTATGAGAAAAATAAGATGACTTAATTGGGTTAAAGGTTAACTTACGGAATAGAAACCTTCGATAGCGGTCTTCTTTTCTCTTAGTCTGTCTAGAAGTTCATCTTTGGCTATGATGCCATTAATTTCAGTGTCTTTGGAAATTTCCAACGATTCAATGCTCGAGTTAAGAAAGCTAATGAGAAAGTCCGGCTCCACCTACAAAAAAGACGTGTGCAAAATTCCATGATTGCATTTTCCAACTGAGATTACTTTATAAATGTAAAAATAGGAGAGTGTACATTTGCTTTGTAATGTGAATGTTAGCGTTCATGATTTCATTTATTCAATAAAAACTTTCGCAGTGTTTGTTTTGTTGCCATAAATGTTCTTAATGCGCAGGTTTTCCGAAATGCGGCCCTTAAATCATATTTTTTTTTTATATATCATTTGGGATTGTTAGCAAATATATATATTGTTGAAAGTAACACAGCACGGGCATTAAGGAAATAAGGAATTAAAAGACAGGCTAAGAAACCGATGCACATTGATTTTAAATGTTTGCAAATTGTAATGGTCAGGAAAAACAGAGTGAGGTAGAGCATTCTACATTCGTGTTGTGCGACATATGAACGAATCCTTATATTTCACAGTACGTCCGAATATAGGCTTTAGGGTGAACTGATGAGCATTGCTGGCATGGCGGGTATTACGGTTGAAGTGTTGAAGGGGAGGAATGCAACTGGCTATTTCGTTTGAGCACTTGTGATAGTAGTATCGTTAGAACAACGATAGACAGGAGATATTACTACGATGACTAAGAGGGTCAAGCGAATTCGCAATATCTCGGTCGCCCATAAGTTTTATCGCACTTTTTTGAATTCTTTCAAGTAGCTCCAAATATGTAATTGGTGCACCGGACCAGATATGAGCGTTGTACTCAGTTTTGCACGGATAAACGCCTTGTAAATTCTAGCCAGATCAGAAGGGGTACAATATTTCTTGCATCGCTAATCTGAAATTTGAAATTCTGATGTGGAATGAAAATTTAATTATACTAGTGTTTCAGTAAATTTTGATTTTCTCCCAATTTTAAGGAGTTTACCATTTAACCGGAGGATGTACGGTTTTATTAGAAACTTAAATATAGATTATACAATAAAATAATGAAACGCAGATTTTGGAATTTCCCCATTTCGACCCTTGAGAAAGACCGGTTCATCATTTAAGGCCTTTAGGGGCACTTTGATAATGTTAAACAAATTGGAGTGTGCATAGTATTGGGTTGGAGCCGCATTTTTATGAGGCATATTAAAATGTAAGATAGCATAATTTTCTTTCCATCCCGACCGTCCTACGCCTCGGAAAATAAAACTCCAAACATTATACTGAAACGTCTTGCTTATTTCTGCCGACTTGAAGATTTTATTTGCACATGCCTGGACAGTAAGATTTTGGGTAAAATCTGGTACGAATGGCTTTTAGATTTTGGCTGCAGAGAAGCAATAAATCTACTTTTAATCAAGTCTTAAGTTTTTATTCGTTTTAAGTGATCGCAGTTTATAAATTAATTTAAAGTAAGAAAATTGTATTAAGAAGCCGATTAATCTTGGGTTTAATGTGAGTTTTCTCTTAAAGAAAACGTAGACTAAGTGGACATAGTCTAACTATCCAGACTAATATACAAATTTTCACGAGACGCCTAATTCACGACGTGTAAGAAGACACATACAACATAACAAAAAGAATAACGAGTCATACAACACAGCAGAAAATGAACAAAGGCAACGTATGAATCAAGCCAAAAGGCAAAAAGCCATATGCGCAAGGCTGATGGAAATTTTAATGTGTCATCCTAGACTAAGACATTTGTATGTAAAGGGTCCGCCATCTAACGTTTTTTTTTTTTCAACTATTGCTTATTTCGCGAATGGCAACACTTAGCTCATGTATGATTTGACAGATAATTAGTTTTATCCTTCCGCTGAACGAATATGGTTGTGTATACGCTTGAACAACGCTGGGAAATATTGCGACATTACTTTGAAAATCATGGTAATGTTGCAGAATGTGTGCGAAAATTGCGTACGGATTTTGGAAGAAGAGAAGCACCCTCAGCTCCGTATGTTCGTTATCTTGTGAAAAAAGTGAAAGAAACTGGCATCCTCATCGATAAACCAAAGCGTGAAAAGCCAAAAACAATGCGTACACCCGAGACAATTGCTGCTGTGGCAAGGAGATAAAAAAGGTATACAAGAGCGAAATACACAAGAACTAAGTTTCATAGACATACAATCACTCTCTTCAATTAATAATTGCGGCCTTACTCCACAATACATGTATTCGAATCGAATGGATTTCTATTTTCATTAAACCTTTACCTTTAATTTTAAGATGACTACTACATTCCACCCACCTCATTTAGGGCAATTAAAACGAACACATAAATTTCCTTAAATTTCATAATTATTCTCATTTCTCAATCAATGTTGTATCAATCATTGTATATTGTATGTCATTTTTAAATGAGTTCAAGTTGGATGAACTCTCTCTTGTCTTCAAAGAAGTTCGATTGAGTTGAGAGTTGTAAAGTATCTAAATGGAATAGAAAGGTGCGTGGGGTATATCGTATGTTTTTTTTGATTTAAGAAAAATGCATATAAAATCACATGATGCTTATTAAGCGGTTTTTGTATCTTTGACATTAACAGTAGTTATACCTTAAAATCGGGAAGAGTTGGGATGATAGCAGACCCTACTATCATACCATTTCCTTTTCGTCGGATCTTAATAAATCCCTTCCTAAAAGAGTGTTTGGTGTACTTCTATATTATACTGTGATTTATATATACGAAAGGATACTTGAAAAAAAAAAACATATGGAAATGCTACAGTCCGCTTGGAGCGAACAGTGTGATATCCTATCCATAACCTTACAAGCCCGCAAATAAAAGCCTTTGGAACAAAATGGATGAAATATATTTCATTTGTGATTCTATGAAATTCACAAAAAACCGAGAATTTTTGAAAAAAAAACCCCAAAAAAGTGGGCATGGCCAAAATCTTTGTATCGGTGGCTAAGTCTTGTTACCTTAAATTTGGATTGTTTTCTGTAATTTTTAAAGAAAACAACATTTTCCCAAAACAACGCCCACAGAAAGCAGGCGTGACAAAAAGCTTTATATAGAGTGCTTTTTTTAGAGGTATAAAACTTTGAAATGTAATTAAGCAAAGATATTTTTTTTAAATTGACATGAAATTTGACTTTATTCGAAAGATTATCTGCTGGCATTAGAATTTAAATATGATTTCTCGCATATGACCGCCACGGCTGGCTCGGACATAGCCTAATCTAGAGGTAACATTTTCGATTACTTTTTCCAACATTTGTGGCCGTATATCGGCAATGACGCGGCGAATTTTGTCCTCCAAGTGATCAATCGTTTCGGGCTTATCGGCGTACACTAACGACTTCACATATTCCCACAGAAAATAGTCAAGCGGCGTTAAATCGCAGGATTGTGGAGGTCCGTAACGTGAAACTATGCGGTTACCACACGTTTCCTTGAATAAATCAATTGTGGCACGAGCTGTTTGACATGTTGCGCCGTATTGTTGAAACCACAGCTCCTGCACATCATCGTTCTTCAATTGATGAACGAAAAAGTCAGTAATCACGATTCTATAGCCTGTAATCATTTACTTAAACGTTCTGGCCAACAAAAATTTTAAAGAAGTACGAAGGAATCATTCCACCAACCCATAACGGTCAGTTCTCGGGGATGTAACGGTGTTTCAACATACTCCTGAGGAGTATAAACACTCCAAATACGGCAGTTTTGTTTATTGACGTACCCATTCAACCAAAAGTAAGCTTCATCGCTAAACAAAATTCGCTTATGAAAATTGGGATCAACGGTAATCTGCGAATATACGCTTTGCTAGGTGATCCTGTGGCTTCAATTCTTGCACGAGTTGGATTTTGTAAGCACGCAAACGAAGATCTTTCCGCAAAATCTTCCACAAAGTAAATGGATACATATCAAATTCCAAATGGCCGATACTCTGTTCGGGTCTTCCTCTACGCTACGCTCTACAGCAGCAATTACTTCTTCTGTACATGTCGTACAGTGCTCTGTGGATGCGTATTATCATTAATAGTAAACATGGTGCGAAAACGTTCCATAGTTAATCGAATTAATTGCTCTGATGGACGATTATGTCCGACCGTAAAATGGACGTAGTGCGCGATACGTATTTCGAACAGAACTATTCACAATTTGGTAGCGTTGTTCAGGCGTCCGTCTATTCATGTTGAAATGCCAAACCAAACTAAAAATGTATCACTTGACAGCTGTCAAAATGGTTGCCAGTTAAAATAGTGTTGCAAACTTAAAGTTCTCTTAAAGAACACACTTTATAACAAACTTTTGAAGGAAATCAGTATCAATATATTTTTGAATTTTTCAACCCTTTATCTCTTCAACTATAGCTTTAAAACTGTTTCCTCTAAATTGTGGGGGTGGCAGTGGACGTATTAAACAAATGTTAACACTCTACCACTTCGGTAACCTAGGGAGTATATGTTCAAAAATGCAGCTTCCTATCATAAATTTAAAGGTTACCAGGCTTTCTTTTAAGCCTAGTAACCTTATATCCTAATATCCATGACCAACCATGCAAAGTATTTACTTCCCCCATTGCAGTCTCAAAAATGTTACTCCCAACAAATGATTTTCTTATTTAAAATTCTACTTTCGACAACATCCGGAAGTTCTATAAGAAAGCCAAGCAACTGGCTGCTGGCTTTAAGACCGGAACGCAGGCTCTTCATAACATCGATGGAAACCTAGTCACCGAGGCGCAGGAAATAGTAGATGTATTTAAGCAGCATTTCCAGCAGCTGCTAAACGGACAAAATGAACCCGCGTCCAGTCAATGAACCAGTACCTCCGCCCAGTAAAGAAGATGGTTTAGCTATTAAAAAGTTAAAGAACTACAAGGCCGCCGGCTCTGATGGTCTACCTGCAGAGCTTTTCAAATACGGAGGTGATGTTATGGTAGGGCGCATGCACCAAATCATCAACTAAGTTTGGGCGAAGGAAGACATGCCCGATGACTGGACCATCAGCTCCATATGTCCCATCTACAAGAAAGGCGATCCTATGTCTTGCAAGAACTATCGAGGCATATCCCTGCTTAAGTGCTGGACGATAAGCAGGAAAGGAGAGTTAATACTGGGATCCTTTGAAAGAAAAATCCTCTGACGGATATTTGGTGCTGTGTGCGAGGGCGAATGGAGGAGAAGATACAACCGCGAACTCTATGAGCTGTACCAAGATGTGGATGTAGTCCGAAAAGCCAAAACTCGTCGACTTCATTGGCTCGGCCACATCGAGCGAATGGACAACAACGCTCCAGCCAAGAGGATCTTCGAATCCCAGCCCCCAGGTTCGAGAAGACAAGGAAGACCGAACCACCGTTTTAAAGACCAAGCCATCGCGGATGCCAGAGCGCTTGGTCTGGACAACTGGAAGCAGCGTGCTCAGGATCGCAGAGGGCTGAATCCTGCCGTATCTCAGGCAGGAACTCTTCACAGGCCGGGAGCCCGTTAAGTAGTAAGTATAATAACAAAAAATAACGGTATACGTGTTCCAGGATATTCTGATTTTGACCCAAATTTTTGAGATAATTCGCCGATTGCCGTACTACTAATTGGATTTACCATAAGTCGAAATTTATGGGTATAGTATAGATCAACCGCACGTGTTCCAACTATAAAAAGGGGCGTTTCAAGCTTATCATGCTACGACTTTGGATTGTGATAGAATGCGTGTTGTTTTATAAAAATGTTATATTTGCGTTCAGAAAATGGCCTCGTCAATCAAACATTGTTTCGCTTGGTTGAAAGGGCACCTATGTACGTAGTAGAGACCTCCACCAAAACTAAGTAAACTCAATAGGTATACAAATTAAATAATTCTTGGCTTCCAACACCAGATGAAAATATCCTTGGTAGTTTTGGAGGAACAAAAATGAGGAAACGATTCAACGATGAACTTTGCCAGTTAAACAACGATATCGTCGTGGTCCAAACACTGCACATGTAGAGCGAAAGTGAACACCGCAATTGAAAAAAAAAATCATGTTCTTCAATATTAGAGTCCTGGAAGAAAATATTTTGGGTAGTAAGTTGTTAGTCCTAAGTGAGGAAGCGCAATATATGTATGTAATTGCATTTTGAATCGATCTGTTAAGACAAAAACACATAAAAGTGAAAGCCCCTCCCCATTCGAACAGTTTTTTTTTTGTCAAAATCACTGCAAAGAAAATGTGTCCTTAAGCTTCAATGAATAAACCTGCAATTAACTCGTCGCCAAGCCGAAAGTGGAACAAAAGCACCCCCCAAAGGACCCATATTAAAGCCCCAATACAACTACCCCACACTTTGAGTGAATCCTATTATTGAGGGCACATTTAGAGTCTTAAATGCTTAGCTAACGTTTCTCCGTTGCCTTATCAATCAAAAAATATTAATAAAAATAAATCCTAAATGCATTTTCTCCATCGACGGCATCTTACCATCGACGGTACCCACTTCAATCGAAATCGATTTAAACACCCCGCATACGTCAACCCTCATTGTTGAAAGGATCCGAGTCATTCTTAAGGTTATTGACATCCTGCTTTGCATCCGACTAGCAGCAGAGTGTGCGAACGATAATTCTTTTAGCATCAAAAAATGCCTTTCAAATCAGATTGCCACCCTTTTGCCATTTTCAAGGCTATCCGCTGCACATACACCGACTACAAGGTGTGTGTATATGTTGGTACATAGGCTAGGCACCTACCTTAATCTTCATTACGTAATTGGAAGGGACGAATCCAATGTTGCCCTTCATGCTGACCACTTGCCACCAATTCCGTTGACGGACGCTAGTCTGATATAGGATAAAGTATTCGCCTTCATCAAAGCTAATTGTTTTCGGGTATACAGCTTGGAAGTCATATAGTGCCTTCAACATTTCGATCGTTTCTGTGTGGAATGAAAAAGGGCATGGTATAAGAGAGAATTTATGATTACGAAAAAGTCCTTGCGATTGTTAGCGCAAGAGTTTGGTTGTAAATTCCAATGAAATGGTTTTTTAATTATTAGATTGTTCTCAACTCACCCATGATTGTTGGATGAAAATTTTTGCCCACTTTTGTTTTTGTTTATTTTGAAAAATTCCTTTTGCAGCGAAGAAGAAAACTACCCACCCATTCGCGAATGTACTGTGAAATATTTTTCACTCAACATCAAAATAACGAATGTGGAGCTGGAGATGGAATGTCAGAAGATGTTTATATTTTGTTATTGTAGTACAGTTTCGAATAATTATGACAGCATCTAGCTATGACAGGAACCGTAGAGGCTGTGAGGTCACAATAGGAAGGGGTTTAGTATAGTGGAAATCCATAATATATTTTAACCTATATTTTACTTCAAAATAAATTCCGTATGCGAGAAGCAAATCCGCATAGAAAAGGCAGACGAGTAAAAGTAAGATTAAATTGCATGACAGAATTGCAGCATGAACTATCAGAAATGGCAATTATATGACCACTTGGTATAAAATTAAATCGTTTCGAAATTTGCGTCTAAACAATATCTACAGAGATGAAAGCCGAACTTAATTGTCGGAAGCAATTAAAAGGACTGTCATGAGAATTTGCGAATTTGCCGTTATTAATGCTTTAATTTAATTCCAATAGAAATTGACTTTATTTGGGTTTAAAATCTAATTATTCAATATCTTACTTGAATTCAAATATTTTAATTTGCACGAACATGGAACTCAAAAAATATAATAATCCTTTCTAACGGTTGCTGTAGCTGTCAAATAGTTTTTTTTATATATTATCATAGGTGCTGGGAATGGAAAAAAACAAATTTTGATTGCTAGCACGTGAAGCGGAAGTGAGAATTACAATGCAGTTTTGATTCCTTTGTTGGAAGCAGACGTTGATATCTTCGATATATTCTCTTTATGACATCCGACATCTGAAATCGTGGCGAGTCACAAGCTGTTTTCTTCTGGTTGGACTCGAATTTTCAGTGGAGTTGCTAGTTTACTCCAACTTTTGTCAGTGTAATCTTGTCAAGGCTTGTTCAACAGTTAGAGCACTTTTATAGTAGTTAGAGAACACAGACAGCAGTTAAAATACACTGACAGGCAGTGGGCGTACAACATCTGGCGCAATAGAACATTGAGAGTATTCCGTGGATCTTTTTGCCTACTGCAGCACGACCGCTGATTGGTGAAATACTGAGAAAGTTAGGGAGTTTTTTGACCGCTTAGGTAACCAACTTGGGAAAAAAATATTGCCTGCAGGGGAAGGCATAGGGAGAAATGTCAAACAAATCACTTGCATTTTATGATATTTGGAATATGATATTAGGTTTTAGGCGTGAATGCGCCCATTATAATCGACATTATATTTCCAAATCAAAAAGTTTCCAACACACACTCGATGAACAGCTCCAAATATTTGCTTGCACAATTTAAATGTCACCCGGTATGTCAAAATTTCAATAAAATCTTTGTTTAGTTCTTAAATTTGCAAAAAAAAAAAAAAAAACTATTGACGCATTTTGCAGCGGATTCGAATTTTTAATAACAATTTTTATTAATAAAACAAAAAATTCTAAGCAATATGGATGTAAGTAGAATCATTTTCCCAAGCTATAGCCCTAATGCTTCAGTTTCAAAGGATGATGACCTGGTTCCTCGACTACCAGTAGACCATGAGCACATAGAATTCCAAGGCTGGAAAATTACTTATGAAAGATCTCACATCCTGAAAAGTATCTGTGCCAGTGGCAAAGAAAATTGTCCGGAAAACAGCGACAATTGTTGTGAATTGTGCACGTAAGAGACGTCGATAAATTTTATTTATTTTTTCCTAAAATATGTAGAATTATTTTTCTAAAGTTATCGCTACGCACTAGAATTGCCCCACCTACCCGATATGGTTTTTCATAAAAATAAGTTGTCCATGATTCACTCGAGTGGGGCTTGCATGGAATTCAAGCCAATGGACGCTCTGCGTTTGGTGGAAAACGGTCGACAATCTTTGCAGGTAGCCTGCGCTGAAGAGTGGCAGGAAAGCAGGTCAGTGTTGATAGAACAACAAGAAACCTTTAATTAAAATTCGATTGAGTGTGTGTTAATAGATCTGGACACCTTTTGGAGGAGAAATTCAAACCATTCGACTGGACTTTTGCGACAAACTATCAAGGTACGCTGAACGACAAGTTCCGCATTGAAGAGACCGACTTAAAGCTGGACTTGCACAAGCTGATGCAGCGCGAGAAAATACTTTTCTATCATGATCTGACCTTGTTCGAGGATGAACTGCACGACAATGGAATTTCCCTGTGTTCCGTGAAGATTGTAGGTCAAATTTTAATTTCCATTGCATGACTTACTGGTGGCTTTTCCTTTTACAGCGCGTCATGCCGTCTGGCTTCTTTGTGCTTCTGAGGTATTTCCTACGCGTGGACAATGTTATGCTCAAAATGTGCGACACACGCTTTCACTATGAGGTCGAGAATGACTTTATGCTGAAAGAATTTACCGAACGCGAAGCGAAGTACGCTGAACTTAAACATGTAAGCTGAAGACAAGCTCTCACTGCAATGTAAATGCCATCAATGTCTTCTCTCTTTTTAGGTCCCTTCAGCATTCTTCACGGTTCCGCATGAGATCGAGAAGTATTTGCCCATCAAGGACAAAAAAACGTACAAACTCTACTTTAAGTGAAATCTGAAATCACCCCTGCCGAGGTCAGGGGCCACTAAAAATATTCTACACTGAAGTAAACGCTAATTTTATCTAAGAATCTTTAATTTTATTCAGCGGCATCGAATTCAATGCAACATCTGGGTAAGCCTCTCTCTGTTCACTGAATAGACAGCATGCGAAGGAAGGATATTTCTGTCGTTGAACGCCCTTCGTAGGTCCCTCAACGTGATTAGGTTCCCCTTCTGTGGATACCTGTAAGAAAATTTAGTTAATATGGCTGTGGACCGCATCCATTATAGTAAACTTACACTTCTTCGCAGGCAGAAAGGAATATCCCTTCATCGGTTGTGCGTCGCATAAAGTTGGGCGAGGTTATTTCCTTGTCCAGCACCAAAGGGCCGTCGTCTATCTTCTGTCGGGTGACTGTATTTCTTAGAAATGGATCTTTGATGGGAGCACCAACGTCATAATAAAAAGATCCCTCGCCAGTCACTTTGTAGTGCTTTCGCTTCATGATAATCGATGAGATGAGATTCTTTAGCAGAAATTGAACCGCAGTGCACATGTACTCAGCCACAGTATCGTCCACATTGACTAAGCCCACCTCCCAGGCGCCGATCAAGAACCTCCCCAGTATGAAGCCCAAATCCGGTAGAAACAATTCCTGAACACAATATCGCTGGGCAGGCATCATCTGCATGGAGCTATCGAAACCGCTCGGTGGTCGGATGATCTCCATGGTGTCTGGCACTAGAAAATCGAGGAAATCATAAGGTTCGAAAGTTGCTCGCTCATTGTGCGACCTAGAACTGCGCTTTCGTTTGCGACTGGAGCGAGATCCGGAACTATTGCCGCCGCCCGCCGAACTGCTCGAAATCATTGACAATGGCTGGGGAGTTTTAACGGCACGCACTTTGCATATAAGGGCGTTATAGAATGCGTTATGCAGATGCAATTTGTCGGGAGAGAGAAGTTTTCGCGACTCTGAATCGAGTTCGTCGAACTGAAATTTACCGCGGAAATAGAACTTCATGTTGACCATGTATTTTTCGGCATTTTCTCCGAGGGCGCTCATCACTGCATTTTTGGCTAAAACTAATTTCTCACTAAGGTCACTCATCGCGTCAAAATTACACTTTAGTTGCCTTTACTTTTCGTATGAGTAGTTTTTCTTTTATTTATTTCGAGACTAATAACAAATTTTTGACAGTTCATTGGTAAGGTAGTGCGCGGAAATTTTAGGTTTGTTCGCTGATGTATATTACAGGGTGACTCATTTTGTTTCTCATTAAAATAGGGATTTGACGTATGTATATTTCACATTTCTCGTTCATATTTTGTTACTGGCAAAAACCGATTTTGAATTATTTTCAAGTAAAATATTGGTTTAAATTAAAGACAATCAATTAGATAACGTGCTCCCGACCCGTGAAGAAGTAGCACCCTACTGCTAGTGGCACCAATTCCCGAAGTTTTCGAACACTTTTTTGAAACTCGACTTTTTGGCTTCGTTGTTTTTTCAATTTTCTCCAAACCAAAAAAAAACATTTTGGCACATTCTCTCCAATCCCAGAGATTTCTTACGGATAGAATGATGTAGCATGTGCTAAATTATGATCAGTTCATAGGATGCTTTTGATAAATGTCATTGATAATTCCGAACTCGCAAAGGATATTTTATGGAAATAGTGTTTCAAGACAAATTTTATGGTTGAACGGACTCAAACTGTCCTTAGAATCAAATGACTATTTCCTGTTGTCATGATTTTTTATCTGCTTATGTCTGGCTTTTACCGTGTAAAGACAATTTTTTGATAATAGAGCAGGTAGGTAGTCTCTTCACATTACAGGTGCATACTGAACATACGTCTGGTTACCGTTTGAAGAAAATTAGTATATTCCAATTGGTATCCCTATCAAAAGTAACATCTTAATCAACATAATCTTTGACCCTAGAAAATCTCGAATTATTTCCTATAAACTCAGTCATCTTTGGGAGAGAATTATAGTGTTGCTATTTTCTTCTTTTCCACTCGCGAATAAAAGTTTAGCAAGTCAAGTCCAGTTAAACGAGACCAGCTGCGGTATTACCAAGGTAAGTAAAACAGTTTAATTGATGACAGTGGGTAACGCCAAAGAATATAAAATTACCAAGAAAATTGCATTTGAAAATCAAATGGAAAAAGCTCATTCGTGAATAACAGAAAAAAAATAAGAGCCAACTGAAAAATAATTGAGAGAAAGCTCTTTCTCTGGCCAATACTCGTGTAGTCGTCGATTCTCACCGTCGTTTATCAAAAAACAGGTCATACAGGATATTCTGTTGGCATATGTGAGTTTTCCTAAATGAACAGGCATAAAGAGGTATCTCCGCCGCTCGTCGTGCTATCGTGTGGTGTGTAAGGTCCGAATATTTTGGCCGAAGCCGCATGTTCGGTCGGCCACTAGTGGTGGATGACTGTGTCGCTGTGTGTTTTATCTCGTTGGGCTGGTTTATGAAGTTCTCTGAGCAAAGGACTTAAATGTTCTTGATAAAGCAAAGCAATCTCAAAAGCTGTGAGAGCAGGTTGGATTTATATTCTTTGATACCGTTCAGTGAAACGCTGTTCAACAACACCCAAATAGCTTATTATCAACAGAATTATCGCTCAGAATTATTTCTCATAGTCCTTAGTTTTCTTTCCAAAAAAAAGCTCACGTTTTTCTTTGTTTTTTTTTTCTTTATTTACGTCCTATGTGCTTTTAACTATGTTATAGAGAAAACGTCTCTTAAATAAATTCCGCTTTATACTTCTTGTCACCAATAAATATACCCATCCGAGTTATAGCATCTGGGGCAGTAATAATATACGTACTTCGTGAATCGGAAAACTCGCTACCACTAGCTGTAAAAAATTAATAATATAATAAATTTGCAAATCACATTTCCGTCGCTCATCATAACTCACATATTTCAAGTTCTTTGAACGTGGATCTAAGTCCAATTTTGTTACGTTTAAAACTTCGCAGCTCAATAATCTTTAGGTCCACCATCAGCTCTAAAAGGAACATAATATGGACTGCTGGCATTTGTTTAAAACGTAAACAAAGAGCATGTACTGTCAAACCACTTTGGACTGTACATTCAATGAGAATACTGCCCATCCATTTATCAAGAACACGTTGATTCAGTGAACCATTCACTCGAATCCAGGGACATGGCTTAAGGACGAGTAGATTCTTGCGGCTTTAAAAATATGAATTTAATAAGTAAATACTGCTCATCTTGAAACTGTCAATTGTAATTGGAATTAAAAAGGTTGGATTAACTCACTCATTGTTATGCGGCAAGTTTGAAGTTTTAACTTCACCTGGATCCTGATAGCGTTCCACTGGCTTTGATACTCGTCGACTGCATTCTTCGTCGGCCCTGCTGTGTTTCGCAGCTGGCTCCCCATCGTCACAATCTTCTTCTTCTGTGTGTTGCTTGCGCTTTTGTGGGGGAACTAGTTTACCCATGGCCTCACGATCCAGCCGTTTAATATGGCGCGTATGAATTACCCAGTGGCGTACGTGATTCTTCTCCACGTACATAAACGATGAGACTCCAGCTCTAAGAACTAGAAAATGTTGGCGCAGCAATTGTATGGCTCTTTGAAGAAAAGCAATATCTGGAAATCGCTCCTACAAAAGCCAGAAATAGACAAACTTTTAGCAAACGAAATATGTAAATAGTTTGGGAAGCAACTTTACCGCGAGATCAGAGGCGTGCGCTCCCATTTCATGCGATTGAATAAAATTGTGAATACATATAACTTGCTCTTGTTCCGCACTAGTGTATCCTTTCGACTCCATTTCGACTTTGAGAGTGTCAAGATCATTTTGCGAATACGTCCAGCAAGTGTTCCTGAAAGAAATTTAAGTGCATTACGATTGCGATTCCAGTTGGTATTCCTCGGAACGTGTGCAAAGAATAAAACTTACTCGTTAATTTTCTTGAATATCTCTTCCCGCTGCAGGGCCGGTTCCAACAGTTTCTTCGGTATCGTAACGTTCTTATAGTTTGTCATCTCCAAGCCCTTAAGCGCGTCGTCATTTGAAGATATCTGCAGCAATGGCAAACACACAACGAACACATCCTGCGCCTTGGCAATTTTCTCCTCCTTATTCATTGCCGGTTCGAATTCGTCATTGTTTGTCAAATCTTCATCGTTCCCCGTGCGTGCGATATCTAAACATATCGAGATGAGGTCCAGGGGTTTCTTCTTCAGTGTTATGCGACCCAAATCCTTTGATTCATCCTTCGCCAGCTTGCCTCTGAGGAATTGCTGAAACTTTTCAAACACGCCTACCAGATTTTCCACTTCTATGGTAATCTCATCAGTGTCCACATTCAGATGGTTATCTTCGTGAATTTTCTCAAGTGAAAAGGCGTGCGTGGCTATAATCTTTTCGATTGTGTTTAAGTAGTTGCCACTCCGCATGACACAATCGGTAAATGGACAGAAATTCTCGGGTTCCTTGTCATACCGACTGAAGGTGATGTCCAGCGGGCGATTTAAGTTGCTGAGGAAGCAAAAGAAGTGTATTTGCACGTTGTTGAGCTTGGATACGACATCGAACGGGTTGTAGTACAACATGTACTTTTCGTTTGCCGCCTTGAACTTTACTCTGGTGGCAAGTTCACCTAATGCGTCGAACTGTTTCAAGTAATCCGTTTGGGGCGCGTTCTCCAGGAGAGCATGATAATGATCAAAGATGCGTTCTGATGCAGTGACGCAAGTCTGCTGCGCAGTGGGGTCGACAGTCAGCATATTGGAGGGAGGCTTTATGTCCACTTTGATAACGTCGTTCCACAGTAGCTCGGCCATTAAAAACAACTGCGCCGAGTGAGGGGATTTAATTTCCATTGCAGCAGGGTCAGCAGCAAAGAGCTTCTCCATTACTTGATCGAAGAAGAAATGGTTCATATCGAACAGCATATACGGAATCCGTAGAAACATCAAGCTCAAGCGGTATTTGTTCGAGAAAACATACGCCGGCCCTGTGAGTTGTGTGGTGAAGGCCTTGATATGGCCTTTCTTGCGCGCCACTACCAAGTTGTCCTGGCGGGCCTTCTTGAATGCGGTATGCAGTAAATCTTCGGAGAATGTTTTAAAGATGTCAAAGATTTGCAAGTTGTACTGTGTCTTGTCACGTACGCAACACAACGAGCTGTGGAGGACATTGTGGATCGTAACCAAGTGCAGTTCCAGCTTTGTTGTCGGATTAAAGTGCAGAAGTGCTTTGTTCTCGTTGAGTGGCGAACACTCGCGGTATTTCTTTTGAAATTGTGCCAGGGTATCGGGAAAGTTTGACTTATGTAGGCCCTTATCTTGCGGATCAGTCATGTTGATTTGAGCTTGTAATTGTACAAAGCAATATAAAAAGTGTACAAAGAGCGCGTTTTGAAAATCGGCCTTCGCGGGATAGTAAACTCTCAGTTCACGGAAGAACTTCTCCCCTTCGTAGCGTGCACTAAGATGTTCATTAGTTTGCATTGCGTGCAACCATGTGGGCAACTCTGGCAAATGGCGGTTAGTACGGATAAGAAACTGAATTCGACGATGACAGGCTTGAGTCGTCTTGTTGTAGATACCACACTGCAGCCGAATAATGTCGCGAGTAATTCTGGCCACATCGCGGTGGCTGAAATGAATAACAGGCACACCGAGAAATAGGAATGTGGCTCTGGTCATTTTTAGGATAAGATCTTCCTTCGTGGTCCAGCGAGCGCGCAGAGAACGCATTTGCTTGAGCGCATCCCGGTCAACAGAGTCCACGGGGTGTGGTTTCTTTTTCTGAACAAGGGTTCCCTTGCGCTTGATCACTCTTCCGGTGGATGTTATCGCAAAGCGATTAACTTTTTTCACCGTCATCGTGGGCGGTGTACCTGTTTTTTTATGCCCCGCTGCCGTCATTAACTTTGATAGCTTAGTTCGCACGAATTTCGTAGTCTTCCTTAGTTTCTGAGAGGCAGCCGCTGCAGCCGCATTGTGTTTAGTATTAACCAGCCACGTCCAGTTGCGCTGAAACGATGAGTAAAGACCCGAGGCGATGCCACCGGCGCCAAGGCCATCGCCGGGCGGTTTACCCGTATCTAGTAACGGAGCTTCCTCGAATGTCGACAAGGGATTAACAATGAAATTCAATTCATTCCGTCGAAGTTTGTACAGCATCGAGGTCGGCGTTCTTGATAGTTTTACGTTTTTGTGCACAAAGCCCAGCTTCGTGTGAATACAGATCTTGTGCAGACTATTCCAATACTGCTGAATATCAGAATAGCTTTCAAACGCAAACTTAATTTCGGTATATTCCCGGTCGGAATTAATCTTCAAGTAGCCAACGTCGGCGGTGGTAGTATCCAAGATGCTGGCTTTTTTATTGAGATACACCCACATCTGCAGAGCATCTTTGCCGCCCTTTTCGCTCAGCTGTATCAGACCCATGCGATGCAGCACTCGAATAATGTTGACTATAATCCGCGAGAGACGACCGCGGTTTATGAGCGCTTGCAAGTTTAAAGGCAGCTGTTTGATCATATAGTGCTGGCGAATAGGATGCAGGAGAAAATCCAAAGCCAGCGGGTCCACCCCCGGCGGCACATGAATAATCTTGTTTAGCAACGAAATTGGCATGCGTTCGACAACATCCGGTAGTGATATCCAACCGAAGGGCTTTCCCTCGTAGGCCGGCAGAGGCGTTATAAACGTCCTCCAGTTAATTCGCTCTCGATAGGGAACGATATGCTCATCGGTCATGCTATTGAAAAGCTCTGTAAAATTTATGTTTGGCTCGGATTGCAGCCAGGACTTAATGAGATCCTCCGTCAATGTCAATGGCTGCTGCATGGGTTGCATTTGGAACAGCATATAGTACATCAATTCATGCATAAAGCGAGCAGTTAAAAATTTCGGCGACTTATGCGGCCCGGCAGGTATCAGGCCCACTCGAGTCTCTTTCTGCTTCGGCACTTGTCCGGTCTTTACCGGATTTATACGGAATTTCCGCTCCTCCAAGTAGAGAAACAGGGCATTCTTTAGCTTGATTATCTCCTGATGTATAACACTATGGTCTGGTGTGATTTTTGGATGCGTTATATAGCGGTAGATGCGACCATTATCATCGATTCGTAGAGTTATTTCGAACAAATTAACAATGCCGTTCTTTTGCAACCGCGCAATAGTTCGATAGAGAGACTTATTACAGATTTCGTCCTTATAGCCAGCTTCGAGTTCACACCTAATGATCTCCTGACGCAGCAGCGGCACCTGCATCAGGCATCGCTCATTTATAACTTCGACGATTTTCTGTTTTCGTTCGATTTGTTTGGCCGTCTCGTCACGTAGATTTTCGGTGACTTTCAAATGCGTAACATGCTTGATGGTGGCTGAGATTTGGGCGATATCCTTAAAAGGAGGATCTGAGTCGTAGGGGATGTTCTGTGGGTGTTAATTATGTTTATTTTTAAATAGCATCCGAATTGGAGTAATAGATTTTATGAAGTGAACAACTTACCGGCTCATCGTTACATTTTAGATTCTTGGTGATGTTTATGTTCTCTTCTTTGACTTTCTCTACGGAATTAGAACAGTTCGCAGCTACTAACCTAAAATAAGCAGTTTGTTAGATATTTTTGAACGATAATATTTGTTTCAAATTAACTCACATGTTTGTTCTCTGCCTGCCCATGTCTTTGCAGTATGAGGTTACAATTTTATCAGCTAACGCCTTCTTCAGAGCCTGCCGCACATTCAAATGATTCATTGACAAGATCGTGCACAACTGCGATTGACTGCATCCGTCTTTGCCGTGCTTCTCAATTGCGCGATAGATCTCCTCGGACATGGGCATATCGACATACGAATGCTTATAGTCGTAGAAATCTGGAATTACAAAACATCACATCACATTTATATTGTGGCTAAGTTCGTCCCAACCCCTTACGAACCATTGGATTCCTTTTCCACGGCTTCTTCGTCATCATTAAACAGTTCATCTTCGCTTAAATTGGGGTTTTTCAATCTCACGCATGGAACTTGCCGATCCCCATTCATTTTGGGTACTGGCTTTGATGGTGGTGGCAAGTCTTTGATACGAACATTCTGAAAAGTGGCAACTTAGCTAGCTGAATTAACTTCTGGCGACAGCTTAACTTACACACATTTCGAAGAACTTTCTGAAGAAATGCGTCGTTAGTATTTTTTTGATCATCGCTTGATTCTCAGCTGGAAATAAATGCCGCACATTGGACACTGTCATTATTTGATTCGGAGAGTGCTTCAGGGCAAAGAACATCTTTTCAATGACAGCGATAAATGCGGTTTTGTTTTGTGAATGGAATCGGGTCAAAGTCAGAAGGCTCGAACTAATCAAACGATCAGACCGCTTTTCAGTGTACACTTGCTTGGTGATCAACCCCAAGCGGATCAGTTTGTTTCTACAAAATAACCATCAATAGAACAAACATTGCGCAAATAATTTTCCACCATAGGTACCTGATATAGAAACCGATTGCGGAATCCCTGCAACAATGCAGTATTGAGAACATTCCGGCTGAGGCTACGCCATTTTTTCTTGCGCGCCCGATGAATTCGAGCACACAGTACTGAGTGGAGGTGATTTCCTTTGGAATGTTCACATACGGCGGTACGAGGCAGTTGTAGCGTAATTTCTGATTGCCAACTATAACGAAGGTATCACCCCATCGCTGTTCGACTTCTTTTAGGGACATATTCTCGATTTCCTGATGTTTTATGTGCTTGCGAACATCGTACGTCTCACATGAACCGAGAATTTCGCAATCGGATATTGGAACACATTTGTATATGGTGTAAGGGCATTCAGTCTAGAAAAGCTTAGTGTTTTAAATTCCAAAAAACATTTTTACTGGAGTCCATTCATACCAATGTTAGTGGCAACCCATAGTCTGGGTCGGTAATAGCAAATCTATCCCATATCTTGAGCTTTTCACGTGGTTCAGGTAGTTCATAATATTCCAAGTACATGTAAGAATTCTTGACAACGTTCCAAACTTGATCTTGAAATTTGTCCAGCAGAGGTGAGGGTAGCTGTAGGGTTTCAGACAGTCGTATCCATAATCCTTATAAAAGTAAATAATTAATTTTTGGAACTTTAGCACAATGTGAATGGAGTACAAATTTACCAGATATAGATATTCCTTCTAGTCCTTCCAATCCAATTTCATCAAGTATAACTTCGATGAGCGGTTTACCAGGCGAAAGCGCCATTATTAAAATAGTTTATATCACTATTTTGCTTTTACGGAAATAAACAAATTTCGATATATCTGCGGCTTAAAACAAAATCATATGTAGTAAACGAGAAATGACATTTCAATAACAATAAATTCCATAGATAACTTATAATACCTCAGTGCAGTGTTACCGTTTAAAATAAAAATTAAAATCCAAAAAATCATGAGATTTAAAAAATTGGGAGAAATCTAAAAAGTCAAGTCAGATTTCATACGTTACGATTTTCGTCGTACTTGACGTGATTTTGAAGGCAAAGGGGATGAAATGTGCATGAGATAGCCAAACACGAATGATCCCAAAATTTCTTTTGGCCTCTATAGTAAAATTCTGTCCTTCCTTTATTCATGTATTCTACTCGGGCGTGTTTGCTTCGCATTATGCTACATTTCTACCAAAAGATAAACCGAGATTATAGGCAAAACATTAACAATAAATCTTTACACGTTTCCACAAAAAAAAAGAATAGTAACATAGGGGTTTTCTCTCAACCCGTTCTTTAGCTCTCAAATTTACGCAAAAAATGTCCAACATCTGGGTGTCAAATTGCATCGCCGCTCTCAATTCTCAGCAAGGAAGGACACTTTTGACAAATCCAGGTGTGGTAAGTTGGTATTGAGTGTCTTCATAAGCCGATTCTTACATGTAAACATGTAAACATATTTATAGATTAATTTTTAATCTTGTCTTTAGCAGATAGAAATTTAATTTGTATGGTAAATCTTAAAATTTAAAGTAGATTAAGGGCAGATTAATCTTAATCTCGGTTAAGTGCTCGGTGGAAACGTAACATTAGATATAAATCAGCCAATATGAAGTTTCCGTAAAAAAGGGAGAAAACAAAAAAAATTTGCAAATTAAAACAAAAAGGCAAGAATCGTAAACAAATTGAGCGTATGCGAGCCCAAAAGAGAATTAAGAAGTTTCTTAGGACAAAAATCATAGCGTATGTAACTTGACAAAACAAACAAAAAAGTTTCATGGAGTTTGTATTCTATTCTGTGGGTCTCACGAGAAATAAATCAGAATATCCCATTCAAAGAAAAAAATTCAAGTTTTTATATTTTCGATCATTTGAATTATTTTGGTTTTTTAAAGAGAACATTTTTTTAAAACAAATTAGTTGTAAGTAGCGATGTAGTAGAGATGAAAACATATTGCATTAAAATGCAATAAAAATCGGCTGCAGATATAAGGCCACGATCGAAAAATGGTACTAGACCGTGCGGTGTTTTATGGGTTTACCTCTTGTACATGAGTACAATTAAAATACTCTCCACTTGGTAATGTTGTTGATCGCCGTAGCGGTGTTATTTCGCTTCATTATATAATTATAATGATAAGATATATAATTTTTAAATTGAATATTGATCGCCAATACAGAATTATAATTTCACTCTACATCAATTCCACGCCCCATTCAAATCTTAATTTTTTCCTAAATATGTCATTTTCAAATCGTAAATTTACTCTGCTTAATAAAAACTGCACAAAAGTGCAATGTTATGTCAAATAAAAACTTAAAATTTGGGTGTTTGCTTGCTCCGTTGGCATAGAGTTGGGGAGTTTTTCCGGAATTCCAATAAAAAACGTATTACCACCACAGTGGTTAGCAGAATGACGACATGATAATATGAAGTCTAAGCTAAAATCGAGGATGCTTCTTTGAATTCTGGTTTAGGCAGCACAGGTACGTAAAACAGTAAGAGTAGAAAATATTAGAGCTTGCTCTAACAAAACTTGGAAGGCTATTAATTATGGTACATATACAAAATTACACGTTAAACGATTAAATACAAAAATTTTAATTCTATTTTCACGTGCTTAGCTAACTACATATTGAAAGTAAAAAAAAATAAAATGCATTTTTGCAGGATCACCGTGCCTTCTTTTTATTTGACAAATGCATCCAACTGGGCAGGACGCGTTTCTTAGGTGATACCACTGCAGGTTTTGTTTCATTCTCCGAATCGGACGATTCATCTTCATATTCAAATATTGGGGCAGATTTTCGCACGATGATACGCGGTTTATTCAGAATTTTCTTTGAATCCGCATCTTTGTTCACGGCATCGATTAGTAGATCTAGTTCAGACTTCTTTTCAGTATTTTCACACTCAAATCGAGCACAGTTACTAGTGGACGTGGATGTAGACATTGGTTTATCCGCAGACAATTTTAATAGCTGTTCAGCTTCTTCGGACACCTGCGTTAAATCGGATTCATCAATATCCAAATCCCAATCTTGGTCAAAGATGTCAGAGTCCTTGTCAGAGTCACTATCATCTTCATATTCGAGCACAGTCGATGGGTCTTTCCTAATAATGCGAGGCACCTTACCATTCGATGGGTTTTCACGTAAGTCATTCGATTCAATCGCATTGACTAACAAGTCTAGCTGATCGCTGCCAGAGTCTTGCGGGTGTTGGATGCTGTTTTGTACTTTTTCCACTTTAAAATTGACTTGTGGCCAATCGTAGTCATCCAAATCGGAATCAGACTCAATTTCAATAAGCGGCGCCGGCGGGGGTTCAATTATCTCAACTGAACCTTGGCTACAGGGTAATTTGTAGTCGGTCTGTGGATTTTCATTATGGTTTGGTGACGGTTTGGTTTTATTTAACATTTCCGCTGCTGATGGACTGATTTCACATACACTAGGTGACGTATCGGCCGCTGAAATATTTTGTAAAAATATATTAAATATTTCGACAGAAAAATAATAAATTATCTCACCTTGATGAGTTGTATCTGATTTGTTTTGAATGGCCGGTTTTTTCCTTCCAATCTTCGCGTGAAAATCTTTCACCACTTTGACGAATACAGGCCCGAAACGCTCAGTCTTTTCATCCGAATAACCATCCAGGCGGATTTTCCTCAATTCTTCCATAGAAGTCGGTTGATGTTTTACCAGTTCTTGTAGTGCTCTAGTGGACGCAACCAGATAAGGCATCACATCAAACAGGCTGGCTAGCTTTGAACGTGCTCTCAAAAGTGGACGGTAAAGATCTGGCGGCGTCTGCGGTGTTGATGTTGTCGTAGCATTTTCAGTTTTAGCAGCCGACGTTGACGTTTGGTTACTGGGGAGTTTACTGATCACAGTCTGGAGTATTTTTGGCATGCCTATCACTTTTGGCTTGAGAAGTCGAATGATTTCGTCACCAGGAACGACTTTAATTGGTTCCCGCTTAATTAAGCCACTCAACCACACTTTGCCTTTCGAGGTGACTGAATACCGCGACTGTAAATATTTGCATAAGCCGTTTGTCTTGCTTACGTCAACTATTGTCAGCATTTGTATATGTAGTAAGCTGTTGCTGATGGCTTGGAGCCATTTTTCTGACTTGTCTTTCAAACTGCCGAACAGTGAATGACGGAAGAATGCATCTGGAACCGTTTTCGATTGTGAGCCGCGCAAGACAAGTATCGCTTTGCGGATGCCATACTTGTCTGCCATATCCCGTAGAAGGGAAAGCATCTTAAAAGCTTCATTAGTAATATCAAGCAATCCATCTTCGCACAGGCCCTGGTACCGATGAAAGAGATTCGTTGCTGTATGAAGAGGATTCCCATTCGGATTGTTTAGGAGGAACTGTCGGTTACAGTTGTCGCAACAATCGCGTCTCACCTGCAGCCTGCTACAGTCCTCTCCGAAGTAAGAGAGTATGAACCTTCTTCGACACTTTGTGGTGTCGACGTATTGGCTCATAGCCAACATTAGTGTTTCCATTTGTTCTTTCGACGTCTCCACGATGCACCGTTCCCTGATCATGCGATGTAATTGCCAATCTTTTGGTTGGTAAAACATGATGCATTTCGAAGGCAGGCCATCACGGCCAGCGCGGCCAACTTCTTGATAATAGCCTTCCACATCTTTTGCAACTCCGTAATGGATGACTAGCCGCACATCTGGCTTGTTTATGCCCATGCCAAAGGCTATAGTAGCTACCACAACGCGTATGCGATCGTGAATAAAATCATCGTGAGTCTTCTGCCGCTGCTTGAGCGTTCGTCCGGCATGATAGATACCGCAAAGGAGCCCTTGTG
Source organism: Ferdinandea cuprea (assembly GCA_963576555.1). Lineage (NCBI taxonomy): Eukaryota > Metazoa > Arthropoda > Insecta > Diptera > Syrphidae > Ferdinandea > Ferdinandea cuprea. The sequence goes on from OY754958.1 coordinate 138,633,731, forward strand.
CAGTTATAGCAGCTGATACTTCTTCGGTGACTCTTCTTGAGATGCAGTAAACTATGACCGATCCAATTTTTACACTTCTAATATATGGGACAAGATCTTCGAATATGTTGGTCTTCTTTTTTACCACAAACTCCAAGTTGGGACGATCGAAGCCAGTAGAAACAATCTAAACAAAACCAAATAACCTTACTGTAAGTAATTGTCAACGAAGTTCATGTGACAACATACCTGTGCATTACGTAGATTTAGACTGTCAATAATATCATCTCGAACTTGTGCGGTTGCCGTGGCAGTCATCGCAAGAATTGGCACCTCAGGACACAGCGTTCTCAATCGGCTTAAGTGGCGGTATGCAGATCGAAAATCATGTCCCCATTTGCTAATGCAATGTGCTTCATCGATCGCGATCAGCGTGAGATAGTCTTTAATGCGTTCCAGAAGAAATGCACCCGCTTCCGATGTGATATACTCAGGAGTGACATAAACAATATTGTATTGTCGATCGATGACTTCGTACACGGTGTCTCTGTTTGTTTGCGCCGAGCCGAGATAACAAGCACGCAAATTGTAAAAGCGCATCGCAAGCACCTGATCTTGCATTAGGGATATCAAGGAACAAACTACGATAGTAATTGTGCCGAGGAATACCGACGGAAATTGGAAGCACAACGATTTTCCATATCCAGTTGCCATAATAACGCAATTGTCGCGAGTATCGTGAAGGATCGACGATATAATTTTCCATTGCATAGCACGGAAACCCGAATGTCCAAACGACTTTTGCAAACACTGAAGATACTCTTTCGGTATGGAATCTTCTTCGACTGTAGGCACTGCCATATCAAATGGCTCGCTCCAATTTATATCGAGGAGTCCGCTGTCCATAGCCATACTGGTATTAGTTCTTTGCCTTTTTAGACCGGTAATAAAAAATATAATTTTTAAATTTTATTCGAGTGTCAATTGGAGATTATAATTTATTTCTTCCGTTTGTTTAAAGATATACATTTCATACGCGATAAGCGCTATCGATGAACATAAAAAAAATTGCAAATCAAAAATTCCGTCGAACACAACAAACAAAATCTGTCAAAATTCTCGAACTCGAATTCTCTGTCAACAGCTGCCGAGACGTCACGTCAAATCGAGTTAGGGGAAAAGTAATCGTAGCAGTTTTTACAAACATATATAAAAAATTCATGATTTTGGACTTACCACTTAAGAAATTTTGAAATTTGTTTAATGTTGGCTGTCTCTTTGGAATGTGTCAAGAATAAACAAGAATATAAATACATTCAACACATTTTTAAGGAAAATATTTAGGGGTTTGACATCTGATGTAATTTCGTAACATATTTTTAAATAATTTAAAAAAAAATCGCTCGTTTTGCATCAACTGTTTTAGCGGTATTTTTGAGTGATTGGTAATGGCTGATTTACATGTCCAATAGAAAAAATATTGTCGCATACTTGTTTCTCGGCAATACAATGTTTTCCACATTACTTAAACTGGATCCATAGCAGCAGTTGTTTGGTTAATAAGCAACGTTGATAAAATTGTTCAATTTATTAAATATATAGAAACAATTGTAATGGAACTGTAGTAGAATACGACTGTTCATCAATCAGAAATTCAATATTTATTTTTAAAAAAGGGCTGTCATATTTAAAATTTTATTACATAGGTACCTCTTTTCTTACTACAAAATCGTTCCCAAGAAGTCAATGAAATTGTTTACCTTAGCTGCAAAAATTAGGTAATCACTGGGTTTAGAGTAAACAATTGAAGATGTGGAACGGAGCGGAAAGATTTCCAAGTTCTATTGTCTGAAATTAATGTCGATTTTCATTCGCCCATTCGCCATGTTGGAACTGTTCCAACTGCTGTCAGTTCTAGCTATTTTGCGAGTACTGTTCCAACATGGCGAATTGGGTGAATGAAAATTGAAATAAAATTAAAGCGAAAATGGGATCAGTGCCAAAGAAAACGCGAGAGGCTTTTAGTAAGTCTTGTTAGCGAGATAAGCGATGCTGCTGAAATGATTAGTCATTCTTCGACTAATGAAATAATATTAGGTGTAATTTAAACATTTTACGATGACTAATACTATTTGTCTTCCATCCCGTTCGGCCTTATCAAATTGGTAGTGGGGGGGAGGGGGGGTTGGAAATACATATACACAAATACAACGACAAATACGCTTCAAATTGAAATGAAATATGGTTGCTTGTTCGATTGGCATCCCGGATCGGAGAGCTCTTTTGGATTACCAAAGGAAAACGACATCAACATGCATGTCGTCTTATACGGTAGCGCATTTTGGTTCATTATTTTTTTGTCAAAAACGGACACATCAATTAGGCCGCCACATTGCAAAAAAAAGAAAAGGGTATGCCAAGTTCAAAGAAAAGGTGCTACCAGATCAAAGATATTGATTATCTGTGATATATCAAGGAAGCTATGTGTTCGAATAAGCTTGACTAACTGACATTTTTAGTATGATAGATCATATATGTTTATAGACGCCATCATTGGCAGAAACCTTCTGACCCATGCCATGTACATAACTAAGGCTCAAGGATGACGATATCTGTAGACGCAGCGTTTGTCACCGCAATTACCGGCAGCCGTGGGGATACACTGCATTTTCTATATCATTGCACGAGTTTCTATCACATAATAGAACCTTTCGATGTCTCTATTTATAAGTTCGATTGGGACACCCCAGTACCATTTTTTTTATAAATTACCTTTAGGAAAAAAATTGACACCTAAGCTTTACCAACAATTTAAACAACTTTCTATCAAAATTTTGGTTTTTGACTTTTTTTGCACTAAAATTCATAAAAACGTCAGGGAAACTGATAACATTTTGGGGCACCCCTATATAAAAACACTACCCTTATTTGCAAAAGTGGAAATGTTGAGATGAGTAGAAAAGGTTTTGTGTTCTCAAAATTATCTCGAATCTATTGTCGTTTTCGATTCAACCGCCTCACTGGCAAACTGATAAAAAGAAATGGAGGAAAAATAATATTTTGTGTTTGTTTTGTAGCTTTATTTGTTTTATTAAATTCTGTAATGATTTTCAGCTAATCTGAACAGCAACAAAATTGACATTTATCGTTTATGACGTTTGTGGCATTTGAATGTGTGCGTGTTCTGGTTTTGATTCTGAATTCAAAGCCAGAATCTAATTTCTCTTCTTTCCTGGAGAGGAACTGTCATTTAAGTACCAAACGAACACTTTCACATAGGTATATTTCTAGCTTCAACTCCTTGCGACATGTTTACGGTAAGCAAATACATATGTATTATTAAACAAAACATAACTTTTACTTATTTTCATCACTTATATATACAATATATTTAATTTTAGAACCTATAATATTAATTCTATTACACATAAATACGTTTTATAATTTGTATATTACATTCTAATATTCTTTATTGTTATTCACATTTTGTCTAGTAGGAAAGTCAATTTACATCTTAAAACTAATTTTGTTTGTCCATATCTTTGTCTTTATATTTTCTTTGGACGGATAGCTTTTGGGATTTAATCCAAAGGAATAATTCAGAATTCTAGAATTGAAAACAAATTAATTTCAAATAAAAGGTTCAGTTTGCAAATACAAAATATTTACCTTTGCGTTACTTTATTTCAAAAAAAAAAAAAACAATTTAACAAAATATAAAAAAACATAAAAAAACAAAACACAAACTAAACAGAACGATAATCCAACAGCGACTTGGCCGGAACTTAGAGGCGTACTAGATTTTAAGGCAAAACCTATTTAGCTTTTATATCTGTTATTTCCAGGACAGAAAGGACACTGTCGACAATCGGTTTTAAATTGAATTTAACACTCCATAGTTGATTGATTTAATTTTCTTATCGCATATGTGCACGGATTCCATTTTATGGAGTCTTTTTTTTTTCCTTCTATCCTTTTCAAAGATATTTTAAATTTATTAACGATTACCCATTGCGCACTTATTGGGTGGGTGGTATTGGATACGACGGTTTCAATTTTATGAATGAATTCAATTTACGGTCATGCTCATAATGAAGGATAGAAGCGATATCCTTGGTTCCATTTTTATATAATGTTTACACGTCATTCAAATGCAGTGAACTTGAACAAATGAAAAAGAGGGTTCTTTAATATTAAAGACTGAACAAAAGAAATGGAGTTTATGATATGTAAAAATGTATGTGCGCAGTCCTTTAAAAATTAAAAAAAATAAATAAAACAAACATTTGTCTGATACTTTGCTTGCATATCATTCAATTGAAAGAGAATTTAGCAACCCTTAAGACGTTAGTTATTTGCTAGTGAAGAACCGCATCCAAATCTGCTTCTAGCTATACAACCTATATAACCTAAATTTTTTCTGGGTTTGAGAAAGCTTCCCTCGCCCTACTGTATTCCGTTTCCTCTTAAAAATAAACTCCCACTTATCTAGTCACCTATAACAGCTTTAAGTAGAACTGCCTTAAACTTGTTATGGAGTCTAGAATTCGATTAGGTAGCCACTGCGCAGTGCACACGTATCAATGACGTCAAAAGAATCAGTGAACTAGAATTCTAATCAATTCATTGACAAGTATCCAGACATCCAGGATGAATGAAATTCATTCATAGTTTCCTTTGGCGGGTTGTTATAAGAAATAAAATTACAGGAAATAATTGACTGGGAAGAAAAAATCGCAACTGGAGCACAATAGGTATCGACATAAAAACGTGCACATGTGCGATAAGCGAATTAAATCAATCAAACTCCCTGCAAATGGATGGCTGGGTGTTAAATTCAATACACCATACAGAATCGAGGAGTCCTTTTTGAGAGTATAAAACGCGCGTTCGCTACTACTGAAGGCACAGTTCATCTTTAGTCTCAGAGAAGAACAATCAAAGTTATTACCAGCTAGGAATTCAAAAGGAATTCTTTCATCTTCGAGTATAAAAAGCGAAACATAAAACTGATTGGCATTGTGACAATGGTTTTAGGTTCTTTACAACTGAATACGGTTGTAACAGTATTGTTCCTCAGTACAAGTTTGGCATTAGTGCAGCGGTGTGATAGGGATCGCTTCTGTGATCAAGACTATGATCGAAGCATTCTGGTGGAAAGAGAAAAGTGTTTAAGAGAACCAGCATCTGATTGGAATGATAAGAGGCAAAACAATCTTCTAGACAAACGCTGGGAGAGTAATTGGCGACTTACTGGCAGAGAAGACGTTACACGTGATCGTTTATTGAGGGCTGAATGGCATTCAGGAAAGAGGTCTGGAGGGGGATCACGTGTTGACGAACCTGGCACTGAACGAATGGATAATTCTATGATCAACGATTTAAGACGCATTGGAGATCGCAAAGATGGACTTGATGAAAATCGGCGAGACTACTCACGAGTTGTTGAAAACGACCAACTAGATTCCTCAATCCAACGACGTGAAGAAATTGCACGAGCTGCAGATCGACGAGAAGACCGTGAAGATTTAAGACGAGTTGTTGCAAGAGAAGATGTTAGTCGCGCTGACCGACGAGAAGACTCACGAGTTCGTGACAATGACCGACTGGAGCGATCCTCAATCCAACGACGTGAAGATATTACCCGAGCTGAAGACCGACGAGAAGAACGTGAAGATTCAAGACGAGTTGTTGCACGAGAAGATGTTATTCGCGCTGACCGACGAGAAGACTCACGAGTTCGTGACAATGACCGACTAGAGCGATCCTCAATCCAACGACGTGAAGAAATTGCCCGAGCTGAAAACCAACGAGAAGACCGTGAAGATTCAAGACGAGTTGTTGCACGAGAAGATGTTAGTCGCGCTGACCGACGAGAAGAATCACGAGTACGTGACAACGAAGAAATTACCCGAGCTGAAGACCGTGAAGATTTAAGACGAGTTGTTGCACGAGCAGATGTTATTCGCGCTGACCGACGAGAAGAATCACGAGTACGTAACAACGAAGGAATTACCCGAGCTGAAGACCGTGAAGATTTAAGACGAGTTGTTGTACGAGAACATGTTGTTCGCGCTGACCGACGAGAAGCATCACGAGTACATGACAACGACCGACTAGAGCGATCCTCAATCCAACGACGTGAAGAAATTGCACGAGCTGCAGACCGACGAGAAGACCGTGAAGATTTAAGACGAGTTGTTGCAAGAGAAGATGTTATTCGCGCTGACCGACGAGAAGACTCACGAGTTCGTGACAATGACCGACTAGAGCGATCCTCAATCCAACGACGTGAAGATATTACCCGAGCTGAAGACCGACGAGAAGAACGTGAAGATTCAAGACGAGTTGTTGCACGAGAAGATGTTAGTCGCGCTGACCGACGAGAAGACTCACGAGTTCGTGACAATGACCGACTAGAGCGATCCTCAATCCAACGACGTGAAGAAATTGCCCGAGCTGAAAACCAACGAGAAGACCGTGAAGATTCAAGACGAGTTGTTGCACGAGAAGATGTTATTCGCGCTGACCGACGAGAAGAATCACGAGTACGTGACAACGAAAAAATTACCCGAGCTGAAGACCGTGAAGATTTAAGACGAGTTGTTGTACGAGAACATGTTGTTCGCGCTGACCGACGAGAAGCATCACGAGTACATGACAACGACCGACTAGAGCGATCCTCAATCCAACGACGTGAAGAAATTGCACGAGCTGAAAACCGACGAGAAGATCGTGAAGATTCAAGACGAGTTGTTGCACGAAAAGATGTTATTTGCGCTGACCGACGAGAAGACTCACGAGTTCGTGACAATGACAGACTAGAGCGAACCTCAATCCAACGTAGTGAAGAACTTGCCCGAGGTGAAGACCGACGAGAAGAACGTGATGATTCAAGACGAGTTGTTGCACGAGCAGATGTTATTCGCGCTGACCGACGAGAAGACTCACGAGTTCGTGACAATGACCGACTAGAGCGATCCTCAATCCAACGACGTGAAGAAATTACCCGAGCTGAAGTCCGACGAGAAGAACGTGAAGATTCAAGGCGAGTTGTTGCACGAGAAGATGTTATTCGCGCTGACCGACGAGAAGACTCACGAGTTCGTGACAATGACCGACTAGAGCGACCCTCAATCCAACGACGTGAAGAAATTACCCGAGCTGAAGACCGACGAGAAGAACGTGAAGATTCAAGACGAGTTGTTGCACGAGAAGATGTTGTTCGCGCTGACCGACGAGAAGACTCACGAGTTCGTGACAATGACCGACTAGAGCGATCCGCAATCCAACGACGTGAAGAAATTGCACGAGCTGCAGACCGACGAGAAGACCGTGACAACGACCGACTAGAGCGATCCTCAATCCAACGTCGTGAAGAAATTGCACGGGCTGCAGACCGACGAGAAGACCGTGAAGATTCAAGACGAGTTGTTGCACGAGAAGATATTAATCGCGCTGACCGACGAGAAGACTCACGAGTTCGTGACAATGACCGACTAGCGCGATCCGCAATCCAACGAAGTGAAGAAATTGCACGAGCTGCAGACCGACGAGAAGACCGTGACAACGACCGACTAGAGCGATCCTCAATCCAAAGACGTGAAGAAATTACTCGAGCTGAAAACCAACGAGAAGACCGTGAAGATTCAAGACGAGTCGCCGCACGAGAAGATATTCGCACTGACCGACGAGAAGACTCACTAGTTCGTGACAATGACCGACTAGAGCGATCCTCAATCCAAAGACGTGAAGAAATTACTCGAGCTGAAGACCGACGCGAAGACCGTGACAACGACCGACTAGAGCGATCCTCAATCCAACGTCGTGAAGAAATTGCACGAGCTGCAGACCGACGAGAAGACCGTGAAGATTCAAGACGAGTTGTTGCACGAGAAGATGTTAATCGCGCTGACCGACGAGAAGACTCACGAGTTCGTGACAATGACCGACTAGAGCGATCCTCAATACAACGACGTGAAGAAATTGCACGAGCTGCAGACCGACGGGAAGACCGTGACAATGATCGACTAGAGCGAAACTCAATCCAACGACGTGAAGAAATTGCACGAGCTGAAAACCAACGAGAAGACCGTGAAGATTCAAGACGAGTTGTTGCACGAGAAGATGTTGTTCGCGCTGACCGACGAGAAGACTCACGAGTTCGTGACAATGACCGACTAGAGCGATCCTCAATCCAACGTCGTGAAGAAATTGCACGGGCTGCAGACCGACGAGAAGACCGTGACAACGACCGACTAGAGCGATCCTCAATCCAACGTCGTGAAGAAATTGCACGGTCTGTAGACCGACGAGAAGACCGTGAAAATTCAAGACGATTTGTTGCCCGAGAAGATGTTAATCGCGCTGACCGACGAGAAGACTCACGAGTTCGTGACAATGACCGACTAGAGCGATCCTCAATACAACGACGTGAAGAAATTGCACGAGCTGCAGACCGACGGGAAGACCGTGAAGATTCAAGACGAGTTGTTGTACGAGAACATGTTGTTCGCGCTGACCGACGAGAAGAATCACGAGTACGTGACAACGAAGAAATTACCCGAGCTGAAGACCGTGAAGATTTAAGACGAGTTGTTGCACGAGCAGATGTTATTCGCACTGACCGACGAGAAGACTCACGAGTTCGTGACAATGACCGACTAGAGCGATCTTCAATCCAACGACGTGAAGAAATTGCCCGAGCTGAAAACCAACGAGAAGACCGTGAATATTCAAGACGAGTTGTTGTACGAGAACATGTTGTTCGCGCTGACCGACGAGAAGAATCACGAGTACGTGACAACGAAGAAATTACCCGAGCTGAAGAGCGTGAAGATTTAAGACGAGTTGTTGCGCGAGCAGATGTTATTCGCGCTGACCGACGAGAAGACTCACGAGTTCGTGACAATGACCGACTAGAGCGATCCTCAATCCAACGACGTGAAGAAATTACCCGAGCTGAAGACCGACGGGAAGACTCACGAGTTCGTGACAATGACCGACTAGAGCGATCCGTAATCCAACGACGTGAAGAAATTACCCGAGCTGAAGACCGACGAGAAGAACGTGAAAATTCAAGACGAGTTGTTGCACGAGAAGATGTTATTCGCGCTGACCGACGAGAAGACTCACGAGTTCGTGACAATGACCGACTTGAGCGATCCTCAATTCAACGACGTGAAGAAATTGCCCGAGCTGAAAACCAACGAGAAGACCGTGAAGATTCAAGACGATTTGTTGCACGAGAAGATGTTAATCACGCTGACCGACGAGAAGACTCACGAGTTCGTGACAATGACCGACTAGAGCGATCCTCAATCCAACGACGTGAAGAAATTACTCGAGCTGAAGACCGACGAGAAGAACGTGAAGATTCAAGACGAGTTGTTGCACGAGAAGATGTTGTTCGCGCCGACCGACGCGAAGTATCACGAGTTCGTGACAATGACCGACTAGAGCGATCCTCAATCCAACGACGTGAAGAAATTACCCGAGCTGAAGACCGACGAGAAGAACGTGAAAATTCAAGACGAGTTGTTGCACGAGAAGATGTTATTCGCGCTGACCGACGAGAAGACTCACGAGTTCGTGACAATGACCGACTTGAGCGATCCTCAATTCAACGACGTGAAGAAATTGCCCGAGCTGAAAACCAACGAGAAGACCGTGAAGATTCAAGACGATTTGTTGCACGAGAAGATGTTAATCGCGCTGACCGACGAGAAGACTCACGAGTTCGTGACAATGACCGACTAGAGCGATCCTCAATCCAACGACGTGAAGAAATTACTCGAGCTGAAGACCGACGAGAAGAACGTGAAGATTCAAGACGAGTTGTTGCACGAGAAGATGTTGTTCGCGCCGACCGACGCGAAGTATCACGAGTTCGTGACAATGACCGACTAGAGCGATCCTCAATTCAACGACGTGAAGAAATTGCCCGAGCTGAAAACCAACGAAAAGACCGTGAAGATTCAAGACGAGTTGTTGCCCGAGAAGATGTTATTCGCGCTGACCGACAAGAAGAATCACGAGTACGTGACAACAAAGAAATTACCCGAGCTGAAGACCGACGAGAAGACCGTGAAGATTCAAGACGAGTTGTTGTACGAGAAAATGTTGTTCGCGCTGACCGACGAGAAGACTCACGAGTTCGTGACAATGACCGACTAGAGCGAACCTCAATCCAACGACGTGAAGAAATTTCCCGAGCTGAAGACCGACGAGAAGAACGTGATGATTCAAGACGAGTTGTTTCACGAGAAGATGTTATTCAATTTTATCGTACTGAAAACCGGCAAGAAAATTCTAGGAGACTGGTTGTGCGAGCTGATAGACATGAGCGTAGCGAATCATCAATTCGAAATGACCGCCGTGAGCTTTCTTCAGAAAAGAGCGATTCCTTTGCTAACTCCCAAAGGCATGAACGAACTTTTGAGCATCGTGGAAACTTTTACTCCCCTAATGATTATTCAATGTTCTTTGCTAAATATGCAAAACCAACCCTTCTAACTGTGATTCAAGGAACTGTGCTGGCAGTTGTTGTTATGAAGACTCTTTGTGTTGAAAACGCAAAATTTTGGTAAGCTTGACTCTGTTTATAAGTCCGTAAATGTTTTATTTTATTTTTCGCATCATATCTAGGAATGGCCTTTATTTGAAGACTACACAAATGACTGGAAATACTGAGTCTTAAATATTATAAATAGTTGTATATATTCATACACCAAGTACCTATATATATTATTCAAATGTATCTGAAGCCCTGTAACGATTACTTAAACAGAATCCACTTGGAATGTGTACAAAGGAAAACTGTATCATAAACATAATGTTATTGTTACTATAAATATATAAATGCAAAAATAAAATTATAAAGCAAATTAATGCATTGCTTTTGTTTGTTTTTATGTGATGGATAAGGAAGCTTAAGGATTTAACGGTGTTCTTCGGGTAGGCAGACACCCGTTATATTCAGAAATCTATGTGCATCGATAGGGGCGTCATATTGGGTGTACGACGTATAATATATCGAAGTCTAATTTTGTTAGATAATAAGGAAATCTTCAAGAGAGTTGTTGCAATTGAGTTTTAAGTAACGATTTTGGGCAAAAAATAGCATACGACGAAGGTTTGGAGTGTGTTTTGGGAACATTGCCTTTAGGAGCAGGAGTATACCAACCAACGTTGAACACCAACCAGCCTTACGCCATTTCTTAGTGAAGTTGAATAAGTGGTGAATAACAAACAGACTACTTACATATGTATGTCGCAGATGATTCTCTTGACTTATAAATATTTGCTTACTGATGCTTAGGTTTTGTGTGGAGCACAGCCATCTACCTAATACAAAAGTCTTACAACAGAAGATGACGAAAGTGGATTCACAGAAGTCTTTCGTCAACGGTAGAAGAAATGGATGTAGTGAAAATCTTGCACTAAACGCAGGTGGTACACTGAATATCTTCAAAAACTAAGGTCGTTTCATAATGCCAAATATTTACAACAAATCAACCGATTTAGCCATCGCCGATGTTGTATGATTCAATCACCACTACGGCAATGTTAGTTGAGTACTGTAGGGGGTCATCGTCATCAATTCAATATCATTTTCCTCTGCGTTCCCGGCCATAGGAACGTTGAGGAAAATGAGAGGGCAGACGAACTGGCTAGACGTGGCTCTTCTCTGGGCGAATCATACGCGGAGGAAGTTTATCACTCGAAATATATTTAGAGAACACGTGCGGGCGTCGCGAGACTTTTCGCATTGCTCTTTACCTAAAACTAGACAACGCATACTAGGTAAACCATTCTTTGACGACCTTTCTGAGATCTCAGGCATCGAATTCGGAAGATTCATTGTCAATCTTCATTTCACGTTGTGGTTGCAAAACAGCGCTCAAACGTTTGTTGTGGGTTTCTGGGTCTGGAGTTGGAAACCGGCCACTCTACCTACAGTTCAGTGCAAGCATATCGCATGAAACTAGTTACATTTGGCGCAACTAGTAGTACAAATATATTAGAAGAAAAACAATAACCTACCTATCTTTAACATTGACGACTTTATAGGACAAGAAGACAGCAATGGATATATGTCATGAATCAGTTTAAAATATAAAGTTTGGTTCTATGCATCTTCGTACCTGGAACTCCAATAACCTGTCTGAAATGGATAGATCCTTTTCTAATTTGGATTGGGATATACGTCTATACACAAAACTCGACAAAAAATGACTGAACTTGGGCAGCTAATGGAGACACTCTGCGTTTTTAAGGAATTATTTTTAAACAAAAATCCACGTCTATGCGAATGCCAGTTAGCATGATTTGAGGGAAACATAACAACCCGTATTCTCTGCACTAAGAACAGAGTTGACGGTCCCTAATCGCATAAAATCGATAAAAAATACAATTCAAAACTAAGTACCTACCTATACAACCAAGAACATTCTTCCGGATAAATAGTAGTCTTTCTTTGAACTTTCTTATAACTTGAATATATTTACAATATAAAAAGACATATTAGAACACAAATCACATAGTCATGCCAATGCGTTCCTTGACTTCATCTTTCGTCTTTGGCTCAGATGTTGTGGCTATATTGTCAGTGGCCTTACTTGTTCCAGGTTCTGTCTCGGATGTTTTGTCCGCACCTTTTGCAGTAGCTGTACGCTCTGCTTTCGCCTGCTCGTATTCCTTTAATTCGGAGAGTTTTAAAGATATGCTCTGCAGCTCCCGTCTTCTCATTCTAGAACAAGTTATTTTGAATATATATCATATTTTTGTTTAATGTTATTATATGTAAAACAACTTTATTCATGTATCCCGGTCTTTTTTAGTAAATAAATCCAATTTGAAATGGATGACAAATGACATTTGTTGTTGTTGATTATACACTGAACTGTAATGCAATGCAAGAAAACAAATTATGGATTGTTGCTATTATTTGAATCAAAACTATATTGTAGGGTGGTAGCACAATAGGTCTTATCAATTTTATATTCCAACTGTTATCTTTATATTCCAATGTCATCTCGTTGCAATCGCAAGCAACGGAATTCGATTCCCTATCTTATACAGTATGTTAAAAAATAAGTATTTAGTAGTTGGTTTTAATTTGAAAAAGACCACTCGTCTGAAATAAAAATATGGGTCGCCATTTTGGACTGATAGCAGTATTGAATAAACGTATTCTTATTGACAGCGACCAATTTAGAATACCAATCAAAATATATGACAAAATCAACGTTTTACTTTTCCATACTATGACAGTTCAATCCAAAAACAACATTCTACTTGTTCATGCTATGAGGGTTTACCCCAAAACTATCACATTTTATAGCACATATTCTCATAAAAAAACAAAGACTGAAAACAAGAAGTTCAAGGAACCGAGGGAACCTTAAAATTAAACAACAGCACGAACGGCTCAGTTGTTATTGCCATGTTTAAATGAGTTGAACCCTGCGAAACCCGTCAAAAAAGCAATACCAATCAATGTTCCTATACAAGCGCGAAAGACAACACCAGCATTTGATTGGCCTCAGTGACAAAGTGATACGAAACTGGAAGGTCTTCAGTTGGGCGGACTCAACAAGTGAACCTAGCAGGTATGCAATGAATTAGTGGGGTTATGATCTCTTTAAATCTGATCACAGCTTCGTCAAAAAAAGGAGAGAAGAAGAAGAAGACAATATTAGATTTTGAATAGTAGGTACAGTCATTTAAACAAATTACTTACTACAGCTGAAAATACAGCTATTTTATGATGCTTCCTAAAAAATTTCTTATCAAATGTCAAACCTCGGAAAAAGTCTTTCGAGTGTCATGTAAGCTACCAGAATTTCTTTAGTTACATTTTATACACATACAATTTTATTATATTGTAAGCTTTTTTTTAACGTTTTAATTAAGCTTCAGATCGAAGAGGAATATCATTTTTCAAGCAGCATATTTTCTGTATATTTTCACTGGCCCATCTTCAAGTATCAAAGCTTACATCAACTGAAGTCAGTGCTGCTCTTACTATATAGTAAGATATTCATTTAGACCAGCAGTGACAGCAGTTGGAGTAAGCTCTGACAGTTGTGGGTGGGCCAACAAAATTCGACATAATGCCCAAGACACATGTGCAGAATTTTCCTTGCAGTTTAAATCGAACACACACGTTTAAATGGGAGGGAACACATGTAAATTAAGCAATCAGCATACGTTGCAGTACTGCAAGTTGTCTCTATTTCTCAATCTACTCCAACCTACAATTCTACCAGAATTTCACAAAGAATAAACAACACTTAACAAAAGAATGACGTTTAGGTATTTGTGACAGATCCCTCCTGCAATTACGTCAAGCAAAAGTTCTGTTCATTTGTCTTGCTCTCTGTACTGCAAGCGCCACTGCATCCAGAATTGCTGCACATGTGTTTTGGGCATAAATAACATAGCCGACCATATTTTTTTTCTTCTCTGTGATTGATGGGGAAGGGGAATAGAAAACATTTTTCGTACGTAATAAATAATTTTAGTCAAAAAATCGCACAATTTTTTTCATTAATTTCTTTTAGATTTCATAAGCTTCATTTTAAGATAAATATTGGTTTAATTTATTTGGTAAAACAATTTTTTTCTTTCGGTTGCATTTTACTTTTTTCGGAATCCCACAAATAACAACCGCAATTTTCGTTATAGCAACTTTTTGTGCGACCAACTTAATGCACAGATGTCAAACTTTGCAGTTTGATCACTGTCATCACGTTAAAAAGTTGAGAAAATCATCCTAACATCCTAAAAATATTTATTTTATTCCCTTAAATTCACTGAAAACCGTATTAAAAACTAGATAAAACAAAAATTTAATTATGCTTTACCTCGAGGATTATCTTGAAAGTAAGTTAAATGCGACTTTTGCACACAAAAAACCAAATTTAAATTCAGGGACTCCGCTGGTCAATGCAGCATCATTTTTTGTTTACACAAAACAACAACAACACGATTGAACAAAATATTTGTCTCATTCCTTTCTAGTGATTGAACATTTGCCGCAGGAGTTGCGTGATCGTTTCACCGAGATGCGGGAGCTTGATCTAACAGTTCAGAGTAATTGTGAAATTTTAATGTGTTTTTATTTCGTATTCATATGCGTTGTTCACCCACAGACAGTATGGATTCGTTGGAAAAGAAGGCGCGAACTTTCTTCCATCAATGTAAGCGGGGCGAGCTGCAGAGCACCGCAGCAGAAATTGAATTCCAGAACCTTCGCAAGGAATACTACAAAGTTCTAGAGGATGCCGACGAAAAAGTTGCCATTGCCACACAAATTCACGACCTTGTCGAGCGATATTTGCGTCGACTAGACAGCGAGCTGTTCAAATTCAAATGCGAACTCGAGGCGGACAATAATGGCATTACAGAGATTCTCGAGAAGAGATCACTAGAACTGGACGGCTCGAGTTCAATTGCCAGCAGTGTTGGCAATCAAAAAGAGAATCGTTACTTCGGCTCTCTTGGTACGAACAATCACACAGGCACCGCGGCGGCTAGCCAACCCAAAGACAATCGCTATCGCCCGAAGCCGGAGAAGCGTCGCGACAGTGCTACTGCCGCTCCGGTTGTAGAGAAACGTCCGAACTTGGGTAACAACGTGACTGCGCCGACCACACCAGTGGTGCCGGTGGTAAGACCAATCACCCCGAGTGTCACTCATCATCCGGCCATTCCGCCTGCTGCGTCAACGCCTTCGGTCTCGTACAGTCTTCAACACATGGGTGGCGCTGGAAATGCTATTGCCGCCGCAGCTAGTCAAGCGATTGTTCAAACCCAACAGATGCAGCAGGGACGACGTACTGCTAGCCTGAAGGCATCTTATGAGGCAATTCACGGCGCTGCCAGTGGCGCTGCTCCGCACGAGTTCTGGATTAACAGGGAACTGACTACTCCCGCCGCGCAAAACACTTTGCAGACTGTTGAACGGGAACCGGGCGCCCGAAAACATAAAAAGTATGCTCGAAGCAGCTCATGTGTTTCAAAGAGTTGGCTAAAGTTTTCGTTTTGGTTTTTTTTTTTTGCAGAAAACTTACATCAAACTTGCCACAGACGACAGCCACTCCTACTCCCATCCCATCGTCATCCTCTTCGATAAGTTCGCATGCTGAATCATCTACATCCAGTATTGCAGAAGTAGTGCCCACCACAGTGGCGGCCAGCGCCGTGGTTGCAACATCTGCTGCAGGGGTGCAGCGTGCAGCAGAAAACGGTTTGGTCGTCGAACAGACCACCGAGGGAGAATGGTCCTATGACCCAAACGAGCCAAGATATTGCATTTGCAACCAAGTTTCCTACGGCGATATGGTTGCCTGCGACAATGATGCGGTAAGTTAGCAACTCTATTATGCGAAGGCAACGTACTATCGTTATCTTTTTCAGTGTCCATTTGAGTGGTTCCATTATCCGTGTGTTGGCATCACCCAGCCGCCAAAAGGCAAATGGTACTGTCCGAAGTGTACGGCGTCGATGCGCCGCAGGGGCAACCGTAAGAACTAGACAAACAGATTATCGAATTTTTCTCTGTATCAGTTGAATTTAAAAAATAAAGAAAGAGTCTTACAGTTGGCCTCGGAATGGTTTTGGTTTTTGGTATCTTTTTGGGTAGAAGAGAAGAGAAGAGAAGAGAAGTACCAAATCAAGTACAAAACACATTTCTGTTTTCAATCACTGATTTTATTTTTTAAGCCAGCACCGGGCTGCTTCTATTCACAATTTATGTACAATCACTTGAGTTTCGGGTACAGATATAAAAAAGCTAAATCATTCGTTCCAGATCCCTCCTCCGTTAGGGGTCATTGTGTTTCACTTGCGACGTATACACGTCGTATCCCAGACTTATGATATTGTCGTAGAACACCCGATACTTGGTGGGCAGCCAGTAAAAGTTAACAAATTGTGCGACCGGCCATATCGCCCACTCGGCGGCGTACAACCTCCACGCCTTCTCTTTCATCTCCTTCCACACTTCTTGTCTTGACTTCTGTTCAAGTATTCCCAGCGTGATAAAGAATGCCGATATGTAAACAGGCGAACAGATGAGTTGATCCAGGACAATTTTCTTCATCACCGTTCGAATACCGCGACCAGGTAATCGATGATCAAGGAATTTGTACCAATAGTGGCAAATCACACCGACACTGACCCCAGAGATTGCCATGTGAGAGGTTCGTTGGCGATCCCATTTGTCCAGTTCACCGCAGTACTTCTCGTACTGCTGCTCGAGTATGTCGCCCATCGAGGAGAGACTCAGCGATATGGTTACATTCGTGGCGAGCAGGTACTTGTCATTGAAGGCCGTCCGGTTAAGTTTTTTCAGCTTTTTGATGGCATTCGCACGGGCTACACTTCGTAGAGCTGCTCTTATTGGAAGCATTGTCGGTAGAGGCACGTGAGATATGTTGTGTTTCGCGGGGAATTTGACAGAGTTACGCAAGTATATTTGCGCAGCTTGTTGAATTTTAGAGATTTGTCATCGCCGTTACTCGAGGGTGTTATAAAACAAACTCAACTTGGTAATCAGAGGACAAATATGCAAGGAAGGAGATAACCGAAGGCCAGAACGATGATGTTTATTTCGAAGGGAGAAACGTCAACGAGCCACCGCTCCGCTCCGCACGTGTGGTGATTGAACTGGACTATTTGCAAAAGTTTAAGTCAAAATGGGGAACAACTACAGGGTGACTGCGATTTCTTGATTTTTTTTATTTTATTTTGAGATATATCTCAAAAGATATTGTCACTCGTTTTTTTTTATTTATATTTTTAATGTTCTTTTTTCTTTATCAATATAAAACGTATTGCTGTGGTTTTCCTTTTTTCTCATCACCCACCGAGTTGTTTGTCAAATCATAGGCAATCGATTTTTTTCGGGAATTTATAAAAACCCGTTTGAATGGCTATATTGTTTCACTAGTATTTTTTTAAGCAGAAACCTATTCACTTATTTCTTTTATCTGTGACTTGGGCGATGTCGAATTGGTTAAAAAAAAGAAGAAAGAACGTGACTGTCAAAGTCGATGTCGCTTTGAGCATCTGTTTTCTCTAGTTTTCACCATTAAATACAATCACGCTTTGAAAGAAGCATGAATTTTCACCAAAAGAAATCAATGAAACTACTTCTTAAACAATCAATCACAAAGCTGTTGGATCAACTTTAAAATTGAATACGTTTTCGCATATGGAAGTGTAAAAGTAACACACTATAAGACGACAAGTTGCTAAACAATTTGCTTCCTCCCATTTTAGTCGCTACAAATATATGAATAGATTTAGCAATTTTGGCTTATCAAAAAATACAGTAGTTAGTTAATCGAAAGATTTTTTTAAAAATATGCGATTGCCCGATCTATTTATATCGAAATTCGAAAGTCGACGCATGTTTAACGTTATATATGAATACTCAAGTGCCAAACTTTCGAAATTGGATTACTACCCGAAGACAAGACCTTCAGTAGGAAAGCAGAGAGTTTGCGCATAGGAAATGGCATCTATCCAATTGAAATTTATTTATCTTTTTCCTTAGGCCCTAGTTATAGCAATCATTTAAATGTATCATTGGAACACATCAGTGGAATAAGTATTTAATTTTTTTGACATGTAGGTTATAGCAATAATTAAAAAATTGTTGTCAGTGAAAGGCCACTGGTACATGTTTTAAGGTTAGAGTTGATCATTGAAAGCAAAACTGACAGATGAGAATGGAAAAAGAATCGAACAAATCAGTAATATCTAAACTATTTTCCTATTCCGACCGCTTTTATTATGGTGGTAGTGCCTGGAACGTCGTGGCTACACACACAAAAAAGTCTCATAAGAATGAAAGCAATTTGAATGGCGGGGATCGCTGAAATCTGAAACAAAACAAAATTTCTCTTGGGAAATCGAATACTTTTGTGCTTTCTAGTAGCTGTATTCGGTCTTCACTCTTTCAACACAAATCTCAAATGAGGATTTCTGTCAAAAGTGATATGGTTTGGAACCGAAACGTTCATGCCCACGCCGAGTATTCAAATCGAAAGAGGATTTTCGGTGGATTCTTGGTGCAATCTACCCTTTTCTTTCTGACTCACATAAATTCAACCTGTCTCGAGCGACATGACGATCATTCACATAAACGTGTAGGCACCATGAACGTGTAGCCAGGCACTTAAGATTTAAGTGGTAGAATCTGGAACACAGAAATTGGAAGTGGTTTTAATATAACAAGAAATACGTTGTGCTCCCGTTTGAGAATGCGTTATTGAAACTGCGATATGTTTGTTTTCATGTTTGAGAACTAAAACATTTTGAAACAGCTGATATAAGTAAAATCAAATCACACAAGCAAATGTTAAATGTAAGTATGTACGGAGCTCACTATGAGGTTTTAAATTCTGGCTGCTTTAAACAATTACAGCCGTATTTATTAGATTTCCCTAAAAAAGAAATTTCTGTGGAAATAACATAAAAAAAAATGTTTTCGTTTGCCTGCTAAACCATCGTTAAACCTTCTTCGACGGTGAGTTAAGTTAACTGTGTCAAATTTGTTTTATTAATAACATTTTACACATAACTTATGACTTAAAGGTAACTCACCGCTAACTCGTATTTATTAATACGGGTGTGAATATTTAAATTGTTATCGAATGCGCGTGTTATCGAATTTGTTGTGAAATCTGCCAACATTTGACATTTTCAACCGCTGACAACAATCAGCCTGGCACTATATTTTTTGTTTTGTTTTGATATTTAATTTACTTTCCTTTGATTTATTAACAATGCTTCCCAGTGCAGATATATCCCAAAAGATTAACTTCATCGATATTTGTGAAATGATGGACAGAATCAAAAATGCTGAAACTGCCGACAAGGAGAAACATCTGCGGCGATACTACGAGTCATTTAAGAAATTCAGTGACGAGTTTCGGAAAACAAATGGTGTTGCGGTAAGTGGCTTCCAAACATAGGTCCAAATGTCCTAGTTAATTGCTGTACTTTTAGAATACAAAATCCAGTTTTTACCCCGTCCTTCGTTGTCTTCTTCCCGATGCTGATACGGCGCGAGGCAGCTATGGCTTAAACGTTACAACTCTTGGCAATATTTATATTAAAGTCCTGCAAATACCAGTTGGAGGTGGGTTACCATTTGGCTAGAACAATAAGCTTACTAATCGAGTTTAGTTTAGGTTCCGATGCAATCAGATTGCAACATCGCAGCAGTAGCGGTATTGCTGGTGACTATGCCGATATAGTATATAGCGTCGTTAAATCCCGCACATCTGAGGCGCCAAGTCAATTGAGCTTGTTCGACATTCATAAGAAGTTGGATGTCATTGCAAAGGACGATAGACGAAGCGAGTAATTTTGGTGAAGTTACTTCTCGAAATTGACTAACCACTCTTTCGCAGGTGCTGAAAAAGAAATGATTTTATTCACAGAAACCGCCACTGCGCTCGAACAAAAGTGGTTCGTTCGTCTGCTGCTCAAGAAAATGCATTTGGGCATTGGCGAGCAAAAGATATTCAACATACTCCACCCAAGAGCCAAGGAACTCTACACGCGGTGTACAGATCTAGAGAAGCTCTGTATTTCTATTGACACAGGAATTGAGCAATCACTAGAAGAGGGCATTAGTCCGTTTCAACACATACGGCCAATGCTATGCGAACAATTCAAGCAGGGCAAACTCTACGAAATGCTAGGTTACGACACGCTTTACGTTGAGAGAAAAATGGACGGCGAACGGTTTCAGCTACACATGGCCGATGAGACTTTCAAGTACATATCGCGCAATGGCCGAGATTACACCAGTTTCTTTGGTCGTCATCATGGTGAGGGCAATTTGACCCCGTTGATTTCGGGTTTGCTGGAATCGAATGTCAAAAGTGTAATCCTCGATGGGGAGATGATGGTCTGGGATAAAGCGTTGGCAACTTACCGTGTCAAAGGTGAAAACTTTGATGTCAAACATCTACGTATTGGTGGCAACCTACGACCGTGTTTTGTGGCATACGATCTCCTCTTCCTCAATGGGAAGAGCTTCATCGATGTTGCTTATGTGGAAAGAGTGGAAAAACTTCAGACCATTTTTAAAGAAGAACCCGGGATTCTGGTAGCAATGACCAGGACCAAAGTATGTACATTGCAACACTTTACCGACCTTTTTAATGAGGCACTAGACGCGAACGAAGAGGGTATAGTAGTAAAAATGCAGCGATCCAAATACAATGCGGGTTCCCGTACAGGAGGATGGTACAAGTTAAAAGCGGATGTGAGTATGGAAAGGGAACAAATTCGAACCAGTACGTAATAATAAGTTTCTTTAGTACATCGATGGCTTAACTTCCGATATGGACATGCTGATCATTGGGGGCTATTACAACCGCACCAAGACGTACATTGACAGCTATCTGGTGGGTGTAATTCAGGGTGATAAAGGTAGGTTGAACTTTACGTTTTGTCCTTTGTCTCATTTTATTCGTTTCACAGATGACTGCATCATTCATTGCGTTGGAAAGGTAGCCTCAGGCTTGACGAAGGATGAACGAATTCACTTAAATGCAACACTCTCACCGCATTGGAAGCGGGGCTTTTCACCAAAATCACTGCATTTCGCTAACCTAAGTCCGGATGTGTGGATCGAGCCAGCGAATTCGATTGTTCTTCAATTAAAAGCGAGTGAACTGGGACAGGGTTCATCCTTTGCAACACCTTATGTGCTGCGATTCCCTCGCATAGAAACCGTGCGCGCTGACAAGCCCTGGTATGAATGCATGTCACTAGCCGAGTATGAACAGTTCTACGAAGTAAGACCCAAAAGAGGATGTAAGGTTCACTATAATACTCTCATTATTTAAGGGCGATCATGGAGTGAAGAAAATCAACAAGCGTGAGTTTCAAATAGAAGATGCCACGCGGAAAAGGTCCAAGGTCAGCTCAACAAAGTCCAAAATTGCAACAACTGCCTACTGCCCCGCTTTCAATCGCAATGACGTAAGTGAATATCCATCAAATGTCACTTGCTAATTTCTTTTCCCATTCGCAGGTCCAAGTGGAATCACCAATATTTGACGATTTCAATTTCTGCATTCTAAGTCCTCTGCGCGGCAGCTACACAATTAATCAACTGAAAGAGCTGGTAGTTAAGCATGGCGGCAACATCGTGGAGAACCCATCACCGACAGACTATAAGTGCATTTGCATTGCGGGCGATATTACGTTCCGTGTGAAAGAACTCCGCGATACTGGTCTGTACAATATCGTCTCTTCCAACTGGTTAATTGATACTTCTAAACGCAAACGAATGCAACTGAAGCCCAGGGACATGATATGCGTGACGGCCGAAATGAACGAGCAGTTCAAGTCGCTTTATGATTCTGCTGGCGACTCCTACCGAGATCATGTTGACATCGAAGAACTGCAGTGCCTTTTTAAAGATCTTGACCCCATGGTAGGTTTGCGACTGACGCTCTACTTAGTAAAATAAATGACAGACTATTTTAGGAATTGCCTATGTTGCAGGAGCAAGAAATGACTAGCCTAGAAGAGGAGATCTTTGAGCCTGAAGGCTCCCCAAACTTTTTTCGCAATTTTGAAGCTTTATTTTATACCGAGATCGGAGAGGAATTATCTCACGCAGCTACTCAAGCAAAGCTCATGTTTCAATGGCGTGGAGGTTCATGTCCGGACCAGTCCAGCGCGGAAGGAATAAAAAAAATTAAATTTATATTTGCTGATCTGGAAGAGGTTAATTTGACATCCTTGGAGCTGTGGTTTCTGGTGACGTTTACAAAGCGTTTGCTAAAAGTGCAGGTGGTATCCATTGAGTGGATAACTGATAGTGAAAAGGAAAGCAAACGACTACCAATAGAGGACTATTTAATAAAATTCAAAGCTTAAAGGCGAACATGCGTTGTGACTTAGGTGAAATGATTGAAGATTGCTTACAAATTTATTACAGATTTGGATTTTTAGTCTTCGTTACTCTTTAAAAATTTGTAGATAATTTTATAGTACCTAAACAATAAAAACTAACTACGCATTATGTATACTTTTTGAACTTGTAACTTCAAGTTGTAATTAATTTGTATTGCTCTTTATTACCGTATTGACCGTAATGACGTCAGAGCTGTGTTTTCGTACTATTATTGCACGTGGCTTATTGCATTATGCTTCGACTTAATTTCCCAAACGTCCCCAGTTTTCGAACACTGTTTTTGGAAAGTCCTTAAAACTTCGTCATAATCAGTTTAAATCATGCCATACATTCTTTTTAAGAAAAAAACAGGAAAAATAAAAGACATTTCTTCATTCCACAGGTTTTAATATTCAAAAAACGGGTGATCCAAGTAGAGATACTTTTTTCAATAGCCTTTTTT
The DNA here is from genome assembly GCA_963576555.1 of Ferdinandea cuprea. Lineage (NCBI taxonomy): Eukaryota > Metazoa > Arthropoda > Insecta > Diptera > Syrphidae > Ferdinandea > Ferdinandea cuprea. Next base: position 138,657,112 of record OY754958.1, read on the forward strand.
GACAGATCACGTGTGAGTCGTGTCATGCTGTCATGTTATTTTTGTTTAGTATTGTTTGGCATTTCATAATGGAAAGACTTACGCGTGAACAACGTTTACAAATTGTTCAACTTTATTATGAAAATTCACGTTCTGTGAGGAATGTGTTTCGTGCACTTCGCTCAACTTATGGTCAACATAATTGGCCTACTGAGCGTACTATTCGCAACACCATCACCCATTTTGAGACCCAGCATTCATTATTGGATAATATTCGACCGAATAGATCACGTCCAGCACGCTGTGAAGAAAATATAGCGGCCGTAGCTGAGAGTGTACACGAAGACCGTAGAGAGTCGATTCGGCGCCGTTCACAGCAACTCGGACTGACGTATGGAACGACTTGGCTCATTTTACGTCAAGAGCTTAAATTGAAAGCGTACAAAATACAGCTTGGGCTCTTGAAAAGTTCTAAGAAGATCCGACGTTTTCGAGGCAAATTTTGTTTAGCGATGAGGCCCATTTCTGGCTCAATGGGTATGTAAACAAACAAAATTGCCGCATTTGAGACGAAGAGAAACCTGAAGAGATTGAGGAACTGCCACTTCATCCAGAAAAAAAAACGGTTTGGTGTGTTTTGTGGGCCGGAGGAATCATCGGTCCATATTTCTTTAAAAATTATGCCGGTGCGAACGTAACCGTCAATGGCGACCGTTATCGTGCCATGATAACCGACTATTTGATGCCTGAAATTGAAGCTCGTGATCTCGGCGACATTTGGTTTCAGCAAGACGGCGCCACTTCCCACACATCGCATTAATCAATGGACTTATTGAGAGAACATTTCGGTAAGCACATAATTTCACGTTTTGGGCCGGTCGATTGGCCACCAAGATCGTGTGATATCACACCGTTAGACTTTTTCCTGTGGGGATATGTAAAGTCAAAAGCTTATGCCGACAAACCCGCTTCGATTCAGGCCTTGGAGGAAAACATCACGCGTGTCATTCGCCAGTTACCAGTCGAAATGCTCGAACGAGTGATCGAAAATTGGACTCAACGGATGGACCATCTGCGACGTAGCAACGGCCAACATTTGATAGACATAATCTTCAAAAAATAAATGCCAAAGAATGTTCTTTCAAATGATAATAAACATTCTCCATTAAATTTGAATTTTATGTGATTTTTCTTTAAAAAAGTAGGGAACCTAGAAATGGATCACCCTTTATAAATGAGCTAATATTTAACTTACACCATAGCTTTCGTCAATGGTATATTTATCTGATCCTTCTTCCATTCGTTCAATAATTTGAGCAAAAATGTTTGACACATACGGACTCTTTGTGCACTTTTGCGGAATTTTCGTTCGCGGAGTAAAGTTTTGAGATGTTTAATTTGTTCATTACAAACTCTACATCTTTCCGTTCTGGCTCCTTGCGTAACTTTGTACGAATAAATCTTCAATTCCAGGACCTGCCCAAAAACAGTTGTACTCGCACGCATCGTCCGAAGAATCAAACCAATTGAAAACAGAATATAAGAAAAATAAATTTGAAAGTACCAAAGAATGCGTGAATCGTAGTTTTTATAACTTCTTCAGAGTAATCACCATCAATTAATTTTTGTTTTTCTGTCGCAATCTGATGCGATAAAAACTTATCGGCCTTTCGCATTTTCAATGCGGTTGCAGGCTCACTCAAATATTGAACGACTTCGATGGCTGCAACTTCGTCGCCTTCGATTTTTGACGATCCTGTTTGCCTTTAGTGCGAAAACGTTCACGACGATTGCTTGACATTTCGTTTTAGAGCAAGAAATATTTTTCATTTTTAAACATGTTCGAAAAATTTGAGTGGCACAATCCGCCGCTTTATAACAGTGATTTGACTTGATAACATGAAAAACCCATGTAGCTTCAATTGCAGCTATGGCACTATCAATTGTTGGAGTGAAAAAGTTCAAAAATTTTTTGCTGGACGAATCTGCAGACAGCATTGATGTGTTTGGTTGTTTTTGTGTGTCAAACAATATCTGCGTTTTCACCGGTTGCGATCGAAAAACTTCCTTTACAATTTTTGCAAAACACATCACTTTTGCTTTTAAAGGTTTCCAAAAATGGATATTTTTCGATTAATTTGGCGTTTATAACGCATTTGCCTTTTAATGGATTTGTCATATTTTCACGCAATAAAAATTAAAGAAGAAATAAACACGCAATAGGATGGCGTTCGAATTTCAAATGTCGAAAAAACCAAATTTTGGCCACAACTTTAAAAGCTGCTGATGCGAATTTATAGGTTGAGAGTGTGCAGTGCTCGCCTATCGTTTTAAATTAGGACACCACAGCTACATAAATGGGATCCAATCGCTTAGTTCTTAGTTATATGAAAGTTGCTAATAAATGGGAATAAAACTGCACGATTGCCTACAGGATAATTACAGGGTTTTTCACAAAAACACAGAGTCAAATTTCTACAGGATTTTCTTTAAAAATACAGGGGTATCCTGTAGAATACAGGATATATGGCATGCTTAAGTTTACAGGATGCTTTCAATAAATGCCATTTGTTAAATTAAAAAAAAATTGTAGTGAGCGGTCCGGGAAACTAGAAATTGTTTTAGGAAAATGTTAACGTAAGTACTTGTAAGTGTTTTATTTTGCATATAGATGCATTAGTTATTAACATTTGAAGAAAATTTGCAAAAAAAAGTTTGCTTGTTTTTTTTAGTGTTTGAGAAAAATAAATCAGCAGGATTCCATCGATTGATTTCGATTTCAAATTTTTCGAAATCGAAACGGGTTTTATCTATCTCTGTTATTCGATGTGAAACCTTAAATAAATCTGAGGATATTCTAAGAGGTTTTTAGGAAATGAGATTAAGTGTCAAGGAAGTTTTGTGGGACAATTTAGGAATAGTCATGGTCCAACACAGAAGGACGCGAGTGTATGGAAAAAACAAATTCGATTCTCCACAATCGTTAGCACTTTTATCAAAATTTTTGATACAGTGCTTCGTCCCAAAGCGACGTCAGCATCTTTTTCGATTGAGCTTTGAAAATTTTCTTTGAAAACTAAACGCAAAACTGCGGCTAGTTCCAACGGGACACGAATTGAAGATTATTCAAGGTATGGTTCAACAATTTTCAGAACCATTATGAATGTTCATCGTATGACACGAACCTACAAATATTTAATGACTAATAATTAAAACAATTAACTTTCGTTTTCAGCTTTTATAACATACACAACAGAATTGTAAAAGAATGCAATAATTTTTTAATGCAAAATTAGATGAATTTTTATTTTTGATTGCATTGCATTCATTCATTCAAGATTTTGCATTCATTAGAGATTATAATGTATCATTTTATAATCCCTAATTATTATTTTTTTTTTATAAAGGGTAGGTAGTATTCAGCTAATATACGTGCTCTATAGTTTCACGCGACAATGCTATATAAGTTTTGCCGAAATCATCGCCTCGTAGAGCTCCTGTCTATAAAAAAAAGTATATAGTATCCGCTTGATTTTTTACGCATTTAATAAGTTTCAATAATACATTAATGCAAATGACTGTGAAATCTTTTTGCATTCAATTGAATGGTAGAAAAATGAGTGCACTCATTTGAACGCAAAATTAATGGTGTTTGCATTAATTTTTCCGCAATCTCAAATTGAAGTCAATGATCGATTTATGATTACAACTCTGATACGCAGCATATCCAATTTCAAAGTGATTAGATACATATATGTATGTACATATCTCTTAGCCTTCGTCTTTTTATTTTTTCTTGTGTGTATTTAAACCTTTCAGTTTGCAATCTCGCAGCAATTAACACAGCACTCGTTAATTATTCATTAAAACGCATGAACAATTTCCCAAAATAAAAACACTTTTAAAAATGTCCCAAATGACAGATATCAGCAGTTGTCAATTTCACGCAAAGTGATTTAAACACTGAAAATGATTTCATTCGGTTTGCAATATCGATTTCGATTTCATTTCGCTCGATTTCTGGAACCTAGCATACTGACTTGGATTTTATATAACCAAAACTGCGAACAAAATTAGTATTCCTATTTTCGAACACATTTATTATGTCGACCATAACACCATATATGTGACACCAACGAATAGGTGTTCGAAAATAGGAACCAGGGCAGTTTTGTGGTTTCTTTATTCAAACAGCTTAATATCATCTCATAGGTCAGTAAAATTAATCAAAAAAACGAGTCTTTATTAGAACCGAATTGATAAGTATTCAAAGTTCGAGGAGAGAATTCGGGGTTCTGATCATAATTCTCCATGTTAGGGTTAACGGTAGAGGTCCTGATAAGCTCCAAAGGCCTGGACATGCAACTGAAATGTGAATTTCTGTAGAAACCAAATGAGTTGCTAGATGTAGTGCAAAAAATTGTGCAGGAGGAACAAAGACACTCGCCATTTAAAAACAAAAGGTATGGGAAAAAATTGTACAACGGTTTCCTGAAACACGATAACGAACTATCCTAAAGTACTTATGAGACCATCGGTAAGGCCAGACCAATTATAAGAAAAGGAACCAATCGCAAGTGGTTCACCGATCTGGAAAATATTTAGAGAAGAAAACGCTAATTTTCAACAGCGACGAAGCATCTTTTATCCTTCTGAAAACCGGGAACGTTTTTGGCTCAAAAGTGTATCGGAATTTATACCAGGTCAAATAATCCGACGGTTCTCCTGGTTTTCAGTGCAATTGTTGAAACATTGCCTTCTGTGGTTATTTTTTTCCATATCAGAAAATACGTTCCAAAATTATAAATACAATGCCAGTCGATTGGGCTGTGAATCGTTCGGAGCTACATACACTGTAAGAGAACCGAAACATTTTATTAATATAATGCAAACGATTAGAAATAATTTGCTTGATTGACCATCCATCGTGGGTGCATTGGCTAAGTAGTTAAGTGCGTGGAAGAACTTAAGCTTTAGGTCCTATATGGGTCGTTTATGTTCGAAATATGGAAACTCTGTGTTCGGGTTTGGGAAACAAGTGTTCGAGAATAGGAAAAAGTCTATCCTTTTAAATTTTACATAATTTTTTTATGAATTGATTATAATAATGACTATGACTACTATGCGGAATAAAAACATTTGAGTTTCTCTATCAGAATTAATTTATGATATATTTTTACCTCAAAGCAAGTATTTTCTACAGCTAATTCAATATTCAAACTTTTTAAGCTGTTCGAGAACTGGTACCACTCCTACCAAACGAACACTTTTATAAGAGTCCGGAAGCCTTCCGGATTACCAATCAAAATCGACATAAGTCAAACCATAAAATAGGGAGGGAGATAGATATTTCTTGGATGCTCGTGATTCTGACGAACATTAGCTTAGGTTAAAGGGGCTGTAAATATGTCATTAAAAATTCTTACAAAAATGTTTGCATTAAGAAATATAGAGTTTCTGTCTTTATTTTTCACAGCGATCAGTTTTATATGATATTCAATAACTAACATGGCCACACAAGTCTACCACGCGAGATAAGTGGGATGCACAATACTAAAAAGTCTTCTGCCAGGAAGGGACAGCACTACCAACCAGCCATTAGGATTTAAAAGGCACGGAGTGAACAAGCAACCTAAGAAGTAAGAGTTACAGCAAAGTCATTATGTCTACCCTAGGAATATTGGCGACTGGTCTTGAACCTATTGACTTCAAGCTATAAATGGCTTGAGCTGGTTCCTCTTAACAAGAGTGTAGTGCCAAAGTTGTCACTTGATCGCATTTACCTTTACTAAAATAGGGCAATTCGATATTTCTGGGAAAAACTTTGTAAAAAATATACACTTATTAAAGCTATTTTTAAAGGCTCCGTAAAAATCCCGTGCGAGTCTATAAAGGCAATATTTGGGAACGACATTTGATGCTAAATCACTTTTTTTTCCCGATAAAAACCTCTATATCAATTAACCGGTAGCATCATATTTTTCAAAATAAAAACGTCCCTATAAACATATTTCAAAAGGAAGTTAATTATTAAGAGATGCATTAGGGCTTAGCTTTTGTTTGCATATCTTTTGAGCGACACAGAATTAAATGCTTAGGTAGGTACATGTTTACCCAAAAGTCGATCTTGGAAGGCACTTCACGGTTAAGTTACGTGAAACTACGTGGTTAACAAATGTTTCCTTGAATAAATCAATTGTGGCACAAGCTGTGTTACATGTTGCGCCGTCTTGTTCGAACCACAGCTCCTGCACATCATGGTTGTTCAATTGATGAACGAAAAAGTCAGTAATCATGGCTCTATAGCGGTCACCATTAACTTCAATTCTAGCACGAGTTGGATTTTGTAACCATGCGTTATCAGTCTGAAAGATTTTCATATATTCCAACTTTACGAGTCTATTTCGTCCTTTCTCGAAGTTTGGTAAAAACAAACAGCTTTGAGTTTTTATTCCGAAAATATGTTCGAAGGTTTATGCACCCGTCCTTCTTATAACTGCAAAAACGAATTTTGAGATCGAATAGAATGCGTGCTCCAGCAGAATGCCTTTGACAGAGGGTGTTGCGGTAACTTTTTAGACTTCTCTGAAATATCAATACCATAGACCATCATTCACGATTCATTACAATCACTTTCTCTATACCTACTAATCTGTACAGTGATACTATTGTATTCGTAGTAAGGTTCCCAGTGACTATGTCTATCATCTCCTTTACCACAAAGCGTTCCTCTTGTCTAATCGCCCTTTGGCCTAACAATCAAATGTGATTGATAAGCCAATTTATTATGCAACCAGCTCAAACCGAAAATCAAATCCTTCAATACCGACAGACATTAAGCAATTTGAAAGACGAACGACTGCGCTGTCTGTAATTAAAATCATTCACCAAAGGAATCACTATCAAAGGGACATATCGTCTTACATGTACATATATTTAGTTCAGACTTCGGAGCCATCAAATACACTACACAGTGATTGGCAAATTTGTCCTCTAAAGAAAATAAATGACTTTCAAGTCTAATTCATTATCATCTTTGATTTTATTTGTCCCACTGCCCTCCCATCCGGAAAGGATATACTACATACAGTTTTTTTTTTGTTTTCCTATGTGAATTCTACATTCATTTATATTGTCCTGTCAGGGGAACTGTCTTAAATCGCAGTGATTTCTGCCACAATGTTTTATTAACCGGAAATTAATTTACTTATATGGCGGCAATGGAATGGCATCATCAACTGGCACTCGGGGTGATGTCCTTAATTGGTAAGCAATCGCATTTAACGTGACCGCTGTTTTTCAATTTCAATTTCCTCTTCTTTTACACTGTATTTCTGTTTGTTTTTTTTTTGTACTTTTTATCAATTTTCTTGTGTTTCTCATTAATGACTTTCATTCCAGTTCTTCAGGCTGGAAGGTACTATAAAATCTACGTTTTTATTTTTTCGCATTTTACATAGAAGCGACGACAAGATAGGTGGTGGTGAACAAAAAAAAAACGGACGATGTTTCATCACCGAGGTAGCCCTTCATCGCTGTGAAATACCAAGCACTACCACCGCCCGATGGGGTATATTGTAGGGCTGCTGCTGCTGCCAGTCTATTTAATTAAGTTGCTGACTTGGGGAAAACCCCACTGCGAGAGGTTCTTGTGATATATCTGACTTGTACGCTTTTAAAGCAAATACGAGTATCGTGTTTAGTCCGGCAGCCAACTTGGAAGTTGGAAGGATACCAAGGCACGATTTTAGATGGCGTACATTTAAGTTATGTGCTGCGGACTGTTTAGTTCAATCCCAGAGAAGCCAGTCAACAACATGGCTGCAGTGGACAAAGGGAGCTTAATGACAAACACTGTGGCGTTAAATTATATAAAAGGTTTCTAAATAGTTTGTAGACCTTTCGACCTAGGTTCGCTTGCTTAAAGTTTGCCATTCTTAGTTCTGTTATCCACCCCACTGTTTTTCAATACATAAAGCTGTTGGCGATTTTCGACTGACCACTTCTTTCATTGCTGCAAGGAATGAGATCGAAGCAGACGTATTATAGGAAGCAGCAACAAAAAAAAAAACCCAAAAGAGTTAAGAAATTCCAAATAAGCATTCCTTAGAAGTTTGAACGATGGATCCTGCAGGACACTGCTATTGTGTAAAACATGCTCCCGAGCAGAAATTTTTAATGAGTTTTGCCCTTTTTATAATTAATGAAACTTTCCTGCAGACTCCTTGCCCATACACTAAATTCTTCCCAAATACTCCGCCACTGCTGTCTGTCTCCTTTGAAGTTATCCTTTTTGGGTGGTTCAGTCAACGCGCAAGATGCTCCTCATGAATGGACAGAGAAATTGGTTTGATAGACGTCGGAATATGCCAACAAAATTATTTGCAGGGATACGTGTTTTTGTATCCCTTAAAGACCGACTAAGGAAACATTGTCTTGCATATTCTTTTCCCAATTTGGACTCAATAGTGTGGTGGTCACTTTTGGAAAGGGTTCGCTACCCTCAGTAAGGATTTATGATAGTTAACTCAACCAGAAATGCATTTTAATCAGAAGAATGGAAAGCAATTAACGAAGAAAGCCTCCGTGGTACGATGAGGTTCGGGATCGACTAATTAGAATTTCAAAATTTCCAAATGAGCTAAATATTTATAAAAACAAAACACGGAAAATATTCCTTAAGTAGTCCGTGCGAGCTAAGGAAAATATAGATATAGATAACCACTTTGGTATTGTTTGTCCCTTTCTAGGACTGTGGACCTTGGAGTCCAAACTTATCATGTGGACATAATGCGGACAGTATGACTGAAGAATAAAAAAATAATTATGGAGAGGAATTTTATTAGGGACGGATCCTTTTTTCTTGTCACGCTTTTGTATATGCCTGTTTTGTGCTAGTCTTGTCAAATTATGCGGTAGAGCATTTTGTGCATCTTTTTTTTGGAACAAGTTTTAATAGCATTAATGCTTTTGAAGTAAACTTCGCATCTGCTTTTGTTGAGAAATAAATATTCAAAGGAGGAACTCAACTTGATTACGTAGTTTGATAGGTGTTGAATTAGTTGTATACTCGATAACTCGATGCTATTGAATGTATGTAAATGGAGTACACGTGTATGTATCTGTATACTAAAGTACATACATTATCTTTGTCCGTTTCTTACAGCGTAGGCAGGATTTTCTTTGAGTGAGTGGCGACTTTGCTGCAGCTTGTAATATGGTAATAAGTACAACTAGGTTTCCACGGCTCAGGATGCACATAGCAACCTGGCACGTTCGAACCGCCAACCAAATTGACCATTGCGAGGAACGCATCTAACATTATGAACGTGCACACTTACCGAGGGGCAAACGTTGACTCTGACCATTTTCTTGTTGCAGCTAGATTCAGAGCTCGACTGTCCAACGAGAAGAAGTTGCGAACTGTCCAAAAGAAAAAATTCAACGTTGGACGCCTTAGCACACCTGAAATAGCCAGAGACTACAAAGAGGGCCTGAGTGAGAGACTCTTCAGTGTGCATTCACCTATCACAAACGCCAACAACCAGTGGTCCCAGTATCGCGACATCATCCAAGAGGTAGCCGAAACTACCCTAGGTTACCAACCACCGCAGAGGAAAAGCCCGTTGGATGAAAAAGGTGGCAGAAGATGCACACATTAGAACGCTGCAGCGGAAAACAAGAACAGCAAGTGAAGAGTACCGAGCTAAGAGAAGAGAGGAGTACAAGATCCTGCGTAGGAAGAAAAGAGAGCACGCAGGCTCCCAGTTCAAGGAAGTCGAAGAGTCTCGCGATCGAAACAACATCCGGATGTTTTATAAGAAAGTCAAGCAACTGGCTTCTGGGGTTCCGGTCTTGAAGAACCCAGGCTCTTCGAAACAGCCAAGGAAACCTAGTCACCGACGCGCAGGGAATAGTAGATGTATTTAAGAAGCATTTCCAGTACATTATATAGAGAGAGTTATGAGGAAAGAAGAGAACTCACGTCTAGTCAATGAAGACCTAGTACTGCCGGAAGTTGGCTTAGCTATAAAAAAGCTTCAGAACAACAAGGCCGCTGGCTTTGATGGTCTACCCGCAGAGCTCTTCAAATACGGAGGCGACGTTTTGGTAGGGTGCTGCACCAAATCATCAATCAAGTTTGGTTGGAGGAAAGCATGCCCGATGACTGCACCATCAGCTCCATATGTCCCATCTACAACAAAGGCGCAGGGCAGGTGTCAACACGAAATGCACTACCTTCAATAGATCAGTACAACTGCTGGGGTAAGCGGACGATATAGATATCATCGGTCGATCCCAACATGCCGAGATAAAGGCTTTCACGGCTATTGAAGAACAGGCGAAGTTAGTTGGCCTTGAAGAGGGCAAGACTAAATACATGCTATCAACAAACAAGCATCTGTCCACCGAATAGGATAAAATGTCACTGTTGATAGCAGCAACTTCGAGGTAGTTAAGGAGTTCATCGACCCCGGTGGGAATATGAACTCCACGAATGACCAGGTTGTCAGACTTCCGACGAAGAATTACCCTAGGAAACCGCTGCGACTTCGATTTGGCCAAACAAATGGGTTCAAAACTCCTAACTCGAAGGACAAAGTGTATGCTTATTCTGCCAGTTTTGCTTGGCGCCGAGTGCTGAACGATAAGCAAGAAAGGAGAGCTAATATTGGGCTTCTTCGCAAGAAAAATTCTTCGACGGATATTTGGTCGTGTGTGCAAGGTGGGCGTATGGAGGAAAAGATACATATAACCGCAAACTCTATGAGCTGCATCAAGATGTGGATGCAGTCCGAAAAGCCAAAACTCGTCGACTACGTTGGCTCGACCACATCGAGAGAACTTTGGTTTGAAAGACCAAGCCATCACGGATACCAGAGCGCTTGATCTGGATAACTGGAAGCAGCGAGCCCTGGATCGCAGAGGATGGAAGGTTGCCGTGTCTCAGGCAGGGACTCTTCAGGAGCCCGTAAAGTGAAGTAAGTCAGAAGTCTCCGGGTTGATGTGAAGGTATAAGGGGCAGAGGGAAGATCTTAATCGAATATATATAGATAACTTTCCTTGGTCTCAGAATGCATTAAGCATGGTCATTCTTAACGACAAAAGCTATAAGAAGAATAATTTTCTGGAGGGGGGTGTGGGGTCGGTCTGCACGAGTCTGTACATTCACAATATGGTTTTGTATGAAAAAAGACAGACCCTACGGGCATTGTTATATCTTTGATTCACTATCCAGGATCAATATTTACTGGCAACATTCCGCCGAAAACTCAACTTCCATAAAAAATTCTCTGCAGAATTCCCGACTAGATCGAAATGTTAGGCAGATATTGCAATTAAAGAGTTCGCTCTAACTATCCTCACTAGCGGATCCAAAATGGAATGTGGGCTGTGAGCGGACCTATGAAACCCTAATACTCTGCCATTATCCATGAATGACACTTACATAGCTGAAACCGAAAGGCTTTCCATCATCGGTATGTGATAAACTTCGTTGAAATGATCACAAATTTATTAGCGATCGAAAAGAACGCTGAGAAATATTCAGGCTTCCTTTAGCGATGCACCACCCGTTCTGATGTATCTAGACTTTATAAGACGTTTATTCGCCACAAACTTGAGTATAATGCCCATATCTGGTCTGGTGCGTCAATTGCATTTTTGGAACTACTGCATAAACTTGGGATTAGTCATGGTCGCAACGTCTCCTGGCTGTCGATGTTTTATCATTATTTCCACCATAAATGCTCGAGCGAAATAGCCAGTTGAATTCCACACTAAGAACAATTAAACCGCAATACCCGTTATGCCAGGAATGTCCATCAGTTCACCCTCAAGCCAATATTTGGACGTACAGTGAAACACAAACATTCGTTTATCAACCGTTCACACGAATGTTAAATGCTCTACCACGCTCCGTATTTTCCTACAGATAACAGATTACAAACAGTCAAAACCAACGTTCATCGGCATCTCATCGTTTCCTCTAATCCCTCAATTTTCTTGATGCCCGCATTTTGTTTATTAATCATAAGGGTACCAACAATCCCTTTACTGCGCGCAAATTATAAAAAAAATACCCTAACATTCCTCTCGAAGTACCTATACTTTCGTCGTCGAGTCCTTATTTGATAAAAAAACCAATCATATTCAATTGACATTCAATAGCCCATCAGCTAGATGGATTTATTACAGACAGTGCAATCCATGTTGACACCTACCTAGAGCGCACGTACCCGCTCCTTTGATGTTATTAAGGACATTTAACCAGACAAAGAGATTGGGATAATTTTCCATTGACTAATAAATAATCGTTCTTTTATGTCTAAGGAGCTTTCATCATCTGCTCTGCATAACCTTGACATAAAAAAGAGGGTCCTTCTGTTTGGCAAAATAAATTATATGCACAAAACTCATTATATATCCAGGAATAAATATTTCCTTTAAGGAAATTGAATGCTTATGTGAGTTTTATTATGGTTTTTTGTTAAAAAAGCTATCCCCATCCGTACTGCATCCTTTTAAAGCTAATGATTTATATGTATTCGTCCCTTTTTCGCCCTGAACGTGAAGACATTTTTAAAGGGGGACGAGAATATTGCGATGTGTGTCTTACAAACGCAACAGGACATTCTGGTTCAACTACAGCGATAACTTGCCAAAAGAAACGTAGCCCAAAGGCAAAGACCGACGAACAGATAATCCCGTAGTGCCGTCATTTATTTTTATTATTTCAAATTCAAAATGATTTATACTTATAACTTAGTAACTTTGCTCCATCTCCAAGTATGTATTTCAGGTCGGGGTGCTAGGTATTTACTATCCATTTCATATTACTACAGTACAGTAACTCCCATGCTTCGATGAATACAAAACTGGGCTAAGACAGATCGTATCGGAGAAGGGATAAATTATGTAACGCGTGTGTGCTCCTAAAGAAATCATGCGTCTTTACAAATACCTAGTGCTTAAAATTTCATATTTTCAAAATCCGTTGCCTTTGCTGTTGCGTGTTTTTGTTGCCATGGGAGAATAATTTCATTAAACAAATATGAAACATGTTCGGGCAAATATACATAATCGATATATCCTATTCCTATCCAGCTGAAAGTTTTCAGAATTCGGGTGGGTGTAGGGTTTATCAGTGAGTAAGAGGTAAGAGATGCAGGACCATTTGATTAAAATTAATATTCGATTGCACTTGAATGTCTTCTCTGATCCGAATACAAAGCAGAGATCTGTTGTGCCTGAATATGCATATAATTCATCAGTGATCCAGAAGATTATTTGAAAGTGGATAAACTTGGTTTGTACCTTAACTCCGTGCTTGGTGCGGCCGTCGATGGTTATCCTTTATTTTGGGAAAAAGCTAGGTAGATGCAGCTGAATACTGTACAGATACACAAAATATGCATTTCACTACAATAAACATCGGATAAGTAAGTAAGTACAGATACATATGTGCATTAAGTATTTTTGCTTGTGACATGAGACCGAGCAATATTAGGTGAGGTTGGCTGAATTACCATCTGGATAATATTAAAGGCAGCTACAGATCTATGGGATGATTATTAGTAAGCATTTATCGCATCATTGACTATTATAAAGGCGAATCTCTCTATTAGAGAGTGTTCTCGACATGTAACTAAGTTTTTTTTGCTACTTCTTGTTTCTGGTCATTTGGAAGCAAACGAATCCATTAGGCCAAAAGTGCTGTCAATTGCTGAAGGAGTATGTGTACGGAACCTACTCAATCCAGATAAGTTAGGTGGTGCTACACTTTGTTGAGTACATGGACCTCAAACAATAAGCACGGTTTCTTGTGTCCATATGCATTTCCAAATTAATTGAAGTCCCCTTTCAGTTGCGCGCGGTTTTTTTCATTCTGAGATGGATTAACGTTCTCATCAATCATAAATTCTATTATTCTGTGGTCTGAAAAGGATGCCTTCAGGAAAACCTCCCATTCTTGCACACTTAGGGTGTGTTAGTTTTTGTAAAGTGTTACATCTAGAACCTAGCTCCTCTTACGCGTAATAAATGCTGGGTCATTACCGATATTTACTTATAGCAACTAGGATATATTCCAAATGAGACTTACCTCTGACATTTGTGTCGTTGATCCCTCATTGAGCATGATGGGAGTTGGCGTCGCATCCTAAGATGAAGTCCCATTTTTCATGCTCCGCTTTTCTGACCAGCAAACTGGTTAACTCGGCGGGGGACCTAATTGGAGAGTCGAACGGCATAAATGTTGCTGCGAATATCAGCGAACACTTCCCTTGTCTTTCCAATTTGTCCGCGGTTTGGTTCTTGTTGCTGTAGCTAGGAAGAGAAATAGGTTAATCTGTTTCCTTGCAACAATACATGTACATGTTTTACTATTGTCGGGCTCGTTAGTTCTATAAACGGCCAGATCCCTCGAGTTCAGCCCTTTTATCTGGCCCGTATCAACAACGTTTTCTGAATTAGGGCGACGTTTATCTTCTCGGTTGTCATAAGAACAGTAAGGTTGGCGCTGGCCGCCTTACTTTATTTGTACAGTCTTAATGGCGGCCAGTGGTCTCCCCCATTGTGGTTCTCAACGCTTTTTTAACAATTCCGGGGTGTCCGTAGCATCGCATTCGATTATCTTGAATACTTTGAAGGTTGTAAGCTGTCCAAATAGTGGAACCTTGCCGTTGTCGCTATCTAGGATTTTTAATTCAAGTAATTACCATGCTCGACAACAGCGACACGAAGACTTTCCTTGACCTGAACAGCGATTTTTCGTTTTTTTGCCTGCTTACCTGCAACCGGGGAGATTGTGTCGTCGTGCCCGGCTCTTTTGGCTTTACCCAAAGTTGCACCAGGTTTGGACGCATCCTTACCTGGAGCAACTGTCGAGCGCTTTGTACCAGACCCTGAGGCCGGTTTCTAAGTATCGTACGAAGGCTTTTTTCTCTAAACGACATCTTTATCTGCTTAAGAATGAGCCCATACTTGCGATCCATAGAGCAAGACTGGGATTAGTTGCCCTCTCAGCTCAGGGACCAAGCGATTGGCAAGCGGTATTCTTCACTTCGATTCTACATAGATGTTGTTTTCAGAAGTGATAGCTGTCACTTACTACTACTGTCATTTTGGCTCTTACACAATTGTTTTAAGCATGATATTAAAGAAATCAGACATTAGTAATAATCAGCTTATTGACAATGACCTTTCGCATATCAAATCAAACCAAAACCGCTTGCTTTGTGATTTGAGTTGCAAAAGCGTCGGTCATTCCAAAGAATGGATTTCGCTTCATGGTGCAAGGTGATAATGCTGATCCCAAAGAATAGGGGTCAGGCTACGTAATCTTAAGTTAGAAATTAAGTGGTAATGTCAAAGCAGACTGTTTCCGACCGGCAGTTAATAAAGACATTATCAAAATCCATTGTCTTTGAATATTTTCTTGGTTAAAAAATAAAATATAACTCGTGTCGCCTTACCTAACTCGTTTAACGTCCCGGTTAGGTCGTTATCGACCTTGATGCAGCAGCGTGCTTTCTACCTGCACAAACGGATATATTTGGCAGGAATGCCAAAACTAGGCATGGCTCGGTATAGCTCATTCTATAGATAAAGTCGATAAAAAGGTGAAGAGTATCGATCTGAGCTTGACTTAGGTTTCTCGCCAGGATCTGTCTTCGAATGAAAATTTGGTTCAATTAGGTCGTTGAAAAATGGTTCGCACAATACGGCAGGCAATATCTTACTGGCGATAGCTAGGCGACTGATACTTCTAAAGTCGGCGCTGTCTCCAAGGGTCTCCATTTTTGTAAACTGGGCAAACTATGCTGAGGTACCAATTATCATCATACATTCTCCCAACCAAATCTTGGAAATGAGTTGGTGCATGATCTCTACCAGGTCATCCCCTGTTGCCTTAAATAGTTTGGCGTGAAGACCGTCCAGCGGCCTTTTTGGGAAATAGATCTAAACGACTTTGGTGTTCACTGTTTCTTTGTTAATATTGGGATGAGGAAACCATAAGCTTACTCAAGTAACGTTACGTCCAACAGCAAATCGATTAACCTAGGTCCGTTGCCTGCCGATTGTATTAGAAAAGGTGTCATTCTTTCCTCTTGAGGCATTAAAATCGCCTTGGACAATTAGGCATCATTTTTTGCTCGTTTGAGGAGCTAAACAGATGGAGTAAATGTGTGCTTTATAGCAGTCTGGGGCCTTCAATAATTGTTCAGCTGCATATTTCATTTTCCGAACATTCCACGTGTAGATCCGAAAGTCGTTGAACCCATTTGAGCTTTAGTTCATTACAAAAGTACTATTTTATTATCGTAAGCTCAGATCTTTCTGCGTACCGCATAACTATCTTAATTTGGTTCTCAGTTAACCAGATCCCCTCATGTATATAAAACCTTTACGATTCATCAACAGCAATAAGAAATTGACTTAAAAATTCTAACAACTTAATACCGTTTCGTTTTCAAACACCCATTTCGTGTTATATATATATCTCACACCCCTATCAATAAGCCGTAAGCACCAAGTGTGACCGGCAACTGAATCAATAACCAATGTTTCACACCTGCGATAACCCCAGCGAATATTCTCAAGTATCACAAAAAGCAATTTACCCTCGATAATGAGATTGTCTCTCTGCCGCCTGCCCGAAACATTTCTATTGAAATTCAATCCGAATAGTTTCCAAATGCATTTACAACTTCTATGGTCACCGCCAACGGCGCGGACGGCGCACAGCGCCCTCTCGGTCAGGCGTCGGATGTCTCTTGCCTCTCCGTTACATTCTTTTCCGGCTGAAAGAATACCAAATCGGATTAATGCTTTTGCAAATTGAGACGACTTCTCTGTTATCTGGTGGAGTGGAGAACACGCACATGGATACACTGAGAAAAATGTTATTATTAGAATATAAACACTTTATTGCAATTTTACTGTTATGTTGGTTATGTCCTGTTTTGAAGGGTTTGAAGAACGCATATTGTGGGAGGATTGCTTCTTCAAGACAGGTAAATAAATGTAAGATAATACTACAAGTGGGCAAATAATGGAATGACTCTACTTTGACGTCGATAACTGTCAGATGTCATTATTTAATCACTCCAATCTTACCTTAAGGATTTGTTGATGGCGAAACAACCATTTATACCGCTGATTGTTATTGATTGATGCTCTTTTAGCGCCCCTCAAACATTTCATTTCAAAGTAATTTTTTTTTCGCAGTGCACATCCCCAATGAAAGTGTTTCAGTATTCACACTATCCAAGGGTAATGCACCCACATCCTCGCATTTTTCTATGCGAACGTGGATTGTTTTCAAAGTTCAAAGTAATTTTCCAAAGAACCTCGCCAAAGAAAATGGGGGGAAAAAAACCTAGAAAAGTAGGGTTACTTCCATTCGTTGGTCCTTTGCTGCGCTATCAATTTACAGCTACGAATAACGTTAAGAGGATACGGACAAGCCACGTGCAATGTTTCACCCGCGCGCCGTAGCAACACCTGAGACGTCATTTCATGAGCAACGATGGACGTGTCTTGTGTTCCTTTGCTGGGCTCTTTTATGCAAAACATTATAAACGTGAAAGTTTCCTTCGTTCTTTTTCGCAGCCAACCAGCCATCAGGAGCAGGCAATAATGATAGTTAATATTTTCACTCCCAAAACTTAACCAACTCGATCGTGGTCCAAAATATAAGGGTGTCGGAATGTCCATGAATATTCACCTTATACCAAACTCGTTCTTCGTGCTCTCGAAGCTATTTAGTGTGAGCTGGCACTTTTGCTGGCAGAGTCCTTGATTGTGGCTGTCATTTTTAATAACTATTGCCGCTACCTACCCGGTTCAGGATTTGCATTTAGGAAAATTGGCAATTACAGTGAGGTCAGCTCGTCTGTTGCAGCGAAGCGGTGGCGCGTCATCTAGTCGCCGTTGAGAACCTCTGTAGAAATTGGAGTGTACCGCACCGCTCACTACAGAGAGTTGGACCTTTATTAATAAGTTTAAGGATGGGTGTAAAATTTGAATAAACACTTTGGAACAAAACAGCAAAGGTAGGTGGATGCAAAACAATTTCTCCTTTCATGAATTGAAACCAGAGTCGAGTGAAAATTAATTGTTTTTCTGATGTGGTGAGAGCAGTTGGGGGGTTTCGAAGAAAAGGTTTTGAGTTGTTTACCGCTGTTGCACAGGAGAATTTCTGTATCCTTTTTTGTGGTTAAACAATTATGCAAATGCAACATGAATTCGGGAAAATTGTTGTTCTCGGATCGGAGGGTGCATTTTTAATTTTTTTGTTACAAACTTCATTATGAGTTTAAATGAGGCGGGAGCGCTTTATGGATAACGATTACAGCGGCGGATTAGCTAGGTTTTAGGGGTGTTCACTATACAAGCTACAACTTTGCATCTGCCTTCCTCAACAGCGCCATTAAATTGAAGCTCACCGTTTCCAGTGTCTCGACGTTTTCCACTGGTAGATTGTCAGTCGACCGCTGTAGCAATCCCTTGTTGGCGAAACACATTTAACACATCATTGTATTAATTGATTAATTTTTTTTTGAAAGTAACGTAAACTATATAAGGATTCCTTTAGAAACATTGAAGCCTCCGATAAAGTTGGTAAGCGTGGTGGTCATTTTTGACAATTGCCGATTAGTTCTTCCGGCATTTAGAACTTACAATCAGTCATATTTTTTTTCTCATCGGCAACCGCAGAGAGTGTAAGTCATCAGGTATTTACTACTGAGCGAATTATTAACTAAGTTGGTTATTAATTAGTTGGTTGGTTACAACCCCAAAAATTACCATTTCATATCCAAGTTTTAATCCATCAAAACAAGGTGAGTGTCTGACAATTATCATTAACAAAAAAAAAAAAAGGTTACCTATTGTCAATATCTTCCGTAGGCACGTGCAAGACTTAAATCGGAAGACATCCACTTAAATAAGATCGAGTCGTATTTAGTGGAGTCTTGGGATTTCCTACAGATCCACAAAATTAAAATTCATGCCCTGATTTTGTGGAAAATCATTGAATGAAGTCTTTGCACGGCGTGACCAAACCACCAAGCACCAAGCATCACCCAGCGGATAGCTTAATAACGGCAGTCGCAGCGTATCCCACTACGACAAAAATTGCTGCTAAGGATGATATATTTCACCATTCAAGCCGATCTTCAGTCCTACAAACGAGTCTTCTAAAAAAAAACAACCAGAAAAATATATCAAAAGATAAAAGAAAATAGGGTTGGAAGATAAATAAGTTTAATTTTGCATTAGATTACCTAACCTAACTTTTATTTAACCTAATAAAAAGTGCCAAGACTTGGAAAACAAGAATATAAAATATAACGAGAACATTTAGTGAATATTTCATCAGTCATCAGCGATCCAGAGTGCACTCCTGATTTGCGGTTGATTAAGGTAAGTTGGTAGGTTGATTGGAGTTTTACTTTCTAAAACCCATTTTTTTTCCATAAAATATATCCTTTATTGTAATCGCTTCCTAAAGCAATGATCACATAAATAGTTTTAGTTATGGTGTGACGTGATCTTAAGTGATGATATAGGCTGAGACGCGAGAAATCACGGGGGTTGCTTACGGAATGATAGGCAAAGCAACCTAGGTGTAGCGTAACCGGTGCATTGAAGGGCGGGTAAGACCTGTAACGGGGTCACTGGCCTCGTCTGTCATAACAGCAGACAGCAAAACGTTATCCTCGTACATGTGAGCATTTCCTTTTCATTCGGCACGATAATTATTTTGGGAGTAGGCTAGTGACAATAAGATTCCTCCCCCCATCCGACGAGCTATTGCCGTGCATAGCCAGCGTGCCACTCCATTGTCACAAGGGTAGCATCCACCATAACCCTGCCTACTACACCGCAAGGTTAAAGCTTTTTCATGGCAGCTAAGCTACAAAAAAACTCGTCTTCAATTGTCAATTGTTTAGGCTGCTGGGATCTCGGTCCTCGTACTTTGCTACTTTACAAGTTGCCTTAAATGTAGCTGCGTCCGGGAGCTTAGCACGGCACAGAGAGATTTTGCATTTACCGTTTTTGGGGCGTTTTTTGAACTTAATGTTTTCTTTTTCATATAAATCGTATAGAAAATTAAATGTATGATGTCATCCATCATGTTTCAAACGCCTTTTTCTTGGGGGAATATAGGGACATGGATAGGATATCATACTGTTCCTTATATTTAGCTCATCAATATACCCTATCCTAACAGTATATTAATGTTATATGTATTGTAACACCTCTTAATATTCGGCGTAGACCCCTAGAAGTATTTATATTTCTAATCAGGATCAAAACCAAGAAGCTAAAATGCTAAAAGCTAAATGCTTAAAGCCAAATGCTAAAACCTTAGATGTGAGAAATAAATATTTAGCCAATATTTTGCCAAATATATCACCCATACACATTTTTTGGCTACGCCAACTACTTGGAGGAGCCACGAAACATTACAAACAAATTTTGAAAATGGCTCTGATTGCTCAATTTTTCAACGGCAGTGGCTAAGTTTTTAGTAAAAGATTTCTCTAATACATACTTCTGCAGCTAAAATTATAAAAAAAAGTGCACGTTTGCATCATAGGAAACGCGATGCGTTTTTGCCTCGCCTCAGAAGCAATGGTAACATTTGATCAGAAACCAAATTTATTTAAATAGTATTTTAGGGTTTGAAAAATTAGATTTTCTCAAAAACGTTACCTACGATTTTCATGTAATTTCACACATCTCGCTTTTAAAAAAACGAATATATTCTAAATTTAAGAAAATCGTTATATGAAAAAAAACGCAGATTTGTTCAACTTCACATCGTAAAAATAATAGTAAAATTTTTCTGAATTCTTGTTATTTGTTTTTGAGATATTTGCGGTTTTATAAATTACTGTTATTCGAAATTTTACCAAAAAACTCGGTATGCAGTATTTTGGGCCCAATCCATAGTAGACAATTTGTGGTAAGTAATTTTCACAAAAAAAACTGTAACTGTAAAACCGCAAAGAAAAGAAAGCCGAGAGATGTAACCAGAAAACCTTATATACGAACTTTAAAGCAAATGCTTTAAACCTTTTCGACATACGGCTCCCGGAAAAACAGATTGACCGACTTCTCTAAAGTCAGGTCGAATTTTTCGCACGATCGCAATAACATAAAGTTAACACTTCACTATTTCGGGAAAGTAGGGAGAATACTGTCCAAACTTCAGCTTTATAGTTTAAATTTACAGGCCTCAAAAGTTGATGCGGCCGGCCGACAAACGTTTTAAAATCATCAAGTCGATTATTGTCAGACGATATCGTCTCCTAAAAATAGCGCTATCGCCTACTCGATATCATTACAAAATTAGCTTCGCGTAAATCAATAATCGACTTAATGATTGTGATTTTTGAGCGATAGCTAATTGGCTATCCTCTTGAAGTGATTCTTTATTTAGCTGACACTTCCATATATCAGAGAATATGGCGGAGGTTAATAAGTTTATGGAAAGCGGGAAAATGTCGGCAAGCATCATAAAATACACGGAATACATCGCTTGAGATAATTAGGAACAGTAGCATAGACCTTAAAAGCTGCTACTTTGAATCCGAACAAATTAATTTAATAAAAATATTCCATCCCAACTCTGATAAACGTAGGAATTTGTTGTTAATAATTTGAAATGGTTAAGATAAGACTTTCTTTAACATAATGTTTTTTGTTTGATTTCATAAACAGTTTTATAATAAAGGAAGATCTTGATGCTAATCATTCATGCTATACATTCTTTGGCACTTTAGAAAGATGTATTATGCTATTTTCATTATCTGAGTTTGTTCCTGCAGTAAGTAAAGTATCAGTATTCCTAAAGAACTTTGATGAGCACCATGGTGCCTCTGGATGTCACTGCCCATTTCTATGAATTTTAATATTAAGAGGTTTTTTTCTAACGGGAGGTGGAAAATCTTCCATGAGACACTATCAGGACCGGCCGCACGTGTTCATAATAGTGTGAGTTTCTTACTCACTAAAAACCCCACCCACCAAATTACGTTATACTACAACTAGTTTATTTCCTACCTAGTAGTTTAAGCTATCTAGTAGTTCAGGATGGCAGCTTCCCATCGGAGGCACCTGCTTGTACCGCCAAGTACACGCGATCAAATTGTACTGCGCTAATTCAAATGATTTTATCCATTGTAGTCGGCGCACTTACTTTGTATCGCCGAAAATATATATCATTACGGCCGCAATGGCGAGTCCGTTGCTTACGGGCCAAATGATATGATTTCATCTTTGACAGTTGCCACATCCGAATCTCTGTGGATATCACTATTTCTGATATACCACGGGGCGTTTACAATTGTTTTTGTAATTATTTTCACGGCCAATATAGCTGTATAATCCGCAAACGTAGCTTCAGTTGTGTTATCTTCGGAATGAATCGAGCGTAAAAAAAAAATCGGACCCAGACCGCTTCCTTGGGGAACTCCTGCCTCGATTTCTTTGAATTCAGAATAATCGTTTCTGTGCTTAACACGTAAGAGTCTGCCTGCTAGATAAGACCTTATCAGCTCATATAACTGCCTTGGAAATACTAATTTTAGTTTATGTTTCAATCCCGTATGCCATACCTTATCAAAAGCTTGCGAGACGTCAAGAAAAACAATGGAACATATTTTTTTCACCTCTAGGGGTTTTCTATTTCATTGGTTATTCAATTAACTTGGTCGATTGTAGAGTCCTTATCTCTGAATCCGACTTGGTGATCAGGTATTAATCGGCGCTCTTTGATAATCGTATGTAACCGTTTTGGTAAAAATTGTGAGGTCATAATGGTCCCGGCTTTGGGACTGCTTTTCTAGGTAACTTCTAGGACCTGTCCCGTAATTAAATCGTATTCAGGAGCTTTGTTTAGTTTAAATTTTTGTGTTTCAAAGCACAGTACAGCCAGTGATACACTTTTAATTTGAAAATGGTCAGGTATCCTCGCTAAAACCACATCTTCGACTAGCTCTTGACCGTCAAAGGGCTTAAACGTTTCTTTTAAGTGATGAGCAAACATTTCGGCCTTTTCTTTGTTGTCTTTCGCCCATTCGCGTTGATTCGTTCTGATGGAAAATTCTAATTCTAATATTACGAAGTAATTGTGTTATTAACTAAAAATCATATCCATTGTTCTTTAAGGCACCCGCGTTTGATTGGATTTCGAAGGATACAGTAATAGTAAATTAGTTAGAATTCGCCTTGTTTGTCTCTGCTCGGTAAGACTATGATTTAAACAAATCTATGCCGTTGTGATGCTAAATTCTTAATCATGGAATTGGAAATTCCTTCTCTAGTAGCTACCATTTGCAACGTCATTTGTTTAAAATTTACTCGTTCTGACCCTTAACTGTACAGTGAAATTAATTTGATCGCCTTAAAGGGTCGGTTTGTTGGGTCTTATTTTAGGTTGTTTTTGCTCTTTCATTTGTGTAGTTTAATTCGTAAACAGTTTTCATCTCTGCGGTATCTCGAGCGTATAATCAGGTTTCCTTGTTGTCTCGCATTTTGTAAATAAGACCACCACTGGTTTGGAGAGAAAGTAAACACACACACATAATGCTCGCGTACACACAAAGTGACTATAAAATCATCCCCGTTTTGTTGGTCCAGTTTTTCACCCGTCGCGTAGCATCCCATCGGTGTAAAGGGACAATGGAAAGCAATGAATTTTCCACCAGGTTAACTGCTTACCCTCAACCGTCAGTCTGATGCAAGAGGAGCTGAACCTGCTGAAGCTGCAGGACGACAAGTCGTTTAATTTGCAAAACGGATAATCTCTGTCGGTTTTAACGCACCATCCAGCGTCTCGCGGCGCTCCAGGTATGTATATCCAAGTTCAGAGCACACTCGTTGGACAAGGTATCTACTTTTATATATAGAGGGGAGTGGGGGTAAAAATCAGGCTACGGGAAGTAAAGAGCTTACCAATAACAGCGTTTAATTGAGCGCAGGACAAGACAACAAATTGAATCCTTTTTCGAAAAATTCGCATTTACTTTCGTGTCGCATTCCAATTTGCATCATCAGGGATCTGATTTTTAATTTATTTCATCGTGCTGGAGGGGCGGGGCGATAAAGGTGTAGCGGCGACATTTTCATTGGAAAACGTATCGAAATCGCTGGTGCCGGGTCGGGCGGATTTGTTCGCCTGCCAAAAGGCAAACATAGTAAATTAATCCTGCAAAAGGATAACATTGTAAAGTTTATCGAAAGGATAAATTGTATTACTTTAGGTAAATTGTATTGGCAGTAGATACACTGTGGACATCTTTAGGGTTCATTTAACTTGCGAACTGGCTTGGCTACCAACCATCTCTCCATTCCCGTTGTTCTTTGTTTGTATCCCTATTAGGAATGATCACGAACATTTCAATTTGCAATAGAAAAAGAGTGAGAGAGAGAGAAAGAAAACGCTAGAGGGTGAAATTTCTATATGACAAAAGGGATTAACTAAACAAGATGTAAGCAACCCTTAAAGTGAAACAAAAGAAAACAAATAAGGGAAATACATAAGTCTCCATTTGATTGTTAATCCCAATCAGGTTCGATGATGCTGGTCCGAAGGGGGTCCGGCGCAATAAATGCTGATAGACCCTTTTGATGGATGAAGTAGTACCACTGGGCTGGGTAAGTAAGTTACTTTTAAAACTTCCTCACAATGGCAATTGTTCTTTTTTAAAATGGTTTTGTTTCTTGGAAGATGAGTTGGTTTTAAATTAAGTTCTCAATGAAGTGAGTTAGTTATTTGTTATTTTGGAATTAACAGAAAGTCTGGACGTAGATAATTAAGGGCACATTTTTTTTTGGACATTTAAGTTTGCATGGCTATAAGACTTGTTTTATGTTAAAAGGTCTACCAATTTGTAAATAGATTATCTGGGAGTAGTACCCTAGGGTTATGAGCTCTTGTAAGCTTAACGAGATATCGGATTTTAAAGAGCTCCATCTCAGAGTACTGTAGCCTTACTTGAACTAATGTTCAGAACAAGCTTCTGGGCTTATAGCGAATCAAATCTTTGGTTTTATTTTTTCAATAGAAGTGGTGGTTGGCATTCGAAGGTCCTTCAGGCAGAATCATAATATTATATATCCGTCTACGTGGCCGGCGCTTCCACCCAAGATTTCCAATCTAATAGCGTCAGATGTTTTTCGAAATATTGGAGTTATACCGATGAAAGTGTTTTGTTATAACGGGTGATCCAAGTAGAGATACTTTTTTCAATAGCCTTTTTTGACAGATCACGTGCGAGTCGTGTCATGCTGTCATGTTATTTTTGTTTAGTATTGTTTGGCATTTCATAATGGAAATACTTACGCGTGAACAACGTTTACAAATTGTTCAACTTTATTATGAAAATTCACGTTCTGTGAGGAATGTGTTTCGTGCACTTCGCTCAACTTATGGTCAACATAATCGGCCTACTGAGCGTACTATTCGCAACAACATCACCCATTTTGAGACCCAGCACTATTTTTTGGATAATATTCGACCGAATAGACCACGTCCAGCACGCTGTGAAGAAAATATAGCGGCCGTAGCTGAGAGTGTACACGAAGACCGTAGAGAGTCGATTCGGCGCCGTTCGCAGCAACTCGGACTGACGTATGGAACGACTTGGCGCATTTACGTCAAGATCTTAAATTGAAAGCGTACAAAATACAGCTTGTGCAACAACTGAAGCCGCTCGACCTTCCCAAGCGACATCGCTTCGCTCTATGGGCTCTTGAAAAGTTCCAAGAAGATCCGACGTTTTCGAGGCAAATTTTGTTTAGCGATGAGGCCCATTTCTGGCTCAATGGGTATGTAAACAAACAAAATTGAAAAAATTAAAAATTATGCCGGTGCGAACGTAACCGTCAATGGCGACCGTTATCGTGCCATGATAACCGACTATTTGATGCCTGAAATTGAAGCTCGTGATCTCGGCGACATTTGGTTTCAGCAAGACGGCGCCACTTCCCACACATCGCATCAATCAATGGACTTATTGAGAGAACATTTCGGTGAGCACATAATTTCACGTTTTGGGCCGGTCGATTGGCCACCAAGATCGTGTGATATCACACCGTTAGACTTTTTCCTGTGGGGCTATGTAAAGTCAAAAGCTTATGCCGACAAACCCATTCAGGCCTTGGAGGAAAACATCACGCGTGTCATTCGCCAGTTACCAGTTAAATGCTCGAACGAGTGATCGAAAATTGGACTCAACGGTTGGACCATCTGCGACGTAGCAACGGCCAACATTTGATAGACATAATCTTCAAAAAATAAATGCCAAAGAATGTTCTTTCAAATGATAATAAACATTCTCCATTAAATTTGAATTTTCTGTGTTTTTTTCTTTAAAAAAGTAGGGAACCTCGAAATGGATCACCCTTTATTACTTCTTCAAAGACTGTACCTTTGTAGTTTGAAACGGTACTATGCCCCCGCAACCTACCACTGTAGGATAGGAGTAGACGGACAGCTGCAGAATACATGCAGTAACATGTATAGAGCAGTATAAGATAAGAGACGGACGACAACCCCAACGGTAGGATACATGCACCAACATTTATTTGGTTTAAAAGTTTGATGCAAAAGGTTGTTTCTATATATATTTTCTGTAATATAAGTTTTATAGCAAAAATGTGGAAAATACCTGAGTACTTGGAAAATCAAATTGTTGAATTGACAAAAAAGAATTATTCAGCACGAAAAATAGCTGATCAGTTAGGTGTTTGCAATCGAACAGTGCTTCAAGTCAGAAAAAGACGCAATGTGAGTGCGCCTGAAGTAAAGAAATCGCGACCAACATTGCTTACCGATAGAGATGCCCGAGGAATGGAGTGGCTGATGGCAACTAAAAAGTTAAAATCGCCAAAAGAAGCTGCAAGAGCCTTTAACAAAAACGTTCGCGAATGGACAGCACGTAGAGAACTTCGGAGAATTGGCCTGACATCGGCTTTTAAACAAAAAAGAAAAAGCACTATCAACGAAAAATGTAGCGGGGTGCCTGAAATTTTTCAAAGAGCACAAGGATTGGAGCGTAGATGAATGTACCAAAATAAACCGTTTCCAGACTGGCCGTAAGCAGTATTATTGGCACCGACCATATGAAACCTTGCAAAATCACCAGGTGAAACAAACCATAAAAGGAGGTACTTTAATGGTGTGGGGCTGCTTCACTTGGTGGACTGTCGGACCGTTAGTAAAAATTAATGGCATAATGAAGAAGGAAGATTATATTTGTATTTTAAAAGACAATTTACCAGACTTCGTGGTCGAAAGTGCATACCCAGAATATAAAGTCATATTTCAACAGGATGGAGATCGTAAACAAACTGCTAAAATTGTTAAAAATTGGCTTGGTATGCAAACATTTCATATGATGCAGTGGCCAGCACAAAGTCCAGTCCTGAACCCAAGCGAAAATGTATGGGCTCTTTTGAAAAAACGACTGGCTCGGTGCGGAAATGCACCTGTGATGACTTTTGGGCCCGGAATGAGACGAAATGGGTCACTCATCGAGAAACTAGTCAAAAGCATAACCAAACGAGTAAACAGCATCATTTAAGCCAAGGGCCTTTCGAATTATATGGGGCTAATGGCCGCAGCCATGAAATGTCATTTTTTATAGCAAGAAGTTGGGAACAGTTGATGAATTTCAGCAGATTACACCTCATTATTTTGGTGTGTAAAATAAACATTCACAATATGCGGTGAATATGGATTTATAAAAACATACTTACCACACAACTAATAACATAATAAAATATTATAATATTGAGAATAAAGGTATGTTTTAACCAATTTATTCTAATTTTTAATGAAAAATAATCAAAATATTATTGAGTGACTAATATGTAATAAGAAAGTTGATCATACATTTTCGGTTTGTAATATCTTTAAGTATTACAGTAAAGACAAACACTGATTTTGTTATGGATGGTTACATTGAAGCATTCAAGTACTTTTATGCTACGTTTCCACCAATAAATTAACCGAGATTAAGCACAAAAAATTAAAAATTAAAATAGATTAATCTAACGTTTGGCTCTCTTTATCGCATTTTTGCTTTAAAATTGAGGACGTAATTGACATTTCCAAAAAAAACAGATGTTTTTTCTTGAACGTGAAACAAAGCGAAAATAAAATTAAAATTGGTTGCTATAGTTTAATGAGTGGGAAAAGAATGAAAATATTATTAGCACACCATTTTAATCTTCAAAACCAATATAATCAATGGTTTCATTGGCCGGGAGAAGTCGCATATACAGAAAACACTGCCGTCAGTACTCAATGAATATTGGGATTAAAAAATTATACATGACAAATAAAGTCGTCTGTTAAAAAGAGTGGCTAATTAATTAAATATATATATATGTAACATAATGTGCATGCTTATTTATGATATGTACTCAACTACCAAGCATTTTCGATAAAAAAAATGCACCCCCAATATATTTATGCAGTGCATTCCAGCTACCTTCTGTTCTCCTTCTTCTGTCTATCACTTACTAAAAATTTTAAAATAAAATATATTAACTTATATAAAAAACTTCCAAAACCGCCTAAGAAAAGAATCACCTAATTAAATTGATTGACTAAACGTACAAATTTTGTAATACAAAATAATTTAAAAAGGATTAAAAATTCCACTTTTTTATCGATGCATGGAGCACGAATATGTACATATATTCATTAAACTTTCATATGTTGAATAAAAACAATCAAATAATAAATAAATAATAACACAGTCAAAGCATTTAATATACATATAAAAAACCGTTTACTACAAATATTTTACACCCAAACACTACAAATTTAGTAATATTTATGCAAAAATACAATAAAATATACATTTTATTTCATTTTATTATCCAAAATGGAAAAAGTATAACAACCCAAGAATGTATATTTTAAGGCAGATAAAAAATAGAGAACTAATTTTTATAACCGCAAAAAATAGTCCAATTAAATTGTAACAATTTTATTAGGTAACTAATTTTTTGTTTCTTTATAAACATTTATATTAAAATAGCTAAAAAAGTTGAATCACATAAACTCAACACTTCGCAGCATTTCCTATTTCCCAACACATCCGCCGTGACCAGCTGTTTCGTTGTTGCGATTTGGATATATTGCAAAACTCCCCATAATTATTTTTGGCGGGTAATCTAGTAAATTAGATCTAACTTCATGTGTCTGGCTCACACGTATTCACAGATGGGAAAATTGAGAGAGGATTTTGCGGCCGTTATTAAATATTTTTTGCGGGTTGAAAGTGATAGGGGATTGCAGAGTTGACTATCTGGTTAATTCCTCATCTGTGGACCTAAGACGACCTTTGGGAAACTAGTCGAAAGCATACCCAAACGAGTAAACAGCATCATTAAAGCCAAGGGCCTTTGGACTTAAGGTCGTGTCTATCTAAAAGTAAATAAGTCCTATCGTACTTGTGTACAGTCTATTTACATTCCGGTTTGATCGTCATTCGTCATCGTTTGCTCTCTACCGTTTGCTCTCTACTTCTGTATATCAAACAAGCGCGAACCCTACTTTCCGGTTCAATTGTTGTATTAAGTATTGAATATCATATTTTCAATGCTTAAGGTACGATCACACGGTCATCCAAACTTGTCATCCTGACGTCAATATGACGTAGAATTTATCCTAAAGTGGTAATCCCGTCTGAAATAAACAAGTTTTCTGACGTCAGCATGATATCCGTCGAATGGGACACAACGGGCTGTTAGGCACCATGACAAACCAGTTAGCAGGGTTGCATTTCGCATTTCGCATTCGCAACTGGTTCAGCATATTGTTGGTTGCTAAATAGCAACAGGTGAATTGTACTTCTTCTTACTATATATTTGCTAAGTTGCTAATGCGGGAGAGGGAGTTATATCATAAAACACAAATAATAACTTGTGATATGTGAGTTTGATTTACCTTTCCAACGAGTTACTAAATTGCGCTTTCAGGCAGAATCCTTTTTGGTTGTGCGGTTTTGGTTGAGTTCGATTGAGTTGCAACGACGAAACGTTTCCCATATCGCAGTGGAGTTGGTTGCTGCTAATTGCTAAATAGCAACAGATAGGTTGAACATGATACTTGCTAAGTTGTAACAGCGGGATAGGGAGAGACATAGTCGTACTAAGTTGCGCTTTGTGACTCTGGTCGAAGTAATTTTAAAAGCATTGTTGGTTGTGTTTGATTGAGTTGCGTATCATGTGTTATGTATAATGTGTTGGGTATAATATGTTTAATATTGAATTACATACTTGAAAAAGATGTTCTTTTTTATCCGTACATAAAAAAAATCTTTAAAATATGAACTTATACATATGTATGTAAATTTTTAGTCCACATCTCTTTGATATTTTTTAGCAACAAAGGAAGCTTATTTAGTCGAAGTCAAACAAGCGCGAACCCTACATGGCGACCAGAAGGCAGATAGGTAAGTAAGAGTCAAAAGTATCCCGACAATGTGTTTCAGAGTCATTTTAGGATGTCCAGATAAACATTTAATGTAAGTTATTTCCTATGCAAAATACAGAACAAATAGGTTAAACAATTCCTATCCAAAGTTTTTTGAAAAGAAGTTAAAGATTTTATGGGAAACAAAAACTACCGGCCGACCAAAAATAGCTTTGAAACTGGCTTGTCCCTAATGATCTGGAAACTAGCTAACGATTCCTGTTTCTGAGAATTGTCCAATCTGCCACAACATCTAGCTCAAAAAATGAATCCGTGTCTTCCATTTTAGACAGGACTGTCGTCCAGAATGCTATTTTTTTTATAGAATTAAACTCGGCGTCCATTCCAATTTATTGTTTGGATTAATAGCTTTATATGGTATTTTCCATGGGAAATTTTCGTTTTCCCTTTAAAAACAGAAAAAATACTTTTACGCAAACGTACTAACAAAATATTTGCAAAAAATTCTTACATTTTTTGCAATAAAAAAAAATATTTCTGAAATGTTGATAAGGTAATGTGAAATGTTTCCTTTGAATCGAGCTCTTTTGCAGTCAAAAAATAATAGCTGCACAATCTGCCCGACATCTATGACATATTTATGTTTATGAACAGTCGGTACTGCAGTTCATCTAAGTTAGTATGATCGTCGATCTGCATCAATGAACATGGAACACGTAGGGCTTTGTTAGTCTGACGTTTATGAAAACAGCCGTACTCCTTGATCACTGCAGGTAGTTTCTAGGCGGAGATATTGGCAATACCTCGCGATAATATTACCTTCTATAGCAAGAGTGGACCGCATTTTAATCGAAACTACTACTACTAATAACTGGACGCAGGGGTGTACTGATTAACGAAATGACTGACAAACTAGAAAGAAAGTGATCTAATGCTTCTCATGACAGTTCCAAGAGTAATGGATGTTTGTCGTCTGCTGCACGGTGAAGAGTGATAGACGATTAGCAGGAAAGATAAGTAAAGTAAGAAAAAAGTCGATTACATTGACGAATCGCAGCCCAAAGATTCGACACGACGAAACTTTCTTAAAACTTTCGTTTTAAAGCCAAAACCAAGTCAGGCACCCGTCTGGAATCTATAAAAAAAATTCTATGAAAAAATAAGACTAAGGAAGAGGAGTCCAAAACACACGCCCGAACTTACAAGATTGAGAATTCAGATTCTGTAGGGAGATTCGAGCGGTCTATAGAGGTTATCGCCACACATAGGCAAATACATTACAATGTCCAAATGTAATCATAGGTTTGATTGCATGCTCTCTTTTCTCTTTCAGTAATTTGAGAAAAGTCCAACCACCCCCACGAGTTATAACAAATTTAGGGTTCGACTGTATCAGCCACACCACATACCTCAAGCTTTTGTCACATTACTCGGAAAGGACTAGTCTGAGTTGAGGTTCGATTAAATAAAGTAACCATACTCTTCTCAGGATCTGAACAACGTCCTCACCCGCTGCTTTGAACTTTCGTGCCCTGTTTCTGAACCCCCCCGCAGAAAATCGGTACCCTGGTGGAACTCCGAACTGCAGTGTCTTCGTAAAGAAACTGGGAAGCTGCTAAATCGGTCTTTAAAAACCAACTTATTGTTAGTGGAAGACTGGAATCTTTATCGATCGAAGCAAAAAGTTTTTAAGAGACTTTTTCGCAAGTCGAAAAATGACTCCTATAAAAAGTTTTGTGAAGAGGTCGAATCTCTAAGTGCAACTAGTAGGCTTGTTAAAGTCCTCCAAAGGAACAGACCAAGTAAACTGGATGCAATCCTTAAACCTGAAGGCACATACACTGAGACAAAGGCAGAGACTTTCAGTCTTCTACTTGAGACTCACTTCCCGGGAAATCAGGTTACTACGTGTTCTTCAGCCCTTCAAACGACGGTGGCTGCATTTGAACCGACTAATACCACGCGGCACAGCCGGTATTTTGCATCGGGAGTGGTAACTGATGATGCTATCAAATATGCCATTGCATCTTTTGAGAGTTTCAAGTCACCTGGTCCGGATGGAATATATCCAGTTTTGCTGAAACAAGTTTTAAGTCAGGTTTTGCCAATGTTGAAAAGAATTTACACCGCGAGCTTGGCCTTGGCCTATATACCTTCCCCATGGCGAATGGTTAAAGTGATTTTCGTACCAAAGTTAGTCTGACTACACTCTGGCCAAAAGCTTTATACCCATAAGTCTGTCTTCCTTTTCACTGAAAAGTTTGGAAAGACTGGTTGAGCTGCATGTGGGCAAAGTTGCTCTTCGATCACATCCTCTCTCTGAGATGCAACATGCCTATCGTGCTTTTGACCGGAAGCAGTACGCGTTGGGCATTTTCGTCGATATTGAGGGTGCTTTTGATAATGCGACCTTCGACAGTATGTGTAACTCAGCCAGACAGCATGGTGTAGATGAAACGTTGGTGTTGTGGATTAAAGCAATGCTAATGTGCAGGACGTTGGTAGCGGATGCAGATTGTGGCAAATGCGTCATAACAGGGGTAAATAGGGGCTGGCCTCAAGGTGGTGTTCTGTCTCCCCTCCTATGGTGTATGGTGGTAGAATCTCTGCTTACGGCTCTCAATTTTCCTGGAAACTACACTCAAGCTTATGTGGATAATGTCGCCATTCTTTCTATCGGTTCAAATCTAGGGCTCCTCCTAAAACCACGGTTGTTCTTTTTACGAGAAGGAGAATCATCACTGGTCTGTCCCATCTCGTCCTTAAAGGTGTCACCATCCCTACATCCGATGAAGTCAAATATCTGGGTGTAATCCTTGATAAAAAACTCCAAACATGTCGACCATCATCGAAAACCGATAAAGTGCTGTCGACTTTCTGGCAGTGTAAAGGCGCTTTTGTTAAGACATGGGGCTTGTCTCCGAAACGGGTCCTTTGGATCTATACGGCCATGATTCGACCGCTACTCTCAAACGCATCAGTTGTTTGGTGGAACAGGCTTTCGCTGAAACGTGTTACTGCTTCTTTTGCCAAACTCCAAAGAACGGCATGTCTAGGCTGCACACGGGAGTAGGAGTTAGGTCGATTGAGACTGGGAATTCTGCGTTAGAGTGAGAGGGAAGATGTGAGTTTTGAATGGGGTATGATTGTTGTTGTCGTTGCATTCGGTTTGGTTTGTGTCGTCATATTTGTGTTATTTTTTCTTCTTGCTTTGTTGTGTGGTTGGCTAGTGAGTATCTTTTATTTTTTCTTGTTGCCTTGTGTTTTATTTTTTCTTGTTACTTTGTTGTGTGGGTGGCAGATATGTTTGTTTTATTTTTTGTTTTTGCTTTGTTGCGTCCGTGGTCAGATATGAGTTTTGAATGAAGTTGAGTGTCGTCATATTAGATATCAGTTTAGTGTATTTTTTGTTTTTGGTTTCTTTCATACTGTGTGATTAGTGTGTGTGTGTTGTGGGGGATTCTGTTGAGATGCGTCAGTGAGCGGTGTGTGTGTTAATAGTGATTTGGATTTTTTAATTGCGCTAAGTAGGAGTTAGGTCGATTGAGACTGGGAATTCTGCGTTAGAGTGAGAGGGAAGATGTGAGTTTTGAATGGGGTATGATTGTTGTTGTCGTTGCATTCGGTTTGGTTTGTGTCGTCATATTTTTTCTAAGTTAAATGTATGGTTGCTATGGATTATACATTTTTTATCCATCGGCCATCCCATGGCACCCAAGCTGCAGCGTCAGCCAAATGACCAGACCCTTAGCGAGTCCAGTATCTGGCCCATGCCCTTGAAATCCAACGGCACAGCACAATCGTCGTTCCCACACCAGTCCATCGTCCGTCCCAAGCAGCCAAGCTGCAGCGTCAGCCAAATGACCAGACCCCCCAGCGAGTCCAGTATCTGGGACCATGCCCATGCCCTTGAAATCCAACGGCACATTGTATGTGAGGGTGGTCTTTTGAGGTCTATATCTTTTATAAATAAATAAAAAACAAATGAGTCTCTGATATGCGACACATTGTTGTTTGTTATGATTTCGACACATTATGGTGTGTGATGGTTGAACTGACTACGCTAGCGTTACTTTGTTGTTCATGAATTGAGTAAATAGCCCCAAAGGAAGTCTTGTTGTGACATATTGGGTTGGGTACCGAATAGGATTGCTCTTATTTTAACGACCAATCTGTTTATTGGGATCTAAGTTGCAGCGTCAGTCAAATGATCAGACTTCCAGCGGTCATGCCCATGCCCCTGAAATCCAACGGAACTGCACAATCGTCGTTCCGACGCTAGCCACAACGATGATTGAGTCTCTGGTATGCGACACATTGTTGTTTGTTATGATTTCGACATATTATGGTGTCGTGGTTCCGACGCTAGCCACAACGATGATTGAGTCTCTGGTATGCGACACATTGTTGTTTGTTATGATTTCGACATATTATGGTGTCTGATGGTTGATTGGGATTGGTTGAATAGCCCATGGAAGGGCACATGAGTTTTATAGGATTCCTGTCTTATCGCGTTGAGCATATTGTCGCGTATTTCTTTTTTTATTGAATACAAACTGTGAAATTTTAGGAGGGGATTCCTTGTATAAAGGCCAAGCGTAAGAATTAGGAAGTATCAGTTTATCTTGAAGCTAAAGTGAAGAAAGTTTAAAATAAAATGGAATTTTTGAACCAGCTGGGAGCCGTCAAGCCATTGGAGAGTCTGAAGTCTTTAAAACTGAAGACAAAGTACCGAATCCTGAAAGGTACGCGATGCCAGACCAAATATGGGTCCAGGATTTTAGTGGAGCTGGAAAATAGTAAGGTGTTCCTACCGGCGCGGTTTGACACCATGGATGAGGACACTTTGAAGCTGCTCTCCTCAAGCCAGATGGAGGTGATCCAGCCTAATGGAAACTCTTTTGAACTGGCTTTCCATGCCTCATCAGCAGCGGAAGCAGAAGAAGAAGAGGTGGAGTTTTTACTTTCCCAGCCATTTTTGTAAATTTATTTAAGAAAAAATAAAAAATAAAAAAATTTACTTATTGAAAATTATTTGGTGTTTTTTTTATTTGTCTATTTAGCGTTTTGAGGTAGTCAAGGATCAGGCAACATTCGTCAAGCGATTCAACTTGCGTGGTCGAAGGATTGAATTCCGCATTAAGGATGTGGCAGACAACGCTGAACCAACAAATTGGGTCCAAAACGCAGTGAAGGGTATGTTTGAGCGTATTGCTGCAGATCTGGATTCTTCAGATATGGTGGGGATAACGTTTACAGGCACGAATTTCGAACATCGTGGTCCTGGTTGGATGGGTTTTAAAAAGGCGTCCGAATTAAATTGGAGTGATGTCTGGGAATTAATCACGAAAATATTCCAGAGCAATTCCGAAGGCATAAGTACGGATACTTTTCGGATAAATGTCACATCGGTAAGGCTTCCTACCGGGCAAGGAAATGAACGAAGGCAAAAATATAATTCTTTCGATGAAGAATCTGCAAGAAGGAGAGGAATAATTGCTATATCAAACAAGGACAACCTATGCTTACCTCGTGCATTGGTTGTAGCAATTGCTCACGTAAACAAAGATTCTGATTACGTGAAAATCCGACGAAATACCGGAAAACTTCAGGATGTTCAAACTGCTAATTTAATAAGCATGAGCGGTGTAAATATACCGACTGAAGGTTGTGGTATTCCAGAGCTTCGCAGTTTTCAAGATCATTTGTCGGAATATAAGATCACCGTCTACGAGTATGCCCGAAAAGGACGGTCTGTACTATTTGAAGATGTCACCAATAATAGTAGTAAAAGACTAAATTTACTATATTTCAATGCTCACTTTAATGTCATATCATCTTTGACGGCAGCCTTCTGCTGTGTTTACTTTTGTGAAAATTGCAACATACCGTACAATACAAAAGCCGATCATAGATGTGTAAAGGCATGTCCACAATGTCAACAAGCACCTAGATGTCCGACGAACCTTCCCGAAATTCTATGCAAAGAGTGCAACAGAAGTTTTAGAGGACAGGATTGTTTTGACAAACACAAGGCTTCAGGATCAACCGGAAACCGAGCGATTTGTGAAACTGTTAAAAGATGTGCTGATTGCCTTAAAACATATGGAGCAAATAGAGGACATACTTGTGGGGAGTTCTATTGCAATAAATGCGATCAACACGTCTCTCAAGAACACTTGTGTTACATTCAGCCAGACACTAGAAACCCAAAATTAAAAGATGTTCTCTACGTATTCTATGATTTGGAGAGTCGTCAAGAGAAGGTTATTGGTGAGAAGGTGATAAACGATTATGCCGATTCAATAAAACTTCACGAGCCAAATTTGTGTGTTTTCCAGCAAAGATGTGACCATTGTTTGAGTGAAAATGACCTACAATTTTGCCAAAAATGTAAATTCAGACTTAATGTGAAAAAAGGTCCGAATGTTATAGCCGAGTTCCTACAACACCTTCTTAATGTTCGCAAATCTTTTAAAAAGGTTATTGTTATAGCGCATAACGGTCAGGCGTATGATCATCAATTCATTCTAAACTACATCCTACAAAATACCAGATTTCAACCGGCATTGATTATGAGAGGAACTAAAATAATACTCATGGAATTGGAAAATGTGAAATTCATCGATTCACTGAATTATTTTCCAATGGCTTTAGCAGTTCTTCCGCGTGCTTTCGATCTAAAACAATCGCTAAAAAAGGGTTATTTTCCGCATTTCTTCAATACCAAAGAAAATGAAAATTATAATGGTCCATTGCCGCCCGTAGAGTATTACAATCCGGATGCTATGAAAAGTAATGATCGAACTGTATTCTTGAAGTGGTATGAAGAAAATAAGCATATCGAATTTAATATGCAACGTGACCTTTTTGAATACTGCATCAGCGATGTAGAGATCCTATCTGAAGCGTGTATTAAATTCAGAAATTTGTTCCTTGATCAGTGCAATGTGGAGCCGTTTCTAGAGTCTGTAACTATAGCATCGGCATGTAACCTGGTATATCGCCGTAATTTTCTACAGCCAAACACTATTGGCTTAATACCTAGAAATGGATACAGACAAGCTGATAATCAATCACGCCAGGCAATTGAGTGGCTCATTTGGGAAGAAAAGAGGCGAAATTGTGTCATTCAGTATGCAGCCAAGCAACGAGAAGCCGTAGTAGCTGGCGTAAGTGTTGACGGTTTTTGTAAGGAAACCAAACAGGTGTTTGAGTTTCATGGCTGCTATTATCATGGGCACACTTGTTTAACAAATAATCGTGATAAGTCCTTAAGCAATGACCAGTACGACACTTTAAATTCACGCTATGAAAAAATCAATGCTAAATTGACTCGGCTAAGGCAGTTCGGTTACGAGGTAATTGAAAAATGGGCTTGTGAATTTGAAAAACAGTTGAGTGATGAAGATGTCAAATATTTAAAAGCACATCCAATAACACAATATGCTCCATTAAATCCTCGCGATGCATTTTACGGAGGCCGTACAGGCAACACATACAACTATTACAAATGTAAAGAGGGGGAAAAAATCAAATACATAGATGTATGTTCTCTATACCCTTGGGTTTGTAAATACGGGAAATTTCCATTGAATCACCCCAAAGTTCACACCACCACCGATTGGTCTCAAGTGAATTTACAGAGCATCAATGGAGTTATAAAATGTAAAATAATTCCTCCAGAGCAATTGCTGCATCCGGTATTACCTGTAAAGCAAAATAATAAATTAATGTTTACATTGTGTATGACATGCAGTGAACAATTATCTCAAGAAGAGCAATGCGCCCACGATGATGATGAAAGAGCTCTGCACGGAACATGGATTATTGATGAAGTTTTGAAAGCAATAGAGAAAGGGTATAAGCTAGTAGATATTTTCGAAATATGGGAGTATTCGATGATGCAATATGATAAAATTGCGAAATCAGATGGCCTCTTCACTCAAATGATGAATAAATTCATTAAAATAAAACAGGAAGCATCAGGATGGCCGAATAAATGTGCAACAGAGGAAGATAAAAACAAATATATAGCTGATTTCCTATACAATGAAAATGTCAAACTAGATTTTGAAGAAATTTGCAACAACCCTGGAAAAAGATCTTTTGCTAAACTGATACTGAATTCGTTTTGGGGTAAATTCGGACAAAGAGAAAACCAGCAGAAAACATCAATAGTTAATAGTCCGTCTGAGTTATATCAGATGCTTACGAATCCAACCGTCCTAGTCTGTCATATTCTCCCTATAAATGAGGAAAATATCGTAGTAAGTTGGCTGTATAAAGAAGAAGCAGCAGATACACTATCAACTGTAAATGTATGTATTGCAGCTTATACAACCACGCAAGCTCGTCTAAAATTGTACAGTTACCTGGAACAGTTAGAAGATAGAGTACTATATTATGATACTGATTCCGTAATCTACATAAGTCGCGAAGGAGAACCTGACCCACCGACCGGTGAATTCATAGGCGATATGACTGACGAATTAGAGTGCTATGGTCAAGGAAGTTATATTACTGAATTTGTAAGTGGCGGACCGAAAAATTATGCTTACAAAGTCTACAGTACAAGAGATGACATCGAACAAATTGTGTGTAAAGTAAAAGGAATAAATCTAAATTATTCAGCATCGAAGAAGGTCAATTTTGAGACGATTAAGGAAGCTGTACTTAATGCTACG
This sequence comes from Ferdinandea cuprea, assembly GCA_963576555.1. Taxonomy (NCBI): domain Eukaryota; kingdom Metazoa; phylum Arthropoda; class Insecta; order Diptera; family Syrphidae; genus Ferdinandea; species Ferdinandea cuprea. Next base: position 138,696,250 of record OY754958.1, read on the forward strand.
AACACAGATGATATAAAGATTATTTCGAGTAATATCCGTCGGACGCGAGAACATCAAATAATTACTGTTGCGGAAACAAAAACCTACAAACCCAAAGCAGAAAAACGTAGATTTCTTGGTGATCACAGTTCCCTGCCATATGGCTATAAAAGACTCAAATAAAAAACACCAATTTCATATTTCATTAAAAGAATCAAAAATGTTTTTTTATTTTATTTTCACTTAGTTTCCACTTATAAATTTGTTTAACAGGTAAACATTTTGCAGGGCGCAGCATTTACCGTGAAATGAACATTTTTTCTCATTGGGATAGAGACGCTTTAGTTCTTTAAATTTCGGACAGCCAATATCTTCAATGTCCATCACTTCAACATTTTCATCTTGTAGTATTTCCTTCATCCATTGAGCTTTTTCAGTTCCTTTGACGTACAAAAGAGTATTCCGGATTTTCTCCTGAAGATATTTTCTTACTGTTCGGAATTCTGTGAATCCTCCATCCCAAACTAAGCCGTGATGGTTTTCATACAACCAATTGGCTTGTCTTCTTAATGAGGGTGTTAACTGGTCAGAGCTGAATGGCGGCTTTACGATGAAATGATAATGATGACCACTGTGCAGTACTGCTATTTCCTTTGCAATAAACTGGTTGTTTGGTCCTTTGAATCCCTGCAGGTCGATAACAAAATACATTTTTACGAATGCGTACGCGTGTATTTACGGTAAAAAAAAATAGAAAAAAAAAGGACGTGTGTTTGCGATAAAAGCCAGCATTAAACTAAACTTATATTTCTCGTAAAACTGTCTGACTCAATGGATTGTAGTTTATAATGCGATCGTGTAACATTAAACAGTAGGCAGATGTATTAGCAGGTATTATTTTTGTTGTTGCTGTTTTGATTTCAATACGAATATCAATTGGGCCATTTTTGATTATTTCGTTCTGGTGCCGGCAATCAATTACGAAAATTGTTGCTTGAGATTTAAAAGCATCTCTTGATAAGAGTGGTTCAGCAAAAAGGCGATTATAGTAGGTTTTTTGAAAATCACAATACATACTATATAATAAACTATAGTTATTTTTATCAAATGCCAAATTTAGATCTTCACATGGATAAGCATCGGAATTTAGATAAGCCTTTATATTTAAAATATCACAATGATCAAAATTAGTTACATTTCCTTTCAGTAAATTACGTTTGTTGGTTTGCAGAGCAAGTATAATGTAGCGTGGCTTCTCCATTTGAGAGGTTGTCTTTACATTCCAAATATGATGACTGACGCTGGGTAATGCAGGATATTCGTATAGATCCCAGTTGCGAAAAGCCAGCTTCATAGTTTGTCCATTATTAATATGTTTGTATAGTTTCAATTTGTAAGTATCAGAGAGTGTTATATGTGGAATTTTCCATTGTACTTTAAGCAAGTTTATCTTTGCTTTCTCATCCTCGTCAGCAATTAATGAATTATCATCTGTGCGTGCACGTGTTAGAATCAAATCATGACGGCCATTTGGTATAATTTTCTTATAGTCTTCAGCAAATCCCAGTAATTTATTTAGTGGCATGCAAAAATTAAAATAGATTCCATTAACATTGATTGAAGAATTAGGTGACCAGGATGCATTCAAAAGCATATCACTTTCATTTTTATTTAAAGAGAGATAGTTTTTAATTGTTGACGTAATGCCGACACTTCGATTACTATCAATTTCCACACCATTTAATTCATAACGAATTTCATCGAATAAGAAAGCTACTCCATTATTTACAAGTTTTGTTTTCGCAACGGCTGATCCATCAGTTTTCGACACAGTACCCTCAATATAAATGTAACTTTCTGAAGGCAAAATATTAAGATTTTGATGTTGGACACAAATTTGAATGATGTCATTTTTGTCGAAATTATTTAAATATGGCGAGTACGTATGATATTCCAACTTTGAGATACTCTCCTCAAATTTCGGTTCTTCAAAAATATTCAGCATGTCTTGTAGGTGTTTTGGCTTAGATTTTTAATCTGTAACCTAGTGATAATAGAAATTGCCGATTTTGTACAGCTAGTACTGATGTTTTCCTATCAGAACCGGATAGTATATTGAGAGGTTTAGTAATATCACCTACTCTTTTATAAGTTGAGGGGTACGATGGGTTATCATATAGTATCATTGTTGTGGTTTTAGATGCAATCGAATTGTTATCGTTTCGTTTCGAAAGTTTATAAGATTTCCGTCCTGATCTAAGAGATTCAATGTTATAGAACTTATCCTCTTAGCGCTCACTGGCAGATAGATGACATTGTGAGGAACTTCAACTATTTTATATCCCGGGCTTACATTAATAGAAAATTCATGCAGTATATGAGCAGGTCGATTGTTTATATATGTTTTATCAATTAAATTACATTCAATTCGCACAATATTCACTCTATTGATGTCAACATATAGGTCAGATTCATGCATAATATTGGGAACAAGTTTCTTCTTACTGAATCCCAAGAGCGAACCAATACTACGATGATGAGAAAAATCTATTTCCATATTGCTGTAAACTTCACATTTCAAAGTATTATTATTGGCTCTTAATTTAATTATAATTTTTTCAGCTCTATCCTCGTTGTGTAGCTTCAGAACCTCCTGAATTACATTATTAATATCCTCAATTTCATAAGAACCTACTGGAAAAGTGATTTCATTGTTATCACCAAAATGAAACGAGTTATTAAATACATCCACATTAGGTATAGAATTGTAGGTCTGGAAGTCAACTAAACCGCAAACGTAATCAGTATTTAGGATTATTGGAGGAAAGTAATCGGCGGTGAGCGTAGAATTGTTTCCACTCAATGTAAGTGTTAACGACATTGCTATTGGAATAGAAATGAAACATATTTTGATTTTGTAGTATTTATTTATTTACATTTTGATCGAATAGGAACTTCAAACATAAATGACCACATATAAATGTATTAAAATTTTGACAATTATTATAATTGTACTGAATATTTTCACCCAAATATTTTACAACCTCTATAGGCGGTCTTAAATTACCAAAACTGTCAAAGTATTTTACAATATTTTTATTCTTAATATATGCTACCCAATGTGTCCCTGGTCCACGCTCATTGTCCAAGTTAATTACACCACATTCTCTATCAAGCGATCTTATAGGTAATTTATCTCTCATATAAACACCACGAAAATAGGGTATATTGACTTTTCCGAATTTAATAATATCAATATTGGAGAGCGGATGATTGGGTAGCAAATTTAAAAGTTTTTTGAATCGTTCGGTTTGAGAAAAAGTCCAAATCCTTTTTTGTATGGTTGTAGATAAAGTCCCTTGCCCTTCTGAATTTGAACCCCTTCCATAGCTTGGTTGTGGCGTTTGTTCTCCTCCAACTGTTGCTTGGCTACCTTTGAAGCATTGATTGCCTTAACTAGTCCTGCAGCTCCCCCAGTTAGGGAACCAACCGCTGATAATCCAGCTAAGATCGGTAATAATGGTAGGAAACCTCCAATTTTTGGTAGCGGTATGACTCGGGGAATGGAAATGCTCTTCCGTTTATTTTTAGTAACCTTTTTAGCTGCTTGTAAAGCAGATATTGCAATTTCGTTTGGATCTTTACTTTTTGGATTTCTAATAGCGTTTCTAGCCTCCATAATGGCTATTTTAAATAATTTTTTATTCATTTTAAGTTTTTGTTTCCTTGCTCTGCTATGTTTAGATTTGCAACCCATACCGAATTTTGTTTTAGCTTTCATCATATTCGTAACCAATATGCTACTTAATTTCTCTGCTATTGATGAGTCTTTCGCTTTTACTCTATGCCAAGCCTTTTCAGTTAGAATTTTATCAGCAATATGTCGATCAGACAGGTTATTGTTTTTATTTGCATATACAATATCGTGTTCGCGACACGCTTCATCCAATAGATTCACTCCTCGATCTCCTCTAGCAAGACGTTCTTTCAGTTTAGTTCCAGGTCCACAGAAATTATACGAGGGAAGATGCAATTCAAAGGGTAACTTATCGATTAAGGAATTTACTAATCCACACCCCTTGAATGAATGTTTTGAAGTGATGGCTTTCACACTATAATCAATCATTTTATATCACTTTCTTGTTACACACATTGAGCATTTATGAATCTTTTGACAATAAAACATCACCTTTTATTATTATTAGCTTCATTCGGTAGTGGAATGAGGTTCATAAAACAACAACAAGGTAGTATTAAAGTTAAGAACTTTGATACTAAAATTAAAGAAAATGGAAAACATGGACAATTATTTCCTAATAGTATTCGTGGAATAATTGTGGGTCCATCAAACTGTGGAAAAACTAATGTTATGTTCAGTATTTTGCTTGACCCCAACGGTTTAAAGTTTGAAAACCTTTACATAAATTCAAAGTCTTTGCATCAACCAAAGTATACCTACTTGAGAAAACTAATAAAGTCAATCAAGGGAATGGGGTATAATGAATTTTCGAATAATTCTGAAATAATCGCACCTTCTAAAGCAAAGCGAAATTCAATATTTATATTTGATGATGTAGCTTGTGATAAACAAAACAACATTCGAGAATATTTCTGCATGGGACGACATAACGATGTAGATAGTTTCTACCTGTGTCAATCTTATACGCATATACCAAAACATTTGATTCGAGACAATGCAAACTATATCATTGTTTTTAAGCAAGATGAACTTAATCTGAAACATATATACAACGATCATATAAATTCAAATATGACTTTCAAACAATTCAGAGATTTATGTACAACATGTTGGAGAGATGCATATGGTTTCTTGGCTATTAATAAAGACTTGAGTACAGATAAAGGACAATATAATAAATCATTTAAGGAAATTGTATCTATATAAAGCTACTCAGTCGTTAATCAACTGCATATATGATTACATTCAGATTGGAACAGCCCCAGTTTGTAACCGACCCTGTTTGTAACTGATCCTGTTTGTAACCGATCCTGTTCGTAACTGATCCTGTTTAAAAACGTAGTTTAAAGTTATTAAATAATACATATAAATTTAAATAAATTGTATCTAAATGAAACTACTCAGTCATTAATCAACCGCTTATATGATCATATCCAGATTGGAACAGCCCCAGTTTGTAACCGACCCTGTTCGTAACTGATCCTGTTTAAAACCGCTGTTTAAAGTTATTAAATATGGATGTTAATGAAAATATTCTTAAAGATCTTATAAAAACTAAAAGAGATTTGAGGAAAAAATATATGTTTCTCAAGACCGGGCAAATTATAAAAGAAAAGGAAATTGAAACTACTTTTAAACCAATAGTTGAACCCTTAAAAGAGATTGTTAAAAATGTCAAAAGTGTTTATAGTCGAAACACTGCTGCTGCTGCTGCTGCTGTTGGTACTGAAATTGATAAAACAAAGCATCGACTACGACGACGTTTGCAGCTCTCAAGTTCTCCAGAAACAATCAAACCCTCTCCAAAGGAAAGTTTTGACCTTTCATCTGCAGAATCAATTCAACTAACGGACAAAGATGTTTCATTTAGAACGCCTACGAATTTTAATACCGACGACCCCGATCAAAGTACTCCATTCAAACGATCATCGCCATCAGATTCGAATCTTGATAAGATCTATGGGCCATATTTTGATGTGCAGTCAAATTCAACAAAATTGGGTACATCAAGTTTTACAATTAATGAAAAGAGGAATTTCATCATTGGTGATGATGGTGAAATCTTCTCTGGAACGGATGGTCTTTATGAATTAATTTTTCGGAAAATCCCCCGAAAAGATCGATATAGCAAAGAAGATTTGGATGAATATCTTAAGATATTACAAAAAACAAAAGCCCATTTAAAAAATTATGATAGTAACTCTCAAGTTAAAGGAAATAGAGGTTATAAGTATAAATATATTATTCAACCCTTACTTCAGAATGTTACAAACAAAATTGGGAAATCATACAACAATAACTTAACTGACATGACTTATTCTAATAATTCGATCGATTATGTGCACTGGGATAGCCCCAATGAGCTCGTCGATAGATTAAGACTTTTAATTGCATCTCAAAGGGCAGGAAACAATAATCTTCAAAATGAGATAAATTCAATCATAGAAGAACTACGCGAAGCAAGCATCATATATTAACAGCAACCCTAAGCAGAAAATTCGTTAAAAGCAAAATGAACGTCGACAAGTTCGGAAGGAGTTTCAATCGAATTCACAATTCAACAACAACAACTGGTCCTCGAGGACCTCCTGGAGAAGGATTTAAGTTATCATCTGCTGGTGATTTTGATATAGAGGGAAAATGTCTGAATAATGTTGCAATGCCTAAAACATCACACCAAGCAGCCAACAAAGAATATGTAGATGATAATATTGATTTCCAAAATAGGACAACAATTATTCTTCAACAATACGTTGATAATAATTTTAAATCTCTCATGAGCGCTATAAATGATGAAACTGAAATGGGTCTCAGGTTACACTCAGATGACTACTATGATGTGAAACATAAAGCCTTGAAGAATATAAATAATCCTACCGATGCAAATGATGCTGCAACAAAAAACTATGTTGATAATCGTGTGCATGAACAATTTAAGAGCTCTCTCATTGGTATGGATGAAAAACTTGAAAAACATGACAAAATGTTGCGCACATACATTGATGAACAAAGCTTAAATACACTCGAAATTGTGAACAAGCTTAGAAACTATTTCCTCGATATATTAGAGAAATATAATGAGAACATTGTAGACCTTAAAGAGAACGGTGTGAAATTTACTAGAAACGGAAATAACTTTCCACCAATTTAAAAGACATTTGAAATTCAGTTTGAAACTACATGTCAAGCATGAATACTCCTTTGATCTCGAAAGAAATTTTAAATTTCTTACTGAACAACAAACACAATATACTTGAGGAACATTACGAAGAGATCTTAAGATGTATTTCCTTTCTAATCAAATTTGAAAACGTGGCTTGTGTGGAATCTATTTACGGTAATCATTACTTGAATTGCTCTTGGTCTTCGAATAAATGTACATTAGGCCCCGATACATGCTCATGTCATAGAATACTATGGATGACGAATCGAATAAAAGCCCTACTAGTGTTCTATAAAAGCTCAAATAAACTAAAAAAATAAATAGTTACAGTTTGCAATTCAATTGAAAGGCATGTCCAATGTGAATAGTTGCACGATTTTCGGTGAAATCCTAATATTTTTAAAAACCTATCAACACATTCTACTTGCTGAACACTACAATGAGATAATTGAGTGCATTTCTTTTTTAAAAAACTTTGAGAACATATCCCGCACCACATCTAATAATGGATGTCATTTCGTCGCATGTCCCTGGTCATCAAATATCTGTAAAAATGGACCAGACACCTGTATTTGCTATATGATTGAAATTAAAATGAATAGAATTAAGAAATTAATGTCATTGTATGAAAGATTACAAACAAAGATAAAAAAATAAAAAAATAAAAAAGGAAATAAGAATCTGTAGTTTCATTTTGCTTTGATGTTTGTATCTGATTCTATTTGGTATGATCCCGGTTCTGTAAAGATGAATTTCATCATAATGCGTAAGAATATAAAAATGCTGAGCTAATCATTTACTTTGTATATAATGTATTCACTGCTCGAGACTGCATATTAGTTTCGATTAATAAGCAAACAGATTAAGAGTGGATTAGACAGACGAAATGGATCGCAGTCAAACAAATACACATAACATAAATCCAAAGGATAGTTTTTTAAAAAAAATTGAGTATGCTCTTAAAAGCAATCCATTTAAATTTGCATCATCATCAACATCATCCTCATCATCATCATCATTGGAACCTAAGCAGAGAGAGCAATCTTCTGTTAAGTATCAAAAGTTGAAAGAGGAAATGTAGGGCTCGAATTATTAAAGAATAAAAATAAAAACAGATTATAAAAGAAGAAAAAGTTTTATTTCTTAATTCATTAGTATATAGGATGAGTAAACGGGCTGTTGTTGAGGAATTGCACAAAACTGCTCGAAGACACTTCGTCAGACGTCGAGTTGTCATTAGAGGATTCGATGACTTGTGGCAAGCAGATTTAGTAGAAATGATACCCTATAACAGCGATAACAATATGTATAACTATTTACTGACTGTAATTGATACCTTTTCAAAGTATGCATGGGCAGTTCCTTTGAAGAATAAGACTTCGAAATGCACTACAGAAGCTATGAAATCAATTTTCAATAGTTCCCAGCGAGTACCAAAAAATCTGCAAACTGATGATGGTAAGGAGTTTTTTAATAAAATCTTCCAAGATTTGATGAGACAGTACAAAATTAATCACTATTCAACGTATAGTTCATTGAAAGCATCAATTGTTGAACGATTCAATAGAACTCTCAAGGAGAAAATGTGGAAAGAATTCAGTTTTAATGGTAACTATAAATGGCTACCCATTCTAAAAGGATTGCTCCACGCATACAATAACTCTACTCATAGAACAATAAAAATGAGACCAGTTGATGTGAATAAGAAAAATGCTGATAAACTTCTATCATCAGTTTACACTCACATTAAAATTGCTCCACGGAGAAAATTCAAATTTGGTGATCAAGTTCGAATAAGCAAGTTTAAACATGCATTTGAGAAAGGTTACACACCCAACTGGTCAACCGAAGTATTCACAATTAGAAAAGTTAACCTGACTAATCCTGCCACATATTTATTGAAAGACTTTCAAGGGCAATCCATCCAAGGTTGTTTCTACGAAATGGAACTACAAAAAACCATCCACTCTGATGTATTTCTGGTGGAAAATGTATTAAAAACTAAGGGTGATCAAGTGTATGTAAAGTGGCTTGGACTCTCAAACGATCATAATTCATGGATAAATAAAAGTCAGCTGTTAAAATAAAACAGTACCGAGCCTCTGATACAAAATCACTAACAACAACAAAGAAAAGCAACAAAAATAAAAATATTTAGTAATAAATAAAACAGCATTTAAAAAAAAAAGTTCCATTGTTTTTTATTTATTTATATAAGATATAAGATATAGACCTCAAAAGACCACCCTCACATACAATGTGCCGTTGGATTTCAAGGGCATGGGCATGGTCCCAGATACTGGACTCGCTGGGGGGTCTGGTCATTTGGCTGACGCTGCAGCTTGGCTGCTTGGGACGGACGATGGACTGGTGTGGGAACGACGATTGTGCTGTGCCGTTGGATTTCAAGGGCATGGGCCAGATACTGGACTCGCTAAGGGTCTGGTCATTTGGCTGACGCTGCAGCTTGGGTGCCATGGGATGGCCGATGGATAAAAAATGTATAATCCATAGCAACCATACATTTAACTTAGAAAAAATATGACGACACAAACCAAACCGAATGCAACGACAACAACAATCAACCCCCATTCAAAACTCACATCTTCCCTCTCACTCTAACGCAGAATTCCCAGTCTCAATCGACCTAACTCCTACTTAGCGCAATTAAAAAATCCAAATCACTATTAACACACACACCGCTCACTGACGCATCTCAACAGAATCCCCCACAACACACACACACTAATCACACAGTATGAAAGAAACCAAAAACAAAAAATACACTAAACTGATATCTAATATGACGACACTCAACTTCATTCAAAACTCATATCTGACCACGGACGCAACAAAGCAAAAACAAAAAATAAAACAAACATATCTGCCACCCACACAACAAAGTAACAAGAAAAAATAAAACACAAGGCAACAAGAAAAAATAAAAGATACTCACTAGCCAACCACACAACAAAGCAAGAAGAAAAAATAACACAAATATGACGACACAAACCAAACCGAATGCAACGACAACAACAATCATACCCCATTCAAAACTCACATCTTCCCTCTCACTCTAACGCAGAATTCCCAGTCTCAATCGACCTAACTCCTACTCACGGGCCTTCCCTAGCACCACGGGCTCTGCTCTAGATGCTTTGATGAATCTTCCTCCCCTTGATTTATATATAATGGGGTGTACGCTAAAAACCATCTTTCGCTTAAAGAGAGGTGGTTTTTGGTACCATGCGCACTGGAATTTTGAAGAACTTGCTCGAGAATTATCATTTGACCCCTGTCTTATGGATATGCCGTCTGATGCAATGACACCAGAAATCCTTCTGCGAAAAAAATACCACGTCAACTTTCCACAGGTAACGGAATGGCTTCGGTCAGACTCTGAACCATGGATTGAATGCCATCGTATTTTCATGGATGGCTCCAAAACCGGGCAGGGGTCTGGTGCTGGAGTCTTTGTGGAATGCGATGATATACGACTTTACTACCCCTTGGGTAAACATGCATCTGTTTTCCAAGCGGAGATTTTTGCCATCCTAATGGCTATGCGCTATATTGTGAAGAACATGTGGAGGGCTAGAGGCATTTGCATCTGCAGTGATAGCCAAGCTGCATTTAAAGCGCTTCTAAACCCTCATACCTCGTCCAAGTTAGTGCTAGAACTCAAGCTTTCTCTGAATTTGTTCGGAAGACGGAACACAGTGAATCTTGTCTGGGTACCAGGTCACACTGCCATCCAGGAAAATGAGATCTCGGATGAGCTTGCTAGGCAAGGTTCAGAAGAAGTTTTTTCTTTTTCTGCTTGTTCTTTCGGGCCATCAAGCTTTTGCTAAACACTTAAATGTGTTGGGCTTAAGCGACACCATCACCTGTCCTGTTTGCGGTGAGGAGGATAACACAGCAGAACACTTTCTCTGCAGTTGTCCGGCCTATGCTCGCATCAGGTGGCGGATCTTGGGGGCTGACGTGGTAAGTGCCGAACATCTAAGCTCTTTATCACTGAAGAAGGAGCTTCTCGTTTTTCTTCGAAAGACGGGAAAACTAACTACATTAATGTAAGGTGTCTGAATGGTAGTACAATGGACCTGTAGTTGTGTCTGAGCGCTCCATCGGATAGTAGCAACCTCCGAAAAAAAAAAAATACTCTTCTCCCTCTAGACTCGTCAAAGCCTTCCTTCAGCCATTTCCCAACTAGCAAGATCTTCCTAGTGCGCCGATAGAACCTCCAGCACTCAAACACCTTATGACCTTTCCGCTATTTCAATAAAAAGAAAATAATCTCCGTGGACAAGTTATTAGCTAGTTATGTATGTATTAAACTTATGCAATGTTCTTTTGTGTTGTACTTGTGTGTGCGTTGAATTCATTTGCTTTATCTCTCCGTGGAGTACTTCGGTGAACATGGAGTTAAAAATTTTGAAACACGTTTTCAATACTATTCTCATCGTTGCGGCGAAGATAGCACTCGTGAATGGTGTCTGTGAGCAGAAAGTGCAGGCACTTCGAAAAGTTCATGTGTCCGCATCAGTGAGCTTCAACGCTGTTAGCGAAAATAGCAAAACTCCACTCGTTTGTGTGTGTGTGTTTGTGTGCGATGCACATCCCTAGGATGATGGGCAAAACTTTGCTCGCATAGGTAAGTGAAAGGGAAATAGAGATAAAGTGCAATAAGTTTCGTAATGCCTGTCCGCTTCAATGCGTCAGGTTATCGGGTACTCAAGTAATTTTCTTTGCACTTTCTCTCCTCAGTTTAGAGGTAAGCATAGATTTTGTCGGGTCCTTTTAACGTGTACACTGGAGTACAATATGCAGTGGGTTTTGTTTCGTTGTTTGTTTTTCGTTTTATTTCGTTTGTACCTAGTTTGTATTATAAGGCGTAGCTACACGGGGCGAGCGGGGAAATTATGAAAGTTTTATTTGAACGGATTGAAGTGGCTGGGAGATAAGGAAAGGCGGTTTATTCTTGTTGATCTTCGCGCATTTTTTTTACCAACTTTTATCTACCACAAACTGAAGAAACAATCTTCTATGATGCAGTGATATTTGTAAATGGAAAAGTTTTGCCTCTAAGGCGTTTCGGTAATAGGATTTTGGTTTTTAATATAACTTTAAGCGTACCTGCATCGGCGTTGGACAGGAGTTTGTTTAAAAATTTCAACTATGAGATGTTTATGACATTTATGCATATAAAATGGGTTTCTCACATTTTTATTATAAATATATGCGAATGGAGGGTATGTTGTTAAGGGTGGAGTGTAAAAGTTTTCAATTGAGTCTTGCTGAAAATTTCTCACGGTTAGGTATACTGAAAACAGCCTTGCAAGAAACTATGCCGTCAAGATTGATCTGATCTGGGCTGGTCTATATTTTTTAACCAAACGAGATGCATAATTAACATTTTTTATATCTAAATATTGGACACTCTGGACCTAAGTATCTTAAATTTTTAAAGCTGTTGTTGTGAACATTTGCGCTTAAAGAAGAATTTATTTTAATTAATGAAGCAAAATAGAACAAAACCCCGCAAGAAAATGCATTAAAAACGTTTTATAGGAGTTTTGAAGAAAATCCGTCAAATAGTCGAACGTCATTCTTTGGACAGACAGATAGACTGACAGCTGACAGCTGTTGCGTTGTTCCTCAACCCAGGTCCAAAACGCAGGTAATAAATATTGAAGAACGCTTCATTATTCGAATTCGAATAACCAGCCTCACTGGTTAAGTACAATTTTATTTTTTGAAATTCAGAATTTAAATTCAAAAATTAACAGTCTTAAGGTTAATGTCACTTACAGCCGTCATCCGTGTCTTGGGTTGTGAACTTGGCAAAATTTAATGAAAATTGTAATTTTTTCTTAACATACATATGTATAACGTTATGTTACAACATGAGGAATTAAATCTATTTGAGTTACTTACTTAGGCGGCGCTACAGTCCGGGGTGGACCTGGGCCTCAACCAATACGCCTCTCCAGGTAGATCGATCTTTAACTAACTTAAGGGGACCTCAACCTCCAAGTTGGTTGAGGTCCCCTTCCACTTGCGCGCGCCACCTAGGGCGAGGTCTTCCTCTACTGTGTTGTCCCTCCAGGTTTGAGTCGAAGACTCTTCGTGCCGGAGCGTTGGTACCCTCTTCGCTCTAAATGTTCTAGCCATCTTAGTCGACAGATGTGTACTTTTTTGACCAGGTTGATGTCGCTGCTCGTACAGCTCGTAGAGTTCGCTGTTAAATCTCATCCTCCAAAGCCCGTCACCGCAAATGGGACCGAAAATCACTCGTCCTTTCTTGTTGACAGCATATATTTTGTTTTGCCCTCATTCACCATTAAACCCATTTTTACCGCTTCTGTACTGATACTAGCAAACGCACCAGTGACAGCTCGCAGTGTTCTGCCAATGATGTTGCCAATATGTGAATATATGGTCGGTTGTGGACTTACCGGGCCTTAAACCGCATTGGTAGGGAGCAACCCGATCGTTGATAAAAGGTTTCAGGCGTTCACACGGTATGGCAGACAGGATCTTGTATGAGATGTTAAGAAGACTGATACCTGAGTTGGCGCAGTTTAGAGGGTCTCCTTTCTTGTGGATCACGCAAACGATGCTTAGGTTCCATTCATCAGGCATACTTTCCTCCGACCAAATCTTGGGGACGAGTAGGTGTATGCTCCCTACCAAGTCATCTTCTGCGGCTTTAAAAAGCTCGACAGTCAAGCCATCTGGTCCAGCAACCTTTTTGGTCTTAAGCTTGGATATTGCTATCCTCACCTAGTTTTGGTCGGGTGGACGGAAGTCTTGGCTTTCATCGTCTAAGATGAATTTTTCGTTCTGTATGACAGCGGAATTCGGGTCGTCTTCGCCGTTTAACAGTCTGCAGAAATGGAAAGAGTTGCCATTTGGAATTAGATAATTAGAACTAAATTTGTTAGGCTCGATGACAACGGCATTTGCGGACCTACTATTTTGGACATCTCCTCGATTGCATACTAACGTATAATATATAAAGTAAAAGTAAGCAATGACATTGGCATATACGTAAGAAACAAACAAATTGTTCGTCCCCTAAATTCATTTATTGTAAATAAATACTATGAAAAGGCGAAACTGAATGTGGAACTACTTTAAATTCTAAAACTTCTGAACTATTCTAGCTGAAAAGAATGATTGATATATTTTGGAGACAATTAAATTACTTACTTTCGAAGGCGCTACAGTGCGTGGTGCTTCTGGGCTTTCCCCCTCCATCCAATTCGATCTCTAGCCCACCGTTTCGTATTTCAGATTCCAAGCAGTCGTATAGGTCGCCCTCTAAGTCGTTCCATTGAAGATGAGGTCTAAATTGGTGCCTACTTCCCTCTGGAGTGTCTATGTTCATCCGCTGTACATGGCCAAGCCATTTTAACCATTGTATAAGACCTTTTACTAGGCTTATGCCTCTTTACAGTACATACATAGGCGTAGGTCCTTGGATCTTCGTCAGACATTGTTTGCTTGTTCTACACAAACAGGGCCATAAGCCGTTGGTAGGACTTTCCTCTCAAGCACAGCAGGGAAGCTTTCAGCTTTCAACTAGGCAAGGGTCCATGCTTCTGGTCTATTAAGACGGATCGTGATGAGGAGTGTTTTGTAGAGTATTTTCTTGGTTCTTCTCGGTATGGCCCTTGGGAAACAGCGGTGATGCTAAAGGGTGATTTTTTAGCTGGTTTGGTTTTGGCAACACTGGTTTTGACAGCTGACGTGTGTTTAGTACCTTGTGTCACTGTCAAACAGCTTCAGTTTGGTTTACAATTTAACCATGGATCGTCTTACAAATGAACAACGCTTGCAAATTATTGAATTTTACTATCGAAATTCGTGCTCGGTTCGAAATGTTCATCGCGCGCTGCTTCCATTTTATGATCGGCATTCTCGACCTTCTGAGCAGTCTATTCGGAAGATTGTGACCAAATTTCGCACCAAATTTACTTTGTTGGACATTAAACCACCAACACGTTTACGTACTGTGCGTATTGAAGAAAATATTGCGGCCGTATCAGCTAGTGTGACAGAAGACCGCGAAATGTCGATTCGGCGCCGTTCCCAGCATTTAGGCCTTTGTTACAGCACTACGTGGAAAATTTTGCGGAAGGATTTGGGCGTAAAGCCTTTTAAGATACAGCTGGTGCAAGAACTAAAGCCAGCCGACCTACCACAACGCCGAATTTTCGGTGAATGGGCTCTTGGAAAGCTGGCCGAGGATCCACTTTTTTATCGAAAAATTGTGTTCAGCGATGAGGCTCATTTTTGGTTGAATGGGTACGTAAATAAGCAAAATTGCCGCATTTGGAGTGAAGATCAGCCAGAAGCATTGCAACAGCTACCAATGCATCCCGAAAAAGCCACTGTTTGGTGCGGTTTATGGGCCGGCGGCATTATTGGGCCATATTTCTTCAAAGATGATGCGAATCGCAGCGTTCCTGTCAATGGTGAACGCTACCGAGCGATGATAACAAACTTTTTTTTGCCCGAAATGGAAGTTCTTGACTTGCATGATATGTGGTTTCAACAATACGGTGCCACATGCCACACAGCACGCGAAACAATGGCGCAATTGCGAGGCGAGTTTGGTGAACAGTTAATTTCACGTTTCGGGCCGGTCAATTGGCCGCCTAGATCGTGCGATTTGACACCATTAGATTATTTTTTGTGGGGGTATGCCAAGGCTAATGTGTATAGGGACAAGCCCGCTTCGATTGACGCACTGGAAGCCAACATCCATGCATTCATTCGTGAGATACCGGCCGATATGTGTGAAAGAGTATGCCAAAATTGGACTCAGCGGATGGGCTACCTGAGACGCAGCCGCGGTCAACATTTGCATGAAATTATCTTTAAACATTAAATTGCAAGGTTCAAACTATCGATTCAAATAAATATTTCATTAATTTTTTCGAATTTTTTGTGTTTTTTTTTTAAAAAAAGTTCTAAACCTCTTAAAAAATCACCCGGTATATTGCGCGTTTACAGCTGTTCTTAGGTAGACAACTTCGAAGTTTTACATATCAATGGTCACGTTCTCACTAAGTCGGTGGTGAGATTCGACGTTATATACTTCGTCTTCTCCTCGTG
Source organism: Ferdinandea cuprea (assembly GCA_963576555.1). Lineage (NCBI taxonomy): Eukaryota > Metazoa > Arthropoda > Insecta > Diptera > Syrphidae > Ferdinandea > Ferdinandea cuprea. The sequence goes on from OY754958.1 coordinate 138,712,218, forward strand.
ATAGCGAAGGCACTGGTTACTGCTCGCTTTGTTATTCCCATCAAGTCGTTATTTTCACCAAACCCAAGTAAGTGGTTAAAGAAGTCAGATGATTAACATCGATTGTGTATCTTTGCAGGGTCTAGGGCGGCTGCTAGTGAACAGCGTTGCCGCTGACTTTTGCAAAATGTATCAAATGTATCTTTATTTCAGATTGTTAAATGTATCAACTGTATCAAAACAGATAAATAATTTTTTGAATTATTTAGTTGACTTTTTTAAGTTTGTAGTTTTGTGTATGAAGGCTGAGGTCTCGTGGCGCTTAAGATGGATAATAAGGTTTACTAGAGTTTCTTGCAGTGAATACAGAAGGGTTCTTGGAACCACTATTTTAATCCAATTATTTGTTTTGAAATATAATAACGCACTAACGCTTGTGATGTAAGAGTCATCACACACAATACTAGGCACCGAAGCGGACCTATTGCAATTCCTGGGGAACCGGTTAAATGTTTACTTAAAAGGTAGACAAAAAATCTAAACACTTTCTCCTTTAAGGCCTTTGAAGTTTTTCCCGTATAATTCCTCCTAAAATTCGAAGAAGTGTCTCCCTTAGAATTTTCTACGACTACGTGAAATTGCCTCTCACTCACACAATATGTGCGGTATATCCTTAACAGCCTGCAGATCACCACAGAATCTGCAGATGTCGGTATCTGACAGTCCGAGTCTGCAAATTTTCGCAAGAGGCAATGCCCTGTCAGGATGCCTACTAATATTTTAAGCTAACACCTGCTAAGTTTAATAAACTTCCTGGAATTCGTACAGTCGAGAAGTAGCCATAGAGCTTTTGACACCGTGTGTCCCCCAAGACTTGACCACCTAAGATTGGCAGTCCCTAGAGTTATTTCGTCAATAAAATCCCTGATTATGCTAAGGGGAGTTTTTATGTCAACAACCTCACTACTAACGAGTAGCCCTCTTATTGTTGCAAGCTCATCCGCCTGCTCATTGCCTTCAATACCGCAGTGTCCTGGCACCCAGCACAGTCTCACTCGGTTCTGATAGCATTTACTTACTATATCAGAATTGATGTTTGTTGATTTCATTGCCATAAGTGCGGCCCGGCTGTCGATATAGATAGCAATCTATTCCGGATATCGATCTTATCTGCATTTGCTCACCCGCCTCGAGTAACCTCTTTAGTGTTTGATAGACAGATAAATCTCTGGAGAAGATCCCAGCCCCTGTTCCCTCTGTTGTTTTCGAGCCATATGTAAAAATTGTAATTTCGTTTGATTTGAAATAAGTAACAATCATCACTTTCCAAACTATAGTATCATTGGCGGTTGGAGGATCCGGATACTATCCGGGTCAAGTTATGGAGATGACAAATCCACCAAATTACTTTTATTTATTTTAAAATTTTAAAAATTATAGTAACATACCAACTTATTCTTAAAATTGTAAATTTTTTTTAAAATAGCATAGCAATACCCAAACCATCACCAATCTATGACAACTTGTTAATAGTAACATTCAGAGCAACTTCAGTCAGGTCGTAACGGTAGAATACAATTGATACTGCCAGATTTAAACATTTTTTTGAAAAAATTAAAAATATATGGCAAAAGATAGAATTTGCAGATTTTTTGTAAAAATTTAAAAACGTATCAAATCGAAGAAAAAACGAAAAAAAATTATCAATGTATCAAATGTTTGCACGAAAGCAAAAATGTATCCATATTGATACAATTGTATCTTTGTGGCAATGCTGCTAGTGAACCCTGATTTTAATCACTCTTCTATTGAAGTTTCGTACTTCATTTCTGTTAAAGTATGTCTGCATCTCCTCGTGATAACGCTGGTAGTGATATTGATTTCCAAACCTCGATATTGTATGAGGTTTCGATGAAACCTTCTCAGAATGTGGTTTCAATGGTAAGGTTGTCAACGCAAACGCACCTTTTAATACATTCCACAAGTTACACAAAGCAGTTGACAAGTGGTTGACAGATTTTCAACTGAGTTATAAGTCAACTGCAAGTCACCTAAGAGTAAGCTTACCGATTTCTTGAACGACGATCGAGCGAATTATACGAAGTGGACTTGTAGTGCACTTGCAATTTGAACGCAATAATTGTTTATTCGCTTTTATTTTTCGATAGCTGACTGAAACGTCAAACAAAACCCGGATTGTGTTCGGTGTGAATGCTTTGCCGCGATTTAGAAGTCTGTTTGTCGAATTTTAGTGTGGTGTGAATAGGGTATAAGGTGATTGTTGATAGTTGACAATCAAAATCATCCATTTTGATCCATGTTAGGTGATTATCAAATTGACAATCGCTTTTTTGATATCGATTTCGTGTGACAGCTATTTAGGTGTCGCTTTCATACATTTGTGTCGTTTTCATAGGTATGCACCTCAGGTTCAACTCTAAATAATATAAATACTTTAGTGAAAAAGGAATATATTAAATAAATTAAAACAAACACTTTAAGTCAAATTTTAAAATTCGTGAAGAGAACTGTTTACTTCAATGGAACTTTTCTAGGGCTCAAACAGAGAGGAAAATGAAGAAAATAATTTCAAAAATTTCCAACTACTAAGAAGAAGCAAATATCTTCGAACTTCCAAGCCCGATAAAAGAATTCGTATATATAAATATTCCTTTTTTTCTGTAGCATTAATCATTGTATTTCGATTTTAATTGTATCATCTGCTCGGAATGACAGCGTCGGCAAGGAAGTAGCGTTGAAAACTCTGAGTGCTGCCAATAATCAATAACTTTTTAGTGATCGCTTTACGCAGAGCAAAGGATAGTTGACAATAAAAAACGACAATCAACTATCACCCCTGCTAAACCAAAACGAAAAAAATTGGCCCATTCCATTTATAGCCATTCAAAGTTAACAAACATTAAAACATACAGCTCGCTTATCGGTGCAGTATTTTAAAAGAGAACTTGTGACAGTAATATTTTGTGATAGTAATAACTTCTGTTAATAAAGTGTGAGCAATATTAAATGTTATGGATATTAAACAAGAACGTGAGTACTTTCTAAAAACACAAATTTCATTGCTTAATAACTTAAAGCGTCAATATAATGGGACCCCTTGTCTGAAGCATTTTTTGTTACTTTATTTTTAGCTTAGTTTACAGGAAATTCAAGGTTTGGTAACTTTCCCTTCGAGTGCCCGCTACAAATGAAGTACTAAAATGAAGAATATTGTATTACCTTTTCAAATGACAGGGGTTATTTTTGCCTTTTTCGATTAAGAACCATGTTATATTATTTGATAAATGGCTTTAAAGTCGAGGAAATAATGCAGCATGGTCAACGCAACTCACCCAAATCCTGAAGAACATCAAATGCAGTTGGCCTTATGAAGGTTTTGAGAAAATTGGATTTTATCGCCTTTATGACCGAATTTATTTCGTATGCAAGAAACAATTTAATTATGAAAAATCATTCCTCTTGGCTTGACAAATCTGACGAAAATAATCCAAGTACATCACAATAACGAGGTCGTCATAGAAAAACTTTTTAAGAATGTTGTGCGCGGACTTAACGAAGACGTGTGGCTGAAATCTTCTTGCCACAACTTTGCGTGAAACGTCATGTGATTCAGATTTGGGAGAAAAAAAATAACATGAGTGTAACGCCGTAGCTTTTTGTGGAAGCAAAGTTTACAAATACTGTTTTACTTATTCAAAATTTTGTCAACACCAAGATTACAAAAAATTGTCTTGGAATCATAAAGACGGAAAAAGAAAACTGCTATCCAGAAGCCGACAAAATTAGTGTCACCGAGAGTGGTTCCAAATTACACTTCAGGCTTTACTTAAGCACACGACAACAAGAATTCCTAGTTCGCAGAAAGACTTTCTTGACACGATATGATGGAAGTACAGGCCATGAGGCATAATCCTAAGGCTAGAAACCTCTTAACAATGCTTAAAGCATTATGCAGCCAGAACCGAGTGAGATTGCGCTGGTTGTCAGGACACTGCGGTATTAAGGGAAATGACCAGGTGGATGAGCTTGCAAGAATAAGAGGGCTACTCGTTAATAGTGAGGTTGAAGACATCAAACCTCCAGTCTGCATAATATGGGTACTATTGAGGAAAAATCCATTAGCTCTGCTAATTTAAGCTGGACAAGTCTTTAGGGACACAGTGCATCTAAAGTTCTATGGCCTTTTTTCTATAGTAAAAGAACATTAATAGGAATTCTGGTAGGGCACTCCTACGGAAACATGCTTTTAGGTCTTTGCAGAGAAAAAGGTATTAAGGAAATTGCTTAGGTTTTCCTGTCCTTTGAATTAAGAATTCAGCTGGTTCCCCAGGTATCGCAATGCGCCCGGTTTGGTGCCTAGTGTTGTGTGGCGAATTTCGTTTTCCCCATACTCCTGTTTGACTTAACCTAAGCTTAACCGGAGCGACACCAAAGCATGTGAACAATATTGAATTATGCATTCAAAAAGAGGTCAATAAGAACAGTTAATGTTTTGGTTTTCCCAGTTTCATGCTTGAATTAGAGATGATGAAGAGAAAATGAAATGATGAAATTTCAGATTAGAGACGATGACAAAACAGAATTCGGAAAAAAAAGCTAAGTTCAGAGCAAAACAAGGAGGAAGTGGTTCCTTAAATGATGGCAGTACAGTCATGGACTTATTTCTATACGCAAGGTAAGTGAGAAAGCCACAGAGTCTAGAAAAATATCTCGGGACGGACTTTTTTATATTAGAAAATTGCCTACTAAAAAAATTGGTTTTATTAAAAAATTCATAAGAATTCCTAAAAATCTAATTTCCCAAATATTTTTTGTTTACATTTTCTTTCTTATTTTGTAAGTTAAAAAAAAAAATTAAAGGAATTTAATTAAAAAAAAAAATGTATTATATTCATATGGCCGATTACCCACTGTGCAGGGGATTCTTGTGGTTGTGGCACTTGTGACGCGTCCATTAGTTCGGGTTCGGTTCGTTCCTCGCAAGCGCAAGGGATACGCGTACGGCATAGGCTGTTTCAGTCGTTTCCGATTGAAGCCGTCCAACATTGATTTGCCTAGGCGAACAAGACGGTGCCGTGAAAGCGAAATAACGCCGATTTTAGGAATTCGCCGTTATTTCACAATGACAAAGTGAAATAAAGCCGAATTTAGAGAAAAGCCAAAAGAGGATAACAAGGTCGTCAGTAAATTCAAACTCCACAAATTGTCTTTTAGGATTGTTTCCTAAATTCTTTTATGACATGAATATGATTTTTTTATGAAATGCATTTTAAATACATAAATAAAACCAACTAAAGGATCCGCCATCTAACGTTTTTTTTTCAACTAGTGCTTATTTCGCGAATGGTAACTTTTAGCTCATGTCTGATTTGACAGATAACTAGTTTTATCCTTCCGCTGAACGAATATGGTTGTTTATACGTTTGAACAACGCTGGGAAATATTGCGACATTACTTTGAAAATCATGGTAATGTTGCAGAATGTGTGCGAAAATTGCGTACGGATTTTGGAAGAAGAGAAGCACCGTCAGCTCCGTATGTTCGTTATCTTGTGAAAAAAGTGAAAGAAACTGGCATCCTCATCGATAAACCAAAGCGTGAAAAGCCAAAAACAGTGCGTACACCCGAGAAAATTGCTGCTGTGGCAGAAAGTGTGCGTGAAGCGCCATCACCATCAATTCACCGTCGTTCTCAACAATTGAACATTTTGGAGACATCATTGAGACGAATTTTGCATAAAGACCTTGGTATGACGCCATACAATGTCCTATGGTTCAGGAGTTGAAGCCAACTGACCATTCAATGCGTTTTCGCTTCGCTAAGTAGGCCTACGATCGACTTAGAGAAGATGCCGATTTTGCCAAAAAAATCATCTTTTCAGATGAAGTTCATTTTGATCTTGGCGGGTATGTAAAGAAGCAAAATTGTCGCATTTGGGGCACAGAAAACCATTGAAAAGCCGATATAGCCAAAACGAGTCACTGTTTGGTGCGAATTTTGGTCCAGAGGCATAATTGGGCCATTTTTCTTCGAAAATGAGCAAGTAGTGGCCGTTACAGTCAATGGCGATCGTTATCGGGCCATGTTGAACGAATTTTCGTTCACAAAAATTGAAGAGGAGGATATTGGCAACATTTGGTTTCAACAGGACGGCGACTCGATGGCGGTCATCTCATTAGTTGATGAAACTTGTAGTGATACACATCGTTAAAATGGCTAGTTTCGGTGAATCAGTTTTTGTGTATGAAATCTGCGAAGTTTTAGGAAAGAAAGCGAACTGTTATACATACCTTAAACAAAACAACTATTTATACAAAATTAAATCTAAATCTAGACTGTGGAAACGATATACGTGCTATGCGAATGCGAATGCAGGCAATGCTAGTGCAGTTGTAGAATTTAATAACAAAAATTTAGTAAGAATTCCAAAGATTAATGCTCCATTCGACGCAAGAAGAGCTTCGCGGTAAATTAACTTTATTGAGTAATATAAAACATGAGTGCGCAAACGTTTCGCTTAAAAAAAGTGGTATTCGCGAAGTTTTCGACGAAGTTTGCAGAAGAGATGAAAGCAGTGCTTCTGTTCAGTTTGGCAAAGTCCGGCGTCAACTTATAAGCATCCGAAATAGTTCGTTTCCTAAAACTCCCACATCTGCTTCAGAAATTTGTGGACTTTTTAAAACGCAGAGTGTGATGCAGAATTTTGGGATGTCTCGGAACAAAAGTATTGAGCCATTCTACGTCAATTTCTGGAGAAATAAAAAAGTTACCGCATGGAAGCCAGAAAAACTATCTTCTGGATGGTACTTTTAGCGTTGTCTCATCTTGCGGATTTAAGCAACTCTGGGTAATATATTTTGCCCACTTTATATTACATTTAAATTTATACACGGAGAAAATGTAACTGCATGCATTTCAGTATATAGAAGCCAATTTATTCAAACCTTGCCCAAGCTCCTTTGTTACCGATTTTAAAAAAGGCTTAAGAAATGCTTTGCAGAAAATATTTCCGTCTGCCAAATGTACAACGTGCTGGTTTCAGTTTTGTCAAGCAATTAGAAAAAAATCATCTAAGCTACCGGGATTTTTGACTCATATAAACAAAAAGAAGGAAGCAAAGAACCTTTACCGAAAATTTTTAGTTCTCCCTCTGTTAAAACCGAAGGATATGGAATTAGCGTTTGAAATTATTAATAACGTGGCGAAGGGAGAACGGTTTAGAGTAAAAGGGGAATACATATTTAAAGATTTTCTGATATATTTCAGAAAACAGTGGATAGAAAGGGTGAGAAATAGTTTTCGATATTTCTGTTATGTTTCTCGCGAATTTTGAGCTATTAATAGCTATTAATTGAATGCAAGTTACTAACGGGTGATCCAAGTAGAGATACTTTTTTCAATAGCCTTTTTTGACAGATCGCGTTTGAGTCGTGTCATGCTGTCATGTTATTTTTGTTTAGTATTGTTTGGCATTTCATAATGGAAAGACGTTTACAAATTGTTCAACTTTATTATGAAAATTCACGTTCTGTGAGGAATGTGTTTCGTGCACTTCGCTCAACTTATGGTCAACATAATCGGCCTACTGAGCGTACTATTCGCAACACCATCACCCATTTTGAGACCCAGCATTAATTATTGGATAATATTCGACCGAATAGACCACGTCCAGCACGCTGTGAAGAAAATATGGCGGCCGTAGCTGAGAGTGTACACGAAGACCGTAGAGAGTCGATTTGGCGCCGTTCGCAGCAACTCGGACTGACGTATGGAACGACTTGGCGCATTTTACGTCAAGATCTTAAATTGAAAGCGTACAAAATACAGCTTGTGCAACAACTGAAGCCGCTCGACCTTCCCAAGCGACTCGCTTCGCTCTATGGGCTCTTGAAAAGTTCCAAGAAGATCCAACGTTTTCGAGGCAAATATTGTTTAGCGATGAGGCCCATTTCTGGCTCAATGGGTATGTAAACAAACAAAATTGCCGCATTTGGGATGAAGAGCAACCTGAAGAGATTGAAGAACTGCCACTTCATCCAGAAAAAAACAACGGTTTGGTATGGTTTGTGGGCCGGTGGAATCATCGGTCCATATTTCTTTAAAAATTATGCCGGTGCGAACGTAACCGTCAATGGCGACCGTTATCGTGCCATGATAACCGACTATTTGATGCCTGAAATTGAAGCTCGTGATCTCGGCGTCATTTGGTTTCAGCAAGACGGCGCCACTTCCCACACATCGCATCAATCAATGGACTTATTGAGAGAACATTTCGGTGAGCACATAATTTCACGTTTTGGGCCGGTCGATTGGCCACCAAGATCGTGTGATATCACACCGTTAGAATTTTTCCTGTGGGGATATGTAAAGTCAAAAGCTTATGCCGACAAACCCGCTTCGATTCAGGCCTTGGAGGAAAACATCACGCGTGTCATTCGCCAGTTACCAGTCGAAATGCTCGAACGAGTGATCGAAAATTGGACTCAACGGATGGACCATCTGCGACGTAGCAACGGCCAACATTTGATAGACATAATCTTCAAAAAATGAATGCCAAAGAATGTTTTTTAAAATGATAATAAAAATTCTCCATTAAATTTGAATTTTCTGTGTTTTTTTCTTTAAAAAAGTAGGGAACCTCGAAATGGATCACCCTGTGAAGTTTTCGATATTTCTGTTATGTTTCACGCGAATTTTGAGCTATTAATTGCTATTAATTGAATGCAAGTTACTATAACATCCAATGAATTTCCTTATTGAAGGCAAAATTAAAGGTATATATTTTTGTATGTTTAGGAAACTCCTTTAGCTGTATCCGTGTTCAGGGCTCCTAAGAGAACAACAAGCGCTGTCGAGGGATACAGTAGTCGACTTAGTCGCAAATTGGTAAAATTTGGAAATTTGTTGGACAGTTTGTAGACTGCCTATTGGATGAAGATGTTATTAAGTCCAAAGAATTTATAATGTCAATTGATGGGACCTTCCAAATCTTTGAACCGCCAAAGAAAAACTACAAAGACAGAGAAGAGCAAATTAAAGCGGCTTTAATTAAACTAGACGAAAAGCGTATATCAATCCATGACTTTCTAAATCAAATGACAAATGATAGCAACAATTTACTTTCTGAAGATTTTTACTTTCAAAATGTAAGCGGCGATTAAGACGAAGAGGATGCAAACCTAGGTGAAGTAGAACCGGATTATTTTAATATTGATAATGGAATTCTACTGTGCATTATATGTTCTCGAAATATCCATCTACAACCTTGTAATCACTTCAAACTGTGTTTGAACTGTTATACAGGAATGTCAGAAAAATATTTAAAGTTTAATAACGCAATTTTTGGCCAATTTGCAGGCAAATTTTTCAAAGTACCACCAAAGTATATTGCTAAACTCTAATTTTCTTAGAATTTATTTCTTAAACGTCGTTGTCCCTTTATAAGTGATTAACATAGGTTACCATATAGGTAACTCAAAATTAAGTAAATGACTATAACTTTATTAAATAAAATAAAATGAAAACAAAATGTTGAAGGTGTTTTAAATGTGTGCATCTATTCCACGGTACATTTTCAGGGGTTCAATTCTGGAAACAGTTAGAAATCTTTATCTGAATGTCTTTATGAATCAAAAGCGAAAAAAGGCTGACTCGGCGTTATTTCACTTTGTCATTGTGAAATAACGCCGAATTTAGGAACTTTGAAATTCGGCGTCATTTCACGGCACCGAACAAGACCCTGAGAGCTTCCCTGGATATTCGCAATCGAAGTTTGGTGCAAACTAAATATGTAGTTATTCAAGTCGATGTTAGCTTCTTGGAATGGACGCATATTCAGAATGATAGGGGAGTAATTTCCATTACATAACTGCAACATGATTGCAATCGTGCAGGTTCCACCATCTGGTGACCGCCTTGTGCCCTTGTGGATGTCGAAGCGTGGAAATCTTCTGCTGCTGACCACCATGTTTGTTCGCGAAACAAAATCGTTGAGCCTAAGTCCGTTACCCGACAGTGTTGCCTATGCATTTCGATCATACTACCAAATATTTCCCCCATCTCAATTTTGGCGTTAAAGTCTCCCAAGCAAATTTTTATGTAATTAGGGACCATTTACTAGCTCAAAAAATGTGACCTCACGTACGAAGCAAAGTGTTGTGGTACACTAAAAACACAATTTTTTCAAATTGTTTAAGCCTTAAACATTTTAAGACACTAAACGCATTTTAAGGCAGATAAGTCTTTACATGCAACCATAAGTTTAAAGGAGACCTAAATTCGTCCAAAAAAACACACACACACAAATAAAATTTACATATCTAAGGCGGATACAGCACTGTTACACATCAATTCTATCTAAGCGCAATTCAATGTAATACAAAACGACTTGCTAGCTTTCTTAAATAATGAAAGCTAATAATGAAGCAATCAACCTTTGGTAATTTATTGGTGATCTTCATTGCCCCACAACTTTATGTTATTAGAACGAAATTATCAAGGATTTATTTGACAGTTAATTGCTCTTTAAAATATAATATTTCTACCTTAAAAGTTTAAAATAGTTGAAATTGCTTTGCCCGTTATTGAAGGAAACTCAAGTCAAAAGGAGTGCAAAAAGAAAAAAAAAATACCAATCCTTAAATGGCTTCTTTAATTGATTAATCATAAACGAAACTGGGTGTTAATGTATAATTTTATTGGGTCCCTTTGAATGCAAAGTTTAAGCCATTAATTTTATGGTATTCCGATTGAGAGTCAAACGATTGTGGCTATTAAAAATGGAATATTCAACGCGAAAGCGAGATAGACATCGGTTGAAGCATACTAATAAAAGTTTCTCCCTGCAGGATTATTTTTTTTTAATTCAATTTAAATGTCCGCTGAATGTTAAATTTGCGGAAATAATGGTGGACTATTAAATTCAATGCATTTAATATGTAGGTAATCAAATGCTTATCACTATTCACCAGATATGATGTTACACACATTCATAAATATCTGGTGTTATTCTGTTGACAATTGAGATTGGACTCATCTTTAAATGCGAATTGGAATGAGAATGGTGGAACGGGATTTTTTATGTAATGGTCGATTCCTGGTGGGAGGGGGTATCCCACAATCCCACTAAAGTTGATGGAATAAAGAACATTCACAATATATGTAGAACCTGACCTCCTTAACAAATTCGCCATACAAAGTTTTTTGCCTCGCCAACATGTTGGAGAAATTTTTTTTTTAACAAAATCGAGTTTTATTTAAAAATTTCTTCAGCAAAAAAAAAAACTTATAACAAAATAAATATTTAGACAATAAAATTCGTAACATTCTATGCATGTAAAGTTTTTAGGCACGTCCACTTATTCGAAATGGCCCTGTGAAATGGCCGCCAATATAATTCGATTTAACGCCTCTTGATTATATCTTGTATCTTATATCTTAGTCTATGTGGACAAGCCGAACATGATTGAATCCTTACAGTATAACATAACAAGCGTAATTCGTGGAATACAGGCCGAAATGCTCGAAAAAAAGGCGCAAAATTGGACATTCCGATTGGACCATTTTAAACGGAGGCGCGGACAACATTTACATGAAGTTGTCTTTAAACCGTAAATGGCAAAAGCCTATTTATCGATTACAATAAAAATTTTAAATATTTGATTTGATAAAAAAACTACGCTTAAAAAACCACTCTTTATATAGCGCCTAGCGCTCTTTATATAGGACATTTAATAAAAACCGTTCGACTAGGTTTTGGTCCTGTTTGCGACGCGCGGGAATACTTTACATGAGCTTAATCAAATATTTATTCCTTAAATCAGATATATATCGGCTTAGAAAGTTCGGAAAATAGCTTAGGCAAGTTGATATCTGAATTTCAGGGTCCATTTTAATAGAAATCTTTTTTTCTTGGTAACGACTATTTAAGCAGGATTTCAAATGATAATATCAGTTAATCCACATGCACTAGTGGCCAATATAATAAGAACAACTCTTCTCATAGTACGTAATACTCCTAAATACAGGACCACCTGTACGTCAGAGCTGTCCAGTAACAAGAACTTACAAGCAAAAAGTGCTACAGTAGTGGGATTAAACATCACCCCAAACCAAGTTATATCGTGAAATATTGGATAGGTATAGCTACAAAAACTACTTAAGAGATATTTTGTAGACCTAATTTAATATGAAAAACAGCTATTTCATTAGACCAGATAAAAGGAAGGATGCCTTAAGAAAAAATTAAAATTTAATACGGCATTAAAGTGATTGCGTATGCGATTGACGTGGTTGTACTGGTATAGGTTATACTGTTTCCGGACGTGATTAGTGAAATCGTGTAAAGGGAGCTGGGTAAGATTAGCGCTTGCGTCGCAAGGTATGGTCTTCGCGTTAACTCAAGCAAAACGAACTGATGCTCTTTACCACTGAAACCAAAATACAAACCTTCAAACTACCCCGTTTGATAACCGCATAGTTTTACGTTACGGATCCGTGAATTGGCCTCCAAGACCATGCGATGTCACGCCGCTTCGCCGGAGTCGCTATTCTACGCCGATATACACGTCATCGAAAATTGGAGCTCCATATTAGACTACGTCCGATCCAGCCACGGCTCCTCTTGGAATTTTTTAAATAAAAAAAATTGTTTAACATAATATTTAGAGAATATTGACCTCAATATTTACAACATTTTGGTCCATGACAGTTAAAAAATCTGTTTTTATGATTTTATTATAAAAAACCAAATTTAATGTCATCCAGCGTGTTTTCTATGTCTATTTGATCGGGAGGGATATGGATAGGGTATATGGATTGATTGATTTCCATATCAATCACTCTCAACTACTTCATACGAAAAAACAAGTGAAAATCAGCATACCTTGTATTTTTATACCATGGTACCGCACCCATAAGTGCTAGAACATAAAGATAGCATTCATAACAGTAGAACATGTCGTCTGCTCAAAGATAAGACTCATCAACCATGAATAAAAGAAAAGCAGATAATTTTATATAAAGACAGGTTTAGATTTCAAAATGCTTACAAAATGTATCCCGTTAAAATTGTAAAAATGTCAATTATGACTCTTTAATTTTTTTTAGTTCAAAAATGGGAATCATTTTATTTAGATATATTCCTAAACAAATCAATTTTTAAATTTTGTGCTTAGTGAGTTTTATCATTGAACCGGCTTGTTTTAGTTCCACCGCATGCGCTAGTTTACCTTAGGATGAAAGGTTCTTTGGTACGTGTGGGTAAACAACGGGTGTGTAAAAAAGAGTTCCCCTCAGTTCCGCCTAAAATGGTGTTTTTTTTAAAAATCGAATAAAACACTCAAATTTGCATCAAATATTAAAAATTTTAATTGTAATTGATAAATAGGACTTTGCCATTTATGTTTTAGAGACAAATTCATGTAAATGTTGTCCGCGGCTCCGTTTCAAATGGTCCATTCGGAAGGTCCAATTTTGCGACACTTTTTCTAGCATTTCGGCCTGTATTCCACGAATTACGCGTGTTATGTTATCCTGTAAGGCTTCAATCGCGTTCTGCCTGTCCACATAGACTAACGACTTTACATAACCCCACAAGAAATAAGCAAGAGGCGTTAAATCGCATGATCTTGGCGGCCAACTCCCAGGGTCATATCCATTGTTTCACGAGCTGTGTGGCATGTGGCACCGTCATGACCATATGTCAACCAAGTTCAACTGGGGCTCGCGTATCATGGCTCGATATCGTTCGCCGTTGACGGTTGAAGCGCTATTGCCCTTTCGCTTGATGTGGCCAAGCTTTTTTGTTTTCGTTCTATTCTCGCAGAAATTTCATTTGAAGGAGCGCAGTATTTTACCGCACAGCACTCACTGCTGCAGAGTATGCATTTTGTCCCTCGAGTTGTAAAACGTAATTTAGTAGGGATATAGGTCTTAGTTCTTGCAAAACATAAGTTCGCCTTTCTTGAAGATGGAACCTGATGGTCCAATCATGGAGAATGGTTTTTTCCAAACATGTTTGGTTGATGGGGTGCATGCACCCCAACAAAACATTAACTCGTTAATTTAAAAGATCGACTTTCAGACTTTCAAGGCTGGTGGTTTGAAAACAACCTCCTTACCCCTTATAACTAAGTCAACCTCTTCTATACTGAGTAGCGATTTTCTTCATTGAATGGACGTGTGTTCTCTTCTATAAAACAAACAATTTGAACTAACGGGTAAATCGGCTTTTGTACCGTCCTCGATCGAACTCCCATATGAATAAATATACAGACAGTCAACTGAGAAGATTTACCTCAAAAAGGCGTAGAACTGTCTGTGACTGTATAAGTTTTTGCATGCAAATCAAATTGAGTCACGCACATAATTGCAGTACTACGCCAAGGAATCCATTTTGGAAAACATTTCATGTAGGTATCATTAAATTCAAACTATTTGACAATTTGACAATCAACAGCATCCTCTGTGGTTCACACGTATTCACAGATAGGAAATTTAAGACAGGTTTTGGCTGCCATTTTAAAAAATGTTTGCACTTTCAAGATGACAGGGAAATACTGAGTTGACTGTCTGGTTAGTTACTCATCAGTGATCGAACTGCAACTCAAACTAGTTCCACTCACAGCAGCGCCAAGGCATTCATATAAGATGGGATTTTGCTCATATTCACAATTCACAATTCACCGAGATACCGTTATGGTGTCTCCTTAATTGCAGTCGGGTCAGTGATGCCCCATTTGAAAAAAAATACATAAGGAAAGGCTACAGTCCGCTGGGGGCGAACAGTATGATACCCTATCCATATCCCTATATGCCCCAAAGAAAAAAGCATTAAGAAGATTTTATTCCATTCTAGTAATTATTTCATTCTATTTAATTATTTGAAAAAAACGCCCCCAAAAAGTGGGCGTGGCCAACAACTTTGTATGGGCGATATGTTGGAAAAAATATAGGGTAAATATCTTGTTAAACATTTTTTTCGGTTTCTATGAAAATTTTCGAACAAAACAGCATTTTTGTAAACTTTATATGACAAACTTATAAAGGGGGGCAGTGCCTACATATCTTGTGAAGGATGTAACACTCTATCTCTCTAACTGTAGCTTTAAAACGGTTTTTATTGTGGGCGTGGCAGTGGGCCTATTATTGGCCCTGGGCCCTGTATTCTAAAAAATTTTACACTTTACCATTTCGGAGCCCTAGGGAATATGTGGTCCAAATTTCAGCTTCCTAGCTTAATTTTAAAGGCCTAAAAATTGCGTACGGACGGACGGACGGACATTGCTAGATAGTCTTAGGATTTGGTCCTGATCATAAATATATATACTTTTATGGGTCTACGACGAATATTAAGGGGTGTTACAAACTATGTGTCAAAATTAATATACCTTTAGGATAGGGTATAAAAAATAAGCTAAAAGAGTGAAAGTGCATTTTCAACCTTCTCTGTTGAAAAAAGGGCATTTCAATTTCTATGGCAATTAAAGGACTATTTTCTTATTTTCATAATTACTGTAGGAATTCTTATAGAAACCTATTTGGGGCACTTTAGCGAAGTTATTAACTTTCCTTAAGATCTGTGCTCACCACAGGCTCTATAAAAGTTTTTTCTTAGGATGTTACGCTAAGGACTTGCAGAAGTTATTACAGTATTCTTAACGAAATTAAACAAATTTCCGAATATTATATGTTTTTCTTATAGTTTTTTTTTATATTACAGTTTTATACATTTTATTTAAATTGAAAATTTACTTAGCCTTGGAATCGAACTCGAGACCATCCGAGTCAAACTCATTAATACAGAGTGAAGAATAAAAACTGATAAGCTGATGCTATTTTATCATTTCAAACATCGTCGATACAGTTATATAGGATGTTACCACCTTAATAGTGACAATAATTTCATCTGATGTGAAAAATTACGTCGGCTTATTAGTAGAAATTTAAAAACTGCACGAATAAGAATTGAATATAAACAAATATAGATATTTTATTACTGGAGCTCTAAAAATATAATTTGGTGAAACTAATTTTTTCCCTGAATTTACTAGAAACTTACAAATGATAACAAAATATAATAAGCATATATCGATTATAAATATATATTTCAGATTTTGTTAAACATATTTGTGTTATATTTCTTTTATTGTACATATCTAAGTCTATAAGAGCTATTTGTGTTCCCCGATATTCTTGTGATGCTTCTACTCACAAACCTTATTGAGAATCATGTGGAATAGCAAGCTTTTATATTTAAGACCTCACCAACTTACTTCGGAAGACTATAGCTTCATTTGTTATATAATAATATCTTATCCCTTTGTACAGCTGGTGAAATTGTTTCTCAAATGTTTTTTTAAAAAACTTTTTCTTAAAGTATATATTGAAAAATAGGAAACATCCGTAAATAAGTCTTATGATAATACAATACAATAGAAATAAAAGTACTAGCTATACATTTTATATGTGGGGATTTGTTTTCAACTTCGAGGGCGTAAAGGGCATTTTTGATACGAGTCGGTGGCACGACAATATGAAAAGACTGGCATCCCTGGGTTGGATTTAAAAAGAAAAACATTTTTAATGAATCTCGTTTTAAACTTCTTTCTTTACTTTCTCCATAGAGAGCCCTACGGTTTTATGTCTTCATTTACTGTCACCTTTTTCCGAATTACGCAAATTTATTCATACTGCGGACTTTTAATCTGGAGTAGCCTAGGGTAGTTCCGATTACTTCTTTGATAATGTTGCGATACTGGGATCATTCATAATCAACTGCGTTTGTGGAAGTAAAGAATTTCTCACTATTTGTGCAATAAAGCAACCAATGTCATAGCTGCAATAAAAGAGTGTGCATCGATTAATTGTCTGAAGATCTATGTTCCTATGTTAATTCTTAGTCTTGGAAACCAGGTCTTTGAAAATTCTCTTTTTATGGAACAAACCATGGTGGAAACCATAGCTCCTTATGCGACAAGGAATCTGGATGGAAGACTGACATGTCGCATGCATTTTCCCCCTGTCTTTTGTTTTAATTCATTTAAGTCCCAACTTAATTCAAGAGCTCTCAGCTCTCAACTTAGTATCGACGTTCGAAGTTCGAAATAAAACCGAAAACAATTCCTAAGAACTTGGCATAATTGAATGAATAATTTTATTTTAATCCAGTAGGATGTTGCCTTGTTGGTATTTGAAAATTTTTGAATTAAAACAAAAGCACAACAAAAAAAAAAAAAAAAAAAACAGCATACAAAATCTTGCCTGACCTATCCTACTAGAAAAATTCTAGACACAATTCTCTCAAAAGTTGATGAGAACTTCTGTTTCTGTTTTGCCTTCGTTCTCCATTCAATTGCATTCAGATTCAGAGGACAACAAAAAACGAAATCATTTTTTTGTTTTTTTTTTATGATTTCCTCCTCTCAAAGCAATTAATGTCCTCGAATTCTATTTCAGTTTTCGCTTTTGTTTTATCCAATTCGAGGCTGGGGATTGAGTCCCTGCAAACCGCCATGGTCGAATGCTGTACCACCCTCTCAGCAATTTAGTCTCGAATCCATTATGCAAATTGGCTCAAAGCAGTGCAGGTCCCGCCTGTCCCGCCTGTATCCCCAGCTAGTTGATACAAATCGCAAATCGGCAAGCCGCACTGATTACGATTTGCTTGAGAGTGGGAGAAATTAAAGAATTTCAATTGTCCCGGGGATTCTATGTATTTTTGTTCTTCGTCTCTTGAATGGCGTGGTCAATAATATCGCAATAGCTTTTCTGTTTTTGGGTGTGGTGTGGTGCGATAGTGTAAGTCGTCTTGGCTAAGTAAGAAAATGATGACAGGACGACCAGTCGCTTCGCAAAGTTAAATATACTTTATTCTATCTTCGAGATTCGAGAGTTTCCGAATGGTCTTCTTTGCCTATTCAAAAGGCAATCAGCATAATTGATTACTGTTTACAGTTGTCGCCGATTTCTGAATGGAAGGGTGTATGGGTATATTTTTCTTGTTTTAATTTCGCCATCCCTTGCTATCGTAGACAATGGCAATGGCAATGGCAATCTAAAACGATTCGAATGCGAAATAATTTTATATCGAACCACATAAATTATATTGCGTCGTGTCAGAGGGCGGGGGGCTAAAGGGGGTGGGGGGCGAAGCTTCTGTTTTGGGATTTGTGCGGTGGTGGCGATGGTGCCCATCCATCGTATTGGTCATCATATTTGAGAGGTGGTCAGCCATGGGTGGTGGTCGGTTCGGGTCGGCTCGGGGATGGTAAATTTATATCCAATCGATTTCTACTTCTCGTAATGTAATTTGATTTGTTACATCGAATTGGATCATCGTTTTATTTGATTTACTGGAATCGTTTTTGGGGAATTGGATTCCCGCAGAAGGATTTCAATTTCAAGACGTACTCGTACGTCGTATATGTGTGTTCCGTGTGTGTGTGTTTGGTTATGTATATAATTGTGCGTTATTGGCATGGCGAAGATATGATTGCTAGATTGTGGACGTTTGTTTGAATTGAACATACAACATTGGTATGTATGTATGAAGTGGCGCTTCTCCTCCATGGTTGCAGCATGGATGATGGTGGTGTTAATTTTCAGTCGATCAATTCGATTCGATATGACAGTGACAGTGACAGTCCGGTCATAATTCAATTCGTACACACATATCAATTGTGTGGAATTACAATGCAGCGATGGGTGAATTGGATTCGGGATTTTGCAATTTAAATACATATTGAAACACAATTCATGTGTTATTTTGACATAAGTTCGTGCGGTAGTTAGGTAGTAATGTTGGGTTTGCTTAATGTTTGGTTGCGTTTCCATGTGCCCTATAGGCGGTCGTGAAGTAGTTTCAGTCAGCGGAGAGGTCGACATGTACATCTTTTTTAATGCTCATACGAATGTAGTTAAACCTTTATCCTTATATCTACATAGTAAGTAAAGATTGAAATAGTTTGTGCTTGAAGGCTGAAGCTATTTCGTGAGAGCACTTACGATAGCAATAGCAAGAAAACAACGACATTGCGACGATGACTATAAGAGTGTCAAGCGATTTCGCGATGGCTCGATCGCCAATGAGTTTTATCGCACGTTTTTGAATCCTCCGTCAAGAACCTCCAATATTTATTGGACCACCGGACCATATATAAGCGTTTTACTGAAGTTAGGGAGAATAAACGCTTTCTAAATTGTTTCCAAATCGGTAGGAGTGAAATATTTCTTGCATCGCTTGGAAAGCCTACGCTTTGCGCAGCGTTCTTAGCGACATCGAATATGTAGGTTGTCATTTATGCACATACCCAGGATGGAAAGACTTTCGCTTTTAGCGATTCAAGTGCAAGAGTATTAAATCCTACTCTACTATTGGTTGAACCCCACTTAAGTATGCCGTCATGGTCGGAATTTTATGAACCTAACATACATTGCCTAGCTACAAGACCGAAGATGAGGGACGTAACCCCGGAAAGGAATATAAGAAGCTAAGGGTACTGTCATTACCGAAGGAATGGGTTGAATTAAAATTGACAGACAGAAAATCATTGATAAAAACTAAAGAAAGAGAGTCGGAGACAAGATAGAGCCCTGGGGAACACCATCTATATGGTCACTTGAGGCCGTCCATTGAAGAGGGGTACCATCAATTCCAAATGCACGCATTTCCGACAAAAGAGCTAGATGCCAAACTCTGTTAAATGTTTTCTTAGTATTAACTGCAACAATCCATTCACCTATTGGTTGAGCGCCGGTTCCAATTTTCGGTTAGACCTGTCATCAAATCAACAGCGGATCTTTTGCGGCGAAAACCGTACTGGCGTTTGTTAACACATTTTCGGGACTTAAGATATTGCATAGTACCCTTTTTTCAAACCGCATTGAAATCGGAGGTTTCGCAAAACTCTTGAAACCTCCATTGAAATCAGGAGGTTTCCCATACATTTTTTAGATTTCCAAACTTCGTTGTTGTATGAGGTTTCGATGAAACCTCCTCAGAGTCTGGTTTTAATGGTGAGGTTGTCAAAGCAAACGCACCTTTTTACACATTCTACAAGTTCCACAAAGCAGTTGTTAAGTGGTTGACAGTTCAACAAGTCAACTGCAAGTCACCTAGAGGACTGTTAATATGTGAGGGAATTGCGAACAAGGGAATAATCGTAAATTCTAACATTTCATTCAGATGACAACTTTTTTTGGTCGCAAATACTCGTGAATCTGATTTGTAAATCTTAGCAGCAAGACGTAAATTTTAAGGTTATGTTCGAACGAATTTTTCAGTCGTGGATTTGTGGATCGCGACTGTATTATGTGGATTGAGAATAAAGTGTTACAGTTCGCGGCAATTGCAGGGCAAATGCTGTTTTCCATCAGCCAAAAGCTTACGCAGTGGTTTTGCCAATGTTGAAGAACAACTCTTCAGAAAGATCGAGAAAATACCACCTGGACCAACGGATTTGTGTATACTAATACTACTATACTATCTTGAAGTACTCTACGCGCTTGAGCTGCAAATTGTGCAGAAAACAGAGATCAATATTATTAATGAACTTTGGAGTATTTTTTGCCTTAACTTTTGATCGCAGGAAAATTAGACACGATTATTACAGTCATTTCTGGTTCGTTTGAACTTTTTTCGGCTATCATCAGGTGAGTTGGCTTTAATCTTACCTCTTTACACTGATAGCCTCTTTACACACCTGAAGTCACACCACGCATTATCTTATCCTATTAGAGAGAAAGCATTTCATACCCATTGCGACGAGTTAAAACTCCCTAAAAAATACGTTTAATCCTTCCAATTTGGCTTTCCCGTATTGACATACCGTTCACGGTGGAGTGGCGAACATAGAGACGAACTTCAGGGTGGGAAGTGGAAAGTGAGGTTAATGTCGGTTCTTTTATAGGTTGGGTCAGGTTGTTTACCCCAGCAAAGATCTTAGCATACCTGCCTATGAAACTGAGTGTAATTTTTTTCGCCGTCGCTCCAAATTTGGGCTTCTACAAGCGAAACAGTAGTGTATTAATTCAGTAGACAATTTCGCTAAGCGATGAATTCACATATACATACGAACTTTACACACAAGTTGCCACTGTACTGAAAAGTCAGGGAAAATGAGGGGACGAAAAATTTCGAAAGCGGTCATGGAAATTTTTGATTTTTTTGATTTTGAAGAATTTATTTTTATTTTAAAATTAAATAAATTAAATATGTAAATATTACTTTAAACTCTGACCACACTTTTGCCCCAAAATAGCCGTTTTTAATTATCAGAAATGATCTACATTGATCTTGAATTTATATGCATTACAAAATTGAATAGGAAACAACATTTTATTTACGATCCATGTTCCTATACGTAAATTGTAAAACAATTGGTAATCTAAAAAGAATTTTGCATTCGAAAATATTTTTATATACTAACAACTGCTAAAAGCTGTTTTTTTTTACAACTCATAAATATAGGAACAGTGAGAGGCAAAGAGTGAGTAAATAACTTCCCCTTAATTGAGAAACTTAGGCACCAACGTTCATTAAGACTCTTGCGGCTCTATGTCTGACTCGGCAAACTGAGCTACTCACTGCAACGCTGCTGACAGTTTGACCCAGGATATTTTTAAGGCCCCTGAAGCGGCTGGCTCTGTGTTGAACCTTAATAATTGGGAGTGGAAGAGGAAAAGGAACTAGCTGAGTGATCAGCCTCGTAAAGAAGGTACACAGACTGAGGTCTCACCAACGGAAGCAAACCTTAGCCGAGAGAAGCGATCCAAGCTCGTTAAGAGATATAACACCCTCAAATTCTTGTGTCTGCGATCTGACTCCATTATGCCGGTGCTTCCACCAGTAAGTATAGTGGTACTGATGGACGGAAATTGGAAGTCGTGGACTCATCCACAAGTATGCGCCGAGAACACACCAATTGTTGGTGCTGCCTGTGCACTTGTAATGAATGATGCACATCCTGTAACCAATACTGGGTGAAAAACAAGTGGATAGAGTTTTGGCGACGCGGACGTATGTGTGCGTCAAAAAGACGAAGTGTTTAATGCAGATCAGCTAAGGTGCTAGTTAACCCTAAAAAGATAAATTTATTTTTTAGTACTGAAAAATAAACATGGGTCTGCGGGGCGCACCATTAAAAAAAAATAATTTTTTTTAAAATTGAGTAGATATTTTTTTTTATTATATCATTTAATTGTTACAATACTTAAAATTAAGTAAAACATAAATAAATAACATACGTTTGTACGAACGTCGTTTAAAAGAAGAAAGCAAAAAAATATAATTTGCGGGCGCCTCAGAGGCCCAGTCTTCTAGGGTTAAGAACCCGTCCTAAAAGTCGATCAAAATGCAAGCCTCGTGCCCTCGAAGCCATAGGAAAACGATAATTTATTACTATTATTATTATTTCTGTGAAATACCATACTACCAAAGCGTTCCTTTACTTTTTCCTAACTTGCATTTTCTGAGAGAATTTAAACGAATTTATACCCACTCTTGTAAAGTCAGGGAAAACTTTGAAATCAGTCAGGGAAATTTATTTTGAAAAACAGTGGCAACTATGTTTTAACAGAACAGTTTTCTTTTTATAGATTAGTAGCAAAAGGAATGATAAATTTATAGATTTATTTGTAAGAAAAAATATATAGGAACGCTCGCACGTCTTCGCTGTTCTGGGATATATCTTTTATGTCAGTGCATTGTTGGGGCGATTACGTGTTGCTTGATATTCACTTTCTGTTCTGGTAATGGAAGTGTTGCAATAAAACAATTATCCTTACTGATATTCGGCCAGAATGTACGAATTTATAAATTGCGTGCAATTGCAATTGCGATTGCAATCACCTTTTACCTTTTCGAAATTGATTGATTTCGATACTCCATCTTGGTTAAATCAACGTTTTCCAATTAAAATTCCCAAAAGTTTACTCTTATCACTTTAATGCAAAATAAACTCTTAAATCCGACACTATCTCCAAATATACAAATTCCAAATTAGTTCATTAAATTTCAATTCTCTGCTCCATTTTTAAACTGTGCCCTAAAGGCTTTCCAACTTGCTTACAAGCTTTTTATTCGACGAGCACGAGAACCTTACTCACTGGGGAATAATATACAAAATAAAAATAGAAACCCAAAATATGTTCCAACCCCATTCGGTTCCATTAAACAAAATTCCTTAATCTGATCACATTTTCTAAATTGTCACACCTACGTCTCTTTATCTTAACCCATAATCGTAACCTTTTCCGTTATAAAACGCCTCCGCTCCGACATGTGATATCTCTGTTGTTAATGAACGAGGGTTTTAAGATTCTCTGATAAATGAATCCCGTGCGAGAGCCCAGTAAAACTTATTGTCCAGGACAAAAAATTCACCCTAACTCGTAGGCAAATACAAAACTTTTCCAAGGAATGTGCCAAGGATTTTTTCAAAAACCAAAAAAAAAAAAATGAATAAAAATAGAAAAGTTTTTCCTTTATTTTTTTCCACCCCAAATGACATTTTTGCTATCAGAAATCCTTTGAATTTATGTGTATTTTTTGGGGACTAGGGAGATATTTTTCGACAGTCGAATGCTTTCTGGCGTAATTATCACTTAATTAAAGCTTCTCTAAAAGTGTCCTTAAATTGCGTAAAGTTTTAGAATGGTTAGAATGGTGGTCATTGCCTACCATTATTGAGATACTGCCACACTGCCATTGGTCAACCGTCAATTGACAGAAGTGCCAATTTAAAAAGGACGAAAATACATAGTGTGCCACTCGTACATGGTCTGTGACAAACAAATGGGCATCTTCTGGTACTTTAAGCAGGATTCAAGTGCTGCTATCCCTGTTTCGTTTGAGTGGAAAATCTTTTCTCCGAGTTAACACACCCATTCAATAAAATCCTTCATCCGCTACTTCCTCCTATGTACGTAGGCATGTATATGTATGCCAATATGTCCTTCTTCCACTTTAGATGCAAATTCAAATAGCAACTGTACTCTAATCCAACCCTTTGGCTAAGGTATCCTCGATATGTGTATCTTCTTCTTGGAACACATATCAATGTACTATACTATATCCTTGTATATTTGCAGATAGCAATCATTCTTTAACTTCTCACACACCCACATACACACATTAGAGTATTTTCAAGAAAATAGCATATAAACAATATGACAAAGAATTCCAGGAAAAAAGTATTTCTTTCCAAACTCTTGGACAGACAAGAGGACGTTCTTATTTTGATGCATGAGCGGCTGTCAAAAAGTCTCGAATGCAATGCACCTTACCTAGTTTTTAAGCACTTTAAAGACACATGTATTCACTGAAGTGGGTTAAAGGAACCAAATAGCCTTAGAGGATGGATACTTTTTGTGGACTTAAAGTGAACAACGCCAAAAAGGGGTTGTCCTTTGCGCTTGGGTATTTTTCTGAAAATTCGTAAATTTTCGTAAACTCTTTAATTTAAGATGAATTGCTATGCCAGCAGCCAAACCATTAAGTTTTGTGCGAGTCTATTGAAACTGAATAGTCGTTCAGACTTGAAAGTGAGGTCTCGGTTGGTTCGTTTGTTAAGTTAAGTAAGTACTTAAAATTGGTGTAGTTGTGAAGTGAAGTATTTATGTATAACGAAAATGAACTGCTAACTTTTATGGATCTTTTAATGAATTCTACGTTTCTGAGAAAACGACCAGGCCAATTGTGCTACGAATTGGTCTTTGTTCACGTCGTCAGCAAGTGGTCAAAAGTTTGGAAGCTGTTGAACTGTCGGCGGATTAGATCTGGGATTTAAAATAGATAATCAAAAGCCCCTATTGCTATTAAGAATTCCTTCCAACATAAATAATTGGGTCAAAAAAAAAAATTAGGACTCATCTTAAAAAGTAACCCAGTCTCGAGGGTATAGGAAAATAAGTTCTGAAGAATAGGAAAGATAGAAAAGCTTACGTAGTTGTTTTGTGGAACTCTTTAGAACTATAGGGGAAATGCCATCTGGACCAGCAGATTTGTGTATTTTAAGATTATGAAGTACTGTTGCCACTGTACGAGTGCGAAAACGGATTGGTCACATAGAATACTCTACGCGCTCGAGTACAGAGGGTGATAAAGCACAATCTGACAGCAATGAGCTAGCTGCAAAATGAGCAGCAAGCAGATTCCCTTTATCAGAAGAGCTGACAGCTGGGATGTCATTGCAAATGAGTGTCGGAATAGATGACGAGGCCGAATTTTTAAATGACCGAAAACTTACTTCTTTAGCCCTGATAGCTTCTTTGCAGCTCGAGTCACACCATGCGTTTTCCTTAGGTTTGATACTCTTTATCCTGTTTGGGATATCGGCAGCGGCATCTACGTCGTTGTCGAGGAAGCACAACGACCAGTTACAGATCCTAAAGAAACCGTTTAAAGCTTCCCAATTGGCTTTCTCGTATTACCATACAGTTCTTTTACTGTTCCAACTTGAATTGTGTGTATTGAAATCGCCCGCAATGACGATTTCAGTCCGAGGATAATGGGTAGTAATTCCGGTGATGGAATCAGACAATATAATGGTGCTAAGTTATACCCAGCCATATTAAAGTCCGTTGGATCAGAATCAATGCTGACCTGTGTTTCACTAAGTGCCAAAACATCTGGTTTATTTTGGGAAACATGGGCGTACAATGAGAAAAGATTGGCTCTTAACCCATGAATATTGCTCACGTCCACTCTAAAACTCCTACACATAACAGAAAACAAACACAAGAAACTCAACTCCGAAGCTAACCAAGTAGGGCCGTGACATGTAGATCCTGGTGTTAGCTTTCCAAAACAAATCACTGTAGGTGTTATGCCCATACAATGAATTGCTTTGGTGTACCAACAAAATCGACACAACGGGACCCGCTATTCGCCAGATACTACCGCAAGAGCACGCATAAACATACGACATTTGCTATAGCCAAACCAAGCAGCAAACGAATGGAAGTAGGACGAGAGAGATTGACCTAACACAATGCACTTTTTTGCTTTTTTAGTATACAATACACAGCACACCACACTGTTTTGCGCGCGAGATCAGGGTTTTTTGTTTTTGCGTACACCGGTCACAGCCGACTATGGCACGCTCGGGTTAGCTGGTTTCTACCAGGCATGTCTAATTTGTTTTTTTTTTATTATTCAGGCGCAATAAAGAAACCTTTGATACCCTTGAAATTAAGTAACAAGCTGTGGGCATTAGGAAAGTGGCGAAAATGATGAGATACCGATGCAAGTTGGTTTTAAATGTCTGTAAAGACAGAAAAACAGGCACTTTCTTCAACAGATCCTTCCAGGAACTGGGATATGCGGACGGTATTGACATCATCAGACGCTCTCCATGTGCCGTGGTAGAGGTTTGCAAGGCTATTGAAAAACAGGCGAAGTAAGTTGGTCTTTAAGTAAGTTGGTCTATAAGTAAGTGAGGACAACACGAAATACATGCTATCAACAAACAAACAAGCATCTGTCCACCGACTCGGACAAAACTTCAAGGTAGTTAAGGAGTTTATCTACCTTGGTGTGAATAACACTCCACGAATGACAACTTGGTGGAGATCTGAAGAAGAATTACCCAAGGAAACCGCTGCTAATTCGGTTTGGCCTAACTTGGTTCAAAACTCCTAACTCGAAGGACAAAGTATATGCTTTATAGAACCCCTATTCTGCCAGTTCTGTTGTATGGCGGCGAGTGCTGGATGGTAAGCAGGAAAGGAGAGTTAATACTGGTCTCCTTTGAAAGAAAAATCTTTTGATGTGCGAGGAGGGCGAATGGAGGAGAAGCTTCAACCGCGAATTCTATGAGCTGTATCAAGATGTGGATGTAGTCCAAAAAGCCAAAACTCGTCCCCTACATTGGCTCGGCCACTTTCAAAGACCAAGCCAATGCGGATTTCAGAGCACTTGGTCTAGATAACTAAAGGCAGCGTGCCCAGGATCGCAGAGGATGGAAGGCCGTGTCTCAGGCAGGGACTCTTCACGCGTCGGGAGCCTGTTAAGTAAAAAGTAAGTAAGCTTTGTATTGCTCGGAAAGGAAACCCTCCGTACTTCTGAATAGAGGCTCAAAGGTGAACCAATGTGATGGTTGGATTGTTGTGGGGAAGGACAAGTGGACATTCTATTTGGGCACTTACTCAAATCATGCGACGCGATGATTCGATCACCTATTAGTTATATCCAGCGTTTTTGTTTAAAGGCCACCGCAGCATATATGAACAGTTTACTCAAGTTTGAGATGAATAAGCGCCTTATATATTACTAGTTGGCCCGTGCTCGCCATGCTTCGCTTTGTTACACTTATTTTTTTCGCGGACAAACTACTTCATTAAAACTCTATTTGGCGGAACAAACGATTTAAAAAAAAAACCAAAGAGATTTTGCGGCCGCCACCGCCCGGAAGAAAAAAAGTCGAATTGAAATGTCAAAGCCGAAAGCGCGAAAGGTGTAACCGCGGCAGCACAGGGATGCTGCTCCCCGGTAGCTCAGTGAGGGATGAGTTCAACGTTTGACTGGTTATAATTGGGGTTGGGTTGAAATTCGTTTTTCGACTCAAGTTGAGGTGATGGTACTCGTAAACTGCGTCGCCCCTTCCCTCATCGAACTTGGCCCTCTACCGTACTCACGGCTCACCTTCGGATAGGCTGCACATCATTTTGTCCCGTAGGCCGTCCGTCCATACTAAGCCTTCCAGCTTACACTCGGGTTTATCTGTAGTGGCTGCATTCCCATGGTTCGAAAGAAGTGCGCCATTGGTTGATGAGGCCATGGCTGCCCTTCCACTTCTTACGACCTTGGGCGTGCGAACCAATAAAAAAAAGGACTAGGTAGGAATGAGAGGGGACAGGAGGGTATTCCTTGTCGTGGTAAATTTTACCTCGACAGCTTGCCTGCCACATTTATGAGATAGTGGTTGATTGATTTTTTATTTACTTTTTTTTTTGTTAGTATAGTGCCTCCCTGTTCATAACTTTTTTTTGTCGTAATCTCAGCACCGAACTTACCGAGAGCATACAACGTACATCAAGATCCACATCCGCAATATTAACAGTCTGTCTTTACTTCTTTTAAAGTTTAACAGGAAACTGTAAGCGTTTAAGGTGAAAGAACTATTTCGCTTCTGCGATCGCTTACTTATGTTCGCCAAAATTTAACTTTCATTCAAAGAAATACATATAGGGCCCGCCATCTAACGTTTTTTTTTTCAACTAGTGTTTATTTCGCGAATGGTAACACTGATTTGACAGATAATTAGTTTTATCCTTCCGCTGAACGAATATGGTTGGGTATACGCTTGAACAACGAACAACTGCAACAACAAGAACAACTTGAACAACAACAAGGAGTGGCCGTTACAGTCAATCGCGATCGTTATCGGGCCATGTTGAACGAATTTTTGTTCACAAAAATTGAAGAGGAGGATATTGGCAACATTTGGTTTCAACAGGACGTCGCTACGTGCCACACAGCCGAAGCTACACTCGATGTTTTGCACCCTGTTTCAAAAAAACAAAAAGTTATTTGGCGGATCCTATACAATAGCCAACTGAATGACACAAATCATATCACATATGTGAGAGATGCGGTACAATGAGATAGAGAGTCTACATCTAGTACCATCCAAAGTCCCCTGGAATTCCTTAATTAGTACTCGTCAATGTTATTTAGATAAGTTCTATCTTGAAGAAGCTTACCCAATGAGCTAGCCGGTTTTAGAAGAAACTGCGGCATTATGGATGAACTGTATATGGAAAAAAAATTACTAAAATCCGTTCAGCGGTTCGCTGTGTAGCTCCAGTCAAATGATAAATTCACTCTGTTTTATAAATATTATAATATTGTTGACATTCCGCTTCATCGAATTCGTGGTCATTGCGACAAAGGCTGTGATTAACGGAATTGCCATTGTAAGTCACGGGTTAGTTTTTAGGTTCGATCAAGTACTCAACGCTGCAGTTTCTGGGTACTGTCATCGGCGGACGAATTTATAAAAGTGTTCTCCAAAGGTACGCATCGGAATTGACCTTTCGCAAAGTAGTCCAACGCACTTTAACGCAAAGCCAATGCATTCAAGTTAAGACAGTCCTGAGAGTCTTGATCTTACTTTTAACAACATGATCCATGACTTTGGAAAGAAAAGACGAAAAAAGGAGAGGCAGAATGCATATTCTCCATATTCTCAGAAAGAGCCCCGAAGAACAATAGGACAGATGGATGGATTTGTCCATGTGCATGAGATCTTGAAGTAGGTATTCTACACGCTATTCATGGATGGCGTAAGGGTAAGTGTGTATAATTGTGATTGGGGAGGTGTGGGTTGAATACCCAACGGTGGTTCCTCGAACCACTACAACGAAAAAGTGGACACAATTAACCATTACCGAGTCTGAGTGCTTCTTGGATTTGGGTTTCCGTTTTTAAAATATTAAATGAAAATGGCAATGGCTCCATGGATTTTAGTCTGTTTATTGAGTTTTGGACACTGGAACACTTTTCTGCCTTCGGAATTCATAAAACCTTATACAGTCGTCTCTCGTTAATTCAAACCTGCGATAATTCCAAACTCTCCAGAATTCGAAGTTATCACGAGTTCCCTAGAAAATTTCTTTATATGTATTTCACTTGCCAATTCAAACAAAAGGATCATCGCTACGTAACAAAACGACGCGTTAATTCGAACTCATAGGCGTCAAACGACAATTCAAAGTTTTTAGATTGCAGAGAGGTACATGTTGATATAAGTTTAAACGTTTTTAGTCGTTACACGAGCATTTGTTCTTGAAATGATTGCGTAGTTTGACAGACACTTCCGTTTAGTTTGTTTAGTTTCAGTTTTTGTTTCTTTTAACTGCTAAAAAAGCCGCACGTATGCGTCTTCGCCGAGAGAAAAACACTAAATGACAGTAGCTATATTTTTCTCATTGGTCATAACCGTCTGATCGCACAACAGATAAATGACGCGAAATTGAAATAATAGGAAAGATGATATTTGACATTTTGTTGAGGCAAGTCATTTCCATGTGATTGTCTTTTTTTCGCTCGTCATTTAATGGCATCAATAATGACGCGCAGTGTCCGCCATTTAATTTTGGGACAAAAATTACGATGATAGTCATTTCGTGTGATCACCATTTTTTCGCAAATTACCAATGACGAATCGAAGCTCTAATGCGACATTTAAATGGTTCGAAAAAATGGCCGTGTAATCGTACCCTAAGACATCTCAAAATTTTGTTGGGAGACCACCAGTATTTTGGTAATAAAGGTTGAAGGTAGAAGAAGTTACAACTAAGATTCTCAGTTAGTTTTTTGACAGAGCCTTTTTCATGCTAGGCCTGTTCACAAATTTCTTCACAAGCATATCAATGATATGAGTTCTCTTTAAAAAGAGAGGAAGTGGTAATTATAGTCACGGCCTCACCAGGATATGGTGTGTCAAAGAGAACCACATCGATAACACTGGTTCGAAGGTTTTTGAATTTCCTTTAATTTTATTTCTTTATTTGAAATTGACATTCAAAGTCAGGAGGGCAAACACAGTTTTCCTATTCAATTATTGAAATTAGTCAAACCTACATTCCGACTATAGAAATGCGACTTTTCATTCTGTTGTCAGTCAACTGTTTAATTTAATCAAATTTATAAGCCGATCAACAAAGTGCCCACTCTATCTGATAATGGGTAGTTTTCATGATGGCCATCTAATAGCGAAGTCTTTGCACAATTTCCATGACATCCCTAATCCCCACCTACTCCCTATCAATTGGCATCAGCTTAGTTGGTATTCAACCAGTTATTTCAGCTAATTGATTTTCTTCGTTATGACAGATAAAATAACAAAGGTGGCAGCATTTATTTTAACGGAGCATCCATTCCTCCAAGCGAACAACGAGGACACCACCACTAGTGGCAGAGAGTAGCTTATAAAGACATTATAGCTGCTGTTAATGACGCACGTAAAGGAAATGTACGCGACGCTTCTTTGAGGCCAATTGCCACTTCATAGTTCCGTTGAATTGAGACCTAACCATGGACATTAACACCGTCATCATCATCATCAATGACCAATCGAGAGCTATGCACAATCGATGTGTCTCTCTCTCTCAAAGAGAGACAGCGACCTCCGACGACGGCTGACTTCTCTTATCATTTTAACGAGTTCATTAATTTACCTTGAAGTCACGTGCCCAATTGAATTCGTGATACAAATTAATGAGGTTAACTCCGGAATGCCACCGTGATGAGGCGTGTGCAGCAGCAGTAGCAGCAGCAGTGGCAGCTGAGCCTTGCCAAAAGTAACCCAAGGCACACAACTTGTCGGAATGTACGCCTTGGGAGGGAACTTCATTTGGAATTTTATTTATGTATTCCATCGTTTTGATCCTTTTCGCTCTGCTCCGTGTGGAATGACTCCAAGATGGAATGGAAAATGGAAAGGAGAAAAAGACCTAATTACCAGCTACAGTTCTCATTAGGATCATTAATCAGGCGAGAGTGTCGTTGTTCGCGTGGGTGAACCGGAAAGTTGGTGCACCAGTCGGTACCTGACAGGCACAACATTTTTCAAGCATAACAACGACGAAGAAGGTGGAGAAGACTGAGCTTATAATTCCCATGTCTTAACTCAGTTAGTTAAGTATAGACAACGAAGTTGCATGCAGAAGGGTGAAAAATGTGCCACTGTCTCGGCAACAGCAACAGCAGCAGCTTGTTGCATTCTAATTAGGCAGAGCTTTGTAATGGTAAGATCTTAACTGAGTTTTTCAATGATTTTTCAATTAGCTGTTGCATAGGAGTAAATAAATAGTTTATACCTTGGAAGTATGAATTAACCGTTTAAGTTTTAAGATGGTTGCGAAGGACAGGGACCATATTAAGTATTTACTACTTGAAGCCATTAGGATGTGTGTGTATTTAACAATATTTATTAACTTGCTTTCATATGTTAATGTAACAAATTGCAAAACCGTTTATAGTTGATACGGACGGATACGGTTTGGTAACTGGTTCAGCTATTTATCTTTCTCGTATACATTAGTATACTAAAGAGAAAGTTATTACGATCATGCGGAAATTTCGAACTCAAACTGAGTATGAGGGATGATATTACGACTATAGAGAAGTCCAAAAAAGTGGGTCCGGCAATGCCTTCCGTCGGTCTGTCTGTCTGTTTGTCCGGACGCCGTATAGCGAAATGGTTGGACGGATTTGCTTCAAAATTCGTATATAAGGTTCATAGGGTTACATCTCGGGGCATCTTTTTATTTTTTGTTTTATCTTCTGAAATAACAGTACCTGCCATACAAATTTTTTTGTGAAAATCACTTATCACTATTTCTCTCGAAAGTGGTTTCAAGGATTTCGGTCTTTTTTTGTACTAAGGATGTTTATGATAGGGTTAAAAATTCTGCATAATCAGTTTTTGGAAAAAAAAAATCGACTAACGGTAATTTATAAAACGGGCAATATCTCAAAAACTAATAAAGGCAACGTTAAAAAAATTCCTATAATTTTTTTATACTATAAATACAAACAAATCTGCGTACTTAGATTTTTTAAATAATTTTTTTTTAAATTTTTTTTCATATAACGATTTTCTTAAATTTAAATTAAATTCGTTTTCTCAAAAACGGCTCTAGCGATTTTGATAATTTTTTGCAATTCGAACAATTATGTTAAAAGTGTCCAATGTGCGAAATTACATCAAAATCGTTTTTGAGAAAATCAAATTTTTTAAAACCTTAAAAGTGATTTAAATAAATTTCTCACCATTAGTTTTCGAATAATTTTGCGCAAAATATGAAGCAGTCGTGCACTGTATTTGTCTTGGGTTTCTGTTGCGGAGCTTTAGGTTTTAGAGCATTGAAAAAAAGTTCTTAATGATCAGTGTTACCGGGGAGGTTTTGTTTTGATCTTTGACATTTGTTTAGGGAATACGTTAAAATGCAGTTACAAAATTGTAATCTATTTTCTTTATGGACAAATATTATTTGCGTTTGTTTTGTTTGTTAGAAATGGCTTTAAATTCATCCAAAGACTTAAGTGCCGAAAAAAATACAAATTGTTGACGCGACAAAAAAACTTCATCAAAATTTGAAAAATAAAACAGTAACTTCGAATCACGTA
This sequence comes from Ferdinandea cuprea, assembly GCA_963576555.1. NCBI lineage: Eukaryota > Metazoa > Arthropoda > Insecta > Diptera > Syrphidae > Ferdinandea > Ferdinandea cuprea. Next base: position 138,745,354 of record OY754958.1, read on the forward strand.
TGTGATACTTTTTCTGGGTAAACGAACAGTTTATAGACTTCTTAACGAAAATAGGCCATAACTCGCCACGAAAGAAGAAAAACCAAACTGATTTAAAAGAAAAGTAGATGATTTCAATAAGGGTGCCATCAGGCAAATTGTGAATCAGTTTTTTTTCAAATAACGAACGAACGGTGTAGGACGCAATGCAAAAATCACTGAAATTACAGGTCTTCTCTGCATACGGTTTTAAAAATTTAACGGGGTTTTTAAAGCGAAGAGTGTTCGTTTGGAAAGAACATCAAAAACATCAAAGACATCATAACATAAAGATAAATTTTTTTTTAATAAAACAATTAAAATGAAAACTTCACTCTAAACAGAAGCATGGTAACCCAACATAATATTCTTTCAAGTTTTTGCTGATTTAAAATCCTTAGTGCAGAAATCCTGTAAGAGCTTTTGTTAGAATAGCACCTTACGGAAAACAAAAGAGTGCGAATGAGAGGCAAACATCCCTATCTTTCCTGTACTGCCAATTTAGGTTGGACAGAGTATAGGTATTTCGGCATATTCTACATATTCTACAATGACTAATAACTGTCGACAGACAAACAAATTATAGATGACAGATGGTAGGTAAAAGATAATATCTGATGGTCAACAGCTGAACGACGACAGCTCAGTTGACAGTCGAGAGTAAGTTGTCAGATGACAGCTAACAGGTGGCAGGTGACAAAATTATATATATGTAAGTCGTTAGTTAGAGGATAGCGTTTACGGGGTTTCAAGCTATCAGACTTTCGGTTGGTTTTATCACACTTATTAATATTAATAAATTTGTATATACATATGTATATTATATCTAAGACGATTGGCTGATGAGTCTTCTAAATTTATGTGAGCACCTCAGAAAGAGTGTGATAAATTCTCTAGATTCAATCAACGGTGTCATCAAAGGTCAATATGGCTGATACTTTACGTGAGCTACTTCGACATATTTGGAGCTAAGGTCACTAGGATTTTCCACACTTGTCAGGGTGTTGAAAAGATATAGTGGCCCAAAATTTTCGTGGAAAAACGCCAGAAAATGCTTTATTTAAAAAAAAAAATGTTTGCGTTTTTAAAATAACTTTAAAATAACCGACCGCTCGTTGCGCAGCGTTTCCCTCTGATTCCCCTGAGTTATGTATTTGTTTAATTACTTTATCACTAACAAACGGTCATGTTTAAATATAAAATAAAATATTTTCTTAGCTTTTTTTCAGAAATAATTGGGTGGGAAATAATGCTATTTTTTCCACACTAGTCTGGTCTAATTCTAGGCTATTCTATTTTATTTCTGGCGTAGTTTCCAAACATTTTCCCAAAATTTTGACTAAATAAAATCTTTTTTGGGCGTGTTTTCCCGCAATTTCCGGGACCATGGCCGATATGTCCTGGGGGTGATTACCGGCAACCTATCCAATGATTTTTTGGATCTTGCCCTCCAGGTTCAGAACTAGTCTGTTCTGAGAGAGACACCAGCCTCGAAACCCCTGTTTTTTAAGATCACAACCAAGAACAATAATGGACTATGATTTGCGTCTGAAACGTACGTACGCTGTATACCCCGAATGCTGCTCAAAAACTGGAATTCGTCCTCATGTTGGGATGCAGATTCATCGTTGAAAACCCACTAAGATCAACAGTCATTGTCTTTAGAGGTTAAGCGATCGCCTAGGTTTCCAAGGCTACGAATCAACAGAGGAGCCTTTTGCTCTTCAGATGGTCGAACCGCCAACCAAATGGACGACTTGCTAATCGATGCATGGCACTCATCTGACATCTTAAACGTTCATACATTGCTAGCGACAAACGTCAGAGCTTCGACTGTCAAACGAAAATAAGCTGCAAACAAGCCCCAAAATTAAATTGACGCCTACCACGATTGAAGTAGCCAGAGTCTACAGAAAGCGCCTGAGCACTCCGCTGTGTGTTCACCCCAAATAGTATCGCAACATCATCAAGGATGTTCCCAAGAACACCGTAGGTTACCAACCACCAGAATAAAATATCTTATTTAGGTCTTGAAGTTAACGAGGATAAAACCAAATCCTGTACCCCTGCTAGGACTAAAGGTAACTGTTGAAAGCAAAAACTGCGAGATAGTTTAGGAGTTTACCTACCTCGGGGTTAACATTAACTCCGCGAACAATAGCTTAGTGAAGATGCAATACCCAAGGAAACCGCTGCTACTTCGATTTGGCAAAACAAATGGGTTTAAAGCTCCAAGTCGAAGGACGGAGCTGAAGCTCTGTAAAACACTGATCCCTCTAGTTCTGCTTGGTAATGGTTCCAAATGCTGGACAATAAGCAGGTTAGGACAACGAAACCCTAACCTCCGTTTCAAAGACCAAGTCATCGCGGATGTCAGAGCGATTTGTCTGAATAACTATAGAAGCAGCGTGCCCGCGACCGTAGAGGATGAAAGGCTGCCGTGCCTCAGGCAGAGACTCTCTATGGGTCGGGAGCCGGTTAAGCAAAAGTAAGTAAAAAATATAAATGAGCATACTCTACCTACATGAGCGGATTGTTTGAGAAAAACAAACAACAAAAGGGAACTAATTCCTCGAATCCTTGATTAAAAGGATTGAAAGACATCAAACAAATAAATCGCTTAGAAGTTATACCATAACTCAAAGACACATTAGTGCTCAGCGCCATCTGTTGGAAAAATAAAAAAGAAGTATGATAAGTCTTTCCTGAGTTCCTTAATTATTCGCATATACCTATCAATCAACTCTTCAGAAGATGTCAAAGCAGTTAAATCGATAAACTTTTGCAATAATTTGATTGCGGGTTTAATTTATAAACCCAAGATCATGGCATTATTATTTCTCTAATCAAAGTGTTACTATGCATAAAAAAGATTGTCAAAAGTCCATAAAATCTAAATGCGTAGAGCCATGCACTTCGACATTTGCGGCCGCCAACATTAATGGTCGGAAATTGAAGGACAATTTTGTGATGCACCTGTCAAAAGTAATCCATAAACAAACCCAAATATCTCACAACGAGGAACTAATCTCGAATCAATTTACCTTTATCTTTAACGATCGGTGTGTCATTATACTAAAGCCATCGATAAATTGTTTGCCAATCTCCTGTTATATTTAGATACTTAATTATCTAAATACCCATCCACACTTGCTTCGCTACCCACATACTTGGTTTTATCAGCTAAAATGCGCGCGCTACTACTATGACAACTTGTTTTTGTATCTGCTTCACTCCAACAACCACGAAAATAGATCTGCTTCAACACAGTAGAGTGGATGCGCAATCATGGTAAACAATTTAAATATTCCATCGACCACGAAATTGGAATCTCCTCTCCACTAGCAAAGATGAGGGAAAAAAATCTATAAAAACCCCAGAATGTGATCACTTCAGGTTTATTCACTCAACAGGTAGTGTGCTTCCGCAATGGCGAAGCTTTTCTTGATATTATTTTGCTTTAGTGCCGGCTGCTTCATTTGGACGGAAGCAAGTCCGTTTTTCTTCAACATTCAAAAGTCATATGTTGCTCAACCGGCTCAAAGAACTACGAGTAAGTATTAGTTGGAGGTTTTATTTTTATTTTTGAGTGTTTAATTGTGTTTTTTTTAGACTCACAGACGTCAGTTACTCAAAGTCAAGATTTTGGGCTTGGCGGCATATTTTCCAAATGGCTAGCACTGTCACAGATCTTCACGGATAAGTTGGCCGCCAAGAGTCCACAGAGACCACGGCCAACGCAGAGGCCCGTTGTTGAAGTTGATTCGAATTATAAGCCAGAAAAGATACCCTCAAGCACAACTGAGTCTCCTGCCGAAGAAAGGGATACGAGTACTAGGAGAACCTCAACTACGGAGAGGTCCACCTCCACCAGTACGGATAGTCCGTCGACAAGTGAATACTCAACAGATGACTCTACAACTAGTTCAACCACGACGTTGCAACCTAGTACTGAGGAAACAGACACTAGTTCTACAACTGAGGAGGACAGTTACAATCCAGGAACAACTTCAACTTCTACAACATGGAATCCCAATACTGATGATTCCTCCACAACCGAAAGTACTTCAACGGATGATTCCTCAATAGATGGGTCCTCAACAGAAGATTCGTCTATCGGTGGGTCCTCAACAGAAGGTTATTCCATAGATGGGTCATCAACAGATGGTTCCTCCATAGATGACTCTTCCGAAGATGATTCATCCCCTGATGGTTCATCCTCCGACGGTTCATCCGCAGATGGTTCCACCACAACAACAACCCTTCGTTCTACAACGCTACACGGTTATGAATACAATCGGCCACCTATTACGACCTACAGGCCAAACAACATATGGACAACGACAACTGCGTCTACCATCGACAACGAAATCGAGACCGACGATGGTTCGGATGCAAATGTAGCTATAAAATCGGGAAGTGCAACAAGCCTGTCCTCTGTGGGGAATAGGTTTTCATCCTCATCGGGTACAGTATTCGGTGCAATATCAGTTGGCGAAGATGATGCAGAATCAGCAGCTGCATCGACATCCGATGGAGAATTCCAAGTTGGTGATGATGTCAACACCAGTGGCATTGACCCACGAGTGTACTACTTTTACTAAGTCTGACCAGATTTGCAGTGCAACCAAACCACAAACCCAAGAAGTAGAAGTAGGTATCTTAATTTTAAGCGAACAGAAACAGGATGGTGACTAAGTATGTGATATGTGATTTTAACAGAAAATATCAAGGTGAAATAAATTTAGATACAAATATGAAATACTCGCAACTTCCGTATTGGCTTTTATTTTTCTTTTATTTTTTTTTTTGGGCGAAAACGAATACTTGTTCTAGTATGCAGCATCGAAGATCGATTTTAACAACAAATAATCGTGTGTTGCTGCGGAGTTTGTTCTTCTGTCAACAATGCTATTTTGGCTATAATGGATGAGATGCTGCGGAAGGCGACCTTTGGAAGAACACATATTCAGGGCAAACTAGTGATAGTTATGTTGAAGTTTTTAAAGAAAAGATGTGGAACAAGTTTTTTTTCATTTTTTTTTGCTCATTATCGAGTAAAGGCGGATTGGATTGAATGAAGTTTTGATTCAGAAGGTTGTGAAGGTGCAGCATTTTAATGGGCTTATGCCACTTAATTGATTGAATTGAAATGTGAGTGGTTCTGCAGTGGAATCATGTGGCAATGGATTGTGTTGAATGGAGGTGATGCCAACGAGGTTCAAGCTATTGTAGGTACTTCATTTGGTACTGGTTACTTGTTTTAAAAAAATCATGGAAGAGAACAGGATTTTCCATTCACTCGATGCTATTGAATAATCTTCTTCTTTATTCGCCCTTCTTGTACATCGGTTACCGCTCGTCACCAGCTGTGCATTGGATCGCTTTATAGAGCTTGCACTTTGTGTATTGCAGTTGGTGTAACAAAAAGTTGATTGTTGTTTGAGTCGAGATTTTGTTTCATAAATAAAAAACCTGTTCCTTCTACTTGTCTCTCTCTCTCTTCACTGTTTCTTTCTAAAGTGTAGACACACAATGTTTGAGGTGTCCATGGGTTCACCAAGGAATGGTGCCGATGTCTAAGTTTTTCTAAATTCGGATATCCGAAGTGAAAGTAAAATCTCGTTCACCTCAAAGCTACGGAAGTGTGTGTTATGAGGATTACAAGCTTGGTTGTGTGTGTTTCTATTGTCCAGTACCCGTTTGGCGATGTCTGCTCGTGTTCTCTAAATGAGGCCGCAGGGTTTTGGATTTTTTGTAAGCAGGCAAAATCTCTCGGATTTGAGGTGATGATGCAATTTGTCAGATACGTTTGCCGTTCAAGTCGAGTTGAGAAGGGGAAGCCCCTCACAAATGTCAGTGGTTTATGGACTACCTACGCAGTTCATTCATTTTCATTTGTCGTTCTACATTTTATTGGGAACTTGATCTTATGCGATGATATTATAGTTCTACAGGTATTATAATTATGGTTTGAGCAATAATTTCGTCTTTTCACCGAGCACTGGTCTCCTAAAACCGGACTTAAAATGCTAAACTTATAATAGAAAGTGTTAAACAAGAAGAAATTTGAGGACTTGGTGAATAAGTCCGAGACTTTAATATGAGCCTGACGTATGTCAGCGGTCCTGATGGCAGATACCTAACGTGAGCTACGTAGACCTATTTAAAACTGAGGTCTTTAAGGAGTTTTCAGGAAAATTCACGGTTCTAAAAATGTAATGATTGGTACCCAACCTGCCGGCCAGAGGTGATACGGTCAAAGACTACTCCGACGGCACAACTGGAAGGTCTTTGACCGTATCACCTCAGGCCGGCAGGTTGGGTACCAAGAGAGAGATCTTCAGTCCAGCCAACTGGACTATGTGGATTACTTAGTCGGTCGCTATCAAAATGCCATTCATCCATTCAATTCATTTAATTCAGGCTGTCAGATTATGAGGCAAGCATTGTGGATAATGTCAGGATAAATATGAGGTTTAATTTTTAATCAATAAATGTAAGAAGTGCAAAAACTAATTAAAAAAGAAAACATTCAAAGATCAAAGTTTTATTACGAAGCTTCTTTATTATACTGCAAATTCTCTGATCTGTAGTCAACATTCACACTTTAAATACTTAGTTACTTCTACTTGAAGGTCTATTGATCTGAAAAGATTTCTTGTCTAAGTCGCTCCTTAACACACTCAGTGATGCCACTTTTTATTATATATTTTCAGCCCTGTTGGCTATTTACCAATTTCAAAAAAAGACGACCACCCATTTAAACTGCTGATACAAGGTGAGGTCTGGAATATTGTGGAATCACAGGGCAAACAAAATTGTTTGCGAAAACCAATTTGTGAAAATGGCGCAGCATTTATTTCCAACATGGAAAGTTATCTTTAGCAGCCGTGCTTATAGCGAGAACACGTTGAAGCTTGTTCAAAGTGTCCCTTTAATAATGGACATGATAAAGTCCACCTTGAGATGCAATATAGATATTTTCTAAGGTATGAGCGAGAAGAAGTGCAACCAAATTCAAGCTATTTGTATCCATAGCCTGGTCTACTGACAGAAATATGTTCCTAGCCCGCTGATAGCAAACGAGGCCGCGCACGAGCGGCAACAAAACAAATTGAGCAAGTGGACAACTATCTTTAAGATAACCGAAGTCGAAATACTCAGAATATTGCTTCGCAGGAGATTTTTTGACAATGCTCAAGGCTAATTACTCACGGGTAATGAACTAAATCTACAAAGGTTGTGGCAGTATTGTGAGGGTCAGATATAGATTTCAGAAGCCACTTTTAACTACGAAGAGGTAACAGGACTACAGTAAACTTATAGAAGTAACAGTCTGAGTTTTCAAAAAAGATGGAAAACATCGGGTCTAGATGGCTCATAATAATTCTAGTTCTTAGTACTACAGACATGAGAAGCTATAAAATGTTTTTACACAGAGGAATTTCAAATTTCAAACTGGTTGGGTAAATTAGGATAGGATTATCCTTTCCTAGGATAAAATGCAGCAATTTCGAATTTGGGGATTTTAAAACTCCTGACTCAGAGATCAATCGTATGCTACCAGTTTCGCTATACTTACTGCGCTGAGTGCTAGAATGACAAACAGGTAAAGAGAGCTCCGTCGAAAGAAAAGTTCTCCTCTCGTCGAGAGGGCAAATCGATGAGAAGGACAACAGCGAACGCTATGGACTCTGCCATGATATCGATCCATTGCAAAAAGTCAAAACAAAAAGTGGACTATATAGGGTTCATCACATTGAGCGATTGAACAGTAGTGCTCCAAACAGGAGACTTTTCAAACGTCAGTCCTCAGTCTTAAAGACCAAGCCATACCGAATTCCAGAGTACCCTAAAAACATCACGGAATATAATTTTAAACAGCTTTATAAATAAAAGCCCTAAAAAGTATCATTGGACAAGTGTTGCGGCTAAAGAATTTCAAAAAGGGGCTTAAAAAGGGGCCCGTGCTCCAAAAAGAGGACCATCCACATAAAATACATACTACTAAAGCACCGAAGAAAAAACAATAAACATCAGCAAAAAAGTATTACTAATTACTTAATAATATAAAACAAAGATTAAATTCGTTTGACTGGACCTGCACAACGAACGGATGAACGGATTTAAAGTAGAAGATTCGTGCATCCAAAAATATTTGATTTTGAGTTTAAAAGACCAAGTAATTTAATAATTAGACTTTGAAACAAAAACAAAATTAACTTCTTTTTCGCCTAATTTTATAGTCCCGCATTCTTAAAGTCCAACACTGTATTTCTAAATGCTCTAAAAAATTAGCAATTTTAGTAACATCTTTACAAACTCTTTCTTTTTAATTTTCTCGTATACATTAGTATACTAAAGAGAAAGTTATTGCGATCGTGCGGAAATTTCGAACTCAAACTGAGTATGAGGGATGATATTACGACTATAGAGAAGCCAAAAAAAAGGAGGTCCGCCAATGCCGTCCGTCGGTCTGTCTGTCTGTTTGTCTGTCCGGGCGCCGTATGGCAAAATGGATCGACGGGATTGCATCAGAGTTCGTATGTAAAGTTCATGGGGTTACATCTCGGTGCATCTTTTTATTTTTTGCACGTATCACTCTTTTTCTTGAATGTGGTTGCAAGGATTTCGGTATTTTTTTGTACTAAGGATGTTCAGGAGGGGATCGAAAATTCTGCATACTCAGTTTTTGGAAAAAAAATCGATTAATGGTAATTTATAAAACGAGCAATATCTCGAAAACTAATAAAGGAAACTTAAAAAAAATGTACAGTTTTTTTTATACTGTAAACTCAAACAAATCTGCGCACTTAGAATTTTTAAATAATTTTTTTTTTAAATTTCTTTATCATATAACGATTTTCTTAAATTTAAATTAAATTCGTTTTCTCAAAAACGGATAGAACAATTTTGATAATATTTTGTATTTCGAACAATTATGTTAAAAGTGTCCAATGTGCTAAATTACATCAAAATCGTTTGTGCCGTTTTTGAGAAAATCTAATTTTCCAAAACCCAAAAAGTGATTTAAATATATTTTCGATTCATTTTGCGGTTAAAAAATGCATTTCATGTACCTAGAAAGTTTCGTATGACGCAGTCGTGCACTTTATTTTTATTGATATGTTAATTGGGCCAGATTTTCAAATCGATCTCGGTGATGTAACGCGGGTGCGTTTATCAACTCTAACATAAAACGGCAGCGCTCAGTACATTTTATTTTTTAATTTTTCGTTCAATAGAGAATAAAATTTAACTTAAATTGAAAAAGGGTCCATTTTGATAATATTTGAAAAAGTGGGTGGCCAGAGGTCCTGAGACTTAAAAATGACCCAAACGGCAACGCTGCATTGGACTAACATTAGAAGCATTGCAAAATGTTTTACTCTCATTAGTTTTGAATATTTTGTTGCCGGCAAATAGTTTGCAATTCATATTTAAAATGTTTTCAACACAATTTTGCTGGTGAAATAAAATAAATGAAGTAATTTTTGTACTACTAGAATAATAATAGAAGTGAATAGAAACCGAATCGAGGTTCATAAAAGTGTTTGCCCTCTTAGAATTGCAGATACTTTTTTATAGTAATTTTTGTAAATTTCCAATACGTTCAGTCCTCTGCCTCATTGTTGTCGAGCTGAAGCTGTGAAAGCAGCCAGGCTTGATGATGCACGATTGCAGGCAAGACAATCGCGTTCTCCAGCAACAGATTTGGTTCGTTCTCAACGGAACGGGTGAGTTTTTAGTTTTGTTCCTCATTTCTAATCCATACAACCGCAATGAGCCACAGCAAAGTTTAAGAGGGTATAGCTAGTAAATGTATAGTTATTTGTTTGCAGTTGTCTCCCTCTCATATGAATGGTTTTTTAACTGTTGAATGTTGTACCGCGTATTTTTAAGAGGAAAACCTGTGTAAGATTAGCCTTAATCGCGGTATAAGCCACTTAAACCCCAAGGCGATTTTGAACCTTAGGGTTCACTCAAATTTGCATTAAATATTCAAAATGTTATAGTAATCGGTAAACAGGCCTTTGCCATTTACGTTTTAAATACAACTTCATGTACATGTTGTCCTCGGCTCCGTTTTAAATTGTCCATCCGGAAGGTCCAATTTTGAGTTACTTTTTCGAGCATTTCGGCCTATATTCCATGAATTACGCGTATTACCTGTAAGGCTTCAATCGTGTTCAGCTTGTCCACATAGACTAACGACCTTACATAACCCCACAAGAAATAATCAAGAGGCGTTAAATCACATGATCTTGGCGGCCAACTTACGGGGCCATTTCCATTGTTTCACGAGCTGTGTGGCATGTGTCACCGTCTTGATAAAACCACATGTCAACCAAGTTCAACTCAGTCAACTCAACTGGGGTAAAAAAAAGTCGCGTAGCATTGCTCGATATCGTTCGCCGTTGACGGTAACGTTTCTTCTACGGTCGTCTTTGAAGAAAAATGGACCGATAATGCCACCAGCCTATAAGCCACACCAAACTGTCGTTTTTTCGGGATGCATCGGTAATTCTTGTATGGCATGTGGCTGTTCATCACTCCAGATGCGACAGTTTTGCTTATTTACGTATCCATTGAGCCAGAAATGAGCCTCATCGCTGAACACAATTTTTCGAAAAAACAGCGGGTTTTCACATTTATGTCTTTCCATGATTAAATGGCAGAGTTTACTGAAAACTTTTCACTCTGACAGATGACGTTTGGACGCCATTACTAACCAGTGCTGCCAACCTGAATAACTTGACTCTTCAAAAATCACTCTTTGTCAAATCGAGAACGAGTCATTCTACAAAATTTAAACATTCAACTGCAAAAGTACACACCCACTGTACTCAGTGGTGAATATTTATGATGAAGCGTCATTATTATTATTAAATTTTTCGCATCTCAAACTAAATCTCACTGGTTATCTGTGTACCAGTCAATCCAAAACACATCCCTAGCTGCTGGTATTCCTAATCAGTCATTCCCCTTGTCGTAATTAAACTTAAATAAATCATCACTCTCACTACCAAACATCAATGCATATTTTATGGCAAGCGCTAATTAGTGTTTTGTATAACAAAACAAAATATGAACTCCCTCCAAAATTGGGCTAATCGATATTTTGCACGTTGCACGTCGTCGCGCGCGGACCAAATGCAATGCAATACCACAATAGCCTTGATAAATTAACATCTGACATATGAAACCCACAAACACATTTTGTCTACTATGCGGTTCGGTTTCTGCGGTAGTAAATGCCAAATGAAATTATTCAGATTAACCAGATAGATACACGTATCAAGAACTGAAACACAATATCTATGTATCTGTTAAAAAAAAAAAAAAACAAACACCTCCCCACCATAAATAAATCTTATATCTCTGACAGAACGTTTGGCTCCATGCCATGCTTTACCTATTTAGCACCCAAAATCTAGAATCACCACAAAAAAAACCCAAGAAATCTACAAGTTGATCATTTGAAATGCAAATATCTAGTTTTACGATCCAACAAACATCTTCACTTTCAACAACACATTGCTCTGCTGTTGTAGTCCGATGAGAAGACAGTCAGGGGACGGTGAGCGGACAGTGAGCTAATGCTAGACATCTTCCGCAATGGATTTCCAAAAGAGGCAAGGTCAGCCGAGTATCTCTGTCCATAGAACAACTTGGCACACGTGAAACACCAGTGAGATACACACGTATTTACCCGAGACGATGGCGGCTTAATGACGAAGAGCTATGATACCATGACGATGGTGGCTTAACCAATTCAGGGAATAATCTGGCTGCTTGATTTTTCAAGTTCAAGTTCAAAGAAAAAGCTATATTTGACCGACTGCTCTCACCCATATGTTTTGATCATTAATTTAAATTTATTTAGCGTAACAGAGATCAAGTGATGAACATAAGTTCCCATGACTAGTGAGCTTACATGTGTAGTGTAACGAAGCTATTTTTACGAGCAATTATGTGGATGAGTTTTAACTAAGTCGAAGTTTCTAAATGCTTTTGTGAATTAATCGTGCAAAAGTTAGTGCGGGAAGTATTTATTTGACACATAGTTAGCACCTTTTTGCCATTGACACTCCTCGAAGTGTTATTCAAATATTTGACCAAGTGGTGATGGAATATTTGCACAGAGGGATATTTTGTAGTTTTTGTACGTAATATGTATATATGCCAAGATTCGCCAAGAAAAAGACTGCAAATATAAAACTGGATCGTTATCTTCAACTAAATTCTGGGGATTTGCTGTATAAGAATAGTAAATACAGGGTGTTTTTTTTTAGAGGTATAGAACTTCGAATTGAAATAAAACACAAGAAATTAATTTTAATGTCCATCGATTTGGCTTTATTGAAAGAATAATTTTATGGCATTAATGTTTAAATATGATTTGATGGGCATGTGGCCGCCGCGGCTGGTTCGAATAAAGACAAGTCTAGAGGTCCAATTTTCAACCACTTTTTCAAGCATTTGTTGCTGTATGTCGGCAATAACGCCACGACAGTTGGCTTCCAAGTCCCCTAACGTTTCTGGTTTATTGGCGTAGGCGAGCGACTTCACATATCCCCAAAGAAAATAATCCAATGGTGTCAAATCACACGATCTTGAGGCCGATTTGACAGGTCCATTCCGCGAAGTTATGCGCTCATCAAATGTTTCCTTCAATAAATCGATTGTGACGTGCGCTGTGTGGCATGTAGCGCCGTCTTGTTGGAACCACATCTCATCCACATTCAACCCAAAATGAGCCTCATCACTGAACAAAATTTTACGGTAAACTTCGCGAACTGAACCATTACTTTCGAAATAAATTTGGACGATTTTGAAGCATAGTTCATTTGTCAACCTGTTCATGATGAAATGGCAAACCAAACTGAACATAAATTACATTAGTTGCCAGATTTGAACTCAAAATGTCAGTTTTATCTCTATTCGAAAAACCAAGCTCTAAAAAAACACCCTGTGTTTATAGATAGCCAGGGCTATTAGCAGTATAAAAACAATTTAAACGAGAATGCTACCGATCGGATTATCTCACCTATTGGTTGGATACTTTAATACTATTTGGGCTTCAACCGATATGCCTCTCCGCTCTTCGTTTCAGAGCCCTTTCCACTTGTGCGCAACATGAGCGGAGATGTTATATCTAAGACTTTTCGAGTAGCATTGGTAAACATTAACATTTTTATGGATCTGATGCTAGTTGACGAATCGGAAACTTCTCAAAGAAAGTAAAATTATAAAAAACCAATCGACCATTTTTAAAATATGACACTGTGTTGCCATTGTGCTTTAGGAGAATTAATTTTGTTCATACCTCGTAGTACCAGAAGTTTGGAAATATCTTGTCAATTTTGGAACCCATTAGGAAAAGGATTAAGCCGAACAACAAAAGTCGTACCCAAATGCTCCGACTAACTCTATATTTACTCAAAAAAAACAAAAATATATTACTACAGGTTGATTTGATACAAAAATAAATGAATGCACGGCAACATTACTTTGCCAGAATGGCTTTCTGCCAACATTTAACTTAACAACTAAATTTGTTTATTGGTGCAGGGATTTAAGAAAGTCTATAGACCTTACGTTAGCTGCCAGACTAAATTTGACTGTCCGGTGTCTTGTATGGCTAGTTCATTCGCTCCTCAGTTGCCTGGAATAGCACTGTGCTCGCACATTGTTTTACCAGTTCAGATTTTATTATTGGCAATTGTAGGGATTCGATCGCTGTTTGTTTGTCTATAAAGATTTCTGCAGTCTTACCATTTATCAGGTCTATAAAGAACCTGCAAGCAAGAAATAGACTAAATTTGTTCGGGACCCGCAAGGCAACATTGAACTCGGGGCATTTTGAGAAAATGCCGTCTGCTGTCTTGGACATATCCGTGTGTTCCGCTATATTATATGGTAATTGTTTAGAATCAAACCTTCGTCCCTTCATGACGGTCTTATATTTTCTTTATACTTGGACAGCCCTATTAATAGAAATCCATTAACTCACGAGCTAACTAAGCGATAACTAAAAATTTCTTATTCATAAAAATTCTGACGTTCAGTAATAACATTTACCCAAATCTATTACTTTTTTATTACAATCAATCAAATTTTCTTTATCTATAGAGTATTTTTCAAATTTAATGTAAACAAATAAATGTTTTTTAGATTTACGAGTGCAATGTGGACAATAAAAATGGAGAATCATACAAAAAAGACGAAAGAGAAGTGAGAAATTTCTGTAGGAATAACAAAAAAAAATGTTTCGTTTGCCTGCTAAACCATCGTTTAATCACCTTCGACGGTGGGTTAAGTTAACTCACAGTTGAAAATTGTTAGTAAGTTTTATTAATAACATTTTACACATAACTCATGACTTAAGGGTAACCCCCCGTTAACTCGTGATTATTAATATAGGTGGTAATGTATTAATAAAGTAATAAATACAAATTAACATTTTCTTGATCATTTCATGTATAACTTTAACAACAAAAAAATTACAATATAGTAATAGAGTAATAGCAATAATAATTATGAAACAAACAAAACCCCCTCCGAAATAATTCCCTGCGTGCGCCCATTCCTAATGTATTGAACATTAAGTCGGCTACATCCAGTCAAGTACTCCGAAACATTGCAATAACTTTACGGAAACTATCTTCACTTTCACTTTTGGTTTTATATAATTTACATTAGGTAGCGAAGTTATATCGCGCCTTTTAAAAAACTGTTATAAATTAGCATTTTTTGTCCGTCCGTTACCAGTTTTTAGGCCTTCGGAATTTAATTTGCTATAGTCAGGAAATTATAGATTGTGCAATCTTTTGATACAGCCACTGCAACTCCCCCAATTTAGAACAAAACCGTTTGAAAGCCAAAATTGACAATGTGAAGCCTTGAGAGCTTCACAGAATATGTGGATAACCTCCTTAACAAATTTGTCGTATTATGTTTTTACCACGCCCACTTTTTGGGGATTTTTTTTTTTCAAAAATGTTGTTAATTTTTATCAATTATGAAATAAAATGTCATCGATAAAGTTTTCAACGCATTTTTCTTGCGAACATATAGGGATGTGGATGATACCCTAACATACTGTTCGCCCTAAGCGCCCTGTAGCCTTTCCATATGTTTTTTCTCTCTCAAAGTCAATCAATATACCCTTCAAATGAGGCAATGGCATGTTTGTCGAATTTTTAAGTGAAAGTTAAACCGATAACAAATTTTTTTCACTTAAATGTTTGCCAAATTTTATCCTAAAACGCGCAATTGGAACAAAATCAAAATATACAGGGGCTTACGAAATACATGCATATGTTCTTCAGAAAAAATATTTCGCGAACACCTGTTCAATATTATCTTGCAACATGCTAAATTTTAAATCGTGTTGTTGTTGGTTTGGCCATATCAGAGTTAGGGTAATATACCTTCCAAGTCAGTATAAAACATTTGATATGAACAAACTTTGGCTAATTAAAATAGTTTGCCTAAGTTGAATAATAACACAATAATTCTTCTCCCCATTTAAACTACGATGTTATGATCAGAAATATAGGGATCAAACCCCTCCCACTTCACTGCATTCCTACTGGTCCGCCTGTGGGTTTGGCCGGTTCGACCTCAAAAAATATCTGCAAATACCTCCCGATTTTGAATCACTTCATCATTGAGGCCAATCCAATGCTAATGTTTCTGCATTTGTGTAATCCAGGAGTTTTTAGGCCTGCCTCTCTTACGCGATTGTAAGGGAACGTTGATTGCCATTGACTTTTTGACGGGGTTCGATCCCTCCATTGAATATGACAATACAAAATGAGCCAGTCGTGCTCCAATTTGATGTGAAGGCTTCCTCGGATCTTGGAACTTCTTATTCGATCAAGCTTTCTTGCTCCTGCCATCATGCGAGGCCGTCAATTTTCCCTCATACTTTTTGTACATTGCTGGACATTGTGAACCGTATGTGAGCGCCGGACGCACAACAATCATATTAATAAAGTAGTAATGTTGGATTAGGAAGGAACTACTACCTAACTCCTTCTCAAATCCTTCAAGAAGAATGAGACCAAAAATTGGGTCATGTACCTGGGCTCTTCAAAATAAATTAAGTGCCTCCTTAGTCCAACTGGACATCCTTTTTGTTAAAAATCAGTCAGTTCCTTACGTCATGCAAAACAAGTAGCTAGGCAGCCAGTTGCAACAAAGCCCTTCCTTCGCAACTAAAATTCCACGAAAGCAGCTGGCTTCTTTCTTCAAACTTTAACAAATAAATTCCTCTCTCATTTAATTCATTGAATAATCGCCAACCTAATTTCGGCTTTTAACTTGCAATTCCATTATCATTCTGAACATTCTCCCCATAAAATGGCACTTCATCTTTCGACTGGACACAGAAAACTTCATCCCGAACAAAACGTCCCCTAACGACAAGATAATGCAATATTATGTAGAGCGTGGTGCGGCGAGCCGACAAAACGTGAAAACTTTTTAATTCGTTTGCCATTCAGCAATTAACTGTAAATGCCATTGTTCTGGTAATTTCGTGGGAGATTTTCAATTCACCACAGGCACACAATAGGCCCAGAGCCCAAAACTTAATCTCGAGCAAACGCTTGTGCTACGCTACGGTGCTACACCCTTGAATTCCTTCTCCATTTAGATGGAATCTGCATGGTCGTAGAATGCGCACCAGGAAATTGAGTGTCAAATCATTGTGCCACATCTCCCAAAAAAAACCTCTCTTTATCACCCTCACTCAAATGGAGATAAAAATAAAAAAGCAATCGGGGGTGTTGTGCTATCACGAGAAGAAAAAAAAATAAGTGTCCTTAGCGCCGCGCCGCGCATATAAAGAAAGCGCCTATCGCCTGCCATCTTCGTCTGTCCCAACGCATGACATTAATCAGGCAGAATGACTTAAGTTGACGTTTTTATGTGCGTTCATGTATTGTGTCAAGACCTAAAACACCACCACGCACCGAATGTCATCTTTGTCGTCGTCTAGGTTAGTCGTTGTGTCGCACTCATTGTCCCCGTCGTCGTCCTTGTCGTCATTATAAGTACCAAGCTGAGTGCTCTTCGGAGAGCATGTGAAATAAAAATAAATTTTACTACGCTGCACGTTAAATAACTTAACGCAGTGTCTCTCTCTCTCACACACACACACTCAGGCATACATTTGCTCTATGTGGGACTGGAAAGGAGGGCAAAGATGAAGGTCACAGCAAATGGCAAACCTACAGCTTCACTCAATCTGCAGTAATTCACTTGGGTCGCCCCCGATAGGCTGAAAGGATATCAAACGCAAATGGCCCATTACAGAAGTTAATTTGATTTTACGTAGTCCTGGGTACTTTGGGTACCGCACTTAATAAGCGAATGCTGTATCTAGGTATGCAATTGACACGAAGATATCCATACCGTTGCGACGAGGTGATGGTAATTAATATTTACTGTATCCCCGAGAACGACATCATGTTTTAGAAATACCATCATCTTGCTCTGCAGAACAAAGCACTAACCTAACCAGGATTGATGTCCACTGCACATTGACTCGCAAGTGCAAGTCAGTGTTCGATAAATTCTCTCTGACACTGAACTTCCTGCTCGAGCGTACAAATAATAAAGAAAACAATTTCCATCCATTAGTTGTTCCATTTCGCACGAGTCAAGCGCTCAATCTAAATTATTCGATTAAATTTTTATATTGGAATGCAACCCCCCGAGTGAACCGCCGCACCGCCACCTCTCATACAGGCATTGCTGGGGATCACTTGCCCGACGACCATGACATCCTTTCTTTGAATCGTTTTTGTTGTTGCTGTTGCGCGTTGTAGTCGTGTCGCACATCAATTATAGTCAGTCAGTTGGATTGTTAGTTCTCTAAGTCAAAGCATCAATGCATAGCCCCTAGCCACCACGTCCGAAGGTAAACTGTTAAATTAAACTGAAATCAAACTGCAATCAATCTAGGAGCGTAGCAACCAACTTGTACAGCGGATGGAGCTCCATGGGAAACCGTGGATGGTATTGTTTTTGTCGTCCTGATTTCCTTTTTTCGCTAATTGTTGACATTGATTGATGGGTAACAGCGAAATGAAAGTCGAAATAGGCTGCCGTTACATATATGTATGTATATAGATTAGGTGGTCAGACGCTTGTATGTGGCGTCATTTCGATGTAAATGTAATTAAATGCTTCTTTTTGCCCGACAATATTCTGCATTTTAATCGACTTGGGGTTAATTATGTCGCATTTTAATTTAGTAGACTAGATGAAGCTTTCACAATTGACTCTTGCGATGCTAGAAGCTAGAAATACGGTTTTAGTACGGTTTTTGGCCTGGAATGTCAGCCATCGATCATAATGTTGACACCTTAAAGAGGGGCGAGTTGCGTAGAGCCATGTTCAGTCCAGTTTCATACAGTTGTGCAGACAGACAGGAAATTTCGCTATTCTTTTAATAGGGCGATTTTTGAAGAGTTACGTTTTTCAGGTTGGCAGCACTGGTTAGTTATGGCGTCCAAACGTCATCTGTCAGAGTGAAAAGTTTTCAGTAAACTCTGCCATTTAATCATAGAAAGACTTACAAACGAGCAACGATTGCAAATTATTAAAATATATTATCAAAATTCGTGCTCTGTGAAAAATGACAAAATCCGCTGTCCTATCGAAAAATTGTGTTCAGCGATGAGGCTCATTTCTCGCTCAACGGCTAAGTAAAGAAGCAAAACTGTCGCATCTGGAGTGATGAACAGTCACATGCCATACAAAAATTACCGATGCATCCCGAAAAAATGACCTCGTATGGTGTGGACTATGAAAGACACGTTACCGTCAACTGCGAACGATATCGAGTCATGGTATGCGACTTTTTTTTGCCCCAGTTGGCTGAGTTGAACTTGGTTGACAAGTGGTTTCATCAAGACGATGTCACATGCCATGTGACAATGTTGAAGGATGAATTTGGTGAGCAGCTTATCTCTCAAAATGACCCTGTGAGTTGAAGCCTTACAGTATAAAATAACACGCGTAATTTGTGGAATACAGGCCGAAATGCTCGAAAAAGTGACGCAAAATTGGACCTTCCGGATGGACCATTTGAAACTGAGCCGCGACAACATTTACATGAAGTTGACTTTTAAACGTAAATGGCAAAGACCTATTTATCGATTACAATAAAAATTTTGAATATTTAATGCAAAGTTTGAGTGTTTTATTCGATTTTTAAGAAAAACTACGCATAAAAAATAACCTTCCCGGTCACGCTATAGATATCCCGCAGAACGATAGCCAGAAAAAGCTTGATTCTCAATTGCTTTAGAAAGACCTTGTTGCTTGTCGCCTCGCAACTTGAGGCTGCGATTTGAAAACTCTCCATGACCGACCATTCGCTCAATGTGCCCGTGCAGTAAAGCTGTGTCTTTTCACCTATTCGCACTCAAGACTAAATGTACGATTACACGTCAATTTTTTCGAGTTATTTAAATGACGTCAGAAAAAATTTCGCATTTGAGTGACATTCAAGCTACGATACGTTGCAAAAAAATGGCGACTACACGAAATGACTATCGTCATTTTTCATTTAGAATTTTCAGTTGGGATGCCATTAAATGACCAGTGAAAAAATTACGAATACATGGTAATGACTTGCCTCCATCAAAATGACAAATTTTCTATTATTTCGATTTCGCATCATTTATCTGTTTTGCGATCAGACGGTAATGGCCAATGAGAATAATAAAAAAAAGCTACTGTCATTTAGTGTTTTTCTCTCGGCAAAGACGCATACATGCGGCAAACAGTATGATACCCTATCCATATCCCTATATGCCCCAAAGAGAAAAGCATTAAGAAGATTTTATTTCATTCTATTAATTGAAAAAACGCCCCCAAAAAGTGGGCGTGGCCGAAAACTTTGTATGGGCGATGGAAAAAATATAGGGTAAATATATTGTAAACATTTTTTTTCGCTTTCTATGAAAATTTTCCAAAAAAAAAGCATTTTAGTAAAAAACACCCACAAACAGGAGGCGTGGCAAAAAACTTTATAGCACAAACTAATAAAGGGGGGTAGTGCCTACATATCTTGTTAAGGTTGTAACACTCTATCTCTCTAACTTTAGCTTATATATAGGGTTTTTCCACGGCTCCTTTTTGGATTATATAAGATATTTTAATTTCGGTGTTTGTTCTTCAAATCTTACTTTCACCTATAATTTGGATGCTGAGTTAAAGAAAAGAGGCTGCTACCACGCTCCCTTAATAGAAAATAAAATATATTTTATTATTTTCCGCTTTTACTCTTAAAAATCAATCCTCATGTAAAAAATCGTAATTTTAAGGATTTTTGTGGGGGTAAAATGTCCTGAGTTTGTGCCTGTAAATAAGGGTGTAATGCCAAAGTTACTAGAGAACTAGGCTAGGCACTACCGTGTACCTTAATAATACTAATTGTATGTAATACTTTTCTTAATAGTAATAAATTCGCGTTCTAACAACACTCATGCACATGAATAAATGAACCAACACGGGCTCATGTGTGTTTTTGTTGTATTTTCAGTGGATGCTGACGGACTCGCCATTAAAATTATTTTGTATTCTAAAATAAAAAAATGCCAATTTTGATCAAGCGGACAAATTTTTCGGTCCATCATCATCGTCCAGATATTGGAAAGTTAACTGTGTTTCAATTTATTGAAGAAATTTTTTATTTAAACCGGTTGAGTTTACAGATTTTGAATTCGCAAGCGCAACGGCTGGTTTCATCACAAACAAGCCTTTAGAAGAAGGGCGACCAAAGGGCAAAGGCCGATTAAAATAAAGTGCATGACTGCGTCAGGCGATGCAAAAAGTTCACATAAATTTATTTAAATCACTGTTAAGGTACTGTTATTTAAAAAGATAAACCAAAACAGAAAAACAAACGCCGCGAGCTGTTAGCAAAAAGCTTTGAAACAATTCCGTAGAACCGTTTCACCACACGGCTCCCGGACAGACATACGGTCAGACAGCCAAACAATGCCGGCATCGAGCCATACTCATTCCTCAATCTCAACAACAAAGAGGACGACTTTAATTTAATACTTAAGCGGTTACGTCAATAAGCAAAATCTTCGTTTCTGGGGCACAAATCCTCGTGTGAAGCACGAAGAGCCATTATTATTCAAAGCCACTGGGGTGCGGCGTTCATGCGGGGGGTGGTAATTTCACCGCATTTTTTTGAGGACGCCATCGGCAACTGGCGAACGCTACAGGGCCACGACAAACGACTTCTACCTGCCGGAATTGGATAGGCGAGGCTTATGGTGAACATGTGGTTTCAAAAGGTTGGGGACACAATCCCGAAAACCGAAATTTCGCAAATCCAAAATCCCGAAAACTAGAAACGAAAAATAGACAGACAGGCACTGGAATATTTGGGGGGACATGCTGTCCTCCTGTAACCCCCCTGAAGTATGTGCGAGATTGGGTCTATGCACAGATTATTTATAACGGTATAAACAAAGTATTTTTAGAAACCGGGAAGTTAGAAGATGGTGTTTTAACAAAAATTGTAGCGAAAGTCATGGAAAATGCGATAAAACGGACACAAATGTGTATCATCAACACTGGCGGCAGCAACTTGATGGTTACCATAATTTCCATTTAACAGAAAGTGTCCAAATAAAGATTTCCATCACTCAAAATTTTTTTTTTTTTTGAGTTTTTACAAATATTGCAGATTTTGTAAATTTGGCATTTTTTCACGTCGCACTTTAAGGTTTTTTAAGAATATATTTTAATTCCAATGCTGAGCTGATCCGCATTGGAATACATAGGTCCGCTATGAGAAAAAAACTAATTAGTCCTTTCTTTGTACAACGAATGATTGAACCTCGGGGAAGGGAAATCAACTTATACCTAGCCTTACATCATCCTCAGCAAAAAGTACCCAGCCCCATGGCGTATGCGTTACCTTATTGCATATAAATGTGAATAAAGTTAAACCAATCCATTTTGGACTCCTTACAATTACCTTGTCCATTGATTGTGTAATAACATACTGATTAAACCAGCAGCGGCGCAATTTAAATTTAATGTTTCCACACCGATGAATATTTGATTTCAATATATGTATTACCATCGATAATAGCATTTCCCGTATGAAATTAACACATTGCCGAACAGATCAATAGCATTGGCATTGCACATGGCACATGGCACATGGCACATGCATCGCGTGCAGCAAGAGCGGTCGCATCCTTGTAGTATATATGCTGAACTATGATTATCGAGAAATATCCCCATGGGCACAAATTTTGAACACAAAATTGCAAATGGTCCCATGAAAATGCCGAAACCAGATAATTAGCAGAGATCTGGTCCGAAACACGAACGCACACAGGCACAAACAGCAGAGAATCGTCTCGTCCTCATCAAGGATGGTGTGCTAAAGCTGGTTGGCGGGTGGTGGCTGCACATCAAGTAACCCGAAATGCATTCAAGTGGTATCTTTAATGACATTCACAATGTCCCAGATATGGTGGTTTTGTGTCCTCATGATCTGCGTCAGACTCGCATAATTGAATGTGAACGAAGCAACGAACCGATGAGCACTTAATGCGTTGCGTCGTCGAAATCGTCAACATTGTTGCGTGTGTGTGTGTGTGTGTATGCCACGACCTGATTGCTGCTTGCTACTGCTGGTAACATAATCGTTTCTCTTCAATAGAAGCTGGCCAATTGTTATTGCCGTCTCGACTGGAATGCAACTGATAAAGGAAAAATTACTTGGCACATGGCACCATCCACTGTCCATGCATCGAGAGTGAATGCCATCCACACCCACATTAACCAGAGCATCGCAATCGCAGTGACCGTTGCAGAGAGGCAAACGCAAGCCATCACCGAAATACCAACATTGTCTAATTTAGTTTGGATCCGATACTGACGGACAGACAATCCACTGTCATTTGCGATAATGTTATCCCCTTTTGCAAAATTTACATATACACCTACACTAGTGGCGTTGATAAACGCTGCCATGCCAACGCAACGATGTGTACGTACAAAGGATGAGTGCCGAAAGAACACTGTTTCAAGCGTATTAACGTGACCACAGGACTTGGGTTAAATATATGCCACAGAATCCTTCTTTCTCCACAGCCCAAGCGTTGTCGCTGTTGCTGTTGTCGCAGTCATGGTCGTAGTCGTCCTGCACTTCTAGTCTAGTTTTATTAAACATGAACTTTTGTGCAAGTTACAAATGTATAGCCAAGCCACCCAAACTAGGAAGGGCACAAGCGGGGAACACAAGCATTTTTGCTCATTTATTGCCATCCGTTTGCGGCAGTAGTAGAGTTGAAAGTTCGGATGCGGACGTTGCCGCCTGTGAAAGCGACTCCAATGAATTGCATCAAAAGAAACTACTGTATTTGTATGAAGAGTTGGAAAAGTTTTAAAACGCTTGATGAATTAGTCCATTTCTAGTTATGATGTGCTTAATCCCTTCCGTTCAGGGTAGAGTTGGCCGCAGTTGGCCATCAGCAATCGGGTGAAACTTCAGAAGGTTGAGGAATTCGAAAGTATGAGGATTCCCCTCTCTCTCTTTGACGTTAAGCATTTCGGCAAATAATGATTCCTTTCTGTTGCCGTGGACTCAAAGTATAGGTTTAGGATCTGTTTTAAGGGCGACGAGGGTAAATTGAGAATGTTTATTTGAGATTCCGGTAAAACTATTTAAGACTTCTGTTCAACTGCTGGTTAGTGTTAACAATGAAAGTTGGTCTTGAAAATTATAATTGAAAACGAACAATTCATGGCAGAGTTATTGTGGAAATAATGTTTCCAATTAAAATAACTTGCCAATTAGATGGGGAGTTTTTTTTTGTTTTTTTTTTAGATAAATACATATCCGGGCTTTTGGGTTTGTTTATGTAATCTAACTGTTGAGCATTGGTTTGATCCAAGTCGACCTCGGACTGTTGCACCACAAAAGTAAGTTAAAATAATTATTTGTGAGGGTTAGCGGTGGAATTTGTTCATTGCACAGATTTTGTCTTAGAATATATGTATGATTATTCATTCACTCACACTACATTTATTAGTACTTGCTTACTTACTTGCTCCCGACCCGTGAAGAGTCGCTGCCTGAGACACGGCAGCCTTCCATTCTCTGCGATCCCGGACATGGTGCTCCCAGTTGTCCACACCAAGATGGCTTGGTCTTTGAAACGGAGGTTCGGTCTTCCTTGCCGTCTTAGCTGGAGCATTATTGTCCATTTGCTCGATGTGGCCGAGCCAGTGTAGTCGACGAGTTTTGGCTTTTCGGACTACATCCACATCTTGGTACAGGCCATAGAGTTCGCGGTTGTATCTTCTCCTCCATTCGCCCTCCTCGCACACAGGACAAAATATCTGTCGAAGGATTTTTCTTTCAAAGGATCCCAGTATTAACTCTCCTTTTCTGCTTATCGTCCAGCACTCTGCGCCGTATTGCAGAACTGGCAGGATAAGGGTTCTGTACAGCATGCACTTTGTCCTTCGGGTCAGGAGTAGCAGCGGTTTCCTAGGGTAATTCTTCGACGGATCTCCTCCATTGTTTAAAAAAAAGCTTTCGAACTCAACATTCGTTGGGGTTTTTTTTTAAGCTTCTGACTCGCCGATGCGATAGGGACTGCAGTCCGCCCTAAAAGATATTTTGTGCTAAATGACAGAAAGTTGCTTAGGTAACTAAAGCTTCTACTTTCCTAGTGTAGCTGAGATCAGTGCTAATGACTTCTCGTAGAAAAGTTGTCATTCTTACGGACGGGCACTATTTTTAGTTTGTGGAGGTTATATCTCAATCTGTGATGGCCGGTTAGGTAACCAATAAGATTTTTTATATAATTTTATATCAGATTGACTCTATAACCTTTTTGGTCTGTCAAAGACCTGGGATTCTTTAGAAGATGCACATGTTGTGTTCCCAGCTTTTTAATATCAAATTAATAGCTGATTTGCTTATTGGACAGATGGGCTCGGGTTCTAAATATATATGGGAATATATCCAAAGCCAATTCGTCTGCTTTTTTATTTCCCTCAATTCCATCGTGTCCGGGAACCCACCAGATTTTGGTCTTGTTCCTGGTACTGAGTGCCTGAAGGGTTTGAAAGCAGTGTAGTACTGATTTGGAGTTAACAATTGGCGAGCTAAGGGCTTTTATAGCTGTTTGACTGTCCGCGAATATATGGATGTTGGCGCCTTTAACACCTGAGGTGTGAATTAGGTTTCCTTAATGGTATGGAGCTTTGCCTGAAATATGCTGGGACTTTTTCCCATGGGTATTGAGACATTTTTATTGATACCAGCTCCCACCCCAGAGTCCATTTTTGAACCATCCGTATACCACATTAGGCCGTTCTGGCAATTACGTGGGTTGTTGCCAACCCATGCTCCTCTGCTTGTGATTTCTGTAGAGAAACCTTTGTTGAAGCATAGTGTTTTTGTGGTTCGATCTGTTTGACTGCGCAGATCATGTCTATTTGGGGATTTCCAATAGCAGTCGTGTTAGTTCGATGGTTTTACTAAATGTTTGCTCTTTCGTTTGTTTCAAACTTGCAGTGTCCTATTAGAGCTTCTATGGCCGCCGTGGGACAGATTTTCATGGCATCCGAGATACCACCGCAATGGGCCTAATTATCATTTATGGAAATTTTGTTAAGATTGAAATTTCGTCTCTTTGTGAAAGGATCTATGACAGCCTTGTTCGGATTGATAGAGAGTTCCTCATTTTTTGGGCTGTTGATGGACTTAACTACCATGATACGTTTGGCCCTAGGGCTTTCTCTAAACCAAATTAATATTTAAACTGAGTATGAGGGATTATACATTTTACGACCATAGAGAAGTCCAAAATTTAGGGCAAGCGTGCTGTAGCAGTGAAAATAGATACCGTTATTGTAGATCACTAAAACAAAGTTGAAATTCTTTTGACTGGACCTACTGGACCTACACAGCAAACGGCTCAACGGATTTTGAAAATATTTTGTTTTGTGTTTGAAAGATCAAGTAATTCAATAAGTCTTTGAACCAAAAATATGTGAACTTCTCCCGTGCCTAATTGAATGAAATTAATTTCAATCTTTAGAGCTTTGAATTACGCATGTTTCAAGTCCAATCTTATACTTCAACGTGCTCTAACAGCTTAGAAATTTAAGTAATATCTTTTTAAAAACTCCTGTTTTTATTAAAACGTTAATTGACCAAGATTTCCATATTGATCTTACTGATGTTTACTTTTTTTAAATTTCTTTCGACTTCTATTCGTGATTTTTAAGAGCACATATAAATACTGTGGCACAGGGTGTGACGTGCACATGAGTAGGACCAAATGCGATGTTTAGGAGACTGATACCTAATAGTTGTCGCAGTTTAGAAGGACTTCTTTCTTGTGAAACGGACAAACGATGCATAGGTTCCATTCATCAGTGGGTGAATCCTCTTTTTCGAGTCATCTCCTATTGCCTCAATTAATTCAGCGGGTAGGAGCAGCGGGCTTTGTAGGATGCAACGTAAATCCATATCTAGTAGAATTTCGAGATTTGAGGGCCATTCCCAAGTGGCTCAGGGCCAAGGGCCAAAACGCAAAACAGAGGCCCAAATGGCCCTATCGGGCACTTTTTTTCAACGCTGGTGTGGATCTTCAGAATGTGTGCACTCAGGCGAAGCAAGGCGAGCACGGGCTAAATATATAAACAAAATCTAAACAAGTACTGGCTTCAATTATCATCTCGTACCAAATTGATCATTATTAAAGTGATATTGATAAATTGATCCAAATCTAGCTGTAGGTACCAAATGTGTTTATTCATCTCTGGTAGTTAAAATCGAATTTACACAAGTTCAAAGAAAGGTTAAACGACTTAAAAATTTAAACATAATTAGTTCACTTTTAGTCCAAATTCGCTAACTAACTAATCTTAGCAATTAAATTAAAATCTATTTGCGACTTCCATGAACTCGTTTCACTTCCTTATCACTTTGTAAGTCAAATTCATTATTGCTCAATTCATTTGTCGTGCTATCTCATTAGAACAATCACTTTTAGTTTCGGTTTCATTTCAAAATTATGCTAAGTCACCTCTAAGTTGCAGCATTAACATAACTTGAATTCATTAAAAATAAAACAAAAATTTGAAATCTAAGTCAAACTCATCCAAAGCAATAAAAAATCTTCTTATACCATTCCACTTGTATCACTTAAAATTTATTTATTCATCCACATGCTAATTAACTAATTAATTTATTATACAATTCGCTTGCTATATGAATAACCAACGTTTTTCGTTGCTGATACAGAGCTAGCGGAAGATGCTGCTGGAGATGAAGAATCAGCCGATGAGGACGCCACAGGCGACGCTGATGATGCCACTGAAACAATTGGAAAACCGACGAACGACTTACGGTATGTAATCACAGAACTTCCACCTGATCCTGCTGCCGATGATGATGATGATGATGGCGATGATGAAGCTGATGCAGTATTACGGGTATCATCATCACTATCGATCCGATTAGCAACACTTCCACTGGATGGCGGCGCCGCAGCTGCGTATCCCGAATTAATATTCACAGTTTTCTGGTAGAGCGGAGCCAAATTTGCACCACCAGTTCCACTGCTGACAGTGGCACTACCTCCAGATCCATACTTAACTTGAAATAAACTGTTCAGGATGCTGTTCCAACTCTGAATCTTGGAAGAAATTGCATTGCCAATTGCATTCGCGAACTGTGGATCTAGAATACAGGAAACGTTTAGTTATATACTATAGATCCTATGCTTTGTGTTGATGTTCAAACCTTTTTGAACATCCACTCGAACTAAACCGAAGGCGTTAATTTGTGTGTGCATAGCCAGCAACACGACCAGAACGGGAAATATCACAAATTTAACCATATTTTATTTTCTTTATCTTCTAAAGTTGCGTCTATACTAAAACCGAACGAGATTGAAATAAACTCTCGGAAGATGTGCGACAAACCTTTTATAGTTTTGTCTAGGTGATAGTTCGCTGTTTTTTCGATATTTCGATACAAGATACAACAGAATCTTTCGAATTTATATTCTGAAGGTTAAACTCGTTGGTGGGACCATTCGATCGACGACGAGTTCGCTAATGACAGTTAGGGGGGCTGCTGCGACACGCGTACCCGCAAACCTCTCATCCAAAGGTTGTGTTTTTTTTATCTATTCACAACAGAAATCAGTGTTTCTTTTTTTTTTCTACTTAATTCTTATTTATCTTGTATTTTGGGGAAACCAAAGATCAAATGCATAACAAGCGACGAGTATTGCCGAATCGTTATGAATGGGAAGCAATTAATAAGTAATTCAAGTGGGAAACATGTTTGGTTTTTGTTGTCTTTTTTCGATACTAAAATTATGTTACTAAAAGCTACACGAAGTAGAGTATATAATTCAAATATTCTAATTAGACAGAAGGGTTCTTAAGTTGCGTTTGACCTTAAAGCGGAGTTACCTCGTTCAAAAAAGCAAACAACAAAATGTTATAGCTGTTCGACTAACTGTTTTTGTAAAATGGAAAATGAAGTTGCAGCTGGTGTCTTTGGACCCAACACCAAAGTCTCGATACCAATGGGAATGTGTCCCACGGATTCATGCCATTCAGATCTGTGCGAATTTAATTCCCCGAAAAGGAATTAAAGGTACCAAAATTCATATCTTCTCGAATAGTCAAGCAGCACTACAGGCACTATCATCCAACGCTGTGAATTCTGTGACAGTGCCGCAAACATAACAAAGTTAAACTCGGATGGGTCCCTGGTCACCAGGGTATTGCAGGCAACCAATCTGCAGATGAGCTGTATCAAAATCTGCGTTTTTAGGACCAGAACCCTATTGTAGAGTCAATTTTGCTAATGCTTTAAGGCTTATTAACGATTGGGAACAACAACTTCGTCTGAACCACTGGTAAAGTATCCCTGGGTTTAAGGCAATCCAAAAGATTAATTTAGCCCTACTCCTGCAAGGAAACTCTACTATTAAGCAAGGAGAATATTAGGAAGCTGGTGGGCTTCCTCATGTTAAGATATCATCTTAACAAAATGAACTTAGCTTGTACCCAGAAACTGAATGTCTAGAGGACGATGAGACTTCTGAACATATCATCTGTGGGTGTCCGGTCCTTCATTGGCTAAGACGACGGATCCTCCAATAAAGAGTTCCATACATCTGCAGAATTCAGAAACTCTGCAACCAAAGACATTGTGGCATTCGCTAGTGAAGTCACTCGTCTCTTAGGCTTACATCGCCTTGAGAGCAAAAAATCTGTGTCTGTGTGCAGCGGCATGTTGGGGCACATGACCAATTGAAATGCAAAGAGTGATGACTTTAACATATTGAGATATTAAGAGATAAAATGGTCAGTGCGTTGAAGTTCTAAGCAAAATGCCTCACCTCCTGCGAATGTCAGGCATATAAGCCGGAAACATTTTGGAGTAATGTCGCATTCAGCGACGAGTCAAAATTCAACCTTTTTGGCTCAGATGTCTCACAAAAATTATGGCGAAAGCAAATCAAAGAGCTACAAGAAAACAACATCACTAAATCAATTCAACACGGTGGTGGCAATGTTATGGGCAATTTAGTTTTTATAGGCGACAAAATGAACATTTTAAAAAACAAAACCTATTTCCAAGTGTTGAGAAGTTGGGATTAAAGGATCAGCAATGGTTGTTTCAGCAGGATAATGACCTGAAATACGCTTCATTTTTGGTCCAAGAATGGCCTTTCGAGAAAAATAGTGATAAGTGATTTTTACAAAAAAATTTGTATGGCAGGTACGGTTATTTCAAAAAATTAAAAGATTCCCCGAGGTGTAACCCCAAGAACCTTACATACGAACTTTGAGGCAAATCCGTCGAACCGTTTCGCCATACGGCGCCCGGACAGACAGACAGACAGACGGACGACATTGGCTGACCCACTTTTTTCGCATTCTCTATAGTCGTAATATCATCCCTCATACTCAGTTTGAGTTCAAAATTTCCGCACGATCGCAATAACTTTCTCTTTAGTATACTAATGTATACGAGAAAGTTAAAAAGTGAGGAAACACAATAAAACCTCCACAGCATCATTAGTGGAAGCCTTACGCACAGAATGGGAAAATATTACCAATCAGGAAGCCTCCAACCTAGTGGTAAGTATGCATCGACGCGTAGAAGCAGTCATAAACGCCAAGGGCCCCTAAAAAGTGTACCCTTTTAAAAGCGTACCAAATAAGAAATTATATTATTCTGATGAAAAGTTATGTTGAAATTAACTTTTGGAAGTTAAAAGTGTGCCAATACTTTTCTGACTCACTGTACATTCAATATTGAGAAACTGTAATTGCCGTACGAAATTGACACTGATAAAACTGTATTTGCCAAACACAATGATTGAAAACCCTAGGCTTTAATAGGCCTAACATTTATATTTTTCACAGATACAATGAAACTAGCAGAAATTTTGGTCAATGAGGCTACAATGAGACTTTTTTAAAGCTGCGGAGATTTTAACAATGATGGAAAGTTGTTTGTATGTATACTTGCGTCTCCATAGACTAGAGTGCTGAGTTAAAGGTGACAAATAGTTATTTTACTGAGTTCAGGACTGAACTGTCTAGGTCTCAGTCATAATAAGCCTCTATTTAAAAATGTGGTAGATTAACAGAAATAAAGTTCACGAAAAAAAAAAATTATTTAAAATATCAAACGTACACAGATTTGATTAACTTAACATCACAAAAAGAAGAGTACAATTTTTCGGAATTCCTTTTATTAGTTTTTGAGATGTTGGCAGTTTTATTCAAATTTTTTGCCAAA
Organism: Ferdinandea cuprea; assembly: GCA_963576555.1. Classification (NCBI taxonomy): domain Eukaryota; kingdom Metazoa; phylum Arthropoda; class Insecta; order Diptera; family Syrphidae; genus Ferdinandea; species Ferdinandea cuprea. The sequence goes on from OY754958.1 coordinate 138,776,234, forward strand.
AACTGGGTACAAACATAGCCCAAAGGTTTGGAACCATTTTCTTTAAAAAATTGTGATAAGTGATTTTCATCAAAAACAATTGTGTTTCAGGTACCGTTATTTCAAACGATAAAGCAATAAATTAAAAAATGCCGCAAGATGTAACCCCAAAAAGCTTACATACAAACTTGGAAGCAAATCCGTCGAACCGTTCGGCCATACGGCGCCCGGACAGACAGACAAACAAACCGGCGGACCCACTTTTTTGGACTTCTCTATTGTTGTAATATCATCCCTCATACTCAGTTTGAGTTCAAAATTTCCGCACGGTCGCAATAACTTTTTATTTAGGTCTAACGAATCACCGAATGCTCGGAAAAAACGAGACTGGCTGCGATTAGGGAGGAAACATCCATCCCCAACCCGATACTTCAGAGGGTGCTAGAATGCCAACAAACTGCTTGGTGATCGCGACACTATAGGCGGAAAAACGCGAAACTCCGTGTGATATAATATATTTTTCTCGCTCGCTACAATCCACCGAAAATGGTTGTTGAAAATTAATGTTAATATTTTCTTCGAACGAAGGAAAACAAAAATATTATAACACTCTCAAGAAAAAAAAAACGTTTATACTTTAAGTGCACTCAGGCACTTCAACGAGAGGAAAGAAAGGAAAGATATATGTAAATGAAATGAAAAAAAGGATACTCAGTGAGAATATCAACTTACCATTCTGTTCTTTTGTAGCAGAATCGTCCTGACTTCGCACAATTGGCTGACACTACCGACTGCTTTGAGCACTAACCACTTAATGACTATTTCAATTAGGGATGCTCATAAAACATCGATATATGGAAACATCGAATCAATCCGTGCATGATATGCTTCAATCCGATGAATTGATGTAACGGGTGATCCAAGTAGAGATACTTTTTTCAATAGCCTTTTTTGACAGATCACGTGTGAGTCGTGTCATGTTATTTTTGTTTAGTATTGTTTGGCATTTCATAATGGAAATACTTTCGCGTGAACAACGTTTACAAATTGTTAAACTTTATTATGAAAATTCACGTTCTGTGAGGAATGTGTTTCGTGCACTTCGCTCAACTTATGGTCAACATAATCGGCCTACTGAGCGTACTATTCGCAACACCATCACCCATTTTGAGACGCAGCATTCATTATTGGATAATATTCGACCGAATAGACCACGTCCAGCACGCTGTGAAGAAAATATAGCGGCCGGAGCTGAGAGTGTACACGAAAACCGTAGAGAGTCGATTCGGCGCCGTTCGCAGCAACTCGGACTGACGTATGGAACGACTTGGCGCATTTTACGTCAAGATCTTAAATTGAAAGCGTTCAAAATACAGCTTGTGCAACAACTGAAGCCGCTCGACCTTCCCAAGCTACATCGCTTCGCTCTATTGGCTCTTGAAAAGTTCCAAGAAGATCCGACGTTTTTGAGGCAAATTTTGGGCCGGTCGATTGGCCACCAAGATCGTGTGATATCACACCGTTAGACTTTTTCCTGTGGGGATATGTAAAGTCAAAAGCTTATGCCGACAAACCCGCTTCGATTCAGGCCTTGGAGGAAAACATCACGCGTGTCATTCGCCAGTTACCAGTCGAAATGCTCGAACGAGTGATCGAAAATTGGACTCAACGGATGGACCATCTGCGACGTAGCAACGGCCAACATTTGATAGACATAATCTTCAAAAAATAAATGCCAAAGAATGTTCTTTCAAATGATAATAAACATTCTCCATTAAATTTGAATTTTCTGTGTTTTTTTCTTTAAAAAAGTAGGGAACCTCGAAATGGATCACCCTTTATTTCATTCGATGTATCGAATAAAAGTATGCTCTGAAGAAGTGCCGAATTTCAAATTAAATTCATTTGATATGCTCTCATCTCCTTCGTTTTGTCAACTTCAATGAGAATGAAGTGACCAGAAGAAATCGTACCGTAATTTATAATAAGCTGTTTTCTCCAACCGAACACATAAATAACAACTTAAATGCGACTTTCGCTCCATCGACACAAAAACACAAACGGTACGGAACTGACTACATGTTCTTATTGGCCTATAAAATGAGAGCAAGGGAAATGTTATTAATAAAAGTACACAAGCTAATTCTAGGAGAAATTAGAAAACGGATGGGTGCTGTTGAACAAATTTCTTAGTTAGCTATCGCTACCTTGTTGGACCTGCGGTTCAAAAAACTTGGGTTGGGCATATGCAATTCAGAAAATTAAAGACCCCCTTAATCAAAATCCAGCTGAATCTGATTCGGATAGTTCCGACAAAATATCTTAAGATTATAACCGTTGGAGCAGCAACCATCACAAACTAGTTCACCGAAACTGGAAGGCGAACTAAAGTAAGGTCACCTGTTGGTCGCCTTAGTAAAAATCCATTGAAAGTATGGTCCGACTACAATCTCCAATTTTCAAAACTTTTTAAAATTGTGTACAAATATTTAACTATTGTAGCCAGTTCCTCAGTTCCTTCAGAAAGACTTTTTTCGAAAGCTGCAAAGGAATTCATAAGGAAGATGATAGATAGCATTTTATTTCATTCTATAAAATTTATAGAAAAAAAAAAATATTTTTTTTTGAAAAAACGCCCCAAAAAAGTGGGCGTGGCCAAAAACTTTGTATGGGCGATATATTGGGAAAAATATTGGCTAAATATATTGTTAAACATTTTTTTTCGATTTCTATGAAAATTTTCAAAGAAAACAGCATTTTAGTGAAAAACGCCCACAAAAAGTAGGCGTGGCAAAAAACTTTATATGACAAATTTATAAAGGTAGGCAGTACCTACATATCTTGTGAAGGTTTTAAAACTTTATCTCTCTAACTTAAGCCTTTTCTAAATTGTGGGCGTGGCAGTGGGCGGATTTAACAACTTTTAACACTTTACCATTTCGGGACCCTAGGGAGTATATGCTCCAAATTTCAGCTTCCTAGCATAACTTTAAAGGCTTCAAAAGTTGATACGGACGGACGGACGGACATTGCTAAATAGTCTTAGGATTTGGTCCTGATCATAAATATATATACTTTTATGGGTCTACGACGAATATTAAGCAAACATGTGTCAAAATTAATATACCCTTAGGATAGGGTATAAAAAACATAGTTTTCTAAAGCTGATTTAAATTTAAAATTTTGTATAATGTCTCATTTTTTAATTCCTATTTTAAGCTCATAAAAAACAATATATGTTCTTAATTGATACATCGAAAACATCGATGTTTTTCATTGATGCATCGTTATACATCGATGTAACATTTCGATGCATTACATCGAATAAAACATCTATGTATTTTTAACTTTCTCGTATACATTAGTATACTAAAGATAAAGTGCGGAAATTTTGAACTCAAACTGAGTATGAGGGATAATATTACGACTATAGAGAAGTCAAAAAAAGTGGTTCCGACAATGCCGTCCGTCTGTCTGTCTGTCCGGGCGCCGTATTGCGAAACGGTTCGACGGATTTCCTTTAAAGTTCGTATATAAGGTTCTTGGGGTTACATCTCGGGGCTTCTTTTTATTTTTTGCTTTATCTTTTCAAGTAACGGTACCTGCCATACAAATTTTTTTGTGAAAATCACTTATCACTATTTTTCCAAAAGGATTTCGGTTTTTTTTTGTTCTAAGGATGGTTGGGATGGGTTAACAAATTTTGCTCACTCAGTTTTTGGGAAAATAATCGATTAAGGGTAATTTATAAAACGGGGAATGTCTCAAAAATTAATAAAGGGAACTTAAATAAAATTTACAGTTTTGTAATACTACAAACTCGAACAAATCTGCATACTTAGATTTTTTAAATAATTTTTTTCATATAGCGATTTTCTTAAATTTAAATCAAATTCGTTTTCTCAAAAACGGCTCAAACGATTTTGATAATTTTTTGTATTTCAAACAATTATATTAAAAGTGTCCAATGTACGAAATTACATCAAAATCGTAGGTGCCGTTTTTGAGAAAATAATTTTTTTTTAAAACCTAAAAAGTGATTTAAATAAATTTCTCACCATTAATTTTCGATTCATTTTGCGACTCAAAAACGCATCTAATGTACCGAGGAAGTTTCGTATGACGCAGTCGTGCACTTTATTCACTATTTCACTAATATCAGTCAGTCGTGTCCTTCTTGGCTTAGCAAAAATTAGCCCTACACCCGCGCCATCTATACCGAAACCGTTGGTAGCGCGCAAAAAAAACAAAATACATGCAGGTGCAATAGGTATATTGCGAGTGTTTGGACAAAATAAAACAATAAATCAAATTATCTCAGGATATGCGAGTTTGTCGACCACACGTCTTTGGCGAAGAAATGTCGTTAACCAAAGAATTATACAAAAATAGAAGCGCGTAGCTGAGAAAACAACTTTCGTGTTTGAAACTTCAGTCGATATCGGTTGATCATATTCTGGGTATTATACAGTGACGCATGGCACCAAGATTTCTACGGTAGACATAACGATTTTAAATCTTAATCGCGCAATAAGAACAAGAGTACCTACCGCATAGGGCGATCTGGAGACATCCATTAAAAATGTTAAAAGTGGAAAGGATATTATAGGAGAAGAAGTTTTAAAAATAAAATATCTCAACCAAACAAACTCCAGTATCCGAATTAAATCTAACTCAATTTACATAAAATTGGCTAGCAGCATGAATATTGCTAAATCAATTTGCATTCAGGGATACAAGAACCATGCAACCGGGCGCAAGCTAAACCTAAACACTACCAAACCAAAGCCAATAGGGATATATACAGAATATGAATGTGGGTCTGATTATTATCAATAGATTAATTGCTCGACCTTTTAGCAGTTTAGAATTTGAATAATCTGAAAATAAGAGTTATTTATGTGGTGTTTAGCGAGGAGAGACAGAGCACAGAGAAAAGATGAGTGCAGGCAAGACGGAAATGCGTTTTGGATCATTAACAAATTTTTCTTTAAGTTTTTATTATAAGCTTTGTGTTTTTTATGGGTAGACTGTGTCTAAAATGTCTCTATGACGCACCGTCACTGGTAGGGGAAACAAATTGCAATTATTTAAGTCTTACAATTGTAATCTCTCAAAAGTGCTCTCATAGTCCATCATTTCCGAGTCGCTTTACTACTAACGGGTGATCCAAGTAGAGATACTTTTTTCAATAGCCTTTTTTGACAGATCACGTGTGAGTCGTGTCATGTTATTTTTGTTTAGTATTGTTTGGCATTTCATAATGGAAATACTTACGCGTGAACAACGTTTACAAATTGTTAAACTTTATTATGAAAATTCACGTTCTGTGAGGAATGTGTTTCGTGCACTTCGCTCAACTTATGGTCAACATAATCGGCCTACTGAGCGTACTATTCGCAACACCATCACCCATTTTGAGACGCAGCATTCATTATTGGATAATATTCGACCGAATAGACCACGTCCAGCACGCTGTGAAGAAAATATAGCGGCCGGAGCTGAGAGTGTACACGAAAACCGTAGAGAGTCGATTCGGCGCCGTTCGCAGCAACTCGGACTGACGTATGGAACGACTTGGCGCATTTTACGTCAAGATCTTAAATTGAAAGCGTACAAAATACAGCTTGTGCAACAACTGAAGCCGCTCGACCTTCCCAAGCGACATCGCTTCGCTCTATGGGCTCTTGAAAAGTTCCAAGAAGATCCGACGTTTTCGAGGCAAATTTTGTTTAGCGATGAGGCCCATTTCTGGCTCAATGGGTATGTAAACAAACAAAATTGCCGCCGAATGTTTAGATTGCACTATTCTCTCTGTAAGACATGTTGAGGACTCAAAAACCACTCCAGTACCTAGTCCAGTAACAATTACGCATTATCAAATGTGATGAATGGAAACAACAGACGCGTCTTTTTTTAAAAAGTTGCAAGAGTGGCCCTATACTATAGGCAGTTTAGAATTTGAATAATCTGAAAATAAGAGTTATTTATGTGGTGTTTAGCGAGGAGAGACAGAGCACAGAGAAAAGATGAGTGCAGGCAAGACGGAAATGCGTTTTGGATCATTAACAAATTTTTCTTTAAGTTTTTATTATAAGCTTTGTGTTTTTTATGGGTAGACTGTGTCTAAAATGTCTCTATGACGCACCGTCACTGGTAGGGGAAACAAATTGCAATTATTTAAGTCTTACAATTGTAATCTCTCAAAAGTGCTCTCATAGTCCATCATTTCCGAGTCGCTTTACTACTAACGGGTGATCCAAGTAGAGATACTTTTTTCAATAGCCTTTTTTGACAGATCACGTGTGAGTCGTGTCATGTTATTTTTGTTTAGTATTGTTTGGCATTTCATAATGGAAATACTTACGCGTGAACAACGTTTACAAATTGTTAAACTTTATTATGAAAATTCACGTTCTGTGAGGAATGTGTTTCGTGCACTTCGCTCAACTTATGGTCAACATAATCGGCCTACTGAGCGTACTATTCGCAACACCATCACCCATTTTGAGACGCAGCATTCATTATTGAATAATATTCGACCGAATAGACCACGTCCAGCACGCTGTGAAGAAAATATAGCGGCCGGAGCTGAGAGTGTACACGAAAACCGTAGAGAGTCGATTCGGCGCCGTTCGCAGCAACTCGGACTGACGTATGGAACGACTTGGCGCATTTTACGTCAAGATCTTAAATTGAAAGCGTTCAAAATACAGCTTGTGCAACAACTGAAGCCGCTCGACCTTCCCAAGCTACATCGCTTCGCTCTATTGGCTCTTGAAAAGTTCCAAGAAGATCCGACGTTTTCGAGGCAAATTTTGGGCCGGTCGATTGGCCACCAAGATCGTGTGATATCACACCGTTAGACTTTTTCCTGTGGGGATATGTAAAGTCAAAAGCTTATGCCGACAAACCCGCTTCGATTCAGGCCTTGGAGGAAAACATCACGCGTGTCATTCGCCAGTTCCCAGTCGAAATGCTCGAACGAGTGATCGAAAATTGGACTCAACGGATGGACCATCTGCGACGTAGCAACGGCCAACATTTGATAGACATAATCTTCAAAAAATAAATGCCAAAGAATGTTCTTTCAAATGATAATAAACATTCTCCATTAAATTTTAATTTTCTGTGTTTTTTTCCTTAAAAAAGTAGGGAACCTCGAAATGGATCACCCTTTAGTAAGGCCTTTAGTAAAACCTTATTTAAATTGACTTTGGTCTCCTGCCCTAACTATAGACTTAAATTGCTCTACCTTTATCCTTTTCACTTTCAACCTTAGTACAAAAAAATTATTTATCCTTTGAAAAATATGTCGTTCGCCTCGTTCCTGCATAAAAACCAACACCAAGCGGAAGGTCGTATTTTGAAATTGGTTTTATGTGCAGTATCCCTCTCAATCTTTTGAGCCTTCATCATCTCCCGTCACCGTCCTATTTACTAAACAGAGCACCTAATAGTACTACATGCTGCAAATATTTAACTACTCCATCTTCCGAAGGCATTTCAACAATCCCAGCATCCTATCTGCAGCAGTAGCAGCATTTGTGTTGTCAAAAATTGCTAAAAGTGATAAATGATTGCCCTGAAACTGGATTCCGCACCTTTAGACCAAGGACGAGCCCCTGTCACCCATCATATTTGATTACATACTATGCGCAACTCTCCTATACATTTGCAGCGCCAAAACTCACTCACTCACTCCGGGAGCAACCCTTGCTATAAGACCCCCATCATTCGTCCGCAGTTCATTCGCATGCAAACGAAGTGTGAGTAGCAATTTCGAATTTCGAATGACGAACGACACATCAGCAGCCACCACACCACCTCTATCTCCTGTGCCCATGTGTGTTTCATTAAGACGTCGGCATTTGTACATGACAGGACCCAGAACTAGGCCATGACAATACAGTAGGTATACACTTTCATCGTCCATCGGGTATGTAATTGAATTTTGGTAGAACCATGCATTCATGAGACCCAAAATCATCAACTGCATTATGGCTGCTGTAACAAAATAATACAAAAAAAAAAAAACTCAAATTGGTTCGTGAACGCTGCAAAGGAAGTGATATGATTTATTGAGTCCTTTTGTAATTATGTACGTATCCAACTTTCAATAAGTGCACCATGGAGCTACCCGTGGATAGTCATAGACTGTCAGAGGCCATCAATGTGGATTTGATAAAGATAATTACGTAGCTGATGCAAGTCAGCAGGAAAATTTTAGCCGGAAATTGGCCATCAGCATTGACCATCGAGTGGTAGTCGCAATATGACAATGTAATTGCAGCGATTATGTCTAAGTGAAATTTTCAGTTATCTCGTTGGTAATTGCTGTTGCAGCTCCGGCTATAAGCGGGTTAAATTTTATTTAATTTATTTCGCGTAGATATGGGAATTGCGCGAGAAAAAAATCACATTAACGGCGAATGGATACCGCTTTGGATCATATTTAATGGCTCTTTTGTTTATTTCAGAATAAATCCAAATAAAAAATCCAGTTTCCCTGGCTATATTTTTCAGGAGCCGCCCCCAACAATGAAGAAGTGACCCACAAACTGTCGAAGAAGTTGAGAAAGCGGTCAAGAACTCCAAGAAGAGAAAAGCGGAGTGAGTTCTGGAAAAAGATGGGAGACATCCGGCTCAGATGGCTTATGATTCTTATCTCCAAACTCATGAGAGGTGATCCAATGCCCAATCAGTGGAGGGAAAGGTAACTTCTTCCTTTGCACAAAGGAAAGGGAGATACGCTAAACTGTTCAATCGAGCTGATGTCATACAACATGAAGATCGTTGAGAAGGTATTAGATGGTCGCCTTAGACAAATAATACGGCTGTCTGATGACCAGTGCGGGATTGTCGCAGGTAAACCAACCACAGATGCTATCTAAGGAGCCATGATAACCTACTATTTTGTTCCCGAATTGGATGGCATGAATGTGGATGAGATGTGGTTCCAACAAGACGGGGCTACATGCCACACAGCGCACATCACAATCGATTTATTGAAGGAAACATTCGATGAGCGCATAATTTCACGAAATGGACCTGTCAATGGGCCACCAAGATCGTGTGATTTGACACCATTGGATTATTTTCTTTGGGGATATGTGAAGTCGCTCACCTACGCCAACAAACCAAAAATGTTAGGGGACTTTAAGGCCAACATTCGTGGCGTTATTGCCGATATACAGCCCCAAAAGCTTGAAAAAGTGGTTGAAAATTGGACCTCTAGACTTGTCTTTATTTGAACCAGCCGCGGCGGCCACATGTTATCATTAATGGCATAAACTTATCCTTCCAATAAAGCCAAACTGATGGACATTAAAACGATTTTCTTGTCTTTTATTTTAATTTGAAGTTCTATACCCCTAAAAACAACACCCTGTATAAGAACCATAATGGGAAGCATCGTGATTCTATTTGATTTTGATAAAGCATTTGATAGACATCGAAGAGATGATAGGGGTAGTGCTAAGGCAACGAGGAGTTCCTGAAACCTACGTACAGATGAAGGCAAAAGTCAGATATGCCGCAGGAGTCACCGATGAATTTCCAATAAAACCGGTGTTCACCAGGGAAGTGATTTAAGTCCTTTGCTCTTTATTGCGGTTCTAGATTATCAGCTTGAGGAAAAGGTGACGGACCCTAAAGTACATCAGTTATTCTTTGCTGACGATGGAGCCATCATAAGTGATGATCAGACTTCCTTTCAATGAGCACTTGATGTTTGGGTAGATGCTTTAGAGGGGAATGGGTATCGTATTAGCCAAAAAGACAGAGTATCTGTACTGCCTATTCTCTGACCCAAGCCAACCCATTCCAGACTTCCAAATTTATTTGAATGGGGTGGTGGTTCCCAAGTGTGAAAAGTACAAATATTTGGGATCAATGATCAACAGCGAAGCAACCGTTGATGACGACATAGTATCTAGGGTGGATGAAGTGGCAGGAAAACTCTGCCATCTTCTTTGACCGAAAAATGTCCCTTAAGCTGAAAGGTAGGCTCTACACCGCAGTTGTACGTCCGGCGCTCACATGCGATTCACAATGCTGGACAATGTACAAAAAGTATGAGGGCAAGTTGACAGCAGCTGAAATGAATATGCTTCGCATAACAGCAGGAGTAACAGAGCTTGATTGAATTAGAAGTTCCAGAATCCGAGGAAGCCTTCACGTCAAAGAACCCATATCGAGCACAACCGACTCATGTTCAAAGGAGTAATCGAACCCCGTCAAAAGGCAATGCTCCCTTACAATGGCGTAAGAGAGGCAGGCCTAAAAACTCCTGGATCACACAAATGCAGAAACAGCAGCATATATTTGATAGACCTCAATGATGAAGTGATCCAAAATCGGGATGCCTGCGGATATTTTTTGAGGTTGAACCGGCAAACCCTACAGGCGGACCAGTAGGAATGCAGTGAAGTGGAAAAGTTATAATCCCTGTAATCCTGATCACAATCTCGTCGTTAAATGGAGAGAAGAAGAAGAATAAATCCAAATGAGATTCATGGATTCATCCTCTCTGGAAGGGAACTGCCTTTATTCTGCCAATACATTACGTGTTTAGAGGGTCGGGCAGTACTTGGATTTCTGTGAATTTTGACTCTGATCCTGATGCTATAACCAAACAGATACTAACACTTAACCACAAAATCTTAATCAAACAAACAAATTATCACAATTGAACAAATGAACGATCCTGGCCTTAAAAATCCAACTCACGTAGCAAATATTCTCTCTGTCTCTCAAAAAAAAAAAAAACATAGAACGACACAATCTCTCTATATCAAAGTATCTCAATCATTGTATCTAATTCTCTTTGCCTCGACAATAAGATACCATCCATTGTCCATTGAAAGCTCTCGTATTAACATAATTTTGTATGAAATGGAAATTGGTTTACCATAACCTTGCCAAAGCAATTTTAGAAAAAGAAATAGATGAACCCCAAAACGGAACACCAGCCAGCATTGACTTGTCGGCACCCAGGTCTCTAATCCCGACGATTGTTTGACTATGATTACGAATGGAGGCGGCATGCAGCAGGAAACATATGGATGGATATCGAATTTGGAAACGACACAGTGCCTATTCCGCCCTTAGTTCAAACCTCTGGATACGTGACTGAAAGTTCAAATCAGAGAAACGTAGCACATCCCCCACCTCTCTGATACGTCCTTGCGCCTCTAGTGAGAAACATCGTTCTCTGATCCGAATCTGATGAAGGCATTTGCAGCATGATTGCAAATGGAAGTACTACTCTACATGATACTTTCTATGAATAGAGGAGGTCCTTCCTTCCGTCCTTGTATGGGCATGGGTGGTAGTAGCTACATAAATATCTCCTAGGGAATCCATATAGAACGAGGACAATAACAAAAAAAAAAAAAACAAACTATAATCAAGAACACATCCACATGACTTCTTTATTAATGGCGAGGAAAGTTGCCCACTCGCGCCAGAGCAGATTCAGCAGTAAGTGAATTAAGTTAAATTTTATTTATGAAATTGTTTATGACAATTACGGAGCTTAAAATTAATTGCTGCATTCTTGCATTGCCAGCAAAAGCCAGCAGCAGGCGGCGGAACCATAAAATATTTAATGGCTGGGCGACGCTGCTCAGGCTCAGCTCTCGAATGGAACGGGTGATATAAATGACTGTGCGTGTCATATGGCGCGTGTATTTCTGGACAATTTGTTATTGTTGTTTTTTTTTTGTTTGTGTTCTCGATTTTGTTTTATGTCAAATTTCATAAATGTGGGAGGAGTTTTTCAATTTTTTCGCCAGCGCGTTGACAGCGTGCGATTGGTAACAAAAAATGGTATGAAGCTTCGTTATGACTTATGAAGGCAATTTAAATTGATGCAATTAGCAGTGGCGATAGGCTGGCAAAATTTCAAATATAAAACTTTTCCTTGTTCTACACTTTATTACCCAAGGTTGGGAGACTTGGTTTAAGTTTATTTAATCCATTTAGCCATTTTAAGGGTCATTCAGGCTAACCTAGGTAACCTCTCTCTTATGGATCATGGTCCTAAATAAAATTCTGTTGGGGCTTGAGAGAGACGGAGCCAAAGTGGGGGCTTACGCGGATGACGTAGTTGTACTGTTATCGGGAATGGTTCCCAACGTGATAAGTGAAATCATGGAAAAAGCCTTGAGAGAGATATCACTTGGGCTCTTCTCCACCAAAACCAAAATACCAACCTCCACACTTCCCCGTCTCAATAATCAAGAACTTACCCTATCCTCCAGCGCAAAGTACCTAGGAGACACTCTGGACCCCAAACTTAACTGGAAGTTGAACATCGAACAACACGTGCGAAAAGCAAGTATAGCTTTTTTGCCTGCAGTAAAACTTTTGGCAAGAAGTGGTGACTTCAACCAAAAATGGTCCTCTGGATGTATACATTCGTCATACGTCCCATCCTTTTTTATGGGTCTCTAGTTTGGTGGCCCGCCTTAACCAAGGCCTTTAACATTAAAAATTGAGCAGAGTCCAAAGAACGGCCGGAATCCGTACCACAGGAGCCTTGGATCTGCATATTACTCCCCCTGGATCTGCATATTAAAACAATAGCATCTTGTAGTGCTGTTAGACTAAGAGAATCTGGATGCTGGTCCACAAAACGCCACCTAGTGGTGACCTAAGACCTACTGACCATATTATACCAACACTAAACTCCTTTTCTGTTAGCATTCCATCCATGTTGGAATAAGAGATTGACAGCGTAATAAAAGAATTCGAAGTACCTATCTTCACAGGTGGTTCCAAAGTGGAATGTGAAGTTGGTGCATCACCAAGGTTTGCATATACTATATTCCTTTTGCTAAGCAGATTAATGATCACGTTAGAATCTTGCAATGTTTTATTTACTGCGCATATTTTAACATTTTTGAGTGCTCCTTCAATGTCTAAAAACGCTGCTAGTACTGACTACTTCATGGAGTGCGATTTTCCCAAAGGCAGAGACCTTTAATGTATGCCTGCTGTGAATGAATATAGATATTCATTTTTTGAAGGTTTTCAGGACGAATGATGTTAGAGTTATGGGTCTGAAGTCCTTAGCATTGGTGTGTTCATGCCTTGGGAATGAAGACATCCTTCACTTTACGTCAGGCCTACATCCCAATCAGCTAACTTGAAGACTTCTTATGAATATTCCTTGAAGAATCGGTATAGATATGGCCTTAGAATTCTGTAGTCACTTCCCGGGGGGATTTGAAGGGACTGAAGCTATATATCGACCAGATATTAATAGATCTTCCGTTAATAGCACCTTCCTTGACTCGAAATGTAACTAATAAGCCCCTATACGTAGCCTGGTTAATACATTCACTCGGGGTACATCCAGAAAGGTGAGTTTGTAGTAAGAGGTTTAGTTTCTGGGTTGCTTGCATTTTCGAGACAGGTTAACACTCTCATCAATCAGGAGTTCTATTATTCTGTTATCTGAAAAGGATGCCTCTGGTAAAACTCTGGTATATAATGAAAATAAATCAAATTTGACTGCTTATAATTGAAATACTTTAACTAACCCTAACCGTCCCGTTGAATGAACGAAAATAAATCATTCCAAATAAATCCCAACACAATTGTTTACTGATAAAAAATGTAATATAACAAAACTGTTGATATTAAAAAAATTTCCACTCTGCTACTTTTAGAATCTGGAATATTAAAATACTTTTTCCTATAATTAAATTAAACATTAAAAAATATGTTACAGTAAATATTCAGTCTCAAAAAAAAAGAACTACAATAATCCATGGGAATTCCTGAAAAAGAACATAATTTTACACATATTTCATAATCCCACAGCATTGTTATATTTGAGCTGCGTAAAAAAAAACATTATGCTCGCAATCAGTTACAGACATTCATTGTAGACTTTTGAAACCTATTTTTTGTTTATTTTTATAAATGCACATTTTTTTTTTGGTTATATTGTTGATTGAACAGTATTCTCCGAATTCTGGCAAAGGGCTCCTGTACAGGTACGTTCTATTTATATGTAGCTATTCAAAATTCATATAACATGTTTTGTTTCATTGTATTCATTCTTGTGTATTTTTAATTCATGTATAAAATACTATAATAAATTGAATTCCTCAGAGAGAGAAATCGATATAGAAGTGAATTCGTTTGAAACTGGGCTGACCAGACGACCTCTTTTCACGCCGAGAACAGAGTAGGCACAAGTCACACATAGCCTCTTCAATAAAAAAAGTAGACATACATATGTGAACTCAAAATTAAATTTAATTTTATTTGTTCTGAAGTAGTTTTCATCGTACTCTTTTTGAGAATCGAAATAGTTCTCTTGAGTTTAAATTTTAAGTCTTTTTTTTTGGCGGAAAGAGGAAAGCATGCCCGATGACTGGACCATCGCTCCATATCTCCCATCTACAAGAAAGGCGATCCTATGTCTTGCAAGAACTATCGAGGCATATCCCTGCTTAATGTCGCATATACGATCCTATCCAACGTACTGTGTGAACGTCTCAAACCTTTCTGCAACTCACTAATCGGCACGTACCAGTGTGGCTTCCGGCCCGGCAGCTCAACTGTAGACCAAATCTTCACACTAAGGCAAGTCCTGGAAAAGACCAACAAGTTTGAAGTCGAGACACACCACCTCTTCATCGACTTTAAAGCCGCATATGACAGCATTCATCGTCAGGAGCTTTTTGCGACGATGGCCGAATTCGGGATCCCGTCAAAACTGATCCAGATGTGTCGCATGACACTAGATAACACGCGATGTAATGTGCAGTTTGGCAGCAGCTCGTCTGCTGGACGATAGGCAGGGCAGGAAAGAGTTTATACTGGGATCCTTCGACGGATATTTGGTCCGAATTGGCGAATTGGGCGAATTGAGGAGAAGATGCAACCGCGAACTCTATGAGCTGTACCAAGATGTGGATATAGTCTAAAAAGCCAAGGAACGTTGACTACATTGGCTCGGCCATATCGAGCGAATGGACAACAACGCTCCAGCCAAGAGGATCTTCGAATCCCAGCCCCCAGTTTCGAGACGAAAAGGAAGGCCGAACTTTGGTTTTAAAGACCAAGCCATCGCGGATGCAAAAGAGCTTGGTCTGGACAACTGCAAGCAGCGTGCCCGGGATCGCAGAGGATGGAATGCTACCGTGTCGTCGAGCCCGCCGAGAGCCCGTTAAGTAAGTAAGTAATAATAGAATCTGACCTACATATATGCAATTTTGTTACCATTTCATGATTTTTGGCCGGTTAGCATTTTCGGGCAGCTTTTTCATTGCAGAATTCCCATGCAATGGATCCTTCTTCTACATTACATGGAGCTTCGGCGCTCGGACATTAAATAAATTAGTGTGTTGCAGAAAGGTTTGAGACGTTCACACAGTACGTTGGATAGGATCTATTATTAGTGTATTTTCTTAGATTTCCGCTTCGAGCTACTGATAAAAATCACTTACTTTTCGACGAGAACTTGCGTAAAGATATTTTGGATGCATTCCTTCAGTATTTTGAAATACCTTTCTGGGATGAAACAGCTCGAAAAACCAACTGCTATACCTTCCAAGAGCGGAAGCATCATCCCCTAGATACATCAGCAGAGAAACTTCTTCATTTGACTGGGATTCATGTACCGATGGGTTGTTAAGGATACCCACAGCTGAAAATATACTGGTCAAATTAATTTCAGGTGTCGAAAATAGCTGATCGCTTCTGTGAACTTCGAAAGTTTCTTCGATTCGCCGAAGCCAAAAGTAAAAATCAACCAGAATCAGACTATTCATTGAGCCTATCCAGAAGAAGAGGTTGACCTTGCCGATTCCATATCACACCGCAGTAGATGAGCAAATGATTCCATTTCCTGGACGGTGGGGCTTTCGTCAATACATACCTGCAAAGCCAAATACAATTGACGGTTTGGTTTTAAATTTCCATCTATATACTAGCAAGGGTTGTGTTGGAGAGACTGATTATGAAGGAGTTTGTATTGGGAGCATTAATAGTAAAGCTTTTGACCAGTGTTATGAAACAAGAAGGATGTGTATATACAGATCAGTTTCTTTTTGCAAGTGTAAAGTGTCCTGAGGTATTGAAATTAAATATCCAGGACACCAGAACACCAGGACTATCATATAGGGCTAGGACTGTTAAATGTAAGATTCATTACTTCACCCTGAAGAGCAGATTGGATAAGAAAGACAAATAAGTCTAAATTGGTCCATCTCTTAAATCGACTGCCACATCAGCAAATGACGCCTAGCTTTCTACACCTGTAACGACAAGAAACTAATATTTGACTCATGTCGATTGTGAACAGAATCAAGCCGTGGTTAACGTCATCCTCAAAAGAATTCAGTTTGATAAAATGCACCTGTGGATTTTTTTTCCCGGAGGCAAAATGCTCTGTCAAGGAGGGAAATTCGGATTCATGTATTAAAAAAAATAATCAGAAACAAAATCAGTGCGCTACAAAGTTCTGTTTTTTTATGGTCATCAATCATCATAGCACTCTCACTTTACTGCATCTATAACGGTTTGACCTCAAAATAATTTTTCGGAATATCCGGTTTTACTTTGTTGCTGAGGCCAATAAAATGCTGACCTGCCTATCGTTCACGTTTTTATAGAAACGTTGAATTTTTGAAGGGATTTGTAGAGTCCGTCCTTTGAACAAGACAATCTCACCTGCTTCCGGCCGAGCCGTTCGTGTTAATTTTTTTTCGAGATTCCTCGTATCTTTAACCCTTTAATGCATGAGGTCAGCTGCCATTACGGACACCGACCCACCCTAATGTAAAAGCGCTTGCTATACACGAATTGTCATTAATTTTTTTGGGATATGCAGCGTTTTCCCGGAGAAGAAGAAAAGGGACGATTTTTGATGTGAACCATGCATTTAAAATTGATTGATTATATTTAGCTTAAAAAGGCGTAATGTACTCGCCAGTGCTTATTTTCACATGAATAATATACATATATGTAGGATATGAGTAGACAGACGGACTAACGTCTATTTTGCGATAGGAGACGGACGACGACACCAACGGTAGGCTACATGCACCAACGTAAAACAACGTGAACATACAGAAGTAGATAGCAAAAGACGACGAACGACGATCGAACCGGAACGTAAATAGACAGAGCTTATATACTTTAACATAGAGATGACGACGGGGTGCACGCGCAATATTCTTGCAAGTCTGACTTTGAAATTGATCAATTGCAGTTTGTATCTCAAGGAGTAAAGCCAGAAAGCTTGTATTATAATTTAAGTTAAGGTGCAGTTTATATCTCACTAAGCTCAACAGTAAGTTATCCCCGGACGAACAACTGCGGTGTAGAGGCTTCCTTTTAGTTTACGGAATAATGATTGATGTCGTCATCTGCAGTTGCTTAGTTGTTGATTATGGATCATACATTTCACAACTTGTCACACTTGGGAATCACTTTTCCATCCAAAAAAATTGTGTGGAATTGATCGGCATGTATGAGGGTACGGGACTATACTTTAAAGGGCTTCCGACCCTTGGAGAGTCTCTGCCCTTTGAGCCACAGCAGCACTCCATCATCTACGATCCCGTGCTGGGTGATCGCTTCTCCCAAGATCACTCTGCAATCTTTATCAAGTCAATTGGGATTCATTACCGCAACTGTGTCGGCTTTGTTTGACGATAATAGTATTTAGCGCGATTAGACCTTTTATGACTTCCACATGCTAAGGATGGCTTACCAAATGAATTCTTGATGTCGTATCCTAGTCTTTGCAGTTTTTTGCTAGACTTCCCTAAATCTTCATTCAAATCACCGCCATCAAACATAAGTTCTTCCTTTAGGATATTCCTAGAGAGCATATGTAAAGCCCACCAAAAAGTGCCCACCTCACCTGGTATCAACAGTTTAAGAGGCATAAACCGGCCACTGGACTATACATTTGTAAATAAGTTGGTTTATAACTTTGCGGAAACGAAATAATAAGTTAATAAAGCCACCTGATGCAAGCATATACCGGACAACTGCAGAGAGTTTTTCTGTGTCATCCACCTCACCTCAAGCAGGACAGGTGGTAGTGTTCGGGCTTTTGTGGCCCGAAAGGACGCCAATAAGCAGCCTGTAGTCGATTCTCCTAAGAGAAACATGGAAGAAAAGATGCAGACCTTTGCAAATGTTCGGGCGCAATAGGTTGGTCTGTCTGCATCCATCGCAATCGTGCCACCGAAACATGTGTTCACAAGAAACCCAAGCATCAATGGAAGACATGACTAAAGATGCAGGCAAACCCAGCACAGGTTCGGGTCCGGAGAAAATTTCTTCTGAAACTTGATTATAGCCCTCAGCACCAGACCCTTATCCGGTCTTGGAGCCATCTGTGAAAATACGATGGCACTCCTTCCATGGTTCAGAGTCTCACCGAAGCCATTCCGTTGCCTGAGGAAAATCGACATGGTAGTTTTGTTGCAAAAGGATTTCTAGTATCATTGCATCAGACGGCATATCCAGGAGACACGGGTCAAGGGACAATTATCGAGCAAGTTCTTCAAAATTCCAGTGCGCATGGTACCAAAAGCCACCTCTCTTTAAGGGAGAGATGGTTTTAAGCGTACACCACATGATATATAAATCAAGGGGAGCAAGATTCATCAAAGCAACTAGAGCAGAGCCCGGGGTGCTAGGGAAGGCCCCTGTGCAGCCGAGACATGCCGTTCTTTGGAGTTTGGCAAAAGAAGCAGTAACACGTTTCCGCGAAAGCCTGTTCCACCGATGCGTATGAGAGGGGTGGTCTAATCATGGCCATATTGATCCAAATGACCCTTTTCCGAGACAAGCCCCATGACTTACCATTATACGTTTTTAGCTTGTTTCTTTCGGTGGTAGAACATCTGGTAAGTTTTTGACTTAAGGGTTTAGGGTCAGTCAGGTCTTTCAGGCCATTCTCTGAAAATTTCAAGGGAATCCGACAAATAAAACTTTAAACGCGTTTTTCTCCAAACTATGTTTTTAGGGTCAGTGACCACTGTCATTCAAAAATCGCCGAATGCAATTTTGACAGCATAACCGTTTAGGATTTGTTTTGCATAACCGTTTAGGATTGTTTAGGATTTCGGTTGCCGTTAGACGAAATGTGGGGAATAGTGATAATGTGGGTTAAGGTGGAGGTGGACTAGTTTTTTTTGTTATTTACAAATTTTGATTTTTTATAAATAATTTACTTAAATTCGAAAATAAATAGTCTTAGGTCGCAATTTTGTTTCCCTTCAGAAAAGCTTCGATCAGGCAGGCCCTAGATTATCCTTTTTTTAATTTGATTGATTTCAGGTGATGGTCAACAGAGGTATTTTGGCCCGGAGCCTTCGGGAATTTGCTCAAATCTCCGGGCTGCGGGTCTGGCCGAAATTTCTCCGGGCCGACAGGTTTCTAAATGTTTATAATTTGTTTAAACCTAAAAATCATTAACAGGGATTAAAAACAAAGAACAAAATGGCAAAGGGGCCCATTAGGTCTTATTTGACCTAAGCTAATTCCATTTCCTGATACCTTCATCGAAATCAGGAGGTTTCCACAGAAGCTGGTTACAATGGTGAGGTTGTCGAAGCAAATGCACATTTTAACACATACTACAAGTCCCACAAAGCAGTTGACAGATTTTCAACTGTGTTACAAGTCAACTGGAAGTCACCTAAGAGTCAGCTTACCGATTTCTTGAACTATGATCGCGCGAACTATATGAGGATAGGGATTGGGATAGGGATTGTTAGCTTATAGTGGTCTTGCAGAGCAATTGCAACTTGAACGCAATAATATTTTATTAGGTTTTATTTTTCGATGGCTGCCTGAAACGTCAAACAAACCCTTGGTAGTGTTCGAATAAATGTTAGGTTAGGATATTTTCTATAAAATTTAAATTAGAAAGTCATATGTAGGTAGTAAAGGTTTTTTTCAAAAACATACCTTCAATTTTTTAATTTTTTAAACAAAAATTAATGAAAAAATATATTTAATATCTTTTTGGAAAAAGGGACTCTTTGAAAGTAAGTAAGCAAGTCAGAAGCATTTGGCAAAAAAAAAACATCTTCGGGACGGGCCTTTAATAGAGTTGGTAACCGAGGTCAACGCAAAGGACAATATATGGAACAGGGGCTGATTATAAATATCAATATAATTATGACTTAGTAATGTAGTATTGTTACTTTTAATTAATTAGTTACTGAACAAAATATTAAAAACACTTCTTTTATCGTGTTCACCCCTTAATGACAAAAAAACGGACACGATATCTGGTGTTTTCACATTTTGCTTTTTGAACACGCTTTCTAATCATCATCTCTTTTAGGTTGTAGCTTTGATCACTCACACTTTCAGCGTTCCAACTCACGACATTCAACAAACGAGTTCGGTTCATAAATCGTTCACTTTGAGCGATTGTAGGTGATCGTATTCCAAACCTACTAACAATCTAACAGTGAAACCAAGCGATGGGTTGCAGGTTGCATTGGATTTTTTTGGCTTTATTTCTATTAATTTTTTGCATTTTGTACTGCCGACTTTGTTCTGAATTGAGACGAATTAAAAGCCGAGATCTCCAATCACCAGGTTTCGTTTGCACAATGTAAAGTCAAATTTGGTTAGACTAGCAAGGTTATGGGGCTTTGCATGAGTTAGAGGCAGAAGGGCGTGGCCGCACTTGCAAGCCAGTTTCTTCGAAGCTTCCTTTGATGACGAATCCCTCGTGTCGTCGCGTGTGACCTTGTGGTTTGTATATTTTTCTTTCTTTTAAGGTGTCGTTTTGTATGTTTGGACAAATTGCGGATAGTCCACTCTTTGGACACTCCGAAATTTGTCCAGTGTGCAAAGACGCCTTGTCATCAATTGTTGGGAAGCAACAGACGCTGTGACTGGTGAATGTTCGCTATTGCCGGGTATTGCAGTAAGATCTCCTTTTCAAACACGGGCCTGTGTGTACCTGTATATAATGTGGATCTACCGTCGGTAGCAAAGCTCCACGATTGATTACCCAAAAACCTTTTTGGTGTGAATGAGCAGATATTTATTAAAAAAACAACAACACAAAAGTCACAATTATTCGTCCATCTTAAGCTCTTCCATTGATGGGTGCAGTTCATATTGTTCCTAGGGGCTGCCAAATTAATTTCTACCAAGTGATTGGGTAAGCGTCTGCGGACACACTCAACAATAGTTCTATGTGCTTTTCGTAACGATTCACGAGCCCTTCGAAGTGTCTGCAATTGTAAAACACACATGATTGAAATAATAAGTTAATATTCGGAAACTAACTATTTCATGACTTGATTTATTTCTTAAAGGTTCTGATCTGGCGTATTCCCAGCCAATATTCCGTAGGACAAGGATTAGAAGCCGCTGAATGATTGAGCTACTAAGCAGAGTTCCGATCTGACCATCGACGCGCAAACAATTGCCTCTGTTCCGCGGCTAGTGATCGTGTTCGTCACCACACAAAAGGGAAAAAAAACCCTTTTCTCGGTCGCGTGTGCAAAAAAAAAACCATAAACAAGTGCTCAGTGCTGTATTAATAAAACACCAAAAAAAAATTGCATAAAGTACACAGTGCGTGTGGTCCCTTTGCCCCCAATTCCATCTCGTTTGCTGCTGCTTCTGCTTGACCATACTTAGTACACAGTGGATCATATCATTTGTGTATTTTTTATGGTTGGGTAGGCGTAGTAACTGGCGAATAGCGGGTCGTATGTGTACATTTTTGTTGGTAGACCAAGGCAAATTGCTGTAAGGGCATAACACCTGCGGTATTTTGTTTCGGTTCGAATTTACTTTGCACGTCTTTGCTTAGGTAGCGTCAGTGTTGAGTTTTGTGTGTTTGTGTTTTGTAATGTGTAGCAGCTTCAGGGTAGATGTGAGTAACATTCGTGGCTTAAAAGCGAATCTTTTTTCTCTGTAGGCCCATTTTTCCCAAAATAAACCAGCTGTTTTGGCACTGAGTGAAACTCAGGTTAGCGTTGATTCTGATTCGTCGGGATTTAGTCTATCTGGTTACAACTTAGTCCCATTATTCTTGCCCCATCGTGGTCTCGCCGTTTATATACGTAGTAGCCTACCAACTTCTACCTCAATACGGCCAATGTTCCAATCCGGAATTTAGTTTTATTTGGTTTAAATTTCACGTCCGTAGGCAATTAATCCACTACTGTTTAATTTATAGAAGCCCAAATTTGGACCGTAATCTTACTTTTAACGAGTTTGATGAGTTGTCCGATTCCATTACTCGAATTGTAACTCTTTATCTTCACACTGAAATCGTTGTTGCGGGCGATTTCAATGTTCACAATTCTAGTTGGCTTCGAAATTCTGGACAGACAACACCCGAAGGCAGGTATGCTGAGATCTTTGCTGAGGTAAACAACCTAACCCAGCTTGTAAATGAGCCGACACGAATTCCGGACATTAGTAGTCAAACCGCTAACACCCGGGCCTTGTTTCTCACCTCTCACCCAGCCAAGTACACCATAAATGTATTTTCGCCGCTAGGTTCGTCAGACCACTGTGTCATATCGGCCACTTTCTCGTACTCCAACCACAAAGTTAAAGAACAGTATGGCAATACGAGAAAGCCAAATGGGAAGAATTAAACGGTTTCTTTAGGAGTGTTAACTGGTCGCTATGCTTCCTCGATGGCGATGTGGATGCTGCTGCCGATATGATAACAAGCTTGGGTATGAAACATTTTATCCCTAATAGGATTAAAAGTGTCAAACCCAAGTTGAACGCATGGTTTGACTTGAGCTGCAAAGAGGCTATCAGATTAAAAGAGGTGAGCTTTCGGTCTTATAAGGCCAACCCAACTGAAGAAAACCGAATAAAGTTTAACACATTGACTGCCAAATCAAATCTGGTAAAATTGCATGGTGCGCCAACACAAATTTTTATGTTATTTCCATTTTTTGACATATAAAACAGTGAACGTACGTTATATTATTTGTTTTCAGTTCATCCTGGAAGTCCAGGACGAATTTAGTACTGGCTATCAAATATGATGGCCATGGCACCTCAACAAATGTTAATGCAAATTTGTTCATTAGGCGCCATGGCTATCATAACTGATAGCCAGATTTTTTGAGTTGATTTGTTTTTATGTTTTTTTTTTTTACTTTTCAGGTTTGAAATACATGCGTAATTTCTATGCTTACCTATATTATACATTGTTTTGAGTTTTAAATAGTTCAGTAAAGGTATTAGCTACTACAAAATCATTTTGTTTTATTTGCTTCTTTATATTTTTTGTTAACTTCAGGTATTTACCAGAAGTATAATAATAATGAGTAAAAGGAGACTTACAGTTGAAGAAACTGAAGCAATGACCGCTGCTTCGGATAGCGAATCTGATTTTGGCTCGGATGTCTCTGAAGCTGACCCAGCATGGTATCCTGAAGATTTGGGTTATGACGATGATGTTGATGAGTCTGAGGCGAACAACGTGTCGGACGTCATTGAAGCTATGGCAATGGCGGAAGAACACGAGGACCTAAATGCATTACTTCTTGATACTGAGGAGGAAAATATAGAACACCTAAGTGGACAGAATACAGGGGAAGACACAAACACTTTTAATTTGTCGGTAAGCATGGTTTGCAGGTAGAAATTTCACCTGATATGATGCCTCTTCAGATTTATACTAAAATTGTTGACCAAGAGGTTTTCAATATAATATCAACTGAAACCAATCGATACGCACAACAGTATACTACAGCTAACCACAGATCAAAATACAGCCGAATGAATCGATGGAGTGACACAAATCCCGAAAAAATAAAAAAAATTTTTGGATTGATGATGTGGATGGGACTTTTGCCACTTGGCGCATAGAAAACTATTGGGAAACGAATGACATTTATGATTTAAAAATCCTTCGTTCAGTTATGCCCCGAAATAGATTCCAGTCATTGCTGTCTATGCTGCGCTTTAGTAACAACGAGACAGCTGACCCATCTGACCGATTGAGAAAAATAAGTGGACTAATTGAGATCTTGCAAAAGAAATTTAAAGATATTTTTTTTCCCGGGAGAAGACTTTGTCATCGACGAAACGCTCGTGCCATGGAGAGGTCGGCTTATTTTCAGGCAATACATCCCTAACAAGACACATCGCTATGGAGTTCAGCTTTTCAAACTATGCTAAATAGATGGGAATACATGGGCTCTAAAAATATATGCTGGAAAGTCAGCTACAGGTGAACGCGAGGTTGGACTTGCCAAAAATGTTTGCATGGAACTGTCTAAAGAACTTCTGAACGAGGGTAGATGCTTATATGTAGACCACTTCTATACGAGCTACGAATTGGCCCAGGAATTGTAGCAAAAACAGACCCATGTCGTTGGCACTTTGAGGGCAAACAAAAAAAATATACCCAAAGACGTTCTACTTGCTAAATTGGCCAGAGGAGAAGTGGTGTCTCGGGAAGATGAGGATGGCATTGTAATCTTAAAATGGAAGGACACTCGCGACGTGCGAATGCTATCCACCAAACATGCTCCTGAACTGCAACCCGTTACACGACGAAATTATCCATCAACAAGTACTTCATCAGCCAATCAACTATCTACCAGTACAAATCCACCTTAAGTCTCAATGCCAAAACGACGAGGAGCTACGTTCAAACCAGCTGCTATACTTGCGTACAACAAGGGAAAATCTGGAATAGATCTATCGGATCAGATGGGTTCATATGCCACAACCCTAAGAAAAGGAATAAAGTGGTATCGGAAACTTGGCGTCGAGCTCTTATTAGGAGTTGGAGTTGTTAACGCACGGGTTATATACAAACATGTAAAAAAAACAAAAATTCAGATCCGCTAATTCAGGGAAATGTTAGATGCTGAACTTCTGGATATACATATAGAACCGATTCGTGTAGCAGAAACACGCACGAAAACCCATCACCTCTTGGATCGAACGTCCACTGATGGGAAAAAACTAAGAAGAAAATGCACCATCTGCTACACTAGGGTAACCAAAAATAAATGAAGTGAAGCAGCCCGCAAAGAAGCTAAGCAAGGTTTCACCTTCTGCGATAGTTGTCCCGATAAGCCTCAAATGTGTAGGCAATGCTTTAACTCACAACACTAATAAGCTTACTTATACTTGTGAATTATTATTATTATTTTTTTTTAAATTAAGGTTTACAAAATGAATTACATACTATCTTATACTATAATAAAGTTTTTTTGCAACTTTATAACTATATTTATTTTTTTCCTACAAAAGTGGTCATAAAACAGTTTATACGATTTCCTCAAACCAAAAACATCTATCTCATCGTATGGTGCCAAGGAATTCAAGTTATATTGGATTTGTTCGTATTGGCGTGCATATTTGAATGCCAGAGCCAGAAGTGAAACTATACCTGGCTATCATATTTTATAGCCATGGCACCTTCGGAACTATCATTGTCTATCACATATGATAGCCATGGCAGTCAATGTGTTAAACGAGCCAGAAATGACTGCAATGCCCACATTAATCGTATGAAATTCTCCTACGACCAAAAGTTGAGGCAAAAAATACTACAAAGTCCCACCATTGTTGTTCAATTAAACACACACACGCACAGACATCAATTCTACCGCCAATTATAATAATACTACGTTTGCAGTTGCCATTGCCACATGGAATCACTAACAAATGCTCTCATATTAAGAAGGCGAATATTTGTGCCCCCAGGTGCACACACCTTCTAAAACAAGTGCACAGTTTAATTAAAGCACAAAAAATAACACCAGCAACAACAATGTTGGCGCGCTATCCGCAGCACAAGTTCTGTTTTTAGGCTAAAATAATTCTCAAATATTAGCGTTAGGTAACCAAACACCAATTGCATGCAGTCCATAGGTCCTGCATGCAATGCATATGCAGATCGGTTTAAACTGCAAGCACCCATTTACATATTCATCTTCCGGTCAAAAGGGTGGACCACCCAGGCCATCCGAGCAATGCAGGCAGGCAGCTTCATTTCCCCATTGCTGTTAGCCGCAACATTTATTTTCTATACGCAAATCGGCTAAATTCGCACATTGATTTGGTAAAATTAAACATAGATACGAGTGCTCGACCGCATTGCAACGTACGCTTATGCTATCGTGCGTTCATTATGTTTGGACGCGCTCGCTGTCTATGCGAGGTGGTTGCGTAAACAACTCGCTAACTCTTCTAGCAGGCCAAATAATAATGGTTTTCGAAAATCCAAAATGTCACACTAATTGTATTGGTGAAATTTTATCGTCCTATTTTTCGCATTTGGCTCCTTGTGCAAATGGGAAATGCTGAGTTTTGCCATGGAAGAAACGTTGCGCTTAAATGGTTATATCACTAAATTTCAGGCGAAGCAATGTCTAATTTAGAGTGTCGTAAATTCGGAAGGTTTACCTATGTATGTCCTGGAAATACAGGAGAGTAAATTAATAACTGGGTAGCAAGAAGCTGAATGGACGTGCTGCTTCATCTTAAAATCCGATGTACGCTTAATACCTTTATCTGTGTAGCAATTTCTAGGCCGCAAAATCTTCAACTCTAATCCAGCTGGGCAACACAGTGCTATAATAGGTTCATCCTATTCAAACACATGGTCCAAAAAAAGTAGACAGCAATCAAGGCTTAAATTGCTGCACAGACATTAATCTTGACTAAGGTCTATATGGTAGGAAAGTAGGTAGGTAGGTTGGCGGATGCCCCTGTAACTCACGCTCACGTAGACCAGAAAGTGGGTATATTGTGTCCATCCAGGTACCTTTCCTCGAACTTAAAAACACCTGGAAATAGACTAAAAGAGAAACAGCTCTTAGAACCAACCCAATTTGTAGGTCTGAGAAGGTCTTTTGCCTCAACTTTGCCCACATCCTCCACCTCGTCGAGGGTCCTAAGCCTTATGTTATTTAAAGCTGAGCATTCGCATAACAGGTGACGAACAGACTTAATTTCATCAATGTCCCTGTAGCTTATGCAGTAGTCGTTATGCAGTATGCCCAACCGTTCCGCATGTGACCCCTCCATCCCTCCCGTAAGTACTCGGATATCCTTGTGGTTTAACCCAATTCAAAATTTTAATCTCCTTTTGGTGACAGCTGGCCATAGCTCTTTTGTATGTCTTCACGTGTCGAGTTGTGTCCAACGTAGGTTAGTTCTACTGAAGGACTCGTTGTCGGTTTGCGTGCTATAGTACTAAGCGGCGTTCTTTCTGATTCAATTGTCAGTGATGATGATTCATTTCTGACCTTGATGTTGCAATCCTGTCCGCTTCCTCGTTTCCCGGGATATTAGTGTGCCCTAGCACCCAGCACAGGGTTACTGTGTTGACAGCTGATAGCTCGTCTAACGACTTTCTGCATTGGCTCATAGCCCTTGACTTCACAACATCATGGCTTTTATGGCCGCTGACTATAAGGGTAGATGGTGATAGTCCTGTTCGCAAGACCGTACCGTCTCAGTTTCGCTACAGCCTGGCAGTTATCTCCGCTTATTCTGAAGGATTTGCTTAATCCTAGGGATTCGCAGAAGATGCCTGCGCCTGTGCTGATATCTATTTTGGAACCGTCGGTGTAGATGGCGACATATTCCTTATCCCTAACTACATTCTCATCCTATTCACTTCTTTCCGATAATTCCGGAAATGGTAATGAAGGTGAATGCCGAGGAGGGATAATCTGTTAATCATTGATAATCATTTAAGCTCTAGAGAGGCGTGTCCGTAAGGTCTCCGGGACCAGAGCCCAAACTCTTTAAATCTGACGGCTGTTTTCGCCGTTTTTCATTATGAAAAATAACCCCAAACTTTGACCAAAAAAAATTAAAAATGGCCCCAAAAATTAAAAAAAAAAATTAAAAATGAATAATGGCTCCAATTTCAAAATTTGAAATGGCCCGAAAATGTGTCCCACACCAATGTAAAATAGCCCCAAATCAAATATGAAAAATGGCCCCCAAAAATAAATATGAAAAGCAAGACGGGATGATATAAGGCATACGGACATTATGTCTGCTTCAAACGGACATTATGTTTTGTTGTCGTAGACGCCAGCCCGACCCCGACCGGAGCATCGTAGTATGGCCCCAAATGTGCTTTTCGTCAGGCAGGCGCCTATGGCAACAATACCTGGGTGACCCACTACACGGGACTTAAGCCCATTTACTCAATAGAAATAAGCATAATGTCCATTTGAAGGAGACGTATTGTCCGTCGGCCTTATGTCATCCCGCCTTGTTTTTCATATATATTTTTGGGGCCATTTTTTATATTTTTGGGCCATTGTACATACTGAAAAATTATGTTAATTTTGGGGCCATTTTTAGTTTTTTTTTTCAAAGTTTGGGGTCATTTTTCATCATGATATTTGACCCCAAACTCAAAAATGAAAAATGGACCAAAACAAAATAAAATATGGCCCCAAATCACAGACATTTTCGTGTTGCTGTTTTTTTTTTACCTTTTTTCATTTTTGGTTTGGGCCATATTTCTTGTAGCCAGAGATAAGATATAGATAGAGTGGGCGACAGGTTTCCCTGATCGAAGTAAACTGATTTCCTCCGGGAAAGCATTGTTTTGAATTAATCGAAATATCCAAACTTCTGGACGGCAAAATTCGGTGGAATATATTATATTTTGTTCATCGAAAAATAACTTTTTGGCATAGCATATATGTTTGAATTTTCTATTTTTCTTCCAAAACAATAAGAATTGACAATTCAAATATCCCGCGAAGGTCAAGACCTTACAGAATTGAGAGGTTTCATTCATGAACGGCGTTTTAATAAAAAAAAATCCATTTGACTGCCCTGTGGAACGTCCGTTGATATAGGGTGTTTTTTTTTAGAGGTACAGAACTTCGAATTGACATAAAACTCAAGAAAATCATTTTAATTTCCATCAATTTGGCTTTATTGGAAGGAAAATTTTATGCTACTAATGTTTGAATATGATTTCGGGCATGTGGCCGCCGCGGCTGGTTCAAAAAAAGACAAGTCCAATTTTGAACCACTTTTTCAAGCATTTGGGGCTGTATGTCGGCAATAACGCCACAAATGTTGGCTTCCAAGTCCCCTAACGTTTCTGGTTTGTTGGCGTAGGCATACACATATCCCCAAAGAAAACAATCCAATTGCGTCAAATCACACGATCTTGGTGGCCAATTGAGAGGTCCATTCCGCGAAATTATGCGCTCATCGAATGTTTCCTTCAATAAGTCGATTGTGACGTGCGCTGTGTGGCATGTAGCGCCGTCTTGTTGGAACCACATCTCATCCACACTCATGCCATCCAATTCGGGAACAAAATAGTCGGTTATCATGGCTCTATACCGGTCTCCATTAACGGTAACTGACTCTCCAGCATCATTTCGAAATAGGTATGGCCCATAGAGCACACCAAAAAGTCAGTTTTTCTAGATGTAATGGCGTTTCAAGGGTTTCATGTGAATTCTCTTCACTCTAAATGCGGCAATTTTGCCTGTTGACGTAGCCATTCAACCCAAAAAAAAACCGCGAACTGAACCATTATTTTCGAATTAAATTTGCACGATTTGCAAGCGTTGTTCATTTGTCTTTAAAGCGAGAAGTGAAGCCACCGATTTTAACTATTTGCCTTCTTTAAGTCATGTAATCAAAAAACATTTTAGCATTGAAGAATTAAACCCAAAAGACTTAAGCTTAGCCAGAAGTAAAGTGTCGTGCTATTTAAATTTAGTTTTGCTTAAGCGATTATTAAATCAGTTCAGTATCCTTATTGCGGAGAAGAGAATGTTCAGAATAAATGAACATGAACAATGAAAGTGTTATTTGTGGAGTTTCAAAAGAGAATGGGAGATAGAGTCCTCTACCACATGACGAAATTCATAATACAAATTATTGACCATTATCATTCGTACTACCGCAACCATAATAATATTCATTAGCACTTTGACAGTGAACTAAACCAACCTTTCACATTTATTCGCCGTGTATTGTTAATAGATTCACTAATGCATTAACATCCCTTTACAGCGAAGGACATAATAACAAACCCCAAATTATGATCGCGGCCTATCCATCATCAACGAACCGCAATAATTCGCATCATTATGTCCGAAAATCGTTAACTAATCATTATTCGAGAGAAAGGACGATGATGATGATGATGATGATGGCGTAAATGATGACCCATTATCCAACACACACTCGTCGTCCTTAGAACACAATCAAATTGTGTAATACATTTTGTCTAACCGCATTGTTCGAATATGGTGATTTGATTATTTTTTGGTCATCCCCAGCATTGCAATTATCACTCCAAAAATTCAAAAATCCATCCATTCAACCAGCACCCAAGTCAATCATCCATCAGTCATTGGGAACATGCTCAGTGGGGTTGAAGTATTATTTCAGTATATTCGAATGGATGGCAGTGCTGGCATAACATCATTGTCCTGTGTCACTGCGTCACAGCGTCACACTAATTAATATCATCAATCGAAATGGTTTCGCTTTTTCGATCGGTGTGTCCTTGGGTGTATGGATGGCTTGGAGTTGTTGTGGCATGATTATGTTGCTGCCCAGATTTGCATCATTATGTGATGCAAATGGATAATGATCGCCCTGGGGCTGTTATGCATCCATCCTTTCGTATTCATCTTCAATGCCTGCGGGCGGCAAGTCGGAAAGTTTCTCTGGGTGGAAAAAAAATTGAAAATACTCGTACTTGGCTGCTGCAGCAGCTTCAAGGCGGGTAATAGTGTTATGCATTTTTTTCCCAACCTGCAGGCTGTAATTATTTTGCACTAGATTTTCGTTTTACTTTTGTTTTATTCTTATTTTTCGTTGCACCCCAACGACGGCGTGCAATTTTCTGGAGGACTGAAGCTGAATGGGAATTTTTTTTTTTAAATTTGGGCTGAAGTACATTTCGGAAGTCAGATACAGGCTGCATAATTAAGCGAGCCTCGAGGGTCGACAAGAAGAGCTGGCGTGTTAGTTTTACTTGGCAAATACGTTTCGTGTTGGGAATGAGTATGGGAATGTTAATAATTTGTTTCTCATTCGTCCTCGCGATTGCGAAATCCTTAATAGATGAGAAAAATGGGTGTGATCTTGAGCAGTAGAGGGACAACCCCAATCAATCACTTATCTATCACTGATCCCTGAGATTTAAGTGAAGAAAACAAGAAAACCCATGTATTTACTCAATCTTAATCTAACAAACAGCTCCATAAGAAAAAAAAAAACTCCACCAAAGTCATATTCAAGCACTTCATTAAAAATTAACCGCACACAGCGCACCAAGGCAACGAACATGCTTCAAGTAAGTATAAAACTCATGCCCGACACACGGGCACTTCAAGAAATGTTCCATGGCCATATTCCGATCAATCACTCGCTGTGTATATTAAGGAGTCAGGCATTTAGGCGAAAAAAATGAAACCCAGGATTCCTGGAAAAGTCATAGTAATACTAAGTTTCTGGTATTTTCCATAATTTTGCTTTATTAACTTTCCACTCATCCATCATCGCTGGGGTCTGACAAGTGCAAGCAGCCACACTGTAGGTATTTTGCTATATATCCCGCGCTATATGTGAACTCTGACTGGGGGTGAATGGGCGATGATTATGTAGGGAGCTGTTTGTGGCGCCAGTTGCAATTAAGATTTCTATTCCCCTTTTAGGGATGCAAGCTATTATGAAGCTGATGGCCGTAAATCCTTTTAGAAACTCGTTTGTTTGAATATTAAAAGTACAGATATAAGTATGACACCTTGTGGCACCTTAATTTTTATTTAATCATGCAATAAACAGCTTTAAAGCTCGAACCTCAGAGAATGGATAGAATGTCTGCCCGGTCAAAGGACGAAATAAAAGCATTCTATGATCAATTTGAGACATTTGCCACACATAAATTTCCATCCATTTTGCTGTTAGTGTTCTTCTGGCTGCTTCTCAGCTGAAATTGCTTCGTTCGTTCTGGTTGCGCTGTTGTTTCGAATATGTAGTTCCAACGGCATGCATGTGTAGGAAGCGGAAACAACCAACTCTCTCTAGTGCAATCCCCTCCTGTCGTCGTCGTTGTCCCAACCCAATCGCAATACACATAACTGTGTGTCCTTTAGATGTTGAATGCGAAATAATAGTGTAACACAAGAGAGGAACGACAACGACGAAAAGGATTTTCCTCAGCATAAGGCGGATATGAGATTCATGTGCGTTGTGTCGAGTTGTATACAATGAGTTCGGATGACGACAACGACAACGAAAACGACAACGTCGACGACGACGTAGGAAAAAGGATATCGCAACAACGTGTTCCACACGTCACGTCTCTATTAAGTTTCATCAGGCTATAAAGTATCACATTATTGTGGGACAATTGCCTTCGTTGGTTCATTCCGGGACCATATTCAAGATGAGGAAAAGTTTCCGAAGAAGCAAGGAATTCTGCTCCTGGGTTGTGTCACTGTACGGTCTCTTTTATTATGAAGCATATAGTCAACCTTAGGAAATAGTTTATGACTCGGCAACATATGATATCAATGGATATGTGCTGCAAAGAGATTTCCCTAGCTTGAATGTTGAATGGTGGTTCATTTTTGTTGCGTTTTTCTCGTGTGAGTGTGGGTGTGGGTGTGAGTGTTTCGTTTTTGTTTTCTTATTATTTTTTTTTTGTTTGTGTCTGCCTTATAAAGTTACTTTCAGTGATTATCTAGGTCACAGTTAGTTTTAACAGTAGGCTTAGCGCATCTTATGACTTTTGCAGAACTGTTGGACACCGTTTAATGATTTCTTACAATTCGACTGATTTGATAGTGTTCGATGTGGGAATTTGTAATTATTGCCGCGTGAAAAACAATTGACTTAAGCTGCAGACAACAAAGCTGTTTAACGTCCCGTCGATAAAAACTATCACTTTTACTGGTTTTGTTTAGGTAAGCTTAGGTTGAAGTGAGAACCGACCGTTGCGATACCGCAGGGATCTGGGATAAAACGAATTGCAGCTTCTCATAAAGTGAAGTAGACAATGTTTGTGAAATCACATGTGTCTTCGTAGAAGAAGGCTTCCAGATGGAGCTTCATACAACTTCTGCAAAAGTCGTTCGTAGATGCACCAAGTCTTGTTGGATAAAACAAATTTCCCTTGCAAAGGGTGGTCCAACCATAATGCACGATGTTAATTGTTAGTTACGCAGGGTTTGACAAATTCAACCATGGAGAGGTACACAATTGAGCAGCGCGTTAAGATTGTTGAAGCCTTTTACGAAAATGGACGTTAAAATCAAACAGAAGTGAATAAAGTAACCATAAAGAAAATTATCTTCAGTGACGAGGTACACTTTCACCTCAGTGGATTCGGTAAATGGCAATTACCGTGAATGGAGTTCGTTATCGCAAGATGATATCGGCCAGAAATTGAGGATATTGACCTGGACGATATGTGCTTCCAAGAGGATGGTGCCACTTGCCACACAGCCAACGAAACAATAGCTCTTTTGCGCGAGAAGTTCAATGGCCTTGTAATCTTACGTCGTGGCGATGTTAATTGGCTGCCACGATCATGTGATTTGACACCGTTGGACTTCCTTCTTTGGGGATATTTAAAAGAAAAAATTAACTTTAATAGGCCAAGAACAATTCTATTTTACAAGCAACGAGTTTGTTTTTGCTACAACGTATGAAAAGAGAAACAAAATTTGGTATCAAAAATAACTCCAAGATCTTTTACTTCTAACTGTTTACGTAAGTTGACACCGGAAATAGTGTACGTATATAACGTTGGTGTTAATATACGATGAGCAGACAGGAAATGACACTTATCAATATAGTGATATGGAATTATTATCACACTATTTAACAATATATTTCAAATCTATTTGTATATTAATACATCACTGACATTTTTTACGCAAGGGAACATTTATAAATCATCAGCATACATTAAGCATTTTACGCAACTTACTACAGATGGAATATCATTAATTAAAATATTGAATAACAAGGGACCTAGGTGGCTGCCTTCTGGAACACCAGATAGAACATCTATACATTTGGATTGAACATCACGGATCTTTACAATTTGCTTAGTTTTTCTTAAATAACTGGAAATCCATTTGAAAAGCGAAACGTGAATGCCAAAATCTTATCTTGCAATTTATATATACATTATGGCTTACGGTGTCAAAAGCTTTTACAAAATCAGTATAGATGATATCCACTTGGAATCCTGATTCCAAGGAATTTAAAACAAAGTTCGTCAACAAAGCAAGATTTGTTGTCGTGGATTTTCCCGTCATAAACCCAAGCTGACAACGAGATATATGTTCCTTTACATGAAAGTAAATTTTTTGTTTAACTATCAGTTCAAACAATTTAGGAATAGCTGATAACTTAGGTATTCCACGATAATTTTCAACCTTATGTTTATGCCCAGATTTAAAAATGAAGTCTTCCAATCATCCAGGAAAACCCCCGATGATAAAGATAAATTAAAAATTATTTTAAGCGGCAACAACAACGATTCGCTGCATTGCTTAAGAAAAAAAGAAGGGATAAGGTCAGGACCAGAGTTTAAACTACACTTAAGGACTAAAATGCCTTCTGCAATATCTTGAAGCGAAAGATTAAGTGCTCCAATAGATTCGTTAAAAATAGTCTGACAGGGAACAAGCAAATTTAAATTAAAGTCAGCCTTGTAAACTGATTCAAAATAATCAGCAAATAAATTGCATGAACCGGCTAAATCTGTGGTATTATACTCCATATTATTAAACATACCAGATTACTTTTTTTTTAGAATTGATAAAAGTCCAAAAGGCTTTAGGATTAGTACAAACTTCCGATTGAACGTTCATCATGTATTGGCTATACAAAAATTTATTGAGAAAATCAAATTCCCGCCGCAGCTGGCAATATCGGTTACGATCGAATTCGGATTTTGTTTTTTTTTGAACAATTTAAATGCTTTTTTTATATTTTTAAGTCTTTGATTGAGCCATGGTAGTTTAAACACAGACGTTCTACACCAACTTCGTGGAACATACAGGGAGAAACCTTTATTTAAATAATTTTAAAAATTTGTTGTAGATCTATTCAACGTTCGTACCAGAAAAAATATTCGACCAATCAACCAAAAGAAAATAATTACTAAATACACTATAAATAGCTTTTGCAAAATTAAAATCTTCTGCAAGATTTGTTTTGTTTCTAATTTCTATGAATTCTTGGACCAAAAATATACTTTGACTGGTAGCTGAAAACTAAATAAAATGTTTCGTTTTGTTTGCCATTTTTTTGTTAAATTACCCTAGTGCTTGGAGC
Organism: Ferdinandea cuprea; assembly: GCA_963576555.1. Taxonomy (NCBI): domain Eukaryota; kingdom Metazoa; phylum Arthropoda; class Insecta; order Diptera; family Syrphidae; genus Ferdinandea; species Ferdinandea cuprea. The sequence goes on from OY754958.1 coordinate 138,811,532, forward strand.
CGTACGGTCTACGCTGACATTATTAATAGTCAACTATATTCAATAGAAACTTTAAACATTTATTGACTTTAAGTTCAAAAAGTTGCATTGAATTGCTTTACTTCTAAAGCAGGCGTAAAAAGCAGATCTGCAATGCACGATCAAATTTCAGGTAGACATTCCTAATTTTTTTTCAACTTCCCATTTGAAAATATCCACGCCACTCCACTGGTGTCCAGTGATGACACCTATAGTAGTGCTGGTGTTCCGTCTGCTTAGAGAGATCACATTTTTAGAGCGTTTCAAATCCGTTTCGCCGCTACACATGTGATACCACCTGTTCACCTGAAGTTTGTGACCTCCATAGCAGCCACAGCCACAAGTAGCGAATGGTATACATAACGCCCCTTTATCAGGAGAGACAGGCATCTTGGTTCCCAAATTGGCGGGTTCATCTGACTCACGGTTCCCAGGAATGTCCATGTGCCTCCGCACCCAGCAAAGGTGAATGTTGAACTGTTTCGATATCTCCTAAAGAGACAATAGACGATAGTCCAGGGCTACTATAGAGTTTAAATAGATTGCTTGCCGCTTGACTGTCCGAAAAGAAAATGATGACATCAAAACTGATATTCCTCTTAACCCAAGATAGGACTTTTTTTATCGCCATTATTTCCGCCTTAAATGCGCTACAACGATCAGGAAGACGGAAGAAGAGACTACGATTTAGTCTGACAGAGAATATACCGCACACCACCCCATCACTAGTTCTTGATCCGTCGGTATAAAAATGGATCATTGATGTGACCTCCAAGAATGCATCCTCTTCCCACAATCATCGGAATGGAATGGTGACAGGAAGAATTGAAGTTAGAGAACATTCCCTTTTATTTTTATTTTTTTTTTTCAGATTTGGAAACTTCGCAATCGTTGGATTTTAATTCACTTTATTTTGATGCGGCTACAAGGGGATGTGCTACAGTCTGCTCGATCTCAAGTCTGCCGTCTCCAATTTCGCACTCCAAGCGGTATTTCTTTAGTCTGGAAGGTGCATGTTTATCCGCCATCTTAACCGTTGGATACTAATGTCTGTTGAGACAAAAATGGCCATTAATCGTTCGTAGAATTTTACTGTGTAAGGATCGGGGAGTGTTTTATAAAGCGTTTCCTCGATAATGATTTATTGCTCAATTGCATAGGTAAAATCTGTTTTACGGGTCGATAGAGCAGGTCTGTCCTGCTAAGCCGCACTTAGGTCCTCGTGGACCCATTGTGATGCCATGTGTTAGAGATGGTTAGGTTTTGTGTCCCTTTACCTGACGCCGTCCAGCAATCCTGATACCTTCAGAAACTTATTAAGATCAAAAAGTGAGACATAAGAAAGCTAATGTAAGGCATGGAAGTAAAAGCTTCCAAGTTTTCTCTTCCTCAATGATTGATACTCAGACAGTGACAGAGGAAGTGAGGTGTGTCCTCATGGAACTCTTCATCACCACATCCTCGACATATATCGCCATCCTTGAGGTTTAATTTCATTGCGTGATTTGAAGAAAAGTTATGTTCCATTAGGGCCCCTATCAGCTTAGACAGATGGCCTAACAAACTGTAGAAATAGCAAGAGCTTCCTTAACACTTCCCATGTAGTTAGTTCTTTCCACATGTTATTAGATTTCATACGAATCTTGTTCTCCACTCGTTTTCTACTATTGTAGATTGATGGCTTTACCGACTGAAGTGCTCGATCATGGTCCATTGCAAACCCATACCTCGCTAAATCGTCAGCCCTCTCATACCCGGCTATGTTACTATGTCCAGGGATCCAACAGAGATTTATGGCGTGCTGCGAGCCTCAAGCTCTTCACTGCAGCGGTGAACCAGCTTGGATTTTATTTCAATAGCAGAAATTGCTTTTATAGCTGCCTGACTGTCAATGAAAATGGTAATATAATTTCGTGGAATTGCCAACAATGAAACCTTACGGCCCGCTTCCGCGATCACCAGAACCTTTGCTTGGAAGACACTACTGTTGTCAGGAAGCTTGATTCAACAGTATAGCTTTAGTTCTTCCGAGAATATTCCGGCACCGGTTCCACAGTCCATCTTAGATCCATCAGTGTAGATGGATAACGATTTACTATCAGTATAGATGGATAACGATTAACGAGCTGGAGAATGGTCTGTAAAACAATGATGTTTTCCGTATTTGCATAAAATCTGTGCATGACCAAAATTACCAGAGTTCCAAGAGTTTGTTTGGCTAATCCTGTTCATCCAAAGAGGTATAGGTCCAGAGGTGTTAAATTAAGAATTGCCTCCAGTCCGGTGCAGTTGGTGTAATTCTTAACGCACTGCTTATCCCTATACATGCTAGTCTATGTATTTTTGTCATTGACTTAAGATTGGTCTGCATAGTCTGGTGGTAGGCCGTGATACCACCAGACTGTGCTATCATATTTGAGTATTGGCCACACTATTGTCGTTTACATCCACAGTTTTTTTTTGGGATTTGGTCCCCACCTATTGCCAAAGATGCGGTTACTTTCTTTCATTGACATTCAGCTTCTAATTGAGTTTCCTATCAAGGATCATTGCCAGATATATCGGACTCTCAGCCCTGAGTTCCCTAAAGGGTTGCTGGCTCGAAAAGTGGTATAGTCTTTTATTCGTAAACAGGACAAGCTCAGTTTTTTGGGGATTTACAGGCAGGCCGTACTGCTTTGCCCATATAATGCGCGATTTTAATGAGTTTTCCAACAGATCGCTTCGGTAGAAACGTCCCTTTCGCAAGTAGTACTATATCATCAGCGTATTCAGTTACCTGGACTCCCATGTTGTTGAATTCCATTAATAACCACTATCCCGAGAAGAGGGGATATGACACCCCCTTGTGGATTGTCTCTCGAGGCAGTTACTCTTAGGTGGGTTTCGCGTATTCTCGCGCTGATGTTCCTTCCACTAAGCAAGTTAATAATTACATTAGTGAGGGCTCGATCAGCATTGTAGTTCTGTATCGCTCTTTGTACTGCATAAGTTTTGCATTATTGAAAGCTCCTTCAATGTCCAGGAACGCGGACAGAGTTTACTCTCTCCCAATGACCTGTCTATAGTGTTAACGACCTCGTGCAACGGAGTTTCCACGCCTTTGCCCTTAATATATACATGTTGGGCCGTGGAGATCGCGTTGTCATCCAACCGATTGCCTATAAAGACTTTCATTAGTTTCTCAAAGGCTTTCAAGATAAAAGATGTCAGACTTATGGGCCTGAAGTTTGTGGACTTGACCTCACGCCAATGTAACTACATTCTAGACTGCGTGTTTTGCGTGCTAATTGCTTACTTAGGAAAAGTTATTCTACGCTTGATTTTCGCGCTGATGCTGTTTTTAACTTCCTCGAAGTTATACTTATCAATGGTCATCTTCAGCTGTGGGATTGGACGTTTGTTGATGAAAATAATTACCTCGCCTTGTCATCGTTTGTAATCAGTCTCATTCTGCTTGCTGTTGACTCCATGGTAGCCGATAATGTTGATGTAAAGTGATTTATCAAAGACTGTACCTGATATTCTAGTCTGGGTGTTTCGTTGCGAACTACCTTTTTAAGCATAATGTGGAAACAGCTGCATCACTTTGACTTAACCCTCTTGTGGTGTCGAAAATTAGTACCCCTACGAATTTAGATGGAACAGCGAGAATTCTCCTACTTCATCACTTAAAAAGACCCAATTAGACTATTAGCCAGCTCTAACTCAAAATCAGAGCCGCATAGATAGATCAAGGTAGCTTTCTTCGTTCGATCGTTTTCATTTAACGTGATTTCGTTCCAAGGGATTGATTGTTTGCCCTGAATTTCAATAACTATGTACCTAACCTGAAGAGACTGCATACCTAATTGACTACTCTTTCCAGAGGACATAACTTACGAACATCGACGAACATTACACCTTTAGAACCTACCTTCCTTACCACTTATTCTAAAATGTAGGCAAACACCTTACAACCTTCAACGCCAAATAAAAGCTAAGTAAAACCACATTGTCGAACTCGAAGCTATTTTAAATGCCATTAAGCGCTCCGCCACAATAACCCCATCAGCATCAACTTAAAAGAACTGCGCTAATTATAGAGATGAACAGTTGTCTACCCCAAAACTATACCAAGTGTTAGAAAATAAATGCACATAAATTTATATGTTCATACCTCTATCCAATTATACAAACATAAACCACACTCAGTATCTATTCCTTTTAAACACAAACTATTCGCGATAATTACATTAATGAGCCCTTCGCGCAAAACACCGTCGAAAATAACTCTAATTTGAAAAGCAGTAACCCCCATACCATACTTTCCATGATTTCGTACCGCGAAATGTGTGCAAAATTAAAAATTCTAGCTTTATGGTAGATTGTGTAATTAAAATTATGGTACAGTGCAATCTCCACTATTCCTAGGCAATTATCCTTATTTTTCATGACGTTCTTCCAATCTTCCATTGCCCCGTGAAAAATGTAAAAAAACCTCCGAACCGCCCGTTGTAATGTGGACCCTTTGTTCCCAGATGAAACAAAAATAGTGTAAAAAATGAGAGCGATATAAAGATTTTTTTTTTGTTTTATTTTTAAATTCTTTCCCTTCTCCAAGTTTCTAAAACACACACATAGGTACTCCAAAAAAAAAAATAGTACAGTGCACGTAATTGAAATTAAGAATTTACCCAGACAAAAATAATCACACACAAAGAGCGGTGAAAAAAAGAACCGAATGAACAGCGAAAAAAAAAACGCTGAAACGGATGAGCATTCTAGAGATAACGAGCAAAGCAATTTGGAGGAACAGTACGAGAGTCCTTCGTGGCTTTGTACTCTCGTATAGTGATGTTTGCAGATTCCAGACATCGCTGTCCACCGCGCGCCGTCTGCCGTTAGCCGCGCATCCTGATGTAGCTGCAGGGATACACCAGCGTATTAGTCACGTAGCCGCAACGAATCATGAATGTGTTGTTGTACATTTGTTTTAGAACTGAGAGAGAAAAAAATAAGCACAAGGAGGAATAGATGCCAAAATGCTTTACAATTGCTCGAGGATACGTATGCATAGTCCTGCTGTGGTATTATTTCCTATGCAAATGATAAACGATGATAATTGACTTTTTTTTTGTTTTATTTTCAATTTCACAACGTTTTAACTAGTGCAATAGGTTGGACGTCATTCGAGGGGAAGCGAGAGAATTTTGTTTGTTGGATCCATTCGGTGAATGATTACTTTTCCATGGCCATGGTAATTAAGCTAAGGCAAGTTAAAATAAAACCCTGCCGGACTACTGGGGTATGTATTTACATATGTCGTCATCGATCAAAGCAAAGCTTATAAGAAATACTTTTTTTTTATTTGGCTTCTATCATTCCACAATATATTCATTTCGCTATTTGTTTCTTGGTCCTCATGAGCCAGCAAGGCTTTCATATTTTAAAATAAAGGATGTAGTAGTAAAAAAAAAATGTCTGTGGTAGACAGAAGAATTGTGTAATACTGTCGAACATTGCTATGAAAATTCGACAGCCACAGAAGCGATAATAAAATGATATAACTGATTTCTCTGTATCAGCCAAAAAGATGCAGTTTAAATTATTTAAACTGCGTCATATGTATGAATATCACGGAACTAATGCTTTTACAGCACGATGGATACCTAACTTTTTAACTTACTTAATGGTCACCCCACCATGAAACGGCCCCTGGGAAACGGCAACATTCCATTGTCTGCGATCACTCACCAAATAAATGCTGGTGTCCCTCAAGGCTCCGTTTTATCTCCGACTCTCTTTCTCATGTTCATCAAAGATCTCCTGTCTGTCTGTCTTTTAATTCAATCCATTTCTTCGCTGATGACAGTACCCTTAGCTTCGTACATTCATTCTGAGATTCACTGGAACTGGAACGGCAATGTTTGTTAAGCTCATTAAAGTGGAGTCAAACCAATAGAGAGGCATTTAAGGCTTCCAAAACACAATGCTGTCTACTGTCACTCAAGCGAAACCCCAATACTATGCCATTATTCATGGATGGCACTGAAACCGAAACTCTTTCCATGCTCGGTATGTGCAATGCGGTAATGACAAACTTCATTGGAATGACCGTCGCCAAGAACGCTGCGAAATGCCTAAACTTCCTCATGCAATGCAAGCACAATTTACCCCCTTTGATCTGGCTAGAATTTATAAGGCGTTTAATCGCCTAAAACTTGAGTTTAACACTCACATCTGGTCTGTTGCACCAATAACATATTTGGCGCTACTAGACAGGATTAAAGAAACGTGCGATTAAACTTATTGGCGGTAGAGACATTGGGAGATCGCTTGACTCTCCCTTTTTTTATCGGAGGTTGCTACTATCCGATGGAGCGCTCAGACACAACTACAGGTACATTCAGACACCTTACATTAATGTACTAAGTCTTTTGAAATAAAATGAGAAGCAGCTTCAGTGATGAAGAGCTTATATGTTCGGCACTCTCCACGTTAGCCCCGAAATACCGCCACCTGATAACGAGCATAGGCCGGACAACTGCAGAGAAAGTGTTCTGCTGAGTCATCCTACTCACCGCAAGCAGGACAGGTAGTGGTGTCGCTTAGGTCCAATTTAAGTGTTCAGGATCCCTTCTAGCAGCCTACAGTTGATTCTCCTCTACTCTCTTAGTCATCGTCGCATTGTATCCTGCCTATCGTTGATTTATCGCTACTTCCACCATAAGTGCTCAAACGAAATAGGGAGTTGCATTCCACCCCTAAAGCAGTTCAACCGCAATACTCGCCATGCTAGGAATGCACATCAGTTCACCATTAAGTCAGTGAACTGTGAAATACATGGATTCGTTTTTTAATCGTACAATACGAATGTGCAATGCTCTACTCCCGCTTTGTTTTTCCTACACATTTTAGTTTACAGACATTGAAAACCAACGTGCATCGGTATCTCCTGTTTCCTAATTCCGAATGCCTGCACTGTGTTAGTTCATTAAAAGGGTATCCAAAATCCCTTCTGTAAAAACGAGTACCTTGCTCCCATTGATCATGCCAATTTATAATACACAAAAGACTTCAATAAGAAAATTTTCCGTGAAAAGTTCAAGCTTGTGCGATATTGATGATCACAAAGATTTGGCATGAATTTTAATTTCGCTTAAAATAGTCTTTCGCTAGGAGTTTCCTTTGATGCCTCTGCTGAGATTTTTAATTAAGTGGAACAATAATCTCAATGTGTCAATTTTTAATTTTTGCATAAAATAAAATAAATACCAAACTACTCACTATATAGATGAAGATGAATACAATGGTACAATTAGACAGCTAGGTTTAGCTAGGCTTTAGGTCCTGTATGGTTCGTTTACGCCTAATATTTTTATATTTTTACTAATAATGAACTGAACATTATATTTTTTAAAGTTTTATTAGTTTATTTAGCTATTTCTGATTATAAACGTAGCTTATTTTGATTGCTGATTTAATTCTCATTTTTAGTCCAGTTTCGCTAAGAAAAATTTCAACTATTGAATTCTAATTTCCAAGCGATAAGTCTCGCACTGTATTTCAATCAATTACAGTCGAATCTGGATAATTGGAATCTAAGGGTCATATATTTCAGTCTCACTTAAAGAGGTATTCCAATTACCCAGTTCCTAGGTACAGGTACAGCAAATATTTGTTTCACTTAAGAAAGCCTTTAAATAAATTGAAATAAAGGGTGATCCATTTCGAGGTTCCCTATTTAAAAAAAAAAAAACACAGAAAATTAAAATTTAATGGAGAATGTTTATTATCATTTGAAAGAACATTCTTTGGCATTTATTTTTGAAGATTATGTCTATCAAATGTTGGCCGTTACTACGTCGCAGATGGTCCATCCGTTGAGTCCAATTTTCGATCACTCGTTCGAGCATTTCGACTGGTAACTGGCGAATGACACGCGTGATGTTTTCCTCCAAGGCCTGAATCGAAGCGGGTTTGTCGGCATAAGCTTTTGACTTTACATATCCCCACAGGAAAAAGTCTAACGGTGTGATATCACACGATCTTGGTGGCCAATCGACCGGCCCAAAACGTGAAATTATGTGCTCACCGAAATGTTCTCTCAATAAGTCCATTGATTGATGCGATGTGTGGGAAGTGGCGCCGTCTTGCTGAAACCAAATGTCGCCGAGATCACGAGCGACATGTTCTCTCAATAAGTCCATTGATTGATGCGATGTGTGGGAAGTGGCGCTGTCTTGCTGAAACCAAATGTCGCCGAGATCACGAGCTTCAATTTCAGGCATCAAATAGTCGGTTATCATGGCACGATAACGGTCGCCATTGACGGTTACGTTCGCACCGGCATAATATTTAAGGAAATTTGGACCGATGATTCCACCGGCCCACAAACCACACCAAACCGTTGTTTTTTCTGGATGAAGTGGCAGTTCTTCAATCTCTTCAGGTTGCTCTTCGTCCCAAATGCGGCAATTTTGTTTGTTTACATACCCATTGAGCCAGAAATGGGCCTCATCGCTAAACAAAATGTTCCTCGAAAACGTCGGATCTTCTTGGAACTTTTCAAGAGCCCATAGAGCGAAGCGATGTCGCTTGGGAAGGTCGAGCGGCTTCAGTTGTTGCACAAGCTGTATTTTGCACGCTTTCAATTTAAGATCTTGACGTAAAATGCGCCAAGTCGTTCCATACGTCAGTCCGAGTTGCTGCGAACGGCGCCGAATCGACTCTCTACGGTCTTCGTGTACACTCTCAGCTACGGCCGCTATATTTTCTTCACAGCGTGCTGGACGTGGTCTATTCGGTCGAAAATTATCCAATAATGAATGCTGGGTCTCAAAATGGGTGATGGTGTTGCGAATAGTACGCTCAGTAAGCCGATTATGTTGACCATAAGTTGAGCGAAGTGCACGAAACACATTCCTCACAGAACGTGAATTTTCATAACAAAGTTGAACAATTTGTAAACGTTGTTCACGCGTGAGGGTTTCCATTATGAAATGCCAAACAATACTAAACAAAAATAACATGACAGCATGACACAACTCACACGTGATCTGTCAAAAAAGGCTATTGAAAAAAGTATCTCTACTTGGATCACCCGTTATATATAAAGCATATTTAAGCTTTTAAACTATAAACAAAAAAACAATTTAAAAAAAAAAAAAACAATATACATACATAATCCATAGATTGAAAATAAAAAAATTAACTAAAAACTCCATCATTAAAGTTTGAAAAATGTCACTCAATAATAGAATACATTTTAAAAACTAAAAGAAATCGGTCCGTTTACTTTGATTTTTAGAGTTTATTTTCATCAACTCTTTTTCCAGTTCGTAAAATTTCTCGAAAACATTTTGTTTCTGACCAAATCGACGGACTCAAAATAATTATGTAACGTAGTCATAGAAACTAGGCCGATCTTCCTGTTCGTTAATGAATAGTTTGTTCCATTCTTTCGCTGCAACCTCCGGTTGAGCACTTTCTTTCATATCCCGTTCTTTAGCTCATTTCATTTGTTTATCAATTTTTAAAAATTTCGTTAGTCATTCATGATTTTTTATTACTTATATTGTAATCCACTTTCAGAGTTTTTTCACCTCTGAAACATCTTTGTTGCCTCGATCGCCCGATAAGAAGAGTAGGAAGTAGGAAGTTTTTCAGAGCCAGACATATTGGCATGCAACTGGCTATTTTGTTCTAGCACTTATGGTGGAAATAACGGTAAAACAACGACAGGCAAGAGACATTACGACGAAGTCTAAGAGAGTCAAGTGATTTCGCGATGTCTCGATCGCCAATAAGTTTTACTGCACGTTTTTGAATCCGGTCAAGTTGCTCCAAATATGTAATTAGTGCACCAGACCAGATATGAGCGTTGTACCCAAGTATTGGCAAATTCTAGCCAGATCAGAAGGGGTGAAATATTTCTTGCATCGGTTAAGAAAGCCTAGACATTTCGCAGCGTTCTTGGCGACATCGAATATGTGGTCATTCCAACGAAGTTTGTCGTTAACGCACATACCGAGAATGGAAAGTCTTTCGGTTTCGGCGATGCAAGCGCCATCCATGGATAATGGCAGAGAATTAGGGGTTCGCTTCAATGACAGCAGACAGCATTGCTTTTTGGAAGCATTAAATTCCCCTCTATTGGTTTTACCCCACTCAAGAATGCTGTCAAGATCGGAATTTAATGAGTTTAACCTACGTTGCCGTTCCAGTTCGACGCCCGAAGATGAGTGGCGTTGCCCAGGAAACGAATATGTGAAGCTGAGGGTGCTGTCATCGGCGAAGGAATGAATAGGATTAGAAGTAGCAGACAGTAGATCATTTATAAAAATGAGAAAGAGAGTCGGAGACAAAACGGAGCCTTGGGGAACACCAGCATTTATTTGGTAAGTTGCAGACTTGAAACCGTCCAAGAAAACTTGAATTGACCGTTCCGAAAGGAAATTTCTAAGCCATTGAAAAAGGGTATCATCGATCCCAAATGCACGCATTTTCGACAAGAGAGCTTGATGCCAAACTCTGTCAAATGCCTTTGAAATATCAAGCGCAACGACCTTGCTTTCACCACCGTGCTAAATAGATTGGTTCCACTTTTCGGTTAGATATGTCATCAAATCACCAGTGGACCTGTTGCTGCGAAAACCGCACTGCCGGTCATTAAAGCACTGCTTTAACCACAATTTTGTCTCGATTTTTTAAAATTCGACAAAAAGATGTTTATTTGCATATTTCCAATTAAAATTTAAGTAAAATTATAGTGAATGCCATTCCGCCACTAGATTATCATTTAATTAGCCGATGAGGTGCGACTGACGCCCAGATTTGATTTTTATTAAAGGCGGTTGTCGAAAGTGAAATCCTTTATCCTATACCCGGGATGGCGAACATTTTTAGAGCTTCGTGCCATTTAAAAAAAACAAATATTTTTGTAGTGCCTTTGGTGTGCCAGCGTACAGTCTCGATCTAGTTTTTTATGAGGCACTAAACAAAAATAAATAATTTTACACTGCGCAGCAATTTATTTGTAAACATATCAATTCATTTTTGAAATCAACAGTTTTTAATTCACTTTAATAAAAGAAAGAAAATTCAATAGAATTTAAAAATCTAGAATTTGGTAATAAGATCAAATGCGAGGCAAAAAAGAAAAAACTTAACTCGGTGTAGGCAGCTGAACACAGATGAGGAATTAACCAGATAGTCAACTCGAGAGCGAATCTCTCACCTTGCCTACAAGCTAAGTCGAACTGATAAGCACAGATGAGGAATTAACCAGATAGTCAACTCTGCAATCCCCTATCACTTTCAACCCACAAAAAATATTTAATAATGGCCGCAAAATCCTCTCTCAATTTTCCCATCTGTGAATACGTGTGAGCCAGACACATGAAGTTAGATCTAATTTACTATATTACCCGCCAAAAATAATTGTGGGGAGTTTTGCAATATATCCAAATCGCAACAACAAAACAGCTGGTCACGGCGGATGTGTTGGGAAATAGGAAATTCTGCGAAGTGTTGAGTTTATGTGATTCAACTTTTATAGCTATTTTAATAAAAATGTTTATAAAGAAACAAAAACATTAGTTACCCAATAAAGTAGTTACAATTTAGTTGGAATATTTTTTGCGGTTATAAGAAATAGTTCTCTATTTTTTATCTGCCTTAAAATAAACATTCTTGCGTTGTTGTACTTTTCCAATTTTTTATCTGCCTTAAAATAAACATTCTTGGGTTGTTGTACTTTTCCATTTTGGTTAATAAAATGAGATAAAATGCATATTTTATTGTATTATTGCATAAATATTACTAAATTAGTAATGTTTGGGTGTAAAATATTTGTAGTAAATAGTTTGCAATGGTTTTATATATATATATATTTAATTCTTAGATTGTTTTATTACTTATTTATTATTTGATTGTTTTTATTCAACATATGAAAGTTTAATGAATATATGTACATATTCGAGTTCCGTGCATGGATAAAAAAAAGTGAAAAAGAAGTATTTGTAATCCTCTTTAAATTATGTTGTGTTACAAGATTTGTACGTTTAGTTAATCAATTTTCTTAGCTGTTTCTTTTCTAAGGCGGTTTCGAAATTTTTTATATAAGTTAATATGCTTTATTTTAAAATTTAAAGTAAGCGATAGACGGAAAAAGGAGAAAAAAGGTAGCTGGAATGCACTGCATAAATATATTGGGGGTGCATTTTTTTTATCGAAAATGCTTGGTAGTTGAGTACATATTATAAATAAGCATGCACATTATGTTACATATATATTGAATTAATTAGACACTTTTTTTAACAGCCGACTTTATTTGTCAAGTTATAATGTTTTGTAATTTTATTTTATATGAAAATAAACAAAACAATTTACAACTACTACTACTACTAGGAAGTAATTGCAAATTTTGTTAAAAAAGTGTTTTGATATACCAAAAATAATATTTGTAAGAATTTGGATTATGTTTTATTAAAAAGCGTTTTAAACCAGTGTTCAATTGTGTAGAGTTACTGAACTGCTTCAATATAACCATCCATAATCTACGAAATCCTTGCTGGTATAGTTATACTTAAATTTATTGTCAACCGAAAATGTATGATGAACTCACTTATTATATATTAGTCACGTTAATCAATATTATTTTTATTATATTTCATTAAAAATTATAATAAATTAGTTAAAACACAGCTTTATTCTTAATATTATAATATTTTATTATGTTATTAGTTGTGTGGTAAGTATGTTTTTATCAATCCATATTCACCGCATATTGACCATGTTTATTTTACACACCCAAATTGTGAGTTGTAATCTGCTGAAATTCATCAACTGTTCCCAACTTCTTGCTATAAAAAATGGCATTTCATGGGCGCGGCCATTAGCCCCATATAATTCGATTTATGTGTGCGTGATTCCCATTTGATTTGCACGTAAAAGCCCATATAAGTGCAAATTATGTGGGGCTTATCAGTTCGACTTAGCTTGTAGGCAAGGTGAGAGATTCGCTCTCGAGTTGACTATCTGGTTAATTCCTCATCTGTGCGGCTGACGCTGTCGCTCAAAGGTGCAATCGGATTTCTCAATTGGTGTCGTGCCCATAATATTTCGTCGGTCTCCACCAACGGCACGCGTGCCATTGGTTCGCCATCGCTGTCCTATACCAACATTTTTTTTTAAATTAAATAAAATAATATTGCAACGTCGTAAAACCAAAACAAGTTTCACATCGGACAAAAAGGTTCGGCACTTCGACTAAAAACCTATTTATTCCAACAATACAATTTGCACGTGAGACAATCCTTAATTGCAAACAAATAAGTTTCGCAAGAACTCATAGTTATATCATCAAAAAGTGGAGATAGAAATAAAAATCCAATTGAACAAACCAAACAAAAAAACAAACCGAGATACATACGTACAAGTATTTACATATTTGTGTGTTTGGAGTTTCTTGGAAGTGTTATAATAAGGGTTTCACACTCCAAGGGAATCTTTACCCGTCAAGCTTCGGGGAAGGTTCAACGCCATCGATATTTATTCGCCTTAATCATAAAATATACATGCGTTTATTTTTCAATATAAACAGCCATGCCACACACCACACCGGAACAAAGACAAAATTTATTCAATTCGGTGTGAAATCCTTTTTCGTCGCCCAAAAGAATGACAAAATGTTGGCGTCTTTTCTTCGTTTTAGGTTTTCCTCTGAAGCTGATGTTGGATACTTTGGCTTCGAGTTTATATTTTTATTTTCTTCTATCTAGGAATGATTTAAAATGTATATTTTGTTTCCTTCTCTTTCTTGTTGTTGGTGGTGTTCTTTTACTTTGGCTTCGAATTGGAATATCAAATCAAAAATTTAAAACTTTATTTGAGGATTTCCCTTTTTTTTTGTTGATGGAAGTAAAATTCTTATTTAGGGGAGTTTTTTTCCACGCAAAAGTTTGTTTGAAATCGGGGCCGGATTTGTGGTGATTTTTTTTTAAATAAATGAGTGTGACTGGGGGGCCGGCAAAATAACCAAGGCCATCTAGGTACTGGGTATTTGGTTTAATGGTTTTGGTTCTGGGACGCAATATATTAGGATGGATAGTGCAGTGGATGCTTCCTCTACTACTTACGTACCTATTTACTTAAAGGGCTTCCGACCCGTGAAGATTCCCTGCCTTAGACATGGCAGACTTCCATCCTCTGCGATCCCGGGCACGCTGCTTCCAGTTATCCAGACCAAGGGTCTCGAACACGGGGGCTGGGATTAGAAGATTTTCTTAGCTGGAGCATTGTTGTCCATTCGCTCGATGTGGCCGAGGCAATGCAGTCGACGTTTTTTGGCTTTTTGAACTACATCCACATCTTTGTACAGCTCCTCGCACACAGGACCAAATATTCACCGAAGAATTTTTCCTTCGAAGGAGCCAAGTATTAACTCTCTTTTCCTGCTTACCGTCCAGCACTCGGCGCCGTATAGGAATTTTGGACCCATTTGTTTCGCCAAACTGAAGTGGCAGCGGTTTTCTAGAGTAATTCGTCACCGGATCTCCACCAGGCTGTCATTCGTGGATAAACTCCTTAACTACCTCGAAGTTGCTGCTATCAACAGTGACATTTTGTCCCAGTCGGTGGACATCTTGTTTGTTTGTTGTCATTTTTTTCAAGACCAACAAAAATGCTTCCTTCTTGAAAGGTATTTATCATTTTCCCTACTAAATCCGCTCCTGGTTAAGAGTTTGAATTTTTAAGCGTATCCATTGCTGATGAACTCGTCATAAGCATTTTACAACTTTTTTGGTTAGTTGCAGTTTCTTTTTAATATAAACCCAACCAAAAATTTTTCAAAGCAAATTTTTTCGCTGGGGAAAGTGATTTATACTTTCGGTTTTCGCCGGAATCGTTGTATACGCTTAAAAAAGTTTGCAATCCCTTTTATATGGAGGTATAGAAGGTGACGCGAGGAAGTATGTACATATGGTTTGGTTGTCAGCGCTTCTTACAGACAAAGTGATATCGTTCCCGTTCTGAGGACATTTGGCAACCGAAGGCTTTAAATAACTTTTTTGGTAGTAGCATATAGTTATGCGACATTGGGTGGGTGGAGAACTGTTGAAATATAAGTTTTTAAAATCAAAGATGCTTGGAATTCCTTAAGGGCTTTCCGTTTAACAATATCTTCTGAAAACTATAGATAGGTGCGAAAAGTCAGTCCGTCGTCTTAAGAAATTACTTTTCTTAAATTGAATTTCTTGTCGATAAGGGATTGCAAGAATTATTTAAACCCTTATTTAAGGGTTTATTCATTTGAATTCATTAATCGCGACCCCTGCAGTTATATGCAAATAATATGAGCAGGTCTATAAGAACTTTTTTCAAAACCGAAAGTCTGGAATCAAGATCCTGCCCGCTACTATAGCTGTGTACGGTAATGCTCTATTAAGCGGGGACCACTTTATATCAATCCCTTGCCAACTAGCTATTTGCCCTGCAAATGAAACTAACGTGTTGTTCTACGTCGTGTCCCATACAATAGTTGATAATACTTTATATACGCTGCAAAAGCCTTGCGCAAAAGCAGCCTTAACTCTTGGTTAAAGTGGACAAAAAGTATATTGTGGAAAACTTTGCCAGATTTGAGGAAAAAGCCAGCTACGTCCGAGCTCTTTAAGTAATGTTGAATTTTTATGACGTGAATCTTTAAACTTTTAATCATAAAATGGAACAAACAAAAACTGAGTTCTCCGTTCTGGAGTGCGGAGTTAAAGTAGAGTCAAAGTGAAGAAAGATTCAACGATTTAGTAAAGCGAAATTTTGAAAATGTTGGAATTTTACAAACGCAAAGGAGTTGGACGACGTTCTACTTGCTATCTAAATAAAGTTACCAGTAACTAGCCTTGAACTCCTACCTCTGTCACCCCGAAAAAATTCCTTTGGAAAGGATAGCTAAGATAGATGAAATATGTTGTGCTTCCTACATCTGAAGCGGGTTATAGATAAAGAAATAGATAAGTATGAGAAAAAAGTATCGCACCAAAAACATAAATGTTAAAGAATAGCCAAGTTCTTTTATACAAAATTTGCTTTTGCCGTACAAGTCAGCCATAAAAAGTACTGAGATCTTAAAAAGAACGCCAAGTAGGGATTTCGACCGAATGTAAACGCCGTCTTTCGAGAAAAATACAATTTGTTTTATAACTTTCCTTGTTTGCCTTTAAAAGAATTACCGACATTATAACACATTCATAACTATAGAATGAGTTCGATATAAGGACGGTTGCCACGCCTCTTTTTTGGAATATACACAAAGTATGTCTCTTCTTCAAATCCTTCCTCGAAGTATAATTTCATAGCTCTAAGTCGTTTGGGTGCAAGATTAAAGAAAAGGGACGGCTGTTGTTCTTAGAATCCAACCCTCATGTAAAAAATAATAATTATAGGTCTTTTGAAAGCTGCGTTTAGCGAGTAGGCGGTTGGAAAATCAAACCTTATTACTGTGCCAAATTTCGAGGTTCTACGATGATTGGAATTGCTGCATTCTTTTGATGATGACGATGTTTATGAAAAGTGGGCGGCTGTGCCAAATTTCAAGGTTCTACGATGATTGGAAGTGCTGCATTGTTTTGATGATCTGTCAGTGAGTCAATGGTTACGGTTTTTGCTAAATTTGGGGCCTTACTACTCAGGAACCGCTGATATTAAACAGTTGAAATTTGGTATGGAGCCTGCGTGGTTCCCAATAAATCCTGATATTTGATGTCTGTAGCTTTGTTGTAACAGAGTTAGAGGGGGGGTCAAAATGGCCCGAGTTGGTTCGTTTAAATAAGGGTGTAGTGCCAAAGTTGCTAAAGAACTTGGCTGGGCACTACCGTGCCCCTTGATGTAAAATTTTTCTTAATATTTCTTTTACTTTATCTTTTGTAAGGTTAAAGTCAAGCATATGATTATATTATATTGAAATCCCTCGTCAGGTTGTTTAGGGGTCCGTTGCAACCATAGTTACATCTAGACTTACTCTGGTATAAAACAAATCCGGATTCCTTGTTGTTCTCGGTTTGGTGTTAATTGAGTGATTCATACCCATGACACCAGAAAAGACTACAGTATTCCATAACAGGCTAGACAAGACACAAATATAGGCTTTTTGTTACATAAGAGTTTTTAAATTCTTTAGAAAATCGTTTTATGACTCTCAATTGGCTTCTTGCCTTGCTCACGATAATATTTAAATGAAAGTTAAAGTCCAGCTTCTTGTCAAAAATAACTCCAAGATCTTTAAAGCAATGTAACATTTTAACTGCTACGTCATCAATAAAGTAAGTAGGTTGATTAAGGTTGAGAAGTCTCGTTATGGATTTATATTTCTTAAGATTTAGGAACATGTAGTTACCTAACATCAATATCAGGCTGTAAGAAGATATATCCTTGTGGTCGCAATATTAATAAAACAGCTTACCTTTTACGAAGACATAGATCAACAACAGAACAACAGTGGGCCAAAGTGACTACTTTGAGGGACATCAGAATAAACAAGTCACCTCGGTCAGTGCTGGGAGTTGAAAAACAGTTTCACTCTCATTGGCGTCATTGCAGCTGCGACAATGGGTATTGTGGGGTTTGCCGAGCCTGGCAGCGTGGGTACCTAATGCCCAGTGACCTGTGCTTACAGCCACCAGTCTACCGACATCCACCCTTGTTCTATTTATGAGGCTATGGGTTCTAGATTTGTTGGAGAACATGTGGGAGAACTTCCACCGCGCAAGGGAGGAGCCTATTCTGGCCAGCTCATCAGCTTTCTCATTCCCCTCTATGTTCCTGTGCGCAGGAACCCAGATGAAAGAGGTTATAAACCGGAGGCCTGCCTTAGACAGTATCTTCTAGCACTCCTCGACAAGCTTAGACGTAGTGTTGTCTGAGGTTAGGGCCTTGACGACGAAAATTGATATGTCTGGATTTGTTGTGATTTGTTAGACATGTTAATATAGACGATCAGATTTGTGCTTCCAATCACTGAAGCCCGCTCTACTTAGTTTGATATTTGGAGTGGACCTAAACTTATACGAATAACAAAAGATTTTCCCCGTATTTTTGAACATTTCCGAACAAAGTTGGATCTATCTCGCGATACACTTACCGCTTTCAGGAAACTATACTTCTACCAGTTCGTTCGTTTTCGCTTTGGTTCATTTCGGTCGGAATTTAGGATAAATCTAATATTCTGCGAGCACTGGTGGGGCTCTGCGTTTTGCAAGTGTTGTTTTATAATTACATTTTTATTTAAAAAATTATTTATGAAATTTATTTACATTCTTTATTGATTATTTATCGTGCAGCGTGAGTGTCGCCGTCGGTCATTGGTGTGGTTTGTTGGGGTGGGTTGGAGATTTAGTTCTTCTTGGTGTTAGATGGTGTGTCTGTGTTTCCATTGCGGAAGATTGTCAACCACGGTTGTATCGCGTTCCATCAACCACGTAGAAGTCTTCGAATGAATCGTCTTGGACTACTCCAAGATCTGGTTCAATTAAAGCCATCACGTGGGGATAGTAACCCTGTATTGACGGAGTCTCTGAAATGATATGAATCAAAGGGTTGGGATGGGATGGGATAGGATATTGCGCGTCATTTTCTTTGAAAGCGAGCACAGGAAAGGGGGCATAAATCGGCCGATACTGCTGCAATTTCACGTTCGAAGCTCATCAATCGTCGCTGGTTTATTGGCATGACCATAGACTTGACGTAGCCCCACAGGAAATAGTCTAACGGTGTCAAATCGCACGACCGAGGCGGCCAAGTGAGATAACACGTTCTCCAAACTTGGTTTCCAATAAATTGATTGTGACATTCGCTGTGTTGCTTGTGGCGCTGTCCTGTTGGAACCACATGTCCTCCAAGTCCATATCATCCAATTGGGGCCAAAAATATTCGGTTATCATTGAACGGTAGCGATTCCCATTCACAGTAACGTGCCGGTCCTGATCATCACGAAAGAAGTAGGGAATGCCGCCGCCGGCCCATAAACCACACCAAACCGTAATTTTTTCGGGATGCAATGATGACTCATGGAGTACGTGTGGATTGCTGCCTGACCAGTACCGCATATTTTGTTTATTGACGAAGCCATTCAGTCAGAAATGATGATTTTTCGATGAAAATCCGAATCATTTTCAAGTTGTTGCTCTGCCCAATTCACGAATATACGACGCTTCTGGTGGTCAAGCGGCTTCAGTTCTTGCGTCAATTTAATCTTGTAAGGATGTAGGCCAAGATCTTTTCGCAAAATTCGCCAAAACGACGTCACCAGAGATGCCCAACGCTTGAGAACGACGTGTGAGAGACACATTTGGGCTTTCTTCAACTGAAGACTCAGCGGCAGCAATATTCTCGACACTACGGGCACTTCTTTGTCTCACTGGCACGGGAACTTCTTTCCATCATGAAATGGCAAACCTTACTGAAGAGAAAGGTAGTATTCCCAAAGTTTGAGGATGTGTTACTTGACTCTACGTAATGCAATGTTGGGGCAAGGGCAGGAAGAGTAGGCGATAGAGTCATCTGCGTAAAGCAGAGTCTCTGTTCGAGAATCATTTTGTGGTTGGTAACAAGTATATAGATTAAACAAGGTTGGACCGAGGCGTGAGCCCTGGGCTACCCCTGCTTTGGTATCCCTGATACTGGATTTGGAGCTTCCTATCCGCACGTAGAACTTACGGTTGGTCAGAAAGCTGTGAATGATTTTTGTGGTATGTGTTGGGAAATTAAGGGATTTCAGTTTGAAGACTAAGCCTTTAATCCAAACGGAAGCAAATACCTTTGCAATGTCAAATAGACGGGCAACGGTGATTTCTATCATATTTAACCCAATACTAACATCGGCGTGAAGCTTCAGCAGTGGATGAAATGTCGATCGGATTTGAATCCGAGTTTCTAGAAGTTTGCTTATGTTTGAGACCAGAGAGATGGGTCTAAATTTTGAAATGCAATTCGCAGACAATTTTTTTGGGATTCGAAAAACTTCCGCAGTTTTCCATTTAGTTGGCAAATAGCAGTTGTTAATACAATTATTGAGAATAATTGTGGGAAAAATTATTGCCAATTGGGGAAGTCTTTTCATGACAAAGTTGGACTTTTTCGCGTTACCGGTAGAAATTGCTGCCGATAGGTTAGTAGCGCTGGTGAAAGACTCATCCACTAGAGTGTAGATTGATGAGTTTGTTTCTAAAAAGTGGGTAATTGGGCTGGGAATTTCAGCCGTTAGTTCACTTAGCGCACTTCGAACGTTGTTCAAAAACTCTGGAAGGTGGTGTGGGGGCCTAGGTTGAAAATTATTTTTAAAATGCTCTGCAAATGCATTTAATTTTTCGGCATCTGATAAAACCAATGAACCATTTGAAAGAAGTGGTTAAGTGACTAGAGACTTTTTTCCAACAATTTGGTTGCTTTTCTTAAAGGTGTCTGGGCCTGGTTCGATACGGTTCAGTCTCTTTTTGAATTAAGAATTCACAAAGGATTTTGTGTTCTCACTAATCAGCGTGCTAAGACTGTGATTCAACTGTGAAAGAACACTCTGATATTCAGCGCAGTGGGTATTAAGCGTGCGGTGGAATATTCGTTTGCAGAATTTTCCGAAGCTTTTGCCTGTGCTTATAAATATTCTGAGTGTGTACAGGAATTTCAATTTTTAAGTTTGCTGGGTCAATTTGGTGGTTACTCAAATTTGGGGTAGAAATTGAGATGTTGTCTCCTAATTTTTCCGTTAAGGACTCTTGAAACGTTTCCCAGTTAATTTTGTTCAGATTGATGAAATGGTCATTGGGTGCAATTAAGGTCTTAATACTGGTTATTAATTGGATATTCAGATTAACGGCAAAATGGTCAGAATCTGAAAAAATTGTCTCACATCTAAATCTGACAGTGACAGTCTACCCTACCTTTCAGAGAATTCCAAAGAGAAGACTAGGATGTAGGCGACAAATCCTTTAGTATATCCCAATACCCGAACCAGCAAATTAACGAATCAATTTTTTAATTGTTATATGTGGAATGAAAGTACGATTTGTCACCTCGCCCAGAGGTGTAAATCTTATTTGTTACAAGAGTCACAAAAGGGATCTATCCCTAAATAAAATATGATAATGACCAAGCTTTAAAAAAAATTTGCTCAATTTAATTCCATGGAACGAAATTTGAAGGCAGACTCGTTCCAATTTAATAATTATTGCGACCGAGTTCGCATGAGCCTCTAAGATCCGTTAATAAGGAAACCACCTTGTAAACAAATTATTGTAGCATTAAAGTGAGATACATCCATTTGTAAAAGTTTTTCGCTGCTGTTGTGCTCTTTTAAATACTTCCCCGCTCGTATGCCAGCCAGCGGCGCGGCGCGACACGGCACACTACGGCACCTACCAGACAGGATGTTTGTGCCATCGGAAGCAGGCTCGGTTGCAATGCTCACCACCATTTGCATACTGAAGGAGGATGCGATGGTTAGTTATGCGATCAACTACCGCGAAAAGAGTGAGCATTAATCCAGGTCCGCTGCAATGTTATGTTCTATTATGTGCAAAATATGTCCACATTGCCGCACGGTCTCCTCTTTATGAATGTTGAGCCCAGGATTAACACAACAGGATGTGACCACACATGCATGGGTGAATTTGTTTACACATTTATGAACATACACTCGCGCACCGGCAAACAGTGTATTTGTGTATACGCATTTCCGATTTAACAAAATGTACTTTTGCTCTACCTGGACGGACATCCTGCATCGTGGTGTTTGTTTTTTATTATTGTTTTTTTTTTTTTAAATACATTTCGAAATTGCTTTTATTTTTTTGCCCTCTCTTTAGTAGGTACACAGTGAACGCAAGCTTACAAAAATAACATTAAAATTTAGTGTTGCAAAACACCGCAAGGATTATCACGCTGCTTGCACACAAAACCAGCAAAAATGTGTCTGGAAGAGTACAGAGAGAATGTATGCGACATATATTAGTAGATAATAGTAACTGTGTCTGGTTTCGTGTGGATATTTTTGCATGGATACCCGACCGTTATGAACATATTTGATTAAAGCTCTTAATTAAATGCAAAAAAACGGATTAGCTGCATTTTGTTGTTTGCTATGAAATGCTGCTTTATGCGCTTTTATTATTTTAATTAATTCCAATTAGCAACATTTTTAATGTCATAATTATGACATACAAAATAATTTTCAATTTGACTTAAATAAAACAAATACATATATAGAAGGTACCACACCTTAGGAAAGTAAACTTTGTTGACAAGCCTGTTGGCACACAGAAGGTAAGGTTAGGTTAGATGGGTTGACATGGAAGAATAGTTTCCTTCCTGCCACACTCAGGTCCTTGTGGACCCATGGGGTATACGCCGGTGTTGTGGCCTTTCCCTCCGCTCGTCGTTACTAAATTTTATCTAGCCATCCTGATGTCCTGCAAAGATTAGAGAGTGAGACATCTGACAATTCCTCAATGTCTTGGAAGAAGAAACTTCCAAGTGTTCTTTTCCTCAAGTCACAGGGTGTCCTCATGGAGCTCTTCATCGCTGCAGCCTGTACAAATGTCGTAATTCTTGAGATTTAGTTTCATCATGTGGTTTCTTAGAAAATTATGACCAGTCAAAGCACCAACCAGCTTGGACAGCGACAGCTTCTACGGTTCTTTCGTACTGTAGGATCTTTTTGGTTCGGTTTTTATTATATTCTGGCCAGAGTTTCCATAATATCTGACAGGGGGTTAGAGAGTTCCACCTATTGTTGGCTTTAATTCTGATCTTGCATTGCTCTCGTTCTCTGAGGTTGCAGAGTGTCGGTTTGATCGACTGAAGTGCCTTGTGAGTATCGGTCGGTCGATGTACACGGCAATCCACAGAATTATTTTGGGTTTTATTCCTCAACTTCTGCCGAAGTCGCGGTTACGTTTTACCCGTTTATTGACATTTAACCTCTTTTTCCTATCAAGGAAGACACCTAGATACTTCGCACTCTCCGCCACCTTCAGAGGGATTCCCTCAATAGCTGATAGTTCGAATTGAGGTACGTTCCTTTTATTTGTAAACAGCCACGTATTCCCTAGGGCTCCGAAATGGTTAAGTGTAAAATTTTTTTTAATACGCCCTCTGCCACGCCCTTAATTTACGAAAAACCGTTTTAAAGCTAAAGTTAGAGAGATAGAGTGTTACAAACTTCACAAGATATGTAGGCGCTGCCCTCATTTATAAGTTTTTCATATAAAGTTTTTTGCCACGCCTACTTTTTGAGGGCGTTTTTTACTAAAATGCTGTTTTCTTCGAAAATTTTCATAGAAACTGAAAAAAAAATGTTTAACAAGATATTTAGCAAATATTTTTTCCAATATATCGCCCATACAAAGTTTTTCGCAGTGCCCACTTTTTGGGGGCGTTTTTTAAAAAAATGTGGATATCATCTTCTTAATGCTTTTTTCTTTGGGGCATATTGTTCGCCCCAAGCGGACTGTAGCCTTTCCTTATGTTTTTTAAAAGAATCTGTGACCAAACAACATTTCGCATTAATGTCAATGATAGTAAGACTTCGCTGCTTAAGTATACAGATCCAATTGCAACTAAAATGCTAAAATGCAATGCAGCCAATTTTATTCCGTTTTTAAAAATTAAACTTTACCTTGTGTGTAAAGAAATTAACTTTGACCAAAAATAAACTAACCGACTTAAGGTAGAATCTTGGTACTTAATGTTGTTTGCACTAAATTTACTTAATGATAAGCAACTAGAAGGCTGTCTTCCTGACTCAAATTTGATTAAGCAGTATAGATACATTTTTGCTAATAACTGGGTAGCATCTTTAGCTTGTATATTTTTGTTACTTAATTTTTACTTAAATTAACTGGTATTTATAAAATACTTACTTATATTTTAATTTCGTCTGAAATAGACGTTACGTTTGTTGTCCTACTTGAATTTGAAATACAAGTTTAGCGTTAATAAATAATGGTGTTTTTCTTTAAGTTTTTATCGGACTCCTTTTTTTATCCGAGGTAGCACTGACGTGGACATATGTCAAACGTATTGGTAGTAGTGAGAACAGGAACAGTACTCGCGAAAAAACTAGAACAGCACTGACAGCAGTTGGAACAGTTCCAAAATGGTGAATAGGTGAATGGAAATCGACATAAGCCAACAGACGAAAACAAATTGAAATTGAAATTGAAATTTCTTTATTTGGGCCGAATTGAATCACTTAAGAGTTAATTTAACAATTGTGGCACTTAGTATATGTACATTGAATTGATGGCTGTAACGTATGGCCTTCTTTATAGTTTGTGGCGTACTCCACAATAGAAAATCTAATTTTTTTACCCATTCAAACTTATAACGATCGACTGCGTGTTCCTGGACACGAACCGGATCTCTTCACGAACATTTTTTTTTCGACCATTTTAAATCAGCTTTGCGCTAGTCTGCCAATTAACCAGTTTTTTTTTTTTGGTTGCTTCCCGTTATCTATGTGATTTCTATTTCATAGGTATGCGGAGAGTACTAATAACGGGTGATCCAAGTAGAGATACTTTTTTCAATAGCCTTTTTTAACAGATCACGTGTGAGTCGTATCATGCTGTCATGTTATTTTTGTTTAGTATTGTTTGGCATTTCATAATAGAAAGACTTACGCGTGAACAACGTTTACAAATTGTTCAACTTTATTATGAAAATCACGTTCTGTGAGGAATGTGTTTCATGCACTTCGCTCAACTTATGGTCAACATAATCGGCCTACTGAGCGTACTATTCGCAACACCATCACTCATTTTGAGACCCAGCATTCATTATTGGATAATATTCGACCGAATAGACCACGTCCAGCACGCTGTGAAGAAAATATAGCGGCCGTAGCTGAGAGTGTACACGAAGACCGTAGAGAGTCGATTCGGCGCCGTTCGCAGCAACTCGGACTGACGTATGGAACGACTTGGCGCATTTTACGTCAAGGTCTTAAATTGAAAGCGTACAAAATACAGCTTGTGCAACAACTGAAGCCGCTCGACCTTCCCAAGCGACATCGCTTCGCTCTATGGGCTCTTGAAAAGTTCCAAGAAGATCCGACGTTTTCGAGGCAAATTTTGTTTAGCGATGAGGCCCATTTCTGGCTCAATGGGTATGTAAACAAACAAAATTGCCGCATTTGGGACGAAGAGCAACCTGAAGAGATTGAAGAACTGCCACTTCATCCAGAAAAAACAACGGTTTGGTGTGGTTTGTGGGCCGGTGGAAACATCGGTCCATATTTCTTTAAAAATTATGCCGGTGCGAACGTAACCGTCAATGGCGACCGTTATCGTGCCATGATAACCGACTATTTGATGCCTGAAATTGAAGCTCGTGATCTCGGCGACATTTGGTTTCAGCAAGACGGCGCCACTTCCCACACATCGCATCAATCAATGGACTTATTGAGAGAACATTTCGGTGAGCACATAATTTCACGTTTTGGGCCGGTCGATTGGCCACCAAGATTGTGATATCACACCGTTAGACTTTTTCCTGTGGGGATATGTAAAGTCAAAAGCTTATGCCGACAAACCCGCTTCGATTCAGGCCTTGGAGAAAAACATCACGCGTGTCATTCGCCAGTTACCAGTCGAAATGCTCGAACGAGTGATCGAAAATTGGACTCAACGGATCGACCATCTGCGACGTAGCAACGCCCAACATTTCATAGACATAATCTTCAAAAAATAAATGCCAAAGAATGTTCTTTCAAATGATAATAAACATTCTCCATTAAATTTGAATTTTCTTTGTTTTTTTATTTAAAAAAGTAGGGAACCTCGAAATGGATCACCCTTTACTAGCAATGCCAATTCTGGTGCGCGCTCCTTTTCTTGGTTCCACTTTACTGGGCTGCACACAACGTCCAATATAATAATTTTTTTTTTGTGAAGTTTCACCGTTTCACTGTCCAGTAAGTTTTTTTTTTGATTTAGAGTTTTTGCTTAAAATGCAAGTTTTTGTTTTACTTAGGCTAGCAAGTAAAAAGGCCAAAGAGAAGCCTCATTAAAATTAATGGAAGGAATCAAAATCCCCAACCCATAACACACGTGGATTTTACCTCATTGTTTTTCTTTTTAAAGGTAAATTTGAAAGTGTAAGAAAGTGCTTTTAAATTAAAATTTTCATTTTTTCTTCAGCTTATTGCGGATTGCTTTTGTGAAGCTTACGAGTTTGCCAGTAATCTTGTGATGTGTTCCGCACTCGGACACACAAGTGTTCTGTTCCTCAAGTCACAGGGTGTCCTCATGGAGCTCTTCATCGCCGCAGCCTGTACAAATGTCGTAATTCTTGAGATTTAGTTTCATCATGTGGTTTCTTAGAAAATTATGACCAGTCAAAGCACCAACCAGCTTTGACAGCGACAGCTTCTACGGTTCTTTCGTACTGTAGGATCTTTTTGGTTCGGTTTTTATTATATTCTGGCCACAGTTTCCATAATATCTGACAGGGGGTTAGAGAGTTCCACCTATTGTTGGCTTTAATTCTGATCTTGCATTGCTCTCGTTCTCTGAGGTTGCAGAGTGTCGGTTTGATCGACTGAAGTGCCTTGTGAGTATCGGTCGGTCGATGTACACAGCAATCCACAGAATTATTTTGGGTTTTATTCCTCAACTTCTGCCGAAGTCGCGGTTACGTTTTACCCGTTTATTGACATTTAACCTCTTTTTCCTATCAAGGAAGACACCTAGATACTTCGCACTCTCCGCCACCTTCAGAGGGATTCCCTCAATAGCTGATAGTTCGAATTGAGGTACGTTCCTTTTATTTGTAAACAGCCACGTATTCCCTAGGGCTCCGAAATGGTTAAGTGTAAAATTTTTTTTAATACGCCCTCTGCCACGCCCTTAATTTACGAAAAACCGTTTTAAAGCTAAAGTTAGAGAGATAGAGTGTTACAAACTTCACAAGATATGTAGGCGCTGCCCTCATTTATAAGTTTTTCATATAAAGTTTTTTGCCACGCCTACTTTTTGAGGGCGTTTTTTACTAAAATGCTGTTTTCTTCGAAAATTTTCATAGAAACTGAAAAAAAAATGTTTAACAAGATATTTAGCAAATATTTTTTCCAATATATCGCCCATACAAAGTTTTTCGCAGTGCCCACTTTTTGGGGGCGTTTTTTAAAAAAATGTGGATATCATCTTCTTAATGCTTTTTTCTTTGGGGCATATTGTTCGCCCCAAGCGGACTGTAGCCTTTCCTTATGTTTTTTAAAAGAATCTGTGACCAAACAACATTTCGCATTAATGTCAATGATAGTAAGACTTCGCTGCTTAAGTATACAGATCCAATTGCAACTAAAATGCTAAAATGCAATGCAGCCAATTTTATTCCGTTTTTAAAAATTAAACTTTACCTTGTGTGTAAAGAAATTAACTTTGACCAAAAATAAACTAACCGACTTAAGGTAGAATCTTGGTACTTAATGTTGTTTGCACTAAATTTACTTAATGATAAGCAACTAGAAGGCTGTCTTCCTGACTCAAATTTGATTAAGCAGTATAGATACATTTTTGCTAATAACTGGGTAGCATCTTTAGCTTGTATATTTTTGTTACTTAATTTTTACTTAAATTAACTGGTATTTATAAAATACTTACTTATATTTTAATTTCGTCTGAAATAGACGTTACGTTTGTTGTCCTACTTGAATTTGAAATACAAGTTTAGCGTTAATAAATAATGGTGTTTTTCTTTAAGTTTTTATCGGACTCCTTTTTTTATCCGAGGTAGCACTGACGTGGACATATGTCAAACGTATTGGTAGTAGTGAGAACAGGAACAGTACTCGCGAAAAAACTAGAACAGCACTGACAGCAGTTGGAACAGTTCCAAAATGGTGAATAGGTGAATGGAAATCGACATAAGCCAACAGACGAAAACAAATTGAAATTGAAATTGAAATTTCTTTATTTGGGCCGAATTGAATCACTTAAGAGTTAATTTAACAATTGTGGCACTTAGTATATGTACATTGAATTGATGGCTGTAACGTATGGCCTTCTTTATAGTTTGTGGCGTACTCCACAATAGAAAATCTAATTTTTTTACCCATTCAAACTTATAACGATCGACTGCGTGTTCCTGGACACGAACCGGATCTCTTCACGAACATTTTTTTTTCGACCATTTTAAATCAGCTTTGCGCTAGTCTGCCAATTAACCAGTTTTTTTTTTTTGGTTGCTTCCCGTTATCTATGTGATTTCTATTTCATAGGTATGCGGAGAGTACTAATAACGGGTGATCCAAGTAGAGATACTTTTTTCAATAGCCTTTTTTAACAGATCACGTGTGAGTCGTATCATGCTGTCATGTTATTTTTGTTTAGTATTGTTTGGCATTTCATAATAGAAAGACTTACGCGTGAACAACGTTTACAAATTGTTCAACTTTATTATGAAAATCACGTTCTGTGAGGAATGTGTTTCATGCACTTCGCTCAACTTATGGTCAACATAATCGGCCTACTGAGCGTACTATTCGCAACACCATCACTCATTTTGAGACCCAGCATTCATTATTGGATAATATTCGACCGAATAGACCACGTCCAGCACGCTGTGAAGAAAATATAGCGGCCGTAGCTGAGAGTGTACACGAAGACCGTAGAGAGTCGATTCGGCGCCGTTCGCAGCAACTCGGACTGACGTATGGAACGACTTGGCGCATTTTACGTCAAGGTCTTAAATTGAAAGCGTACAAAATACAGCTTGTGCAACAACTGAAGCCGCTCGACCTTCCCAAGCGACATCGCTTCGCTCTATGGGCTCTTGAAAAGTTCCAAGAAGATCCGACGTTTTCGAGGCAAATTTTGTTTAGCGATGAGGCCCATTTCTGGCTCAATGGGTATGTAAACAAACAAAATTGCCGCATTTGGGACGAAGAGCAACCTGAAGAGATTGAAGAACTGCCACTTCATCCAGAAAAAACAACGGTTTGGTGTGGTTTGTGGGCCGGTGGAAACATCGGTCCATATTTCTTTAAAAATTATGCCGGTGCGAACGTAACCGTCAATGGCGACCGTTATCGTGCCATGATAACCGACTATTTGATGCCTGAAATTGAAGCTCGTGATCTCGGCGACATTTGGTTTCAGCAAGACGGCGCCACTTCCCACACATCGCATCAATCAATGGACTTATTGAGAGAACATTTCGGTGAGCACATAATTTCACGTTTTGGGCCGGTCGATTGGCCACCAAGATTGTGATATCACACCGTTAGACTTTTTCCTGTGGGGATATGTAAAGTCAAAAGCTTATGCCGACAAACCCGCTTCGATTCAGGCCTTGGAGAAAAACATCACGCGTGTCATTCGCCAGTTACCAGTCGAAATGCTCGAACGAGTGATCGAAAATTGGACTCAACGGATCGACCATCTGCGACGTAGCAACGCCCAACATTTCATAGACATAATCTTCAAAAAATAAATGCCAAAGAATGTTCTTTCAAATGATAATAAACATTCTCCATTAAATTTGAATTTTCTTTGTTTTTTTATTTAAAAAAGTAGGGAACCTCGAAATGGATCACCCTTTACTAGCAATGCCAATTCTGGTGCGCGCTCCTTTTCTTGGTTCCACTTTACTGGGCTGCACACAACGTCCAATATAATAATTTTTTTTTTGTGAAGTTTCACCGTTTCACTGTCCAGTAAGTTTTTTTTTTGATTTAGAGTTTTTGCTTAAAATGCAAGTTTTTGTTTTACTTAGGCTAGCAAGTAAAAAGGCCAAAGAGAAGCCTCATTAAAATTAATGGAAGGAATCAAAATCCCCAACCCATAACACACGTGGATTTTACCTCATTGTTTTTCTTTTTAAAGGTAAATTTGAAAGTGTAAGAAAGTGCTTTTAAATTAAAATTTTCATTTTTTCTTCAGCTTATTGCGGATTGCTTTTGTGAAGCTTACGAGTTTGCCAGTAATCTTGTGATGTGTTCCGCACTCGGACACACAAAGGGCACAGCAATAAGCAACCACTTGGTAATCAGCGTGCCCCAAAAGCATCAGCATTAGAATTTTTAACAGTGCTCTCAAAAGCCACGATCTTTGGAGTTAGAAAAATTACTCTTGATCGCAAAGAATCAGGGCAATTCAGACAACTGCGCCATTAAAATGTCAGGTGCCCCACTTGCAATCGCATGCAAACCACCCATCATTGTTCAGCTGAAAAATCATCGGAAAGTCAGCCACTAAATCATCCCTCCATTAATCCTCATCTCAGTGAAACCTGGAGTGCTTCATCATCTGCAATTCCTTTCAGTGAAAAGTGCTTGTACATAAAGATAGAGATATACAAATCTTACATATACAGCCATGGTCACAAAAATAGCACAAATTAGACTAGTAGCATAAAATTCATATATTTCATATTGTAAAGGGTGATTTTTTAGCTGGTTTGGTTTTGGCAACACTGGTTTTGACAGCTGACGTGTGTTTAGTACCTTGTGTCACTGTCAAACAGCTTCAGTTTGGTTTGCAATTTAACCATGGATCGTCTTACAAATGAACAACGCTTGCAAATTATTGAATTTTACTATCAAAATTCGTGCTCGGTTCGAAATGTTCATCGCGCGCTGCTTCCATTTTATGATCGGCATTCTCGACCTTCTGAGCAGTCTATTCGGAAGATTGTGACCAAATTTCGCACCAAATTTACTTTGTTGGACATTAAACCACCAACACGTTTACGTACTGTGCGTATTGAAGAAAATATTGCGGCCGTATCAGCTAGTGTGACAGAAGACCGCGAAATGTCGATTCGGCGCCGTTCCCAGCAGTTAGGCCTTTGTTACAGCACTACGTGGAAAATTTTGCGGAAGGATTTGGGCGTAAAGCCTTTTAAGATACAGCTGGTGCAAGAACTAAAGCCAGCCGACCTACCACAACGCCGAATTTTTGGTGAATGGGCTCTTGGAAAGCTGGCCGAGGATCCGCTTTTTTATCGAAAAATTGTGTTCAGCGATGAGGCTCATTTTTGGTTGAATGGGTACGTAAATAAGCAAAATTGCCGCATTTGGAGTGAAGATCAGCCAGAAGCATTGCAACAGCTACCAATGCATCCCGAAAAAGCTACTGTTTGGTGCGGTTTATGGGCCGGCGGCATTATTGGGCCATATTTCTTCAAAGATGATGCGAATCGCAGCGTTACTGTCAATGGTGAACGCTACCGAGCGATGATAACAAACTTTTTTTTGCCCGAAATGGAAGTTCTTGACTTGCATGATATGTGGTTTCAACAAGACGGTGCCACATGCCACACAGCACGCGAAGCAATGGCGCAATTGCGAGGCGAGTTTGGTGAACAGTTAATTTCACGTTTCGGGTCGGTCAATTGGCCGCCTAGATCGTGCGATTTGACACCATTAGATTATTTTTTGTGGGGGTATGCCAAGGCTAATGTGTATAGGGACAAGCCCGCTTCGATTGACGCACTGGAAGCCAACATCCATGCATTCATTCGTGAGATACCGGCCGATATGTGTGAAAGAGTATGCCAAAATTGGACTCAGCGGATGGGCTACCTGAGACGCAGCCGCGGTCAACATTTGCATGAAATTATCTTTAAACATTAAATTGCAAGGTTTAAACTATCGATTCAAATAAATATTTCATTCATTTTTTCGAATTTTTTGTGTTTTTTTTTTAAAAAAAGTTCTAAACCTCTTAAAAAATCACCCGTTACTTGTATTGCTTTCCGTTTGAAAGCTGAACTAAAACAAAAATAAAATTAACTTTTGTAGAAAGATTTATTAATGCCCATCGAAAGTTTAAACAATTTTATTTAGGGAACATGAGATTTCTTCTGGACACGTAAATAGCACACAAAATTTTGCCTGTAAATAAGTAATGAAAAACTGAATATATTGCTCAGTATTTCTTTGATTTAACTATTACCTCATTAGTATTTTGTACTATGGCCAGAATTTTGAATTACCGTCAGACATCGCCTTCCCATACTCTCTACGAGCCTCTCGTATCTATTTTTTTGGAATAGAATACCAAGCTTCTCTTATTCCCCTCCATAGCTCATTATTATTTTTATAATTTTTTTCCCCCATTCTTATGCTTAACGTCGTGCCATAAATTTTCAATAGGGTTAAGATTGGGACTTTGAGCTGGCCAGTCTAGAACGTCAACCCTCTCCCGAAAAAACCAATCTTTCACAACATTTGCTGAGTGCTTTGGGTCATTGTCCTGCATAAAGATCCAATAAACTGGCATGGACTCGAAAGCGTAGGGCTCCATTGCAGTTTTTAGTATATCTAAATACTGGACTTTTTTCAATTTACCTTTTATCCCTACAATGGGTCCAACTCCATGCCAGGAAAATGCACTCCAGACCATTACGTTACCCCCGCCATTCTTAATTGTTTTTTGGGTGTACTTGGGATCCAAAGCTTTGCTTTTTGGGCGACGCACAAACGTTTTCCCGTCTGGTCCAACTCTATTCACTTTTGTCTCATCGCTCCATAGCACTCTTTTCCAAAATTGCAGCTCCTTATTTTGATGAGTTTTCGTAAAAGTTAAACGTTTTCTTATATTCCTTTTGGAAAGAAGTGTTTTTTTCCTTGAGATGCGTCCAAATAGCCCAGCTGCATTCAATCTCCTTCTAATTTAACGGCTTGAGATGTTTATCCTATCTATCCATTAGAACAGTAGTTTTTTTTGGTCTTGGACGGCGTTTTTTGTTGCAGGTTAGGAGCATCTGGTCTTTTTTTACCAGCTTAATAGCATTGATCACCATTTTTCTGGAACACTTCAATGTTTTGGCTATTTCAGCTGGCTTCATGCCGTCTTGATGCATAGCAAAAATAGCTGCCCTTTTTCGGGAGTGCAGTGCTTACCTCTTCCCTTTGTAATAAAAAACAAAATCAAACACTATCGGATATTATAATAAAAAAATGACTGTAAGACTACACAAATTATTTCAAGAAAAATTCCAATTAAAGCGATTTGTGCTATTTTTGTGTCCAGCCGCAAAAATCACATCACAGAACGAAGCAACAAAATTGACATATGAACTTATTAATAACGGTAAACTTTTTTCTCCGTAATCTACTTGGTCATAGAGGTAAACAATAACATACATACATGATCGCCCATATCAAGTAGCGTAATTAAAATATGAGGAGAACATTTTAGTTAAGGCTTGTGCTATTTATGTGGCCATAGCTGTATATATTTTATATGTATATCTATATACACATACGCTTATACGTTTAAAGTTAATGCTAAGCGTGCTCTAAAAATTTATTTTTTTTATTAATGAAATCTATGTATCTTAAAATTACATACTTCACTTAACACTTAAGTAAAATTTAATCTAACCTATACCTATGTTTACATTTTTTATAAAAGCCACGGAAAATCATTTTTAAATATAATAGCAATAAATCCATTTGATCTACCAGCGGGAATTTTGTGCACAAACTTCAACGCATCTCGATCGCCGAAATGCATGGATATATAAGTGTGTACATATACGTGGATAAATAACAATCTTTTCTTCGGCTTCCCTTTATAATTACATTTAATTTACTTTACCGCAAGCGTCCCTCCATTTTGTGCGCAAGGGAAGAGCAGCAAGATCCCATCCCTCCGACGAGCTGATGCCGAGCACCGCAAGCGTGCCAACCGCTGCTTCACATATGGACACACTTTAACTCGTCCTTCATCCCATCTGACCGATGTTCAGTCGTGGATTGCCCACTTCCCGCCACAAGTTTGCTAGGTTTGAATATAATAAAAATGCCTAATGGCTGTCATTTAATTTTTTTTTTCCTTTCTTGCCTGCTCTTGCAGGATATGCGTACTTTGACTTGTTGTTGTCTATATAGCAGGACCTGGTACCTAAAGTAGGTATTTTAGAACACAAATGTACTGAAAAGTGCCAGGTTAATAAGCAATAAATTTAAACACATATAGGATTCCGAAAAAAGGTTAGGATAACGATTTAACATACCAAAGCACAAAATACCATCGAAGAAGAAAATATATATAAATTTCAACATGCCTAGACGCGGACCATACTAACGATGAAGATCACAAATTTGACAAAACAACTCACACGCATGCGCACATCTAGAGACGAGTATCTTCTTCTGGCAAATATGTTTTTGCAATCGGTTTAAGCACTTCCAACAGTATTCTGATAGGCCCAGGGGCCGCAAGCGTCAATGCCCCTACGTTGAAGAGGAGAGCTTCCTGTCATTGGACCTGTTTTCGGACGGTCTACTATGTGATCCGACCTTTTGGGGCTCCCAGGTTTTTTTCTTATATTGATGGACTTCTTGGCCTCGGATCTTATCTGCCAAAAAAGTGGATAATACATTTCCGATGGGTTACAAAAGCTACAGAAGATTGGTAGGTCACGCTGATAACGGATACAATTAAGAAGTATAGTTTAACCACTTCGTAGATGCTGTCAATAACTTTCCCGAACCTGTGACTCATCCCAATATTGTTTAGCTGAAACAAGCGTTTTTTTTTGTGCACTATGTACTTGGGATAGGATCTGAGCACATGTTCTATCCTTACAGATGCAATGTAGCTTTCATTTGTTTTCCCATCCCACCTTCCCTATTTCAGTGCCTTAATTTGAATACCTCAAATGTTTGAATACGTAAAAGTGCCCCTTGTTTGTCTGGAATTCGCTGTTTTCTAAGCTTCCCTGTTGACTGCCCTTCTTCGTGTTGTTTTCTTATTGCAGCAATTATTAGCAGTCCAAAGTATAGACAATTGGTCATAGTACACATCTACTATCTATACAATTAGAATAGAACACTTCTAAAGGCGAAATACGTTATACAAACCCACCACCTCGCGCAATTATTCCGATGTAAGCTTGAATGCATTTAAGGATTAATTTGCATAGCTTAAGACAAAGAAAAATACGGAAAACTACACCAGAGAATTCCTCTCGGAGTATTATTCTATTTAAATTAACTTTCTAACTCCAGAAACTAAAACAAACTGTGTACAAATGTGCGAGAGAGGGTTCGCAGCAGAATGAAAACAGTGAACAAAAAGAATCCTTAACTCCGATACAATTGAAAGCTGAAAACGCGGTGCCGTAGGAGAGGAAGACGTGCAAATAAAAGTTTTTGCAAACAAAGTCTTCTTTATTTCAACGCACATACTTACTAATACATTGAAGCCAAAATGCATGCGAACTTTTGTAGACCGGATACTTGTGTACAGAAACAAATCTTCGCAAATACTCACTGTGGTGCAATTAAAATTTGCCAAAGTCCACTCGAGTGAAAAGGGCAACACGAATTTGCGAAACGGTTGTAATTCGCCAAGTGAGTAGTATCTTATTGTACGCTCCGTTATTTCAAATTCAGTATAAGTCTGAAAAAAGGTTCAAAATTGTACTAAAATTATTATTATTATTTTGTGGAAACTGACGTAGTTAATTATTTCTGTTTTTTCTTACTAATTTTACGTTGCTGATTTTGAATCTACCGTTACTTTTTATCTAGCAGCTCGAGTTTTTGTTATATGAAAAGTTCCCCCTTTAATTTTACTTTTTACACAAATTGAAATTGAAACAAAGATCCTGGATACGTGCTCTTACGGACGGAGCACGTCCTAAAAGAGCTACCTAGGTTGCTTATCTCATAAATGTTGCTGATGGTTTCCAAGCCGGGAAAATCTCCATTCGTACAGACCAAAATCTCTGTTACCAATTTTGCAAAGTATTTACAATTTTTTTCACTAAAACGGTTACATTCGATTATCGAAGTACCGATTTGTACCTGCCCACCAACACTCCACAAGTGCCTTCTTAGACGTTGAGGGTGCTTTCGATAAAACCGCGATTGACAGGGCAATCAGTGGTAAAAGTATCGAAGATTCTACGAACCAATGGATTAGAGCCATGCTGGAAAGTCGAATCATTTCCTCCTCCTCAGGTGGTGTGTCAGTGTCTATGACGCCAGTTAAAGGCTGTCCTCAGGGAGTTGTACTCTCCCCACTCCTATGGTCACTAGTCATTGACAATCTATAATTGTTATTGGTAAGCTTAGTGCAACCATTGCTAGTGGTATGCAGCATGTATTACTACAAGTCTTAGAATGGTTCGAACAAGAAGGATTTCCATAAATCCCTCCAAAACCATTCTAGTTTCTTTCAGTAGAAAATGATTGGTCAAGCTTCAAGCCATTAGTTAAGATGAGTTACTCCAATGGAGTCAATTATCTTGGAATTACTCTCGAGAAAAAACTTAACTGAAATTTCCATGCGTTCGCATCTGCCCAAAAAGAACGCCTGAGGCCATTGTTCGGCTCTCACCCGTGCAGATCTTCATTAAAAAGACAGCTGCCAGAAGCGCTATTAAGCTAAAACTTGAATATAAGTTTAACCCGGTAGACCTTGTAGGTCACCTGAATATACTTAAAGAAATCCCAAACATAGACGTGTTCGACTGCATCCCTGATATTATGGTTGGGGAGTTTCGCGGTTGAAATATTAGACCCTTCTATGTGGGCAAATGGGGTTCTGACACTAGATTCTAGAAGTCTGACCTGGTACATCGACGGATCCAACATGGGAACAGAAGTTGGAGCTGGTGTTCTTGGGTGGACACAACATCATATTCTCGATACTCATGGGAATGTGTCCCACGGTATTGCAGGCCATTGAGATCTGTGCTAATTTGATTTCCCGAAAGGGAATTAAAGGTTCCAGAATTCATATCTTCTCGGACAGTCAAGCAACACTACAGGCACTATCATCTAACACTGTTAATTCGGCGATATGTGCTGCTACGTTGCCTTGCAAAATCTAGCCCAGCATAACAAGTTCAAACTTGGATGGGTTCCTGGTCACCAAGGTATTGCAGGAGGCAACGAATCTGCAGACGAGCTGTATCAGTATCTGCGTTCTTAGGAACAGAACCCTACTGCAGAGTCAACTGGGCTACTGCTTTAAGGCTAATTAATGCATGGGAACAACAACTTCGCCTGAACCACTGGGAAAGTGTCCCGTCCTTAAGACAACCCAAAAGATTAATCAAACGAAATACTCATACAACGAAACTGGTGGGCTTCCTTAAAGGCCATTATGGCTTGAGATATCATCTTAATAAGATGAACTTGTGCCCAGAGACTGAATGTCGGTTCTGTCTATAGGACGATGAGACTTCCGAATATATCCTCTGTGAGTGTCCGGCCCTTCATTTGTTAATATGACGGATCTTTAATAAAGACTTCCGAAATTTGCAGAATTTACAAACTCTGCAACTAAGGACGTTCTGGCAATCAGTAGGGAAGTCACTCGTGTCTTATTCTAACTTCCCCTTTTTTATACAACAGCCATGTAGGCACGGGTTTGTAATAAAAAAAACTCCCTACAATCGACCAGGTTTATCAAATAACCAATAAAATAGAAAAAGCCATCGAGGAGCAAAACAAACATTTTTCTAGCAATTTTTCGACGTCTCTTAGGCTTTTGATGAAGTATGACATACAGGATTGAAAAATAAGCTAAGTTTTGCCTCTCCACAGCAAATATTTAAGATATAAAGTACTTATTAAGCGGGCAGGCCCGGTAAGTACACAACTGGCCAAATATTCACACTACGCAGATCCTTGGAGAAACCCAAAAAGTCCAGATCGATATCGATTTTCATTGATTTTAAAGCCGCGCGTATGACAGCATCTATATGGACGAGCTATACAGAGCCATGTCCAGTTTGGTATCCCTGCCAAACTCGTCTGTATGTGCAGGATGACGATAAAGGAAGCTTGCTGCTGCATCTTGGTCGGTAAAGACCTAACCAAGTCCTTTGATGTCAGAAAAGAATGCAGGGCAAGGCGACGCGCTGTCATGTTACTGCTTGAATATCATACTTGAAAGAATTGTTCTAGAAATTCTGTTCAATTACTTGCGTACTCCGACGATATTGATATTATTGAAAAAACACAGCGAGTCGTGGCTGGTGCATTTGCGAGTTTAGGAACAGAAGTGGTCCCAAAATGGGCTTAGCTTTTAACGAATGCCAAAATGAAGTATATGCTGTCAACAAGAAGGGACACCCAACATCGACGAATCAGTCAGAATGTCACAATCGACAGCTATAACTTGGGTAAGGGACTTTGTCTACATCGGCGCTGCTATCATATCTGAAAACGACATCTCCCCAGAAATCAAACGAAGAATAACGCTTGCCAATCGCTGCTTTTTAGGACTGAGAAACCAACTATGTAATAAAGCCCTCTCCCGAACAACTAAGGAAACTCTATTTAGGACCTTCGTAATCCCAGTCCTGCTCTGTGGTTCCGAAGCAGGGACTCTTTCTAAGGCGGATGAAGACATTCTTGGTCGTTTCGCGAGAAGAATTCTTCGTAAGATATTTGGTCCCATATGCGTTGGAGACGATTCAACGATAAACTCTACGAGCTGTAAAGCGACATCGACCTGGTAAAAAAACAACGCATTAGACGTTTGAAACATGTAGAGCGAACAAACACCAACGGGACAATGCAGTATAGGGAGGGCTCGCCTTAGGCACAAGTGGAAGGGGACCTCAACCAACTTGGAGGTAGTTAGCCAAAGCCCGCGCTAATTAGAGAGGATTATTTGTTGAGACTCAGGGCAAACCCCGATTGTTTATACCCTATCCTAAGGGTATATTAATTTTGACACATAGTTTGTAACACGCCTTAATATTCGTCGTAGACCCATAAAAGTATATATATTTATGATCAGGACCAAATCCTAAGACTATTTAGCAATGTCCGTCCGTATCAACTTTTGAGGCCTTTAAAGTTATGCTAGGAAGCTGAAATTTGAAGCATATACTCCCTAGGGTCCCGAAATGGTAAAGTGTTAAAAGTTGTTAAATCCGCCCACTGCCACGCCCACAATTTAGAAAAAACCGTTTTAAGGCTTAAGTTAGAGAGATAAAGTTTTAAAACCTTCACAAGATATGTAGGTACTGCCTACCTTTATAAATTTGTCATATAAAGTTTTTTGCCACGCCTACTTTTTGTGGGCGTTTTTCACTAAAATGCTGTTTTCTTTGAAAATTTTCATAGAAATCGAAAAAAAATGTTTAACAATATATTTAGCCAATATTTTTTCCAATATATCGCCCATACAAAGTTTTTGGCCACGCCCACTTTTTGGGGGCGTTTTTTCGAAAAAGTATTTTTTTTTCTATAAATTTTATAGAATGAAATAAAATGCTATCTATCATCTTCCTTATGAATTTTTTCTTTGGGGTACATAGGGATAAGGATAGGGTATCATACTGTTCGCCCCAAGCGGACTGTAGCCTTTCCTTATGTTTTTATAAGTATTTAGCGGACAGACTTTTCCGTTTTAAGCTTGGAAACAAATATTCCGAATTCAAAGACATCGCGGCAGGAGCTCCACAAGGAAGCGTCCTGGGTCCGATTTTATTTTTAATCTATGCTTGAGCTACTCCGTAGGAAGATGGCATAACTGTATCTACGGTCGCAGATGATACCGCTATATTAGCCGTGATTACGTGATACGTTTGATTCAGCAACGAATAAGCTTCATTGGCTTCATAGAAATTCTATAGAATGAACCAAACCCGGCGGATACTATTGAATTATTCCTTCCATAAAATGCGTGCTCGACGTAAATTTAGTCTGCATATTCACTACAAATGCGACCCTGCAACCTGCAGATAGGTATAGGTACCTATTTATATTTCCCTCAACTTCCTTAACAAACATCTCTTCACAGTAATTATGGCAGTTTAGCCGTATTCCTCATTCTTCCCGGTAAATGGCTCGAATGCGCTACATCCAAGACCTTTGGCCGTATATTTCTCGCAGAATTTACATACATAGGGATGAGCAACAAAACACATACTTATAATTACGTATGCAGATAGAACACACCATTAAGCAGCATATGTATTTCCAAGTCGAGCAGATCCTTTTTCGCATCTGCATCTCTTGTTTAGCGTGCAGCAGATGTGCCACAGGTGCTGAGAAAAGAGTACTAAACTATTTAACAAAGTCTATGTTTTTTCTTTACTTAACCTATTCCTACAGTAGGAGGAATCCTCTGTCTTGTTCCTTTAATTTTTGTTTGCCAGGAAATATTTCCCACTCAACCGAAAGGGACTCCGATAAAGATTGCAGTTGCAATACACATATGTATGTAAATACATGCATGCAGAGTTGGCACGTACTGTTCACACGCCAAAGAAGAACCGTGGCAAAGGTAAAAATATTCTGTGGATCAATAAGAATGGATATGCTTTCAGTAAAACAAAACAAAAAAAAAAAAAAAAAACACGAGGGAAAACATGAAATCCCAAAACGAGATTTTATGCAACTGGTACCTAACAAATGGAAAGGGTGACAGATCATGCACCACCGCCCAGAGTAGCAAATCCTGTGCGGTTCTATATCTGTGTCTGTGTCTGCTAACTGTGGCTCTGTAGCTCTACTCATCAACAGAAGAAAGAAATAGAGAGAGAGGGAGATAGGGAGAGCAAACTGTAATCCTAACCATAATCTCGGTGAAATACGGACCTAAAGTGCATTTTTAAGTCTTCACGGGACATTCTTCTTAATTTTATTTTAATTAATTTCTAAGTGAGAAACGGATGCGGAGAAACTGAAAAAGGATTGGTGTTGTACAGCAAGCAGGATTAATTATCTTACATGGCTCTAAAACCGTCGTTTATGCCCGTTTTGAGGTTTTCGGAGCATGATTCCTTCTCCTCCTCCACCGACGACTACACGAATTGTCTGTTAGGGAAGGACCAACTTCTACGGATGATGTTTAAGGGCATGGAAGTAAATCTGATGCAACGCGTATGGTTTCGGTACTTTTTTGTGGGTTTGCTGTTTGATGTTGAAATGAAAAGAGGTTGCCTGACTTGTAGTCGCTATGAGCTATTCCGTGAGTAGCTTCACCAGTTATGCAATTTGTTTGTGTTGTTATTTTGCTTCTGATGAAGCTCGTCCTATGCAATTTATTATTCCCACAAAAAATATAAATAAATTCATCTCCTGAATCTCCTTAATCCTCAAGGCGAAATTAATAGACACATTTTCGTCCGAGACGGCTTTTTTTATGCTGCTTTCAAATCACCCGCCGAATAATTGAAAGCGTCCAAAAAAAAGAAAACCCCAAACCCGGTAACGTTTAAGGTAAATTAGAAGCAATAACGGACAATTTATATCCCCGGCCAGTAAAAAAATAATACGAAACGGAACCATAATTTACGACATCCCCCGCAATGATTTTATGCGCGCCATTTAATTGAATTGGAAAACACATTTATACGAGCGGGCAAGCGCGCGAGACAAGTATAAGTATTTCAGGATTGTGGATGAATATATACCATCTATTATTCTCTTTTTTACCGTTAATCTTTATGTCGAATCCCCTGCATCCGCCAGCCCAATCGCGTGTTAGCGAAGCAATATCGTCGTCCTTAATATACATTCTGTCGTCTGTTCAGCACACCTCTCTCCCATCGAGAATAGTTACGAAATTGAAAATAGTTATTCCTTTTTCTCGTGTCAATTTTCGATACATTTCGGAATCTCTCTAACGGACTCTGCTGTGCCGCAGTAACCGGACCGGCGAAAGAAACCAACAGCGAAGATTTTCATTTTAGCCTTCAATAGTAATACCGGCTCGGTGTATGTGTGTTTGTCCTGCGAAAGCGATTTTACTCACATGAGACAAACGGCGCGCGGAGCCTTGAAGCAAGGAGTTAAAATTATGGAAGATATTGCAAAATGAATGTCCTGGCAGAAGCAATCGTAAATTATACGTAGCGACGATTCTTCGCTCACTCTTTCCTCTGTCGTCCATCGTCCATCGTAGTCGTTGTCGTCCTTGTTCTACAGTTCTTCTCGTTTTTGGCACGATGGATGAAGAAACACATGATATATTCCGGAATTGAGGATATGTGTCGGTTGTCTGATGACCTTTATGGTCATTCGTTTTATTTTTTATTTTTTTTTAAGCTCATCAGACCAGTGTGCAAGTGCAGTTGAGAAGATTGCAAACGCGTCAATGATGCACTATGTAACGAGTATGTCCGTGTCCGTGTGGGATGGTCGTCCTTCATGCAGCTAAATATGTTGATGAGAATTTAGAGTGCGGAATATAAAATTCCATTTCGCCGACCGAGCAGAGATTTATAGGGAAATTTAAAATTTTATACGCTTTATGTTGCGGCTTCGATGAGGC
This sequence comes from Ferdinandea cuprea, assembly GCA_963576555.1. Lineage (NCBI taxonomy): Eukaryota > Metazoa > Arthropoda > Insecta > Diptera > Syrphidae > Ferdinandea > Ferdinandea cuprea. The sequence goes on from OY754958.1 coordinate 138,853,792, forward strand.
AACAACATAGTCAGTGTGCGGTTATTGGGGGGGCGGAGCACCAAATTAATGGATAGATGGATGGGAACTGATTGACAAAATTTTGCTAATCGTTCCCACAGGCAGGCGAGGGAGTTGGAATTTTAACGAGATTTCTAATTAACGACTCGGGAGCAATTTTGTTATATAAATAAAACGAAGAGCGGTTCGATTTTGACCAATACATCTCTAAAATGAAGCCATAAATTTAATCAAAAAGGAAAATAAAGTATATATTTAATCGAAAAGGGTTGAGGAATGTATCGTTCAATCTTTGTGGGCTCAAAATATAAATTGGCAAATTTAATGGAATCACTCCCACGTACTAATCGAAGCAAGTGGTTGTGACGCAGTGTGTTGTATTTCTATTTGCAATTTAGCCCTTATAAGCGCGATATAAATAAAAATTGTTTTGGACTTGCAAATCCAATAACCTTTAAGTAGGGAAACCAAAAATAACAACGCCATTGGATTTGCAAGTCCAAGACCATTTTTATTTATATCGCGCTTATATAAGTAGCAAAAATAGTAGTATAATAGGGACGTTTACAAATAATTAAAATCTATTACCAAAATTGCGTGTCGGTGACGGCAAATTTAATGTCAGCGTTAAAAAATCGCAAAATAATCTTCAGTGATAAATGAAAATTGACTCACATATTACAGTCACTGGAGATCCCAATAGTTTCAACGTTATTTCCTTGTTCAATGGCGTGGAACAGATATTAGTGATATGTGTTTTCAACTAGCCGGTGCCACAAGCCACACAGCAGGTGTAACAATTGACTTATTGAAACATCTTGACTTATTAACTTTCTCGTATACAAAAAGTGGGTCCGCCAATGCCGTCCGTCGGTCTGTCTGTCTGTCCGGGCGCCTCATGGCGAAACGGTTAGACGGATTTGTTTCAAAGTTCGTATATAAGGTTTATGGGCTCACATCTCTTGGCACCTTTATAGTTTTTGCTTTATCTATTGAAATAACTGTACCTGCAATCAAATTTGTTTGGTGAAAATCACTTATCACTAATTTTCTCGAAGACGGTTTCAAGGATTTCGGTATTCTGTTGTTCTAAGGATGGGGCAAAAAATACTGCAAACTCAGTTTTTGGAAAAAATTCGATTAAAGGTAATTTATAAAAACGCCAATATCTCGAAAACTAACAAAGGGAACTTCAAAAATTTTACTTATTTTTTTATACTATTAAGTTGAACAAACTTGCATACTTAGATTTTTGAAATAATTTTTTTTAAATTTTTTTTTATATCGATTTTCTTAAATTTAAATTAAATTCGTTTTCTCAAAAACAGCTCTAACGATTTTGATAATTTTTTATATTTTGAACTTATTGAAATTATGTTAAAAGTATCCAATGTGCGAAATTACATCAAAATCGTAGGTACCGTTTTTGAGAAAATCTAATTTTTCAAAACCTGAAAAGTGTTGGAAATAAATTTGTCAACATTCATTTTCGATTCATTTTGCGATTCAAAAACGCATCTCGTGTACAATAAAAGTTTCGTATGACGCAGTCGTGCACTTTATTTTTTAATAAATTACACCTGCTGTGTGTTTGAACTTTCGCATTTAATTTTAACGCGAATAACCGATGCTCATAAATTTGGAATCAATTTTTCAAAGTGAGGGCAATTTTTTCTTCACCGTCTGAAGTTGACTTTTTTATTGTATCTCATCTGTGGTCATAGTTGTCTTCGCCAACAACCAAAAGCTCTTCCTTTGGAATGTTCCTGATGTATTTGTGGAAAACACCTTGTATCACCAGTTTGATTTGACATTAACCCATTAGATACGCATAAAGATATGCCTGCCTTACAGGTGAGATGAAAGCACTACGCTGTATTTTCGCAACGTTCGTCGAATGAAGTAGCAGTTGAACCTTATTTCATTCATCATCCGAACGACGATGGAGCCATCATAAGTAATGATCAGACTTCCCTGCAACGAGCACTTGATGTTTGGGTAAATATTTTAGATGGGAACAAGTATCGTATTAGCCAAAAAAGGAAGGCTCTACACCGCAGTTGTGCGTCCGGCGCTCACATATGGTTCACAATGCTGGACAATGTACAAAAAGGGCAAGTATGAGGGCTAGTTGATAGCAGCTGAAATGAAGATGCTTCGCATGACAGCAGGAGTAATAATATAACTCGAAAAAATTGGAGCACGACCGACTCAGTTGGTATTGTCATGTTCAAAGGAGGGATCCTACGAACCCCGTCAAAAAACCAATGTCAATAAACGTTTCTTTACAATCGCGTAAGAAAGGCAGGTCTAAAAACTCCTAGATCACACAAATGCAGAAACACCAGCATTTGATTGGCCTCAATGATGAAGTGATCAAAAATCGGGAGGCCTGCCGATATTTTTTGAGGTCGAACCAGCGAACCCCACAGGCGGACCAGTAGGAATGCAGTGAAGTGGAAGGCTTATGATTTCTATAATCCTGATCATAATTTCGTCGTTAAATAGAGGGAAGAATTAGTAAGTACACTCTGCGGGTAGGAAACCAGAAGCCTAGGCAATTTGTTATGAGTGTGGTCAAGTACGGTAATCATTTCAATTTGAAGGATAACAAAAGCAACCATTAATGCATTGGAGAACCCTTTTCCATTCACGCGACTTCATTCTCAGAAATAATTAGAAAGTATATTCATAGTGAGTATAGGAAACCTCAGGACTGCCATTTTTCGTATGGGCCTAGGCTCTATACGGAACTCTACTATAGTTAGATACGGTAAAGGAAGTAAATATAATTATAGTAAAAGAAACTCATTCGAAGTTAATAGTTCGGTCCACTTTTAACAAATGCAGCGTCGTTGTAACTAGAATTTAGAAACTCCACTATTCAATCCATGTTTCAAAGTGAAGGAAACTTCAATGAAGTATTTCATTTCGATGACGACAAGCAGACCTCAGTGCCCCAAGAATTGGTCGTGTTTTGTTGTTTTGTGTCTTCGACACAAAGGATGGCCAATCGGTTTGTAGATATCATCTCTATGATCCCAGCTGATGTGACGTTAGCAAACCAAACTGAAAATCGATCAACTCAAGGATTATTACTTATAAAGGGAGTTTTTTTTAGAGGTTGGTTTTTTGAATAGATATAAAACTCACATTTTGTGGTCAAACCTGGCAACTCTAATGTCATTTATATTCAGTTTGGTTTGCCATTTCATCATGAACAGGTTGACTAATGAACAACGCTTGCAAATCGTGCAAATTTATTTCGAAAATAATGGTTCAACATTTTTTTTTTTTTCAAGATTTTCAAAATTTTGTTCAGTGACGAGGCTCATTTTGGGTTGATCAACAAGCAAAATTGCTGCATTTGGAGTGAAGAGAATCGACATGAAACCATTGAAACGACATTACATCTAGAAAAACTGACTGTTTGGTGTGCTCTATGGGATGGTGGAGTCATTGGGCCATACTTCTTCCGAAATGATGCTGGAGAGTCAGTTACCGTTAATGCAGCCCGGTATAGATAACCGAATATTTTGTTCCCGAATTTGATGGCATGAATGTGGATGAGATGTGGTTCCAACAAGACGGCGCTACATGCCACACAGCGCACGTCACAATCGATTTATTGAAGGAAACATTCGATGAGCCCATAATTTCGCGGAATGGACCTGCCAATTGGCCACCAAGATCGTGTGATTTGACACCATTGGATTATTTTCTTTGGGGATATATGAAGTCGCTCGCCTACGCCAACAAACCAGAAATGTTAGGGGACTTGGATGCCAACATTCGTAGCGTTATTGCCGACATACAGCTCCAAATGCTTGAAAAAGTGGTGATGGACTTTGAATCGATTTTCTTGTGTTTTATTTCAATTCGAAGTTCGGTACATCTAAAAAAAACACCCTTTATAATCCCGATGCTTTGCTTGCAATAATCATTTAGACCATCGCGAAACCTTGTCGCACTATTTCGCTTAAATCATAGCAACACATAATAAAGATTTCAAAATTACATCTGTAAATAACTCTTTTGAAGGATTATTAATCAAGAGACGCACTCCTTTCTGTTGCTCAAGACGGCTTTTTGAAAGACAAGTCAACTTGACGAAATCAGTTCGTCTCTATGTACCTTTGTGCACAAAAGGAGTAAGTCGATGCTGTTGCCACAGGCGTTTGACAAATCCTAAAACAATAAGTGCTTAATTTTTAACCCATACTGGTCACATGAATAAATTCACACCAAAGTCCCTTTTAGGACCCCTAGTACCTTATCCAATTCAAGCAACTTTCGGGGTTTCCCAAATTAATTTAAAGTTACTTTCGCTGACGAAATACGAATTTCAATATCACTTCCTCTGATGTCCTTCGCTTGTAAAAGCAAATGTTCTGCGTATGTTCTCTTTATCAATCCACTTTTGACCAGAAAAAATAAAGAGCCTCCAGTAACTAGCTTGATAAGGCACTTTGAAAGCTACTGTACTACCTTAATATATATAGCAGCACTCCATTTTAGAATACCATGAGCCTTTTGTAACATAACTGTCACACCTTAGGTAGATAACAATATTGTAGTAAACCAAAACTTAGTCTTTAGAGATAACAACCAATTCCGCTTTGATACTCCCTTCAGGTTCAAAGTTCCACAACAAACGAGCTTCTCAGGACAATTTAGAATAGAATGAAGCATAGAAACTCTTCCTTGCTTGAACTAAATAAGTCTTCTACTTGTCCAAGTCAATGCACAGTAGTTCTTGTTTTATCATGTATTAAAAACATTTAACAATTTCCTTGACATATTAAGAAGCAGATAACCAATCTACAGCATGCATAATTTGCTAAAACACAAAATTTATGCATACAATCAGACAAAACACACATAATGTTTCATATATCTAAGGCAAAAAATCTGCAATAATGAATGCAGCACATTCTCGATTTCAATAACAATGCACAGGACACATTGCCGGATGGACTAGGAAAACATCTTTAGATTGCATCCAATTGAAATGTAAAACTTTTCCCCCGATACCAAGTTATAGCCACCTTCCCGAGTGGGTATTATCTCAGAATTTTCTAACCCCATTACACCATGGTAGGTAGGTAGGTAGGTACGTCTTTAATAAGTCATCCAGGACACAAACGCACATAGCTATGCCGTATCTCTGGTTCAGGATCAAATTGTGGAAAATCTTGTTTCGACCTCCGGAATGCAAAATATTATGCAAAATCGGAAATTGCATTGTCCACATGTAGACTGGTTTCCTCAGTCCTTGGGTTATGTAGTGTATATGTACTTTTTTCCTGTCGGTATGGGTAAATTTAGCTCACGTGAGCGGAGGAAGGTCGTCCTTCTTAACTTGAATAACAAAGGCCCAAAGGGCAAGTGCATATTCTTGCTTGGATTGATGTCCTCAGCCACAGAGCCAGGCGCTTAATCATTTGGGGGGGTCCAGTCCAGACCACGTATACAGCTAATGGCCAGGGCGCCTATGTACAAGTGAGCTACGACTGGACGATTGTTATTGCAACTTGGATGTATCTTGACATTTTGGATATCCTTCTATTAGCATATAAATAGGCTACCTACGCTGTGGCAGGAAAATATTATTTGATTCAGCGTCAGCATCCATAGGTGGTTGGAGGCAAAAGACCAGCTACATCAACACAGCCAGCAGCAGCAGCAGCAGGACGAGAGTGACATTTGATGATGCGAATAGATGGATCCATAAACTAGATTCTATTTTAGCGAATGTTGGTGCCGTCACCAGGGGGAATCCCTACCTATATTCCATGAGAATATGATAATGTGATCCAATTCAACGTGAGCAGGATAAGAAACATAAAAAAAAAATATAGCAACAACAACATCGCATCACAACCTAAAGGACTCTCCTCAGTGTTCATTTGTGTGCTTATCTAAGGGAGAATAGGAAAATATACGAGAAATCTACAATGTCCCGTCATTGTATAGGCGCTGCTAGTACTCGTCGCAGTTGTGCTATTTGCCTGTCGGAGGTGTTATTTGCTGCCAGGCGACACGGCATGAACATTTTTCCAAAAGTGCGTTCGTTCATTTTCGTATGATAATGAACCAACGACAGCAGAAGCAGCCACTACCACCACCACTATTAAGAGGAAAGAGTCTTTCATTAGCCCCATGGTATAGAGTAACGAATGAGAAATATAGTGGTGGAAGATTCGACGAGTAGGTATCCTACCTACCTACAAGCTATCAGAAATTAGAATCTGTCCTGTGATGGACCAAGTCGCCTCTGAAGCATGAAATTGCCACAGTGGCGCGTATCCTTGTCCCCGTAAAGAGATCATTCATCCTGGTGTCTCTGTGACGTTGCTTGCTTGATGCTCCCTCTTTGGGAGCACAATATTTTTCGGTCCTTCTCCGAGTACCACTCAAATATCCTTAAAATGAGAACATTTAATCACGACTGACAGGATGTTGTGTTCGTCTATAATAGTTTGTGTTTGTTGGGCGAGCAAAATTTTGTTGGTTTTTCTATGGCAGTGAATAGATATCTAGAAGGATATGCTTTCAGTGTTCCTTAATTGCATCTTTGGTCAGCCGACTGCTGTCGAATGGAAGCAATTTTAAAAACGAATTAGTTCTCAGTGTACTCGTTAGCGCGTAAAATGATTGAAATGGTAATTGGAGGAGAAATGAGAGTTTGATGAATTGGAAAATTTCATTCCAGTTGGTCTAATTTATGAGGCAAGAGACGAACAACAACAACGACGAATTTATAAAGGACACTTTGATTGAGTATTTTGTTAACAAATTATGTCAATGACAGAGGGAGCGCTGCTGGTGCTGATGATAGATCTATCAGCTATATGTCAAGGTAAGTGTCTTTGAGGGGTTTTTTGAAGGTTGTAATGCGATACTGCGTTCTACGGTCTAATCAAAGCGATTGGCTGAAGGAAATGGAAATACTTTGAATACTCGCCATTAGACACTCGAAGACGTGCAACACGAAAAGCATGTTGTTATCAAATGTAATACAAATTTTGAACGGAATTTTAACATCAATCAATCAAGGATGGAATAATTAAAATTATACTATAGAAGGCTAAGACTATGGCTATAACCGCCACTCAAACGCTCCATAGCTTGGAATACGGCTACGCTCAAATACCTGACGTGAGTGAAATATCATTTACAAGGCAAATCCACTTACCCCAATGCCAATGAGTTTAGACTTATTAAACTAGGATTGTTTGTGCTGATAACTTTTAGGTTAAGTTAGGTTGAAGTTGCAGTCGGTCCGACACACTTAGAAATATGTAAGGTATATTGTAATACCACGTGGATCTAAAGTTCCTGCCTGCTCGTTGAACCATTTTGAGCTGCTAAAAAGCATGAAAGTCACTTTGGGTCGGTCGAGCTTAGATCGCTAAGATCGTAGTAGAAGTAAGCTCCTAGATGTAGATTTCGTTTCTGAGAGGAGGTGGAGGTGTGTCTCTGCCACCTCCTCATCCACGCAGCTCCTACAAAATTCGTTTGAATAAGCGCGAAATCTTATTGCATGCCTGCCTATCAGACAGTTTTCAGTGATGACACCAATTGTAGCACTATATGCGATCTATTTGAGGGTAGTCAAAGTCTTACGGCATTTCAGATCCAGCTTCGGCCAAATCCGCTTCGTTGCCGGACAAGTTGCTGCGTTATAAAACGCTACAAAGATTTGTTTCCCCTCCAACCCTTCCACTTCCATACCCAATTTACTTTTGCACCCTATCTTCTCATGTTTATTTCCATCTTCCTGCTGGGAGATTGGTTAACTGGTCGCCTCTGATTGACCTCTAGTCCCAATCAAGGTAGCTAGTTTTCATGAGACCCAGAGGATGACAAAAGCAGGTATCTAGCCCAACGGCATGTTGGCGTCTCGACAGGAATGGGTAGGGAAGGACGGTCCCTTGGCACACCCCAACGTGATTCCAAACGGGTCAAGAGATGACGACCCCGTAAGAGCCAAACGGATAGTTGGCCTAAACAACGATTGGTGGAGAAGGATTATCCCTTTATACACCCCAACGCTGAATCGATGGGTAGAGAGAGGATGATCTCATACAATACCTCAGCGAAACAAATAGGTCGGGCAGATGGCCCACACATTAACACAAGAACAGAAATTACAAAACCAAGAAAACATTAATACACAACACTACAACTAAGGGCAGTTGCCCAAATACAACACACACCATCAAAAACAAATACAAATACACTACGCTACAACAGTACGCTAGACACGGGTAGAGGCGGACGGCCAAAGACATGTCATGAAGGAGCATGCAAGGGCGGTGGCGAGTGGCCTTAAAATATAAACCCCCTGAGGGTAACTTGAAAGACCATATGGGCAGGCGACCCAGGTCTACGAACACAACTCCAACAACATTACCAACCATTCACATAACAAAACTTAAGCGAAGACTTCCATGGCCAATAGCCCAACAATTAGAAACTGTATGTAAGAAATAGAACGCTATACAGATTCCCCATCCCCCGAATCTGCGCGAAAGTCCACCGGGTTAGAAAGACGCCTGAGGATGTACTAAGTTGAGACACCAGCAAATGTTGTCCCAAAACTAAAATCCATATTCGTTAAATTCTTCTATCTTTTTCGGATCTAGTTTAGTTTTGTATAGTTTTGCTATTAACTTTTATTTTCGCGTTACAACCATTACTCGATTCTTTCAAACCTTTATCTTGTCGAATTGTTTAAGTGTTTGTGAACACGTCCTGTCGGGGAACTTGTGTAAATGTGGTCATCGATTCCCTCAGCCTCGGAGTTGCAGCGTATTCGAATGAGAGTATGAAAAAGCCGCAGTGGACCCCGTAATGGCTGAATGTGGTTGAATGAAAGAGAGAGTTAATGGACAACCCAACACTTCTTGGTTGACTATTAAAAGTGTAGGAAGTTTTTTTTTCGTAAAGAGAGAGAATTGAGAAAGTTTTTTTTAAAAGTTCAAAAAGTTTTGTAGCCGATTGCGCTTCTTTTATTATATTTTCGTTGGGAATTTTGATCAGAGTTAGATCAAAAATCCAAAATAAGGAAAAAGGGAGAAGACAACAAGACGAGGGATTTAGCGGCACGACAGGCAGCGAAACTCCCCCTTATACACTTCATAGGAGTCTTGGAGGAGCAGGAATCTTTGTTTAACGAGCTAATTATTGTGCTTTTACATTTCAAATTTGCGTTTGGTTAGGAGTTGTATTGTAAAAACATCATTAAAAATCATTAGAGCCATATAACATTTTAAAAATCCTTTATTTTCTTATTTCATTCCTTTTTTTTCAGCAATTAACCGTCGAATTCTTCTTCAACAGGTTTCACAATTCCTTTTTTTATAGATTGTTTGGCGCATATTTTACTCATCATTACCTTACCCTTTTGATAAAATTTCTATTTTACAATTTTTCTCTTCCTTAAAATTTACATTTCCCTATCCCGCCATTATTCGACTTTTAACCATCGGCGCAGCGGCAGCTTCAAATTTTCTAACGTTTTTTTTTTTTATGTTTTTAAATTCGTTTCTGTAATTTGTCCACCCCAAATAAAGTGCAACAAAGTAGCACCACCTGCCCATCTAAGGTTAATTTTTTGTATTGAATCCAGTCTTAACAAGAGCGTTGCAGTTACCCAGCACCCAAAACAGGTGAATATGAAACTGCTCAGCTATCTTGTTGTATGTAAAAATGTATTTAGGGACAAACGATAGCTTTTGGAAGACCATTCAAAAAAGATCCTCCATGCCTAATCAATTTTCTGTCCGAGCCAGAATTACTTAGAAACTGTAAGGCCTACAAAGTTAAAATTTGGAATATAGGTAGATGATGGGCTCAAACGGTGCAGGAACATTTTTTTAGTACCTTTGACAATGGTACTTAGAAGCGCTTAAAGCTTATAGCGCCATCTAGATTCAAGAATGGATCATAATTATAACACAAGAACCTTTGATATTTGTGACATAAATCCAAATATAGACTCAAGTAAGGACTCATAACATTATTATTATAATATAAGGCGGTTGAAAAGCGGCATTACATAATTGATTTCTATAAAGGAAGTGTGATATCTTGTAGTAGTTTGGGGATAAATAAGATATTGAAGTTGTCAATTAGTGAGAAATAAGTTTGTAATAAATAAAAGTTTACTTGTGAATTATTTTATATAATGAAGAGGTTTGTGTTACGTAACAAGTAAATAGTTGAAATATTCGAAAGGGAAATTAAGCCCAATGAATAATGAATAGACCGCTACTCTAATATGCATCGGTTGTTTGATGCAACAAGAGCTTTCGCGGAAACGTGTTGCTGCTCCTTTTGCCGAACTACAAAGAACGGCATGTCTCGGCTGCGCAGGGGCCTTCCCTAGCACCCCGGTCTTTGCTCTAGGTTTTTTGATGAATCTTCCCCCCCTCGATTTATATATCAAAGAGTGTACGCTAAAAACTATCTCTCCCTTAAAGAGAGGTGACTTTTGGTAAAATAGTGCGCATTTTTGAAAATTTTGAGAACTTGATCGAGAATTATCCTTTGACCTCTGTCTAATTGATTTGCCGCCTGATGCAATGATCTGGTGTCATTCTGCGAAAAAACTTCGTTTTCGACTTTCCACAGGTAATGGAATGGCTTCGGTCAGACTCTGAACAATGGATTGAATTCCATCGTATTTTTACAGATGGCTCCAAAAGCGGACAGGCGTATGGTGCTGGAGACTTTGTTGAACGCGTTGATATAAGACTTTACTACCCCTTGGGTAAACATGCGTCTGTTTGCCAAGCGGAGATTTTTGTCATCCTAATGGCTATGCGCTATATGGTGAACAACAGGCTGCATTAAAAGCGCTGCTAAACCCTCTAACCTCGTCCAAGTTAGTGCTAGAACTCAAACTTTCTCTGAATTTGGTCGGAAGACTGAACACAGTGAATCTTTGTCCCAGGTCAGACTGGCATCCAGGGAAATGAGATCGCGGATAAGATTGCTAGGCAAGGTTCAGAAGAATGCTCGCATCAGGTGGGGGATTTTCGGGGCTGACGAACATCTAAGCTCTTCACACTTAAGCTCCTTCTCATCGTTCTTCGAAAGACGGGAAAACTAAATACATTAATGCAAGGTGTCTGAATGGTCGTAGTTGTAGTTGTTGTGTAGTTGTGTCAGATCGCTCTATCGGATTTTTTTATCGGTTTTTTTCTGGGGATTCAGTACTTCCAATGCCAAACAAAGAAGAAAATGTGCTGATATATTAAATTTGCAAATTCAGTCAAAACCGCTTATAACGACATCCTCTAGGTCTTTTGGTCTATACGACTAAGTTTGTAGGTTTCGACTGAGTTAATATCTATTGGAGTATTTACTTTCAATATAGTTTATATTTTCTATGCAATAAAAGCAACCTGTCATTGCAATTCGAGTACAACAAATTAAGCCGCTGTATAGAATGTATTATTTCTGACTTAAAATAGTCAATATTTAGTTGGACAGTAAAACTATTAGCTAGGCCGGGCATTCAGCTAGTTATATATTAAATTCTCATCAAAGCTTTGTTATGTCTTGGACTATCGTTCCCATTCTTTCAGCTTCAAACGATTTTTATATTCGTCAACTCTCTTAGTTTGTAACGGAAGCTGACTCCCTCAAGCACTCCAAAGAAAAAAAAATTTTGAAAATTTAAAAAAAATAATCACATACATAAGTGGAAGGCGATGTTAACCCCAAAGGTACTTCGAACTAACAGGACTTATCGAAATATCTCTGAGGAGCTTGAGGTTTGTTCAGTCGGTTGGTACGCGGACATGCTTGCTTATTGCACGGACTAGCTCGCCGTAATGGGGGGTTCTTGTACCAACCGCTGAACCACCGTACTTCATTAACATGTCCTTAAAAAAACTGTCCATTAACAACGAATTCGAAAAACAAACCAACAAAAATTATAGAATACCTAAGGTGTTGTTTGGCTTCCTGAGTGTGATCCACCCACTGTCCACTATCTATGAAGTGGTATAATGAATCCTTGGCCATTGTTCCACTCTGTATTTTACTAATGGCCCCTAATGCAAAAGTGAGCTCGTTAAAAGCTCACAGTGTCGTCACCTTAAACATCTCAACTGAACCGCTTCTCCACCCACGCCCTATTAAAATTATGCCATCATTTTATATGAATATGTGACCTTGAACATATGAAAGAAAGATTTTCATATCTCATTTATTAAAAATTTTAATATTTTATTTAACAAATATATCTTACAACTAAATCAAAAAAAGGAAAAAAAATAGATACATATATAAAAAAAACCTGGTATAGATAAGTGCATATCATATATCAAAGGTGCGAAAATGTTCATTAAATACAAATATATCATATATCTTATTTATATTTTCTTCATTACTTCTATGTACCTTATTTTAACGCTATATTGATATTAAGCAATTTAATGTTATAAAAATTGAAAGCTCTTATATGTATCGTTTTATTTAAATAGCATAGCTCAATGTTATAAATGTTTGTGCTAAGAATAATTATGAATTGTGTTCTTTTTTTGGAAACAATCATAAAAAGTTGCGCCGATAAGTAAACTACCTTTCTTACATTACACCACCAGTCGGTTATGCCATAAATTTAGGATTTGGCATTATTGACATATATTGTAACCAACTAACAGGATAACTGCCTATCAAAGTTGAAATCGCTGAGAAGAAGAGAAATTGAAGAAGAGAAGAAAAAAAAACTCACCGTTGACATTGATCTTACAGCACCGGAACTCCACTATGTTGTGCACAGCATGTTGGGGCAGGGGGTGCGTCTACATTCGGGGGAAAGTTATATATTTAAATCTAATGCGAAAACATTTGAACTCACTTCACATTAATATTCTACTATGTATGAAATCTATATACTTAACTCCTTTTTTTTTTTTTGATATGCAGTATATTAAATGTACTTATCGGTAAGGCTATTGCGGGTTATGGAGATGTAGAGGTAGATCTTGGTTTTGGTGGTAACGATGAAAATTATCAAAATTAGGAAATCTTCTATGATCGCTGGATGTCATTTATGTATTGGATTATATCGATGCAGTTGATGATGATTATGATGATGATGCTCTTGAGGCTGCTATTGAGGATGATGTTGTTGATGATGATGATGATAAACGGGGATGGTGACGAGGCTGCCTGAGGTGCGGTCGTCGGCATCAATTTCTAGCTTGATGTCGCTGCATATGATGAAGATGGTGTGGGTGTATGTCTGCGCTCAGGTGGTGATTAACTCATGAGTGAGTTTTTCTTACAAAAAAAAATCTCCGGTGTTTGTAAAGCGCTTATATATTTTAATTTGACGCAGCCTGCCGTGGACGCTTCTAGCGAGAATGAAGTTGGTATACGATATGTCAGGTCACCAAAATTATGGTGGTGTGACTATAAGTATGGCGAAAAGGTCGTGGTGGTCTGCGTTTTAAGTTGTGTTCTGAGAGGAGAGGGTAAGATTGCGGCGGCGTTAAATCACCGGCCACGCTTGTTCCCTTTTTTGTTTTTTTTTTGTATTTTAGTATTTTGATTTTAAATTTAGGTGCTGCACTTAAACACTACTTAAACAAAACAAAAGTCACTTTTTACACTTGGACTCAAAAGGAGCCTAATAATTTTACTCCTGCACCTGCGGCTGCCAAAATTGAAAAAGAGAGAGTCAAGCTGGGTCGCATGGTTCGGAAGTACTCTTTTCGTTAAATATAAATATTTTTTTTTCTTGAAACTTGATTTTTAGTTTCGTTAAAATTGGCATTGCTTCCGGTCGGATGCGTCCGTAAACTGTGATGCTTCGGGAAAAATAAATATTTTATATACCTTTCACAGACAATGTTATTGCAGGCTGTCCCCCACAAGTTTAGGACTTAGAACTAGGAACAGCGCTGCAGGTGGGAAAAAATGGCAGTGCCAACTTTTATTTTTATGGCTGCCGCCATAAAAAACCCACCAAAAAAAAAAACAAAGTAGTTTCGAAACAAAAACTATAAACATATTTCTATCCACAAGAAATTATTTGGATACGTACATATTGTCCCTATGTTCTTTAATCTTGATAAACTGTTTTTATTCTTGCTTAAAAATTTATTTAGGGCAAGTTGACAGCAGCTGAGATGAAGATGCTTCGCATGACAGCAGGAGTAACAAAGCTTGATCGAATTAGAAGTTCGAGAATCCGAGGAAGCCTCCACGTCAAAGAACCCATCTCGAAAAAATTGGTATTGTCATGTTCAAAAGAGGAATCCTACGAACCCCGTCAAAAAGGCAATGGCAATCAACGTTCCCTAAGAGAGGCAGGCCTAAAAACTCCTGGATCACACAAATGCAGGAACACCAGCATTTGATTGGACTCAATGATGAAGTGATCCAAAATCGGGATGCCTGCGATCGATCCGACGAACCCCACAGGCGGACCATTGAGAATGCAGCATAGTGGGAGGGTTATGATCCCTGTAATCCTGATCATAATCTCGTCGTTAAATGAAGAGAAGAAATACTTTGAACTCTCGCATGATCGGATCTCTGATGGCAACGAGAAATTTGTCCGCTTATGAGAAACTGAACTGAATGAATGAAAAAAAAGTGGGCGTGGGTAAAAACTTTGCATGGCAAATTTTTTAAGAAGGTAAAACAAATTACACTTAACCATTTCGGAACTCTAGGGAGTATATGTTCGTAGTTCAAAATTAAGGGCCTCTAATTTATTTTGCTACAGATAGACACAAAATCGGGTTGCAGCTATATTTTGTCCGCATAAGATGGACCTCTGCGGTTAAGGAAAGAGTACACTTTACATCGGTACATAACTTCGATAGGTCAATTTATAATTTCTTAGTAATGATTTTAAAGGATTCCAACAAGTCAAACTATAGCATTTATCGTGAAGCATTCACTGTTCTTAATTTCAATGAATTTCGATTTTTAGTTCAAATATTATTCAAATCGGAGAATATCTTCAATAGGCCAATTCATAATTCAATACATTTTTATAAATATGGAAACATTTGTTCTGCTAAATAGTTTCTGACATCAAAAAAGTTTTCCCAAAGACGATAACATTTCCAGTATTTGCAACAAACAGTTGACGAAGGATGGACCTCCATTCCTCTTCAATTTCATCCATCACATATTTTAATAACCGTCAGTAGGATCTTATAATGTTTATTTCCTCAATTGAAACATCGTTATCTAATAAAATTATTCCAGCTAATCATTCGATTTGCGGGTGACATCAGATATGTAGATTAGAGAAAAAAAAATCATGTCCGATGGAAACATGTAAAAAATAAATAAATATTTGGCGTAAACGGCCCATACAGGACCTTAAGCCTAGCTTCTCCAACCATTGTGTGTGCGAAGTTATATTTTTGACACGAATGGAGGGACCTACAGTTAAATGCCGATTCCGAACGGCAATTTATTTTGGAGAAGCTTCTCATGACATTTCTTACACTTGGATGTTTGTCAGAAGTTCGCAGGAGGTGAGGCATAAAACGCTTCGAGTTTTCGCATACATATATCGAAAAGTTTCATAAGAGAATCAGAACTCCATCACATATATGTGGGGAACATCTTACAGCAAAAGCAATTCGAAACTACAGCAGGTAAAACAATGCATTAAAAACTTCTGTACTAATGCCACCACAAATTTTTATTTTATACCTCCTAGGGCACCCTACTTCGGTCGGATTTGGGAGGCGGCCGTTAAAATAGCGAAGGGTCATCTGTTGCGCAGCTTAAGAGGTGCGAACCTAACATTCGAGGAGTTGTCGACAGCACTGGTGCAGATCGATGCTATCATGATATCCCAACGACTTGGAAGCGCTTACGCCAGCACACCTGCTCATTGGATCATCGTTGAATGCAGTTCCTGAACCAGCAGTGGAGGTTGCGGACGTCAGCTACATTCAAAGATGTCGTCGAATAAATGCCGTAAAAACCCACTTTTGGAAACGGTGGGCAACAGGGTACGTCCAGAAGCTTTAAGGTCGTGCAAAGTGGACATCATCCAGTCCAAATGTTGCTGTTGGGAGCCTAGTTATTATGCACGAGGACAACTTACCTCCCCAAAAATGGCTTATTGGAAGAATCACTAAGGTCATCGAAGGCCAAGATGGTAGAGTCAGAGTCGCCGATGTAAAAACACCACGGGGAGAATTCAGACGGCCCTTCGCAAACTCGCAGCAATCCCGTCTTAAAAGTCACAGTCCTTTCAAAGGGGGCGGAAGGTTGCGGCAGAATCATCATCACTAGTCCTTACTTCATCATCGTAATCATTCGCCCACGTATCATAGTCATTATATATTTCTATTATAGTACTTTAAATATTCGTTAAAATTTCAAATCTGGCGCCATATTTAATATTATTTTGAATTCGCCTTAAAACTTAAATATTTAAAATTAACGTAATCTTTCTCTTTCTCTATTAAATTATAAATAACAATTTTTAACTTTCTTGTATACATTAGTATACTAAAGAGAAAGTTATTGCGATCGTGCGGAAATTTCGAACTCAAACTGAGTATGAGGGATGATATGACGACTATAGAGAAGTCCAAAAAAATGGGTCCGGCAATGCCTTCCGTCGGTCTGTCTGTCTGCCTGACTGTCTGTCTGTCTGTCTGTCTGTCCGGGTTCGTATATAAGGTTTTTGGGGTTACATCTCGGGGCATCTTTTTTTTTTGCTTTATCTTTTGAAATAACGGTACCTGCCATACAAGTTTTTGTGAAAATTACTTATCACTATTTTAAAAGTGATTCCAAAGATTTGGGTCTTTTTTGTACTAAATTTGCATACTTCGATTTTTTAAATATTTTTTTTTTTAAATTTTATAACGATTTTCTTAAATTTAAATTAAATTCGTTTTCTCAAAAACGCCTCTAACGATTTTGATAATATTTTGTATTTCGAACAATTAACTTAAAAGTGTCCAATATGCGAAATTACATCAAAATCGTAGGTGCCGTTTTTGAGAAAATCCAATTTTTCAAAACCTAAAAAGTTATTTAAATAATTTTTTCATCGATTCATTTTGAGATTCAAAAACGCATCTCATGTATCGAGAAAGTTTCGTATGACGCAGTCGTGCACTTTATTTTAAGTTGGAGTCCCAAATCAATAATGTTTGGGTGCCAACGAGTGCCACAGTGCCAAAAATATTTCAAAGTGCCAGTTTGACACTAAAGTGCCTGTTTCTGCAGCGCTAACTAGGAATTATAAGGATTCATTTCTTTTTTAAAAAACAATATTATTGAACGCTGTAGTACTACACTTGTTTTTTGCTAACCACTTATAGTTTGCAAACATTTAAAACCATTTTCATCCTCCTTAATGCCCGCAACTGTGTTACATTTTTTTTTTTTTTTTTTTTTTTTAAACAATTAATATTATAAGGGTGCTACCAATCCCTTTTGCACGTGAAAGTTATGCAAACAATAAAAATATCTCCTGGTATTATTTGACATTACCAACGAAAGCGTGTTGAATTTCGTAACGAGGGGTCTTTCTGTTTGAATATTCCAATTCCAATTTATATAATCCCATAAATTCCCACAATGGATTAACACGGATGAGGTGCTTCCAAAAAATCATCTTGCTAACTGTGAAATATAAAATATAAAATATTCTGCAGCCCTCATACAACCTATTTCCATATAATATTTCAAATCAAATTAAAAAAAAAATACATATAAAAATGAATTATTTAAAATGAATTTTCGCACCTGGTCATCGTTAACAGCGTGCGCCAGCAACAAACTGCATCAGCAGCAATATATGTCAATTTATTTACACAATTTGTTTGGTTCTAATGCTCCTGCAATATCTCTGAGTATGCTTCATATTTTTAGTCGCATATCCTGATGGTTGTTTATTTTTTGTTTTCTATACTGCAACAGCAGCAACCCCTTTTTCATATTGGATAGTATACTGCAGCAGGTGCCAAACAAATTATTCCCACACAAAAGAGTAAGAGAGAGAGAAAAAAGAACAGCATCATCCAACGACAAGTATGACTCTCCCCAGCAATAGTGCTGTCGAAATGGCGCACAAACGTGTTGAAATAGGCATATTTACAAATAAATGTATTTTTAATGCTGTCATTAGTGTCAGAAACGTCCGTTAATACTCGTATTTTACTACAGCGAAACGAAAAGAGGCTAAAAAAAACCAACCAACAAACTTTAATGGCACTTAAGATAATTATCGAGCAATTTTACTTTATCTTGATTAGCATGTGCCATTGCGAGGCCCCGAAGGGGATGCCACAAGGCAGATAGGAGTAGTCCTAGAACGCAGAAAAAAAAAACAATCAAACAAACGAACCTACTGTCAGAGGTTCGAGAACTCCATCCTCATGTCTTATGGCTAATTCTTAAAAATAAAATGTTGGTTTCGCGGTGACGTTTATCATTGTCAGTGTCACATTCATCACGTTAATGGGGAGTAGAGCATAGAAGTTAAGGTCGAGGGTGATGGTGATGGTGGCAATGGCAGTGGCAGTGGCAATGTCAATGGCAGTGCTGTTGGGCGGCATCAGCTTAGGCTAGGGCAGTGAATTACTTTTCCAAATGCAAGTACTGTTATCTCTTGGGACGCCATTTGAAAAGTTGTTGTGATTTCATATTGAAATCTTGTAATACGCTTGAGAAATTAATTTAAATGGCCGACTCGAAGTGTTATCGGGCGTTTGATTTATACGCAGTTTTGGTGAGCCGTTGCATTAGGGTAATTACAATTGGTTTGGGGGGCGATAGCCGCAAATAAATTAATTTAATGCGGTTGGTTTGAATGTGACACAGAGCATCCATTACGCAAATATATTTTGGTCTTTCAATGAATGTAATTCGGCATGATGGTAGGTATAGGTTGCTGTGGCAAGTTAAAGGAAGTTAAAGAGTCACCGTCTTCGATAGTAAAATTTGCATAATCGCAAATGAAAATAAACAAAATAATAGAAGTTATAACGTGCTGTGTTTAATCATAGCTAATCCCAGCAAAAACTAATTTTAGATAACATGCGATAACTATCAGCATGTCTCCAAGTTTATTGGTCTTAAGTTGGTGTTTTTGGGGTTTGAATTAATTGCTACTTTTTACCGTTATATCAAGACTTACAAAACCTTATACTTGTTTCCATTAAAAGATAAACCGTGATTTAAGGCAAATTTTTCAAATAAATCGTGAAGCGTTTCCACCAACGAAAAAAACAAAAATTGATTAACAGCTCAGTGGCTTTCAAATTTTACAAGTCGATTCCATGGAAACCTAGTTTCTTTCTCATTATTTTGGGTACCCAGGATAACAACGAAACGATAGTGAATCTCGGCTACAAATTTGTCGGTATTTCTCATGATATGCCTTTGTGTAAAATTTTGGTCTACTGTCAAGCTGCCAGATCAGAGTTGCAGAAGGGTTTGAAACCCTTACACATCACATTTTTTGGTGCATTCGCCCAATTGAAACATCACCTTCGTATCTGAGGTGCTCTGCTGGTAGACAACCAGAGTCGGCGGCCTTGTTGATTTTTTAAATCTTAGCCAACATCTTCTATAGCGCGTTGCAACACCGCCTCTTAATTAACAAGTCTTGGGTTCTTGTCTTGCCCTATCACTCGCTCTACATGATTCCCGATTAGCAGCTTTTGGAAATGCTGCATAACCTTGAATTCTGTTTCGATCGCGAGTTTCTTCGATTTACTTTACCTGAAAGGATACCTTTCTCCTAGTTCGGTACTTATCCCTTGCTAACCTTTGATTTCTGCTGCAGCGCTCTTATATGTGCATCTTCTGTTACCTTCTACCGGTATACGTATCGTACTTTCTCTAGGGTGGCTGTTAGCTATGACTAGTTTCTGCTACCTGTTTGAAGATATTGCGATACTGCAATCATTGGTTGTACGCGTTTTTGGTAGGTGACTCCACAGTGGAGAGTTTCCCTCTCAGGCGCTATTTCCAGGATCAGGCTACTCCACACATGCCAAGGCGACTAAAGTCGAATTTCTTTTTCTGGAAGGTTCACGGCTTCTTCTAGTTATGAGTACAACTCTGACAATGGAGGGTCATAGTCTAAGGGTCATAATCTAAGCTATGCACGTTCATTCGTTTTAGTTATCGGTTCTACCTAGCTTCAGGTAGCAATTTTGATTCTCAACTTTCGAAAAATTTTGCTAATTGTCACCAGTAGCTTTTATCTGCTGTCATTTTGGGGAAGTTGATCAATGAACCCTTCAAAGATGTTTGACATAGTATTTCGAACAGACTCCGCTAGCTTCATAGAAGCAGTGTCCTCAGCCGCCTAGAATATTGCATTGATGCGGATCGCTGTCAGGGCTTTCTTCAGCATTTACTATATATATTAAAATCATCTACTTTTAAAGGTGAGATAATGTCGCCGCATTGAACATCCTTGTCATAATGCTGTAAAAAATACTATAGGAACTCGTCAAATGGACTAACTCATACCTTAAGAGTAGGGAATATTGGGTGAAATTTGGAGATTCATTATTTGAATCAGTGTGGAGTTCCTCAGGGAAGTCAGTTAGACCCAATTTTGTTCATGTGACTATTAATGATATTAATGCATGTATAAAAACCAGCAATATCTTGATGCACGCTGATGACATAAGCATTTTTAAATCTTTCAACACCCAGGGTGACAAAAATCTTCTCCAGACCGATATTTATACTTTCGACATTGATGGGCATTGCTAAGAACGGGATACCCATCTAAATGCCAACAGATGACATTCTTAAGAAGGCGTTTTTGCTCTCGCTTTCAATATACCTTATCTTAACATATGCTTTGTCATGTTGACAGTTTTAAGGATCTTGGAGTTTATTTTGACCCCAAACTTATCTTCATAGGGCATATAAACAACATTGTGAGTAAATCGAATTCTATAGTGGGCCTTATACAGAGATGGTCCAAAGAATTTGACGGTCCAAAGAGTATGCTTCACAAGTCTGGAGTCCGTACTACAATATTCGTCAATTCATTCAAATCAAATAGAAGCCACTCAACGAAATTTTATTCGATCTTCCCTAAGAGGGCTTCTATGGGATGATCCTTATAACCTACCTCCCTACAGTCAGCATCTCAAACTTCTCTAAATGATACCACTTTCTCAGCAGCGAACATTTAATGTTGATATAGTTTTTTTATAGCAGCTATTATCCGGGCATATAGATGTCGCTGTCGATCTGATGTCTTACATTGCCTTCAACTTCAGTGGCGGTGCCCACAAGTCCTTTTCATAGGACCAACTTCAACTACGGCTGTAATGAGCCAATTATCAATATGTAGTTCACACATACTAAGTGATGGGCGTTCTTTGTATTTGCAATTAGCACTCCATGACAAAGATCTGGTAGTGAAAAAAAAAGTATTAAAAGTAAATAAAATAAAAATGCTACAATTTAATGAACACTTGAGTTATTTGAATATGTAACTTGTAAATATATAGGAAGTCTATGATTAAGTTCATGATTCCCAATCAACTTTTCTGTTTTTTTTTTGTTTTCAAATCAATTTTCCTTTAAACAATTCTTCCACTCAATGATTGTAAATAGTTGCGGGATAGTAAAAATGTTCATCAACAAAAAGCAAACCCACTGGCGCCACCACCAAATAAAAGTACTTCTGCCTCAAAACCGGTGATTTTTTTCATAAGAAGACAGATATATAAGAATCAAATTAAGTTTTCCATTTTTATTGTTATGATTGGATAATGTTCTATACTTGTCGCTGTCCAGTGGAATCTTTCATTTATTGTGAAAATAGTCGTTTATTGTCCCTTT
This sequence comes from Ferdinandea cuprea, assembly GCA_963576555.1. NCBI lineage: Eukaryota > Metazoa > Arthropoda > Insecta > Diptera > Syrphidae > Ferdinandea > Ferdinandea cuprea. Next base: position 138,875,632 of record OY754958.1, read on the forward strand.
ACACAAAAGTGGTACAAACTTGACTTGGAGAATTATAAGGGAGTAGCTAAACTGACATGTATACCAAAACATTTTTAGAAAATTATTTGTAGCTATGTGCAATTTTGTTGCCGTAACGTTTTTGCTGGTGAAAAACTTGGTTTTTGTCCAAAAAACTCAACTGTGACAAATTTAATTGAATTTACATCCCAGTGCAATGAGAACATGGTGAAAGGCTTACAAGCAGATGTGTGTTATGCGGACTTTAGGAAAGCATTCGATTAAGTGAATCTATTAAAAAAAACTTAAATTATATGGTTCTTGAAATGGATTTCTTCTTATTTAAGTAATCGGACGCAAAATAGTTGTTTGTTCTGGTGTCCGTCAAGGTAGTCACTTTGGCCCGCTTTTGTTCCCGTTGTTTATTAATGATCTATGGCTTCGTATGAGGTAAGCGGTTTTATTCATATTGCGACCCACAAGGATATATCTTCTTGCAGCCTGATATTGATGTTAAAAATCTTGGAGTTATCTTTGACAAGAAGCTGGACTTTAACTTTCATTTAGATATTATAGTGAGCAAGGCAAGAAGCCGAGTGAGAGTTATGAAACGATTTTCTAAAGAATTCAAAGACCTTTAAGTAACTAAAGCCTTTATTGTTCTCTTGTCCAGCCTGTTTTAGAATACTGGAGTCTTGAGTTGTGTCATGGGTATAAATCTGGGATATCAAGAATTGAAAGCATACAAAAGCAGTTTCTTCTTTTTGCGTTACGTGATTTACCGTTGAACCCAGAAATTCGACTTCCACCCTATACAAGCCGCTTCAAATTACTAAATCTTCAAACTTTGGAAAAAGAAGAGCGATATCTGACGCTATTTTTGTGTTTTATGTTCTGACGGGTAGCATAAACTCCACCTATGTTCTGAAGTCACTTAAAATTAACATCAGACCAAGAACAACAAGGAACCCGGATTTATAAGGGATTTCAATATATATATTCATATGCTGGACTTAAACCTTACAAAAGATAAAGTAAAATATTTTTTAAGAAAAATGTAATATACAAATATAGATATTTTTATTGCACTTAAAATGTCAATAATGAATAACGGTGATTAAATGCTTGTAGTTAAAAAAATTAAAAAATAATTAATATAGTATTTAAGAATAAATTTCTTGAATCTTGTTTCACTCGTAAAATTACTTAAAGCACTACTGAGACTGCAAAACATATACAAGGTGGCACAAAAGTAATCCTCCTATCAGAAAATGCTATAAATTTTGCGATTGGCCCCTAATGTCAGTTCTGTTTTGACATTTGTGTAGTAAACACATGCGAAATACACGTTAATAAACAATGTTCCGCTACACTGCTCCAGAACGCGGAATATTGGTGACTATTTATTTGAGCAATAATCGGTCGGTGACTTTGGCACAACGTGAATTTCGTCGCAGATTTCCTAGCCGTCCAACGCCTACTGGTGAAACACTGCGACGTTTAGCCGCTCGCTTCGAAGAGACTGGCACAGCACGAGATGCTGCCAGGCGTGGCAGACCCCGGAGTAGCCGTTCTGCAGAGAATATTGCTGCTGTAGCCGAAGATGTCATGGACGATGATTTGAAGATGTTTCCGTACAAAGTCCAGACGGTGCATCAGCTGTTAGCTGCTGACCGCCAATCGCATCTAACATACGCTCAAGCCATCCTTAATCACCACCAAGAGGAAGATGATTTTTCATCAAAAATAATCATGAGTGATGAGGCCCATTCCCATCTTAGCGGGTACGTAAATAAGCAAAATTTACGCTTCCGAGGCACTGTGAAGAGCTATTACCGCTCAAAGTCACTGTATGGTGTGCTGTTTTCGCTGGAGGAGTCATCGGACCTTATTTCTTCGAAGACGTCGCGGGCCAAACGGTTACTGTGAATGGTGAGCGCTACAGAGCAATAATCAACGAGTTATTTTTGCCGCAACTTGATGAATTGGGATTGGAAAACATGTGGTTCCAACAGGACGGTGCAACGGCACTCACTGCACGTGCCACAACCGATATGCTGAAGGATGCATTTCCTGGGCGCCTAATCTCCCGTTTTGGCGATTTGCACTGGCCAGCAAGATCGCCTGATTTGACCGCTCCAGACTTCTTTTTTCGGGGCTTTTTGAAGTCGCGGGTTTATGTCAACAAGCCTCAGACTCTTGCAGCTCTTAAAGACAATATCCGTCAAGAATGTGAGGACCTATCGCCGCAAGTTTTGGCCAAAGTGATGGAAAATGCCATAAAAAGGGCTCAAATGACAATCAACTGTGGCGGCGGCCATTTACATGACATCATATTCTCGACTTGATGTAAAAAAAATTAAAAGACCAAATAAAAATAACCCACAAGAAGAATCAAAGTTTTTCATTTTTTTTTTAAATTACAGCCAAAAAACATCGGAAGGTTATTTTTGCGCCACCTTGTTTAATGGAGCAAGACAAGATAATACCTAATCAGTTATTGCTAAATTCCTTGTAGTAGGTGTTCAGTGAATCATATACATACATAGCTATCGATATCAATAGTCGTGCGCGGTGATGGCTCATGCCATGATTTATCAGCGTGTAGCTATTTAATTTTGACCTAAGTCAATCCTAAGATTAAAAGCTCAGCTTAACGACGAATACACATCTTTATATTTCATTTTATAATGATCGCGGTAATGTATGCCTTGAACCGCGTGGGAATAGACTCATGTTTTTGAGTTACACCGCGATTGTAGAGTATTCGCAACGCATTCAAGGTTCATTTTCTTATGTCCGTAAACGTTTCGGTAATGTTTATCTCTTATTATTCTGATAGCACAACTCCCAACTTTAAGGTCCAGATATTGATTTTGACTCTATGATATTTGGCTATCCGCTACCATCTCAATTCCAGAACTTTCAGAACTCTTTATCCAATACAGTAAATTTATCTCTAGAACTATGGGGTAGATTTAAAAAATTCGTTTAACGTTGTAAAGAAGACCCCTTTCTAATCTGTATAAGCTACCTAAGGAGTGCGGAGTACAATGCCTACTTACTTACTTAACGGGCTCCCGACCCGTGAAGAGTCCCTGCCTGAGATACGGCAGCCTTCCACCCTCTGCGATCCCGAGCATTCTGCTTCCAGTTGTCCAGACCAAGCGCTCTGGCATCCGCGATGGCTTCGTCTTTAAAACGGAGTTTCGGTCTTCCTTGTCGTCTCGAACCTTGGGGCTAGGATTAATGGCTGGAGCGTTGTTGTCCATTCGCTCGATGTGGCCGAGCCAATGTAGTCGACGAGTTTTAGCTTTTCGGACTACATCCACATCTTGGTACAGCTCATAGAGTTTGCGATTGTATCTTTTACTCCATTTGCCCTCCTCGCACACAGGACCAAATATCCGTCGAAGTATTTTTCTTTCGAAGGATCCCAGTATTAACTCTCCTTTCCTAATTATCGTCCAGCACTTGGCGCCAGTGTCCGGCGCCGTATAGCATAAGTGGCAGGATAAGGGCTCTGTGGAGCATGTAATTCTTCGTCGGAAGTCTGACAACCTGGTCATTCGTGGAGTTGATATTCCCACCGGGGTCGATGAACTCCTTAACTACCTCAAAGTTGCTGCTATCAACAGTGACATTTTGTCCTAGTCGGTGGACAGATGCTTGTTTGTTGATAGCATGTATTTAGTCTTACCCTCATTTACTTCAACTAACTTCGCCTGTTCTTCAATAGCCGTGAAAGCCTTTATCTCGGCATGTTGGGATCGACCGATGATGTCTATATCGTCCACATACCCCAGAAGTTGGACTGACCTGTTGAAGATAGTGCCTTCCGTGTTGACACCTGCCCTGCGCACTATCTGCTCAAAAACTAGATTGAAGAAATCACACGACAGCGCATCTCCTTGCCGAAATCCGGTGCATGTTTGAAAGAGTTCAGACGAGCTGCTGCCAAACTGCAGTGTCATCTAGTGTAATGCGACACATCTGGATCAGTTTTGACGGGATCCCGAATTCGGCCATCGCCACAAAAAGCTCCTGACGATGAATGCTGTCATATGCGGCTCTAAAGTGGTGTGTCTCGACTTGAAACTCGTTGGTCTTTTCCAGGATTTGCCTTAGTGTGAAGATTTGGTCTACAGTTGATATGCCGTGCCGTAAGCCACACTGGTACGTGCGGATTAGTAGGTTGCAGAAATGTTTGAGACGTTCACACAGTCCGTTGGATAGGATCTTATATGCGACATTAAGCAGGGATATGCCTCGGGAGTAGAAAGCTATCTCTTGAAATACTTCGCCGATTTTAAAAATTCGTTCAGGATGATGACAGCCCCCTCTTGTTTAGTAGAAGTTGTGAACGGATCCGCGAACATAGTTTAGTTTTTATGAGTATGCAATAGCCTTTATACAGAAAGTATTTATAAATTAACTTGCCGTTACACAACACAACCAGATGCATCTATTAACAAATATATAAATTCAAATAAGTCCAACCATTGTCATCTGACTAGAAATGGGACCCCTAATCACTATAATCAGTAGTCCAGCACACTATGCACTTAGAGCTACTTAATGAAAGAGCAAAGAAAGCAGCTAATTCCTTTTGTAACCGCATCTTTGGCAGGAGGCGACCAATCTTAAGTCACTCTCAAAAACAAAAAGACTAGCATGTATAGCGACAACCAGTGCGTTGAGAACTACACAAACTGCTGGACTGGAGGCAATTCTGAATTTAACACCTCTGGAACTATATATGGTGGAATCTGCAGCCTAAAAGGTTGCCGAACAGTATTAGCCACACTAATACTTGATACCCTGGTAATTTTGGTCATGCACAGATTTTAAGCAAATATGTTGGAAACATTGTCAATTCGGATTACATGTCTCCCCAACTGGACTTTAACAAACCATTCTCATTCTCCTTCCCGCTCAGAGATGAATGGGATACGAATTATAATCGTTATTCGTCCACACGGATGGATCTAAGATGGACTGTGGAACCGGTGCCGGAATATCCTCGGAAGAACTAAAGCTACACTGTTGAATCGAGCTTCCTGACAACAGCATTGTCTTCCAATCAGAGGAATAATGACGATCGCGGAAGCGGCCCGTAAGCTTTTATTGTTGGCAATTCCACGAAATTGTATTACCATTTTCATTGACAGTCAGGGAACTATAAAAGCAGTTTTAGCTATTGAAATAAAATCCAAGCGAAGAGCTTAAGGCAGCACTCCATGAATATCTGTTGGATCCCTGGACATAGTGACAAAGCCGGCAATGTGAGAGCTGACAAATTAGGGAGGTATGGGTCTGCGATGGACCCTAATCGAACACTTCACACAGTAACAGTCACAGAACATGATTCATATGAAATCTAACAACAGATGGAAGGAACTAACTACTTGTGAAGTATCAACAAAGCTCTGGCCAGAATACAACAGTGGTCGAACCATCAAACTTCTACAGTTTGACAGGTCATCACTGTCTAAGCTAGTAGGGACCCTAATAGGACATAACTTCCTAAGAAATCACGCAATGAAATTAAACCTCAAGAATGGCGATATATGTCGAGGATGTGGTGATGAAGAGGTCCATGAGGACACACATCATTTGTTCTGTCACTGTCTGAGTCTCGGTCACTTGATTAACAGAACACTTGGGAACTACTACTTTCATGACTAACATGAACTTTTTGATGTCTCACTTTTTGATCTTAATTAGTTTCTGAGGATATCGGGATGGTTGGATGGTGTCAGTTAACCCTCACACGTTCTTTATTAAGCAGGGTTAATATGAGCATTTTATTTTATCATATCTTGGACACTTGTGAGGGTTAAAGGGAAACGAATCCTAACCATCTCTAACACCAATGGCTAAGCCCCCACAAAAAGGCATCATAGTGGATCCACGAGGACACACCTGCTCTGCCGACCCGTAAACCTTACCTAATCTAACTTAAGGCCAGATTAAATTTCATGTAATTTTAGTATACAAAGAAAACATCGCACCTTTTTTTAATCCGAAGTTAACTTTCTTTTCTGCTGCTGTCGTCGGTGGACTTTCATCAGTTTTTATGTCGTTCTGCTGAATGTAAACACAAGTGAGTGATAGCTCCAAATACTCACAGCAGTTTAGTAATAAAATCGTTTCACCCATTTCAGTTTATAAATTCAATGGAAATGTCAGCGCCACCTACCGTATAAGCCAGACAAACCTACACATAACACATTCCAACTGCATTTCAGAGATTTTACAAACATACATTTCAATATTGCAATAATCGTACTCGGTGCGTATGAAAAGATTTGAATAGGCAAGGCACTGTCTCAATGCGACAGATCGCTATAGGAATCGCGTCGGTGTGTGAAAACCTTTAAGGAGTAGTCCCCCCTTTTTGTTGGCAAAAGTGCATTCAACTTCACAAATTATAAAATCAAAGGCGCGCACTCATAAAAGCCAATGTACGCCATCCCTCCCATTTTTTAAGAATTATGAAAAATTCATATACCCTGCTCATCCCTTCTTCTTGCTTACGATAAGAGTTCTTAAAATTCTTCAAAAACTGAAATTCCATATCCTATAGTCTCGTAATTATATGAACGCCGCCATGTGCGTCCCTGTAATTTTCCCAACAGCAGTAGTTACACGAGCTGCTGAGAGCTTGTGTTCGTCGAAAATTTTTAAACAGTTCAACTTGGAATATTTAAACTCTCGTATAAAAGTTGTCCGTTCTCTTGTATCGGCGGCGGGTGGCTTCCGCTAACGGGTATATGAAGGACTAAAATGCATCACCCAACTTTAGCCAGAGGATGCGTTAATTAAAATCTTCCTTCGAAACACATGGATAGTTGGATGCAGCACTTCTTGTGCTTGCTTTTAATAGATAAGGACTTTTTATAGTCCTTAGAAGAGATTTTTTTCTTTTCAACAATTTTGTGCAGTCCTTGATGTTGTAAAGTTGTAGCTGTTTATCGCAGCGTCCCAATAAAAATACTATAACGAGGGTGGTTGGATTATCGAGATGGAATAAAATGGAAAGGGTAACGGCGCTCTGAGCCGCGCCGCCTCGGGGAAAGTTGGAGTAATGAAATGAAATTAAATCTCGCTGGAATACTCTTCGTCGTGCAGTCGTAACGTAAGAAGTAAGAACTAAGAAGTGTGTTGCTAAATATTTTATATCATCATTTGGACATTATTGTAAAAGTTGAAAACTTTTAGACACTGTCAATGTGCTCAAGTTACATGCGGGAGTATTTAGTTTTTTCTTTATCTTGTTCTGCTGGGAAAAAAAATAAAAATTTCTCAGGGAAGGTAGATCATGTTACGAAGAAAACAGAAGAAGGACACATTTTTTAACTTAACGACATCGAGTAGAGTTGGATTTACAAGAGCAAAGATTGATTTCAAATTATATCAATTAGAGAAATCGCTGTTAAAACTAAAGAGGGCACTTTGAGAGACATTTTTCAAACTTTTGTGTATTGGATTGCTTGTGAAGAATTCATAGGACGTACATACTTCAATATTTTTCGGTTTAAAATGCGTTTTCAAGAACTCGGGCTTTGCTAAGTTAAAGCGACGAGTGTGATAAAACTCCTCTTACCACTTATCAAACCGCCAGTAGTTGTAGTGAAAAATATGTTTTTATGCTTTTCGTTCTTTGTTTTATTCTTCTTCTCTCCATTTAGACGACGAGGTTATGATCAGAATTGTATGAATCACAACCCTCCCACTTCACTGCATTCGTACTGATCCGCATGTGGAGTTGGCCGGTTCGACCTCAAAAACTATCTGCAGGCTTCCCGATTTTGAGTCACTTAATTATTGAGATCATTCAAATGCTGGTGTTTCTGCATTTATGTGATCCAGGAGTTTTTAGGTCTGCCTCTGTTACGCTTGATTACCATTCGGTTCGTAGTATCCCTCATACTTTTTGTACATTGTCCAGCATTGTGAACCGTATGTGAGCGCCGGACGCACAACTGCGGTGTAGAGTCTTCCTTTATGCTTAGAGGAACAATTTTTCCGGATTTTTTCGTTGATGATGTTACGAGCTCTGTTTGGTTGAAAAACCTTAGAATTATTATAATCCTACCCATCTATGTGTAAAGGAGTGGGCCATCTAGTGGTTTCTTTTGAAATCATAGATAATTTTGACACTGACAGCTGTTTCCCGCTCGAAATCTTGATAGAGAGTCAGTATCATACCGTCAGTATCGAACGAAATTAGTCGCTTAACCCTTGAATAACGTTGGGATGTATTCAAAAACTTATTTCCAAAGTGAGTTCTGTGTAGCCCAAACAGTGCGTTTTAACATACTCGTATACATTAGTATACTAAAGAGAAAGTGATCGTGCGGAAATTCTGAACTCAAACTGAATATGAGAGTTGATATTACGACTATAGTAAAGTCCAAAAAAGAGAGTCTGCCAATGCAGTCCGTCGTGCTGTCTGTCTGTCTGTCTGTCCGGGCGCCATATGGCGAAACGGTTCGACGGATTTGCTTCAAAGTTCGTATATAAGGTTGTTGGGATTACCTCTCAGGGCAACTTTGTAGTTTTTGCTTTTTCTTTTGAAATAACGGTACCTGCCATACAAATTTTTTGGTGAAAATCACTTATCACTATTTTTCTCAAAAGTTGTTCCAAGAACTTCGGTATTTTTTTTGTACTAAGGATGTTTAGGATGGGGTCAAAAATTCTGCATACTCAGTTTTTGGAAAAAAAATCGATTAACAGTAATTTATAAAACTGGCAATATCTCGAAAACTAATAAAGGGAATTTAAAAAAAAATTAACAGTAGGTTATACAAAAAGTGATTTTAATACATTTTCGATTCATTTTGCGGTTCAAAAATGCATTTCATGTACCGAGAAAGTTTCGTATGACGCAGTCGTGCACTTTTTTTTTAAATATCCCCAAAGAAGGAAGTCCAACGGTGTCAAATAACATGATCGTGGCGGCCAGTTAACATTGAATTTCTCGCGCAAAAGAGAAATTCTTTCGTTGGCTGTGTGAAAGTGGGTTGGATGGAAGTACATATCATCCTCAATTTCTGGCCACAAGGAGTTCGGCATCAACTCGCAATAGCGAACACCATTCACGGTAACTGCTTGCCGACCTCATTTACGAAGAAGTACAGCCCGATGACGCCGCCGGCCCATAAACCGCACTATAAAATCACTCTTTGTGGTTGCATCGGCTTGTCAACAACAACTCGTGGATTCGCATTTGCCCAAATGCGGCAATTCTGGTTGTTAACGAATCCACTGAGGTTAAAGTGTGCGTAGTCGCTGAATATGATTTTCTTAATAAAGTGCACGAAATGCTTTTTGATCGCTCATTTTCGTAAAAGGCGCCAAAAATCTCAACGCGCTGCTCCTCCTGGTTGAATTTGGTAAAATTAAGTTCGGCAGAAAACTAGACATTAAGGTGTCACTCACAATTCACATCGTCCGTTATGGTTGGTCCGCCCTTTAGAATCAACACAATTATAAGTGTAAAAGGATATTTCGCTGTTTAACTAGCAACAGAATAAGACCAAACAATTTCCCATTTATCTGTTATCTAAATATTTAACTTAAATATATCCACTACCGAAAGTTAAAAAAAAATCTCACATAAGCTAAGGCCTTCTCTATAACCTCAACATTAACACTGCATACTTTTTTTGTGAATTATAAACTGAATAAAAATACAGTTAAAAATCTCTATTTCACTCAGATTAATTATAATTATTCAAACACAATCTCACGTACTCACACAAAATCATATTAAAAAATAATAGTGTGTATACAAAGGGGGCGGGGGGTCTTCAATATCAATTCGAAAGTTTAAAAGTAAAAAAAAATCAACTATGAAAGGATCCATCACATATTGAGCCGCTGGCATATTGTGGTAAATGAATTCCCCATATACTCGTACCCAGCATCACAGTGTTCCACAACAGCACACTGGAGAAGGACAAACAACTAACGAGTAAAGAGTTCTCATCGTCATCATCCGAAATCGAAATGTACCACCAGCATCAGCATCAGCGCCTCCCGTCGCATCTCCCAGGCTCACTCGCAACTCGCATTCGCTGCTGCACACGAATTCAATAGCAGTGCCATTCCGAAATGACTTTCTCAAAATATTTACATTTAATCATCAGAAATAACTTCCATATTCATTCGTATAAATATGGGCGGCTGGCGGGAAGGCACGAAGGCGTTCGGTGCGTTCGAATGCCAAATGCACTTATTGCCTGTGGGAAATACCTCATATGTGCACTTTGTTTAAGCACAGTTCTAGCTGGGAGGGGTGCTTAAATATCTGAATATGTTAAGCCCCGACAACTTCGTCTATGTATGGCGGAAGGCTTCCCGTCTCCTCTATCCGGCAGATGTGTGGCGCGCTACCAATAAAAGAAGAATGTCGTTGTCGTCGTTGCATTGGTTGGTTTGAGTTCTGGTGGTATCTTATAAGGAATTCAGTTTTATGGTTATTTCGTTAATATGACAAAAAATTGGTTAAACTTGAGAATGTGGGTTATTTTTTTTGATATCTTTCACCCACTTAGTTTAAATTGAATTGAAATGATTGGCAAATAAGTGGAGAATCCTTTATCCCTTATCGTATAACTTAATTAATAATTATTATTTACGCTTGCCTGCTGCATTAGCTGAGCTGGCCAATTATCAATTATATTTCAACCACAGATACACTCGTATCTATTCCGGCGAAACTAACTAATTAAGGAAACGACGACCCTTTCTCATCTTAATCAATATGCACCGAATGAAAGTCATCGAACCGAACATAATAAATTTAATTTGTTATCAATTTTATTGAAGTTCGAGTGCTGGTGCTGTGCAAAAGAGAAAGAAGCAAGCAATTCGTACACACACAACAATGTAGCAGCACTCCCATTGCTTCAGCTTTGCTTAACAATTATAACCAGCTCGCGTTGAAAGTTTATCATTCGCCTTCGTCCTCCGGCTTCGCCTCGTAGAGAAGTAATAACTTTTGTAAAGCACCCAACGAAGGTGTTAGGTATGGAGTGTATTTAATTACTTCGAGAGAAGAAAACAACTGCGACTACGCTACTGGAATTCTAATTATTATAATGATTAAATATCGTTAAAATCTGAGACAGGATAACCACCATCCTTGTGCTGGTGTAGAGTGCCGCGTTGCGCCGGCCGCCCCGCAGCGGGCCGGAACGTAATTTATGAACGTAGCAAGAAATCACCTTTGTAGTTACCAACTCTCTAATGAGCGACAATTTATATTTGCAGGCACTAGCAATGACAAAGCGCTCAACATGGACAAACAACAGCCATCTAAGTGAATTTAGTTCAATTGTGTTGAGGGGGCATAGGAAGCCTGATTCGCTTTGAGACCGCATTATGAGCCTTAAATATTGAAGTGATGCTCTTTAATGTTATAATCTTACTTGACACATATTTGAAGTCAAAGTTTTTTTTTAAGTGACAAAATTTAAGGAATGCAGGACGCAGTTCCGTGGTTTCGAAAGTAAAGATAAATAAAACACAAGCAGCGTTATACATTTTGGACTTGGCCATTAAGTATAAAAAACAATATCATTCAAATGGCCGCCTCGGGAAGATTAGTAGCAAGCGATTCTTTTGCGGCCATAACTTGAGTATTATTGGTTTTGAATGCGTCTCACAAGGCAGCAATAAACTCAGTCTTCTATCAACGAAAGGTTGCCCGCAGGGAGGAGTTACTGATTACGAATTACTGATTATTCTCAGCAGCGACGGATTTTATTTTCGAAGGATAAACAGACGACATAGCTATCTTAATCAGAGGCAAATTCGAAGACACAATCTCGAACCACCTCTAGAGGGCTCTAAACCTAGTCGCTAATTGATGCACAAAGTTGGCCTCAGGGTCAATCCCAAGAACAGCTCCAAAGTTGCATTCACCAAAAGAAGAAAGCTAGATAGACTCAAAAACGCAACACCCTTCGGTGAAGCAATAGAGTTCTTTTTGGAAGTTAAATATTTAGGAGTCATACTGGATAAAAAAACGTACATGGAACTCTCACCTTACGAAGACTATGGGCAATCCCAGGATCTCAGCAAAACTCTTCTTATTTTGTGAAAGTAAAAAACAAAAGAAAAATGGATAACGAACGAACTTTTGCAATGGACCACTGGGGACTCAAACCCAAAATAATACTACGGATGTATAAACTAAGCCTACTATCACGTATGTAGCCGCCATTTGGTGATATAAAGCTACGCTGAGGTCTACACAGGCTAAACTAAATGAAATACAAAGACTAGCCTGTATGTACAACTGCAACTGCAGACTACACCAACTGCTGCACTTGAGATTATCCTAAAGATCCAACCACTTCATCGAGAACTCATGATAGAAGTTATGGTAAGTGCCTACACGTTCATCACAGAGGATGAAACCAATTCCAATCTAGTCCATCCTGCAATCGTACAGGAACTAAAAAAACACAAACTACTTGGAATATATCTAACGGAAATATGCTTGTCATATTACAACTTCCAACATAACTTCAAGGTTACATTCTCAGAACGCTTGAATTGGGAACAGAACAAACCAACATTTGCCAAGGATTCCTATGTATGATACACGGACGGATTCAAATCAAATAACGGATTTGAAGCGGGAGTATACGGTTCTCGCACTTATACTAACCTATTCGGTATTTCAGGCAGAAACCCAAGCAATAGAACTCTGCATCTGAGAGAATCTAAACAGATTCATTACGAGTAAAATAATTTACATTCTCTCTGACAGCAGGGCAGCTATTTAGATAACATCAACTCTAGAATTGTCTTCAACTTCTCTTAACAATGACCACCACTAACAAAGTAAAATTGATTTGGGTGACAGGTCACAGTGGACATGAAAGAAAGAGCAGACGAACTAGCCAGAACAGGATCCGCATCGCAATTTATGATGCCAAGACCATTCTGCGGGCTACCGATGAAAACTACAAAAAGTAGTATCAAAACCTGTCTACAAGAGAAAAAGACACATTTTTAGAGAGACAGAAGGGAGACAGAAGGAAACAGACAAACAAAAACTGCATCCAAACAGTTCCAATAAAAAAAACGAAATAACTACTACAACTCAGTAGAATTCGGATTCGGCTAGGAACGGGCTTTCTAACGGGGCACTGCCGTTTCAAAAAATATCTGATGACTATGGGAATAGCACAAGACAATACTTGCAGATTGTGCAACGAGGACGAAGAAACAGCAGAACATATAATATGTGATTGCAACTAAGTTCTACCTTGAAGCAGCGGATATAGCTGCCAGCTTTCTCAAGAAGGTTGGAGTAAATGGAGGATATCACAATCGGCTCATGTGAGGCCGCAGTGATCTGGGAAACATTATACCACCTCCGACGCACAATCTAATCTAATCTAGAGATGCAGATCCAAATGCAAAATACCCCATAGTAAGGTGTACTGCACTTTCAATTGCTGCCGTGAAATTCGAATCATCAGCAATACCTGCTGATACCTACCGATTGCTTGCGTATTTGGTCGATTATGACGACCATAATCATCGCGTAATGCTCGAAAAGTGGCTACGTTAGAATCACCACTTTTGTAGTAAGTTTTAATAATTTTTAACTCGTTGTTCGATTGTTAAGTGTTGAAATGCCTTATCGTACAATACTGATGCGCCATCTGCTAGCGAAGAGTATCAGCTATGTGTAGCCACCTTTATGTTAGCAACTTCATTCAGCATTTAGGTAACTCTATAAATCTTTTTCATTCGCAAATTTACTTTAATAAAGTGCAGTTCATTTAAATAAAGCGTTTGCGTTTCATTTCATTTAGCGATCCATTATCGTAAATAGCAAACGTTCAACTAATAATTATGACACTTCAAATGACAGCTGATTTCGACAGATGTCAAATGCCAGTGCAACCAATTTGAAACCCATCTACATTCGTACTGGGTGATGGGCAGAGATGATAGAAGCAAAGAGATGCCAAACTCTTACCTCCCTTGCCCCTCGAAACCCATTTGTTTAAATTGTTTTTGTTGTAATCGATTTTTAGCGACGTCCGTGTTGGTGAATATATGTGAACCTGAAAGAATCAATTAAGCATTCGAAATTTGTTGGTCTGGACGTACCTATTTATCAGTGGTAAGTATTTTGACATTTCACTTAGTCAAAGTAAACAGTTGTTTCAGATTTTTTGTATTCTCGTGGTTTCGTAAGTAAAATTAATAAATTTCTTTATTAAATTTAACTTATTTAGAAAACTTTTTTCTTCTACTTTTTATTTTCTTTAAATTCAGAAAAAAAGAGAGGTCAATCGCCTGCGGATTTAATGTTTAAAGGAAGATGCGTCATTTGATAGTCATAAAACAAAATTGAAGACCAGATATTTTATTACAAATGTATATTTATTTTTCATAACTGATTATGATTGAATCATAAATTAAGATTGCATAAAATTTAAGAAATTATTTTTTCTACGAAATAAATAAAATTCCAAAACATTTTATATCTAATTACATGAAGTCACTATATAGCTTCGCAAAAGTAGCATAGATGGAGCTAAGAACAATTTTCAGTAAGGTGAGACTGCATGCCAAATGGTCATATAATTGCCATTTCTGACAGTTTTCACTTGCAAAGTAAGATTACTTGACAGCGAAATGGTTATAATAAAAAAGTACACAATTTTTTTTCTTATTTACAAGACTCATTTTAAAGACTTTAATTAAAAACAAATCTCACTTCACTTTAAAAAATTTTAAAAAACATATGTTTGAATATTCACAATGACAATGGATGTATTCAATAAAGCTCTGTAAAATTGTATTTTATATGTCAAATGAAATAAAGTGAATGCATTCAGCTTTACTTATAGTAATTAAAGTTCCCCATGGAAACACATGTAATATTTACTTATTAAAATGTAATAGAAATTCCAATTACAGCGTATAAGTGATTGCAGTAAGTTAATACACAATTTTCACTATTCATGCTTTGTTTAGAATTATTATTCGGTTAAAAAAAATCATTATAAAACAATTAACCATATCTGATTGCCTTTTCGCATGGGCTTGAATTTGTTACGCAAATACAGAAATATAAATCATTCATTATGGTAACTATAAGGTGATATTTTTACAGATGACAATTTACTAAAAAATTCATATCCCATACTGCAGATAAATTAGTAATATGACCTCCAGACCAATATTTTCCTTTACTGATTTTTCATCTTTAAAAATTATAAAAGTTCTATTGATCTTAAATGCACATAATCTTCAAAAATGCACAGCACAGCTGTACAAAAATACTGTTTGCTTCGCTTTTACTTCAGAATTGTTATAATAATATAATATTTAATATTTTATAACTTTGTGTTTTAATATTTCTATTAGAGTTTTGTAAAATTTGTTGCTTAAATTGTTAACTTTTCTATTTCTCTCTTTTTTCTCTTTTATCATTTTAATGTTAGCATTTGTATCCAATTTCAATTTCAATTTAATTATTATATCTAATTATTTGTTGGTAAGAACCATTATAAATTTTTTTTGATTGTTGATACCTCAACAATTTTTAAAATTGTATGATTTTATTTGTGGAACTCAAAATTAGTTCTCGTTTTCTTAAGTTTTGTTTTATTATTTAATAAATCAAAGTAATCCAAAATATTTCAATATTGTTTTACAATTTAAGTTCTTTATTTTATACCAAGTATCTGCTGAACGAGTTTCTACTTTCCGGTGCATTTGCTGGATGCATTATATCTGTGGAGTATGTTTCATTTTGGCCATTTCCGTGTTGGATTAGATTCTATTTTCGGTATCTTCGTTTTTTGTTTGTTGGCGAGGTCGGTAAGGCACCGGGGAAAAAGTGGTGGATTGACGAAGAAATCGTGGTGTATTGACGAATTTACTCATACTTGTTCAAAAATATGATAGTATGGGTAAATTCGTCAATTTTCTGGAATTTTTCTGGAATTTAGCTTGTAGGCAGAGTGTTTTCCACTGGAAAGTTTGGTATCTCTTTGCTTCTATCATCTCTGGTGATGGGTGTTTTAGGTTTGATACCGAGTTCAAACTGATCATTAAAATGTGCCGACGACTCTTACCACTCTTTCTAGGGTTTTCTAGAGTTGGCTTAGTTAGAGACTCTCCTTTGATGTAAACCGAGCAAACGCTTCCATTGAGCAGGCATAGTTTTTTCCAAAAATTGTCCAGAAAGCCTTCTGCGACAAAACTACCACGTAAACTTTCCTCAGGCAACGGAATCGCTTCGGTCGTCCTTTGAACCAATAAATCAATGAATTTTTTTTTTTCAGAGATGGCTCCAAAACCGGACAGTGGTCTGGTGCTGGAGTCTCTGCGACAATATTGGACTTGCCTAGCCCTTGGGTAAACATGCATCTGTTTTCTAAGCGTTGGTATTCGCCATCCTAATGGCTTTCCGTTATGTTGTAAAGAACAAGCAGAGGGATAGAAGCATTTGCCTTTGCCACCAAGCTGCACATAAAGCGCATCTTAGTGCTCATACGTCGTCTAAGATAGTGTTCGAACTCAAGCTTTCTTTGAAAGCAGAACACAGTGAATCTTGTCTGTGTTTCTGGTCACTCTGGCAGCCAGGGACATGTGATCTCCTAAGAGCTTCCTAGGCAAGGTTCAGGAGAAGTTTTTTCAGGACCCAAACTTTCGATATGTCTGCCTGCATCTCTAGTCATGTCTTCCATTGATGCTTGGGTTTCTCGTGAATATAAGTTTTGGGGGAGTGACAGCGATGGATGCAGACAGACAAAACAACTGCGCCCGATCACTTGCAAAAAGTCTGCGTCTTTCGTTCTATCTCTCAGGGGAATCGACTGTATGCTGCGTGTAAGTGTCCTTTCAATCAAGCTTTTGCTAAACACTTAAATTTATTGGGCTTGCGGTGAGGAGGATGACACAACACAACACTTTATCTGCAGTAGACCGGCCTTTGCCCGCATCAGGTGCCGAATTTTGGGGCTAACGTGGTGAGTGCCGAACATTTAAGCTCCTCATATCTGAAGCCCCTTCTAAAATCTTTTCTGTGGAATAGGAGGTTAATGAGGAAGATTTGAGAAAACATCATCACCATCTGGACTAGCGAATTTCTATTTATTAAGATCTTAATCTTGAAACTGCTGTCATTTCTTTACCGTGTATTTTTTCGGTTTTCCTTAGTTAGTTTGACCCAGCCTTTTCTCTTCGGTGGGTCTGATAGTTAAAATCGATTTAAAACCTAAATAAACCTACTTCTAAATTTGATTCGTGGAATCCTCAAATTTTACAATCCTTCTCCAAATGCAGTGTCCTACTTTCCCAGTACTTCCTATATCTTTGATCATTTTAATATCTAGAGCCTTACTCACTTAAAAGACAAAAGTCCAATTGCTGCAAAAATTTCATTACCTACCTAAGATAACATTTATGCTCGCCAACCACAAATATTAATATCATCAGGACAAAATTATCATCAAGAATCTCATAAGTAAAGGCGGTAGGTACCTACGGGAATAACCTCGTTTAAAGTATGACCAAAGCGTTTATCTGTTTGCCCCAAGTAAACATTTTCTTTTGTTATAAGTAGTTAGTTATGAAATAAAATAAAAAACAAGACCGCGTTGGATTCCCCACAACTCAAAATGGATACTGAATTGTGCAGATTGTGGTGTGCAATAAAAGTGCGCAACGTTTGCTTCCCTCACTGGAAGGACCTCACCGCATTTCTTTGTAATATAATATTGGCTTCGATATACCGAAAGAAAACACGGTCCCGCTACCGTGCACAAAGTACGACGGTAAAAAAAAATTGCTCTTAAAATAAACAACCGCTTTCTGAGCGCTCTCAAGCGGTCTTAACCCCTTCATAATGACGTTTAACAAATTCATCTCTATGCAATAACCGTAAAAAAGGATATCGAATATTTCGTTTCGCAGTTTTTTTTCGTTTTCTTCGTTTTTTATTGCAATTCGTTTTAAAGTTAAACACGCGCTCCATCGCAGAGTTTGTGCTGGCTGAATCGTGGACCGATTGCATTATCCCCACAAGGGGAGGGGACGGGGAATGGTAGTACATCACTCTGTGTGTACATTATACAAATCTTTTATCCTTGCTTTTGGTAGGGTTGTCTGTCATAAAAATATGACATAAAACTCTTTTAGGAGCGCATTACTGAGTTCTAACTCTTTTGTTTCACTGTTTGGTGAATTTTGTCCTATAATTTTGTTTGATGGTTATTTTTTTTTTTCTGTTTCTTTTCTTCAGTTTTACGCGCAGCAATAAAAATTTATGGTAAAGTCTTTTGGAATAAGACTGACTTCGTTCCTTGTCTTAATTACTTATCATGTAAAACAATAAGAATGATATTGGGAGGGAAGATTTGAGATGGGATGTTCTTGTTTTAAATGAAGAAACTGGTTGGGGTTGATCTTGATATGACGATATCTTGACATATCTGTAGATTGCTTTTTTTTATGAGAGATACCAAGATACCTATAGTATCGTACAACAGGGTTATTGACATTATAGGTTTGAAAATAAAAAAAAGAGCAAACACAAAGATTTTGTTCGTATATTTTTAACTATCTCGTAGAAGTGCCTGTAAAAGCATCCTTGTTTCACAGTTTAAATTTAGAGTTTTGGGATAGCTTCATGCGGTTGTTTTAGACGCGCACACTTAGCTTATTTCAAATTCCATAAAAAAGAGGTTATAACCAAATAGTTGACAATTCTGCTCTCCTTTTCGATGAGGTTATGATTAGGATTGAACAGCCACCACGCCACACAGTGTAACGAATCGAATATTTAGCGGGATTTAAGAAAAAAATTGCATGAAGAAAAGTCAACAAAAATGAGTTTCTCTCACGGCTTAAGCCCCTTATGTAAAAACTGTGCGCCAGTGTTGCCACTTTTCGGATGATATATTTAGGGGCAGTAGATTTTAATATAGCGCAGTAGATCTTGCGAATAGTAGCGTAGTATTTGTAGCACTTTTCTTAATAGTAATTATTACGATCATAATAAAAATAATAAAACGGGCCCACCGTGAACATTCAAAAGTCAAGAAACCTAAACAATTTCCCTGGTACAGTAACCAATTGCTTTGCAATGCCTAGAAGGCCCTTACAGACCATGACATCTATTTTCTCTAAGGTTTTCCTAAAAAAAAAAAAAATTCTTCAACTACGCGCTATTGCCTCGCGATGACTAGGTACATGTGTGTATTATGTCCTCACCCGCCTGGGACTCTCCGCAGAATCCGTATCCGATAATCCAAGCTTCTTTCCGTGTTTCCGGAGGAGACGAAAGAAGAACGGAAAACGGAGGAAGCCTATACCTGCTTAAAATAATTTTTTTAAAAATCTTAAACACAACTTCATGTAAATGCTATCCGTTTCAAATGGTTCATTCTTAAGGTCCAATTCTGTGTCACTTTTTTGAGCATTTCGGCCTGTATTCCACGAATTACGCGTGTTATGTTATCCTGTAAGGCTTCAATCGTCATCCACATAGACTACCGACTTTACATAACCCCACAAGAAATAAGCAAGAGGCGTTAAATCGCATAATTTTGGCGGCCAACTCACAGGGTCATTTCGAGAGAAAAGCTGCTCACCAAATTCATCCTTCAACATTTCAATTGTTTCACGAGCTGTGTGGCATGTGGCTCCGTCTTGATGAAACCACATGTCAACCAAGTTCAACTCAGCCAACTGGGGCAAAAAAAATTCGCGTATCATGGCTCGATATCGTTCGCCGTTGACGGTAACGTTTCTTCTACGGTCGTCTTTGAAGAAAAATGGACCGATGATGCCACCAGTCCATAAACCACACCAAACTGTCGTTTTTCGGGATGCATCGGTAATTCTTGTATGGCATGTGGCTGTTCATCACTCCAGATGCGATGGTTTTGCTTATTTACGTATCTGTTGAGCCAGAAATGAGCCTCATCGCTGAACACAATTTTTCGATAAAACAGTGGATTTTCACATTTTTCACAGAGCACTAATTTTGATAATAAATTTCAATAATTTGCAATCGTTGCTCGTTTGTAAGTCATTCCATGATTAAATGGCAGAGTATACTGGACACAGATGAGGAATTAACCAGATAGTCAACTCTGCAATCCCCTATCACTTTCAACCCGCAAAAAAAATTTTCCCATCTGTGAATACGTGTGAGCCAGAGACATGAAGTTAGATCTAATTTACTAGTTTTTACCCGCCAAAAATAATTGTGGGGAGTTCTGCTACATATCCAAATCGCAACAACAAAACAGCTGGTCACGGCGGATGTGTTGGGAAATAGGAAATGCTGCGAAGTGTTGAATTTATGTGATTCAACTTTTTATTTTATTTTAATATAAAGGTTTATAAAGAAACAAAAAATTAGTTACCCAATTAAGTTGTTACAATTTAGTTGAAATATTTTTTGCGGTTATAAGAAATAGTTCTCTATTTTTTATTTGCCTTAAAATAAACATTCTTGGGTTGTTGTACTTTTCCATTTTGGTTAATAGAATGAGATAAAATGCATATTTTATTGTATTATTGCATAAATATTACTAAATTACTAATGTTTGGGTGTAAAATATTTGTAGTAAATAGTTTGCAATGGTTTTTTATATATATATACTAAATTCTTTGATTGTTTTATTACTTATTTATTATTTAATTGTTTTTATTCAACATATGAAAGTTTAATGAATATATGTTCATATTCGGGTTCCGTGCATGGATAAAAAAAAGTGAAAAAGAAGTATTTGTAATCCTTTTTAAATTGTGTTGCGTTACAAGATTTGTACGTTTAGTCAATCAATTTTCTTAGCTGTTTCTTTTCTAAGGCGGTTTTGAAATTTTTTATATAAGTTAATATGCTTTATTTTAAAATTTAAAGTAAGCGATAGACGGAAGAACGAGAAAAAAAGGTAGCTGGAATGCACTGCATAAATATATTGGGGGTGCATTATGTTACATATATATTGAATTAATTAGCCACTTTTTTTAACAGCCGACTTTATTTGTCAAGTTATAATGTTTTGTAATTTTATTAAAAAGCGTTTTAAACCAGTGTTCAATTGTGTAGAGTTACTTAACTGCTTCAATATAACCATCCATAATCTACGAAATCCTTGCTAGTATAGTTATACTTAAATTTATTGTTAACCGTCACGTCTCGTTAATCAATATTATTTTGATTATTTTTCATTAAAAATTAAAATAAATTAGTTAAAACACAGCTTTATTCTTAATATTATAATATTTTATTATGTTATTAGTTGTGTGGTAAGTATGTTTTTATCAATCCATATTCACCGCATAATGACCATGTTTATTTTACACACCCAAATTGTGAGTTGTAATCTGCTGAAATTCATGAACTGTTCCCAACTTCTTGCTATAAAAAATGACATTTCATGGGCGCGGCCATTAGCCCCATATAATTCGATTTATGTGTGCGTGATTCCCATTTGATTTGCACGTAAAAGCCCATATAAGTGCAAATTATGTGGGGCTTATCAGTTCGACTTAGCTTGTAGGCAAGGTGAGAGATTCGCTCTCGAGTTGACTATCTGGTTAATTCTTCATCTGTGATACTGGAAACTTTTCACTTCGATAGATGACTTTTGGACGCCATTACTAACCAGTGCTGCCAACCTAAAAAACTTAAATCTTAAAAAATCGCACTTTATTAACTCCATAGATTTTTTACTGGCGAAAAGTTGCCGTAGGTGTTGCCCCGCGTCCCTCAAGACTGGACCAACTTAGATTGGCAGACCTACCGCTTTTTCCTCAATAGTACCCCTTGTCATGCAGGGGGTGGTTTGATGTCTGCAACCTCGCTATTAATGACCAGCCCTCCTATTCGTGCAAGCTCATCCGCCTGTTCATTTCTCTCAATACCGCAGTGTTCTGACAATCAGCACAGTCTCACTCGGTTCAGACTGCATAATGCTTTAAGCATGGTTCGACAGCTTTAGATTGTGTCAGAATTGATGTTGGTTTATTCTATTGTCTTAAGTGCGACCTGTCTATCGATGCAGATGGCGATATCTCTTATGGACACCGATCTCATCTCCACTGGAATACTCTACTTGTGCCCGGTAGTCATAAAGACACTCTCAGTTTCACAGTTTCACGGTATCTAGTGTCAGTTTGTTGTTTTCCAACTGATAATATAATATTATATAATTTAAAATTTTCTGTGGGTGCATTTAGAATAAACTTTATTCTATAGATGTGCGTTTAAAATAATGGGTGGATGTATTCTAAGCAAACTTTGGATAAAGGACTCACCAAGTTAGAAGAATTTTTTGTTTTTAAAAGATTAAAAAAGTGGTGTAGAATTAGTTTGCTGCGCAGTAGAGTAGTAGTAGTAGCAAAAACGCAGTATATCTACTGCTATAGGAGTAGCGTGGCAGCCTTGCTGTGCACTTTTTTTTTGATAGATCACAGTGCAACAAAAAAAAATTATCGCAAAGTTCAAATTGTAGTCAGTCTGAAGAGCGTGTTGAATTCTTTTTTTAAGTGATTCGCGTGGATTCTATTGAACGTGGTTTTTTGTTGAACAAGGTAAACTGTTATAAAATATAAAAGTAAGTTGTTTAGATATATGAAGTGTGTTTTGTTAATATTTGGGGGGGAACGATAAAATATGTGTTCTTGATTTTCTTTAGACGAAAAGTATAGTTGTTCAGTGTTGTTCAAGTTTGAGCCCATGTTTGTTATGAAGCTCTGTATATGTATATATAAACTGCAATACTAAATTTTTCATTTTTTAGGATGTCGACCGAAATTGTCAAAAAGCAAATTTTTGATATTTGTATTTGTAAAGTAAAGACTTAGAAAAGATGGAACAAGAATTATTGCTATCGCAGTGAAAAAGTTATCAATGAGTTCTCCAAACCGAGGTTTTATGGTTTTTTTTGTTAAAACTAAACTTAGTAATCAATTGTGAAGAAAACACTAGAAACACATACTTATGGGTTCTTACCAATATCTGCAGATGATGCAGATACCATCGTATTACAAAATTAAGGAAGCTAAGATGAAATGCTGCCCACATGATAAAACTGTGAGCGAATCCTCTGAAGAATGTCGATTACAAAGCTTAGTAAATTACAGTGTTGAGCGCTTGTGTTTAGCTCAAAACGATGCTTTAAATTTTGTTGCTTATTTAAATGGGTCTAAAAGAACTATCTATGATAGTGCTCAACTGGTGATCATTCCGATGAAAATCTTTTCTGCATCTCTATGGTTCCGATCGAGATGTGATTTCTTTAAGAATGAAACAAAATGAGTTCTTTCGCAACGCAAATCCCAGGCCCATCATCAATTAGATAATGTCGACTTATTAAACTAAATTTTGCCAAAGAAACAGCTGAACTGAACAACTTTGAGGTAGAATCAATTCAACAGCATATTAAGACCATACCACTTGTTGTCATAACCAAGCCAATTTTTTATTAAATATAATTGATGGAGAAGTTTGCAATGCTTTATCTTCTATAGTCTTCATCACAAACGTATTACATTTGCGCTGCCAAACCCTCTGAAATGAAGAATTGAGCTAATCTTTCAAGAAAGCATGTGAGCTAAGAAGCAATGTACTTTGGATTAAGTCCGTTTCAATATAAGATACTATTTAAATATTTAAAAGTATGGCAGGTTAGAGGCCAGAAAAGTAAAGAAAAATTCAAAGCCAGAAAAAAATTAACACAAAAAAATGTTAGGAGCGAAACTGGCTTGTTGTTTGATACGCCAACTCAACCGTCTGGCATATGATGGAAACACGACTAGAAGAATCTTTAGAGATGAAGAAAAAATTTTACAGGCTATTGGGTCTGGATTTCCAATTGACAGTTATGCAAAAGAAACGCGGGAACTGTAACTTAAAAATTATGCCTAGATACGAACACTGGTGAACACATACCCCAAATTAGTAAAAAAAAATTGCAGGCATTTTATCTTCGTCACTGAGGCCAATCAAATATCTACTAGTGTTATTGCATTTGTGTGAACCAGAAGCTTTAACCCCCTGCCTCCTTTTATGATGCTATAAGAACATTGATTGATCCTTCCTTTGAACATGCAAGTAGGCGGTCTTAGGCGGTCGTGATACATTTTTTTCGAGATGGGTTCTTTGACATATAGACTTCCTCGTCCTATGAACCCCTTATTCGATCAAGCCCTTTACTGCTTCTAAATATTATGCGAAGCACCTTCATTTCAGCTGCTGTCATTTTTAAATCACACTTCTAAGGAAATTTCTAGGGAAATTAAAATAAATGTCCGAATGGGTTAGACAATGAAAAGTACATGTATTGGGCTAACGCGATTCCCATTACCCACCAACTGACCAACTCACATCAAAAGTTGGTGAAAATGTAGTGTTTCTACCTGAACATACACCTGAAAAAAGAAATACTGAAGTAGAGTCACACTTGATGCTGAGTATGTGGGAAAACTATACTATACTCAACATTGTCGCCAAAAATTCCGTCCCCCTCGACCGAATACTAAGTAGAGAGAATAAACCAACTCATATCGAAGATTTGGTTAGAAGAAAGTAAGCCTGAGGATTGTCCAGTTCACAAGAAAGGAGTCGAAACTGAGCTAAATATAAAGGGTGGGCCATCTAGTGGCTTCTTTTTCAATCATAGGTTATTTTGACACTGACAGCTGTTTTCTGCTCGAAATATTGACAGAATGCCAGTATCATACCTCCACGGAACGAAATGAGTCGCTTCACGTATGAACAACGTTGGGAAATATTTAAAACTTATTTCCAAAGTGAGAGCTGATGGCTTTGGCCAAAATGAAGCACCCACGGCGCCTGCTGAACTCAAGTTTGTGCAAAAAGTAAGACTAGTATGCTAGTGAAGAACACTCACGGTCCCCGTCATTGTACGGTGCTCACAGACGAGAATGTGCCTGCTATAGCTGAGAGTGTGCGGATTGTGGAGTGGTGGCATTATTAGAACATTTTTCTTCGAAAATCAGGCTGGGAGCGACGTTTCGGTCAACGGTGGGCGTTACAGAGCAATGTTAACCGACTTTTTTGTTTTACCGAAAATTAAGCCCTGGATTTGGACGACCTCTGGTTCATGCAAGATGGCCCGCCATGCCACAATCCATCTTTTACGCACCAAATTGCCGATTCGTGTTATCAGCCGTCTTGGCGATGTTAATTCGCCGCCTCGGAGCTGACTTCCTTGTACTTTTTTTGTGGGGAACCGTAAAGAACCGCTGTTATGCCAATAATCCGGAAATGATTCAAGACCCTTATCATCCAAGAAATCCGTGAGCTACAGCCTAAGACCATCAAAAAGGTCTTCGAATTAGAGTGACAGAATCTTGTTCATTTAAGTATTTGGCCCACCCTGTAGAGGTATCACTATCAGTCTCCTAAAAAAACACGTTTGAGGAGACAATTCAATGACGAACTTTTCGAGCTCGTCCCATGTTTATTTGGCTGCTAAAAATATAACTTCGCACTTTTTATAGGTCCTCAAGCAGAACCTTTAGAACAGGTGGACGGCCTTCTCGGTACTAATTCTTCCTTATGGCAATGTTATGATCTGGATTGAGGCATCCAATCTGTCCCACTTTACAGCATCCCTACTGGTCCTCCCACTATTAACATCATGAATTATTTCAATTCAAATCCTTCTACCGGCGCGTAGTGGTTTAAACAATAAATTGCTCCATGCTAACAAAATTCCTTGATAAAGCAACCTTCAGCAGTACGAGCTCCAGTATTAAGTAAGTACAATGCCTTCATGCCAACATTGTAATTACTGGTTTTTGGAAGTCATGAAACCATGTTTCCCGCTGAGTCCAATCCACCTACTCTCCCCCTATCATGATGAGAATGGGTCATCATTTCCGTAGATTTACTCAAAGTTTTTCCCCAACACATATTATAGGTAGGCGGGAGAGCGGTCGCACACAAAATTCAATTCAATTGGAAAACAAGTGTCAGGAGCCCCATCACGACATGGTCACATAGTCCGCCCACAGTTAGGGGTCAGCATTCCAAATTTTCAACAACTCTAGCCACTCATAAATTGTCACCGTGGGAATTCGGTCCGTAGGCCAGACATCAGCCGAAGCAGCAGCAGCAACAGCAACAGTAACCCCAACAGTTCGAGAACAATTAGAATTTATCGCCCTTGTTCGTTCGGACAAGAACATTAAATTTTATCTTTTAATCTTGCGAAATTAGTTTCCAAATAGCTAGCAGCATGTAGCGCACTATACCAGCAACATTTTGTGGTTTCTTGTGGCCGCCGCCGCCGCTGCTCACATCGTCCTCCGATGGGTAAATAGCCAAACCTATTTAACCATCGCGCAGCGGGATGGACATTTTATTTTATTACGCAAAATAAATTACAATCAAAGAAGAACTTTTTAGATAAATTCTGTCGTCTCTCCTGTTCCTGTATAATATAGGTTATCTATGTATGGGTATGTCGAAGCAAATATTTTTAACAGGACCAGACCAAATAGATTTCTTGATGCAAACTCATACGTTGCACGAGAAGGCTCGAGCCGAGGAAAGAACAAAAAAAACACATAATTATACACTCTGTTGAAATGTGAAAGAAGAATGGAGTTTTGGCGTGTGCTTGTGCTTGTGCTTGTGTTTGTGTTCCCGGGAAACAACAAACGGATGTAAGGCAAAGAGAAGAATCATTGCCACCACCCTTCCGCCGCCGCGCCGCGCCGACTAGATTCCTCATTATATTCTCTGCCGTTGGGAAAGTTGAATGCAAAAACAAAATGCAAACTAGTACTCAATTCATGGATCCCTTTTCCGAACACACATATACACGCCATGTCAACAATTCTAGCAGAAAAAAGTCAGGATAGCAAGCAGCTTCCCTTCCAGCTACTACCTAAGTACCTACGTACTAATTAAATTAGTTTTTATCTTTGCGGAGCTGGCGTGCGTTTCATGTTTTTTTTTTTAGTTTTTTTCCGCTTCTCATATTCTTTTGCAGTTTTTGGTCCTTTTTGTGGCACATTTTGCTGTCTAGGATATGTAAAAGAATTACGGAGCGGCGTCCATATGCCGGGAGGAATGCAACCTGTCTGCTTTCGAGGATGTGGCACGCGGTTGTTTATTAAGCTCGGTATGGATCTCTCTGTTCCGTTTTTCTTCTGAAGAATGTGAGAACATGTTGTTTCCCCAGCAGGAAGGATGAAGACGGTAGAAAGGAGTCGTTGCAAGGATCGTTGTTATGCCGTTTAATGCAATTAGTATTTGTGGTTATTGAAAAGGAAAATTGCTGGAAGTTGTAGTGTTTACGATTCACATATCGTATATACCTCCAGGCGCTTGCCGCTCTCAAGTATATGAAAAACTTTGATGATTGCAATGGAATGAAGTGGTCCCTGGGATGAGTTGGTCTCTTTTATGATATGCTGTGGCCTGTCTCGGTTGCTGCGCTACACACATACATGTGTCTGTTGGTAGTTTAATTGCGATGCGATAATTACTTAAGGTAATTGAATGATAGTCAAGGATGCTGGGATGAGATACGTACCTATAATGCATGAACAAGACGGAAGACTGGATTGGATGGAATGCAAGGCAATAAAAGGTATTTAACATGAGAATGCTATTTAGTGTAGACAACAACGTAGGGGTGGGTTAGGTAAGAAATCTATTTTGTGGTATTAGAAGTCTTAGCGAGATAAAGGTACATAAGTTGTGTTTTTTCTTCACAGTAGCTAGGGTAAGGCAGGTGAAGTGGCTGGTTTTCATAACTACTATGAACAACGCAAGTGGCGCTATAGCGCCGTTTTTTTACTACCACTCATGATGACCTTTGAGGAAAGGGTATTGGTTGTGTATACTCAGATCCACCCAGTGGATTTGAGAAAAGTAATAATATCATTAAGATCCATGTCCGAGATATCTGAAAGGTCGTCGAAGAAAGGTTTACCAAACGTCCTGCGTCTAGTCTAAGCCAAAGCCGGGCATCCACATAGGAGGTGAAAGAGTTTTTCACTCTCATTAGCGTCGTTGCAGCTGCGACGGTGCTTATTGTGGGGTACGAGCCCGGCAGCGTGGTAGCCCTCCGCACAGCGGCCTGTATTACAGCCACCACCTCGCGTTCTGTTAATAAGATTTTGGGTTCTATATAGTTTTGTTGTATTTGGGCCAAGTTTTCCTAGAAGTGACGCAATTAGTCGGATTCCTGTCCATTTTACAGTGAACATAATCGTCCATCAGAGCAATTAATTCGATTAACTATGGAACGTTTTCGCACCATGTTTAATCTAAATGATATTACGTATCCACAGAGATGTCGTACAGTGCGTACAGAAGAAGTCATTGCTGCTGTAAGGCGAAGCGTGGAGGAAGACCGGAATTAGTTTATCCACCTTCGTGCACAGGAATTGGATATGTGTCCATTCACTTTATGGAAGATTTTGCGGAAAGATCTTGGTTTGCGTGCTTACAAAATCCAACTCGTGCATCACCTAGCAAGGTGCAGATTCGGTGAAGACCGTTGATCTCAATTTTCATAAGCGAATTTTGTTTAGCGATTAAGCTCACTTTAGGTTGAATGGATACGCCAATAAACAAAACTGCAGAATTCGATTTGGGACTTATGTCTCACTTAAGTGGGACATAAGTTCCAAAAGAAAATGTTGGGACTTATGTCTCACCAAATAAATATTTTTTTTGATAAGCTTAAGGAATTTTCAATGAAGAGCACGCAACAAGAATGTAACTATAGCCAGTCAAACAAGCTTTTGGCTCCATTTTTATGTGGAAATAAGATCTTATGAATTATGTGGTCTTATTTGAATGAGTACTGCGAAATAAGGCACGCCGGATTTTATTTATTATATAAAATTCTTAATGATTTTGTTATGGTAATGGAATATGACGGTGCATGCTGCCCCACTGTTAGATTTGGAGTATACGTAAAGGTTGGGTATACGCGAAATTTGTTAACACCCAATAAATATTTTAAAATGCAATCTTTGCATATACCCAACCTCGCGCCTACTCACACTTAAGTGGCCCATATCCCGAAAGAAGAAATTGTGACTTATGTCCCTGCGCCTGTTGAGACACCGTTACTTCCACATAAACTGATTGTTTGGTGTGCTTTATGGGTTGGTGGACTTCTTTAAAAACGATGGTGAACGTTACAGTCAATGGTGACCGCTATAGAGCCATGATTACTGACTTTTTCGTTCATCAAATGAACAGGAGCTGTGGTTTCAACAAGACGACGTAACATGTCGCAGAGCTTGTGCCATAATTGATTTATTAAAGGAAACGTTTGGTGACCGCAGATTAGACTAAGTCCGAGCTAGCCATGGCGTTCATATGCCAGAAATCATGGGCCGAATTATGCCATCAGTGAGTGTATTCATTCGCTTCCACACTTTACTGAACATTGGGTTTATGTTATACGAAGCATCATGAATCGAACGCACTTTGTGTTTGTACTAGGAAAACTCTAGTACATTAAGTCCTATACCAAGAAAAATGTCATTTTATTTTCTGTCATTCGAGTTTTTATGTGAAATTGAAACTAAAAACGAGTTAATAAACTTTACTATTTAAAATGGCTATTTTGTTATTTTTTTTTTCGTCGTCCGATTCTGCTGAAGAGTTTGAGAAAATATTTTTCGCCAGATCGGGGTACACGGCCAAAAAATCGGTTATAATTCTTTCATTAATCATGTTTATAAGGTTTAAAGGCTATGTTTGTTGTGTGGTGGGTTTTTTGCCGTTGGAGTTGTAGTTTTTGTATATGTGGTTTTAGGTTGTCCAAGGGTTTTTTCTTTTGTATTTACTTCCACTTTTCGATCAGTATGTTTTTGGTAGTGTCTTTTCTGTTGTTTTGGTAAAACGTTATTAAGAGTTCTTTCAACGCTGATTTAGCTGCTGAATCTGATGCCATTGATTTCGTTGTGACCAGGAATCCAGACAATTCTTATTGAAATCGCGTGTTGTTTCGCTTATCACAATGGAATTAGAGATGTTTTTTTACGGCATATAATGTAGATAAGCTCTGAGAGAATATTACAGTTTTGTTTTTATGTGAAAGTGTTAAATCCTTCCCTATAGCAAAAGCTTCTGCCGTAAATGTAGATGAAAAGTTTGGTAGAAAACGGAACCATTTTCGTTGACAACTGCAAATGATGTGTGGTCATCGGTTTTAACGGGTGATCCAAGTAGAGATACTTTTTTCAATAGCCTTTTTTGACAGATCACGTGTGAGTCGTGTCAGGCTGTCATGTTATTTTTGTTTAGTATTGTTTGGAATTTCATAATGGAAAGACTTACAAGTAAACAACGTTTACAAATTGTTCAACTTTATTATGAAAATTCACGTTCTGTGAGGAATGTGTTTCGTGCACTTCGCACTTCTATGGGCTCTTGAAAAGTTCCAAGAAGATCCGACGTTTTCGAGGCAAATTTTGTTTAGTGATGAGGCCCATTTCTGGCTCAATGGGTATGTAAACAAACAAAATTGCCGCATTTGGGACGAAGAGCAACCTGAAGAGATTGAAGAACTGCCACTTCATCCAGAAAAAACAACGGTTTGGTGTGGTTTGTGGGCCGGTGGAATCATCGGTCCATATTTCTTTAAAAATTATGCCGGTGCGAACGTAACCGTCAATGGCGACCGTTATCGTGCCATGATAACCGACTATTTGATGCCTGAAATTGAAGCTGGTGATCTCGGCGACATTTGGTTTCAGCAAGACGGCGCCACTTCCCACACATCGCATCAATCAATGGACTTATTGAGAGAACATTTCGGTGAGCACATAATTTCACGTTTTGGGCCGATCGATTGGCCACCAAGATCGTGTGATATCACACCGTTAGACTTTTTCCTGTGGGGATATGTAAAGTCAAAAGCTTATGCCGACAAACCCGCTTCGATTCAGGCCTTGGAGGAAAACATCACGCGTGTCATTCGCCAGTTACCAGTCGAAATGCTCGAACGAGTGATCGAAAATTGGACTCAACGGATGGACCATCTGCGACGTAGCAACGGCCAACATTTGATAGACCTTCAAAAAATAAATGCCAAAGAATGTTCTTTCAAATGATAATAATCATTCTCCATTAAATTTGAATTTTCTGTGTTTTTTTCTTTAAAAAAGTAGGGAACCTCGAAATGAACCACCCTTTAGAAGCGTTAGTATAAAGAAGGGAATTCTAGGCGAGGGAATTGAATGGCGATGCAATTCGCTTTCGATTTGGCGTAGTTGCAGATCAGTGCTTATCACGTAGTTTGGGAGGAGCCGGGCGGTTGGCTTTTCCTTTTGCAATTTTTGATGCACTTTCAATAACCAATGCTGTAGTAGAACCAGCGTTATTTTATGAATTCTATAAGGATTAAGCCGCGGGCTAATTTTTGGCAACGATATTGAAATACCTACAATCTTCCAAGTTTTGAGCGCTTTAAACAGACCAATTTCTAGCTACCTCGGTTGGTGTGCGCACAAGGTACATATTGACAGGTGGATCGACCAAAAGATGTATTATCGCGCATAACCATAATTGCTTTGCTTGTGCGCAGTAAATTAGCCTCCATTTTGTCAATAACGCGTTGAATGGTAGGCTTTTTGTTTCTATTTTATCGGCGTGGACTTGGGAATTTAAATATCCCCTTCCAAAGAAATTAATGTAATAGCGTCAAATCGCACGAACAAGTAAAGAATCATTCACATGAGAGCGAATTGAGAACTGCGAACAAGGGAATATTCGTAAATTCTGACATTTTTTTCACATGACAACTTTTTTTGGTCGCAGGTACCCGCGAATATGATTTGTAAATGTTAGCAGCAAGATGTGCCAATTTTAAGGTTATGTTCGAACGAATTTTGCATTCGTGGAATTGTGGATCGCGTCTGTATTATGTGGATTGTAAATAAAGATGTCAGTTCGCGGCAAAAATTTAAATTCGCGGGAAAATGTTTGTAATTGTAAATATTGCTATTTAAATCAATTTAGGCTCAGTTTTTTTAGATAGGATGTTAGATCAATCAAATAAATAGAATGCTTTTGTGGTTGAAGAAATAGAAACTTTCTACTCATTAATATCGGGTTTTTCAATAAGAGCGCTACAAAAGTTTTTTAAATAAAACAAAAACGGTTTTGGATATTAATGAAATTCTTTATTCCTGTGAAAGTATGTTCGATGCCATTATGTATGGAACTCGATTTCTTTTGCATGGCCGCCACGGGTACGCTTGCAGAAGTCCAGACGCTGAACCCAATTTTCGACGGCTTTCAAGCATAAATCGGCTGATACTGCTGCAATTTCCCACTGGAAATAGTCTAACGGCGTCAAATCGCACGACCGAGGCGGCCAAGCGACTGGACCGTTTCATGAGATAACACGTTCTTCAAACTTGGTTTCCAATAAATTGATTGTGACATTCGCTGTGTGGCTTGTGGCGCCGTCCTGTTGGATCCACATGCCCTCCAAGTCCATATCATCCAATTGGGGCCAAAAATATTCGGTTATCATTGAACGGTAGCGATTCCCATTCACAGTAACGTGCCGGTCTTGATCATCACGGAAGAAGTACGGCCCAATGACGCCGCCGGCCCATAAACCACACCAAACCGTAATTTTTTCGGGATGCAATAATGACTCATGGAGTACGTGTGGATTGCTGCCTGACCAATACCGCATATTTTGTTTATTGACAAAGCCATTCAGCCAGAAATGAGCCTCATCGCTGAAGATGATTTTTCGATGAAAATCCGAATCATTTTCAAGTTG
This sequence comes from Ferdinandea cuprea, assembly GCA_963576555.1. Classification (NCBI taxonomy): domain Eukaryota; kingdom Metazoa; phylum Arthropoda; class Insecta; order Diptera; family Syrphidae; genus Ferdinandea; species Ferdinandea cuprea. The sequence goes on from OY754958.1 coordinate 138,908,430, forward strand.
TTGCTCAGCCCAATTCAGGAACATACGACGCTTCTGGTGGTTAAGCGGCTTCAGTTCTTGCGTCAATTCAATCTTGTAAGGATGTAGGCCAAGATATTTTCCCAAAATTCGCCACAACGACGTCACAGAGATGCCCAACGCTTGAGAACGACGTGTGAGAGACACATTTTGACTTTCTTCAACTGAAGCCTCAGCGGCAGCAATATTCTCGACACTACGGGCATTTCTTCGTCTCACTGGCACGGGAACATTTTGTACTGTGCCTGTGGATTCAAATTTTTCCACTAGACGCTCAATTGTTGATCTGCTAGGACGATTATGACGACCATAAATTGGATGTAGCGCCTTTTTGCCATTCGCTCTCATGTGAATGGTCCTTAAGCCAGGCAATAGTCAATTTCCTGAAATGAATCATTCGTCAATTGTTTCTTTCAGTAAATTTATTGTATCGTGCGCTGTGTGGCAATTGGGCCTCCAGATTATATCATGTACGCACATTAATGCTATACGATTATCTGTCAAATAGACCCAATTGTTTGGAGATGTTTGTCGGTTTTTTATTTTAATTTAAGGTTCGTTGCCTTTAAAAAAAATGGAAGACCCATACTTATACGCCCAAGGCCCACATTCTGTACAGAGTGGCCATTCGTGTCGTACAAATACTTACGCTTTGCTCACCAAGTCGATATCTACTCCTTTATCTAATTGTTCAAAAGTTTATAACCATGGTCAATAAAAATCCAATAAAAACAACAAACAATTTCACTTTTCAATATGTTTTTATTTATTTAATTATCTCATCACTTTTCATTGAATTTATATTATTTTTGTGTGTGTGTTTTTGTTTTAATATTTTTTTTCTTTATTAAGATTTAACCACTTAAAAATTTATATTTGTTTATGTTTTTTTTTTCCAGTTTATAAAGTATATCGCTTTTGTCTTTAAAAAAAAAAGATAAACACTTGTAGTGTTTTATTTTTTTTATTTTACCATTTGTTTATATTTTATTTAATTTTACATGCCTAAATATATTTATATTTATATTTAATTTTATATATTTATGTAAATAAAAATCTATTCAATAAAATGTTTCTATATTATTTTTTTTATATCATCCATACCCCATATAAAATTGTTTAAATAATTTTATTATGTATTTTTTTTTTCTTTATGAATTTAGTTCTGTTTATTTCTGTATGTGTATGTTCTGGGTTTTCTTAGTTAATTTTACATAATGCATTCATCCATTTTGTCTAATCAGATATACATATACAAAAGTTTTAGCATTGTTGTTTTTCATTAAACTACGAAAATAAAATCTTATGGACTAAATGTGTACATGTTTATTATAGAATAAAATTAAAAAACTGAAACATTACCATTAACTAAATTACTAACTATTATGTTTTTAATATATATTTAATTTCATTTACAATTATACTACATTTTTTAATTTTAAGTAGATATTTGTTTTTTTTTAATTAAAAACATATACTAGTGGATTTCAGTGAAAGTGAAAATATCTACAAAATGTTTGTTTAATATTTTCTTATATTTTACAAAAAAATATGATATATATGTAAGACATTATTTTAAGTTTGTTTTGGTCTTTATTAGAATTTTAGTTTTCGGTTTCCACAGTATATTCATGTAACAAAATGCCAAACAGTTTAGAATTATTTTATTTTATTTTAAGATGAGTTGCAGGAGAACTAACAGAGTCTTAGTTTTATTATTCTTTACCATTATTAATAACGGTGATTCCGTTATCCTTAATGAATTATAAATATTTCTTTTTGTCATTTTTAATATATACACATTCCTCCATTCCTTAGCGGTGAACAATTACATTGGGGGATTTATCGATTTGTTATTTTCATTTGTTTATAGTGAAATTGCATTCACTTGCGAATGCTTTATAATTTCAGTGTGTAACATTTGCGGGGCGGGGTAGAGACAGAGAGAGATAGTGTAAGAGTGAGAAAAATAAAAATGAATAACGAATAATAATAATATTCTGAATTTAATTAAACAACATTCAAATAGATTAATTACCCTATCTACACTGATGGATTTTATAATATATATATATTTTTGTTTTTTTTTCGCTTTATAAATTTACATGCGTATGTTTGTTTGTTTGCTTGTTTTATTATATAAAATATGTTTATGTACATTAATTTTTTAATTTCATTAATTGGTTGCTTATCAATTGTTGTCCATATTACAGTTAAGAATAGGTATTCCTTTTTTTATCGATTACAGCAGTGAGAGTTGGATAGGTATACGTGTTTGTATTTTTTTTTTTTCTTTTTTGAAATGCAAGTGTCTGTATTTTATTTAATATTTTGATTGATTGAATGTTTTTAAGTTGTTCAATGGTATTTAAAATTTAATTTATTTCCAGTGACAATGGGTGATGATTACAGTACGAAACAAAATTAACGGAATTAGTTAAAAGTCAGTGGGAATTTATTTTAAGCCTGAATATGTACCTAAAAAATGAAACAGTTTCCTACGAAATTAGTAAATTTGGAAAATAATTTTAAACTTTATACCTGGAAAACTGTAAGTCCAAAGTATGTAATAACTTTTTATGATGAATTGGTAACAACGTAAATTATGGGAAACCAAAATAACCAAAAAAAAAAAACTATAAAATAGTGCACCCTTTCCCGAGAAAAATTTATTAAGAAAATGAATGTTCCAACTATAAAATTTTGTTTTTTAAAGACCAATTTAAACTTTTAACTGAATTTGAATGAACCCAATCTGCTAGTATATTATAAATATTTAAGTTATAATTAAATAATTCTATGTATCTACTTGAAAACTCTATAGTTCTGTTTATCTTTCTCGTATGCTTTATTGTATAAAACATAGGGTAACTCTACAGTCCCCTTGGGTCAAACACTGTGCTACTGTTGATTTCGGTAAAACACGCCTTCAAATAGTGGGTGTGGCCATACATTTTGTATGAGTGAAATGTTGATAGAAATACCTATTCCGATACAAAATTGGTCAAAGAAAACATCTATTCCATTGGAGTCCGACCATGGGAATATTACAGTGACTGCTAAAATATAGACGGCGCTATCGCTACCGGCTAAAATTCTTTTGATGATATTAAAATATTCTGGTAGCGTGCAAACACCAAATCATCAAATAAGTTTGGATGGAGAAAAGCATGCCCGACCACCCCAATCATTGAATCCGGCGGATTGACTACGGCGGGACCTTATCCGATCCGCATCCATTCACTTGTGCTATCGCAGAAAACGGCGGATGAGCTGCGTTATCGGTCCGAAAAACCACTTTATCGATTGTCAGCTAGTTTGCTGTCACAATGCAGTTTTGGGAAGCAAATTCCAATTGGTTTTTACAAATGTTTACTATGCATATTCCAGCTAAATGTCGCATTAGATCCTGTTGAACTTACTGTTTGAACGTCTCAAAACCTTCTTCAAGATAATAGTTGGCTCGTATCAAAGTGTCTTCCAACCCGGAAGATCGACCATTGACCAAATTTATCAGCTCTACATGGTGATATAGCCCTTCGGATTCTATATCCCAGCAAAACTGATCCAATTGCTTCATTTGATGTTGAAAAGTGAAAAGACGTCAAGGAGCACCTCATATGAACTCTTCCAACTATGTACCTTATTTCCGCAAATTGAAGTGTCATCATGTGACTTCTTTAATCTCATTCCTGCGCAGATAGGGTGCAGGGCAGGTGTGAACCAATCTACAACAGATGAGTCCAGTTTCTGGGAGCACGATTTTGACATCAGCGGACTCTTCCATCCTGGCATGATAGAGATTTTAAAGAAGATAAGCTGAAGTAAGTTGGTCTTGAATTGAATGAGGAACCGCTGTTACTTGGTTTGGCGAAGCAAATAGGTTCAAAACTCCTGAATCGAAACACAAAGCGCATGCTCTATAGAACCCTTATCCCACCAGTTCTGCCTTACAGTGCTGATTAGTGGACGATAAGTATGGAAGGAGAATAAATAATAGGCTTCTTTTTTGGTAATGTGTGCGAGAAGGGCAATGGGAGGAAATGACAGAACCGCGAACTCTAAACGCTGCAGCAAGATGTGGATGTAGTACAGAAAACAAAAAACCTCGACTAGGAATGGGCAATAATGCTCCAGCAAAGAGAATTTTCGAATCCCAGCCCTTAAATTTCGAGACGACAAGGAAGCCCGAACATCCGTTTCAAAGACCAAGCCATAGCGGATGTCAAAGCGTTTGGTCTACTAAAAGCCTGCCCGGGATCGTAGAGAATGGAATGCTGCCGTGTCTTATGGACAAAATTTTCAGGGCTCGGGGTCGCGTTAAGTAAAATAAATATTTTACAAATTGTGGGCGTAAAAGGGGCATGTTCCGTAAATTCGTACACTTAAACATTTCGGACTCCTAGGGACACAGGCTTAATTTTTTTTTAGGGATATGCGTTTTGCCCAAAGATGGTACTACACAGAAATACGGACTCTTGTCCCCAAATTCGACCATTTTTCTTGTTTAAAAAGACCTAAAGATGAAAATGTGCATTATCGCTTACAATAACTTTTCAGTGAATGGATTCGACAAACTTATCTTCAGAGTTTTTGGTATTAGGAAAGTTTTAAATAGACCCTTACTGTTGGGCGATCGTAGGAACTGTTGCTTTGACTTGAACGTCTAATGTTTAAAGTTTGAGCTTTTAAACATATTAAACAGATAAAAAGACCGTTATGTAGATTCCCTGCAATGAAAATCCGCATTTTTGTATCCTTCTCCTCGTCTGACTACTCTGGGCAAAAAGGTAAGTCTCAAATTTGTGTAGATATTGACATCTACTCGTTTTGTACAGATTTAAACATTTGGAACTAACCTATAAGTCCATCTGCCTATTGTAGTGTTTTCCATCGTTTCACCTGAAACATGAATGCTAAAGCTACTCATTACTTTGCTTTTATTTTCGATGTAAATCGGAAATCTTTCAGCCATGACATAGTTAATTGTTCAATAATCTCTGATTGTTCTTAATGCGCCATAGTATTCTTCCTTCCTTAACAGAAAAGCGCATGTGTGTCAAAGCCTTTCCGATTCATTAAGCGGTCCGCAAAATTACCTACAGAAGATCAAAAAGTTAACACCTTTCCCATTCGACGTAAAGCACAATTTATGTAATTAGGACAAGTAAGTGATGTGAAGAATCAAAATCTTGACGATATCGCAAAAGCAACTAATAGTATTGTGGACGTGAGTCTACTGAGTTGTGTATGAGAGATGCACAACTCCTACCGCAAAATTGCACTTATATCTCTTCTTTCCGTCTAACCGAAGAATCTGTTCGACACGGTGGTGAAAATAAGGCCGTCGCAATTGGTGTTTTTACGGCATTTGACAGAGTTTGGCATCAGGCTCTTTGGTCCAAAATGCGTGCATTTGGAATCGATGATACCCTTTCTTTAATGGATTAGAAATTACCCTTCGAACCGTTCAATACAAGATGATTTGGATGGTTTCAACTCTGCTGTCCTCCAAGGCTCCGTTCTATCTCCGATTCTCTTTCTCATTTTTATTAATGATCTCCTGTCAGTCACTTTTAATCCAATCCATTCCCTTAGATTAGCACATTCGTTTTATGATTCACGTCCCTCATCTTCGGGAGTGGAGATAGACCGGCAATGTATGTTAACCTCATTAAATTCTGACCTTGACAGCATTCTTAAGCGGGGTAAAACCAATAGAGTAGAATTGAATGGTTCTACAACACAAAGCTGTCTTCTGTTGAAATTCCAATACTCTGCCATTATCCATGGATGGCACTCGCATCGCTAAAACCGAAAGGCTTAACATCCTCGATATGTGCGTTAATGACAAGTCATTGTAATAACCACATATTTGATGTCGCCAAGAACGCTGCGAAATGCGAATGATTCCTCAAGCGATGCCAGAAATATTTCATTACTTTTGATCTGGCTAGAATGCTCAAGGTGTTTTTCGCCCCAAACTTGAGTTTAACGCTTATAATTGGTTTGGTCTGCTTCAAATGTGTGATGCTATTAGACGGGATTCAAAACCGTGCGATTAAACATGCTTGACTATCCTAGACATCGTCGCAATGTCTCCTGCCTGTCGTTACTTTCACCATAAGTGCTCGAACGAAATAGACGCTTATCTCCTATCCTTATAGCAATTCCAGCGCAATACTCGCCATGCTAGGAATGCACCTCTAAGCCTATATTCCAACGTACAGTGAAATACAAGGATTCGTTCATCAACCGTTCTACATGAATGTGGAATGCTCTAACACGCTCTGCTCTTCCTTCACGTCATAGTTTACAGACATTTAAAACCAACGAGTATCGGTATCGGTCCTTTTATCTAATCCTTAATTTCCCTATTGCCTGCACTGTGTCACTTTATTATAAGTATATCCGAAGTCCCTTTAGTGCGCGTAAGTTAAAAAAAAAAAAAACGTTAACGTGGATGTTGAGTGCCGTAACCATTGCTCTGTTGCAGGTTTATAAAGAATATAATTTTATTTACCAATCGTAAATCTGGACAACGATCACTTTTCGTTCGAATTCGTAAGAACAAAAAATCGATAGAAAAAATAATAAAAAACAAAACCAAGCAAATAATGTCACGTTTTTTTTTTTTGTTATTTTAAAATAAAATTGAGATAGTATTGTACATTCATTTTTCCCTAGCTTTAAACAGGAAACGAAATTAAAAGAAAAAAGTTTTCAAAATAATAATAAAAATAACTTAAAACTAATCATTATAACATCAAAATATTTATATTTCATTATTATTAATATTTTTTTTTTTTAAAAAAAGTTTTATATTTTAAAAATTGAGATACAAAAAATTTACAATCAAATTAGAAATAAACAAAAATCAAAGTTAAAAAGAAAAAAGTAAATAAATATAAAAGATCAAAGTATCTACTCGTATATGGGAGGGAAAATGGAGGAGCCTGTCTTGCATTTCAAATTTGTTTGTCTTTATTTATTTTTATGTTCTTAGAGTAAAGTTTAGATCATCATCGTCCGTTTGCTCGAAACGCACATCATTTTCATTCACATTGTGGCTGCTGTTAGGTAATTGACTCTTTTTGGGCAAGAATCTTGAGGAGTTCTTTGTTGATTTGTTTGCATTTGATTTCCTTTTCGCTAGCGGTTGAAGTTCATCGGTTCTATTTTGGTCTAGTTGTTGTCGATGGGTCTTACTTTTGTGAAAGCATTCTTCATCATCGTCATCGTCCTCTTTGGGAAGAATGGAAATTGTATCATCATCTTGTTGATCTACATTATCATCTTCCTCCTCATCTTCTTCAGCATCATCATCATCATCGTCTTCATCGTTCATATTCATATTGAGTAAAGTTGAGGAGGAATCGCGTCGAGATCGTTTCTTTTTGGATAACAGCTTGTTGTAACGTACACCGTTGTGATTGTTTTTAGTTGAGTTGTTACTCGTACGCTGGAATGAGAGTAAATGGAAGAAGATTTTTAGAATTTTTTTTATGTGAAAAAGGGGTAACGTTTTTATATTTTTAGAAGAGAAATATTCATTGCAAAATATTTTGAAATTTTTAGTTTTTTAAAATATTAATTCTTGCAATAAGATTGCAGCTTGCAGTCTGAAAAAGTTAATGTTAAACCAATGGAATTAAGTGAACGATGACTATATCAAAGGACTCGCAAACCACTTGACGGATTTGAAAATAATATTTTGGTTCATTTACGGGAGGTGACTCTGACCATAATAGACTTTCATGAGCTTAAGCTAGCTTAATGAAATATCTAAATACTCGTAAACAGTACAGCATGAACACAATAGGATTATGCTCAGTTTCGTCAAATTTTCGTTGACTTGAGTGGGCTTACGAGAGTGTAAATTAAATGAGACGTTCCGTAGGGAAATTTAACAATTTATATTTTTACCTTACATCACTTTATTTTGTCACTATAATTTTTAAATGCATTTTAAGATACTGTTATGGTAGGTTAATTTTTCACATTTTTTCCTATGCTCGAATATATAATTTTTGACAGTTTGCTTGATTTCTGTAATTTTGCTTAAGTTCATTATGGGTAACTAGAACTTTTGAGAGAAATTGAGTGGGCTTTTCGTTCGGTTTCGACATATGGTTAATCCCACTTAAACCTATTTTGGTTGGCCCTTTAGTCTATCGTTTAGTTCATATTCAGATCTAATTTTTGAGAGCGTTTTGACTCAAAGCAGACTTTATCGGTAGATGTCAGATTTTACATGTTTTATGTTTTAAGCAAGTCTCTCTTTGAATTTATTATAGAGCACAACTTACATTGGCAATGAACCAAAAGGGATTAGGCACGAAGTCATTCACTTAAACACCTCGTCTGCCCACACTGTGCGAGAATTGAAAGTTTTCCAAATAGCATTTTTCTCAGTACACAGAATTATAGAATTCGAAATTGAAATTAAGTGCACGACTGCATCATACGAAACTTTCTCTGTACATGAGATGCGTTTTTGAATCGCAAAAAGAATCTAAAATGAATGTTGACAAATATATTTTTAACACTTTTCAGCTTTTGAAAAAATAGATTTTCTCAAAAATGGCACCTAACCTACGATTTTGATGTAATTTCGCACATTGGACACTTTTAATATAATTGTTCAAAATATAAAAAAATTTTTTTTTTTTTTTTGAGAAAACGAATTTAATTGAAATTTAAGAAAATCGTTGTATAAAAAAAAAAATGTTAAAAAAATTATTTTAAAAATCTAAGTACGCAAGTTTATTCGGCTTAATAGTATAAAAAAATTAGTAAATTTTTTTTAAGTTTCCATTGTTAGTTTTCGAGATATTTACGGTTTTATAAATTACCGTAAATCGATTTTTTTCCAAAAACTAAGTATGCAGTATTTTTGGCCCCATCCCAAGTATTCTGTATTATTTTCTTTGTGGATATGTGAAGTCGCTCGCCTACGCCAACAAACCAGAAAAGTTTGGGGACTTGGAAGCCAACACTCGTGGCGTTATTGCCGACATACAGCCCCAAATGCTTGAAAAAGTGGTTGAAAATTGGACCTCTCGACTTGTCTTTATTCGAACCAGCCGCGGCGGCCACATGCCCGAAATCATATTTAAACATTAATGACATAAAATGATCCTTCCAATTGGACATTAAAACGATTTTCTTGTGTTTTATTATTGAAGAATGCTGCGTATTTAGACACTGAGCCATATTTTGACATTCTAATTCGTTCGAAAGTTAGTCGAACTCGAAGAATTTGTATTTTGACATTCGAACGAAAAGAAAATTCACTCTATATCATCGAACGTTGAGTGAATTTTGAGATTCGAATAATTCGACACAAATGCCAAATTTTGTTCGAAAATTGTATTGAATACTTTCTTAATTAAAATTGATAGAAGTATTATTTATAATAGGATAAATTTTCAATAAGAAAATATGAATAAAACTAAGTTAATTTCATTTCCTACTCAGTAACTCATAAAGAATGAGTGACACTGATATTGAAACTCCTTTCTTTTACAAACACTATCACATAACAAATGCAGCACAATTTTGAAAACTGAAAATGAATACATTTAATATATTTAGCAATCTAATTTTCAATTTTGTTGCACAAATTGGACAAGGTAAACTAACCGACGAACAACCGAAACATATGTTTTGTTTCACTTAGATGGAAATGCAGGATGGTCACCCTTTGTGTCGAGTAAATGAAAGAGAAATACTTTTTAATTGTGGTTACATTATACATGATTAAAGCATAATACTGCATGAAAATAGTTTGTTAAAAGTTTTAATAAGATTTGCATGAAAATGTGAAACGTCTTATTGTAGTAGAAGATTCTTCATTTCACGAAAGATCTAGGATCACCTACATAAATACAAGACTATTAATTTTTTAAGGATGCTTTTCGGTGCCGAAGTTGTGTATGTGCATTTATTTAAAGAATATGTTTAGTTTTTGATGAAAAAATATTGAGAAGGATTTCAGAACTGTAATTATACAGGTAGTCGAACTTCATATACGTGCCACCCAAAACCGGCAAACAACATATCGGCTGAATTCGCTCAAATTTTCTATTTGGAAATACGTTTGAACTAGAAGCGGCGCTTTTGCCCATCGGAAATGTGGGATCAAGAATGCAGTTTGACATTTTTGTTATCTGCATGTATTTCTAAAATGAATGTCACGGAGCAGTAATACAGTTAATTGTGTAAGATGGCCCATTTGATGTGTGAGCTAGGATAGCTCCTCTTCGTAAAAAAAAGTACAACCATCAGGTATTGACGATTACGATTATTTAATATTAATATTTTTTTTCAATTTTTAATAATTAAAAAAAAATCATCACAAAATAAAGTAAAGTTGCCACCCTGTAATTGATATTTGATTTTACACAGATGATTTCGAAAGTTTAATTCATTTAATTCATTCTGTGACATCCTTCGACAATGAACATTATTCGTTCGAATCTCAAAATACAAAAAGTTAATTCGAATGAATAGAGACATTCGAACGAATAGTCTATTCATTCGAATCTTAAAATAAGAGTGTATGAAGGAGCAAGGAACATTCAATACAAATATTGGTAATACCGACACTGCTCCATAAAAGTATGAGAGAACGAGCCTTGGTAATGCATATTTGATCATTACAGAGTTTGGGTAAATATTTTCATTAAGTCATCTATTATCTATTTTCGGTAGTCTCTCATAAGTTGTCCTCTGTCACTTATCAGCTAAGAGCCCTACTTTTCAAGCGAAAGTAATGTTAGCCTATTCTTGGCAGCACTAAAGCGAATACGTTTATTCAGAATGAGTCTTACTAGTTCATTATAAAATGCCAATGATCTTCATTAAAAGTGGGAAAAGGCTTGAAAAAATCCAAATGTTGGCAAGATTATATTTAAAATAAAACCGTTTTGAAGAGTTTGGGAGTGAGGGAGTGAGGGCTACCCCCAGCTTCATGGCTACCTTACGCCGGTAATGATACTGAGCGGTGTTGCCCAGCTACGCTTTGCCTACTTCCTTGTTGGGCTACATGATAAATGGCCCCAAACAAAAATTAAATAGGTACATTTTCCGTTCCGAATGGGTTCAAAAATTGACAAGATATTTTTTAAAATACTTTATGCGACCAGAACTTCTGGCAGGCCTTCCGCATATGTTGCAAAAATTGTTTTCTTCACATAACCAAACATAGTGTCATATAAGTTTCGAAAAAAAAATAAAAAGTACTAAAAGGTATTAAATTAATTCACTTAAAGCACTATGGCAACACAAGTCAGATTGACAGAAATAAAATCTGACACACCTAAAGATGTTTGGACAAATAGATTGACAGCAAATGTAACAAATTCAAAAAAAAGTCCTTGTAAATACTAGAAAAGGTGGAGGCAAATTATTTATTGCTACCATTTCAAATATACCGTCCATTTTAATTTAAACTGTCAGTCAACTGATAGTCGACATTAGTGTTTGGTAAGGCCGAATGTTTATATATTTTTTTTCTGATCCCGTGAATCATATAAACGTTATTTCAAACTTTTCTCTAACGAAAACAAAATCGTTTGTTGTTTTTTAATTCAAAACTTTGAGGTCAGGTAGAGGGCTAAAGTTTTCTTCCCACAAAAAATTTGAATAACGTTAAATTATTCTACTCAACAAAATTCAACGAATTGGGGGTATTCGAAAGTGATACATAAACTCTTTTTTTTTTCATACATTAACACTCCACGCTACTGAGCAGTGAAAAAGGAAGTGTGCACTGTTCTCATGAACCTCCTCGTCCCAACGTCTTTTTAGAAGTCATAAATACTGAGCATCATCTTCTGCGCGTCTGGGAACTCAGTTTCGCACAGGAGAAGACAACGATTCTTTGTTCAGTGTATTTAAAAACAGGATTCGCACCAAAACTTCCTCTATCATTTTCTTCTAAATGTTCTAATTACTATATTATCCACCGGACTCTAAACTCGGGCTAAACCCTTGGTTGCATTTTTATTGCCAGACACCTCTCTGTGTCCCCTTTTTGGGGACCTTTTACAGAGTCTATCGACTTATTGCCATCGTTGCAACATGGAAAGCAGCTAGATCTCAGCTTAGGACTAAATTAGCTAAGAATTTCATTGGCCTCGCCAAGAAAAAACGAGCTCTTACGATCCTCGCCGAAAACAACCAGAAAGGGCAGAACACAGAGGCTTAAAGAATCACCGAACCTAAGGATATTGCTAAGTCATCGGCATCAACAATCGTATAAGGTTCATCAAAGACCTAGAACTGTCGCCAGACCAAACAGCTTACTAACCTTATAGGGAGCACAACAGATCTATCCTTGTTCGCATTACTAATCAGCCCCATTCCTAAAAAAAAGCTTGATTCAACTGGATAGTTCGGCGAACTCAGAATTAATTCCTTGAAGTTTTACTACTGCTGTAGAAAGGCAAATGATAATCTCTGGACTGGGCTCCTAGTCTTTCCGAATGTCCTATTGCAAGCTTTAAACGCTTGATAGCATTGCGTTATTTGAACTTTCCTCTTTTCTCTTTTCTATCAATCACATCCAACAAATTTGGCATAGTTGAAAATTCTTCTCCTCTTCTCTCCTTTCACACTTTCTGCTGAAGCTCGATAGTCGAAGTTTTTGGACTTAATCCACATCTTGGAACACTTCATTGAGATTGCGGTTGTATCTCCTCCATCCATTTGTCCTCGCACACAGTACCAAACATCAGTCGATAAACTTTGTTGATAGCCTTTATTACGTCTTGTCGTCATTTACTTCAAAATCAACTAGATTCGTTTGTTCCGCGAAAGCCTCTATTGCGGCACGGCGCTGGAAGCGTCCGATTGTGTCAATATCGTCCGCATCGCATATTCCAGCAGCTGGACGGTTCTGTTGAAATAGTACAATCGCATTTTTGTAGACGGGGTATATCGAACGAATGTTCTTCGCTCACTGCCCTTGATTTCCGCTTGTGCATCTTAACATGTGCATCTACTGTTACCTTTTTTTGGTATACACTGCCTCGTTGCTTGGTGTTGCGAAACTGGGACTACTGGTTGTTTGCGTCTGGGGTAGGTGAATACAGAGTAAAAACTTCCTCATCCAGGCTGTGGCAACCTCAAATGAGATTTTTTCTTCTGGACAGTACGCAGCCTTTTCTCGTTGAAGAACAGTCGAGCGACAACAGAAAGTGTTCCAAGACTTGCAATTCAAGCCTCGCATCAATAAGTGCATGATCGATTTGGTTCTCGGTTTGAACCTTTCACAGGGCGCCAAGTTTTGTGAATCCTGAGCCTTGGGAAAGCTGGTGCTATTTATCATCGCATTACACTCTCTGCTTACAATCTCAGCTTACCAAGCACAAATTTGAAATTGCATTTTGAACAGATCAATTTCAGGCCCCTTGGCCTGATATTTTGGAATGTATTTAAATTTGATGTGGATCACTGCCAGGTGATTACTTTGAACCTAAGCCGACTTCCCAAGACACATCCTCATCCTTATTATACGAGCTTGCAATCTTCAATTGCAACTGTACCGTCATTTCTTCATACCTGACAAATATCTGCCATGTTTAGCGTGTGAACAGACTTAAGTGTTTATGTTGCGCGTTTGCACGTTTCAGCTACAAACTCTCACGTTAGAGGGTAGTTATCATCTGAGTCATACTGCGAACCTAAACTACTCAAACTACGACTTAAATGGTCTAAAAGCATTTATCCGCCATTAGAATGCTTCCTTTTCCCAGTATTAGCTGCAAGCAAAATTTACAAGCTCAAACTCCATCGAATATGTTTAAGGTTTATATTTCAGTTTACATGAATAGGAATCGATATTTATTTCAAGCACCCATCGCCGTCCATTTCGAATTCCGTTCTCATGAAACAATCCAAAGTCTATTGAATTTACATCCCGAAATCGTACACGAAATCCATTCAAAAAGTTTTCGGTTTTCCATTAGCCAAATTATATTTGATTTCAAAAGCATTTTCCGTACGTACGTACTCGTGTACCTTAAACAAATATGTAAGTACAACTTCGGTCGGAAGCCTTATTACTAATCACACAAAACCACAACTGGTCCCAGTCATCAGGCATTACAATCTCACTCACTTAAATAATAATGATGCCATTGAAATAGGAACCAGTAGGTTTTTCTCTATAAAATGCCAGCCATTCTCTGTTCACAATGGCAATCTTGCCTTTGGCCAAACATCATCGAACCCATCCTGCCCTCATCCTCTTCTTGCTTTGTGATTTCCGCGGGGACTTCTATCGTACAGGATTCTTTACACAGCGCATGCATGGCTCTTCCACCAATTAGATTCGGAGCACTTCCACGTTGGAACTTCCGAAAGTACCCCGCCGGCCGGGTTAAAAAATCATGAGGCAACTTTTGTACTCCCCAAAAGCTAGCCGCCGGCATACCCATCCATTGTCTGTCCAAAAGTTAAAATACCAAATTCATTGTATAACGTCAATTGATATCAACTGCATGTCAAACGAATGCGCGACTAAAATCAGTCCCTGCAGCGGCGCTGCTGCGCGGCATGTCCAATTCGTGGTTATTTAACATCAAGTTGCAGACGCGTTCAAACTAGGCATCCCTTGAACCGGATTCTCTGGCGATATGTACGTACTCTGTCTATAGAAGCAAATCGTTGGAACACATCAAAATAACAATCGAGTTCCGTTGAGGTTGACGTCGCTATAGAAACTTTGTTTGCTCATGAAATGACCATAAATAATTTGGCATTGGTCATGATGCCTTTGTGGGCTAAGTGTGTTCGTCCTCATTGAAGCGCATTGTATTCGTGTGGTTATAGGTTCCATGGGCTTCATCCAGCCAATATCCGGTTCGTCGAATCGGTACCGAATTAAATAAACGAAAAAGCGCGCATAGATACCGAAAAGAATCCTCCTCGCTGCACTGGCATTCAAACATGACCACAGAATTGGCTAACCAACTGGTAAATTTATCAGATTTCCTCGTTCAGCTTTTGGGTGTGTGTTGTGCATGATTTGCGCGCCTAAAACAGATTGTTGTTTTTTTGTGGGTCGTGTCAGCGGTTAATGCGTGGTTGTAGATTGAAGATTTAAGTGTGGGTAGGTTGAGGTTTATTCTATACCTACTAGAGAAAACCGTTATCGCAATTGTGCCGAAATTTCAAACTCTGAATGAGGAAGTTGCATCAAGACTATACACAAATTGGCCAGATTTGTACTCTTTATTCAGGACGGAACCGTTTCTTTTCAAAGCAGCGAAAAGCTATTTGCGAAGTTTAATACGATTCGCGATTGTGAGAAGAGAACGATTTTTATTTGTCAAACTTTCGTTTTGAGTTTTGTCTGAGTCCAATCCAACATCTCGAAGTCAATTTACTTTACTTACTTAACGGGCTCCCGACAAGTGAAGAGTCGCTGCCTAAGGCAGAGTAGCCTTCCATCCTCTATGGTCCCGGGCAAGCTGCTTTCAGTTATTCAGACCAAACGATCTGGCATCCGCGATGGCTTGGTCTTTGAAACTGAGGTTCGTTATTCCATGTCGTCTCGAACCTGGGGGCTAGGATTCGAGTCGGTGTGTTTTGGTTTTCTCAACTACATCCACATCTCGGTACAGCTCATAGAGTTCGCCCTCCTAGCACATAGGGTCATAAATTCTTGGAAGAATTTTTCGAAAGGATCACAGTTTTTGGCTTACAATTCTTCCTTCGAGTTAGGAGTTTTGAACCATTTTTATTTTGCCAAACCGAAGTAGCAACGGTTTCCTAGGGTAACTCTTTCTTGAATCTCCACTAAGGTGTCATTTCCGGAGTTGATATTAACCCGGAGGTAGGTAAACTCCCTAACCACCTCGAAGTTTCTGCTTTCAACAGTAACGTTTTGTTCTAGCCGGTGGGCAGATGTTCCCTTGTTTGTTGAATGCATGTATTTGGTTTTGTCCTCGTCAACTCGCTGTTCTTCAATTGCCGTAAAAGCCTCTATAGCGTCCGCATACCCCAGTAGCTGTACAGATCTGTTAAAGATAGTAAAGATAGTGCTTTCCGTGCTTACACCTGCCCAGCGCATTATCTGTTCCAGAATAAAGTTGACGAAGTCACATGATAGCGCATCCCCTTGCGGGCATCCGGTACATGTTTGAGAGAGTTCAGATGAGCTGCTGCCAAACTGCACATTGCGCCGAGTATTCTCCGGCGTCGCACGGCACAATTGGATCCCAAATGACATATCTCTAAAGCTTATTCTGCCATCTGCGGTCATCTTTTAATTACTTTAAAACATCTTTTCTGTCTAAAGGAGAGTTAAATTTCCAGATATTTTCTCGGTTATTCGTTTTCTTTCTTTGACGTGAGCGGAAAATAGCTTTCAAAGTTGGTGGTTTGCAAGTCGGTGGAATGCCATAAGCAGTGAAAGTGAAATATTAATGTTGGATTCCGAATAGAATTGCACAGCCTGCCAGCTCTCTTCTTCGAGTGTTTCGCATCTTCTTTTAAGGTCGGCCAGGTCGTCATTAAGAATGTTTGATTGTATATAGTGTTGTAGCAATTAAATGCTCTCCATACGTAGCTGTAGATCACTGTCAAAGAGCGTAAATCGACATGCAGATTCCTTATTTCGTCTGTCAAGCTAGTCAAGATGGCATCAGTGGGTTTCTCTAAACGTTCTTCTTCGTTGAGCCATATAGTGCATTGTTAAGCGACGTGGGAGTTCCGGTCGGTCGAACCTGTGTTTGTGGTCTTGATTCGATCGATGTACCCTTTCTGCTTCTTCGAGAGGAGGCTAACTATGTTTGCGTGGACACTTTAAAATTATATTCGGTATTAAGTTATCAGTTGGATTCGATGTGGCTACATAAAGCCTTGAAATTCTATTGGCTGTTGTTATCCATCTCCAGTGTGCCATTTTTCCGGATAGGCCAGGAGCCTTTGCTTATAGCGTCAGAAATTTGAACAAAGATTGGTAGCTTAACTGGGGTTGGCGAAAAGTTAACAGCAGGAAGGTCAGTAAAATTTTTCAAAGGTCCCGAATGAAGTTGGGGTGCTAATGTAGTTCTATCTAATTTGAGAAATAAATGAAGTATTGGCAATTCTTTAGCCTGTAATTAAGATATGAACTATTCAAGTTCAACTCCATAAGCCGGATAACCTCACTTCTGCTGTTGTCTATACAAAAAAAAAGAGTTTATCGAATCCGCGATAGCTTTCCCTCTTTCGGAAGATACTATCAGATGTCCTAGGTAATATGTGAACTCGTTGACCTAGTTTTTACACTTGTCTTTTCTCCCAACGAAATAAATGCTTCTTAATGGTCGAATGAAATTCTTCAGTTTGGAGAACTTCAAGTTGCCGTGTTCTGGCCCTATGGACCTACGACCAAATCTGACAGAAACGACCAAAAGTTCCAAAAAAAGTTCAGCAATTGAAAAATAAAAATGATGATGATCCAATGATTATCGGATCAAATTGAGTCCTTAGGTAGATAAACCACTGTCATTCAGCCTGAGATCTTTGCGAAGAGTAAAGGGCACTGCCCTGTACATTTACTCTGATTGCCAAGCTACTATTAAAGCCTGCTCTGCTGCTACGGTAACCTCCATAATTGTAGAGGAGGCTATATGCAATCTGAATAGGGTGGACAGATGTAACTCTGTAACACTATCTTGGGTACCCGGACACACCTGTATCCAGGGCAACGAAAGAGCTCATGCTCTGCCTTTGTCGGCCCTCAATCAACCATAGGATGCTGCTCATCTGTTCACAAAAGTCAAGTTACTGAGCGCTTACGCGTACAGCACACCGAAACTGTTAGTTGACGGTCCCAAACTGAGCAGATCAAAATATCTGCTTGGACTGAGAAGATGTGGCTTGAAAGCCCTAATTGGCATTTTCACTGGTTTCAGTCCTCTCAACGTGGATCAGATTTAGAAGCTGGGATTTAGAAGCACTATGCGAGTGCTATCTGGATGACGACGTCTCACTTCATCTGTGACTGCCCCGCTTTTGCCAGAACCAGATTGGCTACTTTTGGCAAACACTTCTTGCACGAGGGCGATCTAAATAAAATCGAACTTTCTGACCTCCTTTGCTTTACCCGTGAGAGGTTAAGTACCGCGAATTTTGAGTTACTCTGTTGTCACTTTGGGCAGCCTTGCTGGAGTACAATGGACCGTTAGGTCTAAGTGCTTGTCATACTTGGATGACCCCACTACAAATGAGTTCTTCCAATGAATTTGAAACTTGAGTGTAGGTAGCCCCATTGTCTCTAAGAAAATCGTCGTTTAAGCCTGGTATTGGTTGTGTTCTTCTGCTCTAGGTCGGCTTTATAGGGGCTTACGAAGAATTATTTTATCACATTTTGTAGTTTCAAGAAGCTACAATCCATTTTCACTTCATTTTCAGTCCCTAGCGTATAGTGTCTTCCCAAAGGTGTTTCAATTATTTATTCATCGTAGGTAGAGATTCTTTACTACCTACATACATATGTATGTTTGAACTTTTTCAATTCGTTCCCTGTAAGCAAACAACAATTTGCAGCGCGCATAATTAATTTGCTTTTCCTATTTTATCCAACTTAGCTTAACGTAGTAGAATTTTACCTAATTGATAGAGTACCTACCTGCGATATGCTTTCTTTAACACTCTCTCATTGAAGTGTGCACATTTAACACCGGATGACACACTTCAGAAATGGAAACAAACCCAGCTTTCCATCTATATCCAAATGGAGTGAACCAACTGCTCTCGAAGACATCCACAGGCAGTCAAAGCATCACACTCAAACGTAATGCACTCTACTAATTGCTGGAATATGAAATTTCAACTCCAACCTAACCATGTGTATCCTACAATTGATGGAAGCAGTTCTAAAATGCATCTGAGTGCCGACAGATGCCACTTAAAATTGTTAATTGGTTTCTAGTGTAACCTTCTTACTTGGTACTTCTTCTTTAGCTCTCTCTCTCTCTCTCTCTCTCTTATCATCATCATTATCATCATCATCGTTTCTCTGTAAATCCAAGAGACAGACACAGAAGTTGTCATCGCTTCAGCAGGATTTACAGCTTAACAGAATAGTAGCCATTAATAGGCAGGCGCCCATTCCACCTTATCACAAACAACTAACTATCTATCTATCGTACGAACGTACGTAGATACTCATTTCATAGGTACCTAGGTACTTTTGCTTACCTGTAAGATTGCAAAGATGACTGCGAATACAGTGACAATGAGAAGACATCCTGCAACCGCAATGGCAGTTATTGTTGTTAGAGGTGAACCGACACGTGAAAGGACTCCATTCGATGAGCCATCATCGAAACCATTGTATGGGTTACCGAATTGTTGTTCTGCACCAGCGGCTATTCGACGCTTTCCAGCAGGAGATGCATTGATGCAACCGCCTAAGAACATAAAAAAAAATAAAAATACAAAACACAATTAAATGGAAAATACATACAATAGAAACCAACGCTTTCACTTACCACTTTCTTTGTCACAGCGACAGCAGGATTGATCCTCGGGTGTTGCATCAGTCGGACAACAAGGCACACATTGGTTATTAAGACGATCCAGGTGTTGTGGGAATGCACACGTTTGACAAGAATACTGACCGGGTCCGCTGCATGAACGACATGACTCATGGCACGTTTTGCACGTTTGTGTTGGCGAATCATAGAATTGCGAGCCCAGACATTCCATGCATAGGCCTCCGTCCAACATAAAGTGAAGTGGACATGCTGTGCATGCTAATGGACCGGCTCCTGTTGAGAAGAATTTAATATAATCAGTTGGGGGGTACTTGTCGCACAACTGCACACACACACATTCATATATGTAGACACGACACATTATTGGGATGTTTTCAGAGAGTTTCATCAATATTGTGCATAGACAGGATATTTCTCATTAGCATAATTAAGCACAGTTCAATGGAATGGATGAAGGTACCTATAGTAGGTCCTTAGATGTATGAATCTGATGTAGGCACCTATTTGCATAACATTTAACTTATATAGTGATGGAAGCAAATTATTGAGATATCAGTTTTATGTTTTATTTTTTGCATGCGGAACAGTGGGGGCTGGCGTTCTTGTTCTGCAGAAAAAAAATTAAGTCATAAATCTAAGCCCTACCAAGTGGTTCATATTTTACAGAAATATATCTTTGTGCAACGTCTTCGTAGAATTTTATAAACTATCTGTAATCCCCAAAATAGGTTCCTATGGTATCTGCTTTTGCTCCATTTGTTCCACCTTTTCTTGTTTTCTCAGAAATGGGTGCAGCAAAAACTTTGTAAAGGTGAACTCGTTCAAAGGACATTGATTTTTCAAGAGTGGGCGTGGTTAACACAACTGAAGAACTGATAAGAAGTGCAATCTTTATCAATTTTGTGAAGAAAAAAAAATAAACAACAGAAGCACAATATCTTTTGTCCTGAACGGACTCATGCTAAAGACATCTATCAAGAGTACTGAACCCAAAAATTTAAGAGCTATGAGCCAAAAATAGAAAAATACCAAGAAGCATTAGCTGCCTTCGGTAATGAAATTGAACACAAAAAATAACTGAGAGCAAACGCTTTCTCTGTGCAATGCTCGCCGTGTCGTCAATAATCACCGTTCATCAAAAACAGGTTATATATGATATTCTTTTGGTGTACGTATGTGAGTTTTCCTAAATGAAAATGAAAGAGATAGGTAGGTATCTCCGTCGTTCGTCGTGCTGTCGTGTGGATGTTTAAAAGTTCAAAAGCTGTGAGAACGGGTTTCAATGTTGGAACCCGCCATACAAAAAACTTCAGTAGAAATATAGAAAAAAAACGATACTCTCCACAGGCTACGTGAATTTTGGCCCCAAACCAAAAATTAAAAATGGCACCAAAAATATATATGGGAAACAACAACACGAAAATATCTATGAATTGGGGACCTTTTTCATATTTTTGGGGCCATATTTCATTTTATTTGAAGGCCGTTTTTAATATGTTAGTTTGGGGCCAAAATTCATTGTGAAAAATGACCCCAAACCTTGGGAAAAAAAGTAAATAAAGCCAAACTTTATTATTTTTTTAAAATTCTTAATGAATTCGAGATCGTAATGGGATTTGGGGCGGCATGCCGCCTCCTGTAACACCCCTGCTTGGTTTCACTTCTAGATTTGGAGTAGACGCGAGGTTGGGTATATCCTAACTTTGTTTGTACCCAATAGATTTTTGCATATACCCAACCTCACTCATACTTCTAATTTAATAGTGACACCAAGCAGGGAGGGTTGTAGGGAGGCATCAAGCGCTCCACCTTCATATTAAATTCGACTATACTTTATAATTGAAATAACTTTTAATGGGAAAAGTGGCAATTTTTCCTAAAGTTTGGGGTCATTTTTCATAACGTATTTTGGCCCCAAACCAAAAATGAAAAATGGCCCCAAATTTGACAGAAATTTTCGTGTTGTTGTTTCCCATATAAATTTTTGGGGCCATTTTTCATTTTTGGTTTGTGGCCATTGTTCATTGGGCCCAAAATTCATGTAGCCCTCTCCAGAAAGTTCCAGTCAATGATGACCGCTATAGAGCCATGATTACTGACTTTTTCGTTCATCAAATGAACAACCATGAGGTGCAGGAGTTGTCGTTTGAACGAGACGGCGCAACATGTCACTCAGCTCGTGCCACAATTTATTGAAGGAAACGTTTGGTAACCGCATGAGAAAATGATATCGAAAATTGGACCTCTAATTCCGACCAGCCGTTCGGGTCATATGCCAGAAATCATATTTAAATTATAATGCCAAACAATTATCTTTCGAATAAAGTAAATTTAATGTCAATTTAAAAAAAATCATCTTTGTTTTATTCCATTCCAAAGTTCTATACCTCTAAAAAAAAACACCCTTTATATGAGATGCGTCTTCTTGGAAGCTTAAAGGCGGCAAAATTTAACATGGCAGCTAAAGTATTAGCCAATAAGCCCTGCACCCACAAAATTTCTCACTATTATTACAATTTAAAAAATTATTTATTGAATCTGCGGTTTTTAACCCTTTTCGGTTGAAGTTCTGGCACTGGCACCGCTCTGTTTTCAGATAAAATGTGGACCAGCAAATATTTGTACCTTCTTAATGGATGTCAAAGTCAAAATTTTGAGCGAAGAATCTACTCTTTTACTTTAGTATCTTTAATTTTCGTTGGAATCGCATTGTATTAAAGCAGAACAAATAAATGCACATTAAGGACAGTGGGTTAAGGTTGTATCAAGAGAAGCAATAGAAACAAAATCATTTCTGTAAAAGCTGGCATATTTGGGAGAAGGCATTTAAGGTATAGTCAGGGCATTTAGTGAGTAGAACTAAAAATAATTTCTGAAGTGTGTCAACACCCTCAGACTAGCAAAATTTGTTAGAAAAATTGGAACAAATCGCATATACAGATATACGGTTGACTACATGAATTCTTCTTTTTAAATTTATCACCACGATTCTATTACATGCCGCCCTAGTCTTCGAATGAGACCCAAAATCTTACCATCTCGAAACGAAAAATCAGCGGCTTTGTAATCATAAAAGTGTATTGGAAGGTCCTTACGTCAATACGATGGCATTAAACTGATCAAAATCTTAGAAAAGATTAGCTTTGTGGACTGAAGAAATAAAAGAAATATGCTTCTTTGATAGTTGATGACAGGGCAAGTCAAAGTGCGAGAACTGCAGTTGTCACCTTGCACCATTTCTGTCTATTCCAGATGATATGATTGACCACAGTATACCCTTAATTCGCGAATGCTTCTCATCGTGCATATGGCTTAGAGGATTTGCTTCAAAGTTCGTAAGGGTACCTACCGTACAGATGGTTTTGGGTAGCATGCGATCAAGTGTTACCATTTAGAACAAACTCACAAAAACGCATGACGGAGTCTTGCAATTCTACTCCACTACTCTAAAAAAGTATACTTGAGCTGTAAACGTAACGATTACTTGCAACAAAGAATTGTTATAGAAATTTACCGATGCATGGTGTGCCGCAAGGATGAATGTAGGCGCCGCTATTATTACGCGGATGATGGACAAACCTGTATATTTGAAATAAATTTGCGTTAAATTACTTCAGACTTTGAAGACTTGCTGGCAATCAATAAATTAAAATGCATTTAAAAAACTGCTACCTAGTCCTACCTAGAAGTTGAGAGAATTTATGGCAATTAGTAAGTTTGAGGCACTCTTGGCTTCCATTATTCGGGGTTATGAAGCGAGTATGTTTTTTTTTTTTGTCGAAGGTTGCTACTATCCGATGGAGCGCTCAGACACAACTACAGGTCCATTGTATTATCATTCAGACACCTTACATCAATGTACTTAGTTTTCCCGTCTTTCGAAGATAAACGAGAAGGAGCTTCAGTGATAAAGAGCTTAGATGTTCGGCACTCACCACGTCAGCCCCGAAGATCCGCCACCTGATGCGAGTATAGGCCGGACAACACTGCAGAGAAAGTGTTCTGCTGTGTCATCCTCCTCACCGCAAGCAGGACAGGTAGTGGTGTCGCTTAAGCCCAACACATTTAAGTGTTTAGCAACGCCTACAAGCAGCCTACAGTCGATTCTCCTCAGAGATAGAAGAAAAGATGCTGACCTTTTGCAAATGTTCGGGCGCAGTAGTTTGGTCTGTCTACATCCACCGCAATAGCGCCACATAATCTTGTGTTCACTAGAAACCCAAGAATCGATAGAAGAGTAAAGGAAAAGATGCAGGCAGACCCAACACAGGTTCGGGTCCTGAGAAAACTTCTTCTGAACCTTGCCTAGCAAGCTCATCCGAGATCTCATTTCCCTGGATGCCAGTGTGACCTGGTACCCAGACAAAATTCACTGTGTTCAGTCTTCCGACCAAATTCAGAGAAAGCTTGAGTTCCAGTACTAACTTGTACGAGGTAAGAGGGTTTAGAAGCGCTTTTAATGCAGCTTGGCTATCACTGCAGATGCAAATGCCTCTAGCCCTCCACCTGTTGTTCACAATATAGCGCATAGCCACTAGAATGGCAAAAATCTCCGCTTGGAAAACAGACGCATGTTTACAAGTCGGATATCATCGCGTTCCACAAAGACTCCAGCACGAGACCCCTGTCTGGATTTGGAGCCATCCGAAGCAAGTATGTTAGAAACACATGATTCTGGTACTTTGCTGGAAACCAAAGACAAGCCACACATACCTAAGACAGAATTGCAAATTGAGAGAGAGAGAAAAAGGGAAAGAAAGAGAGAGAGAGAGAGAGAGAATGCCATATTGGGAGGAAAATGCCCGCGGTTCCATGAGGATCACAATATGTTTAAATCATAATTAAAGTAAAACGTGGTCATTTACGAAAGTCGATGATTTAACGCTTCTCATATCTCAGGCTCTTTCGATTTTACTCCTCATTGGCCCCACAGTTATAACCAAGCCCAACATGAACAATGAAATAAAAACAAACGTCCTACTACTTGATAATCTGTTAACAGCAGCACATTCTCTAGAGCCAAATTCGGACAAAAGAGGATAATGGTTTCGTGTAAGAGTTTATCTCTTCATGTCAACGGCGCGCGTACGTTAAGAACTTACAAGTACATATACTTCTAATGATGGGTGCCATTACTACGCGGGTTCAACTTCAGTTTCAGCTTCAGCAACTCCATTCAATAATAACGTTGATAAGGATGACGTTGATGGAGGAAACACAATTTCCTAGTGAAAAGCACCGTATGCCAGTGGCAATACCAACTGACATCATCTTCGATAAAGTAGTCAAAAGAGGACGATACACTCTCCGAGGACTATCGACATAATTCGCTGAAACGTACTGGATGATGTCACACAAGAGGAGCGCACATAATTCCATCGCGAAGTTATCCGTTAAAACAAATTTGTGTATGATGACGTTGAATCTTTTAAATCATCAACAGTAGCGCGCACAGCCATCAACTCAAGTAATGATGAACACTTTTAACATGGGACCGAACTTACTGAAGGGTTCGGTAGGTTTCCCCGTATTATATTGATAAAAAGCAGGAACGACTGAAGCTCCTTTGAATAACTCTCTGAATAGAGGATTGGAGTTTTTTTTTGTTTTGTGAAAAGAAGTCATTAGCAACGAGCTGTAGATTAGATACGCAGGATTGATGCATCATTGGTATACTGACATTTATCGTGGTATAGTTACACTTAAGGGATTACTAGACGGGTTTAATGAACGATTTCAATGCGGTCTCTTGGTAGGTACCTACTATAGAAAATGCGCTTGGGTTTGAATGTTATTCTAGGGGATTAGGTTTCTTTTTTAAGTATTGGAGTTGTTTCGTGAGGTTTCTGGGAATTTGAAAATCCGGTTGATTAATATTTTTTGAAATACGTATATAAAGTAAAAGGATATTTTCATCAAAAGCCAAAGGGATATTGAAATAACCTTTTTTGGCGATGGTTCAGAGCTGAATGTTGAATCTAAAATTTCAATTAAAACGAATGTGACTGTGGTTCGCATCACAAACGAGGCTAACCGAAAATACAGTTCGTTAAAAATAGCCAACTAAGTTGAGTTCCAACGAATGTAGTTTGGAAGCGCAATTCATTTAAGATTTGCCAAATCTGTGGTATCGGAAAGATGAGACTTTAAAATAGATGTGGCATCGAACTTGTACGACAAGTTCTTATTTTTTAAGGAACAGTTATTTTCATTTTTTCATTCATAGCTCCCTCACTTTAATTTTAAATATAAATCTCAAAGGCGGTAGCCACGCAATCCCTGGTTCGATAAAGAGCGATGCCAGTCACAACGCAAAAAAAGAACATTCCTACGCGGCACTTCCATAAGAGAGGAGAGCGGCTGTTGAGTTCCTACGAGCAAAAAAGAGGGAAATGACATCTGCTTCTTTGGAGCAGTTTTACCAAACCTTAAAGAGGAAAAAAAATACCGGACAAAGACCTACAGAAATGACCAAGAAAATATAGATGATTTGGTAGAGGAATTGCACCAACCCATTCCCAAGATTTGTCCGAAAGAAAGTGTGCCTGCTGAATGGAATGGAACCCCATTATCATTTGCCTCGTCCACAAGAAAGTAAGGTACATCTAAAAACGGACATCGCTTAAGAAATCAAAGAAAAACTTTGTGTTTCCGATCACTGTTTCCTTGGGCTAAGCAGACTTTATATAAGCCCTTGATAATCCCAATCCTGTTCTATGAATCTGAAGCATTTCTAAATCTAAAGACAACACCCCTGATCGCAGTTAATTTTTTCAGATGCTTGGGCTCGTTTGCGTTCACTTGTTCTGGGAGAGACGATTTAATGACTTACTTTTCGGGCGGTACCGCGATATTGAGCATGTCAAAATGAGTTGGTGAGGACTGGTAAATGTACAGCGTAAGCCACCAGAATTTTCGACTTTGAGGAACTCTAGAGGAACAAAGTAGTAGAGGAAGCCTCGCCTTAAGTTACTTGCAGAAGCGGAAGGGTATTCTAACCAATTTAAAGTGCGCAACTAGAGGTAAATAGTTAAATATCGCGCTAAAGGGAGAAGCTTATTCGTTATATCCCAGAGATTTCAGTACAAGCCAAGATACTAGAATGATGTCCTCAGATGCATTGTGCCTCGAACGGGCTTAAAAACACATTCAAGCTATCAACTCTAGGGCCAAAGCAAATGAGAAATGAGACAAAGACTCAATGACTACAACCTCAGACACCCGAAAACTGTAAGAAAAATAACCGCCGATAAGAGACGCTAAAAACGTTTTTATTTTAAAAATAATAGAAATCGTAAACTGTTAGCCGTTGACTTGTTGCTTTTCTAAAGGGTGTTTTTTTTAGAGGTTGGTTTTTCGAATAGAGATAAAACTGATTTTGTGGTCAAATCTGGCAATTTGGATGTCATTTATGTTCAGTTTGGTTTGCCATTTCATCATGAACAGGTTGACAAATGAACAACGCTTACAAATCGTGCAAATTTATTCCGAAAATAATGGTTCAGTTCGCGAAGTATACCGCAAGCTCATTTTGGATTGAATGGCAACGTCAACAATTGCATTTGGACTGAAGAGAATCCACATAAGACCCTTGAAACGCCATTACATCCACAAAAACTGACTGTTTGGTGTGGTGAAGTCATTGGGCCATACTTCTTTCGAAATGATGCTGGAGAGTCAGTCAGCGTTAATGGAGACCGGTATAGAGCCACGATAACTGACTATTTTGTTCCCGAATTGGATGCCATGAATGTGAATGAGATGTGGTTCCAACAAGACGGCGCTACATGCCACACAGCGCACGTCACAATCGATTTATTAAAGGAAACATTCGATGAGCACATAATTTCGCGGAATCGTGTGATTTGACACCATTGGATTATTTTCTTTGGGGATATGTGAAGTCGCTCGCCTACGCCAATAAACCAAAAACTCTAGGGGACTTGGAAGCCAACATTCGTGGAGTTATTGCCGACATACAGCCCCAAATGCTTGAAAAAGTGGTTGAAAATTGGACATCTAGACTTGTCTTTATTCGAACCAGCCGAGGCGACCATTCGACCATTAGAAATTAATGGCATAAAATTATCCTTCCAATAAAGCCAAATTGATGGACATTAAAGCGATTTTCTTGTGTCTTATTTCAATTCGAAGTTCTATACCTCTAAAAATACACCGTCTAGGAAAGTACTATATGGTACTATAACGCACTAACCACAGTGCCACTGCATCCGCATAAAAGTCACAAGATTAGTCACACTGATTCGCTCGTGAAATGTATCGTTAAATTCTAAATCACGTTCCGTTAATATTTACCAAATTTTTAAACCATTTTTAAACAGTTATATGTATTTTTTCGTAGAACGAATTATATATATGTTAACCTCTCGACCAAAAAGTAACATACAAAAGTGTACAACCATAAAATAAATACCTACACTTTTAGAAACCCTTAGTGCACACTCACTCTCCTCTCTCTCACATAATATAATAATATTCTGGCGACTTTTCAACCATATTTGACCATACATTTGCAAATTTACGAAGCGTGACACTGGAAATATTTCCACTCCCTTAAGGATGCCACCAGAATGCAAAACAAACACTTTTGACCCAGTATTTC
Source organism: Ferdinandea cuprea (assembly GCA_963576555.1). Taxonomy (NCBI): domain Eukaryota; kingdom Metazoa; phylum Arthropoda; class Insecta; order Diptera; family Syrphidae; genus Ferdinandea; species Ferdinandea cuprea. The sequence continues at coordinate 138,936,573 of OY754958.1, forward strand.
TTTTCTACCCTCAAAAAATAAACATAAAACATCGCAAAAATATAAATTCGCACACACACATGCTCCGCAGTATGGAGGCACAAGAATCGTACTTACCGTTGCACGTTTTGCAGTAGTGATGACATTTCTGACATCCAAATTCTGATTTATAAAAACCCTCCGGACACTCGGGATGACATTCACCACTGGCCAATTGCCAGCCGGGAGGACATTGTACACACTGGTCACGTCTAGGTCCGCTGCAGGTGTTGCAACTTAGATAGCATTTGGCACAGGTACCACGGTCACTGTAATATCTGAAAATCACAAAGTCAAAGTGAAAGTTAGTCTCAGTTCTCACAGAGAACACCGCTACGAGTTTGCATAATAATTAACGTTCATCGTCATTGTCGTTGTCGTCCTCCATCTCATTTACTTTATACAACATCATCATCAACTCAATAGTCATTATCAACGGGACACACATACATAAGTCAAAGGTCACCCTTGCACCCTTGTGCGTTTATGCATTTATGTCGGCTTTGATTGGAACTTATCACCTACACATCCGTTCGTGCTAACTCTCTTCGGGGTGGGTGACAACCTGATCCTGTTCCTTGAATTACGGTCCACTTACCCAGTGGCAATTTTGATGCAACAGACCTTATTGATACGAAGTAGTAGGTACCTACGTAACCAAACGGTATCTACCATACGTATAATCTTTATGGATGCTCCATCCGTATGAGGACGGACGAGAAGACCGACAACAATGACGAACGAAGGATTTTAATTACCCATCAGCACATGTAGTCCTGCATTCGCCACTTTGTAATTGCAGTCCTTTGGCGCACGCTGTACAGTTCATCCGGGAGACACACTGAGTACATGTATGTAGGCATTTGGCACACACGCCTGCCTCCATGTAGAAGCCCTCATCACAGGTGCTAACACATCGATTCGTCTGTAGTAGCAGGCTGGGCGGACAACTCAGGCAATTTTGTTCGGTTGGGCCATCGCAGGACTCGCACGTTGAGTGGCACGGATGACAGTGTCCATTATCGTAGTATTCAGCTGAAAAATAAGAATCATAATGAAACAAAAAAAATAAATCACAATCTGTATGTATGTAGAATTTCAAGCGGGTGGTTTGGGCAGGATAGATGTGGAAATGGAAAATGAACTGTGAACATTTACTGTAAAATCCTTGGAGGAGCCACAAGTGCTTGGTGAATCGGTCATTGGCCATCGGGCACCGTCCACCACTCGTCGGCACTCTCCCATTTTCGCGATATGTTAACACGTAAATCAAATATTTATTTAACTTTCATCGTCTCCGTGTAGGACTATCGCATATTATGCCGTTGATGTGCTCGAGAACAATCATTAATTTTAGCTAGCAAAAAAAGAACAAAAAAAGCCCAACAAACAGGAACGACTCAGCAAGGATACTCCTCATTCACATCCTTTCGATGATACAGGCCACTTTGAGTTATTTATGTTTCTACTTTCGACATGTGTTGACTTATCTGCCATCTGCCACTTAAAAAGTAAAAAATGTATCTGAATATGAGGTTATCAACAGGAAATTGAACTGAAGGATATTTGTGCGTGGTCGTCGTACTGTGAAGTGAAGACTGTGCAGTGTGCATGTAGGAGTCAGTCTGGACCATTTTTACTGTTGTTGGCAATTCTGATTGCAGTTGCAGATGCATGAAAAACTTGACAAATGGTGAGAAATTTGTATATAGAATATTAAAAGCCTTACAAGTTGGTAAAGGATTTGCAAGACTTTTCGAGCAGTTGTCCACATACATAATTCCGCATGTGAGGCTTTCGAACTCGAGTTTTAAATTGGGACACATCGTTTGGTTAATTTCCGAACCTTAAAAATCGCGAAGTATCTTCATATATTGAAGGTCTAACTGCGCATAAGAGTTGGAACTACTCGCTCTGGAAAACTTTGAATGGCATTAAAAAGCCAAGAATGTAAACGCCTTCTTTCAGAAAAGACATTGGCGAATGAGCCAAAGAAAAAGCCGATATATTTGCGGAGCACTTAGAAAATGCGTTTAAGCCCTTTGATGGCCAAGAGCTAATTGAGGATACAGCCTTAGCCTGGATACCTGACAATGTGAAAATTAAAAGTGTATCACTTCGCTGCCTGAGCTGTGTAATGAAATACAAAAATTGAAAACAAATAAGGCTCTTGGATAAGATTTGATTACGGGCAGGTTCTTAAAGAGTTGCCTAGGAAAGAACTAATTATGTTCGTCTATCTAATAAATTATGCATTTATGTTATTGTACGTTCCACGACAATGGAAAGTAGCTGAGGTCATAATTGCTCCAAAGCCGGGAAAACCTCCATGTGACAAAAAGTCGTATAGACCACTATCGCTATCATTTCCAATTATGTCAAAAGTATTTGAAAAAAATTTATTGAAGCGATTACATCCGACCACCAATTCGGGTTCAAAATTAAAAAAATTAGTATTTCCAATGCAGTTATATGAGCTACTAAGTTCTTATCTAGCGGACAGACTCTTTCGTATTAAGCAAAGAAATCGAGGCTGGAATTCCCCAAGGAAGCGTTCTGGGTCCGATTCTTTTTTTAATTTTTATATACTCGAGATATTCCGCAAGAAGATTGCAGAACTGTAGCTACGTTTGCGGATTATAAAGCTATATTGGCCGTAAGTAATACGGTAGAATCCGCAAAGAATAAGCTTCAAAGAGATATCAACAGCGTTTTGGAGTGGACAAAAACTTAGCGTATTGTCCTTAATGAAACAAACTCTACGCACGATAATTTTACTTACAGAAATATAAATACATTACCCATATTTATAGACTCCGAACAAATTTCGTACTCAAATGAAGCTAAATATTTGGGAATGACATTATATGCGAAACTTAAATAGAAATCGGCAATCGGACGTAAAGAAAAAACAGGAAGAGCTCATTATTAAGCTTGGTCGATTTGCCAAACTCAGCATGCAAAACAAACAGCTGTTATACACGCAAGTTGTAAGACCGGTATGGACGTATGGTATACAACTTTGTGGTTGTACTCCAAACAAGTAACATACAAATTTTACAAACTTTTCATATATATATCCGAAATAGTGATATCCACCGAGACTAAGGTATGGCTACCGTCGAAGACGAGATAAAAACATTTGGCCGTAAGCAACAGACTCGGCTTCATGGTCATTGAAATAAAGCTGTGCTACAAATTCTAAATGTAAGGAATCTGGTACGCCGACTACAACGTATAAGACCATTTGAACTAGGCCTTTAAATTTAAGCTAAAAAAAAGTTTAAAATTTTTTTATAATGTCCACTGCCACGCCCACAATTTTAGAAAAACCGTTTTAAAGCTTATGTTGAAGAGATAGAGGGTAAGAACCCTAACAAAATATGTAAATTTGTAGCTCCTTTAAAAGTTAGCCGTATAAAGTGTTTGAGTCCCTATCTTTTGTGGGAGTTTTTACTACGCAAGAAATAGTGTGGTGGAAAGAAGAAGGAAGTAGTGGTAGGTTAAAAGAAAGCGGCATTCAGATATGGTTGCAAGGTTTCATTGAACTGGAATACATCGCTTGCCAGGAAGAGGAGCGGAAAATTTCGAGTATAGTATATGGAGCGAAAGATATCATCTTTCTTGGCACAGAATAATGTCAGGAACGCGGAGCTTTAACAATTATTCTATTAAGCTGATGCCATTTTTGTCGTTTTATGACAGCAAATTGGGACATATAATAAGGCTATCTGATGAACAATGTGTTGAGAAGGTCTGGAACAGGATAACACCTTTTTATTTTTATTTTAAAACAGACACGCAAATAGAGCTGCTCGTCTGTTTACAAAGTGTTCTGTTGACTGAGTTTCAACATCTAATGTGTACCGAATACTAAAGGATGATTTTTTAGCTGGTTTGGTTTTGGCAACACTGGTTTTGACAGCTGACGTGTGTTTAGTACCTTGTGTCACTGTCAAACAGCTTCAGTTTGGTTTGCAATTTAACCATGGATCGTCTTACAAATGAACAACGCTTGCAAATTATTGAATTTTACTATCAAAATTCGTGCTCGGTTCGAAATGTTCATCGCGCCCTGCTTCCATTTTATGATCGGCATTCTCGACCTTCTGAGAAGTCTATTCGGAAGATTGTGACCAAATTTCGCACCAAATTTACTTTGTTGGACATTAAACCACCAACACGTTTACGTACTGTGCGTATTGAAGAAAATATTGCGGCCGTATCAGCTAGTGTGACAGAAGACCGCGAAATGTCGATTCGGCGCCGTTTCCAGCAGTTAGGCCTTTGTTACAGCACTACGTGGAAAATTTTGCGGAAGGATTTGGGCGTAAAGCCTTTTAAGATACAGCTGGTGCAAGAACTAAAGCCAGCCGACCTACCACAACGCCGAATTTTTGGTGAATGGGCTCTTGGAAAGCTGGCCGAGGATCTGCTTTTTTATCGAAAAATTGTGTTCAGCGATGAGGCTCATTTTTGGTTGAATGGGTACATAAATAAGCAAAATTGCCGCATTTGGAGTGAAGATCAGCCAGAAGCATTGCAACAGCTACCAATGCATCCCGAAAAAGCCACTGTTTGGTGCGGTTTATGGGCCGGCGGCATTATTGGGCCATATTTCTTCAAAGATGATGCGAATCGCAGCGTTACTGTCAATGGTGAACGCTACCGAGCGATGATAACAAACTTTTTTTTGCCCGAAATGGAAGTTCTTGACTTGCATGATATGTGGTTTCAACAAGACGGTGCCACATGCCACACAGCACGCGAAACAATGGCGCAATTGCGAGGCGAGTTTGGTGAATAGTTAATTTCACGTTTCGGGCCGGTCAATTGGCCGCCTAGATCGTGCGATTTGACACCATTAGATTATTTTTTGTGGGGGTATGCCAAGGCTAATGTGTATAGGGACAAGCCCGCTTCGATTGACGCACTGGAAGCCAACATCCATGCATTCATTCGTGAGATACCGGCCGATATGTGTGAAAGAGTATGCCAAAATTGGACTCAGCGGATGGGCTACCTGAGACGCAGCCGCGGTCAACATTTGCATGAAATTATCTTTAAACATTAAATTGCAAGGTTCAAACTATCGATTCAAATAAATATTTCATTCATTTTTTCGAATTTTTTGTGTTTTTTTTTTAAAAAAAGTTCTAAACCTCTTAAAAAATCACCCTTTAGTTTACTCATTAAAACGTTTGAAGAAATCCAAGAAATAGAAGAACTGATTAGACTGTGAAGAATTTACTTACAACAACCTTCATCGGGTTCAACGTCGGCAGTGGCAACCGTTTTCAACCTGATACATAATATGTAGGTCCTTAAAGATTAAGCGCCTATATGAAAGGGCTAAGGCTAAGAACCCATTTTTATAGTCAAGAAATAGATAAAGAAAATCGACGAACATAACCCGATGACTCCAGCATCCCGAGTTTGGCAATCACTCACTTTGGTTAGTGGACTCGTGCCGCAACAGATACAAGAGAGCACATTACGGACATTTTAGCTTTTGCTAAGAATATTAACATGAAAGCTGTCGTAGCAGAACCCATCCCAGTTTTCAGCCATTTTCATTAGCACTTTGGGGAAACTTTTTCACCCGAAAAGTTGACAGATTCAATCGGTACCCCCAATCATTTTGCATCCTGTCGCTTGACCTTTTCATTAGATAGTCGACCATCCAATTCATCGCCTGTCGTGTTAAACATATCACCACTGAAAGTCACTACTTTATTAACCGCTTGTACTACGGAGCAGCCTTGACACTTAAAGAGTGAGCAATAAATCCTTGTAACGTTGTTTGCGGTAGGTATCTGGAAGGCGGTGTAATTAACGTTCGTCGTTGTGCCATTTTCTCTCGGTCACACTATCTGTAGACGACTTCTACCCCTAAGCCTTAGCCCGAGTGCGATGACATTAATGGAAAAGTGGATTCCCTCCCATTTACACGTTTCGTAGCATATTTCATGCAATTTTCCGCAGACGGTGGCTGAAGTGATAGCACTAACTTGTGTGTATTTGGTAGCCGTTGGCTTCAATGTTTGAGGATTCTGTGAAAAGGAGCAAGGGGGGCGACAAAAGGCAGTCACTACGCTCATAAAAGTACGAGTAGTTGTCGTAGATACGCAATATTTCAAGTCCACATTCTCTCGTTATGACGTGCCATCTATATCCTGCGGAGAAAATTACCGTGAACCGTTGCACGGATAACCTTCTACAACAGCACTATCCGGTCTTGTTTTATACATTAGCCACGCACACACAGAGCCAGCGAATTACCAAGAAGATGTCCATTTTCCAGATACACCGACTGGCAATGGTCACCAAGAACGCACAGCCATTATCGCAGCGACCCTCATTCCTCAAATCCTGGTCGTCGAAGTCACCCTCCTATTTCTAACAACTAACTGACACACATGATGGTGATAGTACAGACGATGGTTACGACGACGACGACGACGACGACGACGACGACAATGATGTTGATGGTGATGGTAGTTTTTAGAAAAGCCAGGAATCTCGGACGAAAGTTATGCCTGACCATAAAATGATTCTCTACGAATTCTCTCTCTCGGCCTGGTCTTTGTAGTGGTTTTAGATACTCTTTGGAGCTATGGTAGCTGAGCCGTATACACCACTGACAAATATGCGATTGTGTGGGCGATGTAATGGACGTTAGTGCTGTACCGTATCCGAGATAGCCTTTTCCTCTAATGGACGAGACAAGTGACCATTGTTCGTGATTTATATTTTTTTGTTTTTATTTTATTTTTCGTCCTTTTTCTATCCCAACGAATAGACCAGTGTGTGTAGAGTAGCTCTGAATGTGACTTTCAATGTGGCATTGGTTTTTATTTTTGCATTTTTGCGCCTTCACAAGGGTTAATATCTTTGGCAAGTGGTCGGTAGGGTTCATTGTGACCCATTTAAAAATTTATTAACATAATTCTAGTGACGATTAGTGACCATTACAGGGATAAGTTGAACTTAAACATCAACCAAGTCCCTTAAGGATTCATTTTCACCAGCATACAGTAGGTAGTGTTAATGTTAAGTGTTTGCGACGGACGCAGTATGCTGGGATTGCGTAAGATATGCGTTTGTGTGAGATTGTGGGATTTTAAGTGATTGCGGTGATTATGGGGGTGATATACTCATGGTTATGTGTAAGTCAGGTCTCAGGGCTCACTGTAATGTGTGTATGGTTAAGATTTTGTTGTCGCTGTTGGTTTAAAGTGCGGACATGTTTTCTAATGGATCCAGGGAAATTCTTTGTGATAGTGGTTAAATATACTTTTGTGTGTGTTTCCAAAATTTGTGTAAATAAATTTGTATGCGCTATATTGTAAATGCGGAGGAAAACATCCCGTCCTCTAAAGAAGGACGAGAAAGCAAAATGCATCAACTGTCATGGAGATCATCCAGCAAAAAAAAACCGTTAAAGTTAAAAGTATTGATGATGTCAATATCAACTTGTCTAAGTCGGCTATCTCCTCTGAGTATTTCACGTTTAAGGATTTAAATTCGCTTCATTTGTTAACGTTATCAGATCTTTGGGAACAATGCCGATTAATTGCTGACCCAAATTTATGACTATATTATTTTCATTCAATTTTATCTTCGTTGTTCGATCAATGTGTACCCATCAAAACTGAACGTATACGAAATAAGATCTGTCCCTGGTTTACGCTTGATGTGGTTACTGCTATCAAAAAGCGTAACAAGCCATATAGTAAATGGAAGCACTGACCCACTAATGCTAACTGGAATGCCTATAAGATGGCGCGAAATCTCGCAAGCGCTATCGTTCGCACATCGAAAAAAGAATGACTATACTTCAAAACTAAATATTTCCGTACCTACGAAAACGCTCTGGAGCAACCTACGCAAAATCGGTGTTTCAGATAAAAACAGACGAATTAAATAATTTTTTCCTTGGGCGTGATCCTTGTGCAAGTTCACTTGATTTCAATCAATTAGAAACTCCGCGCAACTTACTGAGAGACTGGAAGATTTTGATGTGGTCACGGAAAATGAAGTTGTAGAATGTATAGGCGCTATTAAGTTTAACTCCATAAGATAAGACGATGTGGTCAAACTCATCTTACCAGGAATAGTAACTGGAATTATAAACTTGGGCATTATAACCACAACTTTTCCGGGTTTCTGGAAAATTACAAGAGTCCTACCACCAATGGCTAAAAAATCTAACCCAACCTCTCCTGCAGATTTCAGACCGATAAGCATCCTACCGTGTTTGTCTAACTGGAGATGTTGGGTTTGGTAAAAAAAAAACGGTTCCTTTGAGAAAACCTGTGATCAACTTAACCTCACCTTATAAATAACCAAATTCGTACATCAGCGTATCAAAAAGGAGAAAGAAAACAGGGTATGACTTCGTCCTATGGAAGGAACTATTTCATATTTCTCGGGCGTCAAAATTTATCACTTCGTGGATACGGAGATAATGGAGCAATACTACAAAACACTCATATTTCCAAAACAATCTAAAGTGTGATTGTGAACGAAGGCAATTTCATAGAACTTTTAAGGCGGGAAAGACCATATTAGTCAATTATTTATATTGCGATACGTTGATGATGGTCATATGCGTGAGGATTTTTTCACTTTCGTGGATGCGTTTGATGAACCAGTTTATGCTAAGACAAGTAAGAGCCCGATGCAGAAGATTGGAAAGAAACCTACTTTCTGCCGAAGAGAAGTTAGATAGAACTTCTACACCTAAGGAGTTGCCCTTAACTGGCAAGGCTATTGGCCAAATTATATTGTCCCAGCTAAAAAGAGGCTGAAAATTCGACTTAACCGTTGTGTGAGAATAGGAACAGACGTATGTGCCTCTATATGTTTTCCGAAGTTCGATGTGCTGCCGAGAAGATTCAGAAGGAAGCCAAAAACGTTGTAAAGACATGCTGCTACAGCCACAAGAAGAGGAATGTAATTGCTTTCTTAAAATCTCAACCAAAGTGAAAAGCTGTCTTTATAAGCACCTTGGGGGTGGGTAGAGAAACATAAGGGTGTACTCCAAATTCTGTACAACTCATCAAGATTGTGGGAACTGTAGAAACGCTTCTTGGATTATTAACTTGTTATAACTTGCAAGTGCAAGAAATTTAGCCGATGATCTGGATGTTAAGCTTGGATGTATTTCAGCTAACACTTTTTATTTCAGAAAATATTGCAAGATATTTTCCTGAAGAGTATGATTCAATTGTGAAGTCCCTTATCGACCGTTTCGTACTTCTCTTCGAACCTGCTTCTTTTCTGCTTAAAGACGAACAGATGCTGTGTCGAGAAAAATGGTTGAAAGAAAGGTTCCCGTAACTGCTCGGTATGTATTAGATAAATGCATCCTAATTGCAGTTTTATACTCATCCTTGAAACGTTTCCTGTGACAAATTCATCGTCGGAGATGTCGTCTTTCCCTTCGTTGCGGCGCCACCAAACGTATTTAAGGTCAACCGCCTACGTGCTCTTATACACATTCACAGACAAAGGCAAATTGGCGTTGAAAAAATTATTGCTAGATTTTCAAAAATCGGCCACCAGAAAAGATTGGTTGATCCGCGCCTGTTCCTCATTTCCATACACATATGTATGTAGAGTAGCTTACGTTAGCTATGTACCATCATAACCATTGACGAAATGGTGGATCAATATAGTTTATGCATCCATTTTAATTCTGTTTAAAACTAGTACCAATTTGGTGTCAATAACTTACTTAGCTAAGTCAAATCTGGGACTATGCTAAGTGCATATTGCAGTGAGGTAGCGGTAGGCAAAGGCTTTGCCATGCTAATTTTTGTCAAATTATAACTTGTGTACCTTTGCTAGGGCTCATGTTCGTGCACTGAAGTTTCAAATAAGTATTACATTATTAATGTCTCCACGAAAGAATTTGCCTTCATGCTTTGGCTATTTAAATATGAGGATGAGGTTAAGTACCTGTCAATCGTATATAATTTGTATGCAAAAATGTCCCTTAATTGTTTATAAGTGCAGCTGACGCCCATTAGACTTTTTTGAAGACCCCATAAGGATTCCTCTGTTTGCCTTAACTTTTTAGTTTAATGTTAGTGCTGATATTCTATTAAGCACTCAAATTCATAAAATAAAAAATTTCGATAAGTGGTTCAAATTTCAGCTTCCTAGCTTCAATTTAAAGGCTTAAAAGTTGCGTACGGACGTACGGACGGACATTGCCAAATAATCTTAGGTTTTGAGGGTCTACGACGAATATTAAAGGGCGTTATAAACTATGTGTCAAAATTAATATACCCTTACGATAAGGTAACGTCATAACTTCTCTTCTGAGCTTATAGATTCACGAAACACTTTTAAAATTTCTTGGATTATTAAATTAGATCTACAAAATTATTTTAAATAGTTCTTGTAGCTAAATCTAATATGTAGTTATTTCTGAAGATAGATTATTTTGAGAAGTTTTACCTCAAAATAGTTGTTATACATTTTAACTTGAGTTGGGGTGATGATAGAACCTGCTACTGTACCACATTTTTCGCGTCTAGCTCGTCGGCCACCTCATTGCTGGTTACGTCCCTATATCCAGCAACCCAGCAAAGACAAAGACATATCCCAAGAGCCTTAAGATCTATGCGACGGCGGTGATTTAATTTCAGTAGCATTAACTGCCTTAATAGCCGCTTGACTATCAATGAAAGTGGTGATATCAGTCCGTGGTATTGCCAACATTGATACAGCACGGGCCAGAACCTCAGCCTGGAAAACACTGCTTTGATCAGGGAGTCTAATGGAGTTGTGTATGTTAAGTTCCTCTGAAAATAGACCCGGCACCTGTTCCACAATCCATCTCTAATATGGATATAGATTTTATTTTCGTGGGTTCATTCATTTTCCATTCGTCCCTGCTCGCAAAGGAGCAGGAGAATGTTCTGTCACAGTCAGTGTAGGGAATTATGTAGTCGGAGGAGCTAACATACAGTTTCAGAATCTGTGCGTGCCCTACGAGACCTGGATTTCATTGGCTGACTATTTGGCTAATCCTTAAGGTGCACTTGATTTGTGAGCTGATTCGTGCAAGTATAGATCCAAGGGTAGTAAATCTAGAATCACTTCCAAACCAGCGGGTGGTGTTGTTTTCATTGCACCATTGTGCAAAACTGTAACTGATCGAATTCCAAAGTTTCAGCACGATATTTCTACCAAATTGTTATTTTGCTTTTGAAAAATACTCTACTATGTATAGATAGATGATAATGCGACAGATTTATTTTATTCTTTTAACTAACAGAAATATCTCCTTTGTCGTTTTCGATTGGGAGTCCGGAAAAGCTCTCCGATCCGGGATGGCAATCGAATAAGCAAACACATAAGATTTAAATGCGAAGTGAATTTGTCGTTGTATGTGTGTGTCTGCATTTCCTATTGCCTCACTGGCAAACTGATGAGGGTGATGGGAATGGAAGAAACACTTTCAGAAGAGGTTGAGGTTGGTTTTTCGAATAGATATAAAACTGACATTTTGTGGTCAAATCTGGCAACTCTAATGTCATTTATGTTCAGTTTGGTTTGCCATTTCATCATGAACAGGTTGACATATGAAAAACGCTTGCAAATCGTGCAAATTTATTTCGAAAATAATGGTTCAGTTCGCGAAGTTTTTATTTGGGTTGAATGGCTACGACAACAAGCAAAATTGCCGCATTTGGAGTGAAGGAATCCACATGAGACCCTTGAAACGCTATTAAATCCACAAAAACTGACTGTTTGGTGTGCTCTATGGGCTGGTGGAGTCATTGGGCCATACTTCTTCCGAAAAGGAGACCGCTATAGAGCCATGATAACCGACTATTTTGTTCCCGTATTGGATGGCACCAATGTGGATCATATGTGGTTCCAACAAGACGGCGCTACATGCTACACAGCGCACGTCACAACCGATTTATTGAAGGAAACATTCGATGAGCGCATAATTTCGCGGAATGGACATGTGAATTGGCCACCAAAATCGTGTGATCTGACACCATTGGATTATTTTCTTTGGCGATATGTGAAGCCTACGCCAACAACCCAGAAACGTTATGGGACTTGGAAGCCAAAGTTCGTGGCGTTATTGTCGACATACAGCCCCAAATGCTTTAAAAATTTGGTTGAAAATTGGACCTCTAGACTTGTCTTTATTCGAACCAGCCGTGGCGGCCACATGCCTAAAATTATCTTTAAACATTAATGGCATAAAATTATCCTTCCAATAAAGCCAAATTGATGGACATTAAAACGATTTTCTTGTGTTTTATTTCAATTCGAAGTTCTATACCTCTACAAAAAAAAACACCCTGTACTTCCTGATTTCCAATCGAAAACGACATTAGTTCCTTGAGTGCAAATATGTACCTAGGTTCTTCAGAAAATTGAAAACAATACTAACTCCTTTTAAGCCCCAATCCGTAGAAATATCCCTAGGTACCTCACCAATTTAACCATTTAATTTTTTTTTTAATCTGAAATGAAATTTCGAAAAATGTTAGTTAAATTGCTTTTAACCCATATTGCCTGCATCATTAGATGACTTCAATTGCAATTTGCAGTTCTATCTAAATTCCGATCAAATCCGAAGAAAAGCGCATGTCATTGTCACAAATTAGACATTCCATGCACGGCTAAGCTGCAACAAAAAAAAACCTTTCTTTCCTTGCTTCCGTCGTCGGTCGGCGAAAGTACATACACAAACATAGCAGTGGAACGACCATCGTTGTCGTCGTTGTCGTTGTTTTCGAATGATGATCAACTCAGCACAATGTGTGCATGGAAATTCCATTTACCAAAGGACAACACACAGTAGCATTACCATATAGCCATTGTAATCATGCAAAACTTAAAACAGAGAGAGAGGACAAACAAAAAAAATAAATACCATCGACTGAAAATGACACAAAAAAAAAGAAAAAAGAAAAAAAACGAAACAAAGAAAGAAACCATCTAAAAGAGAAGAAGAGAATATAAAACATGAAATCCACTTACATTCATCGCAATTTTCACTTCCGTTTACGATGCATTTTGCCTTTTTATTCTTCATCCAGTTGTCCTTGCAGCTCAGGCAAAATCCATTACTGCTACATGTTGCACAGCCCGTAGGACAGGCCACACATTCTTGCCGCTTTTTATCCGAGTAGTAACCGTCCGGGCAGCTATTTAAGCATTTGCCATCCAATGCGAACCGCCCCGAACGACATGTTATACACTGGGACTCCGATGAGCCATTGCATGTGGCACAAGACAAATGGCAGGATGCACAACTGTAAAAAAAAAACAAAACGGAAACAACAGTTGAACAAAAATGCAATCATTACAATGGATAACAACAAAAACAAAAGCAAAATACATTATTAAAATTAAAACAAGTCGGAGAATTCGGTCACTCTCCGTCGCTATCCTCTTCGTGCAAATACTGAAAGTACGAATTGCTAAATGCCAACAGCTACAAATTTAAGAATGACACTTTTTTTAAGATTCACCCAACTTATTTGGATTTTATTTTACATATTCGCAATAACACATTTTTCGAAGAAACTTTTATATTTATTTTTTTGTTTTATTTTAATATTCAATATTCATTTCCCGTGACCTGAGTGAGCTTTAAAAAGTATGAAAAGCTTCACAAAACATAGAAATGGTTGCCATGTTGCATTGTCGTAACCATTACGAGAGCCACTTCATGATGTTTTCTTTCTTTTGGTTTTTTTTTTGTTTGTCCTTCGTAAAATGCAGCGGAAAGTAGAATGAGAACAGAACGATGAAACTGTTCACCCTCCATTACCGAAACTAACTAACGTACGCTAGGTACCTAAATGAAAAGAAAATTGCTCTTTGCCTGGATGAATTCTTCTGCAAAAAACTAACAGTATGTTAAGAAAGTAAAGATCAAACACAAGGAAAGGCTACAGTCCGCTTGGGGTGAACAGTTTGATACCCTATCCATATCCCTTCTTTCTGCCGCTGCTAAGAAATAAGCCTTAAGAACATGGTTTCAATTTATAAAAAAAAATATTTTTTGAAAAAACGCCCCCAAAAAGTGGGCGCGACCAAAAACTTTGCGTGGGCGATACATTGAAAAAAATATTACCTAAATATCCTGTGAAACATTTTTTTCAGTTTGTATAAAAAATTTCGAGAAAAACAGCATTTTAGTGAAAAACGCCCACAAAAAATTGGCGTGGCAAAAAACATTTTTTGACAAACTTACCAAGGAAGGCACTACCTACATATGTTGTACAGGTAGTAAAACTCGTATCCCTCCAACTTTAGCTTTGAAACGGTGTTTTGGGCGTTGTGGGGTTGTCAGTGGGCGTATTACAATTTTTTTTTTACTTAACCATTTTGGAACTCTGAGGAACATTTTTTTTTGTACGGAGGGTAGGTGCAAAATCTTCCATGTTACCAACTCTTCAAAGGCCCGGCCCAGATATTTTTTTTAGCCAAGAAAAGTGTTTGTGTCAACGTATACAAAAAATATGTAAATAAAAGAGTCCCATTTTACAAAAAGATATTAATTGTACAAAAATATTATTGTTAACTGCTTCGTGGAACTTGTAGAATGTGTTAAAAACCAAATTGTCACACATCAACTAGATTTTGAAATTTAAAAAATGTATGGGAAACCTTCTGATTTTGATGATGACTGCAGGAGTTTTCGCGAAACCTTAGATAGCAGTGCGATGTCAATAAGATATAAGTTTGTTGCCTAAGACGTCAAAAAAACTCCCTAATTTTATAAGTATTTCAGAATGCGCTCAATTACACTATTAGGCGCATTTTGTGTGTCACTTATATAATTCTATATCCTCATATAATTCGCGTGATCATCGTTGAAGGAATGGGTAGGCTGACTCTTGGGTGACTTACAGTCGACTTGTAACACAGTTGAAAATCTATTAACCGCTTGTCAACTGATTTGTGGATCTTGAAGAATGTGTTAAAAGGTGTGTTTGCTTCGACAACCTCACCATTGGAACCAGATTCTGAGGAGGTTTTATCGAAGCCTCATACCATCTAAAAAAAGTATTGGACAACTCCTGATTTCGATGGAGGTTTCAGGAGTTTTTGCGAAACCTCAGATTTTAATGCGGTGTGAAAAAAATTATTAGCTTAGGTTAGGTAGGACCTAGTCCGCCATTTGCCAAATTGTTCTTTGTACCTTTAGTGGTGCCAAACTATTTATCAGTGTAAACGAGTGTTAACAAATTTTCTGTCGCTGTAAACGTTTTTTTTTTAGCTTTAAAGAAATTATAAACATTTAAAACCTGGCGGCCCGGATATATTTCGGCTAGGCCCACAGCCCGGAGATTAGAGAAAATTCCTGGACTCTCCGGGCTCCCCTGTTTGTAACCCTACGTGAGACACTATGAGGGTAAGATTCTTGCTCACTAAAAAGCCCGTCTCATCAAAAATATTCTTCATACTACAACTAGGCTAATGTCTATCAAGCAGTTTTAACTTAAATTATTTACTAACGTTTGGCAGGAAACATCCCAACGGTAGCACCTGATTATACCGACACTAATATGCGGCAACATCTTATTCCGCTAATTCGAAAGGTTTTATCCTTTGTAGGCGGCCAAAGACAAGATTTCTCTGATCTAAAATTTGTAATACAGCCTAATTGCAATAATCAAGAATGTGAGTGCGTTGTTTACACACGAAATTTTGTATTTCGTCGTCCGCGGTAATAATATTTAGATCTGTATGGATATCGGAGTTTCTGATATACCACGGAGTATTAACGATTTTTCGTAGAACTTTATTTTGGAAAGTTTGTAAAATTTTAACATTACTTGGTTTGGTACAACCCCAAAGTTGTATACCAAACTTCCAAACAGGTTTTGGCACCTGCTTGTATAAAAGCAGATTGTTTTTCATGCTCAGTTTAGAGATTTGTCCGATCAGTCAATGCATTTGGTTCAATCTAATACAGAGCTTCTCGAGTTTATTCTTTTAATTTTGCATCTAACGTCATTCAAGCGGTAGTTGAGAACAATACGCCAAGTTTTTGTCCACACGCATATTTTGTCGATAGCTCGTTGAAGCTTATATGTCGCGGACTGAATCGAATCGAATCGAATCTAGCTACGATAGTATCATCTTCTTGCTGTGTATCACGAATGTATAAAAGAAACAAAATCGGGCTAAGAACGCTTCCTTGTGGAACTCCCGCCGCGATTTCTTTGAATTTGGAATACTCGTTCCAGAGTTGACCACGAAATAGGCTGTTCACTAAATTAGAGCAAAAAATTTGATTTGGGAGAGCATTTTTAAGTTTACGACCGACGTCAAGAAAAACACAGATCAAATTTTTTCCTCTTCTAGTGCTTTTTCAATTTCTTTGGTTATTTTATATACCTGCGGTCAATGGTAGAGTGCTTCTTTATAAGTTCGGATTGGTGATCCGGTATTAATCGGCGTTCTTCAAAAATCGGACGCAATATAATCTTTTCGAATATCTTCGACGTTATTGGTGGAAGCGATATTGGTATATGGAATATGGGGTTAAAATTTCAGCTTCGTAGCTTAAATGTAAGGCCCTAAAAATTGCGGAGGGACGGACAGACATTGCTAAAACGTCTTAGGTTTTGGCCCTGATCTTAAATATATATACTTTTTGGGGTCTACGAAGAATCTTAAGGGGTTTTGCAAGCTATGTGTCAAAGTTGATATACCTTTAGGATTGGGTATAAAAAAACATAGGTATATGAGGGCCAGGTAGGTCCACTTGCACATAAGACATTAATGACTAGAAATAAAATTTGAAATTTACCAATGTAAAAAGTGAAAGCAATTTAGGCAGAGTGCTTTGCACGAATAAGTTACAGATATCTGAAGAATGGCGCAGGTTCTGAACGAACATTTTTAAAAACCTTTCGGAAAATAGGACTTTGTGTGCTCGTTAGCAAACGTTACTAGTAACTTGTAGAATTTAAGCCTAAAACGGGCCATACACGACCTGAAATGTAGCTTCTCCCACCATTTTGTGTGCAAATATGTATAGTTTTTGACACAAATAGAAGTGACCCTACAGATTAATGCCGATTCCAAAAGGCAATTCATTTTTGAGAAGCTTCTCATGACAGTTCTTACTCTGGCATATATGTTAAACTTTCAGATGTTACCGCTCCAACGCACTTAACCACTGCATTCATGTAAAAATTGGCATTCTGAAATTGAAAGTCGAAGACTTCTTGTTCCATGCTACACAAATTGTTGCAAGAAGTTGTCGAATTGTACTTGCCCTACAAGCACGTATATGTTGCTAGCTTTTCCAAGCCACGAAACTGAATATGACTTTTTGTATCAAATTGCTGGCATAGTCTATCCATGTGCACTTGACATAGTACTCTACAAACAAGAAGCTTTTTTATATGGTCTTGCGCAAATATTGAACTCAAACCGAATGTGAGGGATGATATTATGACTATAGAGAAGTCCAAAATAGTGGGTCCGCCAATGCCGTCCGTCGGTCTGTCTGTCTGTCTGTCTGTCCGGGCACCGAATGGCGAAACGGTTCGACGGATTTGCTTCAAAGTTCGTATATAAGGTTCTTGGGGTTACATCTCGGGGCATCTTTTTATTTTTTGCTTCATCTTTTGAAATAACGGTAACTGTAATTTTTTGTGAAAATCACTTATCACTATTTTTCTAGAAAATGGTTTCAAGGATTTTGGTCGTTTAGATACTTGGGATGGGGCCAAAAATACCGCAAAAACTGAGTATTTGGAGAAAAAATCCAATATCTCAAAAAAACTAATAAAGGGAATTCCGAACAATTTTACTACTTTTTCATATAATATATAACGATTTTCTTAAACTTAAATTAAATCTGTTTTCTCAAAAAAGGCTCTAACGATTTTGATTAATTTTTGTATTTTGAACAATTCAAAATCGTAGTCTTTGAAGCACAATGACTTTGACAAAAATCTTGGCTTGACAAAAGGAACTTCTCTTTCCCAACATACTATTGAACTCGCGCCCTAAAAAAAGTTATTTTGCAAGAAAAAAAATAAACAAAGTTTATTTCCTTTTTTCATGTCATTTCGTCTGATTGGTGACGCTCAAGAGTGCAGCACTTTTGTTAGGCACTCCATAGATATTGTAGGTTGTGTACACACCTAGTTACCGCACTAAAAAGCCCGTCTCATCAAAAATATTCTTCATACTACAACTAGGCTAATGTCTATCAAGCAGTTTTAACTTAAATTATTTACTAACGTTTGGCAGGAAACATCCCAACGGTAGCACCTGATTATACCGACACTAATATGCGGCAACATCTTATTGCGCTAATTCGAAAGGTTTTATCCTTTGTAGGCGGCCAAAGACAAGATTTCTCTGATCTAAAATTTGTAATACAGCCTAATTGCAATAATCAAGAATGTGAGTGCGTTGTTTACACACGAAATTTTGTATTTCGTCGTCCGCGGTAATAATATTTAGATCTGTATGGATATCGGAGTTTCTGATATACCACGGAGTATTAACGATTTTTCGTAGAACTTTATTTTGGAAAGTTTGTAAAATTTTAACATTACTTGGTTTGGTACAACCCCAAAGTTGTATACCAAACTTCCAAACAGGTTTTGGCACCTGCTTGTATAAAAGCAGATTGTTTTTCATGCTCAGTTTAGAGATTTGTCCGATCAGTCAATGCATTTGGTTCAATCTAATACAGAGCTTCTCGAGTTTATTCTTTTAATTTTGCATCTAACGTCATTCAAGCGGTAGTTGAGAACAATACGCCAAGTTTTTGTCCACACGCATATTTTGTCGATAGCTCGTTGAAGCTTATATGTCGCGGACTGAATCGAATCGAATCGAATCTAGCTACGATAGTATCATCTTCTTGCTGTGTATCACGAATGTATAAAAGAAACAAAATCGGGCTAAGAACGCTTCCTTGTGGAACTCCCGCCGCGATTTCTTTGAATTTGGAATACTCGTTCCAGAGTTGACCACGAAATAGGCTGTTCACTAAATTAGAGCAAAAAATTTGATTTGGGAGAGCATTTTTAAGTTTACGACCGACGTCAAGAAAAACACAGATCAAATTTTTTCCTCTTCTAGTGCTTTTTCAATTTCTTTGGTTATTTTATATACCTGCGGTCAATGGTAGAGTGCTTCTTTATAAGTTCGGATTGGTGATCCGGTATTAATCGGCGTTCTTCAAAAATCGGACGCAATATAATCTTTTCGAATATCTTCGACGTTATTGGTGGAAGCGATATTGGTATATGGAATATGGGGTTAAAATTTCAGCTTCGTAGCTTAAATGTAAGGCCCTAAAAATTGCGGAGGGACGGACAGACATTGCTAAAACGTCTTAGGTTTTGGCCCTGATCTTAAATATATATACTTTTTGGGGTCTACGAAGAATCTTAAGGGGTTTTGCAAGCTATGTGTCAAAGTTGATATACCTTTAGGATTGGGTATAAAAAAACATAGGTATATGAGGGCCAGGTAGGTCCACTTGCACATAAGACATTAATGACTAGAAATAAAATTTGAAATTTACCAATGTAAAAAGTGAAAGCAATTTAGGCAGAGTGCTTTGCACGAATAAGTTACAGATATCTGAAGAATGGCGCAGGTTCTGAACGAACATTTTTAAAAACCTTTCGGAAAATAGGACTTTGTGTGCTCGTTAGCAAACGTTACTAGTAACTTGTAGAATTTAAGCCTAAAACGGGCCATACACGACCTGAAATGTAGCTTCTCCCACCATTTTGTGTGCAAATATGTATAGTTTTTGACACAAATAGAAGTGACCCTACAGATTAATGCCGATTCCAAAAGGCAATTCATTTTTGAGAAGCTTCTCATGACAGTTCTTACTCTGGCATATATGTTAAACTTTCAGATGTTACCGCTCCAACGCACTTAACCACTGCATTCATGTAAAAATTGGCATTCTGAAATTGAAAGTCGAAGACTTCTTGTTCCATGCTACACAAATTGTTGCAAGAAGTTGTCGAATTGTACTTGCCCTACAAGCACGTATATGTTGCTAGCTTTTCCAAGCCACGAAACTGAATATGACTTTTTGTATCAAATTGCTGGCATAGTCTATCCATGTGCACTTGACATAGTACTCTACAAACAAGAAGCTTTTTTATATGGTCTTGCGCAAATATTGAACTCAAACCGAATGTGAGGGATGATATTATGACTATAGAGAAGTCCAAAATAGTGGGTCCGCCAATGCCGTCCGTCGGTCTGTCTGTCTGTCTGTCTGTCCGGGCACCGAATGGCGAAACGGTTCGACGGATTTGCTTCAAAGTTCGTATATAAGGTTCTTGGGGTTACATCTCGGGGCATCTTTTTATTTTTTGCTTCATCTTTTGAAATAACGGTAACTGTAATTTTTTGTGAAAATCACTTATCACTATTTTTCTAGAAAATGGTTTCAAGGATTTTGGTCGTTTAGATACTTGGGATGGGGCCAAAAATACCGCAAAAACTGAGTATTTGGAGAAAAAATCCAATATCTCAAAAAAACTAATAAAGGGAATTCCGAACAATTTTACTACTTTTTCATATAATATATAACGATTTTCTTAAACTTAAATTAAATCTGTTTTCTCAAAAAAGGCTCTAACGATTTTGATTAATTTTTGTATTTTGAACAATTCAAAATCGTAGTCTTTGAAGCACAATGACTTTGACAAAAATCTTGGCTTGACAAAAGGAACTTCTCTTTCCCAACATACTATTGAACTCGCGCCCTAAAAAAAGTTATTTTGCAAGAAAAAAAATAAACAAAGTTTATTTCCTTTTTTCATGTCATTTCGTCTGATTGGTGACGCTCAAGAGTGCAGCACTTTTGTTAGGCACTCCATAGATATTGTAGGTTGTGTACACACCTAGTTACCGCAGACAACGTCGTCGTTCCATTTCTATTCAGTAACGGTGCGAGAAAAAAAAAGAAAAAAATTCATTTAGGTTTCGTGTGATATCCTAAATGGCCCATCCTCTTAACGATGCAGCAAGCATCCCACAGTTGTTGCATTCACTGAGCCCCGGCTATATCTAGAGCAGAAGCTATGCTATACCACAACATTGCCTGCATGTGATATGAGGTTTTCAGTTTTTGCTAGAGAATCGCCATTTTTTTTCCAATAAAAAAGAAACACACACCTTTACCTTCGTACTAACCCCATTAGACAATCCATGGTCGTTTAGGTTAAAAACGAGACGACTGATAGTTGAGATAATGGTCACAGTCGATTTTGTTGTATCCACCTTGATCTTAGGTAAATAGCCAGCGAGGATATATGGACATATATGATGAAATATTGATGTGTTTGGCCATCACTTCTTTAACTGTCACTGACAACTGCAATCTGGAATGATGGGTTGAGCGGTATTTTTTTTTTTTTTTTTTTTTTTAAAGTAATTGAAATTACTTGCTCGTTCATCAAGGCATAAGACTGTCCGAGTACGAGGGGAATGCCAAATGAATACGATCATTGAAAGGAAAAAAGTAGGCACCAAGTGCATTCACCAATAGCATGAGATATTGGTGACCGTTCCTGCTAGTGACACTAATGGCTTTTAAAGAATTTTTTTTTTTTCGCTCTCTTTTTAATTTGCTGCTCCCATAGAGAGATAGTCCTCGTAGCTGGCAGTCGCGTCCATACATACAAAAAGGACTCTTTGTAAACCACTTTTCCAGTATCTTTGAAATGAATTAAAATGCAAAAAAGGGATGGAAAACATAATGTCGTGTCCTTCTAAAGGACTCCCCATGGTCCGATTGGAACTTTATCTCCTCTTTTGCATTATTATTATTTTTTCTATATATTTTTTGGAAATTGTTCGTTCAATGAAAAATATTAAAAGCAATATCGATTGCGAAGCATAAAAAGGGAGGCAAATTTTAAAACGATGGAAAACTCTTCTAAAAAAAATAAACACACACAGAATTTCCGTGCTATCGCCAAAGAGGCATCATCATCATCATCATCATCAACCTCAACCTCATCGTTGTCGTCGTCCTCGTCCATTGCGGCCCCTCTATTTCTATGGATAGACTGAGAGAGTGCTAGCCTTGGTTGTCTCGCGGCTTGATAGGGTGGCTATATCAGAGTCAGGGACAATAATGAAATCGGAGGGTATATGAGTACAAAAAAAAAAACACAACTCCTCCATGAAGAGTCCTCTCAATAGTGCCAGAGATAGAGTCTTAAATTAATGAAATATCATAAAAATAATAAATAGGCTGCTATCAACGTTATTGCAGGACATATAGCCAAACTGGAAGGGCATTCTTTTTTTTTGCATAGTTTTTGTCTCTATTTTCGTTTTTTTTTTTTTTTTTATATTTTGTATCGTTGAATGGATACGAGAAAAAAAAAATAAAATAAAAATAAAACTTGTTTCGAGAGTAAAGTGGTGGGCGGCGTAGTTATGGGACATCTTCGGTATCTGGGTGCCGCTCAATGGAGGTAGTACATCTACTCTGTGAAAGTGACTGATGAATGAATGCAGATAGATGGATGAGGGAGCGGCGATACTTTGATGAGACCAAAGGGATAAATTGAGTCCTTAAAAGGTTGTTGTTATAGTGCTAGGTAGGTACTTTACACTAGGGCTTGAGTCCATCGCGTGGATACGCCAACAGAGATCAGTTAATCGAATAAAAATATTTTCGATATGGATTTTGGGCCTTGCAATGCAATTTTCGATAATTTTTTTTTTTTACTATACTCAAAGGTTTGCAAAGAAATTCAGCTAATGGAAAGTAAAAACCTTTTATGAGTTAAATCATAATACGAAATAAAGCAGTATTTAAACTACAAGGGAATTTAAGTTACTGCTTCAGCAAAAATTGCCGACCTTTAATTCGTGGTATTAATCTTTTTGAATATTGAGAAACTGGTTTGAAGTCTTACTTCGAAAAATACAGTACCTGTTTTGTAAAAGTAAGAATATTTAAGATACAGTATGAGTACAATCAAAAAGGAATACACCAAATGGGTTGGTCACATGCTATCCAGGGTCTTATAGTCAAAATTGAATAGAATGAGAGCTAAAGGAATTTCAAACCTTAACAGACCTCGAAGAACAACGACAAATTGGATTCTGTTGGGACAGTATCTTTTCAGGAAGCAAGTCAGAAGACTGGGACTGCTGTTGGAATATTTTGAAAATTTCTTCATCTGAGATAGATACACTTGTCAAATTTGCTTTAGTAACCTTTATAGCAGCTGTAATCGGCGTTGCCACGAAGAAAAATATATTGGAGGCCTTTTTGAAGACCATTTACGTTGAAAGTTTAAATTCTCGTTGTAAGGAACAATCATTTGTTTTAAAACCAATTAGTTCTTGAAACTAAACCGGATATTTGAAATGAAATACTTCTACTTCTTCGCTTTACACTGCAAACGCGCAACGGACAGCTTTTTCTACAAGTTAATCACTGAATCGTCTCCTCTAGAACCCGTCAACGCATTCGGGACCAAATATCTTGCGATTATTTTTTTTTTTTTTCAAAACAACAAAGATTGTCTGCATTTGCTTTAAAAAGGCTCTATACTTCGGGGATTCATAGAGCAGGACTGGGATTATAAGGGTCATATACTGTATATTCTTTGCACAAAAAAACAGCGATTGGCTAACGTTATGGTTCGTTTGTTGTCTAAAGATATGTCGTTTTCAGATGCAATACCGAAGAAGAGCTAGAGCGTAGGTATGCGGCTTTGAAATAGATAAAAAGGTGGTGACTGTTGTTATGAAATTCTTGGGTTTTCTTCAGAATCTGCCTTAGTATGAATATTTGGTCAGCTGTGGACTTAAAAAATAAATAAATAAATAATAGGCGTAAACGGCCCCCATACAGGACCCAAAGCCTAGCTTCTCCAACCATTGTGTGTCGTTTTTGACACGAATGGAGGGACAGTTTAATGACGATTCCGAATGGCAATTTATTTTTGAGAAACTTCTCATGACATTTTTTACTCTTGGATGTTTGTTAGACGTTCGCAAGAGGTGGTGCAGCGAATAAAAACTTTCAGGTGGTACATGTCGGGATTTGAACCAGCGACCTATCTCTTCGTGGTCCAACGCACTTAACCACTAAGCCACTGCAGCCACCAGTTGTGGACTTACCGGGCCTGAAATCGCACTGATAGGGTCTGATCAGATCGTTGAAAAATGGCTTTAAACTCTCGCACTAAACGGCAGACAAGATCCTATATGCGATGCTTAGGAGACTGATACCTAATAGTTGACGCAGTTTGGAAGGACTTCTTTCTTGTGAAACGGACAAACGATGCTAAGGTTGAATTTATAAGGCATACATTCTTTGGTCATAAGTGAATTGGGGAATGCTCTTTTTCGAGTCATTCCTTTCTTGCATTGAAGTTTAAAATTTGTTTTCTACATTATTTGAAAGCTGCTATTATATCAGAAGGCTTCTTAACCCAAAAACATTTATTTTATGGAAAGATATTCCATCCCAACACTAATAGACGTAGGTATTTTTTGTTATGGATTTGAAATCGGTTGTCTCAAGTTTGAGTCCGCACACCGGGACAAAATATAAAATTGAAAAATTGTCGCGAGGATATATATTTTGGCAGTTCAGTGGCTATTTTAATTTACTGTTTGGCAAATTCTGACAAATACTTAAAGTGCTTAAAATATGTTTGAAATAGACCTGAGTGAAGCAAATTCAAAATTGACGAACGATTATCGTTCTAAAAGTTATGGAAGGACTATCCTAGTGAATTCTAAGGGATTATTTTCATAAACTTTTCCGCAGATCTAGGGGTTTTAGCGTGTTGAGATAGCGATATTTATTTTCACCCCGCGGCAACACTGTCCACAATGTTTTTCTATATGTCTAACGTTCTTACTTAACGGGCTCCCGACCCGTGAAGTGTGCCTGTCAGACCCACAGTAAATTCCCAAAATAGGACTTAAACTTAACTTAAAAGGTATTGAATGTGAAAACAATAAAAAAAATATTTGGGTACTTTTCCAAGTTATTTCAAAGGCTTTGCCCCACTTAAGAGCTTATTGCAATTTTCTTAAACTCAATTCAGCAGTAAGAAAATATTCGGCAACGTTGTCGAAACCTGAACTGTGCTCTTTTAGGGTTCAAAAGTAATAATATGTATAAACTCGAACTTAAGGAAATAATTCTTCCTCTTAACTCTCCTATTCAAAAATACTGGCGGTAATTGCCCGCCGATGCGAAAGGTAGTTGGAGTTAATATTAAAATCTCACGAATTGATCAACCCAACTCCTCCTATTATCGCAGTCAAGCGGCAGTTAATTATTTGGAATAAGTCTCTGTAAACTTTATAGTAGCCCTAGACTGTCGATCGTCTCTTCAAAAGATGTCGGAGCAGTTCAACATTCATCTATGCTGGGTGCCTGGCCATAGGAACATTCCAAGAAACTGTAAGGCTGATGAACTCGCCCAATGGGACCCACGATACCTCTTTCACCAGTTAGTTATACCATTCACTACTTGTGAATTATCGCTAAGGCTGGGTGCTATGAAGGAAACAAACTAAAGGTGGACAAGTGGCATCACATGACTAGCGACAAAATGGACCTGAAACGCTCTAAAAATGTTATCTCGCTAAGCAGACGGAACACTAGCACTACTATAGAAGTCCTCACTAGACAGTGCATTCTCGAAGAAGAAGTTGTATGGAGGAAAATGAGGTGGAAACGACCTATTTTGTACATGCCCTGCTCCCTCCAGGAGAAGGAAGCTCCATCTCGGAGCCTTTTTCTACGAAGATACATTAGATCTCAGTTGGTATCATCACTGGACCCTGCATTCTCGAACGACTTTTGCAGAAGTTGTATGGACGAAAAGGAGGAGTAAACGACCTATTTTGTACATGCCCTGCTCCCTCCAGGAGCTCCATCTGAGAGCTTTTTTCTACGAAGATATATTTGATCTCACAAACATTGACATAAAATGTCTACTACGCTTCGTCAGAAGCTCCAATTCTAAAATCCCAGCGGTATCACAACAGTCGGTTCTTATGCCAACAGCGATTTCAACCTAACCTAACCTATTAACGCGACTTTAATCTCCAAATTATCCACCCACCAACCAAACACGAAATATTTGTTGACCCTAAAAATTTGTTTATTAAATTTAAAATGAAAAAGTTTTTAGTCCACAACCATAAATTTCGAAAAAAAATCGACTAAACCCATAATTTTTTGTTCCCGGTCTTGCACTCAAATATCAAACATATCTATTTAAAAGTAAACGAAAAACTTAACCATAAATTCATTGATGAAAAATAATATTCAGGAAAGACCCATCCAGTTATTTTCGGTTCATTATATTGAGTGCCAACAAAAATTGCAATACCACATTACTTCCATGTGAGTCGGTTGAACGCGTTTACTCTAAAGCAAATAAAAAAAAAATATACTAATCCGCATTCGACAAAAAAGCATCCGCACATTTCCGCACAATCATCACCTCAAATTTTGGCAGCAGTTCAAAAGGTTTTTAACCCTCTTTTTCCTCTTCGATTTCACATGCAGCATGATGACGGAAAAAAGTTCAACATTATCAAAACATTATGAGAAGGAAAAAAAAAAGCTGACGATTTTGATATCCGTAAAAAGAATAAAGGATATCAATGAGTTGGTGTCAAGTATTCATTAACAGCGAAAAAAAACCAAGCCCGCTACTGCTGTTGTTGAACAGGGCGTCCAGTTCTGGAAAATATGTGGGAAAGCAATTCATTTTCTGATTCACTGAAAAACAGTGTGGGAGTGAAATCAGAACCTTGAGGAACTCCAAAGTTTAATTGCTACTTTACAGATAAAGCTAGAAGAGAACAATTTTTTATATATTAACTGCACTAATTTTCTGTAAAAAATAGTGAGAGTCGCATTAGGCCTGAGAATAATGTAATCACACATTCCGCATCTTTGACCTCCATCTTTCGGAGATATTTTTCCGTGAAAACAATTTAATAAATTTCTTATTTCTGAGGCGTGAAACTCACTTCAAAGGACGAGATAATTTTAACATTCAACATTTAATACGTTGCTAACCCCGATGATGTGCAAATTTCGATAGAACCAAATTTAGATTCTTGGTACGTGAATAATTTCATTCGATCACTTCACGGTACATCAAATTCTGCAGCAACAAACTTAAACGACATTTTTAAATTGACACTTACTTCAAAGGACTACGTCATTTACATCCTATTGATATTCAATATGTCTAGAGGTCAGCACATCACTTCTATTGCATAGCGCCCCAATAAGTGCCGTTATCGCTTTTCAGCAGTCAAAGTGTCGCAAAATGTACGAAATACGAAATATTTTTTTAGAGAAAAACAAAATTCCTTTTGAAGTTCACCAAGTAATTACCATAACAATTTGATGTACCAATTACTTGTTTTTAGGACATCAAAGGCTCATTTAAATTCATGCAACAACTTTTCTAAACTTTTTAACGTCCTCTTTTCTATCGATTTTATTAAATCAACAAAAAACAAAAAACACATCTTCCTCAGTTTTCTATTCGTCGATTCTTATTCGATCGTATTCGACGGCCAGAAACATTCCACAGGAATAACATTTCAAATTGAATAAAACCCTCTTGATCTAACTGTCGTCCTTGACTCTTCTCCATCTGTAGCAACAAATAATCTTAATCCAAAATCAATTGCAATAAAACCAGAACAAAGATGAAAGTAGAAAAAAAAACAAAAAAAAAAAACAACAAGAAAATATAGATTCGATGCCAAAAAACCATTTAACAAGGATTTCTCCTTTCAAATATTATTCTTCACATACTGTTTCCTTTGTGCTCCGGATATTATCCACAATGGCAACAATTTTGAAGCATTTTACTTTTTATTTTCTAAAGATTTTTTTTTTTATCTTCATCATCATTCGTGTTCTATAGCTGTGGCTGCTATATATGTATATCTTTTTGTCCCAAAACAATTTATTCTTCTGTTCTGGACCTTGCTTCCAGAAGAGAATGTCCTTCACTTTGCCGTGCCGTGCCGTGTCCACCCCCAGAAATTATCCTTAAACTGAAAAGTTTATCCCTTTTCAAATGGGGAGTAACAAAAATAAGAATTTTTTCTTTAGTCATAATCGTTCTTTTGTTGACTCAACTTAACACCTACACAAAAGAATACGAGACTAGACATAGGACGTACGACAACGAGGATGATGAGGAGAAAGAAACAAAAAAAAAATTAAAATTCTCTGTTTACCTTGCTTCTGCTTCTGCTAAAGTTGATACCTTTCTGGGAGCGCTTTCTTACGTAGCTCATTTTAGGCGTTCGGTTTTTTTTTTGTGGAATTGAAAAACATCCGCACATATATATGAGGACGTGAGTTATTTCAATGTAAGTCCACACGAATACGTTCACTTGCGCTGGCCAGGGTCTCAAATTAAATTGAAAATTGATAGTATTGTTGGGCTTCATATTATTTCCCATTAATCTAGTCTTCTAAACCTTTTTGCGGACCTATTAAATGACAATAAAATGAGAAATCGTAGCACACATATCAAAACAGGATACGTTGACGATGACGATGACGACGACGACGAAAACTATGTCGGATGAAGTTGAGTTCAATGTGACAATGTGTCTGGATGGAATCGAGACGAGGTGAAATTTATCGACGTCACATAGCCAAGGATAATTGAATTTTTGATAAAGTGATGTGTCATTGTTGTTGTTGTTGTTATATCGTCAGTGCACTAACGAAAAAAAAAACAACGACAACGACAACTCCCAACTCACATTCACATTCACATTCAACGGCCGGCAGAGCTGAGTTATATGGAGTTTGTATTCGATTCGAATGTTAAGTATACGACAGAGTGGACGATTTATTGAGTTCATCGTCAGTGAGATGTGTTGTGTATGCGGAAAGGACTGTTGCACAGTTTAAGAGACAGAGAGCGGACGGTCTCGTACGTACGAGGGAATATGGCTTTAATGGATCTGCATTTTAATGAGACAACAGTACACGAGTCCTTATATCACAAGGGCGGCCGGCGATTAATTGTGATTTTTTTTTTAACGGAAATTCACTCTTATTTCCTGAGCAGTGTTGATATGAGTAAATTAATTGTGTGATTCGACTGGTTGAGTGGATAAATCTACGTTTCAAGCTGAAGAACGTATATTGAAGGCTTACAATTTTTGAAAACAGTCATGTTTAGGAGGCTTTCAGGCTTGAGTTTTGTTTCTTAAAAATGACTTGAGGTTGATAGAAGTATCAAGTTAATGTTGGGGTAATAACTGGTACAACTACAATCCCCAATAGATACATAGCTTTTAACTCAAT
Source organism: Ferdinandea cuprea (assembly GCA_963576555.1). Classification (NCBI taxonomy): domain Eukaryota; kingdom Metazoa; phylum Arthropoda; class Insecta; order Diptera; family Syrphidae; genus Ferdinandea; species Ferdinandea cuprea. Next base: position 138,965,953 of record OY754958.1, read on the forward strand.
GGAAGTTCTCATTTAAAGAGCGTTATTTAGCCAAATTTTTTGCCAAGCTCAGAATTTTATTAAATGAACCCATGGTTGCATAGACTACAAATGTTAGAGATGTTTCAATATTATTTCAACATTATTTTCGTAGCTAAGCACTCTGCCATAGGTGACCCTAGAGCATACACCAATTTAATTCTAAGATTTGGTGGGACGAATGTATGCCTGATGAATGGAACCTGAGCATCCTTTGCCAGGTTAATAAGAAATGACACCCCCTAAATTCGCCTATAAGATCTTGTCTGCCGTATTGTGCGAGCGCCTAAAATCATTTGTCAATAACCGATTGGACCCTTTCAGTGCAATATAAGCCCGGTAAGTTCACACTTGACCAAATATTCGCACTACGGCAGATCCTTGAGAAAAACCAAAGAGTCCAGATCGCTACCCATCTTTTCCTCGAAATTAAAGTAGCGTATGATAGCATTTATAGGAACAAGATATACAGAGCCATGTCTAGTTTTGGCATCCCTACTGAACTCGTCCGAATTTGCAGATGCTCGCGGCTGCAACAAGGTCCGTAGAGACCCGACTGACACTTTTGATGTCAAAAAGAATTCAAACAAGGCTACATCAGTACTTAAAAGAATTGTGCAGAACTCACAAGCCAACACAAGAGACACGATCTTTCAAAAGTCTGTTTAATTACTTGCATACGCCGACGGTATTGATATCATTGAAAGAAAACAGCGAGCTATCACTGGTGCATTTGACAGTTTAGAAACAGAAACGTAAGAAAGCGGTAAACGAGAGCAAACAAAGTATATGCTGTCAACAGGAAGGAACACCCAACATCGACACATCGACGAATCGGCCAGAATGTTACAGTCGACAGCTATAACTTTGAGGTAGCAAGGGGCCCTGTTAACCTCGGCGCTGCTATAAGATATAAAAACGACATCTCCCCAGAAATCAATCAAAGAATAACGCTTGCAAATCGCAGTTTCTATGAGCTGAGAAGGCATTAAATGTAGTAAAGCTATCTCCCGACCAACTAAGGAAACTCTATATGGGACCCTTATAATCTCAGTCCTGCTGTATGGTTCCGAAGCATGAACTTTTTTCTAAAGCGGATAAATATATCCTTGGTCGTTTCGAGAAGAAAATTCTTCATAAGTTATTTGGTCTCGTATGTGCTGACGGGTTATGCAAGAGACAATTCAATGATGAACTCTGGAAGCTTTACAGCGACATCGACCTGGCACAAAAACTGTGAATTGGGCGTTTGAGATGGCTAACGCTCTAACGCTCAGAACCGCAGAATCTTTGATTTCAGTCCGAAGGGACAACGCAGTAGAGAAACTCTTCGCCTTAGGTGACGCACACAAGAAGAGGCTTATAGGTTGAGGCCCAGATCCACTCTGGATTGTAGCCCCGCCTGAGTAAGTAAGTAAGACCCTTATGTTTATACATACATAAATATTTGCGATTTTCATTTACAATTAATAAATTAACAAAATCAAGGGTTAAGGACTTCACAAAAAATGTAGACTCTCACTGCTTCCACAAGTTTGCTACATAATAATTTGGTCTACGCCTACCATTTGAGGGTGCTTATTTTCTTCGACAAATAAAATATTTGTAAAGACGAAAATATTTAGACAATAATCTCCTAAACATTCCAGCAATATAATTTTTTTGTCTGTCTACCTTCCATCTGTCCTAGGCCCTATTTCAACAACCACTTTTCACTGCAAAGTAAAAGTGCGCAGCGTTTCACTAAAATTGCAAAGTTTCCACGATTCCACGTGTGTTTATACAGTGCTGAAGGAAGCCAAGATCTTCGTTTATCGAAAATAAATTGATGTGAAAGAAAATGCGATCGAACATTCCGATATTTTCTAAATCAAATGATCAAATAATAATTTGCATTAACGTTGGGAGAAAAGACAGTATTAGGGTACTAAAAAGTAATCCAAAAACCATCAAATATGGCGTACACTACCTTCAATCAATTTCACCGGGAACGGTTAACGGTGTCAGCTTCTCATTCTAACTTTCGACGCCATGAACTTAGGTTCCGTATTTGCAGTGCCATGGAAACACTAATTAATAGTCAACTCGTGAAACATGTCAAATCACGAAAGCTTAAATAACCGACAAGATGGTGTCATAGCAACAGATTTACTGGTGATTTGATTGGCTAAAAAAATATAAGGCTTTAATGATCCATACCAGATCTAAAGCCTCACTTCTCCAACTCCATTGTGTAGGCGAAGATATATTTTTTGACGATACCGAATGCCAATTTATTTTTAAAAGCTTCTCATGACTATTCTCTTACGCTGTTTGTCAGACTTTCAGAAAAGTTGGTACAGAGCGAGTTTGAGTCTCTCTCACATCGCTTAGAAGTCCAACAGACTTAACCACTTACCCGCTGCGACCACATTTCTTTGACTATCTATCTCCCTGTAAACTGAGCTCTCTATCATTTTTTTGAAACGAAGTATATTGCACTTGACATTTCAAAGGCATTTGACAGAGTTTGACAACAAGCCATCGAAAATGTCGAAAATGCATGCTTTTACAATCCATGTCTCTTTTATTCAATTCATAAATAATTTTGTATCTGCGCTACCAGTTGTTCTGGATAGCCTAATATTCATCGCATAAATGATGGATTTTCGCAGGGCGACTCTTTTGTTAATGGTCTCCAGTCTGCTACTTTTAATTCAAATCACATGCGCCCTGCTATCTGGCGAAGTGTTTTAAACTGATTAAATTCAGATCCTGATAGGATAAGGTTAAACGTCATTGTATCTGGAGATCGCTTGCTATGAGGGGAAAAGTCATACAGCAACGCAAGGTGTTTCGTTTTGCACAGTGGGCAGCTCTCTGATTCATTCGAAATGCGTCAAGGAGTGAGACAAGGAGTTGTACTGTAACCGATCTTGTTCTTACTTGCGATTGATGATGTAATAACTGCCAGATTTGGTATCCAATGGAATCCGCTCGATAAGCTAAGCCATTTGGACTACGCTGATGATATCTGTTTCCTGCCAAACAACATAGGCCTAAGGATAAACACCAAAAAGACAAAAATTATGTACACTTGCCGAGACCAACAACAGCTGGTTATCCTGAGACAGGAGACAATAGAGATGATCACGCATTTCAACTATTTGGGTAGTTATGTGTCACCCTAGGGTGGAACGCACCAGGACATCAGAAAAAGACTAAATAAAGCACGTAGTGCATTTGGAATCCTTTCTCGAGTATGGAACTCCAGCAAAATATCGCTTCGCACTAAATTAAAACTATTTGAGTCCAATGTAAAATCAGTTTCTGTGGAAATGCTCCGCTAACATCTCGAGCAGATTACAAGCTTTTGTTAATTGTTGTCTGCGTTACATTCTAAAGATCCGGTGGCCACTAACGATTTCCAACAATGAATTGTGGCTTAGGACTGGACAAACAAAAGTGGATGTTGACACCGAACAGAGAAAATGGCACTGGATTGGATATAAATTGAGGAATCCAGACGATAACGTAGCGAAGAAGTGCTTTCATTGGAACCCTCAAGGTGTATGGTGAGTTGTTAGACCCAGAAAAACTTGGAACACAGCTGAGGTATCGAGCTGCAAGCAGAGAGCTGGAAGGACCTGTTTGTCGCAATATGCTTCAGGAGGGGTTAAAGTGTTGCTGTTAATAGCAGTTACCGGAATAAACGAAGAAATAGAAGAAGAAGAAGGTTAAACAGGGGTGAAGCGGCACTAAGACGGCTCCATCGCGATTCCTGGGGAACCAGCTGAAATCACATTCAAAGGGAGAAAAAAACCTAAACAAATTCACTGGTAAAGCTATAAATGTCCTATTCTTGCGAGCTCATCCGCCTGCTCATTTCTATCAATACGGCAGTGTCCTGGCAGCCAGCACAGTCCTACTAGGTTCTGACTATTGAAAACCTATCTCAGAAAAAAAAATATTATGTCGTTTTCACATTGTTCTCATTGACGCTTTTAAAATGATCTTTTATCAGAACATCGAATCCTTTTCTCACGTGCCAGTGCCGCCTTAATCCTTGTAATGCTCGCATGCAAATACCAACTACACGAATAGTATCCGGATTCAAAGAATGCAATTTGAATTAGGAAACGAAAGTTTCCTCCAATCCCGGTCGCCATTCAACCGTCAATGTTACACATCAAATTATGGAAATCACGTACGCCAAGCATACCTTTATGACCGCCATCGCGTGCTCAAAGCAATGAAATTTAACGTATTGTCATGCTGGTACGACAAAATGTTCAATGCGTTGCACAACAATGCAAGCAAAAGATTCAACCCTCCGAGACTGCAACCGTCTTTTTTTTTGTGTTAAAAATATTTTTGCATATTCGAAACTGTGTAAAGTTTTCATATTCGTGACCCATGCGAACCCACATACACTTTTGGCATTTGGTTTTTCATTTTTTTCTTCGAAAGAAATGAACTCACGAATATTCTCACAAATCCCTAGCGCGCCGCCGTTCTTATCCACCAAAGTTACATTTCCATTGAATAGTATTGCTGCAACTGCAACTACGGCTGCTGCTCCTTTTGAGAAGAAAGGACCAAATCGCATGCAGAGATTTCATTCGGAATTCCGCATATCATAACCTCATTTTCTTCAGTACACATACTGAATATAGTATACGCGTGCGGCGAATAGCATTGCATTTTGCGTTGCAAACTCGTGAATAGAGATGCTGTCTTCCCAAGAATGCATGTTTTCAGATGAAGGAAATATTTTACAGAAAATCGTATTACTCAGCTGCGCTGCTGCTGAGAGGACACAGCAGAAGCAGATTTAATGTGATTAAAATTCTTGTCTTTTTTTTTTGCTTCATCTGTATTTGTTTGGTAGAGATGTAGATTCTAAGGGTAACCCACAAAAGGATAAAGCTCGCGCGAATAGTATTTTCATATTTATGAAAGGTAAGATTAGTAATGCTGGCGGCGAAAAGCATAAGGAGAAGTATCCATTATTTCTTCTACTCCTGCAGTGAATTATATTTTCATAATAAATCACAGCGAGAAGGTGTTGTTGCGTTCGAATTAATCAACTCGTACTTCGTGCTGTATGTAAGCGATCCGCACTTCAATTAAATTAAATTTAAACATTTATCCAGAGACCTATCATTATTCGCTGCCCAGCTAATGCATCTCATTTTAATTTGTTCTTGATTTATTTACCTTAATTCAGTTGTTAGTTTGGCTTTGAGCATGCTTCACAAAAAAACAATGACTTGGAGTAAATAAATACAGCAAGGACTAGGAGAGTAGTAGTCCTGCGTGCGTAGTACCTACTCACTTAAAGTAATTACGAAGTGGGCGCCCATAGAATCCACACCTATTAGTCTTCATTTCAAGTAAAGGTCTTTGGCTCGAATATATTTTTTATGCCGGGCTCGGGATAGCTGGGTTTTTTTTAGTTGTTCTTCTGTTAATTTGACCATGGACGGGCGAGAGTGCTTTTAATTTTATTAATGAGCGTAGACTTGCCACAAAGAAAGAACAGACAAAAGGTAGACATGTTCTGGAGAGGGGCTGGGTAAGTGGAAAATAACTTACACTCAGAGTAAACATGAATTCCGTGTTAAAATGTTGGCAACGTGATATTGAATAGATATGCCAATTGGGGCTTTCATTTTAAGCATGGCGAAGGTGAAAAGGGGGCAGCATTTAAATAGGACATCAGTCGATCTGATGGGCAGTAAAATAATATGCAGGAACCGACTGTGGATAGAGCAGTAAGACAGTAGTAAGAAAATAAAGGGTGTTTTTTTAGAGGTTGGTTTTTCGAAAAGATATAAAACTGACATTGTGTTGTCAAATCTGGTAACTCTAATGTCATTTATGTTCAGTTTGGTTTGCCATTTCATCATGAACAGGTTGACAAATGAACAACGCTTGCAAATCGTGCAAATTTAGTTTACCGCAAGCTCATTTTGGGTTGAATGGCTAAGTCAACAAGCAAAATTGCCGCATTTGGAGTGAAGAAATCCACATGAGACCCTTGAAACGCCATTAGATCCACAAAAACTGACTGTTTGGTGTGCTCTATGGGCTGGTGGAGTCATTGGGCCATACTTCTTCCGAAATGATGCTGGAGAGTCAGTTACCGTTAATGGAGACCGGTATAGAGCCATAATAACCGACTATTTTGTTCCCGAATTGGATGGCATGAATGTGGATCAGATGTGGTTCCAACAATACCGCGCTACATGCCACACAGCGCACGTCACAATCGATTTATTGAAGGAAACATTCGATGAGCGCATAATTTCGCGGAATGGACCTGTCAATTGGCCACCAAGATCGTGGGATTTGACACCATTGGATTATTTTCTTTGGGGATATGTGAAGTCGCTCGCCTACGCCAACAAACCGGAAACGCTAGGGGACTTGGAATTTTGCCGACATACAGCCCTAAATGCTTGAAAAAGTGGTTGAAAATTGGACCTCTAGACTTGTCTTTATTCGAACCAGCCGCGGCGGACACATGCCTAAAATCATCTTTAAACATTAATGGCATAAAATAAAATTATCCTTCCAATAAAACCAAATTGATGGACACTAAATTAATTTATTTTAATTTGCTTGTGTTTTATTTCAATTCGAAGTTCTATACCTCTAAAAAAAACACCCGTTCAGGGGCTAGTGTTCAGCCTGTAGAGTAAGGTGCTTAAGTAGCTATTAGTTTGGTCACTACAGCAGAGACTGCTCCGATTCACCCAGTCAAGTGCGGATACTCTAGTACCAGCACAGGGAGGCTAATAAGTTAGTCAAATCAGCGGCTAGTGAAGGCGGTGGGCGATATCGAGTTTTTGAAAGAGGCAAATGTAAGCGGACGCAACAATTCAGATGCTGGAAGACTGCACTCCCCCTAAAGCCCCCAGGATGGATAACATACGTCCAATAATGATCCAAAGAGCAGGGAAGCTGTCATTTCATGGGTCAGGATTGTTTACCATGGTTTTCTAAGGCTTTTTCTCTAAGGAACCAGTAGTGCAAAAAATATTAGAACAAATGGAAAATACTTTGTTTGCATTCCCACTCATAGAAGAAGCATTTAATATCAGATTTAAGCAGATGCAATCCGGCGCTGCTTGAGAAATGCTCATCTAGATAGCAGCCTATGCGAGTGGATTGAAATCATGTTAGGCACACGTCGGATTAAGGGTTACCTAGGGGAAATCTGATTTGGACAAAAAGTCAATAGGGAAACACCTCCAGGAGCAATCCTGGATCCAGGCTAATTCCCCTTAATCCTCAGCGATCGAATGATTGTTGGTAACTGAGTCGCAGGACTGGAAGTCGACCCATCTAAGAGAGAAGCCTTGCTGTTTAACAGAAAAAGGATAATTCCAAACCTTCAGGATACCGAAAATGTGAGTAATTGATCCAACTATTTCCAGTTCAGCTACATACCTGGGCGTTATTTAAGACTCCAAACTTAAGTGGAGAGAGAATATAGAAGACCGTACACTTGGCAGCAGAGCACTTGGCAGCAGATGGGGACTTAGAACACACATGGTACACTGGCTGTATTACGGTTGTAAGACTCATCCTTACATACTTGGCTTGGTTGTATCAGGGAAGGTCACGGAAGGGAAATACCTTCTCTCCTACCTCACCAAGGTCCAAAGATCGGCTTGCATGGGTATAAGAGGGTCTGCAGCAGAAAGGCGACAAAAATGGCGGTCAGACTAAGAGATTGTGGACTCTGGACCCAAAGACCTTACGAACACGCTTCCGTACAGTCACAATGGTGCGCCATTTGCTTTAAAGAGGGAATTCAATACGAGAATACCGGAAAGAAGCGAATGGGGCAAGAGATGATGAGATCACCATAAATGTACATCGACGGATCCAGAATGGATGTCGGCACAGGCACGAATATCTAGGATTAAGCAAATCCTTTACAATTAACGACGACTGTAGCTTTTTTTTAGGCGGAAAAAGCTGTCATTGTCTGCCGCGGAACCGAAAAGTCACGGCCTATCAATTGAATCTGTTCGTCACCTGTTATGCGAAGTCCCGGCCATAAATAGCATAAAGCTTAGAACCCTCAGCAGATACATCTATGATGAGCTGGAGGGTGTGACCTAAGTCGAGATAAAGGTTCTAAGAGAGCGACACTTTGAGCCTATACCAGTTTTTGTCTATTTCCAGGTGTTTTTAAGTTCGAGTAAAAGTACCCAGATGGACACATTGGACCCTTTGCTGATCTAAGTGGGCCGTGACAACGGTCACAGGGGCATTCACCAACCTAGGAAAAAGGTGAATGAACTGTTAAAAGATGGGATTGATATGAGCTCCCTTTTACGACTACGGTTCATCAATTGTGCTGATCAAGGCAAAACACAGTTTCGATTGGTTCTGCATTGATTTTTGAGCCTTTCAGATATTAATAGCTAAGCGAAAGAAACCAATGCCTTTTACTGAAAACGATGAATTGAAGGAAACACTTCTGTTTAAGGGAAAATGTCCCCAATGTAGAGCTAGAGCTCCGTGTGGTACAAAAGAGTCGACGCAACCTCAATCAATCTGTAGGCTGTATCTCTTTTGGGAAAACGACTCCACCTTTTGGGCAACATCTATTTACCCCTGTTATTACATATTTTCCTAAATGCGCATCTGTAACCATTGCCCTGCCCCTAAAATTGCTCCGATTGTTCTTTCACACGATGTCGTCTAGCGGAGCTGCACAATCCGTCAAAAGTTGCATTGTTAAAGATGCTCTAAATATAAATCGATAATTCTCAACCCTTACCTCGATCCTTCGAAAAGGTTCTGGAGGTTTACAAGAAGATAACCTTAAGTTGGAAAACCAAGACTATGAAACTTACCTTATTTTGTCCTACAACAAACACCAGAACATTTTCTGAACAATCCAAAACGAATCTTCCATACATTTTCAAGCAATAACTCTTGGAAGTTTAATCCAGTTTAGGATACGTCATGCAAACTTGAACAAAAATGTTAAATCAAAGCAAAATGAATACTGAAGGTTTTTTGTTCGACAACTAACTACACCTAATGCTTTACGGGAGCTCTTAAGAAGCTGCCAAATCTTAGATTGTGATTTAATAGACACGCGTTAGTTTTCAAAACTATCCAAATTATCCAAGCAAAAATAAAACCTCGCGGTAGTTCCTTTGAATCTTTTCAAAATCTTTAGCTATTAAACTATACTGAATTTAATTTGACTTGCAATAAAGCCTCATCAATTTTAAGCATCATCCATATTCCTCTAAGCAAGAAGGAAATTCCTAACATATAGGTTATTCAATTCCACTTGAATACTGTCACCCAAGTGCGATTTACTCTAACAATCTGAAGTACCGTTATTGGAATCAACCATTTGCAGTAGCAAACGACGTGTAACGAATATTTCAACACACATGCACTTGCACAAACATCCTGATAGTTATCATAATGGCAAGACACTGCTGTAGCAGGAGACCATTAAATTAATTCTCAGGATTAGCAACAAGCGGCGCCGATGAAACACTCACCCTGCACACTCTCCACCCGAAATAACTCTCGTACACATCGATCATCAAAATTAAATTTGCCTTCATTCGAGCATGCATGCAGAACGTTCTGAGGAATTTCATAATCATTTGCCTGATACCCGACACCCGACAACCGACACCCGACACCCGACACCCGACACCCGATATGTGGGTCAGAATACCTACCCCCCAAAATAGCCGAAAGCAATTCTCACCACAGAATTTAACATTGCCAGCCGCATATTGCAGAGGCCACAGGCGACGAACGGTGCTCTGCCTCGATGCACATACTTGACATTTGAACATACATATTATATAGCAACCCCTTAATGAGGAATTGCAGCAGCACCCTCTCCCTATTGACCGGGCCGACTAAATTCGCCCCATCGCGCATTTGTCAATAATTAATTGCTGTACTCACTTGTAATCTTCCGTTTCGTAGGTGTGAAGTGGACAAGCCGAGTAGCATTTGTGCTCGTGCATAACTAGGTGATGGTCACAGCTGGTGCAGTAATCGGGTCGGTCCTGGCAGGACGCACAATTAGCCTCACATGGGACACACGTTTTGTTGTCGTAATCTGCGGGGGGTTGACGGGGGAAGTGTGTTAGCTCGTTTAGTGTAAATTGATGGACATTTATGCAATTGAGGACAACTTACTTTCATAGTAACCATCGGGACAGAGTTGCAAACAGACAGCCAAGTCCGTCACATGAAGATGGGCTGGGGCGCACGTTAAGCAACTATCTTGCCCAGCGCCAGCGCAGGTTTCGCATGATTCATGACAAGGCCAGCATACACCTCCTTGATTGGGGAAGCTCCGCGGTGGACAGCGGCTTACACAGGTGCTGTGAAAAAGGGAAGATGCAGGTTACGAATTTGGAATTTGCAACTAATGTATGTATGTACTTACTTGTCCAGGCGATAGTGCTTGCAGGCGACGCACTGCGTCGGTCCTCGGCCATAGCAACCCTGAGAATCACACTCTGGATCACAATCATGCAGTACCAGCTTGTTGTTGGAGTCGGCCATGACGTTTTGACGCTGTGGAGTGGGTATATTGTGACCATCGACGGTAGCCACTGCCTTTTCGGGATTACTTCCCGCCCCGGTGAAGAGATTCTGGTAGTTCAAGTACCCAGCATACTGATCCGTGTTAAAGAACCCTCCAGTCGGTTGTCCCAGATCGGAATCGGTTGGAAAAACAAACGGATTCAAGCCCTGCCCTCTGCGTGACTGGTCCTGCAGATCGCCCTTTAGACGCACAGGCTTCACAGCCGTTCCGTAGAATATCAATTGCCACTTGGACAGAATTCCTGGCTGGTTGACCCGCCTTCGTCCGCCATTTATCACTTGCAAGTTCCACCGACCCTCGGCCTTCTCGCCCCAAAAGTGCACACTCAGGAATGGCCAGTCGTCAAAGTTCGACTTGACAATATCCCGTGGACGCTCAAACAGCAACGTACTCGTCGTTCCCATCGGCGATGTCAATAGAATCCGCAAATTGCCGCGCGGGAAGAATCTCAACGTAATCTTGCACTGAACATGCTCCAAGTAGCGCACCTCGTTTATGGTGCCCGCACATCCATTTACATCCATATGCGTTTGCAGTGTATACCCATAGCTGCCCTCAATCTTGCGATCCTCATTGTTCTCCCGGGACTTGCAGATGTGCTGTGGCGGCACTGATGTCCATTGCTCCGCTAGACTGACCATACCACCGGCATCCATCAATCCGTAGCCAAACTTGTGACTGTACTTTCGTTTGACTCCGTTAATAATCCAACCACTCTCCTTCTCTAGGGGCTCCGGACGAGAGGTCATCACCACCAGATACTGCATGTCGCGCCATGTGAGATTGGGATTGGCCTCCAGGGCCAATGCGCAGATACCCGCTGCTAGGGGTGCAGATGCAGATGTGCCAGTGTGTTCGACTGTGCAGATGTGGTCGGGACGCAATCGGCCATCCATATCGACTGTTGCCACACTCTTGTCGTGACCAGGCGTGCCCGAACTGTATGTGGTCGCCAGTGTGGAGGAGCATTCTTCCAGATACCATGGCTTGAAACTGAAATTAGATTAAATTTTGCGAATGGTCAATGGTAATTGATTTCAAATGATACAATGGGTATGGAGGATACATACAGTGAGGACTTTTGTTAAGTGTTTGGTTCTAGGTAAATAGGCTTTAATGTTGGGGATGATTGCCGGCGCTGGGTTATGGTACAGACGAATAAGTACATATATAGCAGACGTTTGATTGATTAATGTTAGGTGTTCAAATTTTAGGATGTTCTTTCATGTAGCTTCTTACTTAAAGTGTCGTTGAGTGTCATAGAGACAAATAAAAGAATAATTTCAGGGCACCAAACCAAGCCTTTGGCAAATGGTTGAAATAATTACACCTATCAGATTTGTGTCTTCTAAAACCATGAGATGCTGATAGAGTTGGGAGTGCGAAAATGAGGCTTAAAGAACCCTCCTTTCTCTGAAATGCAACGGAAAATCAAGCGTTCCTACCTTCATATCTTCCAATAGCTTATTTTCTTAAATTAAGAACCTCGGTCTAACAAATTTTTTATTGCAAAAGAGCTCGCGTGTGAACCAAGAAGTTGCGTAAACTGAAGCAATTCTAAAATGGCAGGGTTCTAATAACCGATCCACGTCCCCGCTTATATTATATGTAATGCCAGTAGAGAAAGGGGGTTGTGCACTAGGTATAGAATAAGCCTAGCAAAAGTTTGTAGCCGACGGTTTCAAATTGAGGTTGTTTCCACTCACTCGCATCACGTCATAAATGAAATGAAATGTTATCCATCATCTTCTTAATGATTTTTTCTTTGGGGCATATAGGGATATGCATATGGTATCATACTGTTCGCCCCAAGCGGACTGTAGCCTTCCCTTTCGTTTTTTAGAGTAAACACTTCGGCAGATAAAATATTTTTCAAAATTTTTAATTGTGCATAAACAACTGCAAATGACAGCCTTCATAAAAATACTAATGCCGTCCACAACAGTGGATTAAGTCCCATATCCAAACCCTGCACAAAAAAATCCGTTAATTGATACAAGCAGTGATGTAAACAAAACCTCATTACGTGGATTTCACAAATCACCCGGCTTTGAAAAAACCTTATCTAGATAAAATAAATTTTAATTTTCATATTTTTGTATTCGCCCTTTATTTGTATTTAATTAAATTTTGGAATTTGACTGCGCTAAACATGCGCCACAAAAATTCGTCACTTACAATTCAATGGATTTAGCTAATATGTATTTTTTGCCATTAATGGACCACTTATATGCGCGTCATCGCACCGCAACCCAAATACCCTGGTGTTTTCAGCTTAAAATATTAAAACTAGCAGGAAAGAATAAACAAACAAAAAAAGTGTAAAACTCAACAACAACAATTAACGAAAAAACAAAAAAAACCGAGTAAATAATTAAATGAAAGCAAATTAGATCGAAAATCCATTGGTAGTATTAAATTATTTCCGTTTGGTGGAAAATTGGCCACAATTAGTGCTCCGCTCTGCTACGAGGGGTTGTGTTTATTTGATTCCCAATCGAATTCTGTATTGAAATAAAACTACAAATAATTATATAAAATTAATTAATTTATGCTGAATATTTGGTGAGTAATTATTTTTGTGCGTTTGAAACAAAAAATTAACACTAGCCAAAGCGAAGTGTGAATGTTGAATGTAGCACAAAGCAAAACCACAATCCCACCGGATGTGTGTTTTTCTGTATTTGCTAAAAGTCATACCGAACGGGCTAACAAAGAAAAAAAAAATAGAAAAAAAATGGGCACCTAGGTACTTATCGGTTAATATGTGGTTGCGTGTTTAAAGAAAAATATCATTTAAATTGAATTGTTTCGCAAATGTATACCAAGTGGTCAGGCCACTTGACATATGACACTAAATTTGTTCAAATATGTTGAAAGGCTTTAATGAAATTTGTACAGTTAATAGGTAGTAGTTAAGAGTAGTTTTATAGTCTATAGGCATGAAGTTAACGAATTTCCAAGCTTTATTCAAAAAGTGAGCCAAATATTAACAAGTTTAAAATGAGCTCATTAAACTGGTGACGTGAAATATTGTCAAACGAAATAATGCCAAATTTTAAATAAGGAGCCTTTGGCAGCAGTACCTTGATGGCCCACTACGCGGGATTAAGGGATTTCAACCCTATTTCTGCAGCCGGGAGGTATCGCTCACGCAACTTCATTGCTCCGCTCGGCAACAGTACCTGAGACGCACGCTATACAGGCTTTAGGGATTTCAACACTCTTTCCACAAGCGGTTCGATTTTGGAATGAAAATAATGCAACATTTTTAGAATTTGGCTTTATTTCGTTTGGCGTTATTTCGGGTCATTTTTGGTGAAACGTAACAGCAATTCGTTTTGGAATAACATTAATTCGAAAAGAAATACCACAAATAAGGTAATGGAGTTCGAAGATGTAAGTTTAACAGATTTTAAAAGTGCGTGTAATTTATTTGCTTCGAGTTGAATGAGCAGTTAATGGGAAATCATTACGTTTTGATTCCTGAAGTTTTAAATATAGGTTTTTTGCAATTTTGCAATTTTTGCAAAACCAAATTTATATAGCAACCCTTGCCCAGATGGGAATCCTGTGGTAATATTACAAACATGTTTGTCCTCCGTTATTTATCCTCTTAAAATTATTTTTAACCAGTCTCTTGGAACTGTGAACTTCCTAAATGAAATGAAAAGTAGAAAACTAACGGCCTATATCAAAATTGTTGAATACAATAAGTTAAGTTTCTTAAAGATTTTCGAGACTTTATTTCGATATTTATTGCTCCTTAGTCAGATTAGAATATTCTTCCGTAATTTGTGATTTGCCATATGCAGTACACGAACTTAGACTTGAAAGAGTCAAAAAAAAAATGTCATGAGGTACGCGGTTCGTGAATTAAATATGTCTGATGAGCTTCTTCATTATGGTAGAAGGGGTAATTTAGTTGGCCTAAAAAGCCTAAGTTTTAGATTTTGATATTGATTATCATATAAATTCACCGGATATGCTCCCCAAAGGTCACCGCACGATGGAGGCTTATTTTATACATATATGCATAGAACCAATTATGGTAATAATGAGCCTATTATGAGGTGCATTTTTCTTTTCTTGTCGCGAGCAGAATTTAAAAAGTCCAAGATAACATTCGTTTGCGTTGGCATAGAGAGTAATTTTAAATTTAAAAGAAGAAGTCGCCGCAGTTATGATATCTGAATTTTGTTCCACAAGTCACTACGGACACTGCAAAATTCTACTTTCACTACCTAGTGTTGAATCGGGTTCTGCTAAGAAACATAGAAAGCATAGAAACCTTTCCAAAAGTATAGATTGTGGAGTTGTTGAGGGCAGAAGAGATTAACCTCAATGACATGTGGACGAGTCTGACGACACGTTAACTTGTGCCAACACGTGTTTCATCTTCTCTGTGTGTGACCAGCATGTGAGAGCCAGATTTTGCACACTAAGCAAGCAACGCCTTGACGATCTTGCGGGCATCATTTTTCCTTCCTTACTTTCGAGGGCTGGTTGTAAACTGTCTTTTCACTTCTTTTCTCATATGTCCTGTGGGTGGTGGCAATAAAACAGCGCTTTGGTAAATTCTGCTTCCAAGACAGAAGCCCTACCTTGCGGAACATGGTTTTCCTTTTTCTCATTTTATTTCATTCGCAATTAACTGCAGTCAAATCATATTATTGTAATGTCCTTCAAGTAAACAATATTTAAATAAATGTTAATATATTTTATGACCAAAATAAGGAGACTTTTTTTAAATTTGACAGTTTTGAAATTTATCACCAAAATTATCAATACGTGCGCAATCTCAAAATCAGACACTCTGGTCCAAAGGAGGCACTGATATGACGATGAACCAATCTAATAGCTTTGAGGTAAATAAATACTTGAAATACTTTTGGATAATGGGGTAATGGAATTAATCTTGAATAAAACTCGTCTTTATGTTTCTCAACCTTACCATCATAATCTTAATTCCAAAAAGAAGACTTGGACATTTTCGTAGGCATTATTTTTTACAGTGGTTGCCACTCAATGCCAATCGAGTCCATCTATTGAAAATTAGCTGAGGATACAAGAACCGCATTGGTAGCCAATAACGCGAAATCATTTTTATGAGATCAGAAAATACATTCACTTCGCAGCTAATAATCAATTCGATGATTGAGACAAAATGGCGAAGCTCAGACCACTTTGAATCTTTTGTGCTAAAAATATCAACATTGGAGCTTCTTAAACGAAAAATTATCCATTTATGAAGCAATGATTAAGTATTTTTGGCCAACATTATTCAAAACAATTCCGGATATGGACGTGGAGTTGTGGCCACCTATATAACTTTGATACTTATGGTGCTGCAAAAAAACGCTGATGTGTTACAAATCCCACTGGGATCTCGAGTTGTACTTGAGCTTCTAGAAGAAGTTCCATTTCCTTCTGCCCACATAAAATATTTTGACAACTATTTTACTTATCATGAGCTTTTGCGATTGTTGAGAGCGAAGGGCTGCAGAGCTACCGGGACAGCAAGAGAAAACCAAACAAGAAAATTCACAGATCAAA
This sequence comes from Ferdinandea cuprea, assembly GCA_963576555.1. Lineage (NCBI taxonomy): Eukaryota > Metazoa > Arthropoda > Insecta > Diptera > Syrphidae > Ferdinandea > Ferdinandea cuprea. The sequence goes on from OY754958.1 coordinate 138,982,127, forward strand.
CTACATTTTGATCACGTATACGACAATGGTGTTGGCACTATGGGAACCAACTTTGATACTATAAGGCAGCGTTGAAAAAGAATGCAATCATTTTTGAATGCAATCTTTTATGAATTTTAGTTTTTGATTGCGTTCATTCACTTCGATTTCAGATTGTGGAAAAAGGTTAGAATTCAAATACTATTCGTGTTCTATAGTTTCACGCGACAAAGCTAGATAAGTTTTGCCGAAGTCCCAAATTTAATCACCGCCTCGTAGAGCTTCTGTCTATAGAAAAATAGTATATCTCGGCTTGATTTTTTTAGTCATATCCAAGATTTTCCAAGATTTAGTCTTAAATTTCAATAATGTATAAATGCAAATGATTGCAAAATCTGTTTGCATTCATTAGAGATTGCATTCAATTGATTGCACTCAATTGATTGCACTCAATTGAATGGTTGAAAAATTAGTGCACTTATTTGCATGCTGCATTTGCCACATTTCCATTATGAAGTCAATGAATGCAATCATAAAACTTTTTTCATTGGATTAATTTTTGTGATTGCATTCTTTTACAACTCTGCTATCCAGCCGATGCATTATGTTATACGTATGTATGGGTGAAATTGAATTACAGCGTGTTAATGCCTATCAAATCAAATTTTGACGTGAAAAGTGACGATACTGAGCTCCACATTGATGAACGTTTGGAAACTATATAAAGTCGCAGTTGAAAATATAAATATTAGGCGTAAAAGGCCGCTGTGTGTGCGAAGTTATATTTTTTTACACGAATGCAATGGACCTACAGTTTACAGATGATTCCGAACGGCAATTTATTTTTGAGAAGCTTCTCTTACTCTTGGATGTTTGTCAGACGTTCGCAAGAGTTGGGACAGCGAATAAAAACTTTAAGGTGGTGCGGGCCGGGATTTGAACCAGCGACCCCTCGCTTAGTTGTCCAACGCACTTAACCACTAAGCCACTGCACCCACAAAGAAATCTTAGAAGTTAAAAAATCTCCAACCTGCAACATCAAAACGCTCCATTTTTGCAAGCGTTGCTTTAACTGAAGGTCACCATTTTTCAAAAAGAATTAAAATGCCACATGCGAGTCAGATGGGTTTGTTAGTTCTGCGACATAGTTCTATCGAAAAAGAATGCTTTAAGAACCTTTACGTTCCTGTTTGGGTGCATCTTAAAAACCATACTTCCCCATTTTTTTAAAAAACATAAAAAAAATATTTTTGCATTCCTTTTACCATATTTAATAAATTTACGTTACCAAACATTTTATTTTTAAATGACTTTGGTAATGAATGGGTTTTTGAAAAATTAAAGTACACCGACTGACTGGCTGTCAAGCCGCCTTCGAAACCACAACAGTAACTCATATCGTAAAATCGTATCGGCTTGTTGTTCAATTCAAGTTTAACTTTAAAATACATATGAAAATTCCAACAAGGAGTAAATTATGCCATCCAATAACTGGATTTAAGACCTCCTCTTCAAAGATCAATAATTTAATTTTTATGAACTTATTAAGTCACCTCAGTCGTTTTCATTCATATTTCAATTCCATTATTTACGATATAAAATTTGTAACTAATAAACATTTTTATTTTTCATTCCACATAAAATAATAATCAAATTTCATCTGCCTTCAATGTAATCATTATTTCTTATTATCACACATGAAAAATAAAATTGAGAAAAAGAAAAAGAAAAAACAATCTTTATGCCAAAGTTAAGATCGAAAAGCGTGTGATAAAAATGAAAACTTTATAAGCCATCATTTAGATGTTGTAAAATAAAATCACTCATTCGTTGGTTATTGTGGCGAAAATATAAAAATAATAATAAATAGATGCCCAGACAGGGTGGTAAACGAATTCTAAAGCCAAACGATTTCAATAAAAATGTAATACATACTTCTATTGCCAAATCAATAAAAATATGAAGTGCTATATGCCATATAATTGGAGCTCATCAATTTGACCTTTTTTTTCCTCAATGTTTTAAGCATTTTTGAAGGTGCGGAAATTTGGAGAAATATCTTATTCAGTTGCAGTTAGTCTGTTAAGACATACACCAAATGGGCCATCTAGTGGTTACTTTTTTAATTATAGATTATTTTGACACTGACAGCTGCTTCCCGTTCGAAATCTTGACAGAAAGTCAGTATCATAACTCTGCAGAACAAAATGAGTCTACGCTTGAACGACGTTTTGAAATATTGAAAACTTATTTCCAAAGTGAGTGCTGGAAACGCCCAAACGGTGGGTTTTTTGAAAACAAGTTTTGGGCGAAAATGCATCTTTTCTGACGGCGTGCATTTTCATCACGACGGCTACGTTAGCAAACAAAATTGCCGCAATAGGATGCCGAATGAATGCATCCACAGAGAGTGACAGTTTGGTGCGGATTGTGGAGTGATGGCATCATTGGATAATTTTTCTTCGAGAACGATCGACGATTCCGTTATCGGTGGGCGTTACAGAGCCATGTTAACCGATTTTGTTGTTACTGAAATTGAAGACATGGATTTGGAGGACCTCTGGTTCATGAAGATTTTCGAGCCATGCCACATAGCCCATGCCAAAATCTATCTTTTGCGCACCAAATTCCAAAAACGTGTTATTAGCCATCTTGACTGAGGTCGCCTCGAAGCTGCGATTTGACCTCTTTGGACTTTTTTTTGTTTTATTTTTAACCTTGAAGGATGAAGGTTTTTCCAATAATCCGGAAACGATTAAAGCACTTAAGACCAATATAATTCAAGTAATCCTTGAGCTCCAACCCAAAACCATCAACTTCGAATCTAGTCAGCAGAACACGTTGTGTTCCATGATAATGGGAATGTTTGCTCTTACTAATAAAGCCATAGCTATCCCAGCATGCCGTGATGGAGGCTTTTACGACTATTGAAGAACAGGCAAAAGTAGTTGGCCTTGAAGTGAATGAGGACACGACAAAATATATGCTATCAAAAAACAACTAATCATCCAACTAATCATCCGACAGTCCACCAACTAGGACAAATTGTCACTTCGAGGAAATTAAGGAATTCATTAACCTCAGGGAGAATATGAACTCCACAAATGACAACTTGGTGGAGATCCGTCGAAGAATTACCCTACTTCGGTTTGGCAAAACAAATGGGTTCAAAACTCCTGACCAAGGACAAAGTGCATGCTATACAGAACCCTTATGCTGCCAGTTCTGCTATACGGCGCCGAGTGCTGGACGATAAGTAGGAAAGGAGAGTTAATATACTTGGAACCTTTGAAAGAAAAGTAATTCGGCGAATATTTGGTCCTGTGTGCGAGGAGGGCGAATGGAGGAGAAGATACAACCGCGAACTCTATGAGCTGTACCAAGATGTGGATGTAGTCCAAAAAGCCAAGAAACGTCGACAACTTTGGCTCGGCCACAACGAGCGAATGGACAATAATGCTCCAGCTAAGACGGCAAGGAAGACTGAACCTCTGTTTTAAAGACCAAGCCATATTGGATGCCAGAACGCTTGGTGTGAAAAACTGGGAGCAGCGTGCCCGCGATCGCAGAGGATGGAAGGCTGCCGTGTCTCAGACAGGGACTCTTTACGGTAGGGAGCCCGTTAAGTAAAAAGTAAGAAAGCCCTAACACATGGAAAAAAATTTAATTTTCTTCATTTCATTATTTTTTTTTAATAAAATAAAATAAGCCCACCCTTTACATACAATTAACAATCCGACATTTTGGAATTGTTTGTGACCTTAAATCAACCTTAAAGTGATTAAAAAAACACAAACTTTATCCAATAAAAGTCGTAAGATGATCGCATTAGTTTCTAGACCCCACTTAAATAGCTGCCATAAGCCCCACCGGAAAGGATACAGAAACAACTGAACAAATTAACTTTATCCTCGAAGCAATCAATCAAACATTTAGTAATCCCTTCAAAATGTCGTCCGTATTTCCTTAATGGAATTATTTTAATAATATCATAATTTTTTTTCCTCTGTCTTTCGTAACAGATATCAACGTTCCAAATCCGAACAAATTTAGTCACTTAAAAGAAAGAACGCAAAAAAAAATGTTCTCTCTTCTGAAACAGGAACAGGATATAATACTTTCTAAATTCAATCCAAATAAGGGATGCCATGCCTACCAATAAACTTATCCCTTGCCTAGCTATTATTAATACTCGTGATTTTTTTTTTCTTGTAATATTTTTTTAGAGAACGGAAACACAAAAGAAAATATAAAAGTAAATTCAATGAAAAATCATTCGGAGGCTTTCTTCTTGGTAATTTAAACGTCAACAGTGAGAAGTACGAGAAGTACCTTGCTGGCCTAACAATAGCCATCCGTCAGCTTCATTCAACCCTGCTCCAGTTGAGTGTGTTACTGGATACAGGACTTTGCCTCAATTGTAATTGTTCACCATTGGACAGTTTACAGAGAATATAAAAAGTTGGGGTGGGCAAACTATACGTGCCATAAATTGAATTCAATTCGAAATTGATTTTCGAATTCGTTTTTATACACAATTATGTGTATTATGGATTTCACTTTGCAATCCTCATACCTTAGCCTGTTGTTATTGTTTTGTTATAAAATAAAGTTATTGGCTTAAAATGTGTGTGTTGTTTTTTTTTAGGAACCATTTTCTTTGAAAAGAAAAAAACGTATTCATTTTTACCATTTGCCGTTCAAGGAGCGGGGAAATCATAAAATGTGGTAACAGCAAAAATAAATAAATAAACACATTTTATGTAGGAATAGTCGGATGTATAAGTTCTCAACACATGTGTGTACATGTAACAATAGAGGATATTTTTTTTTTGTTATGCCAAACAAATTTTGTTGTTGTTGTTGTTGTTACGTTGATTGAGTCGCTCGTAGCGTGTCGTCAGAATAAATGTCCATTTTTACACCCAAAGAACATGAAGGAAAGAAAAATATGAAAAAGGAAGTAAATTGAATTCAATAACAGCGAAATTGTGGCGTAAATACACATTTTCGCATCGCGTTTTATGGGATTCGTCGAATAGTTTGAGATTCCAATTCCACCCGAGGCAGACTCATTATGGAAGCATACGAATTTATTGTTATTGATTGTAGACTGTGTTGTGTTTGTCGGTTGTGCATATTTGTTTTGGTAGTTTTGTTGTTTTGTGGTTGCGCAGTTCAGAGAGGCCTAACTCTAGACATTAGCGAAATAATAAGCGTCAATTCGTTTTGGTTTTCTCCCAAATTTAGACTTCTGAAAATGTTGGTTTTGAACAAAATCAACTCGGTCTTCGGATTCAAATCCAATCATTCGACATTTCACCCATTGCTGAAATACTAAAGCTGCTGATGTTAGTTTTGAGTTAAATAAGACAGAGACCACCATTGTCTGTCTACTTGATTCCATTTGGACTGAAGACTTAGCCTTTAAACTCAAAACCCCTTTATTTCTTAACACATACCATTAGAATCCTTCACACCTTTCTTAGCAACCGTAAGTTCTACGTGGGGGTAGGAAACCCCAAATTCAGTATCAGGGATATCAAAGCAGGGATACCCCAGGGCTCATGCCCCGGCGCAACCTTGTTTAATCTTTATACTTGTGATCAACCACAAAATGAGAGACGCGACTCTATCACCTTCTCTTCTTCCGTTGCCCTAAAATTGCATTACCTTAAGTCAATGAACACATCCTCAGACTTTGAGAATACTACCAAAAATGGGGAATCAAAATAAACCCCGCTAAAATGGAGCTTATATCTTTTCGAGGGCACTGCTCGCAACAACACTATTGCGAAATATAAAACTCTAACCTTACCTGATAAACTCCATAATATTGCCAAAACAATAGCTCAAATATTTAGGGGTGAACTCTTTAGAACGTTTCAAGTTCAACCGTCACGTAACCCTTACTCTTCAAAATGCTTAATATGCCTTATCATTAGGCCTGCCACTTATGCGAATAAGAAGTAGACTCGAAATAAGGACCAAACTCCTTCTTTACAAGAAGTTGATGCGTCCAGTCATAACCTACTGCTATCCTATCTGGTACTGGTACACTATCAGTCCCACTTATATAAAAAAGATTGAAATCTTCGAGCGAAAAGTGCTTCATCACTTCTGGAACAGAAGTCCAATATGAAGCCGCCAATCTTATATCCATTGATCAATATCTATGCTGACTTTCCAAGGAAATGAATATCTTGACACTTCATATGCCTTAAACGTGGGAGGTTAAGGTTAAGTCGTAAATTTTCAATTCTCTTGTTTGCTAAAAAAAATAGGTCATTGCTGCCTTAAATGATGTCATTTCCCCTAATATTCTGCCTAAGGGGGATATAGAGTCCATGCAGCTAGATTTTGTCGATGTTTTAGAAGGATTACAAAGTCTTAAACCGAAAGCAAAACCTGTCGCGGATAGTATTTCTGCGGTAGTCTTAAAAATGTGTGCTTAAATTCTCTGTGCATACCTCTGCTTAGGAATGGAAATTCTTGCAATTTTTGAATCGGGCTCGAAAAATAACATTGAAAACTATAGGAGGATTTGTAAGTTATCTGCAATTCCTTAGCTTTTGGAAAGTTTAATTAAAATAAAGCTTTATTTTCTGGTGAAGGAACATGTAAGTTGTGCCCAACATGGAATTATTTCTGCAAGGTCGACTGTAACAAATTGAGTTGATGCTATTTATACAGATAAGGCTTTCGATTCAGTATGTCACAATACTTTGCTTCGTCAACTTCAAGTTTTTGTCATTCACTCAAGTCTCGGTAGATGAAAGAAGAATATACTTAAATGCCTATTAGATGTACTTCTGGTGTTCCTCAGGGCACACATCTCGGTCCTTTGCTGTTTACTATATTTATTGACGATATTTATACAAAGTTTCAAGCGATTATGACTGCCTTAAACTTCAAATGGATTTGGACAATTTATTCCGCTGGTGCAAGTCAAACTGCTTCATAAACAAAAAAGGGTTAGGTTGGGTTCAATTGGCAGTCGTATAGAGGTCCGAAACACATAACCCTGTGTAAGGTCCATTGTGCTCCAACGTGGATCTGAATTTCGTGCCTACTCGTTGAACCTTTTTGAGCTGATTATAAAGTATGAGAGACGTTTTGAGTCGGTCGAGTTTAGATCGTTAAGATCGGAGTAGAAGTAAGCTCCTAGATGGAGATTTCGTTTCTGAGAAAGAGCAGGGCATGCGCAACGAAGATGTGGAGGTGTGTCCCTTCCTCCTCCTCATCCATGCAGCTCCAACAAAAGTCGTTTGAATAAGCCCCAAGCCTTGTTGAATGCCTAACTACTAATGTGCGATCTATTGCGGGTAATCAAACTCTTAGAGCGTCTTAGATCCAGCTTTGGTCAAATCTCGCCACGCATCGTTGTTTATAGTACGAACTCGACAAAGTCCGTTGTCACGAACTTCTACTCTGTGACGTACTAGTGGGGTCAGTGCCAGCAGAGGAGGGACCATGAAGTACCACAGTCCTACCACTGCTGGTAGGGAGAATGTCTTCTTTTTGATCTGAACAGCTGCTTTTGCCAATACGGGGTGGACTACGAGTAGCCACAGCAGTACCACCGCTCGGCGTAGCAGGTGCTATACCGATAAACAGCTTAATCACCGTACTATCGTCCGGCTTAGAAGGGATACCGATTTTAGTTGTTGTTTGTTTTTGTTTTGAGTTATTGTTTTGCTTGTTCATAATGGACCACTAGTGGCGGAGAATGGAGGTCAATCTGTACAGGGATTAAAGCTAGCAAAAAGGGACTAATCAATCAATTTGCTTTCACGAAATTAAAAAAATGCATAAATTGTATGGTCGATTCTGTATTCAGTGAACGAAAGAAACATGCATCTGTTTAACAAGCGGAGGTTTCCGCCATCCTTATGCCTATGCGCTATATTTTGAACAACAGGTGGAGCGCTAGAAGCATTTGAATTTTTATCAGTGACAGCCAAGCTGCATCAAAAGTGCTGTTCAACCTTGTCCAAGTTAGTTAGAAGGTCCCAGATTGACATCCAAGGAAATGAGATCTCCGATGAGTTTGAGCCCGAACCTGTGTTTCGTCCACCGGCATCGCTAGTGTATAGTCACAATATTCGATGCAGACAGACCAAACAAGTGCCTGGGAAGTCTGCGGTATTTTTGCTAACTCTATAGCGAGTACCTGAACTTACTACAACACTGTGTGGCACTTGCAGAGAAGGTGAAAACCCTGCCGAGCAATTCCTGAAAACGAAGTGAATTTTATTCCATGTTTTTATTATTTTTTCTGGCTAATAAAAGCGAAATAAATAAGTTTCCCCAAAAATAAATCTCGGCTGAGTTTACTACTTTCTTTCTTCAGTGACTCCCTTGTCTTTACACACTTTTATATTGTTCTCAGTAAAGGTGTCATTTGTGCGTAATATTATGACCCAATTATTTTTCTTTTTTCTGCTTCTTCGAAATATATTGTCTGCACCTTCCCGATCGATTGACTTCAAACAAAGCATCCCCCCTTCGTTCGCATTTCCCAAATATTTATAATAATAACCAAAATCATGAACTAATCTCCCCAAAGGCGCCTCATATAAAACAATACATCACTCGCCCTCCTTCCCGATACAGAAAAAAAAATCCATAGTTATTAGCCAAATAAAGATAACAATAAAGTCGAGGCAGTAAAAACAGCGAAGCATATTTACTGTCCCAAAACCAATCCCCACCCTCTCCATAAATAAAACCATAAAACAACATAAATCTAATCAAAAAAAAAAAAAAAAACAATTGCATTGTTGTGCGTTTATTGTGAACTTACCCTCCTTGTGTAGCGCTCGATATTGATAGCGTGAATATTGAATTTGTATATCCATCACAGTTGCACGAATCCGTATACCGTCCACCGTTGCCGGAGGCCCAAACGAATATTGAACCCTTACCCTGGCGGCCGCTCGTAACTCCATAGATGAATGCACGTCTTGCCAAGGGTCCGGGACCGTCCACCGTCGAACCGTCATCTTCGGGTCCCCAAGAGGCACTATAAATATCGATATGTTGTGGATTCAAGCTAAGTGCTTTCGCTTCGACAGCATCATTAACGCTGCCATCCAGCATCCGGACGCCTAATGAAGACATATAAAATGAATGGAGTCAGTGAAAGCGGATATAGATAGAGTGAACTTGATATACATTATCTATGTATGTAGGTATGGATGTATAAAGAAAATAAGGTGCGGAAAATTAAGATACACATTAATTCATTCAATCACTTTGACTTGTACGCAAACAGACCCTCTGCCGCCCCTCTCTTCGCGGATTGTATTGATTGCAGATAAATGGCGGTACCGTATAATAGATTCAAAGAGAGTAACTAATAGCTTTGCCCTCTGTGCGCCGATAAAATTCGGCAAACAGCTTTATGCTGCCGCTCTAGCACAAACACAAATGAGAGAGATGAACTTTCGTGCTATACTCGGCTTAATTAGCTTATTATCCTTGTAGCTGTTAATTTACTGTGCATAGACTACAAAGGTAACTGTAAATTGAGGTTGATTTAATGCCCCGCGGGTACACGGGCGATGGTGTGTTGTATCCCTAAATTATTATCGCAAGCAAGTAGCATCAATTTATTCCTTTGATACCCCGGAAGGAGTTACACCAAGAAGGCGGTATCGTCGTCCAAAATAAATCTTAAGCAACGAAGGCGAAGGAGTTGGGTGGTACTACCTAACCCACCTCCTTTGAGAAGGGTGAGCAATTTATTATTTTTTTCCCCGATTGTGCTGTGTAAATAGCGCGTGGGCATAATGAACTGATTGTAAAGACGCGAAAGGCGTTTGATGACTTCTTTGAATTTTTAATTGGTGTCCCCCCGAAATCCCTTGTCAATGTTGTCAGATCGGTATCAGGAGGGTAAGTTTTACTTCGATGGTTTAGGGTTTAAGACTCAAGAGATTTATAGGTAAACAATTTGGAACAATAAACAATGATTTGGAACTTAAGTCTGCGAAAAGGTTATTTATAAAAAGCTTCAATTATGTCGTACTTCAGGTATTGAATTCCTTCGCAAAATTGTGCGCCTATTTTCTATATAGAAATCCATTTTATCTCTCTCTCTCTCTATAGACGGTCAAGCAGCGGTCAAAGCCCTAGAATCGCCAACAATAGAACCTGAGCCGGTTCAGCAATGCAGATAATCGCTGAAAGCGAACGCTGAAAATATGAAATCTTCCTGTGCTGTGTGCCCGGTCGTTTACGTGGTATCACAATGTCGGACCTCTATCCGACTGCCACTTCAACCTAACCTAACCTATGGGTGCCCAACTGCCACCGGGCGTCCGGTCACAACGACATTATCCAGCCAGCTGCAGAGCGGAGGAACTGGTCAAATAATTTGTCTACAACTATGATCTGCTTCATCCCTGAGCAGCATCACCTGTTCTCAGCGGTTGGCTGCCCTATACTATCAATCGTCTCTCAAGGTTGGCTGCCCTACTCATCAGTATTCTCTTCCTCGTTTTACTTCCTTTTTCTGACGTTAACTGTGAGCGCCGTTGCCGCTTGGTACGTTTTTTCCCGCTTTGTTAGGTTCGTAGGCTCTTATTCGATTTGGTAGAGTTATTTTACGACTCTAAAGCTAATAGGCTTCTAACAGTAGGAATACTCATATTTTTCAGTTCTTTTACGTGTTTTTAAAGAGCTGTACCTTCGTCAAATTTGGTCAAATCGAAATGAAATGAAAATCATTTTAAAACCCAAGGTTTCTGGTTTTGGGATCTTCTGGCAGAATATTTTTGTAAGCAATTGTTATTGCGCATTCATAAGATTACACAGATCACTTCCTCTGATTAATTTTTGAGACTTGCATTTTTTTCGCATTTTAAGATTAATCCGAAAAACGATCCAAAAGATGGCGTTGTTTTTTTTTTTAGTAAGTCAAGCGCTACTTTACAAATACTGATGGTAGTTAGGCAAGTAAAGTGACCACCCCGTGTCTTAAGACTAACTTAAGCGAAAGTATTTCCCAAAGATGTTTTGTATTAATCATGAATGAAAGTTCGAATGCGATTAGATAACGCTCTAGTTCTACCCATAAACGATGCCAGCTACCAATTTTGTGTAGCTACTACTGTGGCTCTTTCAGTCGCTTCCCGGGAAACCAAAGCTTTTGGGCTCTAGGGGAAGTATGGTGGCAAAGCTGAAACTTAAAGGAATCGATGGAAGGGCACCACCAGAAGTGGAGCCTGCGGCTTAATTTGACTCACCACTAGAAAACTTACCAGGTTCGAACCAAAGTGTGTAAGACAGATTGATAGCTCTTTCTCGAATCTATGGGTGATGGTGAATGGCCGTTCTTAGTTCGTGGAGGGCTTTGTCTGGTTAATTCCGATAACGAACGAGACTCAAATATATAAAATAGATGCTTTCAGCAGTATGGTGTTGAAGCTTGCATAGCCTTCATGCACAAATATAGTAAAATGTACGAGTGTTTGAATGTGTTTAAGTAAGTGGAGCCGTACCTGAGTGTTTGTCCCACTATAAGGACATCAGCTTCATAAATGGACAAATTCCGTCTAGCAGTAATGAGATTGAGCAATAACAGGTATGTGATGCCCTTAGATGTCCTGTTGCGCTGTGTTGCTCTGCGTACAAGTTGCCCTGTTCGACAATATTTGAAATAAAATCGACTGACATGAAAAACGCAAAAAAAAAGTGAAGCGATGAGTTCAATGCCAATATTTCCGGTGTCCAAAGCGTCATCGTCTCGAAATTGAACACAATTCGAATACAATTGAACATTTCTTTTACGCCACAATGGTTTTTTTAAAAATCTTTACCAATCGAAACGCCTTCAAACATTGTCGCATATTCTCACCATCGAGAACGATCACCAACCATTGCTGGGTCTTCAGAAGCATTACCCATTTCAACATAGCTTACATCGACTGCTGTTATTTGGTAACTTTGAACTCCCGGTGTCTGACGGTTCCGCAAGCCGCCAACCAAAAAATTTAAAAAATCAACTTAAATAAAAACAAAATATTTTTCAAACACTCACAATAGCTTCTGGGCACTATAACGATCACGAAAATCCTTTTTTGAGCTTCAATATTTACGTATTTAACAAAAAAAAATATTTCTTGAAAGTACGCAATTTCGCAAACGTTTTTTTCGAGGTTGTGACACGAAATTGGCGCAACCGGTGACGCTTGTATCAAGCAATATCCTTAAAGTGGCAGCGCGAAGTTGAAAAAAATTCGTTTAACAAATTTTTAATTATTCTTGGTTCGTTCCTGGCGGTACCAGTGGGATATTACCTTTAGCTTTTAATAGAACTAATTTATATTTGAAGTCTCGAGCTTAATTATTTTCGCCAACATATTTCAATTTAGTTTCAAAGAACCAATCTCGAAAAATTTTGAGCACGACTGACTCAGTTGGTATTGTCATGTTCAAAGGAGGGAAAAAAGCCAATGGCTATGGAACGTTAAATTTACAATCGCGTTAAAAAGGAAGGCCTCTCCTGGATCACACAAATGCAGCAACACCAGCATTTGATTGGCCTCAAAGATGAAGGGATTCAAAATCGGTAGGCCTGCAGATATTTTTTGAGGTCGAACCCGCGAACCCCACAGGCGGACCTTGTTATCCTTGTAATCCTGAACATAATCTCGTCGTTAAATAAAGAGAAGAAGAAGACGTCAATTTAGTTTCTCTCAATAAAAAATTCGCCGTTTTTCAATCGTTCCACAGTGCAACTCAGCGGGAATTTGTTTCTTATTAACGTTACTTCTCTGACCAATTTGGTATGAATAAAAACAAACAAAAGATTATAAGCATCAAAGATCGGTAGCTCCATAAATAAACTTCCAAATGCTCATTCCAACTTGTGCACCAGCCCTTTGAATGATTTCTAGAGAACCCGTAACAAATAAACAAGGGGGGTGGGTCTAATTCTCACCTTTTCAAAAAAAAAAGAAAAGAAACAAAAATACTAATTTCACACCATTCTGAAGGTTTATTGTTTTGAAAATGCTTCCTGCACATGTTTACTTTCACCGCAACGCAGTGATGCACATTGGCACAGGAAGTGGATAATCTAACACATCCAACAAAAGAAGGACTTGAACTCACGTCGGACAAAGGATTTCGCTCGCTACTGCTCTGTACCAGTTGTATAATGAATCAAACAACTATACCAGCTAATTGGGAGAATCGTTTCAAAAGGCTAACTGTGTGCGCCTTTCATTTAGTTTTTTTTTTTACTTTTCATTTGCTTCGTCCTTTTTTTTTTTGTTTTTTTGTTTTTGCCCCTTTTCACCACTCCCTGGTCCTCCATTATTCCGCAACGTTACCTCGAGTATGGCACTAGTGATTCACAATTCTACTATTTCACAGTTAGAGTAAAAGCAATGGAAATTATGCAACTACCCGCTTGCACTTTTGTATGAGTGCGCGAAGCACACAAGGATTCAGGAACATTGCACCCAACGGGGATGGATTGGATGGATGCCCGCATTTTGGTTCGTCTTTCCGCTTTGTCAATATTTGTACTCGGGTTAAATGCAGTGCATAATTAAAAACGCCACTGCAAGTGTCATGAGGTACAAATTTGTTTGTTTCCTCGTTGCTCCCATATCGCTCACCCCCTATTAATAGTTGAAAAAGCCTCGTTTAAATAAAAGGAACTCACAAGCGCACGTGCTTACCTACATATGTAGTTTCATGTCAAAAAATTGCTTAAATGAGCGCTGAGGCACAACACACAAGTTGGATGCCACTTTTTGAGTGTGTGCATTGAAAAAAATTAAAAAAAAAAAAACAAGCATCCGCCGAACAATCACGTAGGTTTGCCGTACGCGCCTCACTGAATTGTCAAAGTAAATTACTGAAACTCGTAGCATGACAACAACTGTCATCCGGTTCAGTGAATCTGATGGTAGGACAGTATTTCCTGTCAGTATATTGAAACATACGCATTTTATTTTTTTTTTTGTTAAACTTTAATTTTTATATATTGTCCCGTTTCTTTGACCTCAGGCCAGAAATGTCAAAAACCGCAAAGTGCTTACAACTGACAAGCCGTCCTATGTGCTGCGGTTAATTGCAACACAAAGGGATTCGCTCGTTCTGTTGTTCATTCAGGGAAGGGATTAATTTTTGCTAAGGGCTTCTCTACCAGAGACAGGGAGTATCAATTTTCATAAAACGTTTAACTTCAACTCACTTATTACCACAAATTAAATTAAAATCCCGAATTGGCTGGCAAAAATTGGGGACATTCAAATATTTAAATTAGTTCAGGTAGATCGACGAGAATATTTTAAATAGCAAAAAACATAATGGTGACAAGGAATGTTAATGCGAATTTGTTGTGGTGGCATAAAATATTTTAAATCTCGTTACATAAAATCTGGCATAATTGAACAAACACAGAGGGAAGGGGTGACAAATAAATTCATGTTGATATTGTAATTAATAATCTGTTAACAAAGCCTTCAAAAGAGAGTGTGAAAAACATATTTTTATTGCAGGTTGACCTCATTGTCATTGATAGAGGTAGATAGATATGTTTTTTTTTTTAACGTGAACTTTGTTTTGTAGGTTTTCCATTATTAAAGCTATCTGCTGGTCCAGATTTCTCATGGAAGGTTTATTGAGTTCAAAATATTTGGGGCTAAATTCTAAAACATACGGTTTCTATGTGCGCACTTCCCTATCAACTATTCTGAAGCATCAGTAACGCCGGCGACTCTTAAGGTCATCAAATGGTCATCAAGGGCCATCGTTTTTGCAAATGCTGTCAAATACACGTGTGTTTTGACAGTTATCTTGTAGAGAGAGAGGGAGAGCGTCCCGTGTAAACTGGGTGCCGTAAAATAGGGATAAATGTATACCAACATTCAGTTGGTAAAGTCAAATAAGACCAATTTGGCCTTATTGCGCTTGGAGCTCATTTGGTCTTATTTCACTTTGAAGACCAGGCAACCAGGCAAAATGTGGGTTGCCGTGAAGTAAAGCCGAATTCCGAAATTCACTTTGTGAGAGTTAAATAAAGCCGAGCATTGAAAGTGAAATAAAGCTAATGTTAGTCTATGGCAACAAACAGTAGTCCACAATACATAGGAATTGGAATATGTGAGGACATGCTGCCTCTGCTTTAGGTTAGGTTAGGTTAGATGGGTTGACATGAAAGAACAGTTTCTGTTCCTGCCACAATCAGGTCTTTGTGGACCCATTGTGATGCACTTCAGTGGGGGGATACGCCGGTATTGTGACCATATTTGTAGTTCTTTCCCTCCACTCGGGGTTACTCAATTTTATCAAGCCATGCGGATATCTCCAGAAACCTGCAATAATTAGAGAGCGAGGCATCTGACAATTCCTCAATGAAGAAACTTTCAAGTGTTCTGTCCCTCAAGTGATAGAGATAGTGAGGGGTGTCCTTGTGGACCTCTTCATCGCCGCAACATCATGCGGTTTTTTATGGTTTTTTAGAAATTATGAGCAGTTAAAGCACGGAGCAGCTTGGACAGTGATATTCTTTCGTACTGTAAACTTTTTTTGGTTTGGTTTTTTTTTATTATATTCCGACCACAGTTTCCGTGATATCTCACAGGTAGTTAGAGATTTCCATCAATTATTGGTTTTCATTCTGATCTTGTATTGCACTCGTTCTCTGAAACCCCCTTTTTGGTTCCACTGTTAGATTTCCAGGAGGTGCATGGTTGGGTATAAACAAAGCTTGCATACACCAAACCTTGCATTCACTTCAAATCTAACAACGAAACCATGCTGGGGGGATTGCGGGGTGGGAAATATACTCACCATTCATTTAAATTTTGAGGGGTTCAAATCAGAAAACCAGTAGGAATCTTTATCTGAAGGTAGTTTTAAATTTAAAGTGAAACAAGGCCTACTCGGCTCTCGAAAAACTCAAACGGCGAAAGTAAATCGCTAGCACTACTTTCTATTTCGCAATGTTAGCAATACTGTACTTCAATAAAGGGAAAACTTGGTTCCACCGCTAGTAATGTCAATGGGTAACATTACTAACGGTGCAAGCTAGTTTTTATTTCATTAAAGTACAGGCCCGTACTCCAGCTCATACCATTTGGCTTTATTACACTTTCACTAAAGAGAAATAAGGCCATATTTGGTCTTATTTCACGCCTTATTTCACGGCATCTGTGAACTGGATCCAATAAAGATTTTGCGGGCCATTCCACGCGCGTTCAATCGGGAATATCGCTGCTGTGACTGAGGACGTTCAAGAGAGTCTACAAACATCGATGAGATAATGATGTACACAATTTGGCAACAGCACACGTTCGTTGCGCGCAATTTCGCTGAAAAACCTGAAGATTTGCAAACATTTCCATTAGAGCAGTATTCGTCGATCTGCCTGGTGACCGTCAAGTGAAATTTACTTACTCCCAAGCTCTTTGTGCAAGAAGGTGATAATATCGTAACCAAAATCATAAAGGAAGCCAATTTCCACTTCGGAAGTCGGAGAATCGAAATTAAATGCACAAAAATAAAATACATCGCCTTAAAGTGACTGTTCGGGGTGGCATTTCCAGTGAAAAAGTGATTGGCCCTTATAGACTTGTTTTATCCTTGGAAGTTTCTGAACTAGTTTTCGAGCATAAATGGTGGCAACACTCCAAAATGCCGTAAAACGAGAAGAAATGTCCTTCAACAGGGAGGTTTTCTTAATTTACGTAAGAAAACATAGTTTGTCAGAAATTAGGTATAGATCTAGCAGCGCAAAGCCCAAACCGCTGATGGTAGAGTTCCAAAATTTTGCAAGGCTCACACCGTTTTCCTTTATTAGTTGAATTCGTGGAAAATGAACAATTAGCTGAGTTGGACAAGCAACAGCACAAACATTTGTAGAGCTACAAATCGAACTGTATAAGTTCTGAAAAAAAAAAACTTGCGGCTAATTCAGGACCCCTGCTACATACTTATTTTCAGATCCAACATAACAACATTGTAATTTACCCCTGTAAAGCAGTATTCAACTATCGACAGAAGCTATATTTTTCATAGTCAACCTCAGCTATTATGTGTCGACCATCATAAAACCGCCCAATCGAGGCAGAAAGACGACGCCCATATCGTCATTCATTCCATCATAGATATCAAAACGAAGCACCTCACTAAGTCCTCGTTCTTTTATACAGCTCATGTTGGTCGTAAAACAATCTCGTTTACACTACTAAAAATGTTATAACCCACACCAGCATGCATTGGCATTGAGTTTATGGTAAACTTCTCATCATTATCGTTCGCAACTTGTCCTTCAAGTGACTCCGACGGGGATGATTCCCCTCAGACAGTTTCTGCATCTCCAACCCGTTTCGTCTTGGTACCAATCCATTGTAAATGAAATGCAAAATAAGTTTATTCCCTGAGAGTACTTCAAATTTCACATCCACACCCGCAAATACTCAGTTTACTGTCACTTAACGTCAACCTTTTTACGCTTCCCTCACATTGAGCCCCGATCGCACTTAAACTTGCCATTTGCTAACGCAAAACGCTCAAATACTCCAAAATAAAACTATCAAATTTGCACCACTGCACATAACTTGTTAACTTTATTGGTAAGAGCATCCGAATGTGCCACTCACCCTTCATCGTCATCGTTGCCATTTCAAAACTGTATCCCATATGTAAATGTCCCGGCCATATTCAGTTTGGCCATTCCCAAAGCAGTATCGTTTCGAAACACTTTTTCGTTTATGGTGTCAATATTTCAAGATACCCGACGTTTTGCTGCCTTCACAGCCATACTGTCCTATAACGATTCTCTACATATAATGCATATCGACCCGGCGACGACTGCCCTTGGGAAAACCTTCTTGCGAGCGCGCGAGAACCTTTATTTGCTGCGAACACATTCAAAGAAGACCGAACCCCAACCCAGTCTCGATACCAGCTACATTCTGGCAGCCCACCATGATGGCTGTGAATATTCGTATGCTTTTAGCTTAACGCGCATTGTGTATCAACGAAAAAGTCATTTCACATGAATGGATGGTGGTTATACTATTATAACGCAGGAGCCCTGCGGGGCATACACACAGCAGCGAAAAGGAACATTTTGTATGGCCCCCACCTCGAGTTATTTGATATATATATATTTTTTTTTTGTCCGGGACCAAAACACTTTTAAAATGAAACTTGAATTTGGTTGTTGCCTTAGAGAGGATGATGTCAGTGGTGGTGGCATATCACAAAGGACACTCGAGGGGGTGGTGAATGTTGATTTTTGTGTACAATCACCACTTTCATCCTCCGTTGGGGGTTTAGTAAAAAAAAAAAAATGTAGGTATCATTTTGCAAATGTGGCTCGTGTATAGGAATATGATCCTTGCGCATCATAACAACAGAGGATTTGCTTGCTACATGTTGCTTCTCCATCACATCGCATATTTCCCATACTGATATGCATACATATAGTATATATACTTCTATTAGTGAACTGTGCGTCGTTTCTCGTCCTTTTTGTTTTTTTCCCCGGCACAGATAATGTGACATGTTACCCAATCACACCAGATGGGGTTTCCCTTTATTAAACGTAATATTATTATGGAAGATGTGCTTCTGTTTGTGTGGGTGTTTCGTCCTTCTTACTTACACAGATGATGGAAGAAGAAACGAGTGTTTTTGATATTACTCTGTCGATTCTGCCATATCATAGAAAAGGGGTGATTTTGAACGTTTTTCTTTGGATCCTGCCCAAGAGGATGGTAGGCCTATATTCAATGTTTTTTTTTTTTTTTGTATTAATTTTTTCTTGGAAACCATTAAGCAACTTAATATGAAGTCTATAAATTCGGTTTGCCTTTGACAGCTAATGATGAATGGTTGAAACTCGTTTTTAATCCTGTGCTATCTGTGGTGGGATGTTTTTGTTATTTTGTTTGTTTTTTGGGGGTTCCTATGGATACTTCTTTGATCCTTGAGCGAA
This sequence comes from Ferdinandea cuprea, assembly GCA_963576555.1. Classification (NCBI taxonomy): domain Eukaryota; kingdom Metazoa; phylum Arthropoda; class Insecta; order Diptera; family Syrphidae; genus Ferdinandea; species Ferdinandea cuprea. The sequence goes on from OY754958.1 coordinate 139,001,076, forward strand.
CCAGTTACATAAGATAATTGGGGATTTTATGGAATTACAGCGGATGGAGATACATTCGGATTGAAGTTTTAGTTTGTGGCGATGCAATTGTTTGCAGGTCAAAATTTTCTGATAGATTGTCAATATTTAAATTTAAACATCAAGTTGATGCAACAACAACTTCCCAATCATCAAACAACAACAAAAGGAGTATTGCCTTCTAATTCTAACTCGTGTGATTTAGTTCGTCCATCCTATCCTTCATCACCAGCTTTGCCTATTCTTACCGAGAATACTTTGACCAATGGCTTATCAATGGTTAATCTGGTGGTTGTAAGAAGGTCACCACGTAAGTCTTATTTCATTTCGAGACTCGATACTGCAACTACTGTAGATGATATGTTAAACTACATTAAATGTGAACTACCATCTGCACCGTCGGCTATCGCATGCTACAAATATTCCTTTTAAAAGCCCCATCCAAAACAACTATTAAGTAGTCTTTTCCCTTTAAGATCTAAATGTAACTACTCATTATACCCTATCCTAAGGGTATATTAATTTTGACACATAGTTTGTAACACCCCTTAATATTCGTCGTAGACCCATAAAAGTATTTATATATATTTATGATCAGGACCAAATCCTAAGACTATCTAGCAATGTCCGTCCGTCCGACCGTACGCAATTTTTAGGCCTTTAAAATTAAGCTAGGAAACTGAAATTTGGACGAAATTTTGGAAGTGTAAACATTTTTTTAATACGCCCACTGCCACACCCACAATTTAGAAAAAACCGTTTTAAAGCTAAAGTTAAAGAGACAGAGTGTTACAACCTTCACAAGATATGTAGGCACTGCCCTGCTTTATAAGTTTGTCATATACAATTTTTTGCTACGCCTTTTTTTGTGGGCGTTTTTTACTAAAATGCTGTTTTCTTCGAAAATGTTCACAGAAAGCGAAAAAAAAAGTTTAACAAGATATTTAGCCAATATTTTTTCCAACATATCACCCATACAAAGTTTTTGGCCACGCCCACTTTTTAAGGGCGTTTTTTTTTTCAAAAAAAATTTTTTTTAATTAATAGAATGAAATAAAATGCTAGCCATCATCTTCTTAATCCTTTTTTCTTTGGGGCATATTGGGATATGGATAGGTATCATACTGTTCGCCCCCAGCGGACTGTAGCCTTTCCTTATGTTTTTATTATCAAAATGTAGGTGGTCTAAGAACTAAAATGAATACCTTATATTTATCGTCATCATCATCATCATCATCATTCTATGATATGTTAATATTTACGGAAACATGGTTAACTAACTGTAATTTTAGTGGCGAGTATTTTAACTCTAATTTTTATAATGTTTTTCGGAAAGATCGCTGCCCGCACTCAAGTGGTTTTAATAGAGGCGGAGGAGTTCTGATTGCGATTCGTAATGTTTTTTTCATGTAGTCAACTTGTTACACCCTTCTACACTTCTTGTTCCTCCACGACATTGATCAATTAATTCTAAAAGTTGCGATTGAGATCAATTTTATAAAGAAAATCTTGAGTTAACGTCATTATATCTCCGCAGTGAACGGGAATTTAATACTTTGAATAACTTCTTATATCAGTCTTATATATTGTCTGCGGAAACAAGACTGAACTCTAACAGGCTTCTGGAAGTTCATTAACTCTAAGAGGAAAACAAATGGTCTTCCTAGTCTGATGTACTACTTGGATTCGTCATATGATATGCAATTTTTTTGCTTCTTTTTTTAAATCGGTGTATTCTCCTACTGTAAAACAAACCATCTGCCATTCTAATATTCAGTCATTGTTTGACATTGGGGATGTAAACATAGAAAGATTTGAAGTTGAGGATGCTCTTTTAAGTCTTAGTGATAGTAAAAGTGAAGGTCCTGATGGTTCCGCTCCTATACTATTAAAAAAAGTGTGCTAAAGAGCTTTCTTTGCCTCTTTCTATTATTTTTAATAAATCCATTGCCTGTGGCGTATTTTTAAATATTTGGAAACTATCCCATATAACACCTATCCCGTCAGCAATTAGAGGCCTATATGTAAAATATCTTCAATCCCAAATCTGTTTGAAAAAATTGTATCCAATAAACTCACCTTGTCCATTTAAAATGTGATTTCTGAACATCAACATGGGTTCGTATCAGGTAGATATATTACAACTAATCTTGCACTTTTTTGTAATTTTCAAACGGATGTTATATTTACCGATTTTGCAAAAACTTTTTATAAAGTTTGTCATAGCACACTTATAAATAAGTTGTCTGCCTTAGGAATGCACTCCAATCTACTTAGTTGGTTAGAGTCCTACCTTATTAATCGCATTCAATTGGTAAAGATTGACAGTTATCTTTCATTTCCAATAAGTGTTTCATCAGGGGTTCCACAGGGTAGTCATATTGGCCCACTTTTGTTTCTACTTTTTATAAATGATCTACCTAATGTAATTAGATATTCCCAATATCTTCTGTTTGCTGACGACCTTAAATTATTCCGCGCTATTAAATCAGATAATGACTGTTGCCTACTTCAAGATGATGTTAACGTCGTGGTAAATTGGTGTCAGCTAAAGAATCTTTCACTCAATATCTCATAGTGCCGATGTTTTACTCTTTCCAGATCAAGGGTAGCAGTTACTGGACAGAGTAGACTCAAAAAAAGATTTAGGCGTTATTTTTGACACCCGCCTAACCTTTAAAGACCATATGGACTATATTGTATCCAAAGTTCATTCGACGCTAGGTTTCGTAAAAAGAAATTCAAAGGATTTTATAGATCCTTATACACACAAATCGCTATAAACTCAATAAATAGTAAGACCTTACGTTGAGTACTGTAGCATAATATGGAATCCACTCTATGAAATTCATTCCAAAAGAATTGAGCGTATCCAAAGAAACTTCATTAGATATCTGATTTTTCAATTAAATTGGCGAATTGATATGCCCACCTACGAAACTAGATGTGCTTTAATTTCAACTCCCTTCTAAGTCGTCGTAATGGCCAAAGTAATGACAGTTAGCTTTGCTAATGTGAAATGTTACTACACGCTAAAACAATATGACCATTTATTCGAAAAGGGTGTTTTTCTTTGAAGTATAGAACTTAAGTTGGTAACACTATTTTAACTAGCGGCCATTTTGTCAGCTGTCAAGTGATTTATTTTTAGTTAGGTTTTGCATTTCAACATGAATGAAGACTGACGCCTGAACAACGCTTCCAAATTGTGCAAATTTATTTTGAAAATCATGGCCCTGTTCGAAATACGTATCGCGCGAATTTTGTTTAGCAATGAAGCATTCTTTTGGTTGAATGGATAAATACGTCAATAAACAAAGCTGACGTATTTGAACCGTTACGACCAAAAAAACTGATGAAACATTGTTGTTGAAAACCTAAAAAGTAGAAGGTTTATGGAGGAAGATTTCAAAAATTGAAAAAGATGATGGGTCTGAATGTTTTTCAATTTCAAAGTTGTCAAATATTCCTTATCGTTACCTCATTCCAACGCAGAATCCTAACAATTTGTCTATAGTAACGGATGTGAAAACTAAAAAACGAAATAAAATAGGTGCGACTGCTTAAAATGCAATCTTCTTGTTCACTCGCTAAAAAAAATATGAGCCTATATAATGTATAGTGTTCTTTTATTTGCTTGTACTGTTTCTTTAGTCATTTTGAAGTTATTTAGTTTTACATTGTAGTACCTTTTTGTACCTTTTTAATATGTGTTTGTTCCATTTTAATAAAACTTTTTTAAAAAATTCGGTCATTGTCTTTGAAGTGAAGATTTTGTGTAGCGGTCATAATTCACACTTGAAAACAAACATATACTCGGCAAGAAATCGAGAAGAAAAGTGCGTATGGATTAGATGTGTATATGGCAATCCACAGATGATCCCAAAAAACCACATCTGGGTGAAACGCCTTTGAAACTATAGGTCGCAAAAAATCATTTATTGACAACTAGTAATAGTTGATGACGAGTATTAAAAACATTTTTTGATTCGGTTTTAATTTACAATTATTTAAATATATCATTGTGGGAAAATTATGGGAATTTCGGTCGAATGGAGAGGGGAAAAAAAAGGGAAAAACAATTTGTTTTCGTGGGAAAAACCAGTCCAACGACATACCAACACTGCTCTAGATACGTTTGGTATCAGAATTGACCTTATTTTGGTATACGTTTGTCGGTACCTATTGATAAACGTACCTCATAAACGACCCATGTGTGGTTGTTGTTGTTGTTTGGACGAATTTAGAAATTCGGGTTACTTACTCATTTCAGTTAAAAAGTGAAATTTGGTGATAGTTTTTCCCATATTTTAGAAAGCTAATAGTTTTTCCTGTAACGGAGGGTTAATACCCAGAAAGATATTTCCTTATGTACATCTTTACGATCCAGGAACCATATGACGTTGTTTAGCGTTGGCTTAATGTCTCTTTCCCTCTTCGTTTAATGAACGGTACCGGCGGTGGGCGAAAGAAGGGCAGCGCATGATTTCCCGCATAAGAAAGACTTGCCCTTTATGGCGGTCCGATAACCAGAAACTTTGTTGAAAGGAAATTTTGGAAAAAGGAAGTGAAGCAGACGTTTGTTAAGTAAGGTTTCCATGCTCACCATTATTTGTTTAAAAATAAGCAGGTGGAGTTGGAACATTAGTAGTGAAAACCAAAACTTCAAGAAAAGTTTAGATACCGCATTATCAGAAACAATCCCAGGGTTTGTTCGTTTTCAATGGCAGAAACCATTCTACTGTTGAAGCATTTTAGATAATGGAAAATGTTTAGCATACTTCCGGTTAAAATTAAACTTTAAGTGAACGGCGGAACAGTGCAAAACAATTCCACCCAGTCGCACAAGGACTATGAAATGAAAATCACTATGAATGTCCAATTTTATCGCGGCCAATCATCCCTGGCGCACACACACAAACATTGTAAGTCAAACATATATAACCGACGACCATTGAATTCCCAAACAATTGTCCAAAATTTATGGGTCCACATTTACCCGGTTCCGCATACTAAAGCCCGTTCCTGGCGACGAATAAGCAAATACCTACTTTAAACATTCAAATTCCATTCAAATAGGCGACTTCTCTCCTCGGAGTCTGAGCGGCGCGCGAACACCCACCGCTTCATTTCCTAATGAGTGTCCACAAATTGGTCCCTCGAACTAAGCCGCTGCATTTCGACCACGGCCAGACCTCACCACCATCGGGGCAAGTAAATAGTGAATAAATTTACGCAGAATTCCGCAAAATGTCCGGGACGATTAAAATCGCGCCGGACATGCTTCCAAGCACATACTACTACTAAGGTTTAGAGAAGCACGCCATCGATCGTATCTTCTATCGGCTTTCACTACCGAAAAGAGGTGGGCGTGTGGTTGGGCCGAAATGGTCTTCCCTTTAGTACATGTGTGTTATACAACACACACTCACAGTCGCACATTCTATGGATGGGCCTCAATGGAGCCATAATATTATGACAAAGCCTCCACACACAGGGATGGGAAGGATAACATAAATTTTCCTCCTGCCAACAGATTTAGAACCAGCTTGGTCCCGGCAAAATGAAGGCAATTTTCGCGTAAATATTCTTTATCTGCTTCTATGTAACATTGTGTTTTGTGTTTTTTTTTTGTTCGCCATCTTTTCTGTCTTGCCTCCCACTACGCCTTGTTCTTGTCCTAATTTATTGTTCCTTCTAAGCAGAGGCAGCGGAGAACATCTACAATATTTGTCCGTTGACTGTCAGATGAAAAGAATTACGCTTAAGGGATGTGTTCCGAGCCGTCAGACAATTACAAGGACATTCATTCACTCACTCACACCACACTCGAAAATAATGTCTTTTGTGCTTTTCTGCACACTTACCACCAATACTGGCATTGTATGCCACGCCCACACCACAGTAATTATTGAACGCCACTGCGGCCACTTCGCCCGCACACCTGGTGCCGTGTTTGTTGTCGCCATTATCCTGGGGTGTTGGATCCGAGTCATTACCATTTATGTCATAAGAAGCATCCGGATCCTGTTAAATACAAACAGAAAAACAAACAGCGAATTAGTTAGGTAGCAAACAAAATGTGAAAGGAGAACAACACCAACCAAAATGGGTATTAATAAAACATGAACACGAAATGAGATGAGATGAGAAACAGTGTGGACAAAAAGTAGTGGGCAGGCCCAGTGACGGAACATTATGCTGTAAATGGATTCAGTATCATTTATTCAAAAGGACTAAGCCAAAAAAAAAAAATATACAAAAACAAAACGCTTAATAGAGTTATCCGCTGTTATAAACGGACCTAATTTGCACGAGCCTTGCTTTCGGAGGGACAACAACACAAAGATCCCTGAGTCATTTTTGCTAATTTTGTAAAACATTTTACGAATGGAGTTGGATGGAAAAATCCCCTCTTAATAGCAACTTTGGCGGAAAGCATTATCTACCAAAGATGGGTTAATTATCGTATTAACGCAGGAAAGAGAGTTTATTTGGAAATTATTTACGTTCCTTTATTAGGTATGCTGAGGCAGAAGGAATGAAGACAAGTCCTTTATTTTGTTCTCGTCGTCGCGTCGGTCGGACGGATGGGGGAGTATATTTGCAGTTTGTATGCTTAATCAATGATTTTTGCTGGGGTCAGGACTAAGAAGATTTAAGGTTTATACGTGACGTTGTTTGGGGAAAAAATCAATTATTTCTAACAGCAAAAGAAAGGACAAGAGAAAAACAAGTTTAAAGTCATGTATGGGACATAACCTAAAGATATTGAGCAGCAATCTAAGAAATATCATTCCTAACATAAACTAACTTAAACAAATTATAAAGAGTGATGCACGATGTTAATTGTGATCCCGATGTCTCCAGAAACCAGCAAAGATTAGAGAGTGAGACATCTGACAATTCCTCAATGTCTTTGAAGAAGAAATTTCTGCAGTGACGGAGATAGTGAGGGGTGTCCGCGTGGAGTTCTTCATCGCCGCAGCCTCTACAAATGTCATCATTCTTCAGATTTAGTTTCATCGTGCGGCTTCTCAGAAATTATGACCAGTTAAAGCACCAACCAGCTTGGACTTTCGCACTGTAGAATTTTAGCAAACTGGGTCCGTAGAAAATGTGAAAAAACCTAAAACTGTGCATGCTCGTCTAGTTCGATGCATCCACAAAGAGTGACTGTTTGGTGCGGCTTATGGGCTGGCGGCGTCATGGGCCCTTACTTCTTCGAAAAGGAGGTCGGCTAAGCAATAACCGTAAATAGTGTTTGCTATCGCGAGATGATAACGGACTTCTTGTGGCCAGAAATTGAGAAAATGAACCTAGACGATGCCACTTACCACACAGCCAACGAAACAATGGCTATTTTGCACGAGAAATTCATTCATTCATCCGCGTCCAGGCGATGTTCCTTTGCCGCCATGATCATGTGGTTTGACACCGTTGGATTTCTTTCTTTGGGGATATTTAAAACAAAAATTGTACGTCAATAAGCCAAGAACAATTCAAGCGCTTAAGAATGATATAATTCGGCACATAAACGACATTGAACCTCAATTATATCTCAGAGTCATTGAAAATATGGACCATCGGATAGAGGTATGCCACCAAGACCGTGGCGAGCATTTGGGCGAAATTTTGTTTAAAAATTAATTGTCATAGAGCCTTCGATCTTAATAAAAATATGATTCTCTGAAAACTTTTTGCTTTATTTACAAATAACATCTTGCGTTTTCGTTAGATGCTATCAACACTTCGTCGATTAATATTTATGCACTATATTGCCTTACAAGTCAGCCACAAAAGTACTGAGATCTAAAAAGGAACGCCAAGTTTGTATTGTAATTATTAAAATAATAACTACTTGTAACGTTTTTTAAATCGTGAAAATTGGGGCTTTATACATACATACATGTGTTCACTTCAAAACTTCAAATTGGAAAACTTGCCAAGTATAAAAATGTAAATGAACGAAGGTATAGGCCGTTTTTCGAGTAAAATAGAATTTGTTTTATAGAGATCCTTGATTGTCTTTAAAAGAACTAACGACATGTAACATCTCATAAATGTAGAATGAGTTAAAAATATATGGGGGGTTGCCTCGCCACGGTTTTTCAAATCCTACCACCACGTATAATTTTATAACTCGTAAGTCGTTGGTATGCAAAGTTAAAGAAAAGGGGCGGCTACCACGCCCCTAACTGATAAATAAACAATACTTTATTTTTTTCCGAGTTTGTTCTTTGAAGCCGACCATCCTGTAAAAACTCATAATTGTAGGTATTCGTGGGCTGTGTTAAGACAAGTGAGCGTCTGCTACGCCCCCTGGATGGAAAATCACATTTGGTTAGATTTTTTCCAAATTTCAAGGTTCTACGATGATTGGAAATGCTCCATGGTTTTGATGATCTGTCAGTGAGTCAGTATGGCCTGCTGCTGTGCGTCCCAATAAATCCTGAAAATTTTGTATCTCTTGCTTTGTTGTAAGCAAAGTGGCCTGAGTTTGTTTGTGTAAATAAGGGTGTAGTGCCAAAGTTTTTAAGGGGTGCGCACCCGGATTCCATTTAACCACATATTGGAATTCAGAAATATTTCAATCATATCTTCAGGTACGTCCACTTTAAAATTGAGCATTCAGCATTATCTGAAAGACGATAAATGGAACCATTTGTATTGTGTAGACCACCGGTTCGAAGCCGCTAGTAGAGATTTTCTTTGTTCTGAAAATATCACTCTCTCTCTCTCTCATGTCAGAACGTTTAGCTTTTAACGATAACGATTTATTAGCAGAAAAATTATCAATAGATGTAGTAGGAATAGCAGGAACAGCAGTGGTAGCATGACTGGCAGAAGCAGGAGGAACAGCAGAAACCACAGGCAGAGAAGAAACATCAAGAACAGCAATAGTAGCAGCAGTATTAAGAAAACTGACGTTATTAACTACGGAGAAGATCGAATCAGAGGCAGAGATGGTAGAACCGACACGGCTTTAGCGGCAGTTGACGAAAATTTATTTGATTTTGTATCACCGGCCAAAGCAATGATTTGCGGAGTACGGGGACTATTTTTATTTCCTTCTTGGTTTAAAGAGGTATTGTGTTGCACGCCAAGCTTTTTGGTATGTGAGGGTACATTGATCCCATCACTTGGGACTTTGAATTAGTGTCCAAAGATGAGTGCGGGGCAATTTCTTTCAATTCGAAAATTTCATAACACAATTTGTGTAGGATAGGAGTAGACGGACAGATGAAAAATGTAAACATGTATTTTGCAGTGAATGATAAGAGATGTATTAACGGAACATATCAACCAGAACGTAAACATATAAAGATAGTAGATAGCAAACGACGCCGAATAACGAACGACGATCGAACCGGAACATAAGTAGACTGTATACAAGGATTACAGGATTTATATACTTTTGTGGCATATACTACGATGTGGCACCACCAGCGTTGCCGCTGACTTTTTGAAAAATGCATCTTTTTCTTTGGAAAAATGTATCAAATGTATCTTTGTTTCAGATTGTTAAATGTATCAACTCCATCAAAACAGATAAATCAATTTTTTTAATTTTTTAGTTGGATAATAGATGGATAATAATTTCAAAAGGGAAACCACCATTTCAATCCAATTATTTGTTTTGAAGTAAAATAACGCTTGAACATTTTAAAATATAATTCCATTCCACGCTTCACAGGGGTGTGATGTAAGAGTTATCACACACAACACTAGGCACCGAAGCGGACCTATTGCGATCCCTGGGGAAGCGGGTACATTTGTACTCAATCGGTAAACAAAAAACCTCAACACTTTCCGTTTTAAGTCCTTTGAAGTTTTTACCATCTATTTCCCCCCAAGATTCGAAGATGAAGTGTATCCCTAAGAATTTCCGACGACTACGTGAAATTGCCTCGCACTCACACAACATAACCATATCAGTCTGCAGATCACCACAGAATCTGCAGAACACAGTCCGAGACAGTGCATGTTTTCGCAAGAGGCACACTCCGGATTCCTACTAATATTCCAAGCTTATACCTGCTAAATTTGTTTAAACTTCCTCGAGCTCTTACAGTCGAGAAATAGCCATACAGCTTTTGACCCTGTGTGCGTCCCAAGACTTGACCACCTTAGGTTGGCAGTCCTTAAAGTTATTTCCCCTGATTATGCAGGGGGATTATTGTATGTCAACAACCTCACGACTATTGAGTAGCCCTCCTATTGTTGCAAGCTCATCCGCCTGCTCATTGCCTTCAATACCGGAGTGTCCTGGCACCCAGCATAGTATCACTCGGTTCTGATTGCATTTCCCGACTATATCATAATTTATGCTTGTTGCCTTAAATGCGGCCTGGCTGTCGATGTAGATAGCAATATCTCTTCCAGATATCGATTTCATCTGCATTTGCTCAGCCGCCTTGAGGACAGCCCGAACCTCTGATTGAAAGACGCTGCTTGTGCCCGGTAGTCTTATAGACACTCTTAGTTCTGGGTCTTTTGAGAAGATCCCAGCCCCTGTTTCCTCTGTTGTTTTTTAGCTATCTGTAAAAATTGCAATTTCTTTTGATTTGTCATAATCATCGTAACAATCATCGCTTTCGAAACTATAGCTTCCTTGGTGGTTGGAAGATCCGGATGTCATCCGGGTCAAGTTATGAATATGACAAATCCACCAAATGACTTTTATTTAATAGCCCATATTCGAATTTTTAAAATAAGTTGATATTTATCCTTAAAATTGTAAAGTTCACAGCCATTAAGTTTATGTTATAAGTTAAGATCAGTTGCAGTTGGTATCTGGGAGAGATTAGATGAAGCCACTAGGCTTGTATCATTCTTCAGAAATAAAATAGCAAATTAACAGACAAACAACATTAAAGTTGTTTGCTTTTGAAATATATATGTTCGTACATTCATTAACATAAACAAATAAAAACTAATTTTTTACCTAAATATGGCAAATATGTTATCATTTTATTACTTAGTTATACAATTAACAAGAAACACTGTTAGAGCCAACAGAAATAGCAGTAAAATCACTATGAAAGACTAAAAGTACATTGATTCTCAATTCAGTGGAAAGCATTAAACATTTTATTAGACCAGCAACACAAACTATAATACTTTAAGTGAAGACGATGCATTGGTTTCCTGGTAAATATGAAGATTTTAATCAAATTTTTGACATGTAATAAACCTCAACTCGACAGCGGTGCTCCTTTGGTACACAAACCAACAGTCAAACTTTAATCCTAAATTAGTTTCGTTGCAATTTCCAATAATAATAACTCCCTGCAACTTTCAACATTATAAGTACCTACCTACGCTACTTGGAAATTCTCAACGTTAATATTGACTTTATCCGCTTTCAAATTCAACACATCGTAAAACTTCGCTCATTCTTGAAAACTTTAAATACAACTGGGAAATCCTTTACACATCACTTGCATATTCGCACACATGCGATCATTATATGATCCGATCAATTCCGCTACTACTGCTTTAAAATCCCAGATGCAAGTGCAACTGCAACTTCTCAAGTCGATAAGCAACTAAAGAATGCAACTTTTCGACAACTTCATCATATCTATATCTACTCATTGTTATCCCCTATATGACCTAGTCGAGAGTTCACCTGCGCAGCAAATAAAGGTCAGCAGCTTGGATAACAACATGCGGCACGTGAAAGAGTCGAAATGCAAAATGCAGTATAATATGCATGACTGGAAATTCAAAACAAGCAGAAGTTGGTTGGTGTGGACCAAGGAGAAGAGAAATTTTGCGAAAAGGAAAACTTTTTTTGTTTGATGGAAAACGTCAGTCAGAACTCTGGAGTAGATGCCGAAAGCAACTTGAAAAGTCTGCGTACGATGTGATGCGTTCAAGCATGATACTCGTACTCGTGCTCGTAGTCGTACTTCTCCCTCCTGTCATCTCTCTAATCGAACTTTTCAGTCACGTTGTTATGTGCTCGGTGCTCGGGTGAAGGTAAGACGGGCACGACATGATGGAACGGTTATTCATAAATATTGTCTAAATGCATCAATATTATGGACTTAAGGAAGTATCGCATCGACGATGCAGCAATATGGTCTGCAAGTTGGTATAAATGTACTGAGAATTATGAGCCCCCGCAGATTTAAAACTAAATAATTGGTTAAAGCCGTGGGTATTGCGTGCATTCCAAAAACATAGACGGTTGTCAGGATAATTTGTTTAAGAACAAGAAGTTTCCATTTAATTGGAATAGCGCATCGTTCACGTAAAATAGTGCTGCCATATTTACTTTAAATTTAAGCTAGGGAGCTGAAATCTGGATCATATGCTTCCTAGGGTAGCGTTTTTTTTTACAAACATTTTATTAGACCAAAAATGTATAACTAGATATTGAGACAATACAACTCTCAATATTCCACCCATGTCCTCAACATTTTATCAAGAGAAAATTTTTGGCCAAGCCTTGTTTCCGGAGGCTACTTTTTGAAGAATTTATCACAGGAAGCGAAATATTTAAAACTATATAAAGGGTGATCCTTTTCGAGGTTCCCTACTTTTTTAAAGAAAAAAACATAGAAAATTCAAATTTAATGGAGAATGTTTATTATCATTTGAAAGAACATTCTTTGGCATTTATTTTTTGAAGATTATGTCTATCAAATGTTGGCCGTTGCTACGTCGCAGATGGTCCATCCATTGAGTCCAATTTTCGATCACTCGTTCGAGCATTTCGACTGGTAACTGGCGAATGACACGCGTGATGTTTTCCTCCAAGGCCTGAATCGAAGCGGGTTTGTCGGCATAAGCTTTTGACTTTACATATCCCCACAGGAAAAAGTCTAACGGTGTGATATCACACGATCTTGGTGGCCAATCGACCGGCCCAAAACGTGAAATTATGTGCTCACCGAAATGTTCTCTCAATAAGTCCATTGATTGATGCGATGTGTGGGAAGTGGCGCCGTCTTGCTGAAACCAAATGTCGCCGAGATCACGAGCTTCAATTTCAGGCATCAAATAGTCGGTTATCATGGCACGATAACGGTCGCCATTGACGGTTACGTTCGCACCGGCATAATTTTTAAAGAAATATGGACCGATGATTCCACCGGCCCACAAACCACACCAAACCGTTGTTTTTTCTGGATGAAGTGGCAGTTCTTCAATCTCTTCACGTTGCTCTTCGTCCCAAATGCGGCAAATTTGTTTGTTTACATACCCATTGAGCCAGAAATGGGCCTAATCGCTAAACAAAATTTGCCTCGAAAACGTCGGAACGTCTTGGAACTTTTCAAGAGCCCATAAAGCGAAGCGATGTCGCTTGGGAAGGTCGAGCGGCTTCAGTTGTAAACGTTGTTCACGCGTAAGTCTTTTCATTATGAAATGCCAAACAATACTAAACAAAAATAACATGACAGCATGACACGACTCACACGTGATCTGTCAAAAAAGGCTATTGAAAAAAGTATCTCTACTTGGATCACCCGTTATAACTGACGAAATAACTTTTATATGTCATCCATCGTGTTCGTAGCGTCCTTTTCTAGGGATATGGTTAGGGTATCACACTGTAAGCCCCAAGTGAACCTTTCCTTTTGTTTTTTTGAAATTATTTTCTTTTTGTATACACTCTCGCATCACGAAGCCGAGTTCTGTTTAGCTTGCCCCGCGTAAGCAAACGGCTTCAATTATATGACTATAATATACAAGGTCGGTTTGTATTTCCATATATCCATAATTAAAAAAGTATGCAACCTATTTTTGTAACCTTTTTGTTGATAGATATATCGTTCCTTTAAAGTATTTTAAAGTAGATAGAGGGATGGTAATGGGGTAGGGCGAGCTACTTGCCGGACTTTGTAACTTTGACAACCTTTTGATGAGTATAGATAACGTCGGGAAGTGGCAGGGAAAGGGGGGAATTCAAAAGAAGTACGAATTTACAGGACGATATTTACATAATGTCCACGTCTATTATGCCTGATTCAAAGGTTCAGTCAATCGACATTATGTCTATTTGGTAAATAAAAAGAGAGTTCAAATCTTTTGATTCCGGACAACCCAGATATTGTTTCGGCGCAGACTCAAAGGATTTCGACTTCACATGCGGCACATGCTTTTCATCAGGCAATAATATTGGTGGCCTGATTTGAATTCTCTTTTAGCAGGTACCGCTCCCTCAACTTCGATGATCCGCTCGGAGTCTGTGCCTTTCGTCGGGCAGGTGCCTATGACAACAGCTTTCATAACTATATTTTGAAGTAGCAACTATCTTTTTTTACTGGCAAATCATCTGTACTGATTTGTTTCATTTGACAGCCATTGTCCATTTACTAAATGAATATTTGAAGCAAAACATAATGTCGTAAAGGTACTCCGGGTAATGAGGCAAAAAAGTGACATTTTAATTTCGTTGGCATTTAAATACACGTAATCTGGATGCACAGAAATATAGATAGCCTTGGACTGTAGCGTAACCTAGATTGGCCCTATTCTTAATTGAGGCCATTTTTGATAATTGGTTCTCTCTTTGAACATTTTTTTAACTTTCCCTTTTCTAAATCGCATGGAAGAAAGCATCTGTTATGGAATGGCAGTCCTAGAGTAAAATAACCTAGTTTTAAAACGTTCTGCAGATTTAAACCACATTCTTTAAAAATCTAGGAATATCACTTATTACATTAAAACAAAATCGTTGTCTGTACGCTCGCGTAGCTCACAATACGCCGATAGTTAGAAGACCTTACACCTTGGTCAAGTGCGTGCAAAAGTAGAATATCACGTTCGAAGTCACGAGACGGATGCTGTAGATAGTTACTGATTACAACTCGGACTGAGTCATTAAATCACGAACGAAAAAATGGCGATCACACGAAATGACTATCATTGTCAATTTGGTCCCAAAATCAAATAACGGAAACTGCGAGTCATTAAGAATTTTCCTTTGAGATGATATTTAATGACGATCACATGGTAATAATACCAATGAGAAAAATATAGCTAGTGTTTTTTTCTCGGCGAAGACGCATACGTGCAACTTTTTTGATTAAATTAAATAGCAGTGAAAAGAAAAAAACATTATTATTAATTATAAATTAATAAATGAAAAATGTCAAAAAGAACTTTTGCGATGATGGTGAAAATTGCGGAGACGGCGCAGCGTATTTAGCAGCGTGAGTGCTGGAAAGCAGTGAAGACGATCTTGATTTTGCCAAATACTGAGTGGTTGAGGCGTCGCTATAAGAGTGTATTTTGTGCTGGATAACTACACGAATTGCACGAAAAAGAACCTGAACTATGTCGCAATGTCCTTCGTATGTCAGCCAATCAATTCGATTGGTGAGTTTATTAAGGGACCAATCATTTATGTTTTATTTTGTCGATAGATTCCGAATGGGAAGTATATAGCCGAATGGGAAGTATATCTTTGTCGCTCCACGAATGGCTAATTTTCGATGCCTATCGTACCTTTACCCATAACGAAAACTTTTAAGACACATACATTATGATGACCTTAGGGTAAGGGGTAATGGGTGTGTGTGTGCTCAGATCCACCCGGAGGAGTTGAGAAAGATTATGATATCATTGAGACCCATGTCGGAGATATCTGAGGGGTTGTCAAAGAATGGTTAATCAAACGCCCTGCGCCTAGCCTTGGCCAAAGCCGGGCATCTGCATAGGAGGTGAAAACCTGTTTCACTCTCACTGGCGTCATTGCAGCTACGGCAATATGTATTGTGGGGTATGCCGAGCCTGGCAGAATGGGTTTTTACCCCCCAGTGGCCTGTACTTACAGTCACCAGTCTAGCGACATTCGCACGCGTTCTGATCTAGGTTTAAGCCCAAATTCAAGGATTGTTGTATTGGGCCTTCCTGGAAGTGAAGCAGTTCGTCAGATTCCTCCACCTACACTTTGCCCTCGCCTTGAAGTGTAAGAAAATTTCTCCCTTCACGAAACTCAACGAGGGGAAAACTTCTACCGCGCAGGATTCCGGAAGGGATGAGCCAATTCCGACCAGCTCGTCGGCTTTCTCATTCCCCTCTATGTTCCAGTTCCCGGGAACCCAGATGAGAGAGATTCTAAACAGACGTCCCGCTCTAGACAGTATCTCCCCACACTCTTCGACGAGCTTAGACGTAGTCCTTTGAGGTGAGCGCCTTGATTGCGACCTGACTGTCGACGAAAATGGCTATATTTGGATTTATTATAGTGGCGTGTCATTTGTAGTACTATTCTTAGTAGTAATTATTACGATCGTAATAAAAATAATAACTAATAACCTTTTGCTTGGCCCAGGTCCTGTTGCGCTCGCAACTGACGGCTGGATCTTAGTTAGGTTAAACAGAGATGTGGTGAAAACGAAATCATCACACAACACTAGGAACTAAAACGGGCCCATCGCAATCACTCAAAAGGCAAAAAAACCTAAACAATTTCCCTTGTAAATAAACCAATTGGTTTGCAATCCCTAGAAGGCCCTTGAAGTCCATGCCTTCTTTTTATTTTCTGTGAGGTTTCAAAAAAGGATTTTTCTATAAATTGTCTTCAACTACGCGCTAAATAAATACATGTGTGTTATGTGCTCAGCAGAATCCGTATCCAAAAATTAGAGCCTCTTTGCGTGTTTCCGCAGGAGGCGATGGAAGAACGGAAGACAGGGGAAGCTTATCCCTGATGAAATATATAAACTGCATAAATGTGTTTACTGGCGAAAAGTGGCCTTAGGTACCCTGTGTCTCTCAAGACTTGACCACTTTAGACTGGCTGACCTACCGCTTTATACCTCAATAGTGGCCCTTATACCGCAGAGGGGAGGCTTGATATCTGCAACCTCGCTATTAATGAGCAGCCCCCCTATTTTTGCCTGCTCATTTCCCTCAATAGTGTGGTGACACCCAGCACAGTCTCACTCGGTTCTGACTGCTTAGTTCGCTTTCTTCAGACTGTATTAGAATTAATGTTGGTTGATTCGATGTAGAGGGGTTATCTCCTCCGGATACCAATCTCATCTGCAATAGCTCAGTCGCTCTAAGGACAGCATCATTTGGAAGACAGTGTCCAGTAGTCGTATATGCACTCTCAGTTTTGAGAAGATATCATAGACCCTGTTCCTTCCGCTGTTTTCGAACCATCTCCAAAAATCGTAATTTCATTCGATCTGCATTTGATTATTGTCCTAGGTGGATGTGTTTCAAAGCAAACTTTTAATAGAGGACTTGCGAAGTTAAATGAGGAATAGATTTGTTGTGCTGCGCAGTAGTTTTTCGCTTGGGCCAAAACGCAGTAGATCTATTGATAAAAGAGTAGGGTAGCAGCCCTGGTGTTGAATAACTAATTCAGAAGAGTTGATTCGGTGAAGCAAATAGTACTTTAGATGCAAAGTAGTATATTATATTTATTACCTTAAGCAGGTACAGAATTCGAACTACATTTGCAATTACAATATGTAGTTGCAATTACTTTACCAGTTACTTGTAATTGTAATTGAATTTTTCAATTTATTCCATCCCTTCGCAGAGCAATGGTAAAGTCAACGCTGAGAATAGTTTGAGTTACGCTGCAGTTTCCAAAAAGTTAAAGGCATTCTGCAATGGTAGTATGATGAACGTCGATGTAAACCTTTATTTTTACCGAAGCATCTTCTTAACCAGTGCAGCTTTATGTTATCTAAAGGCAGAAGTATAAGTGTTCCCTTGCCCACCACACTGTATCAACACCAATGTACCTACAAAGCCAAAGTCTTGTTTTCCTTATCATAAAGGAAACGTCAATTTCGGTTGCCAACGGTGAACATCGGTTAGTGCTTCTATACCAAGCACTCTGCCAGCCACTGAATGCTGAATTATTTCCAATTTAAAACGTCATCATAGTTTGAGGGAAACTTTCTGACGTTTCCGACTTTTCTCAAACTTCCATCCGAAAAGTTAAAATTAGGTTGTGCTTCCTCTCCATCCACATTTGCACATCACATAGTTGGTTTGATCCGTCGTTATATGTAGGTAGTCGTCGTCGCCGACACTGCCGCCGCGCCGTGATGCTGCTAAGGAAGGAAGGAACAGCGAAATTTATCATCCTGTTTCCGGAAGACCTAACAATAACCAAAGCAGAGTTATTAATCACAAGGATAGGTACGAAAACCACCAACGAAAACAAGTAAAAAGTGATTTAGTAACAAATCACATATGCCAGAGCTATCATCCGTGTGCGTGTCCTTGTAAAATAGAGATACATTTTTTTTTTTTGGAAAACAAATTCAACTCATGCTCATGCTGACTAAACGTTGATGAGGTTCAATTGATTCTTAAAGTGGTTTTAACGACCCACTCGGCCTGCTACCACGCCCAATTCGTGTTTTCATAATTTATTTACTTGCCCCCACCCTCCTCTAAGCTAAAAGTCGAGCAAATGATGTGTAATCCAAATAATAAATGCGTACCTAATCATTGTTCTTCGTTCGAAATGGACTAAAGAAGTTGAAAAAAATAACAAAAACCGTTAGACAAAAAGACAAAGAACAACAATCATCATAAAGTAAAGATGGAAGAAGAAAAAAAAAGGGACGAAAATGAAAACGACAAAAACTGATAAACACGCCTCTGTATACCCGAATTGCGGTGATAATACCATCATCATCGCCGTTGGGTGTCGTTATTGTCATTCCAACGCGACGACGACGACAACGTTCCATCCTAAACAAAAACCAAACAGACAAAGGACACATCTTCCATCAGAAGTATCAAACCAAACTCCCACTACTCTACTGGGTAGATGGGTAGGTAATGTTTCTGGGTTCGAGAACACATCGCCTCGCCCATTCAATGGTCCATTACGTGGGGAGACCAACATCTGGGTTAGGATGATATTTTCTTATTCGGTTAGTTCATTTGTTTTATTTTTTCGTTTTTTTTTTTTTTTTGTTTCGGACAAATCAAATAAAAATTTTTGAAAATCGTCCTTCAAAACAAAAACCAGTCTATATTGGGAGAGAAATAGACCATCTGAGGAATAAAGAGGAAGCTGCAAAAAGAAGGATTTCAGAGACCAGATGATGATGATGCTGCCGGGTTAAAATGTTAATGAGCTCAAGGAATGTTATCCAATTTTCGACTAAGCATCTCGCTGATTTAGATTCTTAAAACGAAGTTGAATTAGTTTTTTTTTTTTTGACGAAGAAGAATTTACATTTTATTCGAATTTCGCATAAAATGAGGAAACAAAATAAAAACGTTTTTAGAATAAACAAATTGATTGCTATTATAAATAGAATACGAACGCAAAGGGATTTATTTTTAGATGTTCAACATTGTTATAAAGTTGCAGTTGTGTTGCTAATGGGGTTATTTTTAAAGTTGGTTAACTAGCCGTGCCGTCACACTATGCGAGGAAAGTGCTTACAGCAAGTGTATCGAAAATTCAAGTATTTATATCTTCATGCAAGTGCTTGCGGTGAGCAGTTACACCATGCGACGAACGTAGTCGCTGCGATCACTTTTCGGGTAGTCACATTGTACTAGCGGAAATACTTGCTGCAAGTGTTTTCTACAGGGTGTCCGCCGGGAAGGTATACTACTTTGTTTTTGCCGCCATTTTAGTAAGCATTAGTTTTGACAGTTCATATTTGGCAGTCGTGAAGTAGACACGTGGAAAATTTATTATGGAAAAACATTTGATAAACCAAAGCGTTTTAATCTTTAAAACATTTTATCAAAATCAATCATCAATTACTGTCACGTTGAGAAAGTTACGTGCAATTTTTGGGAGAAACAACGTGCCAACACAACGCACTATTTATCGTGTAGTGAATTCTTTCGAAGAAAGAGGGTTTGTAGGTGATAGGCCCTGATCGGCTGAAAACATTACTGCTAGTCAAGGAAGTTGCAAAACAATCCATCAACTTCAATTCGAGGCCGTACTCAGGAGCTTGGTCTTCAAAGAACAACTTTGGCGACAATTTTGCACAAGGATTTGCATTTGTTTCCATTTACGATTCAGTTGACACAAGAGTCCACAAGACCATTTACCCCGCCGTACTTACGCCAACAGGATGTTAGGGTTAGCCCATGACAACCCCGTTTTTCATGAAAAAATCATAATGAGTGACGAGGCACATTTTCATTGAATGGATATGTGAATAAACAGAATAGTCGGTTCTGGGCAATGGAAAACTCTCAAATTATCCATCAGTCACCTTTGCATTAATTAAAAGTTACAGTCTGGTGTGGAATTTGGTCAGGAGGAATCATTGGACCTTACTTCTTTGAAAATGAAAACGGCGAGCGATATCGTGATATACATAATTGAAAACTTTTTACCGCCACAACTTCATGATTTGGGCTTGGTTAACATGTGGTATCAACAAGACGGTGCCACATCGCATACAGCCACGATTACAATAGAATAAACTGGGAGACCTCTTTCCACAACAAGTTAGTTCAAGAAATGGTGATGTTGATTGGCCTCCACGGTCGCCTGATTTGACTGTTCCGGACTTCTTTTTGTGGGGATATCTGAAAAGCAAGGTGTATGCAAATAAACCAGAAACGCTTGAGCAACTCAAACGAAATATTCGTGATGAAATTAATGAAATACCGCGTGAAATGTGTGAGAATGTAATGAAAAGTGCGCTCAATAGAGGTCGCATTTGTGAGACTAACAGAGGCGGACATTTGTCTGCTATTATTTTCCATACAAAATTGCCGACATTAAATAAAACATTTATTAATATAAGATCCATTCTCTTTCATTTAATCAAAAATTATAAACAAACAAAGTATTATACCTTCCCGGAGGACATCTTGTACAAGTGATTTGTGACTGTGAGTGGACGGGTGTAGTATACGTTATTTTCAGTTCAGTTTCGCTGTGGCGATTGCATTATATTTGGAAGTGGAATTTTTGAAAGCTAAGAAATTGATCAAGGATATTGCTGCATTTGAGGCAATAAAATGCGGCTCATCCAAGAAAAAAATTCGATGGTACCTTTTTTGGGACGACCGTTTGGATAGATGAGAGATTTATGAGCAGAGTGGGACGAATTTTTCCGTAATTTTACACAGGTTTTGGATGAGCAGTTAGATTTTTTGCCAATCAGCGTCGATTAGCGGTTATACTGAAGAACCTTGCACATGGTGACAATTACAACAAAATCATAAAAATCTTTAATGTACTAACCGTTATATCGGAGAAAAATGAGAAGGACCCTTCCGACCAAGTGAGGATAAATCTTGAGTTCGAGCATTATCATGAATGAAGTAAGGGGATTAAGTGAGGCTTGGCTATCACTGCAAACGCAAATGTTCCTTGCCGTCCACAATATAATGGATACCCATTAAAGTAGAGGCCTATGTTTTCGAATTTCAGAAGGAATCGATGTAACAAGTCGCTTGGGCGGAAATTACATTTATAAGCAAAAAAACTTGCAGATACATTCTGTGCAAGCGAGAAGCGCTTGCCGCAAGTGAATTGCTTTCATGCAAACGCTTTTATGAACAAGTCAATTGAAGCAATCGCTTGCATGCAAGGACTATTCGGGTTGTCACACCGTTTTACTCGCCAATCTATTTAAGATTTGATATCTATGATTCCATTTTCCGTTTACTTGGAGGATTTTGGAAGTAACTTTAGGGACGTTTTATTTTACATAATTTACATGTTGTTAAGGACTATGTTGCAACCTCTCCAGAGTATTGGATTCACTAAGCATTAAGAACTCTCCACATTCGGATTTATTGCCTTAGGTTACTTTGGAAGAAAAGCCATGAAATAATTTTGAGCGGTTTTATACAAACACTCCATTCCAGTTTAGGTCCTTCTACCGACTTCCCCTCTTCTTCACGTCTGGTGTTCCAGAAGGCAGCCATGTAGGTCCTCTCCATTTCATCATTTCTATTAAGTACCTCAAATATGTCATTAACCCCTGTGTTTTTTCACACCAACGATTCTAAAAAATTTTAGCCCAAGACTACAGGCTCTTTTAACAAGTTTCACCTTCCTCAATCTCTTTATCATACCTTGGCATTGGACGATCGGGAACTAAAATTTACGGAGAGTTCGGGATCAGGATTAACGGGGTGTTGTATAAAAATTTCGACGGGGTAAATATTGAGCACATGCAACAAGACTTAAATACTTAGGTAAGTCCTCCAATAAGCCAGCTGTTGGTTTAACAGCTTTTCTGCTAAAAAGTATTGTTGAATGAATCGAGAGTGCGCTCGAAAGGAAAAAGTATACGTCAAGCATTTTCATTGATATTAAAGGTGCCCTTGACAATGCTTTTGCACTTTTGACAGCATGTGCAGCTCCGCTAGACGACGTGGTGTAGAAGAATAATGCGTGAATCTGAGCAATGTTCTGCTGAGTACAACGATGGTTGACATGATCGAGGATTGGTATAGTAGAAATAGACTCTTGGTGAATTGTCTTAAAATCGAGGTTGTTATCTTTGGGAGCAGGATATCGGCATATGCATCGGCTGTTTGGTAGAATAGGATTTCAGCTAAATATATTATTGCCAATTTCACTAAACTCCAACACCTGGCGTTGCTCTAATGATCCCTGAACGGCATTTTTTGACTTCGCGCAAGAACTGTCCCTCGACCCCTATATAATGGATATGCAATGATATCAGAATTTTGGTTGCGTCAAAATTTCAAAGTCGACTTTCCCCAAGTTTAAGAATGGTGAATAACGTTCACGGATAATTTCAATTCTTTGCTTTTCAGACTGGAGTTGTCTTAGTGTTGGAGTAGCCTAAGTAAGTGGGTGCAGTGGCTGTGTGCGTTGGGCCACAAAGCTAGGTGTCACTGGTTCAAATACAGCTCTTTAATTTATTATTCCCTGCCCTACCTCTAGCAAAATTCTGACAAACATCCAAGAGTAAGAACTGTCATGAGAAGCTTCTCAAAAATAAAATTGCTGTTCGGAATAGGCATTAAACTGTAGATCCCTCCTTCGCACATACAATGATCGAAGAAGCTAGGCTTTAGGTCGTGTATGGGCCGTTAACGCCTGATATTTATATATTTTTTAATGGGGATGAATGAATTTCATTTCTAGGCGTTTTCAATGTACATGAGAAATAAACTAATTATTTAACTTCTTAAAACTTAAATCAAAAAGGGAGAATCGAAAATACTAGTGGATTTAAAAAAAAATTAAGATTTGAAGATTTAGAAAAAATAATTTAAAAAAGTGGCTGCCATTTAACCTCCTGGATCGCACAAACGCTAGCATTTGATTGACTTAGGATTTAAAGTCAAAAAATAAATCTTCATACATCCACGTGTGTGTTTATTATTATTTTCTTTTAACAAAAAAGGCTCTAAATATGTTTGTCTCTTATTTTTAATGATTCGAATGTTGGATACTCAGATTTTTTAAAAACATAAAAACGGGACTTGCATATAATAACGAGAATACGTCGAAAACGGATATAGGAAAATCTAAAACAAATAGAAAGATATTTTTAAATTTATTTAAAATCTAGTTCTTAGAAAACGTCTCGTCAATTTTGATATACGTTTCCTTTGCCTTTGTCCAATCCTAAGTGTCAAAATACGTTTAAATAGGCGAAAAAGGTGGGAATAAATTCTCTTAAAAAGTTAGGAAATTCATGGGGATTTTAGACCAATTAAAGGCTACTATTTTATGAACTGTCGTATCCTATGTTCACTGATGGAAAACAATTTTGTAGTTACTGATTGAAATCTACAAAAAAAATGTATTTATGCGAAAGAGCACATTTAGAATTGTATCTGTATCATTAATTGGCTATTTGACAAGCTACAAATACACTTTTGCATTAAGACTTATCACAAAATTTAATCTCTTCTCTAAAATCCAAAATTATTTTCCATTAAAAGCTTTTAGGCAATTTTTATTTTTTTTTTTCAAATGCAGTTCGAATTCAGTTCGTTTATTAAAAACTTTCCGACAGCAATCGAAAATGATTTCACCCATCACTGATATAAACCCTAAAAAAATATTCATTGAACAATAACAAAGTTAGCTATAGCTATATGCAGTCTTTTTTTAAACTCTCATTAGATTTGCACCTGAATTATTGTGCGAGAAATCCAATATTCATTTCATGTTTCAAGCTGAACGGCAAAATTGAAAATAGAGTAGCCAAAAAAAATCAAAAACACTCCAATCTACCTAAATCCATCTGATATCCTCTCTCGTACATTTATCTAGTTTAATTTTCGACAATACGAAATGACAGTCCATTGATATATATACAGAACGGAATAGGCACGTTTACTGTTCGAGAGTTTATATGTTCGAGAAACAATCAAACAGTCGACTGGAAAAAAAGAAGGAAAAAAGAAAAAAGGAAAAAATCTGTCGAAAAGTTTAATGTTTGGTTCCACTGATTTCCCAAATGAAACAAAAATATTTCCAATAAACTTTTCTCGCAACATTTTAATGAAACGACGCTATGCAATAGCTATACCACCCACCGAAACAGTGCGTAGATAAGGTACACAATTACCCCGATTGAAGATGCAAACAGGGGATTTAATAAAATAAAAAAAAATATCTCCGCACGGATGGGGTAAATCAAACATCGATACAGGGAATAACTTTTGCAATTGTTTTATTTCGACAATTTATTCTGTTAGGTAACCGTACAGAACTATTTCGAAACAAAATTAATTTCCAAACATGAATTAAATTAATCCACAAGAGAAACTGAATCGAAATCAACTGAATATTGAAAGCAATCATAGATGCGCGATGGTACTCGTAACCTACCTCCTAGTACCCACGTACTTTCGATTTGGGAATTTAAAAACATGAGAAACAAAAAAAAAAAAACGCCTTGTTCATCGAAAAACTGAAGGATACAAAAAAAGTTGGGAAAATTAAAAACTTTTCCTCCGCACAAACTCCGCTGAGAGTTCAAATGGAAGTGAAACAAACAGAATCCCAAGGGCTTTACGCTATAATACAAAACATCAGGAAAATGAAGAAAATCCTACAAAAAAAAAAAAGACAGTTGTATGTAGCGCACCGACTCATTCCTTACATCCAGCAGCGCCGCCGCTATTACAATATTGATATGTCGATTCTTATTGTATTGTGTTATCGCTCCGAGCCCGACACCCCTTATGGGACCATAAGCTCGTTGAAAGCTTATCAACAGTTGTACATTATGAGTTTTCTTTTATTTTCGCTTTGCTCGTTGTTAAGTTCTTGCGAAAGTGATCAATCGCCATCAGTGATGATGACAACTGAGATGTGCCAGTGCCACTCGTTGAAAGCTAGCGAGGATGATTACGTGTGTTCATACATAATATTTATGTGTGCTGTGTGGTGACAGATAGGTAGAGTTCTGTCACAAAGGAAAACATTGAGGTAAAAACTCTTATAGCAACGACGACTACAACGACGACGATGATGACTGGAACTCACTTTAGAGATTTTACCTACTAGTGGGAATGGATTATATATAGGTTTTTATTTTTTTTCTTGGAAAAATGATGTTCAACTGGGAAAAGTTCAATAAACTTTTGCATCTGCAACTGATGAACTGCAGAGGTAGGAAATATTAACGAGTTTTCCATTTTGTTTTTTGTTTTTTTTTTGTATGAGGAAAAACAAAACGATAGAATTGAATGGATGATAATATTTGAATCATTTACATTGTTTCGATAGATCGTTTGTTTCTTTCGGAAAAGGTTGTGTCGCCTACTGGAACTTGTTTTTTTGTAAAATGTTTTTTATTCTCTAATTCATTATTTTGAGGCCCGCCCTAAGTATCTCAAGTACAAATCCGTCGAACTGTTTTGTCATACGGTGGACCCATTTTTTTGGACTTCTCTATGGTCGTAGAAGATGATGTATATATGCATATTAAACAAAGTTCTAATAAAACATTTAAGCTTAGGATAGGTTGAAGTGGCAGACGGATAGATATACGAAACACTTAAACGTTTGTAAGTCCATTGTGATACCACGTGGATCTGAAGTTCCTGCCAACTCGTTGAACCATTTTGAGCTACTTAGAAAGCGAGAGAGACATTTCGGGTCGGTCAAGTTTAGATCCGTAAGATCATTGTAGAAGTAAGCTATACTATTTATATGGAGATTTCGTTTCCGGGAGAGAGCAGGGCATGCCCAAAGAAGGTGTAGCATTGTCTCGTCCTCCTCCTCATCCATGCAGCTCCTGGAAAAGTCACTTGATTAAGCCCCATGAGTAGATGCATGCCTGCCTATCAGACAGTGTCCAGTCAGAGTGTCCAGTGACCAATTGTAGCACTAATGTGCGATCTATTGAGGGTAATCAAACTCTTAGAGCATCTTAGGGTTCAGCTTAAGCCAAATCTGCTTCGTTGCCACCTATACACATGTGGTTCTTTTTTCTATTGAATGTAGTTTTAACAAGAGTGGTATGCCTAAGGAATCTTTTTCAGGCAAGTTTGAGAGGGTAGGTCCAAGTTAGCGAGTTTGTCAGCCTTGCAGTTACCCGGAATGTCCCTATGGCCCGGCACCCAGCGCAGGTGAATGTTGTTCAGCCGTCTCCTTTAAGGATGATCGGCAATCTAGGGCTACTGAAGAGTTAATAGAGACAGAGCCCAGATACTTGATGGCCGCCTAACTGTCTAAAAAAGATTCGAATATCCTTAACGGATACCACGTTATTCTTTAGCCTGGGCAAAACTTCTATGAGCGCCATAATTTCTGCTTGGACAACACTACAAAGATTAGGAAGACATAAAGAGAGGCTAAGATTAAGCCTGTCTGAAAAGACGCATCCACCCACCCTATTTGTTTTTGACCCGTCTGTATATAAGTGGACCGATTCTTCTTCCAGCAAGGCACCATCCTTCCAAAAGGATCTGTGGGGATGGTTAGGTGGACGTTTTTATCAAACTGGTATTGGGGTAAGGTGTAGTCTATATTTCTTGGAAGGATTCTGAGTGTGTTCAGAATTACGGAGGGGCCGATTTCATTTTTGGTCTATTGAGAGGTTGCTTTGAGGCGAATGACCGTGGTAGCAGCTGTCTGTCTGTCAAAAATATCCAGGGGTATTAAATGGAACAGAATGCCCAATGCAGCTGAAATAATTGTCCATTATTAAACTGCTACAAACTAGAAAAAACCAATCGTAAAATTAGCCTTAATTGGGGTATAAGCGTTAGGCTCGGAATTTCTCTCTCCCCTTTCAGTTATAGATAAGGCAGGATATACTTGATATACCAAAATTTCAGCTTGGACAAAATAAGTTGAAAGTTTACATTCCTTTTATGCAATGTTTCGTGAGTTCTGCCACGCCTTTGCGAAACAAACAATATGTTGCCTTATCAAGATTCATCATTCAAAAACTCAGATTTGACACTAAACCTGGCTCGACGAATTACGACCCCGACCTTTGGTGGTATAAATTAAAATTTTGTTGACGAAATAATCGCAAAAAAAATTCACTGGCTCTTAGACTCATGTCAGTCATTTCTCCAAAATGTATTAAATGTTTTTAAAAGCTATATTCGGTCGCCTGTTGGGATTCACTAAAGTCGAAGGACTATCATTGTCCATTCAAATCACAACCTGGTCGATTGAAAAACAAAGATGACGGACCAAGTTATCTATAAAGAAATTAATTTCATATGGATTTTAATTAGACTTTTGCAAAAAACTTCAGCCGGTACTGGTGAGAATATCATCATTAATTATTATAAATAACAAAGTTGAGATTCTTTTGACTGGACCTACACAGCGAACGGCTGAACGGATTTTAGTAAAATTTTTGATGTTTAGGTATTAACAAGGAGCAGGTTCGTGCATTTCAAAATATTCAATGTGAACTCCTCCTTCGCCTAATTTAACGAAATTAATTTCAGTCTTTAGAGCTTCGAAAAATGCATATTTCAAGTCCAACTTTACGGTTCTACATGCTCTAAAAGCTTAGCATTTTTAGTAACATCTTTGCAAAACTCATTTATTTATTAAAACGTTAATTAAGCAAGATTATTAAGTCGATCTCAATGATGATTACTTTCTATAGTTTTCTTTCGACGTCTTCGGCATTTTTTAAGACCGCCAAATACTGTGGCGTGTAAAATAAAAGTAAGCTGGAATTATTTCTCTTTGTTGTGGGTCTGCTCAAGCGTTAAGATTATGTGTGGCTGGCTATCCACTCAACCAAAGTTATAGACTGTACAAATTCTCTTGATACAAAGCCTCATAAGCAAAGGTTTATATTTAAAACTGTTTAAAAGGTGCAGCTGCAGAAGTGCAGGGACATGTGTGCATGTGTCGTGTGCACAGATGAGATAAGGCGTAATGATAGATAGGCAAACACAGATGACTCTGAATGTGAACATGAATTGCCCTCACTTTGAAAATGCAGCTCTTGCCTTTTACCTCCTAAGTTTATTTGCAAATGTCCTTTTATCATGTGGGTGCCAGTGGGTGCAGTGGCTAAGTGGTAAAGTGCGTTGGACAACTAAGCGAGGGGTCGCTGGTTCAAATCCCGGCCCGTACCACCTTAAAGTTTATTCGCTCCCACAACTCTTGCGAACGTGTGACAAACATCCAAGAGTAAGAAATGTCATGAGAAGCTTCTCAAAAATAAATTGCCGTTCGGAATCGGCATTAAACTGTAAGTCCCTCTTTTCTTAAAATATAACATCGCAAACACAATGGTTGGAGGTAGTTTACGCCTAATATTTATTTATTAATATTTTTTTTCTTTTCTCATGGATATGGACTTAAGAAAGAAAATTAAGTGTGAAATACTTTGAGCGTTTGATGGGCCACTTTAGTGCCAGGGGACTAAGTGTTGTCCTGGATGTTGAGTCTCTATCTTATTGTTCCTCATCTCACAGCTGTGATCAGTGCTATCGTTTTTCGATTTCAAAAAGGAGCCCATTTGAAGATTTTGGGCAGACATTTCAGGTAAAGAGGAGCAAATAATCCCATGAATGGATAATATTAGTTTTGGATCTTGTTTTGGCGGTGGTGTTATTCCTGTCTGCGCAGATTCCTTCGGTTTTCTTATTAAAATTTTTAACAAAAAAATCAAATTGATTGCAGCATAACTAACGCTCTACGAGGAAATAAAAATCGCTAAGCAACTTACTTAGACATTTTAACCAGACACAACCAAATCCTTCTTAGAAAATCTTCATTACCTATGTATGTCCATTCGAAATTTAAATGGCATAGTTTGCATTGGTTCGTGCATCGAGTTCGTTTTCTCTGCCGTTTTTAAAGACGAATGTTGAAACTTACTATAGGCACCCTAAATTCTAGCTATTAATCTTCTTTCCTCGTGTTAGGATAGCGCTCTCTAATTCTATACACCGAAGAAGCCGGATGGTCCAGAATAGATAGCAAAAGATATACCAGTTTCCATTGTAACTATATGAAATCAAATAACTTCAGTGAATAGAGATAGTAGCTTCTTATCCTGCTTCATTTCAGCAAGCAATTTAGAACAAGTGAGACCACAGATCAAAGAGTCTGCATTTGGCTGCTACCACGTATATTAACATTATCGACCAAAATACCTGTCTCGCATAGCTGCATGTTTGGTAGTGCTGTCAATTCCTTCCAGTACACTATTGCGCCTCCTATTAATCCAATCAAATTCCCAATAAAATGAACTTTACTTATTACTTTTTTTCTTTCTAAATCTGAAAATTTTAAAAATTTGGGGTGATATTTTGATATTTAGGGAGCCCAGTGCCCAGCAAAGGAGCCATTCCGGCAGCGCTGTCTGTTCTTTAGCAACTTTGGCACTACACTCTTATTTACACGAACCAACTCAGGCCATTTTGACCCCCCGTCTAACTACAAAGCTAGAGACATCAACGCACAGCAGCAGGCTCCATACTAAATTTCAACTGTTTCACATAAGCGGTTCCTGAGTTATAAGGCCCCAAAATTAGCAAAAATAGTAACCACTGACTCACTGACTCGCTGACAGATCATCAATACTACGGAGCACTTCCAATCATCGTATTACCTCAAAATTTGGCACAGTAATAGGGTTTGATAGCAGAAACTTCGAGGTAGTTAAGGAGTTCATCTGCCTCGGGGTAAACATCAACTCCACAAATGACATCTTAGTGGAGATCCGTCGAAGAATTATCCTAGGAAACCGCTGCTACTTCGGTTTGGCAAACCAAATGGGTTCAAAACTCCTAACTCGAAGGACAAAGTGCATGCTCTACAGAACCCTTATCCTACCAGTTCTGCTATACGGCGCCGAGTGCTGAACGAAGGACTCCTAACGCGAAGGACAAAGTGCATGCTCTACGGAACCCTTATCCTGCCAGTTCTGCTACACGGCGCCGAGTGCTGAACGATTAGCAGGAAAGGAGAGTTAATACTGGGATCCTTTGAAAGAAAAATCCTTCGACGGATATTTGGTCCTGTGTGCGAGGAGGGCGAATGGAGGAGAAGATACAACCGCGAACTCTATTAGCTGTACCAAGATGTAAGTGTAGTCCGAAAAGCTAAAACTCGTCGACTACATTGGCTCGGCCATATCGAGCGAATGGACAACAACGCTCCAGCCTAGAGGATCTTCGAATCCCATACATTTTGTATTTTCCTCGAAAGAGGGCATTTACGTTCGGTCGAAATGCGTACAAATTTAAAAATTTTACAAAATTTCCATGTATTGAAATCATACCGAAAACTTAAATGTTTAAATTTCACATATAGTATTTATTTACAGTTTTATACTTGGCAATTTTTCCAATTTGAAGTTTTGAAGAGATAAACGAGATAAACAAACAATGACAGTTTCCTGTTAAAATTTATTTCTCTACGATAATAAACAAATCCCAGAGACAGAAACTTAATATTGCTGGTGTAGATATTCGGAATGTGTGTTTCTCATAAAGTAATCTCATAAATGTGGCAGACCAGCTAGTAGTCAACACGCAAAATCAATATTAACTTTTTAGTATTAATGAAAGCAGACTGAAATCCTTCATAATATGCTATATATCGTTGTTTATTGTATTCGATGAGATGTTTTCTAATTATAAGTTTCCTGCGTGCAATAAAGGACTAAAAACAAATTATCGAGCGCACAAACCTTCAAACTACAACACAAATTTTAATTCACCTCCATCCTATCTAATCCATTTAGAACGAAATCCTCTGTTTTTGTATCTAACCTTCAGGGGTTAGATCTACCTCTGTCTATTCAATATGAAATTATGAGGCAATCTTCAAAGCAATTCGCCATAATTACCGACCATGATACGTGCCCTATCCAACCTAATCCCTAACCACAAATTAAGGTTGTTCAGAGCCATATTATTGAAAGTAATTTTCCAGAAGACTATCACCACATTTGACTTATAAAAAGCCACATCGGCAGTTAACTATCACAAATTCCTACACACTTTTCTCCGTAAAGGAGGCCCACAAAAAAAGCACTTGAATTAATTTATATCTCCCGTGTCCGCTGCTGTAAAAAGGATTTGTATTGCTTGCTGAGTCCAACTCAGCATGCTTATGTTTTAGTTAATGCAACCATTTAGCAATAAAATGTAAAGACCACATTATTCCGATTCGATTAAGCTCCAACCCCCCACCCAGCCAACCGCAACCCCAGATGAAAGTTAATATTCTGCACCACATCTAAGAAAAGGATAATTCAACCAGAAAACACTTTCAATGGGCATTCCGTTCGAATGAAATCTGTACCCTAATTGCCTGTTGCAAGACCACCGACAACGTTGACCCCACTCCATCACGAGTAGGAATGCTTTTAGTATAAGGAAGGTCAACATCGACTAGTCCATTTACCGCCAACCGATGTCGACGATGTGTTCCTCGGTATTTATGCATATCCTTATCGGCGAGCGAAGAAAAACTGAGCCTGACAGCAGCAGGACAACCATGTGCATGGCTCTAGGGACTGCTGCCCACATCCAATTACTTCCGGGAGTATGCTCCTTTTTATGTAAATTACTATCCTTAGCACACAATCATGGCAGAAATACGGCTAGAATGTGCCTGCCCTCCTCACAAATACATACATTCATATAAATAGATATAGATACCTATACCCGAAGGTAGCAAAAGGGGATGGATGTTCCCATGAAAGCCCCCATATTAGACTGTGTAGGTTTTGTAAAATATACTTACGTAGTTTTGTGCAAGGTCAGGATGATTTGTTTGGATGCCATCATCGAGTATGGATACGACGACGCCCTTTCCTGTGTATCCCTTTTGCCAGGCAGGTCCAATGTTCATGTCCAGACCATCCTTGGCGCCACCATTCTACGATATTATTTTGGTTTTGTTGTTATTTCGTTGTCATTGCGTTGCGAAGATATCCAATATCGGACAAAACGGAACCACATTAAAAGATGAATGAAACGAAAGAAAGAGAAATAAATTAATGAGCAAACAAACGAATGGATAAATCTTTATTTATATATATATCTAGATTTTTGTGTTATTTTTTTTTTTTTAGCAAAAGTGCAAAAAGCTGAAATATACAAAATAATCTGTTAGCATGTCGTCGTCCATCTATTGGGTATCTAAATTAAGGGCGAAATGGTGCGTGTAGGAATTGGGAGCAAACAGGAGATGGGTGGACTCGGAATTAGTATACAAAATAAATAAATCTATAATCCGTATCCCGTGTCATATTAAAATCGGTCCCGACATTAGTATCTTACTGCGTATGGTTGGACAAATGTAGCGCGATGAGTTATTGGCATAATAATGCTTAC
Organism: Ferdinandea cuprea; assembly: GCA_963576555.1. Lineage (NCBI taxonomy): Eukaryota > Metazoa > Arthropoda > Insecta > Diptera > Syrphidae > Ferdinandea > Ferdinandea cuprea. The sequence continues at coordinate 139,033,803 of OY754958.1, forward strand.
GATGTTCGAATTTAATTATACTAAGTTGCGGGACTGGTTTTAAAGCTGATTAAAGCAGTGGAACTTTGTTTGTTTCTTAAGGTCGTGATACTTTTGATTTAGAAGGGTTTACCACTGCCTTTGATTTATAAGTGAATCCCTAGTTAAGCCGTTTGTACATCTTTTAGTAGACAAGGAATTACAATTTGTTAAGACTGCTAGACCGAGATTAGTTTGAGATTTTAGACCTGAACTTTGCTATGTTAAACTTAAACTTTGGAGAAATGATGCAGACATTGGCTCCAGCATTCATTAATTAAAGTGCGCATAAGTTTCTCACTTAACAATGACCCCAATAGCCAGTGGTCCGAATAACGATACATCAGTGAAGATGTAACGGAAGCCACCCTAGGCACCCCAAGAAAAATTCCGCGGTTCGATGATATACGTATACCGGAAAAAGGTGACAGCAGATGCATATACAAAAACTCTACGGAGAAATCCGGGGCAGCAGGGTAAGAGTATTGTACCTAGATAAGGAAGGGGAAACAGAAAAGGGAGTACATCTCCCAACTCAAGTAGATCAAAGAAATCTAAGCAACACCGAAGAACAGGGAATAGTAGATGTATTCATGCGAAACATATTGATAGCGCAAGAAGAACCAGTCATACAGGACCTAAGCCTAGCTTCTCCATCCATTGTGTGTGCGATGTTATATTTTAAACACGAAAGGAGGGATCTACAGTTTAATGCCGATTCCGAACGTCAATTTATTTTAGAGAAGCTTCTCATGACATTTCTTACTCTTGGATGTTTGTCAGACGTTCGCAAGAGGTGGGGCAGCGAAAAAACTTTCAGGTGGTACCTATCATCTTTAAATGCTGCATCTACAAAAATGGGGATTCTAGAGGCATAACACTGCTAAATGGGTCTTATCCAACGTCTTGCACGAACTTCTCAAACATTCATCTGTGTTAATTTGCTCTAGAGAACTGACCTACAGCAAAAGGCATGCCTTTGTGGAGTTCAAAGTTACAGGGACATAGGCGGTAATGAGAAAAATTCCGAAGTAGCAAGACCATCAGTCGATCAAAACGCCGCACCTCCAACTAAGAGAAAGGGTGGAATGTAAGACAATAAGGGAAGAAACAATAAGCTTCTACAGTACGACAGAGCCTCGCTCTCCAAGGTGGTTTATGCTTTAATAAGTCCTCCTATTACTTTTAAGAGGTCTTCATTTTCTAAAAAATTTACTCCATAAACCTCAAGGATCATGACATATGTGAAAAAGAATTCCCACAAGGACACATCTCACCATCTCTGTCACTCAAAGAACAGCGCATGTGGTAGCTTTTTTTTCAAGATATAGGCAGACAGCTATTAAGGCAGTTTGTGCTAGTGATATAAAATCCAAGCAACTTCACCGCTGCCGTACATATCTTAAGGCACTCTGATAGCAGCACGCCGTAAATTACTGTTGAGTCCCTGGACATAGTGACAAAGCCGGCAAAGACAGGGCTGACGAATTAGCGAGGTATGGGTGAGGTAATGGATCATGATCGAGAACTTCAGTCGATCAAGCCACCACTCTGCGATCTTAGGAAACGAGTGAAGAGCAAGATTCGTATGAAATTTAAAACACGTGGAGCGAAGTAACTATCCGTGAAGTATCAAGGAAGCTCAGACCAGAATACAACAGTGGCCGAACCATCAAACTTCTACAATTTGAAAGGTCATCACTGTCTAAGCTGGTTGCGGCGCTAAAGGACATAACTTCCAAAGAAATCACGCAATGAAATTAAGCTTCAAGGATAACGATATATGTCGAGGATAAGGTGATGAAGAGGTCCATGAGGACACACCTTTCACTCTCCGAGTCCCAGTCACTTGAGGAACAGAACACTTAAAAGCTACTACTTCCATGACTCACATAAACTGTCAGATATCTCACTTTGTGATATTTATATTTTTCTGAGGATATCACGATGGTTGGACGTCATCGGGTAAAGGGACACGAAGACTAATCATCTCTAACACCAATGGCTAACCCACACCAAAGGGCATTACAATGGGTCCATGAGGACCTAGGGGTGGCATAACAGGACAGACCTGCTCTCTCCAAGAAATTCAAGGATTATACGATGTCTCACTTTCAAGTTTCTGAAGATATTGGTATGTCTGGGTAATATTGGGCAATTTCAGGAAGAAAATACCGCTCTGCTTCGCCGACCCTAAAATCACTGCTACGTCGAGTTGTTAAAACACATGTGTTCTAAACTCCTGCCTCAAAGGAAAAAATGCATGCTCTACAAAACACTTATACTGCCAGTTCTTTCAAACGGTGTCAAGTGCTGAGGTAAGAGTTAATAGTGACATCATTCGAGACTAAAATTCTTTGAAGAATATTTGGTCCTGAGCGCAAAAAGATTGGAAATTAATTTATGTACACATGGATACCTCGACCACATTGAGAGAATCGTGTGTGTCCCGCTAAGACGATCTTCGAACGTCAGCTTGACACGACATTGAAGACCAAACCTTCATTTTACAAACAAATACATCGCGGATATCTGTGCACCTGGAAGCAGGATGACCGATATCGAATATGATGGAAGGCAAGGACGCTTTCACGGGTCGAGAGCCCGTTAAGTAAATACGTTTTCTCTTAAATTAACTTCCTTCGATTATCCCTATAGAAATTCCAATTGACACTGACACCCATTCACTACACTTTTATGACAGCTTTCGAAACCGCCGCGTTAAGGTGGTTAAAATAAGAACCTGAGGCAGTAAACTTCGCCTCAAGCAATATCCAAGCAACTTCAAATGTCCTTTCCGGAAATGACACCCCAAATGTAATCGAGAAAAATGATTTTACTATGAAAAGCTCTGGCAAGACTGCTTCCATCGCAGCACAAAACTTAAGTTGCGCCAAATAAAATGAAAATAAAATATGCAAAAGGACCAAGCAGGATAACATAAAATACAAAACCATCCAAAGGTAGCAAAAGTGGAGTCAACTTTTTGCCTGGCTAGCAACCGCCAGAGACCTAATCTCATTTTTATCGTAATACTGTGAAATGATTGCGGGTATAAAGGTGAAAATTGAGAAACCAAATAAGGCCACAACACCCAGCAACAACGACTCTTTCGAGAAAACCCAACATCAAGAAGGAGGAAATTTCCTTTTATCCACAAACGGGAGGTACAAACAGTTTTGCCTGCCGGTAATACCATAATAATCAGCATTAAGAAAGGGAGAAGCTATCAGAAAGGTACTACACCATGATAGTGGTCGTTGTCGGTTGGGTTTGGTTTGGGTTTGGCTATGGGTTTAGGCAACAAGATTTCTCTCCTCTCCGTCGGTTAGGTTAGGTAAGCGGTAACCATCGCACTCATCGCCTAGGAACCTACCTACCTACCTACCTACCTACGGGCTGGTATACAAAAATACAAAAATAAAATAGTAAAGCAATATTATCCTTCTCTCAGCTAACAAACGAAAAAGCATCCTTGCATTACAGTTAAATCTGTATCCATTCAGGTTGTGAAGGGTCTTGAAACACACTCATATCTCTGGCAGAATCCTTGGAGGTATTCTGCTGGGTTAATTCGATAGTATCTGCATCTCAGGTGTATTGCTCTCTATTTGGTTTAGTTACACCTAAACTAATCTATTCGAGAGACCAGTTTATTCTCCGTGCAAATAGAAACTAAATAAATGGACTTTTCCTTGCCCAATTTTCTTAGTTTTCCCTTTTCATTTCATGCCACAGTGCCAGAGTCGGTGTAGCTCTTAAGTATATTTTCGCCAAATTTGATTTGACTACACTTTTTGTGTGGGTTCGGGGTTTATACCCACTTCCTTGCTGCTATTATTGCTGTTGCTCAATCTCTAAGAAGTATGTAGCCCCACAACGCCTTTGAGAATTTTGTTTAACTGGGTTGTCAGTCACGCGTGTAACCTGCAGGAAATGGACCTGAACTGAGAAAGTTTCCTTTTGCCTTGTCTAATTGGTCCATTCCTGTTGAAATTGGGTTTCACAAAAGTTTTTCTCGACAGTTTTCTTTTTTCTGTTTCTTTTTTTATGTGGTTGTCTACAAGTCCGGTCTTTTGAGTTTCTTTCGTATCTGAATGAAGACGATGAAGAAGAAAATGTGCTTACTTTTGTAAGAATTCAATATGCGGGTTATCTATGTGGTTAAGGAATCCTTTGTAGGTTATCGTTGAGGGGGGCAAAAACAGACATTGCTCTCTCAGTGACAAAAGTGGGATTAATTCCAGAAGAGGATGCACACTGACAAGATACAGCGAAAAAGGATTCGAACCAGCTTATCGATGAATAAATGCATCTTATTGATTGGTACTCGTACTCTTGCATTTGCGATTGAGCAAGAATAAAATTTAGGTGTTTTTTTTCTCTACTTTCGTGGATTAAAAATAAAAGAAATGGAAACATTGGCAGCCATCATTTCACGGATTGAGTTGCCTTGGTTGGAAGTTGGAATAAATACACGACAATTTTGGTCATATTTGACTCGAGTGTAGTGAGCAACAACATGGAATGCTCTTTCGTGCTCATTGCATGCTTTTAGTAAGCTATTCAAAATTTCTGGGATTTTAGCCCAAAAAAAAAAAAAGAAGTCAAAAAGACTGTAGGACCTCTATTTGTAACAAACTTAGAAAGAGTTAATTAGAAAAGGAGGAAGCATATGTTAGATGGACGCAAGGAGTCAACAAGATGTCTTAAACTTATATGTTGTCAGTGGAAGGTTTCGTCTTAACACAGCGTATATGATGGACTTCTTTCTGAATAACATTTTGTAAGAGATTGGCTCCAACTTTAAGTGAATTCTGAAACCTACAAATCTCCACTGCTATAAAAAAGAGCATTATTGCAAAGTCAAGAAACTCATCCTTGGCTATTATTAAAGCACTGTCTCTCCCTCTCTTAATTAACTAATCCGAAATCCGAAAATGGCTTTTGACTCGTCGATGTGATAACAAAAGTACACGAAGACCTAAAAGATACTTAGGGTCAAAATTATGGTAAGGTAAGTAGGGCCTCTATGTTCCTAATGTTGCTGATGATACTATCAAAACTCTTTACATCATCGATACTTATTTCTTCCCTAAGAAATGACTTTCTTCTGATACCGTACAGCTCCGGGCATTCACATATGATGAGCTTAGCGGTTTCGTCTTCTTCAAGACATAGTCGGCACTCCGGCGAATACATTTATGGAAGTGATATCTCAGTCATTGGTATCGTTTTTAAACGGTTGAGTGACTTTTTTGGTCTTTCTAAAGGCCCCGCCTAATAGAATCCGTTGCTGCGTTTGTTCGTTTTTTTTACCTGACAGCAAGATAGAATACACGTAAACATATGGAAGGTGACCTATAAACAGTGCATTGACGGTGACGGAGGCCATTATAGCTCAACTTTCTGCTTTTTATAATTTGACAGCCAGGCGCAAAAGCGCCGGATTGGTTGAACATTGGAAGATCGAAAGCATTTGTCATTGCAGTCAGAGGATTTGTCCCAAATTAAAATAAACTTTGAACACTGAACGACTTAAAAAAACACCAGAAACAGGTAATTCTTTTGATATGGCAATCTGCCATCGTCGGTGACAGCTAATTTGATAAATAAAAAACGAAATGCAGTTGCCGAGGTTCCGTCAGATTCTATGGGACGGCCAAAGCGTGAATTTTTTCGTTTTTACGCACGCACGGCGGCGATGGATGCTATGGGTCGGGGCCTTAAGCCCTGGGCTGTTTTCCCAACGCGAGAAACACTTGCTGTCTTACCCAACTTTTTATAACCAAATTTACAGATGATTTGGTTGTTGCGCAAAAAATGTTCGGGTACTATAAAGGTCACCGAGCCTTTTCTGGTTCATTTCAAGTTCGTCAGCATTTTCGTTCTCTTTACCATGTTTGGTTTTTTTTCTTGGCACTGAGGTGTTGGAGTGTTTCAAAACAGTGCAGTATTTGGAGCCATTGATGGGTGAGCTTAGGGATTTTATAGCTGCTTGGCTGTTCTTGAATATATCGATAATAGCGCCTCAGGTATCAATAGTTGTAAATGAGGTCTGCGTATTCTTTAATGGCACGGAGGCTTGGTATTGAGACATTTTTGTTTGGTCCATGGATACAAGCTCCCACACCAAAGTCCATTTTTAAGCCATTCGTATTCCATTTTAGGCTGTTCTGCCGTTTAGGAACTTGACAACTCATGCTAGCGAAAAAATTCTGGTGTGGAAAAATGCTTTTAGACTCGAAACATCCCAGTGGGACAAGCAAGAAGAACCTGGACCACCCCACTATTCTCAATACTTTTAGGACCTTTGGAGGAAGAAAAATAGCATTTAATTTGTCATTGCTTCTAGATTATCGTGACAGGAATGTGTTAAAGATACATTTTTCACCGATTCATAAAAAAAACATATGAATGACTTAATCTGCGGTCTTTCCAATCACTTGAGTGTGTTTCGACAAAAGCTATTACAATAAAAAATCTTTAATCCGAGGACAAAATTATTATTATCTGGGGCTATTCACATCTCCTGGGATAGCCAAGCTTCAATAAAACTAAAACGGTTATCTTTTCAGTACAGACACAAACATAATGCTGAGGCAAACGGTTGCCATTCAAATGACATGATATCGCCGCATTTCATATATCCTTAAATAAGTACTAGAATGTCGAAGTGACGTTTGCTCGCTTCAGCAATTCAAGGTAATCCTTTGAAATGCATAATATATTATACTCTTGGATGTTTGTTTGAGCGAAAAACTAAGGTGGTACTATCGGTGGTATAGTCGAAAAATATTATTCAAATTTGAGTACAATGCCTTGTGTTCTCCTAAAAACCGACCTACTGACGACTAAGGTAAGTATAAAAGTCGATATGATCACAAATTGACCTGGCTTCTCTAAATCAAGGCGCGAAAAATCGATTAAGACCATAGTTTACTCTATGTAATGATTCATAGAAAATATACGCGTTGGAGCATATATACTTATTAAAGATACCAGAACGGGCCAATTGATTTTAGACATGAGTATATACCTAACCAAAATAAAAGCAAAAAACTTGCTTCGTAATTCTAGTGGCTGAATGTCAATTGATTGGCCTCTGACACTATCTGAACGCATAGGTCCATTCCAGTTTAGGATGTATATAAAACTCCTAGTAAAGCGCTTCTGAATTTTTTCGATCCTAATTGAATGATTACAGTCCGCTTGGGGTATGATGCCCTATCCATATCCCTCTAGATGAAATAGATATAAAAAACACGTTGGATGACAATTTATTTGATTTTTTATAGGCCAAAGAATTGGTGACGGACATTGCTAAATAGTCTTAGATTTTGATGAAATAAATATATATATACTTTTAAGGGTCTACAAAGAATAATAATGGGTGTTGCAAACTGTGTATCAAAATTAATATACCCTAAGGATAGAGACAAGAGGCACAACTTGTCTAGCGACAAAACGTATTTGGCCTACGCTGGATCTGAAACACTCAAGTATTTGATTTGACTGCACGTCAGCTCAACAATAGGTGTAATCACTGGACACTGTCTCACAGGAAGAGGAGACAATCCTACTACTTTTTTGCGCTTGTCCTGCTCACTCCTTCCACCTTCTGTGACAATCTTGAAAATCTGCCAACTACTGGTGTTAAAGATTCTTTTCGCTATATTCAAAGCTCCAAGTTGTGTAGTAAAAGTTTGGATTCACGTGATATCACAACGGACCTCTTTTTGGTCTAAGTAAGTCGGCCTCACCGATTGCCACTTAAACCTAACCTAACCTTAGCTAGGATAGGGTATACAAATAAAATAAGCAAAAACTTTAAAGCACAGAGAATGCTTTAAGAAATCAGTGACATAATTTTACCAACAGCAGAAAAAGAAGAGGTCCTACATGAATCCCCTGAGGTTGATCAATGGGTCAAAACGGATTAGCGGGTGAATACAGATATGTTTCGAATAATAGTGACTTCTATCCATGATGCCAATATTAATATGCTCCAATGAATTTCGAGTTAGTTCAGCTGATCTTTGTAGCATCTGCAGTTCCTCGAAATAAATAAATCACTTTACAATTAGATACTCTGCAATGCCCCAAAAACTGCATCCGCATATGCATACAGCTCAAGACAACGGAGCAACTTATCTAACCACGTTATGTATCTCTAAACAAAAGCCCAGCCCAGACATTTATTTATCCCACTTGAGAGCAAACATTAGGCCTGCTCGACTGGAGCTTGACTTGCAAACAAGTACTTACATACTTCACTATAGAAGAAAAGAAATGACTTAAGCTATGCTGCTTTGAACTTAACCTTGTTTTTTCCCTCTGTATCACCTTTTTCAATCTCTCCTACACCGCAAACTGTCCTAAAGTCGACTGCAAACACAAATGCATTGCATATTCCGTATTCTCAAGGATTTTAATTCGGTGTCAAGCGAGTTAGAAGTGGACCATGCATCTGGTACCAGTGCTGTGTTAGTATAGCAACTCTGCCCCTAAACTAATACTAAATACAAACAAATACTACCAGCAGCAGTAGCAGCAGCACCTGCAACGCTACATATAGAATAACCACTTCTCCTCCACCACAAAACCGCTGCGGAGTGAGCTTTGAGCCAGGATAACAAACGACAAGAAATGCACACATACTTTACTCACCAAGTACCACTGCTCCTTAAATAGGGGATCTGGGAAAATGTTGTGCGGCCCGGCGTCTCTATACTGAATCCTTGGATGGCGCACCAAAGACGATGTCGGTCGATATACTCCTGATGGGCCACTTGCCGAAGGCTGATACACTACACGGTCATAGCCCGCTCCAGAGGGCCGCAGCACTTCGTACGGATTGTATTCGGCAGGTACGTCATACTCCGGCTTGTAGTCTCGCTTGAGACGTAGTTTCTCGTGTTGTTGTTGCATCCATCGTACCTAAAGCGAAATAGAAAAAGAAAAATAAAAAAAAAATCATTCCCACTTATTGTGCAATGCAAAACTGGGCTAAAATGCGGAATCAGAAACAAAAAGGACTCTACGAATGCTTTGACAATGTTATACCACCATAGACTGCCAGCCTAATTATTTGTGAGCGAACTCAGTAGAGAGAAGAAAACAAAAAGAAGGGATGAAACATTGCCCCAAGAGGCATTAATGCTTTTCGTCCTGAATTCAACATAGGACTCTCTCTCTCTCTCTCTCTCTCTCTCTTCGTATTGCAGAACAAAGCAACTGCAAGGGGAAAATACGGGCAAACAAAAATAACTATTAAATAATAAGCCCGCCGGTTCGACATGAAGGACTTCTTCAAAGCCATAAATGACCAAATGGATTGACAAGTTGCCTTGTCACGTTTGCGCTGCATTATTCGCTACTGCATATAAGATGGTTACGTACCACGTCGAACGTCCTTTCTCGCCTGCAATATGCAGTGTAAATAATGTACATTCTCTTTCGTCCTGTGACTGTCTGTGTCTTGGCTTAAGTGCTATTTTTAATTCCTTCAGCAACAATGTCCATCACCTAGTCTAGCTAGAGACAGTCGCTGTTGCCAGTAGTGGTGAGTTGAGTGTAGATAGATGACAATGGCATAGCAGGAAAACCAGAACCATAACCAGAACCAGAGAAAACTTTCATTCCACCGAGAGGCGCTGATATTATGGGCTATGGGCTGGGGCGTGGGAAAATGTTCGTTACACAAGAACGACCGACTACACAGAACAGAGTTGTAGAAGAGGACACGTTGTCTCTGCCGGTGCTGAAGTGTATTTCATTTTTAATGTGGCTTTTAGTCCTTGATGTTGTTCGCTGATGTAGTACTATGATACTCGAGGTTTTTATTGTTTTAGGAAAAGTTTGCCAGGTTTTTTTTTGTTTTTTTTTTGGACCTTTCTTTGTTTCATTTGTATTTCGCATTTGGTGCAAGGATAGTGGTACTCACCTCCGGTTCGGATTTTAAGGCGTTGTGGTGTGAATCACTGGTACTCAGCGAACGCTTTGAAATATGTCGATGATGGAATAGGTAGTAATCCTTTAAGCTGCCGATCTGAAAGGGAAATAGAAAAAATAAATGTTAGAATCAGGATGAGGAGTGAGTTTTGTTGCTTCTTCTTAATATAAAAGGAATTTTTATGATAAAATGAAATGGAATGGATATATGTATGTACGTGTTGTTGCGGGTATTTTAGATGTACGTATATTTCTGATAGACAAGACATTTTATTGTTTCTGGGAAGGACTTGTGAGATTACACATAATGGAACATAATATCCGTTATGGTCTTTTGTGTCTCAACAGATTTTAGTAGTACCCATTATCGTTATGGAGAAAATAGCATTCGTTGTGCTAAGTTGGATTCGTTTTATTTTGGTTGTACGAAAAACTTGTTGAATCATTAATTCAAATGAACAGGAAAGGACTTAAGAACAGCACAGATTCTGCATAAAAGAAAAATTATGTTTTAAATACGCACAGCGCCAGTAGTCGTAATGGAGCTAACCTTTGATCTTCTTTGCTAGCACACGAGCTGTTTTTCACCTTGAAGCGATAAAGAGAGCGTCAGAAAAAGCAAAAATAAAGTCACTTAAGGCAGTGTGTTTACCATTTGGTGGCCAATTTTATGAAGCTTGGGGTTAACGTTTGCGAAGTTATCTTAGACGGCTATCACCTGGGTACACCTTTTCCCCCTAATAAAGATCCGCCATCTAACGTTTTCTTTTTCAACTAGTGCTTATTTCGCGAATGGTAACACTTAGCTCATGTCTGATTTGACAGATAATTAGTTTTATCCTTCCGCTGAACGAATATGGTTGTGTATACGCTTGAACAACGAACAACAACAACAACTTGAACAACAACAAGGAGTGGCCGTTACAGTCAATGGCGATCGTTATCGGGCTATGTTGAATGAATGTTGTTCACAAAAATTTAAGAGGAGGATATTGGCAACATTTGGTTTCAACAGGACGGCAGAAGAACAAGAATCCAAAGAAAAATGTCTGCGAAAATCAATTGATACAACTCGGACAAAGAAACAGGCCTAGCGTAACGGAGATAACTAACTGCTCGAAGCTTAAAAAGGGCATTCTACCACAGTAAAATATTATGGTGGTGTTCAGGAAAGTAGCTAGTAAAGTGAAAAGAAAACGGCATTTAAAGCTTTTGACCAAACTTTTAATGCCCTTCTAATTGAGAAGTATATACACACGTTGCATAAGTCTGGCCAAGAGGATGCGCCTCTAAATTCAAGCAAAGTGTATGGAGAGACTGTCTCATCAGTTTTCTCCTGCTGATATGAAGCAGGCTAACCATGAACTGCTTTAAAATTGCCGCACAGAGAAGGAGAAACATTCGTTCGCGGAAGTTCATTAACAAAGCTCAAGGTTTAACAGGATGGTGCCACATGCCACACAGCCAACGAAACAATGGCTCTTTGCGCAACAAGAGCTAAAGTATGATTAATTCGGCACATTAACGACATTGAACCTCAATTATGTCTCAGAATCATTGAAAATATGGACCATCGGATAGAGGTATCCCACCGAAGCCACAGTTAATTGTCATAGATCCTTCCATCATAATAAAAAATATGAAGATAATTCTCTGAAAACTTTTTGTTTAATTTACAATTAACATCGTGCGTTTTTTTGTTGGACCACCCTGAAAATGGAAAGTGATTCAAAGGAGGGAAAAGTATAACATCAAGGATCTATGATGAATGTTGGACTATGTACAAACACAGTATGAATACAAATTGATGGCAGCTTAGACCAAGATAATTCTCATGAAAGCAGGAGTTACAAAGCTTGATCTAATTGAAAGTTTAAAGATCCGACAAAGACTTCAAGTCAAAGAACGCAAAAACTCTCGGACTTTGACCAGCAGTCGATTGTTCTCAGTGATGGAGTGATTCAAACCCGAAAGGCCGGCGGATATTTTCTGAAGTCATAATTGTTTCTTAATAAGCGTGTACCAAGTTATTGATTTAAAAATTTGTAGTCTTTTTTATCAAACCTTGCGCTAGCTCTCCTACGAATATGAATGATGATTGCCCAAAGATATTTCTACATTATTTTCCTCAGAGTTAAAGTGGTTTAATGACTACTTTGTGTCAGTATTTTTGCTTAAAGATTGACTAAGTTTTTTAATTGTAGACTTTTAGCTATTGACTATTCTGTATTCAGTGTTTTCTTCGAATTCATTGATTCTTAAAACGCGGCGGACTAAAAATATTAAAAGGTATGAATCTTGCGCTACCATTAAGAACTGCTTTTTTAATAATCAGGGGTTTGAAAACCTATTGGAAATAAACCGACAAACGCTACCTCGATTGGTGTAAGTGCAGAAGCGGTGGATCTTTTTAAAAATTAATATCTGCAAAATTAATCAGAAATCGCAAAAAAAATAAGGTGCACGACTGCTTCATACGAAACTATATATGAGATGCCTTTGTGAATCGCCTCAAACAAAATGTTAACATTTGATAACTTTGTAAAATTATTTGATTAAATTTTGATGTTTTGAACAAATCGATTCTCGCAAATGTATTTTTAAATGATTTTAATATATTGTTATCGTTTTTAAGAAAACGAATTTAATTTAGATTGAAAAAAATTGTCATATGATAAAAAATATTTAAAAAAAAGTAGACTGATTTGTTCATCTTAATAATATAAAAAGATATAATTAAATCTTTTTGAATTCCCTTTATTAGTTTTTGAGATATTGGCGTTTTCATATAGTACCGTTATTCGACTTTGTATTCAAAAACGGAGTATGCAGTAATCTGGGCTTACAACAAGTATCCAAAATACAAAAGCACACCAAAATCTTTAGGAGTACTATTGAGAATATAAGTGATTAGAGGTTTCCTTCAAAAAATACATGTATAGCAAGTATCCGCACACTTTCTTGGGATTCTGTTTAGTCCTCAAAATCAATTTGAGTTCGAAATTTTCGCACAATTGTATTAACTTCCCCTTTAGTATATTAATGTATACTAGAAGGAGATTATTTAAAATATCTCCGGCCAATGGAAAGCAGCGCCTATGATCGTGGATGAATCCCTTGACGCGCCATTTTCCGTGTCTGTACCAGCAGTGACCATCGAGAGTTCGAAGAAAAATATAGCTCCCGGAATTGACTGTATCCCGTTTGAATTCTACAAAAATTGCACATCGGAATTCCTATTTGCTCAGACAAGATTAATTTTTCCATTGCACAAAAAAGGTAATAATGAGGACGAAGTAAACTACAGAGGAAAATCTTTCTTAAACACACCTGCGATCCAGTTTGCTAGTTTGCTTTTCAATAGAATCACGAAGTGGGTGGAAAGTAAAAAATGTTATTTTAAAGGAATTTCAAGCTGGTTTTCGAAGAAAGTACTCGACTATAGACCAAATATTCCAACTGGTTGACATTGCGCAAAGAAATAAAGCAAAGCGCAAAAATTCTAGGCTTTCTTCGTGGATTTTCGTGCGTCTTTTGACTCCATCCTGCGTAAAATGCTTTACTATAAGTTGTATAGGTGTGGAATCTCGTCTCAAATACATACTGCAATAACACTGGGATGGTGTCCATCTATCGGAATAATTTGAAGTCTTAGTGGGTGTCAAACAAGGTTGCGTGCTTAGCACACTACTGTTTATCATGTACATAAATGATATAACCGATGAAGTTAGGAGTGGAATAGGTCTTTGTGGAGCCAATATTACGGCGCTAATGATACCATGCAGTTAATGATCAAGAGGCTAGAGGCATCAAAGATGGTCTTTAGTGATGGCGGGGGAAGGTATGCTCGAAGCGAGATTGGAGGTTTCAAAATCTTAGAGTCTGAATTACGTCGAACATAAAAATGAACAATCATCATTTTAAACTTGCAGAAGCTAAAACCGCGATGTTTTGTTTGTTTGCTGTTTGGGGAAACTGCATTAACAATACAAAGTGAAAATATTCCGCGCAAAAGCCTCTTCCAGCCTCTACTGTATGCAACGAAAGTCTGGGGTTACTGTGGAAAAATGTCTCCTCTATTTTCTTAGGCGGTTTTTTTTTTTAAACTTCCGAGTCCCCCCAATTATATGTTGCGCTTAGAGACTGGAGTGGCACCTCTGTACCTGAATACACTTAAATTGCACTTGGGTTATATTCCTAAAGTTGATGCGACGAACCAAGAAAGAATCCCAAAGTTGGTGCTTTCGCAAATGATGAGATAGAAGGTGAAATGTGTTCAAGAGTGGGAAAAACTAGGAGCCGAAAGTGGTAAGAAGTTCTTACTAAGTTCTACTCTCACGCCAAGCGAGCGACAAGAATCGCTAAAACAAGATGCATGCTATTTAAGAAAACTGGTAACAGAATTTATGAAAAACTTGTAAGTGAAGCTCACTCATCCTAATACCGAGCTTAATCATTATCTACGGGAAAGGACTTATTATTTTGAATAGCTATCTGGTGGATAAAATAAGTACCATTTTCCAAATAGGAGGCGAATTTTTAAAACTTAATTTTGTACCGCCCTGAGTTTCCGATTTTATGCGACCTGTGAAAAAGAGAGAGAGAGGATGTGTTGCACTTCATTACGAAATGCCGCATACTTAAGGAATTCCGCAGTAACTTGTTCGGTGGTCAAACGCTTGGCATAGAGGAAGCAATCGATATATTGAATGGTGACAGAGGTCGGGACGTACTCTACAACTACGCAGTGAATGGATTGAGCTACAGGAACTGTATAATTGAAGATTAGAAGCGTAATATTTTTTAAATTTAAATAATGTTATGTATTAAACATAAATTACATTAAATTCTTTTCAATGTCAATCTGGTAGACGGCTTATAAAATGTCAAACCTTATAGGCTGAGAACATTAAGTTTTGTAAACTTTTTTAAAATAAAATAACAGTCTAACTAACTAAAAAAACCTAAACTAACTCTACTAGAAAGTTAAAAATAAATTTTTTGCCTACCGAAATCGGTGTTCTGAGATATAAAAATAGTCTATGCACGGACTCTCTGTCTGCATGTGATAACCCTTTTTATATGGCTACTACATCAGGCCTTTTCAGTTAATGAAACTAAAATAAGTTGATAGATCTGTTGTCAGAAGAAAAAACAGCTAAAGTCTGTTTTACTCATTTGTCAGGAAAGCAGTTAAAAGTTGTTGACAAACGCTTGAAATTTAAATTGGCTCTATTGGCCGATAGGAAACTCTTTCTCAGTTAAATTTTTTTTTAAAACCATAGTTGTTTTTACGATTTTTAAATCTCAAAAATCCTTTTTGAAGTTTAGTTGTTTTTCCATTTTATATATGTTTTTGTTTTTGATGCAAATTTAATTTGGGAATAACTGCGGATAGAAAAGCCTTTTTACTCATTCCGTTCTTATTCGGTATTAACGGTATTAACTTTAAAAAAAAATTAGCAAATCAAAAAATATTATCACGGAAAAACTGGTAATCTTGAGTTTTTAACCTTGACAAGAAAATGCAATAATTGTATAAGTGAAGTCTTTATTCCTTTTGAACATCTTACAAACAAATTATCTAAAGTCAACTCCAGATAGTAAATTTCGATATTTTAGTTTGGTTGGTTTTCCCTTGATCCCAACTAAACAAACTCATTTAGGCTGTTATGTTTTTTTTTAATTGTGGTCACATTTTGAAAGATAGAAACCTCAAAAAAAATTTACAAAATAGATTTATGCCAAGTCTCCACGGAACACTAAACCGAGACTAAGCACAAAAGATTAAAAATTAATCTTTTAGCGTCCCCACCGAAAAAAGGAGATTAAAAGGGGTTTTTTCCCAACCTGCTCTCTGGCTCTCAAATTTTCGCACAAAATATCCGACATCTGGTTGTCCTCTCTCTCAATTCTAAGCAACCAACGTCACTTTTGACATATTCAGGTATGGTAAATTGGTATTTAGTGTGTTCACAAACCGATTCTTAGATGCAAACCCAGTTTCTTTCAAGATAATTTTTCAATCTTGTGTTTAGCAGATTAAAATTGGTATTGTAAATCTTAAGATTTTAGGTAGATTAAGAGCAGATTAATCTTAATCTCGCTTTAGTGTTCGGTGGAGACATAGCATTAATTTCGCTGAATCTGCATGGCATCAAAATCTAAATTTCATCTAAAGTCGACTTTAGTGGTTATGGTTTGCTCAGTAGATAGAAGTTTAATGGGAAAAAAATGGGATTTTAATTGGCTCAGAGTCTTTTCCCTTTTTGTTGAGTAAATAAAATCGCAAATATAAATATAACTGGAAAGGCCTGAGGTTCATTATGCCTTATGATTAGGTTTATTACATGCTGACAAATGCTATTGACTGAGTGCTATTTATCTGCCCACCACATTTCACCTGCCGTTGTCATATCCACCTATAAACTGACAAGGTTTTCGAACCTTGTTGTAAACAATTTTCTAAAAACAATGTCAAGTGATTTTTCTGTATTTTGAATATTTGCAGCTAAGTTCCCTCCCTAATCCACGCAATATAGCCCCCGTAACTGTTGTCATATTAAACTCATTTGCGTATTTGACGTTTTCTTGGTAGCAAAACGTATTCTTCATTCCGATGGTAATATAATAATCTCTTCTTGACTTCATTAAAAGAAAACACACATTCTTCCATCCGTCATAAGAGACTTACCACAAAAAAAAAAAAAATCTAATCTCCTTTATATCCACATCTCTCCCCTCGAAGTGATCTCCGATTCAAAATCCCAAACGGACAAGTTGAATTTGTAGCAGCTACGCTGCTCAATACTTTGATACCACTGCCGCTTCCTTTAAATAACTCCAGCCAATTTAATTTTAATTAAAATAAAATCCAAAACCATCTGCTTCGATACAAGCAAAAATTAAATAGAACACTGTGAGCATTTTCTTTCATCTGTGTAGTTCTCTATTTGATGGAATTCTCTGCATAACTCTGCTTTCGCCTCCACCTCCACCTTCCACGCAGCATCGCCAAGTCTCTCATTCTAACATTTAATCAAATCCCAACGTCAGAAACTTTATCATCACCTCTATACGAGTTCGAGCTCGAGATTGGAGCCCTCGCTCCAACACATACATCGCTGCCGACGCCACGCACTCACACAAACACTAATACCCAAAAAACAATCCGCAAAACTTTCCACCCAAGCATGAGACAGAGAGAAACAGAACTTAATTGCTCGAGGACAATCGTTTATTTAATTTGGTTGGCACGTACCCTCCTCACAAACTCATTCAGCTAATAAACTAAAAAAAAAAAAAAAAAAAATAAAATAAAAACCAAAATGAAACCGGCGAGGTCCTCCGCACACCATTTTAATGATTTTTCTGATTGAAGCGAATCAAATTCCAACGCAAACAATGCACACAGCAATTGATCCATCAGAAAAGATAGTGTTAAAAAGAAAACCAAACACACATCCACACAAATGCATCCGTCCTCGGACATAACAAACATTAAATCACATCAGAGCTGTATAAGAAGAAGTCAAACACAGCACTTTTACGATTTACCACCGCATCTAAAGGATTCACGCTTTCTTCACAACCATTCCCCATTATAAGACACATGACAAGGACATGCGGTGTAGTGGTGGGGATGTAGATTGTAGATGGAGATGAAGAATATAAGTTTTGCTCTCGTACTTTGGAAAAGTTTCTCTTCTCTTTAGGCGGCCAGATAGATAGACCAGCCACAAACAACCACAAAAGAAACTCATATAATATCCATTCAAAAGGATAAATGATCCCTCGTGTTGGACTAAGATTTTTACTTTAATATTGCAATCTCTTACTTTGGACATACTACTTCGTATTCTTGGCCAGATTTCCCAAAAGTGGATCTGCCCAACTTTGCTCTGCTAAACGAAATCAATTCAATGCACATCCAATATCGCAGAGTGAGAAACCGGTACTGCAGCAGGGAGAACATGGCAATCTTATCGATTTAACCAGCAGAAAAAAGATTGACTATTTGATACAATCTCTAAAGTTACCTTTCTCCCTCTTCACAAAAAAAGAAAAAATCCAGCACACGGAGATTCTAGTCAAGTAGCCAAACCAACAAACCAATCCTCCGATGAAGAGTAGTAGTAGCATCGTGCCAGGATGCACTCGATTTTTATTTGTTGTTGACCAAAGAAATCAGAAAATCGCATCCCCAAGGATCACGTTGCAATCAGAAATCAGCAATACTATGAGATTGTAATGGTGCACGGGATGTTTGGTCCTTCTCATCGTCGTACCTCAACATATGTTCGTTTAAAAGTTCGTCCTTTTAAAACCGGCACAAGCAAAGACTCCTTCCACTCTGGTGGTCCAAAGTCTGTTGCCTGAAAGTTGATTATTGAAAACGCCACGGGAGGCGAGGGTGGTGAGGTTGTATAAATGGACTGCTACCCTCTCTACAGCCGCCTCTAGATTAGATATGATTCAATCACGTACAACAATCTGGTTTGGTTGCAATGCAACTAAACTGATTGTTTGGGTAATAAAACAATTCTCTCATTGTCCAGAGAATGGGCACACAAGGATGCGCCAGCTTCAATGGCTAAAAAACGTTCCAAAATTATCCTTAGAGATATGAATTGAAATGAAATTCACATTTACGTATGCAAACAAATAACGAAAGCCAAGTTCTTCATATTCTATTTGTGTTTTTGTGGGCAAAGTTTTTGGCAAAAAAAAAAATAAACAAAAAACAGTTAAAGGGAAATTCTGGGAATAAGTACGTCTTCAGGGAGATTTATTTTACCAATATCCAAGTTAAAGTTTTATTTAAATAAAAACTAATAAAAAAATTGTGTAGAAAGTTTAAGATTAGAAGAAAAGACAACTTCATTATTTGCTAATGCAGAACGTACCAAACATAGTGTATGTTTATTTTCCTGTCATATGCGTTTGCTGAAGCAAGTATGATTGCTTCGAATATTTCATACTATTTATATTAGAAAGTAGGAATGCTCATTCTGAAGTACTCAGGCTTTCAACTTCGTATCGCCGCTGATGACAGATAAAACTTGACAGATGACAGATAAAACATGAAATGTGACAAGTGACATTTTAAAATTTTATGTTTATAACATTAGCTTATTGTAAGAATTAAACAAAATTTCATGCTAGATGGCTACAAACATATGGCCACGTCGTCAAAGTGAGAAGGAGAGAATGACTTAAACCTTCTTAGAATTCTCAAGCACTTCAACATTCAAGAATCCGACAAAATTAAAGCCAACAAACATAAGAGTGAACAAAACTTTAGAAAAGGTTGAATTTTGAGTGCGTGTTATTGCATTGCGGGGTTATTTCTCGGAATCGTTGGTCCACAGGAAGGGACACCCAAAACCAATGAGTCACATAGCAAGTCACAATTGACAACTTGTCCACTTGTCTTGCTGTGAGAAAGACTAGCATTGGCGCATAGGCGGGTTCCAGGAGAGACGACGTATAAACTGTAGGAGACATTTTGAGAAAATAAACACCGACGCTCAAGCTGTCAAGTCTTCGACTCGAATTTGGTGTGACTGAGCCGGAGAGGAATATAAACTCGTACTTCGGCTGACGTAGCGCGCAGAAGTGGAATGCATTTTGAAGTGCACATATAGAGGCAGTTTTCTGAAGACCAAGAGACCTCGATTGAGGCCCAGATCCAGCTCGGATTGTCGCATTATCTCAGTGAATTGAGGATTTGGTCAAAACAAGTGAGTCTCGAATCGGAATACACGATCCTTTTATCGACTTTAAAGCCGCATATTGCTCGTCTGGAGCTCTTCCTTGTGCGGTACAACGTGAAGTTCAGCAAGACTTTGGCTGCACTATTTCAAACATGCTCCAGATTTTGAGCAGTGTAGGTGCCAATGTGGAAGGCCCTATTTTCAAAAACGCCACCCAGCTACTGTGGCATGCAGACGGACGACATTAGAATTATCGGACTCTTCCATCATATCGTAGATTAAGGATAATTCTTTTTTTTTTATCTTGGGGTAAACGAAAACAGAAAATATATCACTTTTTATAGCAGCAACTTCGATCTAAGGAGTACATCTACCTTGGTGAATGAGAACGTTAAAGGGTACGAATGAGATCTAAGTGGAGACATGGCAAAGAATTACCTTTGAAAAAATCTTCTACTTTGGATTTGCAAAAAAAAATGGTTCAAAACTTCTGAGTTAAGGGACAAAATTATTGTTCTACAGAAGCATTATCCTCCCAGTTTTGCTATACGGTACCTAGTGCTTGAATGAAAACGAGAGAGTGTTCAAATTGGGTTGATTTTTGTCGGATATGTGTGCGGTCATGGGAAAGAAGCTATAACCGCAAACTCTATCAGCTTTACCAAAATGTCGATGTGGTCAGATAAAACACAAGGATTAGATTATAACATCAAGTGTTTCAGAACAGAGAATCTTCGAATCTTCTTTCAATCCGCAATGGCAATAGCTACAGCTAGATCATTTAGTCTGGAAAATTGGAAGCAGTGCGCCCAGGATCACAAAGACTAAAATAAATACTGCCTTATTTTCCGGCAAGAACTCTTCATACATTTAAGCAAAGATTATTAGTTCTTATTTTTCTTAAGATTTCGAGAGGCTGAAAAAAAAATATCCTAAAAAATATTTAAAAAGGGTTTTAATTTATTTTCGCGAGGCATATTCAATTCCAGTTCAAATTTTTAATAAATAATTATTTACGTCTGATTAGACTGTGTTTTGCAACAATATCACTGGGCAACGGGTATTACTGCATGAAATATTGGGATAGCGATTTAAATTTTCCGGTGAACTCGTTTCACTTTTCAAAGTCTGACTTCGACTAATACAATTGTCATTTTTCTTCTATTGCTTGGAATTTTCAAGGAATTATCCATGTTTTGAAAGTCTATCAACATCGTCTACAATCATCATTAGATAGCTAATCATTAAAATAACCAGGTCTAACTAGTCTAAATAACAAGGTTCTATCATTACCCCCCAGTGCTAAATACTTGGGTATCATTTTAGTCGCCAAGCTCAGCTGGAATCTAAATACTGCAGACCGGTAAAAAGTGAGGACTCAAACCAAGGTGATTCTTTGGATGTATACGGTGGTGGTACTTCCAATTCTCACTAATGGGTCTTGGTATGGTGGGCCGCCCTAACCAAAGCTTACAAAAAATCAAAGCCCGACGGAGGCACTCAATGTGATTCTAGACATCCTTCCGCTGGACCTGCATATCAAATCAATCGCTTCATGCAGCGCAGTATGATTGCAAGTCGCCGGCTTCTGGTCTGCAAGACCGTACGTTCAGAAGAAGCACTGATGACTGCACTACACCCATACTCCTTCCAGAAAACATTTACTTCTACATTCCGGTTCAGATCAGAATGGGAGGCAGGCAATGTTATTGACGAATCCGCTGAAATCTTCACTGACGGGTCCAAAGTTGACTGTGGAGTGAGAGCGGGTGTTTTTTCAGACGAATTAACCCGACCTTGGAAAACCATTCTTTGACGACCTTTCTGGTATCTCGAACATGGGTCGCAATGATATCATAATCTTTCTCAATTCCACCGGGTGGATCTAAGTACACATACCCAATACCTTTTACCCTAAGGTTCTTATGAGTGGTGGCATCAAAACGGCGCTACAGCGCTTCTTGCGTATTGTCATGTACTCATGTGAATTGGACATAAAAACTGATGGAAGGGTCCTGGTCTAACGCACTTTACCAATAAGCTACTGCACCCGCAAAAACTCTTTAAATGTTTCTCTATGTATTTTTTGAACGCCATCGTCTTTTCCCGATATAGTATTACAGCCATAGTAGCCTTGTCCAACTTACTTAGTTTAATCTTAGCCACACTTTTAAAAAATATATTTTGAACTATGACGAAGAGTCTAGAGGTGCGCCATGTTTCCACTACCCTCAGTGTATGCCCATGGGTTAACTTCATTTCTCAGAAAGAGATGTTATTGAGAGATTCAACTCACTTGAAAATAAATACAGTGTTGGTTTCGACGGAATCTCTGCCATAGTGTTAAAGAAATGTTCAAACCCTCTACTTTTATTTTTACTGGAGAATTCCTTGATGAATGTGTAATGTGGATTTTATTGTCCAATTTTTAACTTTCTCGTATACATTAGTATACTAAAGAGAAAATTATTGCGATCGTGCGGAAATTTCGAAATCAAACTGAGTATAAAGGATGATATTACGACTATAGAGAAATCCAAAAAAGTGGGTCCGCCAATGCCATTTGTCGGTCTGTCTGTCTGTCTGTCCGGGCGCCGTATGGCGAAACTGTTCGACGGATTTGCTTCAAAGTTCGTATATAACACTCTTGGGGTTAAATCTCGGGGCATCTTTTCATTTTTTGCTTTATATTTTGAAGTAACGGTATCTGCCATACAACATTTTTTGTAAAAATCACTTATCACTATTTTTATCGAAAGTGGTTACAAGGATTTCGGTCTTTTTTTTGCGATTCAAAAACGCATCTCATGTACCGAGAAAGTTTCGTATGATGCAGTCGAGCACTTTATTTAAAAATGGTTCTTGGAATATTGCGAAAAATTATAGACCGATTTTCAAAATTTCAGCCATCTCAAGACTTGAAAAAAAATTTGAAAGAGCTTTATAATCCCTTGCTGAAAACAGTATAAATATATCCCAGTTTTGGTTTTGTAGCCGGGAGATTAGCACCACAAATACTTGACTTTTTGTGACAAGCATGTCTTTCATAGTCTTCAATCCCGAAAACAAATGGATGTTATCTAGATTATGTAGGCTTCTCATTTAAGATTAAACCAATGGATGCTATCATATTTGGCTAATAGAACGCAAATACTTAGATTGGGTTAAGCACATTAAAGTCCATTATTCTTTGTAATATTTACTGAGATTCCTTAATTTGTAAGATCTCTTTATGCTATGCTATGGCTATGCTGATGACTAAAATTGCCCTGACTGAAGTCGGCTCAACGATGCTATGAATCTATCTTCCGCCAAAATCTAGCAATGATTTCGTGATTGCTTTTCACAAAGTCATCTCGCGCTGTTTAAAAAATATAGGGTTATAGACTATACAGCCCGACATCTCTATTGCACTTAAATGGTTTGCTTTGCCTGACATTGGTTTATGCGGATACCTTCTTCACGTCCAAGTCAAGTCTGTGATTCTTCTTCTATCTTTCCATATTTAACCTTGAAGGTTCCGTGAGTCGCTTGCTGAGAATTAAACTGCGTAAAGTTGTATGTTCCTTCATGTAGACGTATTGCTGTGTTGCATGCACTTCTCGACTTTTTTCATAAAAGGTTCGATACTGAGGGTGGTCAGGTGAAACCCGGCACATTAATTTCGCCGAATTTCGTCGCTTCCGTGCATCTAAGACTTTCATATTCTTTTTTGAGGTTCTCTGCATGTGCGTTTAACTTAACCGATAGCACCACTTATGTATATTAAAGGGACTACTCTTGGCTAAGGACTACTTAAAAGAGTTATACACTTTGCAAATGGTTCGCTAACTAATTTACCATTAAAAATTTATGGACTCTTCTACCTGACCGGAAGACGCCATCACAACGAACGGCTTTCCCACTGCATTAACTTGCTAATGAGATCTATTAGATCCAAAAATTTCGCATGAAATTTCCCGCACACCCAAACCCTACGAAAATGGAATGGAAATATATTCGATAGACCACTTTTCCAAAGATTGCCTATTAAATTATTTAAATTTGTATTATCGTAAGCAACACCCTTGCCGCACATCCAAGAAAAAAAAACATCCCTATTTCTTTTGCGAGCATTTATGTATGCCTTCGGGAGTCAAGTCATCAATCATTCATCATAATTCTGTGAAAAACAGCGCTAGACAGAGAGAGTGAGAAAAAAAAATTCAGCAAGGGCATATTTTCCTCCAAAAAGTTGTAGAAATCCGAAAAATCATTTGTTGTAGGAAAATCCATTAATTTCATTCCTCTAACGCAAAAAAAAAAAAAAATAAATTAATAAAATAAACTTTCGCAGTGAACGCGCATACATACCGTTTACTGGTCCATCAAACCACTCAACTCCTCCTCCTCCACCTCCGTCGTCACTCGTGGCGACTTAATGTTAATCGTTTGAGAGGAAAGTCACTTTAAATTCGACTGCAGAGGGAGAAAGGGACAAATTCACTGTCCCCATGTCACACTCCGCTAAAGACAATCCCTTGGTAAAACAAAACGAAATTTTCTACTCATTTCTTCCTTTATCAACTTTTCTCTTCATGAAGAGCAATCTAAATGTAAAAGACTGCGTTTGTCGTATTGTTCGGTAGCCTTTTTCTTTGCCGCAAAGCGAAAGGATAGAATGAATTATGAAGGAGGAAAACCCAGTGCCGAGTAAACAACACAAAATGTCGGATTGGTCCTTTCGTCAGCAAAAATTCAACAACATTGTTGTGTAGTTGCTATGGTTTTTCATTTATCACTTGAGCTCAAGAGGACACCGGCAGATAGGACACACCGACACAGCAACAGGAAATGCGACGAAATACGAAGAAAGACGACGTCCTTCTTGGTCCATCATGGCAAAGAAGAAGAAAAACAGAAAACAAAGAACGAAGAGTCCTTTTTGCCAAAGTATCAGTATTTGCTGCGATTTAATTTTAATTAAAAAGGAGAACACTAATTTATCAAAAGCTAAAAATCATCATTATATCCTTACGATGGGATAGGATGGAGATGGCGCGGCGATGTGTAGCCGATCGGGTGATGGAGATCCACCACCTAACGAAAACTGATGAAGAAACAATGAACGTGGCAAACGACTTTGAGTTGAAATTTTGCAATTTTGAGTTACGACTACGAGTTACGGCAGAGTTGCATTGCAAATCCAATGTGTCTATTCTTGTGTGAGTGTGGGTGGCGTCCTGGCCTCGAGAGGGGCAGGGAGTTTGCTCATAAATATATTCTGAAGGATATTAATGATTCTCTATAATAATGGACGTGCAGCGCTGCTTTGTTTGGCTGGTTGGGTTTGTGTCGGACTCGGACAGCACACAGTCCATTTGAGCGAGCTTATGATTCGGATTTTAATTTCACACTTTTTTTGCGCGTTCTTTTTCTAAAAAAAATGTAATTGAAAGCACGAGTCTAGCACGAGTCGAATTGTGGAAGGTGGTGGGTTTATGATATTCGAGTTAAATTTTTTTTTTCTCTTTTGATTGGAGAAAATCCTCTGCTAGGACATTGATTTATTATTAATTTCGGAGGATTTTTTTTTTTAATAGTGCTTTGGCAGCACAATTGATAGGGAGCTAGCTATGATGCAGGGGCAGCTAAGCCGTGTTGCAATGTAGGAAATATGACTTGTCGTATTTATTTCAACAATATAAATCCATCTTTCGACAGGATATGAACTTATGACAAAGCAAAAATATTTAATGAAAATATTCATCTGCAGAAATGCAGTTTTTGTTGTTGGGGTAATATTTTTTGTCGAATGGATAAAGTGATTTCTTCTTTTTTTTTTAGATTTAACAGCGGGCGGTCTCATCAAGGGGCAC
Source organism: Ferdinandea cuprea (assembly GCA_963576555.1). Lineage (NCBI taxonomy): Eukaryota > Metazoa > Arthropoda > Insecta > Diptera > Syrphidae > Ferdinandea > Ferdinandea cuprea. Next base: position 139,059,349 of record OY754958.1, read on the forward strand.
GGTAGTTCCCAGCCAAGTTATTTCTTTAGCAACTTTGGCACTACAACCTTGTGTACACGAACCTACTCAGGCCATTTTGACCCCCCCTCTAACGCTTACAACAAAGCTAGAGACATAAACGACTTTTCTAATTTAATTATACAATACAAACTTGGCGTTCTTTTTTAGACCTCAGTACTTTTTGTGACTGACTTGTAAGGCAAAAGCGATTTTTGTGTAAAAGAACTTGGCTGTTCTTTAACATTTATGATTTTGTTGTGACATTATTTTAATGAAACTGTCCCTGGAGTTTAGTTTTGGTTGGCCCTCGACCTTTAATTGGGACAAAACCTAACATCGAGCAATTTGACAACAAGCTGCTGTTTGCTGCTATTTACGGCAGACTACGCCGCCTGTTAAGACCTGTCCATATTCATATCATTTTTCTCTTCTGGATATAATATGATCACGATTATATGGATAAAACTGTTACTTTATTGCATCCTCATTGATGCGTCTGTGTGACCGTGATGCTTGAAACTTTCTCCACTTTTAGTATACTTAAGAGAAAGTTATTGCGATCGTGCAGAAATTTTGAACCCAAACTGATTATGAGGGACCAAGGTCCGAGAATGCTGTCCGTCGGTCTGTCTGTCCGGAAGTCGTATGGCGAAACAGTTCGACGGATTTGCTTCAAAGTTCGTGTTTAGGGTAACATGTCGCAGCGTTTTTTTATTGTTTGCTTTATCGTGCTAAAAATTGGCACATGCAATTGGTTTTTTTTCCAAAAATTACTTATCACTAATTTTCTCGAAAACGGCTCCAAGGATTTTGGTTTTTTTTACACTTTGGATATTTCGGATGGGGACGAAAATACAGCATACTCAGTTTTTGCCAAAATGAATCCAATAACGGTAATTTACAAAACATTTATCTCAAAAACTAATAAGGGATATTAAATTCAAATTAAATTCGTTTTCTTAAAAATGGTTCTAACGATTGTATTTTGAACAATTATGTTAAGAGTGTCCAATGTGCGAAATAACATCAAAGCCGTAGCTGCCATTTTTGAGAAAACCTAATTTTTCAAAACCTAAAACGTGACTTAAATAAATTTGGAATGTTACCATTCTTTTTGAGACGATCCAGAAACGCATCTCATGTAGCGAGAAAGTTTCGTACACAGTTGTGCACTTTATTTAATCATAGATCTCAGAAGAAGTACTACCAAAACAGGGCTACTTGCATTTCCCGGCAGTTGTCAGGCATCGACCACTGACTTCCTGGGCAAAGTGCCTCGTTTTTATCTTTCTGCTCAAGAACGCCGTGAGCTCTGAAGTTACCACATCGAATCAAATAACCGAAAATTAACAATGGCTTTAGGAAAATGAAGCCTGTTTTGCATAGAAACTTTTGTCTAAAATTTATTGTGGCGCAGCTTGATAGCTTTGACTTTTCACAGTAAAAACAATTTTATATTGTTTACCTGTTGATATATATAGATATATATCTGCATTTTATAGAGGCTTCAACATCATTAACAGCAAGTATCAACAAAATGGGGCCTAAGTACCTCCCTCGAGGAACTCCAGACTGAGCACTGAATTATTTAAAAAAACTTGATAATTTCTGCCCTCACTGTATATATATGTCCATTTTACGAAACTAGGAAGGATACCATAAGCCTTGAGTTTATATTCGATACTCTGCTCGCCGAAACGTTTAAAGAAGTCATTGCAAACAATTTGTTTAGAAAAACTAGAGTTTGATTGATGTCAACTTGTAGTTTCGAATTGATAGTTGTTTTCTTCATGTTAAAATGTACTCTAATTCATTATTCACAATCACTTTGGTCAACTTTCTTGGCAAATTCTGCATCAAATTTAAAAAATTAATAAATAAATATAAGGCTTTAACTGCCCTAAGGCCTAGATGCTCCAATTATTGTATTTGTGAAAATATATTCCTAACACGAATGGAAGAAACCAACAACCTTTGAAAATGGCAATGACAATGACATTTGAAATGATTCTCATGACAGCTCTTACTCTTGGATGTTTGTCAAACTTTCGCAGTGCTGGGGCTGATGTGAACATGAAACCCGCCGAGCTAGGGCACTCACATCAATTTACAAATCAATAATTTTTAGACCTCGCAGAACAAGACAAATTTTGTTGGTTACTTAAGTGAATGAACTTACGTCCAGTTGATAGAAAAGAACGTATCACCTATCTCGACATAAAAATCAAATCTAGGCACAAAACGTTAGAGGAGATTCGACACAGGAGAATTTCCCTAGATACCTGCCGCTACTTAGGTTTAACAAAATAAATTAACTAAAAATTTCGAACTCAAAGGATTCGAATTAGACTGGCGCAGACTTTATCTTTAACATCGATAGCCGCATTAAAAAAATGGAATAGTATTTAAGTCGCCAATTGAAGTCCTCATTTCGAGAATTTAAGTGTCCTTTTCACCAGCGTTGGGGCGTTATTCTAACAACATATGTAATTTAGTGAGGAAAAATATTCCCTGACATGGTGACAACATCATCCCAACAACACCTGCCCACTGGCAACCGTACCAAACTGTTAATATGTTAAACTTAGGGGCTAGTTATAGCTTTCATTAAAATGCATCATTGAACATTTTGTTTATTGCGATTTTAAGACGACTAAGTAAACAATATGGGCTTTTAATGGTATCAAAATAAAGCTAATCACTTACAAAATTTTTCTACAAACAAAATTACTTAATTCTGATTTAAACTTTTCTTTAAATCTATTTTTATTTTTTCACTGATAAAAATTGTTTTCAATGAACAGCTTATAATCGTTTCAGCACAATTTGGAACACAATCGTTTCACTGATTTGTTCGATTCTCTTTCTATTCTCAGCTGTCAGTTTTGAAGCAAATGCAGTTCATGTGAAATGTTAAGTGTACTCTATTTGGTATGTAAAATTTCATTGAAGTAACTACTGCCAGTTTGGGGTTCGCAAAATATAATTTTTGTAACTGCAAGAGACTCATGTAATTCTTTTCGTAAGGCTTTAAGCGTAAGGTATTGAAATAAGAAATGGAAAGAGATAAATGAAGAAACTCTAAAGCCAATCGCTGGCAGGTGCCAGTCAACCACGACGAATGTAACTCGTGACCAGCGTTGCCGCAAAGATACAAGTGTATCAATATGGATACATTTTTGCTTTCGTGAAAGCATTTGATACATAGATACTTTTTTTTCTATTTTTATTCGATTTGATACGTTTTGAAATTTTCATCAAAAATCTGCAAATTCTATCTTTTGTCAAATATTTTAAATTTTTTTCAAATACATTTTTAAATCTGGTAGAATCAATTGTTCGTTTTCATGAACAACAGAACATTCAGAATATTTCACGTATGTACGACCTGACTTAAGTTTGTGTTTTGCTATTTCAAAATTATTTTACAACTTTAAGAATAAATACCAACTTATTTTTAAAATTCTAATGTGAACTATAAAATTAAAGTGGATCTGCCATATCCATAACTTGACCCGGATAATATCCGGATCTTCCACCCACCAAGGAAACTATAGTTTCGAAAGTGATGATTGTTACGATGCTCATGACAAAAAAAATTGCCATTTTTACAGATGGCTCGAAAACAACAGAGGAAACAGGGGCTGGGATCTTCTCAAAAGATTCAGAACTAAGAGTGACTATAAGACTACGGGGCACAAGCAGCGTCTTTCAATCAGAGGTTCTGGCTGTCCTCAAGGCAGCTGAGCAAATGCAGATGAAATCGATATCCGGAAGAGACATCGACAGCCAGGCCGCACTTAAGGCAATGGAATCAGCGGTAAAAACATGAATTCTGATATAGTCAGAAATGCAATCAGAACCGAGTGAGACTATGCTGGGTGCCAGGACACTCCGGTGTTGAAGGCAATTTTTGGGGGACACACACCCCGTGTGCTCTATTGCTATTTCTCGAATGTAAGAGCTCCAGGAAGTTTATAAAACTTAGCAGGTATAAGCTCAAAATATTACATTTTTTCGAATCTTTGGAGGAAATAGGCGGTAAAAACTTCTAAGGCCTTAAAAGTTAAAGTGTTTAGGTTTTTTGTCTACAGGTTGAGTACAAATTTAACCGGTTCCCCATCGGAATAGGTCCGCTTCGGTGCCTAGTTTTGTGTGTAATGACTCTTACACCACACCCCTGTGAAGCGTGAGTGCGTTATTATATTTATAAACAAATAATTGGATTGAAATGGTGGTTTCCCATTTGAAATTTATATCCATCTTAAGTGCCGTGAGACGTCAGACTTAATACAAAAAACTACAAAATTAAAAAAGTCAACTAAAAAATTGAAAAAAGTTGATTTATCTGTTTTGATACAGTTGATACATTTAAAAATCTAAAATAAAAATACATTTGATACATTTTTCAAAAGAAAAAGATACATTTTTAAAAAAGTCAGCGGCAACGCTGCTCGTGACACACATCCAATCCATGACATCACATAGCATATAAATTCGGTGAAAGTAAGTAAGGGTGATTTTTTAAGAGTTAAGTTTTTCAGGTTGGCAGCACAACGTCATCTGTCAAAGGTGAACAGCTTTCAGTATACTCTGTCATTTAATAATGGAAAGACTTACAAACGAGCAACGATTGCAAATAATTGAAATTTATTATCAAAATTCGTGCTCTGCGAAAAATGTGAAAATCCGCTGTTTTATCGAAAAATTGTGTTCAGCGATGAGGCTCATTTCTGGCTCAACGGATACGTGAATAGTCAAAACTGTCGCATCTGGAGTGATGAACAGCCACATGTCATACAAGAATTACCAGTGCATCCTGGTAATGTGATTTATGGGCTGCTGGCATCATCGGTCCATTTTTCTTCAAAGACGACCGTGAAAGAAATGTTACCGTCAAAGGCGAACGATATCGAGCCATGATACGCGACGTTTTTTTTGCCCCAGTTGGCTGAGTTGAACTTGGTTGACATGTGGTTTCATCAAGACGATGCAACATGCCACACAGCTCGTGAAACAATGAAAATGTTGAAGGATGAATTTGGTGAGCCCTGTGAGTTGGCCGCCAAGATCGTGCGATTTAACGCCTCTTGATTACTTCTTGTGGGTTGATTATTTCTTATGTAAAGTCGTTAGTCTATGTGAACAAGCGGAACACGATTAAAGCTTTAGAGGATAACATAACACGCGTAATTTTTAGAATACAGGCCGAAATGCTCGAAAAAGTGACGCAAAATTGGACTATAAGACGGCAAACGAACCACATAACTCTTTTCAGTTCGTTTTTAACTTCATAGCAATCCACTTAACGATTGAATTTTAAAAATTTACATAGAAAAACAACCTTCCAATTTGTTCTTTTTTCTGACTTTGGGGCCAAAAAATAAATGACATTTACGTGCAACTTTATTCTTTCTCATCTCAGTTTAATTTTGAATGCAATTTGCTGTTGGGCAGCGCTATATATCGACAATGCTGAAAGATGAAAAGACTAGATTCAGTTTTAGCTACATCTGCAAGCTCCTTTGCCTATAAGTCGCATTAAAACCTGGTCGGGTTAGTTATAAAAATGATAACTTCACATGTAACAAGTTATCAGAACCTCCGGTCCAGATACCTAGATACCCAGTTCAATTTACCAAGACCCAAAAGATCTAATTTTCTTATAAACATTTTCATTGCAAGAACCAATGACCATGTACCAGATTTCAATATTTTTACCGGGCAAAGCCAACATCCAATTAAAGTCTTATCCAACAAAATTGAGGTAAACACAAGAAGAAGCAGAAAAAAAATTAAATAATAAACGTTAACAAATTGGATGAAACGTGTTTATGATTTTTTTTTGTATTCATTCTTAGATCAATAGTTAAGTCATAGCTATAAGCTCTGATCCCAATAATGTTGCATAAAAAAGTGTCTGAAGGTGAACGAGTGGTAAATCGGTCACTGTAAGTTTCTACTGCTGTTAATATATAGAGTTTAGACTTCAAGTCACAAGTTCATGCGTTCTTGTTTTGGTTTAATAATTAATTCATGCCAAATAGTGCAAAATGGCAGTGTTTTAGTTAAGTTGAGTGCAATAAACATTTTATAATAAAATGCGCTGATTACGATGTGAAGTTGGCAACTTTTTGTTGCAAGGGGACTATAGATAGAAAAGCTTTTCACTGCGAAGGACAGACTGACTTATTGAGGCCAATTATAATAGTCTGGGATCAGGAGTTAAATATCAGGAGCATCACTTCTTAGTGGCAGTCGAGAAACTTTGTCAACTTAGTCAACAAACTTTGTATGTTTGTCAGACTTTCGCAAGAAGTGGGGCAGCGAATGAATACAAACCTTTAGGTGGTACGGGGCGGGCTTCAACCTGAAACCCCTCGCTTAGTAGTTCAACGCACTTAACCACTTAGTCACTGCACCTAAAACGTTGCCAAATACGCGATGCAAATGTGCAGTTTGGTAAATAGCTCATCTTAAAATTTGTATGCATGCACCTCATGAATGGTCGTCTGATTGAATTAAAGGGCGTCATTGCGGTATCCAGCGTTCAGAGAATTCTCTCTACTGACTATATCGCTTAACTGGATGTATTTCAGAAACCTGACCCTTACCAAAGAAGAGATACACTGCAATTTATTGGGCGAGCACACATTAGGTACTATATAGAGGTCTTTAAAGAGGTCTAAAGCGGTCTTTACTCTCAGGACCCAGGACTACTCAGGACTATCAGCATTTCACCATTTTTGGTGAAGAGTCTTGAAAAGTTAATTGATGCGCAGTTTAAGCAAAATATTCCAGGGACAAGCAGCACGCCTATAAAATCGCGAATCCATCCGAGAGCCTCATGAATGCATTTGGGTGAGTTGGCGTTTTGTGAGTTGAGCGAAAAAGTGAGTTCGAGCTACTCACTGTTCTTCAGAATTAAATGAATATGAATGTTGCTATGAGAGAGACATTCACACTCATTCAGAAGTCAGAGTGCTCGTCAGAATGTTTGTTCGGTTTCGGTGGCGGTCAACATTGTGCTTTCTTGAAAAACTCACTCTTTCAAACCGATCGCCACATTCTTTCAATTCTCTTTGAATGCTCAAAGCTCAATATTCATTACATGTTGTATCCGAATTATCGTGTATCGTCTATCACTAATGAGTATATTGAGATCCGTTGCAGCTCTCTAAAATCTACTGAGACGGCATTAGATAGATTGCAGTGAACCTTTGATGGTAAACAATCCAGCGATTAAGACTTTGTTCTATTCATAGCTCAGTAAGGGACTCCGAAAAGGCTTTAGTTGTTGAAAGCTCTTTCTAGAAAAGTGACTAATTATATACCACGAAGATGGCTAACTGGTCGTTCGAAAGTTTTTGGTACAAAATAGGCTGAAATCTTTAGCACTATCGTGACCGCGGCTACCCGCATTTTAGTACGTGGTTGTTAAAGACACAGACTTAAAAAAACTTTGTGAGGTCCTCGTGCTTTCGGCAGCATAATGGGCTGCCTTTCTGACTCGGCCAGACATTTTTTCCTCGCTGATAATGGTGTTCTCAGTCAGTCATCGATCGCAGTAATCGATCTCTCGATTATGGGTTAAGTTTAGGTTAGGTAAGGTTAGGTTAGGAGGAGGATTTGCAATATGTTAAAATTTCACCCTAAAGCCACGAAGGCCCATTGTGAATTCCATAGCTGTACATGTAAGGACATGTGACTATTAAAAAAACTTTGATTTGCGAATAAATCCTGTTATGTCTGTTAGAGGTACCCCAGCTAGGCGTCCAAGCTATCGAAGAATCGTGCTCCTTTGCTGGTCAAGCGACGTTCTTGTATAGCTTGGCAGTTCCATAGAATCTCAGAATCCTCAGACTCTATCCCCTTTTCATCTCTGCGGCTGCTGCAAAAATCATTTTCAAGGACTCCTAGCCTTTTACGTATGCTTTTAATGTTACAGTGTCCGGTTAATACCCAGACGAACACCGTGATTGGACTTCCGTTAAGAGAGACTTGGGACTTTGATCTTTTAGTGTTAATATAGGGTCACAGACTTCTGGTTATGGCGCAACTGCTAGTGCTCCGCAATTGTTTCTTAGCTAAATCTGTAATGACACCGTCGATAAAGCTCTTAGCGCGTTGTTGAAAGACCAAAATATTTGAACCGAAAAGTTACCGATAGTAACACCTGTCCGTCCGCTAGCAGTGGGTTCAGATCAGAGCCGTATCTGTCCAGTTCTTCGACAATTTCGTTTCCTTCTATCCCAACGTGCCCAGGAACTCAGCAGAGTGAAACTGACTGAAGACGTATAGCTCTGAGTTACAAATGCAGATTGTAACGCATTTCGCGTTTACAATGTTAAAACCACTAGCTTTAAGCGTTGCTTGGCTATCCACACAGATGGTTATTTCCATATATGGTAGTTCCATCGATATGATAATCTGTGCTGCCTTCCTAATGGCAAAGATCTCAGCTTGAAAGACACTACAGTGATCAGTCAGTTGATAAGGCTGTGCCTCTGAGAAGACGCCAACGCCCGTACCTGTCGCTATTTTTGAACCATCTGTGTAGATGGGTATACCTTTGATGATAGTGCTGGGTAAATTCCAGTCCTGTCATCCGGGTATAGTAGCTCTTAAGTTTTTCTCGTGTCATACTTAGGTTTCTCATAGTCAGTGAGTTGCATGAGTCTGATTAAAGATTTAAAGTATGCTTGAGTGTCCGAAATAACAATGCTGGCAAATGTTGTTAACTCTTAGTCTGAGCGCGGCTTTGGCTGCCACGTCCTTTCTAAATAGCTCAATGGATTACATGGGTTATAATGGGTTTAGTCTGTACTCAATCCACCTTTCTCAGAAAACATAGGTTAAGTCTGAAAGTTTCAATGGATAGAAGATTTCAATCTGTGATAAATTAAAGCAGTCTTGGTAAATCTGCCAATATTGGCACCTGTGGCCACTGAAGGCTATTCTAGTCAATTTTCTGAGATTAGCCAGTTCCTTATTCCGCCATAGGGAGGTACGATTTTTTGCTATATTGAAACAACTACGAGACTTTAAACGCTGTGCTTAGGCTTTTCCGAAAGTTTTTACTTTCATACAAGTTCAGAAGTACCACCACATCTATTTTCAAAAGTGCACCCTCTGGTTTTGAATAGAAAAAAACTCCCTTCGATCAAAATTTATTTTAGTTACCTAGTCCTTTTCAAGCCATACATAGGAACATGCATCAAATGGGCAAAAATTCCGCCTCAATACACTCAACAGCAGCAATACGTACCCAACACAGAGATGCTGTTCTACGGCTGTTCTTTTTTTTCCTTTTACTTATCATAAAATGGCTCCAGCATCATAATCAATTGCAAGGACTTGTTGTTAATTTCAGAAATATAACTCAAACTTTCATTGGTCCTGGTATAATAGCCATCCTATCATAATTACCTACCAATATCTGTGTGCAAAATTTTGTTGCAGTTTAGTCAAATAGAAATACAAACTTTCAACTCAACGTTGTCACACACTCACATATACAATAAATGCAAATATTCCACCTACTTTCTCGGCTTGGAGTGTGCGGTCAGCGTACACAAATAATATATTCGTCATGACAACTACTTCAGCTCGGCAAGGACTAAGGAGCACCCGCAAAGGTAGGAGAGGGACAACAACAATGCCAAAACTGAGTGTTTAGTTTTAGTCTGAAAACAAACTAGGAGGTAAACTGGTTAAATAAGTCTCATGAGATTTCAACAAAAAGGATATGTGTGTAGTACGTCCTTTCGCAAAGGAGTCCACATTCATTTATTTAATATTTCATAATGACAACAAAACAACAAGTTGTAGAATTATTAATTTCCTTCCTACACCTAACCAAAGCAGACACACATAAACTACACACACGCTGACAAAACGGAAGAATAATGCAAAGTGTAATTAGAATGTCCAAATATTCACACACTAGAGTAGAATGTTGTTGCCAGTGAATAATGCGACACACGAAGTGATTTATTTAAATTTATACTGCAACAAAACTGAATTTAGTCCAAGTGAGTGAGGATGTGGATGCTTGATGCTGATGCTCGTACATACACGCAGTGTCAAAGCAAAGCTCCGGTGTTTGTTCAAGTCGCAGTACAACATAAACCACCAACCACTCTTAAGGATAATATGCACACAAATACATGTAGATACATATATGTAGGTACTGAGCAAGCTTCTCAATTTACAAATTACAGAGCCTCAGTCTTGTGTGTTCGTATCTCTCACTCTCACTCTCGCTATCACTATCAGCTTCACACATATCCTTGGCACTGAGAAGTTGGTTGAGCTTGATTCCCTTTTGTAATTAACTTTCGTCCTTTTCGAGATAAATGCACACATATGTTGGTACCTACATACATATATTTACATCCTAGCATCGTATATCAAGATGTTACTAATGCTTCAAGGATCAAACAAAAGCACGGGCATGGATTATATGATGAGGTCGTCGGACGAAACTAAACTAAACTTGTTTCGTTGTCTTGTCTCATCTTGTCGATCCTGCTTCTTCTGGTCAGCTACCAATCTACCTGCTGCTTACTACATGAAAGCAAGCATACCGACGGACGTCCCGTTCGTTAATTATTTATTCTCTAAGGATGAACCAAAGGATTTTTTTTTTTTTTTTTGCCATTGTTGCTGGAATCAAATGAAATTCCCTGATAATTACTAACGCATTACATAGCTAAACAAGACACATACACATACATACGAAATCTATATAGACTCTGTCCAATTTGGAGAATAAAAATAAGTTGACAGGAAATACGTGCCTGACCTTTCGTATTCATTTAGCTGGCAGGACCTGTCAAACGAAATAAAATAACAAAAACTAAGGCAAACGTTAAATTCCGGTTAATTGCTATAATTTGTTAAAGATTGAGACCCTGCCAATGCGTGTAGGCGTATATTGGTTTTGGCATTTCTCCAAATCGCTCCAGTCCAGCCGGCCACTGCAATACTATTTTGGAAATATAATTAATGACTATAGTGGCGCTCTATTGACAGGGTCACTTTGAACGGCCATTCGAGTAGCCTTGGTGTACAATTAAGGAATTTGATTTGAAGGACTCTGGTTTTGCAAAATTCTCTGCGTCCGCATGTGCTTGAGTAGGCAATTCATTGAATTTTGGTTAATATTAGCATAGCTGAGAGCACATGCACTCGTATCCTTTCATTGCGGCGCAGTTTACCAATGTTTGGTGTGTATTGGTCGGTGGTTTTGTAACGTTTTAAATGTATATATTGCACAGCTACCGGATGGTCGGATATTACCTTGATTAGTAGCGGTTTAGGTGTAATCAAATGTCGATTTTAATTAACGGTTGCAGTGCTAGTGTGCAGCAAGAGAACGCAATTGCAATTTGGGCAACTTGGTCTATTGTAGAGAGTGATGGATGCGTTGCAATTTCAACCCGACTTGAAGCTTCGTTATATGTATTTACCTATGTTGCCTTGTCTTGTGATTGAGTTAAACGTTTATTTGTAGGTGATCTGCACTTTAATAAGGATTTTTTGTGATTGTTTACTAAAAAACAGTTCCTTACTATTAACTTATGCACATTAATTATTCGGAACTTAAGTGTGTATTCGCATAGAAAAAATTACTTCTTGGCCATTCCCTCAGTTAGGTTAGTTAAAGTTCAGGGCGGAGGAAAGCAGATTTTTTAACGCCACACTTAGGGCGTTATTGTGATCCCTCTCAAGAGGGGATTAGCCGATGGTAGCTGTGAGAAAGCCAACAAGCTTTCTTAAACTTCTCTGATCCAGCTTGAGTCTTTTGGATTGTCTGAGCCCCGGAATATTTTCCCAGTAGGCTAGACGAAGTTGATTCTCCCAATAGTCAATCCGTCTTCAGGAAGCAGCCTAAATGGCTCTACAAAAACGGTTCCGAACCAGCTCTTGCCAGTTCGTCCGCCAAATCGTTGCCTGAAATTCCATGGTGGCCGGGGACTCACCCAAGTGTGACTTTGTTCAGTGTGGCCAGCGATTGCAGAGCATCTTAGCGGCATTTCACTGTCATCGAGTCTAGTGCTTGGAGAGCCGCTTGACCATTAAATATCTTTAATTCAACTTTTGAATTTCATTAGCGACGACTTCATTCTAAATGAACCTTGTGTCAGATTGACAACCAAGAACTGTTAGTTGTCATTGGCCAAGACAAGTATAAAAAAACAATTTAAAAGTGAATGCGCATGATTTTGGATCAAACTAGGACAGTCGAAATGAAAAGGAATAAATTAAAATCTGCTTCTGGTAGGAAGGAGAACTTTCTCACCAATACATGTCTTCGAAGCCAGGAAAGTATGGCATTTAAATAAAAGGCATTTTTAAAAGTTATTCAATGGCAAAAGGTTTGTATGCTCGCAATACAAATTTAGTTGGTAAGATTGGGTCTAACAAACACGAGCCTCCTAAACAAATGTTCGCGTCGATTAAAGGATCTAAAAAATGATGTCCGTTTATTCTCTAATAAAATATTGCTTGTAAGTTACTCAAACGATACTGCCGATATCGACTGACCATGTCTAACGCACTGGTTGTCCCTGTACATTCTGGTCTTTGTATTTTTGTCATTGACTTAAGATCGGTGGCTTTGCTCACGGCTTGCCACCAGACTATGCTGCCATATGTGAGTATTGTGGCCGCTCTATTGCCCTATACACACACAGGACTATTTTGGGATTTTGTCCCAACCTCCTGCGGTTGCATGCATAGACGCCATTAGCTGCTTTCTTCACTCTTTAATCGACATTTAGCTTCCAATTGAGTTTCACTATCAAGGATCCTTGATTTCCAGATATTCCCAGAAATCTCGCAAGGAGTTCCCTCAAGGGTTGGTGGCTTGAGAGGCCGTATAATCCGTTTATTCGTAAACGGGACAAGCTCAGTTTTTTTGGGATTTATCCCCAGGCCGCACTGCTTTGCCTATATATTAAGCGAATTTAATTAGTTCTCTAACAGGTGACTTAAGGTCGGTAGAAGCTTCCCTTTTGCAAGTGGTTGAGCTAGGGTATAATGCTGATTTGATCTTAAAACTCTTTCCGTTCACCAAAAGATGTGTTCGAAATGTGTCACTGAAAACCTTTATTGCAGCCAGCCGCACTTAACGCACCTTAAATAGACACCAAGTCGGGAGAGCCTATATGGGGCTCTGGCACTGCGGTTCCTTATAGAGCCTATTGTGCCTGAACGCATCTTAAACGTACTTACAAAGAACATTATTTCTTCTAAAAACAATGCCCTGCATAAAATGTTGGGTGCAACTACTAATGGAGTTATTTGCATGAATCTGAGTTTGGGTACACTGAAGAGCGACTTTCCTTAAACCCTCCGTTAAAGGGGTAAAATTAGAGATAGGCATTTACTCTAGAACGAAGATATTTTTAAAATGTGTCCACAAATCGAGATCTACAGTGACAAAAACTAGAAAGATGAAAGGAAATTCTTTTTTTTGCCTTCTTTGAGAGTATCTACAAGAATAAAACGGATGAAATATAGCTACAGTGGCCATCTGTCCCGGGTTTCCTAAGTCTGTCCCGCGTTTTTTTTAAGAAACCCTGGACGAATTAGTGTCCCATATTACTTTTATATGATATCTTTCTACTACTATAGAAAAACACATCTATTTCAATTATATTTGCGTGATAATGACAAATAAAATATAAATGACAGATGACAGCTGACAGACATCAGATGATGACATACAGTCGGATAATTTTTGAATATATTTTAAACATAAAGAAGGCAATTTTTGATAAGAAAAAACTTACTTATCGCAACAAGAAACATGATTTACCTAAAGCTTTAAGTTATTGCAAATTAATATTAAATATTAAAATATGAAAAGACTAAGAGCAAACAAATTCTGTGTTTAACTTTGGTTATTATACTAAGGGAAGTTGATTAAAGAGTCGAATGGCGTGAAATAAATATTGCCTACGTCAAGTCGTGCTGAAGAGATCGAAGAGACTGGGAGAAAATTACTTTTCTATATAGATAAATTAGCAGTTTTGCGTGTAAAATATTAACCATCATTGCGCAAGTTTTAAAATTTAAGAATTGCTCCAGACTGCATCCTAGTATTTGTCGACAGTATCTACGTAGATTGTATACAAATCTTGCGATTGAGTTGAAGGCCACATTCAGCTTGCGCTTGGAGTTGGTATCTGTGCTTGCCAACAACTCACAACCATACATGATTAATGGTACGATCAAAGCCTTTACCAACCGTAGTAGGTAACGAGTCGCGATATACTGACAGATAGAGTACTAGATAGCCATAGATTTTAGATATCACAGAGTTAATGTATACCTAGGTTTTTTTTTTATCTTAGACTCCATTTCTACCTGAACAACATTTTATAAAATATGAGGAAGGCGAGACGATAATAACTGTTTGTTAATTTGGATGGCTTTTGTTTTAGAAGGGTTTATGAGAAGTCTATTATCATAAGACTACCTAGCCATTGAAGCGAGGTCCTCATTCATTCCTTTAACAGCGTCGTCCAATTGTGTATCCAAAGTGGTTGGCTGTTAAAGAACATGGAGAATAACCAAGGACCGATTATTGAGCCTAGTGGCACACCACAATAAACAGGTAAGGCAGACGATAAGGACTGGTTGTGAAAGCCGGATTGGACTCTTTTAGTTAAGTAAGACCGTATTAATTTTACAGAAAAGAAAGGTGTGAAGTTTATTTCAAAGTACATCAGGACGAACGCAATCAAATGCTTTGAAAAAATCGACTAAGGTTAAGAGAGTTACTTCGTCCTGGTCAATAGCTTTCCGTATGTCATCAGTGGATAGTTTGCCCCTCTGACCATTTTCTTGTTGCAGCTAGATTCTGAGCTCGACTGTCGAACGAGAAGAAGCTGCGAACTGCCCGAAAGAAGAAATTCGACGTTGGAGTGAGAAAACTCTCCACTGTGCATTCACCTACCATAGACGCCAACAACCAGTGGTCTCAGTATCGCAACATCATCAAAAAGGTAGCCGAAACCATCCTAGGAAAAAGCTCGTGGTATGATGATGTATGCATATACCGGAAGATGCACATGTTAGAACGCTGAAGAGGAATACAAGGGCAGTAAGGGATGAGTACCGAGCCAGGAGAATGGAGGAGAAGAAGATCCTGCGTAGGAAGAAAAGGGAGTACGCAGTCTCCCAGCTCAAGGAGATCGAAGAGTTCCGCGACCGAAACAACATCCGGAAGTTCTATAAGAAAGCCATGCAACTGGCTGCTGGCTTTAAGACCGGAAGGCAGGCTCTTCGTAACAGCGATGGAAACCTAGGGAATAGTAGATGTATTTAAGCAGCACTTTCAGCAGCTGAGAGTCATGGGGAAAGAAGAGAACCCACGTCCAGTCAATGAAGAACCAGTCCCGCCGCCCAGTATAGAAAAGGTTGGCTTAGCTATAAAACAACAAGGCCTCCGACTCTGATAGTCTACCTTCAGAGCTCTTCAAATACGGAGGTGATGTTTTGGTATGGCGCATGCACCAAATCATCAACCAAGTTTGGGTGGAGGAAAGCATGCCCGAAGGCTGGACCATTAGCTCCATATGTCCCATCTACAAGAAAGGCGATCCTATGTCTTGCAAGAACTATCGAGGCATATCCCTGCTTAATGTCGCATATAAGATCTTATCCAACGTACTGTGTGAACGTCGTGACAGAGGCTTTCACGTCTATTGCAGAACAGGCGAAACTAGTTGGCCTTGAAGTTAACGAGGACAGGACTAAATATTTGCTATCAACAAACAAACAATCATCTGTCCACCGACTAGGATAAAATGTCACTGTTTATAGCAGCAACTTCGAGGTAGTTAAGGAGTTCATCTACCTCGGGGTAAACATCAACTCCACAAATGACATCTTAGTGGAGATCCGTCGAAGAATTACCCTAGGAAACCGCTGCTACTTTGCTTTGGCAAAACAAATGGGTTCAAAACCACTAGTGCTGGACGATAAGCAGGAAAGGAGAGTTAATACTGGGATCCTTTGAAAGAAAAATCCTTCGACAGATACTTGGTCCTGTGTGCGAGGAGGGCGAATGGAGGAACACTCTATGAGCTGTACCAAGATGTGGATGTAGTCCGCCCAGGTTCGAGACGACAAGGAAGACCGACCGACTGGAAGCAGAATGCTCGGGAATGCTGAGGGTGAAAGGCTGCCGTATCTCAGGCAGGGAGTCTTCACGGGTCGGGAGCCCGTTAAGTAAAGTAAGTAGGTATATCATAAGTGACTGTAAGCAAAGTAGTTATGACCAGAATGTAAACCGGACTGCAGCCTCAATATAAACTTTAATTTGCGCACTAATAATTGATTCATATGCTTTATGATAGAAAAGGTAGGAAGATTGGTATTTTGGGCCGATTTTCTGTTTATTTTTTATTTTTGGAAATTAGAATTATTTTAGCTTGTTTCCAAAACTGCGGGTAAGGCTGTAGGAAGACATTAGAATGGTGTTGAAAATCAATCTAATATATTTGAGGATATCGGGAAGAATTATTTTGAGGAATTTTGCCGGAATGTTGTCCATGCCCATGATGTCAGATTTTAAAGACAGAATCGTATTACTAACATCAACTAACAGAAAAACGTTGTCAGATGTTTTCTCAATAATATTTTCAGATGGAGAAGCGCGTATATCAGGTAACAGTGGAATTCTAGTAGACGTCCTATTAAGTTTCTTCAATATCGATATCAATATCGATATCAATATCGATATCTTTTTATCCGTTTCCATAGCAAAAACGAAGAACGGCTTAAATTAAATATATTGTTAAAATACATGCATTAGTTCTCATCCTTTTAAAATCGAAAAACGGCGATATAGTAGGTTATCACTTTTTTTAGGCAAATAATGGGTTGCATGAGGCAGATATCATCAAATAATAACTATATATTTGCTTGCCACGCAAAAATAATGAGCCTGTTTCACTAATATGGCTACGACCCCAAAGTCCTTATTCGAATTCTGTAATACTATAGAAAAAAATACAAAGCAATTAATCCCAAGATATAGATGCCTTAATGTTGTTTTGATGTTTTGTTAGCTGTAACGGAAAACAAGTCAAGTGCTTCCATTATTTGCAAGATCAATTAACCTCCATTATCTTCTCAAATGCTTATTCTGAAGCAATCTAACAATCGATTTCCAATTTCTTCCCACATCGACTACTCTTCGCTTCCTTCGAACAAAATATTATGAAATTTAACGCCCTTCTCTTCGTCAATCTATTACCCCCTCATCGACCGGAAACCCAACACGCGGAACAACGAAATACCAAAGGAAACAAAAATAAATCTCATTCGTCTCCTTTGTGGAATCGAATTCCAATTCGATGGCAAATTGCCATCGGCACTTTCATCAAACTGAGCGATAATTGCTCGCACAAGCCCCAAAGCAAAAGTTACCCACAACAAAGGCGCGCGTAGCTTCCTTGCTTATTTATCTGTATGATGGCGAATTATTTATGCACCCCTCCTGGCCGTGACCAGTCCGGTGTGTAAGCTTCTTAATATATGCGTAGTTTGTGCGAAAACGAAAAACAATTGATTAGTATGCTCGACATGAAGAAGCGTTTAGTTTGTGAATTTTGCCGAAGAAAAAAAGCACTCCGCAATTGTGTCCAAGATTCGTTCCAAAGAAATTCCAAAAATAAAACGAAAAAAAATTCCATTAAAAGTAAATCGAAAAATTATCTAAAGTGGAATCATGGCAGCCGGAGAAAAGAAGAAGGAAACCAAATCAGAACAGAACCAGAAAGTGACTCAGAAGCGAAGCCAAGACTACTGACATTCCGTTCGTTTGCCTCTGTCTAACTTGTTGGGCCCGCTTAAAATTCGATTAAAGTCCCCGCCCATCAGGCCGCTTAGACGACGCGTATCTACATAATGACATGTCAACACGGACACATGTAGAACGGAACGCAACGCATAACGAGAAATCTATCTCGAGGAAGTGGGGAAATCAAATTATACGGCAACATCATGGACGGATGCGCACCATTTAAGCTTTTGGGCATAGTACGGCCCGGCCCGTTCTTGCCATCCGTCACAGGAGATTCCACAGGACTTAATCCGTGAAAAAAAGCGAATGAATGACAAAAACGCGCGCAATTTTCAAGAATAAAAACAAATTATTTCTCCTTCTCTTAAAACGAACGAAATGTCGCGCTTTGTTTGGTTCGGGTGTAACGATATATTTTTGTGTTTTGTTTCGCAGTTCTGCAGGGAATGATTTAAACATCAATCATTGCTTTCTGAAATGACGCAGCCGTCATTCGTTCTCGGCGAAATGATTCAAAAACCTAATGCAAGGGGGATAATTGAATTGAATTTAAAAACAGATGTTGCGTTGCGACACAGTGTGAGCTACGGTACGTAACGTATAATTTGTGTGCACCTGAACTTATTTTCATGAAAAGATTATCCAATTTCGAGCAACCCAGCAACCGAGCAACAAATGCCAGCCAGGACATACAAAGGACAGTTTATTACACGTTCCTCTCTCGCAATTAGATTGTGCGAGAAATCCAACCCGATGGGCTAATTTGTTTTTCCAAAACAATGGCTGCTGTTTCAGATTTAAATGTACTTATCTCGATTTAATGTCAGAGCGCCATGCCATGCGCTGGCGATGGATGTATGTACTTAGGATTGTGTTCCTAAAATTTGAAAGTTCGGAGAATTCGATTGTAATTGTTTTAATCCCTTTCGTGGTGACGCGATAATTAGAAACACGTTTTTTGCGGGTTTCATTTTTATTTTTTTAAAGACAACGTAGGTACATAAGGATGTCCCAAAACAAAAGTTGAATCTAATAGGACGATACTCTTGAGCTTGAGACGAAATAAAAAAAAAATTGGAGCATGGAGGGGTCTACTTCCACCCCAAATAAAGTTATAGCTTGTTAAATAAAAAATGTCACTGAAATTTTTGAAAACGTCGTAGGAACGAAAAAGTTCAAGGAACAACTTTGCTGTTTCAAATAATTCATACAAAATTTATCGGCGAAACATGTTTTTAAAAGAATTAGCTACAATTGGACAAAAGATTGGCAAACAATTTATTTTGGCTGTAAGACATCAACAAACTTGATTGGTAAGGTCTCTCAGGAGGCACTCCCTCATTTTCCGGGCGACAGCGGTCGAGTCTCTGCAAATTAAAGAAAGGGTTGACGACCCTGAACAACTAAACAAGGACCCTTTAAGGTTTTGGGACCCACATCTGAACGAAAAACAAGCATTCTTGTATAAAATAGACAGCATCGCCGTTCAGGAAGTGTTGTGGGACGGGCCGGGTAAGCGAAGATGAAAACCTGTTATATGAACTGTGGTATTTCTAAAATGGATAAGTTCTTAGCAGCGGACTTATAACAATAAAGTAAAAAACAGAGGAAAAGGAGGACACTACCAAGGCAAGTTTTCATGAACTGCTTAATACAAATTATGAACAATCTCCGAAGTGTTTTAAGCAATTTTGATTCTTAAATAGGGTAGGAGGTCATCTTTGGTATCATAATCCGAAAGCAAAGCATACACGAAATTAATTCTAGATACCAGACGATGTATTGATGATATAAATCATACAGTAAGTCATTTAAATGACGTAAAAATCGCGTCACAAAGTAGTCATTTTAATGTCCTTCTGTGTGATCGCCATTTTTGGGATAACATTTTCGGCGTCATTTAAATTAATCAAAAACTAGGAAAATGGCAAACCAAATGACATGCATTTTCTTTAATGACGCCTAGGACAAATGACCAAACTTTTTGGCGGTTATGTCATTCAAATGGCAGGGCACGAAATTCATGCCATGACATTTTTCTATATACACAAATGACAAAGGACGCAGCATTTAATACAATATCTGTGCTCTCATTTGGATCGACAAAATAAGACACAAACAATTGGGCGAATTTCAATCATCACTACCAAGAACCCGCGATACGCCATACACGGAAAAGGAAAACTCTCACCAATGGACAAGTAGCGCGGCGGGATTACCAGTCATGCTTCCGCTGAAACGCTCCCTTGCATATTTGTGTTCTGTTTTTTCATGTGTGGCTTCACCAAGCTCAACAAATAATCGAATTGATTGGCTGACACACGAAAGACATTGCGATATAGTTCAGGTTCCCCTTCGCGCAATTCGAGTAGTAATCCAGCACAAAATCCACTCTTCTCGCGACGGCTCAACAACTTCTTTTGCCAAATACTCCACTTACATCGCGTTGGCTCGTAATCAAGATCGTCTTAACTGCTTTCCAGCACACGCGCTGCTAAATACGCCGCATCCTTTTCATTTCACTGCTATTTAATTTAATTAAAAAAGTCGCACGTATGCGTCTTAGCCGAGAGAAAAACACTAAATGACAGTAGCCATATTTTTTTCATTGAGTCATTACCGTCTGATCGGAAAATATATAAATGATGTGAAATCGAAATAATAGGAAAGGTGACATTTGCCATTTTGATGAGGAAAGCTTACCATGTGATCGTCATTATTTCGCTTGTCATTTAATCGCATCCCAACGGAAAATTGTAAACGACTCGCAGTGTCCGTCATTTGATTTTGGGACAAAAATGACGATGATAGTCATTTCGTGTGATCGCCATTTTTTCGCAAATAACCAGTGACAAATCGTAGCTTGACGTCACTTTTTCTAGATACGGAATGAGGCTATTGGATTTAGCTGCAGATGTTAGACTTTCTGGAAGCGGTCTAAGGCTAATTGACATCAACGTCAAGACCGCCCAAGCGAGACCTTTGATGTCAAAAAATTATTAAAGGAATGCGAAGCACTATATTTCAAAATCGTTCCATAGTTCTTGCGCGCCTACGATATTGATATTATTGTTAGAACTCAGCTAGCTGTCCCTAGTGCATTTGCGAGAATAGAAATAGAAGTGTCGAAAGTAGATCAACATAGTATACGCTGTCAGCGATAAGGGACATCCAACAGTGACGAATTGGTCATAATGTCATAAACTAAAAATACATATAACTTTGAGGTAGTAAGAGATATTGTCTTTTTCATCTCTACTATCGCTTTTGAGAATTATAGGAATAACGCTGTTTTTTGGGATGAGATGGCAACGGTTTAAATAATAAAACCCTCTCCGAAACAACTAAGGGAACTGTATGATAGTTCCAGTCTTGCTATAGGAATCTTAAGCATGCACTCTTTTTAAAGCGGATGAAGACAGGACTCGCCATTGCAAACGAAAACTTATTGTTGTCAGACGTTTTTGTATCAATATCCGGCGGCTTTGGAGGTACTACTTAACCTCACGCTATTGGACTTATACTGCAGCAGCAAAACGGCAAAAACGGATACGCCTCTGTGGAGTTTCGAAGGTACGCTTCTGCAGGCACATCAACTACGGATTACTTACCCTCGACATTCGCTTTAAGCAGGGGATTCCTTACCAGAATACCGGAAAGCGGCGAATGGGGTGGGAAGACAGTTGCAAGAGATGATGAGATCGCTGTATACACTCACGGTTCCAAAATGGATGTCGAAACAAGTGCACCAAGCTTACAAGATCAGAGTCAGAGATGAACGCATCACTGGTGCTTGACGCAATAAGTACACCGCGTAGTTCTATTGCACGAAGAATCGAAATTGAGTCCTTGAGTAGAACTAGCCTCGACCTGTACAGGCATACTAATGAGCTATTGCCAGCGATTAGCAAACCGCAAGGATATCCGAGCATTAACGGGAGTCCCCACGGCATACTGCAGAACGACTAATGCAGAAGATGCAGGGACGTTGAATAAATTGAATCTATACGGCACTTGTTATGCAAATGTCCGCCCCTAAATACCAGAAGGTTTAGGACCCACGGCAGCGGCAGATAAGCTAGAGGATGTAAGAAAAGTCGAGCTGGAAGATCTTCTTAGATTTGTGTACAAATCAGGATGGTTCTAAGAGACCGACTCTTTGAGCCTCCAACAGGTGTTTTTTGCTTAAGTTAGGGACCCAGATGGACACAATGGACCCAAACTGCTAGTTTAATTGAGCTGTGACTACCGTCACAAGGTTATCCAATTTACCTGCCTACCAGATAGCTGGTAGATAGTAATTAAGTTACTCTAAACAGATAGACAAGTTCATACGTACAAATTAAATTTTATTTAAAACCGGCTGGAGGAATACAAATCCGAGACCGACTTGCACTTTATGTAAATTTTGTATATAGAATTGGATTTCATAATTTTTTAGTACTGAAAACATACAACTAGATCCACTGTATCAATTATTGGCAGTCGCCATTATATATTACGAACAGATGAGAAGGGATTGTTATGATATTCAGAACTTTCTTTCACTCATTACGTAAATATATAAGTATATGAAATGGCACTTACCTGTCCCATATTTGTAAATCCATATTTGTTAGCAATTGCATCGGCTACTTGCCAACCAGCCGGTATATGCACAGCAAACTCATTCAAATAGACTGGCAATTGGGGATGTTTAGGTTTACTTAGGCTATCCGTAAAATAATCACTATAACTATCATCACTTGCGAGTAGGTTAAGGCCCTGAAATGCATCACTAAAGTCACTGAAGATCGCATTCATGGCGGTATCGCTCCCATTGAATTTGGCCAGTGGACGTCCACTGCCATCATCGTCTCCATTGCTATTTCTGCTGGTGGTGTTACTACTACTGCTGCTACTGCTACTGCTGATCAATTCGTTGTCAATCGATAAAATTTTGTCTTTGTTGTTGGAATCACTATTTACATTATACGACGAACTACTAGAAATTGAATTATTTGAATTACGCGACGATGCGGACAACTCACGCGCTAAACAATTCACGCTGGAAATTTGAAAACCACATAAAAATACTACAACAATAATTAAATATGTACATAGTTGTTTCTCTAAATAATTGCTATTTGTCCGATGGTGATGCGGTGGCGATAACGACGACGATGGCGATGGCGATATCGTCGTTTTCATACTATTTACACTCGCGCCCGCCACTGATGATATAGACAACGAATTTGATTTTGATTTTGACACTTGTGATGATGTTGTCTGATTCATTTGTTGGGTACACCGTCCAATCCAGCTAACTAGGGGAGCTACCAACACTTCGGGCTTGCCGGCTATTTTATTTTGACTCTGGACTGTGGCTTTTGTGTGGCGCCATCTGCCGTCGGCAGCACATTGGCTGTGGTATGTTGACGATAGCAACGTTGAACTGTTGACATCTTTTTGATTTATAGTTTCGAATAAATACATTATATTTTTCTGATTTTAATTTTGATTTATTTTTCTAGTGTTGCTGTTTTGCTTCTCTCGTGAAGCTTTTGTTTTGATTTGAGAACAGATAAATTATTGATTTGTGCCAACATACGGAAGTTGTTATATTTTATTTACTCGGCCCGCGGATTTTACAATAAAAACCAAAATAAAATTAAATCATAAATAAAAAAAAAATTAATAACAAATTTTTTTTTGTAAATAAAACAATCCAAATGTGGTGCTAGGGGGAAACGAATAACGAATTGAACAAGGGAAAAGCTGGAGTTTTTTTTTGTTTTATGAAAAAAATATCAGTTCGCCCGCATGTTGAGAGTTTATGTATGCTAAAAAAAGATAAGAACAAAATATGTGAATTAATTATCTGAATGAAAGGAAACAATTTAAAATTTTTAATACAAAAGTTTTTATTTTTTTATTGGAATGAACGTTTTTAATCGATTTCAGTGGTAAAGGTAGGAAAAACTAAAATACAGGTGGTGCAGAGGGTCTTGCAGTTTCCACTAATTCATGAAAAACAGAAGTCCCAAGACATACAATACAATACATTTCCGTTCTAATAAAGTAAGAGGCTATTTTCTCCCGGGAACAAAAAAAATTAATATATAAATTTACACAAGCGAAGACAAAGAAAGCAATTAAGAAAGCCTGTTTACGTTTTCATAGTTGCCCATATTTTTGAAAATAAATTTCCCTGACCAAATACTAAAAAAAATTTAAAAAAAAAAACAATAACTCTTCGAGATAAATGTAAGTAAATAAAGGGTGGTTTTGGCAACACTGTTTTAACTGGCGGCCATTTTGTCACCTATCAAGTGAATTATTTGAAGTTTGGTTTGGCATTTCAACATGATGGAAGACTGACGCCTGAACAACGCTTCCAAATAGTGCAAAGTAAAGGAACGCTTTTGTTGTAAGTTGTAGTAACCATTCTACTTCAGAGAAATAATAATAATAATAATAAATAAGCAATTGGAGCAAAAAACAATAAGGTAGGTGGTCCAAATAAGGCCCAGTGAGCAAAAAGTGGCATAACCGACAAGCAAAAGGAATTATATTTTAAATGTGCTTGTGGCCACCTAAGACCACACTAAAACCAGTGGAAATTTCCATCAGACGCAAACGTACGGTCGATAAAAGTTAGTGAATGTGTACGCACGCGCTTTTTTATAAGAAAGTGATTTTTGTTATTAATTTTATTGCAATAGACTTATTCGGGTAAGTCTACTTTTTACACTAAATATATTACATATAAAACAAAGGTTTAATATGGTTTAAGCAATATTTTAATCCTTTGAGTAGATTTTCGTTAAAATTTCTTTTAATTTTTAAATTAAATTTGATTTTTTGTGTTGCTTTTAGATTAAATGTCAAAGGCGAGACCTTGAAGTCAATCCAACGTGGTTTTTTATCACAAAGTTAAAATTAATAGAACAGCACCGCGGAGGAAGGCCCTTAATTTCAAAGGCCAAGAGGTTACCAAATCGACATCATCCATCAATCCGTCATCAGCCAGAAGCGGAGCTACCCAAAAAAGCGAAAACACCGGAGCATGGTACTGTAAAGCATGGTAAAGAAGACCGAATGGAAGATATGAGACAGTGTAGAAATAGTGGTGTTTGGTACAATGAAATTTGCGTTGGACTAACGGAAGATGACGAAGGATTCGATTGTCCTGGTGGATGTACCCAAACTTAAACTAAACTTTAACCTAACTTTCAATGTAATTCTTTGTAATTATCTCCTTATTCTAAATTAATTTATTGAAGTCAAATTTATCCATTTTTTTTTTCATTTTAATTTTTCTTTCTAGTCAAGAAGGCCGTGTTTGTTTTTGTTTTGTATTAAAAAAAAATTACATAATATATATGTAAAAAATATTAAATTACATTATTTTATTTGTTTCATGAGAAAATACTTCTTATTTAAATAGGACAACGAAAGTAATTAAACAAAATTATGTGTGGGCCTTATTTGGAACATGTGTTCGTAATAAGGCCCAAGGTAAGATTTTTAAAAATGTTAAAAAAATATATTTCAAATTGTGTTTTAACAAATAAATGTTGTATTTTTAGATAGATAACTGAACTATGACTTATGCCAATGTCAATTTAGTGGGCCTTATTTGGGTCACCTACCTTACGTTTTCTTACGGTTTGAAGGGCACAAGGCTTTCATCTTTCTTACATTCTTGTAAGAAGGGTTCTTAACTCGCACCTTAGCTGATCTGCGTTCATCACGCGGTCTTTTAGAGGTTTCCATTCCATCGGAGACGTCCGCTTCGTCAAAGCTCTGTCCACCGGTGTTGCATCCTGTATTGGTTACAGCACCTGCATCATTCGTTATAAGTGCACGGGCAGCACTAACAATTCGTAGGTGCTCGGCTTATACTCGTGGATGAGTCCACGACTTACAATTTTCGTCCGTCAGTACTACTAACCTTGCTGGTAGAACAACCGGCAAAATAGAGATAGATCACGGTCTGACACAAGAGCTTGAGGGAGGAGTGTTATATTTCTTAATGAGCTTGGGTCGCTTCTTCTTGCTTTTTATATCAGAAGAAGAGTAGGGATTGTCCGATAAAAGGGCCAGATTTGCTTCCGTCGGTGTCCCTTAGTAAGGTTCAACACAGAGCCAACCGCTTCAGAAGCCCTAGAGATATCGTGGGTCATACCTTCAGCAGAAAAGCAGCGAGTAGCAACCTCAATAGCAATGCTCAGTTTGCCGAGTGAGTCGGACATAGGAGCAACAAGGGTCGCTTGTGGGTTTAATAAATGTCGGGGCTTCAGAATCCTGCGGTGGTCCAAAATACCACAAAAGTACTTTGGCAATTTTTCTCACTCATTGCTTGTGCTTGAATTAGTATTAGTGTTTGGGGTCCATGCGATGGGGATAAATATTTTGTGAAGGATCAGGAATTTAGAGTTGTAAGAATAATGGCGGTATCACTGCAGATCAACGATTCGCATACATTACTCTTTTTAGTTTTTTTCAAATGTGAAATGGCTTAGGGGAATATTTCATATTTAAATGAGTCCACTTCTGATCCATTTTGCTTATTTATTATTATTATTTAAAAAAGAATTAAACAATTTAAATGACAAGCAACTGTTTCAAAAAAGTGTCCGAAGAAATTTTTGGGGCAGAATTCAGTAAGTTGTTGTAATGCGTATAAATTGAAGACCCATATAGATCATTTCTGATAATTTTAAACCCTGTTGCTGTTAGGGAAAAAGTGTGGGCAGAGTTCAACGAAATATATACTTCCATATTAAATTTATTTCATTGTGAAAAATATGAATTCTTCAAAATTAAAAATCAAAATTTTCCCTGACCGCTTTCGAAATTCCCTGACATTCCCTGACTTTCCAGTCCAGTGGCAACTATTTTTTTTCTTCGCCGTAGTTTGGATAAAGATTGACTTCGTATACGTAAACATATGTTCGATTCCAAATACACAATCGATATGTATGGTAAACCAGTTTAGGCCCTTAGGGGAGGGCAGCTCCGAAGAATTATAAATTTGCCATTTTAATTGCCTATGAATTCACTGATCAGAGTGAAACTAATATTCCATTCACACTGCATTGAAATCTAACGTTTCCACAAATAGATTTCCAAATCGCGTTAAAGCATTCACAACGAACACTACCTGGGATTTGTTTGACGTTTCAGTCGGCCATCGAAAAATAAAAGGGAATAAACAATTACTGCGTTCAAATTC
Organism: Ferdinandea cuprea; assembly: GCA_963576555.1. Taxonomy (NCBI): domain Eukaryota; kingdom Metazoa; phylum Arthropoda; class Insecta; order Diptera; family Syrphidae; genus Ferdinandea; species Ferdinandea cuprea. Next base: position 139,086,396 of record OY754958.1, read on the forward strand.
CAAGTGCACTGCAAGTCCAGTATAAGCTAGCAATGCCCATATGCTTATATAATTCGCGTAATTATCATTCAAGAATATAGTAAGCCGACTCTTACGTGACCTGCAGTTGACTTGAACCATAGTTGAAAATCTGTCAACTTTGCTTCGACAACCTCACCATTGAAACCAGATTCTGAGGAGGTTTCATCAAAACCTCATACAATATCCAGGCTTGGAAATCTCGAAAATGTATGGGAAACCTCCTGATTTCGATGGAGGTTTCAGGAGTTTTTGCAAAACCTCAGATTTCAATGCGGTGTGAAAAGGGTTATAGTCGAGACTTGACCTTTTTTCGCTTTCACTAAATTTAGAAATCCAATTGAAAGTTAAATAATTGAGCTTCATTAATTTTAAAAGAGAAAACAAAGAGAAGCAAAGAAGACTCTCTCATTCTCGTTACGATCTTGCAAGTCGATTTGGGTTAACATAATCAGGCCGCACGAAAATTGGCCCAAAACCAAAAAAGGAAAAATGGTCCCAAAAATGTGTCACTCCCCAATGAAAAATGACCCCAAAACGAAATTGAAAGATGGCCCCAAAAAATGTATATGGGAAATAACAACACGAATGTTTTTGTCAATTAGGGCCATTTTTACATATTTTTGGGGCAATATTTAATTTTATATTATTAAATGCGATGTAATCGAAGGATATTTTTTTAAGCACGAAAATAGCATTTTCCAGATTGTCCCTGAAACCATGAAAAGGGTCTTTAAACTCTTGAAAAATTACATTTTAAATCACCCAACAATTTGCTATTGCAAACAAGTTTCACCGTTAGGTTCTTGGAACATTGAAAAAAGCCCTTGAATCCCTGAAAAACAACATTGTCAAAATACTCAAATGATTGCATTCTTTTGAATGCTCGTAACAAAATGCGAATTTATTGACTTCAATATTTATTTATTTGATTTGCCAAAAAAGTATAGACATGACCTTTCTACGACATTTGGATTAAAAATTCAAAATTAAGATAAAAAACATAAGAAAAGGCTACAGTCCGCTTGGGGCGAACAGTATGATACTCTATCCATATCCCTATATGCCTCAAAGAAAAAAGCATTAAGAAGATGATGGATAGCAATTTATTTCATTCTATTAAATTTACAAAAAAAAAAATATTTTATTGTGGGTGTGGCCAAAAACTTTGTATGGGCGATATATTGGAAAAAAATATTTGCTAAATATCTTGTTAAACATTTTTTTTCAGTTTCTATGAAAATGTTCGCTGAAAACAGCATTTTAGTAAAAAAAGCCCACAAAAAGTAGGCGCGGCAAAAAATGTTATATGACAGAGTTATAAAGGAGGGCAGTGCCTATATATCTGGTTAAGGTTCTAACACTCTATCTCTATAACTATAGCTTTAAAACTGTTTTTTCTCAATTGTGGGCCTGGCAGTGGGCGTATCAAACAAATTTTTTCACTCTACCATTTCGGAAGTATATATTCCAAATTTTAGCTGTCTAGCTTTAATTTAAAGGCATATAAATTGGTGACGGACGGACGGACGGACATTGCTAAATAGTCTTAGGTTTTAGTCCTGATCATAAATATATATACTTTAATGGGTCTACAATGAATATTAAGGAGTGTTACAAACTATGAGTCAAAATTAATATACCCTTAGGATAGGGTATAATAAAAAAGGTATATATCATATAATAATTGGATAAGCCATAAAGAGAATGCTGTTACAATTAAAATTGGGCAAGCAATTCTGACTGGAAATAATTTATCAAAATGGTTTTTATTAAAGGCATCGTCATATTTAAATCAATTAAAGACACGAAGTTATAATACAATAACATTAATCCATTTAAAGGGGAAGATCTGCCGTAAATAGTACGAGAACGGGGAATATAAAGGAATCTGTTATGACGTTAATTGAGTAATGGAACATTTAGATTAACAAGACCTATCAGGACAGTCAATATCCCCAATAATTACCCGGTGGAGAAAAACAACCTTTGACACTTTTCTCCTAACTTCAAGAGACTCGAGTCCATAAGTTGAAAAATCAGACCATGGAAGTTCTAAAGGGTGATTTTTTAGCTGGTTTGGTTTTGGCAACACTGGTTTTGACAGCTGACGTGTGTTTAGTACCTTGTGTCACTGTCAAACAGCTTCAGTTTGGTTTGCAATTTAACCATGGATCGTCTTACAAATGAACAACGCTTGCAAATTATTGAATTTTACTATCAAAATTCGTGCTCGGTTCGAAATGTTCATCGCGCGCTGCTTCCATTTTATGATCGGCATTCTCGACCTTCTGAGCAGTCTATTCGGAAGATTGTGACCAAATTTCGCACCAAATTTACTTTGTTGGACATTAAACCACCAACACGTTTACGTACTGTGCGTATTGAAGAAAATATTGCGGCCGTATCAGCTAGTGTGACAGAAGACCGCGAAATGTCGATTCGGCGCCGTTCCCAGCAGTTAGGCCTTTGTTACAGCACTACGTGGAAAATTTTGCGGAAGGATTTGGGCGTAAAGCCTTTTAAGATACAGCTGGTGCAAGAACTAAAGCCAGCCGACCTACCACAACGCCGAATTTTTGGTGAATGGGCTCTTGGAAAGCTGGCCGAGGATCCGCTTTTTTATCGAAAAATTGTGTTCAGCGATGAGGCTCATTTTTGGTTGAATGGGTACGTAAATAAGCAAAATTGCCGCATTTGGAGTGAAGATCAGCCAGAAGCATTGCAACAGCTACCAATGCATTCCGAAAAAGCCACTGTTTGGTGCGGTTTATGGGCCGGCGGCATTATTGGGCCATATTTCTTCAAAGATGATGCGAATCGCAGCGTTACTGTCAATGGTGAACGCTACCGAGCGATGATAACAAACTTTTTTTTGCCCGAAATGGAAGTTCTTGACTTGCATGATATGTGGTTTCAACAAGACGGTGCCACATGCCACACAGCACGCGAAACAATGGCGCAATTGCGAGGCGAGTTTGGTGAACAGTTAATTTCACGTTTCGGGTCGGTCAATTGGCCGCCTAGATCGTGCGATTTGACACCATTAGATTATTTTTTGTGGGGGTATGCCAAGGCTAATGTGTATAGGGACAAGCCCGCTTCGATTGACGCACTGGAAGCCAACATCCATGCATTCATTCGTGAGATACCGGCCGATATGTGTGAAAGAGTATGCCAAAATTGGACTCAGCGGATGGGCTACCTGAGACGCAGCCGCGGTCAACATTTGCATGAAATTATCTTTAAACATTAAATTGCAAGGTTCAAACTATCGATTCAAATAAATATTTCATTCATTTTTTCGAATTTTTTGTGTTTTTTTTTTAAAAAAAGTTCTAAACCTCTTAAAAAATCACCCAAACCATCGAAATCTTTTTTGAATTACATCAAATCTTGCAATATGAACATTGTAGTATGGAAACCAAACAACCGATCCATATTCCAGTTAAGATCGATCAAACGATACATATAAAGTTTTTATCGCAAAGGGGTCGGTGAATACTCCAGCACAACGCTTCAACCCATGGGGAGGCTCTATTAACTTTGTTCGATATATAGTAAATATGGCAATTGAAAGAGCCAACATAACACCCAAATCTTTTATACAACATAGGCGTGGGATAGCATCACCATCAAAGGAATACGCATGAAGGCAGGGTGGGGTACAACGGAAAAAGGTAATAACCGAACACTTAACTGTTAGAATCATTGCATGAAGAGAAGATTTTAAAAACATCAGAACAAATTTTACAACATCATTAACGATTAAAATAAATAGGAGTGAGCCAATGTGTCTTCCTTGCGGGACACCGGAAGTTACCATAATTTCCTTGGGTAAGTGACCACGAAATATCACAAATTGGTATCTGTTGCTTAAGTATGACGAACGCCATTTAATAAAAATTTAGGGAAACCCTAAAAGATCAAGCTTGTAAATAAGAAGTTTGTGGTCAACCATGTTTGTTACTGCAAATTAATTAATTCATCTGTTACCAATGCGTCAAATAATTAAGGAATGGAACATTGTTTACAGATCCCTCTGTAGTTCTCAATTTTATTTTTCCTACCATATTATAGATACCAGTCCTCAAGGATAGATATAAATGGTTAATCCGAAGTATTTAAGTGAAGTAAATGAATTAAATCATTTATTTTAATTCATTGAGTAAGACTTCGAAGAATGCATTCCTTTACAACTCTGAACCGAAAGATACTTCAAAATGAAGCTATTTACAAAATGAATGACTAAAGAGCAACTGCCTACTTTGATTTTGGAGTATATAACTCCAGCTCTCATTTGGCAATTGCATTGTCGTTTTCATTGCCCGTAATAAAATGCAGATTTTTGCAGAGATAAGAAGCAGGTCGGTACCCCCTTACATCCAAGCAAGGACGTTCTCAATGAAATCATTTTTTTTTTTTTTTTGCTGCTAATGGAAAGAGGATCTGGTTATTCCATAAAGATAAACTCAAATATGCTGACGGAAGGATTAACCAAGTAAAAATTTTACTTCATCAGCACAATTATATCTCTACAAATTCAAGATATCTTAGCTCAATCGGACTTTTCTTTTCAAGAATTTTCATGAACTTTAAGTCAAGAAATACAAAAAAAAAAATAACCGCCCTTTGTGTATCCATTTCAGCGAGGAACTTAACCGATGCACCTTCTCCAACTGCGCAAAGCCTTTCGCATGAGTAAGGACTTAAATTTTATTCTTCACCTTAATGGACGTACGGTAATTATATTTAATACCACAATTAGGTATAGTTTTACGTTCAACGTTTCGCGTTTAACGTTTTTCGTTATTCAGCTGCGTTTAGCATTACCTTTTCGAGGGTTTTTAATGGTCCTTCAGATTATAAATTACAACCACTCGAAATGACCTGTAATTTGCCTAATGACAAAATTGCTTATGCACATAAAATCTTTCCAACTAAAGAGGCGGCAGGCATAGGCGTATCCAGCTCCCTGGCGACGACTACTACGACGATGACGATGACGACTACGACGGGGAAAACATTCATTCATTCCTCTTTCCATTTGTTCGTGTTTCTTGTTTTTACTCTGCTTTTATACTTGACAACTTCCTTTACTCTGTAACACAAACACACACACAACGAATTCAATGAATAATTTAAATGAGGGAATGCTCTAAAAAATAACAACCGCAAAACAACAAAAGCAACGGTACTCAGTCCTTAGACTGTGAAAAACAATCCCAAGATTTCCGAATCTCATCCACCTTGGTCGGTCTGTGTAAGCTACCCACTCAGTCCTTTTTCTCCTTTCGTCCGGATTGTTTTTAAGTAGTCTCATGCCTATGCAGGTTGCTTTATTTTTAAATACACATTTTCTCTTTTTTGAAAAAGGAAACATTGCTACGGAATGCAACAGAACGAACGACAGATAAAATGAAACTGCAACTATATGAAGGTAGATCTTTGAATGCATTCACAATAGACGAGGAGGTACATAAATAGAAAAGGATTCGCAAAATACATATAAAAATACAGAAAGATTCCTCCCATCCAACCTCCCTTATACTTAAATAGGAAAGAAAAACCCAAAGCGGTTATCCTCTTAAGGAAAATGCATCTAATAAGTGTGCCCAAGTTTGTATGTTTTTTTCCACTTTTACACTACTGCAAAGTTAGAGATACTAGTTTGCTGGTATTATAATCAGTATAATTCGCGTGAAATATATACATTTAAAGCAGACAACTTGGGATATGGTGGACTAGAAGGATATGTGTACGTAATTGTGTATCTATTCTACTGCAACAGAGTATACCTAGTCGCAGTTCAGTACTTGTGCCCAAACAGAAACTATATATAAATCATTATGAGAAAGATACTCTACTGGTACAACACGCTGTCTGTGTTGGGGAGAAAGGAAACTTCTCAAGTTGTATAGATGAGTATCTTTTCTAACTATATATATTAATGGACGTACATATGTGTTCGGTTGCGGCGCTATCTGTTGCGACTTAGAAGAGAACGAACGAACGAACAAACGTTAGAAAGGATGCACAACTATGAGCATATCGTGTGAAGAGCGTCAACAGTCGGAGTAATTATCTCAAAAGCTATACATAACAACGGTATTCCATTATAGTGTGTTTTTTCAAGGATTTCAAAGCTCGTAGTATTTTATATCCTGTTCCATTACTGCAACAATGTTTCATGTGTGCAGTTGCAGTATGTTTGGCTCTGATGTTTATTGTGTGTTTTGTTGATTTCTCTATTCCGGTCACGGGGAATGTGTGACTTGTTTTACTTTGGATGGTTTCCATGCAAAAGAATGAAGATTTGCTTGGATGAAGTTTTTCTTTGTGGAAAATTTTAAATGAAATTTGTCTAAAAATAAAACAAGACCTTGTAGGAAAAAAAAAGGAACGTTATTGAGTTTACGAAGAAATACGTTGCCACATTTTTTCAGACCTTGAACGTTCTTTTATGCCACGAAATTTGTTTCACTATAGATGGGGTGTTGATTTGTATATATTTGAAGTCAAATCAACACCAGATATGTTTTTTGTTGGTAGCAAAAAACCGTACCTTTTTAATAATCATTATCTTCCCCGCAATGGAAATGTGTGCTTGTAACGGGTGTTTTTTTTTTTTTTGAGGTATAGAACTTCGAATTGAAATAGAACACAAGAAAATCGTTTTAATGTCCATCAATTTGGCTTTATTGGAAGGATAATTTTATTTGCCATTAATGTTTAAATAGCATGTGGTCGCCGCGGCTGGTTCGAATAAAGACAAGTCTAGAGGTCCAATTTTCAACCACTTTTTTAAGCATTTGGGGCTGTATGTCGGCAATACCGCCACGAATGTTGGCTTCCAAGTCTCTAACGTTTCTGGTTTGTTGGCGTAGGCGAGAGACTTCACATATCCCCAAAGAAAATAATCCAATGGTGTCAAATCACACGATCTTGGTGGCCAACTGACAGGTCCATTCCGCAAAATTATGCGCTCATCGAATGTTTCCTTCAATAAATCGATTGTGACGTGCGCTGTGTGGCATGTAGCGCCGTCTTGTTGGAACCACATCTCATCCACATTCATGCAGTCCAATTCGGAAACAAAATAGTCGGATATCATGGCTCTATACCGGTCTCCAATAACGGTAACTGACTCTTTCGGAAGAAGTATGGCCCAATGACTCCACCAGCCCAGAGAGCACACCAAACAGTCGGTTTTTGTGGATGTAATGGCGTTTAAAGGGTCTCATGTGGCGTCTCATTGACGTAGCCATTCAACCCAAAAAAAAAACTTCGCGAACTGAACCATTATTTTCGAAATAAATTTGCACGATTTGCAGGCGTTCTTCATTTTTATCTCTATTTCGAAAAACCAACCTCTAAAACCTAAAAAAAAACCCTTTACATGGCCAGGTTTGTAGGTTCATATCTACTGACAAAATAATGCTGAAGGTTGAACATTCCAAAAATTATTCTCGGCACAGCCAGACGCTGTCACAAAAGAGTTCACCATATATCATCACTGACGGGTCCAAAATGGACTGTGAAGTAGGAACGGGCGTATTTTTAACTCATCTATGCATGTTCCGGGTAGAGGTTGTGACGATCAAGGTGAGTTGCTTTCAAACAGTGTGACTCCCAAAAACAACACACGATTCGACGATTAAGTCCTTTATATCAATCAATCGTTAACGTGTGAACCGAGTGACCACTGCGCCGTTTCAGAGAATTACTTTTCCTGGCTATAGGCGCGGCGCTAGACTGGTGTCCGTGACTCGGTCGGCATTCTACACAAAATGCTCTATCGCAGATGCTAATGAGAGTGAAGCATTGTGTTTGACATCTCAGACATAAAAATCAACGACATCACTGCTTCTACTCCACTGGGTGGGTTTGAGTTTCATTTAAGCTTTATTTCTTCCTCTATTCCAGGTCTTATGAGATGTGGTATCAAAATGGCTGGAGATCACTGGTAAAGGAAAAGAAGCTTAAACTCAGCAATTTGAAAACGCACCGAGCAGAAGCACAACCCCACGCTGTACTATAGCCGCGCACAGTTGTGATCCTGCGACGGGCAGCCTTTTCGTGTCGAAGGCTGATGTTCGCCAGTCGGAACGTTGGAAATATGAGTGGTCGCAGGAGGAGATTTGAATATTTTCAGTATTAGAAATAAAATGTCAAATCGACGGAAATCACTGGGCGCGTTTCTTGAACGTCAGGACAAAAGCTGAAAAGATGTTGTAAAAGGAACGGGATAGGAGCGGTATTGTATCACCCTTGCGGCATCTACTCTAAGCCAATTGTTGATTTTTCCAAAGCCCACTATCTAGTTTGATGTGTCTCAAAGTGATGATACAAAGTGAGGTGCGAAATTTTGTCAGTGTAAATGCTTCGCAGTTTGTGAGCGAGCAGAGGGAAAAAGATGAATTCTGGCTAAATTTCCTAAGTTACATCAAGAGCATCCTAATTCTTGGGGCACAATTTTACACCAGCGGGTATTAGGCTTTTGACAAAGTACTTTGACAATATAACACGTTTCAGAGTTCCAAAAAATCTGGAAGAATTAAAAAATTTCCTAGGATTAGTAAATTTTATTGGAAAATGGATTCCTAACTTAGCCACAATAATTAAATTAGATTTTAAGGAGCACGACCAAGCATTTACAAACCTTAAGAAAGCTCTAACCAAAATGCAGTCGTTAGAATTTTGTGATATACATGCCAAAACGCGGGTTATTGCAGATACCAGTCCAGTTGGGTTAGGAGCAAATATTCAAAGGTCCTAGAATAATAGAATATGGGAACAGAACGTGAGGGCAGGTTCAGCCAAACTGATAAGGAGGCTCTTGCTTTAGTTTGGGCGGTTGACCAATTCGACATCTAACTGTTTGGCGAAGAATTTGATCATATTACCGACCATAAACCGTTGGAGATAATTTTTAGCAGACTCATTATCACGGTTATATGTTTACTCAGAGGCAGCACCAATAGAAAATTATACACATGTATATCATATGATTGAACATTCGAGACTGGCTACTGGCTACTGGCTGGTCATACCCATCATATCGTATGCGGCCATCGTCTGGTGGTCCAAAGTACTTGCACAAATACGCTGCAGAAACTGCACTTGAGGCCATTGTTGACGCTCTCGCCAATAGAGATCTTCATTAAGAAGCCAGCTAACAGAAGCGCTATTAAGCTGCAACTTGAATAAAAGTTTAATCAAGTAGACCTTGTAGGTCACCTGAAAATAGCTAAACAAATCCCATACATGGACATGTTTTAGTTCTTCCCTGATATTATGGTTACGGACTGCAAGTTTGGGAATCTATTCGAGGTTGAAATATTAGACCGTTCTAACTGGGCGAATGGTGTTCCGACTCTAGATCTGAGAAATCTGATCAGGTACACCGACGGATCAAAAATGGAAACCGGAGTTTGAGCTGGTGGCTTTAGACCCAACACCAAAATCTCAAAATCTGTACCACGGTATTTGAGGCGCAAATCCATGCCATTTAAATCTGCGCAAATTTGATTTCCTGAAAAGGAATTCTTGGTGCCAGAATTTACATCTTCTCAAAACCTAGCCAAACAAAACAAAGTCAAACTTGAATAGCAACGAATCTGCAGACAAGCTGGCCAGACATTCTTAGGACCAGAACGCTACTGCAGACTCAAATGGGCTGCTTGAAGGCGTATCAGATGGTCAATTATGTCGGCTAGTAGGCTAAGCAGGACTTTGTTAACCAAAAAAGTTATGAAATGGAAAAGCTGTTGACTGAGCGCGTTAAATTGGCAAAATCACACACATTTCAAGAAGGAGGAATAGAAATGCTGTGGCGAACAGAAAACTATTGTGAATCCCAAAGCGAGCGAAAATAAGCAGGACATTTAAGCCGAGTGGTATCCAGCTCCAGCAAATGAGTCGAACTGCTCATATACTGCTCGCAGATGCCAGAGCGCTTGGTTTGAAAAACTGAAAGCGGCGCCCCCGGGATCGCAGAGGATGGAAGCCTCCTTCTTTACTGCTCGGGAGCTTATTAAGTGAGTTAATTTTGACAGATTCTATTAAATTATGTCTCTTTGTGGTGTTTGTGGCAAAACTTAGATTTTTTTTTAATGTCGAGGAGGAAAACTTATAGAAAGTGAAAAAAGAAACCGGAAATACCTACCATTTTTACCTCATACGACGAACTTCGCACAAAACTATTACCTGGATATTATTTGTTTCTCAATATTGAAGAACACCTTTGTCAACTGGCATCGCTTTTACAATCAAACCCGATAAGAGGACCTGGAATACTGCTTTGACTATAAACAGATAAACGAATAATTGTTCCACAACTGATTAGCATTAAGATTACATTGAAATCTGCATACATTAGGATATTATTGTTGTCTCCGTGTAACCTATATCAGCATCAGCATTGAAGTAAAACAATTCACCCGTCCATTGTTTATCTATATTCAATAATCTGGACATGGATCCCCTACACTTGATGATAAAAGATAGTCCGCTTCACCTCCCATCCTTATCGGAATAATTAAGCATCTCCGTTGTGCATCAGAATGATTCAATGGAAAGATGCAGGCACAAGTCTAAAACGGATAAGAATAGCAAAAAAAAACCGGACGAGCATACATGCATTTGGAACACGTTTTTGCATTTGAAATCAGATATTCTCCTTTCCTAGTATCTAAGTACATACTTTGACTGTATGCAAAGACTGTGATTCTGCCGTTACCTATAGTTAGATACCAGTTTATTCAGGGAACAACTTGAAATTGGATTTTTATTGGCTTAATTGCATTTCGTAGTAGTATCCTTACACAGGATTCTCTTCTCTTTACTAGTTTTTTCTTTTCTATTTTTTTTCCTTTCTACTGCCATTTCTAATGATATCAAGTGCAATGCCTTGAATGTTTGGCTGAGTACACACAGGAACAGGACTCAGCTCTGCCAAAGGCAAATACATACTCATTCATAAATACAAAAAAAAAAAATATGCAAAAAAAAAACAACATCCATCCAGATGAACGATAAGCGGACGAGCTGTGGGGGTGGGCTTTTTGCTTGTCCTTTCTTATTCAAGTTAAATAGGAAATCTATTGATGCTCTCGCTCTCTTTCAGCTAGCCACTCGAGTAAACTCCATCATGGCAAAATTAATTAGAAAATTTACTTGCAACTCAAATTGAATAAGATGAAGTATCTGTTCTTTTCATCATTGGCTTTATTCCAGAATTACAAAAACCAAAGGTACGAAGCAATATGGTAGTAGATGTTGTTTGTTTTTTTTTTTTGTTATGTTTGGATAATTCCTGTTTTTGGCTTTTGTTTGTGGAAAATTTATCAGTTTGGATGAGTGTTAGTTCGGCTGGAATGGATGCTGTTGAATTTGTGGGCTTTTTTATGGTTTTACATTTTGAACATCAGGATTGCTTTGATATTTAATTTATTTCATATTTGAATGAATTCATGTTTTTTGATGTAATGTGTTAATAGATGAGCAATAAGCTTTATAGTGACTTTTTGTTTCAAATAGTATTTCAGAGCAACTATTTATATTTGGAAACAAGCGAAGAGAATTCAGGCATCGGTTCCGCTAACAGATCTAATGACGGAAACACGAGTACGAGTTTTTTCTTTTTTTTTATAATTTGCACGTGCAGAGGGGAGCATTTTAGCTCCCTTATAATGTTATAGTAACACAGCACGGGCGTTAAGGCAATGAGAATGAAAGGTTAAGAAACCGATGTACATTGATTTTAAATGTTTGTAAATTGTAATAGTCAGGAAAAACAGAGTGAAGTAGAACATTCTACATTCGTGCTGTACGGCAGAGGAATGAATCCTTAAATTTCACAGTTCGACCGAATATAAGCTTTAAGGTGTGAACTGATGAGCATTCCTGGCATGGCGAGTATTGCAGTTGAAGTGTTGAAGGGGAGGAATGCAACTGGCTATTTCGTTTGAACACTTGTGATGGTAGTATCGATAGAACAACGATAGGCAAGAGACATTACGTCGATGACTAAGAGGGTCAAGCGAAATCGCAATATCTCGGTCGCCAATAAGTTTTATCGCACGTTTTTGAATTCTGTGAAGTAGCTTCAAATATGTAATTGGTGCACCAGACCAGATATGCGCGTTGTACACGGGTTTGGGGCAAATAAACGTCTTGTAGATGCTAGCCAGATCAGAAGGGATAAAATATTTCTTGCATCGCTTAAGGAAGCCTAGACACTTCGCAGCGTTCTTGGCGACATCAAATATGTGGTCATTTCAACGAAGGTTGTCATTAACACACATACCGAGAATGGAAAGTCTTTCGGTTTCAGCGATTCAAGTGCCATTCATGGATAATGGCAGAGAACTAGGAGTTCGCTTCAATGACAGCAGACAGCATTGCGTTTTGGAAGCATTAAATTCGACTCTGTTGGTTTTACCCCATTTAAGTATGCTGTCAAGATCGGTTTCAATGAGCTTAACATACGTTGCCATTCCAGTTCAACGCCCGAAGATGAGGGGCGTTGCCCAGGAAACGAATATGTAAAGCTGAGGGTACTGTCATCAGCAAAGGAATGGATTGGATTAGAAGTGACAGACAGGAGGTCATTGTTAAAAATGAGAAAGAGAGTCGGAGACAAAACGGAGCCTTGGGGAACACCAGCATTTATTTGGTAAGTTGCAGACTTGAAACCGTCCAAAACAACTTGAATTGAACGGTCCGAAAGGTAATTTCTAATCCATTGCAGAAGGGTAACATATATCCCAAATGCACATATTTTCGACAAGAGAGCTTGATGCCAAACTCTGAAATATCAAGCGCAGCGACCTTACTTTCACCACCACGCTACATAGATTGGTTCCACTTTTAGGTTAGATATGTCATCAAATCACCAGTGGATCTATTGGCGCGAAAACCGGACGGCCGGTCATTTAAAAGTTTCCGCGATTTAAGATATTTCATAAGCTGACGATTTATCAGCGTTTCCATGACCTTCGAAAGAAGGGACGTAAGTGCAATTAGTCCGTAGGAGAAGGGGGAGGAAGAAAAGCTTACTCAGTGGTTTTGCCAGTGTGGAAGAACACCTCTTCAGAACGATAGGGAAAATGCAATCTGGACCAGCGGATTTATGTATGTTGAGATCTTAAAGAACTCTTGCCACTGGAAATGGATGTCTCTAAGCTAAACTGTCTGCTTAAATGCGATGCTTGGGAAAATTGCATCAACTGCAAATGCAGTGTCTTCAAAAAAAAAATTCGTAAAATTCTTTTACTTTTAAAAAATGCTTTCTTAAATGTATGCATTGGTCACTTAAGAAAATTGGAATTTATAATTTTGCAGCATACGGGAGATTGGTTCGTTGGAACCATAAGAGGTCCGGTGGGTTGGTAAATAAAAAAAGAGGAGGACAACGTAAATTACGAGGGTTACTGTTGAAGAAAATAGTTTTGTAAATAGACGCGCGATCGATAGAACCTGAGAGGAGTCTATGAATGAAGAGAATGTCTGCTACGTCCCTGCGTTCTTCAAGGGTATTCAAGTTTATAACTTTAAGGCGGTCTTGATAGGGAGGCAAGATAATAGGGTCGTTCCAGGGTAAACCTCGAAGAGCTAATCGAAGAAAACGACGTTGAATGCTCTCGATTCTGGATAGATGAACTCTATGAAAGGGCAACCACACTTGGCTGGCGAATAAAGGAAATGTATAGGGATCTTATCACATAAGGGTTGGAGAATTCTTTGGACCACTATACAGTTCCGACTTATAAAAGATCGTATAGTACATGAGTCTACGCGTATTCAAATTGTTAGTTTGCTTCAAATCATATTATAGCTACCATAATATTTTGAAGAGACAATATAAAATTTCAAGAAACTATGGAACAGAGTGTGACAAGGCATGAAGCAAACAAATGTTAGTGCCTTCAACTTAAAATTTATTTAAAATTAATAACTAAATAATCCGCATTTTAGGTCGCTGTGTGACCTCAAACCGAAACTTATCACAAGTCTTTGTAATGTTGCTACTGCTTTATGCCTAGCTTCGACAGTCATTCGACGATTAAAAAAGCACAATAAGATGTAAATATCTAAAGTTGTTGTAAAGCAACTGATCGTGCGTTCAGACGGTCATCCAAATTTGTCATCCGGATGACATCCAAACTTGTCATCCGGATGACATCCAGATGTCACTATGTCGTAGAATAGTACTAAAGTTGTCATCCAATGTGATCGTTTCCAGCATGTCATTGAACGTATCATCCGAATGACAATGCCCCGCGGATGACATGGCTTGATTTTCCACAGCCTTCATATTCATGTGAAAACACTCGGATGACCGGGTGTCTGTCATCTAGTGTGATCGGGTGTCTGTCATCAAGCAAATAACATGCTCGCAGGTGACATGCAGATGGCAACCGAAATTCACAAGTTCTCTGACGTCAGCATGTCATCTGAGTTTATCATTCGGATGACCGTCTGATCGCACCTTAAGTCTTGTTGTATTTTTGTTGTCATCCAGTATCCCAGTTACGTAACTGATCGTTTTTTTGCATTTGTGGGGCATTTTAGGTGCTAATCTTTTAAGTTTATATTATGGTTTTAACTCGATTCTAAGGAGAAAACTGAAATAGATACGCATACCACGTAAGTTCCAGTATGTACAGGAGAATGAATTTAAAATTGTTCTCGTCATAAATCACATTGAACAAACAACACGAACAACTTTTCAAATTCCCATGCTTGGGAAATTATTTAAATTAATTCAACTGACAGACTACATGTTTTCCACGAACTACAAACTACTCCATAAGTTCATTAAACCCGAAACTACTTTGCAAATACTGAACCCAAATCTCAAAAAGGCCCAAAATTAGTGTAAAGATGTTTGCCTTTATTCTCTTTCTCATCTGGAAGGTTGGTAATTATTTACGAAGTGACGTTGTATCTTCCGTTCTAATATTTGACATAGACATTATTTTGTGTGCTTAGCTCTTAGGATGCATTCATCTTCAGTGGGCGAAAAACAAAGACATCGTCAGCTTCATCTTCATCTTCATCTTCATCTCTGCATCTGTTTGTCGTCTATCTGCACCATTCGAAAGCCATCAGTCAGTTTTCAAACGGCGCCGTATCCTTTCATACTCCTGTCGTGTATGTGCTTTTCGATCTCGTACATCATCTGTTTCCCGGACTGACAGTGTCACATTGCGTTCCTGTGTGCAGCTAACCCAGGTGCAAGGACGTTCACATTCGTTAAATCAATCTGAAGTTTTATTTGTACTCGCATTTCCTTCCCCTCGTTAGTAGTTGGCGCCGCTGCCGCCAATGTCGATGCCGCATACAATTCATCTCCATTTCGTTTAGCTTCCATTCATTTCCTCTTCACATTTGCACCCTCTTACTCCACACTAGTTTGGGTTTTTTTTTATTTTGTTGTGTATGTGTGTCTCGTCGTCATCAACTCCCTTGCATCTCCTCCCTTTGCGTTTATTCATTCACATTCGCATTGCCCATTCCAAGAGCCATTATCAGCCGCACCATGACTATCACTCATCCATTGAAACAGGAGGGTGCCACTGTTTGTGCTCGTAGATGGCTGTTGCTTTGTCATTACCAACACCAGAACTCACTTCCTGCCCGCCACACTCCACACACACCCACTCGCCAACAAAACAAAAAGAATAAAAACATCGAAGTGGAAAATGTCCTTGGTTACCTACCAACCCTAACCCGAACCCCAACCCACTCGAATAACATTTCCACCTACATACGACTGGCATGGCTATGGGGGGGAAAAAATACTAGGTGAAAACGAAAACGTGCATGCCATTAGCATGTGGTAAAGGGATAATAAAAGGAATACGTATATATTGTCATGGCGGCGAGCATGGGAGACATGAAAGAAAAACATCTTACGAAGAGAACGTGGGGCTTGCAATTGTGCGGGTTGCAAGGAATGGGAATGTCACCTAATTTCTTGCATCCCGACAATGTCCGGTTGAGGAATGGAGAATATCCGGACTCCTTTGCATATACATTTCATTTGTTTTCCAGACATCTTCGTCGAGGTGAGCGGTAATATTCCTTTATGGTGATTATATTGATGGTGTGACGAATCTGCATAATGTCTGGGCATCGATGTGAGTTAGTCGTCCTCGTCGTCGTCGTCGTCGTTGTCTTTGTCGTCGTTGGCAACCAACCACCCGCCGCAGATTTGAATTTCAAATTTCATTACGTTTGAGGAGTGCAATATTCTTTTCTTCCTCGAAACCGAAACCACATTCCTGCTCGGTGAAATCGGAACCCTCCGTGTCGGTGTGTGTTGTCTTTCGTAATAAGATTTGTATTATGTTGTCGGAGGCGAACGAATTGGGGGCATGTTTAATAAGCGAACTCGCATTTAAGTGTGCCATTGAAGAGGTGCTGGGATGCGGTTTACATACTAAGATAGGAATTATTTAGAAATATGGCGGCGTTCGTGGGAAGAAGCAGCCGCTCAGGTATGCGGATTGGCATGAAATTTATTGAAGTGAGCGGTTTGTATGTAGGTTTGGCATGTGGTTGGGTTGGGGCTTCCATGAAATACTCTTAGTTTTCGTGGAGTTTTATCAGCTAATAAATACTACTTGCCATTGAAGTGAGTTCGGGGTCGTATGTGGAATATTTTCTTAGGTTGTCATCATTACGGCAGACAATTGTCTGCTAAATTAGTAGTAGTGCATAGTACAAATATCTGCTAGTTGTGGATGTTTTGTATTTTCGAATAATTTACATGTTTTGGGTTGTATTACTGTGGCAATGACTAATTGTCGACTTAGGATATGGATTTTGGGCCGTTAAGCCTTTGACGTGGTCGCTTTGAGATCTACTCATGTCACTTGGAATAAGATGTAAAATTGATTAATGACGAGGGCCGTGATCGGCAACGAGTGATATGAGATGTCATTTGATTGAATACGCCATCAGTTTAAATATAAATCGGGCAAATGCATCCTTCACTGTAATTGTGTTTATTTTGTTTTTATTAGCTGTTTCGATACTTTCAGCTATTTCGGCGCTCAAGAGTGACATCTCAAGTGACAGCAATACAACCGATCGCTTGGTTGTTGAATGAACAACAACAATTTCATTAAATTTTTGGACCAGTGTACGGAACGATTTGATGATCGGAGTCTAGATCGCTGAATTGTCAGTGGTCGTAGCAAAGCAAAATAGACTAGCTAGCTCGATCTAAATTAGTTTATCTTCGCCGAGAATGTGTTTTTTTTTTTGTTTTTTTTTGTCGGAGGTTGCTGCTATCCGATGGAGCGCTCAGACACAACTACAGGTCCATTGTACTACCATTCAGACACCTTACATTAATGTACTTAGTTTTCCCGTCTTTCGAAGAAAAACGAGAAGGAGCTTCAGTGATTAGGAGCTTAGATGTTCGGCACTCACCACGTCAGTCCCGAAGATCCGCCACCTGATGCGAGCATAGGCCGGACAACTGCAGAGAAAGTGTTCTGCTGTGTCATCCTCCTCACCGCAAGCAGGACAGGTAGTGGTGTCGCTTAAGCCCAACACATTTAAGTGTTTAGCAAAAGCTTGGTGGCCCGAAACAACGCCTACAAGCAGCCTACAGCAGTAGTTTGGTCTGTCTACATCCACCGCAATCGCGCCACCGAATCTTGTGTTCACGAGAAACCCAAGAATCGATAGACTACATGACTAAAGACGCAGGCAGACCCAACACAGGTTCGGGTCCTGAGAAAACTTCTTCTGAACCTTGCCTAGCAAGCTCATCCGAGATCTCATTCCCCTGGATGCCAATGTGACCTGGTACCCAGACAAGATTCACTGTATTCAGTCTTCCGACCAAATTCAGAGAAAGCTTGAGTTCTAGCACTAACTTAAACGAGGTAAGAGGGTTTAGAAGCGCTTTTAATGCAGCTTGGCTATCACTGCAGATGCAAATGCCTCTAGCCCTCCACCTGTTGTTCACAATATAGCGCATTGCCACAAAGACACCAGCACCAGACCCCTGCCCGGTTTTGGAGCCATCCGTGAAAATACGATGGCATTCAATCCATGGTTCAGAGTCTGACCGAAGCCATTCCGTTACCTGTGCAAAGTTGACGTGGTAGTTTTTTCGCAGAGGGATTTCTGGTGTCATTGCATCAGACGGCATATCCATAAGACAGGGGTCAAAGGATAATTCTCGAACAAGTTCTTCAAAATTCCAGTGCGCATGGTACCAAAAACCACCTCTCTTTAAGCGAAAGATGGTTTTTAGCGTACATCCCATGAAAGGGGAGGTAGATTCATCAAAGCATCTAGAGCAGAGCCCGGGGTGCTAGGAAAGGCCCCTGTGCAGCCGAGACAAGCCGTTCTTTGGAGTTTGGCAAAAGAAGCAGTAACACGTTTCCGCGAAAGCCTGTTCCACCAAACAACTGATGCGTATGAGAGTAGCGGTCTAATCATGGCCGTATAGATCCAAAGGACCCGTTTTGGAGACAAGCCCCATGTCTTTCCAAAAGCGCCTTTGCACTGCCAGAAGGTCGACAGCGCTTTATCGGTTTTCGATTCGACATGTTTGGACCACAGAAGTTTTTTATCAAGGATTACACCCAGATATTTGACTTCATCGGATATAGGGATGGTGACACCTTTAAGCACGAGATGGGACAGGCCAGTGATGATTCTCCTTCTCGTAAAGAGAACAACCGTGGTTTTAAGAGGATTCACTGAAAGCCCATTACTAGTGCACCAGACATCGATCAAATCCAGGGATCTCTGCGCTTGAGAGCAGACAGCCCCTAGATTTGAACCGACAGAAAGAACGGCGACATCATCCGCATGTGCTTGAGTGTAGTTTCCAGGAAAGTTGAGAGCCGTAAGCAGAGAGTCTACCACCATACACCATAGGAGGGGAGACAGAACACCACCTTGAGGGCAGCCCCTATTTACCCCTGTTATGACGCACTTGCCACAATCTGCATTCGCTACCAACGTCCTGTACATTAGCATTGCTTTAATCTACAACACCAAAGTTTCATCTACACCATGCTGTCTGGCTGAGTTACACATACTGTCAAAGGTCGCATTATCAAAAGCACCCTCAATATCGACGAAAATGCCCAACGCGTACTCCTTCCGGTCAAGGGCACTATCAATCCTACCAACAAGGTTTTGAAGCGCAGTCTCGCAGGATTTTCCGCGCTGATAGGCATGTTGCATCTCAGAGAGAGGGTGTGATCGAAGAGCAACTTTGCGCACATCCAGCTCAACCAGTCTTTCCAAACTTTTCAGTAAGAAGGTAGACAGACTTATGGGTCTAAGGCTTTTGGCTAGAGTGTAGTCAGACTTACCAATTTTTGGTATGAGGAAGTGTTTACTTCGATAACTAATCGGGGTCGGTCAGTCCCTAGCTCCCGCTGATTGTACGATGGTCATAACGTTGAGTAAAATGAGTGAATCTGTAAATCATATTCAGTTAAAGCAGATAAAGTGATGGCAAAATAAAGAAAAACGGGTTGTTTTCCAGCAAGTAATATCCCAAAATTTAAGACAGCGTAGCATCTCCTTTAAAGTGAAAATTTCCGCGTTTTGAGGTTAGATTAGATTTGATTGTGATTAGATTAGATCCTCCATTTGGAGCTAATCCATAATGCCACACTTAGCTAGAAAAGCAACTAGCATTTTGGGTAAGCTGGCGGCTATATCCGCTGCTTTAAGGTAGAACTTACCCAGATAACGTTGACGGGGTTTCATTAGGCAGTTGCAATCACATAATATGGCTCGTGCTATTCACATAGTCATCAGGTGTTTTTTGACACGACAGTACCCCCCGTCTGGAAGCCTGTGACTAGTTGTAGTAGTTGTTTCTTTTTTTTTTTTTTTGTGGGAACTGTTTGGCATGAAGTTTTTTGCTTGTCTTTTTCCTTCGGTGGCCCCCGAAAAATGTAGCTTTTGCCCTTTTAGTCAAGTTTTGATACAACTTTTTGTAGTGTTCATAGAATGGTCTTGCCATCATGAAGTTGGATGCAGATCCTGTTCTGGCTAGTTCGTCTGCTTGTTCTTGTTTACTGTGACCTGGTACCCAGATCAAATGCACTTTGTTAGTGGTGGCCAGTATTAGCAGGAGTTGAAGGCAATCCCAGATTAGTTTGGTGTTAACTCAATGACTTTAATTGCAAGTAGAGCTGCCCTGCTGTCAGAGAGAATGAAAAAGTATTTTAGTTATCCATAAATCTCTCCTACGTTTTGCAACCAAAAACCACAAATAACATATTTATTGCACGGCCGCAACACTCGAATTGCATTTTTTTCTCATTCCAATCCATTTCTTTATTCTTGGAATTCGAATTTTAAAAACAACTCACGAAATGTCTCACGTGCGCACTCGAGCGGACTTTTTCTGGTTTTGCCAAACCGCACCCATGGGTGCGAGCGGTAGTAAAAATATAATTCGACTCACGCAGGCGCACGCGTGCGCGAATTTTAAAGAATGAAACGTAAGCTGTTTATGTGCGGACACGATTGTGCATTTCCGTACCCTGCTAAGAAGTTGCAAATAATATCATTGACTATGAACAATTGTAATAAAATTATAGTGAGTAAGAATATGACACTATTACCCTTTCGATTCAAGTCACGGGCCTCATGCCCACAAAAGTAAACTTACATCGACAATTGAACATCACCTAGAGGCCCTACGCTATACAGGTCCCACTCAGTCTGGTTCAGGAATGGTTCAAAAATGCCAACGGATGTAGGAGGACAAGCTTGTCAAGCTAGGCTGACAAGCTAGCACGAAAAGACTCCCCTTTCATTGGTCCAGAGCCCTTCTGTGGACTACCCACCAGTAATATGAAATTTGAACTCAACACAACTCTTTAGTCAAGATAACACTTCTTTAATCGCCATTATTGCCGCCTGGAATACGCTACAATAATCACGAAAACGGAAGGACAAACTAAGATTTAGTCTGTCAGAGAATAACCCAAATAGGGGTGCTATTGATTGATTTTTGATGCATGGGTATAAAAATGGATCGCTGCGTCCTCCAAGAATGCATGCTCTTCCAAGAATGAGCGGGATGGATTGGGAACATGAAAGGATTTTCCGAATTGTAATTGTGGAATGGTGTAATTGGTTTTACTAGGGATATTCCCTATTATATTAAGGATGGAAGCATGGCCAATAGCGTTGTCGGTCAATTGCAAGGCAGCTCTGAAAAAATTCATTGGCCTCGCCAACAAAAAACGCGCTCTTCTGATCCTCTCCATGAGCAAAATTGACGCTTAGATCATGTCGGGAAAATGGGAAAAAGCTCTACGGAGTTGTGTAGGCTAGATGTGTAGACAAGCAAAACACGGCAGAACACATCCTATGCGAATGCCTTGCAATCATCCAACAGAGGCTTAAATGGTCACCGAACCTCAGGGTATTGCTAAATCATCGGCCCCAACAATCGTAAGGATCACCGAAGACCTAGGATTGCCAACTGAAAGAAGTATAATAATAATATATTTTTCCTGTCACGAATGCGCCAACATCCAGACAGATACTCAAAGTAATTTAAAGTTTAAGCGAAAAATATCTACGCATATCCACCCGCTACTTCGTAGTTATTGGAACAAAATATATCCTCGACTACATCAATCATACATCACTATCATCAGCTTCGAGTGCAGAGGCAAATTTTCCAAATTGAATTTTAAATGTTCTCCAGGGCAGCGCACTCAAACTCAAGGCTTAAAACAAACTGATGAGGATTTCTATTCAAAGGATTTTCCCATCTTGCCTCTAACCTTCCTATCCAAAGTATCCACAGTATACATCTTTGTAACCGCTTAAATAAACATAATTAAATTCGTCAAGCAAACGCAGTGAAAAGATAGACAGCAGCACTCTTGTGCTGCCAGCTAGTTGGTAGAATTCACAAGTCAAGCATTTCAAAGAAGTTCCTTGATGCCGCCTTATTGTTAGTCATAAGGGCATTGCATTGAATTGTATTTCTCTCGCACCGCTTCAGAAAATCATAATTTTCCATAAAAAAAAACATACACACTACACTGACAAGGCAAAGGGGCCGGGATAGAAAAAGGAAAAAAAAAGAAAGTATAAACGACGACTAGAGAAAAAGAAAATCGAACGTGCTCGAGAGCAGAACGTCTCCTTGACGAAGGATAATACAACCGAATGGGTAGATTTTTATCCATTCAGATAGTCGGGCGGGAACAGGACGAGGGCTTTATTATGTCGAGTATGTTTATTGCAACTTAAAATTCTCTTTAATGATAATCCGAGTGACAGATCTATAAGGATTTGAGAAGCTTTATTGTTCGTCCTCTGCTGAGTTCCTTGTACACAGACATTCACTTGAACTTATGTGTGAGCTCGATTGTAGATTGTTGTTATAATGATCGCTTAAAAATGTAGGTGGTTCTCCTGTGCTCTCGAAATTGACTTTATCAAATTTGAAAATATTAATTTGACTAATACAATTGTTGCCTATTGATGTTGTTTGTCGACTGAAGTGCGGGTTTATCGGGGACATGGCATTCTGTGTTTGTACTATGTAGAGTTGAGGAATTAAATTTGATGTGCAAATCATTGAGTACTAATTGTACGAGTTCAAATGGAATAAAATAAATGTTAATGATGTTCTTATTTCTAAGTCTTATGGAGTGTGATTGAAGAAACTCCATACTGAGCACAATTTAAATTGTCGGGGAACTGACGACAAATGCTCAGTGAGTGCATAAAATGTCTGAGAGCTAAATCCAACATGAGGACTGAAAACCTTCAAAGGGCTTATATTGAAAATTCGAAAGAGAACTTAACATGTACGAACTATCTGCAGTTGTAGAAGTATTTAAATGTAAAGGAATTCGTCTTTATTTCATTCAGTGAGTAATTAAGTGTTAATACGTCTAACAATAATAACTGTAGGAGTCGGACACAAAATCGAGAAGACATCTGCACTACAAATTACAGGACATAACTTGCACGTACACCAAACATCAACGATGACGCGCACTCAACCAGAACGTAAACAAATACACATGGCAGGACGAGAGCGATAATGAACGTAGACGACTGTGATCAGTCGATCCTCATCCACGAGCACAGATGAGTAATTATACAGATAGTCGACTGAGAGGATTTTTGGCTCTCCCGCCTATCGTTTTTTATTTGCTTCAAAAAGGCACACTCCTGTGTTCGTATATGTTTTTACATGCAAATCAAATTGAGCCAGCTCACGCTCACAATAGCAGTTCTACGCCTAAGAATCCATTTTGGAAAAGATCTCATGTTGACATATTAAAAGTCAAAACTGGGCTGTGTCCAATATCATCGTAATCATCATGCGACGATTTATGATGAATTTACAACAGAATAAAATTTTGTTGAATGTTTTCAATTATAATGTATTATTTTAGTTTTGACCTAACAAACTTTTTTTTTTGATTAAAATTTTTCAGCAGTTTTGTAAACATTTTGTCAGTTGCGCAAGTTAAATATAAAATAAGGATTTTCATAATTTGTTGGCAGTTTTAAATTGTCAGTAATAATTAAATTATTTTGTTGGTTGATTTGTTGAATTAATTAAATATTCCGTAAAATTACTAAAATTATAGGTAAAATAAATAAAAGCTCAATGAATAAAATTAATGAGTACCGCGTGATTAGTTAACTGACCATTTTAATAATTTAACACAGCATTTCATAAAATCACTGCTATTTTCCCCTATTCCAATTCAAAAATAATAACGTTATTAAATTTGTTCAGCATGGTGAGATAAATTTAATAACGTTATTATCTTGGAGATGGAAAAGTCGAGTCTACATTTTGTGTTTAAAAATGCATTTAAAGTTATTTCATCGCAGTTTGTCAATTTGCTCGCTCGCTCTCTTATATTATTCTAAATAATGGGCGTGGCAGTGGGCGTATCAAACAAAATTTTACACTCTACTATTTCGGGACCCTAGGGAGAATATGTTCCAAATTTCAGCTTTTCTAGCTTTAATTTGAAGGCTTATAAATTGCTGACGGACGGACATTGCTAAATAGTCTTAGGTTTTGGTCCTGATCATAAATATATATATTATATATATATATATAAATCTATGACGAATATTAAGGGTTGTTATAAACTATGAGTCAAAATTAATATACCCCTAGGATAGGGTATAAAAATGGAAAAAAATATAACAACCCAAGTATGTTTATTTTAAGGCAGATAAAAAATTGAGAACTAGTTCTTATAAACAGAAAAAATATTCGCATTTAATTGCAACAACTTCATTATTTATTATATACCTAACTATTATTTTATAAACATTTCAATTAAAATATCTATTAACCTTGAACTACGTTAACTCAATACTTCGCAGCACTTCCCCAAAACATCCGCTATAATCAGCTGTTTTTTGTTGCCTTTTGGAATTCTTGCAAAACTGCCCGCGCTAATGACATATTTTTGACACATCAACGCCACCGTACTTTATTTGAGAGAGGATTTTCTCCCAATTTTTTAAAAATTTTTTGAGGGTTCAAAGGGACAGGGGTATGCTGAGTCGACTATCTGTATAATTACTCATCTGTTTCCACGAGTGCGAACAGACCATTATCCGCAACTCTGTGTTTTAACTTGAAGAAACTTATAATTCAATATTCAATCACTAATAAAATAATAAAAAAGTTTAATCATCAAAATAAACCCCACATAACGGTGTAACTATGTAAAAGTGTTAAGTGGGAAAAGTCCAGCGAATATAAAACGCAACTCCAAATTTGTACATAACAAAATATATGTAGGTGTTGATAGTGACAACAGCAGCAATGAATCTGTGGCATTGAAATCCAGGACAAAAGAAAAAAAATACAATCTGAATACAATTATATACATTTGCAATGATAATGCAGCTAAAAACAAGATATTCCTTCAAGTAGCTTACCCCCAAACCTCCAAAAAACGTCAACCTCGAACTGACACCACACAACCAGTGTTGTCACTTCGAAAATTAAAAATGATGGTAGTTTTCAAATTTATAAAAGCCAAACCACGGATTTGTATCTATTCTTGGATATGGTTTTGATAAAATCAGCCGAATAACGTAAACGAGTTCCGTTGAACATTATATTACTTAAGTACTTAACGGGCTCCCGACCCGTGAAGAGTCCCTGCCAGAGACACGGCAGCCTTCCATCCTTTGCGATCCAGTTGTCCAGACCAAGCCCTCTGGCATCCGCCATGGCTTGGTCTTTAAAACGGAAGTTCGTTTTCCTTGTCGTCTCGAACCTGGGGGCTGGGATTCGAAGATCCTCTTGGCTTGAGCGTTACAACGTTTGAACGTTATCGAAACCCAAGACGTTTTAGATAAACAGACTTCTTGGAAATCATTGTTTGAGCACCAAATAAAATAGTTTCGTTAATAAGATGGGAAGGTGACACCACGTACAGAATTAAACTGAGGGAGATGCAAGTGACTATAAAGAATTCCAAAAAAAATGGGAGTCCTGCTATTCCGTCTGTCCAGAAACTGTGGCGTGGTTCGACGGATTTGCTTCAAAGTTCGTATTTAGTGTTTTTTAGAAAACTTACTGGATTTTTGTATTTGAGAGACCATTGATCGATATAAGAAATAACATAGGTGCCAAGTTTCTTCAAAGAAGAAGACTAATATCTTTGAATCAAGCATGGTGATTTTATACTCAATTGGATCAACTTATCTAGCCTTTGCTACTTTTAAAATATTTGCTTGTGATTTAAAAACTCATCTAATAAAGAGAGAACGTTTTTTCAGTAACTGCCAGTAACAGTAACAGTAACAGTAAGTTCTGAGTCAGAACTAGTAGGCGAGAAATTTCTACTTTTATACTTAATACTTAAGCTTAACTTCTTTTTGTAGATTGAGAAATATGGACACTGCCGTTTTAAGGAGAATGATAAATGGTGGTAGAATTTTCGAGCTCAGTGGTAGATGCGGTAGATTCGTCTAATATTTCGACTTGTGGTAAAAGTGGCAACACTGCACAGAACATCGTTCGATGCTGCTGGCAAAGCAAACACACATAATGAATTTTACCCACCCTTAGCTACTTTCATTTATTTTTCCTAAAATTGTATTGCGTGCGCACGCGAGTCGAAATATCTTCTCAATTATGCTTCACACACGCAACCTTTCATCAGCATATGATCGCCTAAGGAGTGAGTCGCGCTCGCTTGTAGATCACGAACTCGTGCGCTGTTTTAATTTCCCATTTAAAAGCGCATGCGTTTCCGCGTCCTGCTTTTTACTAAAGCGGTAATTATATGTTGGAAGATCATTGCAAACCTTTATTTGGTAAACGATAGGGCCTCAGCTGTTTAAAAGGGGAATCTGAACGACAAATAATGGAGATACCGTTTTTTTCGATAGAAAAGTTTTTTTCGTTGCGAGTTTAGAATTTAGAATACTCCTGGACAAGGTATGAAAATGGTTATTCTGTTGAGAAGTAGAATTTAAAGCATTCTTCAGTACTTACTTCGATACCGGTATGGCTCAATAGATGAGTGTGTACGGTAGACAGCGGCTATATAACTCCACCGTATTAAAAGGAAAAAGGAAGCTTGGCAGAGCCTCTAAACAATATCACACCCATTTTTTTGGAAAAAAACGACTAAAACCTCGCAAGGGCTGATAGGCCTTGACAATTGCTAATATCTGGAGAATAGCCAATAGAGAGTGCTTGTTTTGTGTCCAATTTAAACACAATAAAAGTTCTTTTCGCACATACTTTTCTACCATGATCACATAACTCTGCTAGAACCGGGAATAAAATTTCCCAACTTGAAATTTTCCCAAAATTATACATCCTACTGCCATAAAAACTTTTCTTAAAAGCCATAACTTTCTTTCGGAAAGTCCTAAATATGTCCACCACCATAATTTACCCACAATCGTTGAGCACAGTGCCTGACTGCACCACACCCTATGTCTGATCAAACTTGATTATAAGTAAAATAAAACTTTCCTCAATACATCTCGATGACTCCCTCAGTGAATATCAATCTGAATTTCTTGAGAAACCAGAAACCACGATGGAGAATTCTGCTGCGAGTAAATGAAATTTGTATTCATCAATATTGCATCTAAGGAACAGATTTCCATGGCGCAAGGAATTATTTGTCAAAAAGTACAGAAAAAGCAGAAAAGAACAAGAATTCATGCTGCCATCCGGCCTCGCCCGCACACTGCAAACTTTTTCCATTTCAAAGAGAGAGAGAGAGAGAAAAAAAACTTGCCCCATTATTCTAGAGTCCTCGCGCGCACAAAGACCAAGCACCAAACTAACCACTGTCTGCCGCCTGTTCTATGACTATTGAGCCCGCACATCCTTTATTCTATTTTCTATGCTACGCTATTCCGCGTGGGTGGGCGCATCTACGTGAATAAGTAGAATTTATAGTGTTTCTACAATGCAATTGTACATTGGTAATGTCGACGTGACTCGATGAAAATACGAAAAATCCCACACGTTAGATACTTTTATTTTGTTTGCAAGGGAAAATTTGTTTCAAAGTAAGGGACGGGCCGGACGGCCGTTGAGCCATGCACAAAAATTGACTTTTCCTCTTAACGTTCGTACTGAGTGAGAGTGATGGCTTCAGTTCAGTTGACGACGACGACGACGAGGACGAGATAGGGGCTCTTTGTAGCCTTGCTAACGAAAAGCACAATTCAAAAAAAAAAAAAATTCTACAAATACGATATGACCATCGTCGAAACAAATGTCCCGATGGGTGGCTCTATGTATATTCTGCGATCCTGTTTTGGACGGTAGTCGGTGATGCCATCAAATGTTTGTATATGTACTCTGCGCTGCAATGGAAGGAAGACAGATTGCTGGATGGTTGAATGCAATATCATTGTGGTCGGACATGACATTCGATGCGGCTTGTTGCATTCTTTTATTGCAGTGCAAGTTTTTCCATATCATCTGTATTTTGTAGGCCCAGGGACGATGATATTTATGTGTCTCTCTTCATTTTGTCGTCCTCATGGTACCTATAATATTTTTTCTTCCATTTTTTTTTGTTGGCGTTGCATGTTTTTTATGTCCAAAGTTTAGTTACTGAATTTTAGATAATATTTTTTCGCTGAAAGAAAAATGATTTTGTGGTAGAACATTGCTAGCTACGAAGGAGAACAGAAAAAGTTGGCAAATAAATCTTCTTGTGAAGAATTTTAGTATACAAAATGCAATAGTAGTGCGGCGGCAGCGGCGGGCATATAGGGATAGGGTGCGACGCTTCAGTTAAAGTTTGAAATGAACAATTTTCGTTTTTTTTTGTCTAGGTTTAGGGAAAACTTGTCGGAATGATTTAGGCTAACATCCCGCTGTTAATATTACAGGGAAATGTGTCCTCCGGAATAGGATTTCTGGTTCAGAAAAAGTTGCGTTCTATTTTTTTCGGGGAAATATATTCAGTTTTTTTTAAGGTACAGAATGTGATGTATTCTTCCTGTTAAAGTTGTATTATTCGATTGGTGTTGGTGAAGCGTTGAATTGTTTTAGAGAAAAATTGACAATAATTTTTGGAGCTGGTAGATAGCGTTTCGCAGTTCCCACTAAGAGTACAGATACCGAGCAAGCAATAACTTTTTCTGAGAAATCAAATAGGTTATTTTAAGCATAAGACCGAAATACACAGACCAGTATTGATCGATTGTAATACCACAGGGATCTGGGTAAAAAGGGCGTTCCTACTCGTTGAACTAATTGGAGCTTCTGACGAAGCGAAGGAGACGTGTCATGTCAATTGTTTGTGTCTTCGTAGAAGAAGGCTCCGCGATGGAGATTCCTTTTTCTGGATAAAGCAGGGAGGTGTTATAATCTATACACGATAACTGACCTTCAAGACAGAAAGAAAGCTCCAATTTGTCTAACATTTTTGTTACAATAGGACCGCTTGAAGAGTTTGGCTGTTCTGTCAATTTATCGTGACGTAGTTATCACAGCGCAGAAAGTCAATCATCTATGATATTCAAAAGTAATAAGAGGAAGAAAGCGCGACAAAATTAAGTAAACATAAGAGAGCAGTAGGTACTCATTGCCCACGGCCAATGAAAATATTAAATACGATCTAGATCTTCTCTCCATTTCAACGGCGAGGATAGGGATCACAACCGTCCCACTTCACTGCATTTTTGCCTGTTCGACCTCAAAAAATATCTGCAAACCTCCCGATTTTGAATCACTTGATCATTGATGCCAATCAAGTGCTGGTGTTTTTGCATTTGTGTGATTCAGGAGTTTTTAGGACTGCTTCTTTTACGCGTTTGTAAGGCAATTTTAATTGCCATTGCCTTTTTGATGGGGTTCGTAAGATACGTTCTTTGAACGGAGTGGGTCGTGATCCAATTTATTCGAGATGGGTTCTTTCACGTGAATGCTTCTTCGAATTCTGGGACTTCATATTCGAACAAGCTTTGTTACTTCTGTTGTCATGCGAAGCATCTTCATCTCAGCTGCTGTCAACTTTCCGCACTAAAAGGATGGAGTCAGATCTTGACAAGTGGTTTAAAGCGCTTGCCCAATACAACAAATGGAAACTAACATGAGATTTAAAAAAAAATGATGGCTCTATAGTTGGAGCAGTGTAGAGGATCTCCACTCATCAAATGCCACTGTTGATAGCAGCAACTTCGAGGAAGTTAAGGAGTTTATTTAGCTCGGTGTGAAGATCAACTCCACGAATGACAACTTGGTGGAGATCCGACGAAGAATTACCCTAGGAAACCGGTGCTACTTCCGTTTGGCGAAAAAAATGGGTTCAAAACTCCTATAGCTCGAAGGACAAAGTGTGTGCTCTATAGAACCCTTATTCTGCCAGTTCTGATGTACCACGCCGAGTGCTGGACGATAAGCAGTAAAAGAAAGTTAATACTGGGCTCCTTCGAAAGAAAAATTCTTCGTTGGATATTTGGTCCTGAAAAAAAGCCAAAACTCGTCGACTACATGAATGGACAATAATGCTCCGGCCAAGAGGATCTTCGAATCCAAACCCACAGGTTCTAGATGACAAGGAAGACCGAACCTCTGTTTCAAAGACCAAGCCATTTCAGATGCCAGAGCGCTGGAAGCACCGACTCTTCACGGGTCGGGAGCCCGTTACCATATTATGGTCGTAATAATCGACCTGGTGAATCAACAATTCGTGATGTTATCACCAAATTTACTTTCTGGAACATTAAACCATCGACTTGCATGCGTACAGTGCGTGCCGAAGAGAATATTGCAGTCGTATCGTCCAATGTAAATGAGGATCGTGAACTGTCAATTCGTCGCCGTTCTCAGCAATTGGGTATGTGTTACTCAACCACATGGAAAATTTTACGTGTCGATTTGGGTTTGAAAGCCTATAAAATTCAACTTACGCAAAAATTGAAGCTGAATGACCTACCACAAAGTCTAATTATCGGTGAATGGGCCTTAGAACAGCTCCATGAAAATCTGCTGTTTTATCGAAAAATTGTGTTCATTTCTGGCTCAACGGAAACGTATGTAAGCAAAACTGTCGCATCTGGAGTGATGAACAGCCACATGCCATACAAGAATTACCGATGCATCCCGAAAAAGCGAAAGTTTGGTGTGGTTTATGGGCTGGTGGCATCATCGGTTCATTTTTGTTCAAAGAAGACTCAACGTTACCGTCAACGGCGACCGATATCGAGCCATGATATGCGCCTTTTTTTTGCCCCAGTTGGCTGAGTTGAACTTGCTTAACATGTGGTTTCATCAAGCCGATGCCACATGCCACACAGCTCGTGAAACAATGAAAATGGAGAAAGATGAATTTTGTGAGCAGTTTATGGCCCTGTGAGTTGGCCGCCAAGATCATGCGATTTAACGTCTCTTAATTATTTCTTGTGGGGTTATGTAAAGTCGTTAGTCTATGTGGACAAGCCGAACACGATTGAAGTCTTACAGGATAACATAACGTAATGCTCGAAAAAGTAAGACAAAATTGGACCTTCCGAATGGACCATTTGAAACGGAGCCACGGACAACATTTACATGAAGTTGTCTTTAAAAAGTTTACACCCTTTATATTCAAAAGATTTACCTTTTAAGTTATTCTCTTTGGTAATTTATTGCCCACGGACCGTACATTTGACATCTAAGAGTGGGGTAGGGGGAAATAAGCTAATATAATATATTATTAATTTGTGACTAGCAGCTCTTTCTTTATATTCCTGTTCAATAGGCCCATTAAATCTATAACAGCTAACACTGACAATGAAGAGAGTCATGCTCATGGTTACATAATAAATACAATAGATAAGCCAACCATTTATTCCTCCATCTATGTATGTATCTACCTACATTGTGTACAAAAAAAAAACATGACATTCACCAAGTTTCATATTGTCATAGCTCCCCCCGCTCAGTGTTATTGATTAACCTTGACACCGTGTCCTTGTCACTCGATGGATATAGTATAGTCTGTGCTTTTGTTTTGCCTCAATTAAAAAATAATCTCACCTTCATTAAAACACAAGTCAGACGTCCAAAACATCCTTTCAAATAAAACAATGAAAATATTCCCATTGCCATTGAAAACTGAGCGAGATACCAACCTTTAATAATACATGACTTACAAAAGTCAACAAGGACTAACAACAGACAAACAAACAAAAAAGAAATCCATTTCGAGTGAAATTCGTTAATAAAATTTCGCCGTTATCCAATATCTTCATTGTCGTCGTTGTCGTTGTCGTTGTCGTCCTTTGACAATAACGTGTCCCACAGACGATGCATTGTGCTGAGGGAAAACATCATACCGGCGGCACACACAAACTCACCGCCAAAATATGTAGTACCTACCATTCTGCATATTTAACAAAGCAAAAATAGTAAAGAAGAGGGAGGCGAACTTTTCTTCTACTCTGGCTGTGTTTTTTTTTTTTCTTTGAGTCCTTTTTTCTGTTCTAGTTTATAAGTGTTTCATTTTTCCTCCTTCTCCACATAAGTATATTTTATTTTTTTTTTATTTTATTTTACTTTATGTTTGCATTGATATAATAACATGAAAAATAAAATAGGAGAACAAAAAACTTAGTTTCAAAGTCGATTATTTCGCTTGAGTGCTGCTCTTGAGGAGCTATTGATGGTGATGGTGTTATTGTAGGAGTCCCTAGCTAAGGCGGTGGTTCTAAAGTTCCAACCATCAGCTGCAACCACCACCACCACTTTGGGATGCATTGTGTAGCTGTTGGTACTTTGGAGGTACAGGATTTCTTTTTTTTTTCATTTTTTTTGGTGAGTTGTGCGTTTTTGTTGCAGGAAATGTCTTTCTATCATGAAAAGGAATCTTAAATTTGCAAGTTTTTAGTGCATTCGCTGTTTAGTTATATGTGGAGTAAGTATGACGTGTTCTGGATTATAATATATATTCTGTTTGTTTTCTATCTAAGGGGAAGCATTTAGTTTTTATCTAAGGAACTTCTTCAGAACATGCAAAGACTTTTATGAAATTCTGGTGAAGCTAGGAGTAGGAGTAGGAGTACGACTCGTAGTCGTATGTATAGGTAAGTGTTTATGTTTTTTCGTGTTTCTAAACTAAATAAATACATTACCTCAATAGAATGGTGCGGTAGTGAATTCTATTCTTATATACTTTTTTTTTTTGAACACTTAGAACAATAAAATACTCGCCGTAGGTGAATATTTTTCGTTGTGCATTATTTAATTATGTTGCGAGCAAAGAGGCGAAGGATGGGTGGTGGTGGAACTTATGGTTAAATATGCTAATGCAATATGCATGTGCGGGATATGGAATCCTTGCATTCGAAAATAGATGCAAATAGCAAGTAGTTTTCTGTGTCAGTTTGGAGATTAGATACACAACTTTGGGCGGGCTAACAAGGCGCTGCGAGAAAAGAGACTTTTAGGAATTTATGAATATTATGTTGGGAACAAACGTCAACTGATTTTAGGTAGTAGAAATAGTCTCCTTACGGACGGAATATCATAAGCGGACACCTCTCATAACCGGACAGATTTGAAACAACTTGCAAAGATGTAAGTTTTTCTCTATAAATAATTCTCCCATAAAAAACACAAAATTTCATCGCCACAGAAGATATATAACTATGTTGCATTGATTTACAATTTTCAAAAAAATGTAAGGCCTTTAATTTTGAGGTAGGAAGCTGAAATTTAGAACATGTAGGTAAACGTACTCCCTAGTGTCCCGAAATGGTTCAGTGTACATGCCATTTTTTAACCTTTTTAACGTGTTTGCCATACTTTAAATGGGTTCGACTCGGGGGGAATGTAGCTCAAGTAATTTAAGAACTTTTTTAACTGTCATTCATTTTCTCATAAGCAGACAAATTTCTATGTAGTTTCAGTGTCCGCTGATACGGAAGCGGACAAATTTGTTTGTAGTATTAGTGTCCGCTAATGATAGAGTTCACTTGATAGTTTTGAGAAATATATATTTGACAAAAAAAAATCCAACTGCAGCTGTTCAACTTATGCGACTTTTTTGAGGTTCTCCGGCGCCGTGCAAAAAATTAAATTCTGAGATTGAGCAACTTAGTCATTTGGTAAAGCTTGTGTCATGCACTGACAGAGCACTGAAAATAACAAAAAAGAGCAAAACGGGCTTTGTTAACTTTGTGTCATAACAGTCTTTGCATGTGTAACAGACTTTTCTTAATGACACTTTACTTCTAGGATGAGAACTTAAGTCGCTTCCCTATTTATCGGCGCGGTATAGTTCCATCAGTACACTCGGCACAAATTCAGTAGCGATTGTATACCGTAAACATGTAAATGAATGAGTCCTACATGATTTTCTTGGTATTTCTAGGAGTAGATCGGTAAAGAAACAACATACCAAATCGTGGTACGAACAGTCAGTAGCAAAGGATGCTTGAGAATGCAGACAAAATATACCGACAAGTTAGGAAATGGAGGCTGCATCGGTATCCTTTCGGTAAAGCTTAAATTACTGAATACAAATACCGCATGGACAATTCTCTGTCGTCTTGAGAGGCTACAAGAATGGGTTTAAATGACTGTCGAATGAGGTTAACATTGTATCTATAAAAATATTGTATTATATTAATAAAAGTCACCAAAGAGTAATAATCTGCTTTAGTTTGCATATCATCATGTAGCAATAGTATTTTGGGCCTGTAAGAGCGAGTGACTGACTTGGATACCTATAGTGGCATGTTTTTTTGTTTTTTTTTTATAATGTACGCGCACTAAAGGGACTTTGGATACCCTTATAATGAAGTGACACAGTGCGGGCACTATAGTTAGCACTATCAGTACCAGTTCTTATACAGTTGCAGAGGCTGCCGCGAAAAGAAGGGTAGTAATTACCTTGGTATTATCCCTCTAACCTTTCAAATCATCCGGACCGGAAACCATTTATCCAATAAATTTTTAAAAAGGCTTCCATTGTTATTTATGATCTGTATAGTTAAGTTCCTTCGCTCTGCGACATATTCACATTGCATAAAGGAGGATCTTTATTTTACAAAGATTTTCAAAAAGCTTCAGAACCAGTACTTTATCGTTTCAGCTTAAGGGAATTGACAAATTGGTTCTAGTTCAGATTAAGCTACAGTGCTACATGTAGAATGTTCAGCAGAACCTAGGATCTAAGTCCCATCAGACTTGTTAACATTAATGGTGCGGTTATTTTGTGGTGTTACAACGTCTTGCGTGTTTATGTATTTCAAGTGCAGTGAGAGGAACTTGCAGCCAGTAGTTTTACCTGCTTACCTCCCTCTCATATCTTTGCTGAAAGTTAAGTCAGAATGAAGCTATTTTCCATATGTGTGTAACGGCAGATCAGTATCGTGAAGTGAATTGACTAAAGGTGTTCGATTCCATGTGCTTCCTTAACACCAGGAATAAAATAGATCCAGTATTTATGGTTCTAACTTCAAGTGTCTATTAAATTGTCGGAATTCTTAGGTAGACAAAGAATTGTCTTTCAATCAGAGATAATCATGCTGGAAACTGCTGTCCCAATATTAGGTATTGTTAGCCTTCACCTTCGTGTTTCGGCTTTTCAGGTTAAAACAGTATTTAAAATGGTCAGACTTCCAAAAATGATCAACCTAATTGCAAAAAAAAAACGTTTGATGTTTCCAAGAATCAAGTTTTGTGGCTGTAGCGGTTAAGTGCGTTGGACTACTAAGCGAGGGTCCCCGATTCCAGTCAGTCGCTAACCACACACTAGTTTTTTATTCTTTGCCATCTTACGACAGCCTGACAAACATCCAAGAGAAAGACATGACAGCATGGGAAGCACCTCAAAAATAGGTGACTTCGCACCCACAAAATATTGTAGAAGCAGGATTTTAGAAGTCCTCTTTGGACCGTGTATGCCTAATATTTATTTATTTCTTAAGGCTTTTGCACCAATAATTTGCATTTACCACTTAAAAAGAACGTTGCGTTTCTAGCTAACAACATTTTATTAAGGACAAAAGATGATTTTTATTTCTATACTCAATTGTTAAGTAATATACTAAATCCCAACCCACAGGGGTTTTGCTAGTAACGAAGCGGCTGACTCACAGGCTAAAGTCGGCGCAACAACACCACTTGCCGGCCCTGAACCCTTTTGTGGTGTTAGCTTTAGGAACTACGTTAAAAGCCTTTCCCTCATCAAATCCAGTGAAGTCTGGCTGAAATCAACTGGTCAAAACTGTACAAAATATGTCTTCCCTGAATTTCACCCCAGGAACTTCCAGTTCATAATAAATCTGAAAAGGAATAGTCTGAAAATCATGACAGAATATGCAGTTGTCTCCTGAAAAAAAACCTTCTCCGCATTGGCCTCTTACCGGACCCTACATGTGGACTTTCTTTAGAGAGTGACGAATCCTCTCCTCACATCCTCATGGACTGTCCGGCTCTCTTTCGTCTCAGGAAGAACATCCTCGGGGAGGAAATCATCTTAACAGCAAGGTTCACTTCCTTACACCCAGAGAAGATTCTTGACTTCCTGACTTCCTCCGGAGTTAAATCATTGCTCTAGTACCCCTTCAGGGAAGGCACAATAAGCTCCATTTGGAGCCGCAGTACCAGAGCCCCATGTAGGCTAACATACGAAATTCTTTCCATAGTATCTAGTCTATAATAATGGCTTGGTACTCCTGCTCTGTTGGGTAATATCATCGTGAAATGCATTATTTAAACTTTAAGGTATAAGGTGATTTCCTTAAATTATGGATATATGAGTACAGATAAATAGGGCACCCGCCACCCTATGAAAATCCTTAAAAAATGGATCTCCCCAACAGACTTAACCCTTGTGCCACAGCCCGAACCTAGACAATTTTTTTTTTAACCATTTCTATGGAATCCAATTCTTACTTCCATTATATTTATAAAAAAAAAATTACAAAACACACGACATCACGATACATAACCTTCCGTTCCCCGGAGGTGCATTATATGTTTTTCTATTTTTCCAAACAATCTAAACCCATTGGCTCAATGTTCTGCTCGTGTTTTTTGTTTTCATTTTTTTTTTACCGTCGTCGCCAAGAATACCAACATCCTGGCAACAACGATCATAAATTTTCCCAACTGGATTATGAGGTATTTGGTAATTTCTTGGCAATTTTCCTCCTTGCAAAAGGATGTCGCTTGCAATGCTTGACGTTAACAAGAGATTCTCGCGCATCGCAGCAGTAGTGCAGCGTAGGCGGTTTTTCCTTCTGGGAAAAACTAACATTAAACAACAATAAAGCAGTATGTACGTATGTGTGTCTGTTTGTGTGTGTGGGGGGCGGCGAT
The DNA here is from genome assembly GCA_963576555.1 of Ferdinandea cuprea. Taxonomy (NCBI): domain Eukaryota; kingdom Metazoa; phylum Arthropoda; class Insecta; order Diptera; family Syrphidae; genus Ferdinandea; species Ferdinandea cuprea. Next base: position 139,123,237 of record OY754958.1, read on the forward strand.
ACACGAATCAATTGAATGTAATTTGAATAAATTAAACGAAATTGTAGCGGCGCGCAACATTGACGCCAGTGGCGGCAGAGCTTCTCTGCCCTAAAAAAACAAAAAAAAAAAGAAAACTACAGAATGTCGAACGGTGGTAGGTAGTCGAGAGTCGAGGAATCTTTTGTTGTTATCGATGAAAACATGTAATTGAACGAAAAGTGGGTAATTACCGTGTGTGATGTAATGAACTTCAATGCACCGCCGAGCCGTGCCGTGCCAGGAAGAGAGCACATTAGTTTCGCAGAAAAAGCCATGTGATTATGGTATCAATGGAGGCAAAATTTTGAAAGCCGTTATTCGTAATTCATGGTAGAGTGTGGGTGTTGTGCGATGAAATGTAAAATTGGAGCATCATCATAAATTATAGAGGAAATATTAGATGGAAAATGGAAAGCTATTACTGCATTAAGGCGGGCGTTGATGGTTGGGGAAGGTAGTTTATTGGACGAACTCAATCAATTCTTTCTGCTACCAATCACACTGACAAAATATGAACAAACAATATCTATACAAAAGTATTTCATTAATTTGTTCAATTGAGATTAAAACACTGCTCTACCAAATAAGTACATCTCTCGGATTCTGTCGGCCCTTTCCTTGTGCCGCGGGATCTCCCTAACACAAATGAGTTCGTCACAAAATGTTGCAAATGCTGCGACCCATTGCGATGTTCAAAATCATGTTTAGAATAGCAGGAGACAATTATTTATATCCATGAGTAACGCTTTATGTGATGGCACAAGCACTTTATAGCATCGTTGCCGTTTTTCATCAACTGCCATCGCAATTTGGAATCACCAGCCATGGACACACGGACACACGTTCACAATGGAACATTTAACTACGAAGCATAATGTGTATATGTATGTGAATGAAGGAACAGCATTCATGAATGTAAATCATGACCGTCAAGTCATAAGAAAACCATAAAAATATATTGGTTAATGTTACTATTACACTCTCCACATGGCCATAATGTTTGGTCGAAAGGTGTCATAAAAAGCCGGAGGCATGTTGTAAATGGAACGTCATATACGAGTACAATGTTGCAAGGGTTGAGGGTGGGGTAGGGTAGGAAAGTCGTTCTCTTTTGAGTCCCGCGTGGGAGTTTTTCGCTTTCTAAACTTAATGTCGTTTCGTTTCTTGTTGGCATTGGCACTAAAAATCCTTATATTTTGCTTGGAATGAATTTTATGCAACATGATAAGATGACAATGCAGGGTGTGGCAGGGGAGCTATCTTAGCTGTCAGACAGCTTTTCGAGGTAGTTACAAATGTGCCATACTATTTTTGTATATTCCTTCCTATGTTTCTGATCCAACATTGACAAAAGGCTGCTGTCTACGACCCTACATGCGTATTGTAAAGGCAGATCTGTTGAAACAGCGCTACAGAAATAAGTACGCTCGATTGAATATTCCCTTCACCACAATGAGTACACAATGGTAGCTTTGCACTGTCGGATCTAAAGGTAGATGGCTCACTTAGCGAGTTCATTAATCGAGTACTAACTAGCGTAACTTCCGCCAGAGGATCTGTCAGCAGAGGAACCCCTCAAGGGTGGAGTCCTATCCCCAATTCTTTGGAATTTAGTGCTGCAAAAACTGCTAGTTAGCCTGGAAGGAGAGGGCTGCAGAGTTATCGCCTATGCAGATGCCGTTGCTATTTATGGATCGGGAAAGCACCCAGATACCTTAAGAGAACTCCTGCAAAACACTTTTAACAAACTAACACGATGAGCTCATAGTTGTGGTCAAGGCGTCAACCCCCACAAAACTGAGCTTGTCCTTTTTAATAGGAAATACAAAATGTCATATACCGACCCCCCTTTAATCAGAGGTACCAGCTTAGTCTTTTCTGACGAAGCCAATTACTTAGGTCTCATCTTGGATAGGAAGCTTAGCTGGAAATGTAACATACAAGAAAGATTTTGGAAAGCTACAATAGCCCTCTTTTCTTACAAAAAAGTTATTGGTAACAAGTGGGGACTACAACCCCGAATCACTCACTGGCTATGTATCTCGTTTGTAGGACCGATACTAAGAACGAAACTAGTGTCTGGTGGACTGCCTTTGAGAAAGCTATTAATCGCGACACACTAAGCAAGATCCCAAGATCAGCTTGTTTCTGCATAAGTGGAGCACAACGCTATACCCTTCAGCAGTATTGTTCTGTTTTCTGTTTGTTCCATTTAATACCCGTTATTTTTAGCAGACAGACAGCTGCTACCAGGGCCATTCGCCTTAAAGCAACCTCTTTTAATGGACTGACAATGAAAGTGTCCACTCTGTAATTCTGAAAACACTCCTTCCTTAAAATGTAGAATAACCATACCCCAACATAAAAAGCAGATCAGTTAGACAGCAGGTATATTTTTATCTGACAAGTCATTGCTAAAGCTCGGATGCTTAACAAGACCGTCAACACTTTTTTTAGTACTTCTGATTTCCGAAGTATATTTGTGTTTTCTAATATTCGCGGACTAAAGAGCCTTTGGATATATTTAAAAGGAAGTAACACAGTGCGGGGATTAGGGAAATGCAGATACCGATGCACGTTGGTTTTAAATGTCTGAAAACTATATTGTGAGAATATTTTCCGCATCCGTATTTTACGGTTAAGAAACGAATTCATTTATTTCATTGTCCGTCCGAATATAGGCTTATGGGTGAACTGATGTCCATGTCTATCATGGCGAGTATTGCGGTTGAATTGATGTTAAAGAAAAATAACAAAACCTTAACATAGGTAAAAAAAAAAACTCCTTTGCAAAAAAAGAAGCGCTAGCTATATGATCGCGAGCTGGAAGTTAAGTGAATGGAGGGATAAGTCTCGATTCGAGGTTTGCATTGTATATTCACGATTAGGAGTTTTAAGGACGCCAGCTGAAGCATTTCACGCAGAAGGTTTTAGAAGTAAAAATTAAATTTACAGGTTCCGTAATGGTCTGGGAATGTATGTCAGCTCAAGGTGTGGGCAATATGTGCTCGATAGAAATACTGCTACTAAATTTTTGATATTATTTCGACTTAGATGTAGACATCTATTGACATTGTTCGTGAAGGGCTGGATGGCTTAGGCCTAGCTACTAGCTTTTATAACTAAATTGAAGATCCATTAAATTGAATTTTAAAGCCCTCTATGGCCAGTTCGTTGACTTTTTCGTTATCTTCTCTTATATCGAGAAACCCACCTAAGCTTGGTATTGTTCTTAGAACTGAGTTCTAATTCTAAGACGGCTTTCATGCAGTGTATTGCTGATTTGGTAGCAGAGTTAAAAAAAACTTCATTAAAACTTGAATTGGAATGTTTTCCTTCCTTATTCGCAGCGTTTCAACTTGAGTGAATATTCTTCGTGAGTTATCGCTACACCAAGCGGAGAGATACTGATTTTTTTAACACCATCATCTTTGCTTTAGTCTTGAGTCTTTAATCCTGAATCTTTATTACACCTTTACCAGACTTTGTTATGAATATTATGTAGGCCAATAAGAACATTTATATACTTTCTAACAGCGGGACTTGCACTCAAGTCGTTTTAAATTATATACATTTAAAATAATCTGGAATTGGACTCAACTCCATTCAGCTGATTTGGATGCCAGGATACAATGCATACGTGATGGTATTAAAAAACAGAAACTGCTACTACTCACAACACGTCAGAGTTACTTAAATCTACAATCTGGGAACAGTAAAAGAAGTTATCTTGTCAAATTTGTTTTATAAATTGATGTATAGAGAAAATTAGTTGGATCTTCTAATAAAGCGAAAATATACTTCTTATATCTGAATTTAAGTCTTATTTGAGGGTAGATGGAAAGGGAGACTAAATTTAAGACTTTTTTAGAAAACATACAACTCTCCAACCCCTTCCGGCTTGACAATACTTGCAGACTTCTTTAGTGCCTTGGAAATTTCTGTCGAAGTCAGGTCGAGGTATAAAATTTTGAATTTGAGATCCATGGAGTGCAAGTGACTTTGATTGGTGGCTACATTTCAAATCACGCTTTTACGTTCGGTTGAATGTGTTTTTGTGGTTTTTCTTGAGAAAATTAATGAAATTCGACGGATTTTATGGAAAACTTAATTTCGCTGAATAAGTAGACCTTGCCGATGCAATGCAAGCGACGGATTCTACGGGTCGGGACTTTAATAGAATACCTAACCATACCTTGCCATACATTTACTGATCCGAAAGTGAACGATTTATCCTCCAAAATAACCTGGAAAGTATGTTGACAGTTGTAAGGGTATTGTGCACTCGGTTATTCCTTAGAAAACTTTAGTGTAGCGGCAAAATGTAGTATAGCTCATCTCTGAGGATTCTTAAAAACTCAAAAAAAAATATTCCATTTTCTTTTAAAATATTACGCTTTAAGAGACCCAGAAGTACGGAAACAGATTCGAAAGGTAGATTTTTAAGTGTTAAGTTTTTCAAGTTGGCCGCACTGGTTAGTAATGGCGTCCAAACGTCATCTGTCAAAGTGAAAAGTTTTCAGTATACTCTGCCATTTAATCGTGGGAAGACTTACAAACGAGCAACGATTGCAAATTATTCAAAATCATTATCAAAATGCGTGCTCTGTGAAAGATGTGAAAATCCGCTGTTTTATTAAAAAATTTTGTTCAGCGATGAGGCTCAATTCTGGCTCAACGGATACGTAAATAAGCAAAATTGTCGCATCTGAAGTGATGAACAGCCAAATGAAGAACGTTACCGATGCATCCCGAAAAAAAGACAGTTTGGTGTGGTTTATAGGCGGGTGGCATCATCGGACCATATTTCTTCAAAGACTACCGTGGAAGAACGTTACCGTCAACAACGAACAATATCGAGCCATGATACGCAACTTTTTTTGCCCCAGTTGGCTGAGTTGAACTTGGTTGACATGTGGTTTCATCAAGACGGTGCCACATGCCACACAGCTCGTGAAACAATGGCAATGTTGAAGGATGAATTTGGTGAGCAGTTTATGGCCCTGTGAGTTGGCCGCCAAGATCATGCGATTTAACGCCTCTTGATTATATCTTCTGGGGTTATGTAGAGTCGTTAGTCTATGTGGAAAACCCGAACACGCGTAATTCGTCGAATACAGGCAGAAATGCTCGAAAAAGTGACGCAAAATTTGACCATTTGAAACGGAGTCGCGGACAACATTTACATGAAGTTGCCTTTAAAAGGTAAATGGCAAACACCTATTTATCGAATACAAAAAAAATTTTAATATTTGATGCAAATTTGAATGCTTTCTTCGATTTTTAAAAAAAAACTACGTTTAAGAAATCACCCTTCCATCAAGAAACCTTGCAACATTACCAACATAAGCCGATTAAATGTCCGTGAATGACAAGATATGCCTTCATACAAATACGACGAACAATGGCCATATTCCATGTATGAAATATATATTACTTTTGAGGCCCCAGAAAGATGACCCCAAAAGTAAAACAGCTCGAGTGAAAAACTCTCAAAAGGGTTGAACCTCGCAACGGGCGACGAAAGCGAAACTAGTCTAATTATATTCTATACAAGCTAACTGCATACCTGGTGCAATCTTTTTTTTTTTTACCTCAACCGCCCTATCAAAGTCGTTTGTTAAAGTTAAGGAATTTTCATTGCTTGCATATTTTCTTAGATTTTTTTATTTTTTATTTTATCGGGATGGCGTTCCCTAACCAAGCCCCCATCATTTCCTCTTTGTTACATTTTAATGTGAGTCTTTGTACCAAACGTCCGTTAGCTTGGCATGGGGTATTTCCAAAATTGCAGCAACCCATCCCAAAACCGCCGGTTTCCAACAACTTCATACGGACGGAGAATCTATGTACTTTTAGGTACTTGCCACCGCCAACCGTCGTTGTCGTCGTCATCGTCGTGGTTGGTGTTTTGTGGATGATATATTATTATCGTCGTTACGACAAACAGTGGGTGAGTTTTACAGACGCTGTGCGCTTTAAATTTTATGACGTCAGTTGTGCACCAAGAAGAACGGAAGTCACTATCTCGCTACCTTCCTATAGTATTTTTTTGGCAAAGGCAAAGCACACACACCAAAAAAAAAAGACAAAAAAAGAAAAATTGTAAGAATTCTGTGAAAGGATTCCTCTCCTTTTCTCCTTTGTAATGGAAAAATTATTATTATTTCGCCTTCTTACATGCAGAGTAGATGAAAATTTTATATTTGCACTTTTCACCCGGTGTCCTTGCGCCTGGCTGCCGCTTTCCCACTGTTCTGCAGTTCATGTTCTTTTATTAGTACGAAACTGGAAATGCAGCAGAAGAGACGCAGTAACAGACGGTAAGGCACGGCGGGGTGCGGGTGAATTGAATGTTACATTTGCAGCCCGTAAATCTGATACAAAGTCAGAGCGCGAGAAAAATATTCCGACGAGAGAATGTGTGAGAAAAATGCAAGAATCAAAAAAAAAAAAAAAATTACAAAAAGAACACATATAAGTACGTAGTAAGGACATCTTTTGTACGTACGTGCCGTGGAGAATTTCATAGAAGCCAGTGCACACGTTATTACTCGTGCAGTGCAACGTCTTAGTATAGAATCTCCTCCTCGACGGCACGATGGATAGGAATGTAAGTCACTGTGTAATGGGAAATGCATAAAATAGCGAGTAAGATGGAGTCTTTGTTCACATTTATATACCATCTTTGGAAGGGCGGAAAAGGTTCTACGAGATAAAGTTGTGCACACACACGCGCTCCGACTCTGGGGTGGAAGTGTGTGGAAGGAAATTAATTGCTTTAAGGCAACCACACCATGGAACAGGTGGAAAATATGTTTTATAGCAAAGTGCCTTCTTTGTCTGTGGAATGAATCTCTGTGGCTTACTTAGCACACAAACAGACACACACACTTATATCATTTGGGGAAAGATAAGATATATATAGCTACCTAGGTGGAGGTTCCATTTGATGAAAGTCGTATGTTAGGGATGTCCTTGGGTGATTTTATTTTCAACAGATCCGACATTTTGTAGTTTATTAATCGTTGAAGAAATTGCGTGTGTGTTGGGCCCTTGGAGGATTCGGATCCGGGATTCCTGAGAGAGTGGGTGTTATCATAGAATAAAGTTCAGGCATTTTTTGTTTTGAATAAATAAGGCTTCAAGGTAGGAAACAGACATTGTTATCTGATCGGGTGAAAAATGACAGCTAATTGCTGGAAGACGGTATACAGGCGGGGGCTATGGTTAGACATTTAAGCGCTTTTTTTACAATATTTCTTCTATTGAGCCGTTAATAAACCACTAATATCCTAGTTTTATTGCATTCCATTTATCCAGGAGTCTTTTATTGGCTAACATCCACGCACGTGTATCTTTCTAGTACTACTGATTAAGTGAGATAAATTTGCAATATTCTCAAACTAATAGGCAATTGCTTATCTTGACAAAACGAGAGAAAGCTTGTATCGTCCTTTATATTGGCAACGGGTTACTACTATTCCTAATATCTGGAACCAAAAAAGAAACTCTAAGGTTTTCAAACCAAGCCGATGCATTTAAAAACTTAGCGAACCTTGCTTGGTTCAGTTCTAGGGATGGCATATACCGTTCTTGACAGTTCATTTGGTCTTTCTTAACCTGACTAGTCGCTGTTTGGTACGAACATAGCAATCTAAAACCTTTATTTCTATGGACATTTTAACCAAATTTTTACTATATATCATTCATAACCACGGAATGAAGATGGCACGAAACGCGCATTCAATCACTCTACTCAAGTTGTCGTAGTAGTTGTCTACATAAGTTGGCGTATGTCGGCAATAACGCCACTAATGTTGGCTTCCAAGTCCCCTAACGTTTCTGGTTTGTTGGCGTTGGCGAGCGACTTCACATATCCCCAAAGAAAAAGATCCAATGGTGTCAAATCACACGATCTTGGTGGCCAATTGACAGGTCCATTCCGCGATATTATGCGCTCATCGAATGTTTCCTTCAATAAATTGATTGTGACGTGCGCTGTGTGGCATGTAGCGCCGCGTATTGTTGGAACCACATCTCATCCACATTCATGTAATCCAATTCGGGAACAAAATAGTCGGTTATCATGGCTCTATACCGGTCTCCATTAACGGTAACTGACTCTCCAGCATCATTTCGGAAGAAGTATGGCCCATTGACTCCACCAGCCCATAGAGCACACCAAACATTCAGTTTTTGTGGATGTAATGGCGTTTCAAGAGTCTCATGTGGATTCTCTTCACTCCAAATGCGGCAATTTTGCTTGTTGACGTAGCTATTCAACCCAAAATCAGCCTCTCCACTGAAAATAATTTTGAAAATTTTGAAAAAAAAAAAAATGTTGAACCATTTTTTTCGAAATAAATTTGCACGATTTGGAAGCGTTGTTCATTTGTCAACCTGTTCATGGTGAAATGGCAAACCAAACTGAACATAAGTGACATTAGAGTTGCCAGATTTGACCACAAAATGTCAGTTTTATCTCTTTTCGAAAACCCAACCTCTAAAAAAACACCCTTTATAAGGGGGGTTGAAAGCAACGCGTTGAGCTTTTGCTTAGTTATGACAATGGAATGGGGAAGGAAGTACGATCTTCTAAGCACTTTTGTGGTATTTGCACGTAACCCGTGTGTTAAAAATCAGAAAACTGTAGTTTCCCTATTGCAAGTATAAATAAATAGTTTAATAAAAATTGCACGTTATCTTTTATATTACTTGTACCCTTTCGCGTAGGCGAAAAAGAGTACATGTCCGGGAAAACTGGACAGATGGGAACGCTATACTGTGTTAATATCTTAAAGCTAGGTTTTAATGTTTTAACCGGAAAATTGTTTTAGGCCTCAAACAACAATGTCAATGGGAAAAGTTTTGACTGCTACCTGTATGAAGACTTAAAAGACAAACCATGAAAATTTACGTTAGTTAGATAAAATGGTAGTAATAGAGTAAAATATTTAAAATCGAAGAGAAACGATACACATTTCTCTTGTTGTTGGAAACTTTAATGATTCAGGCTCCATTGTAAGCTAAATTAAAGGGGAGTAAAAATGGCCGGGTTTGTTTTCGGCAAAAGTAGTTTGGTGCCAAAGTTGTTTTAGTATTTGTAGTTCGACTTTGGTGGTCGCAAGAGGAAGGTTCGAATAATGCGTATTCGAATCTTCCATTAGAACAAGATGTTAGTGATTGGTGTTGAATGTTTTCCACATGCATCTACCCAATAATCAATCTTCAATGTAAATATATATCTATTTTTCCATATATACTGTCAGAATGGAAAAACTTTTGCTGAATTCCTCGACATATTCGTAAGCCGCCTTTATACAGCACTTCATTTTCAATACATTTCAAAAAAAAAAAAAATTGTTCCAGAGTAAGGGTCTATCTCTAATATGAACAGAACATATCATTTTGTTTGCTTTATTTTATGAACCTAATTACAATAGGGAGAAAATGTTTTCAAAAGTTTGCGGAAAAACGTGCGATTTGGTCTTAGTTTTTCACTCTTTTTTGGATCCTATTTTATCAAGGAAAGTACGGGATTTTTAAGCTCGGTAAGTGGTTTCTTCAAAATATTTCTGGCAGCCAACTGACTATCCCTACACCTAAATTCAAACATTTATATTTCTCAATCCAATTGTCAATTTGTAAACTGTCAGTGTCATTTTTGATCAGAAACCATTGCAATTATGGTTCTATGAGTCAACCTGATAGAGTGCCTGAACCATTTTACACCCGACGAAGTGATTCTAAATTTGCTTCCCTTCGGTCTATACTTGCACGAATCAACTGCCAAGGGCGCCTTGAGGATCAGCCAAATAGTCAGCTGGAACCCAGGTCTCGTAGGATACACACAAATTCTGAAACTTTATGTAGGAAATAACGTTAGCTCCGAATGCATGAGTCCCTACCCTTTCCTTTTGACAAACCATTCTCCTGCTCCTTTCTGAGTAGGGACGAATGGAAAATGAATGAAGACACGAAAATGAAATCTATATCCATATACACAGATGGATTGTGAAACAGGTGCCGGTCTATTCTCAGAGGAACTAAACATACACAACTCCATCAGACTCCCTGACCACAGTAGTGTTTTCCAGGCTGAGGTTCCGCCAATCGCAGAAGCCGTCCATGCTGTATCAATGTTGGCAATACCACGGAATGGTTTTACCATCTTCATTGACAGTCAAGCGGCCATTAAGGCAGTTAATGCTACTAAAAAAAAAATCCAAGCTGGTTCGTGGACACCGGGAAATAACCGGCAATGAGATGGCCGACGAGCTAGCAAGAAAAGGATCTGAAATGGATCATGATCCAGCACTTCAGTCGATCAAACCCCCACTCTGCCATCTCAGAGAACGAGTGCAATACAAGATCAGAATGAAGGCCAATAACAGATGGAAATCTTTAACCACTTGTGATATATCACGGAAACTATGGCTGGAGTATAGCAAGATCCGAACTAACAAGCTCTTACAGTATAACAGAGCATCACTGTCTACGCTGATAGGTGCTCTTACTGGCCATAACTTCCTAAGAACCCATATGACGAAATTAAATCTCAAAGACAACGACATTTTAAGGGGCTGCGGTGACGAGGAGCTATACGAGAACACACCTCACTATCTCTGCCACTGCCCGAGCCTCTGTCACTTGAGAAGCAGAACGCTTGGAAGTTTCTTCTTCCAAGCCATTATAGAATTGTCAGATGTTTCTATCTCTAAACTTTTCGGGTTCCTGGAGACATCGGGATGGATTGACAACATTGGGTAATAACCAACGTAAGGAAGGGAAGTAGAGGCCACAACATCGGCTCATCCCTCCACTAAAGGGTATCACAATGGGCCCATAACGACCTAAGTGTCCCACCTTGCCCTAACCTAACCTAAACTTAGGCAAAGATCCTTTTACAGAACTGTAACTTGAGGCTTGAGGCAATTGAACGGTTTAAGTGACAAACTCATCAATGAAGCATCAAATTCACTTGACACATTGATTGCACCATGAAACTAACGAAGCGCTTGCACTAAACATTAAATTTTAAAGCCGTTCTACTAAAACGTTCTTCTAAAATTATCAATAAAATAAGTCCAAAGTTATTTTTTTCACATCCCACAACTTTGTATCTGCAGACCAATTTTTGGTTAGCTAGCTATACATCAATAATTGTATGTCCGTATGGGCAAATTAATTCCTCGTACAAAAAAAAGTTACTTAGATAAATCAATGTTATTTATTTTCCAACGACTCAAAATCTCGAACTAACTTCCCAGATTATAACAAACAGCAAAACTTATATATTCTTTGTGTAGACAAAACTTCTTGTCCAAGCCCTCGACGCATTAATCATTTTAATAAGAAAAATTGAGCACTCCCTACAGCAGCAGTACCCTCTCAGTTCATTAAAACATTCAAATTGTATCCAATTATATTATATATAAAAAGAAAATCGATTAGTTTATTCGAAAACACGCTCCCATTCAAAGTCTATACTTACAAGTAGGTAGCTTCCACAGGACACAACGTTACGAATTGCTTAATTAATCCGTATCTGGATGCGAAATCATTCGTCGATCTGCAAAAGAAGAAAGCACACACCAATCGGTAAGAAAAAGAGAGAAAAATTAAACAAAACAACAAATGTGTATAAAAAGAATACCACCCACTCCTCCCCCATCAGCATCGACAATATCAGACGATGACAAGAAATCAGAAATAGAAAAGAAAATATCGAAAAGGGACATTTTAACGAATTAATTAATTAGCAGGAAAACCCAATGACTGTGCACTATATAACTTGTATTTACTTGTTAGTCAATTAATTAGAGAGTCAGCTGAAGTTGTTTTCATTTCTTCCATTTAGCCAGCCCTACGCCATTATCCACATCCTCCTCCTCCTCCTTTCCTTTGAGACAGTCTTCGTTTTCCAATCATATTTCTTCATATTTTTTTTTTTTTTCTTTTTTTGTGAAATAACAGAGAGCGAAAAAAACAGAAAACAAACACACATACAGTGTTAAGGACAACATAAGATGAAAGTCCTTCTCGATAGTACCTAGTGCTGCAGATGAAAATGATTTATGATGATGACCATTGCTAAGCATAAAAGTTTTACCGCTTCCGAGCTAAGACGCTGTCGTCTTGGCGACACTTCCTGTTTGCTGCTGCACAATACCGACTTTATCCTACAACAGAAAGTTTTAGTTCCAGTCCGGGCAAAGGAGACGCAAAAATCTAGCAAAAGAAAAATAAGTGAAACCCCTTGAGGAAGATTGAATGTTTGTAATGTGAAAAATATCGGAGTTTTGCTGTTAATTGGTGATGTAAGATAACCGTTCTTCCCTAAGGATGTGTATTTACATAAATGAGTAAGCAATTAATTGAACGGCGGCGGCGTTGCGTAAATAAACAGGAAGAGCCAGTATGGAAAGGATGTAAAAGTATTTTGTTTGTTGAATTTAAATTTACATTTTGTATTACTATACGTCGCGTCGTCGTTGCAATGGAAGGAGTTGAATAGATTTTAAGAGGTCCTTTCAATCCTTTTCAAATCCTTTAACTGGAAATTATGTTTTATAGAAACTTTTAGGGTTTCCATACCGGGAAAAGGACTTACTTAATACACCGAAGAAAGTATCTATTGATTAGTGAAGATTTCGTTCATGGTCGAGGGATCGTAACTATATCTTTTCCTCACATGGCAAGGACAGCAATTTATGTATTTGAAGTAAAAGGAATTAAGGGTTTGTTTTTATATATATTTATTATAAATTTTTTTAAATAATGCCAATATGTAATAGAATATCGATCACACGCAAAGCTCCAAGGTGAAATTAGGATATCAATATTCCATTTGTTAGAGTGATGAACATCATTATGACAAAAAAGGTGTTTTTTCAGGCAGAGATTAACAACGTGGAGATGAACCTGGCCTTCGGTGAAAGCGGTGGTAAAACAGATGACCCAGACCCAGACCCAGACCCAGACCCCAAAAAGCCAAGGTCGAACTAATATATCTATCCCAGTGTTTGGGGACACATAAAAAAAATATGTTTGAAATGAAAGTTGAAAATGATGTCCCTTTAACCTTTTCTGAGCTCTTCAATTAGGATTTATGTATACCTACTGCGCCCCTTTAAAATAGCTGGAAATAATATTTTAAATATGATTTAGAATGAAGGTGAGAGTTTGTTATACTTAGGATTTTGGGATAATTTTAAAGGTATTTAAAATATTTTTTTTCTTATCTTTGAAACGAATAGTTTTTTTAAGCTTGAAACTGTCCATGAATATGTCGCTGAGTTCCTTACTATGAATAAACACAGTGCGGGCATTAAGGAAATTTAGGGATAAGAGGAAAGAAGGAGATGCCGATGCACATTGGTTTTGGATGTCGGTAAACTGTAATGTGCAGGAAAAGCGGAGCTTGTGAGAGCATTCCACATACGTACAGAACGGCTGATGAACGAATCTTTATATTTCACTGTATGTCCGAATATAGGCTTTAGGGTGAACTGATGAGCATTCAGGGAATAGCGGGTATTGGGGTTGAATTGTTCAAGGGGTGGAATGCAACTGGCTACTTCGTTTGAGCACTTGTGGTGGAAATACCGATAAAAAAATGACAGGCGGGAGACATTACGACGATGACTGATAGAGTCAAGTGATTTCGCGATGTCTCGATAGCCAATAAGTTTTACCGCACGTTTTTGAATCCTGTCAAGTAGCTCCAAATATGTAATTGGAGAACCGGACCAGAGATATGAGCATTATACTCAAGTTTGGGGCGAATAAACGCCTTATAAATTGTAGCCAGATCAGAAGGGGTGAAATATTTCCAACATCGCTTAAGGAAGCCTAAACATTTCGCAGCGTTCTTGGAGACATCGAATATGTGGTCATTCCAACGAAGGTTGTCATTAACACACATACCGAGAATGGAAAGTCGATCGGTTTCAGCGCTGCAAGTGCCATTCATGGATAAAGGCAGAGTATTGCAGTTTCGCTTTAGTGCCAGTAGGCAACATTGTGTTTGGGAAGGATTAAATTCTACTCTATTGGGTTTTGATGCATTTATCTCCAATATAATGTTTTAGGAAGGCGGGCTACAGACAATGTCTGGGCCTATAAAAATAGATTTAGATCTATTTTGTTGCCTGGAAGATTCATAAAGCTTGAGACTCGCTTTCCTCACATTTGGGGACTTATTTTGTATGAAGTTATTCCCATCAATTTAATTCTCTGCACCAAATGTAGCACTGGGTTTTTGCCACTTGATATTTGACGCCTCAAATATTGACTGAGTTCTATGTCTACCAAAGCATTCGCTGTCGTTGTAACCACGTCACAAGGAAGCCTTATCGGGGCTTCAGCTAGAAAAAGGTGAAGCAACAAAGTGTATGGGATTGGACGACATGACGAGTAGTAGAGAGATCAAAATGCTGATATGTGAGGAAGAGGTATTGGTACATCCGTCCAAAAATGGTCGTATAGATATTTAATGATTACATAAGTCAGTGACATAGTGGTTAAGTGCGTGGTACTACTGGTACTACTAAGCAACAAATCTCAGGTTCAAATCCGATCCGTACCACCTGAAAGTTTTTTGATTCGGTGCCCTATCTCTTGCAAAGTCTGACAAACATCCAAGAGTATGAAATGTCTTGAGAAGCTTCTCAGAAATAAAAGTTTGTAATCGCAATTTAACTGTAGGTCCCTTCCATTCGTGTTAAAAAATAAATTTTCGCACCCACTATGGTTGAAAAAGCTAGGCTTTAGGTCCTATATGGGCGTAATATATTTTTGTTTTTTAAGTCACTATGAACAAATTTTAAAAATACGTCATGGAAACACTTTTCAACGCATTGCCGACCTGGCGAGTTTGGAAAATGAGTTGACCTTAATAAGCCTACCGTATTCATTGTGGGTGAGCGGAGAAAGCTACTTGAAATAAATAAATACTTATATACTTAATTACTTAGGCGGCGCTACAATATAGGGTAAACCTGGGCATCAACAAATAAGCATGTCTTACTTTCATTAACTGCCACCAGATAGGAACTCCATGTTGGTTGAGGCCTACTTCTACTTGTGCGCGCTATTTAAGACGAAGCCTTTTTCTATAGTTTGTTGCATCTGGATTAGAGTCGAAGATTCTGCGAGTTGGAGCATTAATGTTCTCGATCTTGTTTACAGTTTGTTAACTAAGTACGTCCTCTAGAATCACCGATATGTTCGTTCACCTGCTTTAGCACGAGTCCATGCATCAAACCCATAGAGCTGAACGGGGACTATCAACGTTCTATAAAGGTATCGTGACCCACATATGGCCTTATTTCCATTTTTAAGTGGAAATAAATGAGGTCTTATTTCATGTGTAAATGCAAACTTTGTTTATACCCAATAAACCTTTGCCAACCTCGCCACCTACTCCACATATAACAGTGAAACCAAGCGGGGTTAGCTGCAGGAAGGCATCAAGCTCCCCACCCCCATATTCCATTCGACCATTCTTAATAATTGAAGTCACTTTTAATGGGAAAAAGTGGCCTCATTTCTATGTTGATGTGGAAACAAAACCATCCTTTTGTTGTTTCTTTTTCATAAATTTTTCATTTTATTTCTAGTTTGAATGTGGTTTTATTTCCAAGCCCGCTAGGCGTTATTTCCATTTTTTTATGGAAATAAAACCGCATTTCAAATGTGATGTTATTTCGTAGGACGCTACGTCACCTTCTGTATATAGTTTCCTTAGTTTTTCGAAAAGTTTATAAATAATTTTCCTGCTTCGTTCGTTAAAGTTAAAATTTTTAAAAACAGAATTGACTGTTATATTACAATTGAGTCGTCAGTTTGAAGAAAGGAATAAATCCAAAATAACTCTTGGGAAAAAACTGTGTAACTTCTGTATATCACTGCGCTTTGATATTTTACCTCAAGAAGCTAGATTAAAATGCAGTTTCTGCAATAAATTTTTAGCAAAAGAAAAACAAAATGTTAATAACAAAAAAGTAGACATTTTACCCATCTCTTGTTGATGTTTTTTTCCTTCGATGATATTCTTAGAAGCGTTCTATTTACATGTACGAATAAGTCGTAACTGTTGAAAGTTCAAATTTTAAATTTTAATGTCAAAAACTGCTAATAGACGACGTGACCCAGATTTCACATCCAACTTTTTTACTCAAATCAACCAACAACACCGCCCTTTTAAGTAGAAAAGAATAACCATCCAGGAACTAAATATGTGTATGAAAAAATGGCATCAGTGATTTTGATTGTTTGAGTGCTTCATACGACGTTCGTTATGATGAGCAATCCGAGGGACCTAGGACTTACCGAAATCTTTTGCAGCGGCTATGATCAGAAGCTTTTGTAGCCAAGATGTGGTTGCAGAAGCTATAATTTACAATGCTAATGATAATTGGGGAATCTTTGTTGTTGCATCGAATTATTTTTCCTAAGACTCTCTAACCTCTACTGCAACAAAGGCAGTTGTAGCGCTCGTAGAGTACTATGAATACGCTATTGCACAGAACACTGTTTGCTCGTGCACTGTTATGAAAATCCCCCGCAGAAAACCGTTACCTTTGGTGGTATTCTTAACTGCAGTGTCTTCTCACTTAAGTACCGGCAGCATTGGCCACCCTTGAACCTGATATATCGAGACTGCGCTTCAAATCTTTGTTGGTAGGATTGAAAGTGCTCTTGACTGGAAGAAGTGGACGTTGAGAGTTTGCCAAACTCGAAAGAACATACTGTCTCGGCTACACAGGGGCGCCTTCCCTAGCACGCTGGGCTCTGCTCTAGATCTCTCGTTTTAAGACAAGGGGCTTTGGTACCATGCGTACTGGATTTTTGAAGGACTTGCACGATAATTACCCTTAGATCCCAGTCTTATGGATATGGCGTCCGTTGCAATGACACTAGAAATCCTTCAAATTTTAAGTTTATTAAGGGCTAGGTACAATTCGACAGAGATTCGACATCTTGCAACAGTTTCAACGTTGAACTTTTTCTGTTGTTGTTGTTGCGTCTGAGATATCGTTCGGGGTTCGCGATATTCGGACGTCGAGCCAAACAGGTGAGGAAATCATGGGAAATATATAAAAATTAAGTCCCGCAGCGAAATCAATACGCCCAGACGTAGTGTCGCGTAAGGTATTTATTTCGGTTCTTCTACGAAATCGCATATTTTAAATTCGTTTGCTTCTGCTACCCGGAAACGGGAGAAGATCCTTAGATCCCCCCCCCCCCCCTCTTCACCCTTTCTGGCCATTCCAACGACTTTTCAAAAAGGTTTAAGATACGGAATCTTAAGTCGATAAACTAGGCAACCAGATGCCACTACCGCGGATGTGAGTTCTGAGCGATTAAAGTGAGAACGCTTGTGTTCCCGTATAAAAGCCAACCACCAACCTTTTGACCAGGAATACGCACGCAGGCAAATAAAAGCAGGTCTGTTATCTGCCAGGAGCTACGTTGAAATTGAGAATAAAAAGGATTTTAGATTAACCACGCGATTTCTTCTCCATTTGATCAATCTTCTCAACTCATAGCAGGTTAACGGCCAAAAGTTCCATGACATTGATTTTAACAGTCGAATGATGTATTGCTTTCTCTATTCAAATGTATTCAACATTTTCCATATCTTAATAAAAATTATGAAATGATCATCGTCTTCGTCTACCCTATCACCAAAAAGAAATTTAAAGTCATAGACATTTTCATTCATACACCAAACTGTGGAACACTTAAGAAAATCTCCGCCATAAATTAAATTACACTTAGACTAGGCAAGCTAAATGAAAATGTTGTTTACAACCCACAAAATATGAAATAAAAAATTTGTTTTTTTTTTTTATTTTTAAATCACAGATCCAATTATAGATCAGAATACAGATTGAAAATCTAAAACATCCTCTCAACGGCAATGGTGAATACAGCTGGTAGTGGTAGGAGTCCTTAACATAAATAAAAAAATAAAAATAAAAAGAAAGAGGAAGAGGAAGAAGAATACAGAATTGGTAGGTAGGTAGTATGTCTTTTTAAAAGGAAGATTACTCTTCGCCTACAAGCACACATGACGTGTATGTTTTGTGTGAATGCCGACGTCAGCAGCACACACTATTGAGAAGAGCTGACAATAAGCTTATGTATATACCATGTCTACATACCCACTATACTACTGATATGATTCGCCTTAAAAACCACCCACCCAAGTATCCGACCAATTTTCAAATCAAATATCATGGCAAACGACTTGCTGATGACAACTCTAGCTTAACGATAGTTCTTTGGTAATTTTATTTTTATTCCCTTTTTCTCTATCGATAAAAAAGAAATCGAAAAAAAAAGAATAAGTATATACTATATAGATTCTTACACACGTACAAGCAGCATATAGATAGATAGATAGACACAGTGCCAGGAGTTATTTTAATCCCATTTGAAAATCTCCTTATCACATTCAGAAAGATGGACGTTTTCTTTTCGTTGTTATTATATGGTTGGGCTGGGAAAATACACAGCCGAGTCGAGTGGTGTGTAAGTGTGGGTGAGAGTGTGTGTGTAAGTGAAAGGACCCAACAAGGAGTTTGAAATTTATTTTTTATGATTTTCTTCTTTATATTTTGAAAAGCGTAAACATATTAAGTTGTCACAAATAATAGCGAATGACTTGGCATGGGGTTTTTTTTCTATGGCTATGTGTGTGTCGATGAGTCCTTTATTTTCCTAACTGCGTAATACAGTACTTAATCAGGATTAAAGCAATTTTCAATTCCTTTGGCAAATTTGTTTCGATTATTTCTAATCAATATTTGTTTTCGCATCGCTTGAGGATTCCTCGATGTTTGAAGGAGGAGCAGACTGAAAGGAATGTCTGTGAATGGTTTATATGGGTATGGACATTGGGTGGGTAGGTATCCTTGAACCATTTCAAACGCCATTTACCCGGAGGTATGGCAAAAGAAATTTAATTTTCATCTTCAATGTCGCTCTCCCTTTCACAGTTTTAGGATGGACTTGGACAAATTCTCTAGAACTTGTTGGTATTTTCTCATTTTTACTGACCGATGTCAGGGCTGGGGGTAAGTAAAATTGTCATCATCAGCGTTTTAGGGGATCACGTCATCAGCAGCAGCAAATTGGAAAACGAAACGATGTGGCTCTGCAGAAATAAGCTTCATCTTTTAGGATGTGAAAATGGATGGACAGGATGGTATTGGAAATACAAATCAAATTAGAGTCACAAACAGAGATATTAAAAGTTTAGAAGTGTTTTTTAAGTACCTACAACATAGAATCCAATCTTAATGGTAATGAAGAAACTGTGATTTGGGATGATGGGATGTCGCAGTGAACGCATACGGGATATGGAAAGGCTTTTTTGCCTTTCCAAAATTTAGATAAATCTATATAAAATATTCTTTTAATTTTTACAAAACGTAAGTTTTTAAAAAATGGGGCGAATTATTAGGAAGGAAAACTGTTACACTTAGAAAGGGTTTGGCCTAAATGACAGACAATAGTGAATAGCCCAAAGCGGTAGGTGACTCTCTTATCATTTGGTGAGGGCTTTTTGTATATTTATTTTCAATTCTGTACGCTAATAGGAAAGTACAAATCATAAGAAACACATTTCTTTAAAGCCCTTACCCCATTCTTTCTGGCAATGCTGTTTGAAATTCAGTATGGGATTCATGTTGCTAATAAAAGTTAACCCAACCCACCTGTTCTCTTGATTTAGCGTTCTCGTGCTTAGTAGACGTTCACCGCAGCACTAAACATTACGTACTTTAAGGACAATTGAGAAATGAATTGGCATAAGTTGTATTTAAGCTTAAGGATAAGCGCAGCAATTAGGACCTAATTTTATACCAGACCAGTGGAGACTGGAAGTTGGGAAAATTACCACCAACAACACTGTTTTATGTTTTGCAAATTCACTAGATGGCGGTTGTGTATGAAGTGCGAAACGTTTTAAGACCGACAGCGTATAACGTAAGAACGTAACATAAGAAGCCTTTCGAACGAAGAATCAATGTTTCAGACAATCACGATCGAGGCAAAGATTTCGGAATCAATCTATCACGAGCATTAGAAAGGCCCCTAATTTATTTCAAATGAGTGCGAAAAATCAGCCGCAGAAGTTGGAGAAGAATCTCTGCCCCAACTCTGGATGAGGTTTCATTGACTAAATCTATCGCGCTAAATCTTTCAGAGCTCAGAAATAAATCAACTCATAATGTCTTTTCAGGTGGAACTTCGTCGCTCATCGGACTTGATGGTTATCAGGAGGTGTACCAATGGCTTTGTTAAAATTATTTCTAGATAGTCATTAAAGTGTATTAAGATGTACGTGCAGAAATAAAAGGCATAAGGCATAACTGTGGTTCTTGACAGCTGTGATAATATTGGTAGTGGATTAAGAAGCTCATTTCAATAAGGGTTATAAGGATATTATTTATGTCCATTATGAAAGGCACTCCCGCCATTTTGTGGGTGGTTAGCCATTGGTGTTTGAGATGGCTAGGCTTCGTGTCGTCCCTTTACCCAACGCTGTAAGTACAAGCTTCTAAGTGTTCTGTTCCTCAAGTGACCGAGACTCGGACAGTAACAGAGGAAGTGAGCTGTGTCCGCATGGACCTCTTTATCACCTCATCCTCGACGTATATTGTCACCCTTGAGGTTTAATTTCATTGCGTAATTTCTAAGGAAGTTATGTCCCATTAGGGCCCCTACCAGCTTAAACAGTGATGACCTGTCAAACTGTAGAAGTTTTATGGTTCGGCCACTGTTGTATTCTAGCCAGAGCGCATTTGATACTTCACAGGTAGCTAGTTCTTTCCATTTGTTGTTAGATTTCTTACAAATCTTGCTCTTCACTCGTTTCCTGAGATCGCAGAGTGGTGGCTTCATCGACGGAAGTGCTCCATCATGATACATTGCAGACCCATACCTCACTAATTCGTCAGCCTTCGGTTTTTAAAGAAAACCACCCAATTACGGCCATTATAAGCGAAGAATCTTTTGGGAAAGTACTATTGGTAGCAACTTGATTCCCAAAACTGTAAAATAGTGCAGTGTTGACTCAGTGGCATACTCATCGACTTTGTAGGCCCTTTTAAAAAAAGCATCCTTCCTAGGATGTGCCCAACAACATTACACACTCTTTAATCGATATTTGCTTCACATAGGGACTGTCGAAAACGGTCCCACAAAAGTATTTCAAGATTTCTGTAGAAGGAAAAGAAGGTTTTTTAAAAAGCCAGAAGCATACCGTACGAAGTGTGGCAATACTTATTGGAACACTTTACATTTTTAAAGTAAAATTTTAAAGCGAAAATAAAATGACGAAATTCACTCTTAACTTGAGGTGAAGTCCAACGTATCAAAGTGGTTTGTGATATCGAATTAACATAAAGTTAAATCACTCTGTTCGAAGACTTACGGTTTCCGGTTTAGATCACAAGCTGAGTCCTTAAGAAATTGCTGGCATTGATATGTTTTCGAAAAAAAATACGGGTGTGTAAATTCCTCACTAAAGTGGAGTCTAAGATTATTTAAAATTTTCCATAAAGAAAGATGTCTCCTTAAAAATATTTAAGAATAAGTTTACGCCATTACGTGATAATCTCAGTCAGTCTACGTAGCTTCACACGAAACCCATCATAATCGTCTAACATCACAACATGTACCTATAGATAGATAGAGAGTGCAATAAAATCCGACCATAATACCCCTACTTCCTTTGTGACGCAAGCATGTATCGACACTTTTATGACTGATGCGAACGCTATGTGACCAAATCATCAAGCATTGTCTGTGACCAACCCATAAACCAAAAACGTATTACGTATGTGATTCCTGGCACAATCATTATCGTTCGAGAAACCCATACCATCTCCGTAAGACCCAGACAATGACACATTCTGCTCATGAATTTTTGAAAATAAATTTCAAAGCGCACTCGCGCTCCAACTTATGTTTTCTCAGTAATAGTTCTTGAGTTCGTGTTTGACATGCACAATATACCACATACCAACCTATCTACCATGTCCCCTTTTCGAAGAATCACAAATCCAGGATACGTTCTTGTTCAGCACACATCCAATGCGGTAATTCCAACAGTAGGACCTAAAAGCTCACGCATCATTGGCGGTGGCGTCGGCGTCGACACAATCGCAAAGGCAACTCGAATCCCATGCATAACCAGAGCCACCACATCACCACCATATCGGCCAATTGTTATGATTTACAAATAAACTATATGAACGTGCTGTAGTTGGGGGCGGGTACAGGGTGTAGAGATATGGATAACATCCACACAAAATTGGATGTTGTTGGAAGGTTCTCCTTTTAAGGATTTCGTGTCTCTTCATAATCTAGGTTATGAGAGAGCGAGCCCCTTACCAGCCAAAACAAAGCAAAATAAGCAGCAGAAGGACTACGAATATCATTTCATTTGCCTGCGAGTGTATGCTGTGCGAAACCGGAGAATCCAAATCCGTTCCTCGAATGTGGCATCGACATCACGCATCTCGGCTGAATTATTCATATATACTACCACATGTATCTATCCTCGCTCCAAGGACTACGGCAGAATGTATGTAACTATAAGATTATATTCGCGGGCATGTTAGGTGATGAAAACATCGAGACGGATCTATTTAAGACCCCGATATCGATTTAGAATGAAAATGTATATCGTTATGATGGAAATTGTTATCGATGAAACGATAATAATGATGTGCTGCCATTTATCTTATCTGTAGCGCACCATGTAGGATTTGTACTCTCGTATTTCTGAGATAAATGTGTGCGAATATTTAATGCAATTAGGTCATATTTTTGTTTTGCACAAGCATCGGCTGAGCTATAGCCGAACCCTTTTAGGGGATTTTGTTTGATTTTCAAATGCCATTGCCAACAGCAGATGAAATTGGATTAAGTAGCGAAAGTGCGAGATAGGGAGTGACGAGCTTTTGAGTTATGGACTTCTACATTGAAGGATTTTTGGATTTTGAGGGATTTATGACATTCGATGTGTGAAATATTGAAGCAATTTTGTGAGGATGTTTTTTGGTTTTTTGAAGACTTGCTCTTGGTAAATGTCACTTTTTTTGTTATAATTTGAAAAAGTATATCTCGTTTACCAAACTCAACATAAGCCATGTGGAAAAGAAATGCAACTCAAACGTCTTTACAGATGTTGAACTCTGCGGAGGCTATGGGGGTATGAGCATTTGGAAACCTCACACATCCATCATCATCTCAATTCCTAGAGGAGCCAACTCAAGGCCTACTTTAATAAAATTCAGATGTCTCAACAACTATCGGCCCCAAAAGTCTGACAAACATACAGGCGTTATCAAGAAACTGTCATAAGAATGCTTCTCAATGTTGCTATTGGGAAGCTGTTTGGAGTTATATATTTTTTTGCACACACAATGATTTGGGAAGTTATAATTTTTTAATAAATCCGTCTTAAAATTTGAGCTTCTACAGCGGTATTAAAAAGCCCAACAATTGATAAGCACTTTACTTATAGTGACTTTGTTTCTGTTTTAGATTCCATTACAAGAATTGTGACCCTTTTTCCTCGTACTGAAGTCGTCATTGCGGGCGACTTCAATAGATAGCTATACATAATTTAAGTTGGCTTTGTTATTCTGGACAGCAAGGACAGCCAACAGCCGAAGGAAGGTACATATGTCAATGAGCTGACATGAAATGCGAACATTAGTAGTCAAACTGCCAACACACTGAACTCGTTTCTCACCACCCAGCCCGATAAATGAACCATAAATGTACTATCGCTTCTATGTTTGGCAGACCATTCTGTCATCTTTATCCTTTCATCTGAGGAAAGCCGAAAAAAATGTAGGCGGAAAAACGACTAAGCCAAAAGATGGGGCAAAAAATACTTCAAATGCCCTCCGGTAGTAAGCACTTTTGGTCGTTTGTGAAAACATTAAGAATTCGGCCTCGTCATCTATCAAGACATTAAGTCGGTCTCATTGGAGCTCATTTCGCAGGTAGTTTTATCTCGTCTTATCGAGCAAAGTCAAAAGAACTTACATATTTACATCTGTCCTATTCTTCAGGGCACTTTCTGAGAAGATGAAAAAGATATTGTCCCCAAAAAAAGCGAACCTTTCTCTCCTTCCTCCTACCGACTAATTGCTTTGAGGTCTCTTTTCACGAAGACCATGAAAACGCTGATAAATCGTCAGTTTATGGAATATCTTAAATACCCAAAAAGTCTTAAAAACAGGTCCGCTGCTGATTTGATGACATAACTAACCGTAAAATGGGAACTAATATTAATAGTCCAAACGCATTTAACAAAGTTTGGAACCAAGCTCTTTTGATGAAAATGCATGTGCATTTGGGATCAATGATACCCTTCTACAATGGATTAGAAACTGCCTTTCGGAACTGGTTTCGGAACTGGTGTACCCCAGGGCTCCATTTTGTCTCCAAATCTCTTTCTTTTTTTTATAAATGAACTATTGCCTGTTATTTCTAAGCATATTCATTTTTATATTCGTTTACTGGGCAACAACGCCCTTCACGAAGATGAACTGGAATGGCAACCTTGAGCGTACTTGAGTGGAGTAAAGCTAATAGAGGGGAATTTAATGCCCCCAAAACACACAACACTGTCACTGAAGCAAAATCCTAGTAGCTACTCTGTCATTAGCAATGAATGACGCTTCCATCACTAAAACCGAACGACTCTCAATTCTTGGTATGTGTGTTAATGACAACCTTCGCTGGAATGCCCACATATTCGATGTCCCCAAGAACGCTGTGAAACGTCTGAGCTTCCTCAAGCGACCCAACAAATATTTCACACCTTTTAACAGGTGCTTCAATTAAATATTTGGAGCTACCTGGCAGGATGCAAAAACGTGTGGTAAAACTTATTGGCGATCGTGATATTGCGCTTGACTTTCTAAGTCATCGTCGCA
The DNA here is from genome assembly GCA_963576555.1 of Ferdinandea cuprea. Taxonomy (NCBI): domain Eukaryota; kingdom Metazoa; phylum Arthropoda; class Insecta; order Diptera; family Syrphidae; genus Ferdinandea; species Ferdinandea cuprea. The sequence continues at coordinate 139,148,238 of OY754958.1, forward strand.
ATGTCTCCTGCCTGTCATTGTTTTGCTCCATGACAGAAATGCACATCTTACCTACTTACTTACAGTCCAGGATGGACTACGGCCTGAACCGAAAAGCTTCTGCGTTATTCCTCAGGGGTGAATTCGAAGACTCGTCGGGCTGATGTGCACCGGGAATGCCGGAAAACCTTTAAGACATAAAAATACCAAGTTTTGAGATAGCTGGTATATATAGAGCTAAAACTGCAGACCATCGCATCTTCGACTTTAATCTGGAGGGACAACGCACTAAGGGAAGGCCACGCCTTAATCTGGCACAAAGAAGTAGCAGAAGACCGTAATTAACTTGGAGTGTAACTTGAGGCAATTAGAAAAAAATGGGCTTACTGAAGATGCACTACGGACTTAAATACTTCGACTTTACACAACTTGTTTCAATTGCTTATATGATAAGGCAATCGTCAAGTCATAATACGTATAAAGTCTTAATCCCGTAAACGATTTCTCGATACCTTCTTCACAGTGACAAAACATTTTGTTATGACCTTTCGACCTAGATCGCTCTGCCTATATTAACCTACAACATGCTTACCCGTGAGGTTTACTCTATGTCGTCGCTAAAAACCATCGACAATAAACTTTGTACCAAAAGAAAATAAACCCTTATAGCGTCATCTACTTTTGAATGACTCGATTATGAACTCGAAAACACCGCCGCCCTAACCCCACCCTTACATGCATTGATTCTGCCATAAAATTATATTCCAAACGAGTCTTTTACGAGGCAATTTTCAATTCACGACCTTAAAACTTTACCGGAAGTGCCTCCACTTCCTTTTCGAACAAGAAACTTTGCCGTCTGTCCCGGTTTATTCCATCAGAATGCTGTCCTGCCAAAACAGGTTACGACTCTCTCTCTCACTCTCTCTCGCTCTCTCTTAGCCCAATCTATTTGTATACCTACTTCTCTGCTATATTTATTATTGTGTTGATCCTGACGACTACATTTGCCTGTCAAACAGTTGATAATGACTTGCATGAGCTCCGCTCCCACCCCAAAGTCAAACTAAAATACTGCCCCCGAAATGACATTGAGGTCGACAGTGAAGTCAAAATGAAGTGACTATCGATAACACCAGCCAGAGTTGCGTGTTCTGATTATTTACGATTGCCGGAATCATCACAAATTAATTCTGTTTGTCAGTGTTAATCCAAAGCGATTATTGAATATTGAAGTGTTCTAGTTCTTCCAACAAAGACGTTCTAGTGTATAGAGTTGGATTATATTACATCAATCGGTATTTTATTGATCACTTCATAGCATGTAAAATACCTCAAGGATTTTATCAACATTTTGTTGTTTTCTTCTTTCTTCATCCGCCAAAGGATATTTGAGCAATACAATGTAATGGCGTGTTAAATTTCCAAACGGAAGTCAACTGATATGCTGAAACACTTTACGGCAGACAAATTGTTCGTAAACATTTTCATCAAAACAAATATCCTTTTGAATGGATGGCATACCAGGACATCCTCAAATACACTCAACTCAACTCTTGACTATAGTTGAAAAGTCGCTAAAATAAATAAAATAGCTAACATAAAAAAAAAAATAAAAATAAAAATAAAATGAAAAGAAAAGAAAATATGAAATACTCTTCATCGTTGGGAAGTTTTCTTCGTCATGAATTGCGCTCTCCTTCATTCAATGATAAGAACTTCCCTTCTCACTTGCAGTCGGGAGTGGTGAAGGGATGTTGCGTGAAATCTCTTCGAATCCTTCAAGGATATAGATAAATACGAAGATAAATTCAAGACAGAGCCAACGAGAAAACGAACCTAAATATTGAAAGTTTCCTACCATCTAGCTACAGATATTCACAGTCAGACATACATACATACAAGAGGAGAGAAGAAAAAAAAACTGGAGCTAAGACAAGTTTATATCGGAAAAGTTTCTAATCCTTAAACTAAGAGAAGACGAAAAACGCTTCTTCCATTACGCCCACAGCCGCCGCCGCCGCTCGTGAGAAAATCCTTTTATCTTCATACCTAACCGATTTTTTCACACACAGATGATGTGAAATAATAAGGAGCAGCAGCTTCAGCTCGAAGGTAATAACAGAAATTTGGATGGCATGATTTTGGTGGTAGGTATAGGGATTTTTGTTCTAACATAAACCAACCCCCAAGCCCCCATCCAAAAAAAAAAAGGAAATTAAGATGAACCGAAGTCGAAACTTGTTCCGCTGAATTTAGGGTGCAATTGTGGCAGAAGTTACTTTGGATTGTTCTTTTTCAGTTTTCCAAGAGAGAAGAACAAAATACCAAGAAGATGTTGCATTCGTGTATGAACACCAATCACAATATTTCGGGACTTTATTGACGTTTCCAAAATTGCTACTTTCAAACTTGTTTAACAATTTAACACTTTATGGCTTCTTCGAAACTAATTTGACACCTACTTGGAAGTTGTAGGTAGATAGTGGTGAACGATAGAAGGCTGAAGGCAGTCGGGGAGAGGCTCTTCGCTGGTGGTGAACTCAATCAGCAAGTAAGTCGCCTGTTTTAAGTTGTAGTTTTAAAAATATATAACTTTTTACAAAAAAGTTCATATATTTGGAATTATCAAAGAACAGCCTTAGTTTTGGTGCTCAAATTGAGCATCAGTGTTTTTTGTGCATTTAAATAAAATTGTGGCAAATGTTGATAAAAATTACTGCCGAAACTCGGAGGGTTTCTCGGCCGTATTCCAAGTCAAGGCGAGCTTTGTCATCTCTTTTATTAGTCGGGCACTTTGATCAAGCTCCAAATGTTAGTTTCTTTCAATGCCGTTTTGGGGAATCTCTCTTATCTTGTGCCCTGGACTCTTAAAGTCATCAATCTGGATAAGGACAATTAGGATTAGAACAGAAGAGTTATTAACAGTGGTCTTGGGTCTTGGGGACGGCGTGGTTAAGAAGAACACAAATCGTGGAACAACGCAAGGTGGAGAACTCTCTCCTCTTCTGTGGAACATTTCGATTAACAAAATTCTTAAATCCCTTCTCAGCTGAGGTATAAAGAACGTCGCTTATGCAGATGACATAGTTGTAGTGATAACATGAAACGACCTTTAAACCATTAGTGACATTATATCCGAAAAGACGGAGCTTATTCTGTTCACCAGGAAATGTTAAGTGCAAAAATGGAATGAAAGCTTAAATGTGTCCCCCTCCAGCTTTAAACCGAAGCTGGGAGTGGTATTCACATCCAAATTAAACTGGAAACCGAATACTGAAGACAGAATAAAGAAAGGACTTAATTCCTGTTACGGCTGCAGGCAAACATTTGGGAAGAAATGAGGCTATCAGCCGAACGGTTCAGTTATCTGGTGGGAGGCGGTTATTCCCAATTGCTATCTTAAGAACTTGAAGAAGGTGCAAAGACTTAAACATGTTTATTCAATTAAATCAATACCGCAACAAGCTCTGAAAACGCTATTGAACCTTCAATTAATTGAGCTCTTTACAAAAAAAGGTTCAGCCAAAGCCGATCTCAGACTAAAAGGTAAAAGTTTGCAAGCCTGGTGAGTTCCGACACTTAAACGTGCTTTTAATCTTGGAATCATCTTGCACTATCATCAAACGTATACCCATTTACTTTCAAGCTGAGATCTGTGCCTTCATTCATGTTAAGAATGGAGGACAAGCAGAACCTAAAACAATCGTTTCCAACCTTGTAAACGCGAAATGCGTTAGAGACTACCTTTTGGGACTCAGAGCTATACGTCATCAGTCAGTTCTACTCTGCTGAGTTTTCGGACACTTTGATATGGAAGAGAACGAGAAAGCTGATGAACTGGCTAGTAACGGCTCTGATCTGAACCCACTACTAGCGGACGGACAGGTGTTACCGCCTTTCAACACCGCTAAAAGTTTCTTCGACGGTGCCATTAGAGCTAAGGAACAATGGCGGAACACTAGCAGTAGCCTAGCCATAGCACGAAATCTGTGGCCCAATATTGACACCTAAAGATCAAAGTCCCAAGTTATCTCTTAAAAGAAGCCAAATCCAAAGCCAAAACCGGACACTGTATCATTGAAAACATAGCTAAAAGGCTAGGAGTCTTTCCAAATGGTTTCTGCAGAAGCTGCAAAGATAAGGAGAAAAAAGATTCTGTGGAAAATCTCCTATGTCACTGCCCAGCTAAACAAGAACGTCGCTTATCTTATATGGAAGCACTGACAGCTGATAGCCTCCCACAAAATAACCTACATTTGGCTTCATAAAACTGACCCCTAAATGAAAGAAAACCGGAATTTCATTACCGCCACTGCTAAAAGTGATCAGGTGCCGGCGTTGTTTGACGACCATCGTATTAAGTACGATTAGACCGTTTGACTTGCACATACCTAGAATGTCCTTAACAGAAGATTTTATGGTGCTAATTTCCAGTCCTTTACGGCAGTCAGACATTCCGACATCAAAAGCCGCTAACAAAGAAACGTTCTTCCTTTTCGTTTGTTCTTCATTCATTTTTTCAACTCGCGACTCTAAATCTCGCCAAGGACTTCCGTTCTTTTGCTATCCCCCGAAAATCGAATAGCTCTGGCCTGAGCATTTCCCCTTGTGTCATTAGTCCCATTAGTATAGTACAAGTTTGGGCGATTTTGAAAATACTTTACCATGTCAGTCGCTTTCGAGTATCCAATCCGAAATTTTATTCTGCAAAATGTTTCCTAGAGCACTGACTGAACTCGCAAACAAGTAACCCATTTCTGCGAAACGATAAATTTCGCATCCTTACACCGCTTACAACACACATTCTGCTGGATCGCATCGCACACCATTCCAACCCGAATAAATAACAAATTGAAACCTGCAACTTCATTGTGATAAATTTTCCCAAAAAGTATTCCAGGCAGAGAATTTCATTAACTGAATTTTATAGCCGAGAATTTAGCGAGCGAGCGAAAAGCACCCATCCTCAACCATAGGATGAGCAGCAGCAGCAACACCCGGAATAACACCAGCGAATTACCTTGCGGTTATTAAACGATAGAATTTATGGCGTTTTGAATATAAAAATTAAAGCATTGTATCTCACTATCCAGCCATCGTCCTTGCGTAGCTACGTACATGTAGATCCTTGCAGTGTTTTGTAAATTAAGTAATATACATCCTTCCATTGGCTACGCACATCCAACGATTAAAACCATGTTTAACAGTGGATGTGAGGTTGCCCATCTCGGGACAAAGCAACAAAAAAAATTTATATTATTATGACGCTCGCCAAAGAAAATAATAAAACTTTTTGAAAGCGTGTAAATTTTCATCCTCTCGTATTAACTTATCCTCGCTTCTTCTACATACATACATACATACATATGTATATGTTGAATATGGGAAGGGCAAGCATGTTTACGACTAATAACTGAGTCTGATGATGGTAAAAGGAGAAAAAAAATAAAAAACCAAAAACTCCATTTAATGTGCGGAATTTTGTTTGCCTTTAAAAAAGCGTTCCGAAATATAACTTTCTATGGCAACTGAGATGTTTAACGGAGATTTCGTTGTGTGGATATAAAAACCACACACAGCTAGAGTGAGTATATTTCCTGTTTCATCTGTGAAGGATATTTTTTTTTATTTTACTTTTACGGTTTTTTTTTTGTGAATTTAAACGATTCTGCAGTGGAAGAAGTCACTTTCATGTGAAGTTTAATTTTATTTTGTATCTTTAAGGCTTTACGTCCGAAATGGGGAAATAATTTCATTATAAACTCTTGATGGGAGTTTTTTTTTTTGATGATGTTGTGCATAGTTTGGTCACCATTTTGACGATTGTTTTGGCTTTTGTGGAATTTATTCCGAGCCAAGGTGAATGATCGCCGAAGTCGTTTGTTGTCTCCATTTGTGGACGAAATATATTTAAAATTCTTCGAAAAGTCCTCTTTCCGAGTGCACACTTGAGCAAAGGACAACCTTGAATGTCTGCATTGATTTATATTGAGAGAAGTCATTGGTTCCTGATAAACCATAAAATTCATAAAATTTCATTCAACATTAATTTAAAAATTTAACAAATAACTTTTAATGGATTTAAAGTGAATTTCACGCTGTTTAGCTAATTATGAATGCAAAGGGTAAACTGTAATAAGGAATACATAAGGCTTCTAAATATTGAGCCAACATTTGTATTACCATCAATAACTGCTAAGAGCTTATGTCCTTTGTACATTTTTAAAATGAATGTCAGGGTTAAAAACAAAATCTTTGAACCTTTTTTACAAAGAAACAACGCTTTGAGAAATGTCCTTTATTTGTTATATTGCTTGCAGGAAGCTTATTGTTAGATGCACTGTACGCTTTTCGTCATTTACAGCATCCATTTAACCTTTGAACATTGCTGAATATAGATGCCGTTCATGCGCAATTAAAATGAGGTAAGGAACTTTAATTTTACGAATGGGGATCATGATCTTTTTAATGCTAACCTATTAAATCAGATAGTGTATGCATCCGATGGGCAGTCATACCAGTTGGAAAAACTTTTCGAATAAGTTTATGCTGTACGACTCTTACGAGGAAATAGGGAATATAAAGTAACTGGCGCTTTGCCACATGGTTCGCTTACATGACCCTTACTGTGGAATGTTATGTATAATAAAATTCTGCGCCTAGCGACTCCAAAAGAAGGGTTAATTATCGGTTTTGCTGACGACATCGCCGTTTTGGTTTTCAAAAACGATACGTAGATGTCTAGCTAGTGCCGGTTTGCAACTCGCCGACCAAAACGGAAGCCGTGCTTATTAGAGTAGGAAAGTTCGGAAAAGGACAAAGCTTGGAGTAGGAGAGCACGAGGTATAGTTTCCCAACTATTTTTAAATTACCCATGCATTGATACTCGCCTAAGCTTCTCGAATATGTTGAAAAAAGTCATAAAAAATCGTTAGCGCGCTTTCAAAGCTGATGAGCAACATCGGAACCCCGAAACAAACCACGAGAGTACTTCTTGCGGGAGTTGCCAGGCCTGTTCTCATGTATGCGGTAGAAATATGGTCAAATGCAGCGAAAGTTAATTCGTACGTGCGATGAATCAAATCCCCTTGGCCTGTGTGTTTTCGACAGTTTCCAACGATGCTATACTCGTCGTATCCAAATGATACCTATCGATATACTTGCTGAAGAAATGTTTACATTAAATAGCGAGCGAGTCTGGAATGGTCGGGTAGATAGCGATATTTGAAACTACAATAGGAGGCGCAGTATAGTAACGTTAAAAATTAAAAGTTTAAGGGAAAATAGAATAGGCTCATACCAGTAATCGATATATGGATTAAATGGAAGTATGACAAAATAGACCCGAGAAGAGGTTCATGGCTGGCGTGAAACCAGTCTAAATTGCCCACATTCTTTCACTGAATTTGGAGAGTGGCCCACTACCGATAATATCGTAATCTAGATGCTTCAGAACGACGAAAATTGGATCATTTTATGTAACGCGGCAGTGCCTATTTCTCAGCAATCTTAGACGCTTAGAACGCCAACGAAAATCTAATAGTTTTAATAATAAGTAAGCTAGGTTGTTATACCGACTCCTACGAATAATGGACACATATTGGCCTGTTCGGGTTGGGAGATAGTTTTAGCCGGTAGGAATCCGGTACTACCAATAGAAGTCGGACCATTGGTGCTTCATGCGAGGTTTTCCGATTATTTAATAATTTGCCAAGCGATTTAAATTAATACATTTGTTTTCTTTTATTAGTTTTTAACTAAATAATGTAATGAATAGCTGTAGGATAGGAGTAGACGGACAGCTGCAGAATGCATGCACTTAAATGTTTTGTGGAGTGTGAGATAAGAGACGGACGACGATATGCACCAACACGTATCAACGGGACATATCAACCAGAACGTAACCAACCTGACAAACATACAATACAGACGTATTTAGCAAACGACGCCGAACGACGAACAACGATCGAACCGGAACGTAAATAAACTGTACACAAGGAAGACAGGACTTATATATGTACTTTAATATAGAGACGACGACGGGGCCACGCGATATTCTTGTAAGTTTTCTTTTTAAAAATGATCAGTTGCAGTTTGTATCGAGAGGAGAGAAGTTCAAAGCCACTAAGCTTGTTCAAAGCCACCTAGCTTGTTCAAAGCCACCTAGCTTGTGTTATAATTTAAGATCAGTTGCAGTTTGTATCTGAAAGAGACTAGAGAATCCTAAGCTTGTGTTTATTATTGTTCGAAAATAAAATAGACGTATAATATCAAAGTTGTGTTCTTTTTTTGAAATATAAATTCCTACATAGCTGAAGCTTCATTGAATCCCCAAGCCTTTCGGCTACAAGTCGGATACATCCACGATGACAGAAGGTCATTGAAACGCAAATTGTTTCAAAAGTTCATCTTTTTGCACACGAATTTGCTAATATTCTAAGGAAGTCCTTATCCCAAATTCTTAGATTCAACGGTAGGGCAGTGAGCTGTATTCGTGATTTTGCAGCACCTATCGTCCATCTAAGCTATAGTAACAAGTTTGTTATGCGACGGGCAACAACGACGAACTTTACCATCACTATATAACTCAAGATCTTATTCCTTTCTCTCATTCCAAAGTGTTTATAAAATGATCCGCTTGGGGCGAATTGTTTGATGGACTAGGGGTATAACCAAAAATTCCCAAAACAGATGATCATGGACATATACGGGGGAGCAAAGAGAAGAGTTAAAAGCCCCTTTGCAATCTTAAGCCCTTTGCTTTTTATTGATACCCTTGTTTGTCCGCTTGAAGGAAAAGTAAATTATCCTAGCGTCTAACATATATCCTATGCTAACGATGGGCTCATCATAAAAAATAATCTAAATCACATAATGTTTGGATGCAGGGAAATTGCTATCACATTAGCCCAAAAAAGACAAAGTATCTCTGATCCATGTCGACGAATTCCAGATATTTATTTCAATCGAAAAATGATTCCCAAGTGCGAAAATCTTATAAATGTGAAATTTATGATGAACGACTGGAATCGTCGGCTCTCTTCCGTGACTGAAAATGGCCCTAAGCAGAAGCGTAGGCTAAGATCGCTAAAATACGGCTCACAATTTTGGACAACGGCAACAAAATTTGAGGGCAAATTGACAGTAATACGTAGCAGAAGTAACGAAGCTTTATTAGAAGTTATCATAACCTCGTCGATTAAAGGAAAAAATATGGCAGGAGTGCCTCGAATTCAAAGTTACAACTCATTTAACCAGTTGTAGATTCTAATACAACGAGAGGACTTTTGACAACCCAACGTCAGCTCCTTCGTGTACGTGCAACTTTTGCAATTATTTGATAAACAAATCGTTAAAGTTTCATTCACGACCCAGTCGTGCACTTTTTCCAGTTCTTACCCACCTACAAAGCTGACTGACCTAGACCGTGACCTATGCTAAACTATAATTGGATACCTGCATCGCACGAAAGAGTCTTCCGCCGGACTTGACCACACTGGTGTTTGGACTAAACTAACATTAAATTAGCACTTTGAAAACTTTGCAAATAAGTTTCAATTTAAAACTGCACATAATGTATTTCCCCTTCCATAATAGCCAGTGCTGTGGGTGAAACAAATTTGAAATGAACTTTATTCCATTATGCTGGTGGAAACATCTGTAATCCTAACCGCTTTGCAATGTTGCATTTAAAAGGATAAATGTTCAACCAGAATTTAATTGCAATCTCTTACTCTGCACACTATATGATATCTTCTATTTCAGGGCACAAGTGCCGACACACTCTCACACTCACACGTAGTATGTGCATATGTATATCTACTGTCAGCTTTAAGGGTAAATACAGTGCCAACCAGGAACCACTCCCTATAAGCTCGTAAAAATACATACTTTTCTAACGGATATCAACAGCGCTTTTCCATTTCTGGTCTCTCTCGCCATTGTCTTTCTTTTTTGTAATAAATATATATATGTATGTGTATTCTTTTTTGTTTCTTTTAGATTTTCATTTAAATTTAAAACTTTGCAGCTCTTTTCGATAAAAGCCAACCGAGGTCGACTATACATCAGTGTGCATGTGTGTTTGTGTGCGTGTGATGTGGTTGCACGGCCATCGGAGGAGAAAGGAGAAAAATTACATTTTCAAATGGTTGAAGAGATTTACTGGATCAAACATTTAAAAGCAAACACCTCCACTCTTGCTGCCATCGAGTTCCAAGTAACTAACCACACTCAACCTCCTCTATGCACGCAAAAGCCGCAATGAGTTCCCGGCCAGCGATTGCACAAACTCACACATACACGCTGTGTAATTGCATAGATCTCCCAAGTGCCAGTGGAGCACACATAACTCCAACGTGGCCACAAATGGAATTTTGATATTTGCACCCTGTTAGCGGGCGCGAGAAAAAAAAACGAAAAAAAAAAAACAACCGAACCAGGATATTATCACATGTTCGCAGACCAGGATCCGACTAATGCCAAAGCCAACAGCGTACAGACCGCAATACAGCGGAACGAACAATAAAATGAAATAAATTTGTACCCAGTTATCCTTGGCGCAGTGCTATGGTGTGAACTATTATCGAACAATAAAAACAGCATCCGAACCGATTTGGCAAACACATTTGTATTGACTGGGAATCGTAAGCGCGCGAATGGCTTGGGGCTTTCCCAATGCAATGGTGCGCGGCAGTGTGTAATCCGTTTAATTTTTGGTTTCCATTTGACAGGTATTGTTTTGAGGATTTCGTGATAATGCACAAGAAATAGTGTGTTGGTTCGAGTGGTTTTGGTAGATTTAAAGGGATTTCACTTGAAAGATTTGTGATATAATTTACGAAAAATAAACACTTAGTCGAGCCAAAGAGGCTAAGCTGAATAATTCCATGCTGTTCTCTTGAAGCTATATATGTGCGGCTTATAGTTGCACAACCTAGTTGATGTGTTTAGTTGTAATAAAAAGGTTAAATTGCTTGGTTAAGCTATTTTTATTGTCAGAATGCACATGCTTGAAAGTATGAACGACCGAAGTCATCAGAAAGAAAGGAAGAGTACTGATATTAACACTATATACCATACGTAAGCCTAAAAAGAAAAGACAAGAAGAAACAATATATTATCCAAAAACCATTAAATCTCTCTTGGCCAGCTTATGTTAACAGCATAGAAACATTGGTCCGGCCCATAGGTTAGGTTTAGTTGGAGTGGCAGTCGGATAGAGGTCCTGCACACTTAGACCTATGTAAGGTCCATTGTGATACCACGTGGATCTGAAGTTCCTGTCCACTCGTTTAACCATTTTGAGCTGCTTAGCTTATAGAGTGTAGGAGACATTTTGAGCCGGGCGAGTTTAGAAATAAGATCTTAGATGGAGATTTCGTTTCGGGGAGAGAGCAGGGAAAGCGCAAAGAAGGTGTAGAGTGGTCTATTCCTCCTCCTCCTGAATGTGTAAAAAGATTCGAATATCCTTTACGGATACCATGCTATTCTTTACCCAGAACAAGACTTCCTTGATCGTCATAATTTCAGCTTGGAAAACACTACAATTGTTAGGAAGGCGGAAAGGGAGTCTAAGATTTAGTCAGAAGACGCCTCCACCCATCCCATCATTTGATTGTAACCCGTCTGTGTAGAAGTGGATTGATACTTCCTCAAAAAGATATAGTGTGGATGGTCAGCTGGAAGTTTTTATCAAACTGCTTTTGGGGTATATTTTTAGGAAGGATTCTGAGTGTATTCAGAATTACAGAGTGGCCGATTTCATTTTCGGTCCATTTAAAGAGGTTTCTTTAAGACGAATAGCCCTGGTAGCAGCTGGTTAAGGCAGTCCACCAGACAATCATTCCGTATGTTATTATCGGTCTAACGAAAGAGATAAAAGCCAGTGAATTATTCGGGGTTGTAGTCCCCACTTGTTGCCAATAGCTTTATTGTACAGAGAAGAGGGCTACTGAAGCTTTCCGAACTCTTTCTTCTGTATTCGATTTCAAGCTAAGCTTCCTATCCACGGTGAGACCTAAGTATTTGGCTTCGTCAAAGAACACTAAGCTGGTACTTGCTATGCTATCTATGTCTATTTAAAATAAACAAAATATTGCTAAGTTCTTTTCGAATAAATTTGCAGGTCCCCAAATGGTGTTTGGTAGAAATTTGTTAATTTTTACTTCCGAACTTTGGTGAGCAACTTTTCGGTTTTGAGCTCAATTTTCAATCCAACGTGGTACACAAAAGTTGAAAGAAAGCAGCTAAATTATTATTATTTCTTTGGCTGTGAATCTTCACCTGAAGTTAAACTTAAATTATCGTCAATGCAAATTCAGTATCAGTCTTTTTAAGCTTTGCAGAGCTGAATAATTTTTTTGTTTTAAATAAAAAATTCGTTCGCCATTCGGCAAAACGTCCTCCTAAACGGTGTTTAGTGCATTTAAGTTTTTTTTAATTACTTTAACGGACTTTTCACTTAAATTCGAATTAAATGTTTTCTTTGCACAACTTCAAATGTAAAATGCAAAGTTTATTCGATTGATGAAAGAAAAAGGTAGAATTATTTGCAAACTCGCAGACCTTTGCGCTTTTCAAAACCATGCTGCTCACTTTGTAAATTTGTATTTGGTAAAACGCATTTCGCAAAGTGGAGGTCTTTTCAACTTTTCAAAACAACAATCTCCTGCTTAAATTTGCAAAGATAAATGAGAAAGTTGCAAAGTATAAATTGAAGAGTGATTGATGAAATAGGGCTCAGACCTCATAAAAACTACTGCTGAAAAACTTGTTGATTTTTTTCGTTTCCTTTTCGTGTATATCGGCTGTTATTCAGCTGCCCAGCTTTATGTCAATTACATATTAAATGGTTGAATGAAACAACAACAACTTGTGATTGCCACCACGAACAGTGAATAGGCTGGAATTACAGCTGTTTCACGGCTTGCAACGGCCGATCATCAGATTCTTTTGTGTGGTGCTGGTCTAGATTCTAGCCAGATCAGAAGGGTAAAATATTTCTTGCATCGCTTTAGGAAGCCTAGACATTTCGCAGCTTTCTTGGCGACATCGAATATGTGGTCATTCCAACGAAGGTTGTCATTAACACACATACCGAGAATGGAAAGTCTTTCGGATTCAGCGATGCAAGTGCCATTCATGGATAATGGCAGAGTATTGAGGTTTCGCTTTAATGACAGAAGACAGCATTGTGTTTTGGAAGCATTAAATTCCACTCTATTGTCTGTACCCCACTCAAGAATGCTGTCAAGATCGGAATTAAATGAGCTTAACATACGTTGCCGTTCCAGTTCGACGCCCGAAGATGAGGGGCGTTGCCCAGAAAACGAATATGTGAAGCTGAGGGTACTGTCATCAGCAAAGGAATGGATTGGATTAGAAGTGACAGACAGGAGGTCATTGATAAAAATGAGAAAGAGAGGCGGAGACAAAACGGACCCTTGGGGAACACCAGCATTTATTTTAACAACTCGAATTGAACGGTCCGAAAGGTAATTAATAATCCAGTGATCATCTATTCCAAATGCACGTATTTTCGACAAAAGAGCCTGATGCCAAACTCTGTCAAATACCTTTGAAATATCAAGCGCAACGACCTTACTTTCACCACCACGGTGAATAGATTGGTTCCACTTTTCGGTTAGATATGCCATCAAATCACCAGTGGATCTGTTGTTGCGAGAACCGTACTGCCGGTCATTAAGAAGTTTTTGGGATTCAAGATATTTCATAAGCTAACGATTTATCAGCGTTTCCATGACCTAGGAAAGAAAGGACGTTAGTGCAATTGGACGGTAGGAGGAGACAGAGGAAGATTCGCCTTTTTTGGGACGGGCTGGACAAATGCTATTTTCCATCTTCTCGGAAAGAGCCCTGAAGAATAGGACAGATAGAAAAGCTTACGCATTGGTTTTGCCAGCGTGGAAGAACACCTCTTCAAAACGATAGGGGAAATACCATCTGGACCAGCGGATTTATGTATGTTGAGAGCCCGAAGAGCTCTTGCTACTGTACGAGTGCGAAAATGGATCGGTCCCATAGAAGATTCTACGCGCTCAAGTACAGGGGGAGACAAAGTACAATCTGGCAGCGTTGAGCTAGCTGCAAAATGAGCAGCGAGCAGATTGGCTTTATCCGATGAGCTGACAGCTGGAGTGTCATTGCAAATGAGTGTCGGGATAGATGACGAAGCCGAATTTTTAATATTCTTAACAAACGACCAAAAGTTTTTACTACTGGTGGGACTTTGTAGTATTTTCTGCCTCAACTTTTGGTCGTAACAGAATTTGACACGATTAATATGGGCATTGCAGTCATTTCTGGCTCGCTTGAACTTTTTTCGGTTTTTCTGAGTTGGGTTGGCCTTAAATGACCGAAAACTTACCTCTTTAGCCCTGATAGCTTCTTTACAGCTCAAGTCACACCACGCGTTTTCCTTAGGTCTGATACACTTTATCCTGTTAGGGATAAAGCGTTTCGTACCCAGGTGAATTAAATTTGTATTAGACTCATCAGCCAACAATTCGTTGTACTGATTTGATTTATTTTTAATTTTTCAATAAAGTTGTCCAAACTCTGCCGGGTTTATAGATTCTCAAGAAATTAAAAAGATTGCTTGCTTTTTTCAAAAAATTAGGTCAGCAGGTATATAAGTGGTTTTTTATAGTTTTATCTAATATTTCTAAAGTTAGATAATTTTAACCTATTAATGCTGTTTCCGTTGTGTCATACGACTGCAGATCACCGGTGTCGGAAAATAGAGAACAAACGAAATGAGTGCCAGATATAAAAAGCCTGGGAGCACAGAAATGTTGTAACCAGGGAACCAGGGAACTTAAAAAATCAAAAAAAAGTTAAAACTAAAGGAGCTGAAGCTGAAGGACATCTCTGTGAACCCTGTTGAACCTGTTGAAGGCGATTTGAAGTTTTGATCGCCATTTAGTACATTATTTATTTCTTTGATAGTATTGAGTTCTTCATTTGCAGAAAATGCACAAGAACTTGGTATACACAGGGTGTTTTTTTATAGGTTTAGAACCTCAAATTGAAATAAAACACAAGAAAATCGGTTTAATGACCATCAATAAATGTTTAAATATGATTTCGGGCATGTGGCCGCCGCGGCTGATTCGAATAAAGACAAGTCTAGAGGTCCAATTTTCAACCACTTTTTCAAGCATGAGGGGCTGTATGTCGGCAATAACGCCACGAATGTTGGCTTCCAAGTCCCCTAACGTTTTTGGTATGTTGGCGTAGGCGAGCGGCTTCACATATCCCCAAAGAAAATAATCCAATGGTGTCAAATCACACGATCTTGGTGGCCAATTGACAGGTCCATTCCGCGAAATTATGTGCTCATCGAATGTTTCCTTCAATAAATCGATTGTGACGTGCGCTGTGTGGCATGTAGCGCCGTCTTGTTAGAACCACATCTCATCCACATTCATGCCATCCAATTCGGGAACAAAATAGTCGGTTCTCATGGCTCTATACCGGTCTCCATTAACGGTAGCATCATTTCGGAAGAAGTATGGCCCAATGGCTCCTCCAGCCCATAGAGAACACCGAACAGTCAGTTTTTGTGGATATAATGGCGTTTCAAGGGTCTCATGTGGATTCTTTTCACTCCAATTTTGCTTGTTGACGTAGCCATTCAACACAAAATGAGCCTCATCACTGAACAACATTTTGCGATGAAAATCAGCATCGATAATAGCCCATACACCAAAATCACGACGCATTGCATGGTCTCGCGGCTTTAATTCTTGCACAAGCTGGATCTTGTAAGGTCGTAAGAAGAGATCTTTGCGCAAAATCTTCCATAAAGTTGATGGATCGATTCATTCGGGTCCTCTTCAATACTTTGCTCTACTGCTGCAATAATTTCTTCGGTGCGCACTGTTCGACGATTCTGCGGATGCGTATTATCACATAGAGTAAACGTAGTGCTAAAACTATCCATGGTTAACCGAATTAATTGCTCTGATGGACGATTATGTTGACGTAGTTCGCGATACGTATTTCGAACACAATTATGTTTTTCAAAATAAATTTGCACAATTTGGAGGCGTTTTTCAGGCGTCAGCTGACAAAATGGCCGCCAGTTAAAATAGTGTTGGCAACTTAAAGTTCTATACCTCTAAAAAACCAACCTTTACTTAGCAGCATATGGCCCTATGCTACCTCCTACAACATGTAGATATTTGGATTACCAAGAAAGCGGAGGAGCTTGCGAGAAATGGGTTGGAGATGCACAATTACAATCTTTGCATTCTGTTTGATCAACGATCACGTAGTATAAAAATATTAATCACATCTTTCACTTTCAAATGTGGAAACAAAACCAAATAATCGATAAAAGTGAATATTTTAAGTCAATAGCTTTTTGTTTAACAAAGATTCCGTTCATTTTTCATAAAGGCAAGAAGGTATTTTACATAAATTCACCTGGCATGGCAAATATATTCACTTTTATGATGTCAGCTAAAACTACGAATACACCCACCGCACAGCCTTCGTCTTCACAAGGCGCACCACAACGTTTTAGGGAGGATCTGCGGACCGCGGCGTAGTTCTAGCCACTGCTATAATGGGTTTCACAGCTTCAAAAAATCGATTTTTTTTTTATTATCTTATTAATTTCTACAACATCTCGAGAATATTATCCTAAATTTGCAAGTCAGCCCCATTCAAAGTTTCGGGATACAGGGGAGGTGCGCACTCAATTGAATCACGAGGTTTATTTGAGTTTATCCAAACTTTAAATGCGTTTTTCTCGAAACTGTGTTTCCAAAGTCGTTTGTCAAAAGTTCTCGAAAACCACTCAACCGATCTTGATGAATTTTACACAGGTCTTCGAGTTACAATTCGTGAGGACTTGAACGAAGGATTTTTTTTCAATCACAATTTTTTTTTAAAAAAAGGATGAGCAAATTTTACCAAAATTAGCATTTTTTTGTAAAAAGGTCTGCCAAAAATTAAATTTCCACTTTTTCTAAATTCAAATTCTACTTTATGGTCTTAACTAAAACATGATTTTTTTTGATGATCCTGTCACGAGTTCTACTGTCAACGCAGACGCACCCTTTTTTCCGAGGTATCACCGGAAATGAGTTCACAATGACGGAGGAAATTTCAGAAATTCTTTTTCAAATGTATATCTTTAAGAAAATAAAAAAAAAATATTTTTTTGAAAATATAACAGTTTTTCCCCCGAATAAACACATGTAACCCCTTAACTCTACCAGAAGAACTTGACATTGTATTCCTCTTGAGATGCGAATTGGTTAGCAAAGGTATCGAGATTATTTCCTCAGCACTTCTATAAAATCTGGTTCATGCTCAGCAGTTCATGTAAGAACTTGAAACTTTAACAAAATATAAAAAAAATATAAATAAATGAATCTGTTCATCAATCTACCAACACTAAACCTCGAAACAACGTTCTTCTTTAACAGAAAAACCACTTTAAAGTTCAATTAAACAAATTTCATCAGAGAAAAACTCTTCAGCATTCGATCAGCGAACGAGCGCAGAACCCAAATCAAATTGAATTCCAATAAAAAATGTGGAAAAAAAAGGCAAAAAAAAAAAAAAAAACAATTCCCAATATCAACACCACAACCGATTGCCACATAATGTACAAGTGCATGTCAATATTGTTCATGGGAACAATAAAATCAACAACAAACATGGACATCCACTGACCCGTGTCGTATTGACACGTTTTTTTTTTTTTTTTTTTGCCACATTGTTCTCTACTTGGGCGTAGGGTGTGTTCACACAAATCATTCCGCTGGCAATTCGTTCGTCACGCACCTTCACAGCTGTAGAGGTGGCTAACCTACACCTACATTTCCTACATTTTGCAGCAAAAATAAATACATAGATACGGATATTCAATTCGATCAAATTTTGCAAAAAGGTATGTAGGTGTTTTTTAGAAAATTAAAAACAGGACTATTTTTAAAGCGTTCTTCTTCTTCTTGCAATGAGTTTGGAAAACAATTCTTCGCTTCATACTCGGTCGATGGTTGGGTGGGACGCGACGCGACGAAAAGACGAGACAAACGAAATGACAATGACAAACAACTTTTGTTATCAATTGAAATTGCGAGCACGTACGCTTTGGTAGCCTACCATCGCACCAACCCCATATCCAGTTGGGTGCAAATCTTTTAATGTGATATCTCTTATCCCAGTGCCTCGTAATTTAGCCCAAGGGATGTGTTTTCGCCTGCCTTCGTGGGGATGATTCAAGCTCTTTACTTTCGTCCAAGTCATGGAGCATATATTGCACGTGGCGTATGTTGGTGAAAGCTTTACGTCAAGCCGACGGTCACTTCCTGTTGGCCAAAGGAGAAATCACAGCGGACAAATCTTGCATCCTTTCGCCTGTCAACGAATCTACACAAAAGCAAAACAAAAAAAAAGATCCATTCTGCACGAGCTCTCGCTCGGAGTTGGAAATTAGATTGAAATTAATGCCCGCCCCTAGTAGGTGTTGTCACGGCCCAGAGTCCTCGATTGATCTATGGTACGAAACGTCGCGGACTCTAAATTACTTTATTGACATGTCCAAGGCCACTTGTCACTGAGAGAGTGGTTCCACACCCCGTCGGTCGTCCATAAGCCACTTATACTTACTCCCAAAAACCAATCAAGTAAACGTTTAAGAGTGCCGAGTCTTCGCACTTTTTCTTCTTCCATTTCCATTCGCCACGTTGCCCTCAGGGGGGACTCAAATGGTTTATTAAAATTTATTGCCACTGCTCTCGTGAATACGTAATGGACTGAAGTTCGCGAACGAAGCGCTGTGTCCTGGAGAAACAATGCCGTTGGTCGCTAGCCACCCCGGCCACGCCGTTGACAGTTCATTTTAATTTCAACAATTTCCGGATTAGGTCCTATCTAAGCGCGAGGGGTGTCCCCGACCTCTCATTTTATTGATGTAGGTAATTCATTTCGTTGCCTAAGTCAAGGCGAAAAAATAGAACGCTCTCTCTCTGTTCGCCCATTTCATGATAAAGTAGAAAAAATAGGCAAAATAAATCGATTCACCTCAGCCGGAATACTAAAACGGAACAAAAAAAATATAGAGGCAAACTCAAATAATAATAACTGTCAACGAGGGGTTTGTTATACACAAATTCCAGCCGCCTACTCTCACCCAATGCCACTGTTGAGTCAAAGTTCCTATTTTACCTGGATAGGTTTGCGAATTTTTATCTAAAAATTGGCAAAGTTTTCGTTTCAATTTGTTTTAAGGTGTTTGGCCGGCAGTTGGTCTAGTTGCGCTCGTAGCCAGTTGGCTTTGCACTCAGCCATGATGGCGACACAGTAGTTTTCTCTATCAACGTCACAAAGAGTGCTCTTTGTTCATATATACAGAGACACTCATACATACTAACATAAGTACGTCGCACGATGGGAGGACTTTTGTCGACCACCCACATCCCATCGATGGAAATTGAGCTTCCGGATTATTGGTCGAGAGAAAGTTAGTTATTTTTATTTCTTTGAATCTTGGACAGCTTGCTCGGATGGAGGTTATTTTTGCAAGCTTTACTGGGTTACCTGTTGGATGGCAAACCTGCACAGGATCTTTCGAATGAATCCTTTGTTGTTTCTTTGGAATTTATATTTTAGATGGGAAATTCTTTTTCTTTTGTTTTGGTGAGAAGGGGGTCTGGGTTTTGGTTATTTTTATTTGTTTCGCTTTTTTTTAGGGATTGGATGCTTAATTTCCGCTTGACAAAAGTGATAAGTGTTTAAGTGTAGCGATAGCAAGTCAATATTAAGTTAAAAATTTAACACATGCTTTACCAATTCTTTAAAGCATTTTATTTCTCGCAAAAACATCTTTAAGGTTATTAAAGAAGTTTTCTTCTGCTAAAGACAATTTCCCGACAATGGGTAATGTCATCCATCGCGCACAGATCATTGCAATACCTTCTGAACGTTTAAGGTTTGTGGTATGCTTCTTGAGAAGGCAGTAATCAGATATGTCGAGGTCGAGATCCATTCAAATTCAAAATTCGCCCAGTTCTCTTTTTATCCAAAAGCTTGGTGACCAACAAGTCCATGCCCATCTTTGAGTAACCTTTCTCGACCTTTAATTGGCAGCTCATCCCCAAACCCATCACCATCTATATAATAGTATGAGGGCAACCAATAAGCGCATAATGATTGACCGACAGTTTGATACCAGCTCCGATTTAAAAACATATGATCAAATCCCCTTAAGGAATCCTGACTGACTGTCAATGTAAAGGGTGTACGATGTTAATTGTGAGTCACACCTTAACGTCTAGTTTTTTGCCCAAATAAAATTGATAATCAATATCCAATCTACCCAATCGATAGAATTGTGCGTAAATTTCAGCAAACTGGGACCGTAGAAAATGTGAAAAACCTAAGCAGTGTATGCTCGCCCAGTTCGTTCTAGGGCGGTTTATGGGCCGGCGGCTACCTCGGGCCGTAATTCTTCGAAAATGCGGTCGGCCCAGCAGTTACCGTGAATAGTGTTCGTTATCGCGTGAAGATAACGGACTTCTTGTGGCCAGAAATTGAGGATATGAACCTGGACGATATGTGCTTCCAACAGGATGGTGCCACATGCTACACAGCCAACGAAACAATGGCTCTTTGCGCAACAAATCCAATGACCGTGTTATCTCACGTCATGGCGAAGTTAATTGGCCGCCAGCATCATGTGATTTCACACCGTTGGAATTCTTTCTTTGGGGATATTTAAAAGAAAAATTGTACGTCAATAAGCCAAGAAAAATTCAAGAGCTTAAGGATGAGATAATTCGGCACATTAACGATATTGAACCTCAATTATCTGTCAGAGTCATTGAAAATATGGACCATCGGATAGAGGTATGCCAACGAAGCCTATATTTTTGTCCACACATAATTGTCATATATCCTTCTATCACAATAAAAAATATTAAGACAATTCTCTTGTTTATAATAAACATTGTGCGTTTTCGTTGGATCACCCTTTATATGATTAAATCCCTGCCGGCTACCAGCTGCATTAGCCATAATTCCGCGGTCTTAAAATCAGTTAAAACCATCAGTGACTGTGTTAGTTGCTCATTCATATCCTTTGAAAATTGGGTTTCAAAAGCAAACTTTGCGAGTATTAAAAACATTTGAGGATATTGGGTACTGGTTTGATCTAATATTTTGAACCACTTTCATTGGAAAATGAGAAGTTCTCCAGGGAAGCCATTGTAAATGGCAATTTCGTCAACTTCAACTATTTTTAGTATGACTCCAAATTTGTTATTGGTAAGGTAATACTTTTATAATTTGAACTCTCTATAGGTTTTCCTGATAAGGACAATAAATTACCATACGTGAAGTTCTTTTGGGAGTGCAGTCTGCCTTTTTACGACTGAAAAATTATGTTATCCCCTAAAAAACAACAACTGCGAAAGGTGGGCAGAATAGTTCATCTTTTCCACACATCTGGAGTTTTTAACAAGCCATTTCGCTATTTGGCTTCTGCACAGACATACAGACGGATAGAATTGCGGGGCCCTTTTGTTTGGACTTTGTAGTAACAGTTTTGAAATCGAAATTTCATCACGTTTTTAATAGATTTCACTTTAGTATTAAATTGTTATTTCTGCAGCAAAGTACAGGAATTATTTTGACATACCTCGTGCAGAATTGGTTGATTTTCAGTGCATCGATTAGTTAATCTGAAAGGAGAAGAAAAAAATATTACCAAATTTGTCTATTTTACTATTATTTTAATAAAATGTAAGCCTCTATGACGGCATATAAAATTGTTACTATTTAAGGTCACGACTTTTGAGCTTTATTTTACGCTTTCAAAGCAATGTTAAGACAAAATTTATTTTTTGTCACCCACTGAATGGAGCTTCCAAAAAAAATCAATCAAAAGTATTCTGAGACACCATCAAAGATTCCCTAATGAGAATTTTGAATTTGCTGTCACGCCTTTAGAGCATTCCCATTTGTATTGTATGGTTAAGAAACGAATCCTTGTACTTCTCTGTCCGCCCGAATATAGGCTTAAGGGTGAACTGATGTGCATTCCTAGCATGGCGAAGGGGTGGCCAGATCAGTAGAGGTGAAATATTTCTTGCAACGCTTAAGGAACCCTATACATTTCGCAGTGTTCTTGGCGACATCGAATATGTGGTCATTCCGAAGAAGTTTGTCATTGACGCACATTCCAAGGATTTAAAGTTTTTCGGCTTCGACGATGCAATTGGCATCCATGAATAATGGCAGAGTATTGAGGTTTCGCTTTGATGACAGAAGACAGCATTGTGTTTTGAAAGCATTATATTCTACTCTTTTTTAACCCACTTCAGAATGCTGTCAAGGTCAGAATTTAATGAGCTTAACATACGTTGCCGTTCCAGCCCAAAGATGACGAACGTAAATCCGAAAACAATATGCGAAGCTAAGAATACTGTCATCAGCGAATGAATGGATTGGATTAGAAGTAACAGACAGGAGATCATTGATAAAAATGCAGACTTCAAACTGTCTAAAACGACTTGAATTAAACGGTCCTAAAGGTAATTTCTAATCCCTTGAAGAAAGGTATCGTCGATTCCAAATGTACGTATTTTCGACAAAAGAGCCTGATGCTGGTTTCACTTTTCGATTAGATAAGTCATCAAATCACCAGTGGACCTGTTGCTGCGAAAACCGTACTGCCGGTCATTAAGAAGTTTTCGGGATTCGAGATATTTCATAAGCTGACGATTTATAAGCGTTGGAAAGAAGATGCGTAAGTGCAATTGGTCGGTAGGAGAAGCGGGAGG
This sequence comes from Ferdinandea cuprea, assembly GCA_963576555.1. Classification (NCBI taxonomy): domain Eukaryota; kingdom Metazoa; phylum Arthropoda; class Insecta; order Diptera; family Syrphidae; genus Ferdinandea; species Ferdinandea cuprea. The sequence goes on from OY754958.1 coordinate 139,171,043, forward strand.
AGGATTCGTCTTTTTTGGGACGAGCTGCAATGCTGTTTTCCATCTTCTCGGAAAGAGCGCTGAAGAATAGGACAGATAGAAAAGCTTACGCAGTGGTTTTGCCAGCGTGGAAGAACACCTCTTCAGAACGATAGGGGAAATACCATCTGGACCAGCGGATTTATGTATGTTGAGATCTTGAAGTACTCTTGCCACTGTACGAGTGCGGAAGTGGATTTGTCACATTTGATGTTCTACGCGCTCGACTACAGGGGGAGTCAGAGCACAATCTGGGAGCGTTGAACTAACTGCAAAATGAGCAGCAGGCAGATCGGCTTTATCCGAAGAGCGAAGAGCGAAGAGATGCCATTGCAAATGAGTGACTCGCGTTTCTGAACAGCTTTTGTTCTACGACTTTGCAATTTCGCAAATTTTTTTTTCGAGGTTGTGACACATTACTGAAAAAATAACGGAAGAAGTATGGCCCAATGACTCCACCAGCCCATATAACACACCAAACAGTCAGTTTTTGTGGATTTAATGGCGTTTCAAGGGTCTCATGTGGATTCCCTACACTCCAAATGCGGTAATTTTGCTTGTTGGCGTAGCCATTCAACCCAAAATGAGCCTCACCACTGATCAAAATTTTTGAACCATTATTTTCGAAATAAATTTGCACGATTTGCAAGCGTTGTTCATTTCAAATGGCAAACCAAACTGAACATAAATGACATTAGAGTTGCCGGATTTGACCACAAAATTTCAGTTTTATCTCTATTCGAAAAGCCAACCTCTAAAAAATACACCCTTTGGTATTTACTATCGTAAGTGAACGTGTTTTCTTGTTTTTCGAAGTGCAGCCGTACACATTAGAGCGGCATAGACATTTTTGAGAGAATGATTGAAATTCGATCTATTATATGGGACACGTTCTTCCGTCAAATATTGTATGTGTCCGGGGGTTTACTCAATTGTGAAATTAACTCGTTCCTCGTGAAAAAGGACCAGGCTTATCTACTTCGTTGCGGTCAAGCTAGATGTTGTGGAAAGAAATAAAAAAAATAACCACCTGAAAAAGCCCAATATCCCACTAACCATACGACTTTTCAGCTACACAAATATTTCCCATTGATTTCAAGTGTCTTCCCAATATTTTGTAATGCCCTGCAAGAGCCTCTTCCTATAGTTTATATTGCAATTAACAATTGCTAATCACATTATATTATCGGTAAGCATTTATTAGATTTCCATTTTGATAATTCAAGTACCAATTTATTAATAATTCCAAAGCAACCAACTCGCCGTCGCGATGCATGTAAACAAATCCAAATGCAATCTATTTATTATTATTTTTTTTTCGCATAGAATTATGCGAATAAATATTCGGTGAGCATTATTTACATGATGCTCATGGCATTATTTATGATTAAAGCGAAAGGTTCAAGTGTTTGTTGGTGTGAGTGTGATCAAAAAAAAAGATTAAACATTTTATTAGCTCCGAATCAGTTGGCTTGTAGTTTTATTGCTAATGGTCAGGCTGCGGGCGTAATTAATATACATGGACACAAACGCACACCGACCCACATTGTTTTTCTTTACAGGTCAGTTGGGATTTAGTAAGGCTTAAGGTAATATTGTTACAAAAAAAAAATATAAACAAGAGGAAAAATGAAAAGCATTTCAAATGGAAAATTAGTAGTGATTAATTTAATTCCACATTTTTTTTGTAGTGTGCGTAGAATGCATTATTCGACGGAATAAGATTAAAATGATTTACAATAATTTATTTATTTGTTTGCAAATAATGAGCACTACTATATTAGTTGATGAGATAACCATGACTTATAGAGCAATTAGTTTTTTAAATAATGGTTATGTGTGTCAGATGATGAGAGCATCATTTTTGATTAGATTTGCGGCTGGTCGATTTATTGCAACATTTAAAAGGGAGTAGCGATGAATCGAACAAAACTTTAAATTCATTTCTTTGTTTTCCACGCTATAGACTTTTCACTGCGAATATTTACAGTGATCAAAGGGTATCATTCTTTTTAAGGAGAAGCTTCTTAAAATTTGTGAGTGCAGTGGCTTTGTGGTTAAGTCCGTTGGAGCACTAGGCGAGGGATCGCTTGCTAAAATCCCGCCACGCGGTACCACTTTACATTTTTTATTCGACATCTAACCTCTTGGGAACGTCTGAACAACATCCACGAGTAAGAAATGTCATGAGAAGCTTCTCAAAAATAAATAATCGGAATCGGAATTAAACTGTATGTCCCTCTGTTCGTGTCAACAAATTTTTACACACACAATGGTTGGAGGAGCTAAGCCTTACGTCCTGTATGGGCCGTTTACACCTAATATTTATTTATTTTTCTTAAAATTCCCGTAAAAATGTCACCAAATTTATTATGCCAAATATGTAGCTTGGCACACTCAAGTGCTAGAGAAATAGGGTTAAAGGTGTTAGATGAGTTTTTTTTTAAATCTTTTTTGTTGGATAAAAAGACCAAAGCTCAAACGCTCAAATTGACTCCATCACTCTGGCACGCTGAACACTTTGTACTGGGGTAACCCACCCAGTAGCCAGCCCTAAGCAGTAGTCGCCCATTTCTTGCACTTTTTGCCTCCCAAGAGTTGTATATCGTCGCTTCAAATGTAAAACTAATTAAGTACAAAATTTGTAAAATGAGTTTTTTAGGAATATAAATATGATTATTCACGTTTTATAACAAGAAAAAATTACCGAGGCATAATTGTCATTTTTACAATCTTTACAGGATACACCAAATTATAATACTCAATAAGTGCAGGCATTTTGAGACCTAAAGCTGTTTTTAAATTGAATTATCTCCTTTTGTCTGTTTTGTTAGTTAATGAGTTTAACCTTTGAACAGACGATACGCAAAAATTTCAATATTAAAATAGTCATTCTATCAACAATTTGAATAAAGTAAAAAGTACATTCACACTATAAATTCGTTAAACAATGATTGAAAAAGCTATTCAAAAACATTGCCAACGTGAACGTGGGCAGATGTGAAGAACGCTCTAGTTTTTTACTAATCTAGATTTTGTTTGTTAACAAAACCTATTCTTTGATTGTGTCAAAATAAAACAACAATTTTATTAACAAATTCTACAATAATTAGGAGGCTGACTATTGGGATACGTTCTTAGGAATTAGGTCCAGTACTCAACCTAAAGAAATAACGACAGTTGTCGATGGTTACCTTCTGAATATCAACAATTATCGTTATATTTCGACAGGATTTTCTTAATAAAATAAGTTTGATCTATATACGCTCGAAATACGTTTTTCTTAGTGAGAGAGTTTCGATTCTAAGTCTTAGAAAAAAAAACCGATCGCGTATATGGAAAAGCTACTTCAGTACGTCTCCTCCCAAGAACTTAGTTAGCATCTTCATACAAATGTCGAAACAACATTTCTTTTTGATTCTATAACCTAAGGGGGATATGAAAATGATTATGTATCTATAAGAATGTTCATACATCCAGCGTAGCGTGTAGACAAGGTTCTGAAGAAAAGAACATACCCCAAACTTCAAAAACTTCGGTTCTACCTGAAAAAAATATCTGCAGGCCTCCCGATTTTGGATCACTTCATCACTTCACACCAAATGCTGGTGTTTCTGCATTTGTGTGATTCAGAAGTTTTTAGGCCTGCCTCTCTTACGCGATTGTAAGGGAACGTTGATTGTCAATGCCTTTTTGACGGGGTTCATAGGACCCCTTCTTTGAACATGTTAATACCAACTGAGTCGGTCGTGCGCCAATTTTTTCGAGATGGGTTCTTATGCAGCACCATGTTGGTGGCAAAAAACAAAGCAAAAATCCACACAGGCCAAGCTGCACAAACTGCAAGGACTAGCTTGCGTGTATATGTCCGTTGCAATGAGAACAGTGCCAACCGCAGCGCTTGAAGTCCTACTGAACCTTCCCCCCTTCATCTCTTTATTTAAAAAGAAGCAATGGCAAACGCCTACAGGCATATCTCATCGAATGAAGGCAAGACATGAATCCATCCCGACCTTGCACTAGAGCTCAGCAGAGACAAAGTATTAGGCATCACAATGACAGACAGAAGTCCTATTCGATACAACTTCAAAGTCAGGAATTGCAGTACAAGGCTAACCTACGGAAAGGGTGCTATAACAGGAAACTGTGTCATAGACAAGCATGCAATAAGTTTTAGCGTATTCTGCAACGATTTGTGCATAATCTGTAAGGACGAAGAGGAGTAAAGGAAAGTATCCCCAACTGCAGCACTTTAAGCTATTGTTGGGCTATCGCCGCTATGTATATCAAAAAGATAGCTGCTAAAAATGCACTTAAACTGCAACTGGAATACAAGTTTGAGCAAGATGTCCGCGTGGGACATCTGAATATACTCAATTCTCTTTCTATTGAACAGCGAAAACTGGCTTAATGGTGTCCCGAACGTTGACCCGAAAGGTCTGGTTCGGTACACCGATGGATCAAACATTATTGCTGGAGTTAGAGCTGGTATCTTTGGAACTAACACCAAAGTTTCTATACCAATGGGAATGTCTCCCACTGTGTTTCAAGCTGAAATCCATGCCATTGGGGTCTGCTCTAGATTAAACCCTGCTTAAGGTATCAAAGGCGCTAAAATATATATCTTTTCAGATAGTCAAGCAGCTCTCCAAGCGTCTTCCAATACACAAGCAGCTTTGCAATCCCTGGCCAAACTCAACAAAGTCAAACTTGGATGGGTCCCTGGCCATCAAGGAATCGCAGGCCATGAATTGGCGGACGAAATGGCAACAGCTGGTCTTTTGGAACAGGACCTTTTTGTAGAGTCAATTGGGCTGCTTCGTCAATACAGATTGATTATTGGGAGCATAAACTTCGTCTAGCCTACAGGGAAAATTTTCCGGAGCTTTAGACAATCCAGAGACTCGTCAAGCCTTACTCGTACAAGGAAATACTTATGCTGGATAAGGAAAGTTTACGAAAGCTTGTTGGCTCTCCACAGGCCATTATAGCCTGAGATATCATCTTAACAAAATGTATCTGTGCCCGGAGAAAGAATGTATATTCTGCATGGAAGAGGACGAATCCTCTAAACAAATTCTATACGAATGTCCAGCAGTACATTGGTTAAGAAGATGTATTTTCAAAAAGAAATACGTTCATCAGCGGAGATAAAAAACTCTGCCACCAAGGACGTACCTTCCTTCTTAAGTGTAGTAATACGTCTCTTGGATCAAATTTCCATAAGACAGAAAAGATCTTTTAGGCCGCAGTGTCAGCCATATGGGTAAGGGTTTAATTATAAAAAAAAATCCCCAACTGCCTTTTAGATGCCTTGCTCACTAAAGAGAACTCCATCTTTTAGTCTTCCTTTTTAAAACCATACTATCCCCAAATATATGCTATCAACAACCAAACAATCATCTGTCCACCGACAAGAACAAAATGTCACTGTTGATAGCAGCAACTTCGAGGTAGTTAACGAGTTCATCTACCTCGGGGTAAACATCAACTCCACAAATGACATCTTAGTGGATATCCGTCGAAGAATTACCCTAGGAAACCGCTGCTACTTCGGTTTGGCAAAACAAATGGGTTCAAAACTCCTAACTCGAAGGACAAAGTGCATGATCTGCAGAACCCTTATCCTGCCAGTTCTGCTATACGGCGCCGAGTGCTGGACGATAAGCAGGAAAGGAGAGTTAATACTGGGATCCTTTGAAAGAAAAATCCTTCGACGGATATTTGGTCCAGTGTGCGAGGAGGGCGAATGGAGAAGAAGATACAACCGCGAACTCTATGAGCTGTACCAAGATGTGGATGTAGTCTGAAAAGCCAAAACTCGTCGACTACATTGGCTCGGCCAAATCGGGCGAATGGACAACAACGCTGCAGCCAACAGGGATCTTTGAATCCCAGCCCCCTGGCTCGAGACGACAAGGAAGACCGAACCTCCGTTTTAAAGACCAAGCCATCGCGGATGGCTCACGTCTGGACAACTGGAAGCAGCGTGCTCGGGATCGCAGAGGGTGGAAGGCTGCCGTATCTCAGGCAGGGACTCTTCACGGGTCGGGAGCCCGTTAAGTAAGTAAGTAAGTACTATCCGCCAGTTTATCAAATATGTAACTGTCAAAGCTGCACCCATAAAAGTACGATCAGACGGTCATCCAAACTTGTCATCCGGATGACACCCTGACGTCACTAATTTATTCTAAAGTGGTCATCCCGTCTAAAATACACAAGTTTTCTGACGTCAGCATATCATCCGCATAACTAGTTTGGATAACCGCCTGATCGTACCTTAAGTCGTACCTACAGCTTCTGCAGTAGGCACATTCTGCAGTTGTTAAACTTGAAAAGAACAGGAATTTATTCCTATGTTGCAGCACATTCAACAATCACCTACCATCGTTAAAGGCCACTTTGACCAATCCCGTAAGACCTATGACAACCAATTCATGACTGTGACACACTAAACAAAAAAAAAATCACATCACAACCTGTTTCTCCGCCCCTAAAACCAATCAGAAAACTTCCATATGACATAATGTGACAGTCTGTGGTGAGCAAAACTTGTTAGGGTCCTTGTCCCCAAAGACCAAAAACCTTTTTTGTTGGTTTTTTTTTGGATTTGATTTGTTACAAACTATAACTCATTTCTGTTAGTTGTGTGACACTCGAGGTAACTTTTGACAAACAAAAGTTTATGCAGGTAAATTGTTTGGTAAAATCTGTCTGTCAATACGTTTTGTCAATTTCTCGATTCTCTCGGTTAGTCGGCTGGGAGTTCAGATTATATTTAAGTAATCTGATGAGCGATATAATATTCCTGTCACTCTTCCAGGGATGACTATAATAATTCACAAGAGTGTCAGTTTGGGCTTAGACAATAGAAGAAAACTAAAAGTTTATGAGGTTCGTGACGAACTTGAGAAGTGTAAATAATTTACATTGCGTGTTTATTTATTAAATTTCGTTTAATTTTGTCTCCATTCTGTGAATAGACGAAAAACAGAACACACAATGAATGGGTGTGATAGGAAGGGATAATAAAAGACTGCGTGTGTTGTATTCGCTCCTGGAATTAATTTCATTTAATAGTGCTATAAATGCGAGCAATTTGATAATGTCAAGTGGAGTTATGAGATTGGGTGTTTTGCTAATGGAAATACTATACACCTGTGGAAAATAGGCGAAGAATGGGAAAAAGGGTTTTTGTTATTAAGTGCCTATTAAAGAACTTGTACGGGTTTTATGTGAGCTATAAAAGTAATGGATTTACTACAAGCTGATGTCTTTCAGTTTCAGTTTCTTTATCTTTGACTGGATGGTAGGTGGTAGTTGCTGTTTTTGTTGTTGTTGTTGTTTTCATAAAATGTATTAATTATTTCGCATTGATGGCTGCAGCATAATGTCGCAATGATGTAAATGTTAAGGGACACAAAAAGGAAAGAAAGATGGGGCGAGTTTAAATTTCTTGTAACGAAAATAATGTAAAGTTTACAGCTGCGTGGGGTGGTGTATTTTTTTCATTTACAAAATGCATTATCTAAGAGAACTCATTTTCTAACGGGCTCCCGACCCGTGAAGAGTACCCGCCTGAGACACGGCAGCCTTCCATACTTTGCAAACCATACCAAGCTGTCTGGCATCGGCGATGGCTTGGTATTTGAAGTGGAGGTTCGGTCTTCCTTGTCGTCTCGAGCCTGGGGGCTGGGATTCGAAAATCCTCTTAGCTGGAGTATTATTGTCCATTCGCTCGATGTGGCCGAGCTAATGTAGTCGACGAGTTTTGGCTATTTGGACTTCATCCACATCTTGGTACAGCTAATAGAGTTCGCGGTTATATCTTCTCTTCCGGCGAATTTTTTTTCGAAGGAGGCCAGTTAGGAGTGTTGAATCCATTTGTTTTGCCAAACAGCGGTTTCCTATGGTAATTTTTCGTCAGATGTCCACCAGATTGTCATTGGTAGAGTTTATATTCACACCGAGGTAGATGAACTCCTTAACTATATCGAAGTTGCTGTTATCGACAGTAACATTTTGTCCTAGTCGGTGGACAGATGCTTGCTTATTTGTTGATATCATGCATTTAGTCCTCATTTACTTCAAGACCAACCAACTTTGCCTGTTCTTCAATAGCCGTGAAAGCCTCTACCACGGCACGTTGGGAGCATCCGTCAATATCGTCCGCATATCCCAGTAGGATGGAGCTGGTTGAAGATAGATCAGGTAAGGTAAGGTCTGTCAGAGCGACATCTTTCTCGCCATACTTAGATCTTTAACCCATTATGATACCTACCCTTCATTGGAGGATTAGTCAGTGTTGTGACTTTCTTGCGGTCCTTTCTTCCTGCTCGTGATTGTATCCTGATGTTCTCAGAAACTTCTAAAGATAAGAAAGTGAGACGAATTGTTCGTTAACATCTCTGTTCTGTTCGTCAAGTGACAGATACAGTGAAGATTGCAGAGCGGCGTTTTGATAGGCAGAAATGTCCAGTCATAATACATTTCGGGTCCTTTTCCTCCTAACTCGTCTTTCATCTCATTGCCGGTTATGTGTCTGTCTGTGTCCATAAGAACCCATTGAAAAAGCTTGGCGAATAGCTTCGACTTTAAAGAGAAACCAGTCCTACTCCTTTTTGTGTCTTAGTGATTTGTCGTATAGGACATAGCAATCCGGCCACTCCGCCGGTAATACTGGGCTCCTTCGAAAGAAAAATTCAGTATTTCAATCCTAGAATGAATTCAAATCGCTCTCTCTAATCAGTTGTTATCGTTTCTAGTGCAGACTCCGTCCTAAACAGCTGTCGCTATCTCAGAAACTAACAGAGGATCTTCTTAAAATGGGTAGCGCTCAGTTTTGATAGGATTAACGTTAAGACCGCAAGTGATTGTCAAATTCTAGCCTGCGTTTTCCTAAATGGACGTTATGCTCATTCCTACCAGATTCAAAGAAGAGAGGGATTAATATCTTAGACAAGTTTTGGAGGTATTTGAGGAGAATAAGCTCATGATAAATTGAAGAAGTGATCATTTTTTCAAAGTCATGTAAAGTATGCTTCTTGGACACGTTATAATGAACTTTAAACTATTTGAGACATTTCCAATGTTATGCAATTTCTGGGGCTAAATGTAGCCGCAACTGCGATTATCAGAAACAACATTTCAAAGGTGATTTAACGACCTTCACCAGAGAAGCTATCATTAGTTTGAAGGATCTACTATGGGATGTCCACTTAGTTGCAAACCGACTCTTCCAAGGATGGATACGAGGTCACATTTATACATTAAAGCGGCAACGATCTGCAAAATCTATTTTCCAGTTTCAAGCTACACCACGGATTGAAATTTGCCAGCTATGATCTTGAGATACTGGCCATAATTGGGGCACCAACTGTAAGGCATTCAAGTACACTATGGCCAAATGCGACATGCGGTGACAGCGGCTTGCTGGTTAGGTGCGTTTGACTAATAAGGTTCAAATCCGACCCGTACAAAATACAAGTTGTTATTTGCTGCTTCACCTCTTGCGGCAGACTTACAAACATCCAACATCCAAGAACTGTTCCGAATCAGCACTTTACTGTAAGTCCCTTTTATTCGTGTCAAAAAATATATCTTCGCACCCACAATGGTTAGGGAAGCTTAGCTTTGGGTCGTATATGGGCCGTATTTGCGTTATTTACTCAATTTATTTATTTATTGCTAAAAGCCGCCAAGAAGCCATCCAGAATTTGGGGAACTCACAAACAAAGAATGACTATGGCTATTATTGACTATGATTTTAAGAAAGTTTAAGTGTGGCCCGGTATCCTAGGTCAGCGCCAGAAGCAAATGAGCAATCTTTGTTTTAACATTTTTTTGAATTGTTTGTTCTCAGTCAAAGCACCTGGACTTATTATCAAAATGCCGCAGCAACGTTTAAACATTGAGCCATGACTTCATAACTTAACGCCCCCCCCCCCCCCCCCCAGGGTGAGTTTTAAGTCGGAAAATGAATTGTGAACTAACCCTACCCCGTTGAGCCTAAAGTTCACAACATTTCAGTTCAAAACTAAACTATAAACCGATGAATTAGTATGCCCATACCCTTCCAACAGCTTTGTGTCATGATAAACCTAATCAATACCTACAACTGCGTTCTTTTCATAGAAAATGTTATGTGGGCAAAAAACACGCCACAGCTATTGAGTCATCTTTCTACCATTCAACTCTGACCTACATTCGAAGAGATCTTACATAATACACCCGTCTAAGATGTCGTCCACTTAGTATTCCCATTTACTGCTCACATAATCACACTTATCACATCGATTTCGTATGCAGTGCACTTATCCGAACAAATCACTCCCCATGAGCACTGAACACAGTTATATTTGTCTTAATCGAGTCTAAGTACGTACGTGTATGTGCACGAACCTTATGCGCTACGTAAATGCTACCACATCCTTAATCCCCGCGCGCTACAAAGTCTCCGTTTCACAAAAGAAATCAGTTCTTCACACTCCCTGCATCAATATTCACAGTTCAGTGAACTGTTCTTTTGTAAATCTTGTTCTGCAGCTCCCCTCCCCACCTATCTACCGCACAAGAACCATGAGCAAAACTACCTGTTATTTTAGCATGTTCAATCCAACACCACTTATATTGGTATATGCTCCTCTGATTACTTCCACTAAGGGTTTGTCGAAGTTGCTTCCATTTTACTGCTCCATTTCATTCAAATCACAGACGAAAACGACGCGTTAGAAAGAAAAACGTTCCACTTGAAACCAAACCAAAAGCGTGTATTAGAGAAAAATAAAATAATGTTTTCTCTTTTTATATTTAAAACTCAATAGATTTTTTTTTTTTTTCTTCCATCACGCGAAACCAATCAACCGCCTAGAAGCGCGGGGTGCCTTTATTCTGAGATAGATAAAAAAAAAAAGCAGAAAAAGCGGCAGCAGCAGCATCCCCATTGAGAATCCTCTTAAAAATCAATTACGCCAATCGAACGCACTTCAATGCACAAATGAATTTCATGTGAAGTTCAATCGAATATAGGGTGAAAAACGAAAAGAAGAAGATTCTTTTGTATCTTAAATAGACACACAATGACGGAAAGTACCACATTTGAATTCATTGCTCTCTCTCTCAATTGAATGACATACATAAGGCGTACTGTCAGTGGAATTTGTCGGCTTAACAATGCTGGAAATAATTTTCGATATAAATAAGAATTCAAATTCGATCGATACGTATTGTTATGTACCGTATGGTGTAGTTTTTTTTTTAATTTTAATTGGCTTTCTGCACGTGTAGTATATACAGTGTGTTTTTTTTTAAGTTGGCAACAATATTTCAACTGGCGGCCATTTTGTCAACTATTAAGTGAATTATTTAAAGTTTGGTTTGGCATTTCAACATGAAGGAAGACTTACGCCTGAACAACGCTTCCAAATAGAGCAAAGTAAAGGAACGCTTTTGTTGTAAGTTGTAGTAGCCATTCTACTTTAGAGAAATAATAATAATAATAAATAAGCGATTGACAGGAGCAAAAAACAATCCGTTTTCTTACGGTTTGAAGGGCATGGGGCTTGCATCTTTCTTACATTCTTGTAAGAAGGGTTCCTAACTCGAACCTTAGCTGATCTGCGTTCATCACGTGGTCTTTTAGAGGTTTCCATTCCATCGGAGACGTCCGCCTCGTCAAAGCTCTGTCCACTGGTGCTGCATCCTGTATTGGTTACAGCATCTGCATCATTCATTATAAGTGCACGGGCAGCACTAACAATTCGTAGGTGCTCGGCTTATACTCGTGGATGAGTCCACGACTTCCAATCGTCCATCAGTACTACTAACCTTGCTGGTAGAACCACCGGTAAAATGGAGACAGATCGCGGTCTGACACAAGAGCTTGAGGGAGAAATGTTATATTTCTTAACGAGCTTGGGTCGCTTCTTCTTGCTTTTCATGTAAGGTTCTTCTTGCCCCTTGATAAGGTTCAACATAGAGTCAGCCGCTTCAGAAGCCCTAAAGATATCCTGGGTCATACCGTCACCAGCAAAGCAGCGAGCAGCAACCTCAGCAGCAATGCTCAGTTTGCCGAGTTAGAGTGAATTGAGAAAATTTATTTGGAAAATCATAGTTCTGTTCGAAATACGTATCGAGCACTACGTCCATTTTACGGTCAACATAATCGTCCTCCAGAGCAATTAATTCGACTAACTATGGAACGTTTTCGCACCACGTTTACTCTAAATGATAATACGCATCCATAGAGGCAGGGGTACAGACGAAGTCATTGGTGCTGTAGAGTGTAGCTGTAGCGAAGACCCGAATCAGTCTATGCGGCATCGTGTATTTTCGTTCATCAAATGTACAGGAGCTGTGGTTTTAAGAAGACGGCGCAACATGTCACACAGCTCGTGCCACAGTTGATTCACTGAATGAAACGTTTAGTAACCGCATAGTTTCACGTTACGAACCCCTGAATTGGCCTCCAAGATAGTGCGATTTAACGCCGTTTGATTTTTTTCTGTGAGTATATATTAAGTCGCTAGTCTACGCCGATAAGCCCGAACCGATTGGCAACTTGGAGGACAACATACTCCGCGTCATTGCCGATGTACGGCCACAAATGTTGGAACAAGTCTTCCAAAATTGGACCTCCGGAGTAGACTACGTTCTAGGCAGGTGTGGCGGTCATATCCCAGAAATCATATTTAAATTTTACTGCCAGAAAATTATGTTTCCAATTTCATGTCAATTTAAACAAAGTCATCTTTGTTTTACTCCAATCTGTACCAAAGTTCTGTACCTCTAAAAAAAAACACCTTTTATGGCCTTTGCCATTTACGTTTTAAAGACTGTTGTCCGCAGCTACATTTCAAATGGTCCATTCGGAAGTTCCAATTTTTCGAACATTCCAGCCTGTATTCCACGAATTACGCGTGTTATGTTATCCTGTAAGGCTTCAATCGTGTTCGGCTTGTCCACATAGACTAACGACTTTACATAACCCCACAAGAAATAATCAAGAGGCGTTAAATCGCATGATCTTGGCGGCCAACTCACAGGGCCTTAAACTGCTCACCGAATTCATCCTTCAACATTTCCATTATTTCACTAGCTGTGTGGCATGTGGCACCGTCTTATTGTTCGGCGTTGACGGTAACGTTTCTTCCATCGTCGTCTTTGAAGAAAAATGGACCGATGACCATACCAAACTGTCGTTTTTTCGGGATGCATCGGTAACGTTCTGGCATTTGGCTGTTCTTCACTCCACATGCGACAGTTTTGCTTATTTACGTTTCCGTTGAGCCAGAAATGAGCTTCATCGCTGAACACAATTTTTCGATAAACAGCGATTTTCACGTCTTTCACAGAGCACGAATTTTGATAATAAATTTCAATAATTTGCAATCTTTGCTCGTCTGTAAGTCTTTCCATCGTAAAATGGCAGAGTAAACTGAAAACTTTTCACTTTGACAGATGACTTTTGGACGCCATTACTAACCAGAACTGCCAAACTGAAAAACTTAATGGAGGTGCTAAATATCATTTTCCTACGGCAAACATTAAAAAACAAGATACAAACTAAATCCAAAGGTAGACAAAATTACAATAACATCTTCGTCGAGACGGAATTTGTTTTTTTATCCAACCATCCCCCGTCTTCCCTTTTGTCAGTAATTAGTAAACAAAATTCCAGTCTGGTCCTTAATTTTGATTTTTGGTTACGCCCCTATGTCTTCCACCTCCCCGAAGATGGGAGAAAAAACCATTAGTTAAGGCCCGCATAAGACACCACCTAAATTGCCTTCACTGTCTGACTTTGTGTTGTTTACAGTTTGATGTCAGATTTCTTTTGTCCTTAGGTACACATCTACTTTGAATTGAGTTAACCTCGTCTTGCTTAGATGCTTTAAGTGAACGGTTGCCTTCATTTGTAGTTTCCTAGTTTTCTTTGATTATGAAAACTTTTCCCATAGATAGAAAGAACACTAGTCAAGGTATGCATGCCCTTTACCTATCTATCTTCATAGGTTTATGACGCCTTCTGGCTGGAATTGTTCTAGTTTTCGATGAGAAAAAAAAAGAGGATGCTGCTACATAGAAGGCAACTACTACGACAGGATATGAGTTCTATTTTTTTTTCCGTTTTCCGTTCTCCGTTTTTTTTTTTTATAGTTCTCTTCTTTCCAAGTGACTTTGACTGTAGTTGAAGCGTTAAGTAAAGTTTTCGTTATAAATTTTCGCACATTTAAGGCGAAAGTGAGTGGAACTAGGTCATGCGATTTGGTATTCCAAAGTTAAAATCGATGAAGAAGCCCTTAGGAAATATTCATAAGTTGGTTGTGCAAATGACTATTTGAGTTTAGTATATTTTTTGCTGAGGAGTTGATGTTTCATTTAACTGTACACGAATATCTGTGTGTGACTTAGAAGGGTGTACAGTTGAAGGAGGGCTGCGTTAATATTGAATTTGTTTAGGAAATATATAGGTTCCTGGGCCTCAAGGAAGGTAAAAACTATTTTATATTCATGATGGGCATCAGTAGATAAAAAAAAAACTCAAACTTACTTCTCTCCGACACGGATTGAACTTTAAAACACAGAAGAAGAAAAAAAAAAAGGTAAAATGTTGCCCCAAGATATCTGCATATAAGAAAAAGATTCTGCCCTTGAGTTTTTGCAAATTAAATTTCCCGAGAAATATGTAAGGAAATCGTTTGGTACAGAATTTTCAATCTTTTTAAAAGAGAAAGAAAGATTTATGCTGGGTTTTCATTAATTGAAATTTAAAAAAAACGACTCCTTTGAAACAACGACCTATCAGCTATGGTGAGCAGAATACGGCAAGTCGTGGGACCACTCCTTCATCTGTTATATTTTATTTGCTTTACCAATCTGGCATTTACGAATTGAACCAAGGAGCTTAGCACTTTGAAATGCTTCATCCTCAGACTCTTATCACGAAAAAAATCAAAACAGTAAAACTTTGATCATGGTAAGTGCTCAGTACTAGCAATATTTTGGAGGACATAGGGACGGACGCGTATGATGTACAATAGGTTGGATGGAAAGTCTCTTACCACATGGGTGATACCTAGCTTTACTGTTTTACAAGGGTTGTTGAGTCTGTGGTTGCAATCAAGACGCAGCTAAAGCCCAGCCTCTCCAACCATTATGTGGGCGAAAATATAGTATTTGTTAACACGAATGAAGCGGACTTACAGTTTAATACCGACTTCGAACTCTTGCACATTTATAAGGCTTTTACAGGAGGTAAGCCAGCGACTAAAATTTTTTAATCCTCTACCTGTTTTAAGCCCATATACTTTGCGAAATTTAACATCGTTTATTGCGGTTATATTGCACGATGAAAAACAAAATGAAATCTACAATATAACTTTGTAATTTTCATGAAACGAAACCGGTTTTTGTTAACATTGAAAAGGCACTATTAACTCTTTGCTCGAAGTGCCGGTGTGCGACAGTTATTTTTTCAAATATTTTGTTTTTATAAAAAATGGTAGGTGACGTGAAATATTACTAACTTACTCACTTAGGTGGCGCTATAGTTCGGGGTGAAGATGGGCCTCAATCAACATACCTCTCCAACTAGTCAGGTCCTTAGCTAGCTGCCCACAGTTGCGGCCTCCAAGTTGATTGATGTCGTGTTCTACTTGTGCACGCCACCTAAGGCGGGGTCTTCCAACTAAATTAAAGGTAAATAGGTAACCCGATTATACATTAACTCAGTCGAAACTTACGAACTTGTTCGTATGTAAACCAAAGGTCTTAGTGAATGACGTTATAGCGATTTTGACCGAATTGCAAATTATACATATAACCATGTTGTTCGTTTCTTCTCTACATTACATATTTTTTGTAACGTAACACTTCTTCTTACGTAACTCACACAATTCCTTTATAAAGGTATAAGTGAAAATCATTAATGTGGTGCCGCTTTTCAGGCGCTTTTACTCGCGCTACATTTAGCCTCTATTCTGATATTATAATAACATTATCAGTACTTGAGTCTAGATGGCGCTATTTTAAAATAATCCCATTATATTGTATCTAATATTGGATCCTTTATAAGCAGGTAGACCAAGCTTCTATTAATTACATGGAAGATATATGTTTTCATTGTTGAGGTATCCATAAATACTCAAATATAGATGGCACTGTAACTTAAAATGCTTATAAGACGCCCCTGCCTGGAAACTAAGAAAGTAAAAATATTTCTACTACTTTTTAGGGCATGATCTACCTGTTTTTTGCCCATAGACATTGAGTTGAAGAAGTTTGGTTTACCTGCAGCGGCAAAAATCGTGTAATAGAATACTGATTACTAGGGACACCGGCAGTCGCAATGTCTTTTTTGAACGTCCCTGAAGAGCAAGTTCATCGGAAAACTTATTAAGTCTTGGCTGTCACTGCAGACACATAGAGTTCGATCCCTACCACAATGTAGCCATTAGAATGTTCACTCAGAAGACCGATGCATATAAGCCTAAGGAGGAAAAAAGTCAGACTATGTCAGAAAACTTGGTCTTTGAAATTCGTACGCAGCTGAAGTTCCGATATCAATTATTTCGGATAAAATATTTAATGGGAATCGCAGCCAGGCAATTACTGTCTCATCAGCGTAGGACGTTTAAATTTAGTAAATTTTGTCTCACAAAATCGATGACAATACCAAATATTTAATATTCGCTGAGCACCAAACCAAACCAAACTAAACCAAAGCAAACCACCGACTTCTTTGAAGTGTTCGAAATGCTTTAGCATCTTAAAAGCTTTACCCTCTCAACTCACCATAATCCAGGCTAATGGGTTTGAATATATTCAACACTAATAGAGATTAAATGATAAGGTAGTACTCGTATACACGAAAGGTATCTAAATGTGGTAACTTGAAAAACCTCATTGCTGTGCACATATGCACATCGCTCCGCCTGATTAACAATTCACCTTGAATTATCCACATTTTATTTACAACTTCATAGGTATTCATGTCCTAATTTTCTGTGCCGAATCAAGCGGCAATATCAATTATTAACTACACCTATTTGAATATGCACACACAACCTTTTGGCTCGCCCACACTCATCTGGCCATAAGGTGGGGACTCTGGCATACCAACCAACCTACCTACCTAGCTACCTAGCTACCGGTTAAATAATCTTCATTCCGGGTGGTTGAATAGGTTAGAATTTACCCCCCAAAGCCCAAGGAGTACATTTTATTATAAATCAGTTTACTTAAGATTCCGGGCGCAGCCAAGACTCTATACCATATCCGAATCTGTTTTGGTATCGGCTTCATCGTCATTACCACTACTATGCACAAATGTGAGTTCAAATATTTAAGCTGCATTATGCACTTAGCTATGCTTGATCACATGTTGAGTCATACGAAGCACGAAACGGGGACCTATCTGAATAAGGAAGGTACACACAGACAGACATATACAGCTTATAGCCGGTAAATAGATTCATTATGGAAAATACCCGTTACGTCTATTAAGTTAGAGAGCCTTTAATCTGCGCTTCTAGCACGATTGCAAAGTCCCATCCACAATGGCATAAACGTATTATTATTTTGGAATCCATAAAACCCCATCGGGACCAACAGTGGATTACCGAAAACCTACTACCTTCTCCCCTTCTTTTGCTGACACCATCATGTGCGTGTGTGTGTGTATCTGTGTGGGAGCATTTAAATTTCCTCCCATAATTACAGATTCCACACTTATTTAACCTGCAAGTGAGATAAATTATAAATGTCAACAAACATGTGTACAAGTGTCATATATGTACTTACATATGTACGTACGTACGTATATAGTTTGGTGCGAGATATCGGACGGGTTTTTTGAGGGTGGTGTAAATTGAAATCAATTTTTCGTGAGTCCTTGTCCTCGTTCTGGGCTGGGGTCTGTCCTCTGTACTCTGTAATATTCTAATTATATTGTGTGTCAGTGAACAGAATCCACTTAGGATTGCTGAAAATGAAAACTAATGAACGGCTTTGGCTAGGCTACTACCAAGGCAGTGACAAATGGGTGGGAGGACAATGATAACCGAACTGCATTTGGTTAACATAACGAACAGACGACGATTCTATCTGTGTATGTGTATGTGTTTGGTGTCAGAGTGAGAGTGAGATAGAGCAAATCTGGTATAACGGTGTGTTTACTGAACCAAACATAGGTGAATGTTCATTAATCCAACAATCTAGTTTCATCCCCAGGACGTGTGTATGCTCACGATAATAAGCTTCAGATGGGCGGCTAAGGGCGGCTGAAGAATGAAAGGGTTGATGCTTGGTTGGTTGGCTGGCTGACTGGTGTTTGAATTGGCTGGCTCTGTGCGGATTGCCTGTGAATGGAAGTAGGCCGACTGACGACGGTTATGCAGGGGAAAAAAAAACACCAGCAACAAAAATAAACACCGCCAAAAGGATTTTTCATGTTCGAGTTCTGTTTGGGTGGGGGGGATGATTATTATTGTTATCATGATAATAATCATCGTCATCGTCATCGTCGTCGGCGTCCTTGTCGTTCGGTATCATCACAAGCATTTTCGTGGGCGGAAGGAAGGTGGGCGCCGAAGAAATGTACGTGATGATGTGTTCATCCTGCAGAGCATTTTACTCTTGGGCTTATTTCATTTACATAATTCTTGCTTCGATTTTCCCTGCGTTCTTGTTGTTGTTATGTATGTACATATTTGTGTTTCGATGGTGGCTGAGACATGGGTGGATGAGAAGTGAAAAAAAGTGAACCTATTTAGGGTTTTTAAGTAGCAAAACAACAGACACCAAGGGAAAGGTTCTCATTGTTTTGCTTAATTGTTGAATGTGTGTTTTTTTGTTGTTGTTGTTATTTTTTCCTGGCTCATGGCGTGGTGTAAATTTTTAAGTATTGTTTTTGTTTGTAAAGCTTAAAACAATCAGACAAAAAGTAAAAGGGAGATACATGGTTATGGAAATGGAAATGGATATGGATGAGTTGTTTATTGTTGTTCTTTTGTAACAATGGCTTACTTTGCCTACTTACTTACTTATGTATGTTTAGGTATCTATCTATACTTTGGTTGTTTGTTTTTTTTTCTCTCCGATGTTGGTATTAGGTGTAGCACTTACGGAATGCCTGCTGGTTGTACATACATATATTTCTGGATAAGTTACAGATTTTATTTAAGATGGATCATTTTATCTTTAAATCTGAATATGGAAAATCGTGTCTGTCAGTACTGAAATCTGCAAATGCGTAAAGTACAATATTTGCATTTAAGAATTATTGGTCTCACGTTTTTAACTTAGCAGCCGCGATTGTCTTTTTTATTTAGCATGACAAAAGTAGAAATATCTACACCCCAATAAGTGCGGTACTGGAGAATAAAAGCCGTAGTATGTCTCCACATTTAACTTACTTACTTAGGCGGCGCTACTGTCCGGGGTGGACGAGGGACTTTCCTGTCTCTAGTTGCGCACGCCAAGTTGGCGTTGCCCCTCCGGATTGGGGAAGACGATTCTGCGGGCTGAACACCAACACTCATTTTGCAGTTTTTTGAACAAGATGTCGCTGTACAGTACGTAGAGTTCATAGAGTTCACCAACGTAGACGGGACCAAATATCTGACGAAGAATATTTCTCTGGGAACGATCAGGGATACCTTTATCAGCTTTGGAAAGGGTCCATGTGTCGGAACCAGAGAGTTGGAATGGGAATATGAGGTTCCTATGTAGAGTTTCCTTAGTTGTTCGGGAGAGGGCTTTACTACACACTACCTACTACGGCCCACACTACAAGGTCCGCTACTACCCCAAAGTTAAAGCTGTCGATTGTGACATTCTGGTCGATTCGGTGATGTTGGGCAGGCCTTCTTGTTGTCAGCATATACTTCGTGCTGCCCTCGCTTACCACTAAACCCATTTTTTCCGCTTCTGTTCCTATACTTGCAAAGGCACCAGTGACAGGTCGCTGCGTTCTTCTAATAACATCAATATCGTTGGCGTATGCTGCCAAACTAGTCCATCTATGCAGGATGACGATTGAGAAAGCTTGCTGCTGCATCGATGTTATAAAAAGGACTCAGAAAAGGCGACGCGCTGTCATGTGAATTCTTAACATCATACTTCAAAGAACTGTGCAAAACTTACAAGCCAACACAAGAGGTACGATCTTTCAAAAGTCTTTTCAATGTCTATATATCAATTTTGCCTTTTTTCCTCCCCGTGGAGGAGGTTCCATCCTTACTATACATTTTTTAATAATAGCAACAGTATAATGATTTTCTAACTTAACTGGTTGAATGAGCCTCAGATGTTGAGATGAGAACCACCGAGAGACACGTGTGGCAGATTAATTTACTAGATTGGTTGAGCTGAACTTAATACGAAGTATTCAACACTATCCACAAGATATGGTAGCGGATGCGCCATTAATAGGACAATGGATCCCCGAAGTGGGTAACAGGAACCGGTATTGCCGGCCAGCTGTCCTAGGGTCAAAGGCTGGGACTGGGCCTGAGTTTTCAGGTTGACGATTGTGCTGTCGGGGTAACTTCCCGACTATACGATAAAACATCTGGTTTTAAGAGAGTCAAAATTAGCCTCAGATTTGTAAAACGTGAACGAGATTCCAAAAGCCAAAGCTCGTTGACTACCTTGGCTCGACCACATCGAGCGAATTTACAATAATGCTCTAGCTAAGAGGATCTTTGAATACCATCCTCCAAGTTCGAGACGACAAGGAAGACCGAAACTTCATTTTTGCGTATACGGGATCGCAGATGATGGAAAGCTGCAGGGACTCTTCACTCAAGTAGGTAGTCCGGAACAGCTTACTTGGGAACGCTCTCGATATTATTCTGTTTTTCCGTTAATGTTTAAATTCGATAGGCATCATTGACCATCACATCTGAACCTTCAAGGGTTTTTTGTGACATGACGAATTCGTGAGATCAACATTTAAATATTTGGCAGGAGCGAACTATTCCGAACAATTTTAGTTCCTCAAATTATATTTCTGAACCACTGAAAAGTTTGTTTTAGCGATTATAAAATGTTTTACCATTTTTCTAATATTTCTCACCAACTTCAGTGTACACGATACACGATTTCTTTAAACATTTTCACCTTTGATCCGTTAGTACAAAGAGTTACTATAAAGAGTATAAAGAGTATTCGAATCAACACCATATGTTTTCACATTTTCATTTAAAGGACTTTTCGAATATAAATGCAAGCCTTATCGATTATCAAAGCCCAACTAAACTTCATCACCCATCGACTACGGTGCTTAATTAATATTGATTCCATATCAATGTACATATATATGTATAACCAATATTGCTCTTCAGCTTTTAATAAACTCAAAGCAATAAGCGAACTATAAAAGCGAACTATAAAGTAAGCAATTTCCACTTGACATCTTAAATAGTCAATAAAAGTTTGTGCAAGGGATAGGTATCGCTTTGCCTATACAAATATGAATGGTATTTAGATATAAGTGACCAATATCCTGACATGTATAGGTAAGTTATTTACCGATATAATACGAAAATTTTCCGCCGGCAATAGGCTTATTAACTTTGAGATGATGCTTGATGCCAATTAGTATTAATACCGCATAAGTACATTCTATACATTAAGAAGATTATTGGGATATTGTAGTAAGTCCATATTAATTTAGATATGAGATATTAGGTATATTTCTACGGATACAAGCGCTTGGTAAGGCTTTTCAGTACTCTTTGTTTGGTTTTGGGGCGAATGTGTGTACTCACTATCTAATGCTTGTAGACTTTCCAAAATATGTTAAGGGCATACAAATTTTGCAATTTAATACAAACGGACCCTTGGATGGGCCACTTGGTCTGGACAGACCAAATTTTACTTTATAGTACGATAACTTTTCTTCCTGCCAATATAAAAATCTGAAACAAAAAAAAACACGCAGATCAGAAGCAAAGAATTGTAGGTTAGTAACAACCCTCAGTCGAAAAATCATCTTCAGCGAATGGCCACATTTACTTTAAGAGACTCCATTACATCCACTAAATGTGACCTTGTGCCTCACTAGTCTAAAAAACTAGCATAAAAAACCGAGCTTAGTTGTTTACTAAGGCGGCGCTACAGCCCGGGGTGGACCTGGGCCTCAACCAGTAAGCCTATTCAAAAAGCTTGGGCTTTGGCTAATATCTTCCTAATAGAGTTCATCGTTGAAACGTTGCCTCCAAAACCCATCAATATTCGGGACCAAATATCTTTTCTTTCTCAAAACCACCAAAATATCTTCATATGCTTTAGAAAGACTGGATGCTTCGAATCTATATAGCAGGACTGGGATTATAAGGTACTTGCAGCGAATGGAAGACGTTATTCTTCGTTTGATTTCTGAAGAGATGTCGTTTTCAGATGTGATAGTAGAGCCGACGTAGACAACGTTCCTTACCGTCCTGAAATATGCGACTTTAAAATCGATAAAATGGTGCTGATAATCGTTTTCGAACTTTAAGGATCTGTCATAGTGTGAATATTTGGTCAATTGGGGACATACCGGTCCTAAGACCAGAGAAGACTCATAAATCTAAAATTTATCACAGTTTAGAGGGTTTCCTTTCTTGTAAAACGGACAAACGATACTGGGGTTCCATACATTAAGGGGAGGGATGTAATCACATTTTCACATGTGGTTTCAAACCTGTAAGTTTGCAGGTGCAGGTGCTTGCGAAAACTAACCTTAGGTGGACAAGTGGCCAAGCGGATTTGGCCTAATCTTTATTTGAAACGCTCTAAGTGTTTGATTTATCCAAAAAGACTGCATTTTGGCTCTAAAATAAATGTCATCACTGGACACTGTCTTATAGGCAGGCATGTATTCAAATTACTTTTGCAGAAGCTGCGTGGACGAGGTGGAAGAGGAGACAGTCCTACACTTCTTTGCACCTGTCCTGCTCTCTCCCTAAAGGGTAAGGTCCATCTAGGTGTTTCCTTCCATGACAATCTTGAAGATCTGTCAATTTTTACATTGAAGATCTCTATCTGCCCTTAAGGGCCTTACGTATTCATCTGCCTACTGCTTATTTAGTGCCTTAACAACTCTAAGACTCATTGATCTCGATTGGAAGACTGAATATCCGGAATATGAGATCTTCGACGAACATGCTTGTCAATGTCGGGAGAATGTTTTCTCAGGAAATGAAACTGTATAGGTTTCGTCGATATCAATACTAATGGCTTCTATTGATGACTGGGTGATGACTAAGCCAACCAAATGTCTGTGGAAAGTCTGCGATATTCATTTCTACCAATATCGCCTTTTCAAAGCAGCTAAGTGTACTAGTAAGCGATACAACTATTTGCAGCTCTTGTGGAGAAGGGGAAGACTGATGTGATGGGACTTAAAGTACTTATGTGGTGAGTGCTGAAGCGTCTCCTTATCATTGAAGTGCCTTCATGTCTAGTAAATTACCACAGTTTCTGTGTCCAGACAGATACTTTCTAGTAGGGCAGTTGATACAATCCAACTTGCTATTCTATTTCTGTTTACATTTACGTTTGCCTTGAGCTGACCTTTTAAAAAGTTAAACTGTGTATTTGTAAGTCACGATTTTTGTAATCGAACAAATATTTCAAAATGTTGAAGAATCGTTTAATTTTCTTTGATGATAAACAAAAATCAATAACCGTAGCCGTGTGACGGAAAACTTCAAACTGGCAACACCGTTTTCTTGATAGGCCGTTGGATGTCTTCAAAAATGATTACGATCAGAACGGTGAGCGGAACAGAGACATGATTACTAACTTATACATAGTTCCCACCAAATCTCTCCGTTTGCCTTAAATAGTTCGACGGGTAGACCGTCTTGCACAGCCGCTTTGCTGGACTTCAGAGTAGATATTGATGTCCTCACTTGATTTTGGTCCGGCATACAGAATTCAACAAATCGAAATCCTTCACAAAAAAAAAACCTGTCTATCCGTAGTAAAAAATCAAGGGCCAAAACGCAAAACAGAGGGACCAATGAATCTATCGGGAAATTTTTGGCAAAACTGCGTCACATTTTTAAAAACGATTTGTGGCCAGAATAGGGTGCATATTGACCTCAAACAAGCTAGCGCCGCATTCCACAATCTGAATTGATCTATAGAATGTCTAAATAATGCACACCTTTGGATAATTTTATGTAGGGCTTACGTTCGGCCGTATATCGATTTATGCTTACAAGACAACAACGTAAAAGGACCTCAATAACAATATTGAATGTCAAACTACGGAGGCCCCGGCAATATGTGTTAAAACACATAAACGAGATCGACTTTCATATTTAAATTTAACCAGTGACTCTGCGTCATAGAGACCTTTTAGACACTATCTACCCCAAAAATAAATCAGCCTAAGTCAGATAAAAAAAAATCAAACTAGAATTTATTTTGAGTCCTCAACATGTTTTAACAGAGTGGAATGGCAACATTGAGATTTTGCTTTTAACATTTAAAAGAGCCAACAATTTGGATCTACTGATAATAATTAGATAAATATATTCTGTATTTTATCCTTCAGCTTTCGCTTGGTGATGTTAGTGTTGGTTTGGCCAATTTAATGAATCTATTGAATTGAGTTAAATATAGTTCGGTTCATTAATAAGGTTGCGTTGTCGCTGTGGTTTTTATGTATACGAATTTTTCAGGAGATTTCGAATTTTTTCAGCTTCTTCTTTTGTATTTCCGAGGATGTTCCGATCGAGAGTGAGAGATCATAACTTTCCACTTTTTCTAATACATTTCTACTGGTCCCACTGTGGGGTACAACTGTCTTAGTCCGTCAGTCCATACATTTTAACTGAGGGAAATAAAAGACTGTTGGTGCTGTTTTTGTGTGATCTAGGTGTTCCTAAAGCTGCCTTGATTCATTTAGAGCATTTATTTGCAAGGTCACAAAAAGAAAAAAACACCCAGCGTTTGCGTCTTTATTGTTAACAGCGATTTTAACCCCTTAAGACTTTTGCGCGATTAGGATCTAGACAAGCCTATTCAGTTCTTCTTCTTGTCCAGCTCACTTTCAACAAGCAGCCTATAAGAATGAAAGGCATAGGTAGAGTCATTATACCTTCCCTAAAAATGTTGGTGCCTCACGTCACGGAATTCAACATGCGTATTGCACATGCAATAAGCATAAACCCTATTCCGTTATTCTTTTCTACTCGTTCGGCAACAAATATGCAACGGCTTTACAAACTGGTGGCTTTGCTATCCTGGTTGCTAGCTATGCAATCATTTCGTAAAGCACAGCTGAAGTGGTCGAAGTTTACGTGTCTCTATCATGACAGTCAAGCTGCGCTATCAGCCTTCACCACTTCTATGATAGCGACATCAATTCAAAATAACTCTCTGAACTTGGTCAGACGAAGAGTGTGGTGACTAATTCAATTTCTTTGCTCAAACCAAGTTTCAGACTCTGGGTGCATACGCAAAATACGATTTGTCAGTCAAAATGATGTCTTTAATTGATTTTGCCCAAAAACGTGGACGGCGGATTTCTTTTTGAAACCGTTTCGCGTTACCACTCTCAGTCATTTGGGCATAATTGAGCCACAAAGATGAAATCCTTCGGATATTTTATGACAATTAGGGCTTAAAGTTTTACTTACTTTATGAAGGAAACTAAAAGAAAATAGACCACGCCCTTAAAACTTATTTTCGCACCCTTTCCGTGTACACCCTCGTGTTACTTTAGTAACCTGCTGCCAGAAAAAAGCCCTAAATATAGATACCCTTAAGTATTCTACAAACATGAATCTTTGAAAGTCATAACTAATTATTACCTCAACACAACATTACTCTTTTAACCTCAATAAGCCCGGCCAACAAACGTACACTCAAGCCACAAAAAATCAATGCCATCGCACACGCATGCATTACTTCAACACAGCCAGCCCTTTTTATTTTATTTTAATATTTTTTGCTGGCTACCCACTACCCACACAGAGCTGTCAATCTCCCGCCCGTTTTAACCCAAAAAATCGAAGCTCGTAAGTAGTGACCCCTTTATTTTGACCACAAGAGAATGCCCGCCATTAACGTCTTCGGTTGGCAGAGAAAAGATACAACAACTTTCATTCTTTTCCGTTGTCGTTCTGACACCACCAAACCATCTGAGGAGAACCGTTTTGCAGCGATAACCCATATCACATATTAATGTCGATTATTTTTTGTTGACAATATTTTGACTTTTTTACCTTCCCCATTCCTTCGTATCGTCATCGCCACAGAGATAGTCGCAATAAAAATTCACACAAAAAAAAAAAAAAAAAAAAATTTGGCCAATCCCAACGGCCCACAGTCCAGTTAAAACGAGTCTTTCTGTGACGTGCAGATGACTTAGTGCTGTGGAGAAATTGAACTCATGTCGGTCGCCGTCCAAAAATTGGAAAGCTCTATTTTGCTGTAGTTGGTGTTGGTTGGTTGGTTGGTTTCGATGGTTTCGATGGTAGGTACGTAGGTTGATAGGAAGGCCTGCAAAGTACACACATCACGTTCAAGACGATTTAAATGTCAATGTCACGGACGTGTGAGTGCCAGTAAAACATAAAGTCAGTTCAGATACATAAACGTACGGAAGAAGGAGGCACAACTGTCGTTTGCTTCCTCCGTCTCCCTCTGCTTCACCTAGCATGGCCTTTATGGCGCTTTGGGAACGAAAGTGTATTATTGTCGAGATTTAAATTTATGGACTGGCTGGCGGCTGGTTGGAAAGTATTTTATTTGTTTGCCTTTTATGAAGTTTAAAGGTTGCCTCGATTTGAGTATGCCAGAGAGTCCTGAGCGCTGGGTCTTATAAGTGGGTTAAGCTTTACGGTTGCTAAACAGCTCTTATAGCTTTGAATAATGTGACGTTCTCTCGCAGTGGGTTAAGTACCTTATTGGGATGCTAAATGCATTCGTTTTATGTATATCCGACGTTTTATGTATATAAACGGGAGAACATTAAAAAGGAAAACCTTTAAAGTAAATGTTCTCTCTTCGGTCACATGACAATGTCTATATGAGTTCATTATACTTTGTTTAAAGTTTATTAAAACCAAGCCCAAGTTCTCCAGCACCAATCAAGTACCCGCTTTTACACTTTGTGTGTAGGTACAGAGTTCAATGACATTCTCTCGCTCGCACTATCAAAGGACACACACAAAGCATGAACACAGCAGAACTACACAACAGAACACAATGAACCCGAGAAGAACCAACGCAATAATGGCAGTATGCCTACTCATCAAAAGGCTTTACATGTAGATGTAGGTGTAGGTACTGTGAGTAGGTACCCCTGTCAGGACAAAAGCCAGGCACCCTGGAGCGTTTTTAAAAATTAGGCTACCTACAAAAAATTATCCTTTTTAATTATCATGCTTGGCCAGTGTTTTTGATATTTTGCTTGCTGATGATGGTTTTGTATTAAAAACAACAACAAAACAAAAAAATTTAGAGCAAAATAAACTAAAAGGAAAGTAACGTTTACAGAAGAAATTAGACGGACAAAGCGGGCGGACAAGGAAAAGAGAAATTGAAACCTGAACCACTTTCGGTTTCATGATCTACAACGATGCGGTCCTTGAACTCAGGATATTGTGGCAATTAGCTTCCATTTGGATGTGGGGTATGGAAATGGTGTGAGGTTAATCCACAGTGTCGGTGCTTGTAGCACAGTCTGGTGCTCGGAAAACTGGTTACGCCACATTATTCATCTTCATCGAGAAGAGGTGTTTGATTAAATGTGAGGCAATATCGAAGTAAAAGTTGTCGGTTGCAGTTACCGGGACCAATTCATATGAAAAACGAATTGCTTTCGATAAAACACTTTGCAGTGGGGTAATACGAATGCGGTTTGGGGGATGGGGGCATGGGGGATGGAGGGATGGAACTTTTTGTTTGCAGTGGTTATTTGCCTGTCGATTAAGCAAGGTGGAAACTTACGGCATTTAAAGATGAAGATGTGGTCTTTTGATGGTGTTTCCAGGTAAATGAGGGTTTTTTTGTTTGCTACTGGCGTATCTGAATCGTAATTTCCAAGGTGAAGTTTGTAGGACATAAGTAAGTTATTAATACAGATAGCAAAACACGAGAGAGTCCCTCATTTTGTCGTCAAACATAAACTGATCTGTATAATAACTCATTTGTGGTCTGAAGTCTCGGCAGCTACAATGGTAGGCAGGTCTTGTCATCGCTCTTAGCCATTAAGACAGTCTTGAAGGTTAACATTTCCATCTAGCTAGGATACAAATTATTTAACTGTATACAGACTAGTAGATACTATTGATTAATCGCCTAAAGGAAATAGCATGTTCCACCATAACGAACCCGCAAAGCCATTTAAGTCTGTTTAGGGGAAAGTTGGTTAACTTCTCCGATCTAAAAAACTCAGTCAAAAATCCAAAGAAGCATTAAAAGAACCCCTCAGTAGGTGTTGTCATTGACAATAGAAGAATTTCACGAGCCAATTAATGATCTCATACAAGCATGAAAGATGGGCAGACCCTTTCCTGTATCAAAAATATATAAAACAGCATTTGATAAACCTCAATGAAAAAACGAGAGGCCGCAATCATGTAACACATAAAACGATACCCAAAGTTAAAGGCTGAATCAGCTGGATCATTCAACAATATCAAGCCCCTTAGCTGTCTATTTCTTATTTAATATAAGAGCTCAGATTTGAAAATATTGCAAACTGGTACGCTTGATGGTATTTGGCTTATGCGGTGTTTGAATAACAGGGTAGGTTGGGTCCTGGCAAAAACTAGAAATTCGTTGTATGATCTCGTTCTCGTTTTAAAGTACAAAGTGTCTCTGTTAATGACCTGAGGCCAGTAACGAGACCAACTAAGGATCTCAAGCTTATACTACACCACCCCAGCAGATTTTTAGATCCTGTGATAATTCGCCTTAACTTGCGTCTGCAATTATATTACCATTAATATCAGCAGAAGGGCTGATGAAACTAATACTAATAGATTCCTGCTTCACGGAAGCATAAGAGAAAAATCAATGGCAAATCCATCTATCGAAGGACGCTTATTACACCAAAAAATCTGTATAAATCTAACAGAACAAAGTGGCCCGATACCAAGGTCTGCAACCTATAAGTGTCCTTAACATAGTATCTACCTATGCTTCTTTAAACAATATTGCTTAGCCGATTACATTTGCATGACACTTTCTGGTTTCACTTTCAAGATAGATAGATAAACCTGAAATCTGAACCGCAAAGCTTCGATAACACCGAAGTGGTTTTGGTTGGGATGAACTGCTTAAGCACCCCAAATTTAAAAGGTAACTATTATATATTTTGGATAAGATCAAATCTGGTTTTGAATTATTTGTACCAAAACGCGTCTTAATAAAAGATTTAAAATTTATTGGTCAAATAAAAGATTATTTAATTTACGTAACATAAAACAGAAAGCTTGTTGTGAAAGCGAGGTATCTATCTAATAAAACTAAATCTAGCTATGAACTTATTTTGAGATTTAGGGAAGAATATGAGTTTTTAAATCACGTCTGATTTGTTTGCTGATTTCTTCGAGTAAGTTGCATGTGCAGTTAACGGTAAATCATAACATTATGATTCTTGAAGTTTTGGACATCGGAGTGTTGCATTTGTCCGATGACGATTTAATAAACGCGATAAAAGAAATTATTTCAAATAGTCAGCATTTCTTTGCTCGTGGTAGATCATGTGCTACTAATTTAGCTTTGTTGACTAATTATATTGTAATGAACTAGAATTAAGTTGAATATTTGGCACCATCAAAAGGTAATGCCTCAGAGGTGGCCGAACTTCGGCCATTGTATGACGAATTATTGTCAACCCGAGGAACCGCAGCAAACGAGTCCCGAGGCCCCAAGGAAGAGAGGAACCAGCACAATGACGACAAACGCATTCCAGTGCAGCACCTGGATGCAGAATCGGCCAGAACCGAGAAGGAAATCCTGTTGCAGCAAAAGCGGCGCGAGTTGCAGGCGCTCAAGGAAGAACTTGGCATCGCCGATCAAAAGAGGTTTGATTTCTAGGCTCTCGAAGCCATGGTTCACCCCTTTAGTGGCGGCGAAAAAAAAGATAAATTTGTTGGTATGCACCGCATACTCACAGGCATTGCCAAAGTGTTCCTACGCACCACCGCGGCCCATACGTACAAGGACCTGAAGGAGAAATTAATCGAAGAATTCGGACGCACCTACTCGATGCACGATGTTTTCGAGCAGCTGAAATCGAAGACATTAAAAGCGAACGAGTACGTGAAGAGGTATGTATTGGAGATGCAGGAGATTGCCTCCTATGCCAACACACCGGAGGCCGATGTCATCGAGTGTATTGTCGACGGATTGAACGACCGCAGCAACTGTGCCATCGCCCTTATGGGGGCAACCAGTATGAGGAAGCTGAAAAACCTACTGGACAGATATGAGATGAAGCGCCCCGAAGAAAACCGCAGTTAACCCAACCGCTGTCATGACCCCCAAACCGAGGACCGCTGCCAGCGCAGTCCGCACTGAAGAGCAAGTGAGGAGCTATAATTGTTCTCAGTTTGGTCACTATCAGAGCCAGTGCCTGAAGCCGAAGAGACCGATGAACAGCTGTTTTAAGTTTCACGATATGGGGCATTTCCATCAAAATAGCCCCAAGAAAAAAACCGCCGTTGCACGCGACCGTGATACCATTAAAGGATTCGAGGAGATGGCAGAGTGGATGAGGGAGTTTGAGGAGATAGCTGAGAAAATGAAGTCGTTCCAGATGTCCAAGTAGCTTTGTTAAAAAGTCGCAAGTCCCGTTTATTTATGGGGAAAAGATGCTAACGCGGTTTAGAGGGATGGGAAACCATTTTTAAACGATGAAACTTTTGTACCGCTGCTCTTGGGATGCGATATTTTATTGAAATTCAACATTTATTTAAATTCGAGGTCGATTGCCGGGTCAGAATGGCCGAACTGTAATGAACTAGAATTAAGTTGAATATTTAAGCACTTTTCTCTAGAGAAGTAAGAGAGTAGTTGTCAAAGTAAAATGAGCACGTTTCATAATAAATCCAAATTTAAATTTAAAATCAAGAGACGTTTACAATATATTTAATAGTTTTGATGAACGATTACAAGTTGATGTACTTTCTACTGACTTGACAAAAGCGATTGACAGGATGTATCAAACCTTTCTTCTAGCTAAGCTAAAAGTCGTTCTTCAATGCTAAAATGGTTTTTTAAATACTTGACCAAAAGAAGTCAAATGGTTAAAGTCGATGGTTTATCTTCTCGCGCGTTATAGAAGTCACTTCGGGTGTTCCACAGGGCAGTCATTTAAGCCCGTTACTATTTATATAATTTATTAGTGACGTTCATGAAATCTTTCAATTTTGAAAGGTTTTGACTTTCGCCGCTGATTTGAAATTATTTTCTCGGATACATAATGCAATTTTTCTCGCAATACTTTTGAACTTAAAATTTATAAATGTAAAGTTTTTTCAGCATACCGTGTTAGTACTTGAGAACTTAACTTTGCATAATTATTTTATAAATGCTTTTAGAATTCAGCGTTTTGATGAAGTTAAGTTCCTTTTTGCAGTATGACTATGTCATTGCCAAATCTAAGTAATTGTTAGGCTTCCTTAAACGTAATAGTAAAGACTTTCGAGATATAAATAGCCTTAAATTAGTCAGACCTTATTTGGAATATTTGTCTGTAATTTGGGATTCGCCATACGCAGTTCACGAACTTAGATTCGAAAGAGGTACGCGGTTCGTAAATTAAAAATGTTTGATGAGTTTCCTAATTATGGCAGAAGGTGCAATTTAGTTGGTCTGCAAAAACCTTAAGCTTCAGACGCGATGTAACTTCCTTCATTTTTATTCGCGATATTCTTAGTTATCATATTAATTCATCAGAATTGATCTATCTTTTAAATATATATATGCAACCCCGAGGCCACTGCGGGTTAGAAACACATTTGAGAATTTCGAATAACGCATATAACAATGTAAAGAAGGCTTTTGCAGCTAAGTCAGTTTTATGGGCATACACAATATTTAAGGTAAGGTCTTACGAAGGAAGTAGGCTCTGAAAGAGAATATTTGTAGAATGACGCTCAAATACCAGATACTACTCTAAGTAAGTTAACCCCGAAAACACTAAGCCCAAATATTAATAACTCCATCCGCAACATTTTCAATACATAACGGCAAATTCACATTACGACCTGCTTAACTGTTAATTGAAACATTATTACTAAAAAAAATAAAAAAAAAAATGCCGCCTCACTTTTACAGACTTTCCTTAATGCCAACGACACATACGCACACAAAAATCTCTCATGCGATAACTTAACAAACTGACTTACGACATTATCCCAAGTTAAAAACGTTCCCCAATAGTCAGCCACCCTGTTCCAAGTGACAAAACAATTAAGATATTCCGCCTGATTGGGCAAAATTGATTCTTCAAGCAGAAAATTCATTTTCGTTTCGGTTCTATTAGCCTGGCTTACACAGCAGCAGCAGCAGCAGTTTGCCAGTGTTAAGCACTAACCCCCACATCATTAGCAGAAGCTATTTATATGCACTGACTACAGAAGTTCGAACCATGCCTTGAAAGTGTTACTCTCATTGTGTCGTTTCGTTTCGTTTCTTTTGGTGGGGTTCTCTTTCTCGCCACATCCTCCTTTGGAACAATCAGCATATTACAATAATCTCGTTTGCGCAAAATTTTGTTTCTAAAGTTTAATTGAAAATTTTATAGCTGAGCAAGTTGAGATATTTTTTTTCCCTTTGAATTTAGGACAAGACTAAACTAAGGGGAGGAAGGAAGGTAATTAAAATCCGAATACCAAGTTCCAGGCTATTGAACACGCCCAATCGAACACTAAATCTATGATGATGTCCACACTCAGTTTTAATTTTTTTTTTTTATTTTTTATTTCTTGTCCAAGAAGTTATCCTTTGAATGGCTTTACCGAGACATTACTTCTTTTTTATGGCAGCAATTTCATTCGAGGCATTTCGTCACAGCTAAATGTTATTGCATATTGAGTTATGAGCGTGGAGAGAAGCGAAAGAAAGGACACTTTGCCATGAACTATATCCAAAAACACTTTCACCAGCAGCAGCGAGACATAAAATTTGTGTATCTTTTCGTCTTTTTCACGGTATTTTATTGTCGAATGAAAGCCGTAATAAAACTCAAAGATATACAGACGAAATCTGTTTGAGGGATGTGCGGTGTACCGCACTGTTTCTATCATTTGTTGCAAGGAAAATTGATGACATTTTTTTTCGAAAGAGGAACATATTCTTATCCAAGAAGGAACAAATTTTTTTTTTAGACTTTATAAATCGTGCTCCATTCAACCGTTCGATGCAAGCAAGCTAAAGCTCAACAAAACGGATCCAGGCAAGCAGCTGAATTACGACGAGTTTTTGGCGATTTATTTTTATCGTGATCCTTTTTACATCCTTTGTGCATTTTTATGGATCTTAGTGTTGTGTATGTTGAGCGAGCGAGAACGATTTATGCGAGAATATACAAATAAGGACAAGAGTTCGTTGAAAATTCGAAGGCTAAGGATATACGAGCCTGGGTAGGGTACTTTGTTATGCTTATCATTTACTCGCTGATAAGGGTTATGATCGTTTACCTAGCAAGAAGATATATCCTGCTGAAATAATATGTTTTTATGGGAATATCTTCATTCTATTTCGGTTGTATGTTTATTTGTATCTGTTTGATTGGACTGTAACAAATTTGCAAGTAAATAAGCAAATTTTCGCAAAAATTAGCATTTTTATTTGGCCAAGGACACATGGCATAATAAGATTGCAAGTGTATTAGGCTTTTTACAGCCACTGACGCAAGGAGTATGGTTCGTTAAGCTTCGATCCGATATATAGGGATGGATGGGGACAGCTTCAAAGATTCAAGAGAAAGGAAATTGTCAATTGACTAAATGACGGTCAAGCGATGTTAAAAAGTTATCGTTGTGCTAAATGAGAAATTGCTTGGATTTATTTTATGCTTTACGGTCCTTTGTGATGGATTTACAACCAAGTAGGAGCCTATAATACTTTTACCACCAAAAAGAATGGGTGACAAGCACTAGGCAGTTAGGAAAAGATTTACAAAACATCACCATCTTGACATCTTTGATAAAAGGGTTGATAGTAAATTTTGTAAGATTGGCGCAGGGTCGTGTGGTAGATAGAGAGTGGAATAATAAGAGCCTGATCGCCATTAGGAGAGACATCAGTTCTTACGACACGTTTTTGGCAAGTTAGGTGACTAAATATGAATGTCAATTGCTCGTTGTGTATACAATTGTGTAGTCATTTGCGTGTCCCAATTTGTTGTAGGAAATTCGACATAGGCCCTACTCTTCGAGTAAAGTGCAAACGATTTCCATTTCAAAAAAATCCGAAGCAACACGTCTATGCAGCACGGCGTCTCTTATATTCCCATCTATGGAGTGGTCTTGAAATTAGCGCTAGCACAGGATAGTAGTGGCTTTCTACAGTTGTTGACTCAATGGCTTTACCTGCGGTATGGCTATTATACCGTTTAATATTGATATCCTAAACTTTATCGATAGTACCCGTGATTTCAATTCACGTCGCTCTTTGGACTTAGGAGTAAATTCATTAAAAATCGCCAAACTAAGCTTGGGTGCAGTAGCTTAGTGCGTTGGACCACTTAGCGAGGGGTCGCTGGATCAAATCCCGGCCCATACCACCTTATAGTTCTTGCAAACGTCTGGCAAGCATCCTAGAGTAAGAAATGTCATAAGAAACTTCTCAAAAATAAAATTGCTGTTCGGAATCCGCAAAAAACTGTACGTCCCTCCATTCGCGTCAGCAAATATATCGTCAACACAATGGTTGTAGGAGCTAGGCTTTAGGGGCTAGGGCCTTATATCAAGCTTGAATTCACTTGTAGCTTTTGTGATGGACACGTCTGCTGGAGTTCTCTTAATTTGTACTCGTCAAACCATTCAAAATTCAATGAAGAACCCGCTCTAACGATTGTAAGAAGTAGACATTTAGCTGTCTAAGAACAAGCGCTATACCTTTCGAAGCAGAAAACTAGACAATGATTGTGGAATATGTTCTTTACAAGTAAGGGGAGCTAAGCCCAACGAAACATGGAAGGTTTTAAGGTCAAATTTGTCCGTGCCAACGATATATCCACGACATCTAGAGCTGCCCATAATAAAGATTGATTCAGAAAGTCTTCTGAAGTTCTTTAGGCTTTAAGACATCGCAATCCCAATAGATGACTGGTCAGTCATTAAGACAGAAGAACCTCAAGATAAAATTCTCTAGAATTGTATTTAGTTTTTCCAAACATAAGAAAGAGAGGTTGCACCCAAAACCTGTGCTAAGAGTCATCCCGAAAAGGTTGTCAGTCTTTTGTGTTGCCACTGTGGAAGTTGTGTTTAGGGATTCCTATTCCTATATTTTTGGCTGGTTTAAAGAGTATAGCAGGATAATTTTGACGGCTGCTATGTAAAGCCAGTATACTATATTTTAGGCTGCAGGCCCCAGGTTCGTGGAATGCAAAGCGGTCTTGCAGAGTATTTAGCGACAATCGCCTTCCTTATCTGGTCCTGGACATTCAGTTGCCATATCAGATTGCTATCTAGGGTAATTTGAAAAAGTAAGCCTTTACTGCAAAGCCCTCCCCAAACTAAGATCTTTGAATGTAACCAAAAGCTACACACAACAATTAGTTGCAATCAAGTCAGACCGGCATTGCTAATTAAAAGATCACCGGTCAGTTTGACCCATCGGTGCCTGCACGTATCTACAACTGTCAAAAGTCAAGCGATAGCGTTCTAGATATAAATGAATTAAAAAACTATTCATACCTAGCTATTTTCCACAATATCTGCCATTCATTTCAAACTGCGCGATTCCGTATCGCATGCAATAAAAGTCTCACAAATTGCTTATAATCAAACTGTAGTTAATCTTTCGTCACGCGACAAACATCAGCACCATTGCGATGGGTTGTTCACTTCCATCGACAGATTTAGCACAAAACGTTGCAATTTGGAAAATGTCAAAATATTTCTTTTCTTTTTTCTTCTCCTGTTGTTGTTGATTGAAGTTCCTAATAAGACTTTGATTGAAGGTCTCCTCCCTTTGCTATTTCCCAATTGAAAATGAAAAACACATTTTTTTTCGATTTTTATGGGCGAAGAAGAATCGAAAGAAAGAAAACAAAGGGAAGTAACAAAATTAAGTAAAATTAAAAATCCATTACTTAAGGGGACGGGCACAACAAGCAACTATGCAACATGCATAACTTTAGCGCCTAAAGGTATGGTGCTGAATACACTATGTAAAGTTACGTGCTGCATGCTGCATACACCAACGGCTACGCCAACGCCTTCAAAGGCGCTACTTCAGTGCATTTCCCTTAAATGAAATTGAAAACTATGATCAACGATACGACGACGCGCCACATGCAATCTTTCAACGTGGCCTGGTAGAGACCACCGCTGCTAAAAAAAAAAAAAAACCACCCATCCAAACGAAACCATTTAAATAACAATCACGTCATCTAGAAAAGTCCGGAACTGTTGATGTTTTTGTTATTTTTTTTTTTTTTTTTTTGCACCTTCACAATCGGTATGGACAGCCAGCTCACAATACACGCGATGTTGTGTTGTATATTGTGCTGCTGTGCACTACTGTGTTGATAGCCAATCACCCTGCCAATATGGCCAGGTATATTGGATACGCGGCACGCTTGTAATTTAGCCAAATTGGCCAGACCAACCAATATGTATCTATGACCGACCAGCAGCAGGTAGAGCACAAAACTTGTTCGCATACAAATGAAGGAGTACAAAACAAAGACCCAACACCAACTACAGTCATACGAGGGCATAGATACATTATGAATACAGAAATAAACAAAATAACCAGAATAGTCACTTTCACCTTTTGGATGTAAATAGTTTGCTAACCAAGAGTGAGGAGAGGTAAAATTGGATTCCCCCAGGCAGTCGAGCACCCAACAACGCAATAATAAAACATATGGAAAAGCTACAGTTCCGCTGAATGGACTGTTTAATACCCTATCCATGTTCTTTTAAATTAAAATTGGTGTGGTTTGGTTCCATTTTCCAACTAAATGAACGACCAATAATTACAATTTAATGAATTCTCTACAAACTGTGTGGACAATTAAACCTTCATTGCCACCCAACTTATGAAACTCTTTTAAATGGTGGACGTACTAGTTGGGGAAGTCAAAATGTCATTCCTTCACCGTTTCCTTTTAAAAATGCAATAAAATGAAGAAAATTTAATTCTTTGTAGCTCACGGATTGCTTGGATGATATTGGCCTTAAGTGCTTAAATCTTTCCGGGATTGTTGCCATCGGCCCTTCACGGTTCCCCACAAAAAAAGTTTAAAGGGGTCCTAGCTCAGAGGCGGCCAATTTCCATCGCCAAGACGGCTGGTAACACGATTTGGGAATATGGTGCGCAAAAGATCGATTGTGGCATGGGCGTACCATCCTGCATGAACCAGAGGTCATCCAAATCCGTGTCTTTAATTTCATTAAAAAGAAGTCGGTTAACATGGCCCTATAACCGCAGACCGCAGACTTAAACATTGTTCCCAGACTCATTTTCGACGAAAAATGGT
The DNA here is from genome assembly GCA_963576555.1 of Ferdinandea cuprea. Lineage (NCBI taxonomy): Eukaryota > Metazoa > Arthropoda > Insecta > Diptera > Syrphidae > Ferdinandea > Ferdinandea cuprea. Next base: position 139,208,739 of record OY754958.1, read on the forward strand.
ACAAAGATGCCACCACTCCACAATCTGCGCCAAACTGTCACTCTCTGTGGATGCATAGACTTCTCGACAATAACGTGTTGTCCACTAGCATACGAATTTTTGCACAAAGTTGCTTAGAGCAGGCGCGGTGGGTGCTTCAATTCCACCAAAACTTCATTTTAAAAAACGCGCTGTTTGGCCTACACTGCACTCACTTTGGAAATAAGTTTTCAATATTTAACAATGTTTTTCAAGCGTAACGATTAGCGACTGCTTTAGTTTCGCGGAGATATGATACTGACTTTCTGTCAAGATTTCGAGCACTAAGCAGCTGTCAGTGTCAAAATAACCTATGATTTACAAAGAAACCACTAGATGGCCCTTCCTTTATATTATTTGTGTGGGCATTCTCCAATTTGCCATAGTGGCATAGAATGCATATGTATTTATATATGACTCTGACCAATATTAAGATATGTTACAAGCTAAGCATTAAAATTGATGCACCCTTGGGGTGCTCCAACAAATAGGAAAATCCATTGAAACGGACCATAGAACAGATTTGAATCTGAAAACACAAGCTTGTCGCGAGAGGCAGCAGTTACGTCAAAGGTTAGACCGTGGTCAGTTGAGTTCAGTAATGGAGAACAGAATGAGATAAGACAATTGCGCTGGTGATGTAACCGGAGTGGGTGATTGAAAATGTATTCACAGTGTAACAGTGAAGAAGAAAAATGTGCGAATGGATTTGGTGTACAAAATAGAAAAGCCAACTAATGGGTAGGGAAAAAGGTTAGCTGACGGTGGTTGTAGCACCGAAATGGTCCATTAGAGAAAACAGAGGGTATACATTTATTGAATATTATTTGTAGATAGGAATCATAGGTACCATAGCTACATTTCCAGACAGTGACATAAAAAACGGCTACCGACCAAGATAAATCTCAAAATACCAGCCTATCACGTTGGTATAAAGCTTTTACTATGGAATAGGTAAAAACGGTTTAAATGGTCGTATTCCTGCTTAGTTATAACCGCAAAATGTCTCTATCCACAGTTATAGCCGCAAATGTCTGTATCTTATATCGTTAAAGTTCAGAGCTTTCATAACCACTTCGTTTTAAGACACTATGTTATTTAAGGGGTTTGATAATATTTTAATAACATCCTCTCAACTTAATCGGTCAGCAGGGGCACACCTCAAGGGGGCTATGGATCATGGTTCTTAACAAAATCCTGTCTAATTTAGACAGCGACGGTATTAAAGTGGTTGCGCATGCAGATGACGTGGTTGTAGTGACATCATGGAAAGGGCGCTGGGTAAAATTAGCGCTTGGGCCTCAAGGCGTGGTCTGGGCGTTAAGCCAAGCAAAACAGAACTGATGCTCTTTACCACTAAAACCGAAATACCTCACCTTCAAAATCCCCATCTAAATACCCAAGTTCTATCGCTATCTCCCAGTGCTAAATATTTGGTTGTCATTCTAGACCCCAAGCTCAGCTGGAAGCTGAATATTGAACACCGGATTCGGAAAGTCAAAATCACATTCTACGCATGCAGCAAGACTTTCAGTAATTAGTGGGGACTCAAACACGGCATACGTATAGTGGCCCGCCCTTAGTAAAGCTTACAGTTTTACCTAGTTGGGCAGAGTTCAGAGAACGGCTGCAATCGGAACCACAGGATCCCATCGGTAGAGCCATACGGAGCCACTCAATGTAATTCTAGACATCCTTCCCCTGGGCCTGCATATCAAAACAATCGTTTAATGCAGCGCATTAAGCTTGCAAGTCGCCGGCTGCTGGTCTGCAAGACCCTACGGGCACTGCAATATCCTCGATTTATTACCGAGGAACGTAAAAGCACTATCTACTGACGAGATCAGATTAAAATAGGAGGCAGCCACTGCTCTAACCATTCTCACTGACAAGTCAAAAATGGACTGTAGAGTGGGAGCGGGCTTTTCAGACAAATTACACACGTCCTTCTCCCGGTCTTGGAAAACCATTCTTTGACGAACTTTTTGTTAACTGGGACCTGAGTCTCAATGATATCATAATATTTCTCAATGCCACAGGATGGATCTGAGTACACAAACCCAATATTCCTTACCCTAAAGTGGTGGTATCAAAATAGCGCTACAGCTCTACTTTTATGAAGTCATGAAAATCGACCACTCCACCTACCTACCTAAGGGGTTTAGTTAAATGAATACATGCCATATTGCTATTTATTATGGCTGGGACTTTACCTATGTAAATATGGCCTCATTGGCCACACCAAAATTTCTTATTGACCAGATCGATTTAGGTCATATTCACAATATTATGTTGGTCTAGTGCCGAAGAAAACACCACAAAATCTGAAACTCTGGCGCTTTTATGTGTATGGTTACCCTTAAACGGTGCTTCACCAAAATATAACACAGCCTTTCCCTCAAAGTCAGGTATTGATAAGAGTCCTTGTCTCAACCAAGATAACGTCCAAAATCTTTGAGGAGTTCAGTGATATACTGGGCCGGCCGAGCTACCGATTCATAATCAATCGTTGAGTTTGTGGCCATTTGAACATATTTAAGGTTGAGAAAACCAACGAGCTAGCCACTCTTGTCCCGAATTCTCTGCGGAAGTGGATAGCCCCTGTTGGGAATCTGCGTAGATGCCAATGGAATCAAGACATACAACCAGACTTGATGACTGGAAACGCTCTCTTAAAAAAAAGGCAGCTCTATCTCGGAGCCTTCTTCAAATGTCATCTTACAAACATTGACATCAAAGGTCTACTTCGCTTCGTCAGAAGCTTTAATTGGTTCAACGAGTAGGGGGAAACTTTATCCTAGATGGCCGTGGTATCACAATGGACCAATACTGGTCTAAGTATGCCTGTTCTTATGCCGACAGCCATTTCAACCTAACCTAACCTAGCCGGCCTTAGACAATAAATTTGATCACCTTTCGGACAACTTAGGCATTGAGTTAAACGAATAAACTCTGCTGTGTTGTTTTGATGTCCATTTCCTATAATGACAGGAGCGTGTAAGTAAAACCGCGTCTTATGAGAAGTTCTAACAAAATGGCGCTAGAACGCTAATTGCTTCTCCTCGGTCATGCATCGAATACTCTACTGGGAGCCAGCATTCCGATTGTACACAAACTTTCACAATGACAGTCTTCACGACTTACTTGAACATCAAATTTTCTTTGCAATATACATGTTCTAATAGAATGTACATATACAATTTATTTATATATATTTTAAGTTATTTAAAATATTTAAAAATAGTTTAACAAAATTTAATTGGATTATTGCGAAACATCGCTCGCAAGACCTTGGCTGGTTTTCGATATACCCAACTGCGTTCATTTTCATTTCATCGACCCGCAGGAAATATTATCGCAAATTGCGCCAACAAAATCAACTATATAACAACATACCTGAATTAAATTCGTGAATAAAAATCAAATCAATTTATTTTCATTCTATGCCTTCGAAAAAGTGTGTATCGCTAAAGCTTTATATCACAATTCAACCCCAATCATTCTCTCCCCGTAGCTCAATTAAAAACTTTACCCATTAAAATGCAAATTAAATAAATTTAAAAAAAATATATATATATGCAATTTATTTATTAATTTTTTAATTATTTATTTTACATTTCCAAAAAAAAAAACTACATCAATAGGTTACTCATGAACTTCTTCCTAATTATTCCAAAACATATACGTATGTAGGTATGTATGGAAACCTAAAACTCCTTCAACATGTTTTTTTTTTTTTTTGCCTCGTTTCAATATTTATCCTGTCATCACATAATTAACATGCGCACATATTTTATTATCAAAATTCGATTTATTTCAACTCAAATTAGGTATTCATTATAATGTTGGCGTTGTGTGGCCAATTCACACAGGCAATTATTCATGTATCTAGATGCAATATAATAACACTTAATTGGCACGAATTTTCCACTTCAATTTCTAACTAATATCGATTTAACAGAATTTCTCTCGTTTATCGCAGTGGAAATTTTTTATTTCGTTTAAAATCCACTCTGTCCTTTTGGTATAATTTTGTATTAAGTTTTTGTGCGGAAGAATTTAATTTGTTTGTTGGTTAGCATGAAACACAGACAAACTGTTTTAAAATAATTGCGCGGAACTTAAACCAGAAAGAAAAAATGGAAATAAAAAAAAAATTAGTGGAGGTAGTTAAAGCTTTCCAACGCACGAATGTAAATAACTGCACGCAATGATCTAGTATTTTTAATTGCATTCAGAGGAAGTAATGTATAAAAATATTGAGGAAACGTTGTAAAAGCGTCTTTATCATGGGCAAGCGTTTTCAAATTTGCCTAATGATGGCATTTTTTGCCATAAAGCTTATGAAGTTTGAATTGTAACAGTGTTGTCGGTCCTGTGAAATATATGATTGAATTTATGGAATACCAGATAATTGTCCAAAATTCCAATCGTACTTTAAAGAAAATATTACCTTTCCTATTCTATCCAAAGTTGTATTATCCAAATATGTGACCCCCTTGGAACACAAAAAATTTAGATAAGAAAAAATGCAGAGGATGGTGAAATCGGAGCATTTTTTTCTGCTTCCAAATAAGTTTTCGGGTATGCGCGTTTGAGTCAGAATAATTGCAATTCCTCGTCCATTTCGTATATAGTTCGTTTCATCCTTCCTTGCCATTTTCGTGAAAATGTCTGTCTATACCAGGCTATCCCCTATTTTTACTCGATTTAATTGGAAGGATTGAGTGCCTTCCAAGAAAATTCAAAGAAAGGATGGAACGAACTATACAAAACATTTGAAAGCAAAACTGAAAACTACGAGAGGAACACAATTTATTTTAAAACTAAAAAAATTGTTTAATTGTGGTGCGCAAAGTTAATTAGTTGCGAAAAATCAGTTGCGAAATACAACTAAAGGTGTCACCCAGGTGACAGGCTGACATCAGTGACCTTGTGTAATTCGGTTGTCAACTGCATGTCGTCCGCGGGACCTTGTCATTCAAATGAAACCTTCAATGGCATGTCGGATGACAGGCGACCACACTGGATGACAACTTCAGTTCAAATTCCACGTCATAGTGACGACAGGATGTCATCCTGATGACCGTCTGATCAGACCTTAACAACTGACAGTTTAAAAATTAGTTAAATAAGTTGCAGCTCTGACATGTGACATGTTCATCGGTCGACAGACTGATGGGCACCGATTGCCCAATAAGACTTCATTTACTATCGTTTGACAGTTTGTATTATGGCAATGAGGGCTGTTTCTGCATTTGCAGCTGCCTTCCAAAAGTTTTAGTGTTTAAAAATTGGCAAAGGCAGTTGAAGCAAACTATAAACTAAATCCGACGATACAATTGCTAGGGGAATGGCGGATCGACAAACTGATAAGAAAATCATCCGAAATAAAACCAAGAAGAGCAACAACTATGCATGGAAAAGGGGGAAATACAAGATCAACATGCTGGCTAAAACCAGGTGGAAGACATTGATCACACTTGATATATCAAGAAGGCCCTGTGTGAAGGCGAAGAATAATAAAAGTAGGACCAACCAACTCGTCAGTACGGCAGATTATATGAAAACTATTTTCTAGGTTGGCAGACCGTAGTCCTTGAAATGTACTGCACTGCAAATGTAATGCTTCTAAACCTCCACCTGTTTTTCACAATGTACTTCGATAATAACGATTAGGATGGCGAAACAAAGGAATGTTAACGAGATTGAATTTTTTTTGCAGAAGGATTTCTGGTGTCATTGCTTTGGACGGCATATCCATAAGACAGGTGTCAACGGATAACTGTCGACCAAATTCTTCAAAATGCCAGTGCGCACGATACTAAAAACCACCTCTCTTTAAGCTAGAGATCGATTTTCGCGTGCACCCCATAATAAATATTAAGGTTCATCAAAGCATGTAGAGCAGAGCCCGGTGTGCTATCTAAGGGCCCTGTGCAGCCGAGACAGGCGTTGGAGTTTGGAGTTGGGCAAAAGAAGCAGTAACACGATAACGTGAAGGCCTGTTCCCTTAAACAGCTGATACTTATGAAAGTAGTGGTTTAATCATGGCCGTATAGATCCAAAGGACCCTTTCCAGAGATAAGCCCAATTTCTTGCCAAAAGCTCCTCTACACTACCAAAAAGACTACAGTTTTTATCGGTTTTCGATTGTACATGCTTCGAGAATATACGTTTTTTTATCGAACTTTACCCCCAGATATTTGACTTTATCGGAGATCGGGATGGTGACACCTCTAAGCACGCGTTGTTACAGACCAGTAACCTTCCCTCTTCTCGTAAAGAGAACAGCCGTGGAAAATGGTAATCTTAGCCATTGGAATGCTGCACGTGTCATATTTCCCGTGACTGCAGCCTGCTGATGTTAATTTGAAAGGTCTGTGCGGATCCGTCGACCTATGTCCAGGAACCCTGCAGAGACAAACCCTGTGCTGTGAGTCATGAGCCTTTAGATCTATGCGACAGCGATGACCCAGCTTGCATTTGATTTCAATAGCATTTATTCCCTTAATAGCTGCTTGGCTGTCAATAAAAATGGTAATATCATTCCATGGTATTGGCGACATTGATATAGTACGGGCTGCTTCCACAATTGCCAGTACCTCAGCATGGAAAACACTACTCAGGAATTCTGATGAAGTAGTATACACTTAATACCGTAAAGCAGCAGAGGAATTGTCTGTCAAAGCCCAAAGGGTTACATGTAGTCGGAGCTAGATTAGATAAGATTCCGAAATGAAGTGAGACTTTGTACCCGTATTGTGATGTCCTCGTTTAGAATTCGCTTAAGATTCCGGATTTGTGGATAAATTCGGCTAAGACGAAGAGGCTGTAATATTAGTTGCCTCAAGGTAGAGACTACCTATGAGCCGAAGACGTGTTGTTGCTTAGCAATCACAGTGGAACAGAATGTGCTCAGCTGTTTCTTCCTCTTCATGGCACATTCGACAAGTGTTGTCTTGAGCAATCCCCATAGCCATGAAATGTTTTCTTATTGTGCAGTGTCCCGTCAGGAATCCGGTAACCGTTTGTGTTTGCCCTCTGGATAGTTGTAGGAGTTGCTAAGTTCTTTTTGGAGAAGGAGGTGGTAGAAATACCTAGTAGGAATCTTCAGTTTTCTTCAAGTAATGAAGTGATTTCTTTTCTAGCCAGTTCTTGATGCGGAATGTAATGGAGCTCATAGGCAGGCCACGGAATGGTCTAGGCATCTTAAATGGTGCCGCAGATCCCTTCCTGGCTAGTTAATCAGCCTTTTTATTTCCATCGAAGCCACTAGGTCGAGACACCCAGATTAATTGTGAGTATTTGGAGACCGTCCGAGACTAATTCAAAGGTGATTTCAAAGGCGCAAATAGTAAGTATGTAGTGCCGCTTTGCTGTCAGATAGAATAGAAATTTGTTAGTCGGAGCTAACATTGTTTTCTATATGCATTTTTAGGAACTGTGCGTGCTCTATGAGACCTGGGTGCCAGCCTACTATTTGGATGGTCCTCAAGGCGCTCTTGGCAGATTTGCAAATGTAGCAAGAGCAACAAATTTAGAATGATTGGTTTATTTGTCTGCAGCTTGCCACCAGCCTATACTGCCATATGTGAGTAGTGAGTATCGTGTGTGTGTTTCCCTCCTAACCTCAACCTGGCTCTTCCCCCAACATTGGCAAATTAACTTTCAAAGACGGTTGGCTAATGTAATAGATTATAATAAAACCCCAACCAATTTAATATTTGCCATGTAATTAGCCATCAACCTTGTTGCGCAGCACGCGTTAACTCTACAAATGATGTCAGTGCAATTTCAGTTCCAATCAATAGTTAACATTTGCAGAGACTTCGTCAAAAAACACGACTTTATGCATGCCTATTCTATCCAAACATTAAACAAGAAAATATATATATATTCGTATTATTAAAATTGTGTAAACAAAAATTAAACAAAAACACCGTCGTACTGGTCTTTAATTTAACCACAAACAACAGCACACCATCTGTGCTTGTTCTCACAGACACGTTCAGAAAAAAAAAATAAAAAAGTTACATAATTCCAATACAAATAAATGTAGTAAGTAAATAATCCATGACGAAGCTATAATAAAATCAACAACTTTCAGTCTGGCCTGCGTTCGCGATATTTACCTTTCTCGCCTTTGCAACAGACGCAAACATAAACATACAGAAAAAAAATGTTAGCATAGTCGAGCCGTCACAAAGTAGTGGGCTTTATTGTAAAATTAATTTGATTGCCTTGCAAAACATATCTACAAACATGTTCTCAACTTACCCTCAGTTCAAAGTCAGCAGCTACAAAGAAACAAAAACAAAAAAAACATGCTCATTAATTTTGATTAAACATTTATGTCGCTGTATTGTGATGGGAAAATTAAAGGTCAATTTCCAAAAAAAAACCCCAACAAAGTTCAACAATCATCCCCCTAATCAAAAAGTTGACGAGTGGTACACAATAAATTGGCGAATTAATACAAATACGATATCGTGAGTGCGGATTAGCACCGTTAATAAAATCTATCTATCTCCCTCCCGGAAAACCTCAACCACTCATGATTTAGTGCGTCAAAAAGCGTTTCAGAGAGAACGTTCGACCACACCACCGAAAAACCATTGAAATTTGTTTTATACACACACACTCCATCCATCCCACCAACCCAACGAAAAAAGGATCAATATATACATAGGTATAGGTATACTCAACGTACTCATACTTGTTCTCATCCTAAAGGGGTCGAGATCGAGAGGATTTGCCGGGTTTTACGGGTTCCGAAATTTCAGCCAGCAACCTGTGAATGAAAATACATTTTTTTGTTTGTTTTTGTTTTTGCTTTCATTTTAACTGGAGGATATCCCCAAATGAGTAATTTATTTATATTTTCATACTTTGATATGCATTTTGTGATTATGAGAGAGCAAGTGCAGGTTTTCCAAAAATTTAACCAAAGTAAGGAGTCGCATGCAGTGCATGGTGGACGTACCTAGATTTGATGTACATTTATGCGAATTGTGGGCTACCAAACCAAATGATGACTCTTCGTTAAATATGAATTCGTTTTGTAGAATAATTTCACATGAAATTGGAAATTTATCATTGTGTGGTCTGTACCTATCTACCTATGTACGTGATATGTATGGCGGAGATAGTTTTGAATTAGGGATTTGGATGCTTTATTGGTTGCGATAGTAGAGCGGGAAGCAGCAAATATGTGATTGAGAATCCAACTAATTGATGAACGGCAATAATCCGAATGGCTTTTGGAAATTAAGCCAGCGTGTAGCGAGGTGTCCTTTAGTGGATCAAGGGATGGATTGTGGACAGACACAGCCATTTGTGGATATTTTATAAATTAAATTGAAATTTTTCGTGAATTTTAAGCTTATTTGTGGTGTTTGATCAATATAGTGTGGGGGGGGGGGACTTTACGGAAGGGCCAGTTAGGGATATAGTAGGATGGGAGGGTTTTGATCAAAAGCTTGTGAGCTCGGAGAAGAATCAATCTCAGCTCAGCATCGTCGCGGGTAATTCATACTATACTCCGCGATTCTATGCCAAACATAGAACGTGATTGACATTTTATTAGAATTCCTTCATCATAGAATGTGATTGGAGGACTTACATACACAGCTTGCTGCCCTGACCCAAGTTTGTATACTGATTGTAGATTGGGATGAAAGGATAGTGAGTTGACAACAACATCCGAACAACAAATTCTCCCTTAAAAGGGCAGGATGGCGATCGAATACAACTCTAAACTCCCTATCGAATAATATAGTCGAACGATTTGGACTTCATGGTGAACTATACTCCAACTATTGCGTGTGCGAAGATATAATTTTTGAAATGAATGGAAGGGACCAACAGTTTAAGGCCAATTCCAAATGGCAATTTATTTTTGTATGGCCCGACTTCCGCAATTGGTAGTGCTTCGAATAAAAAGTTTTAGGTTGTACGTGTCGGATTTGAGCCTGAGAACCCCAATAAGTCAGAACCAAGTGAGACTGTGCCGGGTGCCAGGACACTGCGGTATTAAAGGAAATGAGCAGGCGGCTGAGCTTGCAAGAATAGGGGGGCTACTTGTTGACAGCGTTGCAGACATCAAACCGCCCCTCTGCATAATGAAGGGTAATATTGAAGAAAAAACCATTAGGTCTGCCAATCTAAGGTGGAAAAGTCTTAAGGGACACACAGTGTCAAAAGCTCTATGGCCACTTCTCGACTGTAAGAGGTTTACAAAAATTAGCAGCGATAAGCTATGTACTAGTTGCATTGCCTGCTGCGAAAACATGCAAAAAGACTCGGGCTGTCAGACACAGATATCTGCAGATTCTGTGGCGATCTTCAGGCTGTTGAGGATATACCGCACATATTGTGTAAATGCGAGGCAATTTCACGGAGTCGTAGGAAGTTCTTGGGGAAATACTTCTTCGAAGCTTTAGAGGAAACAGACGGTAGAAACATCAAAGGGCCTTTTTAGGGAAAATGTTTATTTTTTTTTATGTACCCGTTTAATTGTTAAAATTCAACCGTTTCCCCGGGATCACGATGGGCCCACCTCGGTGCCTAGTGTTGTGTGATGGTTTTACATCACACCCTTGTTTTAACCTAACCTAAGCTATTATAAGTAAGAGAGAGATAAGCACACAAACCAACATTTGCACCAATAGGTCTATATGGGACTGAAAGCTTACGCCTATTAGATAAGCACTTAAGTTGCCGAAATGAAATACTTCAGCAGAGTCGCAGAGAAAATTAGAAGATACAGAATGGGAAATGAACGAATAAGAACAGAAGTTGGTCAGAAAAAACCCATAATAGAGATAAAAGAGGAATGACAATTGGAAAGGTTTGGACACGTGGAACGAATGGACGGGAGAAGAAAAGCAAAGCAAATAGCTGCGATATAAAGGTTAAAGGAACTGCACCAATAGGTAGACCACGCAACACTTGGGATGACCGGATCCAAGTGTTAGGACGAAAGAAGGGTAAGACCTTCACGGAAATCAGAATACGCCTAACAGCATATGGGGCACGACGAAGAAAAATAAGTATTTTTTGGAACTAGAAAGCCCTGGTTTGCAATGCACTGACAAATGATTGTCTATTTATTTGACCACGACTGTATGTCTTTTTGATAATAAATAATTTGTGTACCTTTTGCTTTCAGTTACCTAATCCTTACAATTGCGGTGTTAAAAGAAATGGGTGTTGTTAGAATAGTGACAAAATCACTGCTTTACTACATACGCCCAAGTCCAAAACATCGCTATTTCAAGGAATTTTCAAGCACCACCCTCTTTGAGTTCTATTAGGTTAGGTTAGGTTAACGGATTGGTAGAGCAGGCTGAATTCTGCTGTACCATACTTAGGTCCTCGTGGAGCAATTGTGATGCCATTTTGTGGGGGTTAGAAATGGTAAGTGTTCATGTCCGCTTACCCGATGCCGGCCGTCCAGCCATCCTGATATCATCAGAAATCTATAAAGATCGGAAATTGAGACATCAGAAAGTTCTAGCAGGTTAAGGAAGTAGTGGCTTCCAAGTGTTCTATTCCACAATTAGCAGAGACTTGGGCAGTAACAAAGGAAGTGAAGAGTGTCCTGTTCTTACAAAGTTATGGTTAGGGCCCTTACCAGCTTAGATCTGTAGTGATGACCTGTCAAATTGTCCCGCCACTTTTATATTCCGACCAGAGCATCCGTGATCTTCCTCACAGGTCCTTGAGATCTATTAAGAACTCTAGAGCCAAAAAGGATCTAGAGCTTATGAAATTATAATTATATTTTCCCTATACCAATAACTACAAATCGAACCATCTATGTTTTGTGCAAAAATGCTCTTCTTGTCATTTTCAACTCAAAGCCTCCACTTAACGCCACAGACATCCTTCAAACAGTTCCTCCTGTCTCCTGTCTGTCTAACCACTTAAAGGCGCTATAAAAATTTAATTCTCTCCGCAAATAATTTCTCACCACCACGTCGCTCATCTATCATTGCGCCCACCAATCTCTTCGTATGTATGTCTGTCTGTCTGTTCGTTGTAAACACGAATATATTAAAATAATTGATGTTCGCCAAGCACAGCTATGCAAACAAAGTGTCTCTGGACCACAGTCGAAAGAAAGCAGGCCAAAAACCAGCGGCGCGCGGACTACAACAACTAATCAACAACACAAAAACCAACCGAATAATATTTAAGAAATTCTTCAAAATTCATCCATTAATTTTATGTAAATACATGTACGCAGACCAATTGTGCGCCATCCACCGGCACGAGACACACGGCCGCATATTTCATCATAAATCCTTCCAAAAATACTCAACATTACCATTTAAAACGTTAAACAACATTAATCATAAGGAAAATTGATTACTTTTAGTTACTGAAATTTACTCAGCGCGCGACCGCGCTCCGCACCGTGGCCAAATCAAAATTCGCAACGCAGCACAGCTCTAGCCCTAGCCCTGTTTGCCATTAATAAGGACTGTGGTATTGGTATTGGTATTGGTATTGGTACTGGAGAGCGAGTTCTCCAATCTCCATCTACACCAATGGCCAACAGTAGGACTAGTTGTGGTGCTGTGGATCATTAAAAAATTACTGCTGCTGCGATAACAACACTCCATCCATTATTATGGCCTCATTCGTTTACCCCTTATCCTTTCGGCACAATTCTCGTGGTTGTCCTCATCAGAGTCAAAGTCATCACCATCGTCGTCATCGTATCTTTTTGGAAATTAATTTAGCAGAAAACAATGAATTGGTGAGGTCATAAGTGATACAGACAACGCGGATAACTTACCAATGCTGCCGCCATTTGTTTACGTAGACAACAACGAATCGTGGTAGAGAAAAGCCCCAACACAGCTCATCCTTTCTTGATGGTACATAGCTAGCTAGGATAGCATTTACATTTTTTTATTTAAATTTACACTGACTGCATCAGGCGTTGATTGTGGTGGCTGCGTGGGTGTGGATGGAAGGTGAAAGAGCCATTCAGCTTCCGGCTCAGAGCAATAAATTTAAAGCATCATCGACGTGAATAATTAGCGTAATTATATGATGGTATCTATTAATTGCGTTGCTGCATGAAATTTACTTTACACTCTCACCCACATCTGGATATCCTTGTTACAAGACCTGGGAATGATGGGTTAACTTTGCATAACCGTGGGCGGGGCGCAAAATGAGGATAGTAGGTTTGTTGGCGGTTGGGCGGAGCTGCGCGGTTGCGGTGTGCACTTTTGTGAATATCCTCAATTGCATCTAATTAGTTTTAGAGCTCGCTCGCAAAAAAAAAAAAAAAAAACAACACACAGGATTTAGATTGATTTGCACTGCGCTTTTGCTTATCGTTTCAAAGAGAGCTGAACCGATAATTAAGTCAGTACAGAAAGTTTATGAGGTTATTAAAGGGCGGGATGAATGGCCGCATATTCATGGAACCGCTGGTGCATTCCAAATGCAGTATAAACTATAAACACATGTAGGTATGTAATTCCAAATAACTACATTAATATTAAATGTTTGAAGGTGGCAAGGGAACGTCAGTAATGTATTCGCCCACTGTTCGTCAACCAACAAAAATGCGCAATGTATGCTATGTTGTATAAATTTCTGTGGATTTAATTTAAATACGAGAACAGGATGAAGATCTACACCAACTCTACGAAAAGATTTTACCTTTAAGGCAGCATTTATGTGGTTATTCCTTCAACTCGAAGGTGTACAATTTTGGTTTTTTTTTTAATATCGTTGTTTTATGTTTAATGTTGAGATATATAAGATGTCGTCCGTCGTCCTCAACAACGACGTGGATGCCGCTGCCGATATGATTACAAATTTAATTCACCTGGGTATGAAACGCTTTATCCCTAACAGGATAAAGTGTATCCGACCTAAGGAAAACGCGTGGTGTGACTTGAGCTGTAAAGAAGCTATCAGGGCTAAAGAGGCAACTTTTCGGTCATTTAAGGCCAACCCAACTGAGGAAAACCGAAAAAAGTTCAAACGAGCCAGAAATGACTGCAATGCCCATATTAATCGTGTCAAATTCTCCTACGACCAAAAGTTGAGGCAAAAAATACTACAAAGTCCCTCCGGTAGTAAAAACTTTTGGTCGTTTGTTAAGAATATTAAAAATTCGGCTTCGTCATCTATCCCGACACTCATTTACAATGGCACTCCAGCTGTCAACTCTTCGGATAAAGCCAATCTGCTCGCTGCTCATTTTGCAGCTAGCTCAACGCTCCCAGGTTGTGCTTTATCTCCCCCAGTACTCGAGCGCATAGAACACTCCATGGGACAAATCCACTCGCACCCGTACTGTGGCAAGAGTAGTTCAAGATCTCAACATTCACAAATCCGCTGGCCCAGATGGTATTTCCCCTATCGTTCTGATGAGGTGTTCTTCCACGCTGGCAAAACCACTGCGTAAGCTTTTCTATCTGTCCTATTCTTCAGGGCTCTTTCCGAGAAGATGGAAAACAGCATTTGTCCAGCCCGTCCCAAAAAAAGGCGAATCTTCCTCTCCCTCCTCTTACCGACCAATTGCACTTACGTCCCTTCTTTCCAAGGTCATGGAAACGCTGATAAATCGTCAGCTTATGAAATATCTCGAATCCCGAAAACTTCTTAATGACCGGCAGTACGGTTTTCGCAGCAACAGATCCACTGGTGATTTGATGACATATCTAACCGAAAAGTGGAACCAATCTATTCACCATGGTGGTGAAAGCAAGGTCGTTGCGCTTGATATTTCAAAGTCATTTGACAGACTTTGGCATCAAGCTCTCTTGTCGAAAATGCGGGCATTTGGGATCGATGTTACCTTTATTCAATGGATTAGAAATTACCTTTCGGACCGTTCAATACAAGTTGTTTTGGACGGTTTCAAGTCTGCAACTCACCAAATAAATGCTGGTGTCCCTCAAGGCTCTGTTTTATCTCCGACTCTCTTTCTCATTTTTATCAATGACCTCCTGTCTGTCACTTCTAATCCAATCCATTCCTTTGCTGATGACAGTACCCTCAGCTTTACATATTCGTTTCCTGGGCAACGCCCCTCATCTTCGGGCGTTGAACTGGAACGGCAACGTATGTTAAGGTCATTGAATTCCGATCTTGACAGCATACTTAAATGGGGTAAAACCAACAGAGTCGAATTTAATGCTTCCAAAACGCAATGCTGTCTGCTGTCATTGAAGCGAACCCCTAGTTCTCTGCCATTATCTATGAATGGCACTTGAATCGCTGAAACCGAAAGACTTTCCATTCTCGGTATGTGTGTTAATGACAACCTTCGTTGGAATGACCACATATTTGATGTCGCCAAGAACGCTGCGAAGTGTTTGGCTTCCTAAAGCGATGCAAGAAATATTTTACCCCTTCTGATCTGGCTAGAATCTACAAGGCGTTTATTCGCCCAAAACTTGAGTACAACGCTCATATCTGGTCTGGTGCACCAATAACATATTCGGAGCTACTTGACAGGATCCAAAAACGTTCGGTAAAACTTATTGGCGATCGAGACATCGCGAAATCACTTGACTCTCTTAGTCATCGTCGTAATGTCTCCTTATCGTTGTTCTATCGTTACTACTTTCACAAGTGATCAAACGAAATAGCAAGTTGCATTCCTCCCCTTCAACACTTCAACCGTAATACTCGCCATGCCAGGAATGCTCATCAGTTCCTAAAGCCTATATTCGGTCGAACTGTGAAATATAAAGATTCCTTTCTCAACCGTACAATACGAATGTGGAATGCTCTACCACGCTCTGTTTTTCCTTTGCATTATAATTTACAAACATTTAAAACCAACGTGCATCGGTTTCTCCCTTTCTCTAATCCTTCATTTCCCTTATGCCCGCACTTTGTCACTTCATTATAAGGGTATCCAAAGTCCCTTTAGGGCGCGTACATTATAAAAAAAAAAAAAATGTAAACGTGAAAGAACACATTTCGAATAAATTGGCGAACGACCGACTCTGTTTTTGGTTGTTTTTCCCTTGCCCATATGGCTGACACTGCGACCTCAAATGTTTATTGTATCTCAAGGGGATGTTAGCCTAAGAGAGGAGTGACTTCACTAGCGAATACCATAATGACCTTAGTTGCAGAGTTTCTGAATTCTGCTGATGTACGGAAATTTTTATGGAAGAGTCTTAACCAATGAAGGGCCGGCCATTCACAGAGGGTAAGTTCCGAAGTTTCATAAACCTCTAGACAGAACATTAATTCAGTCTTTGGGCACAAGTTCATTTTTTTAAGATGATATCTCAAGCCGTAATGGCCTATGAGGAAGCCCACCAGCTTCCTAATATTCCCCTTACTTTACCAGTGGTTCACACGAAGTTGTGACAGATTCTGATCCGGCTCTAGCCAGCTCATCTGAAGATTCGTTGCCTCCAATACCCTGGTGACCAGGGACCCATCTGAGTTTAACTTTGTTATGGTCGGTTAGGTTTTGCAAGGCATCTTCACTGTCACAGACCGACTCAGTTGGTTTTGTCATGTTCAAAGGAGGGATCCTGCGATTGAAACCAACTAGCAATCTGCGTTGGATACAGTGCAAACGCAAAACAAAGTTCTTAAAATGATGTTCAATCTGCCATGGCACGGAAGATTAACCAACAACGTGTAAAAAATAAAAGTGTACTTCAAGTTATGATTGATATTGTCCAAGTTAATAGTAGCGTTCATAAAAATCATAAATATTTTACAAAATTAACTTAGTTTTTTTCAAAAATCCATTAGTGATTTAATTAATGTTGTTGTCGTAGGAAAGCCAAGACTGCTTGACACCGATGTGGCATAGAGTCCACAATACTGCTAAAACACCCATTTTAGTATGACATTGAGAATGGGGCCCTGGTGAGTCACTTTTATTTGCGCAATGAGCTTGAGAATTGGCGATCTAAGAACAGTTTTACTGTATTCAATGATGAAAACCATGCGAATGCCGTTGTCGCCAATGGGCGAGAAACACCTCATTTGTTCGTGACGACAGCTAATCTCTTGGAGATCTTTGATTCTCTAAAGAACAAAAAATCGGCGGGAGTTGATGGTATCCCAAACGTCGTATTAAGACACCTGCCCTTAGAGGCTGTGGAGATTTTCACAACGCATATATCCGGCGCATTGGAAAATGACAGTGGTACATCCAATCTCGAAAAAGGGAAAGGATAATACTAACGCTGCTAATCTTCGGTCAATTAGTTTGCTTCCGAATATTAGCAAGATTTTTGAGAAAGTTGTCAATAGAGCTCTGTTGAAATGGGTCGAGGACAATTAAATAATCCCGGACAACCAATTTGGTTTCAGGGCGAGGCACGATACTATTCATGCCGCGTCAAAACTGTTTTCCGACATTCAATGGAATAAATGCAAGAACCAATGCACGGGTGCTTGTCTGGTTGACTTTGAAAAGGCTTTCGACACTGTATGGTTAGAGGAGCTTTTGTACAAGTTGATCAGTCTAGGAATGCACAAACCCTTGCTATATATAATTTATAACATGCTTATAGAAAAGAAGTTCGTGGTCAAATGTGGCAACGTAACTTCAAGCTGAGTCTATAACATTAAAAACGGTTGACAATAGGGTGCGGTGAATTCTTCGATTCTGTTTAACATTTACACAAGTGATCTGGTACGTTCACTCAGACATGCTATAGCGTATGCCGACGATTTGGTCGCATACAGATCAGGTCCTAAGATCGAGGTCATCGACATCTATCGGCGGCATGACTTCGAGCCAATTAAGGGATATTGCGAGTTGATTTTCAACTTCCAGAAGACGGAAACAATCCTGTTTAGGACCCCATTCTAGGTATGGCTAGAATGGTATTCTAGGGATACCAGAAAAAACTCAAAAAAATTGGCCATTATTGGACAGAATGGGCAGGCATTGGCGGTGCAAAACGTCAGGTATCTTGGAATCTGGCTCGACCAGTATCTGTATTTTAATAAACATATAGATGCTTGTCTTGCTGGAGCTAAGAAGGCATTTGATCTGACAAGAAGACTGTTTCATAGCAGTCAACTTGCTTCTAGGGTTAAGGTCATATGCTACGTGCCCTAATAAGGCCCATCATCGCTTATGGCTGTCCATTGTTGTTCAATATAGCGCCGTCGTATATGGAAAGGATTCGGGTTTTCCAGAGACAATGTCATGTCTCGGGTTGTTTCGAACATCTGAATCTGAGTACATAAAATATTATCCCAACACGGCATTATATGATGGGGCTCACTTGAATAGGATTGACAATTTCCTCATTAAGGTGACTCGAAGGCACGTTGCGAGGGCGATGACCAGCGATAATAGCCTGATTTTCGTGGCATACTACCCCAATGAAGCACACATGGAGTGAACGCTCCGATCTGGCTTTGTTCCGCCAGAGGGATGGTATACCGGTACTATACCACCGCTACCGCAGAGCGACTGATATGCGGCTCACCTACGACGGAGACATCGCTAATGCTCCCGAGCTCCTTCATAAATATCAAGGGGGAGGGATCAAATTGATACGGATAAACAATTCACCAACTATTGCTGGCTTGCGGAAAGAGTGGAAGAGGTGGGTATGCCTTTCCAGGTCGGTGTGTTACCTTAGGTAACTCCTTCTAGTCTTAAGTAGTTTTAAGTTGTAAGTTGATTAGTTTGTGCTCTGCATGTCGGCTGCAAGGTGTGGTGTTTCTGAGAGTCGACTGACACATTTCGGTGTCAGTGGACTCTCGGTGGCGCATGTGCGCTATGTTGGCGGCTGCTGGGTGTTGCTAATGGAGTTGGGGGTGGGCACTCATTGCCTCTGTAGATGAGGCGGCGAGTGCGCATCACCCCCGATCATACTTACAATTAGTATTAGTTTGGTAATTTTAAGTAGCATTAGTTAGATTTTAAGTTTTTAATGTATAGTCGCAAGTAGTTTTAGTTTTTTAGTTTTAAATAAAAATAAAACTAATAAAGGAGTCAAGTTTTAAAAATAAATTTTCCTGTAAAAAAAAATAATATTTAAATAATAAAAATTATACTATTAATTAAGGCCGAAAGGTAATAGTATTAAGTGATATAGTTAAGTTTAGAGCGTCCGCATAAGGACCAGTACTCTAGAATAAGTATCCTGTTAATTTTAAGTTAGATTTAATCATTTTTGTCTAGTTTGTAAGCTTTATTGAAAGAATATAAAAAATGGATTTAAAATTGAAATTGAAAATTGACGCCCATTTTAGTGGCATATCGTACTTGGAATAGGGGAGCATAACCTCTACACGGATTTTTACACGAACATGTTGATCCATGACACCACTTATCAAATGTATCAGACCCACACCCTAATACGAAAAATTTGCCCAAATGATGGCCTTCGCACCACCAAGTTGACCGGTTTTTACCGTATACTGCGAAAAATATTCTGCTGTACGGACGACGGTCGTATTGTCGGGAACCAGTTCCTCCAAGTAGGGTAATTTTGTTTTCATCCATCCAAAGAATTGTACCGCATTTCGTCGGCATTATTTTTTGCGAATTTGATTCGAGCTTTGCAGATGCTATTTTCCCAATAATGGGACCTTGCGTGGCCCTCGGGCGAAAAGTTTATTTTCTAACAGCTTTATGCGAATTGTTACATCACAAATAGGAAGCTGAATCTTGTCTGCTATGACCTTAGAAGATGCCGCTGGGTTGTTTTTTAATAGGCGTACTATTAACCTGTCATCAGTTTTGGACGTTTTACGTTTCCTTCCTGAAGTAAAACTATTGTTGCCCCTATATAATTATTAAAATCAGACCAATAATTTTCTTAAAATTAAATCAAAATTTTGAACATTTGATCCTCGATCCAAAGTGTCGAACACGACAAAACAGTACAAAATCTTTAGCAACACTTTTGGAAAAAAAATTTTTTTTTTTTTTTTTCCTGAGGGTAGGTGAAAATCTTCCAAAGACACTATGAGGATAGCAAGCACGTGCTCATAGTAGAGTCAGATTTTTACTGACTAAAAACACCACCCTTCTATAGAATGTTAGATACTGCAACTAAGATATAACTTATCAAGCAATTTTTCTATCGCGAAATAAAAAACATTTGACAGGTTACTTTCCACTGAAAGATCCTGCATGTTCCGCAATTAGGACGCGGTTAATCCTTATCTTGCCAAGTCGAAAGGTTTCGTTCTTTGTAGTCGGTGCAATAAATTATTCTCCGATTAGTCGGTTTTTATGCTTTCGCGCAATGCTTCTAGTTTCAGCTTCGATTGTAGGAATTCCGAGATCCCTGTGGATATCGTCGTTTCTAATATACCACGGAGCATGGACAATTTTGAAAAGTTTGTAAAATATTGGCATTTGTTTTCTTCGTTCAACCCCAAAGTTGTATACCGTAGGTCTACACCGGCTTTAGCACTTGCTTGTATAAAAGCAGTTTGTTCTCGGTACTGAGCTGGGAATGTTTTCCGAGTAACCAGTACATTTCTCTATATTTGATATCGAGTTCTTTACGTTTCATTTTCACGTGCGAATTCCATTTCAGCTTTGCGTCGAGTGTCATTCCCAAGTATTTGGCCTCGTTTGCAAAGGGTATTCGGGCCATGTTTAGAAAAATTGGCAAGTCATTAGTTTTCTTATACGTGAAATTCATGTGAACAGATTTAGTTTCGTTGAGGGCGATCCGCCAGTCCCTCGTCCATTCGTTTACTTTATTCAGTGCGGTTTGCAGTTTTGCAGTCGTTTCTTCGATAGTATTACCGACTGCAAGCATAGCGGAGTCGTCGGCGAACGTAGCGAGGGTAGTGCAATCTTCTCTTGGTCGAAATTTCTTTAAGCTCCGAGTATTCGCTTCCATGCCTAACACGGAAGAGTCTATTCCCGAGATATGATTCTAAAATATCATATAGCCGAACGGGGAGAACTTGTCGTAATTTAAATTTTAAGCCGTCGTGCCACACCTTATCAAAGGCTTGTGAGACGTCAAGGAATACGCTTGAGCATATCTTTTTTTCCTCAAATGCTTTCTCGATTACGTCAGTAATTCTATGCACTTGGTCAATTGTCGAATGCTTGGTTCTGAACCAAAACTGGTGGTCAGGGATGAGATCATTATCTTCTATAACCGGTAGTAGACGCCTTAGTAATATCCTCTCGAAGCGAAATTGATCTATACGATTTTACTTCATTTGGCGGTTTTCCTGGTTTTAAAACCACAATGACTTCGGCAACTTTCCATTGGCTCGGCACGTGTTTTAATCTGAGCGCAGCATTTATAATATATAGAAGCTTAATTAATGCTTTCCAGGAGCTTTCTTAGGTTTTAGAGATTCGATTTCACGTTTTAGTTCCATTAGTGTTGCATTCGTGAGTGTAAATTCGTCAAATAGTAATTCCGTCCCACTATTGGTACTGTCGTGAGCCGCTTGACCATCATACGGTTTAAAGGTTTCTTCGAGATGGGCTGCAAAAACGTCCGCTTTTTCTTTGTCTTCCCTTGCCCATTCATTTTGATTTATTTTTATTGGCGGCGCGGGGATTTTAGGCCTTTTGGCGCCTTTTACAGCTTTCCAAAGTGAATAATTGGAATCTTTTTTCGCTGTTAGACTTTCAAGGTAAGAACCTATCGCACAATTTTTAAAATCCTTAATAACTGTCTTCAACAAATTGCACAAATAATTAAAATGTGCTTTATGTTGCGGAGCGCGACTCTGTTGCCATTTTTTACGCGCCTTCCGTTTTTCGTTGACCAATTCTTTTATTTTGGGCGGATATCGTAAACCGTATTTGGCCGGCGTTTTCCTTGGGTTAGACGTATTATTCCAGGAGGCGAGCTGAACGACCTCAACGAAGCGATCAACTTCAGCTTCAAGTTCATAAGGTGTCGTAAGTGGAACGCTCAGTTCAACATTCTCTTCAATTACGAAAAATGCATCCAATAGAACTTCAAAGTTCCATAAGACCCATTTGTCCACTTTATAAGACTTTACTAAATCTCAAAGTCCCAATTAATGCAACTTCCATCCAATTTTCTCGTTAATGATCTCTAATTTCCTTCACAATTAAAAACCATATTTACGAATATTGCAAACACTAAAAGAATCTAAACTAGTTATCCGAAGCCAGCAGCACCATCGCCATCATCACCGACAAACAGCATACCCATTTGAAATAGAGGAATTAAGAGAATTTTCATTCATACCCATCCATACCCAACACCTCCCACCAGCAGCAACCTATGCATTACTCTCTGCACTGCAATCAAGTAAAAATTCACCATTTGACTTTCGAGGATGGCAAACCAGAAGTAGCAGTGGAATATAAAAAAAATCGGTTCTCAGCATGAAAGTCTAAATTTATCACTGTTGACATCGTCATGTGCCAGACACACATAATTATCCCTTCTGGCAACTTGGATGTTAAATGTTGGGAAAGAGGAAGGAAAACTTTTTTTTTATCTTTTTTTTTAATCCCATTATCTATACAATCAAGCGAAAGAGAAGCATAAAAAATAAAAAATAAAAAAAAAAACAGAAAAGTTATAATGAAAATGTGGAAATTTCTGAACAATAGTTTACTTCCATGTTCCATGTTAGTCGGAAAAGTTACATGGCCCAAGACCCATGCACCAGAACACTGCACTGGTGTGGAATTAATCTATTCCTTGCTCTTAAATCGCTGTGTCTGTCTACTGCAAGCGCTGTTTATTTAGTGGTGTGATGATATGCATACATATATAGGTATTTGTATTAATTTTTATTTTTTTTGAAATGAGGAAGCCATTGCGTTCATCAGTTTCTGGAACAAATTTATTAACTATGCTCAACTCTCGTACTATATGCATATGCAAGTTAATCGATTCCAGATGAAGTAATAATTGCATTTTTGTAACCACATCGAATCGAGTGTAAAATCAATTAAATTTACTCTCGAGAATCAATAAGCATTGTGTGCGTTTAAGCTATAGGGAAAAAGGATGAGAGTGCCGGACAAGCATACAAGTTAACTGGGTGGTTCCTTTAAAGGAAGCAAAAGTGAGTTAAATTGGGAATCAAACAATAGATTAAATTAAAATTTGGTTATGGGTTACAATTAGCCTCTGGGTTGTTGAAATAATGCATGTGATTGGGATCTCCTTAAATTTACCCATGATGGGACTAATGGAAAAGTAAATTTGTGATTCAAATATTAACTGATTGTCATACGAAGTGGATTGCTCTAAGTCAAACACCCTTCAAGGCGGATTTACTTCTGGAGTTTAACTAATTTGTACTTCATTTAGTTTTGAATACAAGTATAGCTCCCCTCTTAGTCGCAATGCCATAATGCCCCTAGCTCGAACCTATTCTCTCGGTTTTTGAACACTTAAATCAATTTCAAAAGAGTGTAAGCACATTTTGTGCAGTTGATAGGAAGAAAATAGCGTTTCCGAGGATTACTAAATGGTGAATTTTTAGGCAGATGGTCGAATCAAAGTCACTTGTGTTACACCACAAGACCACAGAAATGGATAGAACGGATAACTTAAGTTGCTTTCAAAGTGGATGCTGTGGTGCCGAAACAGTACAAAGTTTGAAGAAGTTCCGGTTGACGCATCAACACATCAACTGCAGCTGGCGAGTGAAGGCCAGCTTTCGTAGAAAAGCTAATAAAACTGCTTTTCTGATTGATAACCGAACATACGTTAGCCCTTGTCCTGCGCGCTCAACGGAGAAATTTTAAACTGTTACCGAACGTGTGCACCTAGTCCCGAGAACCAGTGCTAAAGATCGGAGCAAATGAACACAAGTATTACCATAACGAGGAAACTTTTGCCTAGGAGTCTCAGATATTTCACTCACAAGATATAGGTAATTGACTCTAAAATTAAAGAATCTTATCGCTTATATGACTGGCTTTGGAGTAGCTTGATATTGACGATAATTTGTTCATGCTCATAACAACAACAACATAGCATTGACAACTCAAATATTTTGGGCTCGGAAACTTCACACGTCAATACATCCATCCTGAAATAATGTCTGTTTGGTGTGGTTCTCGGACTGATGGTATTACAGGCCAATGCCAGTAAAAAGAAGACGACAACGGAAGAAATGAAAAGTTAGAAAGTTTTTTTTAGCAAATTGAGAATTCAAATTTGAGCGAGCTGTGGTTCCAGCAAGAGCGGTCTACTGCTTTTTTTTAATGATACTAATTCGCCACGGAGCTGCGGTTTCACATCTATGGGCATTTTTCTGGGATGTCACCAAAGAACAAGATCAAGATCAAGCTATTCACTAAATAGGGTACTTATAAAATGTACATATTCCAAAATTAATTGACATGCCAGGCTAACCCTTTTTGATAAAGAAAAAAATCATTACAAAATATTCAACAGTGTTCTTTTTAAGGCCTTCTTCAAAAGAAACCAACAGATGGGCACCACGTTTTATACATACGTCGTGCAAAAACCATTGAACGCCTGACTGATGAAAAACAGATACCCCGAGGTTAGCAAAAAATTTGCCTCTCTAAGCTTCTTTTAATTTTTTTTGAAGCTTAGCAAATCCGAACTCGGCTGTTAGATTCTGTTATTCGTCACTGCGGCGGAAGTACTGGCTACTGAGAGGGGTTTAAAAGAACAGCTTTCGGACCTTTTTGCTAATTGGCCTAAATTCAACCGCAATGTTTTCGCGGATCAAATATAATCTCTAATAAATCGCTATTCCTTTTTTGGTCTACACTATTTCCCTTTACAGAGGTTTAAAATAAAACATATATATGTATGAATGGCTGTAAGTCATGAACATATAGTGAGGGGAAAAAGAAATAATTTAATGCGTCTCTAAAAAATAAATTAAAATTTTGAATTAATTTTTTTTTGCTCCGTCATGACTTGAAACATACTCTACAATTTTCCAAAATTCGAAAACTTAAATATTTAATGAACAGTGTGGAGCCTTCTGGGGAGAGGTCGCACATATCCAGAAAATGGAAAATGTTATGATTCTGGATTATTGTTAGCGCAGTAAGAAGGTGGGAAGGGAAGAGGGGCTTTAAGAAAGGCCAGAGTTGGTTCCTGTCTACAATCTGTAGTGCCTCGAGAACTGTATTTGCTAGAGAACTTGGCTGTGAGCTGGGCTCAGGGATATTTTAGAGAAGCAACCGTCAAAGGGGTTATAAGTTTGCGGGGTGGTATGAGACGGATTCACTTGAAATTTAAAATATTTTCTCTACAACAAATATAATATAACACGTTTTATTGCAATCACAAGTAAAGGGATGAACGTAGAATTTGTTTCAATCCGCAAATAAGTTGAAAATCCATTTAAAGCAAAAAAAAAAAACAAACAACACCAGCACGTATTGGATGTGGCAGGTCTTAAATGTATGCAGAAAAAGTCACAACACCAGTATTTAATTGACTAGCATCTAACATCTAAGCGCACTGTTTTACTTTAGTTGAAAATTACATTTTCTATGAAGTTTAAAACTAAAAAAAGTAGAAAAATAGTGACAAGTGATGGCAGGTACCGTTATTTCAAACGATAAAGCAAAAAATAAAAAGATGCCCCGAGATGTAACCCCAAGAACCTTATATACGAACTTTGAAGCAAATCCGTCGACCCGTTTCACCATACGGCGCCCGGACAGACAGACCGACGGACGGCATTGGCGGACTTTTTTGGACTTTTCTATAGTCGTAATATCATCTCTCATTTTGAGTTCGAAACTTCCGCACGATCTCGATAACTTTGTCTTTAGTATACTAATATATACGAGTAGGCTTGGTCCAAAACTTGTATTATATGTTAATAGAAATATTGGCTAAATATCTTGTTATACATTTTTTAAGGAAATTTGAAAAAAAACCCACAAAAATTAGGCATTGCAAAAATATGTAGGGGAAACCGGGGCATAACCGGCCTCTTAAGGATTTTTTTTAAATAAAGTATGGAGTTTTTTATCTCCAAAATAATTATATTAGAAAAAAGATTTATTAATACATTATTAAACAAAAGAAAAATAAATAAATATTAATAATTCAGCATGTGTTATGGATTTCAATTATTGAGTTTGCGCATTGTGCCCCGGTGCTGGGGGAGAGGGGAGAGCCCATTGTGTCCCGGGTGCCTGTTATACTCCGGCTTCCCCTATACGGCAAACTTGTAAAGGAGCTCAGTGCCTTTATATTTTGTTAAGGTACCCAGGGAGTCCCGAAATTCAGCTTCTTATCTTAAATTTAGGTTTTGGTCGTGATCATAAATGTATATACGACGAATATGGTATAAAGAATTGCAACACTTCCAGTCTGTAGAAGATTTGTAGATAAGAATATTCAACTTTTTACTGCTGCAGGCCGTTTTAAATGTTTCTAATATATGTAAAGTCCATCCCGTTGGTGATGTCTAGAGATTCTACAGCTATGCTAAAACAAAATATCCCGTTGGTGATGCCTAGAGATTCTACAGCTATGCTAAAACAAAATATGAAGTTGGTCAAAAAGCAATTTAATATATGGAAGAGTTGAGCAATAGTTTCTAAAACAAATATCGTCAAACGATAATTAGGCTTGAACCTTGTGTATGCCGCCATCAAACGATGTTAGTAAATGCCACTAAATAAGATTGTGCGCCAAAGGAGGTGTCTTCGCGAGAATATGTCTTCTGTGCATTTTAACAGAAATAATGTCAGACTAATGGGAATGAAGTTCTTAGCGGTAAACAACTTCCACCTATTACATAATATCCATCCATCAAAATAACTAATTTAATTTACTATTATACTATCCTAATAATTTTATTTTCAAAAAAAAAAAAATTAGCTCGTTATTTTGAAATCAGTTTTAATTAGATAGCGTGACAAAGAAACGAAACAAAAATTCTTCATCTGCTTCAGCGTTTGTTGTCGTGTACACAAAGTTTCCGCCACAATAACAAACTGGAAACACAACCAATGGACCCATCCATTCTGTCCCAAATATGTCAATTGTGGTTGTAAAACCTTTTCCCACAGACATTTTCTATTTCTGCAACATGCACACTTTTGCCCCACACTCTAGCCCGTTCTCTTTCTCTCTCGCAATGAGTAACCGCAAAATCTTTTCTTTATGTAGGAACTATTGCTTCCTAGCCCTTTGGTTTTCAAAAAAAAAAAAAATATAGTAAAACAACAGAAAAAAAAACTTAGAAAAGGAGAATGTGGAACTGAACTGAGACTGAGATACAATCTCAGACATGGTCCTGGCTTCTGGGAGAACTACCTGGCTGCTGCTTTAGGCTATAAATGAATGAACGGACGTGGTAATGGTGGTAGTGGCGGCGATGTCCAAGGCAGTTGTAGCAAACGTAAGCGGAACTAAATTTTCGTGGGCAAATAAAAGAATCGATTTGTCCTAGTTCTGTGCCTTCTTGTTGTACCTTGTACACCCACTGGCGATGGCAACGAGGAACAGCACCGCACTGCACCGCACCATAACATTGGGACTACAAGCATGGTGGTCCACAACTTTGACCTTAGTTTAGATTTGACAGTGGGCGTTCAATGGGATGGCGTTTTTGCCGTTTTTACCTGATGTGCAGTCAAAGGTCGAATGTGTGCTTAGAGAGAAGAAACGTTCTGCTGTTTTTACTGTTTATTTGTTTCCTTGGCTGACCAAGGAGTAGGAAATCTGAAAGTAATTACTTGCAGTCACATTCTGGAAACTTTTTTGTTTTTTTGGCACAAGCTTCTATCGCTTTGAACAGGATGTGGTGTGGTTTTCTGAAGAGGTGGCTGAGGATGGCTGCCGGTGAGACTTGTGGTTCTGTGTCAAATTTTGAAGAAACAATGTGGCTGCTACGAGTAGAAATACAAAGTTTTTAATTGATCAAAGTAGTTTCGGATAAACTTGACAGCAAAGGCAATCTATATTTATTTTTTTGTATCCGTATCCGTAATAAATTTATTACAAATTAGGTTTCGGTTTATTTGGTTAATGAATAAATGTTTAAAAAAATAATTAATTTCGGAAAAAAGGATAACGGTCTTTGAGTATGAGAAAAGTGGCACGTTTGCATGCTTGGTTTATGTATTTTCCTACTTCCGTTTCCGTTGTTATACCCGAAATTGGTTCATTGGTTCACTTAAGCTAGCTATATAGATTCGGTAAACCTAGATCCAAAAAATATGCCCGACATGTGGAACCTTAGCACAATCTGCCCGATTCACAATAAAGGCGATCGCCTTCTCTGCAACAACAACTAAAGAGGTATTAGTCTTTTGAACATCGCCTACAAGGCCCTGTCAAGCATAGAATGTGAGCCTCCTGAAGTCATTTACTGACGATCTGATTGGCTAAAAAAAACTTCCCAAAATCTTGGATATGCGAATGACTTCGACATAATGGAATGAACCAACGAGCAATTACGGGTCCCTTTTCTGGGCCTTGTCATCTTGTCAACAATGAGGAAATTATATCCTGTCATTAAAGGGTGACTATTGATAGTTGCAACTTCGAGGTGGACAGCAGGGCACTACTGTGAACGCTGCCATGACATCAACGCTGAAATCAAGCGCAAAATAACTCTTGATATTTACTGTTTCCTTAGGGCTTAGTAAGCAATTGTGCAAAATCGAGAAGTACCAATGAGACGCTGTACAAAACTCTCATCATTCCGGTCTTGTTTTTTGGTGCAAAAGCTTGATCCCTATCCCAGGCGAATGAAAGCTTCCTTGCTGTCTTAGAGAGAAAAGTATTACACATTTAATGTCCGGTTTATGTCAATGGGCAAAATAACACCTGACGAAGACATGTTAAACTAAAGACTACATGTTCAACGGTTAAAATGGCAAGGGCATCTGAGAGAATGAATATCGACGCTCCAGCCCGTAATGTATTCGACGCTAAGCCCGAGGGATCGAGAAGCCGACTTGATACACAGATTTGGTGACAGCAAGGTACAGATCGAGAAAGCTAATGGAGCTCTGTTCTATTACTTGAGCGCCTGGTGTAACCCGCACTGTAGCGCCAACTAAAGCAATGTCAGTATAGATACCACCATAGACTAATCTTGTACCAGTTGCCCTATATTGATAAACTCAATACAGGCGTCGAAGGTCACTTAAAATAGATAAACAAAATTAGTTAAACCTTGCCAACTTCCAACTGTATCGATCCTTATTATTGCTATCATTTTGGAGTCAAAACATCCAAGACTGGACGAATTAGCTTAAATCATAAAGTTAGAAAAGGGACCATTACTTTCTTCGGGTGGTTCCCGAAAAGATGGGTTATATTTATTTTTCTCTTAATACATTGCGACTAGTTCGCTTATGAAGTTCGACGGATCGACCTAAAAAGATGCGTAACAGGCCCTCTTTTCAGATCACATTGTCACTTTTTTTAGCTTCTGACTCGCCGATGCGTTTGGAATGCACCTCGACCTAAAAGATCTTTTGTACTTAATGTCAGATAATATTGGTTAGGAGAGTAGCGCCTCTACTTTCCATCCAGATGAAAAGTTTGCACCTTTACGTTGTATGTGTCGTTAGGTCAGCAGTATATCTATTTATGGTAAACTTTATGCAAGCGATATTTAAGAAAACTATAGGCAAATTTGTATCGATACAGTGAAGTTGGAAGTTGGCAACCTATTTGACTGCGCATTTACTGTAGCTAGGCAGCCTTAGGCAGAAGTCCTGAGTTTCTTCCTGATCATATATAACTTCGACAAGAGCCAAGAATCTTTTCAGCAAAAATGTATCATTTTTCGATTTCGAAGTAGGGCACTCCTCAAGTTTATTAGATTTCCGTACATTGCTAGCGGCTAACACATCAACAAAAGCCGCAAAATACTGTAAGAATATTAAACGTTTCGCAATTGTAATTGGATTAAAAACATCTGCCGATTGCGAGTCCCTCAACCTCTTCAGAAATCCTTTGCAGCCAGCATCAATCGCTGAAGGTGAGATTTCGCGAAGCCTACGAGAAGCGCTTCGGACCCCTATCAGTGCGGCTTTTGGTCCGGTAGATAAAACCCAATAAGTTCAGACGGATAAGCACCATCTTTTCATCGATTTTAAAGTCGCATATCATCGAATCTATAGGTGGAAACGAACGATAGATAGACAACGGCCAAAATCGACCATTTGTGCAGAATGACGATGCAAGAAGCTATCTGCTGCTTTAAGGTTAGTAATGACCAAGACAGGAGCAAGTCGAGGCAACGCGCTGTCATATAACTTTTTTAACTTGAAAAAATTGTGCAAAACTCGCAAGCCAATACACGAGGTATTCTTGGTGCCATTGCGGGTATAAAAAAAAGAAGCGGTAAAGGAGGACAAAACGAGGTATATGCTGTCAACAGGGCAGACAATTAACATCGAGAAAGCGATCAAAATGTCACAATCTATTAATCTAGCTATAACTTTGGGGTAGCAAGAGTTAAACGAGTTTTATTAAAATGGTTTTCTTTTTAAACCCGACTATAATTCAGAAAAAACCTTAACTGTACCTTGGTGAATGGTGAATATGATCAAAATCCCGTCTCATACGAATGTCCTTAAAAAGGACCGAATTGCTTACTACAGCTCAGTACTGTGGTGGGTTGTCGTTTGAGTGCTTCGAGCAATCCATAGGAAGCGGTCGCGGTACCGAATTAGCTGCCTTAAAATAAATCCATATTGCTAAATCGTTCTACACAATATGACTTTGTCTTCCTTGGATCTGCTTTCACATAGGAAAACGACATCTCTTCAGAATTCAAATGAAGTAAGTAACACCATCTCCCGTACAACTAAGAAAACACTATTTACGACTTTGGGAATCTCAGGTATTGCTTTATGAATCTGAATCATGGTGGTCCGATCTGATGACTTGAGGCTTATTGATTGAGACAGAGGTAATTAGTATTTGTTTTTCCCTTTTTGTTTATGTATTGCGGCGAAATACTTAACTAATTAAACATTCAATGTCATGGTCACACTGAGAAAAGTCTTTCTTAAGTGCGTATGCAAATTGCATCCCTGCGTACATTCGAATTATTTATGTATCTTCCTGATGAGTACCTCTAGCTATACATTTTTAATTTTGTTTTAAACTTAATGTTGCTGCAGGTAAAAACGAAACAATAAAATGCTCTCTTCACAGAGGTGATCCAATTCAAAAAAACCATTCGCTTGATACACTTAAAAATAAAGCAATCAAAAAAAAAACAACAACAACAAATAATAATACTTATTAACTATGCAAATGCATTACAACACAATGGGTAATGAGATCCACGATCCACTACCATTTCTCAACTGCTTGTAATTCATTACAATACTTGCGGTCCGCCATGGGCCGTATCGGTACTCCAAATAAAAATTAAATCATCATTCATACGCAAGGAATTAAGCCGCATACCGCATCAGCCATACATATATATGCATCTCGTTACTTTGTTTCATTTAAATCAAATTAATTGAACAGGAAACGCAACACATACACACATGTAAAATATAAATCAAAGTGGTGCACCACCAACTACAGCTACAGCAGCGCATCTCAGCTACAGTACATTGCTCCGCAGCAACGCATAGCAAATGAAACAAAAATGTTTATTAAAATTAAAAAAAAAAAGTTTTGTTTTCATTACAACCAACAACACAGCAAAAGAAATAAAAAAAAAACCAGGACAAAACGGAAGGATACGTTTCCACGGCAAAGTATGATGATGATATTGAATGGCCACCACCAAACCATAGCATCGCATCGTGTCGTCGTCAGTCGCCACCACCACCAAGCATCATAAAATAAATAAAAAAAATACTAATAAAGATGAAAAAATAATATAGCTTAATATATTGCCATGGCAATAATAATGGACTTCACCAAATTGGTGTTCCCACTTTGAGCGAATACGTGAGTTTTTATTTATTAAATATTTGACTTTTGAAAAATTACACAGTGGTATAGGTAACAGTGGTCTACCATATTCTCAGAAATATAAACTGCAATTTAACGAGAAACAATATATTCTTGTGAATTTGTTGCAATTAAAAAAATATATCCCTTTACGATGAACGTGAATGTGGGTATAGGGTAGACAATCACTCCACCATTCAATGAAGTTAAAGGTGTATTGCAGGAGCAAGCAGCAATTGCAAATGTCAATTTATATTTGATTAAATTAATAAATGAGTGGAAAGTAATGAACTAATGCGAGATGTGGCTAAGGCAGGAGTGAAATAGCGAATGCTTTCAGAAACTCATGTTGCAATTTGCTTTAATTAAATCGAGCAGATACAGCAGTCATTGTTTTTGTTTAATAAAGTTTGGTACATTCGAATACTGTTGTAAAATGTCATTTTAAATAATGCATCCAACTATGAAATGACTTAAAGTCAACATGAACAGGACGATGTTTTCAGCCAGTGTTGACTTGTTGCATTGATGGAAGGATAGCAACAGCGACTTTAAAGTTGAGAATTTGGCGGGTTGATAATTATTTCGAATATAGGTCCCAGGTTTGTTTGAGAGACGATGACACATCGCTTAGGTGGCAACAAGCAATATTGGATAGAGTCCTTAAACAACTTGTGTGGCTGAAATATGTCATTAGAGGACCCTGCAATATTCCTAATGGCTGATGGAGTCTAGATTTATGTGACTTGGGAAGGTCCTTATTTTTATGATCCACTCAGACTCTATTTAATTGTACTTTAGGCAGATATTTTCGTTCTTATGTTAATTAAAGCTTTGCTCTCCTTCAACAGGTCTGACTGGGGACAAACAAAAGGCTGGGTTATTTTGTAAAATGTGAATGCTTTGTTGTCACCAAGAAGACTGAAATACTCAACTTTCAAGTGACCTGGCACCTAAAAACGGAAATTTTTTAAATCCTTATCCATAATGCATGTAAATCGCATTCACAATGGAATAGCAAAAAGTGTGAAGTGAAAGTAACTAACCAGTAAAGCATGGCGGCAACACTTTCAACAGTTCATTGAATTACTGAATAACAAATGCCCTTTAAGAATAAGAACATAAATTACGACTAAAAAAATAGAAGAAGCTGCCTAGACTTGGCATGTCTGCGGAGGACGAACTGAGGGCCTTCAGCCAGTAGTAGATGCAGACTCCCGTCCCTGCTTCACTTTAAAGGGCCACGTACAACACGGCTGTTTGACAAAAATGAGGCGACTGGTACTGTACATGAAAAGAATCGTGAAGATAAAAACAAGTACCAAGCGGTGGAGGACGAGTTCATCCAAAACAAGGATAGCAATCCTCGGCAAACAAGATGTTTCTAAAAAATCTAAAGTCGCTAGTTTAGCGACTAAACAGCCAAAGTATCCAGGTAGATCGACATCCACGACAAACTTAAGCCTAAGCCATGGATTCAAATTTGGTTTGAAGATAAAGCCAGACAATCTCCTCAAATGCCTCAGACTGCACAATCGTTTAATACCGATGGACCACTGGTCATCATAAAGGTAGGAGATTTCCAAAAAAAAGACTCCCTTCCTGCCTCTTTTAAACAAGGAATGCTTAGAGACACTCGAAGAAGCTGACTCTAAGTTTATTTTTGGCATAAGATTTGTCAATGGGTCCTGAAGACGACCCGGACAATATCGTCTCAGCCAACAAGTTGTTGGAGGACCTAGCAACCGGAGACATATAATAAATTTGCGATGCTGAATGGCATAGACTCTAATAATCCCTGTCCTTCTCTATGGTGCAAATGAATGGACTCTTAAAGCGGATGAGGCCAATCTTGGTTGCTTTGAGAGGAAAATTCTTCGAGTAATTTTTGGTGAATGGAGGAGGAGATACAACTATGAACTTTACGGGCAGAAGAGTGTAGGTCCAACGACTGTAGGTCATGTAGAGCGAATGGACGTAAATACTCCGGCCCGGAGAATGTCATTCGACATTCGAGAAACGGCGCAGTAGAGGAAGACCGCGACTCAAGTGGCGCATAACCACCTTAGCGTACAAAACTGGAGACAGCTGGCCAAAGATCGTGCTGGCTGCAGACGCTTATTGTTTGAGTCCCAGGAACACCCCGGGTTGTAGCGCCACCTTAAGTAAGAATGTCATAGAGATGAATCTCCAGCACTCAAGGTGCGCGTCGGAATATCTTCGGAGTATCTCCTAAGGGAGAAAGACATTTAATCGCCATTATATACCGGAAACTCTCCAAACCACGTCTCCTAGACAAGAATTACAATCTCTTCTACATTTACGACACGTCTAAGCCTGGCTTTCCTATTTCCTAACCTTGTTCCCTTGTCCTGACAGCTGCCAGACATCGACTATTTTACCTTTCTACCTCTCTAAGAACAAAATCGTAGGTCGAAGCTGCCCATCACTGCATCAGTTGTCAAATTTGATAGGGCTAAAAGTTTAGGTTTCGCGGAGTGCCAAACAGCAAATGACGACGAGAGTGTCAAACTTCAAGTTTTTTCAAAGGCACCACATTTACTACCAGTCGGGATAAATCCATCGGCTTTTTTCTACCCAATACCTTGTTCAACACTATCAAAATGACAGAAAAGTAATAAAAGAAAAGTCACCAAAACGATTTCACCTCGAAATATGTATGTCACCCAATTTTTAATGAGAAGTAAATCAACCCTAAACTAACGTTGAACCAAAAAACTTGAGTGTCTAATATGTAACGAAAGTCCTAAAACGCATTTCAATTATCACACTTAAAATAAAATGTTGCTATTGACATCCCTCGCCTTTCGAAGAAGTGTCTCCTCCTGAATGTTGCATTTATACATTTGCAAAAATCTCACCCTTCGTCCTTCTTTCACGAATTATGAAAACATTTAGAACAAAAACTTATGAATAAAATTCACTTTCAAGGGACATTTCTCACAATTCGCACGGTAAAATTTAATTTTCAATTCACTCGCTCGCGCCCTCCACCCCACTTGCATTTTACACAACCAACACAAGCAAGCATGTGCCGCATTCATTGAGTTTAATCTATTTAATGTTGGCTCTGCAGGAGATTCCTCGACAGAAAATCTATTCAAAAATTTATCACCGCAGCTTCCACAACTTCACACTGTGCTTCAAGAGTTTAACTCGATTTCATAGTCACACATACACACACACAGAGACAAAATCATTGCATGCAGCATGTTTTGATGAATATTGTGTAAAATATTTACCAGGGCCGCGGAACGGATAATGTAGCAATAGCAACCTTTCAGGCACTCTCTCTCTCTCTGTGTCTCTCTATCTATCTCTATCATTCTGTCTTTTTATCTATCCATCTTCTAAGCGCGCTAGTCTACTCATGCATAATTTTCATCCTAATTAGTAATACAGCTTGAACAACTTGAAATGGTTTGTAAGTTATCCACAGTCGAGTGGAGTCACGGTGACTTATCTTTGAATACAAATATGAAGGATACCCGCACCTACCGAGTCGACATTCCCATACACACTTGACTGGTTCGTCGGTAGGTACACTTCAACCCTTGTAATTTCAAAGTTAGTCATAGAGTGGATAGAACAAAGTTTTGATCACCAGCAGGGTTATGAGGGTGGCTATGGCTAACTACACTCTGTATTCACGTAGACGAATATACAATTTTTCTGCTATCTTGTTCTAGCTGAAAACCCTAATCCTTACTTTTGTGGCAGTCAAGAACGTAAATTTTTTAACAGCCCTTTAAATAAAGTAAAATATTTTAATTTCTTACGTTTAGCATTCGGCACCTTTTATAGTGGTTTTCCCTAGGGGAATTTTGTAGTCCACTTGAAAATCCCTTCCAGTCATTGCAAAAGGTCAATGGTACTTGAGGAAGTTCTATGCATATATTTTACTAGCACCTAGCTAGCTCCTGTGCAAACTTAACCTGTTTTGTATTCAATTTTCAGTGTAAGAATGTATTCAGTATTCGTTTGTGGAATGTAGTCCTGCCAAATTTGTCGAATCCATCGAATATTATCTTGAAAGTGACAAAGGATTACTGGTGTTTTTGTAAAGCCTTACGAATTTAATTTCAAGCCACCACCCCCTGGATACATTTTGGTACAAAACGTCTAGTCAAGTTTGGTACAAGTCATCCATGGACCGGATGGAATCATACCAGGTGTCATACTACAAAAGAGAAATGAAAGGAATGTTCCTTGGCTCCAGACAATTTTTCAAGGCTGCCTGATACTGGGACTTTTTTCTGATAGCTGGGAAGAGGTGGTCTTCATTCCCAAAGCTAGAAAACCAAGTCACCCCACAGCAAAGTATTACATTTATTTAAAAATACCAGAAATACGATTGGACCTGAACTTATGGAACAACCTCGAAACAACCGGTTCTTTATGTAGTTTACAACACGCATATATCAAGGGCATATATGAAGAAAAGTAGGGTTCGTCACAGTTCCTGATAAACTGAGTTAAGACAATGCTTGACAGCAGAGTCATAGACAGCAGTCTTGCAGATTGAGTGATTAAGAAAAACGTTTATTGTGGAATACCGCATGGTGGAGTGCTGTCTCCTCTTCTTTTGAACATCTAAATTAACAAAATTCATAAATCCCTTGTCAGCAGAGGCATTGAGATAGTCGCTTATTTGGATGATATAGGCAATTGTTCATAGTTCCATGGAAGAAAAAGGGCTTACAACCGAACATTATGCACCATGGTCGCAAGACCCATTCTAACCTCCGGTTCAGTAGTATCCTGGGAGGCGGTTAGTACCAAAGCCCTATATAGATTTAATATGTTCAATTAGAAATATTGTTTCTTTGCACCCAGAGCTATACGTCATCGCTCAGTTCTACTCTGCTGGATTGCCGTATACGTTGGAGTGGCAGGAAACGAAAAAGCGGATGAACTGGCCTGATACGTCTCTGATCTAAACCCACTACTAGCGGACGGTGCTACCGCCTTTTAACAATGCTTAAAGTTGCTAAGGAACAAAAATCCAAAGTGTGGGGTCCAATATTGACATCAAAAGATGAAAGCGTAATCCGACTGATCGTCGGGTTCGATAACTCTGCGACATATTTTAAAAAAAACTTGGTATAGTTGTGGATTATGAATAAGTTTCTTTAAAGGACTTGGGGTATTAACAGGTGGTAAGAATACTATTGAATACGTGCTTGTTGTGTGAAAGGATGTACGGAAGGAGACCGAAGGCGCGTCGTCGCATTTCATAGACAATATGACCTTAACTATCTCAGTGTGGTGAAATTTCACACCATTTGTGCCCTCGGAAAAAATAGAAAAGGATCTCTCATATTATTTGGAATGAATTGACTGAAGAAGTTGCCAGTCCACGTCATTCGGAGCACCATCGCGTTGTTCTTTCCGAATTCATGAAAATCATATTAACAGGTTTTTATTGAAAACTTTACTAATGGAAACCAATCAGAGGTTCTGGATGTCCTTAGGGCGTCTGAGCAAATGCAGATGAGATCGGTATCCGGACGAGATATTGCTATCTACATCGAAAGCCAGGCCGCACTCAAGGCAATGGAATCAACTAACATCAATTGATACATGATACAGTCAGAACCGAGTGAGACTGTGCTTGTGCTGGGTGCCAGGATACTACGGTATTGAGCGAAATGAGCAGGCAGATGAGCTTGCAAGAATAGGAGGGCTACTCGTTGATAGTCAGGTTGCAGACATCAAACTGTCCTCCAAATAATAAGGTGCACTATTGAGGAAAAAAATCATTAGGTCTGCCAATCTTAGGTGGTTAAGTCTTGAGCGACACAGGGTATCTAAGGCTCTATGGCCACTTTTCTATAGTAAAAGTAATACAGAGTTAATAAAATTGAGCCGATGAGCTTACAACAATAATAGGAATTCCGACAGAGCACTGTCTCCTGCGGAAACATGCAAAGGGGCTTGGTTAATTAGATGCAGATATCGGCAGATTCTGTGGAGATCTACATGCAATAGTGCGTAGTCGAAGAAAATTTTAAGGAAAATACTTTATTGGAAACTTAGAGGAAATAGATGGCATGGACTTCCATGTTTTTGCAGGTTTTTAATGTGAATTTAGTTGGTTCTAATGGAGGGATCGCGATGAACCCGTTTTGTCGCCATTTACGTTTGTCAACTTCTTTCAAAAATATAAAACAGTAACGAAACTTACTGTCTAAGCTATACTTCAACTTTATCTGAATTCGTTTAATAAATTTATTTCATAACGTACGCAGTTTGACAAAACGGTTTAACCTATACAAACTTTCGAATCATCGTATACTTGCACATGAATAACTTAATCCCTCATTAACCGATGCGACATCGATGGCACGAAAAAATCGTTTAAAGAACATTTTCCCTTTAATTTTCAACAAATTGATGAAATGTCGATATAATATCAGTTTAATCGAATTTCGTCATTTAATTTTGTTGGTAGGTGTGGCGTGGTACATATGGATATTGCCGAAGGGAATATGCCGTACGTAACGTGCTCGTAATGTATACACACTTAACCTCACACTATGTATGTTTAACATGCTGCTAAGCACTTTAAAGACTCGTTACACAGTCATTATCCACATCATCGTCATCGCTTGTAGCCACACTATACGACTACGGTACAGAGTTATAAGAGCGAGCAGCGCCTTGGTAACTTTTGTAACTTTGTAAAGCGGAGCGGATTATGTTTTTCCGTGGCAAATTATATGGAGGGCATTCACGCGATTTCAAGGCAGTCATTATGCACGGGGTTATTCTTGTAATCTTCATTCGTATCCACGCTCATGTTTCTGCATTACTTTAATGTGTGAGTGTGTGTAGGAACCTGTGTGTGCGTATACCTACTCAACTCACACACTATACACAATTGTATGCACAGTACAGTCGTTGTATACCTAAAATTTTGTAATTAATATTTAAGATGTCGACAGGCGGCGCGGCAGTAGTTACATAGGGGTCGAGTATGGTGCCACCGGAGAAGAGAGCGCGTTGTTGCAAAAACCTTTTTAGGCACAAAAAAAAAAAAAAACAGAGCACAACACAAAAAATATGCAGAAAAAAAATAAAAGTAATTTTGGTTTAATTAAAACATTTTTGTTTTAATTTGTTAGAGGACCGTATAAGTTTCAAGCTCGCCGTAAGATTTATGGTGGAGGCGTAGTTACTGTTACGGTTTGTTCATTAAGCTTTATGCAAATGAGTGAAGTATGTGTGAAGGAAGAGTGTGATACGAAGTGAATGCGTGTATAACTAAGGCGATTCTTAGAATATTTTAACTATTTGTATGTGGTGTTTGTTTTTCGTTTTTCTTTTTCTTGGCGCTGTTTTCATTCCCCGTCCATGTAATGATGTGTTCTTTGAGTCCGCTAATTGGTATGGGAAATACTTAATTACAGTTAGTTACTATGAGAGCCTTCGGCTTTAATATGAGAAGAGTTCATGAGGAAGTTTATCTGAACTGTTGGTGTAAGCTTACCTTCGTTAGTCGAGGATTTGTTTGATGTGGGAAGACTTTGCTTTAACTGAGGTGTTTCATAAACTAAATTGAATGAAAGTGGCATTTTGCTTACCTGGAAAGAGAAAGGAAAAATTATATTGCATTAAGAGTTTTGATAAGTTTTTGAGGGAATTTTTCGTTTATTTAAATATCCCAATCTGCGGGTAAACATTTTTGGAAACATACATTTATTTATAAAGGAAAAGATATTAAGACTCGACGGATCCTTTTGGACAGTGGGGAGTATCTAGACGTTATTCTGGACAAGAAACTGAATTGGAATCTTAACGTAGCGGAAGGAATAAAAAAAAGCGTATAGTGCTCTTTTCACCTGCAAAAGAACGGTAAGAAAGACTCGGGGCTTAAGACCTGCTACATACGGATCTCTAGTATGGTGGAAAGCAACCAAAAAGAAAACGATATACGGTAAATTACCGGCGGTTCATAGAAGGGCCGAACCACCCAAAGGGCAGCTCTGGACACCCTTCTCCATCTTACACCGCTTGATCTACAGATAAAAAACTTGCTATACGATTCACTAATTTGGGACTCTTCAGGAGTGATAGTTTTGGACATGGTATGATCACATATACTGTGTGAATGTGAGGTAATAGCGCGCAGTCGAAAAATACTGCCTTGTAAACTTAGAGGATATAGATGGCAAGGACTTCAAGGGATTCTTAGGTATCTGTAGGGAAATAAGTTCTTTTACCAAGGAAATTGTTTAGGTTTTTCTGTCTTTTGGATTGTTAATTCAGCTGGTTCCCCAAGGGATGGCGATAGTCCCGTTTTGGTGCCTAGTGTTGTTGGCGGACACGATACTCAGGAAAAGGCTTAGTAACCGAATAAGACAGAGAAGCGAAATATAATTCTTACATGTAACAAGGACAGTGATCCGATAATCTCTGGATGAGACTCTATGTGCAGAGACAACATTCGTGAATAAACCTTGCTTGAATGTATCTCCAGGCTTAAGACTGTTCCACCCGTCGCATTTAAATTTCCGGCGATCAGAATCAGGAAGAAGTATTGAGCTCATGGTATCAAGTGCGCACTTCACTGCTGCCAGTGAATTGGATGTCCATCAGTGATTTTAGTTTAGGACAGAGAGAACACAGAACCTACAAGCTGAGTAGTCTTGGTTGCAAGAAGTATTATGTTCTTGATGGACACTCAATTAAATGTGTCCAATACAGACTTTTAAGCACCGCTTTCGAGTCCTCCATGACCGCCTGAAAGGGAATACCGATGCGTGACTCGGGTTAAGTTCGATTAATATCATCACATATACAGGCGGTTACCTCATGATCGGTCTCTCTCTGGAGCCGGAGTCAAATATAGAGACTATCGGATAAAATTATCTAATCCTTAGGTATACAAATCACTGTCAATATATTTTTAATGCAAAAATAAAAAGAGCTATCTGGTACATATGTTTAGAAAGCTAAGTTGCTATTAAAGCCTATTCCGCTGCTACGATGACCTACAAAATTATAGGCAATCAGGCCTAACACAAGTTTCCTTCGGAGAAATCCCCGAATGAAAAATTCCGCTACGAATCCCGAAAAAAAACAGTTAAAAGATCCGAAGGGATTCGAAAAAGCATTGCCTGATTGACAAAAATTAGTTTCCATTTTCGAAGTCAGCTGATTTTTATCACAATTAATACTTGAAACAATAGAAAGAAAAATCCCTGAACTTAAAAAAAAAATTCCCTTAATTTTTCCAAAACAATGTTTGTGACTTAAATGAGTTCTTCTAGATTTGTAACATTGACTTAATTTAAAATATATATGTAGTGAACAATTTAACTGTCGAATATAATAAAATACTTTTCCCTTCAAGCTAAAAATTACCAAAAAAATGATTTTTGTTACCTGGTCCCTGAGTACTGTAACATCTGTCAAATTCAAATTCAAAAACTAGTCGTTCGCGCATATTTTCGTTTTGTAAGTGAAAAACACAATAATTAAGGAATCAGGTGCAATTGCTATCGTTGCAATTCATAAAGACGTGATACACCAACAAATATGAAAATTCAAAGAAGGTGACTAAGGGACTGTAAGTTATTTTTGCTATTATTTAATTTTTTTTTATTTTATTGGTATCTTTCGCAGATTTAGAAGAAATTTCAGACTAAAACAAAACTCCGTCAAATACTTGCTTCAAGAACTTGAAGCGGAACTAGAGCCAGGTGTGTTAGCATCTTCTATGACCACAAACTGTCGATTGAGTGCGGCGCTG
The DNA here is from genome assembly GCA_963576555.1 of Ferdinandea cuprea. NCBI lineage: Eukaryota > Metazoa > Arthropoda > Insecta > Diptera > Syrphidae > Ferdinandea > Ferdinandea cuprea. Next base: position 139,250,391 of record OY754958.1, read on the forward strand.
AGACTTATAGCTAAAGGCGGCTACCAGCATAGTGGGACCGGGAAATATTTCGAAATAAGTATAGCCCAATGAACGTTCTTTATGAGTTTTAAGAATTTAACACATGTATAATTAAATATTTATAAATGAATGAAATTATTTTTAAAAGAACGTAGATTTTGTTGAAATAACTATTAATGTTAGTCTACGACAGAAAAAACTTGTCGTAGAGAAGGACAAAATAATTCAGGTTTTTCGGGTGTGGTGATACCAAATTCTACGAATTTCGAATACCTCAAAAGGTCGGTTTTTAGAACTGAAAAGAAGACACTTAAGATCCTTTACTAACCATGACACCGGCTTCAGTCCCCTCAAAGAGCATCTAAAAACTATTAGGGTAAGAAACTCGGGCCTAAATAAGTGCTGTCTCAAAAATGATGAAAGAGCATAAAACTATCCGTGAATGTGCGGTTTTTTGCAAAAACCAGACTGACTGTGCTTAGCAAACACTTCAATCAGAGCCAACCTTCTTCGCTTTTGCAAATCCACTGGCAGGATCAGTCGGATTACCCTTTTATATGTCTATTGAAATAGTGAACTCTCAATATATAAAACTTCCCAAAATCTGTGAATAAAGCGCCCAACAGATCTTTGAAAACTTGTCTTGAAAAATTTTCACTCAGGAATTAAGCGACATGTATCTGGAGGATTTTTAACTCAGCCTTCGAAAAAAATAAATAAATATATAAATATTTGGCGTAAACGGCCCATACAGGACATAAAGCCTAGCTTCTTCAACCATTGTGTGTGCGGAGTTATATTTTTGACACGAATGGCAGGACCTACAGTTTGATGCCGATTCCGAACAGCAATTTATTTTTGAGAAGCTTCTCATGACATTTCTTATTTTTGGTCAGACGTTCGCAAGAGGTGGGGCAGCGAATAAAAACTTTCAGGTGACAATGGTCAAGATTTGAACCGGCGATCCTTCACTTAGTGGTCCAAAGGACTTAACCATTAAGCCACTGCAACCACCTTCAAAAGAAAGCGCCATCTAAAGTAATAGTAAAAATCTTGCGTAAGAAACCACCGCGATAAAAGCCCAAACGAAATCGTAACTTCATCAGCTCGTTCACCCAAGCACCTATGCAAATTTTCTTTTAACTACGTTTCGTGAGCCGTAACAATAATTTCCGTACAAATTATGAACAAACATCACAGTTGGCACTTAAAACAAAACAAGTCCAACAAAATCCAAGTCATTCTTTTCTAAAATGTTCCATTTCCTGTGTGAAATCCAATAAACCTTAATTCCCCCCTAACTATGGCTGGGCATTCAAATAAACTAGCGAAAGTTATGTTCGAACATTGTAATGCCATGCAAACACGTAAACATTTAAAGACCATCAGAGCGCATAAAAAACCAGCCAGAGCGCCTTGGCATAGAACAACGTTGCAAAAATATTTAATTCGTTTCACCATGGAAGACGCCATAAACGCAGAATTTAATGTCCAATTAAACAATAAGCTAAGCTGACCTCAAATAATACGAAGCAACGATGTTCCCAAGCAAGACCCTGTTACGGAAGGCTATTTCCTTCAGGGGCGGGACATGGTACACATTTAATATTAATTGTTATAGGGCGACAGTAAAAAACAAAACCACCATTACGATGAACAATTGAGTAATTAAGCTGGGTTAACAAATTTACGTCACATGTCTCCCAGTTGACGCTAACGTATCGTCCTACATCATTAAATTTCAATCGTTAGTCACGCAATTCCTAAAAGAAACATCCTCTAAATTGATGTATTTCCACTCATCTTTTACGTCCGCCCTGGGTAGAAGGCGGACATGCCGCCCAAGAAGGATGAATTGTCGAAGGTGCCTTTTTTTCGGCTCAATTGCTCATAAGTGTATACGATCCACGAAATCCACTTAAGTATTCCGCCCCAACCCTAATCCGAATTCCATATTTGTAATTACGATATTGATCCTTACACAAGGATTACGTGATGTTGATACATGTGTACACATAACTTCCCGAACGCTATGGTCGATTGGATTTATGATTTGTAGCTCTCCCTCTCTCTCTCACACTCCACTCTACGCCATCCATTCCGACGAGGAGAGGAGCACAGAAGCAGCAGATATTTATGGATGACTTATGGCATCAAAACTGATTCAAATTGAAGTAAATACACACTCACAGTCGAGCGCACAAGGCGAGCTTATAAATGGATTGTCAAAATCAATTTGGCTGTCAGAAATCACAGAGGCTAATCAAATCTCGTGTTCGAGCGAGTGGTGCACATTTGACACATATAGCTATCTGCAGTAATACTCGCCCAAGATAATCGATTTTGATAATTCATGTAATTAATTTATCACTCAATTTAATGTCACACGAGACGAATTGACGACTGAGCGGCATGGGTTTTAGACTCACCTTGTACTTGTAGATACTGTGCACCACCATCAATCCATCGTTCGTTCGCGCAAGGAGAGACGCTCCAACTCTCAAGTGGTTTTGTTTAGTTTTGCTCAGTTTTTGAGGCTGCTTGACAACGCAATGACGATTAGATGACACTCAAAGAGTAAAGTTTTGTAATTTTCTTGTCGCGTCGCTGTCGTTGTCGTTGTCGTTGGCATTTTGCAGTTTTAGTTTGGCTTGGATTTGCCTTGTTTTGAGGTGTATTTGTCGAAGACTAAGCCAATCGTGTACAAAGATAATACGATAGAAAGAGAGCGAGATGGAGGTGGTTAATTTTAACCCTGAAGTGCCATTATGAAATGTCTTAACGACTTGAAATTTTCAAGGGTTTCATCCATTAAGAAGTGGTTTAGTGGATAAACTCAAGTGTTTAATGAGGAACTTAGTTTCGGCACAGCAGCGGAGGCGGCAAAGTTGTCGACCAAATATTTTCCCACCAAAGACGTAGCACTTTTGCGTTCGTCTTCGTTTTAATATTTAAGTACATTACTTGGGCTCTGTTTTTAAGTAGGTTATTTACATAAAGTTTTATAGGTCTTTCTCTCCATGCTATATTTCCACCGGCCGTCTTAGCCTTAGCCATGAGAAGATATTATGGAAGACATGCCAGTTAACTTAAGGAGCATTCGTTCGGGGGTTTTTTTTTTTTTTTGTTAATGAGTTTTTAAATTTAAGCATGCGGATAATAACTTTTTTAGGACTTTGCTAATCACATGTTTATAGGAAAATTGTCATTGAAATGAGTTTTGTGTGTGCGGGGAATTATGGAATTGTGCAAATGAAAACACTAAGAACGAAAACAAGGCGTTTCTACAACTTCATCAATAGTTGTAGGTTGAAGTCTAGAAGTTTATTAGTGGAGGGAATGATCGGAACTTACCACTTTGAACAAATATTGGTGTCGAAAGATCTGACAAATGATTGCTAACTTAGACAGCTTGTAAACGATCTGTTACGCTTTGAATTATGTTTAGTAGCTTCACGAAGAGTTCAATTTGCGAAGAAATGTTTAACATAAAACAGCATAATCGACCTTATCGAATGATATAGGTATATAGTCCACAGCACAGATGAGATGGTCAACTTGCGATCTTCTGCGATAAATTAAATAAATAAATTAAAAAAGGCAGTCCTGGATCACAAAAAATCAGAAACACAAGCATTTGACTGGCCTCAATTGTTAAGTGAAATCGGAGGGCCTGCAGATATTTTTTGAGGTCGAACCGGGGAACTGGGAGAGTTGGGATCGCTATAATTCTGATCATAACCTTGTCGATTAATTAGAGAGAACAGAACCAAATTTTAAATCACTTTTTAAGTTTTGAAACCGCTGTTACGATTTTGATGTTATTTTGGACATTGGAACCTTTTAACCTAATTGTTTAAAATACAAAAATAGATCAAAATCGTAAGAGTAGTTTTTGAGAATGATTGGCGATATTGGCGGTTCTATAAAACACCGTTACTCGAGATTTTTTCAAAATAATGAGTTTGTAGTGTTCTCGACCCCACAAAAGATTTTTTTGAGTAAATTAGTTGAAAATTATTTAGAAAAATAAAAATTATATGTCAGGTATCCTCATTTAAAAAGATAAAGCAAAACAGAAAAAAACGCTACGAGATGTTAACCCCATTAACGAGCCTTGAAGCAAATCCGTCGAACCGTTTCAACATACGACTCCGTTTCACTGATAGGTTAAGAGTATGTGTGAGGTTGTGTATATGCAAAGATTTATTGGGTATAAACAAAGTTTGCATATACCCAAAATCGCGCCTACTCAAAATCCAACAGTGAAACCAAGCAGCGGAGATGCAAGCGGGCACCGTGCTCCCATATTCCATTACCATTACGAAATCGCACAGAATTCATAAACAAAATAAAGCCCGGCCTTATTTCGCAGTAGTCATTGAAATAAGACCACATGACTTATGAGGTCTTATTTCCACATAAAAATGGAGATAAGGATATATGTCTTATTTCGAAGGCGCTAATTCATGTCACCTTATTTGGGTTATGTGAGTGTTTCTGAACATTAACTCTACGAATGACATCTTAGTAAAGATCTGACGAAAAATTATGATAGAAAACGGCTGCAACTTCGGTTTGGCAAAACAATAAGTTCAGAACCATTATCTAAACCATTATCTTAAATCTGTTGTTTATTATTCAGTCATTGATGCCAAATCACAGTCACAAGTTACATGATTGGGCAGCACGTCCAAATTATAAAATTGTATTATTAAAATGACGGGTGGTCTTTAGTGCAAACTTTGCGCCCATTTTAAGGTAGATTCGATGGGTCTTCAAAATCGACTTTTCAACGTGGGGGAATTTTGCCTCGTAAATTGAGCCTGCAACCGGAAAAGATACAAGGATACGAAAAAGTTAAAAATGGCAGTGCCAAATTTACTCGGAAACTGTAAGGCACATGAGGCTGAAATTTGGCATATATGTAGACTATGGCCTTTCGAAGAAGCAGATTGCAATAAGAATTATGATAATTAAAATCGGCATAAGAATTGAATGCATTTCAGAGCGCGGCACTAATTAAAGATCATCAAATATAACGATTAAAGCCCTAAGCACCAAAAATAAATACAGAGGCGTCATTTAAGAGCAAACCGAAGTTAGAATCCGCCAAATTTTGTACATGCTAAGTCACCTCTTTCTTAATTTTCTGAAAAATAAATTCAAATGAAAAGAAATTTGTTATCAGGCTGATCTGCGGCCTATGCAGTTCAATGTTATTAACGTGTTTGACTTACTCAGCTTTGTAATGATGTATTCATGATAATGTGATATTGAAACGGTTGACAAAATCCATCCAAAAAGTCACACGATGTTGAAGGACTTTTGACCAATTAATCTTTCATTATTTTTGTCTAAAAACTTTGGCCATGCAGTGGCCATGTTTTTTGATGTCATAAACCCTACCTAATCTATCCTAATCTAACCAAACCGAAAAAAGCTCCTTTGCTGCCATCCAATAATAATTTGTATACTCTATCCTAAGGGTGTATTAATTTTGGCACATAGTTTGTAACAGCCCTTAATATTCGTCGTAGTCCGACTATATATATTTACGATCAGGCCCAAAACCTAAGATAATTTAACAATGCCCGACCCGTCCATATTAACTTTTGAATCCTTTAAATTTATGCTAAGAAGCTGAATGGTTAACCAAATTATACGGCTACTGCCACACTGACAATTTAAAAAACATAATTTTAAAGCTATAGTTGAGGAGATGAAGTAAATGAACCTTAATTAAATAAGTAGAAACTGAACTACCACACAGGTTTTCCATACAAAGTTGTAGGCCACGCCCACTTTTTGGAGGCGTTTTTTTTATTAAATTTAATAGAATGAAATAAAATGCCAAAATGGGCCATATAGGAAAATGGATAGAGTATCAAACTTTTCGCCATAAGCGGACTGTAGCCTTTCCTTATACTTTCATACGTGGTCGAAATACTTAGCCCAATAATAACGGTGACAAGAGAAACACAAAAGAGCAAAACTTTTGGGCGAAAGTAGGTACGCAAAGGATATCCAAATTATATTCATGATTTTCATAACATCTGAATCCCTTAAAGAAAGAGCTCAACGAAACCAAAACGATCGTTGGCGATGCAAACGATGCTGCGTAAACTATATCAACATGAATAAGTAATCAATAGTGAATACTTGGTATACGAACATACTACAGAGATCTAGAAGTGTATCATTTTGGTTTTCCAGGGAACCATTGTAAGGAAACCATCACTTAGAGAAAAATACTGAGGCAATTTTCGCAGCCTAGAAATAAGATAATTTATGGCAAAGAGGTTAAGTTTCTCCGAAATTCTCAGCAGCATTAACCAATCGTTTAAAAGGCAACTTTCTAAATGTACAATGTTGCCTCAGGTATGGGTTCAATTAGCCTACAATAGAGAGCGATGTTCCAAACTGCTTAGACCATCTTATTCACAAAGTAGAATTCAGCCTAAGTAACTACGTAAATGATGCGTAAATATTACATAACTCCTAAGGTAAATTCTAAAGAATTAACGTAGGTGTGTGAAATTGGCAAAGCTCTAGTTAAAAATATAATGCGACTCCCTCATGATTTATTTTTTCGTTTGGTTTGGTGTTTCAACATGCATAGACAGACGCCTCAAAAACCTTGGTTCGGTTCGAAAAACGTATTTTATTTAACGATGAACTGTGTGCTTTATGGGTTGGTGGAATAATTGGCCCGTACATTTTTAAAAACGATGACCGATATTGAGCCGTGATTACTGACTTTTTCGTTCATCATTTGAAGAACCATGATGTGCAGGAGCTGTGGTTTCAACTAGAAACTATGGCACACAGCTTGTGCCATAATATTGATTTATTGAAGGAAACGTTTGGTAACCTCCAAGATCGTGCGATTTAACGCCGCTTGACTATTTTCTGTAGGGATATGTGAAGTCGCTAGTCTACGCCGATAAGCCCGAAATGATTGACCACTTAGAGGACAACATTCGCCGCATTATTGCCGATATACGGCCACAAATGTTGGAAAAAGTCATCGAATATTGGACCTCCAGAGTTAGAGTAGTCTACGTCTTAGGCAGGTGTGGCGGTCATATCCCAGAAATCATATTTAAATTATAACGCCAGAAGATTATCTTTCGAATTAAGTAAATTTCATGTCAATTTAAAAAAATCATCTTTGTTTTATTTAATTTCAAAGTTCTATACCTCTAAAAGAAACACCCTATATTTATCTATATATTTTTTGTTTTTTTTTTTCAAATTCCCTAAGAACTGTGTTTTTTTTTACAATTATGGCCGTTTTGAACGGTGTAAACGCAATCTATTACATTTACGTCCACCTGACTTAAAATCGTGTACGAAAAATCACAAAGGAAGGGAACGAAAAGATAGAATATCGCAAGATGTGAATAATTGAAAGCAACCATGAACTCAGTGAAGTTTAAATTTCTTTACGAAACCAAAACAGCGATTACATATCTGCACTATGTCCCTTCATTAAATTTACATAACTAGCATTATAAGTAGGTACCACGCCTACCAAGGTACAGTAAATTATGCCACGCAATAGAATTGACAACTGCGAGAATTGTTATTTGAAATTTATAAGTCACGAAATAGGCACGTTGGAATCTCTTCGTGATAGAATGGTATAAAGCAACCTACTAAAAGCACGCTTCTCAGTGTGTTGGATGCAAATGTTGTCATGTACTTTGCTACTCAAATAGCTAACGTAGCATTTGAATTGACACTAATCGCATGCTTAAATGAAATGTTGAATCTGAAATTGCATTAGATTCAGCGTGCTAGATTTATCAAGTGACTGCTAATGTAACATTTTCGTCACTACAAAAAAATTACGATACGATTCCCAAAGGAAATTATGCTACATCAAACCTGCCATTATATCCAGCATTTATTGCAAAAATATCTGTCCACTTAAGTATCGCCTTTCAATTTCACAAAAAAAAAAAAAAAAATTGCAGTTTGACTAGCCTGATGAGATAAAGTATCTAGATATACCAACACACCCATGATGATGAAAAATATCGTTTGCTTCACCCCAATTAAGCTGAAAAGGAAACGTTCTACCATCGCATACACCATCAAAGCTATTTCCTGGTAATAAATTTATGATTTTTCTTGTCAAAGGTCCTGAGCTTTGTCCATAGAACGTTATTTTTTCCCATTTCCTGTCAAAGTAAAGCAGCCCCTCAGTGGCTATGATTAATGAGAGCTTAAAAAAATGAACATGCATACAAACATAATATAGAAGGACAGTAATCTTCCTTGCCAAAAAAAAAATTATCCGAAACGATAAGAACCGCATTTACCCTTTGGAGTATTGTCAGCAACCTTTAAGAAATTTCAAAATCTACATAATCGATTATTTTTGTATCCACTTCTTTGTCATCGGGGAGGGATGGTGTGCAAAATTGTATTTAGTACTCGTACCTCAACAAAAAGAACAAAATCTAGCAATATTCTTTGTATGAAGAAGAATGCCATTCACACGCTGATGTTTATTTTCCGAAAAGCCAACGACAGACAGCAGAGTGATAAAGCAAAAAAAAGAAAAAGAAAACCATCTCGAATCATGTTGACTTTCAATTCAATTTAAGATTGACATTCAATTTTGTCACACAGAAGCAGATTTGATTTGCCTCGCCTTGCCCCTGCATTCGCCGACGGGCGACAGCTTTCCATGTAGCGTTCAAATTTCTTTGTACAACTTGACTTGGATTTGTTTTTTCTTTCGCTTGTTAAAAACGATTTTTATGATTAAAGTGTGTGTGTGTGTGAAGATTGAACTTGACCTCTTCAAGGGGTGACTGGGCTACATTCTATTGACATTGCATTTGTTGTACGGTTACAGTTCGAACATATCGGGGGGCAATGGACAATACAATGGCATTGGGTGTAGGCTTTTTTTTAAGTAATTTATCACGTTGGATGACATTTCTTTAAATGAAATAAAATAATTAAGAGCATCCACAATTGGAGAAAGTCAAAGTGATGCTATTTTGATCGTTTTCGAAGTTGCCTCTTGAGTTCGTCTTGCGCTGGACATGATAATTCAGTAAACAACAATTTGTGGGGAAATTTGATTACCCAAAGTAAAATATTTTGCTTTATTTTTGTACAGAAGAAACAGATGTTTTATCATGTTAAAATATTAGGTGCAAAAGGCCCAAAGCCTAGCTTCTCCAACCACTTTTTGACGCGAATGGAAGGGACCTACAGTTTAATGCCGAACGGCAATTAATTTTTGAGAATCTTCTCATGACAGTTCTTACTCTTGGATGTTTGTCAGACGTTCGCAAGAGGTGGGGCAGCGAATAAAAACTTTCAGGTCGGGATTGGCACCAGCGACCCCTCGCTTAATGGTCCAATGCACTTAACCACTTTGCCACTGTACCCACAAGCATATTGTTCGGTCCAATAGGTATAGGTTTATTGAAGCCCATAAAGGTAGAAGACTGCTTAACATAATAGACGATATCGTCCTAGAGAGACTAGCCTCTCTTGCCTTGTCCCTGCCTTGCCCCTGAGAGACTAGTCTCTCCAGGACGATATCGCTGATTTAGCTTCAAGTCCCGATAGGGGAAAATAATCATCTTCTTTTCTTTCTACCACCAACACTTTGGGAAACTATTCTCTTCGACTGATTTGAGAAAGGAAAATGATGATATTAGCCAAGGATGAATTATAATTTGAATTAATTTCAGGCAAGTTCCTATTAGGGCAGGGAAGGTGCACTAAAAAATTGCCACCCACTACAACCGGCGGCAATCATGCTCCAAAAAAAAGATGATGAAGATCAATTAACTTGTATAGGGCTGTAAATTTATTAAGAATTATAGACCTATTGCTAAGCTTCAGATGATCCGAAAAGTATTTGAAGCAATAATGAAAAACAAAATTAATACTTCAAAATCAAATTCTGAGCACCGCTCAGATCGACAACTTATTCACGAATATTCACGAATTAAAGCCTTTTCTATCGATCGTCTGTAACAACAATATCTTTTAAGGAAACTTTAGCTGCTTCTAAGATGGCTTACAAGTTATTTAATTTGGCGAACACAATACGCCAAAATCGGCAATGTGTTGACAAAGAAATTCGAAAACTTTTCCGGTGTGCCTCAGGGTAGCCACCTCGGACCATTCCTCTTTATTCATATTTCCTTTTCAAAGTATCGTTTAAGTGCCGATGACCTCAAGATTTTAATTGTATAAGATCTCCATTAGATGTTTTGAGTCATTTTACTTTTTCTGTTTCGATCTCTGCGATCTAAAACTACTGTAATTTTTACACTTTTAAACATAGGTATGATTAAAATAAGTCAAAAGTTTTTTAAGAAAACACAGATCTTTACACCATCAGCAAATATTCATATACATAATTTCTTGGCATATAGGACTTTTTTGTTTAATAAACATGAGATTTTCGGATGTGTCCGTAGGTGTCTATAAATTAACTGATAATACATTTAAATGTATAATTAGAGCCACTAATTATATAATCGACCTGTTTTTAGATTTTTTTTAAAATTTTATTTGACAATTACCAATTTGACATTTTGAAAATTTTGAGGCAGCATTTTTGGCCTACTGAAAAATTTTATAAAAATATTACATATTCTCAAAATTATATCAAGTGCAAGTAAGAAACAATTTCAAATTATAGTCGTAAAAAAATTTGAAGCAATTTCGTTATTGGTTTTTTTTTCTAGTTCTGAGAAAAAAAATCAATTCATTTGTTGGAAAAACTTTACCATCCAAGCGACTTCTCAGAAATGAGGAGTAACTTCACCGGGAACGAAGCCACAAAGCCTAGGCCAATTTTTATGAGTACGGTCAGGTAGGGTAAATATTTTAATTTCCAGAAAAAAAAGAAACCAATTCATTAATGCATTGCAAAACCTTTTACCATCCACGACTTTATTCTCAGAAATAATTTGAAAGTACCTCATTATTAAGAATTTTAAGAAACCTCAAAGCCTGTAATTTTTTCTTTAGGGAAGGCTTGCATGAAAGATACATTGCATTTGCCAAGAATTTGCTAAGGAAGCTTTTATGGCGATACTCGAATTTAGAACGTTTGTTGTAGATTTGTTGTTCCGATTGGAGTTAACCATTCTCCAAAGGGAACCGAACCACTGCAATCAGAAAAACGTCTTCGACGCCAAAAGTATTCCAGCCAGACCGTTTATTTCTGCAAGAGATGTAATATAGGGTCCTCCAAATAACAATTTTTTTTTTTGAAAATGCTATAAAAAACAACTACTGAATATTTTCTCAAATTTCATTCAAATGGCTGCTTCGGCTGGATTTTCAATCCAATTTTTAAGCACATTATCGATTGTGTGCAGCTGTATTTCACCAATGGCTTCACGAATATTGTCCTTTAAAGCGTCAATTGTCTCTGGCATGTCGGCGTAACACTTATCTTTTACGGCACCACACAAATAATAGTCCAACGGTGTCAAATCGCAGCTCCGCGGTGGCCAAACGACATCAGCTCTGCGGCTGATAATGCGATCTTCAAAAACAGGGCGCAAAACATCGAGTGTAGCTTCGGCTGTGTGGCACGTAGCGCCACAGCAAAATGAGAAATTATTAATCGGCGAGTGCTGCAGCTGCTGTGCTTTTCACACTGATCGATTTCTGCTTTTGCTCCGACTGTTGCTGCCGATTTTTTCAAAAGCATAAGCAGAAGCAAAAGCAGAGCAAATGAAACTCATAGCAGTTTTTCAAACACTGGATAGCATATATTTAGTCTTGTCCTCATTTACTTCGAGGCCAACTAGTTTCGCCTGGTCTTCATAGCCGTGAAAGCCTCTATCACAGCACGCTGAGATCGGCCGATGATGTCTATATCATCCGCATACCCCAGCAGTTGGACTGATCTTTTAATGATAGTGGCTTCTTTTTTACAACTGCCCTGCGCAGGTTGAAGAAGCGCATTCCCTTACATGTTTGGAATAGTTGGTCGATTTGTTTGTCGGTTCGACCATCTGGAGAGCGCCAGGCTGCTGTGTGGATCCTTAGTCGCGGAAACTTGGGTGCTACTCATTACCGTATTTCAAGCTCCTGCAAAGTCAATTAGTCGGTAGCCGTTATCTGTTGTCATTTCGTGGAGGCTGTGCTTGCCAACTCATCTGCCGAAGATGTTTTCCTTGCCAACTTTAGCATTCAAGTCTCCGAGTACGATTTTGACATCGTACTCCGGACAGGCTCCATCCAAGAGGTCATAGAATTCCTTTTTGATAGGGTCCTCAGCCTAGTCAGTAGGGGCGTGTGCACATATTTGACTAATGTTTTGAAATGTAGCTCTGATGCGGATCACAGCCAGGCGAACACTTATCCATTACTTTGGATCTAAGCCGATTTCCCACGACGATTCTGCATCCTAACACATGCAATCCTATTATACAGCTATTTGTGTTTTCATAATTCCTGATCCTGACCTTCGGGTTCTCCTGGATCGCGGTAATGTCGCCCTTGTACCGCGACAGGACTGACTCAAGTTTTTAAGTAGCACCTGGATTGTAGAGTGTCCGCACATTCCATGGACAGACTCGCACGTCCGTTAACGTCCCGGGTCTATTTTTCCTTTGAGGTACACTTATATCCGAGGCTGCCATAGTCTCTCCCATAAGCGTTGTACACACAAGTGAGCAACAAATTTGAAATCATCAGTAAATGCTTATTAGTCATCAATCCGCCCCATGCTACTGCAGTTTATTACACTTTTTCATCGGATATGTTTAAACTGTGACCAAAAACTTTCTAAATACGAACGAAAAACCCCACTGGCATTTAGCAGACCAAAATATACACAAAAACGAATATACAACTTTCCTCAAAAAGCGAAATGGGTTCTTTTGAGTTGTCATTACCAGACCCAATAACGAATAACGAATATGAAATGTCCTCCTCCGTCAACACTCATTTACACACAGCTACGCTCTCAAAAGAATAACTTTTAATTAAAAGTTGCCTTTTCTGTCGCGTTTCTTGTACACCAGTCCGACCAATCAATCAAAAGTCTACCACCACTTGGGCTTCAAGGAAAACATTACCATCCGTTGCACTCGTTATTATCCTGCAAAACGAAAAAATAAAACAGAAATCAATTTCATTTCATCGTTACGCAATGCATATTACCTACTTAATTCTTGGAGTTTTTTTTTTTATTATTATTTTTTTACCAATCATGCGACCTTTCGCAATCAACTGGCTTCATCTCTAGAATTACCCTATCGCTCGTAATTGCCTTTAAAAAATTGATTTCCCGGTATTGACTTTTGTGAACAAAAAATTTATTAAAAACCTTTTTGCTTACCCGCGTACCTTCACGTACAATAAAAAAAACACAATGCATTCCGCGGAATATTAATTTCGTCATAATTATCCTTTTTCGCATTAAAATTTAAACTTAACCCAATATTATGGCAAAATCAATATTTCAACCAAAAGACAACTGAAAATTCAGGTAGGCGGTGAGGATTTTTTTTTTATTAACATAATTGTCATTTATCCTTTTAATTGGCAGTCTAACCGTTTGTGACGGAGGCGGCGAAGGAACCCTACAGCAAAATCAATTTGAGTTATTCGATGTATCAAGTAAAGGATGCGGCTGCTTGCGGCTTTAATAGTTTCAAAAAGGAATCATGAAATACAAAATTATAAAAAAAAAAATTAATAATTCATTCAGCTATGTGTAAATGTGTAAATGGACAAATTAAAAGAAAATGAGAAACCATTCTTTATGGTCCATCTCATTTTGTGAGCGCTGCGAGCCGGCAGATACATATTTACAGAGCGACTGACATTTATGTGGTTAATTTATTTTTACGCTCACACTTTGTACTTCTCTGGGGGAAAATTAAATTTTTCGGCCAAGTCTAGCGGGTGACGCGACGGGCTGCTCGGCTGATGTTCAACCTTTCATTTGAAATCATTAAAATTTGTGGTTAAAATTTATGCTTTTGTGATTTTTATTTTGTTTGGTTCGATGGAATACTGCGGAAAATCTTGCACGCGTGGCAAATCAAAGGAAAAAGTTTTTCTCGATATTTTTTCAAGCAAGCAAAGTTTTCCAACTGTATCTGTGTGTATGTTGTTGAAGGGTATAAAAGCGGGAGTTTGCTTCTAAATAATGTTTGCATTGGAAAAGTTTTATTTTGGTTATTTTTTCTTCAAAGAAGATATTACATTAACAGAGTTGTTAACAACGCAGGCTTAATACGAATGTATGGATGCGTCGTAAGAAGTTCAAAATAAGAGGGTTGTGTTAGATTTAATCGGTTTTATTTCCACCACCTTCAACGGAAGAGGGATTGATGTGCCTACCTATGAAGTGAAGGGTAACTTTTTTGTTGAAATACATACCTAGCAGAATTTTAGCCGAAAATAATTTAACTCTTTGTTGCCCCACCAATTAATTTTGTCACATTTCGAGGTCTAACCAGACTCGAATTAAGTTGTGTTTGTTTGAACTTGGGCATCAGGTACATATTTATATGTCTCAATGAATGTGTGTGTGAATATGAGGAAAAATTAAGTTTTAAATAAATGTTTTGGCGTTTACAGTGAACCATTTTGTTTCACTATAACAACATTGACATTTTTTTTAAATTACTTTATTTGCTCAAAGAAAAATACATAGAAATATAGAATTCAGAATTGAAGATTATTATTAAATATTTTTCAATAATTTTAAGAAAAACTTTAGCTATGCCTGCATGTTGAAAAACACATCGCAAATGAAAAACAGCTTCAATCATTATGGTATAACTTTCCAGCTCCTAATACTTTACATTTTGATGCGTGATAGCATGCAACTAAAGCTGTGAAGTTGGTAACGACAACGGATAAAACGGTAGATAGTTTGACTATTTTTCCCGTCGACTAAGTCAGATTCGTTAGGTTCATCACAGTTTTTGACAAACTGGGTTCGGACTATGCTTAACAGCAGCCTAGGGGACTGCGATTAGGAAAAGCGCTATCCCTGGAACACCGCAAGGGGGAGTCCTATCTCCTCTACTGCGGAACATCTCGATTAACAAAATTTCTTATATCCCTTATCAGCAGAGGTATTAAGATAGTCGCCTATGCGGATGACATAGTTTTACTAAAGTTCCTTTCCACCATTAGAGATATTAAGGAATCTGCATTATCAGAACTATCGAAAAAGACGAAACACAACGGTCTTGCGGTTAATCCTCAAATGACCGAACTTATTCTGTTCACCAGAAATATGAGGTGCCCAAATGAGACCATCCGAAGCTTTAAGGTGTCCGACTAAGTTTTTCAACCGAGGCCAGTTGTCTGGTGGGAGGCGGTTAAAACCAAATCCTATTTTAAGAACCTGACCAAGTTGCAGAGAATTGCTGGCATGGGCATAACAGGCGCAATTAAACGCTATTGAACCTGCAACCTATTGAGCTATTCATTAAGAACGTGACAGCCAAAGCCGCTCTCAGATTAAGAAAGAACAACATTTAGAAGCCTTGCTATTGTGCGGACACGAATGTTGGCTTCCAAGTCCCCTAACGTTTCTGGTTTGTTGGCGTAGGCGGGCGACTTCACATATTCCCAAAGAAAATAATCCAATAGTGTCAAATCACACGATCTTGGTGGCCATTTGAAAGGTCCATTCCGCGAAATTATGCACTCATCGAATGTTTCCTTCACTAAATCGATTGTGACGTGCGCTGTGTGGCATATAGCGCCGTCTTGTTGGAACCATATCTCATCCACATTCATGCCACCCAGTTCGGGAACAAAATAGTCGGTTATCATGGCTCTATACCTGTCTCCATTTACGGTAACTGACTCTCCAGCATCATTTCGGAAGAAGTATGGCCCAATGATGTAATGGCGTTTCAAGGGTCTCATGTGGATTAGCTTCACTCCAAATGCGGCAATTTTGCTTGTTGACGTAGCCATCCAACCCAAAATGAGCCTCATCACTGAACAAAATTTTGCGGTAAACTTCGCGAACTGACCATTACCATTATTTTCTAAATAAATTTGCAAGATTTGCAAGCGTTGTTCATTTGTCAACCTGTTCATGATGAAATGGCAAACCAAACTGAACATAAATGACATTAGAGTTGCAAGATTTGACCACAAAATGTCAGTTTTATCTGTATTCGAAAAACCAACCTCTAAAAAAACCCTTTAGACGGAGAGGTGCTACTGCCTTTCAACACTGCTAAGACTTTTATAGACGGTGTCACCACACAACTGGCCAAGGAACAATAGTGCAGCACCAGCGGTTGCGTCATAACCCGAAGTCAATGGCCTGATCAAAGATCAAAGTCCCTAGCCTCTCTTAACAGATTTCAAATTCGTATGCTCATCGGGGTACTTATAGGACACTGCACCATCGGAAGAATGACTAAAAGGGTAGAGCTCTTTGCAAAGAGGAAATAGAGTCCAGCGAACATCTTCTATACCACTGCCCAATTCTACAAGAACGCCGCTCATCTTGCATCGGAGCATAGTTCTTCCAATGTTTAGACGACTTGGTTAGGGTACTTCTATCCGACATAAAACTGTCCCTCAACAGTTCGAACTGCTTTTGCTAGCCACATGTCCTTACATGTGTAAACAGGGTGAAATTTGCATCTGGTGCAAAACTGTCCTCCTATACTAACCTAACCTAAGTAATATCCGTTGCTTATGGGTCAGCAGTCAGCTTCTAACAACGTCATTGCAAAGCATTCAAAAGGATTCTATGGCGCTTGCTTTTTTAGCAGTAGAATATGTATGTAACGCCCAATGGGTTAAACATTTTATAATTAATTAATAACAGAAACGACCTTTTACTACAAAAGAATTCAACATCGCACTGCCTCTACATGCGAAAAAAAAATAATTTCTTATCCTTCAACAGTCCGATGCTCAAATCGAGTTCATATGTAATCAGACAACTTTCTGAAGTTCCTAAGCGCACCCTTTATTACCACTTATAGGCTATTCTTCTTGAAAATTCAATCTGTTTTATATTTCGAGACGCAATAGAAAATCCCCTTTTATCCTTTGGAATCATTTTCTCATAGGCATCGTCCGTCCACTCCACATGCATGAAAAGCCATTCACTTTGCCCTCTTGAAAAGTAATTCTCCGACCAAGTGACCTTCACACTTAACCTCTGAAGGGCCTGGAGCGCTCTCAAAGCGAAACAAGTTAATATGTACACATTTCTCGGAAAATTCTTGAAAATATTAATCTCTTTCCTTTTACCCACACAAAAACTCGACTGTTTTATGCACAGATTACGACAACGGGTCATGCATGCACCACCATATGGATGCAATTTGTAGTTTTCCTGCCAAAGGACACAGCAAACAAGAGAGCAACACACGACAAACTAACTTCCCATTCTGACTTTAGACAAAGTTCTTGCTGGCCTGACAACTTTATACTTTATACTTTATATATGTAGATGCATATTTGTTAACAAAACCTCAACCTTTAATTGTTGCATCCCCCATATAGAATATAATATGCAAACTAAAGAAATGTCTGCGGTGAAATGTTCGTTAACACTCGCTTGGTGCTTGATTCGCCTTTTTGGTGCCTTCGGATAGTTGTAGTAGTTGTTGTAGCGCAGCGCCAGCCCCCGCAAAAGTTACACAGCGCAGCCAACAAAACTATATCCTCAACTACTTTTCGAAACTACTTTGCACAACCAGAAACACTTTCAAAGAAGAAGAGGAGCACAACACAAAAAAGGCAAGAAACAAAAATGCCACAGCAAAAATACAAAATTTTGCACAGAAAACAATGCAACTTTTTCTTTTGTGTAAACACAACACCAACACCGCTCACATCGCCAAAGGGTTAGCTTTCCAACTACAGGTCCAAAACAGAACGGATGTTTGCTTTGTGTTTTGATTTTGTTACAAGCCCCCCCTCTCTTGTTCACAACATTTGTTTCATAGGAGTTGCAGGAGGACCCTCTGGACATTCCAAGTCAGAGTAAGTGCAAAAGTTAAGGTAGGAAGGTAAAACAAAAAAAAAAAACATAAAATACCCACAGCACCCCCGACTCGGGTACTATAAATCCTCATTTCTATAATTATCCTTGCAGTGCCAAAATCGAAATTAAATGAGTGTCAGGGCAGGGACCCCCGAATACTTTCCCTGATGTTGGATGTCGTGTCGGACGACGAAGAGGGTAACATACCCGCAGCGATAAATTTCCACCATTTTTGTGCGTCGTTGTCTTCTTTTCGTAATCCCCATCCGTGCCCAGGCGGGAAACTACGGGAAAGTACGGGAAAGTGTGTGTGTTGTACATACACACGGATTTGTGGATAAATAAATTTATACGCCACGAAATAATTTTAAGCAACTTTATTGCTCCGACGACGGAGTAAAATTGTCTTCGCACTATTTAGCCATAATCATAAAGTTGGTTGGTGCGGTTGGTTGTTTTTGGTAAATTGGTTGCTGTTGTGGTCTGAGCACTGGTATTGGTGTTGGGTGATTGTGTAATTGTGTGTGGGCTTGCAGGATTACTATACTTTACTTTGAGTTGGGTGGCAATGGGCTGCTTTGGGAGTAGGGCTACTCTTCTTCTTCTATCTCTGTTGTCATGTACCCTGGGGAGTGCAAAATTATATTTATTTGTTGAGTAATATATTGCTAAAGTTTGTTGGGCGTCATGCTTAAATTAAAGCGAATATCTGTGTCGGATGCATGGAAAATAATTAAGCAATTCCATTAAGGACCCAGTCTAATGGCATTGAGAAGAAGGCGCAAGATTATTTTTGTGTCTGCACAACGGGAATAGCGGATTAAGGATTTTCGTTTTGAATTAAGTCGAGAATACATAGATCATGCACTAGACAGACACATCATCATATGGAGGAGTTATGTTTCTTCGTGGATTGAAAAAGTGCGAACCTGCATATATAGGGTCCGCCAAATAACTTTTTTTTTTTGAAAATGCTATAAAGAAAAAACCACTGCATATTTTCTCAAATTTCTTTTTTTATTTGAAAGTACAATCCTTCCGGTTAATAATGGAAAATAATTTCATTCAAATGGCTCCCTCGGCTGTCCATGCAGTAGCCTACACGATCGGTCCAATTTTTAAGCACATTATCGATTGTGTGCAGCTGTGTATCACCAATGGCTTCACGAATATTGTCCTTTAAAGCGTCAATTGTCTCTTGCATGTCGGCGTAACACTTATCTTTTACGGCACCCCACAAATAATAGTCAAACGGTGTCAAATCGCAGCTCCGCGGTGGCCAAACGACATCAGCTCTGCGGCTGATAATGCGATCTTCAAAAACAGGGCGCAAAACATCGAGTGTAGCTACGGCTGTGTGGCACGTAGCGCCGTCCTGTTGAAACAAAATGTTGCCAATATCCTCCTCTTCATTGGATAACGATCGCCATGGACTGTAACGGCCACTCCTTGCTCATTTTCGAAGAAAAATGGCCGAAAAATATTGCATTAACGCGGTGAGTTTTGCAACATTTCCAAATGACAACAAAAACACGGCTGGTCACAGCGGATGTGTTGGGAGCTGCTGCGAAGTGTTGAGTTTATGTTATTCAACTTTTAAAAACCAATGAAAAATGGCCCATAAATTTATATGGAAAACATCAACACGAAAATTTCTGTGGTTTGGTGCCATTTTCCATATTTTTAGGGCCATTCTTAATTTTTTAGTTTGGGATCAAATTACATTATGAAAAATTGCCCCAAACAAAACATTTAAAATGGTCTTAAAATCGGAGCAACAAAGTTACGTGAGCAGTGCCTGCCGCCTGCGAACAGAGCGTTGTAATAGCAACTCCGTTGCTCCGCTCGGGGTATGTGCTTTTCGCCAGGCAGGCGCCTATGGCAACAGTACCTGGGTCAATGAGCATAAGGTCCATTTAAAGCAGGCATAATCTCCGTGGGCCTTATGTCATAGCGCCTCGTTTTTCACATATATTTTTTGGGACATTATTCATATTTGATTTGGTGCCATTTTTTTTTTGGAGATTGATACATTTTTTGGGGTCATTTTTAATTTCGAAATTGGGGCAATTTATCATTCTTTGTTTGGGGTCATTTTTCATTGGAGCTTCACACATTTTTGGGGCCTTTTTTCAATTTGGTTTGGGGCAATTTTACCTGAAATTTTTCGTTTTTGGGTTGAAGCCATTTTTCGTGTATCCAATTAATTAGCCACTTTTCCGAAAAGACGCCTTTATTTGTCACGTTGTAATTTTTTTTTTGTGAAAATAAATAAAACAATTTAATACTACTACTACAAGTAAGTGATGTTTTAAATCCGAATTTACCGCAAGGAATGGTTCGGCTTCTATAAACGGGGTTTCCGAGCCTTTTCTGATTTTTGCACTTCGTTTTTGGACTTTGTCAATAGTGCCATACTGAATTGTAGTAAATGATGGGTCATATAAGGGCTTTTATAACTGCCTGACTGTCAGTGAATATATAGATTCGATTACGGTTTATAATCAGATCAAAAATCTTCATTCTCTTGTTTACAATAATATGTTTATGTTAAAGCTTTGTCTCATGGTTACTGGTTTCTCATTAAGGAAACATTTTTTTAGAAGATACACTTGCTAGTGTAGAAGTAAAATAAACACCTCTCTGTAAACACTTCTGGGAACTAATAAAGCTCTACGAGAACGTCTCACCTAATACATAATACTGATTATATACCAAAAGTGTTCGATGTGATAAAGGATCATGTTATGCACGTCTATGGTCGAGCTGAATAAAAATATACCACCAATCATTTTGGCGGTGCAAAGTTTAATTTTGACAGACGATGGAAAAATACATCTATCTTGAAAGGTTGTGATTGGTGAAAAATCATTTCACGTGAGGAATATACTAGGTGGAGTGCCTCAGGGCTCTATACTGGGTCCTATTCTGTTTTGCATATTCATTAATGACCTTCCCAAAGTGTGCTTGAACTCAAGCCTTCATTTTTATGCGGATGATGCACAAATATGTTTATTGAAACTCATAGGCCTAGTTAATTAACTCGTTTGTAGGCTGAATGAGAATCTATCTATCACTCCAGCCAAATCCCAGCTGATTTTATTATCTAAGAAAATTCACAATACTGAAGTTATGTAGCTTATTTACCTCAATGCTACTCAATCGCACTTCTCGGACATGGTTACCAACCTGGGCTTAAAGATCAAACGCTCTCTATCCCCAATAGGCCACATTAACTATACTGCTGGTCGAATTTATGTACTTATCAGAGTATTGTAAATTTGATTCCCTGCCTCAGCACAAATTGACTGTTGCATTCAACGACATGGTAAGGTATGTCTACAGACTTCGTTGTTACGACCCTATTTCCCTCTACCACAATCACGTTCTTGGTTGTTGGCTTCAACAGTTCTTGTAAGTCGGGTGCTGTGTTTGTTTGTTCACTTTACTTTTATTAGTAAAAGTAAGCTACCAAAACGCCTTTACCGACAATTTTTAGTTCTAGTCATGCATTCTGCATTTGAACTTCTTAATAACAAAGCTCAAGGTGTGCAGTTAAAAATAAATGCGGATATATTTTTCTGTGGCCGCAAGTCAAAACTATTAAAAAATATTTTGAAAAGAAGAAGTCACTGTTGATTTTTAGCATGCAATTTAAATCGCGACAAATTACAGAACGAAAATCTTAAATTTTAATATTAAAAATTTGTGCAAAGCCTTTCCCCTTTATAGACTCACAATTGTGAGTAAAATTAAGTAGATAGGCTTAGCCCTGCACCACAAAATTGTGAATTCGCCATAGATTCATTTTGGGGTATTTCGAAGAATCTAGCGGTTCATTTATGTGTAGCAATGGATTTTTTTATGTCATAATGAATTGTTAATCACTAAAGTTATCAAGTGCTTTTGAAATTAATTTCTCTGTTTTTTTGTTTATTAAAAATTAGTTAATTGTTTTAAAAGTTTTTGTGTAAAGTTATACAGTGATTGAGTTTTTTTTTAGATTGTAAAGTTGGATCGAGCCAAAACGCGTATTTTGTTCATCTTTCAATTTTCAACTTGGCGCTAACGTCGTCGTCTTGTGGAACCATGCCCAATTTTAAAGTGTCCCAAGGTCTTACAACGTCTTTGGGCTAGGACCGGCAGTTGTCTTGCGGCTAACGGAAACGTTACCAACAAATCCGTGTGTCTATTTTGATCGATACTTTAGCCCACTTCCGCTTTTTCAAAAGCTAAAAAGAACGACATATTTATGCGATAAATAGGAACTTTGATGAACAACCGCCAGAAAAGCTATACTTTTACCAAAGATTCGAAGATGAAAAGGGGCTAGTTTAAAGAGGTAGGCGTAACAATAACTCTCTGTACATAGTTAAATGGAAGGACAATAAGAGCATGTTTACGACTTTAAGTTTTCTTGGGCAAAACTGCGAAAGCCCAAGCAAATCCAACAATTTTTTTCCAAAACTTTTGCTGAAAAATATAAAAAACAATAACAAATCTTGTTTTGAAATAGCCCAGAAGGAAAAGGGGTGCCTCGCAAGCTCAAAATAAACAAATTTTATTGATCAATGAAATTGAAATTTTAAATAAGTAATTAGTAATTACGAATAAAAGTTGGAAAAATAAAGCTGACTTTAAAACCTGCAAAAATTTACAAAACATTATTGAACCTTCAAAATAAACAGATACTTTTTTTGAAGTGAAAAAAATGTGATATATTTAGTTTGAAATTGATTGGTGACCTCTTCTCAATTTGTTTTTACATAAAAGTTGTGAACCGCACTGACAACGCTTTTGTTCACAATTCATGATTATTTTACTCATCCGACCACCCTCGGTCATTCATAGTAGATACACAATCTATCAATATAGATTCTATTTGTTAGCTTTTGACCATTTTTCATTTAATTTAACAAACAAATTGCTTTTCATTCTCACACAATACCAACCATTTAGCTGACACGCAGATATAAAATAATAATAAAAAAAAATATATATATTAAATCAAATTACCTCGGCTGTATGCAATTTACTCATCAATCAATTTTAGTATCTATGTATCTATGTGCACGGATGGTTAAATAGTGTGTATAATTTCTTTGAAAAAATTTCCCAAACACGCGTCCCAAATGACCGCTGGGACATTTAATTAAAAGCCAGCAATTTAACATTAAACAATTGCACAACCATTGCGCCAAATGTCTGCCGATATGGATGCACTCGCACTTTTGTATTTGCGGGCTTTAATCAGACGGTTGTAAATGTTACATTGGCTTGGTGTCCGGTATTTGTGCTTTGTGGTTGCGCAGCACGCGGCGGCGGTTAAACGTGAAAACATGCCCAGACCTCGATGCACACAAACGAATCAGGTGGAACAATTCCGAAAATCAGTATCAGAGCTCAGCAAAAGAAGTGGATTTTGTTATGGTCTGCCCATAATAGTAGGTTAGATTTGGTTCGGTTTTCTACTCGAATACCACTTTTGCAGCAGCACTAACAAGGGGTTTTTGTGGTAGTTTTGAAGCCGCATTCCATTTCCAATTATATGTAGAGCTACAATAAAGTGAATGGGTGCGCACTTGCTTAACTTTTGTCCATACGTTGTATGTACGGAGTACGTGAAGGCTTATCCACTGTCCATCCATTGTCCAATGTCCAACAGTGTTCCCGGTTGGATAATTGCAATTTTGCGAAAATAACAATCGAAATTTGTTTATATTTGAAGCTGCAACCATTTCGTTAATATAAATCTCTGGCGTAATTGAATATAATTTGCTGTTTAATTGAGAGTATAGAAATTGTTTCAGGTACAACTATACGTGCAACCGAATATAAATAGTTGTTTGCGCTAGTTTTTGCTCTCTTTTTGTTTGGCGCTTTCGATATAGATAAACGAATCCAGGCCAGTGCTAGGCGGTTGATTAACACTATTTGGAGTGGCGCGCAAATAAGCAAATAAATAAAAAATCAGTTAAAGTTGCACACCTATTAGTATTTATGAACTTGTATGAATGCCGCCTTGACAAAAGAGAGACACAGACATATCTAAATATGTATTTCCTGATAGGTGCTCATATAATGCCATAAGAGGAGGTTGCTGCACAAGAAAGAGACCGCGGAACATGAGTCCAATTAATTACCCGTTTTCGATCTCTCCGCTAATGTCATTGTCAGTTTTAAATGCGGAACATTAAGATAACGTGTCTTACCATTGTGTTTTGGCAGATTATTAAAGTAACTTTCTATGTGAGATGTTAAAATGGAGTGCTCTTGTTGGATTTGAAAAAATATTGAATGAACATTTAAGGACCAAACAATGAAATTGGAAATCTTTCGCAATATGGTTATGTGGACTACTAGACGACAAAACAAAACCATTTAGTCTCTTTGCCCGTTTCGGGGACGGTTTACGGGAGGATAAATATTTGCATATTCCCTAGATTATATCCACGAGAGGTTTATAACTGTTAGATAGTTTCTTCAGAAATGAATAATCGATAAAAAAAGGAAGGCCCAATAGAAACCGTGGAATAAGGCAAGACTTCAAAAATTGGTATTATTTCACATTGAGGTTGTGACGTAACGCCATATTATAAAAGGAGTTTTTTTTAGAGGTTGGTTTTTCGAATACAGATAAAACTGAAATTTTGTAATCAAATCTGGCAACTCAAATGTCATTTATGTTGAGTTTGGTTTGCCATTTCATTTTATGGTTGACATAATCGTCAACAGTTGCCATAATCGTCAATTGCACAGCAATTGGAGCTTTGTCCATCAACTTTATGGAAGATTTTGCGCAAAGATCTCTTCTTACAACCTAACAAGATCCATCTTGTGCAAGAATTAAAGCCGCGAGACCATGCAATGCGTCGTGATTTTGGTGTATGGACCAAAAATGAGATTGATATCGAAGCTAATTTTCATCGAAAAATGTTGTTCAGTGGTGGGGCTCATTTTGGGTTGAATGGCTACGTCAACAAGCAACATTACCGCATTTGGAGTAAAGAGAATCTACATGAGACCCTTGAAACGCCATTACATCCACAAAAACTGACTCTTTGGGCTGGTGGAGTCATTGGGCCATACTTCTTCCGAAATGATGCTGGAGAGTCAGTTACCGATAATGGAGACTGGTATAGAGCCATGATAACCGACAATTTTGTTCCCGAATTGTATGGCATGAATGTGGATGATGTGGTTCCAACAAGACGGCGCTACATGCCACACAGCGCACGCCACAATCGATTTATTGAAGGAAACATTCGATGAGCGCATAATTTCGCGGAATGGACCTGTCAATTGGCCACCAAGATCGTGTATTTTGACACCATTGGATTATTTTATTTGGGGATATGTGAAGTCGCCCGCCTACGCCAAAAAAACTAGAAACGTTAGGGGACTTGGAAGCCAACATTCGTGGCGTTATTGCCGACATACAGCGACAAATGCTTGAAAAAGTTGTTGAAAATTGGACCTCTAGACTTGTCTTTATTCGAACCAGCCGCGGCGGCCACAAGCCCGAACATTATATTTAAACATTAATGGCATAAAATTATCCTTCTAATAAAGCCAAATTGATGGACATTAAACCGATTTTCTTGTGCTTTATTTTAATTCGAAGTTCTGTACCCTTTAAAAAAAACACCCTGTATTAGGAAAAAAGAAGAATTTGACCTTATTTGCATTATGTTGGCCCCTTGCCACGGAGCACCTGCATGTGAGACCACAGTCCGTTCGATACCAGTTGAGATGACAGAAGATGACGGGTAACTCAGGTACTGTTGCCAAAGGCGCATACACGGCCAAAAACTCCAACTCGAAATTGCATGAGCCGAACCTGCAGCAAGAGACTTAAAATACTGTAATCCCGTGAAGCTTGCCACCTAAGTACTGTTGCCATATACGCCCTTAGAAGTTTAGAAATCGCAGAAAAATGGCTTTGGGCGATCGTTCACTTTTTTATTCTTGACGACAGATCTAAATATTTGGGCATTTGTTCATTTTAACTTTTGGGCAAATGTTCATAAAGTTTTGGGCGATCGTTCATTATGAATAATTTCCCCATATTCTTTAGGAAAACATATTCTGGTCTTGAGATATTGAAAACCTTGTATATAGGCTTTTGAAATACCTCAAAAAAATAAAGTTTCTTTGGCTTTAGTACAGACCATTATACGGATTTATACTCCTCTGTTCACATTGGATAAGATGACAAACGATTTCGCTGGGGGCTTTATGTAGACATAACAAAAGTTGATCATAGAATTCTCCTACAAAGGCCTTATAAGGCATTCTTCTGAGGATTAATTTATGATATATTGCTCTGAATATTATCTTTATGATCTTTATGGCGTATGAAGAAATCGAACTGGGAAACAGTTTAAGTAACGTAAAGATTTAAAATTTTGATATTCCCCAGGCGTGTCTTCTTGGTCCACTTATTATTAGTATACTTCTTTATTGAAAAATCATCTTTTGGAAAAGTAAAACGCTTTTCACATGATTAAAGCCTAATTGGCCTTGGCTAAAAAATAAAACTTGGCCAATTGATTCTGACTGTTTCATTATAAATACAAATTTTGCTACTTTATATTGTGTAGTACAAGCAGGGGTTGTAGTTTAACTTTCAATGAATGATGTATCTGTTTAACACGTTATTTAACACGTTTATTCTTTTTGTACTGTACATTTTATTTATTTTGCTCAGCCATTACTAGTGATGCCAGCAGATGCAGCACAGGTTCAGGACCTGAGATAGCTTAGGATCTACGAACTTTGACTAGGAAGTTCATACGAGATATCAATTCCCGTGCTTATGACCAGGAACCCAAACAAGCCTGAAGTTGTCACATGCCTTGAATACCACTTTAACCCTGACATGTTTTGGAATAATTCGTGAAAATGTGATTATATCCTACCCTTGACTCAGATCCTGTATCTGATTTTAAAACAATCCCATTATATAATATCTAAAAATTAATCCTTTAGTAGTAGGTATACTAAAATACATTAATTACATTAAAGCAAACCATTATATAACATCGAACCATGAATCTATGTTTACCAGGTACACAAATCTTCTATTAATTACATAGAAAATAGAGGTTATTATTATGGGTGTATCCATAACTACTCCAATATAGATGGCGTTGTAAGCTTAAAGTGCTTAAAAGTCTCCTCAGCCTTGAAATTAAGAAACAAAAATTATTCCTGCACCTTTTTACGCCATGATCTACCTATATACCAAATTTTCAAGTTCCGAGTAATTTAGGGTCCGACTGAAACTTAGTGCAAAGGACAGAAAATTGACTTGGTGATTATTGTATGGATGATTAGATTTCCATTATTAAGGGACGCGGTAGTGCCCATCCAAGTTCTTTAGCAACTTTGGCACTAAGCCCTTATTTACAGAAACCAACTCACGCCATGTTGACCCCCACTCTACCTTGGCTTACAATAAAACTAGAGACATAACATTTTAAGGATTTATTGGGGCAGGCTGCTCAACTGTTTAACACGAGCAGTTTCTGTACCAATCATCGCAGAACCTTGAAAGGGTTTACGGAGAAACCACTGGAAAAACTCTAACATTTGTGATTTTCCGTTCTAGAGTCTTGGCAGCCGCCCACTTCTTTTAAAGCAGCCACCAAAAGACATACAATTATAATTAGTTACATGAGGCTTGGTTTTTAGGAACAAACTAGGAAAAAAATTGTTTATTTTCCATAATAGGGGGCGGCTAGCAGCCCCTTTTCTTTAATTTTGCACCCAAAATACTTAGAGCTTTGAAATTATACGTGGAGGATGGATTTTAAGAACAGACACAAACTATGTGTGTATTCCAAAAAAGAGTCATGGCAACCGTCCAAACATCGAACTCATTCTATAGTTATGAAATCGTATATGCGCCAAGTATAAAAATGTACCTAAATAGGTACTATTTGTGAAATTTTTAATAATTACAATACAAACTTGGCGTTCTTTCTTAGATCTCAGTCCTTTTTGTGCCTGACTTGTAAAGCAAAAGCGTTTTTTGTATAAAAGAACTTGGCTATACCTTAAAATTTATGTTTTTGGTATAATATGTTTTACAAACATTGTATAGCCTAAACAAAGAAGAAAATGATTACGTCAAAAATTCAGTATTGGCAACCCAAAATCGAACTAAAATCATGTCTTTCTAGCTCTCTATTTACAAATCCACGAAGCGTCAGAATCCCAACCGCAAATCTATTTCCCCATTTACTCAGAATTCTGATGCTAACTTCATCTCATGCGTATATCCAATGAAGCATACTTCAATCTTAGATTCTCTAAATTACAGAGATGCCTGCAAAATAAGCTCTATTTCTGTGCTACAATTCCGATAGAATTACATGAATTGAAAATCATTTCGTGCTTTTACCGTTATTCAGTTGCAATATTTCCTAAAAAAAAATTCAGTAGAATCATCAATAATTGAAATGCACTCGCAGCCGATGGGGCAAAATTCGGATGAAAAATACCACAGTAATCGACGCGTCTCCTCAATCTACCTTCATATACGTAGCGTACCACCACCGAAAACATTGTGTTCTTCATGCACGACTGCTCCGACTACAAATGACTTCATTGTCTTTGTTCAAAATGCACACGTTAATAGCTCGCGCTGTCCATTAAAGTAATGAACGTCATTAAGAACTTAATTGTTGGACAAGTAACGTTCAATTGATTTTGGTTTTTTTTTGTGTTTCTTTGTTTGGTTTGACAAAAATAATGAATTGACGGCTCAACCGATGACAAAAAGATAGGCCAAAGCACTTTATTTCATTTTGAAGGTCATCACTTGTAAATGCGATGGAATCACTCCTCCAGCTACGTTCGGTTTTTCTTTCTCGTTATACACTGTCATGGTGGCGTATACTTGTTCTTTTTTTGTCGTTTGTTTTAATTTACGTTAAGTCGTCATCACATAGCGTGAGGCTGACGATGCATATGTATTTGAGCTTTGTACCATAAAAAAAAATATATAGAGCAAAACTATGTAATACAAGAAAACGAGTACACTCCCGAGAGAATGGCGCGGTTGATGGGTGGTAAATAGAAAATTTCTATGGTTGTCCAATTTGCATATTTAAGGGTTGATCTTTGCCAGAGTACGTCACCACTTCGTGGATGCGAAGACTGTGCATGCCTACGCATAACAATGGTAACATTTGGCTTAGAATTTTTGACATTATATTTCCATAGACATGAATTTGATTTGAATCCCACGACAATGACGCGTTACAATTTTACTGCGCATCAAATCGATGACAAGTTTTCATTCTTTACCCTAGCTGATGTGAATTCTTGGTTTTATTATTTTTTTTTTGGTTAACAAAAGAACAACACAACGAGAGGCATTGTTCATGCACAGTTAACTCGTCAAATTGCTGACTATGAAATATGAATATTTGTCAAATTGGTCTTTCTTCTCTGCGTGCAATGGGTTGCCGAACTTTTTTATTTTTGGCTTTTGTGACAGCATCAATTATGGAAATAGGTGTTGTAGACTTTGTGGTTAGGGCGTCGGACATTTCGACGGTTTTTTTTTTCAATGTTGAAGAATCAAGCACATTGCTTAGTAATACCCATCGTGTTTCAGTACAACGATGTATCACAAGAATGCGGAGGATAAAATAGGCATGCTAAATCCATTACAGTGCGTAACAGGCTACGATCAAAAGGGAATAAATTGGTAAGGAAAACATCTTTGGCGAATTAATTGGTGAGTACAGCCTCAACGCCAGGACAAAATGCAAAGGCTTCAGTTGTAATAGACTTTGCAGCAGCTTATAATACAGTAATAAGCAGAACTTTGTTTCAAAGAAACTTTGGTCAAACCGCCAACTGAATCGATCAAGGATTGCATTCAACATCTAAACGTAAACAATCAAACTTACTATACTCTGTCTAACATAAATTAGCAGTACAGGGAAGTTTGCTCGCTCGCTCGCTTTCGTTTTCCGTAAGGTGCTATTCTAACAAAAGCTCTTACAGGGCTGCCGGACTAAGGAATTCAAATTAGGAAAAACCTGAAAAATATTATGTTGGGTTACCATGCTTTTATTAATTTAATTTTAATTGTTTTACTTATAAAAAATAAAACAAATATATCTTTATGTTTTCATGTCAGTTCTTTCCAAAAGAACACTCTTTCGCTGACGATGGGAAAATTTATAACCTAGTTTAATTTTTAAAATGCAGAGAAGACCTGTTAATTTTGGTGATGTTTGCATTACGTCCTACCTCATGCAGTATTTTATCCAGCGTCGAAAGTTCGTTATTTGGAAAAAACTGATACAAAATTTGCCTGCTGGTTATTCTTCGGTGTCGAGATGTGGGCTTTGGTACTAATTTCGTTGAGAAGTCTAAAATGTTCGCACTTAAGTCTTTGGATGATTTTGAAGCCATTTCTCACAAATACTAAATTGTACAAAACTTAAAAAAAACATAAGGAAAGGCTACAGTCCGCTTGGGGCGAACAGTATGACACCCTATCCTGATCCCTATGTACCCCAAAGAAAAAAAGCATTAGGAAATTAATGGATAGCATTTTATTTCATTCTATGAAAGTTATAGAAAAATAATATTTTTTTGAAAAAAAGCCCCCAAAAAGTGGGCGTGGCCAAAAACTTTGTATGGGCTAATATTGGCTAAATATATTTTTAAACATTTTTTTTTTCGATTTCTATGTAAATTTTCGTAGAAAACAGCATTTTAGTGAAAAACGCCGGCGTGGCAAAAAATTTGATATGACAAATTTATAAAGGTGGGCAGTACCTACATATCTTGTAAGGGTTATACAACTTTATCTCTCCAACTTAAGCCTCAAAACGGTTTTTTATAAATTGTGGGCGTGGCAGTGGGCGTATTTTGAAAATTTTAACACTTTACCATTTTGGAACCCTAGGGAGTATATAGTCTAAAATTCATAAATTTAAAGGCCTCAAAAGTTGATACAGACGGACGGACGGACGGACATTGCTAAATAGTCTTAGATTGGCCCTGATCATAAATATATATACCTTTAGGGGTCTGCAACGAATATTAAGGGGTGTTACAAACTATGTGTCAAAATTAATATAGCCTTAGGATAGGGTATAAAAACATAGAATGATTTCTAAACAATTTGATTAAGACAAAAATAAACGAATGCACGCCAATATTTCCTTACAGAATGAATTATGACAGAATGAAAATTAGAGTTAATGTAAGACATAAATATGGCTTTCTGACCGTTAACCCTAAAGTTAACGAGTATCCGACAACTAATTTTCTTTACTGGTGCAGTGATTTAAGAACGTGTATAAACTTTAAGATACCTACAAGACTAACTTTGATTATTGGCCGTGACAGCGGCAGAAATCTCGAAGAGAAGAAAATCTCGCGTAAAAAAAAATAGAATACATACGCAACCTCCAGCCAAAAGAATTCGAGGGACTCTTGCGATGGAAACAATACTGATGGTTGGATTCAAGCTCCGAACGTAGGAACTTTGAAATACGACTCTTCCAGAAAAAAGTCTTATATAAAATCCCATCCAACGTCAAAAGTGACTTCTTCAAACTTGTTCTGGAGCTGATAGGGCACAGGACAGGCGTAAACACGGAAAGCAATGACCTAATCAGACTATTTCAACTCCTGCGGATTATATCAACATTGTCGACCGCTTTCAACATGCCGTGATAAAGGCGCTTGCAGAAATTGATGAACAGGGTGCTGTAGGGGTGCTGTAGGGATGCTGTAGGGGTGGAAGGCAGCTGGCTATTTCGTTTAAGCACTTATGGTGGAAGTAGCGATAAAACAAAGAGGCAGGAGACAAAAGAGTCAAGTGATTTCGTGATGTCTCTTGTCTCTTGGATCCTGTCAAGTAGCTCCAAATATGTTTTTGGTGCACCAGACCAGATATGAGCGTTGTACTCAAGTTTTGGGCGAATAAACGCCTTGTAGATTCTAGCCAGATCAGAAGGGGTGAACAATTTCTTGCATCGCTTAAGGAAGCCTAGACATTTCGCAGCGTTCTTGGCGACATTAAATATGTGGTTATTCTAACGAAGGTTGTCATTAACACACATACCGAGAATGGAAAGTCGTTCGGTTTCAGCGATGCAAGTGCCATTCATGGATAATGCCAGAGTTTTGGGGTTTCGCTTTAATGAAAGAAGAAGCATTGTGTTTTGGAAGCGTTAAAATCTACTCTATTTGTTTTACACCACTTTACAAGGTCAGAATTTAATGACCTTAACATACGTTGCCGTTTTAGCCTCACGCCCTAAGATGAGGGACGTAAGGACGATTATGTGAAGCTAAGAGTACAGTCATCGAAGAAAAGGATTGGATTAGAAGTAAAAGACATTGATAAAAATGTGAAAGAGAGTCGGAGACAGAACGGAGCCTTGAGGGACACCAGCATATATTTGGTGAGTTGCAAACTTGATATGATAGATATGTGAATCTGTAAAAGTTCACCTACATACCTTGGGGTTACCAGTAACTCGAACGAATACTCTAATAAACCGCTGCTATATATATAATATGGAAGGCTGGACTATAAGCAGGAAAGAAAAGCAGATTCTAAGCTCATGTGAGAGAATGCATAAATTGCCCCTTTTACAGGGAGGCTTAATGCAGAGAAGATACAACTTCGAACTCTATCAGCTAATCAATATGTGGATAAACAGCTCAAATACGCCGTCAGTTCAGTAACATTGAGTGAATGAACAATAGTCCTCCACCCAAGAAGATCTTCGAATTCCATCAATCAGCTCCACAAGGAAAACTGGACCTACGTCTCACAGAATAAGCTATCTCTGATATAAGAGCGCGCAGCTTAGTTAGCTGGAAGCAGTGTGCCTCGGAAGGAAGGTTGCCTTTTCCCAGATAGTAAGTAAGTATTTCGGGTAGCTGAGCTCTCCCACGCTAACAGGGAACTAACAATCCCCAAAATTATTTCCATGCTCTGCCAATGAAGCAAAGTTAAAGTTTTAAACAATTTACCCTTATCGGTTGCAAATTCAAATTTATTTTAATTGCTTTTTTGACATATTAGACGTGTTTGATATTTTGCAACAATTAGCAGCAAAAAAAAAAACAATATGACAAATAAACTCAATTTCTATGGCCTTTGAGTTGCTGCGGCAGGACTTGGTAATGATGTTAGAATGCTAGTCAAATGACATGACGACAACCGAGAATTGATACCAACAAAATGTGCATCCACACACATTGCCTAGGTAAAAATATTGCATAATAATTTGCTGCATTCATATTCTTCTGCTTTGTATTTTGACATGTTTATTTTTGTACGATCCGTCTGTCTCTCTCACTCTCTCTGTTCATATATTTGGTTTTGTGGGGTTGGCGGAACAATGGTAGATGTGAAAACTAAAACATTCAACTATCCACGTTTTTTGAAATGGTATTTCGTTCCATCTATCTACCGCAAAACGCGTTTTGAAATATTGTATCCAGCTGTGTATTGATGTAATCAGTGGCGCCACAATGAACGCGTCGCGTATTACTGCCACCTAATTGCTTCGGAATAAAAAAGACCACCACCCTCCACATCGCAATTGCTGCGATGATACATGTGGGTGCCCTGCACAGGCAGCAATAAAAGAAAAACAACACTGCTATTAGATTATTTAGTTCTCTGGGCGTTGCCAAAAGCTTGTGCTACTCATCCGGATAAAAATTCTATTGTATACAATGGATACGGAGAGACAGAGAGAGAGAATGGCATTATTTTTTCCTAGTTTCCACTCCATTGTCCATGCAATATCCTTTTGGTGGAAATAAATTTCACTTATTGCGCTCAAAATTCATAAATAACACAACGCTTGTCGGAGCAAAGGCGAGAATCCCCGCGCGACCTTAATCAAGACAAACACATAGAGGATCGGGCAGGACGCAGCAGCAGCAAACAAACAAACAAACAAATGACTACAAATTGCAAAAATTCAATTGGAATCTGCCATCACACGTCCTACAACAAGCTACAACAAGAGGAAGACGCTGTTGCTATATATGGCTTCTGGGATCCGAAGATATGCAGTAGGTATGGATGTTTAATTTTCACCACCCAAACAAGGACTCGAGCAAAGACTACGAGCATTGAATACGAATGTCGAGCAGCAGCAGGCGCACATGCTCGCAGCTAGACTTGACTACAGGGATACGTACCTTAGTTGCATATGAAATGCGAGTCCCGAATGCGAATGCAAATTTTATTCCAAGGAGTGAGCTAGAAGCAATCCAAAACGTTTTTTTTGTTTTGTTTGTTCTGTGTTGTTGTTTTTGCTTTTTATCTTAGCGAAGCCGCTGAGAGTAGTGTATCTGAAAGAAAGAAAAAAATCACAAAATTAATTAGTTAAATGAAGCAACAGAGTAGTGGTGGTGGTGGTGTTACATTGGTACATAGGTTGATAGTGGGTAAATAATCAGCATATCACTTGAAAATGTAAATTTTGTCAACGAACGGAAGAAGAAGAACACCGAGGCAAAGTTCTGCGAGAATTGCATTCTTAAGGAGCTTGTCAAATGGAATTTGTTGTTCGGTTTTTTTGTTGTTTATTGTTTAATGCTGTTTGGTGTGGGCGCGCGCGCATTCCGTCTTTCGCTGTTCTGCATAGTCAGTGGGTGTATGTTTATGAATTCATCTTATTAGAAGACAAACGAGTAATCCTATTTGCGGGAATGCAGACTAAGAAAGTATTTTTGCAAAAAAATGGAACCAACGAAAAAAAATAGACTCGCAGTTGTGTCCTTGAGCAAGTAATTAGCTCAAGTCAAATTACGAGTACGAATGAAATCATCTTCATCTGAAGATGAGGCGAAATGGGATTAGCTGGCAACTACTTTGCATGAGTTCGTATCAAGTATCTTTGGTGCTATTTCAAGGACCGAATTAGAATTGTGCAGGCAAAAGAACGAAAGTTTAATTTTATACATGAAAAAGAAATGAAATGTCAAAGGCAAAGTTGTGCGAGTAATTTGCATATCAAAGATCAGGGAACGGATTAAGTGAAGACTCTTCCACACTATTCTTTGGAGAGTTTTTTTTTTTGTTAATGAATTGTATTTTTAAATAAAATAGTAACCATGGCAGGGTTTTTTTTTTGATAATTTGCACCTGCGAAAAGGATTGTTATGTTGACAATAACACAGCACGGGGAAGTAAGGATGTAAGTAATTAGAAGAAATGATGAGAATCCGATGCACAATATTCAAGTTTTCCATTCCAGTCAAGTGACTCTTTTTTTCGGAGGTTGCTACTATCCGATGGAGCGCTCAGATACAACTACTGGTCTATTTTACTACTATTCAGACATAATAAAGGTGAGAAGGAGCTTCAGTGCTGAAGAGCCTAGATGTTCGGCAGTCGCCACGACAGCCCCGCCACCTGAAGCGAGCAAAAGCCAGACAACCTCCCACAGCCACAAGCAGGATAGGTGGTGGTGTCGCTTAAGCCTCATACTTTTGAGTATTTAGCAACAGCTTGATGGCCCAAAAGGGCGTCTCAAATAGAAGAATATTTTTGCAAATGTCCGGGCGCATTATTTTGGTCAGTCTACATAAACCGCAATCGCGCCACCGAATCTTGTATTTACGAGAAACCCAAGCATCAATGGAAGACATAACTAATGATGTAGGCTGACCCAACACAGGTTCTGGTCCTGAGAAAACTTCTTCTGAACTTTGCCTAGCAAGCTCATCCGAGATCTCATTTCCCTGGATGCCAGTGTGACTTGTGACCCAGGCAAGAATCACTTTGTTCATCCTTCCGACCAAATTCAGAGAAAGCTTATCTTGGATGAGGGAAGAGGGTTGAGCAACGCTTTTAGTGCAGCTTGGCAGTCACTGCAAATGCAAATGCTTGTACTGCTTCTAGTTAGATGTAGCCATTAGGATGGCAAAAACTTCCATTTAGAAAACAGACGCATGTTTACCCAAGGGGTAGTGAAGTCTTAAGCTAGTGCATTCCACAAAGACGCCAGCGTCAGACCCCTGTCCTGTTTTGGAGCCATCTGTGAAAATACGATGGCATTCCTTCCATTGTTCAGAGTCTTTCCGGAGCCATTCCGTTAGCTGAGAAAAGTTGAGGTGGTAGTTTTGTTGCACAAGGATTTCTGATTTCACTGCATCGGATGGCACAGCCATAAGATAGAGGTCAAAGGATAATTCTTGAGCAAATTCTTTAAAATTCCAGTGCGCATGGTAACAAAAGGTACCTCTTTAAGCGAGAGATGGTTTTTAGCGTACACCCCATGATATATAAATCGAGGGAGGGAAGATTCATTAAAGCATCTAGAGCAGAACCAGGGAAGGCCCCTGTGAAGCCGAGACATGCTGATACATCACTTAACATTTCGGCGCGTTCTTGAGGTCATTTTTTAATGCAAAACAATAAGTATTGGTCTATTGGTATGCTGTCAAGGTCAGCCTCCGATCTCCACGCTCGAAAATGGGGGACGAAGCTAAAAGTACTGTCATTAGCGAAGGAATGGATTTGATTAGAAGTGACATACAGAAAGTCATTGACAAAAATATACAAAGGCTACTTTCTGCACGCGAACTGCTTTATACACTATCCATATCCCTATGTGGCCCCAACAAACCCGCTTTGAAAAAACAAAAAAGTGGACTTGGCAAACATCTTTGTGGCCAACGAATTGCATATAATGGCAAACTACATGCATCTTCGAGTAACTTACAAAAACCTAAGTAAAAATGGCGATGTAGGTTTTGCTCAATAACGAAAAAACTTCGACTAAATCGTCTCGGTCAAGGTAATAATGTTCCGGCCAATATTTTTGATTGTCTTTTAGTTATTTAAGGAGAAAGAGCGTAAGGTTCAGGACCCTTGGCAGATACTTCTATGTTGAGCTGGAGGATGTGAGCAAAGTCGAGCTAAAAAAACCTTCTTAGATTTGTGAGACTCCAAAAGCAAGTGTTGTTCAAGTGTTGTTTTTGTTCAAAGAGGGGTTGAACCCTGAACTGAACACAAATAAGCCGTGACTACCGTCACAAGGGAATCCACACCAACCAACCTACCTCTATAAGGAGAGATTTATATTCAGTTTTGACAATGTCAACCTCATGTCATAGATTATGAAGTCAACGTCATTCTTTCACTTCGGCTAAGAACTTGGCTATATTTTACTATTTTCTACTCAACAATAGTGTTCGTTTAAGAGCACGTCACCAGCCGGTGATAAATGAAAATAAATAAAGTTATTCAATACGTCGACGGTCCAATGAAAACGAAGTCATTTCAAAACCAAATTGGAATATCCTATCTCCTATCAAAACTCACCCCCTTACTATTCCACGTTGCCATAACAATACCAACATCATCAGTCATCCAGCCAAATGTTATGCTGAAATGTACACCAAATAAAAATATAAAAAACAACCAGAAAAAAAACTGTTAATCAACGCGTCTTTGATTCCTGAATATCATCATCACGCCAACACACAGTTTCCTGGTCCCCTCGAACACACCGCCGCATCATCATCCTTGATTCCAATTAAATTTACCAACATATCTTCCGCCTTCCACATTCGATCGAGTATCTCTGCTGCGGTTTACCACAATATTCACGTGCCCGGCATTCCGGAACGAAAGCCATTTTGTCCCCCAAAAAACCCCAAATAGCGAAAAATATTTCTCAATAAATAAAATCAAATAAAAATATTGAACCAATGACATATAAGATCAACTAACGACCATCACTATCGCCATCAGCATCGTCGACCGCGTTAACCAACGCCATGATTACCAAGCATCCGCTCCACATGTGTGGTAAAACTTCCCTATAAATCTGTACATTAGTTCCATCCTGATGGACAATCTTTCGACAACATAGCAATAGCATGCCAGCCAGCATCCTCCCTTTTGCCATAGATTCTGTCATGTGAGTGATTGTGCTTTGGCGATAGAGTTAAAGGGTACCTTTATAAGCTTTGCGCCGTCTCTTTCGGATAATAACAATTAAGGCCGTTCTCTCTCTCTTTAAGTCGTTTATGGTCAACACGGTTTCGGAATCGATATTAAGTAAAATTCCATGATAATTACACATGAATATACATAATGTATCTACCCATTCCTGAATGGCCATAATGTAGGCGACAAGGCAGTCAAGCGGTCATAAAACCCAACACCAGATGTACGCATAGCGTTTTTGTCTTGTGCGTCGAAATGGGTGAATTTTATCTTTTAGAAGGCGGCTCCGGTTACAGTCGTTGAATGCTTACGGGCAATCGATTCATCTCTGTGTTATTGATGCGAATTTATGGCGGGTTTACGAACTTGGCAAATGCGCTTTGATATGAGTACAGAGTCTGGCTTTTAAGGCTTCGCTTGCATAGACGGATGGCATTACAGGTTATGTGTGGCAAGTGTGGGGCTTTGATGCATCACTTATGCCAGTAAAACGAACGGAAGAGGAAAATGTTCCATTGCAAGTTAACTCTCTTCCTGTGGGTGTTTGGTTGAGGTTTTATTTTAGGTCGGTTTGGTGGAGGTAGCATAATTTGTTTCCCCATATTGTGTCACCACTTCCCAGAAGATACGGATGACGACGAATGCAGGTAAGCCTTTCCATTCACACACGTAGGAGACTCATTATGATGGATTCAACAGCAAACACTCTCCAGTGTCAGACTCATCAGACCTTTGCGCGTTGCTATTATGATGGCGGCTTTATTATTATCAAAAAGAAAATATGCACTACAACTATGAATATGTGTTCTCGCGCGGCAACTAGAGCAACACATACGTGGGTAGCGTGAAGCGGATTAGTGCGTCATATTTTTCAATGCAAGGCGATTAGATATAGAACAAAACAATGCTATGGGATGGAACTAAGACGATTGAGGGTTTAAAATACAAGCGACTTGCTTTGAAAGATATTACGGGTAATCTGACTGCAATCCGTAAAAGCCGTTTGGGAGTTGAACAATAAGTCTGTGATTTATAAGAAGCTAGAACGTTCCATAAAAGTGATAACTGAGCGACGTCTGTGCCAATAAATGTTCACGTCTGCGGTTGAGGAGTGATTAACCATGTTGCAAAAGAAAAAATAAACCTTTACACTAAGTTTCGTCAACTCACGCTTTAAATTTTTTTTTTATGATTGTAGGCGGATTTAAAATTGAAGGGAAAGTAGCTGACGTCATAATGGTCCCAAAGCCGGGAAAATCCCCTTATGACAAGAAATCGTATAGATCAATATATATTTTACCAATTATGTCACATTTTACTAATACGATTATCGAAGAGCTCCGATTAATTCCTGATCACCAATTTGGGCTCAGAATTAAACACTCTACCATCAACCAGGTTTATCGATTAACCAATGAAATTGAAAAAGCCCTTGAGGAGAAAAAAATATATTTTAGAGTTTTTCTCAACCTCTCCCAGGCTTTTGATAAAGTATGGCATACGGGATTAAGACATAAGCTAAGCCTTGTGATAGGCTATATGAGATATTAAGTTCTTATTTAGGGGACAGACTTTTTCGTGTTAAGCACGGAGACGAATATTCCGAATTCAAAGAAATCGCAGCAGGAGTTCCACAAGGAAGCATCCTGGGTCCGATTTTATTTCTAATCTTTACTCGAGATACTCGATAGACTCCGTAAAAATTCCGTACGCAAATGAAGCTAAATATTTGGGAATGACATTAGATGCGAAACTTAAATAGAAATCGCACGTAAAGAAATAAAGTGCACGACTGCGTCATACGAAACTTACTCGGTACATAGATGCGTTTTTGAATCTGAAAATTAGTGGAACATGAATGGGGACAAATTTATTTAAATCACTTTTTAGGTTTGGATTTTCTCAAAAACGGCACCTACGATGTTGATCTAATTTCGCACATTGGACACTTTTAACATAA
The DNA here is from genome assembly GCA_963576555.1 of Ferdinandea cuprea. Lineage (NCBI taxonomy): Eukaryota > Metazoa > Arthropoda > Insecta > Diptera > Syrphidae > Ferdinandea > Ferdinandea cuprea. The sequence goes on from OY754958.1 coordinate 139,290,321, forward strand.
TTGTTCGAATTACAAAAAATTATTAAAATCGTTGTAGCCGTTTTTGAGAAAACAAATCTAATTAAAATTTAAAAAAATATTAAAAAAAATTATTTCAAAAATCGAAGTACGCAAATTTTTTCGACTTTATAGTATAAAAAACACAAACTTTTTTTAAGTTCCCTTTATTAGTTTTCAAGATATTGCCGGTTTTATAAATTACCGTTTATCAATTTTTTTTCCAAAAACTGAGTATGCATAATTTTTAACCCCATCCCAAACATCCTTAGTACAAAAAAAAAACCGAAATCCTTGGAACTACTTTCGAGAAAAATAGTGATAAGTGATTTTCACAAAAAAAAAATTGTATGGCAGGTACCGTTATTTCAAAAGATAAAGCAAAAAATAAAAAGATGGCCCGAGATTTAACCCCAAGAACCTTATATACGAACTTTGAAGCAAATCCGTCGAACCGTTTCGCCATACGGTGCCCGGACAGACAGACAGACAGACAGACCGACGGACGGCATTGGTCGAGCCACTTTTTTGGACTTCTCTATAGTCGTAATATCATCCCTCATACTCAGTTTGAGTTCGAAATTTCCGCACGATCGCAATAACTTTCTCTTTAGTATACTAAGTAGTATAGTAGTATAAGTAGTTAAAAACAGAAAGAGCTTATTATTAAATATAATCAAATGCATTGGCAGCTTGGTCGGTTTGCCAAAATGAGCATGTTTCTTTAAACAAGCAAGTTCTGAAACCGGTTTGGAAGTATGGTATACAACTTTGGGGTTGTGCCAAAGCAAATAACATAAATATTTTACCAACTTTTCAAAACAAAATGCTAAGAAGAATTGTAGACGCCCCGTGGTATATAAGAAATAGTGATATCCACAGAGATTTGGATGTGGCAACCGTAGAAGGTGAAATAAAGTCATACGCCCCTAAGCAACAGACTCACCCTCGCGGTTGCAATAACGAAATGGTATATAGAAATTTAACGATAGAAATTTAGTGCGCAGGCTTCAACGGATAAAACCATTTGAATTAGCGCAATAAAATTTAACTGCGTGTTTTTGGCGGTGCAAGCAGGTGCCTCCTATGGGAAGCTGCCCGATAAACGCGAATATAAATTATAAAAACTAAACTACTAGATAGGAGATAACCTAGTTGTAGTATAAAGTAGTTTAAAAGGAGGTGTTTTTAGTGAGTAAGAATTTCACACTATTATGAGCACGTGCGGTCGGCGCTCATAGTGTCTAATTCCACCTTCCCCCGGAAAAAAAAACAATTGTGGGCGGATTTACTTAAAAAAATATTTAAAATAAATAAAAAAGCCGGTGACTCTAAATGAAGTTTATTTTTATTGGTTGATTACTATGTTTGATCTTTCGGGTAGATTCGGAGCTCGATTTTCGAAATTGAACGTCCAGAAGAAAGGATTCGTTGTTGGAAGTCAGCTTGAAGCACACGCCATAGGCATAGAGTATACAAAAGACAACCGAGTAATTTTCCGTCTTAGAATTGAAATTGCGCTGCAATCCTAAACAAGAGCAGCGAAGTTAGAGTATTGAGTCAGGGGAAGAACATCATACATGGGAAACGGCTGTCTAACATGTCTTCCTCAAGGCGATCAAACCAACGTACAGAGGTCTTATAAGAATGTGAAGTGAGTGTCTGTTGACCAAACTTATGGCCAGCATAAAATACTGCCCAAAGGCTTTTCTTAGGCCTTCAATAACCGTAGAGAGAGCCAATCTGATTTTCCAGTTTCTAGTACGGACATGATACTCATACTCATGCTTTTGGTAGGACATACTTATCTATGTCTGCTACCTTACCCATCTTAGTAGAGTCCTATCATTTTCGCTTAATGAAATGTCTGAAGAAGCTCACAGATTCATTGTTTCCTCAAGCTACAGCAAAGTGGCTGATTTTCATGGCCACCATGAAAACGCAAGTTGCGTTATAGCGCCGTTTTGATGCGCCAACAGTCATGATGACAGCTTACAGTAAAGTCGTCGGGCTTATCGCTATCTCATACTTAATTGATTTTGGATAGTTCCTTGGACCTAATAAATGAGTTCAAAACGGAGAGAGTATTTTGGAGAGTGGTGAGAATGCATGTCATTTAAGATCGAAAAGGGTTGTGCCAGGATAGATTTTGTAAAGGCTAAAAGAAGTGCGTAATTGCGAACATTTGTAAAAAATAGAAATTATTTATATTTCGAGTCCTTCCAGTTGATTAATTTTCTTAGCGCATTCAGCCCAGCTATTCATGAGTTTTCAGAGAGTAATTAAAAAATAAATATGAATGTTTTGACCGTAGACTAAGCGCTTCAGAAAGTATTTACTCTCCGAATTCTAACGCCCTCCATTATCACCATCTTTAAAAAGAATGTATTAAGTCGACTTTTCAACCTACTGTCCGACGACTTCTATTAAAAAGAAATTCCAAACCATTCTTCTTTGGGTTTAGCTTTCTTCTTAGCTTTGATGCGTACTAAGGAGAAAAAAAATGTATTAAATCCGAGATGAACACATAAAAAAAAATCACATCTATGATTTAGGAAAGCTTTTATCCGGTTGACATTTATATCTGGGATTGCATATTATCCTGCCGCAAACGACTCATAAGTACCTGTTATTATACAGGTGTACTTTCAAATCTCTCGACGAACATACCCCCAAAGAACGCCTGTCATACACAAAGTGCGTGTGTTTGTACATGACACATATCTTCTGCTGACATAAGCCCAAATGAGATTATTCCCTCGAAATACAAAAATATAAAAAACACACGAAACCGTAGCACCACACTGTCGGATGCCAAAAATATACCCAAAAAAAACATTTTCGTTACCTACTCTAAGAGGGTCTGCCCCCGGAATTCTATACTCACCCTCTCGATGGAATTCAAATTATTACGATTCAGTTTCTCTCAACTCAACTGCTAATGCTGCTTCTACTGCTTCTACTGCTCCTGCTGTTGCAGGTTGTCAACTTTGGAGATGCTTTAAGAAAATATTTCAAGATAAAAACGGAAATCAACCTGAAGGCCTACACACAACATAATATCAATGGGACAACTGCTCAGATCAGATTTAGGATTTAGGATATAAATATCCCATATGGGGATTAGAATGGCATAGAAGGTAAATTCCAAAAGGATTACGGCTGTAAGAAGAACTGCTTTCGAGTAGTGAGAGAGACAACTCCCACCTGTTTGGCTTTTATCTAATGGCATGGCTAATAGACATCTGTCATATCTGTTCCTATTGAGTGCTCTGCATACCATCACCAGGACTCGTAGGGAATTAAATTAATCGAAAGCAACTCGATTGGAACTCGAAGGGGCATCTGACATATTTGGAACAAACACACACACACACACTGTTTGATTACTACCTGGCTTAGATCCTGTGAAGTTACTGTTAAATTTTCTTATTTCTATTCGAAAAAGAATACTGCAAAGTTCTTTGTTAAGGATTATTTGTGCAAACCCAAAAGGTGTGGTGCGAACCCAGAATATTGTAAAATTCGATTTGGTATCTTCTGCAAGTGGCATTATTGAAATGTTTGGATATTTGTTCAGCAGGACAATAATGTTTGTTATTTGTTGTTCTTGAAAATGTCCTTCGATTTGAATGGGATTTTGTCGGTAAATAGCTTTTGAGAAAATTTCGGTTGACATAGGGATTTCTGAATTTGATTTTCTTTTGGATGGAATTTATGTAGGATTTTTGATTTTGTTGTAGTAGCTTGGGGGGTCCTTTTGGAGTCCTTTTTTTTTTTTTGCTTTTTAAAATCCAACGCAATGACAAAGATATTTAACTAAGTCACTTTAAAAAAAACTATTTCCCTTTCGTAAAATTAGAACAGAACAGAATATCCTCAGTAAGTAAACTAGACCCATTCCCGGCAAAAACAAATAAATCCCAACGCAGAAAAGTAAACATATGTGTCGTGTCAGCTCAGACAGTTGATTCCATTCCCAATAACGAAGTGAATTTTCGCGTACTTCACATTGGAATGTTCTGGATCGGTGGATGGATGAATGAAAAACGAAAAAGACACACGATACCACTCTGACTCTCCTCGAACTAAAACAGTATTGTCTTGGAAGAGTGAAAATTTCACTAGAGGGAAAATTAAACAAACAAAAACAGAGGTTTTGCCTGCCACATTGATTGGTATTTCTCCCCAGTTTCGTACACCTTTTGTGGTAAGTGTTATGCTGTGGGGGAATATTCTGGCGAGCTTAGTATGAACAATCGTTGAAGTGAGGAAGCTCGCCAAGCACATTTTGACAATTAAAAGAAAAACATCTCTATGCGGTGACAAGAGAGATGTGAGAGAGAATGTTTTACGTGCTAAGATATTTGACATGCCCTACAGTTGGAAGTGCTTAATGGTTGTAAAATCATTGATTTCCAACTGTAACGGTTGGATTTTGCATAAACAAATAATGTAAGAAGACATTTCAAGGCACTACCTTTCGAAGGAACATAAGAAACGAGTTTAAGGATTACAGGAGCAGTTTTGCCTTGCTTGCTGTTGATCCTCATTACATTAGCCAAAAGCATGATTTAAAAATTTGGTTGTCTTAAAAGCTCTTTCGGGCGCCACCCTCAATCGGTGTATTCCCGGAATCTACATCATAAGGATTACATTATATACAATGGCTGGACGGAAAATTCTAAGTGGCCCTTTAGTCGAATAGCAGTTCCCATTCCTTAAGCTAATTTTCTACCATCCGAAAAAGATATTGTGGTATCCTGAAGGTGTTTTCCATGGCGAAAAGCATATTCCACCATCTGATGGCGGTGAAAGCGTTTCAGGTCTCACGTTAAAAGTCGCCAGTGGAACGATTTTTTTTTTGATGGGCTATTTAGAATGTTAGGAACACCTCTACTTTTATCAGGACAGCTTCTACGAGCGATAAACAATTTTATATATATGGGTGCAAAAAGTGAGACAAAGGAAGGAGGCGATGAGATGCAACGATTGTTACATTTATGGCAAGGTGCTCTTCTTGATGCAAACTATGACTTCGAGTTTAACAACTTAAGTTGATTCACCGAAAATGTTGGTCGGGTTTGTTGAAATATATAACAGTGTGGCGATAGTTTTTCTTTAACATCGTTTTTGAAGCAATTGTACGAAACTCAGAAGCCAACACCATAGGTAAAATTTTTCAAAATTCCTTTCTAATTGAGAGCGGCAAGCCGTCAGTGGCGCATTTGCAAGCATCGAAACGGAAGCGGCGAAGATGGGTCTGGCTGTTAATGAGGACAAAACGAAGTATATGCTATCAACGAGAAAGGACTCTAAACATCGGCGACTCGGAAAAAACATCACGATGGACAGATACAACTTCGAAGTAGTTAAAGACTTTGTCTACCTGGGCACCACTATCTCTTCGCAAAATCACTAAGAAGGCCTCTTAAAAGTCAAGCTTTCTCTCATAGAACTAAGGAGACCTAATATAAGACCTGAATCATCCCGGTGCTGCTGTATGGTGCAGAAGCATGGACCATGTCAAAAGCAGATGAAAACTTTCTGGGATGCTTTGAGAAAAAAATTCTTCGGGTGATTTTCGATCCAGTTTGTGCCCGACGAGTCTTCGAATTCACCCCTGAGGGACAATGCAGCAGAGAAAGACACCACTTTAGGTGGCACGCACAGCTGGAGAAACTCAACCAACTTCGAGTGCGTAACTGGAGGGGCTTGTTGTCCACCCCGGACTGTAAGTGCACCAAAAGTAAAGCACGCCTGCTGTAGCCGGCTATTTTGCATCAGAATTCTTGCATCGTTTCAAAAAATTTCGCAGCATTTTTGGCGACACTGAATATGTAGATTATCTTATCAAAATTTTCAATTTACACACATACTGGTAATAAATAAAAGGGCTTTCGTTTTGTATCTGCTGTATCTGAATCCACTGCATTGTCAAGCCCTGCTCTCTCGTAGGATATTTGAAGCTAAAAGTTCCGATTTAAGGACTAAATATAGGAGCTGTACAGCGGCATCGATTTGGTCATGGACGGGCCCTCATCCGAAGGTAAAACGTTTTAAAAAAGAACAAAATATGGCAAAGACTGCAGCATGATTTTTCAACAGATTATCATTTATCATAGCAGTAAATCGTAGATACTACTCAAGTGCTTATGCCATGGATATTAAACCCATCTTATGAACTCTTGTTGCCCAAAAACGGGATCACATCCTTCAATCCTTTCTCTTACTTACCTACTTAAGGTGGCGCTACAGTCCGGGTGGACCTGGGGGCGAAGGGACATAAGATTCAACTTTTATTTTCAGATAAGCGCCGACCTGGCCCTCAACCAACAAGCGTCTCCAGCAAGCACGATATTTAGCCAGCTGTCTCCAGTTTCGCACGCTAAGTTGGTTAAGGTCCCTTAAACTTGCGTGCGCCACCTGAGTCACGGTCTTCCTCTACTGCGCCGTCCCTTGGGTGTGTATTTGAATATCTTCAGGGGCGGAGCATTCACGTCCATTCGCACTACGTGACTCAGCCATCTCAGTCGTTGGACCTTCACTCTTCTGGCTAAAGTTCGTTGTTGTATCTCATCCCCCCATTCACGGTCCATGTAGAGGTGGCCAAAATTTAGAATTTTCCTCTTAAAACAACAAAGAATGACCTCATCCGGTTTTGATAGAGTTCATGCCTCTGCACCATAGAGAAGGACTGCGATTTTTAGGGTCTTATAAAGGGTCACTTTAGTTGTTCGAGAGAGGGCTCTGCAACTCAATTGCTTTCTTAGCCCAAAGAAACAGTGATTGGCAGGAGTAATTCTTCGTTTATTCTCAGTGCTCCCTAGGAAGACAAAGTCCTTGACCATCTCTAAATTATATCTGTCTAAAGAGACATTCTGTCCGAGACGTCGGTGTTGGGTGTCCTTTCTTAATTACAAACCTATCTTCACCGCCTCCGTCTCGATACTCACGAACGCGCCAGTGACATTCTGCGGCGTTCTGCTGATTATGCCTATGTCATTGGCGTAGGCGAATAATGGACGGACCCGCGGTATTAGCATTTGAGTTTTGCACTATTCTTTCAAGAACTATTCGTTGAAGAAGTCACATGACAGCGCAGCGCCTTGTCTAAATCCTTTTTTGACATTGAAGACCTAGGTGAGTTCTTTACCGACCTTAATGGAGTAGCGTGCATTCTCGGTTGTCATAATGCATAAACCGTCGATTTTAGCAGGGATGCCAAAACTGTATAGCTCGTCTCTATAAATGCTGTCATAGGCGGCCTGGGTTTCAAGCCTTTCTCTAAACAAAACATACAAATTGTAAATACAGAAATGAAAAAATACTGCAAACTATATGCCAAAAGATCCCAAACAAATTTGGTCATATACACAAAAGCTGCAACGAATACCATTGGCTAACTCTCACTCGCATTCATACCTACTCCATGCGAAGAAATTCCCAAAGTCTACTGTCTACTGACAAAGGCATAGCCTCGTTCATCGCCAGCTTTTAAGATTCCAACAATCACCTACTCTTCTTTACCCGCCCACCCCCCCATCTGCCAGAGTTTGTGTTCGAGAATAATTGGGAAATTTTAAAGCACAAAACGTAAGATAATCACTTCTCTCTAAAATATCTACACAGATAATAACGCACCTGCAGCTATACCTCGTTCTCGTCCTCGTCCTCATCTCTGTGCTGCTGGAAAATATATAGCATGTACCTTACTCGTAAACAGAAGCTCAACAACAAAACACCAGTCTAACAACATTCATGGCAAAGTGATAATGAAATTTTAGGAATTTCAATTATTTGTGAATTTATGTCTCTGGATGGAACATTTTATTGGCGGTGTCAATAACTCCTTTGAGACTACACCTCTGTGTGAATGCCTGCCTACCTACCAACACAATGGATAATGGCATGTGTACATAGGTATCTGCCGCATAAGTAATGCGATTCTCTTGTTTCATAATTTAACCACAAAAAGGTGAGCTCCATTTCCAAGAGTGCTGTACGTACATACATACATATGTATTTTATATTGGTTACCACGAATAATTGAAATTGATTACAATGAACCTATTAGTGTTTTATAAAACGGAATAGACTAGTAATGTAAGACTTCAACAGAACAAAAATAGAATCAAACTCAATTGAAATTCGTTTTCCCTAAAGATTGAACGCGGCAGGTCCATTCATCCAATTGGGTATTGAAATTTACGAAAAGAATATTTGATTTCATTACTTAGGCATTTACACTTGTAAATTTGTTTTTTTACGAATTCTTCCTACGTTTCCTTGTTTACACGGGTATCCTTTAAAAAAAAAATACCCCAACAGCAAGCAACCAACCACCCGGCCGCTAATTTGAATATCTGCTACAGATAGCAGAGGAGCAGATCCTTTCTTTAGGTGTGCCTACAAACTTATCATAAAATATTAAAAACAAATTACGCTCCTCTAAGGGATGTTGTGCGTTTGGCCAGCAAATTGCGGAAGGACGCGACGCGTTAAGGCATAAAATGCTCCAAACATGGAAATGAAGTTTAGAGTCCTTTGCTAAGTATTTGATATTCGGTTGTGGAACTTATATTTCGTGTTAGGTACACACACCCACATTTTCGTTTCTGGCTAAAATAATTTGGCTAATTTACACATTTTACTCGTGTTTTGAAGAGGGTCGGTCGCTCTCTCCCGCTCACCTTCAAGAAGGATGAATATGTTTGTATATTTAATGCGTAACGATATTGGTAGGTATATCTTAAGGAAGGTGGTAAAGATGGCTGTGCAGCTGGCTGGGAAGCGGATGTCAAGAGCAATAAACTGAAGTACTCGAAATGAGCAGTGGTATACATTAGCGGCTGCTTCCTTCCCCATGGTGTAGGAATGTCCACTCATCTGTCAAGGATAGCTGGCTGTTTATGTTGTCTTGTTTGGTTTGTGTACCTGTTTCGATTTAGGAACATAATTTTGTTTGAATAAGTGAATTGCACTTAAAGGACGTCGTATAGCAGATACAACATTCATGTATGTATTTCAATTGTATTTATGTATATTTTATTTTCGTTGTTAAACCACATTTTATGTTAATAAATTAATGGAAACGAAAATTTACAATTATTGTCAGTGGTTGTGGGAGTGTGCCAAACATTGTTTCACATTGAAAATGTTGACTGACACGAAATTGAATGAATTGTATCTGGTAAAAGTGTTACTTTATTGTAATCCTAAATTTCCACCTTTCCGAAGGTCGACGAGCCAAACCCACTCAGTAGAACACAAAGGGAGCATTTTTCAAATATTGCATTTTATTGGATGGACATGGGCTTCAATGGCTACATGAAATATGGCACCAAACCAGAAATGAAAAATGGTCCTAAAAATTTATACGGAGAACAACACGAAAATTTCTGTGATTTGGGGCCCCTTTTTGATATTTTTGGAAGCCATATTTCATTTTGTTTTGTTTCAAATTGAGGCCATTTTTAATTTTTGCTTTGGGGCCATATTTCATGTAGCCGGGCCTCAACCAATAAGCCCCAGTTGTGCACTCCATGTTGGTTGAGATGTCCTTCAACGTGTGCGGTCTACCTCCTGCGTTGCCAGTCATATCAAAGTTGACGTCGTTTTACAGCTCGTATAGACTTCATCGTTTAATCGTCTCCTCTGACTTTTTTGTTGCTGTTTGATTTTTCAAAAGGTTACTCGTAATTCGTGATATGGTGTCAAAGTCAAACACACACCCGAACATCGCTTACAAGTTATTGATTTTACTCTCTGATTTGACTGTTCAATGTTCATTTCTGGTTGGGTAAATAAGCAAAACTTTCGCTTTTGGTTCGATGTGCAACCTCAGACAATAGAAGAGCTGCTTATGCACCTAAAAAAGGCCCTGCTTAGTTCGGTTTATATGAGAACGACGTTACAACGATTTCTTATTTTTATTTGCCCAAAATACACGAGCTGAACTTGGTTGAACATGTGGTTCCAGCAAGACGCGGGAATCGATGAACCAATTGGCAAATGAGTTCGGTGAGTACTTTATCTCTATTGGAGATGCCATGGCTATAATTATTAATGGTAAGCTTAGTGCAACCATCACTAGTGGTATGCATGATGCGAACAGGAAGGACTTTCCATAAATCTGATTTTGATTTAATTTCCCGAAAAGGAATTAAATGTGCCAGAACTCACATCTTCTCGGATAGTCCAGCAGCACTACAGGCACTATCATCTAACACTTTAAATTCTGTGTGACAGTTAAGTACTGCGACGAAGCCTTGCAAAACCTAGCCAAGCAGAACAAAGTTACACTTGGATAGGTACCTGGCCACGAAGGTATTGCAGGCAACGAATCTGCAGACGAGTTGGCTAGAGCTGGATCAGAATCTGCGTTCTTAGGACCAGAACCCTACTGCAGAGTCAATTGGGCTGCTGATGCTTTAAGGCTAATTAACGATTGGGAGCAACAACTTTGTCTGAACCACTGTTAAAGTGTTCCAAGATTAATTAAGCCCTACTTCTACAAGGAAACTCTACTATTTAGTAAAGAGAATATCAGGAAGCTGGTGGGCTCCCTCATTACGGCCTGAGATATCATCTTAATAAAATGAACTTGTGCCCAGAGACTGAATGTCGATTCTGTTTAGAGGACGATAAGTCTTCCGAATATACCCTCTGTAAGTGTCCGGCCCTTCATTGGTTAAGACCGCTGATTAACCATAAAGACTTCCGTACATCAGCAGAATTCAGAAACTCTGCAACTAAGGATTTTGTGGCATTTACTTGTAAAGTCACTCGTCTCTTAGGCTAACATCCCCATGTGATACAATTTAGATTACATTTGCAGGAGAGACTATGGCTTTTTTATATAACGATTTGGGATGATTGCGACCGACAAAGATGTTTTGTGTTTCCTATGAGTGATTAATTAGTGTTTTGGTCTGGCGACAATCGTAGGTCCTTACGATTGCGATCTTTACGATTGTTGAGGCCGATGATTTGATTAAGTCCAGAGGTTCAATGAGCTCTTCGTTGAAGCATTGAAGCCTCTTTTGAATGACTGCAGAGCAAAGGCAAAGGATGTATTCTGCAGTTTCTGGCTGTTCGAGGCAGACCTGTGAGGTCTGTAGAAACTTCTATTTTTATGATATGATGGTTCAAAGCGCAATGACCTTATGAGGTTTACTCATAAAGAGGGTTTGCTGAGCGCGTTTTTTTTTTTGTGGCAAAGCCAATGAATTTCTTTTAGCATGGCGTAATCTTTGGGCAAGTTCCATTGGGATATTGAAATTTGGTGTTCTCATGTATTGAGATCTAATTTAATATTACTGGTGGGTAATCCACAAAAGGGCTCTGGGCAGACCGCAGAGCGGTCACGGGCTAGGTCATTAGCTGCTTCGTTACCAAGAATTCCTTCATGTCCTGGGACCCAGTAGAGGACTATTGTTAGAGCCACTCTGTTGTGAGCGGTGAGTTGTATAAGAGTAGTTAGATAGTTCTTAATAAGTGGAGAGTTAAACTTGTAGGAGTTAGAGTTAAAGCTAGAGCTAGTTAGTTAGAGTTAGAGCTTTGATTGCTGCTTGACTGTCTAAGATGAAGTTAGTGTGATCTTCTGAGATTTCACCTCAAGATCGACATCTGATTGCTTGCTACTTGCTGGAGGTCAAGGAGTTTCTCTTAAGCAGCGGATGGACAGGATCGCTTTATTCCTATGCATGCTTTGAGTTTTTAAAGTCCTTCTTTGCAGATATTTGGTTTACCTTTTCCCGCCACACTAGACCTGAATACGTAATGATTGGTAAGACTATGGTTTGGTAGGTCCAATGTGTTATATTCGTACGTAAACCCCATTTTTTACCCCACTTTACGAGTTTTGAGCATGTCAATAACATAGCAGTCGCTTTATTTAGGGTGCGTTCTAGATGAGCATTCCAAGTGCGCTTATGATCAAGTGCATATTTTAGTTCCTTTGAGAAATGGTATTGGTGCGTTGTTCAGTGATAGGGTTGGAAGGATGTAATTCATTTTCCCGGTGAAGGGAACAATTGTTGTTTTAGATGATCTTTATTGTTAGAGCTTTGTCTTGACACCATTTGCATACTTTTGTTAAGGCGATTTGTATGAGGGTAGGTCCATGTTTGCCAAATATTATGATCATTAAGTCGTCGGCAAATAACTGTGTGTAAAATCTGTATTGTATAGGTCGTTTAGAAGAAAGATGGAATGCCCCCTTGTGGGTACAGTGTTTTGTAGTGGGTTCAAATCAGCCCCATACGACCGTAAGATTTTTTCCCACTTCTTACGAAACACTAAGAAAAATCCAAAAATTCGAGAGTAAGAACTTTCATGAGAAACTTAAAAAAAAAATTACGTTCGGAATCAGCTTTAAACTATAGTTCCCTCAATTCGTGTAAAAAAAAATATTTGAACCTTTCACGCCTAATATTTTTTTACAAAATTTCGACAAGATGTCGGGTGTTTTTATAATCGTCGGAAATCTGCGCTAGTACAATCGCATTTCTTTTCTCATGCGTTTTTGAACACACATAAGCTGCAGAATATCTGCAGGCCTAATTTAGTACAATTGTCATAATCATTGTGTTCATAAACGTCAGAAATAGCGGCAAAAAAAATAATTAGGAGCTTAATTTCCTCGACAAACAAGAGGAATAAAGCTTTAAAGCGTTTTGTGAGTCATATAAAATAGCGAGTTGTTCCAAAAAATCCATTATTTACAAACATAATTCAAAAGTATCCCGACGATGTGTTTCAAAGCTACTTTAGGTTGTCCAGATAAACATTTAATGTAAGTTCTTTCCTATGCAAAATACAGAATAAATAGATTAAAAGATTTATATCCATAGTTTGTTGAAAAGAAGTAAAACATTTTATGGAAAACAACAACCACCGGCCGACCAAAAATAGCGTTGAAACTGGGTTTGTCCTTAACTATCTGGAAACTAGCTAACGATTTCTGTTTCTGAGAATTGTCCAATCTGTCACAACATCTAGCTCAAAAATGGATCTGTGTCTTTCATTTTGAACAGGACTGTCCTCCAGAATATTATTTTTTTTACAGAATTAAACTCGGCGTCCATTCCAATTTATTGTTTGGATTAATAGCCTTATATGGCTATTTTTCCATGGGAAATTTTCGTTTTCCCTTTTAAATCAGAAAAAATACTTTTACGCAAACGTAATAACAAAATATTTGCAAAAAATTCTTACATTTTATGCAATTAAAAATATTTCTGAAATATTGATAATGTAATGTGAAATGTTTACATGCAGTCAAAAAACAATCTGCCCGACATCGATGACATATTGATGTTTATGAACAGTCGGTACCGCAATGCATCTAAGTAAGTATGATCTTAGGCCTGCATTAATGAACATGGATAACGCAGACCTTTGTTAGTCTGACGTTTATGAAAACACCCGTCCACTTTAAAATTGGAGTAGTTATCAGTTGGCTACAATATTCGGCGTTTGCCAACATATTTAAAAAAACAAGCTATCTTTTGCAGCGTAGGTTTGGCTATAGAAAATCGAATTTTAACATAATTGCCAGGGCTGTTAATTTTAGCCGATTTACATCTGAGATAATTTGGAGTCATTTCGCTGGGCCTAGATGTGGTTTTTAATATTTAAAATTACGCTATAGAACTAAAATCCGATACAGAGCATGTGTGTTGGAACGTTATTTTTAAACTCCAAAGCAACTTAACGGGAAGACAATACTTGCTAGTTTACTAAGTAAAATTAAAAAAAAAACTAATCTAAAAATTTCATTGCGAACAAAATGGAGGTAATAAAGAATCTATCTAACTTTTCAAAGCAGCACACTTACATCTCTAATTTTCGACAACGAACTTTGATGCAAACGGGACCTCTATTCCAGCAAGATTGAAATAGAAGATGTATACCAAGAGCTAATAGTTTCATTGAAAAATTAAGTGACAACGTTTTAGAAAATTTTGTCTCCATGCATTTCCTCAGATATGATAGTGAAAAAATTATCGAAACTATGAAGCCAGAAAATATTTTACCGTTAAACATGTCAAAATATATAGATATTCAATAATGCACATTCAGTAAGCCTTTTAATCTGTCCCTTAATTCGCACGAATATGACTTTTTGTTTGTGCTTCACTAAGTGCATTGCACTATTCCTTGTCCTTCCCTATCTGCGCGTTAGCTCCATTGCCTAACTAATATTTATTCTAAACGTTTGTTCACATCTGTCATCGTGCAACTCTATTTACATTCACTTTGAAGCATATTAAGTGATATAGAACACCACAAAGCTTGTATAAAGCCCGATTTTTTTCGATTTATCATTTCTACCATGCCGGTTCCTCAACCACTTCTGCAGTCGCCCCCAAAGTGTGTCACCATCAGAAATCCACCCACCCTAGCGCATTTATTAAACAAACTTACACACAAGTAGATAGATATGATGTGCCACTTGAAATAGGGCTGGCTTCGGCCCCTTTTCAAAGCTCCATCATTCAAATGCACACACACACACACTGACGAATGCCATAATGCTATTACCGCCGCACATCCTTTCGTAAAGACAGAGAAAACTATTGCCAATAAGTACATCATTTCATCTCACAGCCAAATGGACTTATACCTATACTCTCTATTTCGTTGCCGCCTGCCTGCCTGCCTTGCCGTTAGTTGCCACCTCATTGCCATGGAAGAGGTTTATTGAGGTTCTTCCTCTGCATAACAGCTCGATGCGGCAGATGAAGAGCAGGAAACCATGGAAACGACGGAAATAGGTATCAACACTTTGGGGAATTGGCTTTTCCATTAAATTTGTGCGCCTGTATCATTGGACTTGTCTAATGCTTCGTTTTTTTTTTTTTGCTCGATTCGGTCCGTTTCATATTGGTAAGTTGAATGGAATTTGATGCCATCGCCGCTTCTCTCCACCCATCAGAGACCAACTGACTGGCTGACTGACTGATGCTTGGCCAAATCAACCACTAACTGACTAGATACCGGAATGTTATAAACACATACATATGTATGTAGGTCAGAATAGAATACGAATTGTTTTCCAGATGAAACAATAGAGAAAAAAAAGAAAAAAGATCGAAGGCTCCAGGGAGTCTACCTTCC
Organism: Ferdinandea cuprea; assembly: GCA_963576555.1. NCBI lineage: Eukaryota > Metazoa > Arthropoda > Insecta > Diptera > Syrphidae > Ferdinandea > Ferdinandea cuprea. Next base: position 139,305,444 of record OY754958.1, read on the forward strand.
CCCTGTAGATGGAATGTTAATTGATTTTATGGCGAAAGGAGAAGATATATGTCTTTTAACCCTCATATACGTTTGGCACACATATTTTTATTTCTTAGGAAAATGCACAGAAAAGTAGAAACATAAATAAAACACCAAACACCCCACCAACCGAAATGTATCCGACGAAAACAAAAGGATTAGACTTCTTGATTTAAAGCGCGCCTCGTTCCTCACCATATGAGAGCATCACATGTACGTGCTGGCTGGCTGGATAGCTGGAGATTTACGCCTTGCAACAAAATTCCATGGCCTGTGCGCTGTTCTCTGTCGACTCGTGAGACGACTCCTCGATATATAATTTTAATTAAAACAAACACGCATACACATCATCACTGAAATGCGGTATGGCGGAGACGGAATGGGGGTGGTAATAATTCCATCAAAATAAAACAGAGTTTTGGAATTAATTAGTATTAGCTGCGGATAAGTAGAATCAACTTGTATTACTCGTGGCATGGCAGTGCGAGCAGCGGGGGATTACCAATACAAACATGCATCAGCTAAGCATAGATGCGGGGTCTTATGAATTCTTAACGAACAAGGGTAAGAAAGTTTTAGCTAAAGGCGAGGTTTACCTATGCCGCGCTGAGGTGAAGCTTTGTGGTTATTGTTTCGGCAAAAATGATGTGACTTTTGATTCTTGTTTAATTGAAAAACAATGTTTGCAGTTTGAATTTGATTTTTTTGGTGATAATGGTTGAGGGTGAAGGTGACGCAGATGATGATGGAGGATTTATTTTTAAACAGCTTTTGGCATTGAGTTTCTATTTGAAAGTGAAAACAAAAACCAAACAAACAAATCATTTGACATGCGTAGGAATTGTTTTGTTCAAACTTTCAAGGACTTTTTCGGCAGAGAGTGGAATTAGATGTTTTGCTCACGGAAGGGGGAATTGTTTTTAATTGACACTTGTTTCTAAATATATATAACTCAGGTGTTCTTAAATCGATAATAATTTCAAAAGATTTTCTAAGTATGGTAGTTGGGATGTGATGGAAGGTGACATGCCAATTGTGGCCAGAGTTTGCTCACCTAGGTGATCTACTTTCGTAGATTACAAACAAGTTGTGTGTGCAACTTTAAATGTAATCAACCAGTGTCAAAAGCTCTTTAGTAATTGTTTTCGTCATAAAATAAATGGTCTAGATGCAACAAAATGTCTCTAATATATTTTCAAAGCCATCAGAACAGAATGAGCTGCTTTTTTACGGTGAGAACGCAACTGAACGTAGGTCTAGTCTAAGCTGTGACGCTAATGTCCATCGTACGTTTGTTCATTACATTCTCGAATGACGTTCGCTGCTATTTCGGTAATGTGGGCGCAGTGGCTTAGTGGTTAAGTGCGTTGGACCACTAAGTGAGGGGTCGCTGGCCCAACTCTTGCGAACGTCTGACAAATATCCAAGAGTAAAAAATGTCAAGAAAAGCTTTTCAATAAAAATTGCCGTTCGAAATCGCCATTAAACTGTAGGTACCTCCCTTCTTTCGTGTCAAAAATATAGCTTCGCACACACAATTGTTGAAGAAGCTAGGCTTTAGGTCCTGTAGGGCCATTTACGCCAAATATTTATTTGTTTGTTTTTCGGTAATCGAGGTAGTGAGCCTTCCGTTATCACGGCAAGCATAAAGGAAGTTTTATATCAACTGTAGAGGTACCGGAATATCTGCACGCCTGAAGAACCGGCCCAGTCGACATCGACATCCCGGGCCCGTTCTGAATACTTTTCAATTACTTCCATGTCAAGTATAGAAATAGATGCTGCAGTAATGGATATAGGGGTTACCGAAATGTATGGTGTCAACAAAAAGAGACCGATCAGCATCGACGAACTACACAGAATGTCATAACTGACAACTATAACATTAAGGAAGAAAAAAAAGATGCCTATCCCGGCACTTCTGTTATCTACATAACTTCTGTTCAGAAATCAATTGGAGAATAATGCTTGCCATTATTCATATTAAAGAGATTACAATATTGCTGCAAATAATTATTGCGTCATATTTAGGGTTTCCAAAAGAAGGTTAGTATGCTGAATCCAATTTTAAAGTTCTTGCTTAAGTCGGACATGATTTTTGGCCTCAAACAAACGGTTTCATTGGAGCGGTCGTCACAATATTTAGTACATTTATCTCTTTGATCTGTGGAGACATATTCGGTTAAAAGTATTTTGCAGCGCTAGTTTCATTGCCGCAACACACACTTACAAATTTAATGTAAATTTGTTTGTTAGAAGCTTTGGTGAAGAATGTGCCCAATTTGTCAGATAGCCAAGAAGTGATGAGCACAGAGCACCTAATCTTTTCCATATATACCAAATCAGGTCAGATCCAAAGGTGGATAGGCCAGTTCAATGTAAGACGGTACAGTGAAGCTGTTTCCATTAAAAAGGGAACTATTTAGTATGGTCCTTTAGGTAAGGTTAGGATAGGAAGGCATTTTTGCACCACATGCAAATATCACCCGGAAGCGGTGAAGGCTTATTATGAGTACCCTGATTGTACATGTAAGGAAATGTAGCTAACAAAAGCACTACGATCTGTTGAGGAACAATTTTATGTCGGATAGAGGTGCTCTAGCTAAGTCGCCCGAACTTTCGAAGAACCGTGCTCCCATGCAGCATGAGAGGCATTCCTGTAGAGTTGGGCAGTGGCATAGAAAATGTTCCACGGACTCTATTTTCTCTTTCCAAAGAGCCCTAGCCTTTTAGCCATGTTTCCGATGATGGAGTGTCCTGTTAATACCCCGATGAGCATCCGGTTTTGACTTCTGTTAAGAGCGACTAGGGACTTTGACGCAACCGCTGGTGCTGCACCATTATTCCTTAGCTGTGACGTCGTCTTCAAAAGTTGAAACGTGGTAGCATCTCTTCGTCCGCTAGTAGTGGGTTCATTTCAGAGCAGTATCTGTCCATTTCATACGCTTTTTCGTTCCCTTCCACTCCAACGTGCCCAGAAAACCCGGCAGAGTAGAACTGAGTGATGACGTATAGCCCTGAGTGCCAAGAGGCAATCTGTGACCCACTTCGCATTTACAGGATTGGAGCCGATTGCTTTAAGTGCTGCTTGATTGTCCAAACAGATGGTTATTTCCATTGCTGGTAGTTCCATCCGTAGGATAGTCTAGGCTGCTTTCTCAACCGTGTAGATCTCAGATTTATAAGAGAAAGAGCGGTGTTTCTGAGAAGACAGCAGCACCTCTAAATTTTTCTGTTTTTGAACCATCCGTATAGACAGATATTCATACCTTTAATTATGGTATTGGGTGAGTCCCAGTCCTGTCTTTCGAGTATAGTGGTTCTGAAATTTCTGTCGAAGTCAAACCTGGGTTTCTCGTAATCAGTATGAGTCGCTTCGGCTCGCAGATTTCAAGTATGCTTGAGTGTCTGCAGAATAACAAGGCTTTCAACTTTTGTTCTCTCTAAATATGAGAGCGGCTTTGACTACCTCGTTCTTAGTGAATAGATCAAAAGTGTTTCCGAACCTAGTTGCGGCGTGGATTTAATTGTTATGCGCCTGTTGTGCCCAGACAAGTAAATCTCTGCACCTTGTTCAGGTTCTTAAGATACGAATTTGGTTTTAATCGCCACCAGACAACTGAACCATAGGCACGAATGGGTCTCACAATCGCGGTGCACCCAAATTCGATTGGGGACTTATACGCGGTGGGCCTTATTTCGCATAAGTCATTAAAAAAGACCACATAACTCATAATTTCCACTTAAAAATGGAGCCAAATTCTTGTTGTATGTATTTGGTGAAACATGAGTCTTCCTCCCAAATTCGGTTTTGGACTTATGTCTCACTTATATTTTAAGTTTATCCCAGCTATCGATAATCCCAGTTCTGCTCTATGTATTTGGCGGCCCCTTGAAATGTAATTTTCCATAGAAATTTCGTCCATTTTCGTAGATACCACGAATCTGTAACTCACAAGATAGAAAATACGGAAGAGGATTTGGCGGCCATTCTTAAAAAAAATTATTGTGGGTTCAAGGGGACTAGTTAATCTGGTTAATTACTCATCTGGACAGATCATTGGATTTTTTTTAGGACACGAACTTGAAATAAGCAACTGGACGAAGTTCGCGAAGACCGAATTAATAGCTTCTATTGCTTGAACGCCAAAGCCATTCCGAACAAGATCTCCAAGGGAAAAGCTTCGAATGCTTAGAATCTGCGATAGCTTGTGAAGCTCTCCATTTATGGTTATAGCTAGCCTTTTATAGAAGCACTAGACTTTTCGGGCTGCAGACAGAGAACCTACAAAAATTGCATATAAATATTTTATTTTTCGTAGAAGAATAAATATCAATGAAATCCCACTGTGAAGGGAGGGATCAATTAACACCGAATTCCACTATAGTATGGATTATTTTCTCAACAAAAACTGAACGCCGGAACCTTGTCAACCAAATGTATGTGCGGTATGAACATAATAATTTACCTGCCACTTAAATTCATATTAATAAATGGGCATTAAAATCCCATTGGAATTATGGTATGAACGTAATATCCGCAAAAACGTAAAACTCATCGTGGCTACATAATTTATTGTTATAACAAAAAAAAAATTAAAAATTTTATTATTTTTTTTTTGCAATTTGTATAAGAATAATAAAGTACGAATATATACATAAACAAGGGAATTATGTAGGAAACCCGCCTCATGGCATGAATGGGCTAATAATTACTATCGTTTTATTATTAAGCCTATTAATTTGTTGTGAGTAATTAATATAATTTTTGTTGTTGTTAACAATTTATTTATTTTATATACACACAGAACTCCTGTGAGTGAAGCAAGCATAATGTGCATACATGTATAGGTTTGCTACATTTTTGTTATTTCAGTGTTACGCTCACTTGCATTTGCACTGTGCAAAGTACAAACGGCACGCAAAATATACCATTACCGCATATACCTCACTGACCAGTACATAATCAATGGTTAGTTAGGGGGGAGGGGTTGCTTTTAAATATACATATTCGATTCAACTGCAACGACGAGGGGATGGTTGTGGTGCATGAAGCTTCTCTGCTATGGTGTGAGTTTTATTGCATTTTATAATAAAACTATAAAATTAAAATTTAAAGGGAAATCCGTTTACCCGTTTATTGGCACCGTTGTTGTTGTTGTTGTGTAAATTAAAGCGGAGTCGAATAAATAATTATTAATATTTAATATGAATGTGCAAGGCGAGAAAGTGGAGCGATTTTTTGAAGAATTAAATAAAATTTCTACGGCTATGGATTCGATTTTGTTTGAGAGTGTAAAATTATGTCAGAAGAAATAATGTTGCGTAATTGAAATAGGTAAATATTTCTGTAAATTGCACTCGCATTTGAGAGAAATTTGCAATGATTAAGTATTAAAGGGGGGAATTCGGTAAGGAATGTACGGATGCAATGCGTTGGCTCATTTATGGTAAGTTTTCACATTTTTAAGGTAATCAACATTTTTATTTACAATTAACACATTCTTTAAATGTAGCCTAATTATGGGACAAGTCCTTAAAGAGCTGCCCAGAAAAGAACTTCTTAAATTTGTTTATCTCATAAACGCTTCTGGACTTTTGTACGTTCCTTGGCAATGGAAGCTAGCTGAGGTGATAATGGTTCCTAAGCCAGGTAAACCTTCAAATGACAAAAAATCCTATAGACCAATACCGCTTCTACCAATAATGTCGAAGATATTTGAAAAACTCATATTGAAGCGATAACATCCGATCATCGAAGAACGCCGATTAATACCGGATCATCACCAATTCGGATTCAGAACTAAGCACTCTACAATTTACCAGGTTTACAAAATTACCAAGGACATTGAAAAATCACTAGAGGAGAACAAACAATATGTTTTAACGTCTCTCAGGCCTTCGACAAAGTATGGCATACGGGATTAAAATATAAATTAAATAAAGCTCTCCCAAAGCAATTATATGAGATCCTAAGCTCTTATTTAGCGGACAGACTTTTCCGTGTTAAGCACGGAAACGAATATTCCAAATTCCACAAGGAAGCATCCTGGGTCCGATTTTAATTCTAATCTTTACTCGAGGCCCAACTGTAGCGACGTTTGCGTATGATACCGCTCTATTGGCCGTGAGTAATACGGTTGAATCAGCAACAACTAAGCTTCAACGTTTTTGACTGGACAAGGACTTGGCGTATTGTCCTTAATGGAACAAAATCTACGCATGTTAATTTTACTTAGAGAAATTTAACCACGCTACCCATTTTCATAGACTCCGTACAAATTCCGTACGCAAATGAAGCTAAGTATTTTGGAAATGACATTAGATGCGAAACTTAAATAGAAATCGGCAATTGGATGTAAAGAAAAAACAGGTAGAGCTCATTATTAAATATAATCAAATGCATTGGCTGATTGGATGATTTTCAAAACTCAGCATGCAAAACAAGCTGCTTTTATACAAGCAAGTTCTGAAACCGGTTTGGAGGTATGGTATACAACTTTGGGGTTGTACCAAACCAAGTAATGTTAACATTTTGCAGACTTTCCAAAATAAAGTCCTAAGACAAATCGTAAATGCTCCATTGTATATCAGAAACGCCGATATCCACAGAGATCTAAGTATAACTAGCGTTGAAGACGAAATAAGAAATTTCGAGCGTAAACAACACACTCGCCTAATTGGCCATTGCAATGACGCTGTACTACAGATTCTATATCAGAGAAATCTTGTCCGCCGACTACAAAGGATAAAACCTTTTGAATTAGTGCAACAAAATGTAAACGCATGTTGTTGTCGGTATAAGCAGGTGCTTCCGCTGGGAGGTTTCCTGCCAAACGTAATTAAACATTTAAATTAAAACTGCTTGATAGGCATAAGCCTAGTTATAGTATAAAAGTATTTTGTAGGGAGGTGTTTTAAGTGAGTAAGAATCTCATAATTTTTCATGGAAGATTTTCCACCTACCCTCGAAAAAAAATAATTAAATGCAGCCTTAAGTTAATTCAATTTGTTTAAAGCATAAACAAAATCAAATACTATTTGAAGTTAAGTAAATGCAGAATTAATTTTTGACACTTCAAGCTGCGAAACAATGATTGTTGATTAATTTTACAGCTTCCGGAGGTGTCACTAGGCTTTGTCATGATTATTTCCTTAAAACATATTTTGTTTTACTTAAAAATGCCAATAAGAACACGTCCTCAGCTGAGCAGACATCAGAAAGGAAACCAGAGGCACTTTGTTCCTAGGACCGTCATACGTGTTGAAGAACCACTTCCTGCTCGATGTGTCACTGCTTTCGAATAAATATGACGGATCTAGATGGGAATAACCCGATAAACCTCGTAATCCCGGGTGTAAACCGACCGAGTGCCCATGGGATGTATGGCACAATGTTATGCTGTCTTTTAACGGTGAACACTAGATACCTGGGGACCTCTAGTTTCAATTAAAATCCCCTTTTCTGTATACGGGGGGTGAGTACAGAATGACATCGTTTTCGCCCTTACTCGTGTGTCCAAAATTAGAGAACTGAACAAAACAAACAAACGAAGGGACTGGTGTAAGAAAATCGGGCACCAAGAACTTACAAAAAGCCAATTCTCATACGATGACAACTATGACGGAGGGGTTAGAGGGTCTGGGTAACGGGAAGCAGCGTGCCTGGGACCGTAGAGGATGGAAGGCTGCTCTGTATCAGAGAGAGACTCTTAACGGGTCGGGAGTCCATTAAGTAGAAAAAAAAGTAAGTAGATATTCAAAAATCTGTCGGATACAATATTTGGTGGCTTAAATGCAAAGTGCCAAACAATAATCAGGCAATATATTTCGCTGCGGTCTATCGTGCTCATAGGTCATTCAAACGTGAATTATATGGAAAAAAGAAGAACTGGTTAGAAGACTTAGTAGACTCGAATGAGAGATTTATCATAGCCGGCGATACGAATTTTAACTGGTTAGATGAATCAAATCTGTATAGAAATGACATAAGAAGTGTAATTGAAATAGAAAATCATTGTCAACAAATTGTCCACGAACCTAGGTGAGTTACGATTGAAACGAAAACTCTAATTTACCATGTTAACCAAATCTAATACCAATACCACTGCGGAAGTTAATTTAGACCTCAAAATAAGTGACCACAAGACGTTGCTTATTCAACTATTTGCTCATACTAAGATTCTTGGGCTCAGATCAAAATTATTGCTCTTCCAACGTAGAATCAATAGCTGCTCCAGCTCAGCACTTTCATAGTGTAAAACTATTATTTAAACCTTATCATAAAACAAATTGGTTATTCCAAAGTCTTACTTGGGTGTCTTATAATTGTCACCTTCTGACTAAAGATATCAGAGAAGCCCAGGCATCTAAATTTCTTTCTTTCTCAGTCTGATTCGAGGGTAAGACTGCCACGTCATTCGTTAGTTGTATTAAGTAGTGTTAGAAACTGTGATGGACGGTTAGGTATCCCATAAGATTTTTTATATCATGCCGAGATAGATAAAGTATCTTCTTGACATCGTTTGTTTAATTGACAGGAAGGCTCGGGTCCTCTATAGGGGCCTCCGAGTCTTTTCTAGCCAATTCGTCAGCTTTTTCATTTCCCTCAATTCCCTCGTGTCAGGGGATTTCCGAAAGCAGTTGCATTAGTTCGATGGTTTTACCAATGATTTGCTCTTTCAAACTTGCAGTGTTGATTTTAATTCTATTAGAGAATCTATGGCCGACGAGGGACAGGTCGTCATGGTACCGGAGATACCAATGCATGCGAGCCGTTATACCTTGTTTGGTTTGTTTATCGCAGGCTTTGGGGTGGTTTTCTTCCACTATATAATAGAAGGATATGTTATTTTGGGCCTAATCATTGCTGCATAGATCCAGTGAGTGATCTTTGGGGAGATACTTCAATGCCTACGGTGGCAGGTCCAGAAAGCGTTTGATGCTTTTTTAATTTTAATGTTTAGGTACGTGTTCCAATTAAGTCGTTTATCTAAGATTACTCCCAGATATTTGACCTCGTCGGAGTACTCCACGAGATTATCATTTTGGAAATGACGTTAAGATTTAAATTTCTTCTATTTGTGAAAGGAACTATGACAGTCTTGTTCGGATTGATAGAGAATTCCTCTTTGTTACAACAATTAAGGACTATCTTAAGAGCATTTTGCATACGTGTAGTGATATCGTTTGCTTCATTGCCCCTTATAATGATGACCAGGTCATCGGCGTATTTAACTACGTGGAAGCCTAAACTACTAAGGTCTTGAAGTAGGTTATCAATAACCAGTGACAATAGTAAGGGTATATGAACTCCTCCCTGAGGACTGTGAGGACAGCTTTAATCGGCTATGTTCGTCTATTTGTCTATGAACCAAGGCGTTTGATATAGAATTATATCCAGTATTATCGAACGCACCCTCTATGTCCAGAAAGGCGCACAGTTGAACGTCTTTGCAACTCTAGTGCTCCCTCTGTGCAGTTGCCTTTCTGGTATGCATATTGGAGCAGAGGTAAGACATTTTGTAAGCATTCTCTGATATGAACGTCGATTATTCTTGCCATCGTTTTTAGGAAAAACCACGTCAAGCTAATTGTACGGTATGATTTAGGCAGTTCCCTGGGTTTACCTGGTTTGGGGATAAATACCACGTTTACCTCCCTCCAGGCTTGCGGTATATATCCCCATATAAAAAAAAATATTGGGCCTAAACGGCCCATACAGGACCTAAAGCCTACCTTCTTCAACCATTGTGTGTGCGAAGCTATATTTTTGACACCTACAGTTTAATGCCGATTCCGAACGGCAATTTATTTTTGAGAAGCTTCTCATGACATTTCTTACTCTTGGATATTTGTCAGACGTTCGCAAGAGGTGGGGCAGCGAATAAAAACTTTCAGATGACAGCAGTTGAGATGAAGATGCTTCGCATGACAGCAGGAGTAACAAAGCTTTATTGAATTAGAAGTTCCAGAATCCGAGGAAGCCTTCACGTCAAAGAACCCATCTCGAAAAAATTGCAGCACGACCGACTCAGTATTGTCATGTTCAAAGGAGGGATTTTACGGACCCCGTCAAAAAGGCAATTGCAATCCTGTAATCCTGCTCATAATCTCGTCGTTAAATGAAGAGAAGATTATTATATATATTATACCTATTATCCCCAGACAATAAATTCTTTGTACCATCATCTTTAACTTCGATTTAGTCTTAAACAAACAACTGAGCCATAGATAGGAAAAGGTCTCACAATTTCGGTGTGCAACCAGTACACTTCGGCTGTAAGTCCCATTTCTTCCCAAAAGCGTCCTTGCACGGCCTTCATTCACCCCTCCGTATTGCGTTTCTAATTAAATTTGAGTGAATTGTTATCAAATTTAAGAAACAATATTTATTTAATTTATTCGCTTATATTGTTCGGAGACAAATTTTCTTTATTAAGTTCTAATTAAAGGTTCAGTTTTTTGGGACTTTAATACACTTTATAAAATAATCATAAAAAAATGGTTTCTTTACTTTCTTTCGCGGAATATAGGACGGCACTCGACCCTTTGCCGAAATAAATTTTGTTTCAACTTTGAAAATCGCTCATAAAATTAAGATACACATTTTGAGGTTAAATCAATTTGAAACAACTTGGTGAAGAATTAACCATTGTCTACTGACGCGAGAAAAAAAGTTCATAATTCCTTGCTGGCCTGAAGTTCTAACTCATCGCCCCGAATAAATGCTGGCGGCAGAGTGGAAGTGGAATTAACTCCAATTTTAATGAGAAAAGCGACAGTGTGTCTCTCTGTCCTAACGTATAACGCAATCAGTTTTTTTTTTACCTCAATGTATCGTAAAGGGTATGTGTTGTAAACGAAGGGGTTTCTGTTAGCGGACATAACCTTGATGCCATGCCAATTGCCTCGTTTCGATTACTAATATCGCACTAACTTAAACCTTGGCGACAATAATAATAAATAACCTCGAAAGTAACAATGCATTCACTTACGTACTATGGAAACTTTTCTTGTCCCGCATTCTTCCGGGTATGACAAATCCAAATATGTTTGCATTAAAAAGTAAGAGCAATCGTTCCAATTTTAATAAAATTTAACGAAATTTCTTAAAAAAAAAAACAAAAATTGGGTAACCCATCTAAAACGTGTTCCCAGGAAGTGCAACAGAATATTTAACTCAATTAAAATTTGCAAAATTCACAATGACAGGCGATTAAATTGTAACGATTTCTAGAAATTCTCTTCTCAGAAAAAATAAAAAAAAATTACTAAACCAAACGACATTCCCGTCCTCGTTCGAAACTTTTCGCCTGACCCAGATCAATCGGTTTTTTCTTCCCGCGCGCTTCCCCCCCCAAAGGGGATCAAATTGCGGAATTTCCATAGGGTCTTGTGTTTCAGAGTGATTCGATTTTAATTTGTCTAATTATTTTGTGAATTGGGTCAGTGTCTCCCGGGGGCGGTTCTTAGTGTGGATGACTTGGCGCAAAACTCTTGATAAAAGTAAATTCGCTTCAAGAATGAGGTCGGGGTTTTTGTTGTTATTGTTGCTTTTGTTCGAATAGAATGTATATTTCTATAAACGCACAAAAGTACTTCTAATTGTTTTCTTTTTGTTCCTTTTTGTTCTCCACACAGTGTTGTGTATAGTGGGGGATCTTAATAAAAAGCATTTTTCCCTCAGGGTTTTAAGAAGTTCTGTATAATATGAAAATTTTTATTGTGATTTCATTTCGCAATGTATGTCGATGAATGATTTATTTGATTGAGTACCATTTAAACTTTTAACAAAATTAGCATAGTCTTCTTGCGATGTTGTGATACTGATTTGGTTTCACACTTGATTACCGCCTCCAAAGCCAAAGGCGAACACTTCAAATAGATTTCTCTCGCCCTCTTATTGGCGAGGCGGCGACGCAACGCAACGCGACAGACGATGTGTACATAACTTAGAAGGTAGGTAGGTATACATCATAATATGTTACAAGAATAATCGATTTTTAAACAACATACCCTTAATGAACATGAACTTTTGCCACCCCAACCGACTAATCAATTAGGTTATATCAGGAACACAGAGCCCTAGCACAGAGGCAGAAAATCAAGCATAATTCAATCTACCATATGAATAAGTGGTAGTCAATCTGGCAGCAGTAACTTTTCCCTGTTGTAAGACGCGGGTAGAGCAAAATAAAAAAATACAAAAAAAAAAAAAGTCATTATTCCTCCCTCGTTCGATCTGTTGTAACGCATACTAACCATATCCTCCTAGATGAGTGAGCGAAAAAGTTTTTACAGAAAAGCCAAGCAGTACCACGACGTAATAAGCTCTTTCGTGATGTCTTTCTTTTTTGGTTTTTTTTTTCTTCCTCCCCCATCACCCTTATCCGTTGGTTTCCGTTACCGTTTCCGAGAAAAGATGGCAATGAAATAATTAAGATTACGATTTACATATTGTACACGCTCTATTAAGCCCGTTGAGGAGTGCAAAGCGATTTGGGAAATAGACTTAGAGTTGGATTTGCTGCTGATGTTGCAACAATTAATAACAAGCTTGTATTGCATTGCAACATTGAGTTAGTGTGGTGCGGTTTGGTTGGACCCGGCTGCTATTGCCATAGTTTGCAGTTTGCAGTTGATTTACAGGTTTTATTTATTTTTTATGTCAAAATATGAGGTTCAATGGATTGTGGATGTTACAGCGAAACTATAGAAAAATCTTTCAACGTAATTGCGCGCTCTGTTCGACGTTTTCAATGCCACTCAGTTGCTGCAACAATAAAAATGTACACACATTCGTGTTCACACATCAATACAAATTGTTAGCAATTGCATCGGGCAGATGAAACAAGGGAGGCGAATGAAATATGTGTATTGTTGTTGTTTGATTTCAGCACAAGAGGACGACAGCCACAACGATGACGATGACGATGAAGATGCTGGGGAGAAATGAGTGGCAGCATGGTATTGACCCATCATCGCCGTGTACGTGGTTGTGCTTGCTGAAGAGTTTTTCTTGAGTCTGAAGTAAACTCAACCATGTGAAACAGAGTTTAGGTAAGTGCTTGTTCATTATTAGGTTCCGCAAACAGATTGTATTCGTTGGCTTATTTGAGTTGATACATTTTTTACTGACATGAGGTTGTAACCTGAAAACGTTAATTCTGCAGGTCTTTCTCTTACACCAAACTAAACACGAAATTCAATTTTATTATGTGTGTCCATTGAACTTAGAAAATGATGAATACCCAAGACCTTCGGAGGTTAGCATTTAATGGGATGTATCTACTTTTTAAGTATGGTAAGTTTTTTTAGTTTTCAAGATTTCAACATTCTTAAACATTTAGCTCTGGGGAACCCTAACGCACAGAAAGCTAATTAATAAAACAGATATTCGGTAACGGCTTGCGAATATCGTCCACTCTCAAGATCTAGCCCGTCGAAGCATGACATTCCCGATTTGTGGTATACAACAGCGGGAAATTAAATGTTCGGATTGTACTATTTTGCTAACATGAACTGTAACTTTTGAGAAGTGAAATGTAACTTTTCTTCTGAGGATACAAATTCTGTCTTGATACACAGATTGCATAAAATGCTGCGATAAAAGTTGTCTGCCACCCTTTAAGCGTTTGATAAATCCCACAAACAAAACATATTCGCATACAGTACAATCTAGAAATCAATCTACAGAGGGACAACGCAGTAGAGGAAGACCTCGCCTAAGGTGGCGCGCGCAAGTGGAAGGAGACCTCAACCAACTTGGACTGCGTAACTTTATGCAGTTAGCCAAAGATCGTGCTAACTGGAGAGGCGTATTGATTGAGGCCCAGGTCCACTCCGGACTGTAGCGCCACCTAAGTAAGTAAGTAAGTTTTGTCAAATTCAAAACTTTTTTTAGTGATGTAAAATATTTTTTGAAACGAAGTGAAATATAAATTAAAATATTGGCAATACTTACATGGAAACAAAAAAATTATTTAAAATGTGTGGTTACCGCATGTCATGTTTTACTTCGTTGCAAGCTCTTAAAAGTTAACAAAGCAGTCAACTTATTTTGGTATCTAAAACTTGGTAAACTTTTCTGAGAGTCAAACGAATTTGTACTCTATTTAGTAAAATATACAATTTCCTTAGGACGGCCTTACAGACTGTAAAGCGCGGTCTTCGTAATGAAAATCTTCTTGCACAGTTTTGAAAGAACAATCAACATCACGGATTGTGCCGTAAAAAATATTTTTTTTACAATGTTGTAATTCGTACTTCGTACCTGCATTTTGCCCACTTACTGAACAGGAATTTTTGTAGATGTGCAGAAAAGAACTGATTGTAACTATTCGGGTGAATTTTAACTGTATAACTTTTATAAGGGAATGTATCAAAAAAGTTACAATTGTAACCAATTTCCCATCCCTGGTTTACCGCACATTTTTTATGAATTTCTTTGACTGCTGGGGAAAAGAGTTAATCTATTGAAGTGCCCATTTTTGGTCAATTGCACACCCTTTCTTTGCCAGCTCGTCGACCCGCTCGTTGTCAGACGTTCCTTTGTGGCTAGGAACCCAGAAACCATTAATTTCATGCCCTGGTTTAAGAACCTTCAGCTCTTTGTTTGCTATGAGATACTGCCCTTTCCCACCTGGCTCTTTATAAGTATAGTTGTTCCACTCAATCTATCTGGGAATTCCGCGGCATTTTGGCCATCAGTAGCAGAAAATAACGCAGGTGATTCGAAGGCATTCTGACAGGCTACCATGCTTTTGGAAATCACCTCAATAAGCAATACAACTACATACCTGCTTTTTGGAAGATATCGCAGAGCATTTCATCTGAATGTCCTGCCTCTGCTCGAACTAGGCTAGGAACATAAAAGCTTAAGTACCTTCTCAGCTTTCTGAAAAATTCGGCTAGCTAACTACAGTATAAGCAAATATCTGTCTAAAAGTACAAAGGACGATTTTCTGAGTCCGTGTTAGTCATAAAGCATCTAACGAAACACATATGTGGTAATGCCATCATTGCCAACATGCTTGCTACTTCCGCGGTTGCTTGGAATTCCACTTGAAATATATACTACAGTCCAGCACCTATTCCACAGTTCATTTTCGATCCATCAGTAGAGAGGAATACCGATTTTTTTTTTTCATAGATTCACTCAAAAATGAAACTTAGGATACAGCTTTTGCTAGAAAAAACTCCAAGACATCTCAGAAGAAGAGCTATTCTTCCATCATTGCCACGTCTTCAATCAGGTGTGCGAAACCTATATTTTCCAACGGAAAGTGCTTCTTGGCATACGGCGAGATCTTGGTCGTAGACCTCTAAAAGTTTCTTTATTTGTGACCAGCATCAAATGTTATGACGATTTCGCAATGTCCATCCATCCGTCATGATTTTAGATTTTAAAACGTTGAGCTAGAAAGCAATTTTAAAGTTGACGGGAAAGGGTTTGTCCCGCATTTCGTTTGCCGAAGTCGTAAAAGGCTTTTTAAAAGGATGATGATGTAGTCAGATGATGATGAAACCACATTTAATAACAAAAAAAAAATCGCTCCTTTGTGGTGTTGTAATTTTTAGGTTATATGCTAAATAATTTCTTAAAATCTCTGGGCCAAGCCTTTACTGGAGTTGGTAACCATGGCAATTACTGAAGCAAATCCTTTAATGTTATGGCCTTTCCATTCCAGCCCTTACCTTTCACCAATTGAAAACCTTTGGTATACTATAGTGCCAAAATATCGAATACCTAGAAGCTTTTGCGGACCTCAGTCAGTTACCTGGCATGATAGAGCTTGCCGTGAGATCATGCGCATACCAGAACATGGAGACATGTTTTCAAAAAGGCGGATAAAAATTGAACCGATTTATTGAACAACAAAGTACTGCGAGCTTCTGCATGTTTCAGAATTGTAACCATGTGCATCAACTATCGTGTGATACGCTGTAGCTTTTGCTGCAAGCCTTTTTTTATCTTGCGATAATACAGAAATTGATGGTGTTAATTTATTCAAGAAACTATAACCTTGGTTAGCTCCGGTCTGGTGATTCCGTTCGACCACCGTTCGTTATCTTGAAGCCTCAACTGCACATAGTACATCTAGCATATTTTCGGCCTTCTGTGCTATTATAATTACGAAAAAAGATGAACAAGGATGTACACTTGGGGAACTTACACGTTTTTGGAATATAAAAGGGGGATGTATGGTAACCCTACGTGCAGGTGTGTTAGCAAATGCTCTCCTATTGTACTGACAATTTTACGGGCTGAAGTTAAGTCAAAATAATTTTATTTGTTTATTGAGAACATTTTATTTTGGCAATCGTTAAACGAACTCGCAAATCACGGAACCACACTGCCTGATATTTCAACTGATAAAAGTTCCTTAGGCATTACAAGTGCCATGTGCAAGCTAATTATTAAATTGGAAGCCATTGAGAAAAGTAACCTTAGGTGGACAAGTTGCAGTCTAGCGACAAAGCGGATTTGGCCAAAGATGGATCTGAAACGCTCTAAGTGTTTGATCTCTCTTAAAAGAGTGGACACTGTCTTGCAGGCATGCATGCAACTATGCATGTACTCAAATGACTTTTGCAGAAGCTGCATGGGCGAGGAGGAAGAGGAGACAATCCTACATCTTCTTTGCACTTGTCCGACTCTCTCAAAAACGTAAGGTCCACCTATGTGCCCTCTTCCATGATAATCTTGAAGATCTGTCAAGTACTGACGTTAAAGATCTCATTCGCTATATCCACAGCTCCAAATGGTAAGTAAAAGTTAAGACAAACGCTGTACCTCTTTTTGGTCTAAGTGAGTCGGCCTCACCGACTGGCAATTCAACCTAACCTAACCTAACTTAACATACATAGGTTCGACGTTGAATTTTCACACGCACTTTATATGTTTTGTTTACTTACAAGTACTTCTATTTGTACAACTTCCTTTATGTGACACATTACTCCTTGCCCCCAGCTTGTTTCCCACTTCGATATGCAAAATTCTATTAATACCCAAAATCTAGTTGTAACACCAAAGTAATTCCTATAGAACATCATCGAAAAACATCAGCTGAAAATAATCAAACACGAAGCATCTCGAATTCAATCAGCCAATCATTCTAATTAAAATTTACGAGATGTAGGTGCCGGCTTTCCCATAGCCCTGCAGTTGTATTTAATTTCATCATTTTCTTGCCTCGGTATAGCTATTTGCTCATGGCACCATATTCGATTTCAAATTAATGCCACATCAATGTAAATTATTGACAGTAATCGAACGGAACGCCCATATGCGACGACACCAATGTGTGGCTTAATATGGTTGGTTGCTCAACTGGGATAACTACGCTCGGCTATAACCGAATGTGGATGATTCTACTCAGAATATATACGAAAAAGGATTCTCTGGTCCCGAAATATATACATGCAATATATGACATATTTCCCATGTATGTGCACGTTACGCTGGTGTTACTAACATCTTCTTCGCCTTTCCCGTCCACTGTGACCCTTAAATTTGCCACATATCAATTTTAAATTTAATTTTCTGGTATTTCTCCAGCGCCTAAGCGCCCAACCCACACGCACCCTCTTACAAATGACAACACGTTTCGGTGACATTTGCAACCGCCTGCAACACAACCACAGAAGTGCAGCAGGTTCCCCTTACCCAAAAATGCGTTGCAGCATACCACACACACACTGCGGATGTGTGGCAAACCTCAGAGCATGTCCTCCTTCCAATACCAATTACAATTACATTTGCCTCTGTAATATCAAACTCGTGCGATAATCTTATGTCAATAGAGAATGTTGTGGGTGCTGTCTTAAGAGTGCTATTCTCCTTTGAGGAGATTTCCGATATAAGGAAACTTGAACCATAAGGCTTTATTTGTTTTGTGGTTTCAATCAATCGAATCTTATTTATTTAAAAGGATTTTCTTAAAGAGATTTCGCATTTTAAATAAATCTACTTTATGGGAGCGGAGCATAAAGTAAGCTATTTTGAGCACTGAGGAGGAGGCTAAAAAATGAGCATTTTTAGAGGTAGCTCTTCTTTTTCAAAGCTGTTTTTTGACTAAGGCCTAAATTTCTATTTACTAGTAAAATTTTAAAGATTCAAAAAAATTTACCGAACAAGATGGAAGTTTTCAGTCAGTCATATATAAGATTGGAATGAAGTAGATCTAAAACAAAAGTTCAAATAAGTCAGGAATAAATCCAATGATCACAGGTATTGGTCCAAATTCCTCTACGACTTAAACATGAGAGAAAAGCCATAACAGCATTCGCATTAAACGCTTTTGATCATCTTAAATGACAATGGAACGGTTTCTTCATAGCTTGCTGTAGCTACACAAAGGCTACTTCAAGGTTAAAATTCACTTTCGAACTACTACATCATGATCCTGACGTTTCTAAACCAATTAAAATCGATAACGAAGAAATCTTGTCATAGGCATTTACCTGACAGTTGGGTTAGGTTAGGTTAGGTTAGGTTAGGTTAGGTTAGGTTAGGTTAGGTTAGGTTAGGTTAGGTTAGGTTAGGTTAGGTTAGGTTAGGTTAGGTTAGGTTAGGTTAGGTTAGGTTAGGTTAGGTTAGGTTAGGTTAGGTTAGGTTAGGTTAGGTTAGGTTAGGTTAGGTTAGGTTAGGTTAGGTTAGGTTAGGTTAGGTTAGGTTAGGTTAGGTTAGGTTAGGTTAGGTTAGGTTAGGTTAGGTTAGGTTAGGTTAGGTTAGGTTAGGTTAGGTTAGGTTAGGTTAGGTTAGGTTAGGATAGGTTAGGTTGAAGTTGCAATATACGACACACCATGTAAGATCCATTGAGATTCCACGTGAATCTGGAATCTCTGCTCACACGTTGAACCATTTTGAGCTGCCGATAAAGCGTGGGAGACATTTTGGGTCAGTCATGGCATGTCCAATGAACCCCCTCATCGATGCACTCCTACAAAAGTCATTTGAGTGTCCCGGTGGTATAAGAGCCTATCAGATAGTGTCCAGTGATGACATCAATTGGAGCACCAATGTACGATCCTTTATCTTCGATCGGCACAATTTGTGCTTGAAAACACAACAAAGAAGACGCCTCCACCCACCCAATCAAAAGTTTTGGACCCACCGGTGTAGAATTGTATCTATTCTTACTCCAGCAAAGGCACCATCCTCCCAAAACGATCTGCGGGGGATAATGCGCTGGAAGATTTTATCAAACTGCTGTTGGGCTATGGTGTAGCCTATATTTGTATGGAAGGGTCCTGGGTGTGTCCCAAATCACGAAGTGGCGGGTTTCATTTTCTTTCCACCGGGAGGTTGTATTGAGGCAAACGGCCGTCTGTCTAGCAGCTGTCTGTCCGTTCAAAATATTAAATGAAACAGAATGTCCAATGCTGCTGGGGCAGTGGTGCGAGGTGATCCACTTATGCATAAAAAAGCTAATCTTTGGACCTTGTTTAGTTTACATCTATAAATCGCTTATCGCTAGTACCGGTCTTAAAACCACCGAGATTTATAGCCAGTGATGTAATGCTTTGGCCTTATTTTAAGTCGTCTATGAAATTTCAAAGATTTTTTTTTTGTCAAGCAATTTCTAAAGCTTTTGGTAAAGTCAGCAAAGTCTATCTTTTGCAAAACAGTATCATGATAATTATATGTGGGATATAAAGTACCGAAGCTAGGTAGCACAATTGGTGTACCTATACTTCGAGCAGTGGCTTAGATAGGTAGGGGAAAATCAAGGAATAGAATACCAATTTTCGTTGCTCTTCAAGCAAATTCTTCTTTCGAAATTTATGCAGATAAAGTCATAAGCTGCTGTTCTCGTTGAGTGAAAAACATAGAAGAATTATTTGCTCCGTATGAAGCCTAATAATACATTGAAACCCAATAACTGATTGTATAGAAAAAAATTGCACCAACATCAATATGTTGCTACAACTGCCAGCATCAGGGACAACAGCCGAATTAATATTCTCAGATTCAAAGGATCACAACAAAAGAATTGAGTTTCTTCAAACCCTATATGTATCTTTCCATGGAGAACATTTTATAACATCTAATTAATTGTAGCTTGTCACTCGATGGCGCAGCTGCGGATCTAAAATATATATGATCACTTTTCAGGATTTGTTCTAGGAACTCGAGCAAAGCCGAGCGGGACAGCTAGTATAATATATAGCTAAAAAATGTAACTAATTTTTGTAACTGTTTTTGTCACACAAGTAGGATTTTCCAAATCAAATTCCTTCAATTAAACAACGCTTGTCGTCTTGTACTGATTGAATTCTAACCTCATGATCCATAAATGGCGGCGATTGAAGATGCTGAAACCTGTCCATTCTCAAAATGTGAAATAATGATAGGTGAAAGGAATATACCCCAAGCTGCGCTAACTATGAGGTAACAGTACCCCCAAACGTCGTATTAGATATTGTCTGCCATATTGTTCGAGCGAATGAAACCGTTTGTCAACGATCTGATTTGACCCAATCAGTACGGGTTTAGGCTCGGTAAGTTCACAAGTAACCCAACATTCATACTACGCCCAATCATGAAAATAACGAAAGAAGTTCAGATCAATACTGCTGCATTTGTCAGTACAAACAGAGACGAGCTATACAGAGGGTTGTCTAGTTTTGGCAAGTCCGACAAATCGTCCGTTTGTACAATATTTATTCAGGCAAGGTCAAGCGCTGTCATG
Source organism: Ferdinandea cuprea (assembly GCA_963576555.1). NCBI lineage: Eukaryota > Metazoa > Arthropoda > Insecta > Diptera > Syrphidae > Ferdinandea > Ferdinandea cuprea. The sequence goes on from OY754958.1 coordinate 139,326,164, forward strand.
TAGCTTCTTTATCATCACACTTAATTAATTGCATAAGCCGATGATACTTATATTTTTGGTAGAACAGAGTGAGTTTGGGAGTATAGGAGCAAAAGTGGAAAAAATGGGTTCAGCTGTAAAGGAGCGCAAAACAAAGTATAAGCTCTCATGAAGAAGGGACACCCAACTTCGACCAATCAGCCAGAATGTCACAACCGACAGCTATATCTTTGAAGTAGAATGAGAATTTGTTTACCTCGGCTCTGCTATCACATCTGGAAATAGTCTCAATTCAGAGTTCAGACGAAAAATAACGCTTGCCAATCGTTGCTTCTTTGGGATCAGAATGTAACCTTTGTAAGGCCTTCTCCCCAAGAACTGAGGAAACTCTATAGAGGACCTTTGTAATTCCAGTCCTGCTCTATTAACAATTTTTAAAGCGTATCAAGATTGGATTGGTCGTTTTGAGAGAAAATTTCTTCGTAAGATATTTTGAGATGTCGGCTGCTAAATGGGACAATTCAACGATGAACTCTACGAGCTGTACAGTGACATCTACCTGGTGACATCTATGGCTGCTGGCAGAGTCTTCGATTCCAATCCGAAGGGTCAACGCAGTAGAGAAAGGTCTCGCCTTAGCTGGCGCGCACAAGTGTAAGGGGACCTCAACCAACTTAGAGTACAGTCAGCCAAAGACCGCGCTTATTTCTGCTTCAGGCTGAGTTCCATGACCAAATTTAATTACTTCCTAACCCATCTGCAGTGTTCAGATGAAAGACTCAGTTGCATATCGCCTTTACAACATTTTTTGCGTTTTTTTCTTTTATATGGTACTTGAAGCCATCCCTTGTTTTGAGTCCTGATCTGAACCCCATGCCATACCACATTTAACTGGTTCCTACAAAGATCAGAAATATTTCCATTGATATGATTGTAAGGCAACAAATCAATTTCTCCTTTCATTTGTAGTTATAATCTTATTTAATAGCATAAATAGCCCTAATGCCATACTGTTCGGAACTATGATCATCATAACCCCACTTATTTTATGAGTCATTACTTTTTCCATAATTCATATGTTAATGAACTTCAATTTAATAGTGGGTTTCAGATTTCAAAAATAATTAGACAAACTGGATGGCGAAAACATAACGCGGATTAGCATAACCAAGAAGATTATATATTATTAAATTAAAAACCAGACTTGCGTCAGACAAAACATTGAAATGTATTAATTTATTACTCACGTTGGTGATAAAAATTGATAACAAAATTTATTCTATAGAAAAATAAATAAATTCGGAATTAAATTTAAATGTATCTATTTTAAGAAAAATATATGTACATCTATAGGTAACAAAACGCTGATAAAGTTGGTATTTGAAAGTCAGAGGTTATGCTAAATGTGCCACATCAATTCAAATGCGACAATAAGATTGTCGATGGTATTAAAGCTTGGGCACATTAGGGCAATATTAGAGGTATTTTTGGCATAATTCACTTAGATGGACAACATTAGCTTCGGATTTGATATGTTTCAGTAGGGGAAATTGATTCAGTAATACCCAATGCAAACCACAACAAACGATTAACTTTATAAACGTAACTTCTCAAGCGTTTAAAAAACATACATTAATCGTTTAAAATGATTAAATTGAGATTGAAAATTTGAATTTGTAAAGATTTTTTTTTATTTCTTTACGGGTTGTGGACGCAAACGTTTAACGAAGTGGTGCCAGCTTTTCACGCTGCATTAATTTTCGCGGTAATTTTACATTTATTTACCAAATACTAATGTTTTCATTTAATCAAGTTTTACATATTAAGGTAGCCATTCATTAAAACCCCCATCTACAAGAAAGGCGACCCCATGTCTTGTAAGAACTATCGACGCATATCCCTGCTAACTGTTGCAAAGAGATCCTATCCAACGTACTGTGTGAACACCTCAAACCCTTCTGCAACACACTAATCGGCACGTACCAGAGTGGCTTCCGGCCCGGCTGATCGACCGTAGATTAAATTTTCACAGTACGGCAATTGGCCTTGAAGTGAATGAAGACAAGATAAAATATATGCAAAATATATATGTCCACCGACTAGGACAAAATGTCACTGTTGATAGCAGCAACTTCGAGATATTTAAGGAGTTCATCTACCTCGGGGTAAACATCAACTCCACAAATGACATCTTAGTGGAGATCCGTCGAAGAATTACCCTAGGAAACCGCTGCTACTTCGGTTTGGCAAAACTAATGGGTTCAAAACTCCTGACTCGAAGGACAAAGTACATGCTCTACAGAACCCTTATCCTGCCAGTTCTGCTATACGGCGCCGAGTTCTGGACGATAAGCATGAAAGGATACTGGGATCCTTTGAAAGAAAAATCCTTCGACAGATATTTGGTTCTGTGTGCGAGGAGGGCGAATGGAGGAGAAGACATAACCGCGAACTCTATGAGCTGTACCAAGATGTGGATATAGTCCAAAAAGCCAAGGAACGTCGACTACATAGGCTCGGCCACATCGAGCGAATGGACAACAACGCTCCAGCCAAGAGGATCTTCGAATCCCAGCCCCCAGGTTCGAGACGACAAGGAAGGCCGAACTTCCGTTTTAAAGACCAAGCCATCGCGGATGCCTGAGCGCTTGGTCTGGACAACTGGAAGCAGCGTGCGCGGGATCGCAGTGGATGGAAGGCACCTGTGTCCTTTCACGGGTCGGGAGCCGTAAGGTAAGTGAAGTAAGTATTCATTAAAAACAAAAAAACAAAATTTCAGTCCTGAGTACCTTTATAGTGGGCCAATTTGTTAAATCACCAAATGACTTTTCACCAAATGACCAAATAGCAATGATAGTTTTTGTTTTTGGGTGAGCGCTGAAACAAGAAAAATGCCATTTTCATTCTTTTGGTGGAACCAACACAATCCACAAGTGTTCGACCCAGCATCAACGCATCCATTGAACAAACATTGTCTTTTTGGTGTGGCTTATGGCATGGCGCCATCATCGAACATTATTTCTTTCGAAGTGAAGAAGAAGACAGGTAGATAGTGGCTCGACAACATCGATATATCCGAGATGTAGTTCCACCAAAACGGCGATACATGGAACGCAAATATTCATTTGCTGTATTGATTTGTTTTGGATCTATGCATTTTCAAAAATTTGATTTCATAAGGAGCTGATTTTTTTTAGTCAAGTAATGAATGGTCGTTAAAACGTTGATATTGTCTTCAATTCTTAGCACAGAAGCGGGATTAGACGGCCTTGCAAGGCTATGAGAGTGTATACGGATAATGACTAATAATTTTAAACTCACGGCTTAGAATTAGAGACTACTCTCCAATTCTGCAATACGGCGCCGAATGTGCTGGAAAGGAAAGGCTCGGTGGAAAGAAAAATTCTACGACGGATTTTTCAGCCTGTGTGCGAGGAGGGCATATAGAGGAGAAGATATAGCCTCGTACTATATGAGCTGTACCAAAATGTGAACGTTGTCCAAAAAAACATCGACAATGGAATGCAAAGCTCCAGCTAAAAAAATATCATCGATTCCCAGCCCCCATGGTCGACAAGGAAAACTGAACTTCCGTTTCAAAAACCAAGCCATCGCAGGTGCTTAAGCGATTGGTTTGAAAAATTGGAAACAACGTGCCCTAGATCGCAGAGAGTGGAAATCTGCTTTGTCTCAGATGGAGACTCTTTACGGGTCGGTGGCCCAATACGTAAGTAAGTACAAATTCAACAAAACAGCTAGTAGTTTCCTGTAAGTAAAACATCTGATTAACGATGACTACCTAAACTTTTCGAACATTTAGGAAGGAATTTCCAACTTGAATGCCCTCATTGTTAATTTCCATTGTTAAACATTCTCAGACTGAAAAATATTTGAACATTTTTACCCCATCTCAAATATAATTAGTACAAAAAAAGACCGAAATCCTTGCAACCACTTTTGAGAAAAATAGTGATAAGTGACTTTCACAAAATAATTTGTATTGCAGGTGCCGTTATTTCAAAAGATAAAGCAAAAAATAAAAAGATGCCCCGAGATATAACCCCAAGAACCTTATATACGAACTTTGAAGCAAATCCGTCGAACCGTTTCGCCATACGTCGCCCGGACAGACAGACAGACAGACAGGCAGACCGACGGACGGCATTGGCGGACCCACTTTTTTGGACTTCTCTATAGTCGTAATATCATCTCTCATACTCAGTTTGAGTTAGAAATTTCCGCACGATTGCAATAACTTTCTCTTTAGTATACTAAAGTATACGAGAAAGTTAATAAAGTCATAGAGCTATGAATTCCAAATTTATTTTCCTAATCGCTTAACAGAGTCGCTAAAAGTCATTTTATAATTTGCGCCTTATTTTAATTAAATTTGTTAACCCTTCAAGTGAAATAGCATCGATAATATTTAAAGGGTGATTTTTTAGCTGGTTTGGTTTTGGCAACACTGGTTTTGACAGCTGACGTGTGTTTAGTACCTTGTGTCACTGTCAAACAGCTTCAGTTTGGTTTGCAATTTAACCATGGATCGTCTTACAAATGAACAACGCTTGCAAATTATTGAATTTTACTATCAAAATTCGTGCTCGGTTCGAAATGTTCATCGCGCGCTGCTTCCATTTTATGATCGGCATTCTCGACCTTCTGAGCAGTCTATTCGGAAGATTGTGACCAAATTTCGCACCAAATTTACTTTGTTGGACATTAAACCACCAACACGTTTACGTACTGTGCGTATTGAAGAAAATATTGCGGCCGTATCAGCTAGTGTGACAGAAGACCGCGAAATGTCGATTCGGCGCCGTTCCCAGCAGTTAGGCCTTTGTTACAGCACTACGTGGAAAATTTTGCGGAAGGATTTGGGCGTAAAGCCTTTTAAGATACAGCTGGTGCAAGAACTAAAGCCAGCCGACCTACCACAACGCCGAATTTTTGGTGAATGGGCTCTTGGAAAGCTGGCCGAGGATCCGCTTTTTTATCGAAAAATTGTGTTCAGCGATGGGGCTCATTTTTGGTTGAATGGGTACGTAAATAAGCAAAATTGCCGCATTTGGAGTGAAGATCAGCCAGAAGCATTGCAACAGCTACCAATGCATCCCGAAAAAGCCACTGTTTGGTGCGGTTTATGGGCCGGCGGCATTATTGGGCCATATTTCTTCAAAGATGATGCGAATCGCAGCGTTACTGTCAATGGTGAACGCTACCGAGCGATGATAACAAACTTTTTTTTGCCCGAAATGGAAGTTCTTGACTTGCATGATATGTGGTTTCAACAAGACGGTGCCACATGCCACACAGCACGCGAAACAATGGCGCAATTGCGAGGCGAGTTTGGTAAACAGTTAATTTCACGTTTCGGGCCGGTCAATTGGCCGCCTAGATCGTGCGATTTGACACCATTAGATTATTTTGTGTGGGGGTATGCCAAGGCTAATGTGTATAGGGACAAGCCCGCTTCGATTGACGCACTGGAAGCCAACATCCATATATACCGGCCGATATGTGTGAAAGAGTATGCCAAAATTGGACTCAGCGGATGGGCTACCTGAGACGCAGCCGCGGTCAACATTTGCATGAAATTATCTTTAAACATTAAATTGCAAGGTTCAAACTATCGATTCAAATAAATATTTCATTCATTTTTTCGAATTTTTTGTGTTTTTTTTTTTAAAAAAGTTCTAAACCTCTTAAAAAATCACCCTTTACATTCCGTACATTTTTCTTTAATGACAAACACGTGTGAGTTAATTTTAAAATATATCAATTAATAAATTTTGTTTCGCTGTAGTTCCCCTGGCCAGACGACGAAAAAAATAATAAACAAATCTTCTAAAACATTCCCCAAGAAAGATACATATACGATCTCCTATGGGAATCACCTTGTATTCTTGATTTCAAAGTTTTTCCGTACGTTTGGTTGGTTTTCCCCAACTTCAAGTTTATTAAAATTATTATTAAAATTGTATCGTTGACATTATTTTTAGGACCATAAAATAAAAAATATGTTTTAGTTAAAGGCATGTGGTATAAACTTTTTCACAGATCGTGAATCCCAGAACGAATGTGGGAAGCTAAGGGAACTGTCATCAGCGAAGATTTGGATTTGATTAGAAGTAACAGACAGGAGATCATTGATAAAAATGAGAAGAGAGTCGGAGACAAAACAGAGCCTTGAGGGACACCAACATTAATTTGGTAAGTTAGAGACTTGAAACCGTTTAAAACAAATTGCATTGAACGGTCCGAAAGGTAATTACTAATCCATTGAAAAAGGTCATCATTAATTCCAAATGATGGTTTTTTTTTCTTGATGCCAAACAAATACCTGGCTTCATCCTAATGTAAATTAGATAATTAATGCTTAGAACTCTAATGATCAGTTGGCTTTTAGCGATAGTGCAACTTTTAATATGAATAGACCTTTCCCGAGATGCGAAATAAGAACAATGAAGACCAAATTCAAAATTTTCACTGTTTCTCGAAATTTGCAGCAACACACGGATTTTGAGGACTTCCCTCTATACTATTGGTGCTATAATTTAAGCCAGATGGTTCCTAAGTGTACGTCGCATCCCTCTGGTGCGCCGTAGAAAGTAAAGAGGGTCGCCGCACCGTTAAAGATAATAATTATTTGAAAGATAAAATAGTACATATTTCTTTTATATATTTAAAATCACAAAAATAAACATACCTCACTCTGCACTCCGAGTAAGTTAAAGCGATACGATTCATCCAACTTTGTTTGAAAAATCGCGTAACTTGTTTTTCACCGAAAATTAAAAAAAATTATAAAGACAAAAAACCTGTTCACTCGGCAAGTCTCAGTACCTAGAAATGCACTGCTAGCATCATTCATTCAAGGCGGCATACAGGGTAGGAAAATGCAAAAACCCTCATACTATTGCAGAAGAACTGCAATCGATTGCTCGACATGATGAACATTGTGGAGGGAGAATCAGCAGCAAAATTAATTTCCAAGGTATGTACCTTTATCTAATGATACTATCAGTCGGAGCATCCTGATAGATAGTAGCTAAGGATCTCAACTACCAGTTAATAGAAAAAATTAAAGGCAAGTATTTTGGTTTGCAACTTGATGTGGCTACTGACAGTAATAATGATGCACATCTTATCGGCGTACGTATCTTTCTGCCTCATAATAATATTGTCGAAGAACATTTACTTCCAAAAACATTACCGAAAGTGCGAGGCTCATGAATTGTTTAACATTCTTAACAAGTTTATTGCAGTAAATGGTTTAGATTGGAAAAAGTATATTGGTGTATGTACGTACTAATGGTGCTCGATCCATGTCGGCAGGTATGGAGGAATACAAGGCTTATTCGTAAATAATATTCCGAATGGTATGTGGACCCATTGAATTATCCATAGGGAAGCATCTTGCATTAAAGTCGATGAGCTCTGAATTGAACCAAGTACTAGAATGTGTCATTGGTGCAGTAAACTACATCAAAACTAGGCCGCTTAAGGTCAGCTTTTTTAAAAAAAACTATGTACAGATATGGGATCTGAACATACGACCCTTCTGTATTACTGCAATTCCCAATGGCTTTCACGTGTTTTCAATGTCTTATTTCGTGTGTTCGAATGACATGAAGAAATTCGATATCTTTGATATCTAATTATTATATTGAATAAAAGATGAATGAAGGTGGCGGTCGAGATTGCTTCCCGCAATTGAATAAATCTGCGGCATCTAATGTCTCACAAGAGTTGATAGCCTGTTTCATGGATCACCTTTCGAAACTCATCGAATGGTCTTCAAAATATTTTGCAGATGACGACGTCGAAAAGTTTGCGTGGATCCAGGATCCATTTCATGCACAAGCTTCACCAGAATTCCGTTTGCAACGTCATATTTGTGTGAAGCTGGATTTTCAGCTGTAGTTGTAATCAATTGGGAGATGATCGCTCAAGGATCAATGTGAAGCAAGAAATGGGAGTAAAAGTGTCAAGCCTTATTTCCCGCTTTGAAAAAATGTGTTGAGATCACCAGGCTCACCCCAAGCTCAAATTGATTTGACGGAGTAGCTACCGTATTTAATGTTTGTTTTTCTTGAGTCTCTCTTGTTGTTTTGTGTTTTATCTCTGAATTCTTTTAAATATGATAAAAAGCTCAGTTTCATATTGTGAACTACTATTTTATTCAACTGTTTCTTTTTCAAATAGCTAAGATAGGGCGTTGTGACAAAATACTACACTTGTAGGTGCGCCGCGGACTGAAAAATATTGGGACCTACTGATTTAATTCAACTCAAAACTTGATCAATTCCTCATATACGATAACGGACAGAACTTCTCTCTTCAATTATTCGCGATGACTCAACTCCGTTGTAATATTTCACATGTTATCTGTCATCTATCATTTCGCAGCTGTCACTGTCACTGGTTATCGATCATATTTTTGACGTTTCACCAACCAGAAACTTCGATTTAATGAACATATTCGTTGAGGGATACGGTACTCTCCTTTTTAAAAAATCCAGCTCTTGCTAATACATTGCAATGCACCCTAATGAAATAAATGAATTTTATCCAAATACGACTCACCAGTTACCACCATATATATACTCAGTATTTACAGACATTGATAAATTATTGAAGGATTTTTGCAACCGCTTACCTGAAAAGAGAAAAAAAATATGTTAGAATATTTACGTTTTAACAGCAAAAGTAAAAGCGAATATTTGTAATACAAAAATTCATAAACAAATTAAAGAAATGTTGTAAAGTTTAACCCTTATTCTGTACACATGTGTCAAAATTTCCCAAACGCACGTTTTACAGGGCATATTTTGGGTATTTTTGAATATTTTTATTTGAAATTTCTTGACTTTTATTTTTTTTAACTTCATATATTAGTTTCTATGATATGATTTTTGCCAATAACATACGTTGTATTCCTGGTCCAAATTGCCCAATATGATATTATCAACTTATGTTGTGCATAATTTGCTTTTTTTTTTTAATCAGATAAGCTAAATTAGAGTTGTTGGGATTTCTAACAAACCTATGTTGGGCTACGGTATTCGGAGCTGTCTGGCATTTTTTGGACCAACAGGGAAGGCAAACTTTTACAGCCACAGTCAGTCTTCGAAAGTTTAAAAAAATATCGAAGGCTATACGTTGATAGAAAGTGTGCCAGGAATGAAGGACTACCTCGAAATAGAATTTCATAAATAGAGGGTTATAAACAAAAAAACATTCAATCCAGCTGTGGGCGTCACTGTAGATTGCCCAATATGATATTATCAACTTATGTTGTGCATAATTTGCTTTTTTTTTTTTAATCAGATAAGCTAAATTAGAGTTGTTGGGATTTCTAACAAACCTATGTTGGGCTACGGTATTCGGAGCTGTCTGGCATTTTTTGGACCAACAGGGAAGGCAAACTTTTACAGCCACAGTCAGTCTTCGAAAGTTTAAAAAAATATCGAAGGCTATACGTTGATAGAAAGTGTGCCAGGAATGAAGGACTACCTCGAAATAGAATTTCAGAAATAGAGGGTTATAAACAAAAAAACATTCAATCCAGCTGTGGGCGTCACTGTAGATGACCTGTTGGTAACATATCAGCGGAGATGTTCTTTCATGAAATACACTTTATCTATCCAGGAAATAATGAGAGCTATGGGCTCTAAAATATACCAAACCAAATTTGTCTTGCGCCTGTAATACAATGCCTACAACAATGCACTTATTGAATAGTACAAGCTACGACACTCATAATTGATAGACTTCCTCTTGTTCAAGGAGTACTAGTTGGATTGTGTTATGGGCCCATGTTATTCGAAAGTTTATCGCTAAAGCATAAAGACTGTAGGCACGGACCAAATCAAGGCTATCGTGTAGTTATAGACCTCATAAAAGGTAGACACATAATCCTCCCTCCAATTTCTATGCATTGCTACTGGTCCGCCAGTTTGACTTCTTAAATTTATGTGGAAGCTTTACTTCTTCAGACTTGTATAGGTACGATGGTTGACATTACCTTCTTGACGGGTTCGTAGAGTCCCTCCTTGAACATGGCAATACCAATTGAGCTGGTCGTGCTCTAATTTTTTCAAGACTGGTTCTTTGATGTGAAGGCTTTCATCTATTTTGAAACTTCTAAATGGTAGACACAAGGAAGAAAGCGATTTTTTAAAAACGGACCTTCCTCTAGTAGCAACTAAAAGAATGTCCAAATGGCTCCAAAAAGCATAAAGTATTTAATAAAATATTCAAATTTACTAAAATTTGTTTATAAAATAGAAACTTACTAGCGCAATTTTTGATTACTACACAGAAAATGTATTGGGAAAATTTGGCCCACAAATATCATGTGAGTATTTTTTTTAAAGTACAGGATAAGGGTTAAAGACAACGTAGAAGATTTTGTCCAACCCTTTGGAATAAAAGATTTGCAAGCGCCTCCGAGCTCCAGGAATAGAATACATTACATGTCTTTTCCATTTGCCATATCTCATTTGAAAGGAGGTGCATCGGTGCTTAGTATGCTGGATTACTGAAGCTTGTAGCTTTAATTACCCAAGGTTTTAATTTTGCTGATCCACCTCCAGCGAATTTGTGACAAACAAGCAAGAATAGAGACAAATGTAACAATCTTCTGAAATCAAATCTTGCTATTTGGAAACATTACCAAATTATATGTCCACCTGGAGAAACTGTGTTTTACGTCAAACACCTAATTTTGTGTTTAACCTCATCAGTCCGTTTTTGTTGCTAACTTAGACATGTCCCTGAAGGTACAACATGGATGTACTGTCCCAATTTAGAGCTTCCGTTTTGGGTAAAGCATGTATGTACCTATAAACAAAAATGCTCCCCAATTAAGCTTGATAAGCACCAATGTTTTGTAGCATACAAACAACAAACTACACATTGAACAACATCCAATTATCCTTAAAAAAATTAGGACAAACTAGCACCAGCTCCCTTGCTCCGTGCCAAATATGACAATTTAATTTTTCGAAACACAGAAAAAAAATGAAAACAATTTCCTTCATCAGAATCATGTTCCTGAATTAAGAAAGTGGACAGAGGAACAACGACAAAAAAATTAGTACGAGATTTTACTGCAACCAAGACATCCTAATTAGCTAATGAGAACTTTACAGTAAAACTGAAATGAAATAAAATCAACCAAAAACAAAAAAAAAATCTTCTTGGTTCTACCGTGCGCATCGTCATCGCCTGTTCCCCGTTGTCTGAATTTTGTCACTTGTCGCTGCCTTTTCTTCCAATTTATCGTCCATTTTTCAAAACATTCGGTTCTCGTTTTTCATTTTTCCACTTTATCCCCTAACACACCCCATCAAGATTTTTTTTCTAATTCTTTTTCTCTTTTTGACTTCATTCATACGCTTCTATGTTGTACAATAAGGTTCGTTGCGATGCGCGGCGGGGGGAGAAGATGAAGATCATTTTCTGCGTTTCAAAATGACAAAAAACAAAAAAAGAGAAGACACAACAACCACTTTCAATTGTGATGAAAGTCGCCGTGACTGTGTAGTACTAGTGGCACTGACAGTGGCCAACAATTGGATAAAAATCTAAAATTAGGACACATTTCTGGACATGACAGCAATGTCGCACACAAGCCCTTAGTATCCTGAGAGACACCCACGACATCTACGACACCCACGGTCACCCACCACAACAGTTTTTGATGAAAAAAAAAAACCTTAAAAAAGATGACAGCAAAGAAAAAACAGAAACGTCATGAAAATGAAAAGGAATAAGCGGCAAGAGCGCAAGAATGATGATAGGGAAGAAGAAAACTTTCTATAGAGACGTGATGAATTGAGATCCCGTTTTGTGAGTGGAAATTTTTATTGTAGAGAGTAATTCACTTGACCAAATCCTATTTGTCAAAATGGTTCTTGACCGTACGGAAATGCTTTGAACAGGTTGAGCTTTAATAGGTGAAAGGATGCTGTTTTTCTAGGCCATGGAAATGTGGTGCTTAATATGGTGAGTTATGACAGTTTAAATGAAACAAGTTAGTTAGATCCGTTTAGAGAAGTAAATAATTTTTTTTTAGATCGATGTCGATGACCTTATTTGGGGAACTAAGATAGGATAATATTTCGTTCGTTGGGCATATAAAAAAGTACTGCAATAACTTTTTAAGCACAACTTTGGAAATGTTTTCAGCAAGGCTGGATCTGATGAATGCCAACCAAGAGACAATTTTTTCGACCTGCTTTTTCAAGTATTTGTGGCCTTATATCCCCAATAACACGGAAAATGTAGACTTCCAATGTTTCTATTGTAGTTGGTTTGTCAATTTGAGCTAGCAGCTTTATGTATCCCAAGAGGAGAGAATCAAGAGGCGTCAAATCTATCATGGACCTGCAAATCTCATTCATCGAATGTTTCCTTTAAAGAGTTGATTGCTTCGTTCTAGCGCCATCCTACTGGAACCGCATCTCTTCCACATTCATGTCACTTAATCGGAAACCGGTAAAAACTAAATCGTGGCTGATGTCTCTTTAACGAGTTCCTTTCACCGTGACAAGCTCATTACAACGTTTGTTTTTTGAAAGACCCCTTTTTGCACACATTTTCGACTTCATATTGACTAGAAAAAAAATACTCAAGATGGCTAAATCAAGCTAAACTCAACGGAAAAAAAATCCTTGTATGTTTCTTTATACAAAACCAACAACTCAGTTGCATAAAGTTGCATCGAGATAAACTAGATAAAGAGATATTTGGTTTGAAGAAGTCAAATAATTTTTCCTTGGTTTTTTTTTGTCAAGCGCAGAAAAAAAATCGTGGGAAATATTTTTAGCTTTAAGGTAGGTATAAAAAGTGTAACTCCGAATATGGAATGCTAGAATCAGGTTCATAGAATTTATTTTTAAACTTGGCCATACATTTCGTCAAGAGGAAGGGGAAATTGATGACCAAAGAGGCAAAAAAGAGAAGAAAAAAAAAATCCGCGATGAGCTTGGACTTGATGTAGATAAAAGTAATTATCAACCTACCAAACGAAAGGCATATATATGTAAAACTAGGTGAAGCTGACCTAAGAGTTACAGCATCTAGAGGTATACCCCAAGGAGGTATCATCTCTCCACTACTATGGGTCCTAGTCTTCGCTGAAATATCCATGAAATTAAAAAACAGAGGTGTTAAAGTAATTGCTTAGCAAGTTCTTTTCAACTATAAGCAAACTGTTATAAAACTCAAATGTAGTCTAGGGTTACATCCACAAAAGACCGAACTTGTGCCGTTCACAAGTAAAAGGAACATACCACAACTCGAATCACCAGCTATCGAGGGGATCCCTCTAAAGGTGGTGGAAAGTGCGAAGTATCTACGCGTTAACCGTCAGCAATGTCATGTCAGCAAATGTATTTTATGCATGCAACCGCATCTTCGGCAGAAAGTGGGAACCAAAACCTAAAATAATATGGTGTTTGTCACCGGCAATTGTACGACCGGTGCTCTGACATATGACAGTATAGTTTGGTGTCAAGCTGCTGACAAATCAATCAATCTTAAGATAGTGATGAAAATACAGAGACTGGCTTTTAAATTTCAACTAATAAATATGAGTGATTTAAAAAGTATAATGAAAGGGATGAATGCTAAAAGGGATGCCAACTGCCTGTCGGTTAAAATTATGCATTCAATCTTATTTATGGATTATAAATGAATCGCTTCAAAAGGGTATTTTTCCTAATTGTTGGAAGGAATCGACAGTAGTTCCAATAGAGAAGGTAAAGCGAACTATAAGACCTCATGAGAGAGAGAAAGTGGTGCAGAAGCTGCTACAAAAGTACGTGGAGAGTAACAACTTCTTGACGGAGTTTGAATCAGGTTTTGGGCAAGAACACAGCTGCGAATCAATACTTAATCTTGTAGTAACTCAATGGATAACTGAAATGCAGGACAAGAAAGTTATAGTTGCTGTTTTCTTGGATCAACAAAGGGTGTTTGAGATGACAGACAAAACCATACTAATCCAAAAACTGGAGAATTATGGTGTACAAGTCTCCGAACAGTTACCTGTAAGGCTGGGTGTTCCCCGAGGAGCTATATTGGAAACTCTTCTTTTCATAATTTACATCAACGACTGCGGATGAATGCATCGATCAACTAAATGCATATCTGAAAGCGGTGGAAGCGTAATTAAAGATGAATAAGTTGAAATGGAACACAGGTACAGCAAAAGCTTTGTTGATTAAAGGTAATTCGGATAAAAAAATTGTTATTAATGGAGAGAACATTGAAAAGGTCAACGAAATAAAGTACCAAGGAATAATCTTAGATAAAAATGAAACAAATTAAAATAATATTTGCAATAAAAAAGCAAAGAAAATTGGATTTTTTAATAGAATATGGCGTAAGTTATCAACGTCCTGTGCAACTAAACCACATTTTGAATATTGTTCAACAATTTTTTTCTTGGATCCAAATTAAATGTTAATTAAACTGCAAAAATTGCAAAATAGAGGTATGAGATGTATTTTGTTGTGTAATTAGGTGGCGATGGCACTGCCCCGATTGTTCTTAAAAAATGCAGCCAAGCCCTTAGTCGGTACCTTAAGTATTTGTTCGATTTATCCATTAGCACTGGGAAATTCCCTAAGCTATGGAAAAGTGCCTTTATCACGCCTGTATTTAAAAAGGGTGAACGTGGTGATATCACGAACTACAGGCCAATTTTTAAGCTTTCGTCTATTCCTAAGCAATATTTTAATATACGCAGATGATATGAACATTTTTAAATCTGTTAACAATCACTGTGACAGAAATCTTCTCCAAGCGGACATAGATAGTTTTGCCACTTGATGTGATAAAAATTCGTTAACCTTAAACCCATCTAAATGTCAGCATATGACATTTTCAAGGAAACGTATTCCCTCCATTTTTCATTATTCTTTGTCCGATCATATGCTTTGTCTAAAGAATTTGACGACCCCTACGTTACTCAGTCTTTGTACAATTGTTTCGTCCATCAGCATCTAGAATATGCTTCACAAGTTTGGACTCCGTACTACAATATTCACTCAATTCGAATTGAAGCTATTCAACGTAAGTTTATTCGTTTTGCCCTTAGAGATCTTCCATGGGATGATCCGTATAACCTTCCCCCCTACGGTCAACGTATCAAACTTCTTCAAATGTTACCCCTATCTCAACGTAGATGGTAATACAGATGCTCCTGATCTGTTGTTTTCCATTGCATTCAACTTCCGTGGTGGTGCTCACAACTTACGTAGTGTGGATCTTTTAGTAAATGGTTATCATAGGACCAATTATGGCAGGAATAAGCCAATTACTCGCATAAGTAGAATTTATAATTTAAACAATCATGTGATTGATTTGCATGTCAGTAAATTTAAACTGAAAATGTGTTTGTGTAATCATGTTCTAGTGGCTTAGTGTTAGAACATTTTTATATCTTTTGTGTTTGTGATGTCAATATATGTTTGCTTTGTGATGATGTGGTGCACTTTTGTGCCGGTAAAAATGAGTTTCTGCTCATGACAGCTGCTTGTAATAAGCACTCCATGACACAGATTTGATAGTGTTATTAAAAAAAAAGTAATAGATTGACTCCTATATAATGATAGACGCATTACGATGGCTTACAATTAATCAAAAAATGTATATGAATGTGTTTCTATTTTTTAGTGTTTTCCAGAAATTGCTGTAAAATTTTAATTCATCCCTAACATATTAAAAAAAAAATTGGTAAATAAAAAGAAAAATACCCAAAGACTACGACTCGCTACTACATACCAACTTGTATATCTATATGCCAGACCAAAAATTGCTCGCTAATGGATGCGGTAACTCAGCCCCAGACCCCTCGCTTAGTAATCCACCCCCTAAGCTCTAAACACAAACACCGCGCTATACTGCACCCACTCTCGTAACTATGCTATAAATGCATTCATTTGAAGCTTACGAGCGCATGTAAAATAAACTTTAGAAAATGGCTCTAAAATACGATTTCAATTGAATAAAATCCACTATAGAAATTTAAACCTTTCTATATTATCAAAACCCAAGGACCATCAAAATAAAAGCATCAAACCAAATTTTTTAACATATTCAAAACCTTAATAATAAATTCATTTTCAGCAGCACTTAATCGTGATTGAATGAACTCCTTTACAGGACATGAATATTTGTGTTTACCCACCCTCGTCGTCGTCGTCGGTCGATCAAACGCATGGTATGAAAGTACCTACCTACCTACTCCTACCGTTTACTTTATTTATTTATTTATTTTTGAAGACACTCCGCAGCAGAAAATAAAGTAAGACGAAAAAATATACATAAATATATGATAGTCAAGTCTCTGAGTGTAAACAAAATATTTATTTTTTATTTTGGTTTTATTTACACCCTCGTTACGTTGAGTAACTCAATCGTAGAAATTCGGATGAAATTCCTCCATGAGAAAACAAACTTTATCCTAAGGACTGTCTAATTGTTGCAAACATCTTAATTTGTTTAGTGTACTTCATTAGAAGACTTTTTTAAAATTCAGTTTGACTTCAATATATGAGATGAGACTTTTGTGAGGAGTTGAAAACCCTTTTTTTCGCACCCGACAAAGTTACTCGGGTTTTATAGTATGTGGCACGGGTTGGGATGAAATGATGATTTGGAGTATTTTTGTTTTCTTTGTTTGTGGCAATGTGAATTGAAAAAAAAACGTCATAGAGTCTATTTTATGGAAAATAATTTTATTTTAAACTGGTAGATACTTGTAGATACACTAAAGAGAGAGTTATTGGAATCATGATAAAATTTCCAAATGAAGCTGGAAGTAAGGAATGAAGGAATTGAATGGCTATGAACCTTCTGCGTAAACAAAGAATAGATTTTTACCTCAACATCAGTACTGGAGGTGAGTACCATGTTTAGATCGCCTAAATTATTATATTTACGATCAGAATTATTCGTTACGTCAGTCCGTCATGCGATTTAATTTCTTGAAGGACATGAATATCAAGGTAACGAAGCTGACGATAGCTACTCTCTTGATAGCAGAAACAATAAAGTGTAAATATATTTCAAATATTCCCAATACTATGCTAAATATGCAAAACATTATAAATATATGCATGTTCTTTTGAAGCCTTTAAATTTATGCTATGAAGCTAAAATTTGGAAAATATATTCCCTCGGGTCCCGAAATGGTTAACCCTGCACTGACCAAATTTGTCAAAAATGTGATCAACTACGTCAAACGAAACTCTCTCGGTCCCTGAGATGTATTTTTGAAGCGCCTCAAAATGAATACTAACATTATTATCACAAAATTTATTTAAATCACTTTGTTTTAAAAAATTATATTTTCTTAAAAACGGCCCTATGATTTTGCTGTAATTTCTCAGATTGCACAAATTTAACATAGGTGTTCAAAATTAAAAAACCAGATAAAAAACTTTGAGGCCGTTTTTAAGGAGGCGAATTTAATTTAAATATAAGAAAATCGTTATATCAAAAAAAAATTACAAAAAATTTAGTAAAATTTTTCGGAATTCTATTTATTGATTTTTCGGCTTTTGGGGGTTTTATAAATCACCGTTATTCGAATTGTTTGCAAAAAAAAACTGAGAACGCACTATTTTCGGACCCACCCCACAGTTTTCGAAAAAATTTGTGATAATTGATTTTCAGAAAAAAAATTGTATGGCAGTGACGATTATTTAGAAAGATAAATCCCAAAATAAAAAAACACCGCAATAACTTTATATACGAACTTTGAAGCAAATCCGTCAAAAAGTTTCGCCATACGGCTCCCGGAAAGACAGACAGACAGACCGACGGACGGCATCCCTCATACTCAGTTTTAGTTCAAATTTTTTCGCACGATCGCAAAACCTTTCTCCTTAGTCTATCAGTATCAGGTATTCAAAATTTAAAAAGAACCTAATAAATTACGGCTAAATTTTGCAGACATCCAAAATGGGGTATTGTGCATTGATATTTATTATAACAAATTAAAATTTTAAGTTGGCTCGCCTAAAGGCGGAAATTATTGTTCGCACCAGGAGGACTGTAGTCTTACCTTACCTTTTATGTGCGTTTTTAACATAATTGAAACGGGCGTTAAATGAAATTCTTGAATTTTTTATGTTTCTTACCCGATAAAAATGATATGTGACTACTTCTTCGACTCCTTACTGAATTTATTTGGATTAATGTGCGGTAATTACTCATTTTTTTGCGATAAAATTTCTGTGCCAAAAACTTCAAAGTCTTCTCTATTGAAACTTAACATTTGTCATTTAACACCTTCTCACTTTTATTGGTTTTTCTATCGATTAGGTTCATACCAGCAAAAAGAAGGTATTCATTTACTATATAATAAAGGAGGAAGGTGCATTTTAAGAACGCGTAAAATTTTGTATCGCCAAAAAGAAGCTTACGATAATGTAGCTCTCAGACGCATGTTAGAAAGTATTATAAGTAAGATTTAATTATAATATTTATTATATTTAATAATTTTTCTAACCTATTGTCAGCATATCATCAACTTTTAAAATGATATGATGTTTTTCTTAACCTATTTCTTCACTAAGCAACCTCTTTCAATTGTCTTCATCGGGGTTTAAAAGGGCTAGAATAGTGGAGACTAATTTAAGTGATTTTATTGCGGTTTGATTACCCAATAGAATTCGGACATACCTAGCAGATATGGCGTTTCATAGCTACCGGGGCTAACGGCTAAACCTGCTCATTTATGAAACATGTGATTCGTTTATAGATACTTCCACATCAAACTGAACAGTGTTACCGAAAAAAAATCCCATAATTTTTATTCGGTAACACTGTTTGACACTTCGAAATCTTCAAGTTTTTGACTAAAATTTTGTTCAGCTATGAGTTCCATTCCTGGGTTTAAATATCTTTGCCAACAATCCGAATAGGTTCAAGAGTTGCCGTTACATCGAGACAAAACGGTTTGCGGTCCATACTTTATTCAAAAATTATTCCGACGACATCTAGTTCCAGCAATCCGGCGCTGGTTGCCACACAGAACAGATCAATTACGTGCCACCTACCCTATTGGACAAATAAAAGTTACCACCACACTATTTCACAAAAAAAACTTAAATTGCAGCTCTGATTTATCCATGAAGTAAAGTACGATTGCTTTTTTCTTAGAATAATTTTATAACAGTAAAATACTGTCATTTTCTTTGGGGTTAATTTGCTAACTATTCGAATTCAGAGAGTCGCAGCGAAGTTTAGTTGAAATTTTCTAGTGGTAACTTTTATTTGTCCACTACTGTAGATCATGATGATCTTTTGGGCTCTAAAAGGTAAGGTAAGACTACAATCCTAAATTAATAATCACTTGAACTGCTCAAACACGTCATCATAATGATAGCCGCCGTTACGAAATGGTTATCTTCCGACCACTGCACTTTTTTGTCTTAACAGAAATATCTACGCCAGTCCACCATACGAATACACACAAAACTTCCTTGTTCATTGACACAAACTTTCTTTGAAATGCGACCCAAAGACGCATCTCAAAAAGCGAGAAGTTTCGTACGACCCAGTCCTGCACCTAACTTTGCACACTTTTCTTTAAAATTGTTGTTCCTTTGTGTATGCGTAACCTACATACATACATGTCCGTAAGAAGGGAGTTGAATTAAGATTATATTAAAGCGAAAACCAAGTTATATTTCTATTTTCTGTCAGCCGGAAATATTTCTTTGGGAAAACTTTTCGGTTTTTGTTCAGTTTTGACATTGTACCAATTTTTTTCTTTCGCATAAATAAGTAAAATATGCCACCAACCCAATGTGAATGATAATGGGGTATTGTCGTCGTCGTCTTCGTCATTTCTTGTATTTGTACCACTTTTCGAAATCACGATTTTTTAATGTTTTTTTTTTGTTTGAAAAGGAATCTTGGCCTTGACGGGCATTAAGATGAAGAAAAATTGCTTAAAAGTTTTCCTTTTGGTTGTGTTTTATTGGTTGCTGGGTGAAATTTGTCTATTTTTTTTTAAAAAGTTTTTTTTTATGGGATTTTGTCGATTTGAAGCATCAAAGTTATGGACGTCAGGAAGAATATTTCAAACTTGACGTAGGAGAATAGGAAAGTGAGTAAAGAAAACTTTCCTAGTTTATGAGCACGATAGATACATTTGTGGGATATATGTTTGACTTCTATACCTAGGTCTTGAACCTTTGGCGCATAAATCAAGTATAAAAATAGCAAGATAACGATTGTCTTTTACCATTTCGTTCGGACTTCCTGCACGTACTTCCTTATTGTATTGAGTTTGACACCAGTTGCAATCAAAAGAAAGCACCTACCTACCTATCCACCTACCTACGTAGTTCAAAAGAAGTCAGTTTACATCACTTGTGCCCACTAATTCCTCACGAATTCTGCCTAATAACCATTGTTCCTCTCGACAATCATCTTAAGCCGAAAGGAAATAACTTTCACAAGTTTCTATAAATAAAAACATAAGCAAACCCCACCAGCTCGTTGAAAGTATCATTCCCAATCAATAATCAAATCCTACCAACATATTCCCCTTGATTTCGACATACAAAATTAGAAAGGCCCTTGGATACACACACAGCTGTATATCTGTGTGCGGTGCCTTCTGGAAATTATAAAAAAAAAACACAGATCTTTTTCTGCACGTGGTTTCTATCATTCACTTTGAATCCGCCCCCCTTTCCAATTCCCATTCGAATGAACGCTTTACTATTATCACACACCAGAGCTAGAGGCAAGACAATAACAACACAATTCACCGGAGGCTGCCGAAGTCATATCCGCCTCAAGTCAGAGTCACTAGACATGCACGACATTTCACAAATTAATTGACATTACTACAATCAGAGCGAACTTTGAGAGTCGATTGCATGACCCAAAAGTTTGCTCTGGTCCCGCATAGACATGCATTCATGTTCCACAAGCACATTTTTACACACGAATAGAGACAAAACAGCAAATCACTCGTGTAAGAGATATGACGTAACAGTGACAAAAAAAAACAACAAATTGACATTATTTGGGAAAAAAAATAATCGTCTTTTCCCTTCTTTCAGTCATTTAACCCAAAAGAATAAAGGATGAGCACAACGTTCAACACCTTTAATCTTTCTGCAAAGTTCATAGTCCGTGCAAAAAAAAACAAAAACAAGGCGCCTTTCATGCCAGTCATTCCACTTCATCTCCATGTCCTTTTGGCCTGCTCTATGCCTCACCACGCGTCTCAATCTCGACAGACAAAAGATGTAAGAACACCACAAATCTCGTCTCGTTCTTGTCGGAGCATTAACGAAAGCAAAACAAACAGAGAGAACAGCAACTCAAAGCCCAGACACAGCGTCAGAGCTAAATAATAGACAAGCGAAGTGAGGGCGGGCGCACAGAAAGACAATACACGAATGGATCAAGGTGGGGTCGGTGGTGGAGCTGAATGACAACACAACATACAACAACTACATTTCGCAGATAATAGGCACAACAAAGACAGAACAAAACCAGAAATGAAAAATCTAAAAGTGGCAGAATGGTAGAAAAAACGAACAAACAAACAAACCACAAAACTCTGTGTAGTTGCGTATGCTTGGGGCGAAATACGTACTCCATATCTATAGGCAACACCTACCTACCTACCTTTATGTGAAATCGGTCGTTCCAACTAAATCAGACACAAATGAAAGAAGAAAAAAAAATCTATGAAAATATAAGAGACTTGCACAGAAATGTGCAATTGCAGATACACTAGTAGTACGTCTGTACTAAAGCCATATGAATGAAGAAGGGTGGTGTTCATATCTATAATAGAACGATACAATTGCACCTTTATACTAAATGTTTTTTTTTTGTTGTTTTAACAACTGAATGTAGTGCTTCACCATAGATAATTGATAGATGGCCATTGGTTGACGTACACTGTCAGTTCGCTTTTTGTTGAACAGTGAGCCCATCTGATGGACATAGATGGACCTATTTATAGTTGGAGTTTTTTGAGGTCAAAGTGGGATATGAATGGTAGGTTTAGGTTTTCTGTTTCGATCGAAGGCATGCATTGGGATGCAAAAAAATTCGAAAATGAAATTTCTCTTAAATCTGTTGTGGAGAAATTTGAGGAATTCATAGATTTTTTTTCTCTTATCACAAAGGTCGGAACTATTTAGTAATCTTTTTCAGAAGTTAGGATCTTTTGAAAGGCAGGTGCTTATTTCAAAACTCCCTTCTGGCGTACACCCTATAGAGCAATAATTTCTTTTAAAACACAAATTTAAAACGGGGCTAGCGACTGCAGTCTTTACAAGTAATCTCTTTCATGAGATGATGCACAGGGTTTCCAGAGTTCAAACAATAAAACTCTTTCCTCTTACTCTTACTTAAACTAGCGGAATCCGGCGAACATGGTTTCGCCGTAGATAATATTTGTGAAACCAAAATAACAACCTTCAGACTGCCCCGGTGCTAAATACTAATGTATCATTTAAGACTCTAAAATCAACTGGATGTTGAATATCGAACATCGAGAGCGGATACTAACGTGCCCTGAATAGAATTTAGAGAAAGGCTGAAATCTGAACCACATGTCCGAAGCGCACGGATTTTTTTTTAATTTTTTTTAATCAAATCCTTGGCCATATGGGTGACCTTATCGAGCAGATCCTACCAACAGTCAATCTGACTTGAGGACGCAGCCCAATTGACTCTACAAAAAGGTTCTGGTCCAAAGAAGGCGGAATCTGAACCAGATCTTGCCCGCAATTCCTTGGTGGCTGGGGACCAATCCAAGTTTGACTTCGTTGAGTTTGGCCAGGGATTGCAGAGCACTGTAGCAGTATTTCACTGTCATCGAGTCCTGTGTATGAATTGAAGAGCCACTTGACTATCTGAAAAGATATATATTTTAGCGGAAAGCTTTCTTCTTCGGCAGTCAGTCATCGATTAAGGGCCTTATCTCAACCGAGACAACATCCAGACTCTTTAGGAAGTGCATGGGGATATAAGCGCCGAGGATCCACCAACTAATAATCCCTCTCATTTGGGTTCCTAGCCATACATAGATGGGAATTAAAAAGCTAGTCATGGCTCATCTTTTCTGCAATCCTTAGTGGATGTACTCCATCCCCACTGGGTTTCGTGAAGTGAACAATTTGCTAGCACTTCACTCAGGAATTTGTTGTATTCGTCGGACAAATCTTCCATAAGATCTCGCGATTCATCAGACTTGTACACCTAGACATCTAATGGAAGTTTTGGCCGACGAACAACAAATTCAGAACTCCTGACTGCATCCACAGAACGTGTCTGGTAGTCGAAAGCACGCGTCAGCTGTGAGTGAAACTCGGGTATCCGGTTGGGCATCCTTGCTTAATTCAACTCGACTTGGTGGTTAAAAGTTATACCTGTTGTCTTACATTTTACTTCCAGGACTCATGAAAAGAGGTATCAAGACAGTACCTGATTGAGTGTTCGCCTGATAATATTATTCAAACCAATCCTTTTAACTATCTACGACATTCAAAAATGAATGGGTTTTTTTCTTATAATGTTTATAAAAGTGACAGCACCTAACAAAGTTATAACACAGGCAATATTGCATGTTTTTTATAATGTTCTTACTAGATAAAAAGCTTTCTCTCAAATAACCTTACATATTTTATAAATATCGGCTGAATCGGCTGACTGTCGACGATGTTCATTAAGGCCCCAAATTTCTATTTTTCAATTTACTCGCAAATTAACTCAACCCCTTAAGCGATTTGACCCTGATGATGTTACACACGTATTCACCAAGGATTTAATATAATAAAATTTTATATATAAAGATCACTTTGTAAAAATCAATGAAGAAGACTCCTATCATTTCATTAAATAACGTCTACTATTTTTATTAAGTTGTGGTCAGACTTGACTTTAAAAACGAAACAACCGTACAGACAATAAGCTGAATCCTAACGTCAATAACAGCTATTACTGAACGTATTTTGAGCTACCATTGTCTTTTTACGAGACTTAGTTGCATGGCAGAAATCGGTTAAATTAAAATGAATTATTGTTAAAAAAAATACCATAGTCGGGGGTTCCAATTTATCAAAAAAATATCTAAACAATCTTTCTGGTGAAACATCCAATTTCTTTCCAAAAACCTAGAGGGAGTGATAGTTTTGAAATACTCCCACTCGAAATAATCACAGAGTATGTGTGTTTAGTACTAACCAGCCTGCAGTTCACCGCAAAATCTGCAAATATTCGTATCTGACAAACTGAGTCATCTCTTTGAGTGTTAACGCAGAAGACAGTATCCTAACAGGATTCCTATTACTTCCCTAGGCTTATCTCTGTTTAAGATTGTTTAAATCCCTAGATCTTTGAACGTCTAAAAGTGGCCAGAGAGCGTTGGATACCGTGTGTCCTTCAAAACTTGCCCACCTTAGGTTTGCAGTCCTTATGGTTTTTTTCATCGATAATATACAGAGGAGAAGTTTGATGTCAGCCATCTCACTATTTTCGAGTATACCTCCTCGCCTTGCAATCTTATCCGCTTGTTTATTTTCCCCTATCCTGACACTCTTTTACAGTCTCACCCGAACCGACTTTGAGCATTATGCGACAACCAATTGCAAAAGTTAGAGACACCTTTTGTTTAAAGTTTTAATTCTTTTTTTCCTTTTTATATAATTTTTATATTTCTTAAGGGAAAGAGGAAATGTTCTTTAGAGTTTTTCCTTAAAATTCGCCAAAAATACGGTTGAAAAGTTATACAGTGTCGAAGTCAGATATGATACCCAAATGGCCTAATATACCTATGCCTTTAACCAGAATTTTAACTGATAAGTGCAGAAAAAATTTTTGTAACATAATAATATATTTCTTTATTATTTCCTTAAACTCCCATTAAATCTGGAATCGTTTTTATATCAGTCACGTAGTAAGCCATACGTCTTCACAACGAAAAACCAATTAAAATTACAAGTTCAGATACTTAGTTAAGTTATTTGCAATTATTTGCAACAATAAACCACTACTCCCAGTTAAGCAATAGAAATTCCAAATTTATTTATTCAGTGGAAATTGATTTGAAAGGAATGTGAAGATGACTTTTCTACAATTTAACGGCAATAATTGGTCAAATAATATATTCTAGAGCGCAATGTACAAATAGTAAAATATTTTATTCTTTCAAGAACGAAGAGCAAGGGTCAAAAATAGAAACACAGTCAAAATGAAACTTTTTGGCAGTGCTGCTACGTAATCTTCTAAAAATGTTCAGAACTATTCATGCCGTATTTAAATAAAATCACGTTCAAATAAAGTACGGATTACCTGCGGACAATGGCTTAAGTGAATGCTATGCACGTCAGAGCTTAGTGCTGATCTACGTCATTCGATTGTTAACGAACGCCATATTGCGTCAAATGCGAACAAATATAAAAATTCATTTTAGTGCAATATGATTAAATTTGAATAATAGTTAAACAAATTTTGGGGTAACCATCAATTCTACCAATGAGAACTTAGCGAGTGGAGTTTGGGTATCTATGGCAAAACAATTGGACTGAAAAATTCGAACCTAATTTTTATTGATAATACATGAACGCAAAACATATCCGTCGCGCACCTTCAATGGATTTATTAATTCAGTGCAGCATTAAATGAACGATCGTTTACCATGCAAGCACTCCACAATAGAACAAGTTCAAAGAATAACTACAGAAATCGAAAGAGCTTTAGAAGAAAAAAAAAGTATGTTCTCCAACCTTATTAGAAGTAGCACAGGATTTCGACAGTGTATGGCATGAAAGTCTACTGAACAAATTAAAAATGTATCTGACAGAATAGTACTTCCATCTAAAGGAGTCATATTATACATCGCGTTACTTTCGTGTAAACCAAGAAAATAGTTTTTCCAAGCTAGTAAAGATCAAAGCCGAAGTTCCTGAAGGTAGTGTGCTCGGACCTCCTCTCCTCTCTCCTCTACACCACTGGTATACCAACAACATTCTACACTAAGATTGCGACCTTTGCCGATGACAGGGCAATAGTAGCAGTGGGAAACTTAACGCAAAAACTACAATCTGCTACAGAGCAAATAGTCAGGTGGACAAAGGATAAAGATAAAACTTAATTCTAGCAAATCCGTACATATTGACTTTACAAATAAGTCTGCCTCATTCTCTCTAATATTAATATCCGGCACTGTAATACCATATGCTAATCCAGCGAAGTATTTATGTGTGACCCTAGATGCAAAGCTTCGCTGGAAAGAGCATATCAAAATCAAAAGAACAGAATTGGACACTAAATGGCGAACAATGGAATGGCTTTTAGGCAGGAAGTCAGGTTTATCAATTAGTAACAAACTTCTTCTTTATAACAAGGCACTACAACCAGTTTGGAAATATTGCGCTCAACTTTGGAAATGTGCCACCCCAACCAACATTGCAGTCATTCAACGCTTCCAGTACTGTCAACTGCTCCTGGTACTGTCGTTAAAAGATGAGATAATTTAATAAATATATAATTATAATGCAGTTGAAAATAAGTAAACTGTTAGCCATTTTCTTGTTTTCACTTCCTAATTTTCAAAAGCAAACTGCTGGTTAGTTATTCAATTTTTTGTAAACAAACATTATGTTTGAAATAATAAATAAAAAAAAATCACAATTGAAGTTCTATGCAATTCAGAAGTGATGTAAACGTTTTAAACGTGTTAAAAAATAATTGAGAGCCGTCAATAATGTGAAGAACTCTCGGCTGATACTTGGTCCAGTGGAATGGAGAGGTCTATAAGCTGTACTAAGACGTGCATGTAAATATCTTAAATATATCAATAGAATTTTTAAA
Source organism: Ferdinandea cuprea (assembly GCA_963576555.1). Taxonomy (NCBI): domain Eukaryota; kingdom Metazoa; phylum Arthropoda; class Insecta; order Diptera; family Syrphidae; genus Ferdinandea; species Ferdinandea cuprea. The sequence continues at coordinate 139,353,023 of OY754958.1, forward strand.
CTATATATTCGAGACGAGGCCCGTAGAGGATGGAAGGCTTCAGTTTCTTCGGCATAACCTGGCTCGGTCGACCAATAAGTAAATTTCAAAATTAGTATAGCGTAGTTTCCACATTTTATCAAATAAAAAAAATAATTTTAGGCGCAAACGGTCCATCATGTATCTTTGAATTGTCCTAGATAAAAAACTTAACTGGAGCGTGCAACTAGAGTCGTGTGGGCCAGTAGACGCCTGTATGGCAGGACTTGGGGCCTTAACCCCAGAAATATACTGTGGCTGTACACAATGATCGCCGCTGTCGTCTGGTGGCCCAAAACACTTGAACGGACAACGGCAAAAAAGCTGCAGCGTATTGCGTATCTCGGCATTACAGGTGCCATGCGCACCTGCTCAACAACTGCACTAGAAGCCATTGTTGGGCTTTCACCGCTACAAATCTTCATTAACAAGACAATATAAGTTCAAATCAGAAGACCTTGTGGGTAACCTGAGTATACTTAACTCAATCGGAGCTGGTGTCTTTGGACTCAACACTAAAGTCTCAATACCAATGGGAATTCAGGCTGCAATTTCATCAAATTTGATCTCCCAAAAGGGTAATAAATGTTGCCAGAACACATATCTTCTCGGACAGTCAAGCAGCACTACAAAGCACTGGCATCATATACATTGTACTCTATGACAGTAAAGTGCTGTTATGATGCCTTGCAAAACCTAGCAAAGCATAATAAAGTCAAACTTGGATGGGTACCGGGCCACCAAGGTATTGCAGACAATAAGCTTGCAGACGAGCTGTCTAGGGCAAGATAGGAATCTGTACTTCTAGGACCTGAATCCTATTGCAGAGTCAACTAGGCTCTTGCTCTAAGGCTAGTTAGCGTGTGCGAAACAAAACTTTGTCTCAGCCACTAGGAAAGTGTTCCGGGTTTAAGACAATCTAAAAGATTAATTAGGCCTTACTCCTACAAAGAAATCCTGCTCTTGAGTAAGGAGAACATTAAGAAGCTGGTGGACCTCCTCACAGGTCATTGCAACTTGAATGATACCTCAATCGATGCCAAGAAATCCGTTGTAGATTCTGTCTAGAGGATGATGAAGCCTCTGAACACATTCTCTGTGAATGCCCGGCCCTTCTATGGTCAAGACGACGGATCTTCCATGAAGAGGTCATTTCAACAGCAGAACTGGTGAACTAGGTTAGGTTAGGTTAGGTTATATGGGTTGGCATGACGGAATAGTTCCTTCCTGCCACACTTAGGTCCTTGTGATGCCCTTAAAAAGGGGGGATACGCCGGTATTGTGGCCTTCTTTAAGGTCCTTTCCCTCCGCTCGTGCTTATTCAATTTTGGTAAGCCATCCCGATGTTCCCAGAAACCTGCAAAGATCAGAGAGTGAGACATCTGATAATTCCTCAATGTCTTGGAAGAAGAAACTTCCAAGTGTTCTATTCCTCAAGTGACAGAGGCCTCCGCAAACCACTCTTAATTTATCAAAGTTCCACTGTTCCTCGATTTGTTAACCAAATTACTTTCAATTCACACAATGTCATTCCATTTCAATATTGTCAATACAAACATCCTCTTAATATAGAAAACGATCCATTGACTATTCTATTTTTGTTTTTATTTTATCTGAAAAACAGGAAATCCTTTTTTGTCGCAAAACAATGGAATCAAAGAACCATAAAATCCCCTTCAAGTGAATGTGTCCAAACAAACACTCTATACGAATAAATTTTCAATTCAAGCAGAAACGGTCGATTTCTGAGTACCAGAGATATCTCCCACAGGTAAACACCATCACCTACAATTTTTAACATCATCCTTCTTATACCGCGATTTCAATATACAACCTTCCACGCTTCCATAGACATAGACTCTAGATAGATATTCCTACTCCTATTAATCATTTCGATGAACTATCAATCGTAGAAAAGCGTTTTGATGATGAAAAATGGAAAAAAGTGAAAAAATTGACAAAAAAAAGAGAAAAAAGAAAAACCATAAACTTCAGCACAAAAGAGAGGAGGAGATGGTAAATTTGTTATGGAAACAAATTATAATTTATCATCTTCATCTTGTTTGCCATTCTCAGATATACTTGCTCAGATTCAGATGCGAAGAGCGATGTCATCGATGTTGTGGCGATGTCGGTGTCGAGCCAAACAAACAAACAAAACGAATGAGCACAACAAAATAGTAGTACCTATCTCATTGAATTTTTTTAAAAGTATTTATATCTGAAGTGCTTACGTAATCGTCGACATCTACTACAAAACTATGAGATGAATGGATGTAGTTACGGTAAGACTCTTGCGAGTAGCAAGTAGCAGCTCATTATTTTAGGTTTGCAACCTCAAGGCTAGCAATTAGTGTGTAATAATTATGAAGCATCGGATGAGAGCAGCGTGAGATTAGCTATGTGCATATATTCATAATATATCCTTCTTTTATGAACTAATTCAACTCTCAGTGGGGTAATACCATGAACGATATGACGCGTACAAAATTGTTTCACGCGCGCAAACAAATCTTTTTATTGTTATTAGTTTTTGTTTTTTTGTGTTTTAATAAGTATCTCAAACAGACCTGCAAGTGTGTGTGGCGTTTATATAGAGTGAACATGGGGGGCTTTAACAATTAAGAGTAAAGTAATTGTTGGCAAAATTGATTCTTAAAACTGTTGATGGGCTACAAAACATTTCAACGGGGAAATAAGCAATAAACTTACTGGAGCACCTGAAAGTGAAATTAACAACAAAACGAAAAAACAATGTGCGCTTATAGGGTGGAGGTGGTTTTGTCATCTGACATTGGTGCTTTTAGTTTTTATTACTACTGAGTGATAAAAGCCCAGTTGAATGGTGATGATGACGATGATGGTTAAATGCTCGGAGGTAAGGTGCCTATTGAATGACACTTCAAGAGAACTAGAAGATTGTCAGTCCCGAATTCGAGATTCTTCACGGCTTCACTACATCCCATCTAACTGGGGAAAGGTTAGTGTGGTATTCATACTCCAAAGAATTTTAGGCGTTTTTAAGAGTATGGAGATCCTTGTTGTGCTGCACGTGGACAGAGTGGTTTTCAGCTAGGAAATCCTTCGAGACAGCGCTTAAAAATCTTGTTCGAAGAATCGAGAGTGCGCTTCATAGAAAAGAGTACACACTACGAGCAATTTCATTGATATTGCGGGTGCTATGTTTGAAAGCAAAACGAGCAGACTGCGACCACAAGGTAGTTTACTGTGACCACTCTTATGGTGTAGTTGGTCTACTCTACCGAAAACACTCAACGCTCAATGCTGAAGATGTCGCTCTTACATCTGTTGGATCAGGTCCCGTTAATGTTTGCTTGAAAGCACAGGTATCATTTGATAATACCCAACTATTGGTTTACTAGAAATGGACTCTCCGTGAATCATCTTGAAACCGATGTTGTTCCCTTTTCGAAAGGGAGAAATAGACGGGATCGTCTTTTATGCTACTAAATGGCGTCACATTGCAACTATCAAGGGAAGTTAAATATCTCGGAGTAGTAATTCATAGCAAGCTCCTTTGGCCCAAGCATATTGAAAACAAGACATCTAAGTCGGCACTCTGCGCGACTTTTATTTTAAATATTGTAAGCTCGGCTGTATGTAAATTAATAAAATTATTTTAGGTTTAAATCAGAATTTCTTTTCAAAACTCTTGCAACAGTATTCCTTCCCCACTTGCTCTTCCATACTAATTAAGGGTTTAATGGTTGGTATTTTTGTTTTCCAGGTGAAAAACTAAGAGGTATCAATACCCTTTCCATGATTTTACTATTTACAGCAGGAGACTTGGAAGAACTAAATATATACTGCTCAATTAGGCTTCCTGACATCATCAGTATCTTCTGGGAATCGTGAAAGCGGCACGCATGGTGTCATCCATGGCAATACCACGGAATGATATTACTAATTTCTTTGACAGCCAGGCAACCATAAAAGCAGTTTTTGCTATTGAAGTAAAATCCAAGCAAGTTCGCCGCAAAGAGCGCAAGGTTCTGTGCTGGGACACAGAATTTCTGATTCTGAGAAAGCCGACAATGAGAGGGCTGATGAACTAGCGAGGCTTGGGTTCGCAATGGACCTAGGCCGAGCACTTCAATCGATCAGGCCACCATTCTGTGATCTTGGGAAGCGAGTGGAGAATAAGATTAGTATGTAATCTAACAATAGGCGGGAAGAACGTACGACCTCGGAGGTTCAAACGGGCCATTTCTTCCAATGAAAACATGCAATGAAAATAAATCTCTAGGATGACGTTTTAGTGGCTGTGGTGACGAGGAGATCCATGAGAACACTGCTTACTACCTTTGTCAATATTCGATTCGCTGCCAATTGAGGAATAGAACACTTGGAAGCCACTACTTCCATGACTTACAAGAACTTTCTGATGTCTCACTTTCTTATCAGGATGGCTAGACGGCGTCAGGTAAAGGGACATGAAGACCTACCATCTCTAATACCAATGGCTGACCCCCACAAAAGGGCTACAGGGACCCCATGAATGCGTTTAAGAGGACCTAAGTATGGTACAGCAGTACTTTGCCAACCCGTTAACCTTACCTTACCTAACACCAGGAAGCATTCATGATCTTTATAATTTTATTTGGATTAATTGCCTATGCACGTCGAATTTATAGATGCCCAAATTTGGACCGAAATCTTACTTTTAACGAGTTTGATGAGTTGTCCGATTCCATTACACGAATTGTAACCCTTTATCCTCACACTGAAATCGTTGCTGCGGGCGATTTCAATGTTCATAATTCGAATTGGCTTCATCATTCTTGACCGACAGCACTCGAAGGCAGGTATGCTGACATCTTAGCTGAGGTAAACAACTTGACCCAGTTCGTAAATGAGCCGACACGAATTCCGGACATTAGCAGCCAAACCGCTAAAACACTGGACTTGTTTCTCACATCTCCCTCAGATAAGTACACCATAAATCTATTATCGCCTCGAGGTTCGTCAGACCACTGTGTCATATCGGGGAATTTCTCGTACTCTAACCACAAAGTTAAAGCACAAGCTCCATAAAGAACCGTATGGCAATACGAGAAAGTCAAATGGGAAGAACGAAACAGTTTCTTTAGGAGTTTTAACTGGTCACTATGCTTCCTCGATGGCGATGTGGATGATGCTGTCGATATGATAACAAACATGAAACGTTTTATCCCTAATAGGAAAAAGAGTATCAAACCTAAGGAAAACGCGTTGTTTGACTTAAGCTGCAAAGAAGCTATCAGGACTAAAGAGGTAAGATTTCAGTTATTTGAGGCCAACCCAACGGAGGAAAACCGAAAAAAGTTCAAACGAGCCAGAAGTGACTGCAATGCCCACATCAAACGTGTCAAAATTATCCTACGACCAAAAGTTGAGGCAAAAAATACTTCAAAGTCCCACCGGTAGTAAGAACTTTTGGTCTTTCGTAAATAGTATGAAGAATTCGGACTCTTCATCTATCCCGAACTCAGTTGCAATGACATTCCAGCTGTCAGCTCTTTGGATAAAGCCAATCGCGTTGAATATACTATGGGACCTATTCATTTTCGCACTCGTACCGTGGCAAGAGTTCTTCGAGATCTCAACAGACACAAATCCGCTGGTCCAAATGGTATTTCCCCTTTTATTCTGAAGAGGTCTGCCATAATACAAAGGAATAGATACCTTTTCTGTCTTCAAAATACAATAAAAAGTAAAAGTATTTCAGTTCAGATCGCTCGCTTCCACTCGTCTCATGGACTTAATAGCATAGTTTTTAGTGAGTTTTTTATAGCAATAATTACTTTCATCCGATCACTTTCAAATCTGCTAACGCATTGCGGCTTAACCGCCACACCGCAACTTTATTAATTGATTGTTCATTAATATCTAAAGATAATCAGTAGCATTGGCCCGATATAACTCACTAACTAGACTATAATCTACTACGACTACATAATTGCTCGGCTGCATTCCATGCAGCATAGAAATAAGAAATGAAAAATTCAATCAATCAATCAATACCGCAACAACATGATGCGAATAAAAGATATGTGGTCTGTGCATTATACAATACACTTAAATAATGTATCTTTATATTTAACCAATTTGTTGTACATAATTGAATCATAAATAACTTCAGAATGAACTGCAGATACTAGGTACTTGCCTCCGCTCAGCCATCGGTGTTAATTAAAGGTTAATTTTGATAAAGGCCATCGCGATTCATACATTAAAAATTCAATTAAAGAGCACACACACACCCTGGGTCATCTGTAATGACATTCGATATTGTTAAAGAGTACCAACCAGTAATCGCTACACAATTCAATTAATATCACGTGCTCGCATTTTAAGTTTTAATTTCCATGCAACTCGCTTGCCCATCTCATTGTTCGCCTCACATCTTGTATTGTATACCTGCCGCATGCGGCAGTCACGAAATACGAAATACCTCTGATCTGAGTTATAGTTTGCATTTGCAAAAACATCGAAAACAGGTAGTATGTATGTATAGCTACTGCAGCAGCATCATGGGTCCTTGTTGCATGATTACTGCGGATATTTAATTTCATCTCGATGCCCCTTCCCGCCTCCTCTTCAGTGTGGTGTCTCTTGTTTTTCTGCGATAATGATCAAGCTCTTGAAAATATATCCAAATATTGATGGAACATGACCATAAAGCACAAGAGTGCATATACACTGCACATACAGACAAGGCATACCCGCGTGCCGTGTAACTTTGTTTCGCTGCGGCTGACAATGCACGGGAGTTCTACTCAAATATAGATTAGAGCACGTAATTCTACGTGAGAATTTCACTATTCCAGGGCAATTTTTGGATGGATGTATCTCTCATCGTTACGGCTACATTTGTGTAGGTATAAGTATAGCTATATACCTATGAAGGTCTTTTACTAAATATTGGACTAACGAACGAGCTCTGTTTGTGGTTAATAAACTTTCCCCTGACATTGCAGCATTGTTCTCCGTCGCAAGTTTTGTTGTCATTTAGATACAGATACGCGAGTGTGATTTGAGATTATAAATCATCGGAGGTTGAATGTGAAGTCAATGTGCGTGTTTTTGATTTTCTCAAATCACCGCAAGAGATAGGTAGATTAGATACGACAAGGGAAATTTGTTTTAACGGTTTCATAGTGTTTTATGAGCATAGAACGTGACAATAAAATGTTTAGCTATGCATGCAGTCACAATTGGCTTTCAATTTGTTGTAATTTTTTATGAGCAGTGCAAAATGAGTCACGCAAAATATTTAACTAAATATTTTTGCAAAACACAACTCTTGTACATGTTGCCATCTTGTTGTTAAGCAATTTCTTGCATTTTTTTTTTAGCTCCTATTCGGTAGGTAGGTAGGTACCTTACCTATTCAAATTTCGCATGTATTATGTAGCGAGATGTACAATAATTGTTGATATCGCTGTGTAATTCAATCTGTTGAAAGAGACTCTCTTTACAAATGGTTCCGTTGGCAATTTATATTTTCTTTTTTTGTTTCCACATATCTTTCACTGGGGATTACCTTCCCACTGTACAATTGTAAGCCATTAGACAGGTCTTGACAACTGTGGTCGGTGTGACAGAGTACGGGAAGAAAAAACATATACATATATCCGACCGTGACGATGATGGAATCCGGATGGATTTTTAACCATTTTTTTTTCTACGGATGTATTTTTTTTTTTTTTTCCTGTTGGGTGGAGGAGAATGCTTGATGCACCATAAGGAGGCCGTGTTGGCGTTGACCTTCCCCGTGTGTCCGACTCCCCTTTTTCAAGGTATACGTAAACTAAAACTCCTCCCACCCCTCGGTTTCTGACCCGCCCCCCCGGGACCACTGTTCGCATTACTTCAGGGGGGTTGTAATCATTCGCCCTTTCGGGCTTACTCTGTCTCGTCGCGGAATTGCTCTTCTTCTCTTTTCTACGGATGTATACAGTTGGTTTATTTCATAATGATGCTGAATGCGTGGAATTTGATAAGTGCGGGAAAGTGAAAAAAATCACATCTGAATTCCCGTTATAGTTAACCTATAACACATTGGCTCCAACAACGCTTTAGAGTTGTTCTTGATAAAAAGGCATATAAGAACTTTATTGTTGAGAGAACTAAGAATAATTGATAGTTATCATGGCAATGCTGATTGCTGCACACTTTTAAGTATTCTTTTGGAAGAGCGAAGTAAAAACTTTACCACTGATATTAATATTTCGTGCTTCTGTTCGAGGGAACCCAGGTTCATATTCTTTAAAGTTCCATATATATAAAGTTTTTTTTCTGCACCTACCCTTGCGAAAGACTGGTGAACATCCAAGAGTCGAGGTAACTTTAACGTCGTGGAAAGGTAGGTAAGTAAGTATGTTGGTGGATGCCCTGTGACAATAGTCACGGCTCACTTAGACCAGCAAGTTGGGTCCATTGTGTTGGTACCTTTCTCGAAGCAAAAACACCTGGAAGTTTACAAGAAGAAACCGCTGTTAGAGGCTTAAAGTGACGCTCTCTTAGAACCATCCTGATTTGTGTACAAATCTGAGAAGGTCTTTTAACTACGCTTTGCTAACATCCTCCAGCTCATCATAGAAGTAAGTGCCGAGGGTCATAAACCGTATACAATTTAGGTCCTGTTCAGCGTAACAGATTCAATATCTTCCAACTTCGTCCGAAACTTCTTACTTAAAATCATGTTAATCTTACACAATGATTAAGACATGCTTTTGGGAATGATACTGTAAAATTTGTATATGCGGCCTATCTAAAACATGAGCCCGACGAGAGGTGAGGAGATCCACAATAAGTCTAATCGAATGGTCTAAGGGACGGTCCGTAAGCCGCGGTTCCGAAATGAACAGCTTGACGAACGGCTACGAGACGGCGGACATAGGTCAATGGCGAAGGCAGTTCATAGAAGGGCGAACGGCCTTCTAAGTCAAACACGCAAGCCGATGTCTAGCAGTGTCGGTGTACGTATAGGTGGGCGGCCAAAAGTCAAAATAACTCCTAAAAGGTCCGTTGCTACTGAGGAAATGAGGAGGCCTATTTTTGCTACTACGCCGTGGAATAACCAGAGAAGTGCGGACAAACGACCCGCGGACATTAATGTCAAATATAGCAAGGTCCGATCAGGTCCCTGTCGATGACGACCAACGTTTTAGCTCAGTCGTCATAAATCACCTGTCATATGTCAAATCGGCGCTACAATTATAATATCTCGTAACATAGAGTACAACATTTTTCTGGAGTTTTTTTTTGTGTAGTAAGGATCTATAGTGACGTGAAATAACGCCAAACGAAATAAGGCGGCCTTGGCAACAGTAAATTAGTGACCCACTACGCGGGATTAAGGGATTTCAATCCTCTTTCCGCAGGCGGTTCGATTTTGGAATGGAAATAGTGTTAAATTTTTGGAATTTGGCTTTCTTTCACATCACCAGGATCTACACGTCTCCTTTTTTCGATTTGAGTTGGCAAGAGTTGTCAGATTCAAAACGTTTTTTTATAAAGTTGACAACTGTAATACGTCAGATGTTATCTGTCATCACCTGTGATATGTTTTATGTCAGCTGTCATCTGTCATTATTCATGCCATTTTTTCCAGCAAAAATAAATCAAATATGTTTGGGTTTACATGCTTTGTAAGAATTTAAGGTTTTTATATACTTCAATAGCGAAATCATTACCAAATAATTTCATATTATTTTTTCATTTCACCCCAATACAGTCAAATAGTACGAAATAGTAAAATTTTCCTTTTATAAGATACAAGTACTGAATGCTAAAATATCGCTCGCAGTAACAATCCCGCTAGGTTGTATATTTGTGGCACTAGTTCGTGTTACTTGCCGCTCAACGGTACGCATCTATCCTTAAATACAATAATCATTCATCGTTGATTAGTTCGCTCAATAAATATTTTTAGACCTTACTTTCTTGAATAATTGTATGACCGTAACACATTTACTCAAACACAAACTAAACCCAATTTGTACAAGAAATGATATGGCAATTAGAAAATATGGAAACCAAGAACAACAACTATACCGGGAGCATTTCTCAAAGGTAAGGGCACCCGAAAACTACGATACCTTTTAAAGAACCATTAATAGTTTCCTGGCAGGAATATAAGGGAATAAATTAATTTCAACGTATAGTATCTTTTTTGTTTTTGGAAGTTGCTACTATCCGTTGGAGCGCTCAGACACAACTACATGCTAATTGTACTACCATACAGACACCTTACATTAATGTACGTAGTTTTCGCGTCTTTCGAAAAAAGATTAGAAGGAGCTTCAGTGATGAAGAGCCTAGATGTGCGGCAGTCACCACGTCAGCCCCGAAAATCCGCCACCTGATGCGAGCATAGGCCGGACAACTGCAGAGAAAGTGTTCCCCTGTGTAATTCTTCTCACGGCAAGCAGGACAAGTGGTGGTGTCGCTTAAGCCCAACGCATTTAAGTGTTTAGCAAAAGCTTGGTAGCCCAAGATGGCGAATACAATAGAAGAAAGTATGCAGACTTTTTGCAAATGTCCGGGCGCAATAGTTTGCTGTGTCTACATACACCGCGATTAACACCACCGAATCTTGGGTTCACGAGAAACTCAAGCTTCGATGGAAGACATGACTAAAGATGCAGGCAGGTTCGTTCGGGTCCTAAGAAAACTTCTTCTGAACCTTCCCTAGCAAGCACATTCGAGATCTCATTTCCCTGGATGCCAGTGTGACCTCGGACCCAGACAAGATTCGCGGTTTTCAGCCTTTCGAGTCAACAACAAAGAAAGCTTGAGTTCTAGCTTTAATTTGGTTGAGGTAAGAGGGTTTAGCAGCGCTTCTAATGCAGCTTGGCTGTCACTGCAATTGCAGATGCCTCTAGCCATAATAGCCATAAGGATGGCAAAAACCTCTATAGATAACTTAATAGCTACATAAATGAAATATATGCAATATTCAAAATTATACCAAACTTGTTTTGCCCGCTTTTTTCAATAATGATGAAAATAACTTAAAATCTCTTGGTATCGATGAATTGTGACCACAATTTGCAACCCACAGCACCACCGCAAACTTCTCCGAATCGGTGACTTTTCAATCTACTACATGGCAGTGATAAAAAAAGAAACAGCAACACACTTTCACAAAACAATAGTATAAGTGTTATTGGCAATTTGTAAACAAATGGAAAGTTCCCCTTCATTGCTCATTTTCTTGACAGATGAAAGATTAACCCAAAGAAATAAGAAAATACAAAAACAAATAGGTAATGAAAAAAACACAATTTACAAAGAGATAATCTATTAATGAAGAATCCACTTGAACAAACCAACGAAACAAGCAATCAAATTTAAATGCAAATAAATAAAAAAAAAGCACACAATCTAAAAGTTAATGGGAATTAAAGTGTGTACACATAAATATTGTATTGTGTATCTATGGGGGCCAGTCAGTGCATAGTAGATTTCTTTGTATTGTGGGTTGTTTTTTTTACCCTAAGTCAATTCGATAACTTTAACGACACGACGACGCGACGCATGTGTACTTAAAAAAAAATATAACCTTGAGCTTGGAGTGTTTATGAAATCTCCATAATGCTTGTCAATTTTGTAATTTTTTTTTTTTTAATAAACTTATTTCCAATTTAACATAACGTGTATTTGAAACTTATTTTTTGATGTTTTTTTTTTTTCGCTTCCCAATTAGGAGCGCATGTTGCGAGTACATTATGGAAATTAATTTAAAAAAAATTGCATTTAAGAGGAATTCGTTGTTCAATCGAAGTTTTCGATGATGATCGATTCCCTTGAAATGGCAGTGTAACGTGGAATAGAACGGGTTTTAAGCTGCACGGTGTGGGTCTGAAAATTTGCAATTTTTTAAAAGACATTTTGACGGCATTAAAGTTGTAATGGAAAGCGCTGCAAAATTACTTTCAGGAATTACGGTATGAACTTCGGTTGGATATGCATAATTCGGAGAAAAATAAACCAAGCGTTCGAAATGCACAGTTAAGCCATCCGGATTCCGGAGCAGTCACTTGAATGACATTTTATTGTAAAGCTAATTGGAAATTTTAATATTTTCTTTTTGCCGAATGAGCGCTGATCAGCCAGTGCCTAGTTTAATCACTAAAGAGTACAGAAATTTGATTTCTCTCAAAGGTTATTTTAATGGTTTGTCTGGTAGTGAACTTTACTGGGATAGACACGCGGAATTGAAGGATTTCGACCTACTAAACGTTTTAAAATCGTAAGCTTTGAGGGCATACAACTTGAACGAGAATGCTACGCCATTTTTTATTCGTTGGAACTCCAGATCTCCCATTCTAAAGGGTGGTTCAACCATAATGCATAATGTTAATTATGAATCACAACTTAACGTCTAGTTTTTTTGCCCAACTTAATTTGACATTTCGTTGTTTCAGTGTTTGACGAATTCAACCATGGAGAGGTACACAATTGAGCAGCGCGTTAAGATTGTTGAAGCCTTTTACGAAAATGGGCGCACTTTGAGATTTTTTGGTCAGCATAATCGACCAAACATAGTCGGTAGAATTGGGCGATGCATTCACAAAGAGTAAGTGTTTGGTGCGGTTTATGGGCCGGCGGTGAAAATGAAATCAGCCAACCAGTTACCGTGAATGGTTCGCTATAGCGAGATAATATCGGACCTCTTGTGGCCTGAAATTGAGGATATGTGCTTCCAACAGGATTGTGCCACATGCCACACAGCTAACGTAACATGGCTCTTTTGCGCGAGAAATTCAGTGGCCGTGTTATCTCACGTTGTGGCGATGTTAATTGGCCGCCATGATCATCAAATTTGACACCGTGAACTTCTTTCTTTGTGAATATTTAAAAGAAAAATTGTACGTCATGAAATGATTGATTAATTTGGCAATTAACGACATTAAACCCCAATTATGTGTCAGAGTCATTGAAAATATGGACCATCATATAGAGGAATGCCACCGAAGCCGTGGCGAGTATTTGGCCGATATTTTGTTTCACACATAATTGTCATAGGTCTGTCATAATAAAAAATATTAAGATAAATCTCTGAAAAAGTTTTGTTCTACCCTATGATAGCGATGCAAGACTCCTTAGCCTGACCCAAAGAACAAAATGTATACTATGCAGAGATCTTATCCTTCAAATTATGCTATATTGGGCTTCTAAAAAAAAATGTCTTCGGATATGAAGGCGGGTTTTACTTATATACAGAACTCTTTTGGTAGAAAAATTTGTTGCCAAATTAATTATCGTGCAAGCAATCAATACAACTGCGAACTCTATTAGCTTTACTAATCTAGTCTAAAAAAAAAGATAGCAACGCGCGAATGGAATGTTATTTTTTGACCACGTTTTGAGACTTACTCTTACTGTAATTTTCGTAGCCAAATGAAAAATCAGTAAAGAATAAATCAATAGCTCAATTCATCTACAGATGTTGTTATTCGCTGAGAGATGGTAAGTATCTTATTGCAAGTGTACCATGCAAAGGGCCAATTATTCCATTGTATGTCTTTATCGTAGCAATCGTGGATATATTCGCCCTTGTATTAATTACATGCGAAATATTTAAACCTCTTGATATTGATTAATGCTTAATGAGGCACAAATGAAACGATCGATTTAATCCATCCACTTACAACAGGATGAGACTATAATAAATGCTCATATATATGACACTTGCTGTTACAATCATCATCAGTTGTTGCATTTGTGCAAAAGTCTCAACACGGAGACTACCAAAGGGTTTTTCACAACTGAATAATATCCTCAAGGGTTAAGTAAATAATCCACCGAAACAGCATACATAAAGTCCTTGATAATTTATTATAGGTACAAAAGTTTTTGTTTAATTTTACAAAAATTATTTGTTCAGTGGTATCGGCTAGTTGTGAAAGTTGTATTGACTGAAAGGTGAAGTTATAAAACGACGCGACGGTAGATGTTAGTCAATTGAGTTATTTATTCTTTACTGGGAGGAAGGTGAAGAATCAAACTCTTACTGTGCATTTTATCCATGCAATAAAGACATATACATTATTTTAATTTAACAACACCATAGGCGGACGGAGGCAGGGGCCAGGGTGGGCCAAGCTTCCCTGTGTCAGTGCTCTATAGAGTTATTGTGTGATTACAATTGCCTATTATAATTGTCGGATTACGTTTTAAGCAATTTCAAGCCTTCATTTTCACGGTAAAACACTTATAACTTCTTTGAAATCATGAAGTATACTGTGTAGGTATAATATCTCCATTTAATTTTCCGGTGAAACATTCTTCTTGAGACACTAAGAGGGCCTGCAGCACGAGTCCATAATTGTGTGAGATTCTGGCTGAGCCAAACGCAACTCCCTTGATACTTCAACTATGTTATTCGCCTTGTAGCTAACTGCATATGCTAACAACGCCTGCAGTTGTCTTATTTTGGCAATTCCGTTGTTTTCATCAGCAGGCGATGGAGAACACGCGTTGCAATGTGCAGTTTAGCAGCAACTTATCATGCACCGGATATCGCCAAGGTGATTCGCAATCATGTGACTTCTTTAACTCCGTTCTTGGGCAGATTGTGGGCAGGGCTGGTGTCAACACGGAAAGCATTTATTTTTACAGATCCGTCCAGCTTCTAGGATATTACAAAGCAGGCAGATTAAGTAAGCCTTGAATCTAATGAAGACAAGACTTAAGAGAACATCTGTCCGCCGAATAGGAAAAAATATCACTACTGATAGCAGTAACTTCGAGATAGTTAAGGATTTCATCTACTTCCTTGTAAACACGAACCTCAACTTAGTGGAGAGATGGAACCGCTGCTAATTCGGTTTGGCGAAACAAATGGTTTCAAAACTTTTAACTCGAAGGACATGCTCTAGAACGCTTATCTTGCCAATTCTGGTATACCCTGCCGATTGCTAGAAAAGAGAGTAAATACTAAGCATCTTCGAAAGATATTTGGTGCTGAATGCGAGTAGGGCGAATAGACAAGAAGATACAACCGCGAACTCTATGTACCAAGCTGTACCTTAAGATGTGAATGGAACGCAAAAAGTCGAAACACACCGAATAGATTGGATCGACCACATCGAGCTAATGGACAATAAGACCAGAGCGCTTAGTCTGGATAGCGGAATAGAAGGCTGTCGTGACTCATGTAGGGAGACTTCATGTTCAAATGTAAATTTTTTTTTTTACGTTGCGTAGTCGTACAGAGTACGACAAAATATCTTACGGAATCATTAAAGACTACTTGTATTTAGTTTACTTTGCGAGAGACACTCAAGTTTCAAAACAAATTACTTCAGCGATGTTCAGAAGTAATACGCCGCGATTTATATTGAAGCTAAAGCTAGTAAAAACTGACCAACATAGCCAGAGATAAATAGGGTAGACTGATACTTAGACGGGTTTTAATTTAGGCCATTTGGAATTGACCAATTATGAGACAAAGTCCAGTAGGTATTGCGAATAGAGAAATGTACGGTATCCGAATGGAATTGAACTGAGAGTTGCAGTTCATATGACAACTCATTTATGGGGTACCACGCTTTTATAACCTAGGCCTAGCTTCTCCAACCATTATGTGTGCGAAGTTATATTTTTGACACGAATGGCGGGACCTACAGTTTAATGCCGATTCCGAACGGCAATTTATTTTTGAGAAGCTTCTCATGACATTTCTTACTCTTGGATGTTTGTCAGATGATCGCAAGAGTTAGGGCAGCGAATAATAATTTTGGTCCAACGCATCAAGCCACTGCACCCACACTGAGCTGTGGATATTGCCCTTAAATTGTTGTAAGAGTGGAATTCAACTGCCTGTTTCGTTTGAGCATTTGTGATAGAATAAACAACGAATAAGCAACGGCATAAAGGGTGTTCTTTTTTAGAGGTATAGAACTTAGAATTGAAATAAAATACAAGAAAATCGTTTTAATGTCCATCAATTTGGCTTTATTGGAAGTATAATTTTATGCCATTAATGTTTAAATATGATTTCGGGCATGTAGCCGCCGCGGCTGGTTTGAATAAAGATAAGTCTAGAGGTCCAATTTTCTACCACTTTTTCAAGCATTTGGGACTGTATGTCGGCAATAACGCCACGAATGTTGGCTTCCAAGTCCCCTTTCTGATTTGTTGGCGTAGGCGAGCGACTTCACATATCCCCAAAGAAATGAATTCAATGGTGTCAAATCACACGACCTTGGTGGCCAATTGACATGTCCGTTCCGCGAAATTATGCGCTTTAATAAATCTATTGTGACGTGCGCTGTGTGGCATGTAGCGCCTGTAGTCTTGTTGAAACCAAATCGCATCCACAATCATGTCATCAAATAGTAGGTTATCATGGCTCTATACCGGTCTCCATTAACGGTAACTGACTCTCCAGCATCATTTCGGAAGAAGTATGGCCCAATGACTCCACCAGCCCATAGAGCATACCAAACAATCAGTTTTTGTGGATGTAATGGCGTTTCAAGGGTCTCATGTGAAATCTCTTCATCACTGAACAAAATTTTTGCGATGAAACTTCGCGAACTGAACCATTATTTTCGAAATAAATTTGCACGATTTGCAAGCGTTGTTTATTTGTGAACCTGTTCATGATGAAATGGCAAACTAAACTGAACATAAATGACATAAGAGTTGCCAGATTTGACCAAAAAATGGCAGTTTTATCCCTAATCGAAAAACAAACTTCTAAAAAAAAACATCCTTTAGATGAGACATTGCGACGATGACTAAGAGATTCACTTAGTTCCAAATATGTTATTGGTGTCCCGGGCCAGATATGTGTCTTTCTTATATGGAAAGTCTTTTGGTTTCAGCGATACAAGTGACTCCAATGGATAACGAAAGTGTATTAATGTTTCACTTCAATGACAGAAGACAGCATTGTGTTCCACTCTTTTGGTTTAAGCACATTCATGAGCTTAACGTAAACTAAGAAGTGAGTATGAAAAGCTAGGGTTTCCATCCTCAGCGAGTAACAGACGGCAGATAAATAATAAGGAGGAGAGAGCTAATCGGACATAAAACCAGCTAAATTTGCCAAACATCCAAGAAGTTGCCATTCGGAATCGGCACTAAACTTTATGTGTCATCCAATGTTTGGAGAAGCTAACCTTTTTAACTTTTAACTCCTGCATGGTCTATTTGGGAGTCGTTAAACATCACCTTTAAGTAGGGAGGGACGGGGACTCGAAACCTTCCAAAACAACTTAAATTCTGTAAACAATCTATAAACGGAAAACGGTCTGAAAGGTGAGTTCTAATCCATTGAAGAAGGGTGTCATCATGAATGTATTTCCGATACTATGTGGGTGATAATGACGAGGGATGACACCACGACATCCGGGTCCATACTGATCTGACTTGCTCTGCTTTGCCAGCCTACATTTACTACCTAACCGCCTTTTGTTTATCGTTTCTGCTTACTAGGCTAGCAAATTAAAAAATTCACTCTAAAAGAATTTCTACCTAGGCCCTTATACCTAACTGATTCCTCGAAGATGAAAATCAACTCTTTGCAACATGATGACGCTTTATAAGTTAAAGTAGGTAAAGCCATTATTAACGCGTTTCATGCGGGAAGCAACTATAAACAACATCCTACACTACTTTGCTAAACTATTTTATTTTCCTAAAAATCTCGTATCTCTGCAACGATTCCCTCATATTTACAAAATATGGATATGTTTTATATCTTTTACTATGCATAAATCAACAGAAAACCTACTTACTGAGAACCCCAATCTCCTGGCATGCCATCTGAGAAGACAGTGTCCAGAAAGGATTCAAATTGTCGCCCGAATTCATTTTAAGGTCAATTTAAATTTGAATAGATGTTTGATCATTCAAACTGGGCCATAAGGCCATTACAAAACACTGTCGGGAGGTATTCAGTTGTTGCACTTCTCCCATTTCTCCCAGACAGCCCATGTGCCAGGTTATTGCGCAGGTATAGCATATGATTGAAATCTGCCTCCGCAGAATGCATTCCTGAACTCGTTCCATCAGAGGTTTTACAACCATCTGTGAATGCAGACAGTAAACCTTGTCAAGGCATTTTAATTAAATTTGTGTCTATTAGGATACAACTCCGAGTGTAGTTTTTCGTTTAATTTCCAACATTGAGATCGTTCAAAATATAACAGCGGCCACTTTCACTTCTCTTTTAACCAACGACCAAAATTGGTGAGACGTAGCGATGGTTGTTTCACATAAATCTCTAGAGGAAGAAGGTCGTTGCTATTGTGTATAGAGCACACTGGCAGTTCTTTGTAAGTACAGTTTTTTTTGAAATTTCAATAAATTCAACGATAGAATCTGAAACACCACCTACCTATCTAGTGGGCTTTAATTTCATTTTCTAAAATTAGATTAAAACGTATTTAACACCATCTCCAAATCACTGTGTTAACGAACCATCCAGTGTGTGTTTTTCGCTTCACTTTCTAAATGGAACCATACAAAAACCACCTTGTGAGTAGATCAGACATAGGTAGTACCACGTTTGCCGTTTGCAATCTAAATAACACATTAAATTCGAGTATTTATTTCCATTTAAAGGAGGCATTCCCGTTCAGTTAGTATCTACAACAAGCTCGCAGCTATTACCCATCCAATCCAATAAAGCAAATTAAATAAATTCAAATTTGTTTTGCTTCAAAATAATGTCCCATGTAGTACCTAGGTACATACATACACACATATTTAGGTAGACAAAACTCCCTCCAGTTTGTTTGTCTCTGTTAATCTCATCTGAACTTTCTGTACCCTTGTTATACACGCCTCCCAACAACGTAACCACATTATCACCTTACAACCTCCTGTTTGTTAACACGAACCAAGTGACAGAGAACACATCAGCGCAAAGCAAAGAGAAAGAGCAGAGGCAACAAACAAACAAAAAAAAAATGGAAATTACAAAGGAAATTATCGCATAGCATGACATTCTAACATAACACCCCCGACTTTTGGTTAAGCAAGTAAAAAAAAAGGGACTATCATTTTTTTCTTACACATTTTTTGTTTATATCCAGAGCAAAAGCCACAAATCTATCCATCCCCCTTGTGAATAATGATGCTGATGGTGATAAAAATCGTAAAAGTATACCCCAAAATTGTAACAGATATGTAGATACAATGCTTTGTTAGAGGCTTACAATTTCTTCGGCACACCGCATACACGTGGTTTTATGTACATATGTTTCATCCGAGATACCAAATCAAAGCTAAAAACACGAAATATTACGCGCTACGAAGGTAATTACTCATACTGACAGTCACCGCGATAAAATAGAATTTATGCCACCGCGAACCATTGTATATGTACCTACTCGTGGCTCGTATCTGTGTGAAAGGTGTTCAATTCGAAAACATACACAGAACAAATGCAATACATACCCATAAAGTTAAATCGATTCCTTAGTTTGATTTTCCGATCGATTAATATGTTGATCCTTCAATCACTTGGTATTTAATGATGAATTTTTTATCTAATTTTTATTATTTTTTTGCAACACTTTTGAGACACTTTTTTAATTTTTTTTTTTAATAAAATAACTTTTCTCAATTTTTAACTAGTTTAATGCACAATCACGGGAGAAAAACTGAAAAATAAACAGATAAATAAATAAATTATTTATTATATATTTTTTTTTAAAAATTTTTTTTTTGCAAAGAAGACCTCTTTATCTAAGGTCGTTGTCGAAGATTCACTCTGAACAAAAACAAAACCATCGCACAAAACGTGGAGTAAATAATGGATGATGCTTTTGTTGTTATTTGTTATTTGTATTTTTTTTTTTTTTTTTGTACTTTCTGCGTAATCTCATGTGCGAATGCGAATAGCACGGATGGATGTGGCTCTGGCTGGTTGTGGCATTGTGGAGCTGCTTTTGAGAGAGTTTTGTATGTGCTAATTTGAGGTTCAGTGTTTCTTTTGTTTTCGTTTATTTTTTTCTTCTTTATTTTTTTGTATTTCGCGCATTTGATTTTCAAATATTTACAACATACTACTCGTAGTTGATGTGTGGAGTGTGGAAGTAGAAAATTTGTTAATTGACCGACCGACATAGATAGATGGAGGTTGTTTAGTGATGTGTTGTGTCAGAATGTTTGCAAAATAAGAAAAAAAGAAGAAGAAAACAATTTAAAATTAGTACGGGGAATGTAATAAAAAACCCAACCAGGGAATTGCATTAAGCAAATTTGGAATTAGTGGAATATTTTGTAGTTGTTTTCGCAGCTCGGCAGAGTGTTAAATCAAATGAGGAATTAAATGGCTAATGATCTGACACTGATGGTTTGGCAAAAGTGCGGCATCATTACTTTGCCGTCAAGGTACATTTAGTTTTGTTAATCTAGACGGGAAGGTTGTTAAATTAAATGTGTAGCTTTTAAGATGGGAACTACTGGTTATAATTGAGTTGCTAGTCGAAGGTTTAATCGCATATATATTGCGGAATCTTCATACTGTTAATTTTTGTGGAGGACAAACAATGAACAACATTGTTGAACGAATTTGGCAAAGGTTAGATTAGGTAAAGACGGGAGTGTGATGTAAGAGTCATCGCACAAAACTAGGGACAGATTCGATCCCTGGGGAACCGGATGAATTTGTACTCAAACACTTTACAGTATCCAATTACCCTACAAAAGCCAAGGAGGCCTTCGATGTGTGTACCGTCTATTTCCTCAAAAGTTTCGAAGAAGTGTCTCCTTAAGAATTTCATAAGACGTGAGATTGACCCGCATTCACACAATATGTGCGGTTACCCTCTACAGCGGGCAGATCACCACAAAATCTGCCAATGTCTGTATCTGCCATTCCGAGTCTTTGCATGCTTATAGCTCTTTCAGGATTCCTACTAATATTTTAAGCTTATATTTTACTCTTACAGTCCAGAAGTGGCCATAGAGCTTTTGACACTGTGTGTCCCTCAAGACTTGCCCACCTTAGGTTGGCAGTCCTTAGTGTTATTTCCTCAATCCAACCCTTTATTATGCAGAGAGGAGGTTAATGTTAGCAACCTCACCACTATTAAGTAGCTGTCCTATTCTACTCCTAAAGGAGATGTAGGAGTTGGATTACTAAGTAAGATGTTTGAGTTAGGTCATCACCACCTACAGCGAGCGCTACAGGTCAATGATAACCAATTTTTATTTTTTGGCCCGAATTCAGTGATATGGACGTGAACGCCAGCAGGACAACCAGCGGTACGTGCTATTTTGCATGAACCATTTCAGGGTTCATCTCTCTGAGTTGACGTGAATTGGCCATCGAGATCGTGCGATTTGACCCCGGTAGACTTTTTCTTGTGGATTTTTCTGAACAAATGCGAATAAACCGCAATCGACCGATGCCCTTAAAGTCAACATAACCCAAACTATCACTTAATTTCAGTCGGATCTATGTGGAAGAGTCAATGAACATTGGACCGTGCCATTTTGTAAAGCCGTAACATGATATTTGGTCAATATTATGTTCCAAACAAAATCATAACCATTTCAACATCGACCCACCCTTACTGGAAAACCCTTTATTTGGTACCCTATATTTTCTCATATATGCAGCTTTAGTAATGCCGCAATAGCTTAACTCGTAAGATGTTAAGTGCATCAGTAACTTAAGCGATTGTGCTACTTATCCCAGAAACGGATCGTCAATGTCACTATTATCTAGAACTAACTTTGATCTGGTACCCTTCAAAGAGTGATGTTAAGCTAGATGCAGTTGGCTCATTAGAATGTACTTAAAAGGTTAGCTTTAGACCTTATCTTGTTGTTTGTGACGTAAAATGGCCGCCTTTCAAATAGCAATACCCCCAGTCAAACCGAGGCTTTACGAACGGTGACTTCAACCTGAAAGACGATAAC
The DNA here is from genome assembly GCA_963576555.1 of Ferdinandea cuprea. NCBI lineage: Eukaryota > Metazoa > Arthropoda > Insecta > Diptera > Syrphidae > Ferdinandea > Ferdinandea cuprea. The sequence goes on from OY754958.1 coordinate 139,374,944, forward strand.
GCCGACGCATCTTCGGTTGTAGACTGAAGAGTCTATAGATTCGGGAAGAAAGTTATGATGTGAGTTTTCATGTTATGTGGCTCTTCTTTTTCTATTAGAACTATTAGTACACCCGTTGCAAATTTGTACGTTTAAAAGCTTCATGGTTGTTATATCGAAAAGGTCCCAACCATAAAAGAAATCATACTTTCATCGCTCTTTCTTCATTATGTCAAAATACATCACCTACTACTTTCGGTCCTTCTTCGATGAAGAATGCGAAAGTCACATTTTTTTCGTAATCATAGTAATCAAAGTAATTTCTTAAACACGGATTAAAACCTCATCCTCAAAGCCTATCAAATACAACACATATTACTAATTTGTGACTAAACAGCCCACACTATTTGCTAACCAATATTCTCACGTCAACAACTCATCACTCTAACAAGCTACAAAAACAAAAAAAAAACAAAAAGGCGCACTTATAAAGACTAAAAACGCACCAAAACTTCCTGCCACCTGCGGTTGGTCATAAATCAAATCGCCAACGAGAAGCAACTTTATATACATTTCTTTCCGCCCAGTTCCACCTTCATTTCAGTCACGCATAGTTCATATGTATCAGAGACGTCAGATTCTCGCTTAATTATGCTAATATCGATGATAGATTTGATTTCCCCCATTCGAAGGTCAATGGAAGTCACACAACAAAGCAAAAGAGCAATAACGAACATAATATCTAGCATATAACAGCTCAACTAATGACTTCTTTAGAAATTAGAAAACGAATGTTTTCATGGTCTTACCGCTTCAGTGGAAGCGAAAGATACTTATCTAATCATCATTTATAGATACTCTCGAACATAGGTACCTATAGATTTGTCTTTCTTTCTTTTTTTTTAATTATGAGAAAAGCCCCGGCATGACAGTCGACTGTTTGCCACCACCTCTTACTAAGTGTTGACACTGATTATGATGTGTCATTTACGTTCCGTGTATCTTATAAATTTATTTAATGTGTAAGAATCATTTAGAGATATCCATTTGTTTGGTTTTTGATATCGTAAATTGTAAATGTGTGTATGCACATTGCACACAGATAGATTTCTACTAATTGAATCATCAACAACAGTATTATATAGGTACTTTATACAGTTCCCTTTAACTGGTCCGATACGCAAACAATCTTAATCTTAACAAATAAGGTATAAATAGAAAACGAATTTCAATGAAGTATTAATTGATTGGTTAAAAAAACACCAGTTTTTTTTTTGTAGTATCTATAGGTGCAATAAAAAGGAAAGGGGAGATGCTAGAGAGGTGACGAAGTTCTATTATGGATGGAAAAATGAAGTTTTAAAATAATCGCATATACCATTTGCGTCTCTAATAATCAACCAATCTTGGAGAGAAATTGATCAGAAGCACAGACGAGTAATTATACAGAGAGTCAACTGAGAGGATTTTTGGCTAACTCAGGTCCCCTTTTTATTTGCTTCAAAAAGATTTTTGCACGCAAATCAGATTGGGCCAGCTCACGCACACAATTACAGTACTGCGCCATGGAATTCATATTTGCGAAAAATACCATGTAGGTATCATTAATGTCAAATTGGGCTTAAAACACCATATTTTTGACAGTCAACAGCACTCTCTGTGGTTCACACGTTTCCTAAATAAGAGAGGATTTTGCGGCCATTTTTAAAAAAATTATTGTGTGTTCAAGGGGACAGGGGTATGCTGAGTTGACTGTAGTATCTAGTAGTATCTACCTATATACGCCTTATTTGTCTCTCTAGCATTTAACCAGTCTTTTAAAGATAATTGTTAGTTAGTCTTTTTTTAAGCTTCTACTTTCCTAATGTAGATAATGATACTATCAGCAGAGGAATTTTTTACAGCGTCAGTGCTTGTTACTTCTCTGTGAAAAGTTGTTCTTCTTATTTCGTGTAGGCCGGGCATTCATTTATTATGTGATCTTCAAGACAAGGTCGGCATTGCGATGAGTCTACTATCATGTATCGGGTCCTATAAAGGGTCCTATAAATGGAGTCTCCGAGCCTTTTCTAGCCAATTCGTCAGCTTTTTCATTTTCCTCAATTCCCTCCAGTCCAGGAACCCACCAGATTTAGGTTTTGTTCCTCGTACTGAGTTCTTAGAGGCTTTCCAGACAGTGCAGTACTAATTTGAAGTCAATAATTAGGGAGCTTAGGGCTTTTATAGCTGCTTGGCTGTATATATGAATGTTAACGCCTTTAATTTTTAGTGGAAAGAGAACTTATTAGAGAGGTATCAGTAAAAAATGTTCTTATCTCCGAAAACTATTTAAATATTGGCATTCCTCAGGGGTCTGTCTACTATTTCTTTGTGTGTTCAACCGTTTAAGGGCAAAATTACAGCATTGTTTTTTCCCATCAATAGTCTCTGGACAAGTTGCCTAAACTCAGACTCATCTTGATTGTGTGGTATTTTAGCATTATATGTCCAGTGACAGGACTATTTGCTCATTCATAAAATCTGCTCTGTTGAGTCTTCATAAGTCGCGTGCACGCCATCTACGCCATCCAGACAGAGTCCTTATCTTTGCCAGTTCATTAACTCTTTAATACCGCTGTGTCCGTTGACCAAGCAGAACTTTACCTCGTGTTGTACGTCAAAAACTTTTCGTGAGAGCGATTTAAGGATTTTCTGGATTTTATTTTTATGGCAGAAATCGCTTTAATTGCTGCTTGGCTGTCAGTGAAATGGTGTTATCAGCTCGTTATACCAGCTTCTGCCAGTATTAGAGCCCCAGCCCTAGGATTTCGAAATAGAATCCTTCACTAACGCCTGTGAATCCATCTTGGAGTATATAGGTATAACTGGTCTTTTGTCTAGTGTGTAATTCTAGCTCCAATTATCCCTACTAAGCAAAGAGGTGCCAAATGATTTTGAACAATAAAAATAGTTCTTGAAGCACATAATTCTAAAACAAAAAGGGTATAAGAATAACCACCAGCCTACTTAGAGATCGAGGACTAGCTATGTATCTATTCATTTGAAAATTGTTATTCCAGAACCAGTTGAGGTGGGTTCTTTTCTTTCTGCGCCGTAGAATTGCAAATGCAAGTCCAATGACTTATATTCCTGATTCGAATTTGGTTATCATTACACTCTAGTGAACATCATTTTTAGCAATCTCAAATTCCTGTCGGCTCTATTGCACTTTACCATTATTTCAGTAGCTAAGCAAGACTTGTTGGTAACAAATATGCAATACTCCTTTGTTAAAACGAATATTTATTTTATGCCTAATATCTCTTAAACAATATTCTCGGCTTATCAAATTCAATTTACTTGTGAAGATTTATCATTTGCATTTGAAGATTACAAAACGCATTGAAGTGCCTACCCTGGTTTCCAGTTCTATGCTAATGCAAATATTTTACAAATTCAAAACTGAAATAATCATAGAAATCAAAATGTAAATAGATAGTATATTTTTGCAGTTCAATTCAATCCTCAATCATAAAAATTCCAATTGAATTGGACGCTATAGAGATGTCTAGACATATAAAAATGTATTATTTATACATACAACGGCTACTATCTCTAGGCTTTGTTGAAAATTACTGATCCAATGTTCACTTGCACATTATAAATTCAATTCCAATGGCAAGAGATATTGCTCACTGATGATAATTCATACATAAAAAAAAATAAATACATAACGATACGAAGATGAGGTACTTGAGACAAGTTTAAATGCGATTCTCTTGAATATTGATGTCCGCCTTGACTTTGCATGGGACGGAAATGGAGTATAAAATAAATAAATGAAAATGCAAATGCAAACACTAAATTTATGACAAAATTATGTGAATAAATGCGACTTAGATGTATAATTTAAGAAAGAAAACTGCCTACGCTTAGGCAGGAAGTTTTTTTTTTAATTATCACATTTACAACAAAAATTTAGACTTTCGAAAATAGTTGCAGATTTTATACTTTACTACGTAGTAAAATGTGTTTACATCCTGTCCAGCAACATAAAGTGCAGAAAAAGGTTGATTGAAGTCCTGATAAAATGCTTCAATAATTTTTGTTTACTTTGTAAAAAGTTAACCAATAATTGCTCTGAGTTCTAGGAAATAAGGCCACAAGAAACAAACCTCCAAACTAAAAATTAAATAAGGACCCAAAAATATAGACTCGAAACAAAAACAATTTTTTTTTTTAAATTTCATTTTTATTTTGGGCTCTATTTCTTGGGGCCTTATTTCCTAGAGCCTTTGCCATTTTAATTGAATATTTGCGTTTATTTGCATCTTATTTTTTCTAGACTTTATTGACAATAGATTAATAGGTAGACCCATTAAAATGATTTTTTGATACCAAGTTTATTCGCTTTGGTTTTTTTTATTCTGCGAGGGCTTTATACCAAGCGCGACATTTTTTTGGACATAAACCAGCTGAAGACTATCTCTTTAAAAACCGGGGTGCGGTTTCCAGTTTTAGAAGTTCAGGTGGTAGAAAGCTGAATATTACAACAGTTCATACCCAAATGATCAAACTACGGGCCAGACGAAACCCCATATGTTTAGCTAAGAACATTAAAGGGTTACATGGATATCACAGCTTAAAAAAATCGATTTTTTTTATTGTCTTTTTAATTTCTTCAACATCTCGAGGATATTATCCTAAATTTTCAAGTTATTCCGAATAAAAGATTCGGTGAAACAGCCTTGGAAAGGTGCGTACTCAACTGAATCACGAGGTTTATTTGAGGTTATGCAAACTTTAAACGTGTTTTTCTCGAAACTATGTTTTGAAAGTCGGTTGTCAAAAGTTCTCGAAAACCACTCAACCGATCTTGATGAAATTTTACATAAGTCTTCGAGATACAATTCACGAGGACTTGGACGAAGGATTTTATTTTCTTTCAATTACAACTATTTTAAAAAAATATTAGGCAAATTTTACCAAAATTAGCATTTTTTTGTAAAAAGTTCTGCCAAAAATGCAATTTTCACATTTTTTTTATCCTTCGTCGAAATTCTAGTTTATGGTCTTAACTAAAACACGATTTTTTTTTCACGGATCACCGGAAATGACGTCACAATGGCGTAGTTTTGAATATTTTCCTTTGAAAATTTCTGAAATTCTTTTTCAAATGTATATCCTTAAGTCAGTAAAAAGTTTGAATAAAATATTTTACTTTTTATATAAAAAAATATTTTTTTTGAAAATATAACTTTTTTTTTCCTGAATAGACCCATGTAACAATAAGAACAGTGCAAAAGGCGAATCCACAAAAGTGGGCTTAAGGCTTTTTGCAAAGAAAAACAGGTCCTTTCAACAACAGAATTTTAATCGAAGTTGCAAATATTTTGGCAAAATGTTATTTGGTCTGATGAGTCTTAATTTAATAAGAAATCCAAAAACAGAAAACGAGTTTGGTGCAGGCTCAACCGAAAGACTCAGCCAAATAGAATCTGAAACACTTACGAGGGTCAGTGATGGTCTGGGAATGTTTTCCTTTTAGCGGCGTTAGAAACCTTGTCAAAATCGACTCCAAAATTACTGATCCAACTAACTTCTGTATTAAAAAACTGGAGAAAATTTTTCTTCTTGAGCTTCAAGCTTAAACTGCCTAAACGGAAGAAATTGCCTGCCTGGTAAATTAAGTGTCTGATTTGTATGAAGCGTAGCACAGGCTGTATCATTTTCTTGGTTGTTTAAGCTCGGAAGTTAACCAGGGACTCACATATATCAAACTTTGTTATAAAAGGCAGTCGAGCTATTCTTACTAACATAGTGTGGTAAAAATCCAAGTTAAGGGTTCCTGCTTGCTTAAATCTTGATGATTTTGAAAACCTGACAATCGACTTGACAAATAATAGGATTTTCAAAATGACAATTTCGAGTAGTATTAAATTAAAGCACCACAGAAATGTATAAATTTATCAGATTGAAAGTGAGTATCCTTATTTGCATAAATTGCATTCTCCAGCGAGATAACGATACAAAGCATACTAGGAAATTTAATGTTGGAATGTTAAAATCTTAGCCGCATTAAGCCGCACTTGTCCATTTCGGACGAGAAGATATTTTTGAAAAAGCCTGCCAAATGAATGGGAAAATATGCCAATAAAACTTACAAATTTTAAATAACAAAGCTCTTCGCTATTTTACACTCTCATTTGTCCGACTGTACATTTGGGTTTTAATATTCACTCCATACAACGAACAGGGATATCGTGTTATATCTTTCATGAATGTGACCTTGCTATACACGTATTTTGGATTTAATAAGCCTGCTTATAAAACAAACGATAGGATGTTCCTTCGAGCCCCTGGTGAGCACAAAAAATAACACACACCCAACAGACATTTGATTCATGACCTAAGGTGCGAAGTAGGAAAAATTTATTAACTAAATAAAAAGTATCAATCACTCCATAGGGACAGGTTCCAAATGAAAGCAGTGTTTGGCGGGGGAAGCGATCCAAAGCATATCCGATGCAAAGCAATCGATGCTGTAGCTTTCCATTTTGTGTAGTATGACAGCAGCTCGTTGCATGAGACAAACCATACGCTAGGCGACACGCAAGAATGGCAAAATAAAAATCAACAGTGGTCGTGATATATGCAAAAACTAGCTAATCAGAAGCTGTATGGGCACGGTATGACATCAATTTGAACGAATGTTGAACGAAAGGAAAAATATTTTAACTTCAATTTGGGAGCAAGCGCTTTTAGGCAGGCATTTCTCTAATGACTTCTGTAAAAGCTGTATAGATGTCGTATAAGTGCACAAACTCATGCGAGTTGATCTGCTTCCAAAAGTCAGTAAATATTTTTAAGGTTCCTTATATGAAAGTAGAAAAGTTGAAATTAAAGGACAATCCTGTTTGATACAAAACGAATGGTCACCGTATTTATCATACAAATTGAGTTGCGATAGAGAGAGTTCTTCTGAAAGTTAGAATTTCACCTTCTCTTTAAATTTAGTCATGTCTTCATTTGTCAAACAATTGAGTATCGTTTCACAGTTTTTCTTGACAAAACTGAAGATAGAACCTTTGGTGAGACGAAATGATGCACGAAATATGTAACTTTGGCTTTTTTTTTCGTTAAAAACTCCAATAACTGAGATACTGCGCCCACTGTGCTTCAAATCATGTCACCTAAATTAACACAAAATTTTTGTCTGCATATTATCGTGTGCTAAATTTTTGGATATGAATAATCGAAATAATATAAAACCCTCACAACTGAAAATGTAAAAAAGTGAAAGTGCAACTAATGGTTGACACTTTTTAATAAAAAAAAAATAAAAATTAACACGACATCATGACAATGGGAAAATACACAAATTGAGTGCTGAGAAAGAAAGAAATATCTTTTGACTTATGCAAAAATAGGAATAATTTATGTATTTATTTTAAAGCTCTTCCAATTATGAAAATGAACACTTATCTCTTTTTAAGTTAAAGATTATCAAGTATTTATTTTAAAGCTGGCATTGATAAAATACATACGTACTAATAGAATTTTAAATTTAAGAGGATTAAGAAAAATAATAGGAAAACGTTTAAGACATTAAATGAGACTTAGACTTATAATGCGAAAGTTATAAAGAAAGGGAGGCATAATCACAGTCACAGACTTCACAGTCCGCACAAATGTGACTGACAAGCAAATACGGTTTGACTCAGACAATTATTGGTTACCTTGCAATATCAGAGAATAGGTTCAATCAGATAGATATTAACAACGTATCACGAAGGTCTTAGTCGGAATGCGAAAGAAGCCGCTCTAACAAACATTTACATTGTAAAAGAACATCGCTGTCTTTAGTTCCCTGAAGCTCTGACTCAACATAAATTTCTGCCCACAAAATGAAACTAAACCTGAATGACTATGCCTTTCCAGAAACTGCTATGATGAAGACTTAAGTTCTCACTTCAATGAAGGGAGGATACCCATTTCGATACAAACATGACATATTTCACATGAAGACAAATCATTGCGGAAATCCAGAATAAGTAGCTATTTCATATTCGTCCCATTCGAAATATTGCTTGTCGATGGTTTGTCGTTTGGACGACGGATGATTGAGGATCGGCAAAATAAACCGGGAAATATTTGTTGAAAAATCCTATTTTATTTAGGGATAGATTCAAATTGAATTTTTCCTTTTTTATTTTGTGAACACTCGAAGCTGGGTAGATAGTTTCAGGTAGCCATGACTTGGAAAGACCCCACACTGAGGCCTTACCATTAGGCCTCTCCAGAAGGAGAGCGGACCGCCCATTCACTTAAATTGTCCCTTCGACAATTGCATGTTCAACACATACATACCTAAATAGCTGGTCAAAATGACGATCTGAATCTGTAACTGCAATCTATCAAAAATCTATCAAAATATGAGTAAGCCGTGCGAAATACAGAGTAGCTGTTGAGATTGCCCAAATGAAGTGAGTATAGCGATATTTCCAACAAGTCTATTGGGCCGAGCCTTCTACTCACCGAATTAATTAAGGCAGTAGGAGAAGACTTGGAAGAGAGCATACCATTTCCAAATTTGGTCGGAAGAAATTAGGCTTGGTGTATGGAACCTCATAAGAAAGGACACGCTAAATCAGTTTCCTAAACATCCCGTATAATATCATGACTGTCATATATTTTACGAGCTTCTAAAACCATTTGTTAATGATCTAGTTTAATTCTATTAGGGCGGTAACAGGCCCGGTAGGTTCTCAAATTCAAATTACACTATGACAGATTCTGAAGAAGTTTATATCGATACTCACCACCTTTTACTCGATTTTAAAAGCGCATATGACAGGATCTAAATGCGAAAAAGCATCTCTGCTTATCTTGGCCATTTATGTAGAATGACGATAGACAAAGCTGGCTGCTGCATAAAAGTCGAGAACGACTTACCCGAGATCTTTAATCCCAAAAAATCATGCGACTACTTTAAAGAATTGTGCAAAAGTCATATACCGCTCTAGTGCGATCTCTCAAAAGTCGGTTCAATTACTTGCTAGGTTAGGTTAGGTTAGGTTAGGTTAGGAGGGAAGTTTTGCACCAGATGCAAATTTCATACGGAAGCCGTTGCAGAAGCTATTTTGTCTTCGTCTCTGCAGCTTCTGCAGAAGACATTTGCAAAGATCTCTAGCCTTTTAGTCATGTTTTCGACGATACAGTGTCCGCATTTGACTACTGTTAAGAGAGACTTTGATCTTTTGGTGTCAACATCAGGCCACAGACTTCGGGTTATGACGCAACCACTGGTGCTGCACCATTATTCCTTAGCCAGTTGTGTGACGCCGTCTCTATAATATCGCTAGTAAAGGGTTTATATCAGAGCCGTATCTGTCCGCTTTTTCGTTCCCTTTCAATCCAACGTGCCCATTAAACCCAGCTGAGTAGAACTGAGTGATGACATATAACTCTTAGTTTCAAAAGGCAAAACATCCGTTTAGACGAATATACCTTTGATTATGGTACTGGGTGAGTCCCAGTCCTTTGGGGTATAGTGATCCTGAAATTTCTCTCGAAGTCAAACCTGGGTTTCTAGTAATCAGCTACTGTGAGTCCCTTCCGCTCAGGTAAGCTTGAGTGCTATCACTGGTGCGAGCTATCACTAGTGAATTTGCGGTGGTCTGGCGGTAGACGACGGCAAAGCTAGAGTTTAGCCCAAGCCTGCGCTAATTGCAAGAATAAAGACAACCAACAAGTAGCTTCACGTAAACCAATGTTTTGTATTTTTGGTTCAGCTACATAGTCGGATTCAGATCGCTAGTATTTTGGGATCGTTAGTCTAACCAATGCAATTGCGATCGTTGGCGTTGCTATAAATAAGTTCATCATCTGTTCATCAAGTTGAGAAACTGTAATTTGTATTTCTATCTGCCAATCTATAACTCGAAAACCATTCAACTGGTTACTTGAGAAAGGACCATAGCGGAGAGCTGTGTAAAGGGGGTACGGATAAACAGGGAGGGTTAAAGCTAAGATGGCTATCTTCAAAGCCACAATTCCGATTTTAAAAAATTATTTTACTATCTAATGGTGACGCCCTCCGGATCAATACAGGTTCCTGAAGGATGTTGTTATTCTACGCGAGTCGATGAGCCGCAGTCATAGTCTAGTCTATGCAAAAAAAACATTTTGCGTTTCTCATATGATTCAACACTTCATTCCGTTTAAGAGCTGTGAAATTTGTGCCACATTTATTATTAATTTATTATTATTATCGTAATAAAATTATAGTTTCCTTTCGTTCAATTGACAAGACATCAATTTCACTAAATTTTCGAATAAAATCTTAGCTACCTTATTTACAATTGTATAACTTTATAAATGCTGTAAGTATTACCGCACTCTTCCGATAAAAAAAAAACAACAAAAACAAACAGGAATTCAATGCCCCTGAATAAGGATAACACCATGAACCGTGGCTAATTTAAGTCAAAGCAAGTTCGCTGATATGTTTACTATAATTATTTATTTCCACAACCGGTAAGCTGATGATATAATCTTCCGTAAAAGAAACAGGATTATCTAACTAAGTACGGGGAAATTAATGAAAGGAAGTAACTTAACACGTCTTGTGACTGTTTGGTGTGGTTTAAAATGTACGATTTGAAAATACTTTTGATTGAACAACTGTCTGAATGAGTTAGACAAAGTTTTTTTAGATAAAAGAATCCAGTTTGTAAAACTGCAATTACAGCTTTGTAAATACCAGTGATCTGCCATTATTAAAGAAAAAAAAACATATCAAGTTGATACTGCTGACGGTGACAGTTAAGAGTCGATTTAATTGGTCATGAATGTAACTGGACGTAATGTATTGCAAAACTTATAAAAACGAGGATATTTGTAATGTGATCCATGCCTTTGAAAGGCTTTCACTAATTGCCAGTAGCATGGTGTTTCTTTATTTTCTTTTAATTTTTCAAATAAAATGGCAATAGGAAGACAGGTATCTAAGACACACAAAGAACTACTAAGAGGTTGAAATAGTGAGTTTGGACTTTAGAGGGTAGGCATCAACGAGAGGAGAACACAAGTGACATCCTGGGAGAAACACAAGTTCGGCGCAGATTTACTACAAAAGCAATCTGCAAATCCCGCATAAACAGATAATTTATAAATTATTTAGTTGTAGGTTGTTAGCCAACTCAAGGACAAGGCAGCTGCACGGCGTTAACGTTGAGCCAACTTGAGCAGCTTTTTTGTAATCACAGGAGAATCCTTGCGATGTAAGCTTCTCTGATGCTATTCCATAAATAAACTGAAAAGCCGAACATAGGGCAAGGAGGCCGTGATAATGTTTGTTTAGCTCGGTTTGGTTCTAAATTAATATTAAAAATTTCTTAGGTCAATATATTTGTTTTTTCGAAGATAACGATGAGCATCTACAAACCATATGTCTGGAAAAGTGCACCGAACCTCAGGACGGTAGTGTATTTTCATGGAAAAATATTCTATTAACCTAATTATGTCGATACAGGCGGAAAAGTAGGGATGCAGTAATTTGGCATTTAAATGGTTAAATAAACGACAAACAGATATGTATGAACCGATTCCACGAATATTAAAATGGTTTCCATGGCCGTTTTGCCATTTTCACCACACCTCTGTCTTAACCTGACCTAACCTAATTCAAGGGACTAGTCAAACCAATATAATATAATATAATAACCAATATAATTAATTGAACGGCTAATAGACTATAGCACAACAAAAGAGATAAATCTTTAAACAATTAGTAAAGTTTATAAATCCTCAAGGACTCTCCTTCCCAACTTTTGCATTTAAAAACGCACGACAACATTCAATACAACAAGGCTATAAGTTATATACAAAAGTGACCTAAACTGAAGAAGTTGGTCGATAAAACTTGGCCGTATAGCTTGAAGTTTTCTAAGCTAACCTAGGGAAAAATATATTATAAGCCAGGACAAAAGCTATGTCCACAACAAACTAAGCTCATGAAGAAAGAGGTGTCAAAATGGAGTCAATTTTCTGGCGGCGCAACGAATTTTACTGAAATGTCTGTCTGACCAATTTCTAGTTGTTTAAGGTCAGAGTTGAATACCAAATATTTTTTTTAAGGCGATTGACCTGTTCAATAATGTCAAAGCAGTACGTACGGAAGCAATAATGAATCTCACAGTGTAGTATGCAGTTTACCCTTCTCCAGGCACTTTAACCTTGCAATAAATATAACCACTGGTAATGTGAAGCAGTAAACAAATGTGTGGACACAAACCCCTTATTAGAGTTAAAGGATGGAATTAATTTAATGAGCATCACGGCGTAAGAAAGTGGTAAAGGGTATTATTTACTTTTTAACTTCAGTTTAAATAAGGCGCCTTAAGCAACAGTACCTTGGTAACCTGCTGCGGGGGTTTAACGGATTTCAACCCTCTTTCCGCAGGCAGTTCGATTTTGGAATGAACATAATGCAAATTTTTTAGAATTTGGCTTTATTTCGTTTGGCAATATTTCCGCTGAAATTCTGTGAAAGAATTATGCCAAACGAAGTATGTACATGCTGATTTCAATAATGAAATTGAAACTTTAAACTGCTCTTCTGAATAGTATAGAAATCATCTTTGGATGTGGTTACTGTTGACAATAGGATGCGTATTCTGACAAAGGCTCGAACATATTTGTGATGAAACTAGTTTAGGAAACTTTTTCGTTTAACGAACTAAATTTAGCTCAAGGCGGCACTAAAACTGGCTGGATTTCAACTTGCACTTTTTCTAGTTTTGACTTTAATTTTTAAGGAAACAATTGACACCAGTGACTTTATTAAATTCAACTATTTACTAACTAACTTAACGGGCTGCCCACCCATGAAGAGTCTCTGTATGAGACTTTGTAAATTCAAACTTAATCACTTCCTCGCATTTACTCCACCTTATTTAATCTCAAAAGAAATTGCAGACAATCGTGCACTTAAACATAGCTTCATAGAACAGGATATGAAAAAATGTAGAACACTTTGAGGTAAAGTTTCTGCTTAATTTAACACTCTTACCTTTGGCTAAATGAAAGATGATAATGCCATACATCAAGGAAGACAGTAAAACCAAACATGATATCCCAGTCGAAGAATAAATCACTTGAAATTTTGATTTGTTATTTAAAAATTACTCTATCCAGTGGCATAAGAACTTTTAGTCTTTCGTTTTTTCTCACGTGCAGAGCAGTTGTTCATCAAAACACGAATCCACTTAACTTTAGAAAATTAATTTAATAAGCCTTCTTCAAGTTATAGCCCGTTGCAACGGCTTTTACTTTTCCAAATATCATGTCAATAGAAGACTTACGGTTTAAGATTGTGTTTATCTCTTTCAAACAGATAAGCATTTTCAAGCATATTTTAAAAATTTTGTCGAAATGGGAATTTGTATTTAGATTGCGATCAGAGGAAGACAACAAGCACTTCGGACTAGTGGTTCAATATACCTCAGTCGAGCTGGCCATATAAGCCATAGAACATAGCTGGATAGTTCAATATTATTTAACTCATCTTCACGGAGGAAGGAAGACAGTCTTGTTCTGGCAAAAGGCTGACAATCGCAGACAAATAATGGTAATTCCGTTTCGTCTGCTTCTGAAGGAAATTGAGACAGAAATTTATAAATAAAAGTTATCCCATTTTTCCGGACCACTCCCAATGTTAACTAACTATTATTGTATATGTTAAATGTTTACGAAATAATTTTAAATAGTTATCAACGAGTTTTAGCTCAAACAGCAGACAACGTAGGAAACTGATGGAAATTTTAGTTACAAGTCCCACGCCTGGTGGGAAAAACACTTATCCTTGCAAGAAAAACGAGTAGGATTTCACGCTTTGCGCCAAAGTTAATGAGATCACTTCGGAACCTGGGACCCCGGGAACTTTAGTAGTTTAACACACTAACCGCATGGTATTAGCCTTTCATTAGTTAATTAATGCATTACAACCGGAAAAGGAATAATTACTTGTCGAAAACAGTCAACGTTAGACTAACGTCCAAGTTTTGCTCGCCATTTGGTAGTAATCATTTGGGAAGAAGCATGGGAGGAAGCATGGGAAAAACTCCAAATTTGTCTACCATAATACAGGTAGTTAGTCTGGAAAACTGGCACAAGGAACGATACAAAATTACCACGTTAGAGCGGTCCATCAAATGGTAACCAATATTGCAAGTTCGCTTAAAGCTCAAATTGCCCTCATAACGTTTAATCTTTGAAACCCCAATGCAAATTCACGAAATATGTTTCCCCCTTTACGTAATTTACGTCATCAGTTGAAGCAAAAAGAAACACTATCGGAACCGGCTTTACATCGTGACCTGCCCTACAGACATAAAGTATAAAATTTGTCAGCTTTAAACCCCAGCAAAGACCGATATGTCCATCAAATTTAAATACTCCGTACAAACCCATCAAATGCCAACAAATTTACCTCAACCACAAGAAATCAAAGACAATCCCCTTCTAAAAAAAACAAAAAAAAAAAAAATTGCACAACAAACCTGCCATGTGGCAACAACAGAAGAAACCAACAAATCTCCTCTCAAAATGTATCTACCTACCTACATTATGTATGTATGCATATTCCACCGAAAAAAGAAATCTCAAGACGGTGGAAACAAAACAACAAACAAACAAAAAATGGAAAGGTAAGTCGAAGCGGCCTCGAGCGCTCGCTCACTCCCGTCCCGTTCCAAACAACTGTCACGCATGATACACGATCACCCGTCGAAAGAGTAAAAGACTAGATCACCATCAACGAATGAAACTGAAATTGAAAGACGAAATGGAAAACCAGAAGAAGACCAGGCAAATAGACTTAAAAAAAAAAAAAACAATTCTCAATTGAACTTCTCAAGCCATCCATTTCCATGCGAACCGACATAGGTAGGTAAGACCCCCAAGTACGGTCGGTGTATACAGTTTTCCTTCTATGACTCGTTTACACGAAGATTTATCACACGATTTTCCTTTTCCTTAGCTCTGCATCTCTCTTTCGCTACATCGCTCAAAATCTGCTGCACAACACCACACACATATATAACATAGGTATACATATATTTATGTTTCACAGTTAGGCAAGCCATACGAATACCGGTACCGTCGCGGCGTATCGCGGTGGGAGGAAGAACAGATAAAAAAAAATAATTAATAAAACCAAAACCGACCAAACGACTCTATCGCTATCGCACACAAATTATGCTGCTACTGGGCAAATGGGCAATGGACATTATATCTTGTTGCATAAAAGAAACCCAATCTCTATATCCCATCCCGTTCTGGGCCTCACTCAACATGTCAGCGACCAGCGCGTATTGTTACAGAATGCTGTTGCTGATGTTGCTGCCGTTGCTGCATTTTGAGATAAGCCGTTGCACGAAATCGGTCCAAGAGATCGGTCCAAGGGTCTGAAAATGATAGAGGTACCTACATAACCGCAGATGCAAGATGTATTTATTACTAGTAGAGCGTTGTTGTAGTTCGCTGATATATATTTTTTCTTTCGTTTGGACACACCGAGATACCGGACCCGAAACAACGATGCGATAACGCAACTGTGATGTCACAGAGCGAGGCGATAGTGGCGATGGCGAGATAGAAATGTCAGCGACAAACGATTAAAAAAGGGCGTCCGCACTTAAGTTGGACCGCTTTGTTTTTATTAGATTATTTTTTTCTGAGAAAAATCGTATTTTCTTCTAACTTCTATACACGGACACACGAAAAGAGATGGTTTGGAACAGAAACCAAAAAAAAAATGTATCCCGGTGAAAAAGTTGGGGCTTAAAAGGAATAAGATAGCTGAGAGCGCGCGTAACCGACCGATTCTGAACACGCTCCAACTTCAACTGAAAATCGCTTTCGACATCAAGTCGTATGGTGCTGGTGTTGTTCGAAAAGTCGGTTTGTCGTTGTCCATTTCTTCTCCTACTTTGATTCGTTTCTTTTGTGTCAGTTTCAGACTCTCGAGTTTCGCTCTGTGGAAGATGTAGCTGTGTGTGTGTGTCATGAAAGCGAGCTTTTATGGAGCTGCTGTTGTTGTCACATTTTAGTCTCCAAGTCTCCACTGGGTCGTGTCGTGAGCCGTCTATTCGACTATTGCAGACTTTGTTCGACTTGATGTGCAACAAGCTTTAAGAGAACACTACTCATTGCTACCACTCTTCTCGTGCAAAGTTTAAAAAGTTACTTCCTAGGGTAAGCTGTGTAAAGTTTGGCTGCAGCGCTCACTAAACATGCGTACTGTGGCGTGTGTGTGTTGTTTTTTTTTTTTTTTTTTTATGTACTCTGGTCTCTGTCAAGGATACGCATAATATAAAGGTGGCGGACATACAATTGTGGGATACGAACCCGGTAAATGTGAGGTTAAGAAGCACCAGTCACAGACACGTCTTTACTGTCATATTGCACCCACTCTTGATGGGGCCACCCAAGTGATACTTGGCATCTCATCTCAGCTATTACGTAAAACTGTAAACAGTCGGAGCAGTAGCAGTTTTCTCTTTGGCATTATTCTCTTGTCGAAATCGGACACCGAACGAAAGGAAGGATATTATTTTCCGAGAGAACATTTCGACAACACTCGACTCAAACTCAACTCACTATGCAGAGACTCTCTGGATAGAGTTTACGCTCGCTCCGGCTAAGGGTTGGGATTGGGAAAAAAGTGTCAAAAATGGAGCGGATGAAAAGGAGGATGAAAAGGATGCACTTTGTTTGAAGATAAGGAATGATATGATATGAAGTACTGACCTAGTTTCGGTCTCTCTCTCTTTGTGATTTAAAGGGAATGTGGCATGATTAAGCACAAGGGGCTGGGGCGAAGGCATCGTGTTAGGGAGGGTAGTTGCTTTGCATTAATTTTTCGTTTTTTTTTTGTTGCTTCCTAACCGGCATGGCACAAAAAGGGATGCCATGGCAAGTGGGTGCGAATAGGAAATGAGTGTGTGTGTCGTGTCGCAACAAAAAAAGGAAAGGAAAGAAAAGAAAAGCTTTGGAATTAGGTCGTTTGTTAAATAAATTTTATATGATGTGGAGAATTTTCGGGGATATTCAGTCGAAAGTTTGATAACATGTTCTTCGGTTACTTACAGCAGACAAGTAGTGTGTGCAAGCGAGGAAGTTATTAATTATTATGACATGTGAATGGTTTTGTTCAGCTGGGAAACGTTTTCGGAATTTGGATGCTGTGTCTGCGATGAAATGTAAAAATTGACATCTATAACAGAAGTTTGAAACTAGACTGTTTTCAAATGCATGTATTTACTGACCCCTAAAATTTAAGTCGGCACCAAAGCGGACCAATTCATCAGAATAATTGAGTGTAGCTTTTTATATGTCTATCTATCAATGAGAAAATGCTGTGAATATGGAGTCAAATAATTCGTCTAGACGTTATCAGTCATGGATGCGAAGATGAAATGCGTAAACATAATCACAGTCAAAAGAAAGATACGTAGATTGGTATTTCACACTCGAACTGTTTGAAAAAAGTCTTGAATATGTTGTTTGTTGTGAACAACGTTTTTCGGTTGATTAGTTCGTCAATAGATAATTGACATCCTTCAGCGATCATTTGAAATTAGAATTATGACAGTTCATGTCATTCGCTGCTTTCAAAAGTAATTCTTTTAAATACCTACTTTGACTTGCAATAAGTCAATGGCCGGGTCTTTTAAATTCCAGTAAAATGACGACGCCACGAGGGTTTGAAATAGAAATAGCAGAACCAAATTCAGAATCAAATTTAAATATTTAAAAACTTTGTACTATTTGCTTGCATATTTAAAAAACTTTTAACTTGAGTGGGGTAAGGTGGGGGTTAAGAAACAAAAATAATATTATAATAAACGGTAAATGTAAATTTAAATGGTAATTGAATAGAACGTTCAAATGTGTCAAACAATCACGAAAAAAGTTTCTCGATATATACAGGGTGTTTTTTTTAGAGGTATAGAACTTCGAATTGAAATAAAACACAGGAAAATCGTTTTAATGTCCATTAATTTGGCTTTATTGGAAGAATAATTTTATGCCATTAATGTTTAAATATGATTTCGGGCATGTGGCGGCCGCGGCTGGTTCGAATAAAAAAAAGTCTATAGGTCCAATTTTCAACCACTTTTTCAAGCATTTGGGGCTGTATGTCGGCAATAACGCCACGAATGTTGGCTTCCAAGTCCCCTAACGTTTCTGGTTTGTTGGCGTAGGCGAGCGACTTCACATATACCCAAAGAAAATAAAATCCAATGGTGTCAAATCACACGATCTTGTTGGCCAATTGACAGGTCCATTCCGCGAATTATTATTATTATGCGCTCATCGAATGTTTCCTTCAATAAATCGATTGTGGCGTGCGCTGTGTGGCATGTAGCGCCGTCTTGTTGGAACCATATCTCAACCACATTCATGCCATCCAATTCGGGAACTAAATAGTCGGTTATCATGGCTCTAACCGGGCTCCATTAACGGTAACTGACTATCCAGCATCATTTCGGAAGAAGTATGGCCCAACGACTCCACCAGCCCATAGCCAGATGTAATAGAGCACACCAAACAGTCAGTTTTTGTGGATGTAATAGAGTTTCAAGGGTCTCATATGGATTCTCTTCACTCCAAATGCGGCAATTTTGCTTGTTGACGAAGCCTTTCAACCCAAAATCAGCCTCATTACTGAACAAAATTTTGCGATGAAAATCAGCATCGATATCAATCTCATTTTCGGCCCATACACCAAATCACGACGCATTGCATGGTTTCGCGGCTTTAATTCTTGCACCAGCTGGATCTTGTAAGATTGTAAGAAGAGATCTTTGCGCAAAATCTTCCACAAAGTTGATGGACAAAGCTCCATTTGCTGTGCACGGTGACGAATCGATTCATTCGGGTCCTCTTCACTTTGCTATACAGCGGCAATTGTTTCTTCGGTGCGCACTTTTCGACGTCTCTGTGGATGCGGATTAGCACATAGATTAAACGTAGTGCGAAAACGATCCATGGTTAACCGAATTAATTGCTCTGATGGACGATTATGTCGACCATAAAATGAACGGAGCTTGCGGTAAACTTCGCGAACTAAACCATTTTTTTCGAAATAAAGTTGTTATAATAATATATATAAGTATAGGGTGATTTTTTAAGAGGTTTAGAACTTTTTTTTAAAAAAAAAACACAAAAAATTCGAAAAAATGAATGAAATATTTATTTGAATCGATAGTTTGAACCTTGCAATTTAATGTTTAAAGATAATTTCATGCAAATGTTGACCGCGGCTGCGTCTCAGGTAGCCCATCCGCTGAGTCCAATTTTGGCATACTCTTTCACACATATCGGCCGGTATCTCACGAATGAATGCATGGATGTTGGCTTCCAGTGCGTCAATCGAAGTGGGCTTGTCCCTATACACATTAGCCTTGGCATACCCCCACAAAAAATAATCTAATGGTGTCAAATCGCACGATCTAGGCGGCCAATTGACCGGCCCGAAACGTGAAATTAACTGTTCACCAAACTCGCCTCGCAATTGCGCCATTGTTTCGCGTGCTGTGTTGCATGTGGCACCGTCTTGTTGAAACCACATATCATGCAAGTCAAGAACTTCCATTTCGGGCAAAAAAAAAGTTTGTTATCATCGCTCGGTAGCGTTCACCATTGACAGTAACGCTGCGATTCGCATCATCTTTGAAGAAATATGGCCCAATAATGCCGCCGGCCCATAAACCGCACCAAACAGTGGCTTTTTCGGGATGCATTGGTAGCTGTTGCAATGCTTCTGGCTGATCTTCACTCCAAATGCGGCAATTTTGCTTATTTACGTACCCATTCAACCAAAAATGAGCCTCATCGCTGAACACAATTTTTCGATAAAAAAGCGGATCCTCGGCCAGCTTTCCAAGAGCCCATTCACCAAAAATTCGGCGTTGTGGTAGGTCGGCTGGCTTTAGTTCTTGCACCAGCTGTATCTTAAAAGGCTTTACGCCCAAATCCTTCCGCAAAATTTTCCACGTAGTGCTGTAACAAAGGCCTAACTGCTGGGAACGGCGCCGAATCGACATTTCGCGGTCTTCTGTCACACTAGCTGATACGGCCGCAATATTTTCTTCAATACGCACAGTACGTAAACGTGTTGGTGGTTTAATGTCCAACAAAGTAAATTTGGTGCGAAATTTGGTCACAATCTTCCGAATAGACTGCTCAGAAGGTCGAGAATGCCGATCATAAAATGGAAGCAGCGCGCGATGAACATTTCGAACCGAGCACGAATTTTGATAGTAAAATTCAATAATTTGCAAGCGTTGTTCATTTGTAAGACGATCCATGGTTAAATTGCAAACCAAACTGAAGCTGTTTGACAGTGACACAAGGTACTAAACACACGTCAGCTGTCAAAACCAGTGTTGCCAAAACCAAACCAGCTAAAAAATCACCCTTTAGTTATAATACAAGGACTGACCAAAAAAACATTTTGGATTTTGGAAGAAAATCTATTCAGTATTGTTTTGAAGAATACAATTTTTGATGTTGTTACAATTCTGTGCATTTTTAAGTAATTACATTTTAAAAAAATTAAAAAAAAAAGGGTAAACTACCAGACACTTACAATGCCTTGGCTGTTTGGTTGGTAAAAGATCGTTAAATAGGTTAAAACGGGTGATTTAAATTTGTGCACTGAATCTATCGAGCGAATTAGTTTAGTTTATTATTATAAGTTATCTCTGTTAGTTTGAGAATATAAAAGTTCTTATAGTACACATAGAGGTAGGGTTACCAACAGAAGTATTTTGGCCTGGAGACTCCGGGAATTTGGTCTAATCTCCGGGCTGCAGGCCAGGTTTTAAATGTTTATAATATCTTTAACCTAAAAAAATAGCTTTTAGTGTTTTGAAAATTTTCTATAAAATTTATGTAAAGAAGTGATTTGTAGGAATTAAAGGTTCTGAGAAAAAGTGATTTCAATTAAGAAGCTCCAAAGCATCGTTTGTTTTATTAGTATAAACATAAAGTCATGTAACTCTTGTTATGTGAATAAAATCAGATGAAGTTATTAGCATTCTCTGCGCAATTAATTTCTTTAGCTTAGTTGACATGGAAATGCCAGACTTCCTGCCAGTTTAGCAGGTTGTACAGGTTAAATGTTATAAAAAATGTTTTCCAAATTAAATTTAAAAAAAAACCCTTCGTGGCTAAGAACTTTGTATGCGTGGAATATTGAGAATTGTATGGTATAAATATTTTGTTAAACAACTTTATTCATTTTTTCTTAATTGCGGTCGTATCAAAAATGACACTCTATAGTTTGGGACACTACGATGTCCAAATTTCAGTTTCCTACCTTATATTTAAAGGCCTAAAAGTTTGACGGACATTGTTAAATCGTCTTAGGTTTTGCTCATAATATACATATTGGGGAGGCCCCAATAATATGTATCGAAATAAAAGATTTAACGTTACTTTCTCGGATAACTAGAATGGCGGTTTTATATTTATATTGATTAACTAATAAAAACAGAACATTTGTATTTGAAAAAACTATTAAACGTGAATCCGAAAATTTGTCTAGCGAGCAAGGAAACATGATCATATCTGTCGAGGTTGAAAGCATATCTAGCGATAGAATTGAGTAAATGTCAGAAAAGTCAGAAATGTAGTAAAAGTTAGATGGAAGAAAATGTCTACCAACCGAGAGGCCACGTAGAGAGGCATAGATTTTTGATACCATGCCATTAATATGGTCATGTGTTGAAAGTTATACCTAAGTTCATTACCTTGAACACCATTTCAGCTTGCATCCCACATAAATGGATTGGAGGGAAATCATTATAAAGTTCACGTTTTAAAATAGGAATTACTTAATTGTTGGTAAGGTTTAAATCCAGACTATTTCGTCATTATTGATTTTCGTAATTGCATCTTTGGCAAGACCTAATGGTAAACAGTAATAAAGTTGCACGTCATCGGCGTAGATATGATAATTTAATGTGACAAAACGAAAGGTAGATTTATTATGAATATGAAAAAAAGAAGAGCACCAAGAATTGGAAATTCTGAGACCAACTTGTCAGAAATGGGTCGCCGGATTTGTTTCAAAATTTGTAATTTGTGTTTTTTGGGTAACATCTAGCAGCGCTATTTTATTGTTTTACTTTATCATTTTCAATAACGGCAACTGCCATTTAAAAGCGAATAATTAGTGTTTATTATTGCAACTAATTGTAAGATCTGAGTTGCAACGAGATGACCGTCTTTCTCAAATAAGGGCACCAACAAGGCTCAGTAACGAAAGTGGAAAGCTTTCTTGTCACTACTATTTAGAACCAATGAGCACTCGAGTTTGCCTGCAAATGAACTGAAATACGATTAATCCTAAAAGGAGCGATCTTGCCTTAAAAAAAAATGTTAAAAAAATACTAGGCCCACACACTACCTTAAGGCCAGCTTCTCCAACCATTGAGTTTGGTCCAGATATACATATATTTTTGACAAGTTCAATGCCAATTACGTAAATTGTTTGAGAAGCTTCTTTTGACAGTTCTTACACGAGAGGGGGAGCATTAAATGAAAATCGTTCTCCAACCGCTAAGCCACTGCATGTAAATATAAAATAAAAATAAGTCATTAAGACACAGAAAACCCGATTGTCGTGGGCTTAAAAGTCAGAGAGTGTATTTTATTTCGCTGACCATTCAGAGGGGCTTTTAACGTTTTACCACCATACGACACCTCCAGAGCTGACGTATGAAAAAAACACACGATAACTGACTAGGAAATGTCAAACAATAAAACTCGATACTCGATACCATGTTCGATAACTGAGGCAGTAATGCCAAACCGAGATAATTCAGTGACGTATTGCTCGTTAACTGATGCGGTAATTCGGCCCCTAGCTAGCGTAAAGTGTTTTATTAAAATTTAGTTAGTTCCGCTTCAACTTATCCGTGGTTTTAGTGATTTGGATTGGATTGGATACGACATGTTCGTAAGAAGTTTTACTAAAACAGAGAAAGTTTCATTAACACGAACAGTCTTAATGTTTTATATGCAAATTTAAAAAAATGGCATAAAATATTTCTGTTTCCAATTGAGTTCTGTCGCATCTGAAAGTCTATTCTTAAACAGACTAAAGGCTTTTACCAAATAGATCTGGAGATTTTTGAAATCAATTTAATTTTTTTTTTATAAAAGCGAAGAATGGGGCATAGGTTTTTCTTCGCAGTTTCTGAAAAGTCTTTCGTGAAATAATCGCTTTGGAACAAGAACTTACCATTTAAGACTAAATTAAATTGAAATTTTTAAGAAACCAATAGAAACTCCTATTTGATACCACAGGCACCACCCTGTATGGTACCCCAATACCTTGGTACGCCAGAGCACAGCAACTCTAGCAAAATCGAATACTTCGAAAGTCTCCACTTTTCTGCGCGGCTAATCCTCTCTTCTATTATCATATCACCGCTCCCAATAAAATGTTACCTCTCTATTTCGCTCTCACTCTCATTCGAGCTGAACTTGAGGCAATGCGCACGTCAGAACTTCCAGAGACCACAAATCTGCAAACAACAATGTCCACACAAATCTACATATAGAACGAGGGAGCGCTTAGCCTATGACAATTGACAAACAAAAACAGAGCGCTCTCCACACAGTCACGCTCTCAAATCCTAACAATAAAATTGTTGCGTCAACACTTGTGTCGTGTCACTGTTCCGCGTTCCTGATCCCGGTATGATTTTCTGTTCATAGAATATAACAAAAAAAAACAAACCCCAAACAAACTATTAATAGCCCGCATGGGGTTTGTGTGTCCGTATGTGCAATGAACTTGCGCTAAGCCTGCACTGCTCACTATGCAAATGTGCGTCACTTTACCATGTGTATGTGTGGTGCGGAAGGTGGGGGTTTTGCTCAGCATAATCCGAGCGGAACGGTAATGTATTCGCCGGCAGTATAGTAATTATCCGTGGTCGGTGATGTAAAGAGTAGCTCCTCGTCGTCGTCGTCGTCGTCGTCATCGCGGTGGGTGGTGAGGTGTTTTAGTCAGATTTCAGTTATCTGCTGGATCTTTTTGGTCGAATGATGGCATAACGACGACGACGATGACGGCAGTAGCAACGCCAGCAAGCTAAAAACCGCAGACAAGGAGATAATTTTTGGCTCATTACAGCGAAAGTAGATACTCAAATCTGAAGGCTTCAGTGCTGGTGTACTTTTGTACTTGGCATGTGATTAGCGTTACGTGGCCATCACCAACACCATTACCTTCGGATAATATGTAATTTCGCTAAATTTGCTTAATGAAATCAGCAGATTTTCACCCCGAAAGGATGGATGGTTAATTTTGTTTTGCCCAATATTTGATGGAGCTGTAGTGCTGGCACCGGATGGTGTGCTGCTGATTCGGGTTGAAAGTGGACTACGTCGAGGTGTGTGTGCACGCGAGTATGAATGGTAACACCAGAACTGCGTACGCAGCATATGGTGTAATGGACTTGGAGTGGGTAGTTCTAAAGTTTCTCGGAATCAGCAACTAATTAGGGAAGCATAGATTGTAAGTTGTAGGTGATTTTTTCCACTTGCTCGAATGAGTGGGTAGTTTTTGTTACCCCTTCATTTCCGGGAATAGTTTTTCCTGTGGGAGTAGGTATACGATTTTTGCTTAGTTTTTTCTGAGAATTCATGTCATCTAAATAAATTTCGCATCCAGAGTGTTATTCACGTTTGATGGCAACTGCACTGCAAGAAAAAGTTATTTTAGTTTGTACTCGGTGCATGTTACTTCTAAATTCGTAGTTGGAATGCTAATTCTTCGGAAATGTAAGTCGAAAAAGTGTTTCTGACAGAGTCTAGGTAAATGTTGAGCCAATTGCCATTTGCATGAGGCAAAATATTGCATGTGTTGTGCTTGCACAAGCAAAATGTTGACGTCGCAGAGGACTATGCGAACTTAATGACAGGGAGACGTTCGCTCGTGTTAAAAGTCTTTTCGATTACTCATTTTCAAATAAAGAGTGATCCATTTCGAGGTTCCCTACTTTTTTAAAGAAAAAAACACAGAAAATTCAAATTTAATGGAGAATGTTTATTATCATTTGAAATTCGTTGGCATTTTTTTTTTAAGATTATGTCTATCAAATGTTGGCCGTTGCTACGTCGCAGATGGTCCATCCGTTGAGTCCAATTTTCGATCACTCGTTCGAGCATTTCGACTGGTAACTGGCAAATGACACGCGTGATGTTTTCCTCCAAGGCCTGAATCGAAGCGGGTTTGTCGGCATAAGCTTTTGACTTTACATATCCCCACAGGAAAAAGTCTAACGGTGTGATATCACACGATCTTGGTGGCCAATCGACCGGCCCAAAACGTGAAATTATGTGCTCACCGAAATGTTCTCTCAATAAGTCCATTGATTGATGCGATGTGTGGGAAGTGGCGCCGTCTTGCTGAAACCAAATGTCGCCGAGATCACGAGCTTAAATTTCAGGCATCAAATAGTCGGTTATCATGGCACGATAACGGTCGCCATTGACGGTTACGTTCGCACCGGCATAATTTTTCAAGAAATATGGACCGATGATTCCACCGGCCCACAAACCACACCAAACCGTTGTTTTTTCTGGATGAAGTGGCAGTTCTTCAATCTCTTCAGGTTGCTCTTCGTCCCAAATGCGGCAATTTTGTTTGTTTACATACCCATTGAGCCAGAAATGGGCCTCATCGCTAAACAAAATTTGCCTCGAAAACGTCGGATCTTCTTGGAACTTTTCAAGAGCCCATCGAGCGAAGCGATGTCGCTTGGGAAGGTCGAGCGGCTTCAGTTGTTGCACAAGCTGTATTTTGTACGTTTTCAATTTAAGATCTTGACGTAAAATGCGCCAAGTCGTTCCATACGTCAGTCCGAGTTGCTGCGAACGGCGCCGAATCGACTCTCTACGGTCTTCGTGTACACTCTCAGCTACGGCCGATACATTTTCTTCACAGCGTGCTGGACGTGGTCTATTCGGTCGAATATTATCCAATAATGAATGCTGGGTCTCAAAATGGGTGATGGTGTTGCGAATAGTACGCTCAGTAGGCCGATTATGTTGACCATAAGTTGAGCGAAGTGCACGAAACACATTCCTCACAGAACGTGAATTTTCATAATAAAGTTGAACAATTTATAAACATTGTTCACGCGTAAGTCTTTCCATTATGAAATGCCACACAATACTAAACAAAAATACCATTACAGCATGACACGACTCACACGTGATCTGTCAAAAAGGGCTATTGAAAAAAGTATCTCTACTTGGGTCACCCGTTATAAATTTAAGGTAAACGCGTGCCTTAGGACACATTTTTATGATATTTA
The DNA here is from genome assembly GCA_963576555.1 of Ferdinandea cuprea. Taxonomy (NCBI): domain Eukaryota; kingdom Metazoa; phylum Arthropoda; class Insecta; order Diptera; family Syrphidae; genus Ferdinandea; species Ferdinandea cuprea. Next base: position 139,401,313 of record OY754958.1, read on the forward strand.
GAAATGAGTCTAGTCACTGCAGCGTTAGTTTTGCACTTCTCATTTACAAACGATGTGCGGAAGTCCGCAATGGGCCAGTCAACTTTATTATTTTTATGTATTTATTTTTTTTTTTTTCAAAATTTTAAGTTTGATAGTAATTTTTCCAAAAACTAATCATGAAAAGAATTTAATTTAAGAACATTTTTCCACTTATTTTTAAGTGTTGCCATTGTATATAAGTCCACCATTTAAGGTGATTTTTTTTAAAGCAAACAATGTAATTTTGATATATGCATCTGCCTATGGCGCCTGCGGAAAACACCTAACATCAAACCAAATAAATAAAAATATTGAACCGAAATTCTGAATAAAGGATGCTTATCCAGTACGATATTGAAGCTGTTAGTTGCCTGTTTGTATGGAGGGGACGTACTGAAGTAGCTTTTCCATATACCCATCCAGAGCTACAATCCGTTGTGGACCCGAGCCTCAACCAATAAACCTCTCCAATTAGCGAGGTCTTTGGCTATCTGCCTCTAGTTGCGCACTTCAAGTTCTTTCACATGTGCGCGCCATAAGGGGATGCCTTCCTCTACTGCGTTGATCCTCCGGATTGAAGTCGAAAATTCTGTAGCGTTGGCGCTCTACATGACCCAGCCATCTCAAATGCGCAGTTCGCATTTTTTTTGTTGACCAGCTCGATGTCGCTAAACCGCTTATAGAGTTCATCGATGAATCGTGTCCTTCGTAGCCCCTCAACGCATACCGGACCAAATATCTTATGAAGAATTTTTGTCTCGAAATTACCAGGTATATCTTTATCCGCTTTAGAAAGAGTCCATGTTTCGAAACGATTGAGCAGGACTTGAGGGTCCTATATGGTGATAGTTCCTTCTCAACCCAAAGAAACAGCGATTGGCAAGCGTGAGGAGATTTCATTTTCATTTTTGCCGCTTCTGTTCCTATATTCGCAAATGCACCAGTGGCAGATCGCCATGTTTCTTCAATGATGTCAATATTGTCGGCGTATGCAAGTAGTTGAACATACTTTTGAGAGATCGTACTTCTTGTGGTGGCTTCTTAATTTTTTCACAATTCTTTCAAGTATGATATTAAAGAAGTCAAATGACAGCGCGTCGCCTTGCCTAAATCCATTTATTTTTTAATCAATGGTCTCGGTTAAGTCTTTACCAACCTTGATACAGCAGCGAACTTTATTCATTGTCTTCCTGCACAGACGGACAGGGATGCCAAAACTAGACACGTCTCTGTATAGCTCGTCACTATAGAAAAAAAATATTGGGCGTAAACGGCCCATACAGGACCCAAAGCCTAGCTTCTCCAACAACTGTGTGTGCGAAGATATATTTTTTGACACGAATGGAAGGGACCTAAAGTTTAATGCCGATTCCGAACGGCAATTATTTTTGAGGAGCTTCTCATGACAGTTCTTAAACTTGGATGTTTGTCAGACGTTCGCAAGTGGTGGGGCAGCGAATAAAAACGTTCAGGTGGAACAGGTCGGGATTTGGACCAGCGACCTCTCGTTTAGTGAGAGGCACTTAACCACTAACCCACTGCACCCAAGTCTCTATAGATGCGGCTTAAAAATCGATAAAAAGGTACGGTGTGTATCGATTTGAGCTTCTTCGGTTTTCTCAAGGATCTCCCGTAGTATGAATATTTGGTTAATTGTGAACCTACGAGGCCTAAAACCGCATTAAATGGGTCCAATCAGATCGTTGACAAATGCTTTCAGGCGTTCAACCAATACGACAGTTAGTTTAGAGGGTCTCCTTTCTTGTGAACCGTTCAAACTATGCTGAGGTTCCATTCATCAGGCATACATTTATCAAATGTCAGCCTTGTTCGAATTTAGCATAAATATTGCTATCCTCATTTCAATCTGGTCGGGTGGACGGAACTCTTGTCCTTCATCGTCATTATCGAATGGTTCGCTCTATCTGACAGCGAAATTTGTGTCGTACTCGCCGTTTAGCAGTCTGCAGTAATCGATTTTCCATATCCTCAGCACCTATAGTGTCTCCACTACAGGTTTCTGTTCGGTTCTTGTTACTTTGACATGTTCTTTTTACCTTTTCGTATCGATTGCGCGCTTCTCATGGTCTTTCTATTTTCTCCGGAGGAGCCAATGTTCTACCCTCCTCTTTTGCTCGTAGAGCTCACGAGCCACTTTCGTACTTCTCTGCGGTGCCGCTTTGCTTGTTTTACTGCATGAGCTTGCCGGTACTCTTCATCCAACCAGGGGTTTTGTGGTGGAGGGCGCATGATACCCAGCACGGATACGCGATCGCCAAATGTTCTTTGCCTCATCTTCTAAAATTGGCTTAAAATCTAAATTCCAATTCTCCATCCAAGGTTCTTTTAAGAAATTGTTTCCCGGATCTGTTTTTGGGTATCAAAATCATTTTAAACTTTTAGACTCAAACATGCAACCGGTCTCCAATTTTTTTTCTGCAGAGCATAACCTGAACTGGATTTTAGTATATTCGAAAAACTGCATATTTAAAAGTATTTTTCTTCTTACTTCATGATCTTACTAATTAAAACCAATCATGAAAAAGTTTACTACTCAGAGTTTACTTTGATCTTTTTCTTTCTCGTGTGAGGATAGGTATTACAAATCTATGCCAAATTAGCCATCTCAATACATATTTCGGGCTCCCAGTTGCCTCAGCTTGCTATTCAAAGGCAAAGTGTTTGTGCTATCTTCCTGAGCTTCCAGAAAATCTTTCTTCTTTTTTCGCAAAATGTACTCTTTTGCTCTAATTAAGAATGACATGTTTGTCAACCTCATCCCGAAAAAACTGCTATTTAATAAAAATATAAACCAAACATTTTCCAGAAAACTGCGAAAGGATTATGTAAATTTTGTCACGATACGCGTCCTAAAACAACACCGTTAATCCAGAATAGCAAACAAAAATGCGTAACCCACGCATGAATAGAATGATGTTGCGGCGAGCAATATTGTAAAGACACGATAAATGTGAGTTAATTTGTTTTGAATATTTTGAAAGTTTTTGATCGGTCAAAACAACATGATTATGGAGTTATGGAGTTATGTCATTTTGATCGAACAAAATACGGCATGGGGCCCAACTAAATGAACATGCATAATTTAATTGAAAAGTTGTTATTGTGTCACGTATATCTTACATTTTGGGGCTTCATTTCATTTTTGTTTTTTGTCATTATTTCCTGGTGCCAAATTTACACTGCTTTAAGAATCTATTTATCAAGGACTTGTTAATTTTATTCCTTAACCACTGCATTGGCTCGAATTTTAAGTCGATTGCATTTGATTTCCGCACTGTAATAACTTCAAACAAACGTCTTGATAATGTCCCTTTAATATTAACAACCGTCATTAGATTTTCTTAATAGCCTTTTGATTCATGAACTAATTATTTATTAAAAGGTTGATCATTGTTCTATTCATAACACAATTTTAATCCTGTATTAACTGATTTTGATTTGATGAACGGTTTGGAAAACACTGTTTGAAAATTGTAGTTGAATAATTTCAAACTTGATTGGTATGTCATAGAGATTCTGAGTGCAACAAAACGAAAAGATAAGTTTAAATGCATTTTTAAAAGTTGTGGTTGTAGTTTTAATTTTTAAACATACCTGGAACAACATTTTGAAACGGTACTTGCACATAGCTTTAAAAGTGCACAAGAGTGTACTAATATAGAAAGTTTTTCAATAAAAGATTTAAAGAATTTAACAAAAAAGAGCGTGGTCTAAGTCAGCTGTAGTTCCAATTCCAATGGAGGAATGCAATAATGCGACTTAAGGCCCAAGATAACCGCTATCGAGTTTTGGTTAATGGTATATACTATGAGAAAGAGATTTTCCTTATTGCTAAAAAGGTGAGGGAAAAGGAGCTGGATGCTGGAGTACATTAAGGAAGTACACGAGGCTCAGATGAAGAGCCTTAAAAGCCTTCTTAAAGAAAGTGTGGATTTATAAACGCTCTACGGCTTACTTCCGAAATAACAATTTGTTGTTCTTCAGGTGTTTGCATATCTTCATTAGTGGATCCGAAGTCATGCAGCTCTTCTAAAAAAGAATATTATAGGAACTAAATATTTGCTTACGTACGACAAGTCAAATGCCCTTGTACTAACCAATAACAATATCATTGAAATCAATGGCTAAATTATGCAAGACTGCTAGAGCAATTACTGTTATTTTAACTGATTCTGTTGGACCTTTTATGCCGTCAAGACGGATGTTCCACACCCCAAAATATCTTTCAATAGTATTTGGAGTCCTCTGAACTCTCCACTTTCTAAGCGACTCTTTATTCTACTCTCTCTCTAAAAATCCTAGAGCCGTGAGTACTGCCACGACAGTGGCACACAAAATCTCGTATTTTTAGGCGAGCGTCATAAACCACCTGGTATAAAATAGTATTAGGCATCTTCTGATTTGAAACAAAAGTAGTATTATAAATGAGTATTTATAAAATAGAATCCCTTCCTTTTTATGTAATACTGACTCGTATCACCTAATATTCTTTGGATACGGATGTGGATGCAGTCGATTGCACCAATCACATCGGGAAAACCACTTCTGTCACCAAATCTAAAAACCACACCTAATTGTTTCCCAACTAGTGTTGGCATATTCAAATACAAGAGCCTTTTTGAAGCAAATTCATATGTACAAGAGCAGCAAATGCATTTCAGCAGCATTATCTTGAATCTTCAAAGCAATTTTCTGATGCTGAATTAATCACAAATATGGTTAACTTACTTCATACCGACCCCAGCATCGAAAAGTTGCCATTACCTCCAATTCAACAGGGATTACATCTACCTCTATTATCGCCCTCCAAATCATTTCTAAACCTTTCATACATACATATATTTGCTACGGAAATCATGATCAAGAATGTCTTGAAGAGGATTACCCCTTTTTCTATAATTCTTTGGGCGTTGTGTATTATTAAACTCGTTAAACATATCAAAATGATTAATAAAACTTAGGAAACTATCCATTTTGCGGTTGACAAATAATTGATCGCACTTGATTAGTAAAAAAAATTCTAATGAATAAGAAATAATTTACTAAAGGATAATTAGAGGCAAATCAGAGTTAATTCGTCGTTGATTACGTTTTTGTTATACGTTGATTAACGCTGTAAGTGTGTTTTTTTTATAATTTGCACGTGCAAAAGGGATTGTTAGGACCCTTATAGTGTTATAGTAACAAAGCACGGGCGTTAAGGAGACGAGGGATCAGATGAAAGGATGAGAAACCGATGCACATTGATTTTAAATTTTTGTAAATTGTAATGGTCAGGAAAAACAGAGTGAGGTAGAGCATTCCACATTTCTGTTTCACGGCAGAGGAACGAATGCTTAAATTTCACAATTCAAGCGAATATAGGTTTTAGGGTGAACTTATGAGCATTCCTGGCACGGCGAGTATTACGGTTGAAGTATTGAAGCGGTGGAATGCAACTAGCTATTTCGTTTGAGCACTTGTGATGGAAGTATCGATAGAACAACGACGATGACTAAGAAGGTCAAGCGAATTCGCAATATCTCGGTTGCCAATAACTTTTATCGCACGTTTTTGAATTCTGTTAAGTAGCTCCAAATATGTAATTGGTGCACCAGACCAGATATGCGCGTTGTACTCGGGTTTGGGGCATATAAACGCCTTGTAGATTCTAGCAAGATCAGAAGGAGTAACATATTTCTTGAATCGCTTTAGGAAGCCTTCGCAGCGTTCTTGGCGACATCGAGTATGTGGTCATTCCACCGAAGGTTGTCATTATGTCATCATGTCAGCGATGCAAATGCCATTCATAGATAATAGCAGAGTATTGAGGTTTCGCTTTAATGATAGAAGACGGCATTGTGTTTTGAAAGCATTATATTCCACTCTATTGGTTTTACCCCACTCAATAATGCTGTCGAGATCGGAAATTAATGAGCTTAACATACGTTGCCGTTCCAGCTCCACGCCCGAAGATGAGGGGCGTTGCCCAGGAAACGAATATGTAAAGCTGAGGGTACTGTCATCGGCGAAGGAACGTATAGGATAAGAAGTAACAGACAGGAGATCATTGATCAAAATGAGAAAGAGAGTCGGAGACAGAACGGAGCCTTGGGTTAAGCCAGCATTTTTTAGGTGAGTTGCAGACTTTGAACCGTCCAAAACGACTTGAGTTGAACGGTCCGAAAGGTAATTTCTAATCCATTGAAGAAAGGTATCGTCGATTCCAAATGCACGTATTTTCGCCAAAAGAGCCTGATGCCAAACACTGTCAAATGCCTTTGAAATATCAATCGCAACGACCTTGCTTTCACCAGCATGGTGAATAGATTGGTTTCACTTTTCGTTTATATAAGTCATCAAATCACCAGTGGACCTGTTGCTGCGAAAACCGTACTGCCGGTCATTAAGAAGTTTTCGGGATTCGAGATATTTCATAAGCTAACGGTTTATCAGCGTTTTCATGACCTTGGAAAGAAGGGACGTAAGTGCAATTGGTCGGTAGAAGGAGTGAGAGGAAGATTCACCTTTTTTGGGACGGGCTGGACAAATGCTGTTTTCCATCTTCTCGGAAAGAATATGACAGTGGTTTTGCCAGCATGGAAGCCTCTTCAGAACGATAGGGGAAATACCATCTGGAGCAGCGGATTTTTGTACCTTGAGGTCTCGAAGAACTCTTGCCACTGTATGAGTGCGAGTAAGAGTAAAACAACCATTTTTCGATGGTAGGCCAATTGCTTTGCATTAATCATCTAAAAATATGTCATCTGTGCAAATACTTTTAATAAAAACTATATATTTCTAAAAATATTTGAATACTCTTCCAATTTTTGGTGTTCGTCAAAAATCACATTATATAGCTCACCGCCGGTAGGTACCTATACCGTTGTAAGCCGCTGCTTTTATATATATGTATTTCGCCTTCGACAGGCTTGACCCAAAATTCGAACAGATAGCCACTCACTGGTCTCCAGTAGTTATTAAGAATTTAAAATACCATATGTACCGAGCCAATGCAAGTTATATATACATACATATATAGAAACAGACAACATTATACACACCTTAATGTACATATATATATGTGTAATGTATCTTTGTAGTATTTACATACCTTTGGGGGCTGCAGCTGCAAAATTTAATTTGCCTTATTCCACTTGAAACTCTCACTGGCGCTGCATACTTTCTGGCTGTCAGTTGAAAGCACTCACTTGCGACATCTAAAAACTATACTACACCAACTAAACAATTAAAATACGTTAACTTCACGAAAATAAACGTCACAGATTTAATGGAATGACTTTAAAATATGTCAGCTAGCTATATTTTGTTATTATTTTCACTTTCACTTTCACCTTCATTGGACAATCACGAAACCAAATAAAAAATTGCATTGACCCTGGCCTACCAAACGGCAATTTTTAAATAATGTTGACATGAGATAATAATATGCGAGCGCCAGTTGAACATTAGCGATAAGACGGAATACTTTTGAGACCTATTTCTTAGAGTTTATTTGACTTTAGCTTGCGATAAAAAATATAATTTCGTGAGGTTATCGTTGAACATGAATCACAGCTGTTTGTTGTGTTTATTCGATGGTTATTTGACATTTGACATTTAAACATCGGCTGCAAAGATTCTGCGCATTGCTGCATTTCATTTAGCAGTAATGACGTAAATTTGAAAAAGGTTGCTGAGTGATTTCTGAGTGGAGTGAAAGTGTTAACGAGTGTAATCGGGTTTCTTGCTGACAAATAGGGGGTTTTTCCGTACAAAATTGAGTTATTTCGACAGTGGGCTATTTGTTGAAAAAGAAGGATAGAAATATATGTTCATTTGTAAAGATGCGCTTTGATCTGTTTCTGCAGTTGGTTTAAGTACTTTCAGTTACATTAATTTACAAATGCAAATGAATTTAGATTTTATTTTAAGTTTTTTGCAGAAAATTTTTCATTTAACACCAAATATAAGTCTTTAAAAAATTATTATTATTATTATTTAGAAATCGTGTTAGCTTGCGACTCAACTTGTGCTTATTTAGAAACTCTAAAGAGAGGTAGTAGCAGATAAAAGTTCTTATTTAGAAAAACATTATTAGGGAAATATGGTCTACTTTTTTTGCTTCCTCTATATTTGTTCAATAACAAAACATTTATTGATGAAACAAAAAAAGGAATTCTCTTCATTTAAACAATAACAAAAAGGTAAAATAACATCTTACTAAAACATTTATACAACATTCAAAAAAGGAAATAAGAAATTCCATAAAAGAACCATAGCGCTGGTGATATGGCACAATTAGTGTTCCATCATGTTTAAGATACCTCATATGTTGCACGTGTTTGCGTATGATCTGCATGAATCAAAAGACCTCTTTTGGCAACTTTTGACCACTTTTCTGCAACTTCTTGATATGACCTTCTAAAGGGTGATTTTTTAAGAGTTAAGTTTTTCAGGTTGGCAGCACTGGTTAGCAATGGCATCCAAACGTCATCTGTCAAAGTGAAAAGTATTCAATATACTCTGCCACTTAATCATGGAAAGACTTACAAACGAGCAACGATTGCAAATTATTGAAATTTATTATTAAAACTCGTGCTCTGTGAAAAATGTGCACCGCTTGTTTCGACCATGGTCGTCATAATCGACCTGGTGAATCAACAATTCGTGCAACCACCAAATTTACCTTGTATGACATTAAACCATCGACTCGCATGCGTACAGTGCGTTCCGAAGAGAATATTGCAGTCGTAGCGTCCAATGTTAATGAGGATCGTGAAATGTCAATTCGTCATCGTTCTCAGCAATTGGGCATGTGTTACTCAACCACATGGAAAATTTTACGTGTCGATTTGGGGTTGAAAACCTATAAAATTCAACTTGTGGAAGAATTGAAGCCGAATGACCCACCATAACGTCTAAGTTTTGGCGAATGGGCCTTAGAACAGATCCATGAAAATCCGTTATTTTATCGAAAAACGGATACTTACGTAAAAAAGCAAATCTGTAGCATCTGGAGTGATGAACAGTTACATGCCATACAAGAATTACCGATGCATCCCGAAAAAATTACAGTTTGGTGTGGTTTATGGGTTGGTGGCATCATCGGTTCATTTTTCTTCAAAGACGAACGCGGAAGAAACGTTACCGTCAACGGCGAACGATATCGAGCCATGATACTCGACTTTTGTTTGTCCCAGTTGGCTTAGTTGAACTTGGTTGACATGTAGTTTCATCAATATGGAGCTGTGTGGCATAGCTCGTGAAACAATGGAAATGTTGATGGATGAATTTGGTGAGCAGCTTATCGCTGGAAATGGCCCTGTGAGTTGGCCGCCAAGATCATGCGATTTAACGCCTCTTGATTATTTCTTGTGAGGTTATGTAATGTCGTTAGTCTATTTGGACAGGCCGAACACGATTGAAGGCATACAACAGGATAACATAACACGCGTAATTCGTGGAATACAATGGTATTCATTTCCCCCTTTTGACAAACTTTTAAATGTTCCTATGTGTTCTACTATGGTCCATCGTAGTTAATGAATAACTGATTATGAGGTAAAGACAGAGAAAGATATAATCTCGAACCGCCTCCAGAGGGCTGTAAGCCTACTTGCTAATTGGTGCACTGGGATCGTCTTCAACTCCTCCTAATACCGGCCACCATTAACAAAGTACACTTGATTTCAGACGGCCATCCAAACTTGTCATCCGGATGACATGCTGACGTCAAAAATCTTGTCAAAAATCTTATTTCAGACAGGATGACCACTTTAGGATAAATTCTACGTCATAGTGACGTCAGGATGTCATCCGGATGACAAGTTTGGATGACCGTCTGATCGCACCTTTACTCTTACTAGTTTCTGGTCCTAAGAAAACAAGCAAGTTCGTCAGAGATCTAATTTCCCGCGAATGCAGTATGACTGGCAAATCAAACACGACTCGGAGCTTCAGTCTTCCGACCGTATTCAAAGAGTTCTTGAGTTGAAGCACTAACTTTAAAGTGGATAAAGGATTGAGCAAGATGTATGCTAATCTATGCAAAGAGAAGATTCATGAGAGAACATTTCGGTGAGCACATAATTTCACGTTTTGGGCCGGTCGATTGGCGACCAAGATCGTGTGATATCACACCGTTAGACTTTTTCCTGTGGGGATATGTAAAGTCAAAAGCTTATGCCGACAAACCCGCTTCGATTCAGGCCTTGGAGGAAAACATCACGCGTCTCATTCGCCAGTTACCAGTCGAAATGCTCGAACGAGTGATCGAAAATTGGACTCAACGGATGGACCATCTGCGACGTAGCAACGGCCAACATTTGATAGACATAATCTTCAAAAAATAAATGCCAAAGAATGTTCTTTCAAATGATAATAAACATTCTCCATTAAATTTGAATTTTCTGTGGTTTTTTCTTTAAAAAAGTAGGGAACCTCGAAATGGATCACCCTTTATTACTTCCTCCTAATTTAATAGAAAGCGCCTTTCGGCTCGCGATATTAGGTCGAAGATTCTACTTATGGACAGTAAAAACTAATTTTCGCTAATTTTTACAATATTTCGAAAAACAGTGGACTAAAAAATGTAAATTTTTAAGCTATACATTTATGAATTCTTTTAAATCTACTTTTTCTTTTTCCATTGGTTGGTGTTGCATTTTCTAACAATGTCCTGGAGCATTCGGCAATAAAAAAGGTAAATTTTTTTAAATTTATTGGCATTATTAGTAAAGAATTTTTGAAAAGAACACGTTTTCCATTGCTAGGCGATAGTGGGAGAATGTGCATGCAAAAGATACAAAAACTGAAGAATCTACTATCCTTTTGGAAATGAGAAAGTTAACACCATTTTAAACGAAATGACATTTTTACGAAAGAAATGGAATATATGCAGACTTCCATAAGAAATTGTAGTCAAAGAAGAAGTTTCACATGAAGCAAATAACAGATAAAAACATAAGGAAAGGCTGCAGTCCGCTTGGGGCGAACAGTATGATACCCTATCCATATCCCTATATGCCCCAAAGAAAAATGCATTAAGAAGATGATGGATAGCATTTTATTTCATTCTGTGAAATTTAAAAAAAAAAATTGTTTGCGAAAACTCTCCCAAAATGTGGGCGTGGCCAAAAACTTTGTATGGACTACATATTTGAAAAAATATTGCCTAAATATTTTGTTAAACATTTTTTTTTTGGTTTCTATAAAAATTTAAGGAGAAAATAGCATTTTAGTGAAAAACGCACTGCCTACATATGGGTCTACAACGAATATTAAGGGGTGTTACAAACAATGTGCTAAAATGAATATTCCCTTAGGATAGGGTATAATGAATTGCAGATGACAGATAACAATCTCTGCGTTCTTTGTCAGAATTCACAACCTAACATTGTTTTTTTTTAAATGTAAGAATTTAAAAATATGCGAAGAGTGCAATCTGCAGTGTAAGCTGCAGGCAGATTCAATTGGAAGTTGCACACAAAATTATAAGTGTTGTTTATTTCAGTTTTTTTTTGGGGTTGTTTTTCATAATAAACTAAAGACCCTATTTTTATATTGGGGCTGTATTTTCTGGGGCCTTATTTCCTGTAGCCTGGAGCGTGACTTTGATCCAAAAAGTATCCTGATGTCGAATACCATTTTAGGCTTTTGGACGGAGGGAGTTTAGGGGTCCTCCTCTCGGACTTCTTTAAAGTCTTTACATGATCCCTGATTCAGTTCGGAACTTTTCCAAATCTACCACTCCTTTTTCTTAGAAACCAAATTTTGCAATTTTCAAGCGACAACAGTTTTTTAGCCACACAAGGAAATACTACGAAAAATTAGCTTGTTATTTCCGAAAAATGTTCTGGCCTCCAAATGGTGTATGCAAGAAATTCGTTAACTATTGCCTCCAAAACTGGGTAACTATACTTTTTTTGCAGACTTCACTTTTCTCATTTCGTGCATGAAACTTTCTGGTACTGAGTACTGGTATTTTTGATCCTCTAACAAATTCTTTCAAAGCAGTTATATAATTAATTCTTTAGCTTTCGTCAAAATAAATTCGATGTAATTCTTTTTAAAAGGAAGGTACATACATATGTTGTAGACACATTCTTCCACAACCTCCACTCTCTATACCTATTAGACTTTCGGAATTGAGAATCCTTTCTGGATATTTTGCAAATGCTTTCTTTTAAAATTGTTTAAAAAAGTAAACGAAATGAAAATTTCTTTGTAGCTCTTCTGACAGAACTTTACAATTTTATCTTTGTAAATTTGCGTTTTATTTTGCCAAAAATAAAATGAAAAGTTGCAGAGTGCATAGTGAAAAGTGGTTGGTGAAATAGGGCCCACGTCTCTGCCAAACAACATGAAAACTGTCAAATCTTTGCAGATTTATAGACCAAGAGCCCACAGAAAATTTTGTGCGTGAAGATATAACATGAGGATATTATATGTACATTAATTTTAATTTTATGATAGGTAAGAGTAGGTAGTAACTAATCGGAACAGAAGTATATACAAATACTTAAAGAATATTAAACTGTTCACTGTCAAACTCATCGGATGATTCCCTAGTATGACTATAATCATCATTATCGGATGCATTCACTTCATTCTTCAAAATATCTTCCAAGTTATCAGATTCTGTATTGCCGTCAAACCATTTCACTTTATACATACTATCCAATGGTGATAGTTGAAGCGGTTAATTCTTTACGGAATTATTCCATACATGACATATATAGTGTCATAGATTTACTTGCTGCAACTAAACTGAGGCAAAAGACTTCCTTCAAAACCTAGCATAAGCAAATTATTATTATTTTACATAGGCATCTATTATTATTAAAAATGTAACTTACTTCAGATTTTTTTTTAAATGTTTTTGGTTGTAGGCTTGCAGTCTTTAAAAAATATTTCATACCTGGCTTCGTCTTCATTTAAAGCCCAAACAAAAAAATCATAATACAGACAAAATTTTCAATCCTGTTAATGTGTTCGTCAGTAGTATTTAATAAGTTTCCAATTTCAGAAAATGTGGACTGAAAATCTGGAGAACTTTTTAAAATTCGAAACGGATTGATTTTCCCTTTCTTAAAGAAGGATGGGGTATAATCACATCCAATGAAGCAGTGAAAACCAGTTAGCGCAGCACAAAGCGAGGCTCCCAATCCGTGATAAATTGAATTCACGTCAATGTATCTAAGAACAGTTTTGGATAAATTTCCAACTTTTAGCCAGACTTTTATGCCGTTTTTTAAGTTAGATAAATTGTAAAGCGCAATTATGAGCACAATGACGATTTTATTACCACAGAAATATCTTTTCGTAAAAATGACAAATGCAGCATCATCTATGTTTCTTTCTTCTTGAAAGCTCTTTAGCTCTTTCACTTCTTTTCACGTAAAACATTGCCATTCTCAGTTTTGAAATGAAAGCATGTCGCATTGCTGGTAACAAAAACACCCTTTTCACCACTAATCTGATGATATTTCATTTCCATTCTATTCCTCAACTAAAAATTCGTTTAATCTCTTTTTGAAAGAGTTGCTCCTTAAACTTTTAACAAAATTAGGTGTTCGTCTTTGTAAAAGCGCTATAAATAAGTTGCTCGTCTGAGTCGTTTCGCCTATCACTTTCATGATCTTTTATGGAAGGTGATAATTTATGTTCAAATATATTTTTTTTTTTTTTTTTTTATTTGCACATACATTTTCGTTTACATTGTTTTACCTGCAAAGCAAAGTGCTTCTCTGCAGGACATAACATTGCGATTAGTTTTGAAGTGATTACAAATTGAAAACGTTAAGTATAAATACAATTAATTAATTTCTGAAGTTAAAAGTATTTTAAAGATTTTAAGATTTACTAATGTTTCCTTAAATTACATGATGAAATTCAATAAAATGTTTTTAATCTCTTTTTCCTTGTTTTGAAATTTGGAATAATTTTCAGTAACGGTGGGAGCGAATTTAACAATTTAGGAACAATGCATCGTAGTTCTCTGTCTCCGTACGAGTTGTAAGCTGTCGGAAATTATAGCATCCCTTGGGCTCGTCTTCGGGTGTTTAACGTGTGGCTGATGGGTTGAAGAAACCGTCGGTCGTCCATATAGCTTAGGAGTGTTGTAATCTTGTAGATTGCGTTTACATCTAAAACTTTAAAACTTGAATTAGTATGTCTAATTATTTTAACAAGACGATGTTGTAGGTTAGATATCTTCTCCAGGTGGGTCTTTGCTGCATTTCCCCAGGCCAGAATCCCGTATCTAATGCGTGACTCTGCCAACGAGTAGTACACTTGCTTTTGTACTTCGATATGTGAGTAACGCTTAAGATACACCATTGCGAATATAGTGCTCTTAAGTTGAAGACGCAGGACGTTGATGTGCTCACGCCATAGGAATTTCTCGTCGATAACTCCGAGGTACTTAATGGTTTCAACTACCTCAATTCTGCTCTTGCTTCTCAGTAGTGGGCAACGATCATTTCGATGAAAGATTTCAATGTCTTCCGTTGGCTTCGATGGAGTCCTAATATGCATCAACTTGGTTTTATTTACGTTGATCACCAGGCCGTTGTCATGACACCATTCAGATACAAGGTTGAACTCATCTTGCAATATCTTTATGGCTAATTGCATCTCCTAAGGTATGTAGAAGAAAGAAACTGTCTTGAATTATGGCATCAATTTTATTTGGGGGAATGCTAATAGCTGTGTAATACTGATTTATCAGTTTTTATAATAGATCCATCTAGATGACCGAATGATTGCGGTGCAGGAGTAAGAGGGTATTTAAATATTTCTCTCACATCCACAGAATTTTGAGAAGCTACAAGCAGTATTCGTCCAATTAAATTCCTTTGCATTTTTAACTCACATATCAATCATCCGATGAGTCTGACAGTGAATAATTTAATCTAAAACGTCTGCCACTTATCATTATGTATTCAGTGCATTTTTTTCTTTATTTTAATGGTAGTTCCAATTGGTTATACATACGATCCACATTTTGGAAAAATATGTACTTTTGGCATACTAATATTAATCTTAGCTGTAAAAAAATGCTGCCAGACTTCCGCATTTGTTGTTAGTTATTTGAGGGCTTCATACTCATGTAAACCACTTATGGTTATATATTCACTCACAAAATTTGCTGTGGGCTCTTAGGCTATTATGAGAACATCAGGATGGCTTGCCAGTATTGGGTAGCCACCAGCAGGAGCAAAGGTACATAAAAAAAACCACAACACTGGCTATTTCCTAACTGAAGTGTATAAGACTGATCTTTCTTGCCGATTCAATAAACTTATGTTTTCACCATAAAAAATGACAAACAAAATTCAGGCTTTTTTCACGTAAAAGTTAAAAATGTTTACCATTCCGCGTTCAACTTGACACAAAAGTTAACACGGCAGTATACTGCTCATAGATAGAAAACACCTACATGAACTTTCATTGTGATTCAATCGACTGGAACAATTTAAACAGCACCGCGCTTCATAACGAATTTAATATGCAAAGTGATTAAGTCATCCCCCAAAACATCGAGACACTAATCCTTCTGTTTACTTATTATCTTCCACCCCCCCCCTCCCCCCCCCTTCCAACTGGGCGTACAATTTGATTCTATATCAGTTTATCATCTCGCCTTTCCAGAAAACTAATTTCTCTTGTATGAGCACTTGTAACATGGCTGATACGGATACCTAATCAGAAAGACAGAATATTAATGAAATATAAACTTGACATTTTCAAACAATTGATCTAATCAATTTTGAAATTAGCTGGCTGCGTACGCGTGAATCGATGAATATCAACGGCACGTATGCAAATTTATGTTTACATGTGCGTTTGTTCATGAGGTTTTATAATAGATGCTTTTACATACATAGGTACACACATTCATGTTATTATTTTTGATGATGCCAATCGATTTGTTATAAAAGTGCTTTATTCGATATGTCAATTAGCGGGAGAGATACTTTTGAATATCTAAATTGAGTATGTGCGAACACGGATCGAAGTGTGAAGTGACGCCCAATTTGTAGGTGCATTTGTTTTGTATTACGTGTTTTGTATTATGATGGTTGGGATTCGATTAGTTGGAATAGATTTACATTTTCTTCGACTACCCAACATCTCGTAGTAGGAACATTGTGATATTGGAGGTCCCCTCCGCTTGCAGTGGTATCTTCCATGCAGTTTGACTCAGGGATTACGGAGGAAGGTTAAGAGTGACATTGGGTCGTGTCAAGTGATTTATCCCACAAGATCAGCCAAAGTTGGAGTGAATGCATTTTCATCTCTTCCCCAAAGTCACTTCTATATGGGTGAATCTCTCGTTCGTTCCCTGGATTCTCGTGGGAAAGAGATGTTGATGACAGACGATGTTTTCTTAACTCAATCAGACTCTGGCTGCTGGTCTACGGCCATAGCAACACTCGTAGCAACCTTAACCGGCTATATTTAGCGGGTTCTTAAAAAACATTTCAAAGGAAATTGTCTACAATATAAAAGTGGAAATACTCAACACAGACATTTGAAAATGCCCTGCGAAGTATGAGAGTGTTCTCTGAGTCTCTAAACATCTCAAAGTTCTATACTTCGAACTACACACTAACATAAGTTGGCCTTGATCCCCCGCTCATCGGCATGTTCGTCCCCATAAACGTTACTATGCTCTGGCATTGAAGTTAGGGTCACCTTGAGCTCTACAACCCATGTAGGGAGAGCTGACAAACTATGTCATATCAAAGTTCTAAAGGGTGATTTTTTAGCTGGTTTGGTTTTGACAGCTGACGTGTGTTTAGTACCTTGTGTCACTGTCAAACAGCTTCAGTTTGGTTTGCAATTTAACCATGGATCGTCTTACAAATGAACAAGGCTTGCAAATTATTGAATTTTACTATCAAAATTCGTGCTCGGTTCGAAATGTTCATCGCGCGCTGCTTCCATTTTATGATCGGCATTCTCGACCTTCTGAGCAGTCTATTCGGAAGATTGTGACCAAATTTCGCACCAAATTTACTTTGTTGGACATTAAACCACCAACACGTTTACGTACTGTGCGTATTGAAGAAAATATTGCGGCCGTATCAGCTAGTGTGACAGAAGACCGCGAAATGTCGATTCGGCGTCGTTCCCAGCAGTTAGGCCTTTGTTACAGCACTACGTGGAAAATTTTGCGGAAGGATTTGGGCGTAAAGCCTTTTAAGATACAGCTGGTGCAAGAACTAAAGCCAGGCGACCTACCACAATGCCGAATTTTTGGTGAATGGGCTCTTGGAAAGCTGGCCGAGGATCCGCTTTTTTATCGAAAAATTGTGTTCAGCGATGAGGCTCATTTTTGGTTGAATGGGTACGTAAATAAGCAAAATTGCCGCATTTGGAGTGAAGATCAGCCAGAAGCATTGCAACAGCTACCAATGCATCCCGAAAAAGCCACTGTTTGGTGCGGTTTATGGGCCGGCGGCATTATTGGGCCATATTTCTTCAAAGATGATGCGAATCGCAGCGTTACTGTCAATGGTGAACGCTACCGAGCGATGATAACAAACTTTTTTTTGCCCGAAATGGAAGTTCTTGACTTGCATGATATGTGGTTTCAAAAAGACGGTGCCACATGCCACACAGCACGCGAAACAATGGCGCAATTGCGAGGCGAGTTTGGTGAACAGTTAATTTCACGTTTCGGGCCGGTCAATTGGCCGCCTAGATCGTGCGATTTGACACCATTAGATTATTTTTTGTGGGGGTATGCCAAGGCTAATGTGTATAGGGACAAGCCCGCTTCGATTGACGCACTGGAAGCCAACATCCATGCATTCATTCGTGAGATACCGGCCGATATGTGTGAAAGAGTATGCCAAAATTGGACTCAGCGGATGGGCTACCTGAGACGCAGCCGCGGTCAACATTTGCATGAAATTATCTTTAAACATTAAATTGCAAGGTTCAAACTATCGATTCAAATAAATATTTCATTCATTTTTTCGAATTTTTTGTGTTTTTTTTAAAAAAAAAGTTCTAAACCTCTTAAAAAATCACCCTTTATAAGAAAGCCAAGCAACTGGATGCTGGCTTTAAGACCGGAACGCAGGCTCTTCGTAACAGCGATGGAAAGCTAGTCACCGACGCGCAGGGAATAGTAGATGTATTTAAGCAGCATTTCCAGCTGCTGCTAAGCGGACAAAATGTAGAGAGAGTGATGGGGCAAGAAGAGAACCCATTCCGGTCCGGCAAGGAGATGCGCTGTCGTGTGATTTCTTCAATCTTGTTCTTGAGCAGATAGTGCGCACGGCAGGTGTCAACCCGGAAGGCACTATCTTCAACAGATCAGTCTAACTTCTGGGGTATGCGGACGATACAGATATCATCGATCGATCCCAGCGTGCCGTGAAAGATGCTTTCATGGCTATTGAAGAACAGGCGAAACTATTTGGCCTTGAAGTGAATGAGGACAAGACTAAATATATGCTATCAACAAACAAACAATCATCTGTCCACCGACTAGGACAAAATGTCACTGTTGATAGCAGCAACTTCGAGGAAGTTAAGGAGTTCATCTACCTCGGAGTAAACATCAACTCCACAAATGACATCTTAGTGGAGATTAGTCGAGGGTAATTACCCTAGAAAACCGCTGCTACTTCGGTTTCGTAAAACAAATGGGTTCAAAACTCCTAACTCGAAGGAAAAAGTGCATGCTCTATCCTGCCAATTCTGCTATACGGCGCCGAGTGCTGGATGATAAGCAGGAAAGGAGAGTTAATATTGGGAACCTTTGAAAGAAAAATCCTTCGACGGATATTTGGTCCTGTCTGCGAGGAGGGCGAATGGAGGAGAAGATACAACCGCGAACTCTATGAGCTGTACCAAGATGTGGAAGTAGTTCGAAAAGCCAAAACTCGTCGACTACATTGGGTCGGCCGCAGCGAGCGAATGAACAACAACGCTCCAGCTAGGCAAAAAAACAGCCAACTTATTACATGCAGTTAGAAGTTGCATTGCACATGATTCGCAGTGCTGCAATTGGGAAATAGACTCTTATCTACTATTTATGCTGCTGTCCGGCACGTGGACCAGCTAGCCCTAGACTGCCAGGAATTTTTCGAATCCTGAATTCCATCGATTGGATTAAAACGTTGTAACTTTCGGATTTTTATTTGCGTATACAGTTTGTCCTTTAGGTCACCTATCCTTTGTTCGCGATTCCACTTTGCCGCCATTAGTACTACCAACATTTTTCTGCAGTGATTCTGAAATATCCCGATTATTCACAGCACCGAACACTTGCCTCTTCAATAAAATTTAACAGTCAGGTCAAACTGGTTACTCCCACACCCACCTACTTACCTATACCATCGTGATCTAGCCATTGCTAACATTTGGTCAAAGACCCGCGGACTTTCGGCTAAACACTAAACGACGGAACTATTCCATTCTACTGTAAGAAACAATTTTTTTATGTCTTTATCAGTCAAGGATTAAAAATTTAAGACTGAAATATATATGTTTTGAGCAGTTATATTGTGAATTCAGTCCCTACAAAGAAATGGTTGAAAAAACAGTTTTTCGTGTTATCAGAATTTTTTGCCAAATCAAGAATGATCATGGTAGGATAGGCGGGAGACGATGATGTTAAAACTGAGAATAACCTTTATATGGAGATTTAAGCATGCCGTCCGACACTGAGGAAAAACCGAACTTCACCTACAGCGAGGCTAGATGCTCTTCATACCTTCGAATTATCAAGTTTATTCAGACTTCTAACAGCAGCTGCTTAACCTCTAAGTTCGCCAGTAAAAGTGATTTCTGACATTGAATTAAAATCGAAGTTTGTACTCTAAACTGAAAACTTTAAGTAAAATCACCTAAAAGTAATGAAAACACTAAATAAATGCAGTCCAATGACCTACCGACCCCAAGGAAGAATTAAAAAAATACAGGAGACTTAAAATTGAGTTGATGTATGCAAGCAGCCAGAAAGTAATGCAGTATTTCGACTCACAGTCATTTGACTGCTTCCATTAACTCATAAGTCAGAATGCTCAAAATGACTTTATTAACAACTCTAGAAGGCAGATGTATTTAAGCAGCGTTTCACATGGCTACTAAACGGGCACTATATAGGTATAGTGATAGGTCATGAAAAAGGCCCACAGAACCACTCGCTCCACCCAGTAAAGAAAAGTTTGATGCATGATGTAGCTATAAAGAACAACAATGCAGCTGACTCTGATGCTCTTTGAAAAGAGATTTTTCAAAATGGAGTAATGGTTAAGTAGTCCACCTGTCGCATATTATTAACCATGTACACTTGAGACACATCTATCTGTCCTATCAAGGCATATCTCTGCTATATGTTATATGTACAAGGTGGCGCAAAAGTAATCCTCCTATCAGAAAATTCTATAAATTTTGCGATTGGCCCCTAATGTCAGTTCTGTTTTGATATTTGTGTAGTAAACACATGCGAAATACACGTTAATAAACAATGTTACGCTAAACTCAAATGGGTATCAGTCGACGGTCTTTACAGCGAATTTTGATACAAGATTTGAAGAGCCAAAAAACATCGGAAGGTTATTTTTGCGCCACGTTGTAGTATCCAATACAATTCCATATGTGTGTACCAATTTAAAGATAGCATTCGTCATCAGAAACATTAATAAATACATACACAAGGCCGATCTCAGCAAAACTGATCCAGCGGGATCGCGGGACTCTAGAAAATACAGCAGCACTCATGCATCGGTTCAACGCCTATGACAAAATTGCACTATCGAAAGCAACAACTTTGATTTAGTTAAATAGCACAGCTGCCTTGGGGTAAATATTACATACACACCACAAATGATAACCTAGAGGAGATGATAACCAGCGAAGGCCGGGCTTTTTTTAGTGGATATTTTGTCTTAAGCGCGATGAAGGCGAATAAGTAAGAACAGTATAAACTATGTATACCAAAACCAGGATTGGTTCAGAGTAGACAAAACCCTACATTGACGATGTAGCTAAAGGACAATAGTGCTCGATATAATCGAATTCCAGGCCAGTCCCAAGAAGACGGAACCTGGATTTAAAAGACCACGTCATCGCAGACAATAGAGCGGTCTTGCTACTCGAAGGCGTGCTAAGATAGACGATGTGAAAACTTGCCCTTGAACAATTCAGTAAGGTCCATGAGGCTTCATATTAAACTTGTGAATCTATTTGCGTGTGCAAAACTTAATTTAAGAAAAGTATTCAACGTTCTATTGTATGGATGTGTGTTGACTACAGAAGGTGGGATATATATTTTTTTTTTTGTCTTTTCAACCGGAAGCCGTGAAGGCACATGAGTACGTATCTTGTTTGTACATGTGACCAATAAAACCACTTCGATCTGTTGAGGAATAGTTTTATGTCGGATAGAGGTACTCTAGCCAAGTTGTTTAAACTTTCGAAGAACCGTGCTCCCATGCAGGATGAGCGCCGTTCCTGTAGAGCTGGGCAGTGGCATAGAAAATGTTCCACTGACACAATTTCCTCTTCATCTCTGCAGCTTCTGCAGAAGTCATTTCCAAGGAGCCCTAGCCTTTAAGACATGTTTCTGATGATGCAGTTTTTGGTTATTACCCCGACGAGCATCCGGATTTGACTTCTGTGAAGAGAGACTATGGGGTTTGCTATTTTGGTGTCAACATCAGGCCACAAATTTCAAGTATGTTTGAGTGCCTGCAATAGCCAGACTTCCAAATTTTGTTCTCTCTTAATCTTTGGCTGCAACGTTCTTAGTGAACAACTCAATGGGTTGCAGGTTCAATAGCGGTTCCAGACCTAGTTGCCGTGTGGATTTAATTGCGCCTGTCATGCCAGACAAGCAATTATCTGCACTTGTTCAGATTTTTAAGAGAGGATTTGGTTTTAACCGCCTCCCACCAGACAACTGAACCGTTCGGCTGATAGCTCCATTTCTTCTAAAAAGGTTTTCCTACATGAAATCTTTTCTTCATTCTTTCTTCAGTATTCCGTACTATCCCTTGGCCTCGGTTGAAAGATTAAGGCGGACACCTTTAAGTTTCGGTGGGTCCCACTATGGTATCTTATGAGTTCGGGGATTAGCTTTTCGGATTAACCGCAAGACCGTTGTGCTCTGTCCATTTGGATCACGCAGATTCCATAACATCTCTAATGGTGGAAATTTACTTTCCTGTTAATAATACAACTATGTCATTCCCATAAGCGACTATCTTAATACCTCTGCTGACAAGGGATATAAGAATTTTGTTAATCGCGATGTTCCACAGTAGAGGAGATAAGACTGTGTTAATGCTGTTAATAAGTCTGCTGTTTAGCATAGTCCTAGAACCTAACTCTTCAAGTGAGGATATAATGGTTCTACTGTGCAGGTTGTTGAATGCACCTTATATGTCCAGAAAGGCCGCAAACGAAAATTCTTTGTTTTCGAAAATGTTCCTTAGGAGCAGGTCCAATAAACTTTCTAGTATTTTCAAAAGAAACCATGAAAGGCTAATTGGCCTTAGTTACTTGGGTGTGGAGTGACTGGGTTTCCCAGATTTGGCAATTAAGACCACAATCACCTCTTTCCAACAATCAGGAACTAGTCTAAGTGTCAAGCACTGGTTTGTTGGCGTAGGCGAGCGACTTCACATATCCCCAAAGAAAATAATGCGAGGGTGTCAAATCACACGATCTTGGTGGCCGATTGACAGGTCCATTCCGCGAAATTATGCGCTCATCGAATGTTTCCTTCAGTAAATCGATTGTGACGTGCGCTGTGTGGCATGTAGCGCCGTCTTTTTGGAACCACATCTCAGTCATATACCGGTCTCCATTAACAGTAACTGACTCTCCAGCATCATTTCGGAAGAAGTATGGCCCAATGACGCCACCAGCCCATAGAGCACACCAAACAGTCAGTTTTTGTGGATGTAATGGCGTTTCTGGGTTCTCATGTGGATTCTCTTCATGGCCAGCAGCCATGGAACATTCACTGTATAACAAACTATCCATTTTTATCAGTCCCATCAGAAGCGGCTTTTTACATATTTTTGATGTCAAACGCCAACAATATGTTAAATGGACTCTTTGATACCATGACTAAATCAACAATTAAAATTAAAAATATCCATAGATTGACAATCTCGAAATATGTTGTCGAGAAGTAAAGACCAAGGGCTATATGAACACAAAAATAATTCTCAATTCTCGAATAAAAATGTAAAACAAAATCTACACAACCAACTTACAATCGCTACACCCCCTACCTCACCTGAGGCATGTAATAAATTCCCCCAGCGACACCCAACTCAAAGTGTTTGACCAACGACAGGCGTTTGACTTCCGTTTAGACATCTTTAACGAAATTCCTTTATACTTCTTCACCCAAAAATAGCCGCAGTATTGTCCTGAACGGACGATGAAGAAAGAAAGAAAAAAAAATCAAAGCTTCAACCTCACGAATATTTACATTTGGCTGAGGGTAAACGTGCCTCAATTTTAAAATACGACCACCCCCTCTGTGTTTACACGCAGTGGAAATTATGAAATTCCTTTCTGTTTTCGTTTTTATTCCTCCTCAGCTACATACATTTTGCGTGCCTTTTCACTTCACTCACTCCAGGTGAAGGTAATTTGTGAGTGACTTTCAGTTTATTTTTTTGCTAAAGTCACCCTCAGTTATCTATAAGTCAGTTTCAGGTTTCAACATTCCTGGGTATAGGGTGCAAGATAATTCGCGAGCAGGTTATAATAAAAAAAAAAATTCAAATAAAGTGCAAAAACGTGTTGAAATTCTCACATTATCTATTGAATTGCACAGTGTGTAAGAGGGTAGCAGCAAAGGATCGCCGCTGGAGATGAACCAGGGTCGGCGGGGTGGTGTCGAGAAGCCTAATACTTATGAAAGCCACAGACTATGAGACAGTAAGAGAGACGGTGAGAATTAAATTAACCAAGATAGAGATACCGTTAATAACGCTTGAGGGCGTTTTGTGAAGCGTAAGTTTACTCCTAGGACTAACTGGCATCACACTGTGAACCGAGATGTCCTCGTTATTTTTCCCGCTCGACTAGAATAAGAATGAGGTATCGCAGAGGTTGAAGGTGGCAAGTGGCAAGCGGCAAGTATATCGCTTTACTTACCTCATAAGTAAGCGAGTGTGGTGAAGTGCGAGTGGGCGAGATCAGTATATTATGTTCATAACAACTTTATGTGGAGGTATATGTTGTTAAAAAGTGATTTTCAAAAAGATTTTTTGATTTTCTTTCCTTTGCGAGATTTATATAATTTTGTTTTTTTTTTTTTTCGTTGAGAAAATTTACAAGAAATGTAGGACGATAACAAGGATACAGTGGCTTTACCAGTTTATCCGCATTAGGCTTTGGAAAATATATGTATTGTGAAGAGTGCTTCATTTGGCCTTGGTAAAAGGGAAGTAAATCACGTTAGACCAATCGTGCATACGAAGGAATTGTGTCTTTAATTTATTTTCTTCTGAACTGAAGATAAAACAGATTTTGTTTGTGAAAAAGATATTCTTATTTGAATTTATCGTTGTTATGAAATTATGTCCATAGATTTAATTATAAATGCAAATCACTTTCGCAAATTATCCAAAGCAATTCCTGTGAAATGTTGTTGAATTGGATGATAAGACAAGGTACTATGCAAAAAGTTAGGAAAAACTTTCTCTTAAATGCTGAATTGTCTTTTATATATATGTACAGTGAGTCAAAATCATGTTCATAGACTAGTTTTTGGGTTTTGTATCCCTTTGTATATGTATAGCTCTCCATCTACACAGATGGATCTAAGACGGACTGGGAACCGGTCAAGGAAGCTCTGGCCGGAATACAGCAGTGGCCGAACCATAAGACTTTTACAGTTTCACAGGTCATCACTGTCTAAGCTGTTAAGAGACCTACCGGGAAATAACTTCCCAAGAAATCATGCACTCAAATTAAACCTCAAAGATGACGATATATGTCGAGGATGTGGTGATGAAGAGGTCCATGAGGACACAGCTCACTTCATCTGTCACTGTCCGAGTATCAGTCATTTGCGGAATAGAACACTTGGAAGCTACTACTTCCATGTATTTCTTGAACTTTCTGATATCTCTCTTTGTAATCTTTATAGGTTTCTGAGGATATCATGATGACTGGAAGGCGTCGGGTAAAAGGGCACAAAGCCTAACCATCTCTAACACTAGAAACTAGAACCCTCAGAACCTTCCACAGGGACATAAATGCCTAGGTTCTAATGGTTGCCCTTTTACTTCTCAAGGGGACCGTGGGGAACGAAGAGTGCTTCTTGTCGCACTAAATTTTAACGCGACAATCAAACAGGGAGCCGTATAAAATTCGTCAGGTTTCAGAGATAAGGGAAGGGGGTCAAGTGCTAGTTGTTGATCTACTCGCCCAAGACCATAACCACGTTTTTCAAACCTTGAGTATGCCTTCGAACGTTTTAAGGAAATCTCACGTTTATTTCTTACTACGTTCTAACTTAATTGCTCTACATAATGTAAACATTTTTCCATTGCGACCTTTGACTAAGCCAAATATGTCAAAGCACAACAAATGACCTTAACATCAAACCTGTAATCAAAGCTACAACTTCACTTCAATTTACCTAGAACCTACCTTGTCCACTAACAAATTCCCCAGTCGCCCTATAATCGCATTTAATTTGAGCTCTTTACTCCCCAAAGCAATCGACAAAACAAAATCACTTTTAAATAACATCATCATGATAACGGTCGACATTTCTCCACCAAACTTGTTTTCTTGTATATATTCGTGTTTTTTTAGCTATTGCCATATGCAGTGTCCTCCTCGGCAGACAGAACTGTGATTTATTCTATTTGTTGACCAAACGCCCACTCATTTGTTTCAATTGAATAACGATTCGAACCTAAGTTGGAAATAATTCTCTATTCCACTCTTCCTGATCCCAATGTACAAGTATCTCACTCACTGGATATTTCAAAGTGTCTAGTAGATTTGTCAATATCCTCTGCGATATTATCCTTTCGATTGATTTAATACCACTCAGTAAATCAGGCACACGCTACACATTAGAACCAAAAAGAGAGACACGGAGAGAAAGGGAGACATACGTTATGGGACAGCAGCGGTGCTATGGGAATGTCCTTTATTCGCACAATATTTTGATGTTGTCCCGTCTCTGCTGCTTTGACTTACATATGGATGTACAATTGTACATCTGTTCATCGATGCCCAATGGAGATATCAATTGAATTTGACAGTTACAATAATTTATAACAGCATATTCCATATAATCCGGAAAATTGTTGTTCCCCACCTCTGGTAGTAGATATAGTTTTTGGGGCCGAGAATCGACCTACGTCTGCCTGTCTGTATTTGTAGTCAAACTAGCAAATGATTTATGCGTCAAAAAACAAATTTTCGTTCAATAATAATTTACGTTGGAAGTATATCATACAAAGTAACGGGAAATCGAAGTTTTTAGAAGGATAATACGAGAATAATACTTTACTATAGCCAACTATATTTGCATATAGACGGATACGCTATTATTAGTTTTTATAATGAATGCCTAAATTTTAAGATTATGTGGCATTCAAAACTTGCGTCGTGATCATTGGTATTGGCATTGGAGGGATGTTAGATCCTCGCTTATGGATGGATCCATTTAGAGCAGAGAATAACTGATGGGCAAATAACTGTGGCGGAAAGAAGAAAAAAAGGCTTATACTGTTATTTTTTTCTTCAAAAGAACGGTGGGAAAAACTTGGGGCTTAAAATCTGCTATGGTGCAAAGGCTTCATACGGTGGTGGTTAGGCCTACATTTATACATACGGGCAGTATAGCCACTACCGGTGCGCTTAAAACCACCCCAACGGTAGCTCTCGACACCCTCCTGCACCTAACACAACTAACCTAACAAACTTTACCTAGCAACAAACTTTACTTACGCTTTGGGCGAACAGTATGATACCCTACCCATATGCCTGTATTTTATTACATTCTAAAAAATCTATAAAAATTAAACTATTTTGTTAAAAAACGACCCCAAAAAGTAGGCGTTGCCAAACTTTGTGGCGATATATTGGCTAAATATCTTGTCAAACATATTTTTTCGGTTTGTATTTCTGAAGAAAACAGCATTTTAGTGAAAAACGCCCACAAAAAGTAGGCGTGGCAAAAAACTTTATATAACAAATTTATAAAGGTGGGCAGTATCTACATACCTTGTGAAGGTTGTACAATTTTATCTCTCTAACTTAAGCCTTGAAACAGTTTTTTCTAATTTGTGGGCGTGGCAGTAGGCGTATTTTGAAAATTTTAACAATTTATCATTTCGGAACCCTAGGGAGTATATGTTTCAACTTTCAGCTTCCTAGCATAATTTTAAGGGCCTCAAAAGTTGATACGGACGGATGGAAGGACGGACGGACATTGCTAAATAGTCTTAGATTTTGGTCCTGTTCATAAATATATATACTTTTAGGGGTCTGCGATGAATATTAAGGGGTGTTAAAAACTATGTGTCAAAATTAATATAGTATAAATAATGGCACTGTTCTTAGATTTCAAGAGAGCATTTGAAACAATTGACCGTAGTATTCTATTGCAAAAAATGTCGACTTACGGGATAAAGAACTCGACTGGTTTAAATCGTTTCTATCAAGAAGATCGCAAAGAACAAAAATCAACGGCAAGGTATCAAAGTTAAAAGAGGTTGAGATAGGAATCCCTCAGGGCTCGATTCTAGGACCTCTATTATTTATATAAAGGCGATATACCAACCATTTTAAGGGAATGCAAAATTATACTCTATGCATTAGTTTATGCTGAGGGGAAAGACGATGAGGAATGCAGAGCAAAGCTTTTAGAGGACATTAAACAAATAACAAGATGGTTGGATATGAAAAAGTTGAAATTTAAGGAAAAGAAAAGTTTTAAGAGGATACGGGGGAAGGTGGATTGTCTCCCAGCTATTAAGGTGTACAATACTTTTATAAAGCACCACTTCGAGTATTGTTCAACTATATGAGTATACTCATGTTGCAATCAAGGTCAGATAGAGAGACTACAAAAACTCTAAAACAAAGCGTTGAGAAGTATTTTAAGACGCAATCGATTTACATCAATAAGACATATGCTAGATCCTCTCAAATGGCTTAATGTTAAGGAAAGATTTGAACTCAATACACTCACAGCTGTATTTAAGATGAAGAAGGGTGGTGCACCAAGATACCTCACAAGTGGATTGAGACAGGTAGGAGAATCACAGCCGTACTCACTACGGAACTTCAATGAGTACAAAGGCAGTTTTCATCAGCAGCTCAGAACACAACTCAGTAATGTACAAAGGGCTATTGTTGTTCAATAATTTGCCAAGTGATACAAAAAATGAAAATAATTTAAGGCTTTTTAAAAGTAAATCTATAAATTTTATAAAATCAAATACATAAATTATGTTTGTAAAACTTAAAATTTAACTTAAAAAAAAAAAACTGATCTAACAAAATAAGAATTACTTATAAGAAAATCAAAGATTGTACTTATTATGTAAGAATTTTGAAAGTATTACTACTACTACAGTGCGATTTGGGTCTCTTTAAGAGTAGTACTTTCCGACAAGGAATAGCGGAGCTATTCCCTGTCTAAGCTAGGACTGTCTATACGACTACCGGGAACAAGCAGTGTCCGTATGCCTATGATCCTTAGATCTATGATGCTTAAAGCATTATGCAGTCAAAACCGAGTAAGCCTGTGCTGGGTGCCAGAGCACTGCGGTATTTAGGGAAATGAGCAGGCGGATGAGATTGCAAGAATAGGAAGGCCGACATCAAACTTCCCCTCTGCACTATTGGTCTGTCAATCTAAGGTGTTCAATTCATAGGGCACTATGGTCACTTATCGATAGTAAAAGATATATGAAGTTAATAGAATTGAGCAATAAGTACTGTGTTAATAAAATAAAATAAAATTTTAAAGAAAAAGGGAGTCGGACAGAATCCCGAAAGCCCAAAATGCCGAAAATCCAATGTCGATCTCGTTTTTTCCACACACCTGTTTTAATCTAACCTAACCTAAACAGATGTAGGTTGTTATATTTTCAGCATATAATCGCGGCTATGAAGGCAATTTTAATGTGCTTTTCTGGTCCGCACCGTCTTCGATTGAGAACCCTTCGGTGAGTTCAGAGGGAGATTAACCCGCAACAAACAAACAGTGGTCATTAAATTTCATTATTATTTGCCTCATATCGTGCGGCCCAGCCGCTGTCCGTATTTTGGAATTTTTAACTTCTTTTCTAACTTCTTCAACTGTAATGTCATAGTAAGGAGATACTTACTTACTTAGCAACGGTCTCCCGACACGTGAACAGTCCCTGCCTGAGACACAGCAGGCCTGCGATTGCAAACTGTGTCCATTAATGAATACCAAGCACTCATGGCTTGGTCTTTAAAATGGAGGTTCGGTCTTCCTAGGGTGAGATTCGAAGATCCTCTTAGCTGCAGCATCATTGTCCATTCGCATTCCATTCCAGTCAACGTGATTCGACTTTTAATGCTACATCCATCTTCTATCTTCTCCTCCATTCGGCCTCCTCGTACACAGGACCAAATATCCGTCGAAGAATTTTAATATTAGAGAAGTTCAGTATTAGTTTACCTTTCTAGCATATGGTCGAAAAGGGTTCTATAAACCAAGCACTTTGTCTATCGAGTTAAGTGTTAACAGCTGCTTCCAATGGTAATTCTTCTTGCTGCCATCAAAAGTGATATTTTGTCGTAGTCGGTGGGCAGATGCTTGTTTGTTTGTTGTTATTACGCAGCCTTAAAACTTTTATTTCTTGCACTTAATCCGATTTTGCCAATATTTTGTCGACTTTGAACTTACTAATGTCCGAAAGATGCTGTCATTCCATTCTTCATGTGAATGTTCGAATGTCTACAGCGTAAAATCCTGAAAATATGATCCATCCGTCATTAATGCACTATGTACAGCTCCAAACGGTTCTTCAAAGAGCCTAAAACTCATTTGCAATCTTTGAGAAAAAAATACCGAGAAAGCCTCAAACTTTGAAATCATTAAAATGTTAAATTTGGAAGCGTTTTCCTAATAGGATATTCTTTACCAAAACCAATCCTATTTGTCCTACCCTTTAAGTATTCTTTATCAAAGAGATGATTTGTTTTAACTTTCGGATAACGTTGCTCGTGTTTTGTTGTTAAACCACGCCCGACACCCTTTCGCTGACTGCTTACCCCATGAAAGGGTCAAATTATGCGCTCCGGTTCACCCATATTTACGTGCCACTGTAGCATACTGAATCGACTCCCCCAACAGGATGCCAAGCAAACGTAAGGATATCCCAAGGATATCGAATTTACCGGAATACGTACAGTACATATACCTCTTGATGAGCCGCGTACTGCTGTTTTGCCGCAACAAAAATATACACTGGCAAACATACTGAAACACCAAATTTAAAGGTTTCACCCAGCAAAGGGATCCTGTTGCTTCTTCGTCGTCATCGTTTAACTTGCCTTCCTCAGCCCGACACAATTCAACTCTCGCTCTCTCTCTCCCTCCTTCTCTTCTTTTATCCTTGGTGATAAATGGAGCTAGTTTAAAACGTTTGCCTTTCACGATTTGTATACACACAGTAGCACAGTTTACATATTACACTCCGATTCTTTGAGATGGGTGTTCGGTTCGGATACAGTAGGTACAGCTTATCCGTAGGGTAGGTGCCGAGGTATTCGCCCAGATTATCTGTTAAAATACCCATAAAAACCGGTGGCGGAGCGTAACAGAATCCTGAAATATTGATGGAAGGCGCAAGTTCACTTTCGGTGAGCTTCGAATCCGGTTGTAAGGTGGATATTCGCATTTCCTGCAAAGAAAAAACATATTATACTCAAGCAACCGTAAACACAGGAACAGGTGTTTGCCAGTTGCTACAACTGACAAAGAAATTAATGACATTCGATCTGACTGATGTTAGTTGTTCTTGTTATTTTATTTAAATTAAAGGAACTTTCCTTTGTTTGTCTCCTGAATTATGAAACTGTTAACAAAGAAAATTTTACTTTGAAATTAGGAAATTCATCTGAGTCCTGTTATCGTTGAATGCGCGGACACAACAGGAGTGAAACTAATTTATTTTGCGTGGCAGATGGATATGAGGATTATATGGATTAAAATAGTCGTAGCTAAAATTTTAAGGCTTCGTTGCAAATTATTAAACTTAAGGAAGGCGTGGGGTTAAGATTAAGAGTCTTAAGTGGTCGTCACCTCAGTGTAACACATTAGATATTGTTTTGCTTTTGTTTATTTATTTTCTTGCAGCAGCGTCGTAGCCCTTCAGAATTCCACCAAGGCGTCTACAGACATCAAGAAAAGGCGAACTAGTTTAATCTGTCCAAGCCCAAAGAATATAACCTCCGAAAATTGTGTCTACAGGAGACCCAGTCATAAATGGAAGCCCTTGCCGGCAGATCCAAAACAGGTTCGGTTCCAAACCCGAACTCTGAGGATTATTCAGTTTCCCGACCGAGTTCGAAGAGTTCTTGAGCTTAAGCAATAACTCGGAAGAGGTTAAGTGATTCAACAAGGCATTGGATGCAGTTATATACTTCGACCCTTCAATCTGTTCTTCGCAATATAATCCATGGAAATTGGAATACCGATCCACTTGGAAACCGATGCATATTTATGCGTACTTGCTAGGCACTAAGTTTAGACAGGGGTGTGATGTAAGAATCATAGCCTTAAGTTTTCACATTCCACGAAAGCACCATCTCCTGAACTCTCAAAGGTGTTGGAACCATGCGTAGGTACAAATGTGAATACATCCTTACCCTGTCTGGTTCAGATCCTGACCGAGAGCGAGACCATTCTTAAACTTGGGCTAAGTCGACTTTAACATTTTTACGCAGCCAAAATGCCGGCATCATTATACTGCGGGGTAAAGTAGGACAGTTCAGTGTCATCGAAACTTAAGACCAAGTTGTAACAAAAACCACTTGAGGGTTACCGGTATGATAAAAATATCAAGGAGTGAAAGATTCAACAGAGCCACTTGAAAAGGCCCATGGCAACCTTAAGATCCTGTTCTTTAAAGTTTTGTGAAATAAAAAATAACGTATTTGCGTGAAAGTTTATTCCAAATTTGCTCTCATCATTTGCCACAGAAAGCCTTGCACTGCCAGAAAGCCAAGATTCGTCTCAAGACAACTAGAGTTACCAATCGTCAATCACCTGTTTACGATCGCTTTACACAGAGCAAAAGTTAATTATCAAAAATGGTTTGCTTTAGACGACCACCCCTGTTAACGAACTCTGAACTTCTTACTAATTCGTACTCCTATCGAAATTGGAACTATTCTGGTACTTGTAGCTACATTTAGTTTAGTACTAGACTATTCTCATATTCCGTACAAGGTTCGGACTTGGATTTTTGACTACGAACTACTCTCGGACGCGGAACGATAAACTATTGTAAGGAGAGCTTTAGTCGTTCCTTTCGGTAATGTCCTTAGTTCCTCATAACTATTCACTCGGGAACGAAACACCTCCAGTCGAGCTTCAACTCTGTTATAAGGTACTGAGCGTGTTAAGATTAAGTGGATTAAGTATTAAGATTAAGTACGATTAAGAAAATCGGCCCTAGCGACGTATTTGTCGGAACGGAAAATTCTCCGATTTCCTACGATTCGTAGGATTTTTGCTTTGAGGTGTTCGGAACATTGTTCCGACAGAAAAAAACGCACAACTAAAGACCTGCGTTGCGGTGCGAAGAAATGTATTAGCAGTAACATTTGTAACAGTTGCACACCATTTTCTGCCCGATCTTCTCCAACAGAAAGTGATCGCGGAGTTTTTTCCGATTTTCGGATAAGCAGTTAAAAAATGTTAGCAAATATAAATAAAAAAATTAAAAAAATATATTAAGTATGAAATACTTCCCTCCTGTCGACATATGCAAATTTAAAGTACTGCAAATACAGATATGGGTCGACATATATCGGCTTTTCGATATATCGGTACATTTTATACATCTCTATCGGAAACTAACATTTGTCGCATGTCAAATCAATGCGTCGTCGCATTTTAATAATTCTTTTCCGAAATCGGATACCTCGAATTTAATTAGGGTCTCCGACAGAGTATGCGTTGCGGAGAATTTTCCGTTCCGACGGATACCTCGCTAGAGCCGTATGTATCGTGGTCTAGAAAAGAAAAACTCATAATTCATACCTTTTTTTTCAATTTGCCTCATAATTGGAAGAAATAAAAACGATGATATTGGGCCAGTTTTTTTTAGTTTGGTTCATGAAGGAACTGCAAATGCGAAGAGTGTCTTCAAGGTGGCAATCTCTTAAGATAAATATTTTATATAAAAATTATATTTTGAAAAAGGCAATATCTTCTTTCAAATCAATTATTTCCATTTGAGGCGAAGGCTTTGAAAGACTGAACAACTTTTCAGCCACGTCAGAGTTGGAATCGTTCAGAAAATTAATTTCCAAGATCGGATAAAATCTCAAAAATACTTCAATGTCAGAGTTATTTTCTTTAGTTTAGTTCTTTTTATTTTGAAGAATTGTTGGAAAATGAGTAAATTGTTGTCTTGCAATATCTTTTAAAAAAAAAGTCCAGCTAGCGACGAAATTCAGATACGCTCTGTTTTAGATGACATATTAATTTCCCATTTTCTTCTAACTCAGTGTGGAGCGCAGATAAATATTTCAGAACATCTTTTAAAAAAAGATACCACCTTGCGCTATTAGAACTCCAAGTGCTTCCGTGCTTTCTGCGTATGCATGTTTAAAAAGAAGGAGATTAGCCAGAAACGTTCCATACCTTGGCCTTTATTTAATTAACGAACACTGTTGTGTTTTAATAAGTTAAAATAAGCCGAATGACATTCAGAATCAATTAAACACATTGAGTTGTCGGTACTGAAGAGCGATATCTCATAAAATTAATCAACTTGACCAATTTGTCATTTACTTTTTTCAGTGTAGTTTTCCACAATGTGCTGTTCATTTAATGTAAGAAAATATAGGTTTTCATATCGAAATTAATTTAAAACATAATATTCCGTATAAGGATCATAATGGAAAAGCATCTTGATTCCTTAAAGGATCTGTATATAGGTTGATTTAAAAAAAGCATGCGACAGACAACCAAGAGATCAGATATGGGTAGCGCTAAGACAACGAGGAGTTCCTGATGATGAGGAGTACAGATGATCATGGACATGTTCGAGGGAGCGAAGACAAAAGTCAGACGTCCCGCAGGTGTCACCGATGAATTTCCAATAAAAGTCGGTGTTCACCAGGGAAGTGTCTTAGGTCCTTTGCTCTTTATAACAGTCCTAGATTATCTATTTAGGGGGAAAGTGACGGACCCTAAAGTACATCAGTTATTCTTTGCTGAAGACAGAGCCATCATAAGTGATGATCAGACTTCCCTGCAACGAGCACTTGATGTTCGGGTAGATGCTTTCGAGGGGAATGGGCCAACAAAAAATTAAAATATCTGCGATCAATGATCAACCGTTGATGTCGACATCAATCATCGTGTAAGCGTAGGGTGGATGAAGTGGCAGGAAAACTCTGCCATCTTTTGTGACCGAAAAATGTCCCCTAAGCTGAAAGGAAGGCTCTGCACCGCAGTTGTGCGTCCGGCGCTCACATACGATTC
Organism: Ferdinandea cuprea; assembly: GCA_963576555.1. NCBI lineage: Eukaryota > Metazoa > Arthropoda > Insecta > Diptera > Syrphidae > Ferdinandea > Ferdinandea cuprea. The sequence goes on from OY754958.1 coordinate 139,436,060, forward strand.
ACAATGCTAGACAATGTACACAAAGTATGAGGTTCCCTTACAATCGCGTAAGAAGGGCAGGCCTAAAAACTCTTGGATCACACAAATGCAGAAACACCAGCATTTTATTGGCCTCAACGATACAGTGATCCAAAATCGGGATGCCTGCAGATATCTTTTGAGGTCGAACCGGCGAACCCCACAGGCGGACCAGTAGGAATGTAGTGAAGTGGGAGGGTTATGATCCCTGTAATCCTGATCATAATCTCTTCGTTAAATGGAGAGAAGAATAATATGCCGTATTGAGGTATTCATAAATACTCCAATATATGTAGATGGCACTGTAAGATTAAAGTGTTTAAAAGTCGCCTTGACCTTGAAACTAAGAAACAAAAAAAAAATCCCATCCCAAGTATCCAAATTACAAAATAAGACCATTTCCTATTTCCTTGGTACCATTTTCGTAAAAACTTGTGATAAGTGATTTTCCCAAAAAAAATATGTCCCGCTATTTAAAACTATTTATTAAGCTAAAAACTTCCCCAAAAATATTATCACAGACCGACGAACGGCATTGGCGGACACACTTTTTTGGACTTCGCGTTTATTTCTTCCAATCAAAAGAATTTGACCAATGACCCAATCCATAGCTCAAAAAATTACATACTTTTAGTAAATTCGCTTTTTTAACTCTCTTGCTTTGTTACCTCTCAGAGGTTGCTTCAGGCTTCCGTTGATACTATAATCCTTTGATTGCAGTTCATCCCCAATAACAAAAGTTAAATACAGTCATTCAATTATTCGTCTTATACACCTCGGTCCTGTCCCTGTCCAATAGCCTATGTTGAGATGTGAATAAACGTCAGGCTGCACAAAGCCTACGATACATTTTTGGCCTAATCCTCTCACCCACCTCACCACATACATCGCAACAGAAGCTTTCCAATTGACTTTTGTTTACCTTAAATTACAGGGAAAACAATGCACACATGCGAACAGATACATTCTACATATATGCTTGAATGTCCACATGCATCCAACAAAGTTACTTCATCACAAAGTTAGTTAGCAAACATGACAAAGCAGCCCTCTCAAAGGTCATTTGTTCGGTGTTGTGCTGGAGGCAGTGAAATTAATAATTAACTCGTCCTTTTCCGTAAAATTTTACTTTCTGTGAGATAAATTTCGCCCATGTAAGGCAAGTTTAAATAGCCTTACTTCCACCCACGACCTCTCCCCAAATAATCGATGACTTCATAGTATGACACATACTACCAGATACATTGCCCCCAGGATTGTCTGCTAATGACACGTGAGAAGTTTCGTTCCAATAGTATTTTTGTCTTTCAATATCGTCGTCGTGATGTGATGGAGCAATCTTCCCCGCTTGCCACCTTCAGGCAATCGAGCAAAATTGACATGTCGCCAGTGCAATTTGTCTGTGCATGTTAGCTTCGGGTGTTTTCTTTTAGCCCTTAGCCCCAAGCACATTTCTGTGCACCAGAGGGGGATATTATTATTATTATTTTTTTTTTTTTTTTTTTTGTCTATTTTGCTTGTCAGCTATGAATTTCAGAAACTCGCCCACTTTTAATATTGAATAGAATTCCACTCACGATGAAGATTTATGGCGGATTATTTTAATGGCAAGCCGTCAAGCCCTTAGCTGGTGGAGCCTTTCAGCAGCACCAAAAGTCTGAGTTCATTTTATTCGAAGAGCGGAAGTGAGGGCTTAGACAGACGATCGACCGACCGACAAGCGACCACGTTGCCGACATGAACCATTTCTATACCCAAAGAAACACAGACCGAAGGATAACGAAACACAAAATGAAAAAATGGAAAAAAAAGATTGAGCAGCGAATTGACTGTGTCACTGTTTTTCTCTCAAGTGGCGAACTTACGGGATTATTGGCGTTGGCCCTAATCTAAACCGATGACGGGTTTGCATTCCCAATGCAAGCAGTGTTGTCCCTGTTGAATGAGAAGGTAGATAGATGTATGGATGTATAATGCTTCTCCCACTTCAATTATTTTTTATGGCAACTTTATGAGTCTGAATGGGAATTGAAAGGATCGAGAATTTTTGTGTGGAGATTTCTGGACTCGGTCCAAGATTGTGCATTGTGCGAATGTCTTCCTGGATTTTTGGGTAAAAGGAAATCAATTAGGGATAAGAGAAATTGAGTAATTGTCCTTGTGATGCTGTCCTTCGAATGGGTAGAAGTAGAACTAGAAGTTTATTTGGTGGAAAATGGTTCAGACAGCTGGATTTATGGGCACTTATTGTGTTGGAGTTTTGACATTTTAATATTGTCCTGATTCATAGTTGCCATTGTTCGTCTTTTTGGAGAGAAGCCATTCAAATTGATCCAAATTTAAATTGATCGGCAATAGAGGGCGGTTATCTGAGTTAAACATTCTCCCGAAATATCGTGTTAAGTGAATTTGATTTCACGTTAACAGTTTAATTCTATAGGAATTTTATGAAATTATGACAAATTGAACATGGGTTTTTAGTATTAACCAAAAGCAAAGGGAGTTATACAGTGGAACTAAATACTTTCATGGCGAATTTCGCATAGCGATTTGAATTACGATTGCGTCCTGTAATGTGGGTGCCTCCTCCGGATGGTGCTGATTAGGAAACCCATTTGAAATAAAGGATAAGAGTATTTAAGTCTGGTTTATACTACCCTGGGTAGGAGGGATATGGCAGTATGCCGGCCTTTCGGGATATATAAAAAAAAATTCGCGAAATATCTCCATACAATAAAAGACCTTATGGAATCAGCTTTAATCATATAGGTACTATCCATATATTCAAAAACCGCTGGAGTTAATTCAAATCCATAGAAAACAGAACTTGATCTGTTCCCTAGGAAAATTAAAACTTCGGTCATAACTCCGCCTGCTTTTGCTAAGCAAATCTCGAGCTTACATATTCAAACTACGCTGCTCATATTAAATTATGTAATCCTTGTAAGCTAATTTTGTTTAAAATTGTGGGTCCTTCAACCCAAAGTATTTTACTTGTTGTTTTCGTTAGACCTATCTTGATCACATACATTTTTTGTAATTTTAATATAAATACAAAAAATTACTAATTACTACCACGTATAGGTATGTAAAGGGTGATTAATTTCGAGGTTCCCTACTTTTTTAAAGAAAAAAACACAGAAAATTCAAATTTAAAGGAGAATGTTTATTATCATTTGAAAGAACATTCTTTGGCATTTATTTTTTGAAGATTATGTCTATCAAATGTTGGCCGATGCTACGTCGCAGATGGTCCATCCGTTGAGTCCAATTTTCACTCGTTCGAGCATTTCGACTGGTAACTGGCGAATGACACGCGTGATGTTTTCCTCCAAGGCCTGAATCGAAGCGGGTTTGTCGGCATAAGCTTTTGACTTTACATATCCCCACAGGAAAAAGTCTAACGGTGAAATTATGTGCTCACCGAAATGTTCTCTCAATAAGTCCATTGATTGATGCGATGTGTGGGAAGTGGCGCCGTCTTGCTGAAACCAAATGTCGCCGAGATCACGAGCTTCAATTTCAGGTATCAAATAGTCGGTTATCATGGCACGATAACGGTCGCCATTGACGGTTACGTTCGCACCGGCATAATTTTTAAAGAAATATGGACCGATGATTCCACCGGCCCACAAACCACACCAAACCGTTGTTTTTTCTGGATGAAGTGGCAGTTCTTCAATCTCTTCAGGTTGCTCTTCGTCCCAAATGCGGCAATTTTGTTTGTTTACATACCCATTGAGCCAGAAATGGGCCTCATCGCTAAACAAAATTTGCCTCGAAAACTTCGGATCTTCTTGGAACTTGTCAAGAGCCCATAGAGCGAAGCGATGTCACTTGGTTAGGTCGAGCGGCTTCAGTTGTTGCACAAGCTGTATTTTGTACGCTTTCAATTTAAGATCTTGACGTAAAATGTGCCAAGTCGTTCCATACGTCAGTTCGAGTTGCTACGAATGGCGCCGAATCGACTCTCTACGGTCTTCGTGTACACTCTCAGCTACGGCCGCTATATTTTCTTCACAACGTGCTGGACGTGGTCTATTCGGTCGAATATTACCCAATAATGAATGCTGGGTCTCAAAATGGGTGATGGTGTTGCGAATAGTACGCTCAGTAGGCCGATTATGTTGACCATAAGTTGAGCGAAGTGCACGAAACACATTCCTCACAGAACGTGAATTTTCATAATAAAGTTGAACAATTTGTAAACGTTGTTCACGCGTAAGTCTTTCCATTATGAAATGCCAAACAATACTAAACAAAAATAACATGACAGCATGACACGACTCACACTTGATCTGTCAAAAAAGGCCATTGAAAAAAGTATCTCTACTTGGATTACCCGTTATAACACCAAGGATAAGAAAATCTTATTTCTTACAAAATATTTTCAAAAAAAGATCACAATATTCATTCTATTATACATATAATTCATACTTGTAGGCAATGATAGTAAGTCGTGGGAAATTTACCTTTGTGTGGGAATTTCGATTGTAAAAAACCGTCGCGTTGAAAAAAGGGATCAAGTACTTCGGAAATGCAATTTTGTGGAAAATTCTAAAAAAGTGAAATATGCCAAAATAAAACTGGCAGTATTTATAGCGGTACATAACTCTGCATTATATACACTGGGACATTTGATTCCTCTAGTAAGAAAACCAGTTCCGGATTCGAAAATAATTGCGAATTTGTGTTTAGGGCGAAAAAGTGTTGAATGTCATAGTAAAAGTTGGAACGGAAAAGTTAGTAAACGATTTAATAGAAAACTAATTTTCCGTATTAGCCGATGAAAGAACTTGTTTCTAAAAATGTCTGCATTGTGCTCAAATACGTTAATTCTAATTTCGAGCCGATAGCGATATTACTTTATATGGTGGAACTCAACGAATTATTTTTCGTGGGAAAAACCAGTCCAAAGACATACAACACTCCTTGTAGCTTATCGAACAAATATTTAAGAGTCCGAATTACAACTTGCAGTTGCCACTTACATCGGGGTGTTCCTCTCGCTTTAGAGCACCGAGTCGATGTAAAATAACATACAAAAAAAAATCTACCTGCCTTGGTGGTCTCCTTCATCAAGCGCACCGCGCTGTGGTAATCGATTCATTCCACATATTCTCTCTTACTTGTCGTTTGTCAAATAAAATTCAAAAGTCCTATAATTACCAATCAAAGCAATTTGCTTGTTGCACTTGCAACTCGCAACTCGCAACTTTCAACAAGCGCATCCTCCTTGTGTCTACTTCGTTCTCTTGTAAATGTCGTGCGCAACACAAAATCTAGAGTTTAACGAAAGATCGAGAATATGAATGAGTTAAGGCCCCGACCCACAGAATCCGTCGCTGGCCTGCGTGCGTTTATACTTAAAAACGCCCGTGGAATCCGTTGGAGCTTTGACTGTAGTGTTTTTTTTTTCATCGGCGATTGCAGCTGTCGGTTGTCATCTCTGTCAATACTGTCATTTTGAAAAAAAAATTCTGATTTCTTTTTTTTTTTTAATACGTTCAGTTTTAGAATTTTATGTTAAATTAGGATAAATCGTTTAAATATATATAGTATAAGTAAAAACATATACCCATAATGATAAAAATATACTTGTATATATAGTTCTGTTCTAGTTGAAAAATTGAATTTTAATTTAAAACAAACATAATTTACCAGAGAATTAGCTACGAAAAATATGGCAATACTGACTGCAATGACAAATGCTTTCGTTCGTGCTTTTCAACCAATCAGAATGCTTTCCGCCAGACTGTCAAAGTATGAAAAAGTAGAATGTTGGGCTATAATTTCCTGCGTCACCGTGAATGCGTTGTTTATAGGTCACGTATTCTATAAGTTTACGTATATTTGCTGTCAGGCAAACAAAGAAAACGGACGCACGCAGCAACGGATTCTATGGGTTGGGTTGTTTATTAAAAATTTGTAAATAGGTACGTATTTGATTAGTTTTCATCTGTGGCATTGTAAACGGGTGATTTTATAAAATATAAATAGAGTAAGAGTACTAGTCAGTCAGCCAGTCAGTAGGATGCGGCCACTTTATGGAAAATTATTATTAAAATAAGAAACCAAAATTGTATATGCAGACGAAAAATGCGTGGCCGTTATTTCAGGCGTATTGGGACGGAAGGGTTTTCCAAGGGTTTCGCATGGAAGGTTTTCCGAATTGTAATGGTGTAATTCCCTATTATATTTAGAATGACGGCCAATAGCATTGTCGGTCCATTGTGACGTAGCTTTGAGACGAAAAGCTGCCGTTTATCTGCTAAAAATATCGAGGGGTGAAAACAGGTGAAACAGGCCACACCGAACTGCCCAAAGCAGCGGAGAGAGTCGTGCGTCTCCGTGAGTCTCCTTCAATGCTTAGGCAGTCCACCAGACAGAGTCTCTATACGTAAGTTTCGGTCTTATAGCCGAAATGTATAGCCAGTGAGTGATGTGAGGTTGAAGGCCCCATCTGTTCCCAATGGCTTTTTTACAAGAGAAAAGTGCCACTGTAGCTTTTTTATTCTCTCCTGTATATTAAGCCTTCAGCTCAACTTTTTATCTCTATTCAAACCCAGATATTTCCCTTATTCCGAGAAAGTTCAGCTTATGGCGTTTATGGAGGGAGGGTCAACATAAGGAATTTTTATATTTTCTTGAGAAGAGAAATAGTTCAGTTTTGTGAGGGTTGACACCGAACTGCCCAACTCACTAGCTTGTTAAGAGCGTTTTGGAAGAGATTTTTAATAGTACTGAGGTGCTTGTCTGAGATGAATATAGCAATGTAATACGCATAAGCGATCATTTTGCAAACGTCTGCTTCCAGGCATGTGGATGTGGTGATAGAACACCTTGTGAGGTTCCTTTAGCGACAGCCCTTCTCGCAGAAGATCGAAGATCCAGCCAGTTTTGAGCTGATAATCCCACTTCTAAGTAAAAGATTGATCAGCTCACCGCGATTGCTTCATCTACTATCAGGGCCGATGGTGTATTTACGATCGCAGATGTATTAACATTGTTAAAAGCTCCTTCTATATCCAGAAAAGCAACCAAGTTTGCAATCAGCCGTTTCCACCTTGCAGTATTCATTCTGCGCGGTAGACAAACGTCTTGTATCGATGCTTGTTCGTAAATGGATATCAATCAATATTTCTATGGTTCAAGAAGGTATGACGATAGAGGTATGGGTCTATCCCACACCTGTGTTGCGGGAACCGTTATTTAAGATGATAAAAGCAAAAAACTCTAGAAATGAAATATTAAGTACGGTTCGTAGACAAACACACCTGTTCACCTGCTTGCATGCACTCGATAAAGAAATACCTAGTGCAAATATGAGAATAAAGGCGTTGATCGCATTTACTGCGGGTTTTAAAAGAGGGTCCATGTTAGGACAACGCTGCTGCACTTCAAGCGCGAATCTCTGATCAACAATATAATTTAATATGTACCCTAACTAATATTTTATTTGAAAATATTAACTTACAAACAAAATTTTTAGCTTTTTTCAAGTACTTAAAATCTAAACCTTTAAAACAAATGCCAATGGCTTAAAAATTATATGACGACATAAGTCATCCAAATGTTGTTATTCTTTACAGAGAGAGAAATGATTAGATTCCGACAGAATTGAATACCTACCTAGATACATACTTTCTGTTTTGCATTGTCTCTGGCAATCCATAATAAAAAGGATATTTTCCTAGGTAATTTTTTTTTTAAATTTGTTACAAGCCTGGTCTTCCTGTTATCTTCGTCCATTAATCAGGACAATTGCGAATTCATCTCTTGAATGTAAATAAAAGTTTACAAAGTTGTCGATTGCTTTAATAAAACGGAACCCATTTCTAACAGAATCCGAGTGAGGGTTTTTTTTTCCTATGATAATGTCTCTCATCCACATAGTTTCCGTGGCATCGTACAGATACACACATCCGTCTTAAAATATGACAAAATACTTGCAATCACCACACCAAAGTGTGGGAGATGTGAAATTCCATTGTCACGTGGACACGGACATCATCCCCATCATCGTTTCTCATAATTTCAATACAAATTCGTCCTATTCATCCAATTTTCATCATAAATTCTCACATAAAAATTACTAGGATTTTTCATATCCTTACCACCGTACTGTAGTGGAAGGGGCTTTTCTTTTTTGTCAGCTCACCCACTGCTACTACATGCTATATGCTACATGTCTTCTTGACACCTGACACCATCATCGCGTCAACGTCGTCGTCGTCGTCGCCATCATCATTGTCATTGCTATGGTATCCTTTGGCCCCATCAAAAAGAGAAGAGTAACGTTTCACAAAATAATGGAGTATCTACCTTACTATATGAGTGGATTCTTATGCGAATGAGAGATTTTATTAGCAACGGCGGGAGCTGGTGGAAGGTGATATCCTTTAACCTCTCGGATATACCACTCACAGCACATTGGTACAGCCCAACCCGCCCGCATATCTATTTGTACCGACACATGAATGTGTGTCCTTAGATTTGAATAAAAATTCATGCAAATTTACAAATTTTATTTCGCAATTTCCCTTCTACCTATTTGCGAGTATGGATGGGGGATGTACTGCTCCAGCTCCGTGCCGAGCGTAAAGAACAAAACAAAAAACACTCCAACATGCATAAGCATTAGATGGAAGGATTCGCTCACTCTGTCTTCAGATATCCTAGAATCCTGAATCTAGATACAACAATGTAATAATATCTGAAATACTTGAAATTGCTGTCAACTTCTTGGTAGCACACCATGCATGATGGCGACGACGACGACGACGACGCTGTCGACAATGAGGATGGCGACACGACAAAAAGGACTAGTACAAGAATAAGAGATATCCTCGTGATTTTGTATGCGATATGGAATGCTGTCGATTGAATAACTGGGTGGTAATGTAGGGAAGGACGTCAAGCACAACGGTGAGTCTTATGATGCTCGATGCTGGATGCTGGATGCCTGAGAAGAGAGTGTGCAGACTTTTGATCAATCAGGGTTATGGCTTTGATTTGAAGAACCTGAAGTATTAGCATATCATCAAACGATAAAATATTAAGGACATAAATCGTTTTATTGCGCCGCACATAGACAGACACATGTGGGACTTAGACAACCACCCCTTCCTTTGTACGTAGCGCGTTGGCGTCACCCACCCACATGAGCATTAGGAATGCAATCGATAGATTGTGAAGAGCAGCACGGTGGCAGTGAGAGTGAATAATATCCTTTTGTGCTTCTGCTTATGGTGCTCCATGGTGCTTGAGTGCATTCCAGTGAAGGAAATCCTTTGTTTGCTCAATTATATGAATTGAATGCATTCTCAGATGCAAATTGATTTTTATTTCTTCCTTTTCTGAATATGAGAGCTTAATGTGGGTGTTGTGGGGTGGCTTGAAGCCGTCGTAGTCCTGGCAAATAGCTATGCCCTGGAATGATTATTTCACACCAGAATTGAATCAGTTGTAACAATATAAAAATTGAATGATGAAAATTAAATGTTGTTTTATTCATAAGTCGTTTTATGTTCTTTTTTTGCAAAGTTAAACTATCTTACTTTAGGCTATAAGTACGGCAAGTTGTATTTTTTGTTCTAAGTCAAGCGTCATAGTAGGTCTTTCCCCAGGGAAACCCCCTGTTTTGGACTTATTTTTTGTGATTTAAATAAAAATAATTAAATATATATATTATGAAATAATAAAATTTATTTCATCCGGAACACCGGACCCAACAAGCTTTCAAATCGTTCCGTTCAAAGATGTGATGTTTGTTTTTTTGTACGTCCGCTGAATTCAGACCAGAAAGTGGTCCGTTGTACTCTCAGGCAGATACTTCCTTTGGTAATTTAACAGACTTTTTCAGAAAGCCGAGAAGGTACTTTAGTGATATGGAGCTTAGATGTTCAGAAGTAACCACGACAGCACCTTAAGCCTGGAGTCATTCATAGAGAAAATGGTGTCTTCGCTTTCTTCAAAAGCATCACAGACGGTTGTATTATTGGGCCTAGTTAAGAATAGATAATTTGGTCAAGAATCGACCTAAAAGGTACTTCATATCATTTCCCGTGATTACAGTATGACTCGGGACCCCAAATAAGACTTAAAGAGTTCAGTCATGCGATCGAATTCAAAAAGGTCCTGAGTTGGAGCACTTGCTCAGAAGCGGTTAAAGGACTTAACAAAGCCTTGAGCTTATAGCTGGCTGTTACTACAAATGTAAATACTTCTACCCCTCCACCTATTCTTCACAATATAATAGTCAGTCTTCAACTTCGGGAAGGTCGGCTTTAGAATTTTTACTTAACCGAAGTTCCGATATCATTGCATCAGATGACATATCCATTAGGCAGGAGTCGTAGGACGGTTCACACGCAGTATCACCAAAGCCCTATTGTTGTACCAAAAACTATTTTGCCTAAGACAAGAAATGACCTTTAGGGTTGTTCTCATGATATACTTATCAGAACATCCACTTGATATCAGAGCAGGTCCAAGTGGAAAGGCCTTAATGCCACCTTAACATTCCTAATTAGCAATGACGTATTTCCGTAAGGCGATATTTTGGTAGAGCGCATGCAACCAAATCATGAATCAAGTTTGGGTGAAGGAAAGCATGCCCGATGACTATACCATCAGTTCCACATCCCCCATCTACAAGAAAAGCGATCCTATAACTTGCAAAAAGTATCGAGGCATATCCCTGTTAAATGTTGCATATATAAGATTCTATCCAACGTACTGTGTGAACGTTTCAAACCCTTCTGCAACACACCAATCGGCACGTACCGGCGTGGTTTCCGGCTCGGCAGATCGACCGTAGACCAAATTTTCACACTAAAGCAAATCCTGGTAAATAACAATGAATTCCAAGTCGAGACGCACCACGTATATATGACTTCAAAGCCGAATATGATAGTATTTATCGTCAGGAGCTCTACATGGTCATGGCCGAATTCGGGATCTCAGCAAAACTTATCCAATTGTACACGTAACGCTGGAGAAGACGCGGTGCAATGTGCAGTTTGGTAACAGCTGCACAAGTTAGTGGTCTTGAAGGAAATGAGAACAAGACTACCAATGCTACCAATGCTAGCAGCATAGCAACTTCGAGGTAGTTCAGGAGTTTATCTACCTCGTTGTGAATATAAATTCCACGAATAACAACCTTGAAGAGATCCGACGAGGAATTATCGTAGGAAACCGCTGCAACTTCAGTCGGTAATGCTCCAGCTAGGAGGATCTTAGAATCCCAGCTCCAAGGTTCGAAACCACAAGGAAGACTGAACTTCCGTTTAAAAGACCAAGCCATCGCGGGTGCAAGAGCGCTTGGTCTGAACAACTGGAAGCAACGTGCCTGGATTCGCAGATGATGGAAGACTGCCCTGTCTCAGGCAGGGACTCTTCACAGGTCGGGAGCTCGTTAAGTAAAGTTAGTAAGTATATCAGCCAACTCGGGAAAAAAAAATCACGTATCATGGCTCGATATCGTTCGCTGTTGACGGTTACGCTTCTTCCGCTTCATACAGTATTTATTATATTCTACAACTGTTAGAAAGGTAATTTTATAGTGCAATAAAAAGAATACTGTTTTTGTTTGTGTCTGTCGTTTTTGAATTCTTGTATGGCATGCCATGCAAAAGCAATCGAGTTCCATACATAATGGCATCGAACGTACTTTCACAGGAATAAAGAATTTAATTAAAATCCAAAACCGTTTTTGTTTTATTGAAAAACCCGATATGTATCGAATGCATCTTTCTGGCTCTGATCCACATTTGTAACAAGTGATTCTTCGATAGCAAATCATTTAGTATTAATGCACACCCACGCGTTTTAAATGCTCATTCTAAAGACTTTAATCGGAATAAGGGAACTCCCATTATGCTTCATTTCTGCCATTTTTGAATGTACCCAACTGACATTCCCCAGTTTCCAATTCATTTTCCAACTGAAAAAATGTTATTGTTCTACCCAATTTCCTTATAGGTACACAAACAAGGCAGCATTTCTTTTATTGCACTATTAAACTACCTTTCTAACAGTTGTGGAACGCAATAAATACTGGATGCGCGGTTATTTCCAATATCTTAACGCTGCTTGATACCAACATGCAGTCAGTTAACTTTGCAAATTTATATTTTCCACAAATTCCGCAAAAATACCGCGTCATGAACAACACATACACAACAACAAGCTGAGGTGGATCGAAAATGTAATATGCTCCAAAATATGAGTAGTATCTACACACGTCTGAATGTTCCTTAGCATGTAGTCTCTTCGTTCCAAAAAATAAAACCCAAAAAAAAACATAGCCAGTTAAGACAAAAGCGCGCTGTAAGTAAAAGTCATATTCTGTGAAGATAGGGATTCTGGATTGTGGGAGACACCATGCCATCATAGCCAGCGAGTTCCCTATTCATGCATTTTTACTCGGAATCCAATTATGATGACAAATTTTTCATCTCTTATTTTATGCCTGCAGCCAAAAATGTGCAATGTACCTGATGTGGACCCTATGCACCTAGTATGGCAGAAGAGTTTCGCCTGGATGTTTGGTGTGGTGCAGCAAAAGCAGCATTCCGCTTTTTTCAGTCTCATATTCTCAGCAGAAATTGAAGTGGAAGAGTGCGCACTCTGAAAGGATTCATAGAAAGGATGGGCTCTTTATTATTCCTAGATGTGATTCCTAGGATACGTAAGGCTTTCATAACCAGGCTCCTTTGGCCTGACTCCAGTTGCTGCTATGGCAGCACAGTGGTAAAGACGACTTTTGCCACGTTCTATTATTTGGCTTTTATTTCTTTTTTTGTTTGTTTGTGTGTGTGTATGCTTTTTTTGGTGGGCGTTTTTTGGTGAAACTGCTTCTAGCATAACAGAAAGACGATGTTATCTAAACAAGCTGAATAGGAACCTTCATTTGGTTTTGTATTCTTATGCGAGTTGACTCTTTGGTGCATAAAGCCAAAATGAAAAGTAGAAGACGTTGTTCTTTGTGGAAGTGGGGTAAGGCAGCGGATTCTATTCCAGGACTGTGAGACAAATTTAAGATTATGAGAGATCACGAGTGAATGCAACCATGTTGTCCGCAGTATTATGGTTTTCTTTTCTGCTGCCTGTCTGCGGTTGACATTGCCTGTCGTTCTTATAAGCACGGGAAGGAGTATCAGGACTATTTAATAGCATTTCCACATGGGAAAATGGGAGACAGATAAACAGATGGAGGCATTGTTTTCTTGGTATTATTTGTGACTAAAATGAAAGTAATTGTGTTCTTTCATTGTTTGTTGCGGTCTTTTATTTGCATTGTGCGGTGCGGGTACTCAGGTAGTCTTCAGTATATTCTGAGAAGGAGTCTCTAAAATAAGGTCGATAAAACGCAGAATATTTATGGAAATTAATTGCATAGCGACCAAGTTCCTGGCCATGGCGTGTATTGTTTTCTATTCTTAGATAGACAATCCAATGAGAAAAACAGACATAGTAAAGACGTTTCCTGAGGTACCGTTGACATACTATTCTGTATTATATATGGCTTAACGGGCTCCCGACCTGTGGAGAGTCTCTATCTGAGACAAGCATAGGTCCCGGACACGATGCTTCTAATTATAATTCCTATATCCGTTTGCCGATGCCAGAGCGCTTTGTCTGGATAGTTAGCGCTCTGGCATCCGCGATGGCTTGGTCTTTAAAACAGAGGTTTGGCATCATTGGCGTCTTGAACCTGGAGGCTGGGATTCGAAGATTCTCTTGGCCGGAGCATTGTTGTCCATTCGCTCGATGTCGGTCGAGTTGGCCGACTAAGCACTCCTATTCTTCAATTCCAGCAAAAGCCTCTACCACAGCTCATTGGGAGCGGTCGAAGATGACAATATCGTATTAAGCAGGGATATGCCTCGATATTTCTTACAAGATATAGGAGATGGGGCATATGGGGTCCAGTGATCGGGCATAATTTCCTTCAAGCACACTAAGTTGATGATTTGGTGCATGCACCCTACCAAAACCTCACCACCATGTTTGGAGAGTTCCGCTGGCAGGCCCTCAGAGCCAGTGGACTTGTTGTTTTTCAGTTTTTTAATATCCGTAACGACCTCTTGTAAACTGGGAGGTGGAATTTCTTCTTCATTGACTGAACGCGGGTTCTCTTCTTGCCGCACCTCTACAATTCCCTGAACTTCGGTGACAAGTTTTCTATCAATTTTTCGAAGAGTCGGAGTTCCCGCTTGAGGCCAGTCGCTAGTTGCTTGGTTTTCTTGTAAAACATCCGACGCGTGAATCTTCGATTTCCTTGAGCTGGGAGACTGCGTATTCCCTCTTCCTTCTACGCAGGGCATTTTTCTCTTCCTTCTTCTGGCTCGGTAGCGATGGTTGGTAGCCCACGGTGGTCTCGGCTACATCCTTAATGATGTTGCGGTACTGGTTCCACATGGTTTTCGCATTTGTGGGTGGTGAGTGCACAGAGGAGAGTTTCGGAGAGTTAGTTACTCCTTTTTAAACACTTGCATTCTTTATCTCTTAAGTGTCACACAACCAGTGTCGAGAATGGGGCTTATGGGCTTAGTTTAAAAACAGCCGCGTCACGCAAAAGTATTTTTCGGATACATGGCAGACTCCATATCAGCTAGCCATACTGCGGATTTCTGTCCACATGAACATTCTTTCTCCGCTATTCGTGGGGCTTAAAATGAACAAAACAACGAGAAAGTGAGACCGGTTCCTCTTTTAAACCCGGGCGGTCTATCGGAATAACTTCAGCAAAGCTGACTTGTGACGAGACTTAGATTTCACTTGGGTTATAACGTATGTCCCTACATCTGGTGTAAGACCCCATCCCATAATGGTGCCTTGATTCAAGTCTAGTGAAGCAAGACGTTACTGCAATAATTTAAATAGTGGTCTCCATCTACAAGGAGCACTGGAGCGCTATACGAGTTCAGAAGAACTTCGAAAAAACTCTGGAGATCGGCAAAACGCCAGGGCTTAATGCGAAAATTTGGTGGCCATGAGAGGTTATGAGCAGGAAGACGACCAGCCAAGACTCTACTTCAAGGCGTCAGAGATCGACGGCAAACAACTTCAGCACAGCATCCACTGTTATATCTCACATTTTTTTGACTGATTTTCTTAAGGACAAGTTCGTAGCCTTTGTCATTGATAAAAATTAATATCGATGGCATGATCTCTTACGAATGGCGAAAAACTGTCAAGGCAAAGCTAGTAATGGCCTTTATGACTGAGAACCTTGGATGTTTACTGCCATCAAGCCCATATGTCACCATCCTCTGCAGGTCGTTTTAAAAAGGGTACTTTAATGGAATAAACAACAATCCAGTTCTACACCGACTTATTAAAAGTAATGGTGGGTTGGCTTGAGGTCATTTCTGACAGACTCAACCTCAACCCCTCCTTCAATCCTCAAGACCATTGTAGAGTCCTGGAGGCGAAAATAATGGCGATTAAAAAAGTATTGTCCTGTTGGAATCAGTCTCTTGGAGAAAAAATTTCGTAAAGTTTCAAAACGACTAAAAGTTTTGGTTTACCAACATCTTTTAACATAAAAATAAAACAAATAATATAGTTCGGACATTGAGTATAGTTAATCGATTAACGGTAATTTATAAAACGGGCCAAAATCCTAAATTAAGTATGCAGAATTTTTGACTCCATCCTAAACATCCTTAGTACAAAAAAAGTCCGAAATCCTTGAAACCACTTTCGAAAAAAATAGTGATAATTGATTTTCACAAAAATAATTGTACGGCAGGTACCGTTATTTCAAAAGATAAAGCTAAAAATAAAAAGATGCCCCCGAGATGTAACCCCAAGAACCTTATATACGAACATTGAAGCAAATCCGTCGAAACGTTTCACCATACATCGCCCGGACAGACAGACAGACCGACGGACGGCATTGGCGGACCCACTTTTTTGGACTTCCCTATAGTCGTAATATCATCCCTCATACTCAGTTTGAGTTCGAAATTTCCCATCGCAATAACTTTCTCCTTCGTATACTAATGTATACGAGAAGGTTACAAAATGGGATCTATCGATGGTGCAATTTTTTCTGAACTAACTTTAACCATAACAGCACCATTGAAAACATAGAATACAGTTTTTCCCGAATTTGGTCATCACATATTTAGCAACAAATAAACATGTCGAAGTTGCATCCTGTGGGCTAGATCAACCCCTTCTGGTACTTTCTTACTTAGTAAGCATTATTTAAGATTTTTGCAACATTCTTACATTACGACAATTTAAATGAAAATAAAAAAACTTGACTTGACTGAAATTATCTACACCCAAAGTCATCATATCCCATCAGCCCCTATGGACATCACAGTTCGTAATGTTGTAAAACCTTTTCACCACTTTTGCTACCCTAAATCCCACGACGATGGTTCACCATGAGCTATGTAACCAACATCATCATCTGCAAATTTAATCCAAATTGCATTCGTTTGCTTTATTAGTCACCCCAAAAGTACCTACAGACAATGCAAGACAATCGTCAAACAAAAATCGACAATCCAGCAACCCATTCGCTCAGCAAATTGTTATCATCTTGTTACCTCAATCCAATTATAAGTACATATACAAACCAATTTAACAACATCTCGTAACACCGTTCTCGGAATTATTACAACAGGACGAGGACAAAACATAAGTGTTCGTCTGTTGCGCTTTGACAAGAGGCGCGCACTTGATTGTAGCGAAAATTGGGAAGCCTTCACAACTCGGCTCATCTTACCTAGCGAACCTCTCTCTATCGGGGGGCACAGAATTATGGAACAGGACTCCAACGCCGACAGATATGTCAATTAATTGCTGGGAGCAAAGGAAATTCTATAGCAATTAACTCCAGCCACAGAATACAGAATTCAAGCAGCGAGTCGAGAGCGCACAATTATCCTGGAAGAGCACTTTAGTGGTGGAGGTGTTGGATTTTCCCCGGAATACACTTGAAAGTATTCCAGAGAAGTCGTAAATGTCTCTCTGTGCAGGCGATAGATGTGGACGGAGGAAAAACGAGGCGTAGACACGCCATAATGATGAATCACAGGGAATTTAATATCAATGTCCCTTGTTTTACGATCCATATCCACCGCACGAGCTTTACACGTCAAATCGATGAGGGGCAAAAGGTTAACAGCACGCTGTCATAGATTGGATATTAAATACCAATTAATGTCATGCAGAATACATACCAAATGCAGAATACATCTGTGTGACAGCAATTTGTGGTAGTGCGAAAAAAAAACACATTCAGTCGTAAACATTTCTCCAGCTAATGACCAAAGGAATTAACCCTAAGCACCGGAGATTTCGTTTTGATGTTTTAATGAATACAAATTACAATTGTAAACTCTGTCCCGCTAGATGTCGTCGACGCGTCGCGTTGTCGTTGCCCTTCGATAGCTATCATCAAGTGCGGGCGGGTAGATATAATAGAAGGTACCTAACCCACCTACTCCTCGAAAGACGGTGTAATTCCATTTCAAGTGATAATAGAATTGCGATTTTGGAAAATAACCCCCGGGGGATTCATTTCTCGCTTTTGGAGGTAACAATTTCAATTTTCAACACTTGATAAAAGGTTTTTGCGGGGATTTGATTTTCCTTCGATTGAAATTGATTTTAATTCACTTTAGGTGATGGTGGGACCTTTGATGAGAGGGGTGACGATATCCTTGTGCTGGAACGTCGAGGATTTAAGGAACGTCATTAAACAATCCAGCTGAACAAACGGCGTACAAGGAGATTCGAAGGGATTTCTTTTGTTTTCGGAAATTTGGTTTTATGTTTAAGTTTATCGTTCATCGTGGATGGGGTTGTTTTGTTTTACAACGGAGCTGTTTCGAAAACATATAGGAATTGTATAGCTAACTGACAGTTACAAGCTTGTAGTGTTTGGTATAATTAAAGCCTTAAATCAGAAGATATTATTAATAACTTAAATTAAATGGTGAATGATGTAAAGAAGGAATGGATTTGCTGAATGTAATTTGTAAAAGGTGTGGTAAGACACGATGATGTTTAGAAGTTTTCAAAGGTTGTTTAACTTTAAAACACCTCAAATCATATAACACTTCCCCTCTTTCTTTTATTGACAAGGATTATAGGGATCATATCCGCTATCTTATATAATCTTGCCAAAATCCAGTGCATGTTTGGAAGATTTTAGACTGCACATTGCACTACATGTTTTCTAGCGTCGTGCAACAAAGATTGATGAATTTTGGCGGGATCCGGGCTGAAGTCGATCTTGTGTAACTTGATGAAGTTGATGAAAAGATGGTATGTCTTGCTTGAATTGGTTGACTCCGGAAACTGGAAACCACACTGGTAAATTCCGGTTGTAAAAAGATCTCATGTGCCACATTTGGCAGGAATATGCCTCGATAGTTCTTGCAAGACATAAGATCGCTTTTTTTGTCTATAGACTGGGCATATGAAGCTGATGTCCAGCCATCGATCATGATTGCTTCCACACGCATCATGATTGAAGAGCTCCGTTGTAGATCATAACAGCCTTGTTTTTGTTATACTTAACTTACTTTGTTCTGATTCTTCATTGACTGAACTTTGTCATTATTCTATCGCTATCACATTCTCAACATCATTCCCGTTTACATCCACTTTTCCTTGCGCATCGGCGACTAGGTATCCTTTGCTGTTTCGAAGAGCTTTCTTTCGATGGATATATAGGTCTGTGTGCGAGGATGGCAAATTAAGGGGAAGATATAACCGCCAACACAATGAGCTATATTTAAATGATCTACCCTTGAAGAACGCAGGGACGTAGAAGACATTCTCTTCATTCATAGACTCCTCTCAGGTTCTATCGATCTCGCGTCTATTTACAAATCAATTTTTTCAACACTAACCCTCGTAACTAACGTTGTCCTCCCCTTTTTTATTTATCAATTCACCGTACCTCTTATGTGTCCAACGAACCAATCTCCCGTATATTGCGAAAGGTAAACGCAAAACTTACGGTTTTTGATTTTTACCGCAGTACTGCCTGCCTCAAACTCGATCTCCTTCCCAATTCAACTCATATTAGTTCGTAAATCTTAGTTTTTAAGCTAGTATATTAGTAATATAGCTTGTAATATGCCTAATAAAAGGGGGCATTCGCCCCCACCAAAATTATATCAGATAGTTGCCACAAAAAAGGAGACGCTTTAAACTTCACCAACTATAGAGGTATCAGTTCCCTAAACATCGCATACACACCGCACCTTTTTATTGATTTTAAGGGCTAATATATAAAGACGAGCTATACAGAGCAGTGTCCGGTTTGGGCATCTCTGCGAAACTAGTCCGTCTGTGCAGGTCGGTAAATTCATACATAAACGATTTAGGCAAATATGGAATCGGCATTAAACTGTAGGTCCCGCCATTCGTGTCAAAAATATAACTTCGCACACACAATGGTTGGAGAAGCTAGGCTTTAGGTCCTGTATGGGCCGTTTACGCGTAATATTTATTTCATCTATGTTAAAAAAAGCTAACGCGACTTACCACTTTGGTACATGCATTTGCTGTACATGTACATACAAAGAAACATACGATTTGATTGATGGGAGGGCATGGGGGATTTCAAAATAAATACCATTTATTGTTCCGTAAATTCTTTGGGGAGTTAAAAAGAAAAATAAACAGACATTTTGACAGGTGTCATGTTTCTCTTGTTATAGAATTTAAATGTACATTTAATGATTGCATTCAACAGCCTACACACCCAATTTAATTTATACGCTATGAAGATCCTTATGGAAACTGAATGCGTAGTATGAATGGTTAAAAAAAAACAAAATACAAATATTATTTTTTCCATCACGTTTCGGTCGTATAGCCAATTTTGTGGCTTATTGCAAATTCCGCATCATGTCATAATGGCTGACACGGAGATTGCATTGTTAATTTTTATTCTTAAAAAAAAATAAAAGAACTTATTGCTCTAACGAAGCGAGAAATAATTATATTTTATTTTGATATAATTTTTTATTTTATTGTCGAACATGATGTAGATTTGTATTTCATTCAGGTTGGTCGCTTTAAGAGTTTTGGTAATGCATTATTTGAGTCCACCTAATCCGAAGAAGTGTTATATCTCAAGACCGGTACAGAAGCGATTAAAGTTCACAGCAAATTCTAGGATCAGTGACTTTAAAACTTTCCAAAAATATGTTATTACAAAGTTATTTCGAGTGTGGACATATTTTAATATTTTAAATTGTGGCAACATAGATACTAGCACTTTATAAGAAGTGTGAACTGTACGGAGCTCAGTATCTAGGTAGGTACTCTAATAAGAAGTATACGAAGCAGCATGTTTATGATACTTCAATTTCTCATTTTGAAATGATTGGCTTGGCTCAGCCAAGTGCGCCTCTCAAAAAAAAAATTAAAAAGCTCACCGGTTTTATATCACTTCATCACTGAGGCCAATCAACGAGGGAATATCAACACAGTGCTCCAATTTTTTCGGGATGCGTTCTTTGATATGAAGGCTTCCTCGGATTATTGAACTTCTGATTCGATCAAGCTTCGCTACTCCTGATGTCGTGCAAGGCATCTTCATCTCAGCTGTTGTCAATTTTCACTCATTCCTTTTGAACATTGTCCATATGTCAGAACCGTATGTGAGCGTCAGACGCACTACTGCAGTGCAGAGCATTTCTTTCAGCTTAGAGAACATTTTTTGGTCACAGATGATGACAGAATTTTCCCGCCACTTCATTCACCCTACGCTTGCATGATGATTGATTTCATCATCATACTTGGGAATCACATTTTCATTAAAATGAACATCCGAAATAAGTCGGAATGGTCCAGAACAGATACTCGGTATTTTTTGGGCTAGTACGATACCTATTCCCCTCCAAAACGTCGACCCAGTTATGATGGCTCCATCGTCTGCAAAGAATAACTGATGTACTTTCGGGTCCGTTAGTTTTCCTTTAAGCAGATAGTCGAGGACAGAAATAATAGCAAAGGACTTAAGACGTACCATTAGCGTCCACCGACTTTGATTGGGAACTCAGCAGCGACTCCAGGAGGGCATCTTGCATATGCCTTCGTTCCCTCGTACATATCCATGATCATCTGCACGTATGTTTTAGGAACTCCTTATTGTCTAAGCGGAACCAATATCAGATCACTTGGTTGTCTATCGAATGCTCTTGCAAAATCAACGAACACCATGCAAATCCTTTTTCTTCTTTTCTCCATTTAATGACGAGATTATGATCATAATTGCAGGGATCATAACCATTCCACTTCACTGCATTCCTACTGGTCCACCTGTGGGTTTCGCCGATTCGACCTCAAAAATCTCAAATATCTGCAGGCTCCCGATTTTGGATCACTTCATCATTGAGGACAATCAAATGCTGGTGTTTCTGCATTTCTGTGATCCAGGAGTTTTTAGGACTGCCTCTCTTACCATGCAAATCCTTTAAGGAATCCAATGTTTTTCTGTTAAGATCGTTATCGGATTGCATTGGTCATTAGATATTATTGGAGTATTTGACCGCTTTTATTACTTCTTTGTCTGTAACCGACGGTAATTGTAATGTTGGTTACTTTTTCGTAGTTAGGAGTGACTCCTGGCAAGTACGTATATCCGGGAAAATTGTTTGTTTAAAAATTCTTCACAATACTGCCGCCACCTGCGCAATATCATCCCGTATTCCGAAGTGCGGTTCGAAGTGTTCGACAATTTTAACAATTCGTTCAAAATTCGAATAAGACTTAATGCAAACGAACCCATCCCGGAAAAATGGAACCACGAATAGGATAGTTCACCTTCTGGATCATGTTAAAAAAATTACAATCAACGTTCGTATTCAAAGTCAATGACAACAGAGAAGGACGCCCAAAAACTCCTAGATCACCCAACAGCACCAGTATCTGATAAGCCTCAGTGACGAAGGGATATAAGCCCGGGCGGCCTACAACTGATACAATATATTCGTAAGCTGAACTCAACAATCTTTATCGTCATAGGTACATAATGAATTTCATAAATCCAATAGGAGATGATGAAATTAAAGGCATGGATTTGGACTCTGGTACATGCAGGATGGCGCGACATGCCACACAGCCCATGCCACAATCGATCGTTAGCGCACCAAATTCCCAAACCGTTTTATTAGCCGTCTTGGCGATGAAAATTGGCCGCCTCAGAGCTGTGATTTGATCCCTTTGGACTCTTGTTTGTGAGGATATTAGGTATTAAAACCGATGTTATGCCAACAATCCGGAAACGATTTAAGCACTCAAGCTGATATCATACAAGCAATCCGAAAGCTAGAGCCCGAAACCTCAACATGGTCTTGGAAAATTGGAGTGACAGAATGCTCTACTGCGAAGCCAGCCGAGGCAGCCACTTGAACGACGTTGTGTTCCATAATTAATGCGAATATTTGCTCTTACTAATAAAGCCATTTATATATGGAAAAAATTTGATTTTGTTAATTTTATTGCGTTTTCAAATAGAGACTTGAATTTTTGCCCACCCTGTATAGTTGTGTATTTTTAAAATGCCACTACACCTAGGCAAAAACCTCAAAATGACAGGCTTAAGCGGGAGTCACCACCTAGTATTTAACGCTGGGTGCTACATTCGTGCAAGTAGTGCTACATTTCTGTAAAGAGAACTATCGATGAAGGACCACTATTGGAGTCTGCCTCTGTTAAAGCAAGTGTCAAAATGATAGATAAAAACTACATATGTATATAGCATGTCCTTCGTCAATAATTTAACAGATTAATCCACAAAAAAAAGAAACCACCCTCTCATCCCAATATAAATCCTCATCCACCCCATATAGGCCAAGACCGTAAAAATCTCACATCTTAATAGCTCGGAACCACTTCAGGGCACTTCAAACTTCTCACATCACTCTTCAGTCTGACAACAGAAAGCTACATCCTCCTGTGCATCAGAACTGCCAAGCAACACACCCCAACTTGGTATGACTGCACTTTGCGACCATTTCCTTGAAAACTATGCTACAATTCTTTGTTTGATAAAAATACATCAGTTTTTAGTATTCGCATTTCACATTTGCGTCGTCTCCAATTCATGATCCACCCGCCGCGCGCCCCCCATCTTTCCACTCTATTTCGGACAAGAAGCTTACAGCAACAAAAAGACCGAAAAACCTCATACTTTCTCTTCCGGAACAATATCCGATAAGAATAGGGAAACATTTATATTTTTCCATTCAGCTTTTCCTGCTCGAAAGGAAAAAGGATAAGAGGAGCGTTTCCTCATGTGTGATATGAAGAGAAAAATATCACATGCAAAACTAACAATAGAATCGTGATGGAGATGGCACGGTTGGTGGCGCGGCGGTTAGATGTGCCAGCGACAACCATGCCAGTGGGTGGCTGTTCCCTGTTCACATTCACATCTATTAGGAATGCTTTTGCCACAAACCCTGACAACTTGACAAATGATTTTTTATTCCTATGTGTATGTAGCTAGCTATGTATAGCTACATATGCGTCGTGCCGTTTTTCTAGCCACACTACCGCTGCCGCCGCATGAAGGAAAATGTCTTCTAAGGATGTTCTCCGTAACAGCAGCAGCGGGAAGAACATGCACATTTTCTTCTTCTTCTACTTCTTCTTCTTCTTTTTCTTTTCGATGATGATTACATACAATGGGGCTGTCACATATTTCCACTAAAAGATATATCACGCACACACTCAAAAAACCGAAGGACAGCGCTTTGGTAGCTGGTATCGCTTCTTATTTTTAAGTCGAGGAATATTTTATTTGTATTTCCTTCGCTACCACAGCGCTAGGGGGGCTGGAGGGGAAAGGTTGCCTGGATCCGAGACTTTTTCGTATACTCGAATTTAAGCGTAAATTTGAGTTCAATACGTGAGGGGGGTGTTAGATTTTGGAATTTCAACATTAACTATAGTTAAAGAAATGGAGAGAGCCAATGCCGCAGGCACTTTGCTTTTTTACCACCCACGATTGAGTATTTTTTTTGTTCCCTTCTCCCTTTCACCCTTTTCATTGCACATTATTGCCAAGAAGGCGGGATGCTTTCGCATAAATTTTCGGCATTTTTTCGACTAACAAAATTTTGTCCGTCGAAGGGTAGGTAGCTACGTAGATAGTGGAGGTAATCTCTCGTCTGTACTAAATGTAGTGTAATTTATGGTGAATCCTGATGGGAGGAAAAAAGATGGAATTTAAATCACGATTTGTATTTTGTGCAAATTTCCTGACAGATTTCGTTGGAAGGCAATGAGGATAGATGGACAGACACATTCCAAGTTATATAAAATGAAACAGTTTTTTTTTTATTTCTTTTTTTTTCTGGCACTCTAAGCAGCTTTTGAAGGATTTTCTTTTGCTTTTCCCATAAATGTCTAAGAGATGGTTTTATTGTTGTAGAAATTTACTATGAGTTGTGAATTAATGATGGATGCAACTACGGTCTTGAAGGTCTTGTGGAATTCATTGAAAAAAGTATGTCCGATCAAATACACTAACGAAGCAGCGTAGGGAAAGGGCATGTGCAAAGAAAAGTCGAAAGAGCAGAGAAAATACACCGTAGAAATATATTGAACACTGGTAATTTTCAAAGATCAAATGAAGGTATTAAAGGAATCTAAAATTGCCTGGATTCGTATTTAAGATAGGGTTGCCATCGTTCGTGTATGAATAATTTTTGGGAGTAACATTTCTGGTCTTTTAATGCATTGACATATTATCACTTAAAATAAACTTAAATATATAATCATCGACCCGTGGGAGAATCCCAAAGGGATTTTCAAATCGGCTTTTAACATGCATATTGGTTGATGACATGCAAAAACATTAAATGATTTTTAAGCGCATACATTGCCTAAGTACACGAAAATTTATGTGGATTTAAACAAAAAAAAATTATTGTTCCTCTTTCGTCTCATATAAAAAATGGAATTTTCTTCCATACTTTTCTTTCGACCTAAAAGATCTTATGTGCAAAAGGTCATATATATTGGTTAAGAGAGTAGCGCCACTAATTTCCAAGTGTAGCTGATGATACGTCAGCAGAAGAATTCTTTATAGCATTAGTGCATATTATTTCTCTAAGAAAATTTGGCCTTTTAATTCCGTATAGGGCCGGGCACTCACATATGATGTGCTCAGCGGTTTCGTCTTCTTCAAGACGAAGTCGGCACTCCGGTAAGTCAACTATTTTTAGTTTATACAAGTGATATCCTAGGTCGAGGGTTAAATTAGGGCAACGCATCGACAAATCTCGTAGCGTTATGAGCTACAGAATAGCTTTTAAACCGTTTCTTTAATTCTAACGTTAAAGTGACTTATATTTAGTTATAACTCAGACACATTCTTGTATATTTAGAAAATGATCGTCGTGAAACTGTGCTTCTCGGGCACGAAGCAATTACTCCTTATAATGATGAGATCCTACCTGCGTTAAATCATTTGTCAAAAATTTCCAATTGTCAAGGATATCAAAAATTTGGCCTTGTTATCTACTCATTTGCAATGACTTTCTAGCTGGATGCTCTTCGCATAAACCTAACCTGCTTGCTGCTCATTTTACAGCACTGCACAATATTCAAGATCTCAATAAACACTAATCCGTGCTCGAGATGGTTCTGAAGAGATGTTCTTCCATGCTGGAAAAACCACTGCTTAAGCTTTTCTATGTGTCCTATTTTTCAGGGCTCTTTCCGAGAAGGTGGAAAACAGCATTTGTCCAGCCAGTCCCAAAAAAGGCGAATCTTCCTCTCCCTCTTGCTACCGACTAATTGGACTTACGTCCCTTCTTTTCAAGCGTTTGCTCACATATTGTTCACTTATGAAATATCTTGAATCCTGAAAACTTCCGTATGACCGGCAGTCCAATTTTCGCAGCAATTGATGATTTTCCACTGGCGATTTGATGACCTATCTAACTGAAAAGTGGAATCAATCTATTCAACGTGGTGGTAAAAGTATGATCTAAGGCATTTGACAGTATTTGGTTAAAGCTCTTATATCGAAAATCGAAAATCGAAATCAATGTTACTTTTCTTTAATTAAAAATTACCTTTCGGACCCTTCAATTCAAGTTTCTTTGGGCGGTTTTAAGTCTGCATCTCACCAAATAAATGCTGGTGTTCCACAAGGCTCCGTTTTGTCTCCGAATATCTTTCTCATTTTTATCAATGATCTCCTGTCTATTACTTCTAGTCCAATCTGTTCGTTCGCTGAAAACAGTAAGCTTAGCTTGCCATATTAGTTTCCGAATTTACATCTTTTAATGCATATTTAGCTCATTTAATTCTCACCTTGACATATTGGGTCTGTTTTTGCAATGTTTTTTGCAATCAGTGCTTTTATGCTTTTAACAAGTTACCTATTCTATCATAGATCAATTTAATCTTTGCGATTCGTTCCTCGAAAAGGATTGGATATTCCAAATCTATCGATCCAACTTTCGGTCATTGAAAAGAACGATTGCGAAACGTAATGAGTCGAACGAAATCAATCAATCTAAATACTTTTACTGAAAAGCAATTGATTTATTGAAATCAATAAAAGTCCCATCGATACTCCAAATCCGATTACAAATACAATGAGAATTTGAAAACAACTCAAGCAAACGAAACGAATATTTTCTACTTTCTCAGTACTACTACTTTTCTCAGCTTACTTCAAATAAAAAACTTCGGTTTTATACTAAGAAACTTAAAATACAAATTTATTAAAAAGAAGCACACGTAAAACCATGTGTTTAGGTAACCGCATATCCTCCTAAGTTCCTATGCACGGTGTCTATACTTGATCCTCTTGACCGTCTTGTACCTGTAACCGTCACTACTATCCTCGACAATTGGTAAAGATAGTGCTGATGGGATGTATTCGGGTGCTGGAGGTGCTGGAGGAATATACGCTGGAGCCTGTGGTGCTGGAGGAATATACGCTGGAGCTTGTGGTGCTGGAGGAATATAAGCTGGAGCTTGTGGTGCTGGAGGAATATAAGCTGGAGCTTGTGGTGCTGGTGGGATATAGGCTGGAGCTTGAGGTGCTGGTGGGATATAAGCTGGAGCTTGAGGTGCTGGTGGGATATAGGCTGGGGCTTGAGGAGCTGGAGGAATATATTCAGGAACTGGTTGTGGAGGTGGAATATATGCGGGAGCTTGTAGGGCGGGGGAAATTTGTGTCAGAGATGGTATAGCAGGAGGAATATATGCAGGAGCTGGTGGAGCCGGCGGAAGGTATGAGGGAACTTGCGGTGCTGGGGCACTATATTCCAGTGGCTGTGATGGAACTGGATAGCCGTATTGTTGGACTGGAGCTGGAGGCAAATATTCTGCTTGCACTGGTGGCAGATACTGGCTTCCCAGATGAGATACATCAGCGGCCACAACACCGAAAATGGTCAAAGCTATAAGGAACTTCTGCAATAAAAAATAAAGAAAAGAAAAAAGTTACATAAATAAAAATATTTCGATTAAGCATATCTTTAACAAACCATTTTGCTGAACAAGAGCTATCTTAACTGAAGACTGTTTGAGTAAACAATGACTTTCATTTCGCCAAGAGCCATATATATATCTGTGTGTGCTTGAAGCGTCCGAATAAGCTGCAATAGATTGCAGCATCAATCGAGACATGCAAAACTGGATCACGTTAATTAAATTGACCACCTAGGCGCCTATTCGCTTATTATTGCTGGTGTTTGTGACAAAAATGACTTCATCAATTTCACATTCAACATTCGCAAATATGTATATTCACTTCGGCGTGGTGGCACTCCATATGGCGTAGCCACAGGTCAACATAACAAAGCGCGAAGCCGCAATGGTCCACAAGACGTCTTAACTCTGCCCATCGCCAGTATGTTAATGAGTTTCTATTTTTGGTTTAAACGTTAATTTTATGCTGAGACGCTAATTGATTCGCTTTGGAGTGTCATCACGTCGATTTGGAATATCGTAGTAAAATTAATGTGAAATTGTAATTAATTAATTAAATTCGATATTAATCGAAAACATGGTCATCTGCAACGACACCTAATTACAATGGGGTCAAGAAACGCATAAATACGTTGCATATCCAGAGGGCATGGTTGATGACACACATTGCCTCTAGAATCTCTGCAGTAGTTGAGCATATAGTTTGATAAATCTTTGGACTAATGAAAATCGAGTTCAAATTTAACGGTAAGAGGAAGAGTTGATTGGGTGAGGTCGAACGGTTCCATCAAGTATAAAAAATCTGTGAAGCTTCCTAGTAATTTTTTTTAACTTAAAAGATCATCGCTCTAGTTTGACTAGATCACTGTGTGAATGGCGGAAATACGTAAACGTGGTATAAAATACCAAGATCATCAGAGATGAAATGAAATGAATACAGCAGTCAATTCAATTAAAAAAAAGGTCTAAAGTCCTCAGGCTTTCTTTTTTTAATTTTGTTTGTATTTTTATTTTAAGATAAAATCTAACTTAGACTCGGTAATGGTCCATTGTGCTGCCAGATACAGTACGGCTTCCATTTTATATAATCGGGTTCAAGCTGCTCCAAAGTTAGACAAATCAAGCGGTCAGCAATGGCGCTGTCTTCCTTGACGTATTTTATTTGATTTGTTGTTGCTTTTTAGACTACATCCACATGTTTTACTCTATTCATTCTCCTTGCGCTGAGAGGCCATTGTTGGAAGAATTTTTCTCCCAAAAGCGTTTAGTATCTGCTCCCTTCTCTGATTATTTTCCTTTACAATACAGCAGAACGTGCAGGATAAGTTTTTTATGAAGCTTACACTTCGACTTTCGTGGTAGATCTTTTTTGCCGAACAGAAGTACCTAGAGATATTTTCCTCCACTAAAATATCGTTTGAAGAGTTGATAATAACCCCGAGGTAGGCGAGCTCTTTAATCATTTTCACGTTGCTCCTATCTGCAGCTAAGTTTTGTCGTAGCCAGTGGTGAGCTGTTAACTTTTTTTTTCGTTCTATCCTCATTTACATCAAGATGATGTCAATACCGCAGTAAATGGGGTGCTATCTGCCCCAGATCTCCTTGCTGCAATTCCGATGCATGTATGGAATACTTCAGATGAGTTGGTGTCAAACTATCTCATTTACTCTTTAAACTTATTCACAAGAAAGAACCCAACTAGTTGTTTAATACCATTAATTTCTACACATCAAATCGCTATAAAGCATTGCGACTCCTCTCCCAACTCCTGACACAGGCTCTTTATACACTTAGCTTGAATTTGCGCACACTTTCTTCGCGATACTTTTGCAACGTCTGTATTTCACCAGAAGAATTCCTGGTGCCGTCTTCATAGCATTCGTTAGACTTCCCGACATTTCCATTCAAATCTCCGACAATAAACAAAAGCTCATCCTTTAGGATATTCTTGATGAGGTTGTGAAAATCAAGCCAGAATGCATCTTGCTCGCACCCGATTTGGGGAGCATATACGCAGACAATATTCTACACCTCGCCTTGAATCACCAGTTTGAGAGACATCAAACGCTCGGTGGACTTGGTCAATACGTTGCTAAGTAACTCTGCCGCAAGGATGATACCGATACCATTCTTACCCTGTTCTTTACCGTAGTAGAACATCTTGTATGCTTTCGTCTTAACGTCCAAGAAATGGGCCCGATTTCCAGTGTTTTGCCATTTCGTTTCGTGGACACACAAGATGTCCGTCTTATTAACATCATCTCTTCCAGCTCGTAGCTGCGACCACTCATACTTCCGAAGTCCCAACTCGCGACTATTAGGTTTCGCTATCCCCCGGAAACCGAATAGCTCTAATGCGTACATTTCTTCCAGGATCACAACCATCCGTAGCATTAGAAGTGCCTGGCGGGATAGTATTTCTTTAGTACGTAGATTTCCATAATGCTAGGTGCACGCTCCTGATATAAGTTCTTGATTGATCTTACTCAGGTGATCTCCAGTCGTGTCAACCCAAGGATTTTCATGCACACTTGTGGGGCAGTTTAAAGGTGTTAAATATGTGCTTAGGCTCACCTGGATGTTTGAATTGCCTAGAAGTGATTCCTCCCCTTCAGTCACCTTTTACGACAAGCACTGACGGGCGCTTCCAGGGATATTCTCACTTCCCGTCCTACAGGGCTGTGAATAGAAAGGATATCACAGTTATATAGAGGCAAGCTCTTTAATGACCCAGCGTGCGTCGTGTTGATGTTGCGAGTACTTAGTAAGTCCACCGACTTCGGGTTCATTTTAAGATTTCACTACTTTTAATGGCTGACTTGTTTTCTTAAAACAGTTATTTTATCAGAGAGCTTGTTCCTATTTTTTGTTTGCATATTTCCGACCCCACAAATGTAAACAAATGTTTAATTTTTAGCAGGTTATTTTGGATGCCAACAGAGCCGACTCATTAAGATCAATATCTCATTTATACAACGGAAAAGGATAATTGTTTATTTGATCTAGAGAGCTTAAGTTTAAAAGATTTTAGATTTTAATTTTAGTAATAGAAATCAGTTACTAGAGATTTAAAACGAAATCTATAAAGACTTAAATCTACAGAAGTGCAAGTGGCAGTTTAACAAATTAGTCGAAATTTGAAATAGAAACATATTCCGGAAGAGTACCAAAGAGGTAGGCACAACATATTGAAACGCAGTTCATAGAAACACAGCTTTTCTCCCACATAACTAAACAGCTTTTGATTTATGTATTTGAATTGTCTTGGTATTTTAGGCTCGGCTAAAGAAATAAATAGTTGCTTATTGTCAAACAAAATTCACATAACTATTATTTGGGTTGAAATAAAACGACAAGCTTTGTCATCATAGCCTATAATCTTAATGTGTAATCTTCTAGCCATGCCATAAGTAAATCTCCTATTAAAGCCTCCACGTGCCGCTGTCATTATGCCTTTTAGTACGAAAACATCTTTGAATTATGTATACGCCCAAGAGGACTGCCTCACTTGACCATACACCCTAAATGCTCCACACGTTGTATCTATAATATGCATCAAACCAATACATTACAAAAGATTAAAATAAATAAAAAACAAAAACGAAACACAATGAACTGCGAATATATGCAAATGGAAATAAACTAAAAACAATTGGCCCCATAAATTCGTGCGTGTCTACGATTTATGAGCGCTGAGTATCCGGGCAGCGCTATTTGTTACATCACCACACGAGAGAGTGTAGTTACTTGAGTCGATTTGTTATTTTTATGAGCACTAATATCCCTTCCGGTTGAATCATAAATTTTCACTTGATTTCTCGCTTAATAACTGAATCTGACATAGATATCCGCTCGGCACCGGCATACGTTTACTAAGATAGCTTCAAGTATTTCTCCCCACAAAAGTATGTAATTTTTCTAAATGGATTGGAATACTCGCGCAATATCCTTTAAATAACCCATAGTTCCCCGCCGCTGTTGTAACACTCTAACAGCGTTTTCTTTGAGTGGCTTATCAATGCATCTACCGATCAATTCGATTTGAGACGGAAATTGAAAATCCATTCCTAGGGGGTCTTGATTCTTCTAGAAGAGATTCCATCCGCTGTGCCGTAGATTGGGGATGCACATGTTGACATCTCACAGTAGACAGCAGCTTGTCTCTATCTCGAATCGACTTACAGCAGTTGGAATGCAATACAAGTAAACGATTATTGTCACCAACTGCAACGTGAACGTAAATACATTCTCCGAAAGTTTCATTCCATGGGGGAAACGAACACCCCCTTTGCCGGGATAACAGGGACGGCGGGCGCGACGGCAGAGATGGTGGAGGAAAACAAATCCGGAAAAACCTTTGCATCCGGTAAAATCGGTTAAAACTCCATTTGAATACTTCAGAAAAACCCTCCGCGCAGCTACACCAAAAAAAAAAACAAAAAAGGACGAATATTGTCGTATTGCAATGCATCCTTGAGTCTTACTCACAGAAGCATTTTGCCCAAAGTGCCATGAGGTGGATATACTCTATCTACATATGTATGGATGTATGCTTTGAAAAAGGTGCCTCAAAATAACTGTAGACATGTCCCGATGGGAGGTGATTGCATGCTATGTGTGTCTGAGCGAATTCAAATAGAATTTCATCATTGCATCGAGCTTAAGAACCAAAAAATTCGTTGCATTTTAAGGACATACAGAGAAGGTATCCTGACGACTACTACCGTGCTGCCGATGTGTGCACGGAAGTAAGTTTAGAACAGCACAAAGACGCCAAGGAGGAGTTCCTCGTTCGGAGAAGGCAGAAAAAAGAGTTGCATATGTATAGATTGTTCGGTGATTTAACTTGGCTTCCGGAAACCTGCCAGATGCCTGAATTTCACGGTTTCTATGGATTTATGTATAGGGGTGAACCCTGACTATGAATCTTTCTTGATGTTCATGTACATATGTACCTTTACACTTCGACGAATTGGTATTTAGTTTTTTGTTTATTGATTAATGCATTTTTAAGTATTCCTAGATGGAGATGGAGGTTAAATAGAAAAATGCCCGGGAAAGGTAATTAGAAAAATTAGAGATATAATGAATTTTCTGAATTTATATTTCAGGCGATGAAGATGAGTTTGGCTTTAATATTCAAATATATTTTCTCCTAAAAATATGGAAGATTTTGAAGATTTAT
Organism: Ferdinandea cuprea; assembly: GCA_963576555.1. NCBI lineage: Eukaryota > Metazoa > Arthropoda > Insecta > Diptera > Syrphidae > Ferdinandea > Ferdinandea cuprea. The sequence continues at coordinate 139,468,722 of OY754958.1, forward strand.
TTAATATTTGATTTGCAGAAGCTTGTTGGAGGAATAGTGTGTGCGCTCGTTGGGAAAGAGTACGCACTGGGCATTTTCATCGGTTGTTTTTTTTAGAGGTATAGAACTTCGAATTGAAATAAAACACAAGAACATCGTTTTAATGTCCATCAATTTTGCTTTATTGAAAGGATAATTTGATGCCATTAATGCCAAGGTTCGAATAAAGCCAAGTCTAGAGGTCCAATTTTCAACCACTTTTTCAATCATTTGGGGCTGTATGACGGCAATAACGCCACGAATGTTGCCTTGTTGCCTTCCAAGTCCCCTAACGTTTCTGGTTTGTTGGCGTAGGCGAGCGACTTCACATATCCCTAAAGAAAATAATCCAATGGTGTCAAATCACACGATCTTGGTGGCCAATTGACAGGTCCATTCCGCGATATTATGCACTCATCGAATGTTTCCTTCAACAAGTGGATTGTGACGTGCGCTGTGTGGCATGCAGCGCCGTCTTGTTGGAACCACATCTCATCCGCATTCATGCCATCTAATTCAGGAACAAAATAGTCGGTTATCATAGCTCTATACCGGTCTCCATTAACGGTAACTGACTCTCCAGCATCATTTCGGAAGAAGTATGGCAATGACTCAGCAAATAGAGTCAGTTTTTGTGGATGAAATGACATTTCAAGCGTCTCATGTAGATTCTCTTCACTTCACATGCGGCAATTTTGCTTATTGACGTAGCCATTCAACCCAAAATGAGCCTTATCACTAAACAACATTTGCGATGAAAATCAGCATCGATATCAATCTCATTTTCGGCCCATACACCAAAATCACGACGCATAACATAGTCTCGCAGCTTTAATTCTTGCACAAGCTGGATCTTGTAAGGTCGTAAGAAGAGATCTTTGCGCAAAATCTTCCATGAACTTGATGGACAAAGCTCCAATTGTTGTGCACGGTGGCGAATCGATTCATTCGGGTCCTCTTCAAAACTTTACTCTACAGAGGCAATTGTTTCTTCGGTGTGCACTACTGTTCGACGTCTCTGCGGATGCCTATTATCACATAGAGTAAACGTAGTGCGAAAACGATCCATGGTTAACCGAATTAATTGCTCTGATGGACGATTATGTCGACCATAAAATTAATGGAGCTTGCGGTAAACTTCGCGAACTGAACCATTTTTTTCGAAATAAATTTGCACGATTTGCAAGCGTTGTTCATTTTTCAACCTGTTCATGATGAAATGCCAAACCAAACTAAACATAAATGACATTATAGTTGCCAGATTTGACCACAAAATGTCTGTTTTATTTCTATTCGAAAAACCAACCTCTAAAAAAAATTATCTTTATATTGATAGTGTCCTTGACAAAACGACTTTTTACAGCATGTGAAACTTCTCTAGACGACTTTGTGTAGAAAAATCACTTGTAGCGTGGATCCGAGCATTATTGGGCAGGTGCTGAACACAAGCCGGCTATTGCTTCTGTCGGATCAGGCAAAATGTTTGTTTGAAAGTGCAGACGGAGTTGAAAATATGATGAGTCCTCTTAAAAATGCAGTTGTTCTCTTTAAGAGAAGAAGAAAATTGGAGGGCTTATCACCAGTGTTGCTATGTCTTGAACTAAGGTTCTCGTGGACCTCGTGAACTAATTGTGGACTGTTCCTCAAGTGACTCGGACAGTGACAGAGGAAGTGAGGTATGTCTTCATGGACCTCTTTATAACCACATCCTCGACATGTATCGTTAACCTAGAGGTTTAATTTCATTGGGGCCAGGTTACCACAGTGATGATCTATCAAACTGCAGCAGGTTCGGCTTGAGACCAATACCTCGCTAATTCGTCAGCCCTCTTATTGTCGGCTTTTTCACTATGTCCATGGACCCAAAAGAGATTCACGGCAGCGGTGCACTAGCTTGGATTTTATTTCAACATCAGAAACTTCTTTTGTAGCTGCCTAACTGTCAATGAAAATGCTGTTGTTCGAAGCTTGATTGAACGGTGTAGCTTTAGTTCTAACCAGAATATTCCGGCACCGGTTCCACAGTCCATCTGTAGATGGATAACGATTTATTTTTCGTAGGTTCATTATTATCCCATGCATCTGTGCTCGGGAAGGAGCAGGAGAATGGTCTGTTGAAGTCCAGTTGGAGAGACAAATAGATAGAAATGACAATGTTTCCAACGTATTTGCTTAAAATCTGTGAATGACCAAAATTACCAGGGCCCAAGTATTAGTTTGGCTCGCACTTTTGGTTGCAAATTCCACCATGTACATATATGTCCAGAGGTGTTAAATTAATTTGCCTCCAGTCCTTTTCACTCTTTCATTGATATTTAGCTTCCAATTGAGTTTCCTATCAAGGATCATTCCCAGATATCTCGCACTTTCATCCACACGGGCCGCGAGAAATCGCGTTGTCATCCAGCTGACTTCTTTATACGCAGTCGTTCAGTAAAGATGGTATATTTTAATAATTGTAAATTAAAACAAAATTTGTCTTGTCTATTATCACTACCGACACCGATTACATTTGATGTCGGAATTTTTTTTTTATTTCAGCAATGAATTGAACAACCAATCGGTACTACAATCCACAGCGTTGAGTTCCGCCATATGAAGTAATTTCATTATCAGCTCTAGACTTGAATCAACGTACAGACATTTACCACGATTAGAAACACGATCCTTCATCTGCTAATACGGAAAGTTTGTTTTCTGTTAAATCCAGATTTACTAACTTGCAAGTTTCATCTTTGGCTATGAAATTATTCGAAATTGCTTTTCAACACTTTTTTTCGCGCTAATCACAAATTCGCAATAATTTTTGAATCCGGAAAATTTTTTTTTTCAATGCAATATTATGTTTGGCTATAAATGCTGCCAGTTTTATTTCGGCATATTACACTTCTTTGGAATTTCCCACAAAATTGCATTTTTGAACTACCTTTTCCCTTTTCCTCAAGAGACGGTTTCTTACCATAAAAAATTCCCACAAAAAGGTAAACTTCCCACGACTTACTAACACTGCTTGTCACAACTAGTATAAAAGTCTGGCAGCGACAGCGCGAGTGGCTTTGGCAACTGATACAATGATACTAAAATTTCAGCTGTGTACAAATTTCAAAGTTGACTTATGACCATGCAAATTTTGAAGAACAGCTGGAGAGGTAGAAGTATATTTATTAGTATATAAGGCCGAAAATATTTAAATGACCTCGCAGTTCGTAAGCAGTTTTCTCAGGATCTGAACATGTTATAAGTCTGCCGTCATCGCTATTCATCCATTGATGAGTGCGTCTCTTAGCGACACAAAATTTGAGGACATGATTCTTCTGGCTACAGTCAAATCATACATATACTCTGTCCAACATAAATAAGCAGTACAGGGAAGATAGGGATGTTTGCCTCTCATTTGCACACTTTTGTTTTCCGTAAGGTGCTATTTTAACAAAAGCTCTTACAGAGTTACCGTACTAAGGATTTCAAATCAGCAAAAACCTAAAAGAATATTATGTAGGGTTAGCATGCTTTTTTTTGATTGAAATTGTCATTTCAATTGATTTATTTTGATTTATAAAAAATAAAACAAATTTATCTTTATATCTTTCCAATAGAACACTCTTTTAGATTATTTTTTTTAACGAAAGCAGAGAAAACCTGCTAATTTTGGTGATGTTTGCATTGCATTCTACCTCACGCAGTATTTAATCCAGCGTCGGAAGATCATTATTTGAAGAAAACTGATGCAAAATTTGCCTGATGGCACACTCATCGAAATAGTCTACTTTACTTTTGAGACCAGTTTGGTTTTCCTTCTTTGACGGCGAGTTGTGGCCTTTGATGTCTGTAGTCTGTAAGTCCTAGGATGATTTTGATTCCATCTCTAACTACTAAGATTAATATCAAAAAACTGACCGCGCGCTAAGAAAACCTACGCAAATAATCTTTTTCCTTAAAGAAAATCGCTTACAATTTTGTAACTGCATTTTAACGTACTTTCGATATATAAAAAGAAATGCAAAAGATCAAAACAAAACCGCCACGAAAGCATTTATCGATAAGAATTTTTTTTCAAAGCTTTAAAACCAAAAGCTCCTCCACAGAAACCCAAGGAAAAAAACTGAACGAGTTACCAAACGGACATTGGTAACTCTGAATGCCAATCACTGAGCCCTCAGATGTGCGCTCAAGATGAGGTGTTGGATTTACGTCAGATGCAATTGGAAATTCATTGGCGGGTTAACACTTTTTATGGGGGGTTTCTTTCAATTTACTACGGTGCAACGCTACTGATTTTGAAAAAGTTACCCCATAAGACGTGTACTGTCAATTTATGATAGACAGACTACAGTTCGACGTAATGACTCTGGGAATTCTGAGCCATTTTCTATCATTTATAAACTGTTGACGACTAGTAAGCATTCTGACGGGTGAAGATGCCGCAGAGCATTTTTTTCTGTGAATGTCCTACTTTTGCTCGAATCAGACTCTAGATGCTTATGTGGTGAGTGCTTACCATTGAAGTGCCTCCTCGTCTTTCTGAGAAAGTCGGATTCATTGCTACAACAAAAGAGCGTATCAGTCTGAAAGTATAATGGGCGATTGCACAACATCTTGCCAGACCACAACAATACCTTCCTATAAAGCGTACAACTCCTTTCCATTTTTATGAACTATCTTTTACGCCTTAAAAGCTTATATGGACGTTACTAGAGTTGTCATAAACGGCTCAAATAAACACATACTCCTCGTGGGAATAGATTTGTTTTTACTATTCTGTTGCATTCTTGCACTCGTATCTACTAAAGACGCCTCTAAAGGGTTACGCCTTCTCCTGAAACACAACACAAACATGAAACAGGATTTTATGACCACATAACCTTTATGTGCAATATACGACGCGCGAGCTAAATAAATGGCACGAACACAACACACCAACCAACGAGTCGATACAGGTGAATAGGACGTAATAAATTTTGTAATTGCCCCCAGGAACCCCGCATACAGCGTCCGTGCCAACGAATATGACTCGAGAGTCGAGACTCTTTTGTGTCGAATAAATCATTGACCCACTGGATGAGAAAGCATTCCAGAAAGAAAAGAGAAAACCTGAATCGCTGGCATAATAATAATAATAAAAAGGGTGCACCTCCTCTGTTAGAAGAAGGTTTTGCCTCCCGAAAATGTCTGCAATAAAATGGGGCAATGCAATGAAACCACTTTCTTTAATAAACGGCGGTGGCGGCGGTGGCGGCTCACATGTGAGATGTACACGTATGGGGAAGGGCATGTGGACAAAGTCACTTGTTCGTTTGAACATTTTACTAGCGTGTGCTATAAAAGTGGAATTCTATGAACTGCTTGCTATTTGGGTAATAAAAACTCCTTCGAATCGTAAAAAGAAATACTCTGATGCAAAGAAGACACTGAGTGGCCAGGTACAGTGTGTTTCAGCGTAAAAGTGGTCTTAAAGTCACTTAATTAAATGTCAAGTTGTGTCGGCTTTTAGCCTTAAAAACATATTTTCCTTTAAGTTCAAATGCCACTGAGCGTTTTCAGATTATAAAACCAAATTTTTCAAGTGGTATTCAGTAAAAAACTTCCTATAAGTTTCGAAATCACTTAACGAATCTTAATTATAACAAAATTTATATCTCATATCTTTTAATGATGTAAGCACTTGGTGCAATCTATGAGTTTATAGGGTGTCCCAGTTTAGTAGTATTTATAATCCTTTAAGGACATATTCCTGAAGTTATACCGAACAAAAAATTGTATCCTAGGGGTGGGTCTATTCTCTCTCAATTTCAAGTAACAGCCGAAAAAAGTGGGTGACCTCTAATTTGGAGGTGTAACCACCTTACACGTTATAGCTTCTAAACTAGTGCAGGTACAAGAATGGTTTTGAACATTGAACAACTTAGTAGTGCATATAAGTCTGAAAGGGTTTGTATCTGGTGCGTCTGTCCAGCAAGAAAAAAGTAAAGGCTGGTTTAACTCAAAATATGAGAATTTGCTGTTCCATTCTTTTACTTTGTGAATGCAGTGGCTTAGTGGTTAAGTCCGTTGGGCCACTAAGCGAGAGGTCGCTGGTTCAAATCCCGACCTGTACCACCTGAAAGTTTTTATTCGCTGCCCCACCTCTTGCGAACGTCTGACAAACATCCAAGAGTAAGAAATGTCATGAGAAGCTTCTCAAAAATAAATTGCCGTTCGGAACCGGCATTAAACTGTAGGTCCCTCCATTCGTGTCAAAAATATAACTTCGCACACACAATGGTTGGTAGGCTTTAGGTCCTGCATGGGCCGTTTACGCTTAATATTTATTTATTTATTTTTTCTTTTCTACTTAAAATTAATTTTTTTTAAAATGTTTACTAAAATTTTATGAAATATTTTTGGTATCAGTGCCACTGATTTAAGGACAGTCAGAATCTCAAAATCAGAAAATCAAAATTTTTTGACTTTCAATAATGAACGGCGGGTTGTCGGACGTTTAAGAGCGTCGAGTTTACAATTTTTAACAGGTTTTCAAAAAAAATGATTTTTTTATTTGTTTTAAGGTCCGGTGACCACAGAAATTCAAAAACCGCTTGGTGGATTTGAATAAAATTTATGCAACTCTTTTAAAATGTATAACTAGTGCCTGATCGAAGGATTTATAATTTTTTATTTCAAAACTTGGATTTTTTATAAACAGTTCGCTGTTGCTTTTTTTAAAATAAATAATTTATTAAAATAATAATTAAAATAAATAATAAATTCTATGGTAAATTGTTTGAGGCCGCCATTTTGTTTATTAAAAAAAACATAACAAAAAAAAGCAAAAACTAATTTTTTTTTTTAATGGTTGAATGAAACAACAACGACTTGAGATTGCCACCACGAACAATGAATAGGCTGGAATTACAGCTGTTTCACGGCTTGCCACGGCCAATCATTAGATTCCTTTGTGTGATGCTGGTCTATATGTCGGTCATTTAATTCGAAAAAAACTTTCCCCATCAGGAATCGAACCTTCACTTGGACCAGCGATCTTTATTTTTTATTTGAATGATTTCAAGTGAACTCTTGAGAAGTTATGATGTACACCGCAAATGACTACTTGTAGAACACGGGCCGATACATAATTAAAGAGATAACTTTTTATATAATTTATATATATTTTTTTTTAATTTGGGTGAAATGAAGTTTAAACATGACATAATAATGTAGTGCCGTTACTTTAATAAAATAAATAAAACTACTGACAGAAATAATATTAAACATACTAGTTTTTTCATGCCTCTGACTGCCATTAAACCTTTAAATGATCAATCCGATAGAATCCAAATCCCACTATAACTTAAAATTATTAAAACATATTTCTTTATCTCCGTTGACAGTCTAATTATATGTTTTCTATTGTGTTGATGGTTCGGTTTCTGTCTTTTGTAAAATAACTAAGTTTGTTTCCATATCGGTTTCAGTTGTTTGCCACTTGGTGGATATACCCCTCATCTATTACCGCTAGACAATCAACAAAATTTGTAATCCTTTCCTTGTAGATCTATACATATTAAGCTGTGGCAGATTAAGCCGGGTCCGCGCACAACCACTAATTTTGTGCCTAGCTTCTATATGAAAAAATGATTCAACTAATAGGATTGTAAAAAAAAAACAAACATTAGGGCCCGACAGTACCCAAAGCCTAGTTTCTCCAACCATTGTATGTACTAAGATATATTTTGGAACACGAATGGAAGGGATTTCAAACGGTAATTTTATTTTTAAGGAGCTTCTTATGACAGTTTTTATTTGAACCTGGGTTTCCACGTTTAGTAGTCTAACGGACTTATTATTACCTATTATTTTCCTGCTGTTCGCCCTTTTGACTACAAGCAAAATTCAATAAATAGAATAAATATTTTTAACTTTATTTAGAATGCTTCGAACACGAATATTAATGGGTGATGTTTTAAGAGTTAAGTTTTTCAGGTTGGCAGCACTGGTTAGTAATGGCGTCCAAACGTCATCTATCAAAGTGAAAAGTTTTCAGTATACTCTGCCATTTAATCATGGAAAGACTTACAAACGAATTTCGTTTCAAAATTCGTGCTCTATGAAAAATGTGAAAATCCGCTGTTTTATGGAAAAATTGTGTTCAGCAAAGAGGATTATTTCTGGCTCAACGGATACGTAAATAAGCAAAACTGTCGCATCTGGAGTGAAGAACAGTCACATGCCATAACAATAATTACCCATACATCCCGAAAAAACGGCAGTTTGGTGTAGTTTATGCTGGGTCATTTTTCATAATGAATTTTGGCCCCAAACTAAAAAATTAAAAATGGCCCAAACAAAATGAAATATAGCCCCAAATTACAAAAATGTTCGTGTTGTTGTTTCCTATATACTTTTTTGGGGCCTTTGTTCATTTTTGTTTGTAGCCAAAATGCATGTGCCTGCCAAATTAGCCACCCTATCGGAAGACAATGCATGCTGGACGTCAGTCGCGTGTGAATTACTGTCAAGCCATCCTCAATCTCTCATAAACGAAGACCGACGGGGCTTATTTCCATTTAATATATTAAGTCAAAAAGCAAAATCTACGTTTCTGGGGTACTTAAAAATCGCATGTGATGCCACTGTCTGGTGCGGCGCTCATGCGGAAGTGTGATACGACTGCATTTTTTCGAGGACGCCTTTGAGGTCACTGTTCCTGGCGAACGCTAAAGGGCCATGATAAACGACTTCTTACTGCTCGCAATATTTTTATCGTGTAGGTGGAGGTTTGCAAACGTTTCGGTGTTGGCGAAAAATTTCGATTTTGTCTATTTCATTAATTTCAGACCACTCTTATACACATCCCTAAAACGTGTGTTCAATTTCCCCGCTCACCTCAATTTTAAAGTAAATTTCTATGAATCGTCATCGCTTGCAAACCATACTATAACATGCGCAGTAGACACCTACTATATCCAGCAATGCATACTCAAATAGACAACTATTACATATTATAGTAACGCAAATTTGAAAGACTGTTAGGTATGGATCAACCTTCTCCGGATATACGCAGTTGGCTAGGATATTCCTAATGAGCGCTTTGGCGCCCCACATTTTCTCTGTATTAAAAATGAAAACTTACAAATCCAACATATAGTTTCTATCTATTTTTATTATTATGATGTTCTTCAGTTATATTGTCCTCGAATCGTAGCACGAATATTTTACGGTTTCCAAGAAACCATTCAAAGCCATTCTTTGGCGCACACTGACAGCCATGAACTTTTATCTCGGTCCATAAAGGCTGTCATCCGAGCTAAGTTTTCTTTTTTTGTGCTTCCTGCAACTAGTTGGTAGTAGATACCTTGGTTGCAAAAAAAAAAAAACAAACCCCAACTGCTTTAAAGGACTTTCGCTTGATATTTTTTTCTCCCCATTCTGATGTCATAGCTTCACATCGTCATTTACAACTTCCAACTGGAGTTTTGGATAGAGAGTGCACTGTGTGAATATGTTGCACCCAACTGGCCCATTGCTTACACAAGCTATAAGGACTAAAGACTATAAAATCCCTTTATTGTTGCCACTTAACTCCGCTGGCCATGGTATGTGAGTGTGTCGCAACATATATGTCGCTGTCGTTTATTGTGAAGCCCATCACAAGAGTGGGTTTTCGGTTGAGGTTTGGTCGTCGAAACAATTTAAGGACAATGCGGTTTTGTCACAGATTCAATTAACGACCCTCGAAGATAACATCGATTTTGTCATCAACACGTTGCATCGCTGAGCGAGTGAGTGGACGTCGAGTATATACATAGGTTATGGGTTGCATAGATGTGGTTTAAACTTTGAAAAGAATTCTTTTATGCTGGTTGGCGACTTTCTTTTGTCGATTTCATAATGATTTCATGGTGAATTCTGAACGACTTTTTTGTGGTTAAATTGAGTGACGGAGCAATGCATTTTGTCTGCCGGATGCGATAAATTTTGTCAAATGATCTATATTATTCTAACTAAATCAACCAACTTCAGTCGCAATTCGCAATGAACAAAATATTTTCCACAAATTTTGAACACAAAATGTCCTTCCCTGAAAGACTTGTCTGTTACCAAAAGGAAGACAAACTCCAACTGGAATCTAACGAGGATTTAAAGCCATCAAATATGCATGACGTTTAAAGAATTTAAATGCTTTACGAACACATCTTTGCTTGTCGAATGCCAGCCAAACACATTCAGACGTAATTACGACACGATGCGGATGGCGGAGATGCTGAGGATGGAGCCGCCGAAAGAGGGTTATCCTTCTTCCTCTTTGAACGTATACCTACGTACACGTTGTGATGTTATGATGATGGTGCGCTGTGCTAGGAGTTGAGCTACCTAATTGAACTGGGTAAACTTGGAGTCAATTTAGATGTGCAAACTAAAGCGTAAAATCTAAGAGGCGCCAAGAGATTTGCATATAACGAGAGTTCGTATCAAGGATTCCCCCCTCACATTTAATTTAGCTCATCGTTTTGCGAGGGTCCTGGCTGAGGTGGGTTTGGCGGTATGCCCACATTTGAAAGAAGAACTGCAATCCAACTAGATTTACGTAAATGAGAAGGCAAAGGCAGTAGCGAGTCAGAAGAGTCTGTTAACTAAAAAGCACGTGCACCATCGTGCACACTCACACATAGGTACATGGAATTAATTTGGAATTTGAAATTCGCTTGTCCCTCCTCCGGAATGAACCCATGACTATCTGCTACCTTGGTTCGTTCGTTCGCTATATGCTGTATGTGTCGAGGCAATCATTTCGTTACCATATTATCATCAAAGTACCACTCCAGAGTGTAATAAGATACTACTTAACTTACGCCGCAGATACACTACGTTTACCTTGATGAGAACTAGGGTTCTGTCTGCCTGTATGTGCCGCCCGTGCCCAGCCCTGTATTCATGGAGCCGCGCAGCCACTCATCTATGAATGGTGATGTGACTACTGTGGAGGTGGTAGTAATGCACTGTGTACACATATAATGAATTCATCTGCCTCCCCGGAGTTGTTTCACAATACCTTTGGCCTTAAATTGATAATTCCGATGTGTTGTAGGTAGGTTGAAGCAGGTGGGATAGTTATTATAGTGGAACAACTTTGATACCGGCGGGAATGAACTGGGATGAGACTCTGTGGATGTGTCTCATTCCGATCTCGGATGTTATATAGTACGCGTTGAAACATGTGTCGGAATGGCATTGCTTTGTTGAAATTTGCTATAAGCTGTTGTTGACATGCTGAGCACTTGTTACAGACTATGTTCGGGACAATTATTTTTCAGGACGCGAACAAGGTGGAGTGAAGTTTTGATGGAATTGCTGATATAATAGCTACAATGAGGATGAGTAGATGGGATTGAGAATATTTTGTGAGATTTGTTAATGTATCTTTTAATTGGTGAACATACATATCACTAATAATATAAAACAAAGTTGAAATCCCTTTGACTGGACCTACACAACAAAAGGCTGAACGGATTTTAGTAATTTTATTTTTGATGGTTATGTATTCGCAGTAACGAGCAGGTTCGTTCATTTAAAAATATTTGAATTTGAGTTTGAAAGACCAATTAATTCAATAATAAGACTTTGAACCAAAAAAAATGAATTTTTCCTTCGGCTAATTTAATGAAATTAATTTTAGCCCTGAGAGCTATTGGCACGTTAGTGCCCAGCCAAGTTCTTTTGCAACTTTGGCACTACACCAAAGATAGACATAAAATTTTTAGGATTTATTGGGACGGACAGCAGCAGATTTCAGCTGTTTAACATGAGCGGTTCCTGAGTTAAAAGGCCCCAAAATTAGCAAAAATGGTAACTCACTGACCTCTGACTCACTTTGAACTTTTTCGCATACATAAGTATACTCAAGAGAAAGTTATTGCGATCGTGCATCTTGCATCTTTCTATTTTTTACTTTATCGTTTGAAATAACAGTACCTGATATACAATTTTTTTTGCGAAAATCACTTATCACTATTATTCTAGAAAATGATTCCAAGGATTTTCATCTTTTTTGTACTAAGGATATTCGGGATAGGGCCTGAAATACTGCATACTCAAAAATGTATTAGTGGTAATTTATAAAACCCCCAATATCTCGAAAACTAACAAAGTGAACTCCAAAAAAAATTTACTGTTTATTTTTATATTTTGAACAATTACGTAAAATGTGTCTAATGTGCGAAATTTTTGAGAAAATTTAATTTTTCAAAACCTAAAAACTGGTTGAAATAAATTTGGTATGTGATCAAATGTTACCATTCGTTTTGAGGCGATTTAAGAATGCACATTATGTAGCGAGAAAGTTTCGTAAGACGCAGTCGTGCACTTAACTTACATGAGGGTCGTCTCTTAAGAACAAACACGGGAAAAAATAAAATATTGTTTTTATTTTATTAAAGGGGCCTGCTTAAGGCTTAGAGCTTTGAAATTATACGAAGAGGTAGGATTTGAAGAACAGTCACCGAAACAAATAAAACTTTGTGTAAATACCAAAACGAGGCGTGGCAATCGCCCATATATTTTAGATTAAGATGCGGTAGCCCGTGTTACCAACATGCACTATTCGCAGCACCCGAATGTTCGATGCCAGGAGTGCGCCCAAGTATTAATCCACACCACTATGTCCTTCAACCACTCTCCCCGCGGGACTGCCGTTAGGTATTACTTCGCGGGGCTGGTTAGCAATAATTCCCTATTCTCCGAAACCGCCTCCTGAACTCTTCTTAGAGCTTCTGCTCTTCGCAGCCCGTACTGCATGCATACTTTAAATCTAGATCCAGATCTATATCCACTTGTCCTCCGACTGAGTCATGTGACTTATGAGGTTTTCTGGACTTGGACGATTTTCTCTTTCTTCTGTAAAGCGTCCGCAGTAGAACACTGCATGCAACGCATCCTTTAACTCATTCGGACATTCTGGATACAGGTGCGAACTATCGTGTCGAAACCTAGGAACTGTGTGATGTGGTAGTAACAGTTCCCACATGTTCTCTTTGTCCATATTTCTATGATGGAAATGAGCTTGTGGGTCCATCTCCCTTTTGTGGAGCAGTCCCAACTGTATTGCCATAGCACTGCGGATGCCGCTCCTTCCTTTACCTTAATCCTCTGTGCCTGTTGCCGGTTCGAGGGTCGCTTAAAATACACCCTCGTCATCTCATCCGCCCGCGTATAAAAGTACCGTGCTGACCACTCCGAACAGCATGATCCTCCTGGCGTATCCGGGTCCACCGACGTTCGTGAGCACTCGGAAGTGTGCCGCCTGCATCAACGATGCTTTCGTGCTAGAGTACTCGACGTGGTTTTGCCGCACAGCCTATTATCGATCATGACTCCATCGACGCGGAAGGTCGATTATTAGGACAGCTTCAGACTTGGGTGCAGCTAGTTCCAAGCATGTAGACTCCAGCCACTCCTTTATCCTTACAACTGCATCGTCCGTGGAAGAATTCACCTCATGAATGAGCTTCGCTACTGTAACCACTGCTATGGAAGGTGTTCAGAGCCAGCGGACTTTTTACTTTAATACTTTTTTATATATAAAACTTCACACGGATTCTACCAACCTCTCAACGTGATACTTTTTTAGCAGCTGCAGAAAATGCTGCGTGAACACCGAAATATTATAAGTTTATTACTATTAACCTACAGAACCCATCAAAAGTGTCATTCTTTACAAGTTTGCGTTACACACATAGTATAAATAAAAAATATCATTAAATAAAGTCATCGATCGAACAAATGAGCGAGTGAACCTATACGAAAAGGAAGGTTAAACGCTCAGGTAATCATGTTCCAACAAATATGAGCAATTTATAAATATTTCCTGTTTTACCTCCCACTACCACTACCACTACCACTGCCACTACCACTACCACTACCACCACCATGACCATGAGATGCAACCAAATATCGTGCTCCGAAAACTGATTCCATAAATTTCCATGCTTGTCCGCAAGTTTCATCTTCTTGTTGTGGCCAGTGTATTTATATTTATATATGTACGGATTCCTCCTGCATAGCCCCTGACCGCATACAGTGTTCAGGAATTCTGGGTATCCGCATGCGGTATACCTTAAATAAAATACCACTCCACCAGAACTTAATGCTTCATATTCTCTTAGTTCATAATTCAAAAACTCTTTTTTAGTGTTTCTGCAGATGCTACATATAGAATCGTTGGCCACACATGAAATAATAAAACAAAATAAATTGTTGTCTCAATATCAGTAAAAAATAAAATAAACAGCATAAAAAATAGGCATTTGTTTCAGACCGAGAAGTCCTGGCAGCAAAAGAAACCGCTCTGTCCTCACACTCCCCCAAAACCTTGCAGCATATCCGAGTATGTAGAAAAAATAGTGAAGAAAAAAAAACTTTGAGAAGCTTTTTTTGGATTCCGCCTGAGACAGTCTCTGAGTCTGAGTGATATAAATGTCCCAGTGTAAACTTTGAGGGAAACTTTTCTGAAACAAATGTCATTAAAGTTGCCCATTAAAATCGAATAAATTCGTTGCCAAAATAAAGTTTCCAATCTGAAACCCATCTAGGCTGAAACGATGAGGTTATTGTTTTTTTTCTTCTCCGAACGACAATACATGGAACATCCATCACAGCAATGCAGCGTTGTTTTTTGTTTTTGCTTGCTAAGGAATGATAAGGTTCCACATGAGAGAATGTCCTACTTACCACTACCGACAGAGTGACTCAACTCGAATGGAATTTTTTATTGTGTTGTGATACATATGTCATGGATAACAATTTAGTGGCCACATTTAAAGTTGAAAACAACAAATTTATGATCCGAAGGCATGTATAAGCACAACAGCTTTTTGGAATTAAAACAAAATTGTAATCCATCATTTCGATATACATATATAATTTATTTTTTATTTCAGAACACTAGATCACTAAACAACAGTCATTAACTTTTAACCCAGGGAGAGACCAAACCCTGCCCCAAGTCCGCCAAGATTACCACCCAAACCAAAGCCGAATCCATTGGATCCACTGGAACTGCTGCTGGCGGTAGCCGACGATTGTCCTTGATATCCAGCTTGTGAGCGATCGCCATAACCATGTGAACCTCCGACCGCTCCTGACGCACCTGCATTGGCAACATTATTGTTGAGTCCGAGTCCGAGTGTACCTCCGGAAAAGGTACCTGCATTAGCAGAGCTACCTGAGAGTGATCCGCCTAGACCCAGAGAACCAGACGAAGATGAACTTGAGCTGGAAGAGCTGCTACTGCCACTGAGACCTCCCAATAACCCATGAGAAGCTCCAGCACCGCCAAATCCAAGTGAGCCACCAAGTCCTAATAAACCGCCTACTCCCGATGAAGCACCAGCATTAGCGTCATTATGCCCAGAATGATGTTTATGCGATCCGTGACCTCCGTGTGAGCCAGAACCCCCATAAGAACCACCTCCAGATAAAGCACCAGCGTTGGCTGAACCAAGTGATCCACCACCTGTC
This sequence comes from Ferdinandea cuprea, assembly GCA_963576555.1. Classification (NCBI taxonomy): domain Eukaryota; kingdom Metazoa; phylum Arthropoda; class Insecta; order Diptera; family Syrphidae; genus Ferdinandea; species Ferdinandea cuprea. The sequence continues at coordinate 139,484,232 of OY754958.1, forward strand.
TTAGAGCTGCCAATACCACTTGAAGCACCAGCATTTGCAGAACCAGCACCGCCAAATCCAAGTGAACCACCAAGTCCTAATGAACCGCCGACTCCGGATGAAGCACCAGCATTAGCGTCATTATGTCCAGAATGATGTTTATGCGATCCGTGACCTCCGTGTGAACCAGAACCCCCATAAGAGCCACCTCCAGATAAAGCACCAGCGTTGGCTGAACCAAGTGATCCTCCTAGTCCCAGGGATCCACCACCTGTCTTAGAGCCGCCAATACCACTTGAAGCACCAGCATTTGCAGAACTAGCACCGCCAAATCCAAGTGAGCCACCAAGTCCTAATGAACCGTCGACTCCGGATGAAGCACCAGCATTAGCGTCATTATACCCAGAATGATGTTTATGCAATCCGTGACCTCCATGTGAGCCAGAACCCCCATAAGAGCCACCTCCAGATAAAGCACCAGCGTTGGCTGAACCAAGTGATCCTCCTAGTCCCAGGGATCCACTACCTGTCTTAGATCCACCAATACCACCGCCAATAGATCCGCCTATACCAGATGAAGCACCAGCATTGGCTGAACCAAGTGATCCACCAAGTCCAAGTGATCCGCCAATACCTCCTTTGTTTCCTGAACCTCCGTAAGACCCACTTCCAGACGAAGCACCAGCGTTGGCTGAACCAAGTGATCCTCCTAGTCCCAGGGATCCACTAACTGTCTTAGATCCACCAATACCACCGCCAATAGATCCGCCTATAGTAGATGAAGCACCAGCGTTTGCAGTGCCAATAGATCCACCAAGTCCAAGAGATCCGCCAATACCTCCTTTGTTTCCTGAACTTCCGTAAGAGCCACTTCCAGATGAAGAACCTGCGTTGGCTGAACCAAGTGATCCCCCTAGTCCCAGGGATCCACTACCTGTCTTAGATCCACCAATACCACCGCCAATAGATCCGCCTATACCAGATGAAGCACCAGCGTTGGCTGAACCAAGTGATCCACCAAGTCCAAGTGATCCGCCAATACCTCCTTTGTTTCCTGAACCTCCGTAAGAGCCACTTCCAGATGAAGAACCTGCGTTGGCTGAACCAAGTGATCCCCCTAGTCCCAGGGATCCGCCAATACCTCCATGAGAGCCACTTCCAGATGAAGAACCTACGTTGGCTGAACCAAGTGATCCCCCTAGTCCCAAGGATGCACCACCTGTCTTCGAACCACCAATACCACCGCCAATAGATCCACCAATACCAGACGAAGCACCAGCGTTGGCCATGCCAATGGATCCACCAAGTCCAAGAGATCCACCAATACCTCCTTTGTTTCCTGAACTTCCGTAAGAGCCACTTCCAGATGAAGAACCTGAGTTGGCTGAACCAAGTGATCCCCCTAGTCCCAGGGATCCACTACCTGTCTTAGATCCACCAATACCACCGCCAATAGATCCGCCTATACCAGATGAAGCACCAGCGTTGGCTGAACCAAGTGATTCACCAAGTCCAAGTGATCCGCCAATACCTCCTTTGTTTCCTGAACTTCCGTAAGAGCCACTTCCAGATGAAGAATCTGCGTTGGCTGAACCAAGTGATCCCCCTAGTCCCAGGGATCCACTACCTGTCTTAGATCCACCAATGCCACCGCCAATAGATCCGCCTATACCAGATGAAGCACCAGCGTTGGCTGAACCAAGTGATCCACCAAGTCCAAGTGATCCGCCAATACCTCCTTTGTTTCCTGAACTTCCGTAAGAGCCACTTCCAGATGAAGAACCTGAGTTGGCTGAACCAAGTGATCCCCCTAGTCCCAGGGATCCACTACCTGTCTTAGATCCACCAATACCACCGCCAATAGATCCGCCTATACCAGATGAAGCACCAGCGTTGGCTGAACCAAGTGATCCACCAAGTCCAAGTGATCCACCAATACCTGCTTTGTTTCCTGAACTTCCGTAAGAGCCACTTCCAGATGAAGAACCTGAGTTGGCTGAACCAAGTGATCCCCCTAGTCCCAGGGATCCACTACCTGTCTTAGATCCACCAATACCACCGCCAATAGATCCGCCTATACCAGATGAAGCACCAGCGTTGGCTGAATCAAGTAATCCACCAAGTCCAAGTGATCCGCCAATACCTCCTTTGTTTCCTGAACCTCCGTAAGAGCCACTTCCAGATGAAGAACCTGCGTTGGCTGAACTAAGAGATCCTCCTAATCCCAGGGATCCGCCAATGCCTCCATGAGAGCCACTTCCAGATGAAGAACCTGCGTTGGCTGAACCAAGTGATCCCCCTAGTCCCAGGGATCCACTACCTGTCTTAGATCCACCAATACCACCGCCAATAGATCCGCCTTTACCAGATGAAGCACCAGCGTTGGCTGTTCCAATGGATCCACCAAGTCCAAGTGATCCGCCAATTCCTCCTTTGTTTCCTGAACTTCCGTAAGAGCCACTTCCAGATGAAGAACCTGCGTTGGCTGAACTAAGTGATCCCCCTAGTCCCACCGACTCGCCAATACCTCCATTAGAGCCACTTCCAGATGAAGATCCTGCGTTGGCTAAACCAAGTGATCCCCCTAGTCCCAGGGATCCACCACCTGTCTTAGATTCACCAATACCACCGCCAATAGATCCGCCAATACCAGATGAAGCACCAGCGTTGGCTGTGCCAATGGATCCACCAAGTCCAAGAGATCCGCCAATACCTCCTTTGTTTCCTGAACTTCCGTAAGAGCCACTTCCAGATGAAGAACCTGAGTTGGCTGAACCAAGTGATCCCCCTAGTCCCAGGGATCCACTACCTGTCTTAGATCCACCAATACCACCGCCAATAGATCCGCCTATACCAGATGAAGCACCAGCGTTGGCTGAACCAAGTGATCCACCAAGTCCAAGTGATCCGCCAATACCTCCTTTGTTTCCTGAACTTCCGTAAGAGCCACTTTCAGATGAAGAACCTGCGCTGGCTGAACTAAGAGATCCTCCTAATCCCAGGGATCCGCCAATGCCTCCATGAGAGCCACTTCCAGATGAAGAACCTGCGTTGGCTGAACCAAGTGATCCCCCTAGTCCCAGGGATCCACTACCTGTCTTAGATCCACCAATACCACCGCCAATAGATCCACCAATACCAGATGAAGCACCAGCGTTGGCTGTGCCAATGGATCCACCAAGTCCAAGAGATCCGCCAATACCTCCTTTGTTTCCTGAACTTCCGTAAGAGCCACTTCCAGATGAAGAACCTGAGTTGGCTGAACCAAGTGATCCCCCTAGTCCCAGGGATCCACTACCTGTCTTAGATCCACCAATACCACCGCCAATAGATCCGCCTATACCAGATGAAGCACCAGCGTTGGCTGAACCAAGTGATCCACCAAGTCCAAGTGATCCGCCAATACCTCCTTTGTTTCCTGAACTTCCGTAAGAGCCACTTCCAGATGAAGAATCTGCGTTGGCTGAACCAAGTGATCCCCCTAGTCCCAGGGATCCACTACCTGTCTTAGATCCACCAATGCCACCGCCAATAGATCCGCCTATACCAGATGAAGCACCAGCGTTGGCTGTGCCAATAGATCCACCAAGTCCAAGAGATCCGCCAATACCTCCTTTGTTTCCTGAACTTCCGTAAGAGCCACTTCCAGAAGAAGAACCTGCGTTGGCTGAACTAAGTGATCCTCCTAATCCCAGGGATCCCCCAATACCTCCATGAGAGCCACTTCCAGATGAAGAACCTGCGTTGGCTGAACCAAGTGATCCCCCTAGTCCCAGGGATGCACCACCTGTCTTCGAACCACCAATACCACCGCCAATAGATCCACCAATACCAGACGAAGCACCAGCGTTGGCCGTGCCAATGGATCCACCAAGTCCAAGTGATCCGCCAATACTTCCTTTGTTTCCTAAACTTCCGTAAGAGCCACTTCCGGATGAAGATCCTGCGTTGGCTGTACTAAGTGATCCTCCTAATCCCAGGGATCCCCCAATACCTCCATGAGAGCCACTTCCAGATGAAGAACCTGCGTTGGCTGAACCAAGTGATCCCCCTAGTCCCAGGGATCCACTGCCTGTCTTAGATCCACCAATACCACCGCCAATAGATCCGCCTATACCAGATGAAGCACCAGCGTTGGCTGTGCCAATGGATCCACCAAGTCCAAGAGATCCGCCTATACCTCCTTTGTTTCCTGAACTTCCGTAAGAGCCACTTCCAGATGAAGAACCTGCGCTGGCTGAACCAAGAGATCCCCCTAGTCCCAGGGATGCACCACCTGTCTTCGAACCACCAATACCACCGCCAATAGATCCACCAATACCAGACGAAGCACCAGCGTTGGCCGTGCCAATGGATCCACCAAGTCCAAGAGATCCGCCAATACCTCCTTTGTTTCCTGAACTTCCGTAAGAGCCACTTCCAGATGACGAACCTGCGTTGGCTGTGCCAATGGATCCACCAAGTCCAAGTGATCCGCCAATACCTCCTTTGTTTCCTGAACTTCCGTAAGAGCCACTTCCAGATGACGAACCTGCGTTGGCCGTGCCAATGGATCCACCAAGTCCAAGAGATCCGCCAATACCTCCTTTGTTTCCTGAACTTCCGTAAGAGCCACTTCCAGATGACGAACCTGCGTTGGCTGAACCAAGTGATCCTCCTAGTCCCAGGGATCCACTGCCTGCACTGGAGCCTCCAATTTTACCAAAGCCATCAGAGCCTCCATAAGAGCCACTCACTCCGGATGAAGCACCAGCATTTGATGAACCAAGTAAGCCGCCAAGTCCCAAAAATCCACCAATCCCCGATGATGATCCCGCAGATGCGCTGCTTTCACCAAAACCGCCTGACCACGATGTAGACCCCGATTTTGCCGAGCTACCTCCACCTAATCCACCAAATCCCTGTGATCCACCTGAACTGCTTGAGAAAGAATTAGCTTCTGAAGAGCTTCCACTTAAGCCATCTCCAAATAATCCAAATCCGCTATTGCCAAGCTGTCCCCCAAACCGTGATGATTGGCCTTCTCCACCTCCTAGGAACAGATTACCGCCGCCACCACCGCCAAATCCACCGAAATTTCCAAAACCTCCTCCGCCATAGCCTTGAAATATAAAATTTTGATTTTATTCACTGATGTCATTTGCCCGCTGGAAATTTATTCCAACACTAACCTGCAGCTACAGCAAAACACACCGAAATAACTCCAAGTACTGACACGATCGACATCTCTGTCAAATTCTCGAACTAATATTTGGTAATTCTTGTGGTTAGCGCTTATATAGCTTTTCTCCGACTCTTCGCAGATCAATCTAATTCTGCTGTGGGTCTAGAATTCCTAATGGTTTACTGTTGACGCGAATCACATTCTAATTAGCCAAGTTCCGAAATATGCTATCTGGGTAGATGGTATTTTTTGTGCGATATATCGAATGCCATTAAATTTTGCAATACTCAGTTAGGCGGCTTTTACAATGTGCCCTATAAATAAAATGTAAAAAACATGTAACAGTCTAACAGATCTTCGCTTTATTAAATTAAGTTTATAACAGTTCAATTCGGTTACCAATTATGAGATTGTTACTTAATAATAAAAAAAAGCATAGGGAAAGGCTACAGTCCGCTTGGGCGAACAGTATGATACCATATCCATATCCCTAAAGAAAATAGTGTTAAGAACATGATGGATAGAATTTTATTTCATTCTATGAAAGTTATATAGAAAAAAATTTAAAAAGCTTCCAAAAAGTGAGCGTGGCCAAAAACTTTGTATAGGTGGTATACAAAAAAAAATATTCTCTAAATATATCGCAGTACAATTTTTTTCGTTTTCTATAGGCATTTTCAATGCAAACAACATATTGTTAAAAAGCCCTCAAAAAGTAGGCGTGACAAAAAAAAAACTTTATATGGAGTTCAGTGCATATATATTTTTTGTTCAGGTTCGAACCCTTTATCTCTTCAACTTCAGCCACTTCAAGGTGGTTTTTTTAAAATAGTGGGCGTGCCAGTGTGCGGATAAAAAGAATTTCGCACTTTACTATTTCGGAACCCTAGGTAGTATATATGGTCCAAATTTCGTCTTCCTGGCATACATTTAGAGGCCTCAAATGTTAAATGTAAACACTCGTACAGTGGCAAGAGTTCTTCGAGATCTCAACGTACATAAATCCGCTGGTCCAGATGGTATTTCCCCTATCGTTCTGAAGAGGTGCGTAAGTAAGGTCGTTGCGCTTGATATTTCAAAGGCATTTGACAGAGTTTGGCACCAAGCTCTTTTGTCGAAAATGCGTGCATTTGGAATCGATGATACCTTTATGCAATGGATTAGAAATTACCTTTCGGACCGTTCAATTCAAGTTGTTTTGGACGATTTCAAGTCTGCAAATTACCAAATAAATGCAGGTGTTCCCCAAGACTCTGTTTTGTCTCCGACTCTCTTTCTCATTTTTATAAATGATCTACTCTCTGTTACTTCTAATCCTATTCGTTCCTTCGCCAATGACAGTACCCTCAGCTTTACATATTCGTTTCCTGGGCAACGCCCCTCATCTTCGGGCGTTGAACTGGAACGGTAACGTATATTAAGATCATTAAATTCCGATCTTGACAGCATTCTTGAGTAGGGTAAAACCAATAGAGTGGAATTTGATGCTTCCAAAACACAATGCTGTCTTCTGTCATTAAAGCGAAACCGCAATACTCTGCCATTATCCATGAATGGCACTTGCATCGCTGAATTCAAAAGACTTTCCATCCTCGGTATGTGCGTCAATGACAAACTTCTTTGGAATGACCACATATTCGATGTCGCCAAGAACGCTGCGAAATGTCTAGGGTTCCTTAAGCGTTGCAAGAAATATTTCACCCCTACTGATCTGGCTGGAATTTATAAGGCGTTTATATGCCCCAAACCCGAGTACAACGCTCATATCTGGTCTGTTGCACCAATTACATATTTGGAGCTACTTAACAGAATTAAAAAACGTTCGGTAAAACTTATTGGCGACCGAGATATTGCGAATTCGCTTGACCCTCTTAGTCTCCTTAGTAGTAATTTCTCCTGCCTATCGTTGTTCTATCGATACTACCATCACAAGTGCTCAAACGAAATAGCCAGTTACATTCCTTCCCTTCAACACTTCAACCGTAATACTCGCCATGCCAGGAATGCTCACCAGTTCACCCTAATGCCTATATTCGGTTGAACTATGAAATTTAAGGATTCGTTCCTCTGCCTTACAACACGAATGTGGAATGCTCTGCCTCACTCTGTTTTTTCTGACCATTACAATTTACAAACATTTAAAATCAATGTGCATCGGTTTCTCATCCCTTCCTTTAATTCCTCATTTCCTTAATGCCCGTGCCGTGTTACTATAACATTATAAGGGTGCTAACAATCCCTTTTGCACGTGCAAATTATAAAAAAAATAATATGGACGAATTAGGTTTTGGTCCTGATTATCCTGATATTGGACAAGGGTTGTTACAAACTATGTGTCAAGAGCTGTCTGAAAACTTAGAACTGCAACAAAATTATCTCTTATATACATGTAAATGAGAAGACAGTAGAAATAGATGTTTGAAACTTCTTCCAAGGAACAAATTTTTCTAAATTCAAGTGCCAAGTACCCACATAAAAGTTTCTTTAATGCATTACCTGATTAAACTTTCTTCAGCCGGACGAGGAACTAATGAACCGCAATGCCACTGAAAATACTGGAATCAAATGGAGCATAATAATCTAGGTGCCAATGTACCCGTTGGTTTTTTTATTGGGCAATACCGCTGGGCCACCATCCATCAACCATAAAACCAACAAAACAACCATAAGCCCAAAGTCCACAAGGTTTTAAAAACTCAACAACTTAATCAAATCCGTATATACAGCAAATTTACATGTAACGAAGAGCCATTAATGGAATCAGCCCATCAGATACTCTCCAAACCCAAAAAAGGCTTGAGAAGCTCCAAAAATTGCATCTTCAGATTTTGATAAAGACAAACGGTGGAATCGGCTCAGAAGATATTCAAAATGCTGCGTTAAGGTCTCAAACCCTTTTGCATAACACTTATCGGCATGTAAAGGGTGATTTTTTAAGAGTTGAGTTTTTCAGTATGGGCTGGTGGAAGAAACGTTACCGTCAACGGCGAACGATGTCGAGCCATGATACGCGACTTCTTTTTTGCGCCAGTTGGCTGAGTTGAACTTGGTTGACGTGTGGTTTCATCAAGACGATGCCGCATGCCACACAGCTCGTGAAACAATGGAAATGTTGAAGGATGAATTTGGTGAGCAGCTTATCCCCCGAAATTGCCCTGTGAGTTGGCCGCCAAGATCATGCGATTTAACGCCTCTTGATTATTTCTTGTGGGGTTATGTAAAGTCGTTAGTCTATGTGGACAAGCCAAATACGATTGAAGCCTTACAGGAAAACATAACATGCGTAACTCGTGGAATACCGGGCGAAATACTCGAAAAAGTGACGTCATCCTTCCGAATGGACCATTTGAAACAGAGCTGCGGACAACATTTACATGAAGTTGTCTTTAAAACGTAAATGGCAAAGGCCTATTTATCGATTACAATACAAATTTTGAATATTTTATGCAAACTTGAGTAATTTGATTTGATTTTTAAAAAAACTACGCTTAAAAATCACCCTTTACCTGTGTGGTTTCAAGGTTCCGTGAAAAAACCCAAAGCCAAACCCTCTAAAGGAAAATGTTAGATCGCACAAAAATTCTTCGACGTCCAGTGTGCGAATGAGTAAGAACTGTCATGAGAAGCTTCTCAATTTATTGCCGTTCGTAATCGGCATTAAACTGTAGGTCCCTTCGTTTTGTGTCGAAAAATATATCTTTGCACACACAGTGGTTGGAGAAGCTAGGCTTTGGGTCCTGTATGGACCGTTTACGCCCAATATCTATTTATTTATTTATTTTAAAATCCTCCATAGTAATTTTAACTCTCAGATGTGTATCAGCATTTCGCGGGAATTGTTTCATTAGAAATCATTTTAATGCATTGGTCAATAGCAACTGCAAATCTCCTTTAACTTTAAAATGTGGGTCAAAGTCAACAAGCACTATAGCCTAGAATGCTTATAGGTTTTTAGAACCTACGACACTAGCTTAAAATTAAAGACCCACCATTGCATCTGGCGAACAGACTAATGGTATCAAATTATTTTATCTAATAAATATATAATACTCCAAGGAAACAAAAATAACTTGTTAAGTGGCAGTTCATCTTCTTAGTGAGGAAACATATATTCTATTTATTTTTACATTTCTTGAAATTGCCATAAACTGATATAACTGGTTAGGGCTATAAGAAATGTTAATGAAAAAATTATTAATTCCTTTGTTTATTTTCTTCTTACCTGCTTAAGGGGCAATATCATGAGCATATTTTAGTTTTTAAATTTTAGAAATTACAAAAGTGTTCAGCTGGTTCTTATACAAATTTTGTATGTTTCTCTGCTACTGAAATAATTTTGTATATTGAAAAAAAACAACGATAGCTTCATTTCTAACTTTCTGTGATTTACAATTACCGTGATTCGTCACAGCATATCTGAGCATTCTTTAAAAATAAGTGCTCTTTGTCTCATGTAATAACTTTTTGCTCTTAAATGGGCATAGTTCAATCTTGGAAAACATCTGATACTATTTATATATATTACAATTGTTGTACAACTCAAACAAAAACTCCACTTATAAGCCTAAGATGGGGGTCTTGAGCAATGTAAATATGAAATGTACCTTAAATACTGGGTTGTGAGACTAGTTCTGACTAGAGGTGGGTTTTCTTCTTGCCCTATCACTTTGCCAACATGATTTCCTAATTAGCTGCTGCTGGAAATGCTGCTTGAATACATCTACTACTTCTTGGCTGTTTCAAAGAGCCTGCGTTTCGGTCTTGAAGCTAGCGGCCAGTTTCTTGGCTTTCTTAAAAGACCTCCGGATGTTGTTTCGATTGCTAAATTCCGCGATCTCCCTTCTCCTGTCGCTGTTCCCTTCACTTGCTGCCCTTGTTTTCGCGCTGCAGCATTATCATACCCCCGGATTTTTCTCTCTGCTGGGAACTCAGGGTAGTTTTGGATACCTCTTTGATGATGTGTTCCTTTGGTAACTGACTGCGCACTGGAGAATATCTCTCTTAGGGGCTGTTTATAGTTACATCAGGTGTCAATTTGGAGAGCGCCAGGTTGCTGTGTGAATCATTAGCCGTGAAATACTAGTCCCTACTATCACCGTATTACAAGATGCTGCAAAATCAATTAGTGGATAGCCGTTATCTGTTTGCCGTTTCGTGGAAGCTGTGCTTACCAACTAATGCGCTTAAGATGTTTTAAGTTTTCCCTTCTGACTGCATTGACTTTGAAATCTTACTTCAGACAGACTCCCTAGGCTCCGTCCACGAGGTCATTGATATACTTCTTGATAGAGTCTCCAGCATCGTTGATAGGAAAGGGGGCACATATTAAAAGTAGCTTTGTTGTGGATCACGACCAGGCAATCACTTAATCACTGTAATATATGTGGCAATTTTGTCTTTTCATCATACCTTAATCTATCCGCCGTATCTTTCCGTGGCAGCATAACACCCAGCCTGGAGGGCCAGGCTCTGCCTTTGATCCTAAAATATCAGGCCGGTAATTTCGGTGCTAGTTACCCACTTCGAGGATTGTATGCGGTTGGGCCTTGACGAGCTTATCCGCATCCATCTCGTTCCCAGAACTTGACTAGTCCCGAAAATTCCTAGTTCACCTCAGCTCCAACTAGTCCACGTAAGTTATCCGCTATCATGACCTTTGGAGACGCTGTTGATCCAATCCAGGTAATCCATCTGCCATACGTCCTCTTTCCGAGGTGCCTATAGACTTCTGAGACTCGATTAGCCATTCATCTCAGACATAGCATTATAGTATTGCTATTTTCTTCTTGTTCAACACTCGGGCTTATAAGTTTAGCAAGTCTCGTCCGGTTGCATCGAATGCCTTGAAACAACATTAGAACAACCTAGCTAAGCCCAAGATAAAATAGAAAATAAAATATATAGAAAATTGATACTGAACTCAACACTTGACAGCTTACCTGTAGATCTGTTCTTTGTGTCTCTCAGATTATTAAAACATCTGTAAAATTTCAAAACCTGTTCAAATAGAATTTGTTAATTTTATTAAACACACCTATGTCATGTCGGCAATAATATAGGTAAACAACATTTATAAAATATTGATTGATAAGTCATAAAATGTGATTGAAGGCGGTAAATTATATTTACTGGTTTCTACTTTTGAAAGGAAACATCACTCAAATTTTTAAGATATCCCATGTTCTTTGCTATCTACGTATATGTTGTTTATCTAAGCTGGATGTTCATTTTAAAATAAGGGTGAAACCCCAACTTGATTTATTACGTGCAGAGAAATACTTTATGTTCAGTTCTATGGATAGGTATAGTTACAGGCAAATATTTTTTTTATCATTTGTAGTACTAATTACCACTTGAACTTTACAACGAATCGAAAATGCAGGGCCACGCGTTGCAAAAAAATAAATAAATGTACATATCCGTGAAGGAGATATTTTTGGTTTATATAGAAATGAAAAGGTCAAACCATTACTAAATCACAAGGTTTTAATAAATTAAATAAAACTAAGGGGACTTTTTTTTATTAAATTTTATTTGTATTATGAATTTTACTCTGCCCCGAAAATGATTTCGAATTATTCGGTCGAATGGAACAATCGGCACAGAGAAATGTATTTCACAAAAGAATAACGATGGTTGGTCTACGATACTTTATAATTTAATTATACAAATGGCAGAACTTATATCTTCTCGAGAACACAAAAGCTAGTTAGCTATAGAAATATACTTATAATTTAAGTTAAGTACATTAATTTGATTATAGCATACGAAATCAGACGAACAACTATTTATGTTTGTAGGAGGGGAGGGTAGCGATGGTAGCGATTAGTGCATTGACTTGTAACGCAGGAGGGCAGCAAACAACATCTAGATTCTCCAAGCACTGCACAACAAAAAAGGTGACTTCTGTCCGAAAGTACAATAGACATTATCACCATTTGAATTTTATTTCCCTTAGGTTAAGGTTAGTAAAGCGAATTCCCGACTCTAATTGGGAGAGAGAAAAGCAGGACTAGGAAACTAGTCAAAAACTTATTGGTGAAAGTACTGGTCCACCGCGGGCATAAGCGCCACCTTATTAAGTACGTAACTTGGTCATCTATCAATTACTGTATATGCTGCGAACACAGCGAGCTGTCACAAATATATTCTGTCATCGACGGCCAGAAGGACACAATCGACAACTATAACTTTGAGGTAGCAAAGTTGTCTACCTCGACTCTGCTATCACATCAGAAAACGACAACCCCTCAGAAATCAAACGACGAATAGCACCTGCCAATCGCTGTTTCTCTGGACTGAGGAGGAAACTTTGTAGTCAAGCACGCTCCTTGGTCATTTTGAGAGATAAATTCTTCGTAGGATATTTGGTCCCGTTCGCGTTGACGGGCTATGAAGGAGACGATTCAATGATGAACTCTATGAGCTGTACAGCAAAATTAACCTGATCAAAAATCTGCCCATTTAAACATTTGAAATAGCGGTAACGTGTACAGCGAATGAACAATAACGCACTAGCCCGCAGAATATATAACTCCAATCTGGAGGGACAACTCAGTAGAGAAAGGCCTCGCCTTAGGTGGCACGCACAAGTTGAAGGGACCTTAGGCAACTTGGAGTGCGCAACTGAAGACAGTTAGCGAAAGACCGCGCTAATTGGATATACTTATTGGTTGAGGCCCAGGTCCACCCCGGACTGTAGCCCCGCCTGAGTAAGTAACTTGGTCATCTACTACATTTAACTTCCACGCAATAAAGTAAGTTAGGTCCAAAGTCTGCCTATGGATTTGAGGAGCCTAACGCACGACTCACTCCGCTGCTGGACACCTCTCGATATTGTCAGCAGACAAACGGCAGGCAACACAGATGTTTGTCTTAAAGCTACGTCACAACGGACCGATAGCGCTATTCGCCTTACTTCCATTCCAAGTAAAATATGGAATATCCCCAGTAAAATTGTTTACACCATTCCCCTACTTCAACTCCAAAAATCCTTTCATCTCACCATTTCATCCCGTTCGCTTTGGGAAGAGGATACATTCGTGGAGGATACAGCGACCAATTTTTGTAGAGGTGGATCAAAAACTAGTGATGCGGCGTGCTATGGTATTTTTTCTGACACACTAAATTATAGTCTCTCCATCCATCTTCATGTTCATTGTACCATGTTGCCGGAGATAAAAGAAGTCTTAGCTAAAACGGAACGTCAAATCCTCCAAGGATATCGGCATTTATTCGGACAATCAAGTGGCAATCAAGTCCTTGTAATCAGTCTCTGTAAACTTTATTAACTGTGTGCCGGTGACTTTCTACAGCTGATAAACTCGCCAAAATGATACCTCCCTCCCCTGATAATGGAGAGCAGAGCTTTACCATTCGCTACTTGTAAATTATCGCTAAGGCTAGCGGCTATAGACGAAACAGACCCTAGGTGGACAAGTGGTAAAACATGTCTAGCGACGAAACGAATCTGGCTTAAGCTGAATTTGAAATGCTTTAAAAATTGTATATCCCTAAGCCGACGAAACATTTGCACTACAATTGGTGTCATCAGCGGACACTGTCTTTTGGCATACATGCCATAAGGCTTGGGACATTCTCGAATGAATTCTGCAGAGCCTGTATGGACAAAAAGATGGAGGAAACGATCCCCCACCTGCTTTGTGCATACCCTGCTCTCTCCAGAAAAAGATAGTGATCTCACAAATTGGAATTAAACCAATACCTCTAACTTCGCTACGTTAGAGGCTCAACTCTATCCTAGATCCCCGTGGTATCACAAAGGACCATTACTTGTCTAAGTGTCTTATACCGTCAGCGATTTTAAGCCTCTAACTGCAAAATACCAATCTTCAAACGTTTTAAAATTAAAAACAGCTGAACAGCCTCGATAAAAATAAACAGAAAATAATAAATTTTGACTATTCAAATTATTTGGGGAACCCTGAAATATATTCTTGGAATCCAGCGATTCTGCGAAACACCAGATGTACATAACGTGAATACATTTATCCCATTAGATAATCTGATAATATTTTTTATAATGATTATTTTTTTATATTAAGGTTGCACCGATTTATTCAATAAATTATTATCAGCATTTATCTTAATCCAATGTAAATGACAGAAAACATCTTCTTAGAGAATATGAATTAATTTTTTGATAAATTGATTACTAATGATTTCTTGGAAGTACGTAAGCACCGAAATGTACATAAATATATATAGAGGTAGTACGTACACACAAAATAGTTTTTGACTTCAGGCTTCAATTCTTTTTATTACTCCAGGTTGTTGACTGCAGTGAAATGAAATGAAACGTAAGTAAATATATAGATAGAATGTACAAAAAGTGTGAGAAAACTTTTAAACTCGTTTATGGTTTGCGAATCTGGGGTTGGATTGATTTTTTTTATTTTGCGAAAATTGAATGTATAATATTTGCATTAAAAGAAATTATCACCTTAAATTGTTGTCATAAAATCGTTAAGTAGATGCATATTGGAAAGTAGATATCTTGACTAAATTTCAGTCAACAATTCGAGTTTTTTTTTTCTTTTAAATAATTCACAAAAGTTTCACGATTGTCAGAGAATAGAAAACACGATCAGCATGGGTATTTGAATTCGTGGGGCAAATAACAATAGTTCGTGGATTTATCTTCATTAATTTTAGTCATGGAATCTATTAGAATATTCTTATTTACTTGAGTAAAATTGTTGTGATACTCTGTCGGACAAAACAAAGTAATCATTTTTATGACAAGCAGATTAATCATCAAAATGAAAACATGACAGAGGACCGGTACAGTGGTACGAAATTAAATTCGTTTTGATTTCGAGTGGACTTAGAACAAGTTTTAGATCGTTTATTTAACTAGATCGATAAAATTTATTAGTTAATTGGGAGATACTCTTGTTTGTCCAATTATAATACATTTTGGCTTTTTAAGCAAGTTGTAAAACCAATCTGGACCTACGGGGTCAAGTTATGGGGTTGAACATTTTGCAATAAACATTCAAAAATTCCAAACTATAGTTCTACGGGACATCGTCAATAGTCTACAATAAACGCCGATCTACATAGAGATCTCACTGTTGAGGTGGATGAAAATGAGTTTAAAAAAGTTGCTCAAAGTCACAGAGCTAGGCTTCTCAATCACACCAATGGAGAAATATTTGAATTATCAAATACTACCGCTAAGGCGGTTGAACCTCCTTGACCTATAATAGTTTGCTTCGATTTAACATATTAGTCTAACGACCAGGTACAATACCTTTAGGACAGACGTTAGTTAGTCCTCGGGGTTTTTTTTTTAAATCGGGTTAAGGACCCTCACTACTGCTCAGGAGGGCCCATTGCTTTTCAGTGTCTTTCTATGATTTTTCCCCAAAAAAACTAAAAAAACCTAGATCGATAACACTGTTGAGGTAAGGTAGATTGCAAATTAAATCATAACTTATTGCTGCATACTTATGTTTTTTTAATTTTAGGTAGGTCTTAAACTCGGAAACAAAATTAAAGTTAAGTTTGACTCTTTTAATAGACAGGCTGGGCAAAATAAATAATAGCGCTAATAAGTGCCAGCGAACGAATTCTAAGGGTGGAATCAACGTTCACAGTTTCAGTTAGGTTGAACTAATGTTATTCTTTTATAAGCTGCTTTGACGTATCTACTTAAATAACAGGTCTTTAGGAATCTCCATCACTTAGCCAAGGTGTTGAAATAGAGTTGGTAGCAGATGAACCCTTTATGGGCCAACGTCAGCACTCACATCCCCGATTCGGGTTATTAGCTCCGGGATCTACGGCTCCTTTTGTTTAAGGAGTCCAAGCCCTTCAGGTCGAAGGTTGTGCGTGTGGTTGATTTGGAAAAGGAAGCTATCACTCGCAACATTGGCCAGAGTGATGGCTATGGATGTGTCGAAAGACATAAGGGTGGGCTGGCTAACCCTTGCCAACAACGTCTGGCATGTCTAAGGTTCATAACGAACCGGTACCTAAGATTGGTGTATGGATCATTTTGCTTAGGGTAAGATAGTTTTAGGATAGTATTAAGATAGAATAGGTATAGCTAGGAGTTAGCTTTACCATGTAGAGTAGTTTAGAGTAAGCTTAGGTTAGTTAGGTTAGATTCGTGATGTCTTTCCTTCCTCTTTCTTGTGTATTGGCCCTAGTCCGTGGACATTTTCTTTTTCAACCCTTTTCTTGCTTTTCTGTATCTTCTTCACTTTCCTATCTTTTTAGTCCGTCCAAGGTCTACGTAAAGTAACTTTCTCCACTATTGTTTATTTTTATTTTTATATTTGGCATGGATAAAACTTTGTTGAGCAGGTGGTATACGATGAGGGAACAAGAATCACCGCCGTCCGACGAGCTGAGCCGAGCAACCACCAGCATGAATGAAGTTGCCCCTGTGGCTCGACCCTGGTTCACAACAAAAATGTTGACGACCCTGCAAAATCTGCACATGGACAGGCGCATGCTGCCGAATAATGCTGTGAAGTATTGCTATATAAAAGAAATCACCGTCAAGAAGCAACTGCCATAGGAGGAGGAAAAAGGCAGATAAAAAACTATGACACTTTTTTATGTTTCCATTAATGTCAAGGAGAAACTGTTTTTCCAGTGGATTGCTTTTCCGAAGAGAACTTGACAATACTTTCCCTAGGCTTCACGAAACTGGCCACCATATGATAATCAATCAATGGGTCTCAAACATTATATTAAGCACGATTAGACCGTATCGAGTTTGTTCGTTCAAATCACCGCCAGAAAACAAATGCTCTTTCTTTGGAATGTTCTCATATGAAAGTGGTTATGAAAATTTAGCCAGAACGCATTCGCTCTGCTCACAAACCTCACCCTGTGTCACCAGTCTATGTAACTCTGCCACAAGGATGATACCAATACCGTTTTTATACGGTTCCTTTAGCTTTTGAACTTTTGCCCTAACTTCCAAGAAAAGCAGCTGATTTGCGTTGTTTCGCTATTTTGTTTCCTGAACATGCAAGATTTCTAATCGCCTTTTATCTAGCTCGTTGCTGTTATAGCTCTTACGTCCGACTTTCCAACTCAAGACCATTACGTTTCGCGGAAGACTATTCATTATATTGCTATCCCACGAAAACCGAATAGGTCTTACCCGAGCCTTCCTGCTCGTCTTCCTGTATGTTGCATTAGTAGTGCCTGTACAAAACGTTTTAAGGGGCTTTGGTTGAAGCCTGCATTCGCGTCAACACACGGATTTGATGTTCTATGAGTTGCTAAGCTCACCTGGATGTTAATATTGGTTTTTATGGACTGCTTAATAAAATACAAACACAACTAAATGATTACCCTAGGTTAGGTTGAAGTGGCAGCCTAACATGACACCACATGGATCTTAACTTTTACTACTCTACACGTTAATCCATTTGGAGCTCCGGATATAGCGAAAGAGATCTTTAACGTTAAGAAGGCAGCTTTACGTCGACTTTACATTACTGGCAGAGAGCAGGGCAAGTGCAAAGAAGGTGTGGGATTGTCTCCATGTCCATGCAGCTTCTGCAAAAGTCATTTAAGTACATACCAAAATGATAGCCCTACTCTCAATTATATTGCATTTAACATTTTTAAATAATACAGACTTAAGTCTCTGTTAATTTTTTTCGGGGAATCTCCTAAAGCGGCGTCAAAAACTCGGCATCACCTCATTCGCATTTAAAACCATTAACCATCTAATTAAGGAAACTTTGTTGCACATACCTACATTAAGGGATTTTATATGCAAAACATTTTGTTTTCTGCTTGTTAGTGCCACAGCGATGAGATCAGAACACCCTGTTGTTTGTTATTCGCCATCTAAGTTCTACAATGTGGAACTGATTTTTTTATGATCATGATGATTATCTTTATATCAATACCGGTTTTTAACGATCAGGTGTATTTACATTATCTCCCAATTACTCTCATCATTATCATATCAAAATAAACATTTACATATAGAAGTTTATATTAGTCAGACTCAGTCAAGGCGCAGGTCAGTGATGAATGTTTATATGTTATCGGGGAGAATTAGGAACTGGAAAACCGCCACAGGTACATAATATGTACGAATTTTCTTTAAAGCGATCGACGTTCTGTTAAAATGAGAATCGATGAAAACCCATATCTCAACCTTACTCTATTAAACCGAGTCAAAATTACAATTAATCGCGGGCAAACCTAAACGAGGTAACTTCATATTTGGTTTGGAACGAATAAATTTTATAAAATTGGTCCCCTAAGGCAATAGTGCCTTGAAAACAAACTTAACTCTAATCTGGTCTTACGCCAACGTAAATGCTGTATATGTCATACACATACTTACGCGTATTGCTTTAACGAACTAGCAGGGCTAGTAGGCGGGGTTGTCATTCAGTCAAATCAGTCAGCACAAGAATTGGAATTAGAAATGCGTTTTGACAATATCATATGAAACCTGTCTTAATTTTTAGGCAAAATCCTAGCTTCATTCAACTAGCTTCATTTGATTGATAGATGTATGTATGTCTGTCTGTCCAGAAGATGTATGCCGAAAAGGTTCGACGGGTTGGCGCCTTTTTTTCTTTTGCTTAATCATTTTATATAACAATACCTGTCATACAATTTTTATACCCTATCCTAAGGGTATATTAATTTTGACACATAGTTTGTAACACCCCTTAATATTCGTCTCAGACCCCTAAAAGTATATATATTTATGATCAGGACCAAAATCTAAGACTATTTAGCAATGTCCGTCCGTCCGTCCGTCCGTATCAACTTTTGAGGCCTTTAAAATTATGCTAGAAAGCTGAAATTTGGAACATATACTCCCTAGGGTTCCGAAATGGTAAAGTGTTAAAATTTTCAAAATACGCCCACTGCCACGCCCACAATTTAGAAAAAACCGTTTTAAAGCTTAAGTTAGAGAGATAAAGTTGTACAACCTTCACAAGATATGTAGATACTGCCCACCTTTATTAATTTGTCATATAAAGTTTTTTGCCACGCCTACTTTTGTGGGCGTTTTTCACTAAAATGCTGTTTTCTTCGAAAATTTTCATAGAAATCGAAAAAAAATGTTTAACAATATATTATGCCAATATTTTTCTCAATATATCTCCCATACAAAGTTTTTGGCCACGCCCACTTTTTGTGGGCGTTTTTTGAAAAAAATAATTTTTTTTCTATAAATTTCATAGAATGAAATAAAATGCTATCCATCATCTTCCTAATCTTTTTTTTTTTGGGGTACATAGGGATAAGGATAGGGTATCATACTGTTCGCCCCAAGCGGACTGTAGCCTTTCCTTATGTTTTTAAAGCAACTTTAAACATTACTACAAAGACATTGGTCTGTTTTTGTATTTTGGTTACTTAATGGCTCCATATTTCTTTTTTTATACCCTATCCTAAGGGTATATTTATTTTGACACATAGTTTGTAACACCCCTTAATATTCGTCGCAGACCCCTAAAAGTATATATATTTATGATCAGGACCAAAATCTAAGACTATTTAGCAATGTCCGCCCGTCCGTCCGTATCAACTTTTGAGGCCTTTAAAGTTATGCTTGGAAGCTGAAATTTGGAATATATACTCCCTAGGGCTCCGAAATGGTAAAGTGTTAAAATTTTCAAAATACGCCCACTGCCACGCCCACAGTTTAGAAAAAACCGTTTTAAGGCTAAAGTTGTACAACCTTGACAAAATAAATATGTAGGTACTGCCCACCTTTATAAATTTGTCATATAAAGTTTTTTGCCACGCCTACTTTTTGTGGGCGTTTTTCACTAAAATGCTGTTTTCTTCGAAAATTTTCATAGAAATCGAAAAAAAATGTTTAACAATCTATTATGTCAATATTTTTCTCAATATATCGCCCATACAAAGTTTTTGGCCACGCCCACTTTTTGGGGGCGTTTTTTGAAAAAAATAATTTTTTTTCTATAAATTTCATGGAATGAAATAGAATACTATCCATCATCTTCCTAATGCTTTTTTTCTTTGGGGTACATAGGGATAAGGATAGGGTATCATACTGTTCGCCCCAAGCGGACTGTAGCCTTTCCTTATGTTTTTTCTAACAAATTTTCAGTAACGGAACTTTTCAAAATCCACAATATATCGAAAACTAATATGGGATATTCAAAATTAATAAACTTTTTTGTTACACTACAAACCTGCGTACAAGAAATTTTGAAACAATTTTTTTAACCCTTTTTTATACCCTATCCTAAGGGTATATTAATTTTGACACATAGTTTGTAACACCCCTTAATATTCGTCGCAGACCCCTAAAAGAATATATATTTATGATCAGGACCAAAATCTAAGACTATTTAGCAATGTCCGTCCGTCCGTCCGTCCGTATCAACTTTTGAGGCCTTTAAAGTTTTGCTAGGAAGCTGAAATTTGGAATATATACTCCCTAGGGCTCCGAAATGGTAAAGTGTTAAAATTTTCAAAATACGCCCACTGCCACGCCCACAGTTTAGAAAAAACCGTTTTAAGGCTAAAGTTAGCAGGATAGAGTATTACAACCTGCACAAGATATGTAGGTTCTGTCCCCCTTTATAAATTTGTCATATAAAGTTTTTTGCCACGCCTACTTTTGGTGGGCGTTTTCACTAAAATGGTGTTTTCTTCGAAAATTTTCATAGAAATCGAAAAAAAATGTTTAACAATTTATTTAGCCAATATATTTTGCAATATATCGTCCATACAAAGTTTTTGGCCACGCCCACTTTTTGGGGGGTTTTTTCAAAAAAATTATTTATTTTCTATAAATTTCATAGAATGAAATAAAATGCTATCCATCATCTTCCTAATGCTTTTTTTCTTTGGGGTACATAGGGATAAGGATAGGGTATCATACTGTTCGCCAAAGCGGACTGTAGCCTTTCCTTATGTTTTTAATATATAAATAAAATCAGTTTTTTATTCGACAACTTAGTTAAGAGTGTTCGATATGCAAAATTATATCAAACTTGTTTTAGCCGTTTCAAAGAAAATCAATTTTTTTCAAAACTTTAAAAGCAATTCAGACACATTTGGTATGTGATAAAATGTTACCGTATGTATTCTTATGTAGCGAGTTTCGTACTTTTATTTACTTACTTACTTTACGGACTCCCGACCCGCGAAGACTCCCTGCCTGAGACACGGCAGCCCTCCGGATCCTCTGCGATCCAGGGAAAGCTGCTTTCAGTTATCCAGATCAAGCGCTATGGCATCCGTTTGGTTGGTCTTAAAAACGGAGGTTCGGTCTTCCTTGACGTGTCGAACTTGGTTACTGAGGTTCGAAGATCTTCTTAGCTGGAGCATTGTTGGTCATTATAAAAAGTATGTCATAATAAATAAGAAGTGATGTTTAAGAAATAATTTAGTTTCCCTTATCCCACCAATTTTTTTTTAACTCGACGCTACCCGCGGAATTTGGCAGGGTTTTTAAAATAGCCAATTGTTGTTTTATAAGTTTGTTCAATATAAAGCTGCTCTAAAAGTTTGAAAAAAAGCTATTTTTTTTATTTTCTACTTCATTTTAATATAAAAATGGTTAAAATAAATTTTAGACAATACATTTGTTAGTAAAACTCACCTTTCTGATATTATACAGATGCAAAACTACATCCAATCTAAGCAAATTATCTATTCAAAACAGATTTCCTTTTCAGCAACTAATCTTCTAGTCAGTTCTTTACTTGTCGTTGATAGAAGTAATTTTGAAAAACAAAATTAATATCTCCAAAACTGCTTCTAGGATTTCGGCATATTTCATTGAGGACATTTTGAAACTAAGTACATTAAAGACGTCTAAGGTAGATTTTGTTTAAATATTAAAAAATCTTCATATAATATAATTATAAAGGGAGTCTTTTTTAAAGGTTGGTTTTTCGAGATAAAACTAACATTTTGTGGTCAAATCTGGCAACTCTAATGCCATTTATGTTCAGTTTGGTTTGCCATTTCATCATAAACAGGTTGAAAAATGAACAACGCTTGCAAATCGTGCAAATTTATTTCGAAAATAATGATTTAGTTCGCTGAGCTGAGTTCGCAAGCTCCGTTCATTTTATGGTCGACATAATCGTCCATCAGAGCAATTAATTCGGTTAACCATGGATCGTTTTCACACTACGTTTACTCTATGTGATAATACGCATCCGCAGAGACGTCGAACAGTAGTGCACACCGAAGAAACAATTGCCGCTGTAAAGTAAAGTGTTGAAGAGGACCCGAATGAATCGATTCGCCACCGTGCACAACAATTGGAGCTTTGTCCATCAAGTTCATGGAAGATTTTGCGCAAAGATCTCTTCTTACGACCTTACAAGATCCAGCTTGTGCAAGAATTAAAGCCGCGAGACTATGTTATGCGTCGTGATTTTGGTGTATGGGCCGAAAATGAGATTGATATCGATGCTGATTTTCATCGCAAAATTTTGTTCAGTAATGAGGCTCATTTTGGGTTGAAAGGCTACGTCAACAAGCAAAATTGCCGCATTTGAAGTGAAAAGAATCCATATTAAAACATTGAAACTCCATTACATCCACAAAAACTAACTGTTTGGTGTGCTCTATTACATGGTGGAGTCGTTGGGCCATACTTCTTCCGAAATGATGCTGGATAGTCAGTTACCGTTAATGGAGACCGGTTAGAGCCATGATAACCGACTATTTAGTTCCCGAATTGGATGGCATGAATGTGGTTGAGATGTGGTTCCAACAAGACGGCGCTACATGCCACACAGCACACGTCACAATCGATTTATTGAAGGAAACATTTGATGAGCGCATAATAATAATAATTCGCGGAATGGACCTGTCAATTGGCCAACAAGATCGTGTGATTTACCACCATTTTCTTTTTCTTTTATTTTCTTTGGGGATATGTGAAGTCGCTCGCCTACGCCAACAAACCAGAAACGTTAGGGGACTTGGAAGCCAACATTCTTGGCGTTATTGCCGACATATAGCCCCAAATGCTTGAAAAAGTCGTTTAAAATTGTACCTCTAGACTTGTATTTATTCGAACCAGCCGCGGCGGCCACATGGACGAAATCATATTTAAACATTAATGCCATACAATTATTCTTCCAATAAAGCCGAATTGATGGATATTAAAACTATTTTCTTTTGTTTAATTTCAATTCAAATTTCTATACTATATTCTGTGGAATTCACTACCATTAAACTTGAGAGAAATAGGCGACATGCGAACTTTTCCAAATATTTTTCAAATTGAAGCGATTAATATTTTCTTTTCTTTTTTTTTATTCCGGCATCTTAAATCTTTAACTTAATTGAATTTAAATTAAAATTTATTTGTAAGAAATCCCAAATCCCTCCATCAAATAAATACCGTTACTTAATAGACTTAAATATATATTTCTGTTTTTCTTTTCATGCGACAACTTTTACTTTTACTTAAAATTAAATTAAATGAACTAGATATACCTTCTATTATAATCTCTAAATAATTCTCTCATTTGTCGGCAACAAATTCATGTCTGTACGTTTACCTGCAAACTATGTGTCAAATTGAATCCTAATTGGGAATAAAGTATAATTGACTAGTTGTTATGAATGACTTAAGCAAAAAATATTAATGAGAAACAAACAAAATCGCTTATCTAATATTTATGGTTTATGTAATTTAGATTAATAAATTATAAACACGTCCCCAGATCGATTATTAAATTTAAAAAAAAAAAACGATACCTAATGTTGTTAGCTTAAGCTGCTGAATAACCAGGAGTAAATGACTAAATTCGCATCGATAACAATAATATTTGCGTCACTTTAAATTTTGCATTTTATCTATGAGATTCCACCTAAAAATTCGCTAAAAAAAAGTATATACATAATATATATGTGACTGAATAGATTTGCAACTAATTTATTACTGTTGTTTGTTTTTTATTAAAAAAAACATAAGGAAAGGCTACAGCTCGCTTGTGGTGAACAGTATGATGCCCTATTCATATCCGAATAGAATAAACCTTTAGAACATGATGGACGCCATTTTTTTTTTATTCTATGGAATTTATTAAAAAAGAAAATATTTTTTTTTTTTTAAAACGCCACCAAAAATTTATCGTGTCCAAAAACTTTATATGAAAAACTTGTAAAGGAGTTCAGTGTCTACATATTTTGTCAGGGTTCTAACCCTTTATTTCTTCAACTACAGCTTTAAATAGGTTTTTTTTAATTAAAGGTGTGGCAGTGGGCCACTTATAACACTTTACCATTTCGGGACCCTAGCATAAAGTTAAAGGCTTTAAAAATTGATGCATTGCTAAATAGTCTTAAGTCCTCATCATAAATATATATATTTTTAGGGATGTACGACAAATATTAAGGGGTGTTACAAACTATGTTTTAAAATTAATATACACTTAGAATAGGGAATACACTGTAATAACGCTTTGCTGAAAATTCTGAATGAAACGAATATAGTGCGCGGACTACAACGGTTAAAACTATTTGAATTAGCGTTATAAGATTTAACCGCGAGCAATGGGCGGTATTAGCAAGAACTTCCGTTGGGAGATTGCCTGCCAACCGCGTATAAAAACGGAAATAAAAACTAGTAGGTAGGATATAACCTAGTAGTAGTATAAAGGATTTTAAAGGAAGATGTTTTTAGTGAGTAAGAATTTCACACTGGATGTATTGAAGTAGCATTTCCAGCTGCACCTAAACGGGCATTATGTAGAGATAGTGATGGCGCAAAAAGAGAACCCACGTCCAGTCAATGAAGAACCAGTACTGCCACCCAGTATAGTAGAAGTTGGCTTAGCTATAAAAAAAACTTAAAAACAACAAGGCCGCCCGCTTTGAATGTCTACCCGCAGCACTCTTCGAATATGGAGGCGAAGTTTTGGTAGGGCGCATACACCAATCAAGTTTGGGTGGATGACTGGACCATCACCTCCATTTGCCCCATCAACAAGAAATGCGATCCTATGTCTTGCAAGAACTATCGAGGCATATCCCTGCTACCTGCTAAATGTTGTATGTAAGCCCATATCCAACGTACTGTGTGATCGTCTCAAACCCTCCTGCAACACACTAATCGGCACTGATACGTGTTCTATCGACCATAGAACAAATTTTCAAACCAAATCAAATTCTGGAAAAGACCAACGAATTTGAAGTCGAGACTCACCATCTCTTTATCGACTAAAAGCCGCATATAATAATATCCATCGTCAGAAGCTCTACTCCAACTGTGTTGCGTGACGCTGGAAAACACGCATTGCAACTTTCAGTTTGGTAACCGGACATTGCATTGCGTTCATCTGAACTAATCCAAAAATGCACCAGATTTCGCCAGGGTGATGCACTATCACGTGACTTCTTTAATCTTATTCTTGAGTGCAGGGCAGGTGTCAACACGGTATGCACTATCTTCAATAGATCCGTCCAGCTACTGGGATATGCCGACGATATTGACATCATCCGACGCTCCCAACGTACCGTGGTAGAGTCTTTCACGGCTATTGAAGAACGGGCGAAGTTAGTTGGTCTTAAAGTTAATGAGGAAAAGACTAAATACATGCTATCAACAAACAAACAAGCATCTGTCCACCGACTTGGACAAAATGTCACTCTTCATAGCAGTAACTAAGGGGTGGTTAGGGAGTTTTTCTACGTCGGTGTGAATATCAACTCCACGAATAACAACCTGTTGGCGATCCGACGAAGAATTACCCTAGGAAATCACTCATACTTCGGTTTGGCCCAACAAATGGCTTCAAAACTCTTAACTCGAAGGACAAGGTGTATGATTTACAGAACCCTTATTCTGCCAGTTCTGCTATACGCCGCAGAGTTCTGGACGATTAGTAGGAAAGGGGAGACTATTTGGGGTCCCGTGTGCGAGGAGGGCGAATGGAGGAGAACTCTATGAGCTGTACCAAGATGTGGATATAGTTCAAAAAGCCAAGAAACGTCGACTACATTGGTTCGGCCACATCGATCGAATGGACAACAACGCTCCAGCCGAAAGGATCTTTGAATCCCAGCCCCCAGGTTGGAGACGACAAAGAAGACCGAACCTCCGTTTTAAAGACCAAGCCATCGCGGATGCCAGAGCGCTTGATCTGGATAACTGGAAGCAGCGTGCCCGGGTGTCGTGAAATAACGCCAAACAAAATAAAAATAAAAATAAAATTATAAAGCTCTAAAATTTTAGCATTATTTCCATTCCAAATGCGACTTATTTAAAATTTGGAATTATTTCGTTTGGCAATATTTCACGTCACCTCCTGCCGGGATCGCAGAGCTTCCATCCTCCATCCTCGCTGCCGTGCCTCAGACTGGGACTCTTCACGGGTCGGGAGCCCGATAAGTAAATAAGAATCTCACACTATTATGAGCACGTGCGGTCTCATGAAAGATTTCCCACCTACCGTCGAAAAAAAATGTATATTTAATTTTAAAAACAAAAAACTGATGTGTTGTATATTATTTTTTGATATGTGTTCAGATTGAGTTACACGAAGTTGACTATGGACGATATCGTTTGTAGCTATCGTCACGGCAATGATCTTCTGAAAAGTTACACAATGAGAGCACATGCTTTTCTATTTTAGCTGTCAGGCTTTTTGAATAATGATGATGGTAACCCTAGATGCACTGCTCTCTAATGGCACTGTGTATCTCGGTCTTTGTGATGAGGCAATGTAATAAAAAGGTTTTCCGGTTAAGGTTTAGCTTATAATTTCATATATTTACAGCCCAACAAGAAAAGAAGCTATTAGGCTTTAGAAGCTATTACGATAGGGCAGCTTTGTTTCAATTCGTGGATTAATTGACTCAAATTCGTTGCCGAATTTCAAAAGAAGATTCACTTCAAAATTATATTTCTTATATAAAGATTTTTACCGAATTATTGTTATTGCACATTTTACAGAGATTTGACAATTTATATTTTATCCTTTTACTGGAATATTCTTTGGATGTTTATTAAGAATTTATGGTTCTAGAAATAAAAAAAAACTTGGAGGAAAATACGAAAAAAAAACCTTCAGTATAATTACGAGAAAAAAACTGAGCGTTAGACAAGTTATGTATCCGTGTATAACAATTTTAATATAATAAAATTAGTTTAATTATTAATAGAAATAAATATGTTAAAGATTTATAAATAAGGAAAAATAAATAAATTGAATAAAAAAATAAAAAAATAAATTTCAAAATTAGAACTATATCAGCAACAACGAACTCAACAGAATTTTCAACATTTCCAAACGTTGTTTCAGCGGAAATGTATATACATATATTTTGCAAGCGAATACTGCAACAATGTTGGAAATATGTATTTTAAAATATTGAGCTGTCGTAGATCGCGAAGTAGTTATACCATTCGTCTTTCGTATGACTTTATTAATGTGGTTATTCTTAGTTAATGTTCTATTAACTGTCATTCTGCCATTATTAAATAATATGCAATTTAATGGATAAAATAAATTAATTTTTAATGTTTAAGTGCAGCTATAAAACGTGACAATTATTATTATTATCAAAGAAAGAAGCTAATATATTTAACATATCCATAGCTACATACATATCTATGTCATACCCTATATGCTTGTGTATATTGTATATCCCCGTCAATGGGCTTAATTACAAAAAGCGGTTGCAAACACGTTTCAGACCGCGCACTGTTTTATGGTATTATTCTCTTTTCCTTTCTTGATTTATTATTTACGAGTAATTGGTTTCTCATTAACAGGATACAAGTATATAATTGTCGGAATTTATATTACCCCCTTTGATACAAATGTCGTTAGCTCACACCTTACGTCACACATGCCGATTAGCAGGCTCTTTAGGTTTGGAAAACCCTCTCTCTCTGGTTGTGACTTCATCAGCGCGACAAGATGTCAATAGTTGCATTGCAACAAGATTATGTCCATAAATTTGTATGTGTGTCTGCATTCGTGCGAATGTCGTTTACATTTTCAATTTCAATGAAACTATAGTGTTCTTTTTATAGAGAAGTTTGCTGATTTTAATTAATTGATTGAGAGTCACGATTGTGAACGATGGCAATGCGGGAGAGGGGATATATTTCTTATTCAAATATGCATCGTGCGTAATGATTCGAAAATATTAATTTTTGAGTTAATATTTCATTGTGTCTGGCGGTAATTTGCAATTATCGTTCTGAAGTACAACTTCATTAGTATTCACGGCGTGTCTTGCAATAATATGATGCTTGTGGGGGAAAATGCAGGTAGAAGCTGCGAGCGGAAGTCAATGAATAAGTATTAAGTTTTTGTTGCGAAAAGAGTTTCTTTGGTAGGTAGGTCTACTGCTCGATAACTTTGACATTGCAGATGGTTTCATTTATTGCATTAGTACGCAAGACTTGCTTTAAATTTTTATTGAAATTACATCAGTAAATTTTGGGGAACCTGTTGTAAGTTATCTAGTTCACCTACCTTAATAGAGCTTCTTGGGAATAACTGGGTAGGCTTTTTTTCTTTTTTGTAAAAAGTGGACAGTAACAGCAATATTTAATTGAAGAAATATGCTCAATACAGCGGCAAGAGAAACGTCGACATTAGAGTTGATTAAGCTGTGCGATAAGAGTTGCAAAGCTAAAGAATTTGGGCCGACGTGTTAATGCAGGATTCACTTATATTTGTAAAGTATCTTTTTTTTATTTATTTAACTATGTACTGTATATTAAAAAAAACCATGTATTTTAGTCTCCATTAATTGGATCAAAACATTATCCTCATGTTTTGTTCAATCAATGGGGTATCGTCTTTGAATCCACCAATTTCTTTGTTTCATGCATTTTTTCCTCGTCCCGTTCATTGACTTCTCCAGTGGACTTATCCTGCTGTCTCTTTTGTTTCCGATTTTATTTGACACATCACAATTTCTTTCACCGCTGTTTGACGATATTACTGTGTACATTTTTAAAATGGTTAAATGGTAGGTGTGGAAAATATTAGCGGACTAGAAACGTGGACCAAACTTCGTCTCTTCAAGCAGTTGATATGATCAATCATTACGTTCTGATTCCCTTTCTAGAACACGATCGGTTCCAGTTATATAAAAACGATTCAAAATCAATGTACTGCACACTACCGAAGCCCTTACACCAACCACTACTATAGAACAGAAGTTCTATATGACGGCGCTAACTAACATATCTGTGCTCACTTTCTATGAAATGTCGCGCTTTATTCCATTCCATCCCAACCCTTTGATTTATATTATTTCAGAGACTCCACTTGATGGCCTTAATTGAACCAAATCTTAGAGTAGTTTAACCCCCACATGGGCGACAATTCTTGCCCCTTATTCATTACCTTATTAGCCCAGGTTAATATAATTCCCCATTAGTATGAGGAATCCCCGATTAGTGTGATAACTATGGAAAAATTAAATTAATTTTTTTTTTTAATTTTTCAAAATGTATCAAATATTTAGGCACTGGCTCCCAGTAAAAACCAATTTGGGTAAAAAGTGTCCCACATATGATGAAATAAAAATAATCATATTAAACCTGGTTAACAAAGAACATGTGAGGGTTAAGCATATTCATTTGTGGACTTCTCCGTGGTTGCAGGAACGCGACAAAATCGTAATTGATAATCTGACCGAAAACAATGGAAACATAAATATACAACATAGAACATTAAAGAAGAATCCAACGACATCGAACTTAACACCTGACCGACTCCAACAAATCAAACCAATGACCGTCGGCGCTACATACAATTAAGAATTTATTAAATGTTGAAATAAATGAAATAAAATATCATTTGCACAACGCTGAGCCCCATCAGTGCTCGCAGATTGTTAGATTTATCATAAGAAAAACAATTCTTTAAATATTGTAAACCAAACAGTAATAAATTGTACAAAAACAAAAAGGAAATCTTGTCATACCCTCTTTATCGGCATTGGGAAAATAGATTTTATTTAAATTTAAGAAAATTACTATATGAAATGCATAAAAAAATGGTGTTTAAATTCAGTACTGCTGTAGTACTGCAATGTCAAGCGTTTCCTAACGCAAAATTAATGTAGTGATACAACGTATAACATCAATGTAAAATCGCAGCGTAAATGTAAATATGTACTGCACAAAAAATAGCAACTTTGGCATCACTAACAAAAGTGGGTTGATTAAATTATTATTTATGTGTTTAAAATTATTTTAATTATGAGATATTTGTTTTTGTGTTTAAAAGTATTATTTTAGCAGTCTGTTGAGTAATTTTGACGATGTATAATTAATCTAAAATGTATAGCACAGCTCAGAAAATAATGCCAAAATGTCGTTTCAAAAAGTTAAAAATTTCAATGTCTCAGGTATGCTTTGCAGTACATATGAAGTGCACTACTGCATTATACGAAACTTTCTCTGTATATGAGATGCGTTTTTGAATTGCAAAATGAATCGAAAATGATTGATGAAAAATTTAGTTACATCACTTCTCAGGTTTTGAAAAATTAGGTTTTTAAGAAAACGAATTTAATTTAAATTTAAGAAAATCGTTATATGAACAAAAAAAAATTTTAAAGTATGCGAATTGGTTTGAATTTATAATATAAAAATAAATTTTATTTTTTTTTTAATTTCCCTTAATTAGTTTTTGAGATATTGCCAGTTTTATAAATTACCGTTAATCGATTTATAAAAAAAAAACAAAAAAACTGAGTATGCAGAATATTTTACCCCATCCCAAATATCATTAGTACAAAAAGAGACAGAAATTCCTGCAACCATTTTCGAGAAAAATAGTGTTTAGTGATTTTCACAAAAAAAATTGTATGGCAGTTACCGTTATTTCAAAAGATAGGCAAAAAAAAAGATGCCCCGAGATGTGACCCCAAAAACCTTATATACGAACTTTGAAGCAAATTCGTCGAACCATTTCGCCATACGGTGCCCGGACAGATAGGCAGACAGACAGACAGACCAACGGACGGCATTGGACTTCTCTATAGTCGTAATATTCTTCATACTCAGTTGAGTTCGAAATTTCTGCACGATCGCAATAATTTTCTCTTTAGTAAAGTATACGAGAATGTTAAAAAAGTTTTTGACATTTATTTTAAAAAGATATTGTATAAAAAACTTTAGAAAAACGGCTTTATCTCCAAAATGTATAGGAAATGTTATAATGCATTTTTTAGTTTATGTGCATATGTTAATTGCTTATTTTAAATTTTTTCTTTATATAACGATTTTTTGTATATTGTAATTTTTCAAAAATGGCATATTTAGTTTTTTTTTATCAAAAATCGAATAACGGCAATTGGGGAAAACACTAATATCTGAAAGTAAACATATACAACATACCAATGCTAATAGATATATACCATTATTCAAAACATACTCATATATATATATATATTAATATTTTCGAAATACCTACTTATGAAATATTTTATGATTAACTCATCAAATACAGTGCAAGAAACTGAAATAGATCCTGTCGTATGATTTACTTTTTAACTATTTCCTTGCGTGTTTTTAAAATATTCACGCAATTTAAATTTGTATAATACAATAATGTAATATAGATAGATAAATATATGTATGTATTTTCTTTTTTTGCAAAACTACAAATTCTTAAATACATGTAACTACTAATGCAAAATTAACAGAAATTTGGTTGTTCTGTATTTCAATACTTTTTAAAAATTATATATTTTAAATATCACTAATATCTATATGTATATTTTAGTTAAATAAATTAATTATTCACAAGATTAGCTGCAAGGAAAATCCTTCCTTAAATGCGAATTTCTAGGCTATGCCTAAGTCACCATTACATTGCTTAAAGAATTTTTAAAATCGGCCTAATAGGTCCCGAGTTAGCTTGTGTTTATACCTAATTCATTCCAGCCACCTTTAGTGATTCAAAAGTTTTTACATTTACAACGCTGATTTTCTAAAATCGACAGAGATAGCCTCCATTCCTGAAACTAAAACAATACGGGGTAATCGCCAATACAAAGTTGTAAGGAATTCTTAAAATCGGGCGAGTATTTCGAGCCCTCATCCACCGTTTCCACTCCATAAGTAAGCTATACTGATTCGAAGGGTGTTACCATTACAACATTCAAGGATTTTTTTTAATATCGATCGAGTATATCCAGAAATAACCCTCCCCCACTAAAAATACCTGCTCGCCCCCCCTCCCTGTTTATCCCTATTACCACTATTACATCTGCCCTTGCCCTAAAAATGCCATTTTATGACAATGAAGTTGTAGAAAAAGATTTAACTTGACCAACTTGATTGCATGTTTCACATCTATTTCTAGAAATTCATTCTCATAAAATGACATTTTTAATTAGAGATTTTGTTTGAACAGCCAATTAAGCTACATAAGTCTGTCGCACCCTCAGATCCAAAAAAAGGTTAGCATAGCCAATCTCGCCAAGCCTGTTACACCATACAATCAAGCAGGGTTTGGATAAAGGCTCTTCAGTGGCATTCAAAAGCATGGAAATATATCGTAAAAGCCGGATAGTTTCAGATCTCAGATATAAATGAAGTTAAGAAGAAATATTTTACCAACGAATTCCCAGCCTCTGTCGCTGGATGCTTTGGTGGAGATCGATTCCGACACAATGACTGGTTGTGTGAAGACATTTACCTAACTAAATGGTCGTTAGAAGATTTGTATGTACTCATAAAAAGAAAAATTATTAGAGGTAAACAGACCATATGACTTCTTCAAACATTGTTTGTGCAATATAGTTAAATGCCGATTCCGAACGCCAAAGTTTTTAAAGAAGCTTCTCATGACAGTTCTTATTTTTGGATGATTATCAGACTTTCACTAAAGATGGAGTGGTAAATACAAATTTTTAAGGTGACACTGGGTCGGATTTAACCCTGGTACCCGAGTAAATAGATATCTGGACTTATTACATGCAGAATATCCGTCCAGTGTCGAGCTAATTAATTCAGTTAATTTATTTTTCTCTGCATATTTTGGTCAGACTCAAAGAGTCAACTTAATAGTTGGTAGGTAGTGTTTGTAATTCAACAATAATATTTTTTATATGATATTTTACATTCCCACAAAAAGGATAAATTCCAAGATAACTTTGTGTATCTTTTTGTATTCTTTTTAACTATGTTCGGTCATTTTTTGATGAACTAAATGCAACCGCCCTCAGAAGTATATCATAATTGAAGTGTCCTTTAAACAAAACCAAGAGATTTCTCTTCACTTCGTTCCTAACAATGTGGCACTTCCTCTGTAACTCTGTAACACACACAGATATTTTTATCACATGCACCAGTGACGTCACCGTATTTCGTCACACGTCACCACAACGTTACTTCAAATTCTCAATATAACTAGTTTTTCGATTTAACTCAAGCTGTGCTAAATGTTATTAATTGATGTTGGCGTGTATTAGTCATTAATAGAAAGAACCCAAACATCTAGTTGATGGGATCACGAATTTAATATATCAGTAAAACATGCAATTATTAGTCTAATTATGCATACAAAAAACTTAGCTTAGCTGACTATAATAGTTCTATTTTGTTTAATTTAGTTATCACTGTCTATAACAATGATCTATGGGATGAAGGCAGCACATTAATTCTCATCAGTTTTACTTTTATAAAATATGTACATGCAACTGTTTCATTACTGTTTTCATTATATGTGACTGTACTTCATTAACAAGTTTAAATGAATGCATGAACCTATGTTCATAGTGGGTATTTTTTTTTTAAATAAGAAGCAGGAATGTTATTCATTTTTGTAAGTAAATATTATGGAATTTATTATATCGTTTTTATGGAGTAACAATGACGCAAAGACTAGTGATATTTTAAATAGATACAATGTTAGATACAAAAGAAATAAAGTGCACGACTGCGTCATACGAAACTTTCTCGGTACATGGAATGCGTTTTTGAACCGCAAAATGAATCGAAAAAGAATGGTGACAAATTTATTTAAATCACTTTTAAGGTTTTGATAAATTAGATTTTCTGAAAAACGGCACCTACAATTTTGATTGTAATTTCGCACATTGGACATAGTTGTTCGAAATCGTTAGAGCCGTTTTTGAGATAACGAATTCAATTTAAATTTAAGAAAATCATTATACGAACAAAATATTTAAAAAAAATATTTCAAAAATCGTAGTATTCAAATTTGTTCGAATTTATAGTATAAAAAAAACTGTAATTTTTTTTGAAGTTCCCTTTATTAGTTTTTGAGATATTGCCGGTTTTATAAATTACAATTAATCGATTTTTTTTTTTTCAAAAAAAACTGAGTATGCAGAATTTTCCACCCCATCCCAAATATCGTTAATATAAAAAAAGACAGAAATCCCTGCAACCACTTTCGAGAAAAAAAGTGTTAAGTGATTTTCACAAAAAAAATTATGTGGCAGGTACCGTTATTTCAAAAGATAAAGCAAAAAATAAAAAGATGCTCCGAGATGTAACCCCAAGAAGCTTATAGACGAACTTTGAATCAAATCCGTTTCGCCATACGACGCCCGGAAAGACAGACAGACCGACGGACGGCATTGGCGGACCCACTTTTTGGACTTCTCTATAGTCGTTCTATCATCCCTCATACTCAGTTTGAGTTCAAAATTTCCGCACGATCGCAATAACTTTCTCTTTAGTATACTAATGCATACGAGAAAGATAAAAATGTATGCGGCATTAAAAATAAAGTGTACGACTGTGTCGTAAGAAACTTTTTCGTCATATTATCAACGTGCATCTAGATCAGCCAAACATTTTATTTGCATATAATAAATGTTTCATTAATATTTAAGAAAAAACAAATGGAACACATTTCATAAAAAGTTATTAGCCAAATGATACGTCGGTCTAAAAATACATTTGGATGCTTTTTTGAATGTACAGTAGTGGACAAATAAAAGTTACCACCAGAAAATTTCAATTAAACTTCGCTGAAACTCTCTGCACTCGAATAGTTATTAAATTAACCCCAAAAGTAACAGTATTTTACCGTTCTTAATTTATTCTAAAAAAAAAAATAAACATTCTTAGTTCACATGATGGACAAATTAGAGCTGCAATTTTAGTTTTTTTGTGAAATAGTGTGTTGGTAACTTTTATTTGTCCAAAAGGGTAATTTATTATAGCTCCGTGCAGGGACGGGAAGTGAGAATATCCCTGCAGCGCCCGCTAGTGCTTGTCGTAAAAGGCGGCTTAGGGGAGAAATCACTTCTAAGCAATTTAAACATCCAAGTGAGCCTAACAGCATATTTAACACCTTTAAACTTTAAACTGCCCCACAAGTGTGCATGAAAATCCTTGGGTTGACACAACTGGAGATCACCTGAGTAAGATCAATCATGAACTTCTATCATATGCTAGGTGCATGCATTATGGAAATCTACGTACAAAGAAACATTACCCCGCCAGGCACTTCTAATGCTACGAATGGTTGTGATCCTGGGACGAGTAAAAATGCACGGGTCAGAGCTATTCGGTTTCCTGTGAATGGCAAAATAATGCAAAGACTTAGGCGAAACCTAAGGGTTGCGAGTTGAAACGTTGGAAGTATGAGCGGTCGCAGCTACGAGCTGGAAGAGATGATGGTAAGAAGGCGATTGGACATCTTGTGTGTCAAAGAAACGAAATGGCGAAACACCGGAAATCGGGCCCGTTTCTTGGACGTTAAGACAAAAGCATACAAGATGTTCTACTACGGTAAAGAAGCAACGTATTGACCATTTCGAAGTCCAGTGACCGTTTGATGTTAGTTAAACTAGTGATTCAAGGCGACATGTGGATATATATATAGGATCTGCCATCTAACGTGCTTATTTCGCGAATAGTAACACTCATGTCTGATTTGACAGATAATTAGTTTTATCCTTCCGCTAACCGAATATGGTTGTGTATACGCTTGAACAACGCTGGGAAGTGGGCCTGCGATCGACTAAGAGAAGATGCCGATTTTGCCAAAGAAATCATCTTTTCAGATGAAGCTCATTTTGATCTTGGCGGGTATGTAAACAAGCCAAATTGTCGCATTTGGGGCACAGAAAACCCTCACGCATACATTAAAAGCCGATATACCCAAAACGAGTCACTGTTTGGTGCGGATTTTGGTCCAGAGGCATAAGAGGGCCATTTTTCTTCGAAAATGAGCAAGGAGTGGCCGTTACAGTCAATGGCGATCGTTATCGGGCCATGTTGAACGAATTTTTGTTCACAAAAACTGAAGAGGAGGATATTGGCAACATATGGTTTCAACAGGACGGCGCTACGTGCCACACATGCCAGAGACAATTGACGCTTTAAAGGACAATATTCGTGAAGCCATTGGTGAAATACAGCTGCACACAATCGATAATGTGCTTAAAAATTTTACCGATCGTGTAGGCTACTGCATGGCCAGCCGAGGCAACCATTTTAATGAAATTATTTTCCATTATTAACCGGAAGGATTGTACGTTCAAATTAAAAAAGAAATTTGAGAAAATATTTAGAATTTTTTTTTTATAGCATTTTCAAAAAAAAAAAGTTATTTGGCGGTCCTTTATATATGCTCCCCAAATCGGGTGGGAGCAGAGGAAAAGATGCATTCTGGCTTGATTTTCACAACCTCATCAAGAATATCCCAAAGGATGAGCTTTTGTTTCTTGGCGGATTTGAATAGTCATGTCGGGAAGTCTAACGAAGACTGCCATGGAGGACTGGGATACGGCACCAGGAATTCTTATGGTGAAGACATCCTAAGCATGTGCAAGTGATACAGTAAATATAATGTTCATCAAACAGAGCCGGCACTTGGGCACTTATAGCAGTGAAGGACATGAAACCAAGATTGACTAACATTTGGTGGCAAGTTTCATGAAGCCTAGAGTTAAAGATTGCAAAGTGATCTTGGGAGAAGCAATCACCCAGCAACACCATCTCCTCCTGACAGAAATATTCATGGGGAAGAAGAAAAAAAATAAACAAACAAAGGTTTCTGCGAAAAAAAATTGGTACAACCATGACAAAGAAAAAGGCGAGTTATTTACTATCAACATGGAAAATTTCCGCCG
Organism: Ferdinandea cuprea; assembly: GCA_963576555.1. NCBI lineage: Eukaryota > Metazoa > Arthropoda > Insecta > Diptera > Syrphidae > Ferdinandea > Ferdinandea cuprea. The sequence continues at coordinate 139,521,445 of OY754958.1, forward strand.
TAATAACACCAACGAAGTTGAGGATGAAGAAAGTCGTTGTACACCAGTGGAGTGGTGGTTCCAGAGTGTGAAAAGTTCAAATATCTGGAATAAATGATTAACAGCGATGTCAACGACATCAATCATCGTGTAAGCATATGGTGGATAAAGTGGCAAGAAAACACTCCCATCTCCTATGATGGCAAAATATCACCTAAGCTGAAAGGAAGAAAGAGGGCCGGAACCACCGCAGTTGACGGTCCAGCCTTAAAATACGGGTCACAATGCTGGACAATGTACAAAAAGTATAAGGGAGATGAAGATGCTTTGCATGACCTTAGGAGTACAAAGCTTGATCAAATAAGAAGTTCCGAAATTCGAGGAAGCCTTCACGTCAAAGAACACATCTCGAAAAAATTGGAGCACGACCGACTTAGTTGGTATTGTCATGTTCAAAGGAGAGATCCTACGAACCCGGTCAAAAAGGCAATCGTAATCAACGTTCCCTTTCAATCGAGTAAAAGAGGCAGGCCTTAAAACTCCAGGAGCACACAAATGCAGAAACTCCACCATTTGATTAGCCTCAATGATGAAGGGATTCAAAATCGCGAGGCCTGCAGATATTTTTAGAGGTCGAACCGGCGAACCCCACGGGCGGACCAGTAGGAATCCTCTTGCGAAAGCCTGACAAACACGCAAGAGTAAAAACTGTCAGGAGAAGCTTCTCAAAAATAAACTGTCAAAAAATATGTCTCCGCACACACTATGGTTAAGTTTTTCTGTAAGTAAATTTAACACGAGTGTGTTTGATCTCAATAAGTGTATACAATACGCCACGTCTTTATCCCTGAAGAAACTGTTCGCTTTCACTGGAGCTTATTTGTCGCTTATAAAGCCATATTACTCACGTCTTAATATAACTGTATATTATCCGTAAATAATAAGACTAAACTTCCTTATAAAACAAAAATGGAAATGATTCATACGAATTTCATTTGTTAAAATCAAAGCATGTAGAAAAACATTATTAAAAACTCTTTAACAAATATAACGAAAAAGCTCTGATTTGCCCTTATATTTCCAGTTCCCATTGTTTTCATGACACAGCCTCTCGAGGCAATCTTAAAATGGGGGATTACTCTTCCGATTTCCCTTTCTGTTTTTCTTTTTTATAAACTTAACACCTTGCCTTAGCAATTACATCTTGATTGCACTTTTACTATTTGCATGCTTGAGAGCGCCACACCGCTTCAATGGGTTCTTAATTTGGGGCTTTTCTCCACTTGATAAGATGACGAAAAAATTATATACTTCAGCACGACAAGCGCATCCTCGGGGAAACATCAATTCAAAACCCCATACCCGCACTGAACCATGACCAAAAAAAAAAGTATTAAATACAAATAAAAACAAACAAACTTCTGGTAATTCCATTGAAATCGAAAAATCGAAGCTCCGAAATCCCAAACCCCAAGTCCGGCTTGAGTGGAATATCAATGAAAGCTAAAAGCAGCGCCAGCAATTGAAGACTTCAACAGGAGTGTTATATAACGTCTCCAAAACAACTTGTTACTCGCACACTCACTAACCAACTTGAAGATGTAAAAAAACTATAGTTAAATATGTTAATAGCGAATGTGTTTTTTTTATTTCTATTTTTTTTAATTGATTGTTGTTATTAATTCGCTATCACGATTCGATTTGTGGTTGTAAACCCTTTGAACTGCATCGCTGGTGATGATTAGCTTGGCAGTGAGCTGCAAAATGAAGATCATTATCGTAGCTGCGCTTGCATGTTCATTTCGTTTGCTTCCTAAGGCGGTTTCAAGAACATTGGACGCCGGTCAGGGGGGAAGATGTTGGCGGAGCCAGATGTAGGGGATTTCTAACGCCTGCACTGGTAATGAAGAATAGAAGCGTGATTAGATTGTTTGGTTCTCTCTGTCGTCGCTCTCTTTCTCTCTCTTGATGATTTGAAGATATTTCAAGACTAGTGCTGTCGTCATGGATTTTCCGAGATTCGCTCTGCTGCGATGGATCTTTGAGGTATAAAATGCGAGTTCGGACGGGAGAACAGCACAAAAGTGTTTCCCGATGGGTAGAGTGATGTTCAAGAGAACTCTATTGGCAATAGCCTTAGTTGTTACTAGCGGCCTTGGTAAGAGGATTTACCAGTCTGAGAATTTGGAATAGGAGTAACTGACAATGGTTTAATATTTTTTAGCGGAAGCTGATCCGTATAGCTACTATGGTGGAGGTGGAGGCGCTGGAGCTACAGCAAGTGCTAGCGCAAGTGCATCTGCAAATGCAGGCAGCTGGTCGAGTGGTGGTGCTGGCGGCGACGGTGGTGCTGGTGCCCATGGTGGTGGAGCAGGAGGAGCTGTTGGCGCTGGAAATCCATTCCTTCCAGGAGGAGGTGGCAAAGGAGGCGGTTTATTTGGCGGCATAGGTAGCTCTGGAGGTGGTTTGCTCGGTGGAGGAGGATTGCTTGGGACAGGTCTGCTTGGATCTGGTGGTTTACTTGGTTCGGGGTTACTGAACGCTGGTGGTAAAGGTAGTTGCGGTGGTCCTGGAAGTGGCTGCGGTGGTGGTGGCGGAGGCGCAGGCTCAGGAGGAGCCGGAGGTGGCGCTGGAGGTGCTGGAGGAGCTGGTGGTGGTCGTGGAGGATACGGCGGAGGAGCTGGAGGTGCTGGTGGTGGCCACGGAGGATTCGGAGGAGGAGCCGGTGGTGCCGGAGGTGGTGCTGGTGGTGCCGGAGGTGGTGCTGGTGGTGCTGGTGGTGCCGGTGGTGGAGCAGGTGGTCACGGAGGAATTGGAGGAGGCCTAGGTGTAGGCCTTGGAGGAGGCATTGGAGGAGGCCTTGGAGGAGGAGCTGGAGGTGCAGGAGGACTTGGAGGAGGCATTGGAGGAGGAGCTGGAGGTGCAGGAGGACTTGGAGGAGGCTATGGCGGAGGAGCAGGTGGCGCTGGTGGCGCTGGAGGAGCTGGCGGTGGCGGAGGAGGTGGTGGCGCCGGCGGTGCTGGAGGAGCAGCCGGTGGTGCGGGAGGACGAGGTGGCTATGGTGGATATGGAGGGGGAGCAGGAGGAGCTGGAGCTGGAGGTGGAGCAGGAGGTGCAGGAGGTGGAGCAGGAGGTGCCGGAGGTGCAGCAGGAGGCGCTGGAGGTGCCGGAGGTGCATCAGGTGGTCATGGCGGATATGGTGGAGGAGCTGGTGGTGCTGGAGCTGGCGCAGGTGGTGCCGGGGTTGGCCAAGGAGGATATGGAGGAGGAGCCGGTGGTGCTGGAGGTGGAGCAGGTGGCGCTGGAGGTGGGGCCGGTGGTGCTGGAGGAGCAGCCGGTAGTGCGGGAGGACGAGGTGGTAATGGAGGATATGGAGGAGGATCCGGTGGTGCTGGAGGTCTAGCGGGTGGTTCCGGAGGTGGTCATGGAGGATATGGAGGAAGAGCCGGTGGTGCTGGTGGTGGAGCCGGTGGTGCTGGAGGTGGAGCCGGTGGTCCTGCAGGTGGTCATGGAGGATATGGCGGAGGACCGAGTGGCCCAGGTGGTTCTGGTGGACCTGGCGCAGGAAGTGGTCCCGGTGGATATAGTGGCGGACCAGGTGGGCCAGGTGGGCCAGGACTAGGAGGTGAACCAGTTGGAATAAAAAAACCTTCCCATGGCTCGTTAAATAGCGCTCCAGGTAGTGGTTCCGGCAGTGCTGGAGGACCCCTATTCGGCTCTGGAGGACCATCTGGTGGTGGTGGAGCTGGTGGTGGTGGATATGCTGGGGCAAGTGCTGATGCTTCGGCATCAGCTTCTGCTAATGCAATAAGCGGAGGTGGTTTCCCTAGTGGCATCCGCCCTGGTGGGGGAAAACATGGCGGTGGTGGCTATCCAAGTGGTGGACCTTTCGGTGGTGGATTCCCAAGTGGTGGACCTCATGGTGGTGGATTCCCTGGTAGTGGACCTTCTCCCGGATGCGGCGGCGGTGGATGTGGAGGAGGTGGTGGTGGCGGACGACCTGGTGGTGGTTGCCGCGGTGGATCATGTGGCGGCGGCGGAGGTGGAGGTGGCTACCCAGGCGGTGGATGCTCGAATGGAGGTTGCGGTGGAGGAGGTGGTGGATCTCCAGGAGGCGGTGGTGGGTCTCCAGGAAGTGGTGGTGGTGGTGGTGGCCCAGGATATGGCGGCCGACCAGGAGGAGGAAGCGGCGGAGGTGGACCAGGAGGCTTTGGTTTTGGTGGCAGTTCTGCGAATGCATTCAGTAGTGCAAGTTCTTCAAGCTTTGCCGGCAGCGGCTCTGGAGGCGGCGGTGGCCCAGGTGGCGGCGGCTACGGAGGTGGTCCCGGAGGCGGTGGTGGAGGATATGGAGGTGGTCCCGGAAGTGGAGGATATGGCGGCGGTCCTGGTGGTGGACATGGCGGTGGTGGAGGTGGTTGCGGAGGAGGCGGAGGATGTGGCGTTGGAGGTGGAAATGGCGGCGGCGGATGTGGTGGAGGAGGATGTGGCGGTGGAAAAGGAGGTGGTGGTAGTGGTGGCCCAGGTGGTGGTGGCGGTGGTGGTGGTGGACCAGGAGGATATGGATCTTTCGCTGGAGCTCACGCTTCCGCATCATCTTCAGCAAAAAGTGGAAGCTTTATTCGTGGATACTAAAACTCACGTATTTTTTGACGATACCTAGTTTTAAGTCTTATTTTAAGTTAAATAACTTATGTCAGCGAGCGTAAAGAATGTAACCAAGTAGGAGTAGAACGACGTAAAATTGTTTGTAAATAAATCCATAAACAAAAACCTAAAAACCTTATCTTGAGAATTGTGATTTCTTTCTGAATTAAGTTCTAAGTCTATCAAAATGATTTCTTACTACACCCCTGAGGTCAAGATTATCAATCGAATTGATTATGTTAGAGATGCGCGCTCTTCGTATTACGCTGAATATAATAAGAGGTTATTAGAAAAATTGATTTGCAATTTTAGCTTCTTTTTATTAAATTGCAGTTGCGCCAAAAAGTTTGCGATTTGCTTAAACCGCTTTTTAGCCAAATTCATTAAATATATATATATATCATTTCTTGGTTGTTTTCCAACCCCGCAACACATAATAGGAAAATGTGAAAGAAAAATTGGCAGTGGTTTCGACAACAGTTTTCCAATAATATACTTCAATACATGTTTAGACTCAAAAGATACCCGAAAACTCATTTTTCAAAAATTAACAAACACTTATGCATCCCAATTTCATGAGTAGATACTGTGAGCCGCACGGACCGCATTTTTCTTTTTTCACCTCGACACATCGACAAACACTGAAAAATGTTCCGCAACCAAAATCCATTAACATGGTTTTCCAATAGCATTAGATAAAGTGGTCGCATATGTGCGGTAATGCAACTACGCTATATGTTCCGCTATATAGCAAAGAGTTCCAGCTTCCACAGTGTCAAAGTAACCCACCGCGAAAAAGTGAAAAATCGAAAACCAATTCCAATATTTTGTTACAAAGGCGCCATAAATAAACGGGAAGCACCAACTCTACCAAAGGCTCCCAGGAAATATTTCGACGTGGTAAATAATTTATAAGCCTCATCAGATAACAAATTCGTTTCGGTTATCCGAACCAAAAAAAAAAAAAACAACCTCACCTAAAACCCAAATGTGCTAAAATTCAATGTTTTCAAAATTGATAGTGCGAAGGTACACATTGCCGATGGAAATATGAACAATTGTCAGCACAGGGAATCGGTCCATTTGTCAATTGTTGTGTCATTTTGAAGGAAACACATAACTTACGGGAATTTCTCATTTGTGGAAAGGTTTTGCCTAAATTTGAATATTGACACTTGGAATTTATTTGGTGTTGGTTTTTCACCCTTCAAAGGGTGAAAATAAATTAAATTGACGAATTTCAGTTTCGACATTCTGGAGGGAGATATTACCTTGGAAGTGGAAATTATAAGCGAATATCCTGGTTATTAATTTGAGGCAAATATTTGGGTGATTTTTCATTACGAAAAAAATTGCCCAAAATTGCAGCGTGAATAATCACCCAACGTTTTTTTTTTGGGCAATTGTTCGCACAGCTAAGTAACCATTTTTTTGACTTTGACTTTTTTTTTAATCGGTTCATTTAATAACTATCATCCTGGAGCGTAGTATGGGGGCCCAATTTTTCTTATAAGTCCTACAGTTATGACGTCCTACATGGATAAAGCTTTCTAACAACAAATAATATAGCTGGAAGCCTTAGCACGAAAGGATTAGCCATAGTGCACATGCACATTTATAAGCTCTCCAGTACAAAACTAGGGCATCTAGAAAAGACTGTCAAGCAGAAAGAAGAGAGCTTAACGTCAGTTCATATGACAATGTTTCCAACGACAATGGTTTTGCCAGTATGTCATAATTACGACCTTACTGGTCTCAGTTGTAATGCCCAGAAAGGCGGTAATATATTAATTTATCCATCGGTTGATACCAATGGAGCTACGGTTTCTCACGATGCCACCTCCTGACCAGGGCCATTCTTCTCCTATAGCAGTATATCTTATACGTTTTAGCTCAAATTAAAAGTTTCTGCATAGCAAACCAATTCTACACCTCTTTTTTGAATTTTAAAAAACGAAAAAATTCATCATATCTTTGCGAGTCATTTATACAAATGCTTTGAACACATCCACCAAGGATTTCAAACGCACTTCTATAGTTTACTTTGAATGCCCCCACCGAAAAATGTAAATTCATTCGTTACATTCAAAATGACACTAGATATTGTGAAACTGTTTTGATCCAATTGTTTTCTTTTGAATAAATTTGTTGTGCTTCATTTTTTTTAAGTGAATAAGAGTTAAGGTACGATTACACGGCCATTTTTTCTAGTCATTTAAATGACGTAAGAATCACAAAGCAGTCATTTAAATGACACTCGTATGATCGCCATTTTTGGGCTGACATTTTCGGTGTCATTTAAATGACTAGGAAAATGGCGGACCAAATGACATGAAATTTGTGCCATTTAAATGACGGAAACAAATAGCCGTGTGATCGCACCTTAAAGTCTGAAAAGTAGGTCTGCAAAGTCAAGGTATTATTGAGGCTTAAATGTATTTTATGATTTATTTCTAATATATTTATGTGTTAAGGATTGGCAAAGAAATGCAATAATCAGATCGAAGGAGATTGCGATTTTTACAGATGGTTCGAAAACAGCGGAAGGCACAGGTTCTAAGAAGGTCCAAAACTGAGAGTGTCTCTACGACTACCGTACACAAGTAGTGTCTTCGAAGTAGTACTTTCTTTAGGGCGGCTGAGCTATTGCAGATGAGATTGGTATCCGGAAGGCTACACCGATAGCCTGCCGCACTCAAGGCAGCAGAATGAACCAACATCAATTCTGATGCCGCCTGAAGCTGTCGAACTATGCTTAAAGCGTAATGCAGTCAGCACCGAGTGAGACAGTGCTATGTGTAAGAACACTGTGGTATTGAGATAAATGAGCAGGCGGATGAGCTTGCAAGAATAGAAACGCTGCTCAATAATAGCGAGATTGCAGATACTAAACTACCCTCTACATGATAAGGGGCACCATTAAAGAAAATGCGGTAGGTTTGCCAGTCTAAGTTGGTCAAGTCTTGAGGGACACAGGGTACCTAAGGTCACTTTTCGCCAGTAAAGTAAATATAATTAAGCATGGATAAGCTTCCTTCGACTTCCGTTCTTCCTTCGTTTCTTAAGGAAATCTTCGGGCTGCTGAGGACATCATACACATATGTACCTGGTTAACACAAGGCAATAGCGCATAGTCGAAGAAATTTTTTAAGAATTTCTACCCTAGAGAAAATAGATTCCATGGACTTTAAGGGCCTTCTAGGTTTTTGCAAATAAATTAGTTGTTTTACCAGGGAAATTGTTTAGCTTTTTCAGCTGTGGACCTTTCAGCCGCACCCTCCTTTTCTGCCACTCTTGGTCGGGGACTGTTTATTAGAATTTTGAAGCAGATGGTGCGCACGGCAGGCTTAAATACCAAAGCTTGGTGCTGTGACCCAAGAGCTTTGAGCTCCTCTCAACAGCATTGAACTAGCTTGGGTAGTATTTTCTTATTGCACTGGTTATACGTTCATTAGCCTTAAATTGGTTGGCATATGCTGACATATGAGAATATAAGTCAACTCGCTTCCCACAAACATTCATAGAATTATATTGGCGAAGAAGCGGTTCCATACGTAGAAATGATAAACTGCATCCTTTAGTTTCCTATCATGGCTGTTTGCAATTTCGACTGCTTTAGGGTAATGCCCTCAATAGTTGGTGGTTACAATTGTAATATCTGTGTTTCGGTTTTGGTGAACAATACGCCCAAGTGAGTTCGTAGTAAATTCGCAATCAGTTTTCTAAGAGTTCACTTCTGGTAAGTGCAGCAGAACGTCCGCTCATACATATTAAACTACCACTCTAACATTACTCTCGACATATAAGATGACCCAATTAGCGCAACAAACTTTATCTTTTACCAATTTCGTCAAATCGAAAAGTCAATCGCAGCCCCACCAACCAACTATTCCTACCTATTATCTGCCACATTACTGCAGAGTCAAAGTCAAAAAGTCGCCTATGCCAAGCGCCCTCCTTATTATTAAGTGGGTGCACATTTTACGGTATCGCCGAACCTTTTAAATCTGACACAAGATATAGTTTAACAATTTCCACATAATCCCAAAGCCGAAAGTCTAAAAATCTCATAATCATTTTATAGGATATCGGCCACATGGCCAATAAACTCCAAATTTCCCAGGAATAAGAAACAACGAATAAAAATGAGAAAAAAATATATATAAACCTAACAGAAATGAAGTTCAATCCAAATTTCACCCGACCGACCTCCCCTGTTTAATAATAGGAATGTAATATGAACGAGGATAAGGAGAAAGGTCCAGCACTTTTTTATTGCTTCTGATTTTTATATCCACTTTGTTCGCAACTTTTTATTCCTTTTGTCGTCCTGTGTCCGTCCAAAACATGATTTCCTACTTAAGCTTCTCGACCGTACTCTGGTTGGAGAAGTGAAGAAATGAAAAAAAATAACGAAATCCTGGAAACAAAAGCTAGAGGAAATCAATGCCAGCAATAGGTTAATGGCAGAGCATATTTTTCATGGAAAGGATTTATAACTTCGGATTCGAATACGGATTTGATTTTTTGTTTCCCTCTTCATGTCTTCATGTCGCTGTGCGAGATGGTACTTGTGGGGGTCCGTTAAAGTTGCCAGAGGCCGGTTGTGGAAAAAGTTTGCAATATTTGGACATAATTGAAGGAGCGGAAGTTGATGAAAACTTGTTTTAACTTAATCCCTGACAACCCGCAACTCTTAATTTTCTTGTTATTTCCCATTCCTTGGGTGTGTTTACTTATGGGGATGACATCAAAGAGTGCCTTTTGTTTCGGTGAAATACAGCACCACAGCCAAAGAAGTTGGACGAACTTGATATGTTCATGGACGATGTAATTATAGTGACATGTTAGTAGGTAGTCGTCGTCCCCCGAAATAAAAACTGGATCGCATTACGTACAGACAGAGGCTCATTACCGAACGGCGTCGTAGTAATGCTGAAATTGTGTTACGTATCTTGGGGGACAGCAAGCAATTATTGTTGAGACAAATATTGTTTAACTTTTATTGGACAACGTGTTGCTAAAAGTGGAATGAACGCGAGGCTGTGTACGATTGAATGATTGAAGTTTTGATTTATAATGTTTCAAGCTAACGTTAAGTTGTACTAGTTTTATTCAACTGAAACAGGAAACCAGAACAGGTTTTTGACAGCTTTTGAATAGAATATCTAATATGTAAGGCTCTTGTCCCATGCAGAAACGGGACTACCGACCCGTTAAGAGTCTCTGCTTCATACAAGACATACTCTGCCATCCACTGGGATCCTGGCCTTCTTTTAGCTTTGCAGACCAAACACTTTAGCTTGGTCTTTAAAGTGAAGATTCGGTCTTTCTTGTCGTCTTGAAGCTGTGGATCGAAGATCCTCTTGGCTGGAGAACAATTGTTCATTCTCCCGATGTGGCAGAGCTAAAGCAGTCGAGTTTTTTTTTCTTCTCTTACATTTGTCATTCTCGCACACGAGACCAATTATCCGTCGAAGAATTTTCCTTACATGGATTATTAATTCTCCTTTCCTGCTTTTCTTCCAGCACTCGACGCCGTATAGCAAAACTGACAGGAGAAGGGTTCGGTAGAGAATGCATTTTGTAATTCGAGTTGAGAGTTTTCTGCCGTAGTGTGAAAATATTTCCTATGGTTGATCTGGCAGGCCGGAAGCAGTACTAGCACATGTCGACTAGTGTTAGTTATCACTTGCCATTACAAACAGGCCGATAGTGTAGCGATGCAGTGAAGTTTGAAGATTATGATACCTATAATTCTCATCATTACCTTGTCGCACGAATAATATATGAAGAATGCCTTGATGGTTCTTCCCTTTCTTGTAAAGGCTACATAAAATATGGCTCCACGAAAAATGGCCCAAAACCGAAAATGAAAAATGGTCCCAAAAATTTAATGGAAAATAACACGAAGATTTCTGTAATTGGACGCCATTTTTATACCCTATCCTAAGGGAATATTAATTTTGACACATAGTTTGTAACACTCCTTCATATTCATTGCAGACCCATAAAAGTATATATATTTATGAGTAGGACCAAATCCTAAGACTATTTAGCAATGTCCGTCCGTCCATCCGTCCAACCGTCCGTATCAACTTTTGAGGCCTTTAGGGATAAGGATAGGGTATCATACTGTTCGCCCCAAGCGGACTGTAGCCTTTCCTTATGTTTCATATTTTTGTGGCCATATTTAATTTGGTTGGTGCCATTTTTCATTTTTAGAGGAAATAAATGAAAAATGGCTCCAAACCAAAAATGAAAAATGGACCCAAACCAAAATTCAAATGGCCTCAATTGGAGCAACGAAGTTACCGTCTACAAAAGTGTGTTGTAATCGTAACTTCGTTGCTTTGCTCGGGGTATGTGATTTTCGTCAGAGAGGCGTCTATGGCAACAGTAGCTGTGTGATACGCGGCTTAAAGAGTTTCTACTTACTTACTTTACTTAATGGGCTCCCGACCCGTGACTATGTTTTTGACGTGGTCGGGAAGTTAGCCCGACCGCACAACCCCCAACCTGAAAGGCCAGGCCCTGTTCTTGAGCCTAGGATAGTAGGCCGGTTATTCCGGTGCCAGTAACCCACTTCGGGGATGTGAGTGCTGCCGTTGACCCATCAAGGGCTCATCTGTCACCAACTCTTTTCCAACACCGCCGCCGTTGATCCATCGTCAGAATTCGTCCGCCGCCGTCCGGAAACAGCCGGAGTGAGCTGGCACTCCCCCTCCCCCCTCTCTCGTCAGCTGCCACCAACGACCCTCCACAGGGGCTGGTTACTCCATCTCCAGTCGAGGTACTAGGCACCCAGCAGACACAACAGGGAGGTGAGAAGTAGGAGTTGATGGTGTTATGCTAAAGTGGGAACGCTTGTGTTCTCATATAATCGCATTACCATCCTTTCTACCATGGATTATATATGTCTATTTAGTATACGGACCTTATGCGCATATACTAAATAGACATAAACATAATCCGTTCGTTTGAAGCTCACATAATGTCCGTGGGCCTTATGTGATCCCGCCTTGTTTTTCATATTTATTTTCGGGGACATTTTTCATTGAAGCGTGAAACATTTTTTGGGGCCATATTTCATGTAGCCTCTTGTAAATGGTGTTTTTCTTTAAGCCTGTCCTGACTTTCATTTTGAACATAACATATATAATAGCATTTAATAGCCTTTTATTTGTATTCAATCGAGAGAAGTCATTCAACAATTAGTTTTTAATCATAACTACAGTCACAAGCTCATCCCGGCTAAATCTGGGGGATGTCATCCAAGGGATAAAATTTCAAGCATTTGTGGTCGCATGTCCTCAATAGAACACTGATAATTTGCAATTTCACAATTAGTTATAACATATATTTATAACTGTCTATCAGAAGTCATAAAGCTTATAAAATTATTCAAGTCAAAACAGAAGTTTTCCATAAAGTTTAATTTAATAAATTCTGGTAATTTTATAATATTTAATCAAAGCTGAATGAAATCTGCAACTTTTGTTTTCTTTCGATAACTAACGAAGCTATAAATTGAATTGGCTTTTACTTCTTTCAAATTACAATGAACTCGTAATAAAATGGAAGACATTTGTAGAGAGTTTTTTAAAAGCTTTACAGAAGCTCTAAAGATGCCTTAGCCAGTCAAACGTTAAACATAAATGCTTTAAGGCAATTAATATGTGGGTTGGATTTTTTTTAAGTGTTATGTACGATTTTAGTTAATCAGTCCGGTTTTAAACATGTACAGCGTTGTCAAGGCAATATTAAATAGTTAAAAAAAACCTGGTACCGTAAAGCATTCCCACTCCATAAAAGACGCAGACATTTTGCAATATCCCGGGCGCGGAAGTTAAGTCTATCTGCATTCATAGCATTCGCGCCACCGAACCTTGTGTTCACAAAAAATTCAAGTTTTGACTATAAATGCAGGCACACCCAACACAGGTTCGGGTTGTGAGAAAACTTCTTGTGAACCTTACCTAGCAAGCTCATTGGAGATCTTATTTCCCTTAATGCCTGTGTAACCTGGGACCCAGAGAAGATTCACCGTGTTCAGCCTTCCGACCAAATTCAGAGAAAGCTTAAGTGCGAGCACTAACTTGGACGAGGTAAGAGGGTTTAGCAGCGCTTTTAAAGCAGCCTAGCTCTCACTTCAAATGCTTGGTCACAATATATTATCGCATTTCATAAAGAGTCCAGCACCAGACCCCTGTCCGGTTTTGAAAATGCGATGAAAAGAAGCCATTCTGTGACCTGAGGAAAATTGACGTGGTAGTTTTGTCGCAAAAGGATTTCTTGAGTCATTGCATCGGGCGGCATATCAATAAGACAGAGTCCGAAGAATAATTCTGGAGCAATTTTTTTAAAATTCCAATACGCATAGTACCAAAAGCCAGCTCTCGTTAAGGGGTTACATGGGTTTATAAAAAATAAAATATTTTATTCAAACTTTTTACTGCCTTAAAGATATACATTTGAGAAAGAGTTTCTGAAATTTTCAAAGGAAAATATTCAAAACTCCACCATTGTGACTTGACAGTAGACCTCATGACAGAATCAAATGAAGTGAAAAAATATCGTGATTTAGTTAACACCATAAACTAGAATTAGACGAAGAAAAAAATGTAAAATTGGTTTTTCGGCAGACCTAGTTACCAAAAATGCAAATTTTGGTCAATTTGCTCAACATTTTTTTTTCTTAAATAGTTGTGATTGAGAAAAAGAAGAATTCCTTTGACCAAGTCCTCGTGAATTGTATCTCGAAATGTTCGGCGTACTAGAAAATCTTGCCAAAAGAACCAATAACATGTTGCCGTGAAAGACTGTTCCACCAAACAACCGATTCATATGGGAGGAGCGGTCCAATCATTGCCGAATGTATCCAAAGGACCCTATTCGGATATAAGCCTCATGTCTTTCTAAAAGTGCCTTATCACTGCCAGAAAGTCGACAGTGTTTTACCGATTTTCGATTCAACAAGTTTGGACCAAAAAGATCGGCCACATCATCTCCATAAGCTTGAGCGTAGTTTGAAGGAAGATTGAAAGCCGTAAGCAGTGAGTCTAGGCATGCTGCATCTTAGATAGACGACTTTGCACACATGCAGCTCATTCAGTCCCTCCAAACTTTTCGGCAAGAAGGAATAAAGACTTATTGGTCTGTAGCTTTTGGATAGAGTATAGTCACAAATTTTAATAAAATAAAATCTTTTCTCAAAAAATCGTGACAGCGCTTTGTAAAAATTTGATTTATATTCTTCAAACTGTCTTTAATTTTACTATGCGATCATAAACGTAGAGAGACGTTATATGTGGGTGCAGTGGTTTAGTGGATCTAAGATACTAAGCGAGGGACACCAGGTTCAAATCCGTCCCGTACCACCGTCCGACCGTCTACGCCTAATTTTTTTTTAACTGACCAATGCAATAGGTTGCCTGGTAATAATTCACCCTTGGCTATGGACCCTTAAGGAGAAAAAGAAGAAGAAATTTGTATTACACGCTATCTCCAAACCAGAAATTTTGGGCCTTGAAATGTTTTTATTTTTTTTCCATCCGAACAATTTCAAAAACTTGTTGTTTCATTTATGTTAGGTGGTCAAGGTCAAATATTTAGGTATGCTAATGGCATAAGCGACCTACCTGCCTACCATAGCCCTTTGAAGCAGGGCTAACAGATCTTTGTTTCAACAATCTGAGAGAGATAATAAAACTACTAAGGCATGTTCGAAAAGCAACCACAAACACAATGAAGTACAGCAGTCAAAATATCACAAAATCTTTTGTGTTTGATGATATCTAATTTAGGATTTTCTAAATTTCCAAAGAGTTGCCATCAAAAGTCCCAAACGTCGCATAGCGCCTTTGAAACTTTATCCACAAAACTATATGGCACATTATGTCCGCCCTTCTTCTTATCCATTTTCTCTCTCTTTCTCGCTCTCTCACTTGATGCCTGCGCACAACTATAAAACGTAATCAAACTTTTGATGACAGGAAATTAAAGATGAAGCTATTTTGTGCACTCAATCAAACCCGTCGCGGAGTGCATACAAAACATTATTAACTACTCTGTACATTCCAATCGAAACTTTGTCTCTTAGCGCGACGAGTATGAGAATGTCCTGTCTGCACAACTTTTAGACCGAAAAACAACAGCCACAGCACTCCCTTTTTGGTATGTTGTACGTACCTAAGCATGTGCGTGTGCTGTGTGCATGTCATCGCAGCAGCAACAGCAGTAATAACTTTATGCAAATTTTCAAAACTTTTCCAAAATCTCACCCCTTACTCGCACTTACTCGCACATACTTGGTTGAAACCACCGTACCATCGCCATGCTGCCAGCACGCCCTGCGACTAAATACCTAATTCCATTCGAAATCATATAAATCTTCGCCTTCAAGGCGACAAAACTTTTGCCCAAACTATGTTGTAAGTCACTGGCTTTGGCCAAGCACCAAACCCTCCAGTCGTATTCATCTTAATATTTTGTTAAGAATATTTTCGTCACCACTACAACACCCACTCCTAAACTCAAATAGGGTGGCTTTTTAAGGAAGCTGCTAACTCTGCAAAGAGTATCTGGAATCTGCTAAGTTGTGTTGCTGGGATATTTACGCCAATAAATTTTATCGGCTATGAACGAACGAATGTTACGCTGGTAGCAATTCTAAGCCTTACAACACACTAGCACCAGCAGCTAGCGGTGCAAAGCTCATGAGCAAACGATCGCGTTTTACAGTTGTTTTGTTTAAAATTTCTTTTTTTCCGTGCTTTGTGGAGAAAATAAATAACTCACTCCTAGCTGAGAGATGAGTGGTGTTTGCGAAAATTTGTACAGCGAGGGGGTTGATGGTTGAATCGGATTTGTTTGTCGAATTTTTTTTTTGCTTTACATTTTTCGTCCTGTTTTTCGATGGAAAAATTTACCAAGGACATGTTTACTTTCCGCATGAATACAGAATAAGTAAATTCTGAGTTATGTTCTCTTAGCGATTTGACAATGTTATCTGGGTCGGTTCGTTGTTGGCAAATCTATCAATGTGCAAATTTATGAGATGTCGATTTACCAGCAAACATGTTGACGAGCGGAGTCCCTCTTTTTATGGATTTTACCCATCGGATAAGTACGGAACAGGATATATTTTGTCATAAGCTCGGTATGGCATCGGGGAAAAATTAATGCAACTGCATGCTTTTGAAACAGTTTAGTATGTTTGGCTTTTGGGATGAACTTAATGGACATACATATGTGGGAACGATTTAATCATGTTATTGAATTTCGCAGAAAAATAGGGGCTGCCCAGATAACATTTCAACTTTGATGAAGTCACTCGAAGTCCTACTACACCAATCTTGTTGTTTAGAATAGTTCATAGAAAATCTATCAGGAGTTTGTTTAAAGGAATTGCGATTTGATGGAGTTAAATAAAATTGTAAATTTTTGGAGTCATAACTCTTTACTGGGCTTATGCAATATTACCCTATCCGACCTAGGTAATGGAAAATAGGTAAAGTTTACTTAAAATGCTTAGAAGAATTAACCAAGAAAATATGTTATTTTAAGCTCGAAAGAAAGGTTACTTTGGCTTAGAACTAAGCTGATATTGAAAACCAATTGTAAAATTATTAGATAAATAATTAGATTTGAGTTAAGTTAGATTTGAGTTATCTCTGCCTCGTTTGTAAGGCGCAAGTTATAGCTATCATTGAACATTTTGTTTCCCGATTTTAAGACGACTAAGCAAAAAATATTGGCTTTAATTGGTATCAAACTAATACATGCACTAAAATCTCAAAATATTCACTTAAAATTAATCACGGTTACCAACTCTATCCAAGGGCCGGGCCGGGAGATTTTTGTTTACCAAGAAAAGTGTTTGTGTTAGGTGTGTGGTGAATAGGGTAGACGTTTGTTGCCTTAGATTTTTTTGACATTAAGGATATCATACCTGGCTAGGTTACTTCGTTAAGAAATGTTAAGAAATGAATTTTTCAATTTCCGGTTATACTCTATTCACACCGCACTGAAATCTGAGGTTTCCACAAAAAGATTTCGAAATCTCTTCAAAGCATCCCCACCGGGTTTTGTTTTACGTTTCAGTCAACCATGAAAAAATAAAATCGAATAAACAATTACTGCGTGCAAGTTGCAAGTGCATCTCAAGTCCACTATAAGCTAACAATCTCTATATCCTCATATAATTCGCGTGATCGTCGTTCAAGAAATTGGTGAGCTGACTCTTATTAAGTGACTTGCGGTTAGCTTTTAACAGAGTTGAAAATCTCTTAACCGCTTGTGGACTGCTTTGAGGAGCATGTAGTATGTGTTTGAAGGTGCGTTAGCTTTTACAACCTAACCATTGGAACCAGAATCTGTGGATGTTTCATTGAAACCTCATACAACAACTAGGTTTGGAAATCTGAAAATGTATGGGAAACCTTCTGATTTCGATGAAGGTTTCAGGAGTTTTTGCGAAACTTTAGATCAATGCGGTGTGAAAAGGGTATTAGCTTAAATAAGGTAAGACCTAATACGCTCTTTTTAGGTTTAAAGAAATTATAAAATTTAAAACCTGGCGGCCCGTAGAAATTTTAGCTAGGCCCGCAGCCCGGAGATAAGAGCAAATTCCCGGAGTCTCCGGACCAAAATACTGTTGGTAATCCTAAAATTACCAAAAAAAAAAACACCTTTTCTTCAGTCTTTAAGAATAAGTTAAATTTTTTATTTTTATCATTTAATAAAATAATAACTTACAACGAAATTGACATTTAATAAAAAAAAACACAGTTAACGTGAACATAAACATCTCCATTTTGTTTAATTATAAAAAATAATTCAAAATAACATCAAATCGTTAATTCCTTATTTGTTCTGATTTTGAAAAGTTTTATTCGCATAGACCATCAAATTTTTCTTACCGTTACCGATTTAGTCTTCAGAATGCCTAATACAACGAAAAAGATCGCTCGCTGTCAACTGAAGATAGTAGAGCATTTTTAAAAGAACAAATCTCGTCGACGACGGTGGAGTTTTTTGGGTAATTTTCGTCATTGCAGTCCAATGTGAAGTTCTTTTGCAGTATTGCAAATCCTTAATATTTTGCCAGAACGCACTGAAGTTTTTTTTAAAGACTAATCTTTCCATCTTTTTTAAGGTGGCCCGGCCTTCTAGCTTTGTGATGGTGTCGTCGGAAGCTTTTTGAAACCAATTTGTGCGCTTCTCGGTAGCAATGAATAATGGTATCGTTTACATTTCGATCTCATTCATACACTCTTGGGCAAACAGTCCTATTATATTTGTTCATACATGCAGCTTTGTTTGTATAGTGCATTCTAATATGGGGTTGGAATATCGTTGAAGATTGTGAAATGAATAAAAGGAAAAGATAATAGTTTTAAGCTATAAAAGGGATATATTGTTACTGTCTAGTTAAATTTTTGAAAAATTCTAAAAATATGAATTTATTATAAAAAAATATGCACAAACGATTAAATGCAATTTTAAAGGAAATTTAATGATTCGTTTACATAATTAATTGCTTTACTTCCAAGGTGTATAAATAAAAAAGCATGCATTTGCTACTAATCACTTATAGAATTTTTCTACAAACAAAATTACTCATTCTGATTTAAACTTTTCTATAAATCTATTTTTATTATTTCAATGATTGAAATCGATTTCAGTGAACAACTGATGTTCGTTTCTACAATTTGGAACACAATGGTTCCACTGATGTGTTCGATTTTTATCTGGCAGTTTTTCTTTCAATGATCAACTCTAACCTTAAAGTACAGGCTTTATTTGTGCGCTTCAGTGGCCTTTTACTGGCAGACATTTTTCAATCAGTTTCTGTTCCAATGACACATTTGAATGATAGCTATAACAAGCCCCTAAGGCAAGATTCCCATCAATAAATTTGCCTTAGGAACGGGCTAAAATGGCATACAGCATAGCGTGATGTTCCAATGAAATTTGCTCAAAACCATCCACTGTGTAAAAATGCCTAAAATTGCTTTCGTGGTAAGCTAAATAAAGATTATATATAATGCCCCTAAACTGTGTACAATTGGCTAAGTTCTAACTTGAAAACTGTGTATATGAAGCTATTTTGCGCCTAAATGCTCCTTTAAAATTGCCTTAATTTGCTGATTGTATTAAATACTTGCAATATGTGTATAATTATTTCAGTTTTAAGAAAAGTACTAAGACAGCGATGGTGTAGAGGAATAGAGAACAGTATGTCATCTTTTAATACGGAAATTTAGGAAATTTAATGAGAAAAAACTCCTGAGGAGCACATCATAGTGGTACATATTTTTAACTTTAGCAAGTTATTCCGATCGTGCGGAAATTTTCGAAATTAAACTGAATACGGGGGATGACATTATGACTATAAAGAAGTCCAAAATAAGCATCCTCTAATGATCTCCGTCGGTCTGTTCGTCTGTCTGTCTGACCGGGATCAGCATGGCGAAACGGTTCAAGGGATTTGCTGGATTTAATTGTTGTTATATAAAGTTTTTGGGGTATACATTTCTTGTATACATTACTAAAGAGAAAGTTATTGCGATCGTGCGGAAATTTCGAACTCAAACTGAGTATTACGACTATAGAGAAGTCCAAAAAAGTGGGTCCGTCAATGCTGTCCGTCGGTCTGTCTGTCTGTCCGGGGACTGTATGGCGAAAAAGTTCAACGGATTTGCTTTAAATTTCGTATATAAGATTTTTGGGGTTACATCTCGGGGCATCTTTTTATTTTTTGCTTTACCGTTGGAAATAACGATACCTACCATACGATTTTTTTTGGTGAAAATCACTTATCACTACATTTCTAGAAAATGGTTCCAAGGATTTTGGTCTTTTGTATACTTAAGATACTTGTGATGGAGCCAAAAATACTGCATACTCAAATTTTGGAAAAAAAAATTGATTTACGGTAATTTATAAAACCACCAATATCTCGAAAACTAATGAAGCGAACTCAAAAAGTTTTTACTTATTTTTATATACTATTAATTCAAACAAATTTGCATACCTCAATTTTTGAAATAATTTTTTTTTTATATAACGATTTTTTTAAATTTCTCAGAAACAGCTCTAAAGATTTGCGAAATTATACCAAAATCGTAGGTGCCGTTTTTGAGAAAATTTAATTTTTCAAAACCTAATAAGTGATTTATATAAATTTGTCAACATTCATTTTCGATTTATTTTGCGATTCAAAAACACATCTCATGTAGCGAGAAAGTTTCGTATGACGCAGTCGTGCACTTTATTTTACTTTGGATACATGTAAAAAAAAAACTTCACTGCATACCCAGTATATCTCAAAAACTAAGAAAGGGAATTCCGGAATTTACAAATCGCTTAGAAAATTTTAAGCTGGGAGACGATCCGAAACTTTTTAAGGTCGAACCGTATCAGTAGAGATACAGTAAGGTGCGAAAGGTATGATCCCTCATTCCTGATTTTAAATTCATAACCCCGTTAGGCAGCCAAGGAAGAAATATTTTCCGTAATGCCCGTAACACACTTGTGGTTTCGATACCATGGTATCAATATTATGGCATCGTCAATTCCATGCTAGGTGACACACTATAAAAAGTAGGATTCTTTCAAATTGAGACTGTTTATCGTTTTGTGATGAATCTGTTGAGCTTAATTACATTAAATTATCAGAAAATAATTAACTTCAGATGGAAAAAGAAAATGTATATTATGTAATTCAAGTCCGTTCTTTTCCAGCTCTGCACACATTCGTTTACATTAGCCTTAGACTTCTGTCAAGTCAATTATCAATTTAAGTTTAGATCTACTAAAACCTTTTTATTTTTGTCCAAGTAACCCTTGTTTAACTAAGTTGTAAAAGTCTTTAACCACCCAGTTGTGTAAGATTCGAGAAGGCGCGTTTATTTTACTGCATAGAACTATGATGCACAACACAAGTTTCCAAGTAACAATTTCATTACTGGAGCTCTCTTTAAGTTTAATATGAATCCTCAAATTTGTTCCTTCAGATTGGAAATCCGCAGATACAAGGCAAGGCTCCAAAAAACAATCAGAAACCATAACAGATTTACTTTTCATTTAGCATTTAAAGTATTTTCCCTTAACTAATGAAGAGATTCCGAAAAAGAGTGTGTTACTTAAAACTAACCTAATTTTAATTAAAGTTCACTAGGTACTCCCATCTCAGCTGGCGAGATAAGAACTTCTGCTAAAAAGAATTAAAAATCGCACAAAAATCAGCAAAACAATTACCGAACACTTGGCAGTGAAATTAGTTTTTAATTCCAACATGGATTGCTCTAGTTATACTTGGTCCCATGGGCAATGGGTTGAATTCCAGTTGACTCCAACAAAAAAAAACATAGGAACTTAATGGCCGTCACTATACTTTCAATGTAATTAGAGCTGTGCATGCGGTTCATTTGGTCTGTCTGCCTTTTTCGAAAGACCATAAAATGAATATCCTTAACGAAAGTGCAATGAGGTTTAGCATTATCCTTAATGAAAACTGTAGATATACACTTCCCTATATGTAATTATGTTCGTAAGTATATCTGGCTGGCTCCTTCGGTAATTGTGAAGTAATTGCATTTTTCGACCGTTGATGGCCTCTAATTCGTTCTTAACTGCCCTGAAATTCGGTTAAATGCTGATTGGAAAATCCATAGCAAATTGTTTGTGGTCGTGATGGGCAGATAGACTGAGTGGAAATTTTCTTACAAAAGTTTCCCAGCGGAAACTCGGTGTAATTGTTTTAAAACAAGTGTCCTTGTCGACACTGATTATTATTTTTTGGAGCAATTTTAAGTTAAAGGTGAGTGTATGAAGACGATATTTAAACCTTAGACCTTTTACTCAAACTCAAAGTTAAGTAAGTCATTCACAGGGAATAAAGGACATAAAGAGGTTTCGATTAAATTTGTTCCTCTATTTCGAATCACTGTCTTCCTTTAACAATTGACAAGATATATGTACATAAATAAATAATCACAGCACGCATACAGTAATAGAAAGGATCACAATGATATGTAGTATATCCAAAATCACAAAGTTAGGAAACACACATTGAACTTTCTGACCAACTGCCAATCTGGCTAAAATCTGGAAAAGTTTCTTCCCATTCCGTGTTCCATGGCCATCAAAACAAATTACCACACACACAAAACAGGAAAACTGGAATTCGTATTCATTCTCGACAATTGGACAACTTCGTGTCTCGTTTTTGTATAAAATAAGACACACAACACAAGTACAAATTTTTAAGAAGACAAGAGAGGACGACGAAGTGGATGATGGCCGGAAGTTTCCTTTCTAACAAGATGATACTCTTTTTTCCTGAAGACTGGACTGGTGAACATGAGAGAGTCAGAGTAGCTTATCGGAGTAAATCAATGTGGGATCATATATGGAAATATATATATATATATATGGGATACTTCGATAGTCCTTTTGTGTACCCATACTCAATGTTCAGTTCATTACGTTGGGGAATTCTGGATGAAGGCTGTGTAGTTGGTTCCTGAAATCGACAACGATGACGATAAAGAAACTATCGAGGGAGGTCCCAAAGAGGACATGCACAAACCGGATGAGCGACAAAAGGAATTGACAGGAAAATTATTTTAAAAGGACGTCATTTTACGCTTTTCAACTCGTAATAAACCAATTTATGCACAAAAGGAGGCACTGCATTCGTAGTATGCAATGCAAAATAGGAAGTAGAAAGACGTGTACTTGCTATGTACGGGAGTCTCATCTCTCTCCCCTCCCCCCCTGTATAAGCTTCTACAGGAAGGCGAGTGCACATAAAATGTTCAAATTGCATGTAGAGATGGTGCAATTTGAAATAGGATCATGGAATGTTTATACTTGTGCTTTGGTTGGATCTTAATGCGAAAAGATAAAAGAATAAAGAATATTTTATAACACCACTGGTGTGAAAAGAGTAGGGAATAAACTTGAGGAAACGGCAAAGCAAAAGTTGGACGGCAATGTAACCATTTGTGAATTGATGCTATGGCTTGGATGATATTGTGGTAGGGGGTTCGGTAGTGTCCAGTTCTCTAGCAAATTTTCCAATACACCGTGGGCCTACGATTTTAAAATTTTACTTTGAGATAGTACTAAGGATTTATAGAAAAAAAATTGAAGCTATGTAGCCAGGAATCCGGAGGCGAGTGATTTTAAAACAATGACAAGCTTTAGTGCGAACATTATTAAAAGCACTTTATATCTTGTTGTGTGCAGTGACACCTTCTACCTAGTAAATCGGACTACTAAGCAAGGGTTATAGGGTTAAAATCCTTCACAGTAGCACCTAAAGTTTTATTCGCAGCAGTTCGATTTTTTGAAGTTAAAAATAAAACACATTTACAATCGGTGTACGAAAGTAGATTTAAGTCGCCTCTTACGATAGGCTTGCTTAGCTTGGGTTCACGACAAGAAAAGCCAAGTTCCTTTTTACAACAATAGTTTTGAATAACAGGTAAGGTTAGGTTAGGTTAAGGTGAAGTGCAAGTCGGATATAGGTCCGACACACTTAGCCCTATGTGAGGTCCATTATGATACCACGTGGTATTTTTAAGCACTCAAAATCGTTAGGATCATTGTCGTAGTAAGCTCCTATATAGAGATTTATTTTTTGAGAGAGAGCAGGACATGCGTAAAGAAGGTGGAAAGTTGTTTCTTTCTCCTATTCATCCATGCAGCTCCTACAAAAGTCATTTGAATAAGCGTCAAGCCTTATTGCATTTTTATACCCTATCCTAAGGGTATATTAATTTTGACACATAGTTTGTAACACCCCTTAATATTCGTCGTAAACGTCGATCTTATATGATCAGGACCAAATCCTAAGACTATTTAGCAATGTCCGTCCGTCCGAAAAAAAAATGTTTAGCAAGATGTTTAGCCAATATTTTTTCCAACATATCGTCCATACAAAGTTTTTGGCAACGCCCACTTTATGAGGGCGTATTTTCAAAAAATTTTATATATTTTGTAAATTTAATAGAATGAAATAAAATGTTATCCATCATCTTCTTAATGCTTTTTTCTTTGGGGCATATAGGGATATGGATACGGTATCATACTGATCGCCACAAGCGGACTGTAGCATTTTCTTCTGTTTATTTTTTATAATGAACGCGATTTTGGATACTCTTATAATGAAGTAACACGTTGCGAGAAATAGTAAAGGATTAGGAAAATAGCTGTACCGATGCACATTGGTCATAAATGTCTGTAAACTATAATGTGTAGGAAAAACAGAACGGAGTAGAGTTCCACATCTGTATTGTTCGGTTAAGAAACGAATCCTTGTATTTCACTGTCCGTCCGAATATAGGGTAAAGAGTATACTGATGTGCATTCCTAGCATTGCGAGTATTGCGATTGAACTGCTGTAAAGGGTGGGATGCAACTGGCTTTTTAGTTTGAGCACTTATGGTGGAAGTAGTGACAGAACAACGATAGGCAGGATAGTTTAATAGCACTTTTTTGAATACTGTGCCAATAATGTAACTGCACCACACCAGATATGAGCATTATACTCAAGTTTGGAATTAACGCCTTATAGGATGGAAAGCCTTTTAGGTTTCAGCGATGCAAGTGCCATTCAGGGATAATGGCAGAGTATTGGGGTTTCGCTTTAATGGCAGAAGACAGCATTGTGTTTTGGAAGTATTAAATTCTACTCTATTGGTTTTACCCCACTTAAGAATGCCGTCAAGGTCAGAATTTAATGAGCTTAACGTAAATTGCCATTCCAGTTCCACGCCCGAAGATGGGGGACGTGAATCCAGCTTTGCCCAAATCTGCTTCGTTGCCAGACAAGTTTAGAGATGATCGGCAGTCCAGACACTTGATGGGCGCCTAACCGTCCGAAAGATTTGAATATGCTTTAAGGATATCACGTTATTCTTTAGCCAGGACAAGACTTCCTTGGTCGCCTTTATTTCTGCTTGGAAAACAATGTAATGGTTAGGAAGATTTTAAGAGAGACTAAGATTTAGTCTATCTGAGAAGACGCCTCCGCCCACCCCATTAGTTTTTGATCCTTCACGTCGATGTTGAAATGGATATAATTCTTTCTGCAGAATCGCTTAACAAGTCAGCGACAAAAACTTATGAGATCTAAATAAAAAGACAAAGCTTATAGTTTTCGTTGAATTATTAATAACAAATCAGGAATACGAGGATATATCTTAACAAATACACAACATTTTTTTACAAGAAGTATGTTCATTTCATTCATTTACCTAAGAAAAGGAGGAGGAGATTTTGTGAAAAAAATTAAATTTCTAGTCATGAGCTCAACTATTCAAAAATAAAATAAAATTAAGGTTAAAAGTTTATTTTATAAGGACGGTATGTATATTAATTAATACTATAGTTTGAAACTCTTTTACAAATTTTACAACTTATAAAATTAAGAGATTTTTGACATCATCGTGAAAATCTAATTTGTTTTTGGTTTTGGGTTCTTTGCGATATATTTGTATATAAGGATCGAAAGTCACCAGTAGCATGTGGCCGACATCTTCGTTCTTCGCAATTCGGCTACACTTTCTCGAATAGTTCTGTCGATGCAATCTGTAGTCCTTATTTCGGGCTTCCTGTACTTCCTAATGGTGGCATAGAATCTTGTGCACTGTATTAGGCATGTTATACCAACTATGCTATCCTACGTATAATGTCCAAGTTTCTTGACAGTAATCTCCAAATTTGACTGAATCTACAGCAGCACCACTGTTGATAGAATCGAGAATAATTCTGAGGCGGTGAATCAACTCTTCATTTACACCTGTTATACTTGCGGTAGTTTTTGGATCATGAAAGAATCGACGCGATGTGTTTCCATGGTTTGTGGTGCCCATTTCTTGTTTAACCACATCAACTTTCAAGCCCTTTATTGATCTGAATATGTTTTGAATATCTTTCTTTGCGACCTCCATGAGCGGCTTAAATTCCTTTATTGCTTTCCCTTGCTTAAACGGCAACGCATGAAGAGGAGACAAGCCAAGTTGAAGTGCATCGTCAGATTCGGGGAGGTTTCGTAAAACTTTATTATCATTCATTTGCGAAGGTATTGACTTGCATATGGGACAAACTGCCACGGATGATGTAGTAGTTAATGCCTGAGCAACCTTTCCGTCGATCATTGATAGAATCAATTCATGATGATTCCTGAAAGTTATATCATAAAGAACAACAATTGTTTCAGTTAACTGCAAAATCTCTTGCTTCACTCGTTCAACTTCTTCCCGGATGGTTACAGCTGTTTCCTTTATGAATTTGAATTTCAAAGGTCTGCATAATCTTGTTGAGGCTGGCCTTGGATTTTTCCAGTAAGTTAGATCAGAGTTATTTTTGTTAGTAAAACCTTTGATTGTTGCCAAAGGTACTACACATGACAGGAACATACTTGTGTCCGTTATAGCTTGATCTAAAAATGTTAGCTTGTACTCACTGTGTCCTGAAGATCCATCGCAACCCCGTTTAGAAACTAAGGTAAGCTCATGGCTGAAAGAATCTGGTTGAATTTCTGTTTTACTCATCAAAATCCTTTTCGTGGTATGGTCAAGCAATGATTGTAAGGGTATTTTCATTAAACTTTTAAATTTTCTGGATAACACAATAGCTTCCAAGACTATTTGGTACGAAGGAAAAATTTCAAAGGGAAATACCTTTTCACTTTCTCCATGCACTTTACAATATCACGGTCGCAGCCTAAAATCTACTATTTCGCGATAAGTCAACTGACAATTTTTCATAGGGAGATATATTAATAAGTACACGTACCAGTTCGAACAAACAATTGCACTCATATGATAAAAAAATTAAATTGCTTTGGAGAGAGGTATAGTGAGATTTCAGTCTCCATAAGACTAGAACAAAGGAGACATTTCAACGGTATTTTTGAACTAATTAGCGGGGGGTAGGTTGATACGACTGAAAATGATACAGTTGTTTAGTTAAGACTCTAAAGAATATTTTGAAAGAAGAATCAAAACGGAGAAGTGTGGAGCACGTTTGTTCTGTTCTACTGAAATAGTTGCAATTTTTAGACCAATTATTTTAAAAATTCATAGCTACTGGTAGAATTACAAAATTTAAATTACGATAATGTTTATGTTTTCTTTAGACGTGCTGTAAAACGTTTTAAAAAATTTAAAATTACTATCAATTGTCGCATTCAATTGCCATAATCTGTATGGCTAGAATACAAGGCCCGTCGCTGTATGCAATAAAAATGGTTACATAATGGAACGACTTTAAAGCTGTCCCAACTGTTGTAATAAGTGTTAATATTTCTCTATTCCATCAAAATGTATTATCCAACTTATATATTTTAAGAATGCAAGGCCGCTAAGTGTTTCAAACAATTTAAAAATTTTGATTTTTTGAGCCGGTAGCTATGAAGAAGACGAACATTTTTTTTCTTTTAAAAGCTTCTTTGTTTTAAGAAGAACCCCGCTTTTTTATCTGTTACTTCTAGCCTCGCTCTCCCCTACCAAACATTTATACATTTCTTTTTATTTTTTTTTTAAATAAATCTAAGATATTGATGAAAAACCAATTGTTTACATCCTTATATAAAGCAACAAAAACCATCCATCAAAATTGATACACCGAACGGTTTTGCGAATCCCTTGACCAAATAAATAATTTTGTACCTCAAAATTTAAGGGAACATTTGATGGGTAATCATCATCAAAATGAAATAAAAAAAGATTTCAATACTACCCAAAGATCTCAAAACTAGGTCTTTAAAATGATTTAAATTTTATCGCGATGGGACAAATTTTGTATCTAGCATTTAGTTAATGTTATTAAAAAACTATTATAGTGAACAAAATCTTCGGGAATTTAAGGCAATTATACGTTCCCATTGAAATAAAGTAAACATTCTTATGCAAGATTTCATGTAGACATCCTGAAAGAATGTGTCAATCAGTTGCAAAACCCAGGAACTAGTTCTTACCATGTTTGTTTCTTCATGCCACTAACATCATTACGCTTAAGCTTCTAACTAATTTGCAAAAAGTTCTACACTGTAAGTCTCGTTTAATCCTCATTGATTTTCCATTTGCCACACTATTAAGTAACGGAATATGCAAACACATACATATGTACTATGTATATCTATGTATAATTTTAGACATTCCTTCTGGGAGCAAAATACCAATGGCCTATGTCACCCAACGCGTTTGCCAATGAAATTAATTGACCAAATTAGCATCTTACATCAAATGGGAAGTTTCTTGTAAGTATGTTCACACTCACACAACCACATACGCCAGACTTCAGACTATCCTATGTTAGAAATGGTGTGAAATGTGTCAAAC
This sequence comes from Ferdinandea cuprea, assembly GCA_963576555.1. Taxonomy (NCBI): domain Eukaryota; kingdom Metazoa; phylum Arthropoda; class Insecta; order Diptera; family Syrphidae; genus Ferdinandea; species Ferdinandea cuprea. The sequence continues at coordinate 139,549,431 of OY754958.1, forward strand.
TGTATAGCCGCACAGGATACGGATACGGATACGGAATTGAGAAATGCATGTATCTTAGGCGATTTACGATGCACACTGCAAAGTTGTTCACTGCAACGCGTAAATCATTCAAACGCAACGCATCAGGACCATTGCCTGATGATATTTCATAGAATGTGTCTGCTCGGATACACACACACTGTACCTATATATATGGGTGCGTTTTAGCTTCACTGTAAGCTAATAGCTTCGATTAGGAAAGTGCAAGCACATGTTTCCCCAGACAAATGAAAAATATTGCTTTTTTTGTTTGCCTCCTTTGTACGGCGTGGCGCGGCGCGGTGCGGCGCAGATAGCCGACCGTACTAACATCAACCCTCTTCTATCGAAAGGACAATAAATAAATTCCATTGACAGCGCGTAAACGGAGGCAATTAAAAGCGTGGGTCCAAGGATGGAGCCATCCACAAGAGAGTCGACCAAAGGATGGCACAAAAATGTTTTATCACCCAAAGGCTATGGTGCTATGGTGGTTGGCCATCATCCTTCAGGTCGTCTCCAGAGATGGCGTGGCCAAGCGATTTTTATGAACTTAACAGTAAAGTTGTCTTTGAAGTAAATTATCTGATGTATTGAACATTGCCATTGGCATTGGGGTGGCCTCTTAGACTTTAGTATACATTGACGACCCCCATCGGTGGCAAAGAATGAGCTGTTCCATGTTCTGTGATAACTATCTTGCGTGCAGAAAGAAAACTCCTTAGTAACTACTACGGTGCGATATAATAGTCGACTTCATGTACTTGACTGTTTGGAGTCCTTAAAATGCAATTTATTTATCGTGGCTGGATGGCGGAATAAAACGGAAACCACTAACAGAGAGAGCAAAAGAGTATACCAATAAATTTTATGAGACTTATATGTTGGAATGTGGATCAGCAAATTGCGGAATTGAATGGTTTATTGGTTGACATCTTGTCGTCATTGGAAGGCATTGGGTGGTAAGCTAATTTCGTTAATATTCTTACACACTGCTTCGTTATTCTGATTGAGGATCGATTAAGTAGTTTGGCCACGCAAACCGCTAGGACATCAAATAAATGATTAAGAAGACTTTATTGATTGGCTTTAGTATGCCAGTACATTACACGAATAGTGATGATTTGACGAGTATGATGGATATGACTGTCATCGTTTATGACATAATCATAAAACAAAAGAATATTCTCGTTCTACGAGAAAAAAAACCATAAACTGAAGTTTATGACTGTGGCTTTGATGAATCGTTTCATGACACTCGCTGTGCTGGGTGATAATTAAAATTCATGTTTGGCAATTAGTTTGCGTCATATTTGTATATGGCACGTAAGCGTCTGATTTTTTTGTGGTTAAAATGGGAAAAAATATCTTTCATTATTTAGACAAACATATTTTGACATTTTACCATAGCGTTGTACTTATGAGCGTATCAGGGGTAGACAAACTTTTATTTTTGTTAAGGAATTAGTTATAAAATTAAATTGTTTAAAGATTATAAGGTTTCCAAACTTTTTTTCGGTCTTAAGGTACGATTACGCGGCTATTTTTACCAGTCATTTAAATGACGCTGTGACGTCAGGAAAAAACATAGCATTAGAGAGATATTCAAGGTACGATTCGTCATTGGTCATTGGCGAAAAAATGGCGATCAAACGAAATGACTGAAATGATGAATTTTTGTCCCAAATCAAATGACGGACACTACGAGCAATTTAGAATTTTCCATTGGGATGCCATTAAATGACGAGCAAAAATATGACAATGACATGGTCATGACTTGCCACGCAAAATGGCAAATGCCATCTTCCCTACTATTTCGATTTCGCGTCATTTATCTGTTTTGCGATCGAACGGTAATGACCAATGACAAAAATATAGCTGCTGTCATTTAATACGAGTTTTTTAACTAAAAGAAAAAAAATATATAAAAAATGTGCAAAAGAACTTTTGCGATGATGGTGAAAATTGCGGAGACGGAGTATTTAGCAGTGTGTGTGCTGGAAAGCAGTGAAGACGATCTTGATTACGAGCCAGAGATGTGATACAGATAAGTTCGTACCTTTTCGTACCAGTACGAAAGTGGTACGAAACTAAACTTATTCATGTATGTAGTTAAATATAAGGATATTGAATTAGAATTAGATTAGAATTATAAAGAAATTATTAATATTGTCGATTGTCATTTTTCTTCTCAACCCGCATGATATGGGCCTTAAATGTAAAGGTTTGACAAGTATTTAGAACCAAATGCGCTATGTGACTTCATACACTCGGAGGTCCTTGGAACGTCGAAAAATGTCTTTGAATCCTTAAAAAAGGACATTTTTTGATAATGTCTATAAAATCACGAAACAAAATTTCTGTTGCTATGCATTTTCACTCGGACGTCCTTAGAACATCGAAAAAGTCCATGAATCCTTTCAAACGGACATTTCTCAAGAATGTCAATAGTTGCTTGTTCTACTTATCAAAACCTTTCATTTAATGCCCATGTTATGTATGTGAGGAAGAAAATGCATTCAACTATTTGGAATTGATGATGACGTCATATAACAACACAACCACAACAAAAAGAAAACAGTTTATTAATTATTACGTCCTTCCGCCACGAGACAAAAAACAAAGTGAAAGCACAGATATCGTGCCATGTCAATTTTTAGAGGTCATTTAAATGACGCAACATCCAAAAAGTTTAGTCATTCTCCCTAGGCGTCATTAAAGAGCGATTTGTTTCCTTCATTTAAATGGCACACAATTCATGTTATTTGGTCCGCCATTTTTTAGTCACTTAAATGACTCTTAAAAATGGCCGTTTAATCGTACCTTTACTCATATCAGTACTTTCAGTGTCATTTTACAGAAGGAAATAGTTTTAGTAAATAAAAGTCAAGTTTTTTTATTTTTTTTTTCTTAATGTATTTATCTAAACTTTTGATATGTGAAAATGATGGTGTTAGTACGCTTTCACAAAGCGCTAGGTGTTATTTACATATGGTCTGGTTTCACTTCTTCAGATTCAAATAAGGCCAAATGAGCTCCAAGCGCAATAAGGCCAAATTGATCGTATTTGATTTACCATAGTGAAATAATGCCAAATACCGATACATGGCCTTAATTCACAATTGCAAAGTGCAATTGTCGGATTTGGCCTTTTTTCAGTGTACCTCTATTTTCATCATCTCTGTCAAACTCGTCCATTTGTGTAAGTTGTCGACGGAGAGATCACAGAAACTCTTAATATTAACAATAAATATTAAGGGGTTACATGGGTTTCACAGCTTCAAAAATTCAATTTTTTATTGTCTTAATAATTTCTACAACATCAAGATAATATTATCATAAATTTTCAAGTCATTCCGAATAAAAGTTTCGGAGATCCAGCCTTGGAAAGGTGCGCACTCAATTGAATCACGAGGTTTATTTGAGGTAATGCAAACTTTAAACGCATTTTTCTCGAAACTGTGTTTTCGAAGTCGGTTGTCAAAAGTTCTTGATGAAATTTTATACAGGCCTTCGAGATACAATTCACGAGGGCTTGAAGGAAGGATTTTTTTTTTCAATCACAACTATTTTAAAAAAATAATGTTGAGCAAATTTTACCAAAATTAGCAATTTTTTTGTAAAAAGGTCTGTCAAAAATCCATTTTTCACTTATTTTTCTTTTTACCCAAATTCTAGTTGATGGCCTTAACTAAAAGACAATTTTTTTTCACTTCTGATGATCCTGTCACGAGTTCTACTGTCAACGTGGACGCACCTTTTTTCCGAGGGGTCACCGGAAATGACGTCAGAATGGCGGAAAATTTCAGAAATTACTCTTCAAATGTATATCTTTAAGACAGTGAAAAGTTTGAATAAAATATTTTATTTTTATGTAAAAAAAAATTGTTGAAAATATAATTTTTTTTTTTAATAAACCCATATAACCATTTAAGGTAAGGCTTAAATCATGTGATATCTTTAATATCTCTTTATAGATATATGCGAAGCTCATAAGTCATCATAGAAACCTGTTTTATTATCTGAATATACCGGAGCGGTGGTATTAATAATATTGGTAGAACATAGCGCGCTGTCACTGGTGCGTTTCCTACGAACATTGACGAATCAGTAAAAACTTCACAACTGACAGCTACAACTATAAAGTAGTGAGAAACTTTGTATATGAATAACCCTTGAAAATCACCATTTCTTCAGGGTAAAATGTGCTAAGACCATGACGATCTCAATCCTGCTCTATGGATCTGGCGTTTAGTATTAATTACACATTTTATCTCTTTTACACGCAGCTGACTTTTCAATATGATTTAATGTGATAAAAATGATGAAACTATACGGGAAAAATGTAGTGTCATTAGGGCTTAAGGCTTTTACTAAAGTCATAATTCTTTTTACTACAGGTTGACCAGATAATAGGAACAAAAGGAAAATGAATTTAAATAATACAGCAATAGTACGAGAAATAAAATATTTAATCCGGTCTTCATTGTGAAGCTACATTCCATTAAGTATGGAATAGGACATCCTTAAAATACTGCATGCATCGAATTCTTCTTCGGAATATAAATCAGCCTCGAGCAATAGTGTCTCGAATGTTGGCCGAAATATACAACGAACAGCCCCAAAAAGGCTTTAAAATTACATTTATTGAACATGAACACTACTGATGCACCCGCCCATATTAGCAGTCAATTTCGATCCTCAAAACTGCGAACATTCGAAATCTATTTCATATTACCAAATCAGGCCAAAATCATAATCGAACGCCCTTTAGCAACAACAAGAAACTTACTAGGCTTACTTACTGGTCACAACAGCTAAAAATACCACCTTGATAAAATGAAAATAAAGTGACTTAACCTTGGTGAAGGATCATATGTGGGTTTTTTTAAGACATAACACGTCTTAAATGAAAATAGTCGACTCTTAGGGCGGCCGATGAAAGATATTTCTTGACGGTAACCTTATCTTTATCTTAAGGGAAGTAGGCTTTCTACTTCAAGCCTCACCACAGTTAACAATACGGCATAAAAGATATTTTAAGTCAACGTTCCCAAGGGCGTATGCAGGATTTTGATCAGGGGGGGCAAACTCATTCATGTGCCAATGCAAAGGCTGAATTCCTAAATGCAGTACTGCTGTAGTACTTCAACGGCAAGCGTTTCTTAATGCAGTATTAATGTAGTGATATAATGTATAACGTTTCAAATCGCAGTGTAAATGTATGTCTTACGCAAAAAATACAACCTTTGCATTACAAACAAATCTGTTGAAAGGACATTTAGGTTGTTTAAATTATTATTTATATGTTCAAAATTATTTAAATTAAAAGTACTAAACTAATGTGTTTAAAAGTATTATTTAATTAGAAATGTAACAGCAAAGCTGAGAAAAAAATTCCCAAATGTGATTCAAAACGTTAAAAATGTCAATGCCTCACGTGTATGCTTTGCAGTAAAAGAGCAGTGTTGCAAAGTATAAAAAAGGCATCAGTTAACTATGATGCGCTTTTTTCGATATTTTGGAGTTCAGCCAAATTTACGTGATAATAAAAATCTTACCTTAAGTGCAGATTGAAATAGATTTAGTTAATTTGAAAAGTTACTTAATAATGTAATTTTTAATTTCTATGTACATTATAGTTTTTTTTTGTTCGTGTATTTTATTTATTGTAAGATGCATTACCAAATAAATGCAAACAGTTTCAAAATGAAAAAGGTATGAAATAGTTGGTATTTTCATGTACGTTTATTTAAATTAAAGCCAAGCCAAACGGCGTGGCAATTCCTTCTTCATTTTCTTTACCAGATTTTCTGTGGGCACTCAGCATGCATAAACCTATAAATTGAAACCTTCCCTCACCTATCCACCATCTAAAATTTTTAGATTATTCAATTACTATTTAAACGATGTTCAACCATGGTTGAACGAGGCCAAGTTTTTACTCTTTTTAACGTGCTGAAGGTCCTGAAGGTCAAGCTAAGGCAATATAGAGAGCATGTTTTATTACTATGAAAAAAATTTCGGCTTCTTGTAAAACATCATGAAACTCCATGAAAACCTTGCAATGAGTAGAACTCGATAAAGTTTTTTGAACTTGTTTTAAAATCTTGAACATTCATTCTCAACATATTTGATGGATGTAACAAAAATAATGTAAATGCTGGTGTGTTTTCCTTCTGAAATCTACGTTCAAGTGTCATAATTAATGAATCTAAATACGGAATCAAGAGTGATAGCTTCCAGAATTCAAAATCATTTGATGAAGGATGATTAGACCGATGTTTTTGACGGCTCACCGTTCTAGGCATTTGAAGTTTTACTTCAATTTCTTCTGCAAATAATTTTGAATCTACCCTAAGTTCATCTATTCCTAAATATACTTGTGCGCGATGGTCTTTTGAAGCACAAGCTTTGCATATGCAAGTAGGTCTAACTTTTGTGATTGTATAATATTCACAACTGGCTCAAGGTATACAGAATATTTCGATATTAGAAGAAGGCATGTTATAAACGTTGTTTGAGTGACAGCCCTATGCAGCTGCAAAGCGGCTATTTTTGTAGCTGAGATCTCGTGCGACATGACATTCATTCCAATTCACAACAAGGGCTTTTCTTGCGTCTTTTCTCAGAGATTTTTCGGATTTTATTTCTTTTTCAAAGCATTTTAAACAAATTTATGAACGTAGTGTAGTGTTGAATACAGGTTTTTCTTTTCTTATTTTTTTTTATTCCCTATTATAAAATGCTAGATAATTTTTTAAGAAAAGAAAAAACCTTATAAAATTATTAAGAAAAATTTGTGTAAAATTTTGGAATTTTTGATTCGACAGTTTTCTTGGAAAAACTAAGTATGCAATAATAATTTCTAAGCATGAGTCTATCTAGGAAAACATTTTTTTTTGCAAATCATACGAACAGTTTTTATAGTAAAACATAATAATGAAATTATATTTTGTTTCTAATGAACGTATAGGTAGGTTCTGTGACCGTCAAAAGAAAGAAACAAACAAATGGAACAAACCAAACATGCAACAAAAACAAGAAACACAAAAAAAAGACTACCTGTCGATCAGCAGGTAGAGGAAAATACACATAGGGTCTGCCATTTAACATTTTTTTTTTTTCAACTAGGGCTTATTTCGCGAATGGTAACACTTATCTCATGTCTGATTTGACAGATAATTAGTTATATACTTCCGCTGAACGAATATGGTTGTGTATACGCTTGAACAACGCTGGGAAATATTGCGACATAGCGACATAGAGAAGATGCCGATTTTGGCAAAAAAATCATCTTTTCAGATGAAGCTCATTTTGATCTTGGCGGGTATGTAAACAAGCAAAAGTGTCGCATTTGGGGCACAAAAAACCCGCACGCATATATTGCAAAGCCGATATAGTCAAAACGAGTCACTGTTTGGTGCGGATTGGGGCCATTTTTCTTCGAAAATGAGCAAGGAGTGGCCGTTACAGTCAATGGCAATCGTTATCGGGCCATCTTGAACGAATTTTTGTTCACAAAAATTGAAGAGGAAGATATTGGCAACATTTGGTTTCAACAGGACGGCGCTACGTGCCACACAGCCGAAGCTACACTCGATGTTTTGCGCCCTGTTTTTGAAGATCGCACTATCAGCCGCAGAGCTGATGTCGTTTGTCCACCGCGGAGCTGCGATTTGACACCGTTGGACTATTATTTGTCGGGTGCCGTAACAGATAAGTGTTACGCCGACATGCCAGAGACAATTGACGCTTTAAAGGACAATATTCGTGAAGCCATTGGTGAAATACAGCTGCACACAATCGATAATGTGCTTAAAAATTGGACCGATCGTGTAGGCTACTGCATGGCCAGCCGAGGCAGCCATTTGAATGAAATTATTTTCCATTATTAACCGGAAGGGTTGTACTTTTAAATAAAAAAATAAATTTGAGAAAATATTCAGTATTTTTTTTTTATAGCATTTTCGAAAAAAAAGTTATTTGGCGGACCCTAGAATCAAGTTAGTTGTAAGCGGTCGGACGTATGCAAAAGTTGTACTCAAAAGTTTGATTAAATACATTAAGAAAAAATATAAAAAACTTGACTTTTATTTATTATAACTATTTCCTTTTGTAAAGTGCCACTGACAGTACTGATATGAGAAAGACCGAACAAAATTTTGGAAACTTTATAATCTTTAAATATTTAATTTGAAGTTTGTGTGAAGACAAAAAATGTTCAGGAGGGGAGTTACTGTCCCCCTGCCCCTCCCCTTGCATACGCCCATGAACGTTCCATAAAAAATTATTTAAAATTTTCTAAACATTTGCAAACCATAAAACAAAATCAACATTTAAATATCATGCATCTTAGCCAAAGAAGGCGTGCTTTCCACAAAATTATTTTTAAACACTTAAAGATACACCGTAACAGGGTTAGTAGTCACTTTTTACCACCTTCAACTGATATTTGTATATATCTGCCATCGGAGCTGCTTTTCTTCATTTGTCAGCAGTGGGAAACCAACGAATCTTCCTGCAAATGTTAAATGATTGCCATCAAGGATGCGGAACACAATTTACTCACTAAAATAAAAATAAAAATATCTTCAATTTCTACAGTTTACACGGACACAAAAGCAATTGTACATTCTCAATAGTAAAGCAATTTGTTAAATGGAAAAAATAGCAGCATTGTGTGCTTAACAAAGAAATAAATACATCTCCAACGAGAGGATAAGTGCCTCATTCACACACTCCCATCACCACATGATGAACGGTGCACACGGTCCCCACCCACTGCTAGGAACACACTTCCTTCGTATCCTCGATTTTTTATGTGTATGTGTGTGTGTGTGGTATGAAATTATGAAATTATCATTATCCCTAGAGTATCCATCAGCTTGGCGAACATCCAAGTAGCATCCAGAATCCAAGAAACCATCCACAAACATCTCCCCTCCCGACATCCAAACCCATCGAAAAAAAAAACACACACACACACACAGAAGGCCACCACCAGAAGAATGAGAAAACCAAAAATAAGAACTGTAGATAATAGAACTTTTTCTTCAGCATTCTACTTTACGAAGAAAGGAAATTCCGGTCGTGAATTTTCAATGTAACCGATGTCAGTGTGGTATGGAGTACCATATATACCAAAACCTCCTGCAGTCCGACCACATCGAATTCTAAGCTAAAATTGCCATAAAAAGGGATGCATTTTTGCAGCTAGTAGAAGAAGACGAACAAGAGGAATGTGCACGAGGAGATAAAAAAAATGGATAATAATGAAGAAAGTAATTCAATTGCACTTCTTGTTAAGGTTTCGTTTGGGGATCGGGTTGCCAGTGACACCCCCTGCAGATCCCTTGCCTTTAAAATAGATTGGTTCACTTAATTGCATTTAATTATGAGCTCTGAGCGAAAACGGTATGTTTGTGGATTTCAAGGCGCCAAATATTCGAGGGTCATTTTAATTTTCCTCGGGGGACTTTGAAATTGTTAAATGTTGATATCTGTTAAATATGATAACTGCTATCTTAACGGTTATTGCTGGTCATCATCGTAAATGCAAAGAAATGCGGTCAAGCTAGTGTACTGATGCTGAGATGGTGAGGATGTAAATTTATTGTGAATGAACGTTTTATGTAAATTTTTCAATTATTTTAAGGAGGTGTTTATGTTTGTTTGTTGTATGTAACCTAAGGAGCAGGAGCAGATTAGATTGTCCGTGAGTCAAATATGGAAAACTAAACGAGCTACTTATGAATTCTACACGTGGTTGTAAGGTCTTGACACCTTCCTAGCCTCCATTTTACCATGTACCTATTTTAAGATCTGTTTATAGATAAGCAATAATTATTTAATAATAATAATTATTATTTTTAATAATAATTTACCATTGCGCTTCTCCCAATATTGCATAGTACTAAATTTGTCGGCTAAGCAGTGGACTTTTTGGCACATTACCCGAATTTTCGTCGAAAACGAAAGTCTTTTCTTGCAATTATTGAATTTTGTAGACGATAAGATCATTATGTTCCAAACGAGGTAGTGCCAGAGCCCAACTTTTCGGGAACATCTACATATTGATTTTTTTTTAGACTGTCTCTAAGAGGCACAGTTTGTCATTGAAACGAAGGTTGGGTCTTCCTTGTCGTCTTAAACCTGCGGCTGGAATTCGAAAATCCTCTTGGCTGGAGCTCTATTGTCCATACTGTTGATGTGGCCAAGTAAATATTGTCGACGTTTTTTGACTTTTTAGACATCTACATCTCCATCTAAATGATATAGTTCATGGAGTTCGCTTTTCTATCTTCATCTTCATTCGTCCTCTTTACATTTTATGTACCAAAGATCCGTCGAAGAATTTTTTTTTTTGCCGAAAAAAAATGGAGCCCCAAGGATCCGAAAGAGCCCAATATTATCTCTTCGTTTGGCCGATCACCAGGCAAGTTGCCCCAGATATGTATTTGTAGATTAAAACTAAATTTGAATCGTTATGTTCACTTTTGAGATATTGATTTTAATAATCTTTTATGTAACCATGTTTATCTGGGCTATAAGTCCCATACAAATATTTTTTTTTAATATGTGCGGAGGCAAATACATGTCTGCGGACAGGACAACGTCTGCCGGATGTTGCTATTAATAATAATCTTAGTTCTTAGTATAGAAGACTCAATAACCACTAGACCGACCGATCGACACAAAACTTGGGAAATATTTTAGTGTAGTGTGCAGGAAGGTTTCTCTTGAGTTTAATATTCATAGATGGTGCTGTCGTAATGATATTTATTTCGTCTTTAGATACGATTTGGCTAAAATTCACAAAATAATTTTTTTAAATAAAAAAAAGTTTGCTGATAAAATTTGGAAATACATTGACTATGCTAATTGAAATGTTTATAGTTCAGTTGAATTATTCTGATATGTTGGGATATGTTTGTCGATTTCGTTGTTGAAATTTGAGTAGTATTTTTATAGGTAAACTTTGCGCATAAACAAATTGATTCAATAAAAATAAAATAATTTATCGAAACGACATCAGCTGGATGATCATGTTACCCAAACTCAACAAACAAAAACAATTCAACAACTCGAGACTTGCTGGTAAGAAGCAACCATGAATAATGTGGTTGAAGCATAGTCGATAATCATATAAAAGTTCTCTGAAGGCAAATGCAAGATATGCCGTTCAGACGATTGCCAGATCTGACAATATTGTGAGGTCTACTAATACTCTTGCAATAAGCTGCAAATGAACTGACAATAGAAAACTGCTTTTAAATACTAAATTTTTAGTTCAGGTTTTGTCCCAAACTCTGACACTTGCTTGGACTGGTAATAATTTGTCTGACAACGTTGTCAGTTTGAAAATTGCCAGTTCACACGGTTGGCAGATGTTTCTTTACAAAGTCATTCATTCGGTAGTAAACGTTTTGTTAAGAAACGCGATTAATAATACAAAAAGAAATCGAAATGAAAACTAAAGTTTTGGAGGCGAATGTACGTATTGGGAACGGAGGGGGGGAGGTGAATTGGCACACAAAAGTAGCGGACGAAGGATTGCGTGGCCCGCCGACAGGAGAAGGACCTTTACTTGCAAATTGTTCGTGGCTGTGAGAACCCAAATTGTGTCACTATTTCATGCGCGTAGATTGTGAAGAATTCGATAAATGAAAATAATTATCTGACAATGGAAAAATTGTCAGAATTGGCAGCACATATGGCAATAAAAAATGTCCCAAACGTCTGACAATGGTCCTACAATGATTGGTAGATACCTACGAATTTTGTTGTTAGATGGCGGTCGGATACCTATCTGTAATGACTTTTCTGCATTTTATACAAAATTGTAAGTTCACACAGTTGTAAGACATTTGGGACAATTTTTCCACTGATGGATCTGATAATATTGTGAAGTCAGACAATCGTCTGAACATAGCTTAAGCGTTGGAATGAACATATGTAAAACTCCAAAATATAAATTTTTTATTTCAATGAACTTATCATCGTACCGAAAATGTTTTGTTTTAATTCACAGGAATTTAAGGAAGGACTTGCTTGGATGAATTATCTCTCGACTTACTGCTGCTAAAAGACAACACTGGAGATAAAGACTGGAAATTCACACAAGCGAAGCCGGGCACGCACAGCTACATTTAATAGTAGTATCTATTTAATTTTGTCCTCATTTGCTTGATTTGTTGGGGGCAATCCATGATTGTCAATATCGTCAGCTTATAGCTGGGCTGAACTGTTGAATATAGTGCCTTCTGCGTGTAGTAAGACCATCTACTAGACTATCTGGTCGAGAACAAGATTGAAAAAATCACACGAAATCGCATCTCATTGCCGGATCTCGAATTCGACTATTGTCATGAAAAGCTCCTGACTATGAATGCTATCATAAGCAGCTTTGAAGTCGATGAAAAGATGGTTTGTCTCGTTGGTATTATCCAGGAATTACCTATGTGTATTTGGTCAGTAGTCGATCTATCTGACCGGAGTCCAGAGCTTGTTGCTGAAGGGTCTAATGCGTTCACACTGTATGTTGCATATGGAACTGATCGGACATGCTTTCCTAAACCCAAACTTAGTTAATGATTTGGTGGCATGCACCCTACCAAAACATCACCTTCGTATTTGAAGAACTGCAAATCTACTCAACAAGCTTGCTTAGAAATCGAACTGAATATGATTGACTTTTCACTTCAGACTCAGAACCCGGCTTCATCACTGTTTGTGTTTTTTTATTCCATTCAGAGGCGTAATCACAAAAATCGAACGTAAAACGCCTCTCGCCTTCATCGGATGGCCATCTACCCACAAACACATCGTAAACGCCACAAACCAAATTACCCCCAGGCACACAATAAATTAATTATGAAATCCATGGCGAAACAAAAGTATGTAGATCCTTTATCAGCGAACAACTCCCCAACGTGTTAAGTTGCCTAATCGATGTGGGTATTCCTGTTGAATAATCATTAGCGTGAATATACGAGCTTTTTGTTTTCACAAAGAGGACGACGACGCACTGCAGGAGAGATGTATCCTTCAGATCAATCGATAAAATTTACCATATCTGCACTTTACACAACCCTTTCCTTTTGCTCCGGGTATGATGGTGTTCATTGTGGTGACGTAGCGGCATAGGGATTGAATTAATCATATGTAGTTCCTAATAGCTTAGAGTGTGAAATATTTGAGAAGAAATTGCACACTTAGAAATGAAGCAAATCTGATTCGTATTTATGTAGAAATTCACTTGACCTCGTCTGTGGTTTGGTCAATGCCTTCGGTTTGTACATTTGACGCCTAATTAATGGCCCCAAATAATGACAGCAACGATGTCATATCCACCATTGACAAAGGGAAATCAATACTCGAGCTTATGCAGTCAAATTTCATTCTAATTATTACACGCACATTTAGACATCACAAGGACATCAGCCAATGAATTGCTGCAAAGTGAGGACGTGTAACAAAGTTTTGAATGGCAAAAGTTCTCAAATTGTCAGATAGAGAGCGAGAGGAAGAGTGTTAAAGTGGTATCATGTGACTTAAAACTTGCTAATTATCGTGACCGTTGTTGTTTGCTTAACACATGTGGTGTAGGTACATGTAGTACATTGTGTGTGTTTTGTATTCATTGGCGGCTTTGTGCCGCTACCAGTCGGAGGATGTTACATTGGCTGGAACAAGTTAATGGCGACACCCAACTTCAAGCACATTAAGTTTATGCACAGTATGGTGTTGGACTTAGTTGGAACAAGAAAAACGAATGTGCTTGGAATAAATACAATTCCGGAGCGGTTACATTTTAAGAAACAATGAAAGGGAATGAGAAAGGACAGGACTTAAGTCGAACTACATTTTGTTTAAAGTGATGATATAAGACTACTTTGTAGAATATCCCGTATTGTTAGGCGGCGGTATCTGCGGCAGGGCACATCGCTCTTGTCAGTGTCAAGTACTCAACAAATTAGGATACGTTGTTAGTTTCAGACGGGTGGCTAATTTTATAAATTGTATGCCATTATCCATGAATGACACTTGCATCGCCGAAAACCGAAAGGCCCTCGGTATGTGTCTTAACGACAAACTTCGTTGGAATGACCACATCCATTGATGTGGGGAGGGGCAATGTCAACGACAATGCTTTCAATTTCTCTTAAACTTGAGCAAAGACAAAAAAAGAGTATTGCAAGCTTTGCTCTTTGATAAACAAAGTATAGTGTTTAACCTGTTGGGGGCAGTTTGGCAGCAGCTAATCTGAACTCTTTCAAAAATGCACCGGATTTCGGCGAGGTGATGCGCTATCATGTGACTTCGTCGGTATTGTTCTTGAGCAGATAGTGTGTGGGGATGTGTCAATACGGAAGGCACTATCTTCAACAGATCAGTCCAACTGCTGGGGTATGCGGACGATATAGATATCATCGGTCGATCCCAGCATGCCGTGATTTGCCATGCCGGCTTTCATGGCTATTGAAGAACAGACGAAACTAGTTGGCCTTGAGGACAAGGTTGGAGATGACAAGGAAGACCGAACATTCGTTTTAAAGAACAATCCTTCGCGGATGCCAGATCGCTTAGTCACCGTGCCCGGGATCGCAGAGGATGGAAGGCTGCCGTGTCTCAGGCAAGGACTCTTCATGGGTCGGGAGCCCGTTAAGTTAAGTTGTTTTCTGTTTAACATTTTCGACTCCAATAGGTAAAAATATAATTTATTTTCGCGGAACATAATAATTATTTTCGATTTGAATTTTAAAATTGATTAAAAATGGGTCGAAATCAGCATTATTAAAAATCTTCATGATGCCGGTATGACATTCTGATATGCTCAAAGACAATGGTGGCAAATGCCATAAAGTGGCAATCTAAGCTAGAAACTCGCGGGCGAAAACAAAAAATGTCACCTACTCTCAAAAGAAAGATATTGCGTTATGTTAAAAATAAAAATATTGCATTATTAAAAAAGAGTCAAGCCTGGACGTCGATACTTCTAATATACCCTGGATGCTTATTCAAAAAACCTTAAAGTTACTAGTGCCAGAGGAGTATTGCTGCTGACGAAGAAAAATGTTGCATTTTGCGGAGAAACATTTCAGCTGGATTGAATTCAAATGGCGCAGTATCCTTTAGACTGATGAAACCAAAGTGAATTTATTTTACACAGATAGCTGCAGTTCGCACGTGCGTAGACCACCTAATACGGCCTACTGTAATAAATATACCATAAAAATTGTCAAACATGGTGGGGGTTGCATTATGGGCATCATAGAATTGACAGTGGATATATTGAGGAATACTATGCTACCATACGCAGCGTACAGTATTGCCTATTCGATGGGTACTTCAACAGGATAATGATTCTAAGCAATCGTCGAAAAGAGCAAGAGAATGGTTCTTAAAAAACCATCTTAATGTTTTAAGCTGGCCTTCTCAATAGCCATATAAAACCTATGGCGAGAGGTCAAAGTGGCGATAAAGAACGTAAAAGCGTCCAATAGAGGTGAGTTATGGACATTGGTTAAGACTGCGTGCGAAGGTGGTATAGCTTAAGACTTGTCAGAAGCTCGTTGATTGGCTTCTATAAATAACTTGTCTATTATAAATAATAATAGCTATTCAACGAAATATGCATAAAATAATTCAGTTGTTATTTAACATCATTATTTTTTGTTTCAATTGGCATTCGCAGTTAAGAAGCATACGAATTGGTAGCTGTCCTTATTTTTTTGCACAGCCTATTTACGTGGATCTGAAAGGTTATCTCTTTTGTGTTTATTTTATGTAAAGGGTGTTCTTTTTAGAGGTTGGTTTTTCGAATAGAGATAAAACTGACATTTTGTGGTCAAATCTGGCAACTCTAATGTCAATTATGTTCAGTTTGGTTTGCCATTTCATCGTGAACAGGTTGACAAATGAACAACGTTTAGAAATCGTGCAAATTTATTTCCAAAATAATGGTTCAGTTCGCAAAGTTTACCGCAAGCACCATTCATTTGATGGTCGACATAATCGTCCATCAGAGCAATGAATTCGGTTAACCATGGATCGTTTTCGCACTACGTTTACTCTATGTGATAATACGCATCCGCAGAGACGTCGAAAGTACGCACAATTGAAGCTTTGTCCATAAACTTTATGGAAGATTTTGCGCAAAGATCACTTCTTACGACCTTACAAGATCCAGCTTTTTTTTTTTTTTTTATAATGTACGCGCACTAAAGGGACTTTGAATACCCTTATAATGAAGTGACACAGTGCGGGCATTAGGGAAATGAAGGATAAGAGAAAGGGAGAAACCGATGCACGTTGGTTTTAAATGTTTGTAAACTATAATGCAGAGGAAAAACAGAGCGTGGTAGAGCATTCCACATTCGTATTGTACGGTGCAAGAATTAAAGCCGCGAGACCGTGCAATGCGTCAAAATTGCCGCATTTGGAGTGAAGAGAATCCACATGAGACCCTTGAAACGCCATTACATCCACAAAAACTGACTCTAACCGTACCGTTAATTGAGACCGTGTGGGGGACAGCCTACAATAAGATTGCCTGTGAAAGGCACATAAAATTTCACTTTCCCCGGAGCATCACAGCTTTCGGACACATCCGAGCGGAAGCTATGCCAATTTGAACGAAACATGAAATACCAAGTTTCAATAATAGAAAAAAAAAAAAAAAACTTAACGAAAATAGAGGAGAAGAAAAGTTCTCATCCATGCGGGCAGGCTTGACTCTTCCTCTTTTGATTTTTGGCAGCTGCCGGTGGTGGATGAAATCCACAAATCACTCCTTCTTTTCTGTGTTTGCCTATATCGTGATATATTTTTTTTTTTGTAGTGGTGCTAGTTTAAATCGAAACAAAAGCTTAAATTTAAGCAAAGCAAAAATAGTATTTAGAAAATTGGGACCAGCTATTAACTAAATACCCCGCCGCACTTTAAAACCGCCAAAATATCATCCTCAGTGTCGCACTAAGTGATCCTAGTGGCCTGAGACAAAAGTTTGTGTCACACCACGTAACCTGAGACAGAACTTGGCTGATTTACATCAGCGTCCGCCGACACATAAGCGCGGGCACCCGTCCATAGCAGCCGCAACTGAGTCAGATACAGTCATTTAACACATTTAGAAGGAACCACCGCAGCAACATCATTGCCATTATCAGCGCCACACCACCGTCATCTTGGTGACCTGGTAATCAGTTTGCACCAACATAAGTCAATACACCAGCGTCCGCAGTAAACTACGCCATATCGAGTGTGCACGATCACCGTAATCTGTACCAACAACACCTAAGAAGCCCAGTGAAGACACTATACCAAAGCTGTAACAAAACTTCTAGTTCAGCCGTGTCGTCATCATCCAAATTGGCACAGAAAATTTAGTGTCAATCGCACTATTTTCAAGTCAACCATTTCATCAAGATCCCCGCTCACCACTTTCTCACCATCTTGAGCATGATCATCCCGTACACCAGCATCACAATCATCAATATTTTCCACCTGAACAGCCAGCAGTTAGCCAGCAATTCATCATTCACCATCAGCATTAAACCTACTATATATACACATAATATATACGTAAGGAAAATAAAAATAAATATTCATACAAGTAAAGCCCACTGATAAGTATATAATATAAACTCCAAAAAGTTAAGTATATAGATGTTTATATATATTTGGGATTGTAAAGTGAGTTCAAATGTTTTACATTTAATTTAAAAGTATAACTTCTTCCCCCGAATTTAGACACACCCCCTGCCCCATAATGCTGTGCACAACATATTGGAGTTCCGGTGCTGTTAATTGAATATAAACGGTGAGTCTCTCTTTTAATTTTCTTTATAAACGTTTGAGCGAACTGTTGAATTAATAGGCGTGATCATTTTATGTTAATTATAAGTCGCAGTACCATTTACGTTACCTCCTGAGAGTAGGCAATGCAAAAATAAAACAAAATTATTAAGTTTAAAATTCAGCAAAAAAATAATAATTCGTAGTGTACTGTCGAGACGAAAACAAAAATTTGAAGTTTGCTTTTGGGCGCAATTTATATAATAATTTTGAGTGAAATAAATTTGAAATGATTTGGAATGAAATATTACGGAAAAACAGTTTTAGTAGCTTTAGTATAGCTTCGTTCCTAGTAAGTTCAATTTGCTTTAAATATAAATATGTATGAAACAAAAACAATAAGCCTGATAACATATGATCAAATATCTGTACATAATACAATTATAGATAATTTAGTATTGGTATAGTTATTATACCATGTATTTCATTTGTATATTTCTTTTTTTTTTAATTAGTTTTTAAGATTTTTTTTTTTTTGTTTGAAATAAAGGTAGAACTTTATTTTCATGAGATATGAAAATCTTCTGTTCTTATTAATGGATCAGATAGTTCCATAAGCATGATGGCATAATTTTAGTTTCGCGTAAGTGGAGAAGGAGTAAAGCTGATATGTTTTAGAAGACGATTAAGTGAGCTTTTAATAAGCTCACTTTTGCATAAGGGGCCATTGATTAAAGTTATGAGTGAAACAATGGCCAAGGTGTCGATTTTCCATTTTATGGATAGTTGACGGAGGGTGGGCCACACTCTGAAAACCCGACACACCTAAGGTTTTTCGAAATTATTGTGGGTTTTGGGTTTTTTTTTTTTTTGTTGTAGTCTGTCACAAATAGCAAGTCATTTTATTAATTTTTAAATTCTAGGACATGTAAATCAAGTACGGTGGTTCAGCGGTTCGTACAAGAACCCCCCATTTCGGCGAGCTAGTCCGAGCAATGAGCAAGCATGTCCGCGTACCAACCGACTGAACAACCCTTCAAGCTTCTCGGGGATGCTTCGATAAGTCCTGTTATTTCGAGGTGTCACTGGGGCTAACATCGCCTTCCACTTTGAAGATACTCTTTTTTTTCAATCTTCATTTTAAAGAATTTTTTTTGTAATGCTTGAGGGAGACAGCTTCCGTTACAACCGGTATAGAGCAATGATAACCAACTATTTTGTTCCCGAATTAGATGGCATGAATGTGGATGATATGTAGTCCCAACAAGATGGCGCTACATGCCGCACAGTACAATCGATTTATTGAAGCACACATTCGATGAGCGCATAATTTCGCGGAATGGACCTGTCAATTGGCCACCAAGATCGTGTGATTTGACACCATTGGATTATTTTCTTTGGGAATATGTGAAGTCGCTCGCGTACGCCAACAAACCAGAAACGTTAGGGGACTTGGAAGCCAACATTCGTGGCGTTATTGCAGACATACAGCCCCAAATGCTTGAAAAGTCGTTGAAAATTGGACCTCTAGACTTGGCTTTATTCGAACCAGCCGCCGCGGCCACATGCCCGAAATCATATTTAAACATTAATGGCATTAAGTTATCCTTCCAATAAATTGATGGACATTAAAAAGATTTTCTTGTGTTATATTCGATTCGAAGTTTTATACCTCTAAAAAGAACACCCTATATAAATTTAAGTCCATAACCTTTATTTTTATATATTTCACATACAAACCAACAAGTACAAAAAAAACTTTTTCGTGAAAACCAAGAGGTTTTAAGTTTTTTTGTCTTCTTCAAATATGGCTGTCCCTATTATTTTGCACATCACTATATTTGACGTCGCCAAGAACGCTGCGAAATGTCTTGGCTTCCTCAAGCGATGCAATTCACAGCTTGCGATCTGGATATTACAGTATTTGTGCCAAACTTGAAAACAACGATTATATTTGGTCCGGTGCTTTATTTAAATATTTGGGGCTACTTGACAGAATTGAAAAACATGCCATTAAACTTATTGGCGATCGAGATATTGCGAAATCGGGTTGACTATCTAAGTCATCGTCGAAATATCTCCTGCCTGTCATTGTTTTATCGTTACTTCCATCGAAAGTGATCGAACGAAATAGGCAGTTGCATTCCTCCACTTCAACATTTTAACCGCAATACCTGTGTAAACGTCAGGGTGGCTTATATTATGTGTAAGTATTATCTGCACTGTCTCACCACGCTTAACTACAACTGACTCCTTGAGACTGACGGCCGCTTGACTGTCAGAGCTTGACCGACCCATACCACTCGAAAGCTTTAATCCGCTGCCCCACTTTTCTACTTTCCTTATCATGTTATTTTACTAAGGATGGCCCGTTCTACGGCCCGTCAAGGGATCTCAAACCTCTGTATTTCTTTATTGGACTTCTTCTGAGATTTCTCCGAAACTGATCTTACCCGAGTATCCATTTGTATGCCAAAGAGTAGTTAGCAGTGATTCAATAGTGATACTTTGCTAGACACTCTCGAGGTAGCAACTCAAATGGAGTCACTCTGAGATACAGATATTTAATTATTTTTTTTGACATGCCATGATGAAGGTAGGAACATTTCCTCTGTTACAGCCAATGGGTTTGTACTAAAGAACATGGTAAAAAAAATGTCACGCATTGATGTCTGATCTGGGGTAGAGATAATACTAGCATTACAGGATTAGACTTAGTTCTGACGCTAAACTAGCGTCTTTACGAACTCCGAAGGACATTTTAATGCATATGTTACGTAGAAGCTTGGTTTTCTAGGCAATGTACCTCTTCGCTGTCATTTCGAAACCGAAAACCCGCATTCGGCAAATATTTACAAGGCAAATTTCAAACTTAATAGATTGTTATTTTTTATTCAAAGATACATGATATAAGAGTACACGTACTATCTTAAAACACGTAACAATTGCATCCTACATATAAGTATGTGTACATAAATATATATCTCTGACTGTCACATAAAATAGATACTTGTATGTAAAAGAATGAAAGAAGGAACAAAAATTAGGTACCCTTTCATCACGTCTAAGGCGAGGAAAGTTTTTATCGCCTCATTCATGTTCAAGTGTCCTGGTCGCTGCTGCTGCTGCTTCTGCTCTTCTACGGGTGCTTTTTGTTCTTCTTGTCTTCTTCACGTATTCGATTCAAAATTAAATTCTTCTTGCTCCATTGCTTGGTGTGCAGATGTAAAACTCCAGATTCACTCCAGTATTATTGAATTTTTCGTTGAAATTTTCTCGCATCCTTGCAATCACATTCCCGACTGAACTTTGACCAACTAGTGTCACCGTACAGCCACCAAATCCACCACCAGTCATACGTGATCCCAGAACACCGGCACAATTAATGGCTGAATCCACAAGGACATCCAGTTCTCTGCACGACACTTCGAAGTCGTCACGTAGTGATATATGAGACTGTTTCATTAGTTTTCCCATCTGAGGATAACAAAAAAAAAAATAAGGAAAATAAAATATATATATTTATATGTGCTTAGTCAATGTGTGGGTTGACAAAAGAATCAAACAACAACAAAAAAAAGGATTCAATTCAAGTCGACATGAAGTCCCCTCGCACCACAAACCAGCCAGCCCCATCTATTGGATCCTTTGACCATAAAACTTTGAAAAGAAAGAATATTTTATGACATAATGGGAAAATATGTCATGCGTTTCTTTGCCCATTCCCATTGTGTGTGCATGTGTGTGGGGGCGAATCCGTTGGGGCAAGTTGCCTTCTTGTTAAATAGACGTTTACGTAGAAAATAATGAAACTATCGTGCGCACATGAAAAGCAAATTTCACCAAAGGCAAGGGTGTTTGGCTAATTCATAAGGATTACTTACAATTACAATGGTGATTTGTAGAAATAAATTCCCCTACGACACGTATCCTGGGATTTGTGTAAAATATAAATCCTAATATAAAATGGATACAAACGAGGGATTTTCCTCTAATTTTTTAGCTCATTATTCTCGGTATAAAGGATGTGGCTATTCAATGAAGAACCAGCTCAATTCATTTGAAAGAACGAAAAGTCCCTCTAATTTGATCCCAAAGCAAGAGTGAGTACGGGGGACTTCTAATTATTTCATTTTCCTTTTCAGCCTATGCAGCTAGAAGCCATAGATGATGGTGGTCGGTTAGCTAGCTAGTATGCGAACAAACCACCATTCATGGAACGTTAATTGCTTGTGCCCTTTTCAATTTTTTTTTTTTTGTTGCATTCCCATAAACAGGAATAATAATTTGATTGAACGACAAGGAGCGAGTCGGAACATACAAACCTACATACATATATGAATGTATATTTGGTTTTTTTTTTACATTTCTGTGCCGAAAGTTTATGTGAATCCTTTTGGGTAACGAGAGTACATGTGTGGGATGAGTAAGCATGCACATCCGTATTTTCTGCTTTTTAATTTCAAAGCGTGAAACGGATGAGGACATTTTTTTTGCTGGCGCTTCCAGGGACCGAGAAGTCCTTTTTGAGGGAGGGAACTTTGCGTTTCGTTTGCCTGGCGCATGATGGAATCTGGAATCCTTTTTTTTGCCTCGTTCGTTATTCAAATGGTAAATGGGAACGATGCACGTTGTTAATTTAGGTTGGGATCAGTCCTTTCGCGTGGCTAACGTGATGGTTAATGTAAGATGTGCTGACATCGTGGATGTTGAGGTGCCTCCCCGATGAGTATATTTATAGGCAGGCTGGATGAATGTATATTTTCAGCACACACACCAAATGTTGGTTGGTAGATAGAGTTCGTAGCTTGACTTTATCATATATAAATGTTTGATTCATAAAATTCAACTGTTATAGGGAGTTTGATTTGTAGCCCCCCCCCCCCCCCTTCCTGAAGTTTTAAAATCTATGGACAATCATCTCAATATCTCATGCATTGTGCAGAGCACGAAGTCAATTTCGAAATGCCTAACATCACTATCAAACGTTCTTTATTTTAAGATCAGCAAACGACTTTATTTTTCAAACACTAACTTCTGCTCGGTTGACTTTCACTTAAATCTTTTTATTACGATATCAAGGTCCGCATTCGATTGATTGACTGTTAAACATCGAATATATGTAAATAAAAAATTAATAAATAAACATAAGCTCTAATCTTCATTGGACAAATTTATAGAAATTTAAATGGAAAAAGAATTGAAACTCAACTTTCCAGATCCGGAAGACCTCAAGAAAACAATTCTATTACAATAAATTCATAAAAAATGTTTTAAAAACATAAGAAGCTACAGACTTATGTTTTAAAATTTTTGTGTTGCTTTATCATCTTTTGCCGAATTTTTTCAGAAAGTGCACAAAATTCATGAACATCGCCAAAAACAATGAACATATTATTATAGTTTTGAGATAGATGACGCTCTAAACTATTAAAGAATCAGTATCCTGGACATCTGATTTGTACTGCCCTATTTTGCTAGCATGTGACACTATGTATTTGTCAACAATATGATTGGACCCAAACTGTGCGGATTTAGGCTCGAAAAGTCTGCAATTAGCCAATACGTCAGATCGTAGAAAAAATTTAAGAAATTTATATCGATTTTAAAGCGTCATATGACGGCATTTATAGAGGCGTGCTATGTGTAGTTTTTGGATTCATTCCAAACTTGTCCATTTAAAAAAAACCATAAAGACAAGGCGATAAGGTGTCAGGTGCAAACAAATGGAAGGGTGCCGTAGAACCGCACAACAGGAAGGCAGACAGGCAATGAACGCAATAATTGAAAAGCGTTTTGGTTAAGGTCTTGGTCCTCCCCCAACAGTGGTGCCATGCCTAATTTAGTAAAAAGACTTCTAAGCAAGGATTTATATTTCATTACCCCATGTCATGCTTATATCTGACAAAAATCTAGGTGCAAGAAACTGTCACTAAAATCTTCTCGAATTCGACCTCTGATATTAATCTTTGCACATACAATGTTTGGAAGGGTTTATTTTATTTATGGAAATCAATTATACCTTTCCATTTGAGCTTCGCAAAAATTTGAAGAAAATTCGGAATTACATTGAAAAAATTATCTTCACCATTGAAGCTCATTTTTAGCTTAATGTCTTTGTCAATAAGCAATATATGCATTGTAGCAACACACCCATATGCGATTCAAAAGACTGCATTTCATCTACAAAAAGTGACAGTGTTTGCGAATTTCATGCCGGAGAAGTGATTGGACCTTATTTTTTTGTCGATTAATTAGATCGCCACGTTAGGGTCAATGGAGTTCGTTATCGTCTAATGTATTCGGCCAGAATTTGATGGCCTTGGCATCAAAAGTATATGGTTCCAACAAAATGGAATCACATGCCACATCACCCCCTTTCATAAAAAATAGTCCAAGGAACGATATATCAAACTATCGGCCTATCGCAAAACTCTCACGCATACCCAAAGCTTTTTTAGAGTAACGTCTATGATCCAATGTTCTTCCATTTCAAGCCGATTTTTTCTCCAAAGCAACACGGAAAGGATGTCGGTTGTCGAATATGTCTGGTATTCAGTGCACTTTAAAACATGGAAAAGACTTTAGCAAGGCATTTTGATACAATTTCGCAAAAAATCTTCCTTTTCAAACTTTGGAAGCTCTAGGTTTCCAATCCGGTTTTGTTGCCTGAATCAAATCCTTCTTGGATGGGCGTCTTTATAATGTTGTATTTAGATCTTCCATTTCCGAGGCGTTCAAAGTTATTTCAGGAGTTCCCCAAGGCAGCGATCTGGGTCTGATCTGGTACTGATTTTTGTTCCCAATTATGTATCTGTCTACACGGATGACCTGAGCATTTATAAGCCCCTACTGACTTGCAGCCTCTTCACGTCATATATATATTACTATACATATCTGCTTGATTTCGATGTTATCTTCGATATGGACCTTAATTTTACACATCGAAAATATTTTAAACAAGGCCAATTCTTCTCTTGGGTTTGATCCTCGAATACACTTCCCAAGTATGGTCCCCATACCATATTAGACATTCAATTTTATTAATCTAACCAGCCTATCCAGCGAAGGTTCCTCCGCTTCGCCTTACATGGGCTTCAATTGACAGAGCAATTTAATCTACCCCCTGTGAGGATCGTCTAAGGCTTATTATCGTGCAGACGCTAAAAAATATGGCTAACGCTCGATACGATACTCCTGAAGTTATAACTATGGTATTGTAGTGTAGGGGGTATATATTTACCCCAACTCAAGTTATAGTCCTTCAAAGTGAAAATGAGGTATAAATAGCCTTAATACTATAACTGTGGAACTACTAAATATAAAACAAAAACAAGTTTGTGCATTTTGGAGACCTAATTTATGGAGAAAGTGGGTGCAGGCTTAGTGGTTAAGTACGTTGGACAACTAAGCAAGGGGTTGCTGGTTCGAATCCCGGCCCGTACCACCTTAAAGTTTTTTTTCGCTGCCTCCTCTCTGGCGAACGTCTGACAAATATCCAAGAGTAAGAAATATCCTCAGAAGTTTCTCAAAAATATATTGCCCTTCGGAATCGGCATCCCTTCATTCGTGTCAAAAATATATTTTCGCACACACAATGGTTGGAGAAGCTAAGCATAAGGTCCTTTATGTTTGGAGAAATGTCAACGCGTAAACGTTTCAAATCCAATGTGAGTCCAAACTGGCACTTTACCCTTTTTGATAGATTGATCGACTTAGACCTCATTGATGTGCTTTGTATGACTTTGCGTTTAAAATACAAAATAAATATTGTCCTTAAACAGACCATAAACCTAGAATCTGACTCGCCCAAAGGCTGTGTGTGCGCAGAAGAGGAAGATAGATCTCGGTTTGAACCCCTAACTTTTCTACTCTACTTTTTCAAAGCCCCAAGAACTTCACTTTTTTTTGACATTCTTCATAGGACAGTTTAGAAGTATCGTCTCTACCAAAATGGTATACTCATTTGCATCCACAATCTACTGAATATACATACTCGAACTTTGAATGCAACTCATTGTTGCTCGAGCTACTATCTCCTGCGCTGCTGTGATGTGCAAGTAATTTAATTCCAAAGCTATGTAGGTATAGACGAAATAACCTTTGAAAGAGTTTTTCCATCCAAAAGTCCCGCGAAATAATATTAACAAAAACAAAGGAGTTCCTATTCACGAAAGGAGATATGAACCTATACTAACACCATTCGCCGAACATAATAACTCTCCATCGTAATTAAAAACAAAAAGTCCAAAAGAGTTAGAGGGTCTAGGTATAGGTAGTAACTCAAACTCAAACTCAAACTCACATCCATATACATAGAAAATGTAATACCGGCATTTCACATCCACTACTACTTCACGTACTGCGCACTCACACTTACCTTTTCGAATTGATGTTCTCGCAGTGCTTCGCAAGCCTCTTGTGTACGCTTAATTTCCGTAATGACGTGTCTGGCTCTTTTGAATAGCACATTCTCGGCTCCGTTGAGAGCTGCAAATAAAACGAAGGCGAAATTAAAATCAATACGACAGAGTAACATTGAAAAAAAAAGATGATAAAAATTATACAGCACCGACACTTCTCAAATCAGAAGTCAGGAGCAGACAAAGTTCGTGGTGTATCAGAAAAACAAAAACGACAAGAAATAACCAAAAACGTACTATGTCCTTTGCGTTTTGAAAACAAAAGGGTTTTCTAAGAGCAACATAATTAATGAAATAATAATTTCATAGAACATAAGTTTAAGCAGTTGTTTCAAAGGTTTTTTGACTTTTAAAACACCCCTTAATATTTGTCCACATATTTGTGATCAGTATTTATTCGTCCAAAATGTCTTTCTCGATAATTAGATCTTAAGTTATTGGTTTATATTTTAAAAGAGCCCTAAAACAGGGACAAAGAACCAACTTGATTACAGGAAAATGGATAGGGTGTACAGCAGTCCGACCAAGCATGCTGCAGCATTTCCGTTTTGTTTTTCTTTTATTTGAATAAATCAATATGGATCCTTTGAGTTTACACAAAACACCGCATGCAGGTTCCCCGTACGGTATTAAGTAGGTACGTAGTTTGTACATTTTAATGACCTGCCGCAGACAAATTAATACTTGTAGAGGCTCATTTAGTATTTGGACATCGTTTCGAACTAATTAGCATTAAATTGAACCAATTAGTCTGGTCAAAGCCGAAGTTATTTGAAAAGAGAAGAAAGCATTGAGCAAAGGCTTTTGCGAAAAATTAGGCTACTTGTGATGTTAAAGTGTTAAACTCAACCATAGAAATATTTATTTGTCATAGAAATGATATAATCTTTTGAGCAATAGAGGTAGTATTGGATACTTTGCCTCTCATTACGGGGGAATTACGACTCGTATGGACACAATTTGCATGACAATTCCAAGAATTCAAGTGTAGATGTTGGAGGTTTTATTATTTGAGTGTAGATTTGCTGAGTATTATGCTACTGCTGT
This sequence comes from Ferdinandea cuprea, assembly GCA_963576555.1. Classification (NCBI taxonomy): domain Eukaryota; kingdom Metazoa; phylum Arthropoda; class Insecta; order Diptera; family Syrphidae; genus Ferdinandea; species Ferdinandea cuprea. Next base: position 139,576,721 of record OY754958.1, read on the forward strand.
TTGCAATACTTAGAACTAAATTGATTAAATTAAATACTTATGCAATCGGGGATATTAAGCGAGAACTAAACAATTCCGACGAAGATTTTACACAGAAGCTAAAATTCTGGAATAATGTGATCCAGACTTAAAAATGGGATTAAAAAAAAAATAAAGTGTCATACCAAACTTTTTCACTACATGATGTGCATTTTCAGGTCACCTCAAAAGGAATGGTAACATTTGATCACATACCAAATTTATTTAAATCACTTTTTAGGTTTTGAAAAAATTGATTTTCTCAAAACCAGCACCTACGACTTTGATGTAATTTCGCACATTAGAACCTTTTAATATAATTGTTCAAAATACAAAAATTGTCAAAATCGATAAAGCACTTTTTGAGAAAACGAATTTAATTTAAATTTAAGAAAGTCGTTATATGAAAAAAATTTAACCGAAGTAAGTCGATTTGTTCAACTTTAATAAAAAAATTGTTTTTTTAATTTTTCGGAATTCCCTTTATTAGTTATTGAGATGTTGGCGGTCTTATAAATTACCGTTGTTCGAATTTTTTACATAAAACCGAGTATGTAGTATTTTTGGGCCCATCCCAAGTATTCATACTAAAAAAAAGACCAAAATCCTTGTAAACATTTTCTACAAAAATAGTTATTTCTATAAAGAAACATAAGAAAAGGAAAGGAAAACATTAGAAAGATGATGGATAGCATTTTATTTCATTCATAGAAAATAAATTATTTTCTTGTAAAAACGCCCCCAAAAAGTGGGCGTGGCCAAAACTTTTGTAAGGGCGATATATTGGAAAATATATTGGCTAAATATATTCTTGAAAATTTTTTTTTTCGATTTCTATGAAAATTTTCGAAGAAAACAGCATTTTAGTGGAAAACGCCCACAAAAAGTAGGCGTGGCAAAAAACTTTATGTGACAAATTTATAAAGGTGCATGTGCAGGTTGTACAACTATATCTCTTTAACTTAAGCCTTAAAACGGTTTTTTTTTTAATTGTGGGCGTGGCAGTGGGCGTATTTTGAAAATGTTAACACTTTACCATTTCGGAACCCTAGGGAGTATACATTCCAAATTTCAGCTTCCTAGCATAACTTTAAAGGCCTCAAAAGTTGATACGGACGGACGGACGGACATTGCTAAATAGTCTTAGATTTTGGTCCTGATCATAAATATATATACTTTTAGGGGTCTGCGATGAATATTAAGGGGTGTTACAAACTATGTGTCAAAATTAATATACCCTTAGGATAGGGTATACAAATTCTAATTCTATCAGATACTGTGATTTCATGGCTTGCCACGCCCGATCATCAGATTTCTTTGTCGTGCTGGTCTATGTATATGTTGGTCCTTAATTCGAAAAAAAAATATCCCCCATTGTCCCCATAACTTAGACCAGCGACCTCGCTTATGGACATGATGATAAATAAGCTTTCGCGCAAATACTTCGTTGCTTACCTAACTAAACTCCAAAGAACGGTATGTTAAGTTTACATTAGGGCCTTCCCCTGCACACCTCTGTTCATGCTTAATTTTATAATGCAATTAACCCAGAACTATTTCTCCTTTAAAAGGAATACGTTGTTTGAACATTTCGTACTAAGTTTCAATGGCACTACTCAAGAACTGTCAAACGACTCCTGTATAACGGATATGCCATTTGATGAAAGGATACCGGAACTTCAACTGCTTATAATTTCAAAGTCGACTTCTTCCAAGTTTAAGAATTGTTTCGTTCAGGATCTGAGCTAGGGAAAGGACGTTAATGCATTTTCACGGATGACCTGTCAGTGTCCAGGTGATGTTGCTTTTGTGAAATTTGACTAAAGTTTTGTTTTACCTTTGTTAGGAATAGGTCATCCAAGCGAATATCTATGCTATTCTTATGGCTATGCATTATCTAGTAAAGAACAGGTGGAGGGGTCGAAGTATATATGTCTGCATAGTGACAGCCGAGCTTTGAACTCTTTTGAACTCGGTCGGATGACTGAACATCTTAAGTCTTGTTAATGTTCGATTCATACTTGTATCACATGCAAGAACTTCGACGAACTTGCTTGGAGGAAGTTTTCTCAGGTCCTGAACCTGTGTTGGGTCTGTTGGCATCCAATATCAGAGGCCTCACTCTGACGGGCCCTCACGCTCTTGCAAAACATCTAAATGTGCTAGGCTTAAGTAATACGATTTTTTGCGACGCTTGTACGCCACATTTCATTTCGAAGTCTTGAATCTTAGCGTGCACGATGAACGGTAACTTTTAATCAAGATCATAACCTCTCCGGCACTTTCTGGCATTGAAGAACAGCAAACATATATATCCTGTCGAATTGGTCTGAAAGAATTGATTTGACAGCCGAGCAAGTTATTTGACTGAACTCGTATTGCAATCTTTTCTTGAGTGTGTTTTTTTAGACTTTGGTATGAGTAGAGGCAGCGATAAACAAAAGGTGATACTGGGGTTGACTTTAACCTTGGACCCCTCGTTTGTATACCCCTCCCCACCAGCCGTCGAACTCTTGTTGTACTTCCAGACTAACTTTTAATAACACAAAATAATTCTTACAACCCAACAACAAATCCACTTTTTATTCACAAATACACCACGTTGTTCGCATAATGATCAGTGCATAGATTATGCAGATTTTCACTTGGCTGCAATCCCATCACATTATCCTTACCGACCGCAATCGCCACATTAAAGTTGTAAACCTTCGAATGGAGAGCAGAGGCAGCTTCCATTTGCAATCACCATAACCGAATGTTTCAATCTCCTTTCTGTTTGATTGTGCTAGTCAACTTCGCATCCATTAGCCTAGAAAAATCTGGCAGGAATCCCAAAAAGTTAATCGCCTCGCGGAAGTCATAACCCCTCAAATAAAGAACACGCGGTTGCTCCTTTGCTTGCATTCAGCTCAGCCCGCAAAAGATGATCTCCTCCGATTCGTCGTCAACATCATCTTCTTTTGTAGGCACGGCGCGTAGTTTATTTTCCATCAAAATTTTGCACATCCTTTGTGGTGGCAAATTTTTATTTTTTCTACGTCGTCGCCACAAAAAAAAATTAAATCCTTTTTCGTCCTTAGTTACCGCATCTGTGTATGTCCCGCTCTGATCGGATAACAAATTCAAATACACTCTGCTCAATTGGATGATTTCATACTTCAGCACATTTCCGGTTCGGTTCCGCTTTGGCGTATTTTTTTTTATTTTTTTTACCGATGATTCCCTACCAGGATACATGGCTCCTATTCAAGGTAAGCAAATATGAAGCGATTATCTGCAATCAGACGCGATAGATTGCTCAATGTTCAGCCATCATCATCGCCATGATATCCGGTATGGTGCGCTTCATCAATGTAAGCGATCCTTCATACATTTTAGCCGAATGATGATGCCATTGAGAGAGGAGCATCCGACTATTTGAAGGTTGGCATCCTCGTAGTCGTATATTACATAGCGAGATGGAGAACGAGTTTGTGAAAATTTAGCACTTGCCCTGGATCATTCGGTATTGGAGTATACTCCCCATCAGCATGCATGACTGGGAATTGGTTAAAGTTCGAACTGTATGCATTCTGCCCAGTGAATCCTTCTCTTTTGTGAATTCGGTGCACGACGGATTAAGGAGACTCGCAACATTCGCAAACTATGAACTTCTTTCGAGTTTTAGGATTGGATTGGCGGCCACCATTGAATTGGATATGTAGCGCCCTTGCTTTGGAATTTCTTTGAAATTTTTATACGAAGGATAGTCCACGAATCCTTCTGCTCCTTTTTTCGTTTTCATTTTGATTGCTCATGGTAAACCGTGCCTGAATGTGTGGGGGTGGATGCGGATAGTACAAGTTGGACATTTCAGGTTGAATTTCGCGCCCTCCAAACCTCTACTGTTGGAACTCGGCCGTGTCGGACATTTTTATGGTCTATGCGCGCCAAATGCACGTTTCGGAAAGATTTGTTTTTGTCATTTGCGGACATTCGAGGAATTTTCAATTTACGTTATGCTTGAATTTGATATTAAGGAAGTGCTTTTTTTGTTTGCTATGTGTGGCTGTTTGACTGTGTGACTGTGTGACTGTGCAGATGAGATAGAGGGTGACTGAGTGATTTAGGTGAGTAAGCAAGATTTCTTTATAATATTATTTTTTTCTTCTCCTTTGGAGGTTAGTTATCAGCAGAGCTGCTCAGATATCCGTTTTAGTTTGATTGGATAGATGAAGAGGAAAATTGACCAAAGTGAAATCAACAGAAGTGAGTTTGCACAATTTTCTGTTACATAAATTGTTGAGAAGATGACGTGAGTTGTAAATTGCTTGCAGGTTCGACAGATAGATAAATATTTTGGTTAAGGAACTTATTCACGGGAAATAAGAGAGTTTGGAATTTAACTGTTTTCTGTTCGGTAGGGGAACAAATTGCATCAGTTGGTAGAAAGGTACAAAGATTCATTACGTTTAATCATGATGGCAGACACTTGTTTTAGCAAACAAATCGTTTTTCCTGAAGCTCTTTAAGGCGGTGTGACTTGAGCTGTAAAGAAATTATCGGGGCTAAAGAGGTAAGTTTTCGGTCAACTAAGGAAAACCGAAAAGAGTTTAAACGAGTCATAAAGGACTGCAATAGCCATATTAATCGTGGCAAATTCTCCTACGACCATAAGTTGAAGCAAAAAATACTACAAAGTCCCACCGGTAGTAAAAACTTTTGGTCGTTTGTCAAGAATATTAAGAATTCCGCCTCATCATCTATACAAGTGATATCCTTAAGTACAAGTAAGCTTTTTTTATCAGTTCTATTCTTCAGGGCTCTTTCCGAGAAGATGAAAAACAGCATTTGTCCAGCCAGTTCCAAAAAAAGACGAATTTTCCTCCCCCTCCTCCTACCAACCAATTGCACTTAGGTAAATTCTTTCCAAGGTCATGGCAATGGCGATGATTTTAGCTAATAAAATATATTGAATCCTAAAAAATTCTTAATGATCAGCAGTACAGTTTCTATTCACCGTTGTGGTAAGTAAGGTCGAACAACTCACCAAATAAATGATGGTGTCCCCCAAGGTTCTGTTTTGTCTCCGACTCTCTTTCTCAATTTTATCAATGATCTCCTGTTTGTACCTTCTTAACCAATCCATTCCTTTGCTGATGACAGTACTCTTAGCTTTGCATATTCGGTTTCAGATTTACATCCCTCATCTTCATGAGTGGAGCTGAAACAGCTACATAATATGGCAGAAACCCCAAAAAGGCTCTTGTCATATCGATATTGCACTTTGTAAAGACCTTCATACATGGCATGCACAATATGGCAGCCATCTCGTGCATGACACGCTAAACCAAGTGTGATATAATATGGCAGTTCGCTGTTACACGAGACATATTTTCGATATTTTAAATTGTTTTTATCGTAGTTGTTCATTAAAAATCAATACACCTATTTTTGATTTATTCTATTTTAAGTGGCGCTAAAATGGACGGGTATAGGACATGAGCAACATTAATGCATTTTGCAATAATAGAATAAAAATATTCAGTAAAAAACGGGAAAATGTCCTTTAAATCACCTGACTAATTGCTGTTGTTATGGTTCTTTACCCAGAGGTCCTTGGAGCGTAGGGCCTCAAAAAATATATTTTTCCTTGAGGTTTGTTGGAGCCTTAAAAGGAGTTTTTTGTCCTCAGTTGTCCTTAGAATTACCTAACTATTTGCCGTTGATGATATTTTACCGAGAAGTCATTGCAACCTTTAACAAAATCTTTAAATCAAAGAGCTATAAAATGGGCCTTTGAGACTCTCTTTTTTTACATATTATCCTTTCAATAGTTGATGTTTTCTGCTTAACATTGCAGGAATATGCCTCGTCTAATAGTAGCTTAATACAAAACTCAATACAGTGTCTGAATCCTAGTTGCATATTTGGCATGAATGGATGGTTTAATTTAATAAGCCACTCATGACAAATTATTCTTTTGAATGTTTGCTGGGCTTATGTGGAGATATGATCTGATCTTCGGGCTACAAGCTACGGGCCTTGTCATAATGCCGGTAATACTGCAGTTTATTCGGCATAAAAACGAATCCTGTTCTGTCATTTGTGGCATGTATTTTGTAAATTTTTTAACATTTTTTACTCCCTTCATAAAATGGTATTAAAAGCTTAGTAGTAATCCTTTAACGTCCAAATGACGCAATTTCGACATCTAAGTTTTCGAGAAAAGGCTGAACACAGTGAATCATGCACTGGCATTCAAAGAAATCATATCTCGCTTGCTGAGCTTGCTAGGCAAGGTTCAGAAGAAGTTTTCTCAGGACCCGAACCTGTGTTGGGTCTGCCTGCTTCATTAGTCATATCTTCCATTGACAACATTTTAGCACCTTCAATCATTCATTGAGTGTGCGAAGTTATACTTTTAGCACGAATGGCAGGGTCGTCCAATTTAACGCTGAAACCGAACGAAACATTAGAGAAGCTTCTCATGACAAGTTATACGTTTGGATGTTTGTCAGACATTCGTAAGAGGTGGGACAGTCTCTCCTCAGAGAAATGTAGCGCAATACACACTAAGCCACTGTGCACATTAAAAGAACTATATAGTTTGAATTTTGTTAAGCAAATTAAAAAATGTGTAAAAAAAAAAAAACAATTAACAATATTATGTCCTTTTCTGTTGGTAATCCGGAAGGCTTCCGGACTTTTCTGAAAGTCTTCGTTTGGTACTTAAATGACAGTTAATCTCCTGGAAAGAAGACTGGAATTAGTTAACTTTTAAATTTATTAACAAAAAATGTGATTTTCAGCTTTTGGTGGTTCCTATATTTTTTTACTCGTGAACTTTACGTCATGGCTACTAGCTGAAGATATAGGGAAGGAAAATTATGAAAATAAAATTACTTTTGTATTATGTGTCAAATTTTACTTCTCATCAGAACACGCCTTGTAATGGAAATTTTCCTTTGGTCAGATGTGGCAAACCGTGAAAAATTCAGTAATTCCATTCACCAATGTGCTGGTTTGAAAAAATTTAAAATATTTTTAAGTATCGCCCGAGGGCTTCGTTACAAAAATTGCAAAAGTGCTTAGTTCGAATAAGTGTCCAACCTTTACCTTTCGTCTTGAGCTTTAACTTTAAAATAATTTTCACGGTTTTTGACTTAAAATAACAACATAAAAGCATCAATATGCGAGCTGAACTGAAATGAATTCGTAAAACTTTATCCAAACTGCACGGTTCTAAAAACTTAATGCGCCACTTACTTCTTATTCTCATCGCATCTGATCATCGTAACAACACAGTATGTCTTGTGGTAATAGTTTGCATAACATTAATTTTCCGTCCCAGCCATTAGCTTCCAGAAGCTGAGACTAGCATTATTCAAATGTGTGCGAATGCGCCTCAGAGTGGCAGGTTAGGCCTCCTCAGGCCTTATGTTGCCTGTCATATCATATTTTCTGTTTGTTCAACCTCGATCCATAACCGATACGGAAATATGCATAAGTACTCCGTATCCGTAGCAGAGCACACTTAAGAAAACTTTTAAAAACTGAAGATTCTACTACTCCTAGCCTAGCCGGGTGTATCCGTATGTAAATTTGTTCGTCTTAGAGTACAAAATATACAAAACGCTTACGGCAGGATAAATAATTTAGTTTTTCCCCAAGAAAAGCTCAGCCCTGTGCGGTGTTTCTTAATCCTACATGTAATGGTATGGCATTTAAATGTATCATTAAATTTTCAGGAAGCAATATAACGACGCTGGCTGGCGATGAGAGAGACCAACAACGACAACGACAACGACACTGCTGAAGTGAACTGCAAATTATGGAATAATTTTATTATTATGACATTTCGCGTGCTCAGCTCAGCAGCGTTGGTATGGTAGTCGCTGAGTTGATGGGTGTATTCTCTTGAAGGATGCGTGTTTGGATGTAATTCAACAAAGTGAATTGCGTAGAGGTGTCATTAGGAGCAGGCATCTCTTTTAGCAAGTACGTGGCATTTTCATTGCTCGGATGGGGTGATGGGCTTAGAAGTTCGCCGCAAGACAACTTCATCTAAAGAGGAAATTCACGAGAGTGTGTTCACTTCATTTTGGGGTTGGGAAAATTATTATTTTTGCTTAGTGCCAAGCTAAGGCAACCGGAAGCCACTTTGCTTGGGATTGGTTTTTCAAAGTATCTTTGAAATGAATTAATTTCATCTAAGTGTGGGTGTACGTGAAGGTGTCGGCGTCGGTGTCGGTGTCGGTGTTATTGTCGGTGACAGTGACGATGCCAAACAAGAAGAATATAGACATATTGATGGAATCGCACATAAGGAAGACAGTTTAAAGTTGTGATGTCATGAAATGTTTCCAATATTAATGTCACATGAAAATGATAATAATATGACCGCAGCTTCATTTTGTCTGTCATTTAAGAAATAAAAACATATTTCTGTCGCTTTGATGTGGTATCAAACTAATTTCTAACAAGGATACGTGTTTATGAAGTTGTTAAAAGATACACTTTTGCATCATTGCTCGTTACCACGGTTAAATGTGTGTTTCGAACTCGAAGAAGTAACATGAAATGACAAACACGACACCAAATTAACACTTGCTATGACTTTTGCACGTCTTTTGAATGCTGTGCAAAATACACAGCTTGACATTTAAAGTTATTGAAAAGGTTTGCTTTTAAACTAATTGTTGCGACAGCAAAAGCTTAGCGTTTGTGCGGTAAGGTGGTACTAAAATGTTAACTGGGGACTCAGGTGATGCCTGCAGTTTTGCTGAATGCAGCAAAATGCTCGAAAAAAGTAGATAATCAACGACAAATTATACTTCTTAGCTTTTAAGTCAGATATACTTAGCTCAGGTGAATCGTTGTTGACATCGCACTACCTTATCAATTACATAACTTAATCCTACAATTTTTAAGTACTAAAAGACTCTTCCCTACTATGAAAAATCAACCGGCAGTACGGACGAAGAGGTGGGGAGCAGAGCGGTCAAACATACTGCAAAAGAAAAAACAAAAAAAAACGATTGGCCCGGACGAAATACCCTCTGATTTTAGATAGAGATAGGATACGTCGGGTCCAGATGGCTCATGATTCTTATCTCCAACTGCCCCATCAGTGGAGAGAATGGTTGCCTCAGAAAGGAAATATAAATTCGAATTTATATGAAACAAAAAACGTCTGCTCTCGACCATGAATTGCAAACAAAAACTATAGTTTTTCGTTCAATAGGTTGAACATCAAACCACAAACTCTTAAATCTGAAAATTGTTTGAGTCTGGATCTTGATATTTTTCATGATTCTATCGAAACGTGATCGAATTAAAGGTAATTTTTAATCTTCTAGAACTAGCATCAGTACACCAAATATCCCACAGCCATATAAAATTAAAGATACGATGAGAGCTTTTGACATTTAAGTTTAACTACGAAAGCTAAAAGACTTAGGAGAGCTTTCTAGATCTTAGAAACGACAGAACTAACGTGATCGCATAAAGTAACGAAACCATTTCAACTTCAACTTTAACTAAATAATTTTCAGGTTTTCTCTAATAACCATAGCGGGTTTGTCGCAGGTAAATCAACTGCAGGTGAAATCCAAAGGCTTGGCAGGGAGAGCCAACCTGCAATCGGAAATTGGCGCTGAAAACAGTTTGCAGCTGGTGCCGTAAACAAACTCTGTCAGTCAACCCTTCGAAGACAGAGATGAAATTATTTACAACAAAAAGAAGTATACCTTCTATGATTTAGCTTCTAACTAAGCTACAACACCGTGTTTTATGGGTGCACTGAGAAGAACTCCAACCGCTGCTATGACAGTTTTGCTCTGCTTACCTCCGGCAGATCAGTATCGGCGAAGGAGCAAGAGGTGCCAGATTCAGATCGCTGCTGGATGATTTAGCTGGCCACAGGGCAGGAGCACTGGACTCCATCTGCCCAAAACATATTTTTGAGCGCCGCTTTCGTGTGCTCCTTCCTGACCGCCAGAAATGGAGCGGTGATGGGTGGATTGGTTTAAGGTCGAGCGATACCGTCGTGTACATAGATTGTTCACTCATGAACGGTCTCTGTAGTGCCGGAGTCTACTTCAATGATTATCTGAACAAATTATATGAGTCCTTTGGTAAACAAACCACTGACTATCAAGCGGAGATCTTCGCGATCGCAGCTATTACAAATATCTAAGCAGAAGAGTAAACGGTACAGATAGCCAAGCTGCTATTAATGCCTGCTCTGTTGCTACGGTTACCTCCAAAATTGTGGAGAAGGCTATATGTAATCTGAATGGGTTGGGCAGACGCAACTCTGAGTACCCGGACACACCGGTATCGAGGGAAATGAAAGAGCTGATGCGCTGGCTAGGCAAGGCTCTTTATCAGCCTTTGTCGGCCCACAACCAACCATAGACTGCTGCTCAACTGTTCAAGAAAGTGAGCGCCTTTATCTACAGCACACCGAGTACTGGCATAATGTGTCATCATGCGCGCATTCGAAATTGTTAGTTTACGGTCCCAAACTCAGCTGTGCTGTCTAGAAGATGATGAAACGACGTCCACTTCATATGTAACTGTCCCGCATTGCCCAGAACCAGAATAGCTACGCTCGCCAAGCACTTCCTGTACTAAGACGATTTAAATTAAATCGAATTAGATTGGCTCCTTCGCTTTGCCAAAGTACAAAGTAACAAAGTGGTTAAGTACTTCTAGTCTCGATATGTACTAGTTGTTCTGGGCATTTTGGGCAGCATCGCTGGAGTACCAGCCTATAAACTTCTTTACTATTTACTGCAGTCCTATATTATCAGCTTGAAGGAAATATTAGAGTAACAATGAAGCCATTATAAACGAAAATCCAACTTCAATCCAACGATTAGCTCAGAGTATTCTTTACTGCCGTTTCTCTGAATAACTTTAACATATTTTAGCTTTTTATTTAAATAGACAAGTCTTTAAAAAGTGCGAAATGTTCAAATATCTGGGGATCTATGATCAATAACGACATCTTTCACTGTGTAAGTGCAGGGTGGATGAAGTGGCAGGATAACTGAGTCATCTTCTGTGACCGAAAATTTTCAATAAGCTCACTCACTCACATGCGGTTCGTAATGAGTGATGAGATGAGATAAGGAAGCCTTTAATGAAAACATAGATATGGAATCTTTATCTAATAAAAAATCCAAAGACGGGGAGAAGTCTCGAAAAAATTGGCTCGGTTGGTATGTCATGTTCAAGGCTCGCACAACACCAGTATTTGATTCGCCTCAGTGAAGAAGTGAAACGAATCTGTGACTCGGTGGATATATGTTAGGGTCGAACCCGCAAACTTTACAGGCAAACCAAACGAACTAATCATCCCGCACCTGTGTGGCTTTTGATCCATCCTTTTCTCTGAATCCTCTAAAATGCGACAGATTTAATTTCTGTTAAAGATGCATTTTCTTTAACCGATCTGAACATCTACCGCAGAATGCGGAAAATATTGACATCATAGAACCGTCTCAGCCAAAACAGAGGTATTTAAGAAGTTCAAAGAAAATGTATGCTTCCCTATAGCAATCTGTAGCTAACTTGTCAACCAAATTGAATGTCCAAGACAAGGAATGGTATTCTGCATACTTATTTACAATCTTAAATCGTGCTTTAGGGCTATTGTAGCTTTGCCCATGACAATATTTTAAAGGCGTACACCCCTAACCCCTTTTCGCTTCATCCGGTACTACTTTATTCACGTAGGTCAATGAAGTGTTTAGTAAGTAAAGTTCTTATTTCGGTCCCTGTTCGATTCCAAGACACAAAAAAATTTTTGCTATATTTAAATCTTAAAACTTACAAACAGTTCAGGTTTATTTTGCTACATTGACACGTGGAAAGACTAACTTTGATGAAGGTACCTCAAGTTCGAATTCATTCCGTCACATAGCAGCATCTCTTATTGTCCCTTACACTAAGCCTCAAATTCAGACAGACCTTTTCCAATTAAAAAAAAAAACTAACAACAACAGCCACATTCATCACCTACATAACGAAAAGGTATCTAAAATTCCAGCAAGCAGTCTCCAATTCATCAACGCTGATCCCCTCAGGTATTAATTTCAATTAACCAGATGACTCTATGAATAAGCTTCTAGAAATAATTATCATGTCCTGGTCACTGCGACACCATCTTCCCGATAAAATTATAGGAAAAAGGACAACAATACCTTCAAGGGAAAAATTGGGATAAAGTTTCCCATCTGTTGACAAGCTTTATAATCAGGACAAGATGAGGATCAGAATACAGCTGATTGCTGAACACATCCGTTGGGGGCGTGTGCCAGTTAGATGAAATGTCATTTCAGAGGTCATCTCCACGAGATGATGCCTGATGCTCTTAATAAACTTGTCAATGTGATACCTCATTCATTAAAAAGGATGATACTCCTTTGTGGGCTTCCATCAGCGTCCACCAGAAGATGAATAGAGAAAAAATAAAGATGAAACAAATTACGAGAGACGATGAATATATTTTTTTTTTTTTTTTGTTTTCTTTTCTTGCAACCCCTACCATGTCTTTGTACATGTTGTGGGTGATGTTTTATTCGGTCCCTTCATCTCCAGAAAAGGGGATTATATATAGTCGTCTTCTTCTTCATTCATTATCGTCACGTTCTGGAATTAGTTTTGCAAGAGACTGCTACTCTGCCACTGTCTGTTGCTGGTAGTGATGGGTGGTCGACGGCGTCGCTATCGTCAGTGGCGGTGGCGGCTGTGCGATAGTGACGAAGCTGAATACCGCTGCAGGCTGTGTCGTCGACACGGCCGTTGTGATGTATTTATTTCGCATGGAAGGATTCCATTTTGGCGAGCGAATACAACGACGACGACGACGACGACAACATCCCGAAATGGTAACGAAGAATAATAAGGAAATATTAGGGCAAGTGTCATTGAGGGATTTGGAAAAGTCTGTAATGAATCTGTAGGCTCTATGTTTGGGGTGTTCTTTGTATACTGTGTTGTGGTACTCTCGTATATGTGGCAATTTCATTGCTGGGGTCGCATGGGTTCATTTTTATTTTTGTATTTTTTTTTTTGGTTTAGTTTGCCCGACGAGGCTTAGCATGAAATGCCCTCTGAATAAACAATGGCCAGAATGTGGAAAAGTCACATTGGAAATGCTTATTTGAAGAATATTTGAATAATTCAGTATCCTGAGAAATGGAAGTTATTTTTGAATTGACATTATGACGGAGATGCGGGTACTATGATACTAAGGCTGTTTGGCCCTCTTGGCATTTAGATATGTTAACAATTGCGTTGTTATTATATATGTTTTGGGTTTCTCATGGAATTCAATTCAATAGCGCCTAAAGTGGAATTTTATTCATAAGGGATACAATCGATATTTTTTTGTGATTCTCTTTTCGATGTCATTTGGGGGGGTTATTTGGTTTTCCTTAGCTAAATTATTGCAGATGTGTTGAAGAGCGGTTTTGAAAGGGTGGCTAAAGAAATGCTTGTAAATAAGTGGCATTGTTTTGGCAAGTAGTTCTCATTTTTACACGCATTAGATAATAAAAGCAAAAAGGTAGTAGAATCGTTCCTTTCAAAGCGACATATGAAATTAGCTCGACCTTATCTAGTACTGATAACTTTGTCGTTCGTTCATCCTCTTTAAACTGTTCTTAACTTGGACCAATTACCATTATACTGAGAACAAATTATAAGTCTTAAAAGATTCCGATTTGTCTCTGATGTCCTATTTTTCTATTTCCCATAAAGTTCTTACCTCTGACAGAACCGTCGCATTAGGTGCACTCACCGATGAAAACGGACGTCAGACACAAAATAAGATAGAGACACTTGAGCTGTTGCTTAAAACACACTTTCCTGGAACAATTATTGTTAATTCTCTCACATTAAACGTATCTCCCCAAAGATCGAGCGGATTTGCCTGCCGACGAGAGAAGACTGGAAAAATGCGAGAAAAAAAAATTTGCTATCCTAACGCCATAAAATGGGCCATATCTTCCCTGAAGCCATACAATGCAGCAGAAGAGGCGGCATATTTCCGGAACATTAAATATCTACCCAAGGCGGGAACAAATGCGGATTAAAGTCCAAAATACTACCGTCCTTTCAAGTCTTTTATTCTTAAGAGCATAGAAAAGCTTGTTAATAGACATATTAGAGACAAAGCTCTGCCGAGGTTTCCACTTAGCAAGTGTCAACATACACTACCCTCAATGGCTTTGTAACCAAAATTGAATCCACCATCAACCGAAAGGATATCTGTCTTGTAGCTTTCTTGGATATTGAGAGTGCTTTTAATTACCCATCCTTTGAGTCCACCAACAGTGCCCTCAACAACATGAATCATTTACCAATCATAGGTAAATGGATAATGTCGATGCTCAATGCGAGAATAATTCAAACCCGCATCGAAGATGTCGAGATCTTGGCACTAACAACTCGGGGGCGTAATCTCGCCACTCTAATGAATGACCTTGTAGACGACCTACTTCAGTCCTTTTACCAAGAGGAGGAAACTAGACCTCCTCATTCGTCCCACTATGTATGGCAAAACGATCGAATTCTCACGGGAAGCCAAGTACATAGGAATGGTCCTGGACAGTAAATTGTCCTGGAATCCTCAAATCGAACGGTAAGTAAACAGAGCCACTTATATATCTGCCGTCGAATCTCCGGTAATAACTGGGGTCTTAGACCTAAGATAATATACTGGCTCTATGCTGCTACGATGGCCTATGCTGCTATTGTCTGGTGGACAAAGACTAACGAAGTCACTACAACTGTATGGCAGGTTGTTTTCGTTCCACCCCTACCTTAGCACTTGATGTCATTTTTACAAAAACTCATCCATATTCCAAGGAGAAAGTTTTCAAATAGCCAAGCAGCCATCAAAGCTCTTGACTCATCTGCCATTAAATCGAAGCTTGTTCTGGAAACTTTCATGGCCATCTATGAACTTGCTACAAAAAACTTAGCCATTCTTCACTGAATCCCAGCCCACAGGGGTTTTGCTGGCAACGAAGAGGCTGACTCACTGGCTTAAATCGATGCAACAACACCACTTGTCGGCCCTGAACTCTTTTGTGGTGTTAGGCAAAATCACTTCAGGAACTACCTTAAAAGACTATCCCTTATCGAATCTAATGAAGTCTGGCTTAAATCAACCTGTCAGAACTGTACCAAAAAATTCTTCCCCAAATTTCACCCCAGGAAATCCAATAGTCTATAAATCCTGACAGGAATATTCAGTGGTCATTGTCATTGTCTCATAGTCAGTGGTCATTGTCTCATGAAAAAAAACCTTCACCGCATTAGCCTCTCTCCGGACCCTACATGTAGACTTTGTTTAGAGAGTGACGAACCCTCTCTTCTCATACTAATAGATTGTCCGGTTCTCTTTCGTCTCAGGAAGAACATCCTCGGTGAGGAAATCATCTCACCAACAAACAAGGACTCTTGTCTTCCTGACTTCCTCCGGAGTAAAACCATTGCTCTAGAACCCTCCAGAGAAGTCACAATAGGCTCAATCATTAACTACAGAACGCTTCCCTTGGATAACAAAATCTCAAAGTAGGATCTTTTTGAACACCATTCACACAGTCAATGCACATTCCACGGCACATGACTTCCACAAAGATCACCCAAACTAATATTAGAAACCATCCGATCGGCCTAATACTTTCCTACAGCAAACACATATATAATTGACAAACAAGTTCCCTTCATTTAAAAGTTCTTTTTGATATTTAAAAAAAAAATCCTCGAACAACCATCAATGTCCAACTTTATATTTCTCCCCGTAACTCGGTCTTGGTTACAGAAATAAAGGGAATCCTTTCACGGCAAATCAATTTTCCACTCACTTTCACTTGACTTGGGTTTTTAAATTTGTCCCTAAACTCACTGCACCCGTTTCATATATCGAATTCTATGCACACTCCCGCCCCTTTATACAGAGGTTGATTATATTCACCAGGCATTTCATTAAGATCTCCTGAACTCCACGACGACGACGACGGGAAGAACGTGGGGCGCACATGAAATCACCTAGAGATTCTTAAGTACCAAACATTAATTACCTGACAAGTTGCCTTCTGTTGCATCTCTATAACTCTTGAGATCCATTAACCGGAGTGCCTCTGTGCATTGTTTTCGCCTCGTTGGATATTCACTGTTGGATAACTCATGCTTCACATTTGAATTGCAAATTAAAACCACCAGATCCTTGGCTAGAAAGGGAGTTTGGAAAGTTTCCAGAGACCTACAATGGGTTAGAGCAAAAAAAAAAAAATATCACACAAAAACGGAAATTCCAGGTAAGTTATGTACATAATTCGCTGAAGAAAGAAAAATACAAGCAACGGATAAAAAAGAAAATCAAAAGACTGTACGTATATAATATAGTCGGTATCTGCGAAACACATCTTTGAAATGCATTGCGACACAACTACACGATGATGGAGTTCGCGCATTTGTTAGTTGTTCTCATCCCTCTTTTGCTTTGTGTGTCAATTTGATTAGCTTTGATCCTGTGTTCGTTACTCGATAACTGGCAGCTGATTGGATCAAAATTAGACGTTTGACAGGTGTATGAGTAGTGGATAATTTCAAGAGATCTAAATGTATGGATTCACTCAGTCAGCGGTCATTTGTTATGCAATCTATGTATCTACGTAGGTACCTGTCCTTGAAGTGTGATGTTTGTTACATTAACAATGACATAATTTACTATATCAGTCGTACGAGAGGGTTCGAAGTGATTAGGTATATTAAATTAAATTCCATTTATTTGAAATTCATTTTTTCATTTGTATAGCCGTTTTCTTAATTTCCGAACAGGGTGTCCAAGTTTAGTAGTATAATCCTCTAAGAGCATATCGCTGAAGTTTCGCCAAACAAAAAATTGTTAGATAGTTGGCGGGAGGAGTCCAAGTTTAGCAGTTTAATATGAAGAAAAATATTGTTTTGTAAAGGGTGTTTTGTTTAGAGGTTGGTTTTTCGAATAGAGATACAACTGACATTTTGTGGTCAAATCTGGCAACTCTAATATTTTCAGTTTGGTTTGCATTTCATCATTGATTGATATCGATGGTGATTTTCATCGCAAAATTTGTTCAGTAATGAGGCTTATTTTGGGTTGAATGGCTGCGTTAACAAGAAAAATGCCACATTTGTAGTGAAGAAAATCCACATGAGACCCTTGAAACGCCATTGCATCCACAAAAACTGACTGTTTGGTGTGCTCTATGGGCTGGTGGAGTCATTGGGCCATGCTTCTTCCGAAATTATGCTGGAGAGTCAGTTACCTTTAATGGGGACCGGTATAGAGCCATGATAACCGACTATTTTGTTCCCGAATTGGATGGCATGAAAGTGGATGAGATGTGGTTCCAACAAGATGGCGCTACATGCCACACAGCCCACGTCACAATCGAATTAATGAAGGAAACATTCGATGAGCGCATAATTTTGCGGAATAGACCTGTCACTTGTCCAACAAGATCGTGTGATTTGACACCATTGGATTATTTTCTTTGGGAAGTTGCTCGCCTACGCCAACAAACCAGAAACGTTAGGCGACTTGGAAGCCAATATTCGTGGCGTTATTGCCGACATACAGCCCCAAATGCTTGAAAAAGTGGTTGAAAATTGGACCTTGTATTGTCTATTCTTACTCTATTTCAAGGGTGACGTAAAATAACGCCAAAGGAAATAAAGCCAAATTCAATTCAATTCATTTGGCATTATTACCATTACAAAATCGGAATAAGACCAAATTCCTAGTTTGACAATAATTTGGCATTATTTCATTTTTAAAATTCAAATTCTAAATGATTTCGTGATGGTTATAAAATATTGGGGGCATGCTTCCCCTCCAAATCTAACAGTGAAACCAAGCAGGGGGGTTGCAGGGAGGCAGCATTCCCTACCGTATTGCTTTCGATTTTTTGGCTTTATTTCCATTAATTTTTTGACATTATTTCGTTTGCCATAGTGAAATAATGCCAAATTGGTCTTATATCATTTCTGAAAGTGAAATAATGCCAAATTTCGAATTTAGCTCTATTTCGTTTGGCGTTATTTCAAGTTACAGCTCATCAAAGTGGGTGACCTCTAATTTTGAGGTTTAACCACTCTTAACGCTATAACTTCTAAACTGTTACAGGTTCATTTTAGAAAGACAATTTAGTGGCGCATATAAATCTTAAGCACTTTGGGTACATCTATATATCTATAAAATAATGTTATGGCTTATTAAACTCAAAGTTATGACAAATTGTTTTTCCATATTTTTTTACTTAAAATGCAGTTTTCGCAAAATTTCCAGTCATTAATTTTTGGATGTTTTATGAAATCTTTATCCATGAAAAATTTTCTAAAAATTATATCATGTAGCATTTTTAAATACGATCAAGAGAAGTTGTATTAAATATGAGCAATGCAATTAACAGTGTCGAATAGGAAAAATAATCTTAAAAAAGTTTCCTAACTTAATTTTTAGAAAATTTTGCAGCGAAAAATTCATAATGTCCTACAATTTCAGAAAGAACTTTAGAATATACCCTTAGGGATTATACTGGTAAACTGCGACACCAAGTTTATTTTAAATTTTAAGTAAATCCAAAATAAAAATATTTGCCATATCAAAAATTACCTGTCTAATAATTTTTCGTTTTCGAAGCACTTGCAGGTTCTCTAATCACAACAGCTGATACATTTTATTTTTGATATAAGGAAAACGGAGGTCATTTCAAGGTCAGTAAAAAATGACCCCCTTCTGGTATGGATTGAAATCTACAGGCATGTATTTCATTAAAGGAAACTAAAATTCACTTCCGTACACTGAGTAAAATAGGGTGTACAAAACATGCAATGAATAAAACAAAAAGATTGAGATCTCCATTTATACTTGAAAATACACACTCATCTTCAAATTTCTTCAAAATAAAAAAATAAAACTGAACAAAATTCAAAAAGTTCAGTATATTAATTTTATTAAAAAAAAAAAAAAGATGTACGCGAATAAAGGATGGTTAAGAAGTAGTAAAAGGAAATTTAGATCTCTACCATCGGAATATGTGCAAAAACAAACTCCGAATTGTAAAAGTTATGAAGAGCAAAATAATGAACTCCATTTCATTATGTAACTGCTCTACTCAGATCTAAAACGAGAGTTAGAGCAACTTAAATTCGGAAACAAATCACTTCGATTCGGTTATTTTTCGGCAGCAGAAGTACAAAAATTCAAAACGGATTCATATAGGCGTAGACTAAACAAAAACCGAAGAGCCAGTTCCTCACCAGAAATTAAGATGCTTACAGAAATGAAGCCCAAAAAGACACAAAGACAGTCCGCTTGGGGCAAACAGTAAATCATACCCTATCCATTACGGGTGCAGTGGCTTAGTGGTTAAGTGTGTTGAACCACTAAGCGAGAGGTCGCTGGTTCAAATTCAATTCAATGTAAAACTTATAATACAAGTCGTCTGAAAAAAATTAACAATTAGAGTTGAATACTTCAGGAGCAAGTATTCCGAACCTCATGCCACAGTGTGTATCCTCAAACTGTTTTGAAATGTGCTCAACACGAAGATAATATAAAAACCAGTAATCTGCAAAGTCGCATTCGCGACAAAGTATGTGAATGACCTTCCTAATTCATTTTGTGATAATGTCATATAGAGCAACGAGCCCAAATTTAAATTTTTTTGGTGTAGATGGCTCCACAAACAGTGTGGAGAAAGCTCAATTAGGTGTTAAACATCAAAAATATAACTTCGACTCTAAAACACAGAGACGGAAAATATGTGGTGTATGGTGTATGGTCTGCAAAAATTAACAAACATGTACTTCAAATTTTATCAAGATATGAACCAAATAATGAACCAAAACGTACCTCAAATGTGGTCAGAAAAATCTCCAGACGACCTTAATCCAATTGAGAACATTTGCAATTTTTTGGACAAAAGGATTAGGAAAAATAAAAAGTCATATAAGAAATCTATTATTACAGTTTTAAGGGCTGAGTGTGAAAAATCGCTGAATCATCTGCTTGTAGTAATTTCTGCAAAAGACGGACCAACCAAGTAATAATGGTTACCTAGTGGTTTTTTTTGGGGTAAAAATTGTAACCCTTTCATGTTTATTTGGTTCGTAGATTTGTAAATGAAAAAGTCTACCTTGACCTTGAAATATGTTATTTGGGTCATTCTAAGCAAGCCTCTGTACAGATGTTGGGTGTGTAAATGCTTGCTTCATTTTTTTTTAAGTTAAAAATTGGGCAATTATGCACATTCAATAATCCGATGACATCGACTTTAAAGTATATGATGTCGGTCATTGTATTGAGTCATGTTAATTGGAGCACGACTGACTCAATTGGTACTGTCATGTTCAAAGGAGGAATCCTACGAACCCCGTCAAAAAGGAAATGAAATTCAATGTTCCCTTACAATTGCGTAAGAGGGGCAGGCCTAAAAACTCAAGAATTTTCGTAGAAAGCGAAAAAAAATGTTTAACAAGATATTTAGCCAATATTTTCTCCAACATATCGCCCATACAAAGTTTTTGGCCACGCCCACTTTTTGGGGACGCTTTTTCAAAAAATCAAGTAATAGAATGAAATAAAATGCTATCTATCATCCTCTTAATGCGTTTTTCTTTGGAGCGTATAGGGATATGGATAGGGTATTATACTGTTCGCCCCAAGCGGACTGTTTCCTTATGTTTTATTTTTTATTCGATTTAAAAACACACCACATCTAATAAAGCGCGAAAATTTCCAACACTTCATTTATTTTTAGTTTGGTGTGATCGGATGGCTGCATATTAATTAATCAAGACGATCGCCACTACTATCCCATGCTGAGCTTAAATATATGTTCCCGATCTTCTTCGTATGAATCACGGTCAACGTGAGTGCTGCGATAGCCCCCAGCAAAAGGTGCCTCAGTTTATTTAGTGATTGTAGTTATCATAAAAAATTGAAATTGAAGTTCATTATGGATTCGAAAATATTTGCGTTTGATGAACGATAAGAGACTCATTTTACCCCATGCAAAACGCGTCAGATTATCGAGATCAAGGTCATACGGGTTATAAATTCCAATTGCTTAGAAAATTTTAAGAGAAAAAACAGATGACTCAACGCTTTCGTTAAATAAGTAGCATTTTTGTTCCAAAACAAACATTTCCCGAAATGCATGAACCAACACCCATGGCTAGACTTGAGGGAAGATGCCTTCCAATGTGTTACTTTTGCTGCCCCATGTAGCAACTGAAAAGCGTTTTCCTTTGCTGCTACTGCAAATAAATCTTTCTGTTCTAACTGCATCACACAATGCCTGGGTTTATCATTTATGCATACTCATGCATGCAATCCTTTTCCACCCATATGCTTGCTGAAACGTTACTCCTGTTTGGCGTTGGCAAATACTAATCTCACAACTGAAGTCTGTTTTTCCATTTAGCACTAAATTTTATTTCTATTATTTGAACAATATATTTGTCCGCCTCTGACAAAGCAACAGCCAACAGTAAAAAGCACATAAAGCATTTGAATGTGCTCCTCTTCGCTAAAAACAAAAACGGGGGGATATTATTCCCACAAGCAACAAAGAAGGAAATATAAGGAACAATAAATAAAAAAGTCACCACTATTACGATCACCAGAGAACTACAACAAACAGTTCAATAAACAAATACCCAAGAAAATTCAATAAAATCGGATGCAGTAAGCATTTCTCCACCACTTCCCGTCCGCGTGCCCTGTACTAAATATATATGTATGCGCGCCCGCGAAAACACAGAAGATTTAAGTATGCTGTCAGCAGGACGATGAGAGTGACATGCATACAAATGGCACGAATTGAATGGAAACGATGGTTAGGCAAAAGAGTTGCCTGGTGTTTCTGCGGCTGATACTGATGTTGCTCAAACTGCAGTTTTCATTGCTTTTGGCAAAGGCATTCCTGTTCTGCTTTGCAAGCGAAAAAAGAGAAACAAAACCCAAGAACAAAGGACACTCATACCCGAGGAGTTACAGCAAACACTATGTACAAAAAAAATGTCATTTCTTAGAAAATGAACCAACAAAAACAGCAGCCGATGTCCTCGAAGAGAAGAACATTAAAATCCTTGGTTTTGGCAAATAACAAAAATGTTTTACTATTTGCACATGACAGAAATGACTTGCCCTCCTTCCTCCTCGATTGAGGAGGAAGAAATATTTCCGGCATTTACGAAAAGCATAATAGACACACATAGACAAAAAAGGACGATGACAACGTTTTGATTCATTCTTAAAGTTATCAGATACAGTTTAGCACTACAACTCTTACACTGTTTCTGAAATATGAATGAAATTTTTTAAGTGTACAATTTTTTTTTTTCATTTCCGGACCGGAAGTGAATCAAGCCCCTCATTCGACAAAATTAAATATAAATGTGGCCAGAACGAATGGCATATGAAATTAATATGACATTTCAGTAGCAATACCAACACCAACAGCACCTACCTGCAGTCGATAAGCAATGCATGATCCTTTTTGCCCGCAACGGATATCATCTGATCCATTATTCCACATGGCATTCCAACGAATTTATGCTCAGCTTCCTGGCATATCAGTGCTCTTTTAGATGCGCTATAAACAGAGAAAAAAAAATCCTTTTTTTTGCACTCATTCATCACTGGAGGATATGTGTTCGCTCGGTCAAAAGAACGAACATTCAATTAAATTCCATGCACCCTTTGTGTGCATATGTGTTACCTTTCAACCGCTTTGCCTGTCAGTTGCTCGATGAATGTAAGAGTTGCAACCTCTAGTGCAGCACTGCTTGACAAGCCACCGCCAACAGGCACATTGCTCACAATGACCGCATTAAAGCCGGGCACTGCGTGACCGAAGGATTGGATCACCCCTTTTATGTAATTTGCCCACCTGAAAAAAGGAAATAACAGACATTTTTTCAATACGTTAAAACACTTTATCATTGCATTTGTGAGGGCATGAATACCAAAAGTGGCGAGCAGAAGGAATTTCTATGAAAGTGATATGAAAAGCTTTTTTGTACGCCGGGTGACAGTGGTATCAGTGGGAAAGGGAGATTTTGAATAGATGTAAGGAAGATAACTTAGGTTATTTAGGTTAAATGCGGTGAGTCACCTGAATTCATATAATATAAAACTGGTAATTATGCTGCTTTTTTTCTTCTGGAAACCGTATGGAGCAAATTTTATAACAAAGCGGGGCAACAACGCCTTAAAAAAAGTCAAATTTTTTACTTGTCTTTTGAAGAATTTTTAACAAAAAATTTATATAAAATGTTTACCCCTTTTTCTTTTCAAGGTATGAAGATACAAACTACAACGAACAACAACAACAACCATTTAAATTTGAGCTCAATAAAATTTAACCGCGTGGTTTTAGCGGTACAGCTGCCAAGTAAATTCGAATATAGAAATAAATGATTAAATCGCCTTTTCTGTTTTCAGTGAGTACGAATCTCACACTAAACCCAGGAAGTCCAAATCGAAACCCACCATTTTACCATTTATTTTAAGGCCGCCTATGACAGTATTTATAGAGATGAGCTGTACAATGTCCATTTGTGCAAGATGACAATGGAGAGTGCACGCTGCTCCGTCAAGATCGGTAAAGAAAAGTTCTTAAAAGAATAGAGCAAAACTCAAATGCTAATACCAGAGGCTCTATCTCTCAAAAGTCCGCCCTTCTACTCGCCTACGCCGACGACATCGACATAATCGGCAGAACCAGCGGGATGTCACTGGCGCTTTCGATGGAGGCGGAGACGATGGGTTTAGCGATCAATAAGGGCAAGACAAAGTATATGCTGTCATCAAGAAAGAACACCCAACGCCGACATCTCGGACGATAACTCATGTCAATCGCTGTTTCTTTGGGTTACTAAAGCAATTAAGCAGCAAAGCCATTTCTCGAACAACTAAAGTGACCCTTTATAAGACCCTAATAATCCCAGTCCTTCCCTATGGTGCAGAGGTAGGGACTCTATCAAAGGCGGATGAGGTCACTCTTGGTTGTTTTGAGAGGAAAATTCTTCGAGTAATTTTGGGTCCCGTCTGCATAGATGGTGAATCGAGGAGGAGATACAACGACGAACTGCACGGGCTGTACAGCCACATCGACTTAGCCAGAAGAGTTGAGGTCTAACGACTGAGGTGGCTGGGTCATGTAGAGCGAAGGGACGTGAATGCTCAGGCTCGGAAGATTTTCGAATCCACACCAGTGGGACGGCGCAGTAGAGGAAGACCCCGACTCAGGTGCGGGTTTTTTAAAACTTTGTTTGGGTGGAAGTTGACAATTTTATTGTCAAAATATTTTGTTCTGCATTTTATTTTTTTTGTCTATATGTACATTTTCCAAGAAAACAATATTTGTTTAAAAAAACCGCCCCCAAAAAATAGGCGTGACAAAAAACGTTGTGGGTAAATTTGTTAAGGAGGTCAGTGTCTACACTGAAGGTCTTAGTTCTTTATTCCATCAACTTAAGGTTAAAAACAGTTTATTCCTAATTGTGGACATGGCAGTGGGCAGTGGGCGTATAAACATAAAATTTGACACTCTACTATTTCCGAACTCTAGGGAGTATGCTTGTATGTTTCAAATTTATGATTTCTAGCTTAAAGTTAACGGGCTAAAAATTAGTAACTTACGAAGGTGGAAACAATGATATATTATTACAAAATTAACGGGCTAAAAATTAGTAACTTAAGAAGGTGGAAACAATGTTATATTATTACAAAATTTTATAAACCTATCACCGTATACATACAAATACATTTCTGTCCTAGTGATTTTATTTGGATGTGGCTGGTGATCCTTTAGGCTTATAAAGTTCCGATGGTAACAGATAAGGTAAAGGTAAATTTTGGTGTAATTTAAGACAAAAAAGAATATAATACACGCAACTGATTTTTTTTTTGTAGGAATACCTTTCAATTTCAATTTGCTAGCTTTTAAATGTGATTCAGGGTTTTATTGCGGTTGAACGCAGCCATGTCGAATTGTTGTAAAAATATTATCTCATTTAGTCTATATATGTTATAAATTGTTTGTTTTTGCTTCGTTGAGCAAACAAAATGATTGGTTTTAAAATAAAAGTTGGATCAAATTTCACTGAAACTATTGCAAATGGCAACAGCGAACATAAAACAGCGAAAAAAGCAAGCATTTTTGTAAGAAAACTTCAAAATAATAAAACTGACCAAAGCCGTTTTTGAGAAAATATATTTTATTAAAGCATCTTGGTTTCTGAAAATAAGGGAGGGTGACTCAGGTCATTTTCACACGCACTCTAACTTGGTTAACAACAATGCTAAGCCCATTAAATTTGATGGAAGGCATTCGGACGTACAGCAACAAGCTGCAGTCCTCCTGATCAAAACTATGCATGACTTCCATTCATCGAAGAACTTTGAAATTTGATACAGCAAGTGTCAACAAAGGGAAATGTTAAACATTTCTTTTAACAATTCTAACATATGTGATTTTGCATCTAGATGGCGTGGTAGCCGCACACTTCTGTAGGCTCACCTTACAAAAAGAACTACAATTATGAAATTCTATATGGGGTACGTCGCTTTTAAGAACACACAAAACATATTTAACTGACGGGGGTGTGTTAGCCCCCCTTTTATTTTGCTCAGCCCACAAATAAATAATGCAATTTTACCGATTTAAATAAAATTAAAACTGTGTTTGTATATTCCAATAACAGGAGGCGTGGCATCCGCCCATATATCTAAATCTTATGTAAAAAAAATCTTGATAGCATACCCTCTTATACAAGTCAGCCATAAAATATGAATAAATAGAATATTAGGCGTAATACAGGAACTAAAGCCTAGCTTCTGCAACCATAGTGTGTGCGAAGTTATATTTTTGACACGAATGGGCAACGAATAAATACTTTAAGGTGGTACGGGCCGGGATTTTTACCAGCGACCCCCGTTCAGTGGTCCAACGCACTTAACCACTGAGTCACTGCACAGACAAGCAATTAGTTTCTACAGAATCAATAAATATTTTACTTGTAGACGAAAGGCATTGGCGGATCCACTTTTTATTCACAGCGATTTACGATTACAATAACCTTCTCATTTAATTAACTTATGTAACCACGCAAGTTGAAAATACGTCATTAGTTATTTATAAAGGATTTCACAATTATTTTTTCCAAATTACGTGGAATATGTGAAAATAAAAATGCTAACAAAAGTTATAATGCATTTTATAATATTCACTTCGAGTTCGCCAACTCTGCAGTTATAAGCTCCTTTAAAACTTCTTCGCAGGGCAAGTGAAAAGTGTTTCCATTAAAACATCTCACAGAACGCATTGTTGGACTTGGTTTTTACGATGAGAGTGCACATGTTCATTCTTATTCACATTGTGGGAAAGGTAACAACTTTAAATATGTCATCGCCAGGTCCAGAATCCAGAATCCAGAAGAAAAGTTTTGAACGTAACTCGGACCTGGACCAACTCAAATTTAAAACAGTGACAGGTGAGGAGTAGTATCTGCCTCAGGGCTCACACTTACATATCGTTCTACATTTATTGTATTGCAATCCTCCAGTGGTGTTAACACATACACAATAATTAATTTTCAAATAAAACAGGAATGACAGGATCCAAAAAGCAGCAGGAACATCCGACTGACATTGTTTGTTACTAGCAGAAGTGCATCTTATGTTGGTAACGCTTAGAGCCATAACAACAAAAGTGTGTGTGTGTTTGGGTTTTTTTTTTGCTGTTTATCATGACCATGCGTTTTGATGCTGTCCCTTTAGGTGTGAACCACAAAAAACTCTAAACAAGAGGATAGCATTGCTAAGTGATCCATCTTGTTTGTAACTGATTTTGACCACAGAATGCAGACACTTAAGTTAATTTTATATATGAGCTATCGTTCAGGGAAAACAATAATGTTGCATGCAAATAAATAATTCTTTGAGTTCGACTCACTTTGGCTTTCCTGGCTGCAGGCCTTTCAAATTAATTCGAATTCTTTTCGGATCATCAGCTCCGGGACAGCCCGTAATGATTTCAGCCTCGTCATCGGTGCCATTGGGACCTCCGACAATTATTGTCACCATAGGTAGTGCCTGGCAATAAAAGTTGTTTCGTTTTGAGCAGCAAAAACATTTATATTGGTTTATGAAACAAATGAAAACATGGATATTAATGGTCAAGACAAGGAAAACAAACACCAAAACAATACAATCAAAAGTTTTCATTGTCTTTTGAGTTTAATTATTAACCGCAATGGGAAGTGCTCACTCACTGACACACATATGTGGAACGATATAGGACACACACACATACACATATGACTTACCATGGGCAATACGAATCCGTCGTTATAATCAACATGTTCGCCAATCAAATTAACACGTCCTGGTGCACAGCAGGAAATCTCTGGAGCCTTGCCAAAACTCCTGTTGTACGTCTCCTTGGCAAGCTGTTCTATTTCCTCGAAGGTTGGTAGCAGCGTCGTGATATTGTTGGTTGTGGCAGACATAATGCAGCACGACCTTGTTCCCGCAGTGTATTTGATATGTCTATGTATGCAGAGGAGGGCGGATTATTGCTCCTATTCTCACTTCTGTTGTTCTTCTTAATATGCACCGTGTTTGGGGCACCCTAAATCCAGCGGGCAAATGACTACGAAGACGACGTCTGACTAGTTGAACTGCGGGATAAAACCAAAAAGCACAGATCCTTTCTAGATTAATTCAAGTTTTCCAATTTGCCTGCATTATGTACTTCAATTGTGATTACTGGATATGCCAGTGTATGAGTTTCGCGTACTTGTGTGCAAGGATTCATCATTTTCAGTTTCAAAAGACCGTGTCTCGGCGGCGGGTATTGGAATGCAAAAGGCATACCCTGACACCCGCGTATGAATGGATGTTTTGCTGAAAATTAAGAGGATGCAAGCACACCGACCGACCGACGGACAACTCAACGCCTGGAAGAGGCGTCGCGAATGCAAAAAGGACCTCAGGGCTGTGATGTTATTATGCTAATTTTGAATTACGACGTGAGCGGAAGTCAGGAGTAATTTTGAATGTTGATAAGAAGAAATAGCTGATGCACTGCACACAAACACAGTTTGCTGCAAGTTATTTTGAATTGGACGTGGGTGAAGGTAAAGGTGAAGGCGAGGGCGGGCGAAGCAGATTGAGACAGGAGACCATCGTTGTCTTCATTGCCATTGTGATCATCGCAGTCATTGTGTTCATTGTTACTCCCGTCGCATATTTTAACAATTTATTTCAGTTAAAGTCAGTCAGCAGGGTATGAGCACAGCCAAGTCGAGGGTGATGGTGTTGGTGTTGGTATTGGTTGGTTGGTGCTAAAGCAAGTGGCCAAATAAATTAATATCGTGCGACCCAGAATGAATGAAGACAATGGATAAAGTTATCATGGTAATTTATTAGAAAGACTCAAGAGATTGAATGTAAAGCAAGAAGTTCTTACAAGAGTAGGAGTAGAAGAAGTAGCGAGATAATAAACAGTACTTAGGTTGGTCTGCAGTCTAATGAAGAGTTGCCCTGGAATTATAAGATCATTATTGCCATTACGTTGTATTTTTTAACGGCAGAGGATGTTGCTGTATGAAGTACATATTTTCTGACGATATCACTTGAAGATAATTTTAAAACATTGTCTTTCAAAAACAAGTCGAAAACAGTCTTGAACTAGATTGAATTTTTTTCAAGGGGCAATGTAGATTGTAACCAAATCTTTCTTTGCGAATATTTCAGCTTTAAATGATGTCGCATGCAAAAATGGGATAAGAATATTCCTTTCCCATTATCTCCCAATAAGTAGTGTTTGGAGCTAGGAGATAAACAAATCCAAAGATATTCCGACGATATGGCACCACTTATGTATATTACAGCGCTTGGTGATCTTGCAATTGACGTTGGAAGTATGACTGATCGCATCTACGAGCTGGAAGAGATGGTGTAAAGAAGGCGAGTGGACATTTTGTGTGATCAAGAAACGAAATGGAAAAAATAACGCAAAGTAATGTCTCCTAATGGTGCTATTAATGAATTTAAAAGTCACACAATCGCTGAAATCGTAAGTACCGGCTTTATGGACCTTAGAAAATAGCTTACAAGATCCTACGAAACGGAAAAAAATAAGAACGGTATTATCCTTAGGAAGAGTAACTTGGCAACGTATTGAGCATTTCAAAGCTCATTTAATTTCAACTGATGATTTAGGTGTGGTGTTGCATATTTGCAGTGCATGCAGGTCATGCAATAAGACGAATTATGGATAAATTTCCACCTCATAAAGAACACCCCTAAGGTAGAGAATCTAACGAGGACTGTAAGATATACTATAAAATATACTAGGGACATGCAAATCCAACAGTTTAATCTGGATAAATACCTTGGGAGGGTATATCGGTCGGCAACACATTGACTTTTAGACAAAAATATTTACAATCTGTACAATCTGAGCAATCAAAAATGTGAAGATTGGTCAAAGTGCCTCTCTAAAAATAGAGATAATAACCCTTATCTTTTTTTGATTGTTGCAAAGGTCTGGTGATGAAGAAGTGCGTCCAAATCCAAGCAAGGTGTATTGAGAGCCTGTGCTGTGATCTTATATGAACCATGCCCTGATCTTTGCGCTTGCCCTACTTTTTCCCGGAAACGAAATCTCCATATAGGAGCTGACTCTTACAATGATCTTAACTATTTAAACTCGATCGATCCAAAACGTCTTTCACGCTTTATAAAAACCTCAAATTGGTTCAACGAGTAGACAGGAACTTTAGATCTACGTGGTATCACAATGGACCTTACTTAGGTCTAAGTGAGTCGAACTTCTTTCCTAAAGTCACATCAACCTAACCAGTATTGCTAGAGACCTTAAAACTAACAATTTTCTTGACTATAACAAAGTAACCGATACTAAAGTCAAAGAAGTTAATCAAGCAGATGCCGCACACCAACATACAGATCGTTTAGGTATTATTACACAGCCGAATGTGACAAATGATATGTAACCACAGTTACAATCCCAAGAACAAGCGATCCATTTGCATATGGTCATGGTTTATCTAATGTAGCTTGCGCTAGGACAGCGTGGAGTTTCTGAAACATTCGTATAGATTATCATTATATATTAATGATGATATTAATGAATGATTATCAGCAAGAGTTAGATTTCTCTCTGGAGTCATCGAAGCGTACAACGTCGAAGATTAACCAAGCAAAGTACATTATTTATTCTTTTCTGACGAAGCGTAGATTAACCTTTCAATTTGCATATGGCCATGATGTCCATTTTCAAGGGCGAAAGGTTTGAATATTTTTAATCTAGAATCAACACCCCCAGCTATTGTGGACTATGAAATCCCATTTTGATTTGCAAGTAACTCTTACAAAAATACATATTATATGGATAGAAACAGAGGATTTTGCAAAATATCTTGAAAACGTCTTCAAACTATGAAGAGAAAAAGTTTATCAAGGAATCGGAGTAAAGTACGAAGAAGATAGACCTATTCGGCCGGTTAATTCGAACAGTTAAAGAACTTTCCAAAGAAATTAAGGAAGGCATAAAAATAAAAAAAGGCCCCGGGGTTTGATTTAATTACAGGGAAAATTTCAAAACTATTTTCAAAGGCTTGAAAACACTTTCGCAGATTATAAATGCCGCATTTAAGTTAAGATATGTGCCAAGCATGTGGAAGGTCGCGGAAGTAATAATACCAAAACCAGGACCTAGCGAAGTAACCTCATATCACCCAATACCGATACTATCAATGTTGTCAAAGTTATTTGAAAAACTTGCTGGTAAAACGTTTGCAAAAAATAATTTATAATCCCAAATCACCAATTTAAATTTAGAAATAAGCACTTTACATTTGATCAAGTGCATAGGATCACAGATAACATCGAAAAAGCATTTGAAGAGGAAAATGTGTGCTCTGCATAATAGCACAGGCTTTCGATAAAGTCTGGCACAAATTTCAAAGGCAGCTGCCGAATCAGTGTTCAACAATTCTGGATTCAACTATGTTAGATCGATTCTTCAGAATTAAACAAGAGACAGAGTACTCAACATTAAGAGAAATTAAAGCTGTTGTACCACAAGGCAGTTTGCTAGGTCCAGTGCTATACCTCTTTTTCACTAGCGACCTGCCTGAAAGCCGAGAAAATCTAAGTCTTCCAAAATTAAGTACTAGGGAATATAGTTAACACGCCTTGGCACATACGCAACGCTGAAATACATAGAGATCTAAATATTAAAACGGTTGAAGATTAAGTGAAAAAAGTTGCTCAAAGCCACAGAAGTAGGCTTCTCAACCATGTTGACATAGAAATAACAGAACTGTTAAATACTGACAATGTAACTAGGTGGATTAAGGCGGGTAAAACCTCTTGATCTATTAGAGTTAGCTAAGGCCAAGAAATTGTTTTCAAACAATAAAGTTTGGTGATCCGTCGACAGATTTTTCTTTTCAATTATACAATTTACATATAACAGAAATATATTGCCTATTAGTCAATCGACTAGCTGCAATCCATAAATAAATACAAAATAACTAAACAAAAAAAACATTTATTTCCCTTTAAGGTGCGATCAGATGTTCTTCAAAACCTGTCATTCGGATGACATCCTGACGTCACTATGGAGTAGAATTTACACTGGATGACAACTTATAACACATAAGTCATAGTGACGTTAGGATGTAATCCCGATGACAAGTATAGTCCTGCTTTATATATATAGGAACTCTGTCTTCAATTTGATGTAGTGTCAAAATGAAATTGAAATTTGAATGATAGCTTAAAAAACACAATAAAGTACAACCTAAATTCAAACTGAGCCATTATAAGATAAAAACCTCGCAGATACCTAAAATAATATACACACTAAACTTTATAAAAGTCCGACGCGCTAGTATTTCAAGAACCTGCTGTCATTCTCGATAAAAAAGGTCGCACTTAAGAGGTTTGACACCCATGTCTTATGCCAAAGAACCATTTCAAGAAATCAAAAAGAGTAATGTCGTCAAGGGTTCTATACAAGAGCAAAAGAAAGGTGACCTATCACACAAATGTGACCATGCTAGCATCTGATAAAAATCGATAAAGAAATGACACAATCGACAATCTTAAGGTTCATCAAGGACCAAGCATTGTCGCCAGACCAAAACACTCATTAGTTAACCCGTAGGTGACCACAAAAGATATTTCTAAATTTAAAAACAAAACGAAATAACGTAATCAAGCTTAGATTTAGACAACTCACAGTTACAACTTTCCAACTGACAGTTGATAAACCATGGGTCTAATATCACGTACATAATTACATTGAAACTCTTCCCAACCTTTCAACTACCGAAACATTAATTGGAAAACAAATCTGTAGCGCATACGTAGGTTTCTTAAAACGTTCCAAAATCAAGCAAACAGAGTTCCAACACTGCACTAAACAACTTTAAATACATCTAGGCATTTTTTTGTATTTACTGTGGTTGAAAAGTCTAAGGACAATACCTAAATGGAATCTTACAAGTTTGTGTTTGCTTTACCCATCCCACTCCAGCCAACTCCTCGCCCCCCTCATGAACCCAGTACGCTTGCTGAGAGTACTTAAACTATTAAGAACAAGTATTTCCGGTAACTAAACTTACGTCCGACAATAATTGACCATTCACAGCAGTTTGTACTGTCCACTGCCGCCCTATCCAAAACGAAGGAGGTCGAATTGGTGAGGGTAACCCCTCGAGTACTGCTAATAACTCTTTTTGCCCAGAAAGCAAACTCTCGGTTGTCAGTCGTTTTGGCTTCTTAGCCGTGCACATACATACATAATATATGTATATACAATATGCCATCCAGCATTGCACTTGCGCTAGCACATAAAGATGCAACAAAACTTTGCGATTCTCCTTTGCTGAGGTTTCTTTGGCCATAATAATCCCACGATAACAAGAACAAAAACAACAACAACAACAAGAATATAGCAATTTACTGACTACCTCCAGAGGGCCCTACTTCTGCGAACCACCGAAACCCAACCAAAAGAAGAAACAAACCAAATAATAAACTTTCTTTGGACTTCTTGGCTAGTGGTATGACGGCCAAGTGATGTGGGGTGGGGGAGCGTTGTGTTCCGAGTTGGGTCCTTGCTGGCGCGGGATTCCGGGTAAGCGGAGCGGCAACTGACAATGCACGAACAAGTTTGTATCCCATTCCCAATATGAGTGATTGTTTCTCTTTCGTTTTCTCTTAAGTAGTAAAGCAATAAACGAGAACAAGGGGGGCACGACTTTGTTGTGGAATTGTTGGAAGTAAGTCCCAAAGAAAAAGGTGTCGTAGACGAAAAAGATGGACTAACTCACCTTTTGCGGGGATTAATCCAAAAGAAACTTATTTTTTGTTGATTTGTTCCTTGCTGCTAGGGTATGCTGGCTTGTATGTTCTTTTCTTTTGTACCCCGTTTTTTTTTTTTTCTTTTTTTGTGTTTTAATTCTATTGGATGCGATCCGATGCCGGTCAAAAGTTGTACAGAGTTCTGTCAGCGAAACGACTTCGATGCGGACTGAATTGAATTGGGTTTTGTTAGCTCGTCGTGTTCGCTCCGTCATAATCAATTTATCTCGTCTTGTGCTTCGTTTTTTTTTCGCTGTGAAGTGGAAGTACTCGGAGTGTATACTCTCCAGTTGTCGTCGCGTCGTTTTGTTATGTGTTAAGTTGGGGCTGGGGGTTTGTATTTTTTTTTTCTCCGCCAACGAACGCCATGCAATGAACAAAACTGTTTACGTTTTGTTCGCTGCTTTCTTTTTGTGAAAATGTTTACGAAATCAAATTAAGTAGCTGATAAGGAAAAAGTTATGATGCCAACGGTGTAGGATTAGGCAGGAAGCACATTTTAATTGTCATGCCGTTGAGAAGAAGTTTCCTAATTTAATTTGGATTTTAATTTCCTTTTCTTTTTTTTAGTCGTAGTTGGAAGGGATAAAGTTTGGTCTGTTGGATAAGTTGGATCCGTATGCGGATTGGATTATTGTAAAAAAAGTGTTGAGTGAAATTACAGCAGTGCATGAAATAAACAAAACCTTAAGCATATGGTGACGAAAAGCTGGGGGGTAATTACGAAATAAGAACCGGTTTCCTTTCCACCAAGCTATCGGTACGGCAGAAAAATTTTGCAAATATAAGACAAAAGGTCTTTTTTATTGTGGCTTAAATCAGCTGATCTCTGTGTATCTACATGTTGGCTAAACAAATCAGGAGCTTAGGCCTTGAGTTGTATTTTGTAGTTTTAAACTGGTCTTTCCAACAAGTGACGGTACTTTTAGCACTTAAGGATGTATTCTGGTCTAGAAGGTAACAACCGTTTTTATGACATCGGCACTCAAATGACTCGGACTGCCTAAAACGAGACTTTAAAATTTAGACTCGTTTTTTGAAATGGTTGACATGATAGCTCTTCAAGTAGACCGTTTGCTTTGAATTTTCTTTGCTATTTCAAAATAATTCCTGAAACTGAAAAAACGAGGACAAAACAAAATTTTCTTTTCACATGGACGCCATTTTGGAAAAAAAATTGTTTCAAATCGCTCTGGTTAAACGAAAATAAAATTCTTACTCCTTAAGATTATTATACATTTAAGTGTTTCAGATCACAGGCGGGGTCGGAATCGTGTCAACCAGGGGAAAAGTTTTTTACTCTGACTACTTTGACTTTTTTTTTACTTTGACTATTTTTATTAATTTTATTTATGTTGACTTTTTAAATGTTACAACAAAAAAACTAATAACTGTAATTAGGAGTTAAAATGTGTAAGGGTTTTTATTTTTTATGTATTTTTAAATCAGTATTCCCCCTAATGTGTAGTTTCTTCCATATTTTCATTTACATTTTAAAATTAATTATATTCTTTCTCTAATCTGAATAGCTTGTGACTCTATCTCTCTAACTGTACTTTATTGTAAGCATTTAAAAACTGACACTCTACTACATAAAGAGTTTGATGAGGTTTGATTTCAAATGTAAAATAAAACATATAAATTTTAAAATGAACTTAAAAGAAGAATTCATGGCATTTACTTTTTGAAAATGATATCATGTAAATGTTGGCCACGACTACGTCTGAGATGGTCCATTCGAAAGGTCAAACTTTGGGCGACTCGTTTGAACATAGCGACTGATATCTCGCGAATAACACGAGTAATGTTGGCTTCCAAAGCGTCAATCGTAGCTGGCGTTTTGCTGAATAGTGGTTTCAGTAGGTCCGATTATGCGCACCGTAAGTTCCTCGAATCGTACGAAAAACATTTATAACTGAACGCTGATGTAGTGTGAGTCTTTCAACTAAACAAAAATTACAAAACAATTTGAAAGGAGTTACGCGTGATCTGTCAAAAAAACCTATTGAAAATCAAACTTCACCCTATTGAAACGAAAAACCTGCTTTCTATATATAAAATATAGCGTGATCACTATTTTATTTATAAATAAATAAATAAGTGAAATTATCGCTGCCTGAATAGCACAAAATATAAAATAAATGAATCTTTAACATGCCACCCAACCCCTAAATCCGTTCATTATTCTTGATAAGGTAATCACCAACTAGTTCAATCATAATCGCATGAGAGCTGTTTGACATCAGCTATAACGAGAGCATTTAAGTTGTTCTCTTAAGTTTTACAATTATTGTTGCTTATTTATTTATCAGTTTTTAGTCTGGCACGATTGGTGTGTTGTAAAGAGAGCTCATGGGTTTGCTTTTTATTGATATTTTTGTTGTTGCGTTTTACAGGTACATATAAGTTTTGTTTAATTAGTTTAGTTTAAATACTATCTATACAAAATAGTATCTTCACATTTGTTATCAACATCGAAAGTTTTCCATACCCAAATAGCACATGTTTGTATTCTCATAATAAAAATTATGCAAGAATTTATTAGGCAAAATTGATAATACAAATATTTAATTACTTCTCTCGTAGTAATGCATTCGTTTTATTGCGAATAAAAATAAAAGCTATTCAAAATAAAACAAAAAAAATATTTAATCTTAGCAATCTATTGTAGAACTACTTCCATCTCATGAGGTTATCTTTTCACAAAAAAAACAAAAAAAATAGATAAGCCGCCGCTTATCTAATCACTA
Source organism: Ferdinandea cuprea (assembly GCA_963576555.1). Taxonomy (NCBI): domain Eukaryota; kingdom Metazoa; phylum Arthropoda; class Insecta; order Diptera; family Syrphidae; genus Ferdinandea; species Ferdinandea cuprea. The sequence continues at coordinate 139,612,952 of OY754958.1, forward strand.
TTATTTCAAATGGATCTGGAATAGTAGCGATTAATGTTAATACTGGTTAAAAGGTTGGACAAACTGGCCGCTTGTTAGTTGGCATCAGCATAAAATTTAAAATTACTTTCATTTGGGCCAAAATTATAGTTTCACATACACCAAAGGCTATGGTGTAAGCACTGTTAATCGATGTATGGTGTTAATAAGGCAACATTACAATCGGAATTGGTTGAATTTGGAGTGAAGGAAATATACATGTTTCAGCAGTTTCCGGAATTTCTTAAAGGGCGTTAGTAAATAATACTTTTTCAATATCATAAAATAACGCTATCATAGTCAAAGGGTCCTTGTAACCCACCGTGGGTCGAATGTGGGAAAATGCAATATACGTATTCCAATATTTCAGTTGTAGAGTCTATATTCGAATTTTCAGGTAAATCCAAAATGAAAACATTTTTCCCTGTACATCCCCCTGAGAGTTAGTTGCACACCTAAAAGGAGCGACTGGGACATAAATAAAATTTACTCAAACACGTATCGAATTATTTTGCATTCCCAATCAGCATTATTATGCTCAGCGGATTTAGGTTTGAGGGCCTTAAGAAAAATGCATGGTTTTTATTTAAATTCCTGTAAATTTTTAAAAGTGACCTCGCAAAAACATGGTCATATTGCAAACTTTAAATGCGTCTACAGAGTTGGGAGAAATCCTGCCCGTTTCATATCTCTACTACCAGCGATTTGGGTTGTGTGCTGCTGAGTTATTTAGGACAAACTTTTTTTTTTAGGTATAGATTATAATAACATGTATGTCACAGATCATAATCTGATAAAACTTTTGTCCTGCCCAGCGTCAGCTCACTATCTTATCCAGTCCAAGATAAGTCAATCCACATTTTATCTGCTTGCAAAATCTGTAATATTGTGGAATATTTTAAAGTACATCATATAAATATTTACATGCTATTTTATATTCCCATATCGATAGTCACATCGCAAATTTTCCGCCATCACATGTTATCCAAATCGACCATAGTTATCAATTCATTCTCAACAGAAGCAAAAGAGTAATACTTTTTACTTTTTCAAGCATGGTATGGGTGGTATCTCTCTAATAGCAGGTCCGGTGTTATTTGCCAATGCTGCAATTACCGATGGCTTATCGGCAAAGATGAATGCGTTGGCGTTTTCCCATAAAAAATAGTCTAGACTCTGGAGGCGTCCAATCGCACGATCTTTTAGTCGTTTGTAAAGAATATTAAGAATTCGACCCTATCCCCAAACTCATTTGCAATGACACTCCAGATATAAGCTTTTTGAATCAAGCCAATCTGCTTGCTACTTATTTTGTAGCTAGCTCAATGGTCCCAGATCGTGCTTTATCTCCCCCCGTAATCGAGCGCGTAGAACACTCAATAGACCAATCCATTTTCGCACTGGTACACTAGCAAGAGCACTTCAAGATCTTAATCTTAAATCACACACAAATCCGCTGGGCCCTCTCGTTCCACACTGGCAAAACCACTGCGTACGTTTTTCTATCTGTCCTATTCTGCAGGGCTCTTTCAGAGAAGATGGAAAAAAGCCTTTGTCCAGCCAGTCCCAACAAAAGGCTCCTTCCTCCCCTCCAAGGCATTTGGCAGAGTTTGGCATCAAGGTCTTTTGTCGAAAATGCGTGCAATTGGAATTGATGATTCCTTCTTCAATGGATTCGAAATTGCCTTTAGCACCATTCAATTCAAGTTGTTTTGGACGGTTTCAAGTGTCCAACTCACCAAAAAAGTGCTGGTGTTCCTCAAGGTTCTGTTTTATCTCCGACTCTCTTTCTCATTTTTATCAATTGACAGCATTCTTAAGTGGGGTAAATCCAATAGAGTAGTATTTAATGCTTCCAAAACGCACTTTCACAAAAGCGAAACCCCAATACTCTGGCATTATTCATGAATGGCACTTGCATCGCTGAAACGGGAATGCTTTCCATCCTCGGTATATGCGTTAATGAAAGACTTCGTTGGTATGACCACATATTCGACGTCGCCAAGAACGCTGCGAAATATCTAGGCAACGTACAACGCTCATATCTGCTCCGGTGCTCCAATTACATATTTGAAGCTACTTGACAGCATTCAAAAACGTGTGAAACAGACATTCAAAACCTATGTGCATCTCCTTCGTTTTTATAATCCCTTATACAATGGAATACTTAAAACTAAACAAGAACAACACTAGCCCTTAGGATTGATCAGCGTCGACGTTTCAAAGACTTCATGACATAATACGCGGCTGAACAAGGTCACTATGTAATGTATGTAGGTACCGCTAGAGCCTAATACATATTTATTTGATTTAATTTATCAGATAGCTTTTACGTATCTTCCATCGGACAATTATTTATGAACCCAAATTCATTGAATGAAGTCGTATTTAAAGATTAAAAATCAAAACTCAAGCCGTTCATTCGATAAAAGAAGTGTGAACCTTCACATTATATACAAATAAATTGAATAGTACTATTTGTCTTCGTAATCAGTTCCTCTTTATATTTTAATTTCTTTTGACAAAAAAAGGGAGTAATTCAAATCCCTATATTCCATGTATGTATTAGGGGCAAAGAAGCAAACTATATGAGAATACGTATGCATAACGCTCTTAAGAGTGGTGTAATAAAGAAGGTCCCTCTATCAACCCCAGTAGGAATTTAATAGTAACATTCACGAAGGAAAGAAATTTAAATCTGACAATCAAACAAAACTCCAGTACAATTACTGACAATGAGTATTCCGACGAAGTCAAATATTTTGGAGTAACTTAAATAAAAAACTAAATTGGAATTGTATTTTGGGCCTGAAGCCGCAAGAAAGGCAGATCCTGGAGGATCTCTCCGAAGATCCCTCACTGGATCCATACAGAAGTTATCAGGCCCATCATAACAAACGCGAAAAGATCTCCATCATTCAACTAAACTGCGTATTGCCTCGTGTGTATTGGTATCTCCGAACCTGTCGCACGGCGGCTATAGAAGCTTTCATCCTATTAACACCTCTTCACATTTTTATTAAAAAAACAAAATGGCTATGCGCAGCACAGCAAGTTTGAATCAAACAAAAGAGCAAACACCCTGAACTAATAGAACTGCTTTCGGAACTTCCCGAACTTGACATGATCTGAGCTGTTGCGCATCACTAAACAAAGACACCACGCTTCAAGGATGGAAAATTCGTTACAATTGTATCGAAATACAATACAGTTTGATCAACTGCAATAGTACAATTTGTTTGCCTTATTTCAGTACAATTTAATTTCAAAGTGCTTGTAAGCGGCGTTTTTTTTAGAGGTTGGTTTTTCGAATAGAAATAAAAAAACTGACATTTTGTGGTCAAATCTGGCAACTTTAATGTCATTTATATTCAGTTTGGTTTGCCATTTCATCATGAACAGATTGACAAATGAACAACGCTTGCTAATCTTGCAAATTTATTTCGAAAATAATGGTTCAGTTCGCGAAGTTTACCGCAAGCTCCGTTCATTTTATGGTCAACATAATCGTCCATCAGAGCAATTAATTCGGTTAACCACGGATCGTTTTCGTACTATGTTTACTCTATGTGATAATACGCATCCGCAGAGACGTCGAACAGTGCGCACCGAAGAAACAATTGCCGCTGTAGAGCAAAGTGTTAAAGAGGACCCGAATGAATCGATTCGCCACCGTGCACAGCAATTGGAGCTTTGTCCATCAACTTTATGGAAGATTTTGCGCAAAGATCTCTTCCTACGACCTTACAAGATCCAGCTTGTGCAAGAATTAAAGCCGCGAGACCATGCAATGGTGTATGCGCCGAAAATGAGATTGATTTCGATGCTGATTTTCATCGCAAAATTTTGTTCAGCGGCTCATTTTGTGGCTCATTTTGGGTTGAATGAGGAGTGAAGATAATCCACATGAGACCCTTGAAACGCCATTACATCCACAAAAACTGACTCTATGGGCCGGTGGAGTCATTGGGCCATACTTCTTCCGAAATGATGCTGGAGAGTGAGTTACCGTTAATGGAGACCGGTATATTTTGTTCCCAAATTAGATGGCATGAATGTGCGGAATGGACCTGCCACCAAGATCGTGTGATATGACACCATTGGATTATTTTCTTTGCGGATATGTGAAGTCGCTTAATGGCATAAAATTATCCTTCCAATAAAGCTAAATTGATGCACATTAAAATGATTTTCTTGTGTTTTATTTCAATTCGAAGTTCTATACCTCCAAAAAAAACCCTCTATTAAGAAAATTTTTCAATTTCTATTTTTTATGAAGTAGTACCAAATTCCGTTGTCAGACAAGAATTCCATCCACCCAACCAAAATGAAGTGAGGATCTAAACTAAAGTCGAACAATCCTGCCGGTCCGGACTGCATACCCGTCTATATCTATTTATAGTTTTGGCAGTCTTGCCAAGCTCGTCCCTCTGTGTAGGATGACAATGGGGGCAAGGCGACGCGATGTCATGCGACTTATTGACATCGTACTTTAAAGAATTGTGCAAAACTCACAAGCCAACACATGAGGTACGATTTTTCAAAAGTCTGTTTACAGATAGCTAATTTGTTGTACTTGAATATGCCAACGATATTGATATCATTGTGAAAGAACACGGCAAGCTTTTGCTTTTGCTGACACTGGTGCATTTGTGAGTATAGAAATATGTAGAAGCGGCAAAAATGGGTTTAGTGATAAACGGTGACGAAACATAGTATATGCTGTCAACGAGAAGGGACACTCAACGGTGTCGATTTCACAATCGACAGCTATAACTTTGAGGTTAATCCCAATCCTGCTGTATGGTTCCGAAGCATGGACTCTTTCTATAGCGGATTTAGATAGCCTTGGTCATTTCATATTTGGTCCCGTATACGTTGATGGTTTATGGAGGAGATTCAATAATGAACTCTACAAGCTGTAAACGACATCGACATCGACCATTTGCATTGAGCGTTTGGGCGACTTGTAGACCTAACGCTCAAGCTCATAGACTTCTCGACTCCAATCCGAAGAGACAATGCAGTAGAGAAAGCCTCGCCTTTGGTACCTTTTAAGAGTGGAAGAGCTCAATTGGAGGCAGTTAGCTAAAGACGCGCTAATTGGAGAGGCTTATTGTTTGAGGCCCAGGTACGTTTATTTATTTATTTATTTTTGTTTATTTATTTGTAATTATTAATGAACTGTTTTTGTTTATGTTTAAACGAATAAAATATTTTTTTTGCATATAAATTATTTTTTCATATAATAGATTTCAGTAAAAATTGAGTTAATTTCAGTACAATTTTAAAAGAGTTTTCAGTAGATTACAACAATGTAATTTTCCATCTCTGCTACGCTTCAACAAATTTTTCTCCACGGAGACCACAACCCGAAAAGCGTGGGTTAGCAACAACTCACAAAACTGCCAAAATGGCCTAAAGTGGTAGTAGTAGAAAATGGAGCAAACAAATATGTCTCAAAACCTATGGAAAAACGTCCCAGTGTATTTCAGCCAGAGCTGCATGGCATTGCGCAAACCTCGTCTACAACTCAGGCAAAGACGCTCACATCCTTATATTCATGGACAGTAAAGCAGCTAGAAAAGCCCTTAGCACACCGATCATTGACTCCAAATTAGTACTGCACTGCTTTGACAGCCTCCAAACGCATAGTGCCAAAAAAAACTATAGACGGTTCTCGGACATAAGAGGATTGAAGGTAATGAAAAAGCTGATGAACTTCTCAGAAAAGGCTTGGAGTCCCCCTTGCAGGACCCGGACACTTCAACCAATTAGCTGTAAATTCGATTTTAGACAGACCCCAAAAAGGTCACTCAACTAGAATATTAAAAATGTTCCGCTCAGTGTATGCATGTATGAAATGCATTCATTCAACTTCAAGAATTTACAAACATAAACTATAAATCTTATCAATCTCGTAATGCATTTATCATTTGCCATGAATTCATCATGAGTCTGGGCCGTGAAATCTGAAGTGTGGGTTTGGGTTTGAGCGCTGAGGGCTGAAAGGCGCATCGATTCATAACATACATCGTTGTCATTACTATTGTACAATAAATTCCGCACATAACCGTAGACTGGTCGACAATCTCTGAAGCACTTAAGATAATGAATTGCACTTCATGAGTGTATCATGAGCGGCTGAGTGAGAGTCAGCAGAGCCCCCAGCCGAGTGGCAGCCAGTCAGCTGCCCGTGCAGTGATAATCACAAATATTTTAACTGAGATTCCATTCGTTCTGGCCTTACAAATACCGTCAGCAACACAAAGTGAAAAACTGCACACAAACAAAAAAAAACACGCAAAAAGGAAAACAGGAAAACATCATTTTGTTGAGTATACACTGATAAATGGCATTGTAATGGAAATTTATTGTAGCAAAGTGGCTACTTCAGAAAGATTACGTATACGTCGCAGTGAGGTACGAAATGGATTGCATGGATCATCGAATTTTTTTTTTTTGGTTTAAACTGTGGGTCATAAATAATGTTTTTCTTTCTTTACTTTTTGGTTTTGAAAAAAAAAAAATAACAAAGTGGTTTTTGAAATAAGAAGATTGAAGAAACATTTGACACTTTGATTTGATTAAAAGGATGTGGAACGACAATGTTCGGTTCTGGGTCACAATGATTAATGATGGTTCGAATTGCACATTCGAATGAGTGGTAGATAAATTAATAAATTATTTTTTTTGATGAGTATGTAACACATTAACAGTTTAAAGGGGTTAAGCTGGTATAATCCTCTGACCTTTTTATAAAATACTAGCCGTTTGAAAAGTGGCCTTCATTATAAGTGCAGTATTACGGGATAGAGGATCCAGTAGACTATAGATTTATATATTATCTTTCCGCACTTTGCGTCAAAGGCAGAGTCTAGTTTGGCAAGTATGAAAAACTGTGCCACATTTAACAAGATATGGTTTGCTAACACTATTCCAGAACCCTCAAAACTCATCCAAAAACGCAGACGTGGCAAGAAAAAGCTTTTTTGCTCTTAAAGGTACAGTTGATATATTTCAATAAAACTTACCAATTCAATAACATAAGAAATGATTTCAAATAGTATTTAAAATCATCACATTTCTGGGCTACTTTGCTTCAACGAATTTGTCTCTCCTATTAGCGCAGTCTTTGGGTAAGTGCCTCCAGTTGCGCACTCCAAGTTATCACCTTCCACTTTTCCTCAGCACCTAAGGTGAGGCCTTCCTCTACTGCCCTGTCCCTTCGGAATGGAGTCGAAGATTCTGCGAGCTGGAGCATTGCTGTGCATTTGCTCCACATGTCCCTGCCATCTTAAACCCCAAATGCGCATTTTTTTTTTTACCAGGTCAATGTCGCTACGGGTGCAGTAGCTTAGTGGTTAAGTGCGTTGGACCACTAAGCGAGAGGTCGCTGGTCACCTTCCACTTTTGCTCAGCACCTAAGGTGAGGCCTTTCTCTACTACCCTGCCCCTTCGGAATGGAGTCGAAGATTCTGCGAGCTGGAGCGTTGCCCTGCATTTCATCGCTCATAGCATCGTTGAATCGTCTCCTTCTCTCGAAACAACAAAAGATATATTTATCCGCCTTAGAAAGAGTCCATGCCTCGTAATCATAGAGCAGGACTGCGATTATGTTGTTCGGGAGAGAGCTTCTGTTTCTATTCTCGCAAATGCACAAGTGACAGCTCGCTGTGTTCCTTCAATGATATCAATAGCATCGGCGTATGCAAGTAATTGCATGGACCTCTTGTGTTGGCTTGTGAGTTTTGCAAAATTCTTTTAAGTATGGTGTTAAAGAAGTAACATGACAGCACTGAACGAACTTTCTCCATTGTCATCCTGCACAGTCGGACGAGTTTGTCAGGGATGCCAAAACAAGGCATTGCTGTGTTTAGCTCATCTCTATATGTGCTGTCATACGCGTCTTTGAAATCGTTAAAAAGGTGGTGGGTATCGAGCTGGACATCTTGGGTCTTCTCAAGAATCTGCCATGGTGTTAATATTTGGACAATTGTGGACTTACCGGGCCTAAAACCGCACTGATAGAAAAATGACAAAGAGTTTCAGGCGCTCGTACAATGCAAAAAATAAGATCTTATAAGGGATGCGTATTAGAAGAATACCTCTATAGTTGACGCAGTTTAAAGGCTTCGCATTTAGAAAATGTACTAACCATACGCCAAAACGTATGACTATTTTGCAAGTTATTTTTGGCCAATGCATATGAATTAAGTCCAAAATATTTTTTTTTACTTTCATCTGCATGTTTCACCTACGTTAAATTGTTTTTAATTAATATCTATTACACATCATTCCGAATATATTGCTTCATTCTTCTTCTTTTTATTTCTCTATTATTCTAGGAGATTGTACAGCAACTGTTAATGCCATCTATGCGCGAGGAAATAAAACGTACTCTTCTAGCACATCTATTACATTTTCTTCCTCGGTCATAGTTGGCAAACCCCACACAACTTCAAGATTAATAAAACATTGTCTCTTCTTTCATCATGCGTCGTGTCGAGCACTTGAGATTTTTTATTTGTTCAGAACGTATTTAAATTTGTTTGGTTATTACTCTACCATGTCCTATTTCCTATTCACTCCATCGATCAAGATAAGATCGTTCCAGGACAAAACAGCAACTTTGAACTATTTTTGAAGTAAAGGAAGCCACTGCCTAGGATGTAATATATTTACTGATAGCAGCAACATCGAGGTAGCCTCCTCTAACTCGGAGTAAACATTTACTCAACAAATAAAGTCAAAGTGAAGACCAGACGAAGAATTAGCCTATGTTCAAGGCTCTTTGGGACAAAATGCATGCTCTGAAAAACCTTAAATGTACCAGTTCTGCTATATGATCTGCATCATAGAGACAAAGACATGGTGGATGCTCGATCTTGAAAATTGGAAACAGCGTGCCCGTAATCGCAAAGGATCGTCTCCGGCACTCTTGCCTTATTTTACAGACAGACAGAGGCTGTCAAATAAGAAAGTTTCTCCTTTTACTGACAAACTGAGAACACCAATTGATACTATTTTTATGATGATTTATTTTATGCGGTCCTCCGTCTATTGTAGTCTCCGCAACATACAGGGTGCGTTTTATATTTTAGGTCGAAGTATTTTTATACCCTATCCTAAGGGTATATATAAAGGGTGATTTTTTAGCTGGTTTGGTTTTGGCAACACTGGTTTTGACAGCTGACGTGTGTTTAGTACCTTGTGTCACTGTCAAACAGCTTCAGTTTGGTTTGCAATTTAACCATGGATCGTCTTACAAATGAACAACGCTTGCAAATTATTGAATTTTACTATCAAAATTCGTGCTCGGTTCGAAATGTTCATCGCGCGCTGCTTCCATTTTATGATCGGCATTCCCGACCTTCTGAGCAGTCTATTCGGAAGATTGTGACCAAATTTCGCACCAAATTTACTTTGTTGGACATTAAACCACCAACACGTTTACGTACTGTGCGTATTGAAGAAAATATTGCGGCCGTATCAGCTGGTGTGACAGAAGACCGCGAAATGTCGATTCGGCGCCGTTCCCAGCAGTTAGGCCTTTGTTACAGCACCACGTGGAAAATTTTGCGGAAGGATTTGGGCGTAAAGCCTTTTAAGATACAGCTGGTGCAAGAACTAAAGCCAGGCGACCTACCACAACGCCGAATTTTTGGTGAATGGGCTCTTGGAAAGCTGGCCGAGGATCCGCTTTTTTATCGAAAAATTGTGTTCAGCGATGAGGCTCATTTTTGGTTGAATGGGTACGTAAATAAGCAAAATTGCCGCATTTGGAGTGAAGATCAGCCAGAAGCATTGCAACAGCTACCAATGCATCCCGAAAAAGCCACTGTTTGGTGCGGTTTATGGGCCGGCGGCATTATTGGGCCATATTTCTTCAAAGATGATGCGAATCGCAGCGTTACTGTCAATGGTGAACGCTACCGAGCGATGATAACAAACTTTTTTTTGCCCGAAATGGAAGTTCTTGACTTGCATGATATGTGGTTTCAACAAGACGGTGCCACATGCCACACAGCACGCGAAACAATGGCGAAATTGCGAGGCGAGTTTGGTGAACAGTTAATTTCACGTTTCGGGCCGGTCAATTGGCCGCCTAGATCGTGCGATTTGACACCATTAGATTATTTTTTGTGGGGGTATGCCAAGGCTAATGTGTATAGGGACAAGCCCGCTTCGATTGACGCACTGGAAGCCAACATCCATGCATTCATTGGTGAGATACCGGCCGATATGTGTGAAAGAGTATGCCAAAATTGGACTCAGCGGATGGGCTACCTGAGACGCAGCCGCGGTCAACATTTGCATGAAATTATCTTTAAACATTAAATTGCAAGGTTCAAACTATCGATTCAAATAAATAAAATTCATTCATTTTTTCGAATTTTTTGTGTTTTTCAATAAATTTTAATTGCAATATGATTTCATAAATAATATTTTATTGATTGATTATGGTCTCCAACATTATGTACAATATCAGTCAATTGGGAGCCTCTAGCGCAAAGTCGAGCTCTTTTAAGCACATTTTGCGTAACAATTTCGAAGGCTTCTGGGCTAATTTGAGCAATTTTGTTTCTAATATTATCTTTAAGGTTAGGGTTGGTTTGTTTATGTTACACCTTTTCCTTCAAGTACCCCCAGAAGAAGAAATCGGGAGGCGTCAAATCAGAGGATTGTCGATGCCAGTCGATATCAGACGCGTCTGTAGAATTATACTTTATTTTAACACGTTGTTGCCGAGTTAGATGCTATTATCGACCCTCTCTACGACTGTCAAATGTCAGCCGTTATTAAGTTTTTATTTTAAAGTTATTAGAATATAAAACGCATTCTTTAACGCAACCGACTTCAAACATATTAACGCATTAACGATCTGCAGATAGATAGTTAAAAAACTTCCTAGTTTTCTTGTATCATCCTTAAGTTAAAGTAAGTCGCATTACTATTGGCTTTTGTCACTTACATTACTCGACAGGTTGCCAGTCTTCTTGATGTTTTGCAAAATATGCGACACCTGTTATAAGCGAGGTTACAAATACTCGAAAGGATGTTGGGCGCACGTGCGTTTCTTTATTACCGCATACCAGAGATAAGCTATGATGTCCTTGGGTCATCCGATTTCTGATTTCTAATGACATATCATTGCTGGCTCTATCCCTGTGAATCAGTATCCTGACACCGATCAAAAGAGTCAAAAAGTGAATAAAAATATGTTTATTTCTTTTTATTACTATTTATTATTCTTTTTTAAATTAAAAATAAAAAATTACAATTAAGACATATATACTCGCAAACTTTAAAGAAAGCATTCAACATGTTTTCACAATTAACTGTATTTTTTTTTGTCATTTAAAGTATTAATTTTTAAAATTGAATCTCATCTTAAAATTAAAAACTGAACAAATGCAAAATTTAAAAGAAGAAAAACGAACAACATCATGAAAAAAAAATAAAAAAGATGCGAATGAAAATAAATTGCAAAACGGACACGCAAAATTAAATATACTAATTAAAAAGTAAACACGGAAAACAATCAAAATGGAGGGCTTTGTTGGTGTTGTTGTCGTTACGGCACCGCCACGACAGAAGTGGTGGTGGTGGTGACTCTGTCGGGAGTCGGGACACTTCTATGAAGAAAGTAATTTGCTGGCAATTAATTTAAATTACGTCAACGACGACACGATGATGACGACGACATAGCGCGACAACACAGGGCGAGAGACGGAGAAGTGTACACTGAAAACTGAATTTCAAGAGCTGAGTAGACTTGAGATTCACTCCGGTGTCCGTACAAGTTTATTTCCTGCGGTCGCATTCTATTTTCTTACAATTTTTCTTCCTGTCCTTGGTTAATCCTGGGGTTATTCATTGTTTCAGCAATTTGTGACACTATTGCTCTTGATTATTTCCGCTTATTTTTTTTTTGTTTGTCCTTGTTTGTTTCATATTTTCTGTCACTGAGTTGTGTCCGTTCTTCTTAAGTTTTTAATGTATATACGTATAAGTGTATATTAGTGTGTTTGTATGTGTAAAATTTTATTCATTCAATTTAAATTAGTTTACCCTGCTAAAAAAGTAAAAAATAAAAAACTTTTCTGACAGAACTAAGGACAACTCCTTAAAGTTAAAAAGTTAAAAAGAGCTTAAAAAAATCTCGTTTCAAAATACGTACAAACATATGTATGTAGGTAGATACGTATAGAATTTCTAGCATAAGATGAGACGAGCGGACAATGGAATGAGATGAGGTTATCCGTTTTGGCTGCTTGTCACGCGGAAGGACACCGTTTTCTGTTTTTTTTTTTATCGTCGTCGTCCTTTTTTGTGTAGCTGTGCAGGTAATGGGGTTTTTGTGTTTTGCTTAATTTCTTGCACGTTGAAAATTCTTGCCCTGAAGTGGTAATGGTGGAACACCTTCATTTGCCAGCTGTGGACGATAAGAAACAAAAAAAATGGACGATGAGCAAAAAAATGTACTGTCATAGAAAGGAAACGTTTGTAAAAGGATATAAAATTGGGGGGAAAAGTGCCGTACAAAACGTTAGAGCAGACATATAACTTTGAATGGAGTTCTTACAAAACGGTTACCATGTGCAGAAGTGCGAGGATTGATCCTTCATTACAAATTCATGCTAAAAAGTAGTAAAGTGAACGGCGGCGTGTCGGTAGAAATTATGCACACAGCAGTGCTTATCCTAATTTTACGACTTTCGGACTGCAAATGATGTCGATTTAGTGTTTCGTTTTAGTTTAATGTTTTCAACTGGTTTTCTTTCTTGGTCGGGGCTTAGAGAATTTGCTTGATGTAAGAAGAGCAAAGCAGGTATAGATGAAATTAACAACTGGTGGAGTAAAATGTTATTTTGTCTTTAAAGAGATTGTGTCGTAAATTTTGGGATGTTTTGCAACCTTAAAATTATGACATTAGTAAATTGAAAAGCTTCGTACATTTTTTACTCTCTCCAAAACCCTATTTAAGTACTTCGAAAGATAAGATAACACTGATTAAAATGATTGAGAATAGGAAAAGTGAAGTAGATAGATCTATGGAATCAATCACATAGGACGAAGTCATAAATAAATTATCAAATAAAACACGAAAAATTGTAATTTTTTTCTAATAACTAAATGCAAACAATGATGAAGAGGAGGGCATGCAAGGTTTCGTGCTTCCATGCAAGCTAGATGCCGCCATTGACGACGGTCTAACTGACAAAGAATTCTCAAAGCATAAGAAATCTCCCTATGAAAAATATGTATTGGACGAAAAGTCAGTAAGGGAACAACAGAAGGAGGTGTCCCCCGCTCATATAAATCCTGGTAATGGACGAGCTTCTGAAGATCCCGGAGAAAGACGGCTTCATCGTTAGCGCATATCCGGACAAAGTAGCAATAGTTTCTGATTGCAGGCAAATTTCCCTCAGTCCTCTGCGACCGACTCAGCTACGCATTCCTCATTGTAGGTAACTTGGTCATGGGTCACAGAACATTATACTGGTTGTATACAGCGATTGTAAGACCTATCCAAAGTCTAAAAGGCGGCTTGCGTAGGTATATAAAGGGTTTCTTAATGACAAAAACTAACTGAAGTTTTGGACGTACTACTTAGTCTCACGCCACTGGAGATAAACTGCAGCAACAAGGCGGCTAAGACAGCTGTCAGATTAAGAGAGTGTGGACTCTGGTCCCAAGGTCCATACGAACACGCTTCTGTGGGATTTTCACTACCCGCGGCATTCGCTTTCTCAAGAAGTGAATAAAACGGCAAGACAGCTGAAAGAGATAATGAGATTTCCATATATACGGACGATTCGAAAATGGATGTCGGCAGAGACGCAGGCATCTTATGTGAATCCCTAATATTAAGTTAATCCTTTAGAACTGTTATCATCCAGGCTGCCGCGGAAATGAAAATTCACTGATTTGCAGGCTTTGTAGACAATACCATCCCATCTACTCTGACAGCCAGTGGCCATTAAGGCCAGATGAAGAGATATCATCTAATAACTCAGTAACCCTGTGCTGGGAACCTGGGCTCGCTGATATCCCGGAAAACGAAGAAGCGGACAAGCTCTCAAGATCGGAGTCGGAGATGAACGCATGAATGGCAATCAAACCAATTAGTACACCGCTTAGCTTCATTCCACGAAAAAACTAACCTACGTTGGACACAACTAGACTCGGGCAAAGAGCTATGGTTACCGGTTAGGAAAAGAGATCAGAATTAATAAAAGACCTTCTCAGTTTTGTATACAAAGCAGGATTTTTCTATGAGAGCGACACTTTGAGCGTCTAACTGGGGTTTCTGTCTGTGTTCGAGTAAGGTACCCAAAAGGACACAATGGATCCGAGTTGCTGGTCTGAGTGAGCAATTTTGGTTGAATTGAAAATTGTAATATAGAAACCTTGTTTTTCGTTTCAAATTTGGCATTACAAGTTTTGTTTTCTCCCAAAAACAAAAAGTTCCTGAACCTGCACTACATTTTGCAAATTTATATATGGCAATGATCTTTGCAAATAAAAACCAACAGAAATAAGCCCAACTGTTACCCCATGTATCGTAACAGAACATTTTCATGCGCAACGAAGTTCAACATTATAGGAAAAAAAAATTAAAATTTACTCAAAATCAAAAATAAAAATTGTAAGCCGACCCGTGAAATTCAGCAAAACATGTATTTTTTATACCAGGATTTTCGGCCGAACACCCGCAATGACGTCACTCGCAGCTGTCAAACATGCCTTATGTTCTTTATACAACGGACCATATTGCTAATAATTGACTCGTATTTTAAATGATAAAAAGTTATTCTCTTTACCTAAGATTTATTTACTCCTTTGTATCTATCTGCTTGTAACGTAACACAAATCTCTTCGTCATTAATTGTGCAAAATGATTCACAAGTAATTTGACTAATTTCCAATATCAATCTTTTATTTAACTCCAAGCTATTCCAAAATGTCGCCCTTCCCTTATCACCGTATAAAAATCAGTAATGTAGTGCTGCTTTTCAGGCGTCTTCACTCGCGCTACATTTAGCCTCTTTATTTTTTATCATGATTACGGTTGGAGTACTGAATTATCTATCAACTAGAATCTCCTGCAATCCAGATGGCGCTATATTCTATATATATCTTCGATTTATGTCACAACTTTTATGATTATTGACTTGGATTTGACTTGGCTGTTATTTTATGGAGGATATTTAAATTTCTCGTTATATATTCTAATAGAAATAAGGTGAATTTATGCGAGATCGCAGTCTAATTCTTGAATTTCGTTATTTCTCGCACTCAAACTCATTCAATTTTACTTGCCCTAACCTCCTTCTTGTATTTAAATACTTCAATACAAAAATACTGAAATAAAAACCTATTTAATATTTAAACATACTTATTTTTGAAACACAAAATATACATATAACTTTATTCCAAAAATGTATAGAATTTAGTACCAAGTCGAATTCCTTCCTATCACAAAATTCTATCTACATCAGTGATAAAAAGTACATCAAAGAAGTTAAGGTTGCTGCAGATTACATCAACACTATACCGGTTGCATGCCAAATATCAAAAACAAGAAACAACACCCGACAAGTAAATATCTCAGGACTTACAGGTAAGATCTTAGAATTTTCTCTTGAGTCGATTTTAAGACGTGTCATGAGGCCAAACTTATGTATACAGTCTTATTTAACGGTGGTTAAAAACCTAGCACTTGTCTTTAACAAAACTTCCAATCACGAACATTAGAACATTAGAGTGCCAAAGAGGCACCCATGCTATGTACATATTGGATAGAATTGATACGTTGACGAGAAAAGGCTTGCTGCGAAGCAAATTTAATTTCAACACTGTGAACTAGTGCTAAAATGGACTTCATTTCAAGTGATGTATTACCGCTGAAAAAAGGACGAAATTTAATCCGAGAACTATAATCTCTGTAAAATGAGATATTAAAATAAGAGCAGGATAACACATATTTCTCGGTTGCATCTATTATAAATACCAAAGTGTTTAGGACGATTTCCTGATATACTGCAAATGCAATTTCACTTTCGAGTTATAGTCAAATCATTCTCTCAAATCTATGAAGACGATCAGGACCTGGGCAAAAAGCTGTGGTCTCAATGCAAACCCATCCAAAATAGAGCTAGTTCTTTTTGCCAGGAAATTCAAGATACCACAGTATGTGGGTATAATTCTAAAGAAACTGAAGTCGAATCTCAATGTAGCGGCAAGAATAAAAATGGCTTATAATGCTTTTTTTATCTGCAAAGAAAAGTGGGGAAAAACTTGGGGCTTAAGGCCTGCTATGGTGCACTTGCGGTGTACGAAAGATTAGCGGCGGTTCAAAGAACGAGTAGGGTGCACCCCAAACCACCTCTACGGCAGCACTGGACACCCTTCTGCACCTAAAACTGCGATACGACTTACAAATTAGGGTCACTTCAACCAACAGCTTCAGCTGTTGTGCGACATTAACTTGGGAGAATGATACAATTATCCCAGTTTCAAGTGTTCCCAAAAATCATTTAGTTTGTAATAAAGTTTTGAATGTCACCGTCCCCCTCTAAACCAAAAATAAAAGTATAAAATTATTAAATTCACCCAAGTGCAATATCTAACGACCTTGCGAACAGATGTGAGCCTATCTCAGAACGTGATAAAGTAGGTTTCTACAACTTCTTTACTACACAGCATTCAGAATTCCGATTCATCTCGAAAAAAAAGCCAAAACAAAGAAAGCCCCATAAAAATTCGTACCAAGCACGACAACCGCCTCTCATCCTTTTTATCTGCTTTTTGAATAAATCAAATGTCCTGTTAGGACAGTAAAAAAAAAAACTGCAAAGCATACCAACAATAGCTATGGCGCTTACTTAAAAAAAACAAAATAATTCTTCTCAAGCTGATTCGAAAAGTCTTTGCTTCCGCCTCATATCTCTGTCCCTACATCGTTGTGCTGGTCCAGATTGTATTTCCTGTGCAAGCGATGATGATGACTTTTCACGACAACGACAACGACAACGACAACGTCGACGACAGTAAAAGGAAAAACAAAAGAAATCAAATTCTAGATTACCCCTTCCTAGCATAACAATTCAGCTTCAGCTCGAATCCTTAGTCAGAGGACTCTCCATCTTTAAAGACAGTCGTACGCAGCATACCTTCACAGAGTAGTTTTGATTTCGCCTGCGATTTGAAAATATATTTCCGACCTCTTTTTAGAACGCTGCCGCCGTCATAAACACCGCTCTGCCTCGATGTCTTCTTTTATATTTTATTTTTTCTCTACTGCGAGTCTGCATACAACAGCAGCTCTCCGGTGGGTGCCGGGGATAACAACGAAAAGGTCCACCTGAGATTCTTTATGAAAACCCCTAAAGCGGAAATAGAAAATTTCTTCTTTGAAAAATATTCGCATCCGTTCGGGGAACAGCAAACAAAAAAAGTAAATAAATACCACGACGACGACGACAGCTAATCTCTGAGGAATTATTCGTCGTCGTACTTTGGCATATTAGCTTATGTATTGTGTACAGCCATTCACATCCCTACCCCATTGACATCGCAGGACACACTATCCGCAAAATTCCCAAATCAATTGGCAAAACAATTTGCAGGATCATTGCCGTATCAATGCGTGTTCTTTTAGCAGACATTGCTGTACAACATAGACGCACATGTGTATAACTGCGAGTGGAAAGATGGTGGAATCGACTTGCTAATGACTGACAGTGTCAGGAAGGGATAATGCCCCATAGAGTCCTTATCGTCATTATGCGTTGCGTTTAATGTTGACGGTTGATGACGGTCCATTCTGTGTTATGTCTAGCACTGCCAATCAATTTGTTGAGTCCGTTGATCGTGCTCCTGAATACCTGTGCGACAGCAGATAAAGGTTAAGTGATGTCGTGACTGTGTGAAAGACGGACACGATGCGTGGGGAAATATTTTAAGTTGGAAAAGTCGCGTTTAATTCGTATTGATGGACTTATTTTTTTGGAAATGTGATTGCTTGGGGAATGGATATATAAAAAAATACATTGCAATTTTTATTTTACGGAAACTTCTTCATAGCTTTCAGAAAGGTTGTTCATATGATATCGCCGGGTTGCTGACTGCAAAGGACTCCGATTCTATTGAGCGCAGGAAATCTGAATCAGGTGTACGCTCATAAAAAGATGCAACATATCCAATGATATCCATTTTTTTCTGATTTCGATGATTCTGTCATAAAAAATACTTCTGATGTAGTTTTCTTTGGTTGCGAGTTTTCGCACTTCGATTGGAAAAGAATATCGGAAACAGTGCAGAAAAGGGGAAATATACTAGTAGATTAGATTCGATTTTTTATTTTGTACACTCTTAAATTCATTACAAAATAATGTTAACAAAATAAATTAGAATGAATGGCATTGTTGTCTGCATGATTGGCAATATATTTATAAACATACATATTTAAAAAAATATCTAGTAGCAAATTAAAATGAATTAATATTTATCAAGAGTAGCCTGATATTACTTTCTGCCGATATAGTAATGCCATTCTACAATATTAAAATAAACTGAGAATTAATTTGACATTTACATTGAGGAGCGATATGATTGATTCTCTGAGAAGACATCACTTCACAAGATATTTCTCCTTGTTTCACACGATATTGGACACCCGCCAATTAAGTGATGTGTATCTTCTCTTTCTGCTAAGTTACACAAGCTGCATAATTGACGTAGATCTTCCCTGTGTGGTACAAAATTAAGTTGAAGAAGTTCGCCCCGCTGCCTTAAAATCATCACTATTTTATCAATGCTGTATTCATATCTAAAATAATTTTTCTGCAACAAATTGTGGTTCAGGCGGCTATACCTAGATGGTTCTGTGTATCGACCCCGCACCTTCCTCTTAGTATCGTGACCTAGCCTGTTCATCGGTAACTTCAATTATATTATAAAGCTAATTCTTCAAACACCTTACATGATCGTGGTTAATATGGATACTACAATTTTGAGCAAGTGTTGCGCCGATTATTTTGAGGTAAAAGCAGTTTCTCGAAATTTTTATATTTTTTACACCACCATACTTGTGCTGCATAAAACAGAATGGACTCCGACACGGCCTCACGGCCGTAACCCCAGGTATTTATATTTCTTTGCAATTTCAATTGCTTTACCTCTAAAATAACATTTCTCATTTGCACTGCTGTCCCCCATTTTTTGAATGCCATCACCTTAAATTTAGCCAAATTGACGAATAATTTCCAAAACCTGCAAAAATCACTAAGGCGGTTTATCATAAGCTGTAAGGCTTCTGGATAGTACGCCAATAGCACTATGTCATCTGCAAATAGATGGGCCTTGATCAGTACTCCTGCATACACTATTCCTCCAGGCAAGTAGACTTGGACTTAAAGAACAACCCTGTCTTACTCCAGAGCACGATTCAAGCTCCTTTAGTATCACTATACAGGTTCCGAATAATACGTCCATATTTCAAAGACATACCCATGTTGTACAGTTGTAAAACAAGGAGTTGCGGTCTATCGTGTCAAAGGCTGCCTTGAAATTCATAAAGAATGCGTAAAGCTTTTTCATTCAACGATACTATTTAAAACCAACAAGTGATCAACAGTAGAATATGCAGGTCTAAACACAGCTTGAAATTCCTTCAGCAACTTGTTTTCTTCTATCCACTGAAAAAGTCGGCTTTGCATTATTGCTGTGAATATTTTATATACGGCATTTAGAAAATAAATTCGCCTATAGTTAGCTGGACCTGTTGTCGAACCTGTTTTATGAAAAGGGAAAATAAGTGATTCCTTAAATAATTGCGGGGCTACTCCTGACTCTAAGATTGTGTTACACAAGGATATAAGCCTAAGCTGCAGCTCATTGGTACCATGTTTATAAGATTCAGACAGTATACCGTCCGAGCCTGCAGCTTTACCATCCTTTAAGTTGCGGAAAACCTGAATAAATTCATGAAGAGCGATGATCCAAGATTTCATTCTGGTGCCCTGATTTCTGATTTCAATCCGAGAACAAAATTCATTGGAAATGAAAAGCTGAAAGAAGAATTTTTTTTTACTTAAGGCGTCGTAAAGTTTTTCTGGGCTTATAAAATCAGACGATGCGACTAACATGTTTTGCGTAGTTAAATTAGGTCTACAAAATATGTTAAGCGCCTGAGCTTTAGGGATAACTAAATATCTATGAGTATTTTCTTATAATTCAATCAAATATTTGTCAAATTGCTATAAGCTTACTTAAGACAAATATTTAATTGCAAAACGTTTACTCACTTTTGACGGTGACATAGAAAAATAATTCCTTTTAACACAGACAAGGCATTATATAAATACTGAATTATTATTATATAAATTAATTCAAATATATAAATTAAAAATTATACGCACTTAATTTTCAGTTAAATTTTCATATATTTCAATATCATAAATTTTAATTACTGCTAACGCTCATTTTGCTACAAAAACAACATTCCCTACCATATTATCCTTTCGTTCTTTGGAATTTTTTTTTCAGCTTGGGCAAAAAGCAGCAATATTGGAGATAGATCGTTCCACAAATCATATATTAAAGTATTGAACATGAAGTTGGTAATAAGGGGAAAAAATATATATATAATACTTGACATTTACTAAAAAAGTGCTTTCTAGCGAGTATAATCCGCGGAAGTTGAACACATCAAAGGATTGTGGTATTTTCACATTAAACAATGCAAAACGTCCTTGATTTAATAATTAATCAATAAGGGACACATTTTGCTCGGATAAATATGTGTAGCTTCTTTTTTTAACGATTTCACTGCGCATAAGTAGTCAAAATGACACGACAAACTATAGAGCCATACGGAATTTTATGAACGGAATTGTAAAGTTTGATGATAGAAGGTTTATTAACACTTCTAAAAGAAGTGAAAAAGTTGAGTCAGTTACAGACGGTTTGAACGCAGATCAATTTAAAAGTTTTAATAAACCAAGTAAACAAATTTAGGCTACTGCAAACAGACAAAGAAAACTATAAATTCCGATTGAAATTCGAGGATAGAATGAAGCTATAATGTTCCGACTGCCCCTGACCATGCACAATTTGTGGCTACAAATCGGTGTAAGTACCACAACTTTTGACCCTGGTTGCAAGTGAATTCCATCAGACAAGTTTATCTAAAAACTGAAGGCGATATAAAAGCAAAGCCAAATAGGTAATGGTCATCTGCTACATCGCTTTGCTTATTTGTCTAAAACTATATTTTTAGTAAATTAATATAAGTTGATCCTTACTCGTTTCCTCATTAAAAGTCTTGCGCCAAAAACAAAGAATTAAAAGTACCGCTCGTGATGGCGAGTGCTGGCAACTTCATCCACTAAATTGCTTACGACATTGTTTTCAAGAAACCTAACAATTATTGTCACCCAACATCTAATCACTCCAATCGCTAATCAAAGAAAAAGTAGTTGCAAGGGACCAATAACGAGTGTGAGGATTCACGGATTTGTGTTTCCATTCAATAAACAAACTCTACTGCAACGACCAATGACCTATGTATGATCGACAGCAACTTTAAGGCCTTACAAAGCTCTAACAGCAATCAATCGTGAATTTTCCTCGCACCGTCCATTATTATGGCCAACATTGCCTAAATGAACTACGTCTACAGATTCAAATTCAAACTTGCACATACAACTTTAACAGAGGCTGACTTACGGCTGCTCCTTGCAATCGAAAGGACCTTTGAAGTAATCCACAACACAGAGGGAACTCACATACGCACTACACACCATATCGTATGTAGCTGCAAATATCCTATTACAAAGGAAACCAACTTTACCAACCTACTGCAAATTGAATTTCCCCGAATGTCACTCCTTTTCTAACAGCTCAACAGCCGCCTTAATTGCAGTTTGGTTTATCCGAAAAACACACTCTCACGGACATTCATCCGCACTAACAATTCCCTTACCTGTCTCTCCTGTTCGTCCTTTGATGAGCTGGCACCTCTTCTTGGTGCACCATTATCCTGAATATCTTCTCCATCGATGGGCGATGGTGTTGTGGGTATATCACACTCTGATGTGGGCGGCACAACACACCTCAGTGAATGTCTGTCAAAGACCAACATAGCTGGGCAGCGTTGCAGGCGGGGGTAACCCCCCTGGCATTGCCAATAACGATTGCAGGACTTTCCCAATGGAACATTTCCGTTTGCGTCCTCATTGCAGAGTGCTAGGTAAATTATTGGCATAAAGTTTAGAGAAGTTTAGCAAGAAAAGTAGACCTAATCTAACAAGAACTTACGATGTTTTTGGCAACCGTCGACATTGTCGGGCCAATCACAGCTATGCGCCGCCTCATTGTAAAGGAGGCCACCGATGCAAAGCTGTTCGGTGGCGGTACCATTCCAACATGTCCAGTACCGGGTACACGATGTCTCGTGTCCAAAGATGCCATACAACCAGTCACAGTGTTCGGTCGAAATAGGTCCGTCTGCAATGTGTTCCAAAAATACAAAATCATAAACAATCCCAAACCCAATCCCATTAACTGCAGTGCGTGTGGGCCAAATATACGGTCACATCTGGATTCAAATTGAATTTTACTCGAAAGTGGTCGTTGATAGTACTCACTTGCCAATTGCTTGCCCTCGCAGTAGTTCGCCCTCCAGGGATAGTCGCACCCTTCGGTGACTCCACGATGTTTACCGGCAAAGACCAAGCCATTCGGACAGTCATAGAGCTCCGGTTGATTGCTGACACATTCCCAGTATCGGTCGCAATAGACTTCATCGCCAACAACACGTTGTTTTATCTTGCATGGATCCTCCTGGTTTCCTTTCAGCTGCTGGCCGTTGCAACAGCGGAAAACTGCAAGAAGAGACATAGATAGGAATTGAAAATGCAATTGGGATTCGATTCTCGGAAAAGCTCTATTGGAATAGATTTTATTAATTTTCCTGTGAAAAGTGGGACCGTTTAATTAACTAAGAGTGTTACAGCGTCCAATGATTCAATATTGATGTGCAATTAGAAGCAGGACTTTTAGTCGAACCTACATAGGACATGTTACTGAGTAATGCTGCCAAGTAACTATTAAGAGAAACACAAGTATTAGGTTCAGGACGATGAGGGAGATGGTATTGGAAACGTTTTTAGAATGCTTCTTCAAATGAAAGGCTAAACACCAGCACAGGCTATCAGCTTGATTTACCTAAAGTTCAAACTCAATGATTTTCTATAGACAGAGATGTTTGTTGTTCTATAGAAACGTATACGCTGAGAACGAGTGTTTAAGACTGGGAAAGTAAGTTCTACTCAGATCGCCTTATTTGAAATATAGGGACTACTTTTAGTGACATCAGAACACTGCTATTTCCACGGCATTGTTTTTACACTGATTGTTATAATAGACATGTTTTCGTGGGGGTTAAATAAATTGATTCCTCGTCTAGTTTTCTTTTCTGTCAATTAATACGAACAACCGTCTTAATTATTTCTTGGATGTTTCTACTTTCTCTCTGTTTTGTGTGAGCGTGAATAAGACAACTCACATGTGCCAGAAGCAAACGGCAAGTCAGTATTTGTCTTTTGCTCTCCGTTTTTAACTTCGCTAAAAAGTAAATTCTCACGAAAACACAGGGTCAGTTTTGGTATTATAAGGTCACCTTGAGTGTCGCACTACTCCCCATTCACTCGATGTGGCCGAGCAAATGTAGTAGACTTCTTTTGTATTTTTAGATTAAATCCACATCGCGGTACAACTCATAGAGTTCGCGGTTGTGTCTTCTCTGCCAGCCGACCTCCTCGCACACAAGACCAAAATTTCCATCGAAAAATTTTTCTTGGGAAAGAGCGTAATATTGACTCGCCGTTATCATCTGGCGTGGTGGATGCGTGGCTTAGTGGTTTAGGGAGTTGGACTATTAAACGAGTGGTCCCCGATTCAAATCCGACTCGTAACACCTAGGTGTTCGCCCACAATGGTTGGAGAAGCTAGGCTTTACGAACCAGTATGCGCCGTTTACGCCTAATATGTACATATTTTTTTTTATTGTGCAGCACTCGGCGCCGTATAGCAGAATATCCATGATAAGGATTCTGCAGACCACACATGGTGTCTGGAGTTATGAATCCATTTGTTTTCAAAAACCCATTCTGGTTCTGAGACTATAACCCATTCGCCATGTTGGAACTGCTGTCAAGTACTGTTCCAACTTTTTTCAGAGCTTTTCTAGCTATGTGACGAGTACTGTTTCAACATGGCGAATTGGGTGGATGAAATTTGACACTAAATACCTCCGGATGACTCTTCAGATGGCTAATTTATTTTTGGTTCCTTGGTATATCATGTTGCAATACATTCGGCTTTGGCTTCGGCCATTATATTGCCCTTCGGTCGGGCTCTAGTCGCGATTCTGAGATAGGGATGCTCATAATACGTTGATACCTCGAAAAACATGTTACTATTGGAAACATCGAATTAATCCGATGCATCGCATGCTTTCGATTTTTACCGATGCATCGATGTATTTCATAACTTGCTACGAAAAACTTAGTCATTCTTCTCGATCCCACCCCATAGGGGTTTTGCTGGTAACGAAGCGGCTGACTCAATGGCTAAAGTCGGCGCAACAACACCACTTGTCGGCCCTGAACCCTTTTGTGGTCTTAGCAAAAACTATTTCAGGAACTATTTTAAAAGCCTATCCCTTATCGAATCCAATGAAGTCTGGCTTAATCCACCCCAGGAATTCAAAATTTCTAATCAACCTGGACAGGAATAATCTAAAAATCATGACAGAAATATTAAGTGTCCTGAAAAAACAACTTCACCGCATTGGCCTCACCACATAAACAACAACAACAACAACAAACATTGACACTAAAACACAAACGGTACGGAACTCGCTACACTTTCATATGTGACTATTAATTGATAGAAAGAGAAATATTAGTAATAAATGTACCCAACCTCAAGGGACAAACCAGAAAACCGATGGATGCTATTGAACAAATTTCTTCTTTGGCTATCGCTACCTTGTTGGACCCGCGGTTCAAATAACTTGGGTTGTCCAAAGCAATTCAAAAAATTAAGGACCCCTTTATTGAAAAGCCAGCTGTATCTGATTCGGATAGTTCCGACAAAATATCGGAAAATTTCAGCCTTTGAAGCAACCATCACAAACTAGTTCACCGAAACTGGAAGGCGGACAAAAGTGAAGAAAGTGTTTGTTATTAGCTTTCGGTAGACTTAAGGGCACCTGTTGGTCGCCTATGTTAAAATCCATTGTAAGTGTGGTCCGACTACAAGCTCCAATTTTCCAAACTTTTGAAATATTATGAAATATTTAACTTTTCTTCAGCACGACTTTTTTCGAAAGCTTTACAGGTATTGAATCAGCAAAGAATTAGAATCCAAGGAAAGTGGGTAAATAAAATAATATTTATGCAAAGTTTGGAGCGGAAGTTTGGGGGTATATAAAAAAAACTGATTTAAATTTTAGACTTTGTATAGTGTCTCATTTTTTAATTCCTATTAAAAAATTATATAAGCTCATATAAAGCAATATATGTATGTTATTAGTCGATGCATCGTTATAACAGGTGGCGCAAAAGTAATCCTCCTATCAGAAAATGCTATAAATTTTGCGATTGACCCCTAATGTCAGTTCTGTTTTGACATTTGTGTAGTAAACACATGCGAAATACACGTTAATAAACAATGTTACGCTACACTGCTCCAGAACGCGGAATATTGGTGACTATTTATTTGAGCAATAATCGGTCAGTGACTTTGGCACAACGTGAATTTCGTCGCAGATTTCCTAGCCGTCCAACGCCTACTGGTGAAACACTGCCGCTTGCCTCGAAGAGACTGGCACAACACGAGATGCTGCCAGGCGTGGCAGACCCCGGAGTAGCCGTTCTGCAGAGAATATTGCTGCTGTAGCCGAAGATGTCATGGAAGCGCCGTCGACATCGACCAGACGACGTGCCACGCAAATGGGTATCAGTCGATGGTCTTTACAGCGAATTTTGGTACAAGATTTGAAGATGTTTCCGTACAAAGTCCAGACGGTGCATCAGCTGTTAGCTGCTGACCGCCAATCGCGTCTAACATACGCTCAAGCCATCCTTAATCACCACCAAGAGGAAGATGATTTTTCATCATAAATAATCATGAGTGATGAGGCCCATTTTCATCTTAGCGGGTACGTAAATAAGCAAAATTTACGCTTCTGGGGCACTGAAAATCCGCGTGTAACCCACGAAGAGCCATTACACCCGCTCAAAGTCACTGTATGGTGTGCTGTTTTCGCTGGAGGAGTCATCGGACCTTTTTTCTTCGAAGACGTCGCGGGCCAAACGGTTACTGTGAATGGTGAGCGCTACAGAGCAATGATCAACAAGTTCTTTTTGCCGCAACTTGATGAATTGGGATTGGAAAACATGTGGTTCCAACAGGACGGTGCAACGGCACACACTGCACGTGCCACAACCGATATGCTGAAGGATGCATTTCCCGGGCGCCTAATCTCCCGTTTTGGCGATTTGCACTGGCCAGCAAGATCGCCTGATTTGACCGCTCCAGACTTCTTTTTGTGGGGCTTTCTGAAGTCGCGGGTTTATGTCAACAAGCCTCAGACTCTTGCAGCTCTTAAAGACAATATCCGTCAAGAATGTGAGGACCTATCGCCCAAGTTTTGGCCAAAGTGATGGAAAATGCCATAAAAAGGGCTCAAATGACAATCAACTGTGGCGGCGGCCATTTACATGACATCATATTCTCGACTTGATGTAAAAAAAATTAAAAAACCAAATAAAAATAATCCACAAGAATAATCAAAGTTTTCCATTTTTTTTTTTAAAAATTAAAAAAATTGTTGTTGGCTCACAAAATGTCCTCCATGCGCTCTCCTTTTGCAACGTCAGAATTTTAAATCAAGGGATTTATCATGTCTAAAATATAGAGAGGCACTTTGATAAATGGACCTCTCCTAACACAAAATTAATTTACTATATATATATTAATATTAATATACATATACTTCATGAAAATATTGTTTATTCTAGGAGGATGCTTTTGTCGCATTCAATTGGACTCGAAAAAAAATATCTCAATAGTAAACATGTTCAGTTCACGAAGTCGTCAACTACGTTTTTATGATTCAACGAACGACGAAATCAAAATCAAAAGGTAAACATTAAATATTTTCTTAGGCCCTGTCGAGGCCCTCTAGTGTTCCTGTGCACAATGTGTGTGCTTTTTATGCATCCCCCCGCAGTCAAATATTGTTTCACACACGTGTTGACGTGGTTTGTTAAAGCAAATATCGCGTGTTGCCTGCGTGTTTTGTGTTTTCCCTTTTTGTGATTTTGCATGCAAATATTCAAAAAAAGTTTAACGGGTAGCCTTTGTTGAATTTCAATCATAACAACTGACAGGCGAGTCTTCTTCACAGATGCGCGTGTTCACCAAAATCATTTTTTCGAAAATTACTTTATTTTATTCGAATATCCTTTTTTACATGATTTTCTGGCGAAAAAGAGTCGTCTCTCTACTTCCACGGAATTTTAAAAATTGAAACAAAAAAAAAACAAATGGAATAAACTTTTTTAATGTTAGATGATGACAATGTTGGGAGCTATCAACTGAAAAGCAAGTCAAGGATTTATGTGTGTGCATAAGCAGTCGCAGTGAAGCGAGTGTCAACCCTTTTTTGCACTGTCTGTCTGGGGCGATTGTATTAGCTTCGCATCCCTGGGTGGTTGGGGTGTGCAACAATGAAGATGTTAATAAGATTTGAATTCAAAATGAGGACAACTCGCTCGAGCCAGGAAATGTCAGCTGAGGAAGAGCAACAATCAACAAGTTTTCGTTGAAAGGAAAATAAATAATTGAATTTTTTCTTGCTTTTGGTCGTATGTGTGCGTGTGTTAGTATAGCATATAGAAGGAGCCTGGCTGGTCGTGTCAGCCCGAAATTGAATTGTTGATTTGATTAACAAACTTAGCCTCCCCGATATCGTGTTAGGTCCATGTAAGAAAACAGCATGAAATGTTTATTTTATACATACATGGAAAGAGGAAGGATAAAATCGAAGCGGGAGAGCATAATAAGTAATTATCATAAGGAGGGATTTGGTGGCTGCAGCCACCAGCAGAAAAATTATCCAATCGAATTATAGTCGTTTAACATTGCGTTTATGTCGAGTATCTTAAGTAGGAGAGGCGGATATTTAAAGATTGTTTTCTTTCCTTCACCACTAGTTTTCGTCGTTAATCGATCATTAGTTTGCTTTGAGTAGCTAGCTCAGTACATGTACAATGTTGAAAGCTACAGTGAGGAGGAAAAGAAAAATGAAAGTGCTGGGGCCTCAAAATAATTAAAAGAAATAAAATCGTAGAGTTTTGGCCTTGTATAGTTACTGAGTGATGAGAGATTTATGTCAGCCGACTTCTTATTACTTTACATTAAGTGAAGAAGTAGCAAAATGGAACATAAAGAGCTCGAAACAAAGATTTAGGGAACAAAGAATATAATCTTACTTCATCTGAAAAGCGCCCATTTTGTCATTTAAAAAAAAGGTGGGCCCCGGATCTAGAATCCCAAAAAGGGGCCTTTTGACTCCTAAAGGGGGTTGTGAAATAATAAGTACTTTTTTTTACCTTTCTTAAACTAAAAGTGTATTTCTATTAAAGATGAGCATCAAAATTTATGCCGATAAAGCTAGGGACGGATCGCCGTCTGTCAACTTTTAGAGCCTTTTAATTAGAGTTAGACCTTGGATCATATCTTTAACTTTTTGCGACCCAAATTGATCAACAGAAAATATTGATTGTAGAGGCGGGACAAATAAGAATATCCCTGCAGCGTCAACCTAAAATAAATAGTGCTTTGTATAGGAATGTTGATTAACACTCCCCATTTAAAAGGGTTTATAGGGTCCTTGAATTGAGCATTCAACAACTGAGCTGTTCGTGCTTCAACTCCAATAAATGTCTGGAATGATTAGATTAGATAATTGGCAGTACACACACATCGCTTAATGCGATACCTATTTCCCTCAAAAACATCCACGCAGACATCAAGTGCTCATTGCAAAGAAGTTTTATCGTCATCGGAAGGAAAGGGTAACTGATATACTTTCGGGTTCGTTATTTTTCCTTTCGGCAGATTAGTAGAGGTCAGCAATAAAGAGCAAAGAACTTCAGACGCTTCGTTGGTGCACTCCGATAGGGAGACTCCAGAGGGGCATATAATTTTGTATTCGCTTCCTCGTATCTATGACCATCTGCACGTAGGTCTCAGATCTCTTCGTTGTCTAACAGCAACCCATATCTCCAAAGACGTCTTGGTTGGCTATTGAACGCTGTTTCAAAATCAACAACAACATGTTTTTCCATTATAATCCTTATACTTCGGCTTGCATCTATTTCTAATGCCGCTCGACGATCTTCATGGTATGTGACATCAGTTTGATAGAGTGGTAATTGTCACAGTTTAGCTTATCTGCCTTTTCTCTGTGTAAAGTATGCAGATAATCTTCCCTGCACTGATTAAGGAAATAAGAATCATAATTTATTTAGACCCGATGTCTTCCACCTTCTTTCAAAACTCAGATGGTATCTCATCCGGACCAAATGCTTGCCACTTTTTTGAGTGGACCGCTTATCTAACTTCTTCAGGCTAAGGAATTAGACGAAAGGATGAGAAACCGATGCACATGGTAGTGCATTCCACATTCGTGTTGTGCGGCAGAGGAACTAATCCTTATATTTCACAGTACATCCGCATATAGGCTTAAGGGTGAACTGATGAGCATTCCTGGCATGGCGGGTATTACGGTTGAAGTGTTGAAGGGGAAAAATGCAGCTGGCTATTTCATTCGGGCACTAACGATGGAAGTAACGATAAAACAACGACAGGCAGGAGACATTGCGACGATGACAATGACATTGCAATGTCTCGATCGCCAATAAGTTTTATCACACGTTTTGAATCATATCCAGTAGCTCCAAATATGTTATTGGTACACCAAACCAGATATGAGCATTGTACTCAAGTTTCGGGCGCATAAACGCCTTATAAATTCTAGCCAGCTCAGAACGGGTAAACTATTTTTTGCATCGCAGCGTTCTTGGCGACGTCGAATATGTGGTCATTCCAACGAAGTTTCGGTATCAGCTATTTATGCTCCAAGCCCGAAGATGAGAGACGTGAATCATAAAACGAATATGCGAAGCCAAGGGTACTGTCATCAGCGAAGCAGTGGATTGGATTAGAAGTCACCGACAGAAGGTCATTGATAAAAATGAGAATGTGAGTCGGCCCAGAACATAGCCTTGAGGGACACAAGCATTTATTTGGTGAGTTGCAGATTTAAACCGTCCAAAACAACTTGAATTGAACGGTCCGAAGGGTAATTTCTAATCAATTCTAATCGATTCCAAAAACACGCATTTCCGACAAAAGAGCTTTATGCCAAACTCTGTTAAATGCTTTTGAAATATTAAGCGCAACGACCTTACTTTCATTACCATGGTGAATAGATTGGTTCCACTTTCCGGTTATATATGTCGTAAAATCACTAGTTGACCGGTTGCAGCGAAAACCATACTGCCGGTCATTAAGAACTTTTCGGGATTCAAAACATTTTATCAGCATTTCCATGACCTTGAAAGAAGGGACGTAAGTTCAATTGGTCGGTAGGAAAAGCGAGAGGAAGAATCGCTTTTTTTAGGACTAGCTGGACAAATGCTGTTTTCCATCTTCTCGAAAAGAACGCTGGAGAAAAGGACAGATAAAAAAGCTTACCAAGTGCTTTTGCCAGCGATGCAAAAAACTTCTTCAGAACGATAGGCGATCTGGGCCAGCGGATTTATGTATGTATATCTTGAGCACATCTCTTTCTCTGATGACAAAATGGTTTTGCCCTTGTTCAAGATATTTTGTCGTTGCTCCTGGATAGCCTGCTTCATATCAGCGGGCGAAGAAGATATTCTCCATGCACTTTGCTTGAATATTGTCGCACTTCTTCTTCGAGAGGATTTTACAACGTTTGTATCCCAAATCAAGACAAGCCTTATAATCTATAGTATGTATCTATAATCAATATCACGTAGATATTGTTGTCAACGAATCCGTAGTATTATCATATTTTTCGTGTACTGATTTTCCAATATATTCTCATTCGACCAATGAATATTAAGGATGTGTCAAAAAGAAGCGTTGTAATTCACGAAATTCTAATTTTTGAAGTATGGATATTTAAAATTATATACATTTCTGCTTCACATACTGTTTCCCAGCTATTTGAAATACAGAATACCTCTAAAAGCATTGCGAAGAACTTTCATCTACTCAAATATGAAGCAAATACTTTCTATATGTACGAAGAGCTTGAATGACTTTAGCGCGATGCTTATGTGTTCATAAATACACGCTCTTCTGTCTGTATATGTTTTTCAATATGTGTCATGTATAAGCTTTCAATAAGTACATGAACTCTGTAAGGTATGCACTATGAAAGTATTTTTCTTTGACTTTCCGCTTTATTCGCAGTCTGTATAGCAAGCATTTAAGCAGTCTCTGCTGCTTTCAAGGATTTACTTCATTGATGGAATGAAAAGATATAAATTAGTTTTCCGCAAGTTTTCCCATTTCATGACGACGCATAATCATACTTACAAAAGCTACATGCATGTATGGAAGACTTCGCCAGATCCTGAAACTTGTAACGATGCTGTCCCTTCGTCACTCAACGACGCGATGCAACGTAACTGTAGATTGCTTGTTTACGACTAACTATTTACATATGTATTGAAATGTGAAAGAAATAAAAACGGGAATGTGAGCCACCTTTGTATGGGCGATGATGCGTCGTTCGATTAAATTCCATGGAACGCCAAGCAACTGATTGAAAAGCTATCTTAAGTTATCATAGCCCCTCCTCCAACCCCAAATCAATTTAAACCGATTCCCATTAAAATTTGCACAAGTAATGGAATGCTTCGGTGTCTAGACTACTTCACAAATTAATGAAAATATATTTATCCATGAGTTCCATGGTATACCTAGCATCGACATCATCCCCGCCGAGCAATCATGACCGCGAATATCATATCGAGATTTTGTGGAAATTAATTCAAATTATTTACGCGAATTGCTCTCATTTTGATTCAATTTACCATTTTCAATCTTCTCGCGCGTAAAACAAATAAAACGCACCCCAGCGTCGTCGTATTCATGCGTACCTACTATACCTATCCTTACCTACAATTCAGCAGATTTCCATTCGCAAGGCATATGTCAGATGTTGACATTATGCCAGCGGCAAAAAGCCTACAAAACACGAAAAAGAAATTCTAATTTCAAAGGCAATAAAAAGGACGATAAAGAGATCATATCCCGCCCGACATAGGCGTAGGTAGGAAGAATAAGGATTCCAATAAAAACACCATAAAAGTATCTATCGCTTGTCACAGCACCTTCCGAGACATCAAGGTGAATGGACGCAGTCTGCCGACTCGTACACCTGTTTCCAATTGTGTCGTCGTCGTTGTCGTTCAAAGATTTCCGAGTCCCTGTGGAACGATAAAATTGAAATCTAGGTATTCTAATAGACTCATTGGAGAGGCGGCATACAAAGGCAGGCTCCTATAACATGGCTCATATAAATTCAATATCAATGACTGTAACTTGATTGCTATGTTGCCAGGATAGCTGAAGCTAAACTCAGTTGTTGCTGTTGTTATTGCGAAGCTATTTTTAGAAGGTTTTTTTATTTTTAACTTGTTCGTATACTAAAAAGAAAGTTATTGCAATCGTGCTGAAATTTCTAACTTAAACTGTGAATGAGCTTTTACTAAAAATAAAGACAAGGATTTGCCAATGACATCCGTTTGTCTGTCCAGAAGACACGTGGCGAAATAGTGCTTTAAACGGTACCAACGATTATGGGCTGGTTTTTTAGGGCTGGTATAAAAGATAATTGGGATGTGGCCAAGAAAACTGCGTGCATTGCTTTCCAATGACGGTATAAACTTAATAAAAACTGAAAACCGAAGAGAATATATTTTAAAAAATATATATTAAAACAGGGCCTTAATCCTATTGTGTGTGCGAGAAGATATATTTTTGACGCGATTGGAAGGGATTTTCGATTGTAAGCTGATCCGGAGCTTAGTATTTCAACATACTAGACACTGAATGAGTTGAGAAACTTAATGCTTTTAAGAAAAAGTGGCGGCCAACATTCTATTTCTACCATGAACTGCAAAGGTCTCATCAAACAGATCGCATTTTTAACGCGGCGTTCAGATTATTTAACCGCGTTGGAAAACGTCAGATAAAAAGCCTTTAGCAGCGCGTTAAATACTAAAATTTGATTTTCATTTTCTCGCAAAATGTCAATTAGCTCGGATAAGGATTTGTAATTCTATTTAACGTGCTACGTAATTCCCGAAAAGGGAAAAGAATTCGGGTACACGATATTAACATAAAGAGGAATAAAGTCGGAAAATATCGCAGGTTGTGCAGAGAGCTGGAATTTCAATAAAGTGCACGACTGCGTCATACGAAACTTTCCCGGTACATGAGATGCGTCCTTGAACCGCAAAATGAATTGAAAATAAATTTAAATCACTTTTTTGGTTTTCTCAAAAACCTATGATTTTGATGTAATTTCGCACATTGGACACATCTAACATAATTGTTCAAAATACAACAAATTATTAAAGTCGTTAAAACCGTTTTTGCGAAAACGAATTTCGTTAAATTTAAAAAGTTCATTAAATGAACAAAACATTTAAAACAAAATATTTCAAAAATCGAAGTATTCAAATTTATTCGACTTAATAGTATAAAAAAACAGTAAAATATTTTGGAGTTCGATAGTTTTTAAGATATTGGCGGTCTTATATATTACCGTTAATAATTTTTTTTTTTCCAAAAACTAGTTGCAGTTTTAATAAATTGGCAATTGGCGGACCCATTTTTTTAGGCTTCTTAAAAATAGTACGCGCTGGTCTGAAATGAATAATCTTTTGTTAAACCATGCAAATTCAAAGTGTCTGTTCATCTCAAGACATTCATTGGACATGTAGTACATACATTCCTTCCGTGTTTAAGGCAAATTTTCTAATGAATACGTTGAAACGGCCACGGTATCACGTCAGTCCGGAATCTGACTTGAGATAACCACATAAACGCTGCGCGTCGTATGGTGTTCTTCAAATATTAGGGGCAACGCCGCTAGTTATTGTATGATTGCGAAGTTTTTGCCAAGTGCAGTTTCAACAACAAAGAAAACTGAAGGTCGCCTACAACAACACCGTTCGGGATGTTTTTGGACTAAGAAGGTACGATCGGGTGTCGCATTTCTCTACTCGTCTTTTTAACATGAAGTTTAACAGTCTACTTAAATTCCGCACTCTAACCCTTCTCTCAAACATCGTACCAACACGACAACCGTCCGGTCTGTATGAGAAACTGTTTATGCCTTGCTGTGACAGGTCTAGTCAGTTGATTCCTCCGCGTTACTCTTCCCTTACTATTCGTCTATAGAATTCTTTATCATTTCCTATTAGAAGAACTAATAACACAAAAAGATTTAAAAATGAATTAAGAAAGTATTTGACATTTTCGAACTTAACCTCATTTATTTAATTTGGATTATTAACTTTCTCGTATACATTAGGATACTTTAGAGAAAGTTATTGCGATCGTGCGAAAATTTCGAACTCAAACTGAGTATGAAGGATGATATTACGACTATAGAGAAGTCCAAAAAAGTGGGTCCGCCAATGGCGTCCTTCGGTCTGTCTGCCTGTCCGGACGCCGTATGGCGAAACACTTCGACGGATTTGCTTCAAAGTTCGTATATAAGGTTTTTGGGGTTACATCTCATGGCATGTTTTTATTTTTTGCTTTATCTTTTGAAATAACGGTACCTGCCATACAATTTTTTTTTTGTGAAAATCACTTATCACTATTTTTCTCGAAAATGGATTTCGGTCTTTTTTTGTACTAAGGATGTTTAGGATGGAGGAATTATGCATACTCAGTTTTTGGAAAAAAAAAATCGATTAACGGTAATTTATAAAACGGGCAATATCTCGAAAACTAATAAAGGGAACTTAAAAAAAATTTACAGTTTTTTTATACTATAAACTCAAACAAATCTGAGTACTTAGATTTATTAAATTTAATTTAATTTTTTCATATAACGATTTTCTTAAATTTAAATTAAATTCGTTAAATTCGTAAAAAGTGATTTAAATAAATTTCTCACCATTAATTTTCGATTCATTTTGCGATTCAAAAATGCATCTTGTACCGAAGAAGTTTCGTATGAAGCAGTCGTGCACTTTATTTTACTTAAAATTTGAAGTGTAGTTAATGTGTTTGAATAATATTGTTGAATTAATTCGTCACCTTTGTAGCTTTCTCCTGTAGAATATGGCTTATCACTAATTTAGAAGATATTATATCCTAAAGTGTACAGGCATTGCATGTAAAAAAATAAATAGATAAGCAAGGATTTATGTACATTTGAGTCCTTATTTAATTAAATCAATTTAAATATTATATTCAGTTCAAATAATCGAAGGGCACCGCTAAATAAAACGAAGAGTTTATTGTCGTCGCCCTTGGTACATATATTGAGTCCCTTTATCCTTCGATACCTGTTTCTTTTATTTAAAAACTCCCTTTGCAAATCCTATTTTTTTAAAACAAAAAATCTATGTTAGATACTGGTGCAGTCTTGCAGTAAAACAAATCAAACTGTTTACTGTCCATACGAAGGATTAAATCATCGCATTAATCTCACTTAAAGCAAAAACTTGAACACTAAAGCTGGAAAAACTCGTACTCGTAGTCGTAGATCTCGCGTGATTTCTATCGTACAAATTCCCTTTTTGTATCGGCTGTGCCTTGCCCTCTCGGTGGCCATGACTACCACCAATCATGTGTCTATGAGAACGGGAGAGCGAAAAAATCCCGGATTATCCTTTAGCTTTGCACTTTGCTTGCATTGTGTATACAGTATACTAGACGCAAAACGGAGTTTCTAATACACACACACACTCACATGCCATTGTGTAAGAGATAATTGAAGCTGCTGAACTGAGCAATAAAGAAGTTAATCTGAAATTTATATATATTTTCACACACACTCATTGGTGGCAGTCATTGAAGAGAGAATATCCATTTAGCAAAGGATACATGAGTTCGAATCCAGCTCTGTCCGGTCATCCTAAATATCCAACTCGTCGCCGATGTTGAAAGTGTGGACCATTGGAAAATCCCTCTAAACAATGATATGATCCGAAACAATGGTGTCCTTTCACCATTGAGCTCTTCATTCTCTTCTCTTCGCTTCTCTTTGGCAACAAGAACAAAAAAATGTTTTTGTGCAGAGCAAAAGAAAACAAATCCAACATAGAGCAGAGTAGAAAGAAGCAGAAAGAAAGGTTAAAGCGATAAGATTGTCGACAAGACATTAGCACAGCTTGAAGTTCGCAGGGATGCACAACACACACACACACAGATACACGAGACCTTTTAAAAACGTGTCCACCTCTGGAAAATATTTTACGTCCCTTTGTAATATGTAGTTTGCGGGACAGTCAGGAATGGTAACTTAATTTCAGAATCGCATATAACCGGGGGCGGTGTTGGACATTCGAAACCGAAAGGAGACCTTCACCGTCCACTCTCGTACTCGTGTCTGTGCATGTGTGTCATATAAATTGGACATTAGGTCCGGTTTTGGGTGATCCGCTTTGATGGGATAATTTCATTGTCAGTTGTGTATTGAAAATATGAAGGTAGGAAAGAGAACGGATAATGTCATTTACAGGGTTGATAGGTAACTTAATTACCATTGGGCCACCTATCCTCAGTCGCATTATGTATAGATGCTGTATAGATCTGTTTAATGTGCCAACGCAGGACGAACGAAACAAAAAAAAAACAAAAGTCGCAATTTATGTGAACAACTTAAGTCCGTAAAAAGGGGGGTTTCCTTCTGGTGGTGCAAAGCTAAGGCGGTCCGCTATGAATGGATTCTTAATGTTGATCAGGCGGGAAATGATATGCCACCATCTGAAGGATACCCGACTCGTATACATATGGAGCAAGGAGCGTATTTTTTATTCTTTTACTGCTGGGTCATTACAATGTGGTGATTTAATTTACCCGCTCAGATGGAGATTTGTTGCTGAGTACATTTTCATTTGTCACTTGGCTATTATTTTGGCATAAAGGGAATCAGGATAATTTGATTCGTTGTCGTCTCTTTTACGGTTTTATGTTTAGCAAAAGGACACGGCACATGTGGATATCAACCCATTTGTTTTGATATTCTTTTGGTTATTGGATTTGAATTCATGGTAAGAAGGTGATTAGTATAATGAAGTTGGGTATTATGGCGATGAATTGAGCACCTCTAAGGGTGTGTTCTGGCCTGGCATTATTTATAGTATGTACAGTCAACGACACGTGCCTCAGAAGAGTGTTCTTGATGATAGAGTCTTTAGTTGAAGCACTTGTTCTTGTATGAAGTGCTAATGAACTTGGTAAGGAAAATTTGTTAGGCTACATTTGTCGTAATCTTGTCATGTATCGTCTTTTTTTATTATTGGATGGCATTAAGCTAACGAATTGGTTGAATTTAGAGTAACTATTGATAATAATCACGAGCAAAAGAAAGCGTTTGAGCAAATGTTTAACCGCTATCCATCCGTCTATTCGAGGGCATAGGTACATATTTCTATTTTCATGTCAGCCAAGAGTCCTTATTTTCGGGATTAGGTACATTTTTGTATTTCGACTTTTTGAGCCAGTACCTTTACGATCTTCAGCTTGGCAGCTAGAGGCTTAAGTGATTCCATTGACGACATATCGCCGGAATTATTAAGTCGTGACCACTGCCATAACTCGAATGAATATGTTTGAAATTATGAGCTCTATTAATTTTGTATACCGCGATGCGCGTGTCAACATTTAATAGCAGAAATGGCAAAACTGACTAACTGTCCCTTTAACTGCATACCAAATTTGCATAAAACCTTATCGTGTTTTACATCTCAAGTACAACTAAGATGGGTTGCATGCCACCGAAAACGCAATGTTTTCTTACAGAAAAATAGAGAGTGGCTTAACGCAACGCAATATTTTCGTAAATATTCAGCACCCAAACAGAACGGCAGACATGAGTTGAAATTATCTGAATGTTCTGATCGGACCAAGCGGCAAAAAAGAAGTTACACTCACATTAAATGCACATCAGCGACAGAATTTAAAGTTAATTTCTAAGTAGGGTTTCGATGGTACTTCTGGACTAGGTCGTTATGAAAAGACATTTGGAGCAGATGACGACTTCGAAAGCGATGAAAACATTCTATTAACTTCGCGGCTAGAAAGTTCAGATAATGCTATTATTTGGCAAAATCCACATCCCTCTTCAAGTCGGTTTTGCAGACCAATATAATTGAAGTTACATTCAAGATTAGATTGGTACTCTGTTAAAGCCAGGAGCGAATATTGGTGAGAGTTGTGTAGTTTAAGTAAGTCAAGTTCTTCTCTTTACCATGATTGACGGCAAAGTCTGCAATGCTGTAACTGAAACGACTTTTACGCAACGTTGTTTCATATGCAGTTAAACTATGACTATTAAACAATTTAATAACTTGGAAAAAATAATAAATATTTCAAGTGACTCGTCAATTGCATTGCTGGATTCGTTTTTTTGAATACCTTTTGCATATTGGATACAAACTCATGATAAAAAAATGGCAAGCCAAAACTGTGGAAGAAATACACGCCGTTCGTGATCGACAAAAAATCATTAAAGAACGTTTCTGAAAAGAAATGGGGCTACTAGTTGATTGTTTATAACTTGGATTTGGTAGTACCAACGATGGCAACACTGCAGCATTTCGGGTGTAAAAGAGTTTTCGTGAAGGATAATCTCGAAAATGTTCACGTTCCAAAACAATGGAATATGTTTTCAAGAATTTTTTACTTAGATCAGACCCTAAGCTTACAAGCATGCTTGAGCTACCAAAAAAAAATGTCACATACATTTTCTCCAAAAGCTTTAGCTATGCTGTGTCCTCCAAAAGTTTTAGATTTAGAAGAGGAAAACAATGAAAGCAGCGGTAACTCAAGCAACGAATAGTAAAGGTGTAATTTTAAATTTGTCTAAGTTTTGATCCTAACTTTTTACTTTTATGCAGTTATTATCTGAATCATTTTGAATTACATTTTTTTTTTGTTAATTAAACAAAGCTTAAGAAGAATTAATAAAAGAAAAACAAAAGAAAGCTATCTTTAACTTACTCGCCATACGCCCACCCACGTCACCCCCACACCTACAAAAAGCTACCAACTAAGAAACATTTTAAATTTACTAATAATTGCCGAAAAAACATTTGGTCATCTATAATTAATTGCCCAGCCTAAACTGGAGGTTAATGCCATGTTTGTAATAGTTTCCAATACTGCGAAACCACAAAGCGACCTGACGCTTTCTAGATTAATCAGACGCGTAACCAAATTGATTTTGTTTTTGCATCCAACGTTGACCCTTCACATCAATGGAACTTGTCTGTCCAAAAAAAAAATTAGCTGCGAACCGCCCAAAAAAAGAAATTCAACATGGAATGCCTTCAACTGAATTATGAAGACTGAGCCGGGTCTTTGTACCACCTAGTGGAGTGCACTTACTATAGTCTGTCCAACATAAATTGGCAGTACAGGGAAGATAGGGATGTTTGCCTTTCATTCGCACTCTTCTGTTTTCCGTAAGGTGTTTTTTTTTTCGTCGCGTCTATAATTTCTTTTCATTTTTCGGCACTTCATTTTTTGGATGAATTTGAAGCCATTTCTAAGAAATAAGAAATTGCACAAAACTTAGAAAAAATTTAGAAAAATATAGATGTAAGATCAAAAACTGACTGCGCGCGCTACGAAAACCCAAGCAAAAAGAAAACAGCTTAAAATTTTGTAACTGCGTTTTAACGTATTTTCCGCACATTAAAATAAATGCCAAACGTCAAAAAAAGACCTCCACGATAACACTGCTCATTAAGAACTTTTTTCACAGCTCTTAGACCTGAGGCTGCTCAGCAGAAACCCAATGAAAAAAGCCAAATGGACATTGCTAACTCTGAACGCATACAATTAAATGGGCGTTGAATAGCAGCAGCCACAGGCCACAGCCTCAGATGTTCACTGGCAGGTTAACACTTTCCATTGGGGGTTCATTCAATTTAGTATGGTCGGAAAATATGACGCGCTACTGATTTTGAAAAAGCTTTCCCATAATTCCAGGGGACACATTAGAACTAAAAACACTAAGAATACGGAGTTACCCTCGACTACTGTAAGTTCCTAGCAACGCCAAAAAGTGTCCATTAGCAAGCAATGTAGCGCAAAACCAGATCAACGATGGAAGAGTATGGACCAGATGCTGTCTCCCAGATTGAGGAAATCTAAGAGTAAATCTGGGTATTTACTTCAAGCCCGGCAAAACAAGCTGGATACTTAATAACCGATGCGCGGATAGTTGTAGAAATGTAAAAGCACCCTTTGCATCAGCTGCTGAATGAGCATCATGTCGAAAGGGTGCAAGCGCAGGAAGAGTAATGCAACGAGCAATGTGTCTTTGATGTGAAGTCCTTCGTCTCATACACACCATCAGATTATATGCTTCTTCAAAATACGGGGTTTGAAACAGGTACCAATTTTTTATCTAAAGTTCAAATCTTTTTAATTTAATTTCTATTTCCAAGTTTCCGTCATAAGTCCTACGATACTGCGTATCTCAACAAGTTTTGATAATCTTTCTTTTATTTTCTCGGCTATCCCTTTTAACTAATAATGCTGCCCAAAACGTTTTACCCTTGGAATTTTAAAATACAACAGCACTAGCCGTAATATCACGCCTCGTTCACAGTTGAAATGAGTAAGATGGATTGTCTCGGTGAAATCAAATCTTGGTCCCCTGGAATTACTTTAGGAAATGTTGGAATAGCAAACATATCTATAGGTATGTTTCATCTTGAAGTTAACAAATGAATTGACGAAATAGTTTATTGCTGGTCATCAATTAAGCAGACACGAAACATAAACTGTTTCCTCTCAGCTGTCACTGTCGTCACTGTGAAAGCTTTACGCTCCGTATTTTGTCATCTTTACACGACAAATTGCCTGTTACATTAAAATATTTGTAGTTGTGGATTTGAGTTGCTCGTGTTCACTCGGTTTCGCCAACATTTCTCGCATGTTAGCAGTTAGCAATTCAGTGGAGACGCTGCACGTGCGTCTCAGACATCTATAGGGCCATTTGTCATCCTCTCGTTGACAGTATCAATAGTGTGCTATCTCAGCAGGAGATGACAACAAATGTTATCAACTCAACTCATTTTCCATTGCTTAATCTTTCATCGCCGGTTGTCATATATCAAAACTGCACTCCGACGTCCAATTGCCCGTGGCAGCTATGACTCAAGACATTTATCCGATCTAAGTCGATCGGATCTTAATTGATGGAGTTTCCTGTTAAATAATTTGCTTTCGATTAAAAATTTCTTATTGCCATGACAGCGTTCTTTTTTTTTCATTCACCGTGCGTCCGCCATCCAGCTGTGGGCTGTAATTTTCCTGTGGCCAATGCTGATACTGACAATGTCGATGACGATGACGATGGCTAGAATCGACGATGGCACAAGAAAAATAAACCCAATATCAATTCCCGCTCTCACCGTGCGCTCCTACACACCAAGAAAGCACAAGGAGTAGCAACAGCGGTATCAGCTGAAACTCCATTAATCACCCGCAGTGCCAAAGGGACACACATTTGCATTTTATACGATTTATGAGGCTCACGTGACTTGCTAGATTTTCTTATTTATACTGCCAATTGGAGCGTTTGCATGCTTCTAGGAGTACTTTCATCTTTTCACAGCTGGAGTGAGGCACAGAGGAGAAAGATGTGGAGAGAAGATTGTGCAAGGACATGATGTCGTCTCCGACATCACTTTAATTTAAAATTAGAACAACATTTGAGTTTTCTATTGCCGTTTGGTAGGTAAAGGTGTTGGTAGTGGCATGAAAATCTGCAGAACCTTGACGTGAAGCGAAGTTGGTAGTTGTTATTTTTTTTCTTCACTTTCTTCATCATCATTTTGGTGGTAGAGACGCCATGCCAGCCATTTCTAAAGGGAGTCATTCTGCAGATAAGAATAATCATCTTACAATGTGTTGTTCTACGTGTGCGTGTGTGCTCTATTAGGGTGAAGACTTCTCCTAATTGAGGATTGAGATTTTCAATTTATTCTCCTAGCATTCTCTGTCTCAAACTGCTGGATGTATGGATACATGTGTTGGTTTTATTGGGAAGAATCTATGTATATTCTGAATCGCTCTGCATTTTGTGCCAGAATGAGAATTTCTAAATCAGCGAAACGAGCTATGTAGCTTTGATTGATTACTATGTGACTTCATGTCTCCGTGGGGAATATAAATCACTCAAAAGACTTAACGCAGTAAGTGAGTGTAAAATGTAAGATGCTCCTTAATAGGGGCAAATTGAAATCACTGTCTGTGAGGGTAGAAAGTTGTAGACCTTAACAGTTTTGATTAAATTGAATTTAAACGCACTGTGCCCTATTCAAATAAATTTTACATAATTGAATTTACTGTTTGATGGACGGAACTTAGTGTGGTAAGACGCCATCTTATAAATGTACTTCACTCGTAGACATCTCCGTCACTATAATTTTTGGCTTGAATGAAGCCACAACTTTGGAGGATAAAATACCAAATGAAAGAACTAGTAGTCCAAAATCTGATGAACTATTCTTTTTTGCACTATGTCCAGTTTTAATGCTACAACTTAATTAACCTGATTGTTAAAATTTGTTGAATGTGAATTTGTGGAATTCAAAAAGGTTTATTAGTTGTTCAATTCTATTCTTTGAGAATTCCGTAATGCTTTTTGCTGAAAATCCCTGTCTGATCCTAGTAGATGCATCATTAATAATTGAGGGTTTCTTCTTTGGTTGCGTCATAACATTTGCCCAAGCAGTCTGGCCTGACCGTAGATATCTGCAGTTCTGTCAAGAAAGTCGGTTATTTTTACCTAACTGTATCATGGGTTAATATTTCTGGATACGATACAGTTTCTTCTCCTTCTCAATCTGAGGTCGAAATGCCATTAGAAATTCTGAGGAGATTTTTTCCTTGCCTAGCCACAGTATGTCCGTTTCTATTAACATTACTATGCCTTGGAACAAAAATCAGGGTATTATTGAACTGAGCAAGCAAAATCAGCTCATTTAAGTACATTTCTATACCTTATAATGAAAATTATTCTCTTTACGCGTTCGGCTTAAACCCAAACGCGTAAAGAGAATAATTTTCATTGC
This sequence comes from Ferdinandea cuprea, assembly GCA_963576555.1. NCBI lineage: Eukaryota > Metazoa > Arthropoda > Insecta > Diptera > Syrphidae > Ferdinandea > Ferdinandea cuprea. The sequence continues at coordinate 139,656,442 of OY754958.1, forward strand.
AGAGTTTAAAAAGAGTTGATTTCTGAAGTAAGCTGGTTCTTGTGGATCACGTTCAGATTCATAATTACTTACGCTCTGCCGATGGCTTGGTCGTTCAAATGGAGGTTTGGTCTTCCTTGTCGCCTGGAACCTGGAGGGATTCAAATATTCTCTTGACTGGAGCACTTAAGTCGATGTGTTTGGCTGTTTGGAATAGATCAACATTTTGAAAGATGTGAAAGAGTTCGTGATTGTATCTTCGACTACATTCGTCATTCTTTTTTTTTTTTTTTGGTAAACCCCTGTCCACATGTCTGACACTGGGACCTTAAAGGTAATGCCACAACATCCTTAGCTGCAGAGTTTCTGAATTCTGCTGATATACGGAAGTCTTTGTGGAAGATCCGTCGTCTTAACCAATGAAGGGCCGGACACTCACAGAGGAGATATGTTGGGAAGTCTCATCGTCCTCTAGAGAGAAGCGACATTCAGTCTCGGGGCACAAGATAATTCAGTTAAGATGATATCTCATCTATCTTTATGGAAGATCCGTCGTCTTAACCAATGAAGGGCCGGACACTCACAGAGGATATGTTGGGAAGTCTCATCGTCCTCTAGAGAGAAGCGACATTCAGTCTCGGGGCACAAGATAATTCAGTTAAGATGATATCTCAGGCCGCAATGGCCTGTGAGGAAGCCCACAAGCTTCCTTATATTCTCCTTACTTAGTAGTAGAATTTTCTGTAGGAGTAGGGTTTAATTAATCTTTTGGATTGTCTTAAGCCCGAGACACCTTCCCAGTGGTTCAGACTAAGTTGTTGTTCGCATTCATTAATTAGCCTTAAAACAGCAGACGAGTTGACCATGCATTAGGATTCTGGTCCTAAGAACGCAGATTCTGACCCAGCTCTAGCCAACTCGTCTGCAGATTCGTTGCCTACAATATCTTGGTGGCCAGGAACCCATCCAAGTTTGACCTTTATCATGCTTGGCTAGGTTTTGCAAGGCATCGTAGCAGTGCCTGTAGTGCTGCTTGACTATCCGAGAAGATATGAATTCACCACCTTTAATTCCTTTTCGGGAAATCAAATTAGCGCAGATCTCAATGGCATGGATTTCCGCCTGAAATACCGTGGGACACATGGGTCCAAAGACACCAGCTCCAACTTAGTTTAACTTAGAGCGCCCGTATAGGGCCAGTAAGTTATAATTTAAGTAACATAGTTAAGTTAGTTAAGCTAGTTTTAAGCATTTTTGTCTAGCATGTAAGAATAATTGAATTAATTAAATAAAAAGCATTAAAAACTGAAAAAAAAAAAAAAAAAAAAACTGAACACCAGCTCCAACTCCAGTTTCCATTTTTGATACTAACTATAATAACTACAAGCTCATGGATGGAGGATTTTTCGATAGCACATATATTTCATCTTCACTTCACGGTCGGTTTCACTTGCTCTATCATGGCACGCTGGGAGCGGCAGATGATATAAATCTGTTAAAGAGAGTACCTTTCGTGTTGTCTTGGGCAAGATATGCTCGGCAACAAAATTATAGAAATGTTCCGCATGTTCCTTAGCGTCTCAGAACAGCTGGATTATTGGATTATTGCGCGATCCGGAATGTGGCCAACGCCATGTAGAGCTCTGGGCGATAAATGCTAATGTATGCAGCATTGAAGTCGATGAAAAGATGGTGTGCCGCGACTTGAAATTCGTTGGTCTTTTTCGATATATTTCTTAATGTAAAAATTAAGTCTATTTTCTGATACGTGCCGAATATTTTGATGCCAAAGGAATTCCAATTGCTTAGATTTCTTTTAAAATACACGAGTTTTTCACTTTTTTTTTTCTACGCCTGCCATAAACGGTCTTAGGCCTAGCTTTTCTAACAATTATGTGTGCATAGACAAGTTATATTTACCTACTCTTGAATGTTTATCAGACTTTCGCAATAGTTGGGGCAGCGAAGAGGTTAAAATAATACTAGGAAGGTTTGGAACCCCGCTCAATAGTTAAACACCCTAACCACAGGCAATTCTACTTTGCTTTTTATTTTGTTAATAAATAATATTTTATAAGGACGTCCAATCTCATCGTCTGCCTTTTGACGAATTTTTAGTTCAGTTCATGTCTTAAGTTACCGGGTTTTTAAAGTAAAACTTATTTTTTAACAAAAATTTCCATTTATGATCCAATATTACTCATATATTAGAGTGAAAATAAAAAATTATCAAATCTGGATACCATAAGTAGGGCTTCGGTCTGCTATATGATTCCATAGGTGTCGAAAACTATATCTTCGCACACACAATAGTTATGCCAAAAAGAAAATCACAAAAAGGTCAATATTCAGGATTCGCAAGGTAACGCTGTGGTTCAGTTGTTAGGACATTTAAGATTTATCCTGTACAAATATTTATTCTGTAACTTTTAAAAGAATTTACCGATTCCTATAATATATTTGCTTAGATGGTGATGACTCTTAGTTCGAATTTGATAGCCTGCGCTCTAGTCAAGTTATTTAGAAATTCAACAAACATGTGTCGCTTTGTATTCATTCACAACCTAAATAAGATTGGTACAGAAGAGGCTGACGAGAGGCTCTGCATCCACATTCATTGGCCCAGAGCCCTTCTGTGGATTGCCCACCAGAAACATCAAACTTGAACTCAACACATAAAAGCTCACATCGCAATGGAACTCCATCCAAGGATTACGCCATGCTAAAAAATTCATTGGCCTCGCCAACAAAAATGCGCTCTTCAGATCCTCTCTATGAGCAAACGTGATGCTAAATCGTTACTGACTTTCTAACAGGTCACTGCGCCCTCAACCATCATTTAATGAAAATGAAGAAAACCTCTACAGATCTCTGCAGACTCTGCCTCGAACAACCAGAAACGGCAGAATACATCCTTTTCGAATGCCTGCAATCATCCAAAAGAGGCTTACAGAGGCCGCAGTGCTAATCAGCCCAAGTCAAATGAAACAAAACAAAAAATGTTAAAATTCCATTTTTTTATATTTTAAAACGGCATGAGGCGGAACAAATCGTTATACAGGATGTTACCGACTAAATGTTCAATGATTTGCGGGCACATTCTTTGAAAAAAACCGTTGCAGAGAAGAAGCCTAACTCTAACTTTAACCGCAGTTACCGAGGATCTAATGAAAGTACTAAAACTGGGAAAACCTGGATAAAATAGTAAAACAATTTAATTAAAAAATATCCCAAAACTGTTGATAATTTACACCTCAGTCATTTTGAAATCTGAGAATCTTCAACAGCGTTGAGCATTTAGTAGAACACTTTTTCCAGTACATAGTTGTGAATTGAGAAATTTCCTTGAATCCTCTGCGAAATGGCAATTTTGTTTCAACATTCAATACTAAAAAAAACTGTCTATGAACACTTCGAAGCAAGGAGTAGATGCCATTCATTGACAACACATATTGCCATGGCAAGATATTGCGAATGCAAAATCATCCTATTCATTTATCCGTCAGTCAAAGCGGCGGATATGGAAAACGCCTTAGAACAATGCCGGTCTATTGTCACGTTTTTCATCCTTTAAGTTAAGTCCTAATGATTTTTTGAGTTTCGCTTGCGATGCAACCCCTAACCAATCATCAAACGAGTCCCCCTCTCTCACCCCCGCCATACCGACAATATCGGCCCGTTTATTTCCCGTTTCATTGTGTATTTTTTTTCGTGTTTTTTGTGGCTTCCATCCCACTGTTCATGTTTCTCTTGAAAAACAAGCAATTTCCAAGTAATCATTGTCATTTGAATTGCTTTTACCAAAAGCTTGTTAGTTTGCCATCACATAGTCGTCAAACTACACCGTGTCGTCCCCTTGACACGCCCTCTGGTTGCTGTTTGCTATTCGTTGGTGTTGTTGCTGTTATTATTTTCTCAATTGTTTTGGGGGGCGGGGGGTGGCTGGTGCCAGTTTATTCTGCAACTTGCTCAATTATTTGCAGGTGTACCGCTGACGATGCGGTGCTTCATGAGCAGAAAGCACAACAATCACCTGCGCTGGGATGATGATGGGAGCGGTGGAGGTTTTTCAATTTTGCATCCATCGTTCGCGCGCATTGCATCCCGATCCGTTGCAGTCCTTTGGCGGATATTGAAATTCTTAAAATGAATGCAATTCTAGTTTTGCTTGCCGCAAGCGAGTTGTTGTGAGCTTTTCTATTCATCAAACTCTCAACACCATCCGGCGATGGTGTGGGCTAAGAGGGTGACATTTTTGCTTTTACGCGAAATTGCCAATATTTTCTTGTTCGCAGGTGGGTGAAGCTGGTGCACTCTGCACAGTCAAAGGGTTTCATAGAAAAACGATGATGTTCAATGGGCCTTGTGATGGTTCTAGAGAGCTGATTGCCTCTGAATGGAGCGGGCGGCTGGCTCTGCTGTTGCATGGTGGCTGATGACGGTGGGTTTGTTTTTTTTTTTTTTTTTTTTAAAGTCCAAGTCAGCAAGATATGCCTTTTGTTGAATGTGTTGCATATATCAAGAGATGCCGGAGTGTATCCGTTGTTGATGGCTCTGTTCGCATGACAAGTGAAACGCTGGCGAAGGATGCACTCGTTGCGTAGCCAGTTTACAATGCATAGAACAAATCAGGACGAGTATTTTTTTGTGAAATTATTCCTGCGGAAATACGTGGTGTGTGTCGGAAATAAGTGCAAAATGAATTCCGCCGATAGAGTGTGAAAGTCTGTGCTATAGACGGGCAGGAAGTTTGCCAGAAAGGATGTCAATTGCGGTTGCTTGAATAATGAACAAAGTCATCAGAATGATATGGAGATGATGGCGGCGAAGGGAGGACTATTTTCGAAAGAAGTGGCAACGTGTTGAAAATGACAGGAACGATTGAAAAATTGATTGAAGCACAGAAAAATAAAAGCGGGGCCTATCGACGTAGAGCTGCAAATGTCAAAGTTGAAATTGCGATTTAAATGACAATAGGTCTGTGCTTTTGTGAGGAAAAATATATATTGAGTTTTTTTTTCACTTAAGGGTGAAAAAAAAATACAAAAATATGATAGGAGCTGTGGTATTAGACTATATGCTAAATTGTCATTTTTAAGACCACAAACATATAACAAAAGTTCGCAATGTAACTTGACCGGCCCGAAACGTGAAATTAACTGTTCACCAAACTCGCCTCGCAATTGCGCCATTGTTTCGCGTGCTGTGTGGCATGTGGCACCGTCTTGTTGAAACCACATATCATGCAAGTCAAGAACTTCCATTTCGGGCAAAAAAAAGTTTGTTATCATCGCTCGGTAGTACCACCATTGACAGTAACGCTGTGATTCGCATCATCTTTGAAGAAATATGGCCCAATAATGCCGCCGGCCCATAAACCGCACCAAACAGTGGCTTTTTCGGGATGCATTGGTAGCTGTTGCAATGCTTCTGGCTGATCTTCACTCCAAATGCGGCAATTTTGCTTATTTACGTACCCATTCAACCAAAAATGAGCCTCATCGCTGAACACAATTTTTCGATAAAAAAGCGGATCCTCGGCCAGCTTTCCAAGAGCCCATTCACCAAAAATTCGGCGTTGTGGTAGGTCGGCTGGCTTTAGTTCTTGCACCAGCTGTATCTTAAAAGGCTTTACGCCCAAATCCTTCCGCAAAATTTTCCACGTAGTGCTGTAACAAAGGCCTATCTGCTGGGAACGGCGCCGAATCGACATTTCGCGGTCTTCTGTCACACTAGCTGATACGGCCGCAATATTTTCTTCAATACGCACAGTACGTAAACGTGTTGGTGGTTTAATGTCCAACAAAGTAAATTTGGTGCGAAATTTGGTCACAATCTTCCGAATAGACTGCTCAGAAGGTCGAGAATGCCGATCATAAAATGGAAGCAGCGCGCGATGAACATTTCGAACCGAGCACGAATTTTGATAGTAAAATTCAATAATTTGCAAGCGTTGTTCATTTGTAAGACGATCCATGGTTAAATTGCAAACCAAACTGAAGCTGTTTGACAGTGACACAAGGTACTAAACACACGTCAGCTGTCAAAACCAGTGTTGCCAAAACCAAACCAGCTAAAAAATCACCCTTTATAAGGGCACACCTATACAAAACGAAGACTAGAAATTATAAGATAAACCATTATAGTTGTAGCAATTTATAATATATTATTACTAATAACTATGTTAACCAATGTCAATCATTAATCATTAAATTAAGTTAATAATTTGTAAAATTCCGACAACTGACGAATGAACATAAAAAAGGTTTGACGTGATGGGATTTGCATATGTGAAAGTTCTCGCAGTAGTACTCCAATTTTACACTTTCACTTTCACACAACACTTTCACAGAACTAACTATGGTATAAATTAACTTACTTATAAAAAAAATATATAGCTAAGATTGCAATCCAGATCCTCTTAGCTATATATATTTTTTTTTTATTTTCAATCTTAAAGTTATAGTCTGTCATTCATTTAAAATTCATAGTATATAATAATTAGAAAATATTATTATAACATAATTTTTCTTTTAAAATAATCGCGCGAGCCTTCATAAAACAGGTCAATCTCCCTAATGATATTAATAACTTCCCTAACAAAACGCGCAGTAAGTTAATTTATACCATAGTTAGTTCTGTGAAAGTTTTCACTTGAATGGAAGCTAATACGAAGGTTTCTCATGGGATAAAATAAATTAATCCCACCAAGTCATATTGCGGACATTTAATTTGGTTACTAATAATGTCTTTTATCATAATAACAGAGAAATACCTTCTTTTTCTATAAATTCCATAAGACGGAGCGTCTATTAGACACCTGAGTTTCATTAAGAGGTATCTAGTAAAATATCGCTGAATTCGTTCTATTCTCGGCGAGTGCACTGCATGAAAGTGGTTCCAGATTACAACGCAGTATTCGATAACAGATCTAGCTAAAGCAATATGGAGGGATTTAAGCGCATAAGGATCGGTGAAGCGCCTAATAAAAACAAGCAGTTAATACGTCTTATTAATGACATGTCGATATGGCAGTTCGACGCCAAAAAAGACCCCGGATTATTTTTACAACTTATTTTTTCCAGCCTGACATTGTCATGTAAATCTGCTTCTTGAACAGGTAAAACTTGGGCACTTTGTGGTCACTGACGGTGCGTCATAGGGACATTTTAGGCACTGTCTACCTAAAAAATAAAGAAGAAAATAAAACCACAAATAAAATTTATAATAAAACTAAGAGAACAATTTGTTGAAGAGCCAAAATTCATTTAGCATTATTGGTTTAGCTTGCACCCGATTACATATGGCTTGTATTAATGAAAATTAACTAAGCAATATCCATGCTGCTAGCCAGTTCTATGTTTCTTTAAAATTGATTCATATTTATTTCTCTTACTGGTTGAGAGACTTGTGCTGTCGCTGTGGTTTATATTTTATGTAAACGGATTTTTCAGAAGATTTAAATTTCTTTAACTTCTTCTTCTAGTATATCCTTTCCATTTTTCACTTTTAAAGCATCTCTCCAGATCCCCCTACCTACCGCACGTACATTTGTTCTACTTAAACAAATTTCTTCAGGTCTCCCATTTTGACTTAGGCCAATCCATAGCTGGTCGTGTTATTTTTGTGTAATCTAAAGGTTTTTTATAGCTGCGTGTGAGTTTCTTCTTTCATTCATTATTAATTCCTTGACATAGAAATTAAGTTTTGCGCATACAAGTTGCTAAAAAAAGTTTGGAAATAGATGAAAGTTTGCGTTTGTCCGTAATTTCTGATATTTTGTTTTAGGAGTAAACCGATTTGAAATACTCTGCGAAGTAGTTACATATTATAATGTCAATACCTTCTGAGAATTAATCAAGATATTCCATGCAACTTGGAAAGCCTAACGAATTACTTTTAAAATTTGTGTAACTCCAGAATTTCTTACTGTCGGTTTTAGTTTAAGACTGGGAGGAGTTATTTAAGGCATCATTATTTTTTAGAGAGTTGACAATAAAATTCGAATGTGAAAAAAAGGTGACAGAGTTCCGCCTACGGAATTCAAGCACAAATATGCTTTTAGAAGTTAACCTTTTTTTGTTGGCTCTTGCACTTCATTTAAAAAAAAACACTTCACTTTGCTAATGTGAAAAAGGCCAATTTTTTATCGCCTTTTGATAGCAGTTGCGTACCTAAACAGTAATAAATTTTGTTTACAAAGCATAAACAATGAAATATGTATGGGCAAATCCCTACTTGGTGTCACTGTCGGATTTGGAGTACGGACGAGGTTTGCAATTATTTTAAATCTGCACATAAGGGGTTGAATCTATTGGCACCATTTCCGTTTCGCTAAATTACTTAAGCAGCATTCAGGGCCTCAAGCAATAAGCCTTTCCAGTTAGTGCATCCTCCAGTTGCGCAGTTCAAGTCCGGCTGATGTAACCTTCCACTTGTACGTCCAACAATAGACAAGGCCTTCTTTTGTACTGCGCCGTAGTCGATCGATATGAGACAAAGATTCTGTGGACTGTAGCGTTGAGGTCCATTCGTCCTACATCTCCCATCCATCTCAAATGTTTAATTAGGTCGATGTCAATGTAAAGTTCATCGTTAAATTGTTTAAACCAGAATTCATCCACAAAAAAAGGAACAAAATATCTTAAGCTGCATTTTTATCGCGAAACGGCCAAGGAAAAGTAATCCTACATAATGCAGATCTTATCAGTTTTTTTGGGAAAGAGCTTAATACTAAGTCCTCTTCGTCTGTCTATTTGCCGATGATATTATAATCAGAAACGAGGGATCATAACTTTTCCACTTTAACTGCATCGCTACTAATCTGCCTGTGGAAATCCAAAAAGATTCTCGGCAGGCCAATCAAACCCTAGTGTTGTAACTTTTTTTTACCAACACGTGCTATTTTGATTGATTTTTCTTTTAAGACACCGATTAGCTTCAGGCATGTCAACCCACGAAAGCTCATGCACACTTCGCAGGGCAGCATTAAGCATTAATACTTTCTAAAAATCCCTCGAAAGTCCCGATGTGTAAACGTTTAAGCTATGCTATAACTATTAAAGTTTTAGGGACAATGTATTATAATAAAATATTAAAAAAATTTTGAACAATTTATGCCAGATTTTCATTTAAATTCTGCAAAAGTTTTACTATCTTCAATCTCTTTCAAAATAAACCATGCATATTTGGTTCGTCTAACAAAACTGCTTATCAAAGAATGCAAACCTTTGAGAATTTATTCAAAATAACTTCAAAATGTATTGTTCCGCTAGGATTAAATTAATACTTATTTCTTGCCATTTGGCAAAGACTTAATTCTGCCAAACAACAACAACAAAAACTTTCAGATTTCATCAATCCAATTTAAAACTAACCTCAGCGATTGCGCAATTATTTTAAAATATTTATTCCCCCTCCCATAACGAATTTTGAATAGTCTCCGACATTTGCTAACAATAATTAAAGATTTCGCCAAACATTAAAAAGCAGCCACATCCATCTAGCGAAAAGTGAATTCGCTTCACTTCAAACAACCACGCAGCCATTGGCCCGTAAAATAAACAAATATTATCCATTTTATTACAAATGAATAGACTCTGCCAGAGAAATTTGGAATAGTTTCAACAATTCAGTTACTCAACAACGCTAACCCCAGCCAGCAACAAGGTACCGTCAAATCTATGATCTTAATGAAAAGCCCCATAGTAAACTCGTCGACCAGATGAGGACGAGGACGAGGACGACCGACACCCAATCAACGGAACGGGTACAATTCCAACTACATATCTGCAGCCGGTTGCGAATTATACTAAAAGTAACTGCGTTCCTGTAGCGTTACCAACCATCGTAATTTATTTGGAAGGCCGCATCCTTGAACTTTTCCAATTTGCCATTGATTCGAGAAATGGAAGCAACAAAATTACAATAAATTTGGAATTCTATTACAAATGAGAATTTTCTCTAATTAGTGAAGTTCTGGATATAACCCTAGACCACCATCACTACCACTGCCACCATCCTCATCATCCGAGTAGCAAGGGTATATAATCGAACAAAGACAAAGCAGTTATCCTTCGAAATGGACTCTTGATTTTGTTTTTCGTTTTGATGTTGTTGCAATATTGGTAGTATAGCGGCGAGAAGGATAGAGATACTCACTTGGAATTCCATTTCCACAATTGAGTTTTAGAAGTTCTTCTTTTTTTCCCCAAAAAAAAAAAAGAATGGCACAATGGCGGGGTAAAAATATCCTCGACAACATTACAGAGTCCGAGTTACAACTTGGACCTTTTGTGGCATATTACAAGGGGTTTTTTTGCGAGCACACCCCATCATCGTTTGGGGTATTCGCTCGTGAAAATTGTATCTTCGCGAAGGAAATGGAAGTTTTTCTTTAGTTATCCTCTTTGCAGAGATTAATTTTTGCTTAGGCCTCATGAACGTAGCAAGGATCTTTTTTGACAGACTTTCTGGTGAAAATATGGCCACATCCAAAATGGACCTCTAAATGAACCAATGACTTGTTGGTTTAGTTAAATTGTCATGTTAATTATTTGAGCAAAAAAAAAGGATCCCACTATACAGTGCCGAGATACACAGATAAGACGGATACAGATGGGCAGATAATTAAATTATTTATTTTCCAATTGAAACGGATACGAAACCATAGCTGGATAGCTTTTCCTCGTCTACTGTGTTCCCTTTGCCATTTGATTGTATCCTGCTGGTGTGCATAGATACCAAGACCAACTGCTTGCGAGACATTTCACTCGACTTTGAATGTTGTGTGAAATGCTTTACCAATTAAAAAGAACACGCCTTAATGGGTTTACGAGTAGAGTGTTGTAACAGCTTTGTGTTGATAATTAAACGACGACGATGCTTCGAGAACACAAATTGAAATGAGAATAAGATACTTCCTTTGAAATTTAAATATTGTTGGGATAAAATTTGAACGATGAGTGCAGATTAATGAGCTAAGTTATCTGTATTGCAGTGGCCGGCTTGCCTTTGCATCCCCCGATCTAAGGCGAAAGTGTTGCTCGTGCCTCGTCCTTCAAAGAGGAAAAACTAATTAATGATTCATTGTTTATAATTTGGCTCCGAATAAATTAATTGACTTATTTGAGGATGTTGCACGTTGCTTTCTGGTAAAAGCGTGACATTTCAGCGGTATACATAGCTTTTAAGTTATTACCTAAATACTTTAACTAAAAAATTGTTGTCTAAAATTCAGTTTTCATGAAACACGTTTTTGTAGTATTTACAACGAACACGTGTATTTTCGTTTTGCAGAGTTTAGAGGAGTGGGCAATGTAAAGGGTGTTTATTGTTATCCAGTACTTCACATGTTTCGTAGATGTTTAGGCTGCCTTTGATACTGTGTACCGTAGATCCCTAGTTTTTAAGCTGTTCTGACAATGAGTGGCTGCGAGTGACTTCGAGCCTAGGTTTTTTGGCTCTTTTAATTGACAAAGTTGTGCATTGGACCACTAAGCGAGGGGTCGTAGATTCAAATCAAAATTTTTTATTCACTGCCCCACCTCCTGCAAACATCTTACAAACAGCCAAGGGTAAGAAATGTCATGAGAAGCTTCTTAAAAATAAAATTCCCGTTCGGAATCGGCAAAAATAATATATCTTTCAAAACACAATGGTTTGAAAAGCTAGGCTTATGGTTCTGTATTTATCGTTTATGCCTAATATTTAATTAAAACGAACTTTCTAAATTTGCAGATGTCTCATTAACATAGCCTTATTGTTTGCTGAAGACATTGTACTTCTCGCCAATTCCCTGGAATCACAGCAGTATTGTTGGGCTTCAAGTCTGACAGTTAATTGAGGAGTGGTTGAAGACTTGGTATCATTAAAATATTGTAGCAGTCTTACAGCGGAGAGAGAATTAAAGTTGTTAAGGGATATAAGCCTGAAGAAGCTGATTGCCAGCATGGATATTTAAAATAGAAAAGATTTTGTATAAAAGGCTACTAGTAAGGTGCAGTGCCCTAAACTAAAGGGTGTTTTTTGTTTAGAGGTATAGAAGTTTAAGTTGAAAACACTATTTGAAGTGGGGCCATTTTGTCAGCTGTCAAGTGATTTATTTTGAAATTGGGTTGGCATTTCAACATGAATCAGGCGTCAGTCAATCAACGCTTCCAAATTGTAAAATTTTTTTTTGAAAATCATGGTTCTGTTGGAAATACGTATCACGCAATACGTCCATTTGACGGTCAACATAATCGTCCATCAGAGCAATTAATTCGATTAACTATGGAACGTTTTGGCACCACATTTACTCTAAATGCGCATCCACAGAGACGTCGTCCCGTGCGTACATAAGAAATCATTGCTGAGCGTACCCGAATCAGTCTATCCGCCATCGTGCACAGGAATTAGATATGTGTCCATCCACTTTATGTAAGATTTTAAGGAAAGGTCTTGGTTTGCGTGCATACAAAATTCAACTCGTCCAAGAATTGAAGCCACAGAATCACCTAGCAAGGCGTAGATTCGGTGAATGGGCCCAAAACAAGATTGCCGTTCATCCCAATTATCATAAACGAATTTTGTTGAGCGAAGAAGATCTGTTTTGGTTGAATGGATACGTCAATAAGCATAAGTGCCATATTTGGAGTGATTGTAATCCTCAAGTGTATGTCACATAATTCGTAATTCTTTAAAAACGATGCTGGCCAGAACCTTACAGTCAATGGTGACCGCTACAGAGCCATGATTACTGACTTTTTCATTTATCAATTAAATAAACCATGATGAGCAGGAGCTAAGGTTTCAACAAGACTGCGCAACATGTCGCACAGCTCGTGTCACAATTGATATATTGAAGGAAACGTTTGGTAATCGCATTGTTTCACGGTACGTACCCGTGAGTTGGCCTCCAAGATGGTGCGATTTAACGCCGCTTGACTATTTTCTGTGGAGATGTGTAAAGTCGCTAGTCTACGCCGATAAGCCCGAAACTATTGATCACTTGGAGGACAACATTCGCCGCGTTATTGCCGATATACGGCCACAAGTGTTGGAAAAAGTCATCGGAAATTGCACCTCCAGATCCAAACTACATCCGAGCCAGCCGTGGCGGTCATAGGCCAAAAATCATACTCACTCTTTCGAATAGAGTACATTTCATATCAATTTAAAAATATCATTTTTGTTTTATTCCATTTCAAAGTTCTATACCTCAAAAAAAAAATAAGAAACACCCTTTATAACATGCTTGAGGTGAATTACTGATGTTTATGCTACTAACACTACGAGTGTAACAGTTAACTACAATTTATTCGTTTTGTAAGAAGATTACAGAAAAACTAAAGTTAAACCCCGCTTAACTTATAACCGGCGCAAATACCATACCAATACTTCTGTCAAAATTTGAAATTTCATATTTCAACCAATTAGGACAACTTAATTACAAATATTACTCAAAGTATCAAGCATCCAATTTCGTAACCATACGTTACATAACCTCAAAGCATATGCTGCTAAATTAGGTAGATGAACGCTAGTTTCAGAGTCATGCAATTGTGGGACATCAATTATACAACCACCTTCAGGCTACTAGCTTTTTCCAAAACAAAGGGACAGGTTGTCATGTTTTCTAACTGAAATGGACGCCAAGAACAAATAAAAAATCTGTTCAACACTCAGTTTCAGGTTCCTCACATCCTTGGGCAATCTTAACACCAAGTCAAATTAATTGCTTTCACATTTTCTTTATTTTACACAAAATTTATAAGCATGCACCCCCAACCAACCTACAACACCTACACCTCCACTTAACACGTAAAAAAAAAACCAAAAAAAAAGAAAATTATTTTTCTCATTCGGATCGTTGCGCTGTCTGGTTAGTTATGTTATGGATGTTGTATGTATTCCTTCGTTCATATGAAATAGAAGTGCGGTTTTCCGGACTTTACCCTGGCAAATTCATTTAATTTATATTACCTTTGTCATATTATATGGCTGCATTGTTCTTTAGGTTCTCTACAGTGCTCGGTGGGATAATAATTAACTTCTTTTATTACCCACTCGTCAAGCAAGACGTAGCTGTTAGCTGACTCGAACAGACATAACCACTTGATTGGTAGTGGTATACAGGAGACGATGACAAAAATTCTCAACTTGTTTTCTTTTTTTCTTCTTTAGCTTGGCTTTGGCTTTGGCAAGGTCTTTGAGGTTAATGTGTAATGAATGTTGTGTCGGATGGAGAAATGGAGTTTATTGCTTTATGACAGAAAGGGATTTTTAGGGAATTGAATGTACTTCATTGCATTTTTGTGTGTTTTTATGAGGATGTGCTCCGTGATTGTGATGGAAAAACTTTATTTGTTCGCAACGTTTCTTTGAGCTTTTTATAGTGTTATAAATGAAAACTTACATTGCTATAGTAACTAAGTTACCTGCATCGTAAAAGGAGCTAAGAGACAATTTTTTATTAAACACTACTTCCAGAAATTACTGCTTTACTAACTAATAAATAAAACCTATATAGACAGTTTTAATTGTTAAAAGGTTTGTGCGTTTGAGTTTTACTAATGCCAACGTATTGTTTGTTGGAAATAAGAACATAAACGTTGATTAATCAGATCTCCTGAGAGAAAGACATTTGAAATACCAGTCAACAAAGTATTTTCGGGCACAGCTGAAGTCAATAAAATCGCAGCAATAAACCAAACAATTTAATTATACTTTTAATTTAAACATATGTTCCTACTACGCAGCATGAAAAAGTAGGTGCTCATTTAACAAAATTAACAATTTGTTAAAAAATAAAGCTTTGTTTTGATCCAAAAATTTAATGATCATTATGAAATATTCTAATATTCACATAATTAAGTTGTTCGAAAACTGTGCGTTGACTAATAAACGGTGTTTCTTTTAACCCAGCACTAACTTCAGAGTGTGGGTACAGTGGCTTAGTGCTTAAGTGCACCACCACCTCAAGGTCTTTATTCGCTGCTCCACCTCTTGCGAACGTCTAACAAACATCCAAGATTAAGAATTGTCATGAGAAGCTTCTCAAAAATTAATTGCCGTTCGGAATTGGCACTAAACTGAAGGGCTGTTCCTTTGGCATCGGAAAATATATCAATTTTATGTTGATGGCATCAACAAACATCAATTCTCATATAGTCAAGTGTGACTGTGCTGGGTGCGAGGACACTGCAGTATTGAAGGCAATGAGCAGGCGGATGAGTTTGCAAGAATAGGAGGGCTTCTCAATAGTGGTGAGGTTGCAGACATAAAACCTCCCCTCTACATAAGAAAGGGTTCTATTAAGGAAATAACCCTAAGAACTACCAACCGAAGGTGATGCTATATTTCGAAATGGACTTGTTAATTTGCCTACAAGATCTTATAGTTTGAGGCCTCTTGATTGTTTGCTTTGAGGATATAAAAAGTCGCTAGTGTACGCTGACAAGCCAAGTGGCAGCCTAACATTATTTAAATTATTGAAGGCATTCGGCCACAAATGCTTCCAAAATATGGACGAAAAATTTGTCTCTCGGATGGCATTCATCGGATCTAAAAATAAATAAATAAAATAAATATTAGGCGTAAACGGCCCATACAGAACCTAAAGCCTAGCTTCTCCAACCATTGTGTGTGCGAAGTTTATATTTTTGACACGAATGGCGGGACCTACAGTTTAATGCCGATTCCAAACGGCATTTTATTTTTGAGAAGCTTCTCTTGACATTTCTTACTCTTGGATGTTTGTCAGACGTTCGCAAGAGGTGGGGCAGCGAATAAAAACATTTAGCTGGTACAGGTCGGGATTTGAACCAGCGACCTCTCGCTTAGTGGTGCAACGCACTTAACCACTAATCCACTGCACCCATACTGCATCATCGGATCTAGTGCGCTGTATGTCTAAAACTGTGTTTAAAAACTATGTGCAGAATGTATTCTTTCGATTGAACAAAAATGAATGTCATAATGTTTTGATAATAGTGGCTACCTTAGCTGAATTTGACTATACATTGAAAACTCTTTTAATCGGAACTCCAATGACCTGTAACGTTTAACACCCGGAACTTTATTTAAAAAAAAAAGATTTTAATAAATTAACATTCTAATATCCGGAGAAATCTCTGATGCAGATTATTGATGATTTTACACAAAAGTTAAAAATAAAAAATGAGAAGAAAAACAATTAAATTTAAAGTTGCGGGTTGATTTTAATAAATTAATTCCTCCTTTGTTCGGATATATTGCGATTTACATATGAATGCGTGCATGAAAATAAAAAACCATTTATAGACTAAAACGGAGATGCTCCCGCGAGCATTCGTAGTAAGCATTTTTATCGCTATATCGACTAGTTAAGTTCTTCATATTGTAAACATTTGAAGAAAGACAAAAGTTTTCGATTAATTTGTGGAAAATATGACTTAAAAATTATTAAGGATGCTTTTATTAACAAAGTTCTACGCGAACTTTGTAATTCTACAAAAGTCTATACGACAAGCCGTGAATCCATCCCAAACTACTAGACGAAATATTTTGACAACGACGCACCAAGCAAAAGTTTATTCCACTCTCTGATACTTATTCTTATACTTATTTTCACAATCTGTTAACCTCCAATATTCGGAAGAATCGATTATCCGGAACAACGGCGATCCCGAACATTCCGGATTAATGAGTTTTCATACACATAACTATGTATTTTTTGTTTTCTTTCAAAGCTTTAATCACTATCCATCTTAATTCGTGCAATGACATTCGGATGCTGTCAATTTTGCCAGTGATGCATATGTTGTATCTATTCACAAGGGACATTTTAGTTTCAATCAACTTGACAGTTTAAGGACATGTTAAGTGCATTGGTGTTTTTTTATTGATTATTTTTTTGAATTGAAAACCTATTTAATTTGTGAATTTAATCAACTTAATGTTCTTGTGCCTATGAAAATGTGTCCAAGTCCCTTATTAATAACCTGAGTTATTGCAAATTTAAGTAAAATCTTACAAGGGGATGATCAAACTTGGGAATCACGGATTCCATTAATTCTTATATTTATATGTTGTATGGTATTAGTTAGGGGTAACCTCAGTAACAGGGTCAATAGGTACGACGTCGTTTTCGAGCAAAATTGATTTAAATCTTTAACAGAAATTAAATACAAATGATTTTTACACCGCAAATTAAGTTCTGATGTTTTGTTACATTTTTTATGAAATCCCTTATTTCTTATATAAATACGGAACTGTACACAATAATTGTTCCATTCGCTGCGGTATATCAACAAAACATTTTGAAAATAAAAGAACGTAATGCAATCTTTTTTTTTGAATAGCTGCACCTTTTTCTCAGTTCAAAATAATAACGTTCAGATGGATCCATTTTGGGATGGAAATTTCAGTCCAAAGAATGTTTTATCATGTCTAAGTTTCCAAAGGGTGTTTTTTTAGAGTTTGGTTTTTCGATTAGACATTTTGTGGTCAAATCTGGCAACTCTAATGTCATTTATGTTCAGTTTGGTTTGCCATTTTATCATGAACAGGTTGACAAATGCACAACGCTTGCAAATTGTCCAAATTTATTTCGAAAATAATGGTTCAGTTCGCGAAGTTTACCGCAAGCTCATTTTGGGTTGAATGGCTACGTCAACAAGCAAAATTGCCGAATTTAGAGTGAAGAGAATCCACATGAGACCCTTGAAACGCCATTACATCCACAAAATCTGACTGTTTGGTGTGCTCTATGGGCTGGTGGAGTCATTGGGCCATACTTTTTCCGAAATGATGCTGGAGGGTCAGTTACCGTTAATGGAGACCGGTATAGAGCCATAATAACCTACTATTTTGTTCCCAAATTGGATGGCATGATTGTGGGTGCGATTTGGTTCCAACAAGACTACAGGCGCTACATGCCACACAGCGCACGTCACAATCGATTTATTAAAGCGCATAATTTCGCGGAACGGACCTGTCAATTGGCCACCAAGATCGTGTGATTTGACACCATTGCATTATTTTCGTTGGGGATATGTGAAGTCGCATACAGCCCCAAGTGCTTGAAAAAGTGGTTGAAAATTGGACCTCTAGACTTGTCTTTATTCCAACCAGCCGCGGCGGCCACATTCCCGAAATCATATTTAAACATGAATGGCATAAAATTATCCTTCCAATAAAGCCAAATTGATGGACATTTAAACGATTTTCTTGTGTTTTATTTCAATTCGAAGTTTTATCCCTTTAAAAAAACACCCTTTATTACGATTTAACTTTACTTAACCGAGTCCCGACGAGTGAAGAATCACTGCCTTAGACAGATAGTGCCTTCCGTTTTGACTCCTGCCATGCGCACTATCTGCTCAAGAACACGATTGAAAAAATTTATCTATGATCGATCTACCGGGCCTAAACTAGTCTGGTTCGTGGGAGTTAGTACATTACAGAAGGGTTTAAGACGTCCACACAGTACGTTGGATAGGATTTTGTATGCTACATTTAGCAGGGATCCTTAGCCCTGCTTAAGTAGTATTTGTAGTGTTTGTATCTAATTTTATGAACGATTACACAAAGTTTAGAAAATTTAAAATTTGATCAATCCTACCGGTAAAACTTTTCAATGCAACAATTTAAAAATGTACTGGTTATTGAGGCTAGATTAAACTCCCCAACAGTATGCTAGGGATCAAGGCAATACAATTTTTCTAATTTTAAACAATGATCGCCATCTTAGAAAATATATTGCTGCTCTTAAATCGAAAATAATCATGTATTTTTATTTTGCCTTTCCAAAAACAAATTAAATATAAAGATTGAAATTGTGATCTTTCCAAGAATTTCTTTTGCATAAGTATCTAATACCCCATTCACACCGCGCTGAAATCTGAGGTTTCCACAAAAGATTTCTAAATCTCGTTAAAGCATTCACACCGAACATTATCTGGGTTTTGTTTGACGTTTCAGTCAGCCATCGAAAAATAAAATCGAATAAACCATTATTGCGTTCAGGTAGCCAGTGAACTGCAAGTCCGCTATAAGCTAACAGTGCCTATATGCTCATATAATTCGCATGATCATCGTTGAAGTAATCGGTAAGCTGGCTCTTAGGTGACTTGCATTGTACACACTATCAGATCTGTGTCGCAGAGGGCTTATTAAAAGCAACTATCACGAGCAGAAATTTGCCGGCAGAAAATGTGCTTCTACTTCCTAATTTTACCAACATGCAAATCATTCACAGATGATGGGCTCATTCCTGATACAATTGGTTCAATGAAAAGAACTAAATAAAATAAACACACTGCGAAAGTTGTGGGCACCTCCACGGAAGTTGAAGGCAATGGAAGACAATCAGGGGCGTCTATATTTCCGGGTAAAAGCTTCTTTAAGGAAATCATATCAGTCTTCCTTGGGAAAGTGGTATCAGTTGTAAAAGTTGACTGAGGGAGGTAGGTTATACGGATCTTCCCATGGAAGTCCTCTTATCGCAAATGGAATAAAATTACGTTGAATGGCTTCTATTCGATTGTAGTACGGACTCCAGACCTGCAAAGCATACTCTAGATGCGAACGGACGAAACAATTGTACAAAGACTGAGAAACATATAAACTCTTTGGACCACCTCTTTACAATTATAAATAAAATTCAATGCAATAAACTGGTGCAGGGCGAGATAAATGCATAACTTTTTTCCACACTTTCAAAATATTAATTTCAAAAAGACAAACAAATATGCAAACTTTAATTTTTTGATTTGCCCAAACAATGTACATAAAAATGTTAATTGGTTTGTGCTATAAGAACATTGCAAATCCTTTTATAATGACAAAAAAAAAACAAATAATTTCGGAAGAGAAAGAGAACAACGAAAAATTCCAACCAAATTCCAAATTTGTTCTGCTGTCATATTAGCCAAGGTGAATTGTTTACCAAAAGCAAAACTCTTAACATCCACATGAGCAGGAACTCATTTCGTAAGCAAACACTAACTTATGCAACCATCTGCTTCCTGCACGCTGCATGCACCCAACTCATTTAATACTGGAACGCTAATTAAATTAATCACGATGCTATCATTCATTACACTTTTTGAACTCAGTCCGTCGCGGCTGTGGTAAGTGCTAACCATATGAAACTCACAAACAAACAGAAAACGGCTTGCATACCCAGTACCCGCCATCAACAGCCATCATCCGCAATTTCAGGCGTCTACAATGGGGATGTCTGCATGAGCTCACCATGGCCATTCCACCAGCGACGACGAAACCATTCGTCGTCGTCGTCGTCGTGGGCAAGAGAAATGAACATTCTACTTGAGGCTGACGTGCGGAAAAGCTAAAAGCCAGCGGTTGCATGCTCAAATATTGAAGCGAAATAGTTTTTGCCCCGTTTTCATTTTTCTACTTTCGACTAGGCTCTTTACCAGAACATGGATATACAAAGTCCATTAGAAGGATTATCCGGCTCTGAATTTTGATAGGGAGCGTGAGAGTATTCGTATGTTTGCAGGTATGTTAGATGCTTTACAGTCGTGCACTTTTTGAGAGAAGGACGTTTTTCTTCTTTTTTCTTGTATTGTCGAATGCATGTGGTTTTGTTAAAAGCGAACCACTGTGGTACGGGTTCAGGGTCATTCAAAGGAAAATCGTTCCCCCATTTTGTTCGCATCGGCATACAAAGTGAACTTTGTACTATGCTGGTATGGGCAGTGAAAGCTACTCGTTGAGCCTAATTAAATTTTTGATGATGTTCAATTTACTTTTGTCCTCGACCGCTCGTATTTTGTATAATGTTTTGTTGGCTTAGTTTTAGTGTGTGATCCACATGCCGGGTTAGCCTCATCTTATGGCTGAAATTGTAAAATGGGTCAAACGGTGTACATTTAAAAAAAAATGGAACATGTGGATGATGAAGGGTGCACAACTATGCTCTTTTTTGAGGATTAATTGAATTTGGGTGAATGCAATACGTTACCTGGGAATTGCAAGAAAATTACAGCTTATCCCTCCCTGCTACCGCTTTGGAGGACGTTTTGCGTTAAACTAGTCAAATTGATTTGAAATTTTGCACAAGCTCTTCAAACCTTTTAAGATTGTTATATAAAAAATGAAGCCTTTAAGTCCAAGACGCTGAACATAATAATCTGCAATTTTATATTGCATTGTGACCCGTAATTGGCAACAATTGCAATTAGGGGAAACCCTGAACTATGGATACTAACCATTTATAAAGAAAGCAATGCCTATTTTTGCATTTCCCCAATTTAAAAGCATGAGTGGTTACAAGGGCTTCCACATTTAAAGGGCATTTAGATGATTTAAAAAAAAAAAATCTGTGCTATTGATTTGAGACTTTGCACATATGTATGTATGTAGGAAATTAAAAATTTTATTATTAAAATAAATATTCGGGCTCTTTTTTGAAAATAAGATTGTGCCCATTTTGGGCTACAGTTCAGATATGCTTAGAAATAAGTTAAAATTAATTGAACTCAAAACATTTAAAAGAGATGTCCATTTGATACGAGAATCGATTTTTTTTTTCACATATCGTTTTCTCATATCACATAACTTGTAACGCAGACTAGTAAATTTTTTAGGAGAAACAAAAAAACTTAATAGTAATCTAATGCAATTGATCTGATGCTCGTAGCCTTAAAGTTATCGTTTCGCCACGTATTCGATAAAACAGACACGAAGTTTCACGAATATGGGATTTAACCGCATTGGCTTTTCAATAAAATCACGTATACGGTATTCGAAAAAGATGTCGCGCGGTTTTTTGATTTTTTTCCATAAAAGAATTTTTTTTAAAATTTAAATAAAATCATTTTCTTGAAAACAAAGCGTTATTACTGCTATGAAAAGCTTATCGAGGAAGCCTTCACGTCAAAGAACCCATTTCGAAAAAATTGGAGCACGACCGACTCAGTTGGTATTGTCATGTTCAAAGAAGGGATCCCGTGAAAAAGGCAATGACAATCAACATTCCATTACAATCATAAAAGAGGCAGGCCTAAAAAAATCCAGGATCACACAAATGCAGAAACACCAGCATTTGATTGACCTCAATGATGAAGTGATTCAAAATCGGGAAGCCTGCAGATATTTTTTGAGGTCGAATCGGCGAACCCCACAGGCGGACCAGTAGGAATGCAGTTAAGTGATCCCTATAATCCTGATCATAATCTCATTTAAAATAGCTCCATCTAGTCTCAAGTACTGATAACATTATTATAAATAGTAATATTGGGACCAGGTAAACTGCTCTGCGCTACATCTGCTGGTCAGTTCGTGAAACAATAATGTGTCTAAATGCTTTTGACAGCTGGTCAACACAATGTATTTTGCATATGAAAATAAATAATTGGAAGTAAAAAAAAATAAAATTTTAAATACAATTCTAAATGAAACGTGGTATTTTTTTTTTGCGAAATTTAAAAATAGTGAAAGAAATGAAAATTTTTCGACTAGGCATCGGCTTAAACTAAATGTGAAATATGTAAACAAACCGCTTTTGTGTAACATAAGTTTTGCATGTTTCGATGTTTTACATTTGAATTCTTGATGATATTAATATAATATTTTAACAGAAACATTAGTTCAAAATAACATCAAACAACAATAGCGAAATTCAAGACGATGGAGCAACAATTTTTAAAGTGTATGTGGACAGAATTGTTACATATATTAAGAACACTGTTCGACCATTGCGAGAAGGCGAAAATTTAGTGGATGCTCCATTAGCACTGCCTTGACCCACAAAGACACAATTATTGGCTACGCTGTCCAAACGACATAAATGAATGAGAGGCCACATGAAATTAAAAGTGTGTTCATATAAGGCTGGCATTGGTGAGAAGTGTAAACGCATTCCCTATTTTAAATATAACCGTTCAATTGAAATCTTCCATACGGTTCGATAGAACAAGACTCGGAATCTTACGCATCGAGGTCACTCCATGTCTATAGTTACTGCACTGAGGAACGCCGCTGTAATGTGTGCGTTTTTCCCTTAAATGTTGCTTTAATCCTTCCATATAATATCTTCACTCGTAATATTCGTAAAGACGCAAGTCTTTACATAAACACATAAGTATTAGACTATAACTTTTCAACGTATTACAAATTGAACAAATTATAGTCGGTACTGGTTTATTTATTATAAATTTCTTTTCGTCGAAAGTACTTACGTATTTGCTAGTTGTTGTCCCCTAAAATTTTATGAATATGCACAATAGTTTGGTAAAAAAAGGAATTTTATTTCAGAATGTTTTGAAAATTTACAAAATTCAATACAAATTGACAGCAACTGACAAGACTGTAGACACATTACTGTTTCAAACTATGTGGGCTAGGTGGCAGTTTACCTGGTTCCAATAGAATAGAGGGTAAATGTGGTACAAGTAAACACGCCTAAAAAGCGGCACCATATTATTAATTTTCATATCTTAATAAAGGCAGTGCGACATTTTATTTATAATAAAATATGTTATGCCAGGAAACAAACGAAAAACATGGTATCATGTTAAATATGCAGTTCAGTCAAAATCGCTTATTACGACACTTGGTTTATTTATAAGAACAGTATTTTTATTTTCTCTGCAATGAAAGAAACCTGTCATTTCAATCCGAGAACAATAAAGTAAGCCGCTGTATATATTTTGTTTCTGACTTAAAACAGTTAATATTTAGTTGGATAGTAAGACTAATTTGTTTTATCACGGGCTAGACCGGGCATTCAGCCAGTTTTTACGAAATTGTGCTTCTTTCCATTTGCGGCCAATGTTTAGATCGGAAATTACCCACTTTTACTGCTGGTCCGCCTGTGGGATTCGCCGATTTAAACATTTTTCGAAAGGTATCTCAGTTTTGAAAACATCACTGATGTTGTTATATTGTAGTGAACCAGAATAGCATATAAACTTCACGTTGTTGCATTAGGTTGTAATATGTGATTGACTCGATATTAAAGTTGCCTAGATGATATTTATTGTTGCCTTTTAGGACAAGAGTTGTATATTGAGGTCACCATACATTTTCACATATTTCTATTGGTTCGATTGAAAGATCTTGAAGGATCAATTATTCATTATTAAAACTTTCACTCCAAAGACACCTTCAGTCATATAATCGTGGCAAACATAACGGATATCAGTTAGCATAATTCAGTAGGTATAACTTCAGCATCTATCACAAACTTAAAATTCCATTCAATTCAAATTAATTTTCTTTAACAAACTGTGCCATACATTATGATCCATTTTGTAAAAGCTACATGCACTTTTGCATCTATTTCATTAAAAATTACGATATCATAAATATTAGCATATTTATCGAACCCAACTCATACGCATATCGCGTCCTTTTCCATTTCCTGCATTGATTATGCCCATAAAATCCTGATGTTATGAGATTTAATTAATTTCCATCCCCGGCCCTGAATAAAAAAAAACCCAAGCAAAAGAGAGAGCAGACAATAAAAAAATATGAAACCACATCCCTGCATGTGACGTATATCGGATATCCGTTGAACAGATGACACAATTACTGCTGCGTTTGGCAATAATGCATTTAACCTCACCATTGTGGTTTCACTTTTGTCCATGCATTTGCCATAAAGTAAATTGTAAAATTTCTATTTTAATGTTTTTATATTATTTAAATATAGGTAAACATAATAACTTCAACAGAAAGTGTTATTATTATTATTATTAAAAAAAAGCTTTTCAGTTTACGTTACGAGCATTTTTGTTTATTTTCTTTTTATTTTTTCCAAATATGATTGGTAAAATTTAAATTGATTTTAAATTGCTCATTTTGGTGAGTACCTTGTGTTTCTATGGTTATGAATTGCATTTGGTTAAAGCCCGACATATTGTGATAACCTGTGTAGTATTATAGATATTGTATAGCAAATATTATTGGGAAAATATTTGAAAGTAAGTCTTGGACATTTGGAAATAGTGCACTACGCCATAAAGTTGGGTGTTGTTATTTCTAATCTATGAACTATTGCAATAAGGGTTCAAGTGCCCATGGTAAAAAGGTCATATTAATGTTCTAGTTTGATATATACGATGGTGTTTTGGCAACTACAAAAACCCTATATTAAAACTTTGTTGTAAGTTTACGGCGATCGAAAAGGATTCATTTACTTAAATATTGGAAACTTATTGCCATGAATTTATCTGCCATTCTAAACAGTCAATATAAAGACTATTTGAATTTCCTTATCGACGTAACTTTTTGCATAGTTTCTGACTCTCATCATCTTCTCATCGCCCCTCATCTTCGGGCGTTGAACTGGAACGGCAACGTATGTTAAGCTCATTAAATTCCGATCTTGACAGCATTCTTGAGTGGGATAAAACCAATAGAGTGGAACTTAATGCTTCCAAAACACAATGCTGTCTTCTGTCATGAAAGCGAAATTTCAATACTCCGCCATTACCCATGAATGGCACTTGCATCGCTGAAACCGAACGACTTTTCATTCTCGGTATGTATGTTAATGACAACCTTCGTTGGAATGACCACATATTCGATGTCGCCAAGAACGCTACGAAATGTCTAGGCTTCCTTAAGCGTTGCAAGAAATATTTCACCCCTACTGATCTGGCTAGAATTTATAAGGCGTTTATTCGCCCCAAACTCGAGTACAACGCTCATATCTGGTCTGGTGCACCAATTACATATTTGGAGCTACTTGACCGGATTCAAAAACGTGCACTTAAACTTATTGGCGATCGAGACATCGCGAAATCACTTCACTCTCTTAGTCATCGTCGTAATGTCTCTTGCCTGTCGTTGTTTTACCGTTATTTCCACCATAAGTGCTCGAACGAAGTAGCCAGTTGCATTCCACCCCTACAACATTTCAACCGCAATACCCGTCTTGTCCTTTCATCTAATTCCCCCTTTCCATAATGCCAATTAAAAATATCAAAAAATATCAATTCATTACACCCTATCCTAAGGGTATATTAATTTTGACACATAGTTTGTAACACTCCCCTAACTAACTAACTAAGACTAAGATTATTTACCAATGTCCGTCCGTCCTTCCGTCCGTACGCAATTTATAGGCCTTTAAATTTAAGCTAGGAAGCTGATATTTGGACCACATATTCCCTAGGGCTCCGAAATGGTTAAGTGTTTTAATTATTTATTTTTTTTTAATACGCCTACTGCCAGGAAAAACCATTTAAAGCTGAAGTTGGAGAGATAGCTAAAGTTTATTTAGAGACATAGTTTTTTTTCCAAGTTTAACAAGATATTTATTTCCAGGCTGTCATGTAATCCAGGAGTTTTTATTATTAATTGATGCATTTTGTTTGGGTTTGGGTCTCGTCATTCATTATTGAACACAATAAAGTATTGGTGTTGTTTCTTTGATCATTTGTACGTTTAGAAGGTGTTTATTCGCTTTTTAAGGTAAGCATTATATTGTAGTCAAATAGACTACCAATCGAAATCGTTGTCGAAGCTAATGTGATTAATAATCATCGGCCCTCAAATGCCAACAACCTTTGCACATGGCCGAACACTAAAATTTCGTAAACATTTCATTTTTTTAATTCTTATCCTCCTTGTCGGCACGCTATTATTTGCACCTATAAAAAAAATGTCTGACTGACTCAGACGCTCCCAGTCAAAAAACAAATTGTAAATTTATAAACCTCAATCTATAGACGCAATTCAAGAAGGCTTTTTTGAAATGACTCTCTCTACCCCTTTGCGTAATTTTGAGAAACACAATAACTCACCATAACTAGTCAAATAAAGAAAACAAATCATTTAATAAACAGCTATATGTAATTTTTTAAGGGCACGCTTGTTCTTTTGAGGAGGAGTTGCATAGAAAAAAATATTGCTTACCGAATTTACTTCAAATTCAGAATATATACTCCACAAGTGATTTTAAACTTTGCTAGTTTGTCGAGTTTATCCCTTGAACCTAAGAAAAAAATACAAAAATATTTTCGTGACGCGCTTATATGAAAACACATGCGTTCTGTCTTTTCCCTCTCTTCATCAACTTCGCGCAGGTTTTGTTCTAGAGTGAATGCATGATAAAGATACTTTACCGTTTTAAGAACAAAATAAATATACTAGCTATACTCATCTGAGCACAGTCTGATATGTGTCTACCGGAGAGTGAGTGGTTGTTTAAGATTTGTTCCTGCATATTTATTTATTTATTCAATCTACGATTTTATAATTATAATCTACAGATTTTGAAATTAATAATAACTTAAGAGTTAAATATTTATATTTAATCTGGATAGTCACATTCGAAAAAAATCTGAGCTAGTTTTATTTTACATGAATATTACGAAACGAGCTATACAGAGCTGTGTATAGTTTTCGCATCCGTGACAAACTCGTCCGTCTGTGCAGGATGTCAAAAAGCATTCAGGCAAGGCGGCATGTCATCTGACTTCCTTAATACTTGAATGAATTATGCAAAACCCAGAAGCTAACACAAGAGGTATGATCTTTCAAAAATCTTGCATAAGCCGACCATATTGATATAATTGGAAGAACACAGCGACCTGTGACTGGTGCATTTGCGAGTATATGAACAAAAGCGGCAAATATTAAAACGACATCTCCTCAGAAATCAAACGAAGAATAACGCTTGGCAATTGCTGTTTCTTTGGGCTAAGAAGGCCATCTCCCGAACAACTATGAAAACTCAATATAGGTCCTCCTCTATTGTTCCTCAGCATGGACTCTGTCTAAAGCAGCTAAAGAAATCCTTGGTCGTTTCAAGAGAATATTTCTTCATAAGATATTTGGTACTGTGTGCCATGGCAGGCTATGAAGGAGACAATTCAACGATGAATTCTATGATAAAATAAAATAAATATTAGGCGTTAACCCTAGCTTCACTGTGTGTGCGAAGATATATTTTTTTAATGCTGATTCCGAACGGCAATTAATTTTTGAGAAGCTTCTCGTGCCAGTTCTTACTCTTGGATGTTTGTCAGACGATGGATTACAAGAGATGGGGCAGCAAATAAAAACTTATTGGCGGTACGGCCGGGATTTGAACCAGCTTAACCAGTAAGCCACTGCACCCACCCAGCGACATCGATCTGGTCAAAAAACTGCGCATTTGACATTTGAAATGTAAGGGACATCCAGAGCGAATGAACACCAACGCTCCAGCCCGCAGAATCTTCGACTTCAATCCGGAGAGATAACACAGTAGAGGAAGGCCTCACCTGTGGTGGCGCGCACAAGTGGAAGGTGATTTTAACCAACTTGGAGTGCGCAACTGGAGGTTTGCCAAAGACCGCGCTAATTGGAGAGACTTTTTGTTTGAGACCCACCCCGGACTGTAGCGCCGCCTAAGTAAGTAGGTAATAATAGATGTCAAATTGACCGACCAATACTGCTTAGTTGTTTAACTGTCCAAATTTTTCTAAAACTCATTCAATTGCAAACGTGTTCTCAACACGCAAAACTCAAGTACTTAACCAAGAAATAAATGACATGATGAAAGACTGTTCCCTTTCGACCTAACAACAAACAAAACATCACGTAAGAACAATGTCAGATCGGTACAGCCCTTTCATCTAGTTCACTTCCACAACATTAAGCATTTTATCGCAAGACTTTCATCGGTTTCTCTAAGCTGAATGTCTATTCATAACAACCACGTTAAGTAAACGAAGACAATGTTTCTTCTTTTAAAATATCATTTCCATTTCCATTTCCATTCCAAGAAGTAACGTTAACTATTATACTCAAGATGACTTCATTACAAATATCGTAATATTCGCATAAAAATGGGTAAGTTCTCACCACATAGCTACATTGCCGGCAAGGAGAATTCTAACTCATCCTTGCATAATAATCGCATACACATGTATTCTTAACATTTATGTATGTAGGAAAAGTATCCTTTGCCGACAATGGTCGGTCTGCTAAGCTCCGTTGACATGAGGTTAAACTTGTTCCGGTTTTTGTATCTATTTAACTCTTCTGACCCATTTACCAATTATTCACTTAAAAGTCCTGTGCGTGTGGCGAACAAATGTTTGCGTTATATATTTAATGTTGTCCTTGCACGCATATAATTTTCGAACAATTCAACTTAAATATTATTTTCCACTTGATCCACTCGAAAGTGTGGTGCTCGTAAAACATCCAAAAAGTGACAGAGATAGAAAAAAAAACAAACCGTATAGTTGTGACCATTATCCTTTTTTCTTTGGTTTTTTGTCTACTGACTCTGACTCTGGGTATAAGTGGTTTTGTTATGTTGTCATAACGTACCATTGATAGTGATAAACCTTTTGACATATTACTCCTCTGCATACACACAAAATACAATCCTTTTAACGCTGTTGGTTTTGTTTTCATCAAGGACTCAATGTATATCTATGTAGAGTAATATTTTAGATAAACATTCTGACGCAAGGTGTCCTCTCAAATTCAGCTGGAAGAGGATGAAAATTAATCGCTTCAGTGAAAAGTAATTCCTAACCAGTCAAGTCACACACTACACAATATATATGTACATAGTGTGCTGATGATGATACACTACACACCTTCTGCCATGAGTGTTAGAATTTTATGATGTCCTCAAGCAGGAGCCAGCATATTTTGCTTTATAGTTGACGACACACAGCACGGTTGGCTCCGGGCAAGATTTTATTTTTTGCACACAAAACCTTTTTTTAATTGAGGTTTTGCTAAGAAATTAACACACGAAATTGAATTCTGATTAAATTACACTTTGCTTGCAAATATGGTCTCATAGACGACCCAAAGGGATTCCCTGCAAAGTCGCCCAACACTAGGATGTGTGGGTTGGCTTTATTAATACGCATACATAAATGTATGCTCTATATATACTCACGTGCTTTAAGGCTTTGTATAATGTCCTGGTGCTTTGGAAATAATTAACTTACCTGAAAGTAAAAGAAAAGAAATGAGTACATTAAAAAGGATAATGAGAGTAAACAAAATTAAATTAACATTGAATATGTGCATAGTGGCGATAGGTGTGTCCTTATGTATGACATTGTGGAGAAAACTATACCGTCATATTATTTTATGTGGACGCAATTTGTAAATTTGACTTTGAACATGTCGGTTATACTGAGGTCGAAATTTTAATTAAAAATAATTTTATCTGCACAAAATTAGTTTATTTTTTAATTAAAACAACAACACAATGTTGATTGTAGAAAGTCTTCTAGAGAATCATTCTTATATTTTCTAATCCTGGAATAGATTCAAAATGATTCTCTCTTAAACTTTTTTGTTGGTTACAACTAGGCCGATGTGGCGAGCTATCAATGTTACAGTTGCCAATAGAGGATATCCTACTATGGTTTCGTGCTGAAGAGTCTTAAGGGAAAAGACTGCATTTGCTCATCGGTCAGACCGGTTGATTAGAAGCAAAATCAGAAATTTGCAACAGAGAGTATATCTGCGTGAGAGTTTTAGTGTTTTACACGTCGCCTGTCATGGAAGGGAGCTCGAGCTTCGTGGGTGAGTTCTGCTCATTTTAAGAACAAAATATTTAACCAAAAATATATATAAATAAAAATGAAATATTGAAATGAACATTTATGTTTTTTGTTTGCATCAAAATTAATAAGTAATTTTTTAATCTTCCTGTTGAAAAGATTAGTTGAACGAATGCATCTAATTTCGTAAGGTAGTCTTTTATATAATATGGGAGCTATATAAATCCAAAAAGCGCTGAGTATTATCGATTGGAAAGGTTACAACGGTTCTCTCAATACTACGTAAAGTGTAAACAGATATATTAAAATTCAGAAGATAACCAAAAACATAAATGTTAAAGAATAGCCAAGTTCTTTTATACAAAAATCGCTTTTGCCTTTCAATTCATCCACAAAAAGTACTGAGTTCTAAAAAAAAACGCCAAGTTTGTATTGTAATTATTAAAAATTTCACAAATAGTATTTAGATTCATTTTTATACTTGGGAAGTTTTCCAATTTGCAGTTTGGATAAAAATATACTTATATATATAAAACACATGCGTATAGCGCAGAGTATATCTACTTATAGTGAGTATGGATACTCTCGACGATTTTATAATTTGAAGTCTCACATACACGAGAAATAGACGGCAGTAAGAAAGTCTTGCAGTAAAAAAGAGATAGAAGAGGAGTACAACTTTTTCGAAATATTAAAAATATTCGTCTCAAAGTTTTTAAGAAATACGTGTTGGAAAAACAGCATATAAATTTCTTTTCAAGATTTTTTAACGAGTTTAAGAATTCTTCAGAAGGTCGTTTTAAATTCGCAGCCTCATATTCTTTAAAATCTGTAAACACAGAGGAAAGTTAAGTCGAGGACTCAATTTCAACTCACAATCGTGGTTTTAGCGGTACTTTTTCAAAATATAACAAAAAAAATCATAAATTTACAGGAAGAAGCTCTTGCAACAACTGAAATGATATAGTTAACCAAAATTCTTTAGATATGTTGAGAATCTAGTACATTCCCTATATTTATATAATAATGGACATATTTGTTATTGTATCAAATTATACACATCTCTAACCAAACCAAATGTCATATTTGATTTAACCTTTCTTGAATTAACTTACTTGCGTTCACTTAAGCTGCATCGTTTCCTTTTTGCTGTTCACCTCGTCGGTGCAATCTTTTAACATCCTAATACGATGTTATAAGGGAGGGTTTGAACCTTTGACGACGTCTCTCTTAGTAGCCCACTCACTAACGACTAACTTAACTTGTTGATTTGATTGTGGCACTTGTAGACTGCTTGTTGCCACTCAAGGGTACCATGATCGATCTTTGCTGGACCTGAGAATAACAATGCTCTTTCGTACATTTACGTGGCAAAGTGCCGGAAGTCTTATCGTTGTTAAATTGTGCTTTAGGCGAGGAGGGGTGGAAACGGAGGCTATCTTAGCATTTACCACCTCAGGCTGAATAAGTAAGGCTTCACGATTTCGATCTGAAGTACTGACACACATGGCAAAAATGATTCCCTCATAAACTTTTTTGTCGGTTACAACTAGGCCGATGCGGCGAGCTATCAACGTTACAGTTGCCACTACAGGATATGCTACTATGGTTTCGTGCTGGAGAGTCTTAAGGGAAAAGACTGCATTTGCTCATCGGTCAGAGCGGTTGATTAGAAGCAAAATCAGAAATTTGCAACAGAGAGGATATCTGCGTGAGAGTTTTAGTGTTTTACACTTCGCCTGTCATGGAAGGGAGTTCGAGCTTCGTGGGTGAGTTCTGCTCATTTCAAGAACAAAGTATTTAACCAAAAATTAATATAAATAAAAATGAAATATTGAAATGAACATTTATGTTTTTTGTTTGCATCAAAATTAATAAGTAATTTTTTAATCTTCCTGTTGAAAAGATTAGTTGAACGAATGCATCTAATTTCGTAAGGTAGTCTTTTATATAATATGGGAGCTATATAAATCCAAAAAGCGCTGAGTATTATCGATTGGAAAGGTTACAACGGTTCTCTCAATACTACGTAAAGTGTAAACAGATATATTAAAATTCAGAAGATAACCAAAAACATAAATGTTAAAGAATAGCCAAGTTCTTTTATACAAAAATCGCTTTTGCCTTTCAATTCATCCACAAAAAGTACTGAGTTCTAAAAAAAAACGCCAAGTTTGTATTGTAATTATTAAAAATTTCACAAATAGTATTTAGATTCATTTTTATACTTGGGAAGTTTTCCAATTTGCAGTTTGGATAAAAATATACTTATATATATAAAACACATGCGTATAGCGCAGAGTATATCTACTTATAGTGAGTATGGATACTCTCGACGATTTTATAATTTGAAGTCTCACATACACGAGAAATAGACGGCAGTAAGAAAGTCTTGCAGTAAAAAAGAGATAGAAGAGGAGTACAACTTTTTCGAAATATTAAAAATATTCGTCTCAAAGTTTTTAAGAAATACGTGTTGGAAAAACAGCATATAAATTTCTTTTCAAGATTTTTTAACGAGTTTAAGAATTCTTCAGAAGGTCGTTTTAAATTCGCAGCCTCATATTCTTTAAAATCTGTAAACACAGAGGAAAGTTAAGTCGAGGACTCAATTTCAACTCACAATCGTGGTTTTAGCGGTACTTTTTCAAAATATAACCTGCGAAATAGTTTCAATTCCGAGGTCGACAGTTTTATAATCGGGTTCGGTTTTGAAAGCGTAAATTACATTTTCATTATTTTGTTCTAGAGGTTCTATCTGCACTTCATTTTCTGGAAGTTCTAACGCCACCTGGATGGAAAATCACAAATTCTAGATTTCCTTGTGGTTTCTCCGCAAACCCTACTGCGCCAAATTTCAAGGTTCTACGATGATTGGAAGTGCTCCATAGTTTTGATGATCTGTCAGTTAGTCAGTGGTTACGGTTTTTGCTAATTTTGGGGCCTTATAACTCAGGAACCGCGGATTTTAAACAGTTGAAATTTGGTATGGAGCTGCTGCCCATTTGTTGTAAGCTAAGTTAGAGGGGGCTCAAAATGGCCTGAGTTGGTTCTGGTAAATAAGGGTGTAGTGCCAAGGTTGCTAAAGAACTTGGCTGGGCACTACCGTGCTCCTTGATTTTAGATACCTTATAATAGTAAAGATGTTTAAGAGCGAGTATACGTGAGTTTAGCAAATAAGTCTTAAAATATGCTTTTGACTAACAATCAGGTATATAATTTTTATAGGTTCTACCCACACACTGTACCATACTGTAGTTTAGATTGAATCAATCCGTAATAGAATTTTTCAAGAAGTTTTCGACAGCAGAGATTTTTTAAGTGTAACCTAACATAAGTGGCAAATAAGGAAAATATTTTTTAAGTGCAACAATATGAAGTTTAATATTGTTGTCAATAGTTAAGCCAAGGTACATAAACTCAGTAGAATGTTCGATATAAAATCATTTAGAAGAACACTCTACACCAGAATAAATACTATGGAAGAAAATAGAATCGGAACAGGATTTATTGCTTAAAGATAAATGTTTGCAGTCAATGCTACGCTAAGTAGTGGCGGACTTAGATCAAGAAAGGGTTTTGTTGGAAGACATCACTTTCGTTTTTTCACTAACTACAAGCTTACGATATCCAAACTCCAAATGATGGTTTATCTCAGCAATTAGGTCTAAGACGAATGAAGAAGTAAAAGCACAGGCTGATTTTAAGGATAAAATTGATTTTATGTATATCAGGAATAAAATTGGTCCAAGAACTGATCCTTGAGGCACTCAAATGTTTATATTAAGGCTTCACTAAATACTTGACACATTTTAACGCTCTGCTTTCTAACTTCAATATAGGAAGTAAACCAACTAAAAATTAAGCCCATAAAGCTAGCATTCTCTAAATTTTTTAATAATTATTAATACATTTCTGATTACATTTTTTAAAGGATAGGATTAAACTCCGCTATTTTGAAACTATCGAGGAATTTACCATTAAAAAAACTTTTATTAAGAGAATAACAAAAAATTATAAAGAATAGATTTAGATCAACCATGGCCTATTGTATTACTAACTTCTATGTAAAAATGTGTGTATATTTTGCAATGAAATAAGACAGAGTTTGTGAAATGTTTTTGGTACAAAAATGTTTAAAATAAATTTTTCTTTTTCAAGAAAGGGAGAGATGTTTTTGTAAGCAAATTTGTTCCCACCACATGCAGTATCATACACAGTACCATTCTACTTTTCTTCAGTCTCCGTGTCTCACCAGTATGTGCTTAAGGGTACGCATAATCCCAAGTGCACAAGGACACAGGACACACCACCAACTGGCAATGAAAAGCCTTTAAAACTATAGGTCGCTAAATCATTTCAATAATATAAAGCTACTGTTTCAAATAATACATAATGTACCGCCAAGAAATACTTAATGACGCGTATTAAAAGAGACCCTGGGCAAACGCTCCCACTGTTAATAGCTTGGTTAAAGTGTACATACTCGGCAAGCAACCGAGAAGAAAATTGCGTATGGATTAGATGTGTTTGTGGCAATCCACTGATGATCCTGGGTGAAAGGCATTTGAAATTATAGGTAGGTAGGTAAAGTGGCTGATTTTTATGGCTACCATGAAAACGCAAGTAGCACTATATCACCGTTTTTATGCCACCACTCATGATGACCTTAGGGGAACGGGTATTGGTTGCATATACTCAGATCCACCCGGTGGAATTGATAAAGGTTATAATATTATTAAGACCCATGTCCGAGATATCTAAAAGGTCGTCGAAGAATGGTTTTCTAAACAGCCTGGGTCTAGTCTTAGCCAAAGCCACTTATCCGCATATTCAGGAGGTGAACGACTGTTTCACTCTCACTCTCATTGGCGTCTTTGCAGCTAAGGCAGTAAGTATTGTGGTGGATGCCGAGCCTGGCAGCGTGGATGCCTTCTGCCCAGTGGCCTGTACTTACGGCCACTAGTCTAGCGACATCCCCTCGCGTTCTGTTTATGAGGTTTTGGATGCTACTTCTGTTGTGTTTGGGCCAAGTTTTTAAGTTCCTCCTCAGTTCGTCAAATTCCTCCACCTGGACTCTGCCCTCACCCTGAAGTATGTGGAGATATCACCCTTCACGAACCTCAACAAAAATTAAAAAATCTTTTAATGTTAATTGAATTCTTTAAATAGCTTTTAAATATTAAACACATCACACGTAAACAACCGTGATAAGGTAAGATAGCTACACCAAAACTTATTCTCAGCTGAAGCCAGAAACACATAAATTTAACAAATGCGCCCTAAGTCCACTACTGCATATACTTCCTTTTTGCATAGAACTCTACATTTAACAATCAAAACCTGCATTTTTTACTCCTATGATTTATGTATCAATTTATTAACTTCTCAATGATAACTCCTTGTGCTGCTTCGTTTTCCCCCCTTTAGATCGTACTTCATCAACATAATCTACAGTCTTTAAAACTAATGACGAGACATGCTATCCTTCATGAAAAGTCATCCATTAGCGACATCATCAACAACTTGTTTGCTACTTTGTGATCGTTACAAGGACGACGTTCCGTTGTCGTTGTCGTTGTTTTCTTTTTTATATCCTGGCGCCACAGACACCAGAAGCAATAGCAACAATAGCTAAATTTAGTATTTTCTGAACTTTTGCCAGGCTTTAATAATTATTACTCATTTCGGCAAATGGCAGTGCATGCATAAATAATTTGCCCCCCTCATCGCCTGTTTGTAGGACTCTCAAGTAAAAGAAAGAAAGTCCTTTACTTTGCAGCGTGCGCTGAGCTGCACAAAGAATTGTCGAAATGAGGATGTCGACGCGCCGCCCGACATGGATGATTTTTATCGTCGTTCTCTTCGTCATCATCATCGTGTTTGTTACCATCGCCGTCGTCATCCTGGTGGTAAAGTCATACATTTTTATCCATTTTGGCTGACTATGAAAAGTTCATCATTTGCAACATGGCAAGGTCTTTCCTTTTCTCGCTGAAACTATTGCTCTTATTATTATTATTATTATTGCTTAACGTTGTTGTTACATTATTACTGTTCCTGTTGTTTGCTACTCGCTCTTTCTTTGTCTCTGAACATCTCGCTCCCTCTTTATAGTGAGGGTCCTTTTAATTTTCTGTAAGCTGTTCGGTAGCGGTGAGTTGGATGTTGGGTAGATATGATTTTTTTTTGTCTCTTTAACGCGGAGATAGATGATTGCATTTTCCACTTCTTTATTCCTTGCAGGACTCTTGTCGTAGCTTCTTAGTATTATTCTTCCTTTTGTTTTCAATGCTATGGGGAATTTCATTGTTTTTTCCTGTTCTGGTGCTTATCTCGGCTTTTATCGTGTTGCTATGGTTGCCTTCGGTTTTCTTATTTAGTTTTATTTGTTGTTTATCCTTGAAAAGGGCTGACGATGTATTTCTGATGGTCTTCCTGCTGCAGTTGCAAACAACTGTACAAACGGTTGGACTTTTAAGATTTTTTTTCTTTTTCCTATAAAAACTTTTCCATAAGCACCGGGATTCCTTTTTTACATTTAAGACAATTTTGAGCAAGATTTCTATTTTTTTTTTGTTTTGCTAAGGATTTAACTTGAGTTGGAGATTGTGTTAGTTTGAATTGGAACAGAGATTTTTAAATAAAACTGTTTATGACATTTAGTTGAAAGGGGCTGACAATTTACAAGAAGTGGAAACTGAAGATTAACCAAGTGTTGCTGGTGCTGGAAGTTCCTAATAAAACTTGCAGAGGAGGATAAGAGTGTGGATTTATTGTTATTTTCCGTAACAATATTGTTTTGTTGGTTAAGCCTTTCGAAGTATAGTATGGTGAGTTTTAAGCTGTGTTTTAAAGAATGGTGGCTGTATTGGGTTGGGAGAGGGGCTTTATTCTGGATTTATTCATTAGGTTCTGCGAGGTGCTCACCATTAGTGGTGGGTGGTGATGTGTTGCGGCTTTGGCGTGAAATAATGTCAGATTGGCTTTATTTCGACGTTGACATGGTTTTAGGACTAATTTTAATTACAGTGCCACTTTGATCTTGGACAGTAGAATCAGGTTTAAGAACAAACTTTTCCTTTTTCAAAGGATAACTATATAAAGGCTCAATCTAAATTATTTAATAAATATTTGGTATAAACGGCCAACACAGAACCGAAGATATATTTTTTGACGCCAATGGAAGCGACCTACAGTTTTATGCCGATTCCGAACGGCAGGAGAAACTTCTCCAGACAGTTTTTACTCATCGATTATAGTCATATGTTCGCAAGAAGTGAGCGTAGCCAATAAAAACGTTCAGATGGTACAGGTCGGGATTAGAACCGGCGACCTCTGGCTTCGTGGCCAACAAGCAACTGCATCAACAAGGCTGATAGCTATAGATGGTGCAAGCTTTAGGTGGACAAGTGGTATCACATGTCTAGCGACGAACGAATCTGGCCTTAGATTCAGATTAAGCAGACAAAACATTGGCACTACTGTTGGTGTCATAACGCGACACCTTATAGGCAGAAATGCTACAAGACATGGTGCATTCTCGAACGACATTTTGGAGAAGCTGTATGGGCGAGGAGGAGGATCCCCACCTGCTTTGTAGATGCCCAGATCTCTCCAGAAAATGGAATGTCCATCTCGGATCATCTCAACCTTAACTATAGGCAGCACTACAGATTTATCATTATCATGCTAATCCATATTTCACTCTTTGATCGTCTTTTTTAAAGAATCACGTCTTATGGTCATAAGACGATGTCAGGTCTGCTGAAGATAGTGACTTCCGTGTTGACATCTGTTCTATAGTCAAGTGGTCAACACACAATGGTCTTAAGCTGAACCCTGAAAAAATCTTGCCAATCTTCAAACATCAAACTAGTTTATCTAATTTTCCACCCATTTTCGTAAACTCCAGCCAAGTTGAATATGTCACACAAGCAAAAAATCTTGAAATCGTTTTTAACAATAGACTATCGTGGGATTATCATATAAATAAAGTCTATGCTTCGTTATGAGGATTATCTATTGTAAGAACTGTTTCACCTTCTAAAGTTAAACCTAAACTGACAAAAGCTCTGATTATTCCCATTATTTCATATGGCTGTAAGTTGTTTGCGGATCCTGATTCCTACTCGCTTCAAAAACTCAAAGTAGCTTCTAATTCAATTGCCCGGATTGTATTTAATCGCCGTTGGTTCGATTATATCTCCTGCGGAGCACGTCAACTTCTTTTTTAAATTTCGGTGCTCATCTTTACTCTTCAAACTCACAAGAAAGAACCCAACTATCTGTTTAATAAAATTTATTTCTGCAAATCAAATCGCTATATAGTATTGCGGCCTTCTCAATATACCTGCTTACCATCACGAAGACAATTTTTCATTTATGCTGTCAAACTCTGGAATAACTTACCCAATCATTTGAGGTCTAGAGGATCGAACATAGTAAATTTAATATTAATTGTTTTGAACACCTTTCCAGTGTGAACTGATCTAGCTTTTTCTTTTAATTTTAATACACCTTGGTTGTGCTTAAATTTTTTTTCTGTCTTATTTTTGAACAATTGACTTTTAATTTATTTCTTGCTTTTGTTTTATGTAGTTTAAATAGTTTATTTTTGTAATGTTCATGCTAATCTAGCATATTTTAGTTTTATTTAAATGTTTTTTTTCTACCCTGTACTACTAATTATAGGTTTATCTTGATGTACAGCGATTCCTTATCAATAAATATCAAATCTGCCCTGCGCACTATCAGCTCAAGAACAAGATTCAAGAAGTCACATGGTAGCGCATCCCCTTGCCGAAATACTGTGCGTGCTTGGAAGAGTTCCGACGAGCTGCTGCGCAAACTGCAACATGCAAAGCGTTTTCTCAAGCGTCACGCGACTCAGTTGGATAAGTTTATAAGCGGGTAGACAGTCAGAGCCGGCGGCCTTGTTGTTCTTGAGCTTTTTTATAGTTAATCCAAATTCTTATACACTGGGCGGAGGGACTGGTTCTTCATGGACTGGACGTGGGTTCTCTTCTTGTTCCATCACTCTCTCTCTACATGAGAGTCCCGAGAGAAACAGGGAAATCCTCAAGAATTTAATATATTTCCAAATCTGTGTTTGCCAGATGGCAGATGGAAACATCAATTTAGTTGCACGCTATAGATATTATGTGTCTTTAAACGCTTTAACAATTGGCAAGCATTTCAATATTTATCTGAAAGACCATCACATAAGCCAAGTCACGAATTATGTTCAGAATTTAGAATACGAATAAGTATCACGTCCACTAATCATATCGTATACACTCATATATAATACGCATGTTAATGCGTTCCATTACCAAGAAATTTGGCAAATTTCAGAAGAAACACAGAATATCCATTTTGCTTAATTTCAATTAATAAATCATTCAATAATGTTACACAAGTCAAAAGACATCTCCTCGCCTTGAGTATCCTTGTGCTCCTTGTTATCACATTTCCCATTTCTGAGTACTTTTAGTGCAAATAAAAATGACAAACAATCTGCAAGCGAGGAGATTAATTTGCACATCCCCATGCTTTTTCGTCATCTAATTTCTGACATTTGGGTTTTTCATCTTCTGTTTTTCTTGTTGGTCTGGAATATGAAGGCCCGCCATAAGACCATCAACATGATATGATGATGGCACGAAGAGTAAATACAATTCCCCTCAGGAACAGAATGTGTATATAGAAATCGAGGCAAAATGAGGCGAATATTCCCAAATTATATCACAAAGTAGCTTACGGTCATCAATTAAATTTATCTAAATACAAATATCATTGTATTGTATTATGTTTGGGGTGCGCGTTGTGCGTTTGCAAAGAATTACTTGTTCATGGGGTGGAATCGTGTTAGACTTGCCTTTGGAGATTTGAGGATGTGTCTTGTCGCCCTCACCGTCAAATCAGATCAAAAGGTCATTGCTTTGGTTTCATTTGTGGAATTTTACTTTTTATCTTTCATAATAGTCATTCGTCTTCGTGTTCTTATTAAAATCGTTAAGTCGGCAACATTTGCAGCGATGAATGGAATGGCTTGTTGTGCAATCTTCATAAAATAGTCTCGAGGCAAAAGTTATATGTTGATTTTATTTACAAATTGCTTTTTACAAAGTTATATGGGGCTTTAATTTGAATAGCTTACTATATTCGAAGGCAGGGTTTGCCTTTTGGCCAACTTTAAACTGTTCGGTTTATTAGAGACTGGCCTAGCGGGTTATAAGCAATGGGGAAAAAAAAGTTTGCAAAAATGTTGGGAATATTTTACGCAATGTAAATTAATATTGTTTTGAGTTGTGGCAGTGGCTTTGAAATCCTCTGACTTCTTGAGGGGATGTCCTCAATTCATGACAAACTTACAGATGGATATCACTCGGTTTGAGACAAACCTTCCTCATGATGAGGGCTGCGTTGATGATAAAGAAAAGGGTGTTGGATTTAGCTTTAAATGCCCTAGTTTTGTGCAATTGTTGAACTATCGTTCAATAGTAATTTCCAATCCGTTTCAAAAAGATTTTTTTTATTCCAAATGCACGCTTTTTCGACAAAACAGCAAAGATCTTCTTTTCTCCACTGTAGTAAATAGATTGGTTCCACTTTTTGATTAGATATTTCATCCAGTCACCAATCGCTGCAAAAGCTTTTGAGATCCATGATAAATCATAAAGCAACAGAACAAAAGGTTTCCATAACCTTAAAGAGTTGATATGTCCTCCTCAAATAGTAGGAGCCTTTTGAGCTGCTTTTCATCTTCTTGGAAAGGGTCCCGAGGAATTGGACAAAAAGAAAAGCTTACAAAGTCATGTCATTGTTAATAACGGTCGTAATAAATAACTAGCCCAAATTCTTAAATTTGTTGATAAACGACCTTGATAGAGTTTGTACAGTTTTTGCCTCAATTAATTTGAACACTGTAGACATCAGTCCCCATGACCCTATATAAAAATGGCACTTGCAGCGCTTAAATTGAAAGACTCTCCATTCTCGGTATGCGTGTTAATGACAACTTTCGTTGTAATGACCCCATGTTTGATGTCGCCAAAAGCGCTGCGAAATGTATAGGCTTCCTCAAGCAACGCAAATAATGTTTCACCCCTTCTGATGTGACAACAATTTATAGGGCCTTTTTTCGCCCAAAACATGAGTACAACGCTCTTATCTACCCCGATGCACCAATTACATATTTGAAGCTACTTGACAGAATTAAAAAAAACTGCGATAAAACTTATTGGCGATTGAGATATTGCAAAATCGTTCGACCCTCTTAGTCATTGTCGTAATGTCTCCTGCATGTCGTTGTTTTATAGGTATTTATACCACAAGTGCTCAAACGAAATAGCCGTTCAAACGAATTTTTTATTCGCGGATTTGTGGATCGCGTCTGTATTATGTGGATTGTGAATAAAGAGTGACAGTTCACGGCAAGAATTTTTTAATTCGCGCGAAATTTTTTGTAATTGTAAATATTGCTATTTAAATCAATTTAGACTCAGTTTTTTTAGATAATATTTTAGATCAATAAATACATTAAAATTGATTTGTTCGCGATTCGCCTATTCGCAGTTCACTCTCATGTGAACAGTCCTTTAACCCTAATGCCTGTATTCGGACGTACTGTGAAATATTAAGATTCGTTCATCAGCTGTTCTACACGAATATGAAATGCTATACCACGCTCCATTTCTCCTGCACTTTCAAGCCCAATGTGAATGGCATCTTTAATTTTAACATTTTACAGTCATATTTGGCTCGCTTATATTTGATATGGGGTGGCTTTATATGAAAGTTTACCTCTTTAACTCTGAGAGTTAAGGCCAAACAAAAATATTCGAACTTTCCCTACGTAAATTTGACATTTATTTGTGCATTTGACATTCAAGGTCAGAAATTACCCGAAATGTAAATATTTATATAGGATTTTTGTCCACCAATTCAATATTTATTGTAGTTTTTGCAAAAAAAAATATGTCCACTGAATGTTAAAAGAAAACCACGATTTTTTTTAGATGAAAAACAAATCATGCTTCAGGGAATTACCGGCAAATAAAGTAATTGGCAGCACTTATTATCACTTTTCGTTCAGTTTTGACATTTACTTCCTATGATGGATATTTTATTTTTGTGTGTCCAGTGGTAAAAGCGTTAGACTACTAGGCGGAGGGTCCCAGGTTCAAATCCGGGTAAGTATCAACTAAAGTTTTTATTCGATGTCAAATCTGAGATCTGACAAACAACCAACAGAATGAACTGGAGAAGCTTCCCAAATTTGCCGTTCGGAATCGGCATCCATTTTAAAAGTATATCTTCTCACACATAACGCCTAAAACAATTTAATAATTTTTATTTGAATACTTTGTCTGCTTCGCTAGGCAGAACACATAAATATAAGAATGAAAAACACACTCGTTTTAAATACACTCGGTTTTTCTTATACTTATTTTATTTATTTTAATTTTTTTTTGCCCGGAGTTGTGGTATAAATAAACAGAACTTATGGCTTCTTTACACCTGAACAAGATACATATAATGTTCCGTGAGAGAAGCATGGGCATTCTAAGTCAATTTCCCGCACGATTCCAAGGATTGTCCATGTGCCTTATTTATTGTAATAGCGAACGCCAGACATATTGGAATCATTTGAATACGCGGAATCAATACATCTTCACCTTTAGATTGTCCTTTTAAAGACGTTACTTCAATAAGATTATTCATGACCTTTTTAACTGCTTATCTTGTTCCGTTGCACAATCGAGGCTGATTTATATTCCGAAGAAGAATAATGAGTGCATCAA
Organism: Ferdinandea cuprea; assembly: GCA_963576555.1. NCBI lineage: Eukaryota > Metazoa > Arthropoda > Insecta > Diptera > Syrphidae > Ferdinandea > Ferdinandea cuprea. Next base: position 139,699,703 of record OY754958.1, read on the forward strand.
CTTAGCACCAATTAGTCAGCCAATGAGTCATCTTGTAATTGTACTCAAATTTGTTATTAAAGTAAGTGTTTGCACATTTGTACATTTTTACAAAAATTGGGTGACTTTAAACCTGACTTTAATTCATCTTCATGAGTTAAGCGGAGAATCACTGGCAGTGTTTAACAAAAATCACCATCCAATAATAATATCAAACCGCCACCAAATATATCTTGATTATTATGAAAATCATCCAAAGTCCTATCGAAAGCTGTCACCGGTCATTGTACATTCATCAACTTTTAATTGGCATTATCGCAAAAGTCTTTCCATTCCAGAATTTTTAGAAATATTACACCTTGGATTTTCATTAATTTGCATATTCAATAGTAATTTAAGTGCGGAGTGCGCTGTACGACCATCATCCAATAATGTAGCAGCTATTCCAGACAATGCAATTGCTATTGTTATATTGTTCTGTGATCTTATCGTCGCTAGCAAGGAAATCAAAACAGTTTTGCCGGTACCACCTGAAAAAAACATTCCTCCGCTTTCGTTTTCTACAGCTTGCATTATGGTATCATATGCATTTCTTTTTTCTAGATCCAAAAAAAAAAACAATGCATGAGAATACCGATTTTGAGGTTATGTCTCAATCGCAAACAACAATCGCAGCAACAATTGGTTGTAAGGCAATCGATTTTTATCCACTTAATCATTTTTTTACCGTTTTTATTTACTTTGCATAATTTTTTTTACTTATTTTGCATAACAAACTTGAAAAGAAAAATTAAGAAGATTTTATCAACTTTCATCGATGACGCTTATAAATGACATCACAAACACGATAACAAAGCAATATGTAATAAGCATGCATTCAAAGCATAGCCAACCATAGAAGAAAGAAGAGCACAGCTGCTATGTGACGAATCATATAGTAGCATTCTCCTTTTTTGCATGCTTCTCGATGTTTTAAATATATTCGCAATACACCGCGTGAAAGCATAAAAATGTACTGAAATTCATGCATTTTTTCAAGCACGCACAACACACGCATACATTATCCGATTTCAACCAAACTTTACAAAAACCATATAAACAGTAACAAAGATGTGAGAAAGTTTGATTAAAATCGGTAAATGCATTAAAACAAACACAATTTTAAGGCTTTTTTATTATATATATATAATAACTTCAATTCAAACGTATCTACATTAGAAAAAAAAAACCAAAATAAATAAAGTTATTTAGGAAAAAAAGCGAACTGAAAAGCCTTTTCAGCCACTAGATAGGTACTGCGGCCTCTAGCTAGACCAATCCCCAGCCCTAAGTGCCGGCTTTCATAATATATTATCATAAAAAGGTGTTTAAGGCAAAACTCATTGTTTAAGTCTACCGAGATTAGGGCCTCATCTATCATTCCTATCGTTATTGTTAAAAAACAAACTTCTTGCTCTTCCATCGAACGAAAAAAAAACAAAAACAAGAACAGTGGATTTGCCTACAAAATGTTAAGCATACGCCCCCGAAAACATGTCTGCATTATCCAACTTCTAAAAACCGCTACAAACGAACAACGAAAAAACACAATTTTACCCTAATAATGATTTCGCCAACACCACACGAAAGCCACTTACCGTGCAATTCATTCAACCGTATGAGTATAAATCTAAATTTACCAACAAAATTTATATTCACCGCTGGCACTCTTCGTACATGAACACAATGAATCATATCCTTATTACACTAACACCTCTTATACTGAGATACGGGCAAGCAAAAACAAAACAATGGTAAGAAGAAAAAAAACAGCGGCGCGCAATAAATTGTTTTAAAGGACCGCATAGAACGCACATGAAACAGAAACACTGCATACTCGTCGTGCACAGCGGGAGCGGTGTCTGATGCTAACACTTCCGAGTGTTTTTTTTTTTTTTTTTGTTCTACTTGTTTCCAGAACGTCCACCTTTTATCCTTATGGCGGCAATTTTGGGCACAAAAAATCTATTATGCACTTTTGCAATGAATCATCGCGCGCTCGAGCTCGTATGAATGTCTACTAGGCCAGCAGTGGTGGTGGAGGTGGCGGCGGAATGAGACGCACCAAAACTACACCATAACCAAACTGTTTGTAGTCGTTACAAAAAGGGTTGTCCAAAAGAGGACGTATAAAAACTGATCCAGCTACAAACGCTACCAGGCAACAGAACTGCTATCCTTTTTGTTTGGGCGAAATTAGCATACATACTCGTAAAGCAGCTCAAGTTCAACATAGCCGAACAGAAGAAGTGTTACAGATGGAATAGGAGACGAGGACGAGAACGGAGACGGGGACAACAGCTGAATACAGAGATGGCGCCAGGGTTGTTAGTAAGTTTGTTTGTTTGGACATGGTCGGTGCTTCTCGCCAACGACTACGAAAACTTTCTTGTGACAAAAGTAAATCCGAAAATGTTTCCTCTCAATACCCCGGACCAGTGCGTTGTGCTGCTGTTAGCTGATCCAGTTCCGGAGTGAGGAGTAATTCGAATTTTATTAAATGGTAATACGTATCTGCGATTTGGATAGTTTTCATTTTATTTTATTCAACTTTATTTAATTTCAGACTCCTTTGTGGCCCCTTTGTGGTTGTTTTCTCTTTTGATTGCTTCTTGTGCTTTGCGTCCATCTTTATGGTCGTTCTTAAGTGGAACATTCAAGTTTTTGCAAAGCACTTTTGAATTCATTAACAGTTGACGTTGATGTTGGTCATGGACTGATGGAGACAGCTCCATGGTTGGCGGCAACTTCTGGTACATACGAACGCGTTGCGTTGTGCCGTTGTCGAAGGCAATCGGACGTATTCGGATGAAAGTTTTAATGTGTTTTGATTTACATAACTCAAATTGATTTCCATTGACTTGGGTAATCGTTTGGTTATGTAATAGGAGGTAATTCCTTTCGAAAGTTTTGCACGCTAGCTGATCGGGAGAGTTTCGTTAAGAGTCGATCTAAAGAAGTTGATTGAGAGAATTCTATGAAATTGTCTTTTGAAGTGATAACGCACCGAAACGTTTACCCCCCCGCTTTTGCCATCCCTGGAATTCGAACTTAAGAATATGGTTAGTCGACGTATGTAGTTAGTCGAACGTTTTCATTAAAGTCTTTTTGAAAACTTCTACGTTCTGTCATTTTCGTATTTTTATGTTATTATCAAATAAAAGGAAGGGTGAAATGCTTTGGTTCGAAAGAATGTGCATTACTTTCACTACGGTTCTAGGCATTCCAATGGCAATTCAAATGCAACTCAATACTTCAAAACCATGGACAAATGGCTGAAGCAACTTTCAAGCCGGAATATAAATATTAGGGTAACTGAAGATTATGTAGCAAATCCATGTAGCTCTGCCTGAGATTATGTAGCAAATTTTTCAGACCAAGCGCACTGGCATCCGCGATGGGTTGGTCTCTTAAAAGGAGGTTCAGGTTTGGTGAGGTTCAGGTTCGGTCTTCTTTATCGCCTCGCACCTGGAGCACTATTGTCCAGTCGCTCGATGTGGCGTGGTCGCGTTTGGCGTTTTTGACTACATTCCTTTGCTCTAGAGTTCACGGTTGAATATTCTGCTCCATTCGCCCTCCTCGCACACAGGGTTATATATTCTTCAAGGAATTTTTAGCTCAACAGAGTTTAGTATCGTCTACATAACCAAGGAGCCGTAGAAGATAATGCCTTCCATGTTTACACCTGCCCTGCACACTATCTGTTCCAGAATAATATGAAAATAGTCACGATATACTCCATCTCCTTGCTGGATTCAGGTACATGTTTGGAACTCCACACTTTTACGCCTAATTCTCTAGCACCTTTTGACACAGTTAGATCAGTTTGCCGGATCCCAAATCCGGCCATCGCCATGTACACCTCCTGACGATGAATGCTTCATATGCGGCATTAAAAGTCTATGAAAAGATAGAATGTCTAGATTTTAAATTCGCTAGTCTTGTACAAGATTAGTATCGATCTGCCGGACCGACAGACAAACGGAAACTTGCCGAATACTGTGTTGCAAAACGGCTTAAGTCATTGACACGGTATGTTGGATAGGAACTTATATGCGACCTAAAAGCTGGGATATGCCCCGATAGCTCTTGCAAGACATAGGATTGCCTTTCCAGTCATTAGACTTGGTTACCATCACTATTTCGTGTTCCGGGCTTGAAGCCAGCCGCCAGTTGTTTGGCTTTCTTGAAGAACATCCGGACATTGTTTTCATCCTAGGAATTTTCGATTTCCTTGAGCTTGAAAACTGAGTATGTCCTCTTCTTTCTCCGCAGGGTTGTCTTCTCCTCTCTTTTCCTGTCTCGACACTCTTCCCTTGCGCTGCAACAAGAGCTGCAGCACTTGTAAATGAGTTTTGTAACGATTTCTACCGGTCGATGCACTTATCATCATACAACGAACTCTTTTTCTTCGGTAGTTGGTAAGAAACGGTGGTCTCGGCATCATGAGATAATGATGTTTATAGCACTCTCTGTAAACTCGTGCTGAGGCGTCCAACGTTAAATTTCTTCTTTTCGTTAGGCATCTCTAAATTTGGCTGCTTCAAGAAAGTGGTCAGAGTCGACGACTGTCCCTAGGAATATATGCACGTTTAAAATGTTAAATGCGCACCTTATATTGATTAATGCATTTAATAAATAATATTAAATTCTATGGATTGCCTCCCTACCAAAGTGGCGCCATCATGAATAAAATCAGTTCAAAATAAATTGGCATATCCTTGAACAATTTTAACGAACCCTAAGACTTCAGGAAATAAGTTTATTTTAAACTCAAAACAGCCTATTCTCATGTCAATACAAAAAAAAATTGACTAATGATGAGGATTCTCATCCTCCCTTCTATTGACAAACAACAAACATAATGGGATATAATTTCAATACGATATACACATATGTCAGGCTATGTATGTGTAGTACAAACTCGTGTCCTTGAAAAATTAAATTCTAGAAAGTTCACATCATTAAAAATAATATGTTGATCCTTCAAAATTCTGTACCCAATATTGAATCCAATTTCGGGACATAAGACACAAAATGTACTCCTAATAAGAGAAACACTCAAAGGGAAATTGCATTTTTCCAGGCATTTCACTTTAAAGCCGCTTACAAAAGTTATCCGATTATCCTGTGGTAGACACAAAGCATAGCAATAAATACAGACCATGAATATCCACTAGGGCAGGGGATCAATTTTGTTCGAAGTTAGCGCCATTGACCTGTGGAAGAAGTGCGCCGCACTTACTTTTTAAGTAGTTTTCCAATGTTCTGAGCAGAGTTAAATGAAATACTTTTTAGTTTGGCAACAAATTGCTGGTAATTTTCTTTTGCCGGCAAAAATATTTGCAAATTTCTTTTGTTTTTTATTTGTAGTATAGACTGATGCTATTACGGATCAACAATAAGTGTAAAAAAATGTAAACCTATTTTTTAAAGAAAGTTGTTTTATTTTATAGTTTCTTTATTTAAGTTATTATTTAAGTTAGGGACATAACCGGCAATGAGTTGGCTGACGAGCTAGCAAGAAAAGGATCCGAAATGGATCATGACCGAGCACTTCAACCGATCAAACCGCCACTCTGCAATCTCAGAGAATGAGTGAAATACAAGATCAGAATGAAGGCCAATAACAGCTGGAAATCTATAACCAATTGTGATATATTACGGAAACTATGGCCAGGGTATAACAAAAGCCATCCTAACAAGCTCTTACAGTATGACAGAGCTGCACTGTCTAAGCTGATAGGTGCCAAAACTTCCTAAGAACCCACATGATGAAATTAAATCTCGAAGATAATGACATTTGTATGGGCTGCGGTGACAAGGAGCTACACGATGACACACCTCACTATCACTGCCACAGCCCGAGCCTTTGTCACTTGAGAAGCAGAATGCTTGGAAGTTTCTTCTTCCAAGACATTATAGAATTTTCAGATGTTTCCATCTCTAATCTTTTCAGGTTCGTGGAGACATGACAACATTGGGTAATAACCAACGTAGGGAAGGAAACACAGCAGAGGCCACAATATCGGCTTATCCTCCCAAATGAAGGATATCACAATGGGAACGAAAATACCAGTTACAGTTACTTCCAGATGTTTTACTTCATCGGAGATCTGGAAGGTGACACCTTTTGTGACCATTCTCCTTCTCGTAAAGAGAACAGCCGTGGTTTTCAGAGGATTCACTAAAAGCTCTGCGCCTTAGAGCAGACAGAACCCAGATTTAAACCGACAGAAATAACGTCGGCATCATCTGCATAAACTAGAGTGTATTTTCCAGGAAGATTGAAGCAGTACCACCACATGCCATAACAGGGGAAACAGTGAACGAACTATCAAGGTATGAAAAAGTAGAAAATGAGTCTACTTTGGTCGTCGTCTTTGTTCATTAACCTCCCAAACACATGCGTGCATTCAAGCACGATAGTTAAAAAGATTTCGTATAACGTATAAAAGGAAATTGGAAAACATTTTTCAATGAGGTTCGCCATGGTTGAATCATCTGCTTCATATATGTAAATTCTAAGCTGTTTGTAAAGGCAGCATATTTAAAATTAAGCAGTAGTTACAGAGAAACCGTATGCCTCATAGAATTTCTTTTATATATTTAAAAATAGAATCCGATCCGATAAGCCTTTAGTTCCTCAATTGGTTAATCCAATGTGAATAGTTCTAAGGTAATTCTTCTTACATTCAATTTCCACTCTCTGCGCATACATACACAGTTGTCCCATTTGAATTTTAGATACCTACAAAGCAGGAAAAAAAAAACCAAAAACTAAAAAAAAACATACTTTGGCACTGAATTTGCAACCCAATCTACCTTTATGTGGTTGAACGAATATCCAGGTTAACAAAGGCAAAGTATTTGCGCTGGGACTTGCCTTCTGCAAAGAGATTAAGGATAAAACTGGCCTGGCCAGCAGTAATTAAAATAACTGCCACCCAAATGGAAGGCCGTTTCCAATCGTACCTTTGCAAAATCAAGTTAGTCGTCCCACTTTAATGGGCCGCCCACTGCTACCTTGTTTGTACCTTCTCTATCCAAATCAGTGGGAATTTTCACATGAACGCTCCTCCGGGAAGGGATGGGGAATTTAAAATTTTCGGTAAGCCCTAGATAACACATAAATCCCATTGTTGTTTAGTCGGATGAAGCTTAATAGGTTTTCGAACTCTTCTATTTATCTTTGTGATCTCATGTACTCCATTTCATCTACACCCGCAAGCACCTTTCTTCGTCTCATTTGTGGAAGGATAAAATATGAATTTAAGTTGAAGCATAAGACAAGATGAGACAAGACAAGCTAAAAAGGACAAAAGGACGAAGCATGTAGTTTACATTTTTTTCTATCAAAGCTATTAGAACAACGACGATCCTCAATAATCCATCCATATCCGATGAAGAAATATTCCGAACTTGTTTATTATCCTCATATTAATGGTGGTGGCAGTGGCACATCCTGCAAGGGATCTGTACCGGTATTTAAAGTAATGTCGGTATCGTAGAGGCTTTATTAAGCATATAATTCTCAGGTGTATTTGTATACTCGGCCCTGGGTGGAATGGGCAAATGAATAACATTCATAGTCATACGCAATTCAGCCAGCTCCACCACCCAACATGCGGCACCCTCCTTCTCGACAAGAAGATTAGGATATATTGCTGTGGTGATTCGGGTCCTTCTGGAAGAGGGTTTTAAATTCGAATAAATTTTGATGGTATTAATAAATTATAAAGGACTTCCAGCCACTAGCTGTAGCTGTGCTGTAACCGTGTAGCACACACAGCCTTCATCGAATTATGAAAACGTATTATTATGTGCTGAGTTATGTTGTGTCATTTGGTGTATGTGGCGGAACAACCACCATCACTACCGTTCGTCGCATCGTCCTTGTCATCAGAAATCGCAGGCAATATGAGAAGCTGGATATATGTATTAACATTTGACATTGAGCTGTTGTTGTTTCTGATGGCAAAGCTGTATTTAATGTGCGACATTAAAAAAGGTTGAAAGTAAGCGAACGCATATAATTAGGGGTTGTCCTTTGATATGCCTTGCTGGTAATAAAGGATTTTTAATGAAGGTGATTAAATTGGAAATTAAACTTGGTTATTTTTTGTTTGCTTTTGCAAACTCTCCCTCTGTGGCTGGGTGTAGGGCTTCATATTCGTCACGGGATATTTAATCTAATGACAGTTAAGGCAAATGCAATGCAAAAGCAATGTGATACAATTAAATGAAGTAATTTAAATGAAAATAAAGCAAAAAATAAAAATTGGTTAGCGGGTGGAAAAAGTTTTTGTTTTTTTTTTATGGCGTCATGATAATTGGATACGTTGATTAAGGGATGATGATTCAGGCGGCTTTCAGTTTTATTTCATTTATAGGGTAATCAATTTTGGTTGTTTAATGTGGTTTGGGCATTAGCGGTTTAGACTTATGTGTAGGGTAGGTACTCAGCTAGTAATTTAAATTATGTCATGCATTAAGATAGGCAATACAAAAATGTTTTATATGCCTATAACAACGTACATTGCTAACTTCCAATCGCATCATTATAAAAGATGATTAACAAAATATGTTAACTTTTAAAAAACAAAATAAAATTCAGATGTCAAATGGCATTAAAAAAACAAAGTGCAAAGCTGCTTCGCACGAAACTTTCTTGCTATATAAATCGCATTATAAAAAGATTTTAAAATGTTAAAGGTTTGTGAATTTTTTTTAAATCTGATAAACAATGCGATTGGACTGCACCTCGACCTAAAAAATCGTTTGTGCTAAATATCTACTTTCCTAGTGTAGCTGATGATACGTTCAGCAGAAGAATTCTTTATAGCATCAGTGCTTATTAATTCTCTGAAAAAAGTTGTCCTTCTAATTTCATATAGGGCCGAGCATTCACATATGATGTGCTCTGCGGTTTCGTCTTCTTCAAGACAAAGTCGCCACTCCGATGAGTCAACTATTTTTTGCATATGCAAGTGATATCTTAATCTGTTATGACTGGTTAGGTATCCAATAAGATTTTTTATATCATGCGTGGAAAGATTAAGTATCTTTTTGGAATGATTACTGAAGGGCCGTATAACCATTTTGGACTGTCTAACACCTGGGATGCTTTTCCAGTAAGAGATGCAATTTTTGTATTACCAGATTTTTAATTTTAAATTATAAGCGGATTTGTTTCATGGACAAAAGGGCTCGGGTCCTATAAAAGGGATCTCCGAGTCTTTTCTAGCCTATTCGTCGTCTTTCCTTCAATTCCTTCGTATCCGGCAGCCAACCAGATTTTGGTTTTGTTCCCGGTACTGAGTACCCGAAGGATTTGAAAGCAGTGTAGTACTGGTTTGGAGTCAATAATTGGCGAGCTAAGGTGTTTTGTAGCTGCTTGACTATCCGCGAATATATGGATGTTAGCGCCTTTAATACCTGAGCTGTAAATTAGGTTTGCGCATTCCTTAATGGCGTGGAGCTCTGCCTACTTTTTTGGGTTTTTTTCACATGCCACACCCATTGAAATCACTTCCTGGAATTTAAAAAAAAAAAAACGGCACAGTTAGAGCCGTTTTAAACAAATAGATCAGTTTTTGAGAAAATTTGTGTTAATTTAACTATTTTTGTGGTAGCTATTGTGTTGTATTTGGAGTTGTTTTGGCAAAGCGAACGGATCAGCTAGTTCAATTTCATTTAAATCGTCTTCATACATGAAGTGTTTGCCGAGAGTAGTCAGTTTGGTTCTGGCGAAAGCGGGGCAGTCACAGATGAAGGGAGACGTCGTTCCATCGAGCAGATCAACATGTTGTTGCAGATATGTTCATCTGCTCAGTTTGGGACCGTCAACTAACAGTTTCGAATGCCTGCTTGATGACAAATTATGCCATTACTCGGTATGCTGTAGACTTAAGCGCTAAGGAATTTAAATTTTTTGGTAAGTATATGTACCGATATTTTAAATGATAAAGATAAACAAGCTATGCAGTGTTATCCCGCGAACTCTATATACGAGATTTGAAGCGAAATCGTAAAAAAAATTTCGGCATACGACATCTGAATAGACAAATTGATGGCCAGCATTGGCGGACCCATCACGGTTGCCACTTCGGCAAATCAAATATTTTTTTCCGAGGGTAGGTGGGAAATCTTTCATGAGAACACCGGCCACGCGTGCTCAGTATAGTAAATGCTTTTCTAGGCAACTCTTTAAGACCCTGACCTGTAATTATATCATAACCAGGAGCCTTGTTTAATCGTCAGATACCGTGGTTGACCCAGCATCCCAAGCCAATTATGGTAAATTCTTTTTAGCTTTTATATATTTGGTAATTTTTGTAAACAAAGAAAACAACACTACAAATTTTGTTTCTTGAAAATCAATCAAGCGCAGGGATTGGAAAGCTAAGAACATGTATACAGCGCCAAATGGCGCTTGTTTCAAAAGATAACTCAATTGAGCCTAGTAACACAAGTGTTGAATAAGAATCGCGAAGAAATTAAAACCTCGGGATTGTACAAATGTAACAAAACTAGCCACGAATGTTTTATATTATATTCGTAAATATGATTAAAGGTAATGATAATGATTAAAGATAACATAAAGTTTTGTATACCCTATCCTGAGGGTTTATTTATTTTGACACATAGTTTGTAAACCCCTTAATATTCGTCGTAGACCCCTCAAAAGTTTACATATTTATTATCAGGACCAAAACCTAAGACTATTTAGCAATGTCCGTCCGTGCGCTATTTATAGGCATTTAAATTTAAGCCAGGAATCTGAAATTTTGTTCACATATTTTTTAGGGTTTCGAAATGGTTAATTTACGCTCACAATTTAAAAAAATTTTAAAAAAATTTGTAAACTCATTTTTTGATTTGTAGTTGCTGCCCCTCTTCATAAGTTTGTTATATAAAGTCTTTTGCCACGCCTACTTTTTGGGACATTTTTTTACTAAAATGCTGTTTTCTTCGAAAATTTTCATAGAAAACGATAAAAAATTTATAACAAGATATTTAGTTAATATTTTTTACAATTATCGCCCATTCTAAGCTTTTGTTTTTCGAACGCCCAATTTTTGAGGGGCGTTTTTTCAAATATTAAGTAATTTTGTTTGTAGAAAAATTCTATGAGTTTGATACCATTTCAAGCTAATATTGTTTGCATTGTCGTCTTAAAATTCGAAATCAAAATTCCCAATGAGGCATTTGAAGAGGTGAAGTTATTTTGTTTTAAAGAAATAATTAATAATCACTTCATTTCATTCTTACTCTCCCTTTACGCACGAATCATAATTTACTTTCACTTGTTCCGTGTCTTTTTTTTTTTTGCAAAAATTTGATTGCTCCGCAAAATCCTTAAATGCTTTAGTCTAATCAAATTTGTAATAAGTTGTTGGGTCACTATTACTTTGTGAAAACTTAAAGATCTCCACAAACACAAAATCCCACTTTATGTGTTCAAATAGAAAACCTAAATTCGTGCTCCCAAAACTTTGCCAGGATAGAATTTTCTTACAAAACCTTATGACCTAACCACACACACACAACTTGCAACCGATTTCCAATTATCAAAACAAATTTCCTCGTATATGTAGTATGTGCAAACAATTTCTCCTTATTTGTACCCAAAATGTTGTTGGGGTTGCTGTTTCTTAACCAACTGCGCCGACTTCCAACCAAGAATGAATGGATTTTTGCTCAACAAGAATGTCTCCGTATCTCTTCATTTATTATTCACTTTCAAGAAATGCTCCTGTTCCTCCGGTTATTATTATTGTAAAAAGTTTTCATTCCACTGGTTGTACTCGTGTGCTCAATGTATGTGTTTGTGTGAGTGTGAACTCGTTTTAAAATTCATGATTAATTTTTCAAACTGAAGAAGATAAAGAAAATTTGTTGGGCTAAAAAAAATATGAACCTTATAGTAACGTGAACCCTAAGCCCACCACCTTCACACGAGAGGCAGACACAATCCCTATCCCCAGATGATAAATTGAATAGAAGACAAAGTTTCATTTATCATTTCTATGTGCACACACACACAGAGAGCTACATACAGAGGCATTGCACCAAAATTACAAATTCAAAACTTCATGCATGATATGGTTAGCGGCAGGCAGCAGGGGTATTTACTCATCCACTCTCTGTCTCCCTCTTACCCAGGAGGCAGCAGCCATTGTGTTCCTGGCTAATTAAGTGTCTGAAATATTTAAATGATTCCCTGAGCATGAACAGCGATAAAAGTAAACTTTTGCTTGTGCCTCTCTTATGGCTGGAAGATAACTTTCTCCTTTCTTAGTTCTCTAATGTCGTAACAAACACCTACATCTAGGTATAGGATAGGTGCTTTTAATATTGCTTTGTCGTTGGGTGACTTGATGGGTGGTGGTGGTGGCTTTTACTCCATTTTTAGGAAAACAAAAGGCCAAACCACCCATCCATTTCGCGTCAGTCAATTTACCTGAGATGACGATCAAGATGACGATACTTCTAGTGGTTGCTCCTCGTAGCTGCTGCTGCAATACATCACTTCATCTACTCTGACATAAGTGACCTATCTTTGTTTCAAGATGTGCAAAATATTTAAGAGAAAAACTTTACTGGCTTGCGCTATTGTCTTGTCTCAGTGAAGGATACGAAGGCGATTCCCATCTTGAAATGTAGCCTTGAGCCAACATCATTTTTAAATGAGATGAGGTAGCTGTGGCCGGATGTGGTATGGTACAGAGTAGATACTCTCCTTGGGTACTTCCGAGAGGAGGACATTTTGAAGAGCTCGTGCTTGTAAAGATTGTGTCATTTCATTTTATTGCATAATAAAATTGCAAATTTCCTTAAAATTTATCGGAAAACGAAATGCCATTCAATTTCGTTAACGTTTTGTTTTCTGTGTGTGTGTGTTTTTTTTTTTGGGAAAATATTATGCAAAAAATTGAAGACACGGATACGGATACGACGTAAATATTTTTTTATTGCAAAAGGAAATATTTCCTTTTATGAGCAGTAAATGGAACTTAATTGCTCTGCCTGTTGAATACACGCAGAGAGCATGTTCGCTGTGTTTATCTAAAAATGGGTTTCAGTGTTGTTGTTGTTTACATTACCTACAGCTCTTTATATACTTGTTGATTCCATGTTTTGGCTGACGTCAGATTTACCAGGAATAGGATTTCTGTTTTCGTATTTTTTTTTTTTCAAATCTATTTATAGTCTGGAAAAATGTTTTTTTGTGTGAAGGAATCTGACGATGAATTAGGCTTCAATTCGGTACCTATCGAACTAAATTTTATATAGAAAGGTTATAATGCTGAATATATGTACAGCGTACATTACTAACATATTTTCAAAAAAAATCTGTAGAGGTACACAGGTACACTTTTGCATGTAGTATTTTATTAACGCACCAGAGAATAATCTTTTATGTGAGACCGGTACGGGTTTTTGTATTCATTGTTATACCCCCAGTATTGATGGACTGTATGATTAAAAATACTGCGGCTTCTAATAAAGTATAATAACAAACTGGCTTTCAATGACGAGTGCTGTGGAAAGTACTAAAAGAACCTTTTACTACTCTGGTGTACTAAGCTATTCGTAAATATAAAACGCAACTTTTGAACATCCAGGTGAGCTAGCAAAAAGTTCTAGTCTAATAACTTATAAAGTGCACGACTGCGTCATACGAAAATGTTTCGCTACATGATGTTCATTTTTAAATCGGTTTAAAAATAATAGTAACATATGACCACATACCAAATTTATTTAAATCGGTTTTTAGGTTTTGGAAAATTGTATTTTCTCAAAAAAGGCTCCTACGGTTGGCAGACTTAAAAACTCCTGGAACCCACAAACATGAAAAATCACAAGCTGTTTTATTGACTTGAACTGGGAGGCCTGCCCAAATTTGTTGAAATCGACAAACCCCACAGTCAGAACCGTAGCGGAAAGCAACGCTGCCGGAATGGCTGCTTTAGGAGCTTTTAGCTCCTTTGTTTAGAGCTGGTCTCAATAAAAATCAAAATGGCTCCCCCAATTTTATAAATTTTAGATGTGAAGCGAACAAAAGTAATAGGTTAAGAACATTTGAATGCATAATGCTAAGCAAAATTTACATTCTATTACAATTTGATAACAAATATTCGTTGCATACATACATATACATATCCCTAATCCATTGACAATGTTTAAATTTTCGAACATACCTACATATTTTATGTCAGTTATATAAAATAACGATTTTTATTTATTTGTGGAGCGGTAGTTATTCTGCAATTAATTTGTTTATTGAAGATTTTTACTCTTTGGTGACTCCTCTTTCACTGAAATGGCTCCCTAAAATTTTAAAATGCGTTCCTCTTTCAAATAGAAAAACGACAGCTCTGGCGGAAAGTAGTAAAAGTAAAAAAATTAGCATTTATGCACGTTTATATCAACAGATGGTTTCAAGATAGGATGACAATAGCCGTTTTTTATGCCTTACAACAAATAGACACGATCTTACTACTTATCTAGATCATGATTTGTGAGCTGGTAACTTGTTTCACTAGTTACGGCTCTCCCTGAAATTACGTGAAAAAGTATTTTGGAAAAAAGACCACTACAATTTCGGGGTAATATTTTCGAAAAAAAACGCCAAAAGTTAGAAAGGAATTTATGCCAGAAAATCTTTTAGAAAAAAGACCCAAAAACGTAAAATGAAAAATTTTTTTTGTCATAATTTCCACATCTAATATGGAAATTGAACCCAAAACTCGTTATTAAATAAAATAATTGCACCGTTAAGGTTCTTGTAAAATAAAACATTTTGGGGTATTTCCCTTTTAAATTTGCAAAAAAGGACCAAAAGTTCGTTTGGCTGCTTTTTCATAGGAAAGAAATGCCTGTATGAAGGTTTTGTGCTCTTTTTCAATTTAAATTTTGTGCCCAAGTGTTACAACAATTTTCATTTACATTGTTATAGTTAAATTGTAACATCATTGACAATCCCAATCTATTTTCATATTCAAATAAATAAAACTGATTTTGTTGAAGTAATAAAGAAAATTAGTTTTAAATTGTACATACTAAAATTGTCTAATGTGGTTGGACTTCTTAATGAGGGATCTGAGGTTCATGTCAGACCCAGAACATATATACCCTAGGGTCCCAAAATGGTTTAAATGGTGTAACATTTTTAATGTCGAAAAAAACCTTTTAAAGGTAGTTGAAAAGTTAAAGGGTAAGAACCTTAACAAAATATATGGACTCCAACATCCTTGACAAGTTTAGAATATAAACTTTCATAGAAAATAAGGACACTACCAATATTTTTTTCTAATATATCACCCACTTATTGAGGGAGTTTTACCACTTATTTTATAATTTTCATAGAAAATTAAGTAAAATTTCATCCAATCATCATATTCTTTGCAGAGATGGATTGATGAAAGTCGAAGGCTTTATGGGGTTCTGAATCTAAATAAACCTCGACTTAGGACGATAATCGGAATCTTTTCTGGAAAATGTCTTCTCCGGAAGCATAGGGTTCTCAGATACTGACGCATATAATAAATAAAAGATGCATGCAACATTAGACATGTGGCAGCTGTAGGCGACAGAAAACGGTTGAGTTTTTGTAGGGAAATAATTCGCTTTTGGGAAGTAGTGTAGGAAGTTTGTCTTGAAGTTGGTATTCTTTTTTACGACTTTTGAAGTTCTCTAGGTATAGCTCTCCTAGGGATAGCGATTTCGATTGGTGATTTCTAGCCAAGAAAACTTAATTTAAATAAAAAAAAACATAAGGAAAGGCTACAGTCCGCTTGGGACGAACAGTATGATACCCTATCCATATCCCTTTATACCCCAAAGAAAAAAGCATTAGGAAGATGATGGAAAGCATTTTACTTCATTCTTTTAAATTAAAAAAAAAAAATTTTTTGAAAAAAAATATTTGTTGGAAAAAATATTGACTAAATATCGCTTTCTATGAAAATTTTTGAAGACAACAGCATTTAAGTGAAAAACGCCCACAAAATGTAGGCGTGGCAAAAAAATGTATATGACAGACTTATAAAGTAGGACAGTGCCTACATATCTTGTGAAGGTTTTAACACTCTATCTCTCTAACTTTAGCCTTAAAACGGTGTTTTTCTAAATTGTGGGGGTGGCAGTGGGCGGATTTAAAAACTTTTAACACTTTACCATTTCGGGACCCTAAGGAGTATATGCTGTAAATTTCAGCTTACTATCTTACATTTAAAGGCCTCAAAAGTTGATACGGACGGACGGATGGACATTGCTAAATAGTCTTAGGATTTGGTCCTGATCATAAATATATATAATTTTATGGGTCTACGACGAATATTAAGGAGTGTAACAAACTATGTGTCAAAATTAATATACCCTTAGGATAGGGTATAAAAAATTATCACTTGTCCGTTGTCACCTAATTATAATCCTTGTGTCATCGACAAACCCCCACCAAAGAACATGTGTATACATCTTATGTCATACATAATACATGGAATTATTATTAACATTTTCGGCCTTCACAATCTATAAAGCAGTTCTTGTAGGTGTGACTAATAGTTCTAAAGATATATTATTGAGTAATTATACTTCAAAATCGGATATTTTCACGTTAAATTCATATAATTTGTGTTGAGATAGACTTCATTTTGTACCTCATTTTTGATTATCTAAACTTTGGAAATTACAGCTTATACAAATATATCAGTTTTTGTTTCCTTTTTAGTTATCAGTTTCGCCATTCTTAGCTAATCAATGTTCCACTCCCTTTTGCAAAACAAATATCAGAACCGTAAAACTTCATAGCTCGAACCTCTTTTAATAGGAGGCAAGCACATGTCACCTTGACTCATCATAATCAAACGAATTACTCACTCGTTCAGGAGATTATCACTTTTGATTATGAGTGATGCGCGCTTGTAAGATGCCATTTGGGAGCTCATCCAGGCGTTACCTAAACCCCTGACTATAAGATGTTTAACTTTTTCCACCGTTGTGACTTAATTCGTGTGTCTCCATCTCATCGAGGCGAATATACCGTGGTTGTTAAGCAATAAATTTTGCCTCGCTTACCGGTACCCTGACAGCCAAATTCAGATACATCTCCATAATTCAAGTTTTGCAATATCAGATGCCACCGTGGCGTTGTTGCGAAAGTAATGAACATTTGTATCTCCACTTGGATTAACATTAAAGATATCGAATAAGAGACCAATTTGAGAGAAGTTGCTGGCAGTGTGTTGTGGATGTGGGTGTGACGAACGCGTGAACAACCAAAAAAAAAACACCATAGTCCTTTTGTATCCCATATATGTATACTGTTACCTGTGGCTTCATTATTGTTCGAAATGGCAGCACGACAACGCGCACTTTTACCATGTGGTAAGGGTGCGGCACCTGTAAAATGAAAATAAAATGAGGGCGACACGGTAGAAGCCTTGTTATAACACACATTCAAGGATATGTGGGCGGTATGTTTGCAGGCGCTTCGCATCTCTCTCTCTCTCTCTGTGAATGTTTGCTTGTTTCGTTTTTTTTTTTTTTGGTTTCTGTGCAACATTTCTGTCGGGTCTTTCTGTGTTAACTGGTGTAAAATGGATTAACACGAGTTGTTTGTTGTTGATGATGGTGTTGGTGCGGCTATAGGTTTTGCCAACTTCGAGCAGTGCCCTTCTCCCGCAATGTAACCAGATTGTGAAAAATTACTTGGGAGACCATAAAGCGTGTAAAATCATCAGTGGATTAGAGGTTGGAGGCGATGGGCTCGGATGGAGTACATACCCAACCACGCACAGCAGCGAACTGGATCTTCTTGACTGAATCAACATCGCCTTATCCTTCTTAAGTTGGGAAACGGGGTACGAAGTATTAAGTATTATTTTAGGGTGCATAACACCGAGAGGAGGCATTTGCCTACAAGGGAAAGGGCTTTGAGTATCATGTCAAACCAAATCCTACGTAATACAAGGACTTAAAATGATATTATTCAGGCGAATGACTGTTGGGCGTAGGTTGCCGCTTCTGTCTTGCTGATGGGACTTGATGGAAATATGAATTTAAATTTTCTACTCTAGCATGCGAATTTAACGGCTATAGAGGAAAATACTAATGGGGTGTTGATATGGGGATGCCAGGCATACTGAGCTACAAAAGTGTGAGTAATGTGCAGTTACGAAACGCCTTAAAGGAACGCATGTGGAAAAATATCAAAATACAAAATAAAATTTACTTCACAAGAAACTCTTCTCGATTAAGTGAGGCAAAAGTTCGAATTGAATGGGTGAAGAAGTCAAGGTTCATCCTGCTGCTGATTGAGTTTTCATCTTCTAAAGGCGGACCTTTAACGTTTGAACGAATAGATTTAATTTGTGTCAAAACGTACTTTTTCAACTTTGTTCAATAGCATTTTCGGTGACTTTTATTCGCAAAATAACTTTACCTCACTTGTGCTTTGGGTCAGTGGTCAAGGTCAACATGACCTTAATGAAAATAAATAAAATTCCATCTAAAAATCGCTCATTATAAAATGCAGAGGCTTCTATGCGCGGATTTATTATACAAACAGTATTCGCTAATTCGTTATAAAAATGATATAAACCTTTTGTCACTTTATAACCAAGAAACCTAATAACCAAGCAAGATGTCCTCTGCTTTCACAAGGTACGTACACACTTGCGAACAGGGATTAAATTGTCAACAGCTATGGTTGCTGGCGTCATTGTGATTTTAATTACATCTTAACGCACAGACATATCAATTTGCAAAGCAAATAGGTTATCTTTGATTTCATAATACCACCCATAATGTATAACGTCGTTAATATTCTGATTTATGCAGATTAGAGTATCTACTATCCATCGACTTCAACCGGAGGAGCTTAGTGTTGGAAATTAATTTTACGTAAGAATTGGATCAGCTATAGCGTTGAATGACTTTGTTAAGGTTGCATTGATGGTTGTGCCCCTATAATCCAGATTAAATTTGCTTGCCAGCACTGTTCCCTATTATGGGCTTTATTTACCAAAGTCTTATTGTAGTGAGATTATAATGATAGAAACTGTATAATTATGCATTTCTGATAAATTGAGACTTGTTGGTAATGAAGACTTGCAATACGATGATAAGGCAAAATACGTTTTTTTCAAGTCTTAATTTTACGATATGAGAGCAGTATTAAGTGAAAAGTTTTATAAGTGCATACCCTAGGAGGAGTGTTCAAGCTTTTAAGTAGCGATCCAGTAAAGTGGGAGTGTTAAAATATGCGAACGGATCATGTGGAAAGTGTTTTATTTTGCAAAGTCTTAAATATTATTCAGGTCTTACTGACTCTTAATAAAAACATCGTGAGCTTAGAGTGCAAGCCGTCTAACTCCATTTTAACCATATTTGGGTATTTTGTGCCATTAAGGTGGCGTCACACTATGCGAGGAATGTACTTGCTGCCAGCGTTTCCTGCAGAGGATTTGTAGACGGCTTATGTATTTGTCATTTTCTGTTCAATTTCCTTTCTTGTTTTAACGAAATCATATATTTAGTTAGGAATTTTGTAACTACGACATTACATTTGAAGAAAAATCGGAATTATTGGAAGAGTTTGTCTCTACTTTCGTCCGCTGAAACAATAATTGCCGCACCGATTTTTGGCATATTTGTTCATGTATGTATTTGTGGTCAATCTTTTCCACACGCAAGGTTTTTTTCCACTTCTACAAGCAGTTTAAACACTCTTTTTATAACACTCTAAATATAGTACATACTACGAGTGTACAGATCAATACATGTCGTCAGTTAAGAATGTAAACTGTTTAACCCCCCATAAGGAATGCTTTTCTATACCCATTTGCCATTTAAAGTTTTTTTTTATACCAAGGACCAAATCCTAAGACTATTTAGCAATGTCCGTCCGTCCGTCCGTCCGTACGCCGTTTTTAGGCCTTTAAATTCAAGCCAGTCAGCTGAAATTTGGACCACATACTCCCTAGGGCTCCAAAATGGTTAAGTGTACATTTTTTTTGAATACGCCCACTGCCACGCCCACAATTTAGAAAAAACCAATTTAAAGCTACAGATGAACAGGTAGAGGGTTATAACCTTCACAAGATATGTAGGCACAGCCCTCCTTTATAAGTTTGTGATATAAAGTTTTTTGCCACGCCTACTTTTTGTGGGCGTTTTTTCACTAAAATGCTGTTTTCTTCGATAATTTTCATAGAAACCGAAAAAAATGTTTAACAAGATATTTAGCCAATATTTTTTCCAATATATCGCCCATACAAAGTTTTTGGCCACGCCCACTTTTTGGGGGCGTTTTTTCAAAAAATGTTTTTTTTTTCTAAATTTTATAGAATGAAATAAAATGCTATCCATCATCTTCTTAAGGTTTTTTTTGGGGCATATAGGGATAGGGATAGGGTATCATACTGTTCGCTCCAAGCGGACCGTAGCCTTTCCTTATGTTTTATTTTAGGAAGAATATATGACAAAACACGAATCATACTTTCAATTATGTTTTAAGATTCAAAACTGTCTTCTCCTGTAAAATTGTCGTTTATGGAGTTTGCTGGTTTGCACTCTAAGCCGATGACATAAAACTTTTTTTTACACAACAATAACAAAATTAAACTCCGTCACTCCCAAATCTCATTCAATGATTTATCGCACCTTCCACTATTTCTTTTAACAAATTCTGTTTTAGTATTCCAGTAAATACTCTAGCAGCCGAATAAATAAAACTCTTTAAGACCTCTTCCAACTTAGCGATGGGATAATAGTTAACTCACGGGTTAAATGTTGTTATTGATAAAGGAAATCTTCATGGAATAGGTATTCTAACATTCAGTAATAACCTTTAAGCCAATCTATTACTTTTCTACAAATCAATAATCAGTATCATTTTTCAAAGCAATTTAGGAGCATTTCCCGGATTATCAATATATCTTGAATTTTAGGTTTGATTAAGTTAATAAAAGTTAACTTGCCCTTCGCCAGGAAATTAATAAAAAATAATGTACACGCCTGCGTCATTCAAGACTTTCTTGCTACATGAGATGAGATCATTCAAGTCAAAAAGGGTTCTAACAATTTTTATGTTATATTGCATTAAGGCAATTTGAACAAAATGAAAAAAATTAAACACTTAAAAAAACGAAGTATTATTTAATTTTTTATCAATTTTTTTTTTTAAAACCTGAGTAAGTATTCTTTCCAAAGCATCCAAAATACAAAACAGACCAAAATTGTTGAAGCCTTTTTTGAAAAAATTAGTGCTTAAAAAAACAATTTGCTTACAAAATTTCCCAATCAAAACAAAATCCAAGAGATGTTGCCTCAAAAACTCAAAATAAGAACTGTAAAGCAAATCCTTTGAACCGTTTCGCTACATGGCTTCCGGACATACATACAGACCGTCGAACGACTTTGATCAATCCACTTTTTTGAACTTCTCTGTTGTCGCAATATCAGGCTGTGCGATCAATTGCCCAACTTACAGTTGCCCAAAACCATAATATACAAAAAACAGTTGGAACCAGTTTGGACAAAAGTTTCCAGATTTGCATTACATGAAAGGAAAAACAATGTCGCATCTATTCGGGGCGTATGCTACCACCCTGAAACCCCCCCTCGTTGGGGTCACTATTGCACTGGGAGTAGGTTCAAGGTTGGGCGTATGCAAACCCAAAAAATCTTTGCATATACCCAACCTTACACCTGCTCCAAATCCAACATTGAAACATTGAAAGTAAGGGGCTTGCAGGAAACAACATGCCCTCTCATATTCCATTATTTATGCATCATACACTAATATTATTTAAAACTTATTCCAAAATTGGTGTTTGTTGCCATTGGCACCCTCCAAAGTTGCGTTGAAAAAAGTTAAAGTTAACTTTCTCATTTATATACTAAAGTATACGAGTGAGTCTATAAATGCATTTATTTTGTGAAATCATTAAAAAAAACAAACTAAACAGATATGGAGAAAACTCCCGTCATGTTTTTAAAGCCAGGTGTCTCTCTTCTTCAATATTCTATATTCAATATTCAAACAATTATCCTTGCCTCGACAGATAATTACATTTTATTCAATACATATCTGCCAACATTTTATGAGTGCTACCATAAATCCACTCAACTGTTTAAGCCATACAAGACTGCACTTGGCATGCTCTGAATGTCGAAACTTTTTCCATCTCCCTGTAATTTGTTTTTATTTGTGTGCTTTCGCTCGGTCTTCACGTGCAAAATCATAATAAACCTCACCTTGCTTAAGTTTAATTACATCTATTTTATTTAAGTCTTCACATTAAAAAAAATTGCTGCATAAGCAATTTCTTTATTCCAAATCTGATGCTATGAAATGTCAGACATTTCAACGAAATTATGTTTGCAGATTTTACCAGCTTTTGGTTTCGCATCTTAATCCAATTGACACATCAACGTTTAGCAATTCAATTAAAAGCGAGTCGGCCTGCTAGTTTAATGATGCTGGAGGACCCTATAGAGAGAGCTTGAAAATACTCAAATTTGTGGATCTGACACAGTAATTTCGCTTTCAACGATGTCATCAACCAGTAACAGTAGGTCAGTCAATCATTAAGAGCATCAACGTCATTAAAATTGTAGCAGCCAGCACGAATTCAGTCGAATGGTGCCTACATACTCTGAAAATGCTACCACATTCCGGTTGTTAGTTAAAACAGTGATTGAGTTCAGGTGCTGCTGTAGGTTGAGATGAAAGTGAGTGTTGGCTGGCAGTAATCCCCGACCGACAATTTGAACGGCCGGGTAATGGAAATAGAAAGTGATTAGAGAAAATTCAACGATTAAAAGTTTCTTTCTTTTTTTGCGAAATCGATTAAGAGCTTTTTAACTGGTAAAGAGATGTAATGTAAAAAGCAATCAAAATTAACAATGCAATTTTATAAGCAGATTAATTATGAGTTTTTCTTGTTGATTGATTCTGTTTAAAATGTAAGATTATATGCTAGTGGAGTTAGGCACTCAAACGTCAGACGGATTAACCATTTTTGTATTGGCACCCCTATATTGTAGAGGTGTACAGTCGCAAGCGAGTCCAAATACTATGATAACAAACACTTTAGAGCGCTCAACGAAACAAAATAAAAGCATATAAAGGAGAACCAACAAAACCAGCTCACTTTCTCAATGGCATCTCTGCGCTACTTTAAGCACAGAGATGTCATTGAGGAAGTGAGCTGGTTCTGCTGGTTCTTCTTTTATTTTCATTTATTTTGTTTGTGAAATAATTTCAGCAAAAAAAAACAAGAGGTTTTGGAAAAGCATTTTTAACCCTCGACCCGTGTACTGGGCACTGAGTGCCCATAGGAATTTTCAAATCCAATTTTAACATGCATATTGGTTTACGACAAGCAAAGAAGCAATGATGATAGGGCATACAAGTACACGACAATTTGTATTATTATTTGAAGTAGGTATATATAATTTGTATTTAAATAAAAAACCAATTTGTTTCTCTTTGATCTGTTGTAAAAAAAAAAAACAATTTTCTTCTATACTTACTTTATAGGGCACTAAGTGCCCAAGTACACGATGACTTAAAATGTTACAGTACACGTGTCGAGGGTTAAGTACCAGTTTCGAGTTATCCTTTCTGATCGCCTTGAGGTTATATTAGATATTTTTGATCAGGTTATGTGGCTCCTAAGGTAAACAAACATCAGGCAGATATTTTTACGAAAGCAACTACTATAGCGCGTCTTTCAAGCTCTGAAATCCAGCAATATTTCTTTTATTTGCTAATAATAGAGTGCAGTTCGAATATTAAATTGACGAATTTTCTTATTGATGAAGATTTGAAATCTTGTTCATATTAGATTTGGGAAAATTGACTGATAGCACAAAAACCGACCACATGTATGTAGGAGAAAGTTCTGTCCTTCTAATGTCAACGTTAGTAGGATCACTTAGATCTTCAAGCTCTTTTTTCGAGACAGAGCAGGGCAAGTACGAAAGCGGTACGGAATAGTTTCCTCCTTCTCTTCGTACATGCAACTTCTGCAAAATCGTTAAAGAATGTGCCAGAGCTTATTGCATGCTCTACTATAAGACAGTATTTTAGTGTCAATGTTTAGCTTGCTGAGAGAGATAAAGTCCCTAGAGCTTTGGCCAGATATGTTTGGTCGCTAGTCATGTGATTCCACTTGTCCACCTAAATTCACTTCGTGGTAACCCACCTTAGCAATAGCGTTTGGTATACAAAAATCATATTTTCAGAGTAAGTTAAAGCTAACTCACCCATCAGAGTTGAAAGTTAGACTGCTGTCATCTTGCCAAGAGACGATCAGCAGTCTAGAGCCTAGGAATTGAGTTTTTGAAGACTGTCTCCAAGGACTGGATTGCAGTGTAACGGTCTCTTTAATTTCCTATGGCTTTTTGCAAGAGAAAAGTGCTGCTGTATTCATATATTTTTTTTAAATGTTTGTTTAACTGCCAAATACCACGAAACTGGGTCTGTCAGACACAACAAATATTGAATATTGCTTTATTGCAAAAAATATTCCTATTCGTTGAATGATAATTTTTTATTTTTTTTTTATTTAATGAAATCTTGAACGAAGCTCGTGTAGGTCCCGTGCAGGTCCCGTGTAGGTCTTTGTAAAAAAGATAATATCTACAACAATACTGACTCTCGGTCCCAAAAGTATGAAAAAAGCCCCCAAAAATGTGTCACGCTCTAATAAAAAATGGGGCTACATGAAATATGCCCCACGAAAATGGCCCCAAACAAAAATGAAAAATGGCCCCAAAAATTAGATATATTTTTCAAAATGAAAAATAGTCCCAAATCAAAGAAATTTTTTTGTTGTTGTTATCCATATAAATTTTTTGGGCCATATTCAATGTAGCCAAACGAACATTGTGTTTTCTTAAAAGATTTGGAACAGGGTTAGTTGGTGCATTGGTTTAGTGGTTACATGCGTTGGACTACTAAGCGACGGGTCCTCAGTTCAATCCCGTGCCACCTGAAAGTTTTAATTCGCTGCTCCATCTCTTGCAAAAGCATCAGAATCATCTAACTGTCATAAGAAGCTTCTCAAAAATAAATTGCCATTCAGAATCGACATTAAACTGGGGCCTACAGTTTAACTACAGTTTCACTCGTGTCAAATGGTTTTGAGAAGCTGGGCTATGTCCTGTCCTGTATGGGCCGTCCACGCCTAATTCCCAGTTGGTATTGACATATTCAAAGGCCGAATCTACGACCAAAAAAGGTATTTCAATCAACATTCCTATACAAGGGCGGAATTTTGAATTCATCAACCTATTGAGGTTAATTTTTCATTCAAAGTAGACAGCTTAACTTCATCAGTAGAATAATCACTTGCGGACTTAAAACGAGTACATGTTTTGTAAAATTAAGCCCTCATTAAAAAAAAAGTATATATAAAAAACAAACCAACTTCAATCACATTTGAAACTTTTAGCGCGATATCCCTTATTTCAGTCACGAAACAAGAACCCCACAAACACAACAATACATCCATTCCATTTCACAAATGATACAATTTGTCGCATCGTATTACATTTCTGAGGACGACTAAAAAAGCCGCAACAAAAAAAAAAACTTGGGAGCATAAGTCCACAATAGATCACCACAATCTAAAAATTAACCCAAACAAATTTCTTCATTACCCAAAGTAGCTAGCTACACCATGCACGAACCACAAGTAAGCTTACTTTCATTTCAGACAAAAAAATAAAACGGAAAACAAAAAAGACAACAATCACCCAAAATAACATCTAATAAGCAAAATTATCCTGCGAACCGTACATTCCGTGGTCAGGCATTCATTCCATTTGGCCTTCCATATACATTTTGAAGGCTGCCGTCCCGAACGAACAAAATAAATTAAATTAAACGGCGAATGTGGTAGACCACATTAGCATTCCTTCGAACCAGCCAGCCCAGTGTAGCTGCTTCCACGAGTACTGGCTTTATTCATTTTCCTTGCATGTATGTATGTAGTATGTGTCTTTTTTTATTTTTCATTAACAAATTCATCCCGTTGTCTGGCTATGGCACCTCCATTGGTCATCTAACTGCAGTAGAAACTTTTTTAATTTGCTCCTACAAATGCACATAAATAATGAAAACTTTGTTTTTCTTCTTCTTCTGCTCCTTTATATCCTTCTCTATCTCCCCGCAGATTAAAGTGAGTTTGGTTGGAAAAAATGAACTCGAACTCACCAAGTCTGTCCATGCGGATCCTTATTTCACCTGTTTTTGTGATATAGCTATCAGCGGGTGATTCATTTTTTTTTTCTCCAGCGTCCTAGCCGTGACCTATGGGATTAGTTCATGTTGAATGGAGTCAGATGGACTAAGGACTTGTTCAAAAAAAAAAAAAACGTGAAACCTCAATACAAGTGAATAAATGGGTTCGTAAGAGTTTTACATATAAAAGTTATCTCATCCTCGCTCCCAGGTGAGAGATCCGTCCGGAAGAGTGGTTGCGGTTTCGCGCTTCCACTACAATCCGCATAGAATTGTGGTTATGTAAAAAAAAAAAAGTTAACGCCATTCCCTCTTTGTATTGCTGATTATATTATGCTGATTTAGATGGAGACTTCTGATGAAGCCCATTCTATGTTCATGGCTTCTGGAAGGTTTGAAGTACATGGGAGTGTACGAATAGCAGCAGGTGTTTTAAGCCTCAAAAAAAATTGTATAATAATTTTTATTAAATTTAGAAGAACTTGAAAACTTGTAATATTTTAATTCGGTTGGATTACGTTTGGATGTGAAGCCTCAAAAATGCTTCAAAAAATTACAACTTTATTCGAATTGTGCTTGCTGAGGAGTGAACTTATCACAGAAGGTCGAATATATTGTATGGTATAATATCT
This sequence comes from Ferdinandea cuprea, assembly GCA_963576555.1. Taxonomy (NCBI): domain Eukaryota; kingdom Metazoa; phylum Arthropoda; class Insecta; order Diptera; family Syrphidae; genus Ferdinandea; species Ferdinandea cuprea. Next base: position 139,726,619 of record OY754958.1, read on the forward strand.
TAAACATTATATGGTAGTTAAGACCAATTTATCTATTAAATTAAATTTAATATTTACTAGTAAAATTAAAACATTAAAGTTATATTTGATTTTTTTTTTAATCAAACGAATCCACTCGTTTTTGCGGTAAGCTTACTTACTTATTGCACGTGCTGACGCAGAACATATGCAGGTGAGCAGGTGAGTTCTCGGGCTGGTTTAAGAAGAAGGCCGGCTGAAGAAAATAAAGAAGTAGAAAGTTTGGCCTGCCTGTCGCCTGATGAAAGAGAGTTTGATTCTCCTTTTCGTTTTCTTCCCCAAATATACACTTATATGTAACAATGTGTGTGAATTCGGGTTATTATTTAAAGTTGTAAAGCATTTTTTCATTTGGCAACATTTTTCATTATAAAACATAAGGAAAGCCGAACAGCCGCTCAAAAAGTAGGCGTGGCAAACAAATTTACATGACAAACTTGCGATGGAGTTCAGTGTCTACATATTTTCTTAAGGTTCAAACCCTTAAACTAGAACTTTAAAATGTTTATTTTTCTAAAATGTGGACGTGGCAGTGGGCGTATTTAAAAAACCTTAATACTTTACCATTTAGGGATACTAGAGGTATTATATGTTCTGAATTTCAGCTTCCTACATAGTGATCTTACCGATTTCGAGTATTTAAAGCCTATCGAATGAGTTCAAGTTCGGTAGGCAGTCAATACCAAATGGTTATCCAAGCTAGATGAAATACTAAAATATTTTTATTAGATATTAATTCAATTTGCAATCTATTCGCTTCACATTTTGAGTCTGTTTATTCAGCTTATTCTCCCTCTGATCAGGACAATTACCTTACGTAGCGGAAGTTTGGTTCTTTAAGATTGCAGATCTTTGAGGTTAATGAAGCCTTACTTAAATTTGAATCTATTAAATCAGAAGGTCCTGACGGCATTCCCCCTGTGAAGATGTGCAGCTTCATTAGTTAGCCTCTCACTTATGTCTTTAATATTTCTTTGTCAACTGGCAAATTTTTAGATATCAATTTTAATCTCGGTCTTTATATATGGTTCTAAGTAAGACGTTGCAACCTATAGTCTTATTTGATAATTGTTTTCACTCCCGAAGCTATTTGAAAAAATTGTTTATGATAAGCTTTTGTTTAAATTATAAGGTCATACAGCTTCATACAGCACCAAATAAGTTGTAGTATCTAATATTTCTAATTATAAGAGCATATGCACTTAAGGGTGTTTCAGTAAATTATTAAACTTCAGTATGTCGATACTATGATGGTATTGTAGCCAACTCAAGTTATAGTCCTTCAAAGTAAAAATATATAAATGAACTTTGGAACTACTACAGTGAATGTCGTCAGTGTTCCTCTGGCTTTCGTGAAAAATTAGGGGAAAAAATAGGAACCTACCATTTATAAGTTGGCCACCTCTCTAAGTTGCTCTAAGTTGGACAAAATGCCTGCACCAAAGGTGGCCAACTTACGCAGATACTACTGTATTACTATTTAGAAGTATTTGAAGTTAATTCCTTACTAAGACTGTTATTTCCAATAAAAAAACAAGACTTTTATAGAGCAAAGAAGGTTTTGAAAATAGTTCTGCTAGATCGTCATACCTACTTGGATAACACCAATGGATCACATTAAATGCTCAAATTTACTCTTTTTACTAAGTATTGAGGTCCTTCAATGGAATCTTTGAGAGTCATGTAAAACTCAAATGCAATATTGACATAATTTAAACGCAGTTTTAAGAAAATGGGTGCAGTGACTTAGTGGTTAAGTGAGTTGTACCACTAAGCGAGGGGGTCGCTGGTTACAATACCGGCCCGTACCACCTTAAAGTTTAATTCGCTGCTCAACCTCTTGCGAACGTCTGACAAACATCCAAGAGTAAGTAATGACATGAGAAGCTTCTCAATAATAAATTGCCGTTCGGAATCGGCATTAAACTCTAGGTCCATCCATTCGTGTCAAAAATATAACTTCGCACACACAGTGCTTGGAACGCCTAATATTTTTGTTTTAAAGAAATTTATTTCTTCTAATTTGTTTTGTCACAAATGGTTTAACTCCATTCGATTCCGAATTTTATTTTTGAGAAGCTTCTCATGACAGTTTTTACTTTTGGATGTTTGGCAGACTTTTGCAAGAGGTGGGGCAGCGAATAAAACCCTTTTATATGGAACTGGTGGGCCGCCTAAAAATAAACTAGGGTAACAATTGAAGATAAAAGTATTGAACATTAATTCGGTAATTTGTACTCAAATTGCAGAATATCGATAATTGGCTGTGTCTTAATAGCTTGATGTGTAGATAGTGACTACTAGTTACTAGTAAATTTCGACAATTAGAAGTCTTCGTTTAAGCTCCTCGAGCAAAGCGGGGAGATACTATCCAGAGCGGGCCGTCGGCTTAGAATCTAGCACCTGGGTTCCCGGCCATAGGACGATAGCGGGGAAAGAGAAAGCCGACGAGGTGCCCAGAATTGTCTCCTCCCTCCCGGAATTCTGCGCAGTGGGAGTTTTCGCACCGTTGGGGGATAGAAGGAAGAAATCTGCTCACACTTCAAGGCGAGAGCAGAGCTCAGGTGGAGGAACCTAAATTTGAATAAAACAAATTTAGAACCCAAAACCTCATAAACGGAATGCGCGTGGATGTCGATAGACTGGCTATAAGTACAGGCCACTGGGCGGAAGGCACCCGCGCTTCCAGGCTTGGCATACCCTACAATAGCAGTTACCGTAACTGCAATGACACTAACAAGAGCAAACCAGGTTTTCACCTCCTATACGGATGCCCGGCTCCGGCTATGGCTAGACGAGGGCGTTTTAGATGCAATTCTTTTTGGAAAACTACCAATAATGTCACAAAAATAATATAAATAAAATAACAATTCATGGCCATTGCTCGCCAATGGATTCCAATTGAATATCAATTTGTTGTACCCACAAACATTCGTTCGATTCTTGAGAATCGCGAAATCATAAAATCAATATACAATGGCGAGTACCAGTTCCCCATTACCAAGTAGTTATATAAACGTATGCGATAATGTCAAACGCCATAGGACCACTGAACCAAACAAACTCCAACGCCAGTCACTTCCATGTGAAGAGTCATCCAGCATATTAAACAATAAACATAAGAGCGTTCCCAGACATTTTCATGTGAGATGCACACCAGTGCAGCGCAACAACGACAAAACAGTCAGTAGAAACATTTGGATGAATTTTTATTTTAACTTTTACTTATAGTTTTGGATTATTCCACTGCAGCAAAAACACGTAGCGGAAGACCAACCATTCACGAACAGAGCAACACTACATACTTCACAGATCGAATCGAAATGTCATCGAACTACAGAACGGATCGTGATGGGATTTTTAATGTTTGTCGTTTAGTCGTTTGAAATATATTGTACGTTCATTGCCCAAAGCCGGGGATTTGCTTTACATTTGGACATATTCATGTTGTGTCTGTCTGTCTATCGGGCGTGCCTGTGAATCTATTTATTGAAATAATCTTATTATAATTGGTGTGTGGTAAGGTAATAGCACACCCCTTCCTGGAGCAAATACACCGTTTGACAGAGATTTAGGAATTTAAAATGCTTTGCTTGTCGTCTACGACCTTTATTTTGAACACTCTAACTGTGAGAAAAAGGTGTACAACACGTGGGTATGTTCCCAAATATGTATGTCTGCCACGCATTAATTTTAATCAATTTATTTAAAATGCAAGAATGTTACAGTAGAAAACACTTTATCTCTGTCAAAAAATAATGTTCTAAATTTATTTCGTTCATTTTGCTGTAGGAGAGATTGAGATTTCGTAATTAATTCATTTGTCGTCCTAGACATTCCAAGAAGTTTCCGATTTCACTGATAAATACCAATTTTGAAGACGATTTATGATTACTCATCTTACCGATACCCCATAGTCCTGTAATTGTACCATGTCTCATTAAGGACTATGTGCTATGATGTCACAAATTTATCCTATTTACAATCACAAATTGCTTAGTTTCCTCGTTTCAGAGAGCTAACATATCAAATGAAGCAAACGGATTGTCAAACAATACAGCACACCAAGCGGAGAGTGCTCGGAGGTCCTTAGATTGTTACCAGCATCATCATCATCATCATCACCTCTGCCACCACACCACTAAGGAATCCTCGAAATAACAACAACTGGTTGCTACACTCTGTAGACAGATGACAGTATAGGCTTCGAAAATATTTCACATGAATGGGCCCACAAATTTTCAGAACAGAACTCAATTGGAGATACAAACAAACATTTTGTTTGGCAAACCGGCCAAGTGGGACTCGAGAGTAAATAAAACTATGATACGATATGAGTAAAACATTAAGCAAGGCGACGCACGCACGGTATGATAAGGAAGTGGACAAATATCCTTAATTGGGACAGCAGTCAGGGGTCGCCGCTCGCGGTAGGGTTTGGTTTTGTCTGAAAGCTTGCGTTTGTGTCGATGCATCGTCGACTCATTTCGACAGAGCGGACGATGAATATACATACTTTCTGAGCGCACTAATGAGAGTGCATTTCACCCTTTAGTAGATGTACTGTACACGTACGAATGTACTTATTGTATGCGTGTACAATGGTGTTTTCCGAAATGATCCTTATGTTGATGAATTCTGCGACTATGGAAACACATTCTCTTATGATTTGTTAATGGCACTGGCAGAGGACCTGTTTTTGGTTATTTGCATTCAGTCAACTCTGTTAATGAGTCCGGGGTGCAATACATTTTATTAATTAAGGATTGGTCAATATTTGTAAATACGCCCAACATATAAACACAAATAAACTTAATGAAACTTGATTTAAACTTTATAGCACTTCAATAAATTGTTTAAGTCAAGATTTTGTAAGTGCACTTAATTGTGTTAGTAGTTGGAAGTACTTAAATTAGAAATTGTGGCGCTCGTCTGAGTGATGTTCCCCTTAAGGTTTTATTCAGGGAAGTGAACTTTAAATAAAATTACTGAACACTTGGAGTAACGTTATGAGAGAGAGAGTGGAAGATGTTTACTTTCTGGTAGAGCAAAGGTTCTTTAAACACATCAGTACTACCTTTAATTCTCCAGACCGACTACTCTTACATTGGATCGGAACTAAGCTGAATATAAAGCTTCATTTTGTTTCTCAAGTGACAGAAACCCGAGCAGTGACAGAGATAGTAAGGGGTGTCCTCGTGGGGCTCTTCATTGCCGCAGCCTCTACAAATTTCGTCATTCTTGAGATTTAGTTTTATCATGTGGTTTCTTAGAAAATTATGACAAATTAAAGCACCAACCAGCTTGGATAGCGATGTTCTTTCGTATTGCAGAAGCTTTATAGTTCGGTTTTTATTATATTCTGGCCACTTTCCGTGATATCTCACAGGTGGTTAAAGATTTCCACCTAATATTGGCTTTCATTCTGATCTTGTATTCCACTCGCTCTCTGAGGTTGCAGAGTGGTATTTTGATGGACTGAAGTGCCTGATTACGATTCATTTCGGATCCTTTTCTTATCAGCTCATCGGCCATCTCATTGCCGGTTATGTCCCTATGTGCAGGAACCGAGCTCTATGCGACAGCAGTGAATCGGCTTGGATTTGATTTCAATCGCATTTGCTGCCTTAATGGCCGCTTGACTATTGCAGAAGCTTTATAGTTCGGTTTTTATTATATTCTGGCCACTTTCCGTGATATCTCACAGGTGGTTAAAGATTTCCACCTAATATTGGCTTTCATTCTGATCTTGTATTCCACTCGCTCTCTGAGGTTGCAGAGTGTTATTTTGATGGACTGAAGTGCCTGATTACGATTCATTTCGGATCCTTTTCTTATCAGCTCATCGGCCATCTCATTGCCGGTTATGTCCCTATGTGCAGGAACCGAGCTCTATGCGACAGCAGTGAATCGGCTTGGATTTGATTTCAATCGCATTTGCTGCCTTAATGGCCGCTTGACTATTGCAGAAGCTTTATAGTTCGGTTTTTATTATATTCTGGCCACTTTCCGTGATATCTCACAGGTGGTTAAAGATTTCCACCTAATATTGGCTTTCATTCTGATCTTGTATTCCACTCGCTCTCTGAGGTTGCAGAGTGGTATTTTGATGGACTGAAGTGCCTGATTACGATTCATTTCGGATCCTTTTCTTATCAGCTCGTCGGCCATCTCATTGCCGGTTATGTCCCTATGTGCAGGAACCGAGCTCTATGCGACAGCAGTGAATCGGCTTGGATTTGATTTCAATCGCATTTGCTGCCTTAATGGCCGCTTGACTATTGCAGAAGCTTTATAGTTCGGTTTTTATTATATTCTGGCCACTTTCCGTGATATCTCACAGGTGGTTAAAGATTTCCACCTAATATTGGCTTTCATTCTGATCTTGTATTCCACTCGCTCTCTGAGGTTGCAGAGTGGTATTTTGATGGACTGAAGTGCCTGATTACGATTCATTTCGGATCCTTTTCTTATCAGCTCGTCGGCCATCTCATTGCCGGTTATGTCCCTATGTCCAGGAACCAAGCTCTATGCGACAACGGTGAATCAGCTTGGATTTGATTTCAATCGCATTTGCTGCCTTAATGGCCGCTTGACTGTCAATGAAAATGGTAATTGATTTCCATGGTATTGCGGCTATTGATATAGTATGGGCCGCTTCCATGACTGCCAGAACCTCAGCCTCAGGAAGTCTAATGGAGTGGTGCATATTTAATTCCTCTGACAATACACCGGCAGCTGTTCCACAATTTATCTTCGATCTATCTATGTATATGGATATAGATTTCATTTGTCATCTAATACAAGTTATTAACTCTATATTATTAATAGTGTACAGATTCAATCAAAATCTTGGAAGATAATTGTCAGCTCCAACAGCTTAATAAATGTTTCGTGAAAAAACGTAATTAATAAAATAAATTATCAAACTCATCGAAAAGAAATTTTGAGTGTGAAGGCCAACTGTATGAATTTCAACTTTAATACATTGATTATGTATAAAAAAATATATGTTATCAACAAACAAACATCTGTCCAACTTCTACCTTGAGGGAAACATTAAATCTGCGAATGACATCTAAGTGGATATCTTTCGAAGAATTACCCTTGGAAACTATTGCAAAACAAATAAGTTCAAAACTCCTGACTAGAAAATAAAATGGATGCTATACAGAAACATCGTATCAGAGGATGCAGAGGCAAACTGGAAGCAAGCTGCCCATGATCGCGGACAATGGAAGAATGGAAGACTGTTAGTAAGTAAATAACAAATATATAAGTCCAAAATGTTTTATTTGTCACCAAGACCATGCCAGATGCTCTGAATGCCGATTTTTATATTATGGATTCATGGTTTGAGCTAAGTACAGACGATCGTAAATAAAAAGTGTTCAAATTTGTCTAACAATAAACAGAAAAAATGTCCCCAAATCAGGGAAATTTTCATGTTGTTGTTTTCCAGGTCATATTTCATGTAGCCTATTATTAAAATCCGACCGAACATTCGGCACCTGCCTCCACATTTGGCTTCGTCGAAAAAAGCCCGAAGATTTAGCCGAAGCCGATTATTGATTGAATTGACCAACTGTTTTCGAGAATTTTTCACATTTCATGTCTGTTTCCTTTCTGTAGTAGAATTAGCATGAATATTAGTTTCGGTTTCGGCCAAAAAATTAACCTTAGATCGGACTCTAATTCTGCAAAAGTAAACTCTTCCAAGAAGACCAGGAAGGCCAATAAGAATAACTTTGTTAGCCCCCCATAACTCCAAACTATTAACCGCAGATCGAAAAAATATCGTATCATATTTATTTATCTAGAGAATTAAGCTCGTCGTTCATTTCCTTAAACATTAATTTACACTAATTTCTGTAATTAATTTTACAATCCACTGAATTTGACCCGAAAACAATTTAAAAAAAAATCCAGTTCGCTACTCAACTCTTTTGTTTCCAAACATTTTTAAATATCTATATTTTACTGAAAACAAATTAAGCAACGCTTTATATAAATCATGCCTTGAATATCACTTGAATCATTAATTTTTGAAAAAAAAAAACCAACAAGTGACATTTCACAATCACATACAACACACATAACTGTCATCATTCTCCTGACGAAATGAAAAGTCGCGCATAAAATTAAAATCCAAAATTGGTAACAGTGAAGCAAGATCTTCATCTATGTATCTCCATAAACTCCTTGGTATTCGCATATTTAAGTGCAGTTTAACAAAAATATCTTTCCACACTTACCGGCAAAAGTCAGCAAAACCACTGTAATTATTCGTCGACTCATTTTATCAGTTGTTGTTGTCTCGCCTTCTTCTTCGTCGTTTCTCTGCAAACTTGTAGCGAAATTCCTTCGCAATGAAAAACTGCAAGCACCACTCCTTCCTTTAACTTCTTATATCGCCATACAAAATCAAATTCTTGCACAAATATTTACGTAAACAAAAAACAAGTTACCGTAATTAGCACCGCTGGTTGTTTTTCTCTATTTATTTGTTTCTTTTTTCCTTTTTAATCACCCAAAGGAGCACTTAAAATTTCCTTCTATTACCACAGACAAATAAACTCTGAAATACACTGCAAAATAAGAGAGAGAGACTAACGAAATCTTCTTAGACTTTCTTTTCCATCCAAATGTATACCATTAGCGGAAAAAGCAAACTATTTTCTCTACGATTTTTCTTAAACCGTTGTTGCTGAGTTAAGATAAAATTTTGAACCGTAGAACAAAAACAAAACGAATGGAACCAGAGTAGTATCTCTAAGTCGCGATATATCTCAACTAACTACAAAGCCAACAATCTTCACACTCTTAAGCTCTTTTTTGTTTCACTTTTTTTTTTGTTTTTTTTTTTGGTTTGCAGTTGAAGACAAACAAAAAAAAACTTTTTGTGATGTAGTTTTAACCCGGTTGTACGTGCTGCCTTGTCTGCGCCCTACCCAAGTTATAGAGCTACAGCAAAAAATAAAATCGTTTAAAAAAAAACAAAAAAACTACTTGAACACACCGACCAGAAAGAAATAGAAATGTATCTCAACAAGAAATGCTTCTTACTGCCAATGTATTTTATTTTTAGCTGCAGGCGATATTGACTACGAAAAAACGAGTCTTGTACTTGGTACAAGAATAGCACCAAATATTCTAAATACAAATTTCCAATCGTAAACTAGATCATCGATTCGAATTGAAACTTAAATTCAAAAAAGTACACACGAACAAATGTTGCGACACGATTGGCTCTACGCTCGTTAAAGACTGAAGGTAAAAGTGCACTGTTCACTGCCTATAATGAGCTGGATATCTCTACCTATACCATTTTAGTGCCCCCTACTCACTTTCGCTTTTCCCCCAGGTGATGATCTGGTCGTTGCTAGTGCAAGTGCATAGATATGCTATGCACAAATGCGGCAAGCAAGTGGCAACGCGAAAGACTGGATTCTGGGGGAGCAGTTTGCGATCTATGTCGCCTAGCCAGTGGCTTTAGTTCACTCTTGGCGTTTCATGAAAATGTCAAACAGGCGAATGGATCGCATTCCAGTGTCACTCTTTATTGAAAGCCAATATATAGTGTGCTATGTATATGGATAATGTCCCTTGATCTGCTTGGATTGGTAGTTAGTGCGCACTCATTATTCTAGAGGCCTTGCAATTGTTGACCACCACCACAAACATCGATGAACACTGGAACTGGGTTACAAATTTGATTTGGTTTTCTTTATAACAAGGTATAGAAACGCGTATGTAGGTACGTAGCTCTACTTGCATAACACTTGTGCGATGTGGCATTGAAGGTCACCACAGCAAACAAGATTCATGTGATCATGCAATCTTTAGCTATGTAGGCAGCTGAACAATTCTTGAGGTAGAATATAAAAGAGTAACAAAATCAGAGTTCCAGAGTGATATATATTAAATATATTTTCAATAACATCAATAAATGATTATACTGCTATTCGGGTAATTTTCCACTCTCGTCCAATGCTATGATATCTCCACGAAACCAGTTAACAAATTCGTTTGTAGATACGTTTCATTAATGTGAATTTCTTTTCGTCCCTGCAAATTCTGTTTAAGGCATTAATCAAGATTCTTAGCCCTTACAGCGTGTTTCCAAAGATAAAGAGTCCGGCAATGACACTAATGTTCTTAATATTTTAATATCAATGACGGACTATGGTTGCAGAAACATCCGCTGGTGTTGTTTTTCTTTTTTGCGACTAAGTCAATACAGCTTTTATCTTTGTTTGAGGCATGTATAATTAAACCGTCACTTAATAATAAGTTCAAAGCAGAGCCACATCTGACTAGCCGGTCCGCTGCCTATTCCATTCGATATGATTGATGACGGATTTCTGAGTGCCAGAAGGCGTTTAATTGTAGCTTTCGTTTGCAATTGTTATGGCCGGACTGTTGACTGCTGTTGTGCTTCTGAAAGAACTCTGCATTTTTTTCAAAGATCAGTAAAGAAAAATGAGCATTTGATGATAGTGCTGGGAGAATTCCAATCTATAATCTCATCTGAATATTTCATAATGAGTGGCACAAATTGATTCGCATTAAAGATGCTGAAGATGTCTTGGTGGAACAGGGCCATATATTCTTCGAAAATTAGTATCTGCTCACCTTTCCTGATTATCGTTGAGCATTTAGCATCATACGGCAGAAGTGGCAGGGTCCTTGTTTTATAGAGCACACACTTTGACTTAAGAGTAAGAACTTTCGAAATGCTACTATCCGATGGAGTGCTCAGACATAACTGCAGGTCGATTGTACCACCATTCAGACACCTTATATTAATGTATTTAGTTTTCGCGTCTTTCGAAGGAAGATTAGAAGGAGCTTCAGTAATAAAGAGCTTAGATGTTCGGCCGCCATAGAAAATCCGCCACTTGATGCGAGCATAGAGAAAGTGTTCTGCGGTGTCATGCTCCTTACTGAAAGTAGGACGGGTGGTAGTGTCACTTAAGCCCAACATATTTAAATGTTTAGCAACAGCTTGGTGGCCCGAAAGGAAGCCTAAAAGCAGCCTACAGTCGATTCTCCTAAGAGGTAGAAGAAAAGATGCAGACTTTTTGCAAATGTCCGGGTGCAATAGTTTGGTGTGTCTACATCCACCGCAATCGCGCCACCGAATCTTGTGTTAACGAGAAATCCAAGTATCAATGGAAGATATGACTACAGATGTAGGCAGACCCAACACAGGTTCGGGTCCTGAGAAAACTTCTTCTGAACCTTGCCTAGCTCATCCGAGATCTCATTTCCCTGGATGCCAGTGTGACCTGGAACCCACACAGGATTCACTGTGTTCAGTTTTCCGACCAAATTCAGATAAAGCTTGAGTTCTAGCACTAACTTGGAGTAGGTAAGAGGGTTTAGCAGCGCTTTTAACGCTTGGCTGTCACTGCAAATGCCATTAGGATGGCAAAAACCTCCGCTTGGAAAACAGACGCATGTTTACCCAAGGGGTAGTAAAGTCTTTTGTTATCGCGTTCCACAAAGACTCCAGCACCAGACCCCTGTCCGGTTTTGAAGCCATCCGCGAAAATACGATGGCATTCAATCCATGGCTCAGAGTCTGGCCGAAGCCATTCCGTTACCTGTGGAAAGTCGACGTGGTAGGTTTTTGCAGAAGGACTTTTGGTGTCATCGCATAAGACGGCATATCCATAAGACAGGGGTCAAAGGATAATTCTTGAGCAAGTTCTTCAAAATTCCAGTGCGCGTGGTAACAAAAGCCCCATGAGGGGGGGGGGAAGATTTATCAAACACTTTTGAACATAGGATTGCCTTTCTTGTATATGGGGCCTGTGGAACACTCGTACTCGATGTTTGGTTTAGTGCGTGCCCCTTTTAAATCATCACCTCCTTAGTTAAAGAGCTTTGCCTGTTAATTAAATCAGAGCCAGTAGCTTTGTTGACCTAAAGGTTTTTTTTAAAGATAAGCCAACCTCTACTATACTGGCTGACGAGACTGGGTCTTAATTGACTAGACACGGGTTCTACTCCTGCCCTTTAACTCTCTGTCTATATTTATATTATATTCCGAAGAGCCCTCGTCCCGGTCTTTGTGCCAACAGCCAATTGCTTAGATTTCTGCTAAAACCTCCGGACATTGTAGCTGCGAGACTGCGTACTCTCTTTTCTTTCTGCGCAGGATCTCCTACTTTGCTTCCCCTATTTTCTGCTAAGCGTTTTTTGTGTGAATCTTTTGTCATATTTTTCTCACTCATTCGCCAAAGATGTTTTCGTTTCCGACTTTGGCATTAAAATCCCCGAGCATAACCTGAACATCGAACTCTGGTCAGGCTCTGTCCAGAAGGTCATAGAACTTCTGCCTACATTTTGTCAAGTGTCAATGGAAAATCATGACTGTTTCGACGACCACGACTGTTTTGTTGTTAACTGTCAACTACTGACAGTTAACAATGCCCAACAGCGCAGGCAATTGCCATTTTCTGAAAGATATGCAACCATACGTGGTGTTATTATCGATGCATACCGTTTATTGACAACCATTAGCGATTTGTATTTAACATTTTGTTAGTATAAAATATACGTAAGCAAACATCGAAGGCCTTATTACTATTCCCCCCATTCAAGGTGATAACTGATAATCATAAAATCTCTTGCAAAAAGCAGGAAATGTAGGAAACTGCAACAATGTATTCTACACAACATTAACTCCAAAGTTAATTGTCTACATTTTGTCATTGTTTGAAATATTAATTTGTGTTCTCTCGAAATTTTTTTAATTTTGCAATATAAATCAAAAAAACCTTCACAAATCCTATTAAGCTATACGCATCTGTCAAGGTTATGCAATCTAATCTAACCCGTGCACCAAATCTCTAATTTCGATCTGAATAGAGCAAGAAAACAAATTACTCTGCCACAATGAACGTTGCGTTTGTATCTACAATATGTTAAATCCCATTCAACGAGCACTAGATGATCTTATTCGCACATTAAATTGTGAAACATCAGAAAAATATGCCTGGTTAATGCATAAAACAATGGCCAATTCATTATAGTCTTGCTCAATAACATAACATAACATAAATTAACCACTGCACTACTGCAACCCCTTACTGTCCCGGTAAATACATATACATATTTATATTCATTTGCGTGTCTACAAAGACTTTGAGTCAAACTAGGGTTAGAGAGAAATCTAACTACACAATTAGCATGCACATTGAGAGATGTTTATCGTATTGGCCAACAGACAAGGCGGTACAGAAAGGTGTATGAATGGGCTATTTCCTTCGTAAGGACCTCAATGAGGGTGCCGAAATGAACAAGCAAGACTATCCAGAAAATTGTTTACCGTTCTACATGGAGTGTGGAAATGCAAACAGTGGATTTTAATTAATTGAATTGAGAACTTTATTGCGGATATGACTAAGTGGTAGCTAGGGCAAAATGGTTAAATGATCCGGAACAACAGTGCCAAAGTGTGTTTTAAGCTTTTGAAATGTTCGATGACTTTGTGGATTTTATGGGGTGTGGATAATATATTATTTACTCGGCATTTAATGAATTTGTTTATTATTTAACCAATTGCTTTGTCGTCGGGATAGGAATTCATGATTCCAAGCAGGGTTAACCTAGTTTAAAACGGGTTCCTGACAATCTGATTTCAGTTAACAACAAGCGCAGGTTTTCGTTGCCATTTCGACGAAGATGTATCATCTGAATTCCCCAATAGGTGGACATTATTGAAAAGATGTGTACTTTAGAGTTTAAGGAATCTACATAATAGCTCTTTAACTTGACAAAATCCATGTCAGATTTGGAATTAGGGTTTTATGGATTTGCTGGCACCGAAGCCAATCTATTATGCACAAGGACTATGTTTTAAAGCAAAAACAAGAACGCTTAGACAACTTAAAAAGCATCGCGGTCACACTCCTTAAGAGCGTGTTCAACATATTGTGTTCAACATTGAAACACAATACGGCCCGACTTATTTGTTGATATTTTTAACGCGTGTCCTTCTGCCGAAAGGAAAAGGGAACCCAAACGAGCCTTCCTATTATCGTCCTATTTGTCTACTAGACACGATCGGTTAAATACTCGAGTGAATAATTAACAAAAGGCTCTATATACTGCGCTGTTATTACGCTTGATTTGAATTAATTCAGAAAACTGTAAGCATATCATGAGTTCGTAAAATTATGAAGAGTAACTTTTCTTCTCTTCGACTCTGACGAGGGAATAAAAGATTATGAATGAAGTTACTGGCGGTGTGTCACTAGGACCGGTTCTAGGACCCTTGATGTGGAAGGTTATGTATGACGGAATTCTGCGACTAGCGATTCCAATAGAAGCGACAATTATCGGCTTTGCAGACGACATCGCCGTGGTGGTTGTGGCAAAAACCATAGAAGAGGTCGAACTGTCCTTGCAAACAATTGCAACTGTACGAAGATGGTGAGCTGGAGCGGATTTACAACTCGCCCACCAAAAGACAAAAGCATTACTTATTACACCTTTTTTCGCTCTTAGGGTAGCGTGTGCGTTTCGAACTGTTTCAAACAATGCTTTACTCTTCGTATCTTCTAGGGTACCTATCGATATACTTGCTGAAGAAATGGTTAGATTAAAAAGAGAGCGAGTCCGTAATGGTCAGGTAGATAACGATAAAAAAAACTACGAAAGGAACAGTAGTATAGCAACCTGGCAACAACAATGAAGCGAATCGATTAAGGGAAGATGGACACACAGGCTCATACCAGTGATCGTTGAATGGATTAAACGGAAGCATGGCGAAATAAACTTCTATCAAAATAAAACAAAAAAAATACAGTAACCCATTGTAAAGTGCTCGTGTATTTCAGACATGTTTATCATTATTCATTTTTTTTTTTCGTTTTTAATTTCTTCACTTACCTGTTTTCATCTGAAATAAAAGAGGACTATGATATATTAGCTTCTGTTATGCAACTTTATCGTATCTGTGGGCATATGGCATACCCTGATGCCCATGAAAAACTAAAGCCAGAGAGATAGTGCGTATTTCTGTTACACAAAAACCGCACCACAAACCATCATATAAACGATTTCCGCGGAATGAACGATTTAAACAGGTGTTCTGCAACCTTGTAGTCTCCCTGGGATAAAAATTTAAACTCGCAATAATTTAGCGACTATCAGAAACACAGCGCAATCTGGGATCATACTTTCATTTAAAAATAATATTTTTAAATTGCGTATTTCGCTTCCACAGTGTGCACCTAATTGTTGCCAAGCGACTAAGTTGCAACAAAGAGTTGTCCGCGGAGCTCATCAGGCAGTCACTTAAATTCAATCCACCACCACCGCTTGTCTATACGCTACCATAGCCATAGTCCGACGGGCCGGATGTAGATGATGGATAAGCACGAGCTGGTTCCATAACTCGCCGTTCAAAGGCAGCTAAAATTGATCAAAGTAATTTATTCTGCAATTGCTGATGATGATGATGATGACGAACCATGGTGAAGAAAGAGACACAGGCAATGGCAACGTCATGATGAGACACTCTGCCCGAG